>OY998270.1:15007500-17507500 GCA_963922045.1 Persicaria maculosa
AAATTGGTGTCCGCCTGAAGTCTTATACCACGTCACTCCTAAATATGACCACCTTCATGTCTTTGGGTGCCTATTCTATCCCAATCAAACATTTGTTGCTCCTCATAAGCTCACACAACGTTCCCTTCCTTGTGTCATCTTGGACTACCCCTCTCATCATAGGGCGTATAGATACTTTGACGCTATTTCGAAACATGTCATCTCTCATCACGTCACGTTTGATGAGACTAGTTTCCCCTAGTACAACCTCCCTTTATTCCCCAACACATCATCCTTCTCTGATGAATAACTTACCCTACCCCTTCTCCACCAACTATATCCCTCTTCCTCTCCAAATGCTATTACATCTTCGACCCGGGCACCCAATCCTCCTTTCCCACCCCCTGCAACATATATCCTGCCACCAGCTGCCCATATCCTTCCCTCTGCAGCCCTCGTTCTGTCACCTTAAGCCTCTGTCCCGTCACCTGCATCCCCTGCCTTGCCACATAACCCTTCCCAACCCTTCCCAGCTGGTCAATTAGATTCAGACTTGAAGTATGAGTGGTATCTTTTGCCCTAAATAAATATTTGACCTCTCTATTTCTCACATATCTCCCATCCCTACCTCCCACAAAACAACCACCTTAGACCCAAATTGGAATGTTGTCATGCTCGATGAGTACAAGACTCTTATTAGCAACAATACTTGGGTTTTGGTTCCTCGGCCCTTTGGGGCCAACATTGCGCGGTGTATGTGGCTCTTTCGACACAAGTTTCGCTCTGACGGATCCCTTGAGCACTATAAGGCGTGATTGGTTGCAAATGAAAACTCCTAATAGGTAGGGGTGGACTGTGATGACACTTTTAGTCCGGTGGTCAAACCGGCTACCATCCGCACTGTCTTGCACCTTGTTGTCTCCAACTGGCCTCATCAGTTGAATATGAAGAACGCGTTTCTACATGGTCATCTGAATGAAACCGTGTACATGTTCCAACAACCTGGGTTTATTGATAGGACCAAACCAGGCCATGTCTGCCTCTTGAAGAAGTCTCTGTATGGCCTCAAGCAAGCACCTCGGGCATGGTACTTTCACTTTGCTACTTACCTATACATGCTTGACTTCGTTAATAGCAAGGGTTACTCCTTTCTATTTTGTTTCTTCGGGGTACACAACTTGCTTATCTCCTTCTATATGTAGATGATATCATCCTTAATGCATCTTCAGAGACTCTTCGATCTTCTATTATTACACAGCTTAGTAAAGAGTTTGCTATGACTGATCTCGGGCCAATCGGTTTCTTTTTAGGAGTCTTTACATTTCGATCTGTGTCCGGCTTGTTTCTCTCCCAAGAGAAATATGCAAAGGAGATTGTTGCCAAGACAAATATGACTAACTACTAGTTTGTTGCAACTCCTGTTGAGACCACCGCTAAACTATCTCAAGCGGTAGGTCAACCTATGTCCGATCCCACATTTTATCGCAGCCTCACATGTGCTTTGCAATATTTGACGCTTACCTGCCCAGATATCAACTATGCCATTCAGCAGGTCTGTCTGTTTATGCAAGACCCCAAAGAGTCTCATTTTGCAGCTCTTAAGTGCATTATTAGATACATTCAGGGGGAACTTCTCTTGGCACCACTATCACCCCTGATAACTCCACTCCCTTGATGAAAATCGGAAATGGTTTCAAAGGCTTTGACACAAAGCTTGTGTCAAAGGTCTTGAAGCCAAAGCTGTATTGATGAAATTCAAAACCTGTATTTTAGTTATTATCTTATATATATATATATATTATATATGTATTTTTTCCGAATATTATTATACATATGTCATACTAACCATACAGCAAAGATTTCGAAGAAATCTCCTTCCTTAAAGCTGAAAGATATGAAGATCAAATCAGGTGGATGGTGGCTTCGCAGTTTTCCTAAATAGAAGATTGTGAAGATCCTCCCTAAGCCATGATCTCAAGTAGCTGTTGGGTGAAGATTCTTGGCGCCGATTTGATCGAGATTAAAAGGAGATGAAGAAGAAAGAAGAAAGACAAAAGTTGAACACGGACGATCATTGAACTACATCGCACACTCAGCCCTCAAGTCAATCTTTCTTCTACGTGTACTCTCTGCTAGGTGTTAAGTGTTTTTATCTTTTGTTTCAAAGCATTTGAGAGTTACACAGTGAGCTTATAGGATATATTCTGAGAGAGTGTTATACTTGAGAGTTTATAACTCAGGAAGTGTGCACTAGGTTATTGATTCACGAGTGTAAGAGGATTGTACTAGATAGCTGAGAGAGGTGGGGCTCTTCTAGATTGGTCTAGGACTCCAAGGGAACGAGAGTTGACTAGATTGCAATTGTATAGGAGAGAGGCTTCTCGGTGAGCTATTAGGATCCTAAGTTTTGTGAATCAGTAAAGCTTGTTAAATCCTAGGGTTGTGGAAAAACCCTAGGCGGGGACTAAGCCTTAAAGGAGCCGAACCTCGTTAACAATTCATCGTGTTCTTTACTTATTGCTTTACCATTATTTCCGCACTTGTTTCGAATTGTATAACTTTGTTGTGCTTCAGGTATCCCAATCGAAAGAATTGAGTTTACTCCCAGAGGTTTGGAAAGCGTTTAAATAATCTTGAGATTGTCAGCGAAAAGTTGGCATACTCTATTCAACCCCCCTTCTAGAGTATCTTTATTCTACTTTGTTATACATTATCGAACCTTCAATTGGTATCAGAGCCTTACTCACTGCTTTTGATCTAACAATCTTGTGAGTTTTGATCATGTTTGGTGAAGCAAGCAGAGGATTTGCACAAGGGAGGTCTACCAATAGACCACCACTCTTTGTGGGAAACAACTTTGTCCACTTGAGGTCCTTGATGAAAATGTTCATTATAGATCAAGATCTGGAACTTTGGAACATTATAGAGAACGGTCCAAAGATTCCTGAGAAAGAAGGACCAAATGGAAGCAGAGTCGCGAAGACTGAGGACGAATACATCCAAGCGGATCTTGAACTCGTTTCCAAGAACTATAAGGCCATTAACTTACTATGTTGTGGTCTTAGTACTGATGAGTTTAATCGTATTTCATCTTGTAGGTCGGCTAAAGAGATTTGGGACAAGTTAGTTGTCACCTACGAAGGAACCAGTCAAGTGAAGGACACCAAGATCAGTATCTTCCTTCGAAAGTATGAACTTTTCAAAATGAAGCCTGATGAGTCTATCAAGGCCATGTTCACACGATTCACGGAAATCACGAACAACCTTGACTCTCTCGGCAAGACCTTTGAAAATGTTGAGAAAGTAAGGAAGATATTGAGGTGCCTCCCAAAACTTTGTAAGGAGTTGCAAACTTTAAGAAACGAGCCCATAGTGTCAATTCGAAGTGATCATGGTAGGGAGTTTGATCAACTTCAGTTTGATTTTTTTTGTGCTAAATATGGCATCTCTCATAATTTTTTTGCTCCTAGGACACCTCAATAGAATGGGGTTGTGGAACGAAAGAACCGCACCCTAGAGGACATGGCCATGACTATGCTTTTAGAAAATGCACTTCCTAAAACCTATTGGGCTGAAGCTGTTAATACAGCTAACTATATTTTGAATCGTTGTCTTATTCATTCCATCTTAAAGAAAACTCCTTATGAACTTTTCAAAGGCCGCAAACCCCTTATATTGTATTTCAAATCCTTTGGCTGTACTTGTTTTGTTCATAACAATGGAAAAGATAACCTTGGGAAATTTGATGCGCGTAGTGATGAAGGTATATTTCTTGGCTTCTCCACAAGTAGCAAAGCATATAGAATCTTCAACAAAAGGACCAAGGTGGTTGAGGAAAGTATTCATGTTATATTTGATGAATGCAATGACGGTTCTTTAAGTGAAAATGTTGCAGATTTAGATCTTAACATCCATACAGAGAATGAGGATGGTGATGATATTGCTACTAAAATCACAGAGAAGAGGAACATGCAGGATCAGATTCTTAACACTGAGGAGTTGGCTCAAGGTCTTGAAGCTCAGTTCAAAGCCCTTGACAATCAATCCAAAGCTATTGAGACGTCAGATACTGCAGTAACTGAGCATAATGTATCCATGGAGCCAGATGGACCTAAAATAAAACCTGTTGATGTGACGAACCAGGGAGCTGAGACTAGCAAGAGAAAGTTCAAATACTCCTCGTCATACCCATTACAGGATATCATCTCTGACCCTACACCTAGTGTTCAAACTCGTTCTAAACTTAAAAATCTCTGTGCTTTTCACGCTTTTGTTTCACTTGTAGAACCAAAGAAGGTGGATGAGGCCCTTCAAGAGCCAGACTGGATCATTGCTATGCAAAGTGAGCTTAATGAATTTAAAAGGAACAAAGTCTGGACCTTGAAGCCCAGGCCAAAGCATCAATCAGTCATTGGCACACGTTGGGTATTTCGGAACAAGATAGATGAGAATGGTAAGGTCGTGAGGAACAAAGCAAGGGGGTTGTTGCTCAAGGCTACAATCAAGAGGAAGGTATAGACTACGAGGAGACTTTTGCTCCTGTAGCTAGGCTTGAAGCCATTCGCATTTTATTAGCATTTGCATCTTTTATGGGCATAAAATTATATCAAATGGATGTCAAGTGTGCATTTCTTAATGGTTTCTTAGAAGAAGAAGTTTATGTGGCTCAACCCCCAGGTTTTGAAAGTTTGGAATTTCCTAAGCATGTTTACAAACTAGACAAAGCGCTATATGGTTTGAAACAAGCCCCAAGAGCTTGGTATGAGCGCTTGTCAAAATATCTTTTAGAAAATGATTTTAAAAGGGGGTTGATCGACAAAACTCTTTTCATCAAGACCAAAGGAAAGGACATATTGGTTATCCAAATATATGTTGATGATATATTGTTTGGTGCTACTAACACATCTTTGTGTAAGGAATTTTCCGATATAATGTGCAGTGAATTTGAGATGAGCTTAATGGGAGAACTCAACTTCTTTTTGGGGTTGCAAGTTCATCAATCTAAGAGAGGGATCTTTGTCAACCAAAGCAAGTATACTAAGGATCTCTTGAAGAAGTTTAAGATGGATCAATCCAAAGCAGCCAAGACACCCATGAGCTCAACCTTGTCCTTAGATCAAGACAAGACCGGGAAGAGTGTCAATCAAAAGGAGTATCAAGGGATGATTGGATCTTTATTATATCTTACTGCTAGTAGACCTGACATCATGTTTAGTGTTTGCATGTGTGCTAGGTTTCAAGCTGATCCCAAAGAATCTCACCTCGTGGCTGTGAAGAGGATCTTTCGATATCTAAATGGCACCAAGGAGCTTGGCTTGTGGTACCCGAAGCAAAGAGATTTTACACTAATTGGGTATTCTGATGCAGACTTTGCAGGCTATAAGGTGGATAGGAAGAGCACGTCGGGATGTTGCCAATTCTTAGGGGCATCCTTGATTAGTTGGCACTCAAAGAAACAAAACTCAGTTGCTCTTTCCACTGCCGAAGCTGAATACATAGTCGCTGGAGCATGCTGCTCCCAAATCCTTTGGATTGCTCAACAAATGAGAGATCTTGGCATCGACCTCAAAAACATTCCCATTAAGTGTGACAACACAAGTGCCATTTCCATTACAAAGAATCCCGTTCAGCATTCAAGGACCAAACATATTGATGTGAGGCATCATTTCATTAGAGATCATGTCGAAAAAGGTGATGTGTCAATATCATTTATATCAACTGATTATCAATGGGCTGGCATTTTTACTAAGCCTTTGGCAGAGGACAGGTTCACCTTCATTAGACGTGAAATCGGAATGCTTAACAGGGATGCACTTTCGTAGGGGGAGCTTTCCCTTTATGAAAGAAAACTTCTACTCAGTGTCAAGACATTTGAACCTCATTTCAAAGGTTGTGAACTGAACAGTAGAGCAAATATAACGGATCATATATTTGGTTGGTATCTTTTTGGATATTTGATCAAATATTTTTTTAAAAGGAAGTTTAAATATCTTTACTTCATTGTTACCTTCAGGAAAATCTTTTGATTGCATGTTATCCGATTATATTTTTAGTTGTGGAAATTTTTTAAAATCGGATAAATATCTTGCCTTAACAATTAAGATTCAAACGACTCTTTGTTCAAATTTTGAATTTGTTTTGGTAAAACTGATTTTGAAAATATGGCAGTGATATGATGAGTTAGAGTTATTACCTTGGGAAACTACCATCTTGTCCCGTCAACTTACCTCACCCGCTCCCTTTTTAAACCACACAATCTTTACCCCTACTATTCACATCTTCAGAGCCCACCGTTTCTCTCTCTATTCTCTCTGACCTTTAGACCATCTTCTTCATCCTTTCTCTCTGAAATTTTTACCGTTCATATCCATGACACCCAAATCCATGAAAACCTCCACCCCCAAAAGACTTGGCGCTACCTCCAAAGGTCGTCAAATCCCCCTCGTGTCTTCCCCTCAACCTGAACCTACCCCTGAGACCATTGTCCCGAGCACCGTCCCTGAGAGCACACTTGCTGAAATCAAGCAGTCCACGAAGCGCCTGAAAAAGACGCCCCTCAGTAGGAAGCTTAAGGGAAAGAAAAAGGTCATTTTTGAGGAAGAGGAGGAAGAGGAAGATCTTGAGGAGGTTCTAGAGAGAGATGCTGAAAAAGAGGCCGAGGAAGAGGCCCAAAAAAAGAAAGAGGCCGAGGAAGAGGCCCAGAAAAAGAAACAGGCCGAGGAAGAGGCCAAGAGAGAAGCGGAGAAGGAGGTTCATGCAGGAGAGGAACCAGAGGAAGAGGAAGCTGAGGAGGACGACGAGGTTGATGATGACGAGGAGGCCGAGGGAGATGAGGCTGAGGAGTCTGCTGAGGGCTCGGGGTCTGAGGAAGAAGAGGAAGAGGAGCCGGAACCTGTTCCCTCTCCTACTCCTCCTCCTCCTCCTCCCCCATCCCCGAAGAAGCGCAAGGCCGCTAAAGCCAAGACGTCTCCACCTCCCAAGCGCTCGAGGAAAGCCACTCCCAAAAGATTTGAAGCGCCTGTCAAGTCGACCGCTCCAACAAAAGCCCGAAGAAAGAACGCTGAGGCTGCTGTCGATCCCCCTGCACTTATCCAGGTAAACCAATCCTTACCCTCCTCCTGGTTTGAGAATGCTGAGATAGCTGGCAAATGGGTAGACGAGTTCAAAACTCGCAGGATTTGTTGTTCTGATTTTATTGATTTTAATTTTTTAGAAGCTTTGAACCTACCTTGCATCTCCCTTCTCAAACAAACCCCTGCATGGACCCTGCTGAACTTTGAATCTGAGTACTACCCCCAACTCACCCGTCTCTTCTACATAAACCTCAAAGCCAAGCACACCGATGAAGGCTGGACTCTGGAGTCAATCGTCAAAGGGGTTAGAATCACGTTCAACTCCTTTGACTTCGCTGAACTCCTTGGTCTTCCCAAACCATGTCCACCCTCCCCTCAAACCCCCACAAAAGACCAGTGTGTTACTCTTGCCCGTGCCAAATATCTACTCCCTGAAGCATCAAGTAGCACCTCCAAACAACTCACCCACTCGTCCCTCACACTTGAAGCCAAAATCATCTTTAACATTATTGTGAGATGTCTTTTACCCCGAATCAACTCTGGCTCCCTCCTCACTGACAATGCTATGGTCCTCCTGTACCGCATATTGAATGGCCATGATCTTGATCTGGCCAATACCATTTTAGGATCCATTGCTCACACCCGAAAAGCTAGAAAAGGAACTCCCCTCCCATTCGCAAACCTCTTGACCCGTGTCTTCAAAGCTTCTAAAATTGATTTTGAAAATGAAGAACAACAACATCATACGGGAAAATTTGACTCCAAGAGCTTTGAGAAGATCGGCATAACTCAGACCCCTCAAGGGACTTGGAGCCTTGCCTCTTCTTCAAAAGCTCTTCCCACTAGCTCTGCCATCGCTGAATGCATGGAGAACCTGGAGTTGGGTTTGGAGGAAGTTTGCCTGGACATCAAGGAGTTGCGCCACGAGTTGATGGTTGAGATGAGAGAGATGGCCAAGCAGTTAAACGAGTTGAAGATGCTAATCAAGGATGGTGCTCAAGACGACGAACCCTGAACCCCTATCCTAACCCTTGATCTAACTCTCTAACACTGCTGGCCCTGTTTTCAAAACTTTTGGTGACTGTTGTCAGACTCCTCCCTTTGTTGAAAGACAAAAAGGGGGAGATTGGTTAGACTTTAAACTTGGTTAGACTTTAAACCGCTTTGAAGTATAGGGTCTTAGAAGACCTTATTTTGCCTTATTTTGTTGGATACATTTATCATTGGTTTTGAACTTATATGATCCAACATTTGTCTAACCCTTGCAGGTACTTAGTCCGATTTTTTATATGATATATTTGCTTGACTAAGTTACAGGGATGCACAGGTTTTGTCTTTCATCAAGGGGGAGATTGATAACTCCACTCCCTTGATGAAAATCGGAAATGGTTTCAAAGGCTTTGACACAAAGCTTGTGTCAAAGGTCTTGAAGCCAAAGCTGTATTGATGAAATTCAAAACCTGTATTTTAGTTATTATCTTATATATATATATATTATCTAAGTATGGTTTCCGAATATTATTATACATATGTCATACTAACCATACAGCAAAGATTTCGAAGAAATCTCCTTCCTTAAAGCTGAAAGATATGAAGATCAAATCAGGTGGATGGTGGCTTCGCAGTTTCCCTAAATAGAAGATTGCAAAGATCCTTCCTAAGCCATGATCTCAAGTAGCCGTTGGGTGAAGATTCTTGGCGCCGATTTGATCAAGATTAAAAGGAGATGAAGAAGAAAGAAGAAAGACAGAAGTTGAACACGGACGATCATTGAACTACATCGCACACTCAGCCCTCAAGTCAATCTTTCTTCTACGTGTACTCCTGCTAGGTGTTAAGTGATTTATCTTTTGTTTCAAAGCATTTGAGAGTTACACAGTGAGCTTATAGGATATATTCTGAGAGAGTGTTATACTCGAGAGTTTATAACTCAGGAAGTGTGTACTAGGTTATTGATTCACGAGTGTAAGAGGATTGTACTAGATAGCTGAGAGAGGTGGGGCTCTTCTAGATTGGTCTAGGACTCCAAGGGAACAAGAGTTGACTAGATTGCAATTGTATAGGAGAGAGGCTTCTCGGTGAGCTATTAGGATCCTATGTTTTGTGAATCAACAAAGCCTGTTGAATCCTAGGGTTGTGGAAGAACCCTTGGCGGGGACTAAGCCTTAAAGGAGTCGAACCTCGTTAACAATTCATCGTGTTCATTACTTATTGCTTTACCATTATTTCCGCACTTGTTTTGAATTGTATAACTTTGTGTGCTTAAGGTATCCCAATCGAAAGAATTGAGTTTACTCCCAGAGGTTTGGAAAGCGTTTCAAAAATCTTGAGATTGTCAGCGAAAAGTTGGCATACTCTATTCAACCCCCCTTCTAGTGTATCTTTATTCTACTTTGTTATACATTATCGAACCTTCAACCCCATCTGCTTCCCCTTTATCGCTGGTTGCTTATACAGATGCCGATTGGGCTGGGTGTCCAGACACCAGACATTTTACATCCGGATACTGCGTGTTCCTGAACGACTCTCTTGTATCTTGGTCTTCTAAGTGCCAACATGTGGTTTCCCGCTCTAGTGCTGAAGCGGAATATCGTGGTGTTGCCAATGTTGTCGCTGAGTGCTCCTGGATTCGCAACTTATTACTTGAGCATCACTGTCCGCTTGGTCAAGCATCTATTGTATATACAGACAAATCAGCGCTACTTACCTTGCTCACAACCCGTTTCACCATCAATGAACCAATCATGTTGAGATTGACATCCACTTTGTTTGTGAGAAGGTTGCCATGGGTCATGTGCATGTCTTACATGTCCCGTTCCCGTTTCTTGATTTTAGATCGAGTCTCACTATCCACTACCCTCCTTTTGTGATTGAGGGGTATGTTAGATGTAATATATGTATAGGCCCAATGACCCAGTTGTAATTAGATTATCATGTGCTCCTATATATATTTCAATAATAACGAAAGCAATCCCAACGGGGATTATTCACTCTAACACGTTCCTCCACATCCAACCCCTTGAAATGGCCCTAAATTTTTTGTAAAGATTCCCGCAGTCGAGAATCCAACAACCACTCAGGTTACTCACCTAGTTGATCAACCCCCTGCAAGTAGTAAGAAGAAGATCACGATCAATATTGCTGGATCGAAATCTCAATTAGCGCCTGGGCAAGATAACATTACAACTCCCCACAACACATCTCTTTATGACACCATTATTGGTGAGATGCTGGATCTAAAGGCGATCCGAAAGAAAATCATATTCGATTGAGAGTTCCTCGAGGGAGCTGCTCTCCACGACAAACCAATGGTTCGAATTGAGGTTCGACCTACCTCAAGACAAGGATCGTGTATAAGAGGGCAGACCCTTCCACATATTTAGCCAGCTCCTTCTTCTAAATCCATGAAAGCCCGACTTCAATCATAAGGTAGAGATGGAGTCCATTCTTGTGTTGGACACCTAGATTCGATTTTTGGGTCTACCCATGCAATTTATCAGTGAAGAGCTTCTTACCTCCACTGTTGAGGAAAATGGCATAGATAAGGTCCTCAAGGTTAACTTTGTGAATGGCAAGGGGGCTTTGCTTAGATATCTAAGAGTATGTGTAAATGTGGATATAACTCTTATCCCAAATAAGAAAATTGTTGTAGTAAATGAGATAGATCAAGTCGTTACACACCCAGTGTGGTTTGAGGATTTCCAGGAAGGTTGAGGGAGTTGTGGCCTCGATCATTTCTTCTCAGATTGTCCCAAGCGTCAATCGAGCAAACTCTTCGGAAGCTTTCCTCTGTACCACCTGTGCTAGTTGAAAGAGTGGAGGCTCATGAGCCTTGAAGCAATGATGATGGCAGTAGTTAGGCAAAAGTGCTTGCTAAGAAGCTCACCAATCTTGCCCCTTTGTGGATTGGGCACCCGAAGCCCGAGCTTCTAAGGGTCATTGGAAGTAACGCTCAAAGTAAGTCCGAATCCTCCCCTTTTAAGTTCTCTGCTAAGTTAGTTGGTCAGCAATTGGGTGCAATTGGCACTAATGGGAAGAACCTTACTCCTGATCGAGGCTCTCGTCGTAGAGCGCAACAAAATGTTGCAGCCCTAGGGATCCTTATAAACCCTCATGATGTAAATTTGGAACCGAGCGCGCAAGATTTACTTGTGACTACCCTACTGCTACCTGATATTGATGAGGACTTCCTGGATTTCGGGGATGACTTGGAGGAGGAGGATTTCTCCAAACTTATGGTTGGGTTCTTGCAAGAGGATTTCGATGGACTCCTCTTTAACATCCCTCCATCAGCTAAATTTGAGCTCTCTAACCTCAACTTCTTTGTTGCCATCATTTTATTTCCTCTGACCCCTATTGTTGCCCGAGCAAACCTAACACAACCTCATCCTAACTAAAGGGTGGCCCGAGCAAACCTGACACAGCCTCATCCTGACTAAAGGGTGGCCCGAGCAAACCTGACACAACCTCATCCTAACTAAAGGGTTCAAAGGCTAAGCGATCCAGATATGACAATTAGCAACTTTAACTCTTGTAAGAAGGAACCAAATATAGTTCGTTGGTTCCTTTATCTATCGATGATGAATTTACGACCTTTTAAAACTTGTTGGTTGCATATTTTGGACTTTCGAAACTATGGTTGGACGGGTGGTCAACGCATGATCGACTTTGGTTCATAGGAGTGTGTACTATAGCCCTATGTACATCCATGTGTATGGTTTGAAATGTATGGTCTAGATGTGAGGCATTTTGATGTTACCTTCTCCTGTATGAACATTCTCAAAGCTGGATTTCACATGACCATGTATGTAAATTCCATGCTAATTGGAGGTTTAATGAAGTACCTATTGTTGATGTGTATATGTATATTACAATGATCGTTTACTTATGCACAAATCTCTTTAAAGTTGAAAGGCTCACTCTACTCCTGATATGGAATTTTAACACGTTTCTAAATTGGGACAAACTCTTATGTTATAGCAACCTTCTTATCTTTAACACAAATTATACTAGCAAAAAAAATAAAATCAACCACATGGTGTGACTGCTGATCACTGACAGAGACGACGCCCACCAATTATGGCTTTGTTAACAATAAACCAATAAATTGCTGGTTTGCTACAAAGGTTTGTTAAGTTGGGATGGCAATGTAATAAACTAACATGTCAAAATGTTTTGTTTCTTATCACTTGCTTGCTCTTACCCTATGAACACCAACTACGAGTGCAACATACACCAAATTCCATCTATAAAATCTTGCTCCACTGCAACATTAATAACCAAGTACACTATGCTATTGACTTAGTAATCGCATGGGGCGTTCAAACCTATAGAGTCATAAGCAAACTAGAGCCTCGAACACGGGTTGGGGCCATGGGTATAGCCTAACTGATACAACCCGACTCTTTGCCTCGTTTTTACTATGGTTTCTCACCACGACTATATATATGGTCGATATAGACTCAGCAGATACCGTATAGCTTGACGCAAAGTTCAGGAACACATTCATGGGTCAGGGGCTTCACCAAACACTTCCCATCCAACCTGTATTGTAAGATGAAATTATGCTATTAGAACGGTAGAGGCATTGCCAAAAACACTTTTGGACAAACATAGATGCATTGTGTCATAATGAACACATTGAAATTATTGCTTTGGCATAAACAAAAACTGAAACCATTCTGAATGAACTAACTTGAAAAAGTGCAAGCTTCGATAATGCGATCTAGTCTCTTATGATTGGTAAATTGGGTGGTGGGGGGGATTGGTGTTCTGTGGAAGGCCCACTAGCTCGCTCATGAAACAATCTCTCTTGAATTACATTTACCTCAAATCATCGTATTCAAGTACAGTAATTTGAATGATAAATTATTGCTTCAGTTAATCTGGTGGTGCAGCACCACCAGATCCCAGCAAAAAAGATGACTTTTGGAATACTCTAACCAACTTGGCTCGGGAATCCCCCCTCCCGTGCATAATCATAGGTGACTTGAACGAGATAAGTTGCAGTGTGTTATTAAGTTGATGTGTGTTGTAAAGTATCTAATTGTGTAGTCACTAGTTAGGATATAAGTTGTGTAGTTTAGCACTTCAGATCCCTAAACACAATACGGCAATAGAGGTAGAAACGTAGTAAGCAACATGTATCTCTAAAGGTGACTTGCTCACTGTTTTTCGATCACTTGTGCCATTCCAAATTCGGGAGTATATCTTCCAAAGGATCAACTTATGCATAAGGTTGCCTCTAACACACTACATTTCCATGAATGGTTAGTTTGTGTACAAGAATCTGGTTGTAGAGGTGAGTAACGATTCATGCTTTTTAATTTACATACAACTCACACAGTTTTGTTGAGGCTTCTACTACTTACTGCTCACTTGTTGCACTTGGGAATTGTCACACAGTACACTTATGGGGTTTAAATTGACAGTACTGATGAACACAGAGTTGAACGCTGTGGTAGGGAGATTATTTGAACACAAGTACTTGTTTAGGCTGGCTTCCTAGTTTTCCGAGTGATTTGTCCAATGCTGAATGGAAGTTTTCGAAGGGAACAAGTTCCATCCTGCAACAAAAAATGCAAGACTTTCAGCTAAAGAGATGGATCCTCGAAATAAAGATTACGAATACTCTTCAAGATCAATGAACAGAAGAACTTACTCATATTTCAACTGTCCATCTCGGATAAGGGTGAGTAGGTGATCAATCATGACTTTAGTCTCATGAGCTTTGTCCATGCCTAACCAGTTTGGCAAATAAAAACCCTTCAAAGACAGCTCCTGTAAAATATAATTACACAACAGACGTCAAAGTTCTACGATATTTCAAGTGTTGGCCCAGACTAAGCGATATTTCGGCTACGAGAAACTTCACAGCTTACCTTGAAGATGAAAGCTGATGTTGAGACAGTAATTGGTTTCTTGGAGATTCCACCATAAGTTACCATAGTTCCTCCATTCCTAATAAATTCGGAAACCATTATTCAGAAAGCCAACAACTTGGCATTTTAAGTTAACAGCAACAAGTCACAAACTCACACCTCAAGAATTTGAGAACAAGTGATGCAGCATTGCCACCGATACAGTTGAATCCAAGAACAGGTTCGGGCAAATTAACCTAAAAGATACACGGATTAGAAACGACAAGTTATCAGCTGCAAGTAGGGTTGTGCATTGGTCCAAAACCTAACCGAACCGGGCCGAACCGAACCGAACCGAAAATCTCAAAATTTCAAACCGAAAGCCGAACCGAAAGTATTAGGTTCAGTTCGGTTATTTACCGGTTTGGTTTGTGTTCGGTTCGGTTTTAACATAGTTGAACCGAATTTCCATAAAAAAAATTAAAAATTTCTTTTTAAAAAAAATTCGGTTTAACACAAACCGAACAAAAAAAAATATATGTATTAGTGTATATATGTTTGTATATACACTGTATATATGTGTATATATACACATTACACACTACACATAAAAAAATATATGTATTAGTGTATATATATACATTGTATATGTGTATATATAAAGTATACAAATATATATATAGTATTTATGTAGTGTATAAAAAGTATTATATATACACACACATATATAGTGGAATATTTAAAAAAAAAATCGGTTTAACACAAACCGAACACAAACTGAAGCGAAACCGAAAAATGAAAATTCTCGGACCGAAAGCCGAACCGAAAAACTTCGGTTAGGTTCGGTTCGGTTCGGTTTGTGTTGGTTCGGTCCAAAAATTCGGTTTGGACCGAATCATGCACAACCTTAGCTGCAAGTAACATATTCTATGTACCCAAATAATGATAACACAAATATATATTAGGGATAAAGTACCAAAAGACTCTTGATATTCTTCATCTCAAGCTGGCTTTCAGTGAATACTTCATCGGCACCTAGCTCTTTAAGGACTCCCCTCGCTTCATCTGCCCCAGGTCTGACCACAGAATCCAAGAGATGATGCTAATTAGCATTTCTCATAATGGATATTCTGTATTTGCAAACATGATACAAACTATCTTTACTAACTCTAAATGGACTGATCAGTAATACGAAGTCCATAATAGGGCACAACGATTGCACTGTTCAACGAATACCTGCCCCTTATTATATTAATGTTGTGGACACCTTGTTGTCGAGCAAGCTGAATAACGCACCGTCCAACCATGCTTGTTGCCCCATTTTGGACAATGGAATCTCCTGTGCACATTTCAAACCTGTTATCCAAATAGGTAATGCAAACTCCTAGATGAAAAAACTCCTAGACGAAAATGATGGATAAAGAAAGGGTAAAGAATAAAAGAACAAAACCTGGATTCAATTTGACAAAATCATCAAGCATTCTGAGAGCAGTAAGCGGATTAATCGCTACTGTGGCTGCATACTCAGGCGGTGTATCTTTATTTATCTTGTGCCATACACTCTGATCCATTACAACATATGATTGCCATGTCCCTGATGGAACAATCAATGATTTCAAAACTTCAACATCAGACATAAAACTGCAAGACCATGTTAACTGTAAACCATTACTACGATTCAACTTTTCAGCAACTCATAGTGGCTGGCCAATAAATAAATAAATAAACTCATTCCTCAATCCTACAATCAGTCCAGACAGAGAGCTAAGCAAGCAACATGACTGACATTTGAAATGCTATATAAGATTCACAAGTTGTTAATCAAATCAACTGAATTGTAATTGATTAACATGAGAGAGCAAACGGAATGAATACACATAACATTGTTATGCAAGCCGAGTAGCTCAGGCTTGACTCGATAAAAGCTCAGCGCGAGCTCGTTTATTTTCTATACAACCCGAGTATGAGCAAATTTTTAAACTCGGATCAAAGCTCGGCTTGTTCGATTTAAGCTCGAATAGCTCAAATTTTGTGAAATTTCTACAATTTTAGTTACTATATCCGAGCAAGTAGGGTTGCCTTAATGCTCGAAAAAAGCTAGACTCAAGTCCGTTACATTTGAAGCTCGAGCCCAAATTTAGGCATGGCTCGAGCTCGACTCGTTTTTAAAAAATCAACAATACTCAGCTCGAATAACAGCGCAACATAAGCATTAAACAAACAGTCCGGTCCACAGCATTTCAACAGCATCAAGAGTATCAACAAAAGTGAAATTACCGGAGGAAGGCGGAAACGATATAACCCAATCACCAGGAGAGAGGTCCTTGACTGAAGATCCAACACAATGTACCTCCCCAACCCCTTCGTATCCTCCGACGGCCGGCACCGGCGGCCTCATAGGGTATACACCTAACTCGAAACAAACGGAAGAAAATACAACAATAAAAATTCCGTGACCAATTTCAGATTAATTACACTCATCTTCAACTGAAAATCAAATTGCACGAAAACAAACCCTAGCTCACAAGCTCTAAGATCAACACAAATGATAACAAAGAGGATCAAACAATAGACCTTGAATTCGATTAATATCGGCGGGATTGATAGGAGCAACAATCATTTTAACACAGACGTCGTTCTCCTTGACCTCAACTGGTGGAAGCTCAACTAATCTGCAATCCAACGAATGTCACATCCACGATAGATACAGAAAGAGACAGATTTGTTAAGAAAGTAAGGAATTGATGTGAACCTCGTGACTTGATCGGGCGGGCATTCCTGGTCATAGACCACCGCCATGGAAGGCGGTGACATGTTCGCCGAGAAAGCTCGGACATGGCGGACTCCAATTTCGTTGCGACGGAAACAGGAGAGCAGAGATGGATGGCGAAACGGCGTCGTTGCAGCGAGTGATTTCAAAACTTCGAGCCTTAACGCTGCCATTTAATCAACGTTAGAAGTCGTTAATTAAATCCTCTTTTGTCGATGATTTCAAAGCACACCCACGCCACGCCCCACACCTTTATAATAGGGCAACCGGATTGTCGGCACGCTCCCAAACGACGTCGTTATGACTTATGGTCAGTTGGTCTGTTTCCTACCTCGATTCACCACCTATCGAACTATAATAAATGTTGCATACGGAGTATATTATAACCTTCCAATTTCTAAACCTATCCTAAGCCGAATTGATTAGATCTGTTTTTGTTGTTGGGGCAGTTGGGCTATTCAAATTGCTAACAACAATATCTTAGTCTCTGTTTTTTTTATTATGAATTGAAATAATTCGGACGAGCGAACTCTACTCGAATCTTAATCTGTCAAATCAACAAAGACAAATACACCACGAACAAACTAGAGAACGAAGGCCGAAACTAGCAAAGGTGAATGATGTTGGAACCGGGACAATGTGAGTCAATCTTCTGGCAGTTGGTAGAGGCAACGCAGGGCATCCCTGGGGAACAAATCTGGAGACCTCAGATTTAGACTCGAACGTCAGTGAGCCGACAGATCTCGATCACGTCCACGACCTCTCGCACGGCGGCAAAAGAAAGACCATAGAGCTCAAATAAATACCACCGCTAGAATCAAACAAACAAGCTCTCCAGAAAAAGTCGGGGCAAAAAGCTTTGTGACAAGATTTGCACGTCGTAGAAAATTTATATAAAAATTAATTTTAATGGTTTGATTAAATTTAATTATATGGCAAGAAAAAAACCCAATTCATTAGAAATATTGATTTTTAATTTTAATAATACTGGATGTTATTAATCAAAGTAAAAAGATATTGATGAGGATTATATCTCATGAGGATATTCATTCTCTCTCTTTATTTTCTCTTTGTTTTTTCAATTTTTTTATGCAAGCACAGTATTTGAATTTTATAATGTTTCCCTGCACAATACTAGCAAAGGACGGACGAGAGATCCAGAGATCCCGAAAATCTCGGCAAAGCCTTGCGGCACAAGGGAGAGGATAGGGTGCTGGTACAAAAGTGACGACGGAGGGAAAGGGGCTCCGCCACCGGAACATGAAAGGACTAGAGAAGGCCTGGAGGTGGCGAGAGCGGAGGATTGTTGGAGGGTGGTGGGGCTATGGTGGGGTTTGTTCGGGTGGTGGAACAGGAACGACCAGGCAAAAGAAGCGACCGGTGGAGCCTATGGAGGTGGGCATGAGAAAGGGTGGTGGGAAGTTGTGGAATGCAGTACCCTATAAATCCCCAAATCAATTTGGGGATAAATGAGAGGCCAAATGAGACGCCATTGGCATTAAAGATGGTAACGGCATCGGCGGACACCGAAGAGGGTGGTGATGGAGTCGGTACTGGCACAGTGGTGGATCGGTGGAGGTGATTTTAGATTGGGTGTGGGGTTGTTGTTTGTTAATTTGGGGTATAGGGGTTTATTGAGTTCAGGGTATGGCTCCTTTGGACGAAGCTATCAGGATGAAGATTGAGAGCCCAGGCCAGGAGCGAACCGAGAAAGCTCTCGGAAGAGCAAAGCTTCGAACGGTGCGATTAGGTTGAAGATTGAGAGTCCAAACCAGGTCACAACAGAACCAGAGAGGGCTTGAGTGACGATGGAGGCGAAGAAGGCAACACCTTCAATAAAAGCCTCTTCTGGGTCCGGAAGAGATACGGGCTAGTGGTGGTTCAATGGGGGTGGTGGTTTGGTGGTGGCATCCCGGTGGTATGAGAGAGTAGGTTTTTAGGCACCCTTGATCACTAGACTTTTATTGGATTAATCCTTGTTGGTACTTGATAAATGGATGTAATCCAATAAATGGATTTGATTTGGGGTTGAGAGTATTATCCCTCATTTGTTCCCCCATTGTTGTTGATTTGGGGTTGAGAGTGTTATCCCTCGGTTGTTCCCCGTTGTTGTTGATTATAGTTGTTTTTTTTTGTTCATGATGTTTGTCTCCTGTTAATCGATGTGGTTGTTGGTGGCGATGATGTTGATGGTGGTGATTTGGTGGTGGAGATGTATGGGATGATGGTGGTGGGTGAGGATCTTCCTCTCTCTAGAAAGCTAGAGAGAGGAGAGAGCCAAAACTCGTTCTTATTAAATAATCTTTATGTATTAACTACTAGTGTAGTAGTAGTAATCCCGCTGATACTCCAAAAAAATATCGATGCTTCATGATAAGGAGGGGTATTTATGGGGCTGATCCTCATGTAATAGAGGCTCGGGGCGAATAAAAATTAAGGGCCCTAATAATTTAAAATTTATAATAATCACCAACAAAATATTTAAATGACTTAATATTCCTATCATTTTTGAAATAAAACAAAGCTCAATGTTTAGAATAATAATAGGTCTAAATTGACAAAAATAGAAAAAGTAGTAGAACACTTCATAAGTAACATTTCAGTAGAGCATAGCAGCAACAACAGATATCCTTCCGTAGCAGCAGTAGCAAATCCTTCGTAATCAGCTGAACACTTCAGTAGAGTATAGCAGCAGCAGATCCTTCAGTAGCAGCAGAGCACTTGCACAACATAGCGCATCACCAATAGAACTCTTCATAAGTGAACAATAGAAACTTGTACCATCCAACACTCCAACATTGTTTGATGCAAAATCATCAATAATAGTATCAATCTCTAAATCTTCCACCATGTCTTTTTCAATACTTAAAATGGCTAGACCATTCAATCTTTCTCGTGACATCGGTGACCTTAAGTAGGTTTTCAATAATTTTAACTTTGAGAAACTTCTTTCAGTTGATGCTACAGTGACAGGTAAAGTTAATATTTTAAAATTAGTTGAAAATAAATAGTAAAAAAAAGATTATGACGATGGTATAATAAATTATCTCATTCACAAATTTGCATAGTATAAACTATATATGATAAATTTTGATTAAAAAAATTCAAAGTGTTTTTTAATTTATATATAAACAAAAGAACTTATAATGTTCTCCATATTGTTCTTTATACACCTTTATTTTATTTGGGGGAGTTTGCAAAATGTCCAAAAAAGTTGTCTCCATTGGTGAAATATCCACACTTTGGGACAAATTGGTGGAGTGTCCATCTTGCCAATAGCAATTTTATCATCTTGCCTATAGCATCACTCTTTTTTTTTTACATTTTGTCGTGCAAAAATAAGAGTATGTTGTGCATGTTCAAATATAACCGCATGTTGAGCAAATATGTCCCAAGTCTAGTTTTTTTTTTATTATTTTTTTAACATTTTGTTGTGCAAATATAAGAGTACGTTGTGCAAATATAACCGTAAGTTGTGCAAATATGACCCAAGTCTAGTTTTTTTTGAACATTTTGTCGTGCAAAAATAAGAGTACGATGTGCAAATATAACCGTAAGTTGTGCAAATATGACCCAAGTCTTTTTTCTTACATTTTGTCGTGCAAATATAAGAGTGCGATGTGCAAATATAACCGTAAGTTGTGCAAATATGACCCAAGTCTAGTTTTTTTTTTACATTTTGTCGTGCAAATATATGAGTACGTTGTGCAAATATAACCGTAAGTTGTGCAAATATGACCCAAGTCTTTTTTTTTTACATTTTGTCGTGCAAATATAAGAGTACGATGTGCAAATATAACCGTAAGTTATGCAAATATGACCCAAATCTAGTTTTTTTTTTCGCATCGATACATTTTGGCGTGCAATTATAACCGTATATTGTGCTTGTGCAAATATAACCATATGTTGTGTAAATATAACATTTTGTTGTGCAAAAATAAAAATATAGATTATGGATCACATAATAAAATATAGATAGTTTTTTTAATTTCTCATATTCATAGGGTGATTTTTGTAATTTAACAAAAAAGTCATCATCTTCCTCACGATTTCTGCGAACAGGAAACCGATCTGGAATCAGATCCGCGCTCGCCACCGCCGCCGGCTCCGCCTCCGGCTCGCTCCGGCCTCCTTCGCTCCGGCCTCGCTCGCTCCGCCGCTCGCTCCCTCCCTCGCTCGCCACCGCCTCCCTCCCTCCCTCGCTCGCTCGCTCCGGCCTCCGCCTCCACCTCACCGCTGCCTCGCTCTCTCGCTCCCTTCGGCCGCTCCCTCGCTTTGCCAAACTCGATTGCAAATGCCGGAGATCGACCAAAATTAGTCGATTTGCCGAAAGTCGAAACCGATTGCAAGAAAACCGAGGACGAGATCCAGATCAATGAAGGCCGATTCGAGATCCAATTAATTAAATTAGGGTTTTAATTGGGTGGACAATTTTCCAATTTGTCCAAAACCTTGGACATTCCGCCAATTAGGCTGAAAAAATTGCCTTCCTAGCAAATTATCTCTTTTTTTTCCCGTGTCAATACATTTTGGCGTGCAAATATAATTGTATGTTGTGCTTGTGCAAATATAACCGTATGTTGTGCAAATATAACATTTTGTTGTGCAAATATAACTTTATGTTGTGCAAATGTAATATTTTTTTCCGTTTTTTTCGTTTCAACACTTTTTCGTTGTGCAAATATAACGGTATGTTGTGCACATATAACATTTTGTTGTGCAAATATAACTTTATATTGTGCAAATGTAATACTCCCTCCGTTCGACAAAACTTGTCATTTTAGCTTATTTCACAAGTTTTAAGGCAATTAACAAATGTACTAATTTGCCCTCAATTATTACCCTACTTTTTTACTTTATCGAAAACTACAACTAACAAACCATCAATCATATCAAGGGCATTTTTGTAAAGTGAAAGGCAAAATACCTACAATGACAAGTTTTTTTGAACAAAAATAACTCCCTAAAATGACAAGTTTTGCCGAACGGAGGGAGTATTTTTTTTCCACTTTTTTTTCTTCGTTTCAGCACTTTTCATTATGTAAATATAACTTTAATTTGTGCACATATAACATTTTGTTGTGCAAATATAACTTTATGTTGTGCACATATAACAATCTATTGTGCAAATTAGAGTTTTTTCGTGTAAGCACTTTTTGCTGTGCAAATATAATAATCTGTTGTGCAAATATAAGTTTATGTTGTGCAAATATAATAATTTGTTGTGCAAATATAAATTTTGCAAATTACTAAATAATATAAACTTTAGCCTATGCGGGATTCGAACCCACGTATTTGTGCATAAGCACATCGCTCTACCGTTGAGCTAAGAGGCTTTTAAAGCTCAATAATTACTAGACCAGAGATATAAATGGAATACTTGTAATCTATCCTATATTGAAATCTCGTAATCAAATACTTGTAATTTGAATCTAATCAATTGAAATCATGAATGCACATAAATGATTCATATAATTTAGATGAAGACTCGGCATGTGAGGTCAAATATTGACCTAATCTTTCAAAGCATCTAGCACACACATATGAACGTACCAGGAAAGAAATTTCATTTTTTATAAAGATGAAAACCAACTGGTAGTAGAGTGTCTTTAAGCAAATTGGTAAATACGTAATGATAGCTAAAGGGGAATCAGTTCCAATTTTATTTCCAAAGGAAAGAAATTTACTGCATAGTTATCTGGCATGGATTTATACAGTAAAATACATCTTTATGCAACATCCTTCTAAATTTTGCTATCACATTACCATGAACATAGGAAAAGAACCCACCTGAATAGCTTTTGTAAGTAAGCCATCCTGGCATCCTTCCCACACGCACCCTTCCAATGAAAATTACCCTTCTGTCAAATTTAATTCTCATGCCATCTCTTAGAAAAAGAAACACAAAAAGCAGAACCTTCATTCAATAAAAGGACTTGATTTCAATCTTTTTCACCAAAAACCAAAATCACAAGCCAAAAAGCCTAAAAAACACAAACTGCACAAATATCAGCCACTAGCAATCTATGGTGCAGCAACCTCAAAATGAAAAAGATACAGCTGGAACAAGTAATTAGAGATAGAAGACAACTTGATTAAACCCCACTTAACCCACCAAGTGACTGTCTCATTTTTATTGCCTTCCTCAACATGAATGAAGGTAAGAAACACTCTTTAACGAAGATACATATATATGAAGATCCAGTCACAAGGTTAGAAGGTAATATAGGCTAATAGCACATGCTGCACATATATAAGAAAAATACATAATTATGACCAGGGAAAGGCTGTTAAAAATTCACAAGGTGATGAGTTGCTTACTAGTCTCCCCAATTTAAAAAAAAAATAGATTAAACAAGTGCAAACATAAAATGAGTTATTTACTTTGGGCACAACATAGAGTATTTTGCATCACCGCCATTGAAGAATTACTAGTATTACTAGTATTTTGAATTGGTTAAAGTGCATCAACACTACTGAAGAATTACTAGTATTACTAGTATTTTGAATTGGTTAAAGTGCATCAACACTACTAAAGAATTACTAGTATTTTGCATTTGTAGTTCATATCTAAGAGATGGCATGAGAATTAACATCGAATATCAACAATAAACGGAGGATCGTCACATGAAATCGCAATTTGAACACACAATAATAGGACAAAAATAAAAATCGGAGTTAAACAGGATTCTGAGATCAACAAAATAAGGAAAATGAAAGATATCGGGGCTCCGCGGCAACGCCACCACTGAGGCTAACGAATTTGAATTGCTTCTCCGCCATGGATGGATCTGCAGGTCCGGTAGTATGCAGAAAGGTGCGATTGCAAATCAGGAGCCTTGAATATCAAAAGCGCAGAATCTGAACCCTAGATCTTCAACGAACATCCATGGCGAGAGAGGAGGCCAGATCTTCGTCATCGTTGTCTTCTTCTGACTCTGTCGTAAATCTACATCTAGATCATGGACTTTGGTTTGAAGATGGCGAAGGATTGCAGATCGGAGAAGAAGGAGAAGAGAGTCTTCGGCCTTGGAAGCGGAGGCGAGATCCGAAGACTTGACAGGCGGCGAGTGAATCAGAGGGATGCGCCGTTACCGCCACTGCCAACTCTTTCACCCGCCATGGTAAGGGAACAAAGGGAGCACCGGAGATCTGAGTTTAGGTGAGATAAAGAGAGAGAGAGAGAGAGAGAGAGAGAGAGAGAGAGAGAGAGAGAGAGGGAGCACTGAGATCTGTGATTAGGTCGAGAGAGAGGGAACACTGGAGAGATTAATCAAGGTTATAATAAGATGGACAGTTTTACAATTTGTCCCAAAAGCGGGACAATCCACTAATTAGGCCAATAAAAGTGCATGTGGCACAAATTTTCTCATTTTATTTCTATTTACAAAAATATGCATAACAAACATGACAATTTAAGAGGAAATAAAAAAATTATAAAATATGGTCGATTAACCATTGAGCTAAAGTCCTCATTCCTACCAAACAACTCTATTAACCATTGAGCTATGAAGATGTTTGTGCTCTTTTGTGGAATTGAAACAAAAAAATATAAAATATAGATAATTAAATAAATGATCATTAAATTGGTCTTGAACACAACTTTTTATGTATTATATATGTGTATAGATATATTATAGATTAAATTTTACCCGGGAAAAAAAAATTTTAAACCTTAACCATTAAAACCTTAAACAACAAGCATTAAACATTTCAATCTATATAAGTACTATATTAAAAGAGAAGCATTAATGCCACATGTCCTCTCCATGTTTAAAGTTATTTTTGGAAATATTATTTACATAATACGGAGTATCATTTATTATGGCAACTATATTTTCTAATATTATTTTTTGTGGAAAATTTTCTAATATTAATTACCCAATATTATTTGATGTTACATTTTTTTAACCAATGGGATGAATTCAAAGCTTTTATCTTTCACTATTTATTATTTATTTTTCTCTTTATCTCTTTAACCCAATTATATTTTTTCGATTATTTTTAACACATTTACTAATCAATGGGTTTAATTCAAAATATTGTATCGATATACTTTTTTTTATTAAGTAAAATTTTGGAATAGGAGAACCTAACCGAGAGCATCCTTTCGGATGAGATCCTGTAGAGCAGAATCATTAGAAATCTCTCTCCCCAAGGCAGAGTGGCAAAGGTGTGCAACCTTATCAGCCACTGTATTGCCTTCGCGGGGAATATGAGAGAAGGATATTTCTGCGACTCCCTGGAGGAGCATTTTAATGTCAGACATTAGCATTTCAATTTCCCATGGACATCTTGCGTTATCCCGAAGATGCTTGATGATGATGAGGGAGTCCCCCTCGATTTAAATTTTTGTTATCCTAAGCTCCCTGACTTTCTGAACTCCCATTAATAAAGTTAATGTTCAGCCTTGATGGGAGTTTGTTTCCCCAACTGTTTATATCCAATACTAATCGGCCTTCCTTCCCAGTTTCTGATAATAAATCCACTCGAGCTATTATGATTAGATAAAGTAGATCCATCAAAGTTTAGTTTTAATGTACCTAAAGGCGGTTTCCTCCATTTGTAATTACGACCTTGTGAGACTTTTAAAGGTTTTGTAGTAACTGGATTCGGTGAATAGGTAGATCCCTCAAACTCTTTGCTGAACTTACAGGCGTGTTTCCAGTTATCCAAAACTGTTTGAGTCATCCCACATAATTCTTCGTTGGTAGGGATCCCTTTGTTAGAAAAGGTGATTTGGTTCCTGTAGAACCAGATAGTCCACCATCTTGTTGCTAGGTTTACCTTATTGGTATTGCTTAGCCTTTCCCCTATGAACCGAAGAATCGGTTTTATTTCTCTTGATTGTTGGACGAGACTCTGAATTTCTTGTTGTTCAGACGCGGTCAGAATCCCATGGAAGGTATATTCTTGGCTGTAACGGCCCGGATATAAATATCCGAGATACGTTTCAAAGGTTGGATACCTTCGTTCGGATGTTGCAATTCAGGTACGGGTCGAGGTTTCAAACCTCTAAAGATCAATCAGTATTCAAAGCGGGGATTTCGAACCCCAATCAATCGAAGTCACATAAATTCAATTTAAACGAAAGTAGAGCGGAAGTACGATTTAGATACAAGAGCCACGGCAGAGCCGGGTCAAAACTAAAACATATATTCTAAAGTTGTATAGCCTAATTAGCGGGGTTAGACAGATTCTTTGCAATCGCCCGGGGGATTTTTCCACGCCATAGAGACAGGGAGCAACCATACATAAAAACAATTGGTGCGAGCGGGATCAGACCGAGGTCCCAACACACCCTGTCCCACAAGCAAACATACACATAAGCTAATATAAAGATGATGCAAATGCAAAAATTAAATCACACTAGCATATTCCTAAATCATAATATGCGGAAAAGAACGGTAAAGGCGCCCAAAGAATGCCAAGTGGCATATCCCCATATCTCTGTATTTCCCGTACCCACTCCGAGGTAGGGCGCTCGGCCTTAGCCGAACCGTAATAAATATATTCCCGTACCCACTCCGAGGTAGGGCGCTCGGTCTGTGCCGAACCATGACAGATATATTCCCGTACCCACTCCGAGGTAGGGCGCTCGGTCTATGCCGAACCGTATCAGATATATATATATATATAGATCATACTCATCGACTCGATTGGGGACCGAAACGGTATAAAATACGAATGCCCCCATGACCCTAGCAAAGACTCTAAGACTCACAGATAACGGTCGTTCTGTATTCAAACACATAAAGTAACCGAATGCTCATTCATAAGTGCAATCCTAGCATGATACTACATGGCATGCTTTAATGCTTATGCAACACCTAGTATGTCATATATTCACAAGTAGGTATTCTCTTTCGAATCTGAGTAAGCCCATAAAAGAACTTACCTGAATAAGCCGAACAGCAGAGAAACAAGGCAAAAGCAGAGTCCAAGTAATGAGTCACCAATATCAAGCAATGTCCAACATATCACAATCACCTAATAACATACAAATGCATAAGTCTATCTACTTCACACAAGGCGCCCCCAACTATCATCCATACTTCTCATATCTCATTTCAGATTATTCCAGCTTATCTCATCACAATTCATAAATCATTTCATGTTCATCTCATCTCGTCATCTCATTTCCAAAACAATTCTCTCAAAAAACTCAACTTAGAAAATCAAACAATTCTTTTAAAATCGCTTATCCAAATCCCGACATTAAACATTTAAGCCTTAAAACCAATTTCCCAAAATCATCTTATAGAAATCATTCCGGCATTTTACCTCGTTAAAATCCTCATCTTAAACTCACCTTATAAATCATTATATAATAACACTTCTCAAATATTACTTTTTAGAACCAATTATATTATTTATAATATTTAACAACACACTCCAAATAATATTTAAATATAGTAATTCACCAAAAATCAAATCCATTTTAATTAATCAGTTAATAAAACAACACCATTAATTCTTTTTATAACATCACATAACACCTATTCAAATATTATCACTTTCCAAGATAACTTTATAAGATATAAAATTCCAAAAAGAATATATTTCCCAGAATTTATAATTAACACCAATCCCAGCATATAATAATAATAATAATATTCTAATTCAATAACAAATAAAAACTGAAATAACAACATAAAACAACAAGCTCTCTTAAATAAAACAACCCAGCCTAAGGAAGGAAAACAGGCCCCAATCCGGAAAGAAAGGCCCAACCCGACCCAGATTGAAGAGAAAGAAAGAGGACCCCGGATCCAAGCAAGAAATGAAGTAACAGATCAACCCGACCCAAATTCCATCAGGAGGAAAGAAGAGCTCGGATAGGAATTAGGCCCAACTCATTTCTCCCTTTTTAAAACAAAGACACCGGCCTAGAAAACCAAGCCCATCCCATTTCCCTTGACCTGATCGAAAGCAGAAAGGAAAGAAAAGGAGTGGGACCCGCGCCTGAGGTGGCGGCTGAGGTGGAAGGGCCCACTGGTCCCCCTCTTCCTTGGGTTGTTTGAAGAAAAGGAAAGCAGAGGAGGAGTTGAAACCGGAGGAGGAGGATGGTGAGGGGTCGGCGGCAACCGGACTCCGACTCCGACAAGGCCGTCCGACACCAATTAACCGAACCACACACGAAATTCGGACCCAAGAAGAAAGAGAAAAGGGGGGTTCTTACCGAGGGTCGATGGTCGTCGGAGAAACTCGTCGAGGGTTCGATGTGGCTCACCGGAGTCGGAAGCAAGCGACTCAGCCTGGGTTGAAGGTAGAAAGCTTAAAGGTGAGCCTTTACCTCATTTGACAGCGAAAGGAGTAAGAAGACAACCTTACCAGGTTGGAGGAAGAAAACACAGGAACCGGGGGAGGAAGATGGTGGTGCTCGGCCGCGCTCGGGAGGCGCCCAACTGGTGCCCAGGAGGAGCTACATGGCGTCCAGGTGCTCGGCTTCAGGGTGTTGAAGAAGGAAGAGGAAGACGACGACGTGGGTGTTGGGGGCTTGCTCTCGGCAAAACAGGGGAGGAGCGGCAGAGCTCTGGTGGCGCTCGGCCGGCGCTCGCTGGCGGCGACTACTGGAGGTGGAGCTGGAGGTGTGGTGGCGGGGATGAGGGTGCGGCCGGTTGTATAACGAGACAGGAGGTGAGGGCTGTGAAATCAGAAAAGAGGGAGAGAGAGAGAGAGAGAGAGAGAGAGGGGAGTGTGGGTTTGTGCTTGAATCCTTAGCCAAAGGGTAAAATGGCGTGGGAGAGGTGGGGAGTAGAGATGGGGGTGTTGGGCTTCATCAAGAAACAAACAAAATGTGATGAGGGTGCGTGGTTTGTATAGGGGAAGAAGACAAAGAGGGAGGGGGGCCATTACCACCCCTCAACAGGAACCGAGAGAGATGGAGGGGGAGTGAGAGAGAGAGAGAGTAAAGAAAAGGAAAAATTGAAAATATATGGAATTTGTTTCCCCCACAAAACCAATTTGAAATTCCGACGCTCGAATTCAATTCCGCTCACTAAAACAAAACCCGACACTCGACAATTCAAATCGAATTATAAAATCATTATCGGAATCAAATTAATTTATCAAGACTCGCAACTCGGAAGTGGAATTAAATTCCGTAAAAGAAAATTGAAATTCTAAAACAATGCCAGAAGGATTTTAAAATCGAAACTCATGCGCGAGGATGATATTTTTCTCCACTTTTACAATTGAATAAAATAGTAACGTATTTAAATAAAATAATCATAATATAATTTAATATATACTCGGTCTTTACATTGGCATTCTAGAAAAAGGTGGGAATCGTCTTCCACCGCACCATTACAGAATACACAAGCTTGGAACGGGTACGCCATGCTGGGACAACCTTGCTTTAGTAGGGAGTCCAGAATGGCAGAGTTTCCATAAGAAGTTTTTAATCTTAGGCTGGATATCTAGATTCCAAATCCAATTGTTTAAGTCATCCTCCCTTGATCTATTACAGGAGAGAAGATTATATGCACTAGAGGTCGTGAACCAACCATGTCTGTCAGGCCACCAGTAAAGCCTATCCTCGAATTGGTTAGCCGAAATCGGGATTGATAAAATGTCCTCAACAATCGACGCAGGAAGGGTGGATTGAAGTTTCTCGACCCACCAATTACCGCCGATGATGTATTCGCTGACCCGTTCCTCAATGTTTACATACGGTGGACATTCGGGTCTTTGAATTAATGGGGTGGTATCGACCCAGTTATCCGTCCAGAATTTAATTGTCTTACCATTCCCAACTGACCATATAAGTCCTGTCTTAAATTTTGTTATCAAAGGGCATAGCCTAGACCATTGCCATGAGCTATGACCCTTCTTTTTGTAGTTGAGAATATCTTTGTCCTTTAGGTATTTGTGTTTGATCACATTGACCCAAATACTTGAAGGATCGGCAAGAGTCTTCCAAAGCAGTTTCATCTGCAATGCTATATTCATTTCATCTGCTTTTCTTATTCCCATGCCACCTTTCCTTAGCGGTCTACACACCTTATCCTAGCTGATGAGGGGGCAGTGCTGCAGGTCTTTATTCCAGAAGAAGACCCGATTTATTTGGTCAAGTTCTTTGTGAATGGTGGTTGGGAGCATGAAGCTCTCATTGTATATAATGGTTTAGCGGATAGATTAGAACTAATCAGTACTGCACGACCTTGTTGGGAGAAGGAATCTGCTCTCCATTTTGTGAGTTGCTCTTTTGATTTACACACAACTTCATTAAATGTGTGTTTGTTTACGCGTCCATTGATAATCGGACAACCAAGGTATTTTTCTAGCGAGCGCTGTTGTTGCAGGAGGATTGATATGTCAAGTAACTCCTGGCCTAAGCAAATAATTACAAGACTTCCTCCCGTTGTAGTGGAAGGGTAGTCAGGATCGATCCACGAGGAGGCGTGTCAGCGGGATGCTAGTAGCTTTGGAAATCTCAAGTCTGCGTCGACCAGTAGCCTCACCAGGCTTTTGTTTGAAAGCCGTGATTTTCTGTCTGATCAACGCCGTCTTAGAAGGAGGGAAGAACTTGTTGAGGAACGCGTCCTTGACTTCATTCCAGGTGCGGAGCGATCTTGGGGCTAAGCTCTCCAACCACTGTAATGCTTTACCTGTAAGAGACCATCGAAAGGCTTTTAGTTGGACGTATTCAAGACTTCGTCCATCAGCAATAGTATCACAAAGGTCTAAGAAGGTAGAAATATGTGCCATAGGGCACTCATTAGGTTTTCCTTCATATTGATGCCTTCTTATTTCAGTCAAGAAGTTAGGTTTAATTTCGAAATTAGAGGCAGGGATAAGAATTGCCGATTCAGGCACTGTGAGAGCGGGGTGCATATATTGCTTGGCATTCCTAGGGAGGGCATTGATTTGGGCTTCTATTTGCCTTCGGCCTTCCTCCTCCCTATCCGCACGCTCCTTAAGTGCCGCCTCTCTAGTCGTTAGGTCCTCAACTTGCCTCCTTAGTTGTTCAATGAGTTCTGCTTGGTTCGCGTTTTCCGCCATGATTCTTTGAGCTTGGGCCCTTAGATGGAAATAACGCTCAGGGTCGTCTACTCCTTCAAATTCAGGTGGGCGATCAGCGCGTCGCATACACCTGCAAGACCAAACTAAGTAGAGACGTGAGATAGACTACTAGGGCGCGATTGATTGCCTCCCCGGCAACGGCGCCAATTTTGTTGTTGCAGGAGGATTGATATGTCAAGTAATTACAAATATAAAGATGTAAATAAATGTAAACCAACTCCTGGCCTAAGCAAATAATTACAAGACTTCCTCCCGTTGTAGTGGAAGGGTAGTCAGGATCGATCCACGAGGAGGCGTGTCAGCGGGATCCTAGTAGCTTTGGAAATCTCAAGTCTGCGTCGACCAGTAGCCTCGATTTCGACCTTGGGCCTCGATGTCGACCTCGGATATCGATGTTCTCTGCAACAGAAGACCTGCAAAGACAAAAACAAGTGGTCGATATCGACTGGTGGGGGTCGATGTCGATGTTAGTCCACGAAATCGACTGGCTCAGAAGACTGCCAGTCGATACAGAAGGGTCGATATCGATGTCTGGTGTCGATATTGATGCCTGCAGAAGTTTCCCAGGAGTCTCGAGATCGACTCAGAAAACCGTCGATCTATCAGTTTTGGTCGATATCGACCTCTGCTGTCGATATCGACGTCTTTCCTGCAGTGGGTTAGTTCTTTGTCGGCAAAGAAAGGCCCAAGACTTTAGGATGAAGAGAGAAGCAATGAACAGAAATAACAGTGGGTTTTGGTGTGTATAAACTATATAAAAAACAACTCTTAGGATTAGGGTTTACCACAACGTTAACCAATGCATGCGATGAGATAAATAAGACGGACAATTGCGCTATTTCTCCCGAGGGACAAGCTTTCGCCGATACACCAACTCTTAGGATTACTCTTTCAAATAAACCTAATTGTCTCTACCAATTTTATGTTTATAACTCAAGTTGTTAGCATGAATCCCTTTTCTTTCGATTAGGACTAAACATAGAATTGTAGGAGGAGAGATAGACACAACGATATCAACATCAAATACTTACCTCAAGCGCGCATGGCTAACGTCGGGCTCACCCCGACCCTAAGAGCTTTGGGGAACTACTCGCTTCTCATCATGGGATTCATCATCAATTGAAAGGAAGAAACTTGCATTAAACTCCGAAGCTTTACAACTCAACGTCAACTTTCGCAAACGTCAAACCCTAAAACTTCTCTCTAACTCTAACTCTAATGTCTATGTCTTGGGTTGTTCTATGATTGGATTCTTGGATGATCTAACAAATCAGCCCTAGGGCTTTATTTATAGGCTACTAATCCTCGCTATCCAAGGATTGTAACTCCTATCTAACCTAATAACTCTATCCGAACAATTAGGATAGGTCTTTTATTTTGATAAAACTTAAAGGAACTTAAAGGTAAAAGATAAATAAACTTCAGCTGCCATCTATCTTGAAAGTATGATATAATTCCGTGCCTCCTTGAAGATATAGTTCCAATCCGTATTCGAAATCGAGTCTATCTTCTGTCGAGATAAGGGGTCGATATCGACACCAGAGGTCGATATCGAGGTCTCTGTTCCTGCTCGACTTGTTCAGCTCTGGTCGATTTCTATGTTGAGGTCGATATGGGGGTCGATATCTACCTCAGAGGTCGATATCTGGGTCTAGGGTCGATATCTACCTCTTCTCAGCTTCACTTGGCTTCTTCGTTTTGACTCCGTTTTCGCTCGAATTCCTGCATGGTTAGCTTAAAACATGTGCAAACTCTATTTCTTGCATTTTAGCCCATTCTTACACAAGTTTATATTCTTTTGAACCCTTTTCTTTGGAAATCGAATGAAATACGAAGTCAAAAGATGCAATAAAAGAAGGTGCAAATGTGTACATCAAGCGCTCATTCGAGATGCTTAAGCATCCTTCGATATCGTTAATCTTGCTCCTTACAATTCCAGGCGTGGTTTGAAATGCGGACTTATGAAAGTTCACCCTTTGTCCAGAGATGGAACAATAGTCATCAATAATAGATTTGACGGTTTGACATGCAGATAAGCTACCTTTTGAAAAAATGATAATGTCGTCGGCAAAGTTATTTGACGGTTTGACATGTAGAGAAGCATTTATGCCACATGTCCTCTTCATGTTCAAAGTTATTTTTGGAAATATTATTTACATAATATCATTTATTATGGCAACTATATTTTCTAATACTCCCTTCGATTTTTAATATAAGGCATTTGACTTTTGTGCACATATTTTAAGGAGCTAAAAACTATTGATTTTTTTAATTAATTTTTTTTACATTATAATACTTATTATTATTAAGTATTATAATGTAAAAAAATTTATGAAAGAGATTCGGTCGAGCTTCAGTGCCAACCTTCGCAACCTCCTCCTGATCCAGAGCCTTATTCATATTTGTCCATTGATGAGATAGTCTCTAGGATAGCGGAGCTCAAAGCTCAATTATCACAACATATATTGAATGCTGTTGCTATTCCGGAAAGTCTCCCAAGCCAAACAGATGTCAGTGACAATGACAATTGCACTGGTGTTTCTTTTGAGATGGAGGAAAGTTTGGAAAAGCATGTGCATGAGTTAATGGAGCCAGAAATTGATTTTGAGGAGGATGAGCCTAAAGAAGAGCCTCGATTGGTTGTTCACCAAGCCTACATGGTGCCATCTTTGTTTTCTGAAGGGTTGGTTCAAGAGAATGTTGATCAGCAATTTGGGGCATTTGCCGGAATGCTTGCAAAATGGCACAAGGAGGAGATACCAATTACAATTCATGCCGACATACCGCCTCTCATTAAGTCCCAAGAGGTGATCTTATTATTTGAAGATGATGGTGACAATGAAGGCACGAAGGGACGATGGGCTACGAAGAGGAGGAGCACACGCCTATGGAGCTTGAGAGAAAAGCGATCTAAATCATGTCGCTCTAAGAAGACTCTGCTGGATGGATGGGATGAGCTATGGACTGTTCACTCGGGTCGATTTAAGCTTCTCGAAGGTAATAAGGGTCGGCTTCAGACGTTAAACTAGCGCTTCTCGGGAGGCAACCCGAGGTATTTTTTTTCTTTTAAAAAAAATGAAAAAATGAGAAAAATGAAAAAAAAGGAAAAAAAAAACAATTTTTATTTTTAGTTTTTAGTTTAGTTTTTTTTTTCTCTGAGTTGATTTGCAAAAGTGCAAGTATGGGGTAGAGAGTGTGCTTATTGAGGAGATTATTTATGTTTGGAGCTGAATTGAAGGTGTTTTGACACCTATCTACTAACCCATATCTTGCCGAGTTTGTTGCTTGTTTGTGTTGTTTGTCTCGCCTAGGTTTTGACACGGATGGCTTTGGCTTGACTACCTTCTAAACACATGATCTACATGTCAAAATTGTGAGTATTCTCATCTCTTCCTTGATTGATATGCACATTGAGGACAATGCTTTGTCTAAGTATGGGGTGGGGGTGAATACTTCACAATTTTTGTGATTTTGTGTCTATTTGGCCCGCACTTATTGAAATGTTTGATTATTGCTTGAGCATTGAGCCATTGCCTTATTTGATTAGCTATATTATTTACCCTCTTGCTTGATTTTATGTGTATCTCGCCTCATACCTGGATACTCAAGCTTGATATTATAATTGAGACCGCATTATTTGGTTTATGTGCACAATTGAAATATGATTGAGGTTGTTTTGTTAGCCCATTTCTCCTTACCTACCTTGTATCTAATCATCTGTTTGAAGCCTTCTGAGCCTTTGAAGCTTGTTTCTTTGGTAGCTCCACAAGATTTTTCATAGCCGCTACTTGCCTTTCCCCAATCCGGGATTTAGGGACATGGTGATGTTCATTTGTTATGTGGATGTGCTTCAAGTGTGGGGTGATTTTCCTTGGATGTGCTTGAAAAAAAAAAGAAAAAAAAGGAGAAGAATCTTAGGATAAGAGGAGGATAAAATTCACTCTTGTGCAAAAGTCAAGAAAGAAAAAATACGGTTAGTAGCCGATCCTGCTTGTGGAGAATAAAATTCACACAAGTAGGAAGAAGTGCAAAGTGAGATGGTCAAGACACTTAGTAACCGGGTGCATTCATCACAAATGTTTGTATTCGCGTAAAACGGTGTTAAGACTAGAGAGTGAAGAAAAAAATTTTGAAAGTCAAGAAAGAAAAAGAAAAGAAAAAAACAGAATTTTTTGAAGTGGTTGACAAAAGTGAAAAGGAAAGAGTTGTTGTGATGGAGTTTGTTTGGTGGATTGGTATGGATTCGATTCTTTGAAGTTGGTGTTTTTCCGATTGTTCTCACATGATCCTTTTTCCCGGATTCTAGCACCACATGGCCTGAAATTTTCCATACCTAACTGTTTCTATCTTAACCCCATCATAACCTTATAATGTCCTCATGATTTTGTTGTGTGCATAATTCCAAGCGTTGGAGACTATTGAGATTTTTCAAGCTTTGTGGATGATGAGTTTTTGAGGTTGAGATTTGAAGTGCTAGTCAAGCTTGGTTGTTGGCTATGATATGTTAGGATGGCATTCGTCGAGTGTTTTGAAATAGTAGACGCTATTTTGTGATTATTGTCTTAGTCTTGCTTGGGGACAAGCAAGGTTAAGTATGGGGTATTTTGATAGCGTCTATTTAGTCATGATTCTAGGGCAATCTAGCATCGATTTTAGGGCATTTGAGCTGAGTATTTTTTACATTCTTAGCCCTTTTTGTTTAGTTTTGTGGAATCGGTGTCTACCGCTTGTCTATTGTGATTTCAGGTGTTTCGGAGCGGTTTTGATGTCAATGAGAGAGCTAAAGGAGAATGACAAGCTTCGAGGTTTTTCGGTGCGCTCTGAAGGCATCAAAGACGAACTAGGAGGCACGGGGATCGAGGAAACATGCCAAAAGAAGTGAAGCAAGCTCGGCAAAGTTAATCTCCAGAAACTACTCGACCGAGTGGTGCAAGAGTGAAGTTATGTGAACAAGCCAGAAGCCACTCGACCGAGTACAGAAACCACTCGAGTCTCACTCTGGTCGAGTGCTTTACAGAACATGCTTCCCAGAAACCACTCGACCGAGTGCAGAAACCACTCGAGTCTCACTCTGGTCGAGTGCTTTACAGAAATTTGTTGCCCAGAATCCACTCGACCGAGTGCAAAAACCACTCGACCGAGTGTTTCCTGTGTTCAGCATTTAATTCGTTTTTCTTTCTAAAAACTGGGGGGATTGGAAGGGTTGGAGAGTTCAGTTTTTGGCCTTTTGGGGGAGGCCAAAATTCTAACATTGGGGGAGAGCTTTTGGGACCTTGGGGAGACTAAGATTTTGTGGAAGGAACTTGTTCGATTTATCAAATTCCGGTAAATTCCGTTTCTATCTCTATTGTTCTATGTTTGTCTTGCCAAATTTGATTGAATCAAGCATGAACTTCTCCATGAGTAGCTAGATTTCTTGTTCTAGGGTTGGGATTGTCCCGACAAGGCGGAAATAGGCTTGTTCTTAACATCTCTCGAATGATTTTGAATTAGATTGTGGTTTTAATCGTGTTGTACTTATTCTGATTGATGCGAGTTGATTAGATCCGATTTAGGGTTTGAAATCGAAAGACGATAAACCTAAATTGGAATTTAGATGGTGATTTGAGACCGAAAGGTGATTAGGATCCATCGGAACTACAGGATTAAACCCGAAGTTTATTGATCGAAAGTGAAACTAAACTTCTTGAGGATTCATAGGTTGTCATAGGTGTTTTAGGCAATTTTGATATGATCGGAGCCGAAAGGCGACGTTAGTGTGATTATTTCCTAAAACTCTACGAACTTAAATGGTCTAAATCAGTTGCTTGAGTCCGAAAGGAGGATTGCTACCCGATTTAGGCACATTTGCGCTAAACCCGATAGGGGATGCGCGATTACCTTAGATAACCTACCTCCACAATTTGATTTCGGAATCACTCGGGCAAGAAAAATATTTGTTTTGCCTATTGATGATGCATTGTTGGTAAATCCTTAACCCTAGACGTCTTCCATATATTTACATATATTTCATAACACTTCATCAGTTTTCCTGGTTACTTTATATACGCACTCTTAATCTGCTTGTTTATTCTGAACTTGGTTGAACTAGCTCGAATTTACAATCGATATTCCTCCGGTCCTTGTGGATACGACACTTGATTACTACAACTGAACCCCATACACTTGTGGGTGTAGGTTTTTAGCCTATCAATAATCACCTTAATTTTATGATTTCCTCCCAATCAACTTAACCTAGGAAAAAAATAATCCAACTAATGACATTTGTACAAGTTCTTTAATTAATCTAGCTATATCTAACTAATAAACCATAAGGATTTTTTTATTAGGTGTTATAACCACTTTTATTTTAGGATCGATTTTCAACCAATCAACCTATTCTACTTAAATCTTAAACTCATGTAATTTTTACATATTTTTCATAAATATTATTTTTATTTTTACTTACTTTATCAAATCTTATTTTTTTCTATTTTATATTAACGTTTGGTAATAGTTTATTTAATTTTATAATATTGTAGTAATTTTTTATACTTACAAAATTTTATATTTATTTTTTTAAAAAAATTACGCGCCATGGCGCGGGGACTGTACTAGTTTGACTTTTGTGCACGTATTTTAAGGAGCTAAAAACTATTGATTTTTTCAATTAATTTTTTTTACATTATAATACTTATTATTATTAAGTATTATAATGTAAAAATATTTAATTAAAAAAATCAATATTTTATATACTCCTTAAAATACGTGCATAAAAGTCAAATGCCTTATATTAAAAATCGGAGGGAGTATTATTTTTTGTGGAAAATTTTATAATATTAATTGCCCAATATTATGTAAAGACCAGAAAATTTAAAATATTATTTTCTTAAGATATTAAATTATGTTCGACTTTAAAAATGCAGATTCTATAAATTTTGAAATTTCCGTTCTCGAGCAACTGAATTTTATTAATCCTTCGAAAACGAACTTCTATATAGTTTTGAATTGGGTATTAGAAATGGATTTTGATTTTCGCTTTCAAGATCGAGCATTAATAAAAATTAATTTGAGCTACGAGTATTGATTGAAATTTACTTAATTTTCGATTATCTTGAAATTGAATTAAAATTTGATTAAATTTGATTTAGTCGGGATTCGATCGGGCGAGCGGGTTTTGAGTCTTTTCCGCTAATTTGAATTGGGTATTGTTGTGACCACATATATTTTAATTTCTTTTCTTTTTCTTTTCTTTTCTCTCTCTCTCTCTCTTTCTCTCTCTCCCCCTCTCCCTCTCTCGGATACCTGTTCTTGAGGCTGGTCCCCTGCCTCACCTCACCATCTGCAACTCACACAACACCCAGCTCACCTCCTTGTCTTCTTCTTCTCCTTTTCCACACACAGCTCCACACATCACCATACATTCCCTCTTTCCCTTGCCTTATCCTCTCATCCGGAACCTCAAACCCAAGGATGGCTCTTCCTTTTTCTTCTTTGCAGCCTTGAATCTCACCAAGACACCACCATCACCTCCCCTTCTCTCTCTGTTCTCTGGGTTCACCACCCTCGCCCCCCTTGATGCTCCCCTGTTCGGACATGGAGCGGCTGGGCATCACAGCAGCAGCAGCTGCGGCTCCCCTCTCCCCTTCCTCGGCGTGCAGCAGCAACAGCATCTCTAGCCCGCCTTCGACGTCCAGGGCCACCCAAGAGATGCCTCCGAAGCCGCAACCTTCTTCCTCCCTCCCCTGCTTCCGATTCCGAGTGGTAAGAGGTCCCCTTCACTTCCTCTTGCCCTTAAACCGAATAAAGGTGAACTTTATTAACTCCCTCCTTCGTCCCAGGCTGTTAGCAACTGGAAATCCCCTCCGACGCACCTCCCCGAACCCCGACGACGTTTTCGGGCGAAGCTTTCGATTTCAGTAATCTATCCCTTCTCCCTTCCCTCTTTCTCTCGCTTCCCTCTTTCTGTGATAAGGGTGGTCGGAATAGCATTCTGGGCAGTGGGAATGGGTTGGGATCGGAAACGGCCGCCGGCTAGCCCTCTTTCCTCTTCTTCTTCCTTCACTTCAGCGGCGCCGCTCCCCTGCTCTGTTCTATTGAACTGAAGAGGGAGGGTTCAACGTGGCCGGTTCACCATTTCTTTAAAATACCCGGTTCGGTTCTTTTCAAAAAAAAAAGGGGGAAGGTTGGGTCTTATTGCATCCGAATTGGGTGGGCCGGGTATGGGCTCGGGTTGGGTTTTGGATCCGGGTCTCCATTTTGGGTTCCTCCTGGGTTGATTTCAGTTGGGCTGTGAGTGGGTGTTGGTTTGGGTTTGGGTTATTAATATTATGTGTTAAATTTATAGTATTGTGTTATTTTATTTATTTATATATATATATGTTATATTATATTATTCTGATTTTTTTTGGGACATGTATATTTATATATTCTGGAATATTAGTATATATATTATAGAAAGTTTCAAAAGTAATATTAATTGTTATATATTAGAATGATGTTATATGATGATTTTGACCTATGATTTAAAATATGTTAAAGAAATTTAGTATTTTGATTTATAAATGTGGGTTATTAAAATGAAGTGATTTTGGAAATTTTATTATATTAAATATTCCTCGAGATGTGTTATTATATAATGATTGTAAGATGATTTTTAAGATGAGGATTTAAACATGTGAGTTAGGAATTTTAAAGTGAATTGTTGGTTTTGAATTATAAATATGATTTTGAGCATAGGTTATTTTTGATGATTTAATATTGGAATTTATTTATATAATGTTTTTGAGATAAGAAACATGCCGGAATAATTTCTATAATGTGATTTTGAGAGACTAGTTTTAAGGCTTAAACGTTAATGTCGGAATTTGGCCAAGTATGATTTGAGGAAGTATTTTGAACATGAGTTAACTTAATTTGGGATTTATGAGTTTGAAAATATGGTTGGTATGATTTTATCAATGGGTTTGATTGAAAGAATGATTTTGGTCGATTTGATCGTATCGAAAAGGTTTTAGAAAACGGTTTTACTATCGGTCGGTTTTGAGGATGTTGGGAACTTGGGTTTTGTGCGTATGAATGTTGTTCTGGTAGCTTATGGAAATGACTTGATAATAGGTGTGTATTGCTTTTGGATTGCTTTGGACTTGCATTTGGGCCCTTGCTTGTGTTATCTTGTTGTTCTGCATCAACAGGTAAGTATCCTACGGGACTTACTCAGTAACCTGGACCTCCTGCCTCATGTGTCATGTAATGTGTAGTTTTGTTGCATATTAAAGCATGTCATGTAGTATCATGCTAGGATTGCATTGAACTGAGCATGTGTTTACTTTGTGTGTTTGAAACAGAACGGCCGTTATCTGTGATAGTCCTAGAGTCTTTGCTAGGGTCATAGAGTAGCCCAGCCCCATCGAGTGCCCTGAGTCTATCGAGTCGATATGAGCATGATATGATAGCCCAGCACCATCGGGCAAGAGATGATATGATATGATATGATATGATATGATATGATATGATATGATATGATATGATATGATATGATATGATATGATATGATATGATATGATATGATATGATATGATTAGCCCAGCACCATCGGGCATGAGCATGATTTATGATATGATGATGAGATATGATATGATATGATGATACCGTGGTGAAGTGCACCACCATGAAGAGAGTGCTATGTTATAGCCCGAACCGGCCAGTCTCTGCACTAACGGGAAGGGGTGCAGAGGTAGGAGAGGGATATGCCACTTGGCATTGTCTTGGGCCCTTTATAGTTCTTTTCTGCATATTATATATTTACTAGGGGCATGTTAGTGTGATTTAAATATTTTACTGCATTAGTCATCTTTTATTTAGGCATAGGCATGTTATGTGGCCTCAGCGCGGTCAGAGGACCCGCAGGCGATCACCAGGCCTGACTACGTGGATAGTGTTAGGTACCGCTCTTGTTGCTCCATGCTTCTGTGACGGGGATATCTTTTGGTGAATCGAAGAATCCGGCTAATATATTCTAACTTGACAAATGGCAATCACCCACTTAGTTTTGGTTTTGACCCGGCTCCGCCGTGGCTTTTGTATCTAAACCGTACTTTCGCTTTACTTTCGTTTAAACTGTATTTCTGAGACTTCGACTGATTGGAGGTTTGAAACCTCGACCCGTACCTGAGTTGCAACATCCGAACGAAGGTATCCGACCTTCGAAACATATCCCGGATATTTATATCCGGGCCGTTACAAAGTTGGTATCAGAGCCAGGTTGTGCAATTCGGGTACGCAAGGGTCGGGTGTATGTTTTGGAAAACCGACCACGGATTTCGAAGATTTGAAAGCGTTTTAAAGGGGCAAAATGAACTTAATATGTCTAACTCAATTGGACTAAATATGAACTTGGCTTATGATAAAAGAGGAGAACCAACTAATAAGGGATCGAGTGGGTAGAAAAGGCCCTAGATCATCCCTATTGGATGTAGTCGGGAATGGGTAGGCGAAATACTAGCTTGTTCTTTACAGACGGGTCGGGAAGACTCCAAGGAGATCATTGTAATTGCCATTGACTGATTTTATGTTGAGTGCTTGATATGCTAAAGATTTGATTAGTATGACCTAATTATTGAATGAATATTGAATGATCTGTGCGAACGAGATAGCGGGAGTACCCTTATTTCCCCTATGGTTAAGCCAACTTGTGTGAAAAAGCCCTCCACTATATTGACCTCTTGACGGTTCTATCGAGTCTCTCCCGAATGTCAGTGTCCTCCACGGGGAATTGGGTTGGTAAACACATTGTGTCGGGAATCATGATCGAATGTAAGGGTTGTCCGGGAGAGTATTGGAGACGGTCCTTGATGTAATCCCGAGTTAGAGAGTGAGATGTTTACGAGGCTGTCCTTATCAATTCCTATGACGATCCATCAGTGTCCTCTTGTCACGGAAAATTCATATCCGAGTCCCATGGGAAAGATGGGTAATGAGTCAGTTGGGAAGAGTCAATGTTGCCCTTATGGACTTCTATCGGGTTATCTTGATTGCTCTGTCCATGATTATGTGATTCTATGTGCATTACTCCTTGATCAACCGTTTGATCCTTAGTTTGAAATTGTGCTTATGTGCCTTAATGTTCATAATGACTATTGTATGGGTTCGAGCTACATTTATCATACCCAAATAATCCCGACATGATTTACTTAGTATATTGCATCGTCATACTAGGGCACGAATAGATATGTCATATGCTAGGATGTCGTCTAATTGATGTCCTTCCTGTGAATAGGTTCATGATAGTGTGATAGCTCGGTTCTAGTATCAAGATAGAAGTGAGTCCCTTACTTGATGGATACATGTTATAATTTCATGTCGACATGCCTTGTATGCTACGTAATCCTCAATACCTGTTATGATGATGATCCTTAATATAAATTTGTGGTTGTATGACACCTTGTATCCATGCTGGTCATATTGCTTAAGTCTCGTGTTGTGTCTTGCCCTCTATCATGATTGTTTGTTGTTATAGCATGTTTACTTGGCATATTGATCGTATGATTGATCGAAAACATGAATCACATGATATGAGTCTATATGATTGTTGCTTCTTCTGAATTAGGTCCATGATAGTGTGATCGACTCTACCTTAAATGAATGTCTCATAAGATGTGCTCTTTAACATGCTAGCCGATGAGGCCTCGATGCTTTTGTGACAAGAATCTATAGCATGCCCACCTATTTTGTATTCCTTCGATTAACTATTGTTGATGCTTTTGCAAATGAGTATTGTTATGTGTTAAATATGCTAAGGTGAGAATATGTTAGTGTAAGTGAGTCTTGACAAATACATGTTTTATCCCAGTATACATTAACTTGAACTCATGTCCCCATATTCTGGTCGTGTTGCCATTACTTAGACTTGCACTATACCTCGCTACACTTCCTCTCCTGTTTCTGTATTATTGGAATGTGATTGAATTGAAGTTTTGCTTAGTGCCGAGTAATCGATCAAGTGCATGTATGTACCACATGTTATATTGAGCCATTAGTAACGTGTAGGATCCTTGGTTATGACTTACGCACATTTATGCCTTGCCTACTTTATTGTTGATTCTCTCTCGAGCTAGGTACATGATAGTGTGGTTCTTTCCTCTTTCTGTTCTCTTAACATGTTTCACTCGTTCTGATTAGCTTAATGTTGAATTCGATGATTGACTAGCTTTCCGTGATAGTTAAACCCAACATGCTTACATGGTTAAAATGTCTATTACTCTATGATATCCTCTCGTGCTTCCATGAATGTATGATTCGACACCTCGCTTGATCACACATCACTCTATATCCTGATTTTGTAAATACATGACGCATGAATATCGGAATGAACCTAGTTGAATTACTTTAGTTGTACTCATGTTCGATGTGTGCTATTAGTATCATGTGGAGCTTATGACTTCCAATATGACCTGCTGAATGATTACATGTCATGCTTGTGCTATAATATGACAGTTATTATACAATTTTATGTGCCCCCTGATGATTTATTCCTAACATGATTATAACCTAGCACCCGTGATGTCCATCTTGTTACTTCTGATGATGCCTCATGTTTCGTGAATATTATGTTGAACCTCTCTAAATGACTCTGGACTATGCTTGTATCACATTATGTATCGCTAGTATCATGTAGGACCCATGCTCTTTGAATGTATCTCGTCATATGATTACGTGCCATGCTTGATCTATTACATGATCATTGTGTTAGATGAGATAGCTACTATGTTGCCCTTATATGATCTCGTATGACGCTTCCCCTGTTTATTACGACCTACCTCGCCATGATATATTTGGACCCATTTGTTGATGTGTATACCATGCTTTTACATTGTTCACATGCATGATGCTCGTTATCTCCACTAAATTCCGCATGACTTCGAATTATATATGATCATTGTTGGTTCCGCCTATCTTGCTTGAAGTTACTAGGCATATCTGTCTCCATGAATACTAGAATGTTAGCTTGCTTCACATACATCAGCGTAGGACTTGATTGTGTCTTTGATATGAATACGAATGTTGCTCCCGAGGTAGGTACATGTTAGTGTGGATTGATGTGACTGATATGCTCCATAATGAATTCATGCTTGTTTGTCACAAGTTGTAACCTAATGGACTCCATAAAGGCATCGTTACTATTCCCTGGTCAGAGCCTTGTCTCTAGTCATGTCGTCTTTAGCTTTGGTCCATTTGGTCTCCGAGAGAAAACGTTGGGTTGTCCGCTCTTGTCACTCCCCTATCTCCGCTAACTTAAACTCCTACGCATTACCTTGGATGAGCGACCGCATGGAAAAAAAGGGATCGGGAAGTCAAATAGCGATAGAGCAGCACAGCGGAAGTGTGGGCCCATAACCCACGGGCCTCAGGATCGATAAGGTCGACGGAACAAGCTCGCTTCGAGGATTACGATTGTTGAGTATGATATGACTTGCAGGTGGGAACGTCCTCTATTCGAATTGCTAACCCTTTCTAAGCTTGTTGATGATGATATTGCACTGACTTGATGTTGAAAGCTGCTTGTTGATGTGATGATTGTTGCTTGATTGTCTGTTGACTATGATGATATGATTCGATGCCTTACAATCCTAATGTGCCTTGATGACTTAATGTGATGCTACTCTGAGATGCCAAGCATGATCTAAATTCCTTGCCTATAATGTGAACTGCAAATGCTGAGAACCTGAACTGCTTATTAGATGTGGTTATGATGAGGTGTGTTAGCTTGACTTGATTAGGTTCATATATGATGTTTTGCAATATTTATTGAGCATGACAGTAGATTGAGACTTTAAAAACACAGTTGCAATGCTTAATGATGAGCTAATGATGCTATTGATAAATGCTGGTTGATATGATGTAGTCCTTCTGTAATAATAATGTTAATGATTGCTTCTTCTTGAAACATGTGAGTGAGGTCCCTTGGTAGAGTGGTTAGAGAGCGGTTAAGGAAATTGAGTGATTGGTATGATGTGAGGGTCTTCTTGATTATGTGATTTATTGATATGTACTGGCATGATGTTAGATAGCAACCATGATAAACCTGTATGGCATGATATTACATGTTGATATGCAAGACTGAGTTAAAATTGGTAGTGACAACTATGAACATGATATAATGATCCATTGCTATCCTACTATGTTGTTCTAAAAGCATGTTATAATGTGTTGAATGAATCATGAGATGATGATACATCGTTATGTGAAAGCATGATGTTATACCATATGGTTGATAAGCCTGATTATGAATAGGAAAGTGATGAATATGACTTGGAGCATAGATATGACTTATGTGTATATATGAGATGATGGTGCATGACTGCTATTGATCGTTATATGGCATTGTGATGAGCTAAGATGATGTCTGGAAAGCATGATGACATTTTGATGTTGATATACTGTTGATCTTCCCTTTTTGGTTGAATCTTAATAGCATGATTTTGTTGGATTGATGTGATAATATGTTATGATAATGCTGGATAGGGATTGGATAGGATGACTATGTGAATTTATGCTTTACATGAGATCCCTTGTTATGACTGGTTCCACTAGTGTGCGATGTCGAGATGCGATCGTGAGATTTGACTAGAAGTAGTGTACTGACTCCATGACACCTAACCTCTTTGATCTCTTGACATGTGTGCTTACGTGATTCATGAAAATTCGATGATGCACTTGTGATGTCTTCGGTATGAGGTAGATATACTTTATGGCTCATGGTACGACATTAAGACTTTGTTATTGCTTTTGGCATGTTCTGAAAGGATGGTATGATTTATTTTATGGGTAATCATGTTACACGGTTGAGATGTCGATTGGTTGAGATTATCATGATTGATGTTGAGATTGCCATATGAGAAGTGGTTGATGATGTTATGAGTCGATGATTTGATTTACTTACGTGCGTGTTGAGTTGAGGATGATGATAAATGATTCTGGAAACTAGGAAGAGAATATGGGATTAGCCTTTAGAGGTGGATGACTCCACCTCCTACCTTCTGAATTTGATTGATTGGTATGCGAGAAGCTGTTTTGGTTTTTGGAAGATTTTGGCGAAATCTTGAATTGAGAGGATTTGACTTGTTTTGATGTAAAGTTTCTCGAATAAAAATTGAGTTTGAAGATTTTGAGCGGTTTTAAAAATGCCCAATTTGGGGTTTTAAAGAAGTTGAGAGTTCCAATGATTTGGATGACAACCTTTCCATTTACGAAACGCTTTGAGAATTTACGAACTGGATTTACATTATGACGTCTCACGAAGTGGATACAAGCATTGTATAGAGGCGCTTATAGATTGCTTGCTAAGACCTAGTCGGACGCTATAATTCTTTTAGAGTTGTGATACTTCCGAAAAGTCGAACCGAGAATGTGATAAGGGCGCTTATTACACACTTGACAAGACCAATTGGAGATGTCACGGCCGTGACTAGGATGTTGTGAGAATCTCGGAAGACGCAACCGAGACGATTACAAGATCCTTGGACATGGTCCTCGGACACACCGATTTTAAAACTTCATTCCCTTTGCCTTAAAATGATTTTGTCTCGGGGACGAGACTTGTTTTTAGAGGTGGATAAATGTAAAGACCAGAAATTTTAAAATATTATTTTCTTAAGATATTAAATTATGTTCGACTTTAAAAATTAAGATTCTAGAAATTTTGAAATTTCCGTCCTCGAGCAACTGAATTTTATTAATCCTTCGAAAACGAACTTCTATATAGTTTTGAATTGGGTATTAGAAATGGATTTTGATTTTCGCTTTCGAGATCGAGCATTAATAAAAATTAATTTGAGCTACGAGTATTGATTGAAATTTATTTAATTTTCGATTATCTTGAAATTGAATTAAAATTTGATTAAATTTGATTTAGTCGGGATTCGATCGGGCGAGCGGGTTTTGAATCTTTTCCGCTAATTTGAATTGGGTATTGTTGTGACCACATATATTTTAATTTCTTTTCTTTTTCTTTTCTTTTCTCTCTCTCTCTCTCTTTCTTTCTCTCTCTCCCCCTCTCCCTCTCTCGGATACCTGTTCTTGAGGCTGGTCCCCTGCCTCACCTCACCATCTGCAACTCACACAACACCCAGCTCACCTCCTTGTCTTCTTCTTCTCCTTTTGCACACACACAGCTCCACACATCACCATACATTCCCTCTTTCCCTTGCCTTATCCTCTCATCCGGAACCTCAAACCCAAGGATGGCTCTTCCTTTTTCTTCTTTGCAGCCTTGAATCTCACCAAGACACCACCATCACCTCCCCTTCTCACTCTGTTCTCTGGGTTCACCAACCTCGCCCCCCTTGAGGCTCCCCTGTTCGGACTTGGAGCGGCTGGGCATCACAGCAGCAGCTGCGGCTCCCCTCTCCCCTTCCTCGACGTGCAGCAGCAACAGCATCTCTAGCCCGCCTTCGACGTCCAGGGCCACCCAAGAGATGCCTCCGAAGCCGCAACCTTCTTCATCCCTCCCCTGCTTCCGATTCCGAGTGGTAAGAGGTCCCCTTCACTTCCTCTTGCCCTTAAACCGAATAAAGGTGAACTTTATTAACTCCCTCCTTCGTCCCAGGCTGTTAGCAACTGGAAATCCCCTCCGACGCACCTCCCCGAACCCCGACGACGTTTTTCGGCGAAACTTTCGATTTCGGTAATCTATCCCTCCTCCCTCCCCTGTTTCTCTCGCTTCCCTCTTTCTGTGATAAGGGTGGTCGGAATAGCATTCTGGGCAGTGGGAATGGGTTGGGATCAGAAACGGCCGCCGGCTAGCCCTCTTTCCTCTTCTTCTTCCTTCACTTCGGCAGCGCCGCTCCCCTGCTCTGTTCTATTGAACTGAAGAGGGAGGGTTCAACGTGGCCGGTTCACCATTTCTTTAAAATACCCGGTTCGGTTCTTTTCAAAAAAAAAAAAGGGGAAGGGTTGGGTCTTATTGCATCCGAATTGGGTGGGCTGGGTATGGGCTCGAGTTGGGTTTTGGATCCGGGTCTCCATTTTGGGTTCCTCCTGGGTTGATTTCAGTTGGGATGTGAGTGGGTGTTGGTTTGGGTTTGGGTTATTAATATTATGTGTTAAATTTATAGTATTGTGTTATTTTATTTATTTATATATATATGTTATATTATATTATTCTGATTTTTTTTAGGACATGTATATTTATATATTCTGGAATATTAGTATATATATTATAGAAAGTTTCAAAAGTATTATTAATTGTTATATATTAGAATGATGTTATATGATGATTTTGAGCTATGATTTAAAATATGTTAAAGAACTTTAGTATTTTGATTTATAAATGTGGGTTATTAAAATGAAGTGATTTTGGAAATTTTATTATATTAAATATTCCTCGAGATGTGTTATTATATAATGATTGTAAGATAATTTTTAAGATGAGGATTTAAACATGTGAGTTAGGAATTTTAAAGTGAATTGTTGGTTTTGAATTATAAATATGATTTTGAGCATAGGTTATTTTTGATGATTTAATATTGGAATTTATTTATATAATGTTTTTGAGATAAGAAACATGTCGGAATAATTTCTATAATGTGATTTTGAGAGACTAGTTTTAAGGCTTAAACGTTAATGTCGGAATTTGGCCAAGTATGATTTGAGGAAGTATTTTGAACATGAGTTAACTTAATTTGGGATTTATGAGTTTGAAAATATGGTTGGTATGGTTTTATCAATGGGTTTGATTGAAAGAATGATTTTGGTCGATTTGATCGTATCGAAAAGGTTTTAGAAAACGGTTTTACTATCGGTCGGTTTTGAGGATGTCGGGAACTTGGGTTTCGTGCGTATGAATGTTGTTCTGGTAGCTTATGGAAATGACTTGATGATAGATGTGTATTGCTTTTGGATTGCTTTGGACTTGCATTTGGGCCCTTGCTTGTGTTATCTTGCTGTTCTGCATCAACAGGTAAGTATCCTACGGGACTTACTCAGTAACCTGGACCTCCTGCCTGATGTGTCATGTAATGTGTAGTTTTGTTGCATATTAAAGCATGCCATGTAGTATCATGCTAGGATTGCATTGAACTGAGCATGTGTTTACTTTGTGTGTTTGAAACAGAACGGCCGTTATCTGTGATAGTCCTAGAGTCTTTGCTAGGGTCATAGGGTAGCCCAGCCCCATCGGGTGCCCTGAGTCTATCGAGTCGATATGAGCATGATATGATAGCCCAGCACCATCGGGCAAGAGATGATATGATATGATATGATATGATTATCCCAGCACCATCGGGCATGAGCATGATTTATGATATGATGATGAGATATGATATGATATGATGATACCGTGGTGAAGTGCACCACCACGAAGAGAGTGCTATGCTATAGCCCGAACTGGCCAGTCTCTGCACTAACGGGAAGGGGTGCAGAGGTAGGAGAGGGATATGCCACTTGGCATTGTCTTGGGCCCTTTACAGTTCTTTTCTGCATATTATATATTTACTAGGGGCATGTTAGTGTGATTTAAATATTGTACTGCATTAGTCATCTTTTATTTAGGCATAGGCATGTTATGTGGCCTTAGCGTGGTCAGAGGACCCGCAGGCGATCACCAGGCCTGACTACGTGGATAGTGTTAGGTACCGCTCTTGTTGCTCCATGCTTCTGTGACGGGGATATCTTTTGGCGAATCGAAGAATCCGGCTAATATATTCTAACTTGACAAATGGCAATCACCCACTTAGTTTTGGTTTTGACCCGGCTCCGCCGTGGCTTTTGTATCTAAACCGTACTTTCGCTTTACTTTCGTTTAAACTGTATTTCTGAGACTTCGACTGATTGGAGGTTTGAAACCTCGACCCGTACCTGAGTTGCAACATCCGAACGAAGGTATCCGACCTTCGAAACGTATCCCGGATATTTATATCCGGGCCGTTACATATTATTTGATGTAAAAATTTTTTTAACCAATGGGATTAATTCAAAGCTTTTATCTTTCACTATTTATTATTTATTTTTCTCTTTATCTCTTTAACCCTATTGTATTTTTTCAATTATTTTTACACATTTACTAATCAATGGGTTTAATTCAAAATATTATATTAAATTTAATGAATATGATTAATTTATATCTAAATATTATTTATAAAAAACGCGCCATGGCGCGGGGATCATACTAGTATATTTTCAATGATGAAGATTAAAGTATAAGTGATACTCCCTCTGTTAATTAAACGGATTTGTTATTTACACCGGAAAATTTTACTATTTACACCCAAAATTCAAGTTTTTGTTTTTTTTTAAATAAACCCTACGCCTCTTGAGTCATAGGTGTGTGACTAAAGAGGCGTAGCTATTTTTTCTGTATATATATCCTGCCCCTCTTGAGTCACACGTCTATGACTCAGGAGCGTAGGGTTTATTTAAAAAAAAATAAAAACTTGAATTTTGGGTGTAAATAGTAAAATTTTCGGGTGTAAAAAACAACACCCTACTTGTCGTTTACTATTCATGCACGTTTTTTTAGAATGATAAAAACTATATAAAATATTAACATTTTTTTAAATTTGTTTTTATAAATTCATAATTAATAGTAACAAGTATGAAATTATATAAAAAATATGTTAACAAAGTTAATATTTTATATAGTTTTTAACACCTCAAAAAGCGTGCGTGAATAGTAAAACGTCAAGTTTTAATTAACGGAGGGAGTATATTTTATAAACTTTATTAGATCTTGAGTTGAAATCGATGTAATCTTTTAAAGTAAACAAAATTCAACTGAGGCAATAATCTAAAAAACAAGATGAAGGATATGTTTGGCACCCTCCATTCGGCAAAACATGTCGTTCACTATTCATGCACGTTTTTTTAGAATGATAAAAACTATATAAAATATTTATTTTTCATAAATTTTTCAACTAGTTTGTACTTATTAATAATAACTATGAAATTATTAAAAAAATTTACTAAAAAAAAGATATTTTATATAGTTTTTATCCCCTTAAAAAGCGTGCGTGAATAGTAAAGTGATATGTTTTGCCGAACGGAGGGAGTAGCTAATTAGATAGCTAAAACTGATTGAATAGCTAAAATTCATGAATTATTTATATTAAATATATATATTAATAAGTTAGTGTGCTAGGACAGTTAATGAAAATTTGTGAACAGAAAACAAAAAACTCCGAAAAGCTGGCTAATAGTATAGTTTTGTGTCAAACAATGGAGTGAGAGAATAGAACTGGGCTTTTGGGTAGTATTTTGAAAATATTAGGGGTAATAATGGAATCACCCAAATTAGATAAGGAAGAATAGCAAAAAATACTCAAAATCCATAAGATCTTTGCAAATATGCCTTGTTTTTTATTTTTTTGCAAAAATGCCTAATTTTATTGCAAATCTACCTACTAAAATTGCAAAACTACCCAAAAGGAAAAAAATAACGTGAAATAATGAAACAAAAAAAAAAGAAAAACAGAAAAAATAAGAGAAAAAAAAAAAGAAAAACAGAAAAAAGAAAAAGAAAAAAGAAAAAAATAAGAAAAAAAAAAGAAAAACAGAAAAAATAAGAAAAAAACTGAAAATGGAAGATAAAAAAATGGAAAAATGGAAAAATAAGAAAAAAAAACTAAAAATGGAAGATAAAATAAAACACATAAAAAAGGAAATAAAAAGTGAATAAAAAAGAAAAAAAGATCAGAAAAAAAAAATCATGTTTTATGATTTTTTCCTACTCTCCTCCCTACATCACAAAAATATTTAACATTTATTTAATCTTAAAAAAAATCTAAAAAACTAAATTCATATTCCTAATATCTATTTTTATATATTTATAAAATTTTATTTAGAAAAATCATGTTTTATGATTTTGTAAAATTAAAAAGGCAATATTTTACAAAATATAATTATTAAAAAAATTTAAAACATGATTTTTCAAAATAAAATTTTATAAATATATAAAAATAGACGTTAGGAATATAAATATAATTTTTTTAAGATTAAATAAATGTTAAAAAAATTTTGTGTAGTAGGGAGGGTTGTAGAAGATCCCATTTGCACTAGACCGATCGAAGGGCAACCAAAAATCCGACCCTTTGCAAGCTCTCCTTCGTCGGCGTTGAAGTTCTCCTCTCAGACCGATCGACACGCCTCCTCCGCCGGCGGTTTCTCACCATCTTTGGCTCTTCGGTCTCGCCATCAGCCCTCCTCCAATCGGGCATCCGGCCTCCCCTCATCTTCCACATCTGCTCTTGTCGACAATGTAGCCCCAAATCGTCGAACACCACCATTCCGCCGCCACCACCGTCTCAGCCAGCAAACCACCGGTGAGGAGATGGTAACGGTCGTCGTCGATCATCATCAGGTCTAGTGTCGTCCATCGAAGCCCTCTATCATCGAATTCAAGTAAACCCCAGGTTTGTTACTTGATTCCTCCGTGCTCATGTGTTTATCAACTGCAGTGATTAGAGCCTAGTGCTTACGAAATCCGAACCCTACATGAAACCAAACCCAATTCGCAATTTGTCGAATGCCTCGTTGAGGTTACGATGGGGTTCAAAGGGCATGCAGTGACCCCGATCATGGTAGATACCCCTAATGTTTGAATTCATGCCTTCTCAACTCAAAATTAGGAAATTACTTTTAGATTGAACTAAAATCAGGAATTGTGATGTTATTGAAATGCTTTGAATGTTGTATGGAGCTGAAATTTTTTTTTTTTCTGCTTCATTTGGAAATTCCGAAGGAATTGTGATGTTCTTGAAATGCTTCACCTACTAGATTCGATGTTTTTCAGGTTTAACATGTTTGCAACAAGATAGGATTTAATCTAGTTGCTTGTGCTTAATATATGTGTTGTGATTTTAGTATTTTACTTTGATTGATATGTGATTATGACTATGGACGATGTAAAAATACAATTGATTCTTGCCTACTGATAGGGAGAAGACTTTTGATATTGAAGAGGGTAGTCTTAATTGCAAGTTCAAGGACCGAAAAAAGAAGCTAAATCCTGATTTGTTTCATTCTAATCCTGAGGTATGTCTCATAGGCTTTGGATATTGAATAATTAAATCAATTTAGTTCGTTCTAAACATGAGTTATATCTCTCAGGCATGGCCATTACAAGAGGTGGGAAGGATTCTAGCCCTTGTCGACCAAATGAGATGAAAGGCATTCACAGGGATGAAGCACAACGATAGAAGAGGAAGCGAAAAGCACCCGTCAATGACAAAAACAAGGGGAAAGTCTTCAAAAAAGATGTAAGTGTAATCATTTTGGTTTCCATTGACACAAAGAATGTTATGAAATTGGAAGCGTATTTCTTTTCTCTCAAGTTATTTGCAAATATTGTATAAATATTTAACTAGGTGAATATTTGGATTGTCACATAAAATATAGTGAATACAGAGTAGAAAGGTTAACCAACTGCTTAGTTTTCACTCAAAACAAAATAATAGTGACTGATTCCTAAAATGCTTGAAGTTATAGCTTATGTTAACTACTTAACCATGGGCCTGAAATGTTATGAAGTTCGATTTCATATTTTCTAAACCTTATATGTACTTAAGTGAGTTAACACAAAACCTTATAGCAAATACTTTCCAAAACCTACGCACTTAATTTGGTTTGATTTGGATGAAGGACTTGATAAGGTATTTGCATATTTCTGCATAGGGCACCTGTCACCCCTATGTTATTAAAATTTTCTTTTCTGGTGCTATGAACTTTCTCCAATTTCTAAAAAACTTTAACATTACATTATGAAATTGTTGTTCATTTTTTAGTTCTATTTGTGCCTTTAGATGCCAAATATAACTTGATAATAGGTCTTCGTTCTATTAAATCTGATTTATATATATATATATGTACGTAGGACAAAACCGGTATGCTCTTGTTCCCATGATTGTCAGAGGAGTGATGTTAGGATGTGATCAGCCTATGATTCTACATATGCTTGATATTCCTTCAGCTGCTGAGGCTCTCAATGGAGTGAAGATGGAGCTCATAGATGTTGCCTTCCCACTTCTTAAAGGTAAGTGTTTGTATGTTTTTAGCCATTCGTATTTCATTATTTTGTGCTATTAGATAAATTGGAATAGATATTATAGAATATATACCATGGTCTGTCTCCTAGGTGTTGTTGCTACAACTGATGTCGTTGAAGCTTGCATTGGTGTCAACATCGCAGTCATGGTAGATGGATTCCGCATGAAGGAAGGTGAAGGCATGGAAAGGAAACATGCGATGTCAAAGAATGTTTCCATCTACAAGTCATATGCATCTGCTTTTAAGAAGCATGTTGAACCAAACTACAAGGTCTATTGTTCATTTTGGTCAAGTCCTTACCTTTGAAAATGGAATAAGAATGCTTTCATACTCATTTAGTCATTCATGTTTGAAGCAACTATAAATTTTCCATTTGTCATATTTTTTAAAAATTTATTGCGGGCAACACAATATGTTTCTTTCATACTCATTTATAAATGTCGATAAGATTGTTGTAAATAATAAATCGGAAAACACTATCCATCTGTAGCTGATAATGTGGGATGCTTGACCACGTTGACAATCTACAATTGATTGATCTGCAACACATCCAAACCAGTACCAGGCTCAGCCTTGCCTTTGGCCGACATCAAATAGCGAGCTAAGCATCCTCCCTCACCCATGTGGCTCCAAAAGAGCTGGTGTTGCTTCTTGGCCTTGTGACGATTATGCTTTTCTCAAAGGTTAAAGGAGGATAATACATGGTTGCTGGTGTTGCAAATAATAGATCGGAAAACATTAACCATCAGTAGTTGATAGCGTGGGATGCTCGCCGACGTCTTACAAGTATAAGAGGTGTGAGTCATTATTGAGTTACATTTTCACATTTGATAGGAAAACACATATAACTTGACATGAAATTCAATATATCTTGACAATATACGTTAGGATACAAACAAAAAATGTGTCAAAGTCGAGGGTTAAACGTCAAAAAGATTGTTGCAAGTAATGGATCAGAAAACACTAACCATATGTAGTTGATCGATAGTGTCGGATGCTGACTTCATACAAGTATAAGGGGTGTGGGTCGTCATTGAACTACCCCTCAGCTCTCACATTTGACAGGAAAACACATATAACATGATAGGAAATTAAATAGATCTTGACAGGATAAGGCTATCAACATGTCGGGATACAAACCAAAAAAGGTGTTAAAGCCGAGAGTTAAACGTTGACGAGATTGTTACAAATAATGGATCGAAAAATACTAATCATTTGTAGTTTATAGTGTGGAATGCTTGACGACGTCGTACAAGTATAAGAGGCGTAGTTCATCATTGAGCTCAACTCTCACATTTGACAAGAAAACACATATAACATGACAAGAATTGAATTCAAAGATCTTAACAGGATAGGACTATTAACATGTCAGGATACAAATAAAAAAGGTGTCAAATTTGGGGGTTAAAACGTCTTAAAGATTGTTGCAAATAATGGATCAGAAAACACTAACCGACCATTTGTAGTTGATAGTGTGGGATGTTTGCCGATGTCATACAAGTATAAGAGGTGTGGGTCATCATTGAGCTACGTTTTCACAATTGACAGGAAAACACTTATAGTTTGACATGAAATTTAATAGATCTTGACAGGATAACAACATGTCAGGATATAAACCAAAAATATGTCAAAGCCAGGGGTTAAACGTCGAAAGATTGTTGCAAATAATGGATTGAAAAACACTAAACATCTGTAATTCATAGTGTGGACTGTGGGATGCTCGATGATGTCATACAAGTGTAAGAGACATGGGTTATCATTGAGCTCAATTCTCACATTTGACAAGAAAACACATATAACATGATAGGAAATTCAATAGATCTTAACAAGATAGGGGTATTAACATGTCAGGATACAAACCAAAAAGGTGTCAAAGCGCGTTGGGGATTAAACGTCGAAAAGATTATTGCAAATAATGGATCGGAAAACACTAACCATCTGTAGTTGATAGTGTGCGATGCTTGACCACGTTGTATAAGTATAAGAGGTGTAGGTCATCATTGAGCTATGTTTTCACAATTGACGGGAAGACACTTATATGCTGACAGGATATGGTTATACACATGTCAGGATAAAAAAAACAAAATGTAGCCACCTTAAATGAAGAAATGTCATAGCCATCTTTCACCCCAGAATCCCAGTCTTTTTTTCGGTCGAGACATCATTCACCTGCATTTTGACACTTGACAAGAACATACCTATATTCTGACAAGATAAGAATACAAATGTTGATAGGAAGACACTTGCATACTGACAGGATATGGTTACACACATATCAGGATAAAAAACTAAACGTAGCCACCTAATTAAATGAAGAAATGTCGTAGCCACCTTTCACCCCGGAATCTTGGTCTTTTGTTTGGTCGAGACATCATTCACCTACGTTTTGACACTTGACAGAAATATACCTATAGTCTGACATGATTAAAACAAGACCTTGGCAGGATATTCTTATCAAACATGACGGGATAGGAATACAAATGTTGACAGGATAGCACTTCCATATTGACAGGATATGGTTATACACATATCACGATAAAAAACAAAACGTAACCACCTCAAACAATTTCTCATAATTGACATCAATATTTTTTTTTGATTGGGAAAGATTTCGGGGAGGGGATCCCTACCCGATATGAAGTCAATTGTATAAGAAGAAGATGATAACGGTAAACAACTCTCGTTTGGTAGGTTAAACAGTTACACAATCATATCTTTCAAATATTATTTCCTTTTTTTTAGATTACAGTGTTGATTTGCAAGAAAATTTAATTATAAAAATTAAAGTTTATTTTCAGATTTTATCTAAAAAAATCTTCCTTTTAAAATCTATCTTCTTCATATTTGGATTTTTTTTAATTTTCGAAAAACTGTTTTTTTTTAATTTCCAAAAATTATTTTTTTTTCCATTTCCCATGAATCTGTTTTTTTATTTTTATTTTTTAAACTTCCGAAAACCCAATTTTTTCCAAATTCCAAAAATCTGTTTTTTTAATTTCCAAAAATCTTATTTTCCCATTTTCTGAAATTCTAGTTTTTTTGGGAAAATAATTTTTTAAAATTTCGAAAATTCTGTTTTTTCAATTTCCATAATTTTTTTATTTTTTTAGAATCCTATTTTTTTCAATTTCTTAAAATCTGTTTTTATTTAATTTTCCAAAAATCCTATTTTTATATTTTTATATTAATTAAAAAATATCTAACTTCCCAATACTTTTATTGCAAATATGCCCAAATAGGCATCATTTGCAATTTAGTAGAAATTGGGGTATTTTTGTAACACTTTTTTTTGGGTAGGGTATATCCGCAAATCCGCATATGATAAAGTTGGTGAAGAAGTTAGGGATATTATTGGAAATATGTACTTTCTCACATCGTTACCTTATTTACATTTTACCTCCCCATATTTATATATTATTATCGCTCAGTCGCTCACAGAAATACAGATTCACTGATTGCCCATTCCACCCACTCGAGCTCCAAACATCCGAAACGTCGAACTTTCTGTGTCCTGAATTCCAGATCTTCCACCTCTACGATCTCTCTAGGTATTCTATCTCTCTCGTTCTCGCTTTCTATCTATCTCCGATTACCATTGCTTTTCTGCTAAATTGTTCCTCCCTCTGGATTTTTTTGTGTTCTCCGGCGTTGCAATTTTGTTGTTAATTGAATTTTTAGATTTGTATAGGTTGAATGCTTTCAATGAATTTGGAGACTACCTGTTTTCGCTCAATTGAATTCTTGTTGAAAGCATAAAACTACGAAGTTTGATTTATCGTTGAGGTGTTTAATTATGGTTAATGAATTAGGGTTGGATTCTCTACTTACTTTATACAATTATAACTGTAGCAAAGTGTTGGATCCTTGGATCCCCCTTTACAGATTGAACAAATTTTCGGATCATTGTGATTGGAATTCACAGTTTGCTGGGATTACAAAAGATGATTAATTTCCTTCTAGAATGCTAAGTTGCACATGGAATCTGTGATTCTTGTTTGGTCACTCTATTGTGAGGATTTTTGTTGATTCTGAAATAGAAAAATCTGATGGAAGCGCTCTTGAGATTGCATACTACACAACTACCTGTCTGCCATACACAACAGCAGCAGCAACAAAATAGCTATTCTTTCTCGCCTATCTCATCCAAAAGGTTGGCGGTCAAATTGGGAAGGAGCTCGTTTCTCCCACTTAAGGGTTCAAAATTGATCAAACCAATTGCTTCTACTATGCAGCCTTCCCAAGTGTCCACTGAGGAGCGTTTTGATAACACATTACCTTCCGAAGGTAGGTTGGGTGTTTAAATAAGAATTTAGCACTGATCTGAATGTCTGTTAGGTTTTTGTGTATACATGTATATTTCCTGGATGTATGAAAATAGCTAGAATTTTTTTATTGGTAATGCTAGTGTTGGGTTACAACTTATAAGCTTGGACTAGGAGATTAGATTGAGCTATTGTTAGGAGAGTTGATTTGCCGTTAGCATCCATTTGCCCAAGATGTTGGCTATTTTTTCAGAGCACACCACATCAAATACCCATTTTATTATACCTCGCTTAACATTTCAGTTTATCTTCCACTGACCAACTTGTAAGAACTCTTGGGGAGCTGATGTCAAACTTTTGACTTGGAATGGTTAGTCTGCATTGAAACAACATATGCAAGCATGTGTATCACACTGTGTTTATCTTCTTTTTCGTGTTGTAGGAAGCATGACATTGACATGTTAATATACGTCATATTAGTATCTTTTCAAAGTCCGGTTCCACTGCACTGCTATATTTCCTAATGCGTGATAAAAAAAAAAACATACGCAAGAGTTTGAACTTTAGATAGGTTATGTATTTGGTTAGTTAACTTAGGAAATTATTACATTTAAATTCGGTGGCAAGCTATGCCATACAGAAACAAACACAATTATGCAGAACCTCAAAATGCTAGAAGCAGCATTGAAATGGGCACAGGAAAGGAAGCAATAGTTTGTCTAGTTTCTAGATAAAATGTGTATAACATCAGCAAAAGGCATCAAAATTTGTCGTGAAAATAAATACTACCTCCGTTTCCTTTTAATTGACTTTTTACTATTCATGCACGTTTTTTAAGGTGTGAAAAACTATATGAAATAATAATTTTTTAAAATATTTTTTTCAATAATCTCATACTTATTGGTGATAAGTATAATATTATTAAAAAAATATTATTAAAATATTAATATTTAATATAGTTTTGATCATTCTAAAACTACGTGCATGACATGAAAAAGTCACTTAAAAGGAAACGGAGGGAGTTTATCTTGGCACATTATCCTCTTTCATGCTGAGAAATTTATGTGATGGTGATAGTCTTGAGTGTTAACTTATCACGATCATAGATCAAACTCAATATTTATAACTCCTCTCTTTTAATGTTGCAGAGGTGCTCGAATTATGGAGAATTGCTGATGCCGTATGTTTTGATGTGGATAGCACAGTTTGCACTGATGAGGGTATTGATGAACTTGCTGACTTTTGTGGAGCTGGGAAAGCTGTAGCAGAGTGGACATCTAAGTTGGACACCTTCCTATTCACTGAAAATAAAAAGTTATATGACTGATTCTGATTCTTTAAAATATAAACGTCTTATTTTTTTTCATTTCCTTTTATTTTAGGGCTATGAATGGATCTGTTACTTTCCAAGAGGCTCTAGCTGCTAGGCTATCTTTAATAAACCCATCTCTGGCAAAGCTCCAAGAGTTTCTTCAGAGTAGGCCTCCGAGGTATTTGATGTATCCTCTGTGTCATCTTGCATTTCAACATTTACATGCTATGACAAATATGTTTTACTCTCAGATCAATTCAAAATTTCACGTTGGGGCTTTTCTTGCAAAATTTCAACCTGTACCTTTGAAGTACTGAAATGAGATTACCTAAGAAGTTTTTAACTTTTCATTATTGTGCCACCTATTTTTTCTGTTTGTTCATAGAGCATCACTTTTAAGTAATGTATTGCTTTCCATAAAACACAGACTTGTATAATATGCCAAATGATTGGTCTTTTGCACATGTTGAATGCATATTTTGGAGCTTGGCTACTAGCTTATTCTACACAACCTTCATTTAAAAAATGTTCTGTTAGGGTTTTCATTGTTCAAAAATGTTCGTTTAGGCTTTTTTGTGGATGTGGTAAAAATGTTGTACCTTTTAGTGCACCTTGCATGTATACATACCTTCTTTTTAATTTTCAGTTTCAAACGGTGTACTTATATTGAGCTACTGGGAGTACTAACTTCTGCTGCTTGCTCTTTTAACATGCAGAATTTCTCCGGGAACAGCAGATCTTATTAAAAAACTGAAGGCTAAGGGAAAAGAAGTTTATTTGGTGTCTGGAGGCTTTCGTCAGATGATTAATGTATGTTTCTAATAAGTAATATATATACACTTATGCTCTCTTTACTTCCGCTTTCCACATTTTTGAAATGTAAGAGCCCTAGCTAGATTTGAGAGATATGTAATTGATCATATAACTGACAAGAGCTGCCTTTTTATTGTAGCCTGCTGCATCCATCCTTGAGATTCCTCGTGAAAACATATTTGCCAACCAACTGCTCTTCGATAGCTCTGGGAGATTCATCGGGTTTGACAAAGAGGAACCCACTTCAAGAAGTGGTGGAAAAGCTGTTGCAGTTCAACAAATAAGGAAGGTTGGTTTACTGCTTGTCATCACCAATCACTGTTTTTTATTGGATATAGTTGTTTTACAAAGTCTTAACGGACCAAATGTTCAGGCTCATGGTTACAAGACACTGGTCATGATAGGAGATGGAGCAACTGATCTTGAGGTGAGATAAACGACTTCTGAGTATTTGCCTACTTTCCCGTGAGTATTTGAATGCATTCCGAGTTCACTTTTAAGGATCTATCAAGGCTCATTTCCATCTGATGTTGGACGTTTGCAGGCTCGTCAGCCTGGGGGTGCCGACTTGTTCATCTGCTACGCAGGAGTTCAGCACCGAGAAGCCGTTGCAGACAAAGCAGACTGGCTGGCTTTTGATTTCAAAGATATGATAAGCACCCTGGAATAACTATTTATCCTTGGTGAGTCTCATATCTTCTACTCTTGATTCCCATTTATGATACTCTTGGTAGCTATTTTTCTGACAACATGTGGTTTTTGTCATCTTCATGTTACAATACAAACTAACAGTTGGCTGGTGAGATTTTGATGGATGAGAGACAACTCTTATGTCATGTGGCAACGTCAGCTACTACCCCATTTTGGTTGCAAATGGGTAAAGCGTAACTAACAACTGCTACACACAAACAATAAAGGAGTTGGGCGCTTTTGCTTCTTTCATATTTGTTTGGAAATGCTGAAAAGTTGGTGTTACATAGCAATTGTTGAGTGGCTCCTCGCTTATATTTCTCTTCTAGCATTTGATCAAACACCACATCAATGTATTTCAAATGATCAACCAAACATTATGGGAAGTACATATTGAGATCATTTAATGAGAAACAAAGTCTTTACTCGTGGGAAGATGACCGTTGCTTTCGGCCTCCACACAGGTCGTGCACCTTTGCTCAATGTGATTCTGATTTTATCTTAACGATGTATCTATATAAAATAAAAATCGAGTTTTAGTCCAATTTAATTGGCTCGGCCCTTCAAGATGATTCGAACTTTGAAACTCCCGTAAAAGAGGAGGATCGACGCAAAATCCCTCTGCGAATTTGCACAAATAGACAGCCTTCAAGTCTCAGTTGCAACCAACGTGAGTGGTTCAATTTCAACTATTTTCAGGGTCACTTTGACAATTGCTGTTTTGCTGGTTGTGTAAATGGTACACCTTTTCTATCTCTGTTATCATTCCCAATTTAACACCTTTCCTGCTATCTGTGTCTCTGTCATCTGTTTTTTGTTCCTTTTGGCGGTTCATGATTGTGATTTCGGTCTCGTTTTCAGCAATTAGGGTTGCGGATTGAATAGTTGGTTCATTAATTCAGAGGCTATTGTTGGTTTTATCTAAGACATTTTCCCAAACGAGTTTCTTAGGAGTAGTTGTCTATGGCTCAATCAAGATTCAAGGCATATGTGAAGTGATTTATTTAGGTTAAATCCTGGATTATATTTCATGGCAGCTGTTAGCTCTTTCATTAGTTTTTTCAGGGGTGTTTATTGAATCCAGATGAATGTGTATAAAGGAATATATATAGGTTTGCCAATGGATTTGTGGGCAGTGGCTACAATAACCGGGGCCGGATATGCAGCCATTGATCACACATTTTGAAGATCAGAATGCTGCCTTTTCGCCGAAATCTGCACAACGAAGGACTGGCAAACACTTGTTGGATGGAAGATTTGTGGAAAGTTCAGTTTTAGAAACAACATCTACAAGTGGATTTGAGGGTGAAATTTTTGACAGCTATGGTGAGGGGTTTGCAGCGTCTGCTTTTGCAATGGGTACATTGCGCCCTCATAGAGGGAGGGCAGAATTCAGTTTGAAGTAGAAATATCCAGCTGCATTCCTGGGCCATTAGGGCATCTCAGGGGGGCCTTTCATGGACCTATAGCCTAAATAGCATCACACCTTGCCTAGGGCAAAGAATTTAGGCTTTTAAATTTTTTGAGATTTTGAGATTTTTTGTGGACTAACCCCTTTGGAAAAAGTCGAGAATCCAAACTGGTGGAAAAATGATTTTTTAGGACATCTTCGAGGAGGATTTCTCAGGAGACGTCCTCAGTAAAGTCGTAGGCCTTGAAGTTAGCTTTCCAACAAGCTCTCAAATGGCCCAATCAGACCAACGCAACTCTTGTTATGACCAAAATACCAAGCTCGTGTCCATAACTCCTATAGAAAGGCACACTACCTTCATTCCGGGCCATTTGGGCATCTCAGGTGGGCCTTTCATGGACCTATCGCCTAACTAGCATCACACCTTGCCTAGGGCAAAAAATTTAGGGTTTTAAATGTTTTGAGATTTTGAGATTTTTTTGGACTACCCCCTTTGGAAAAAGTCGAGAATCCAAGCTGGTGGAAAAATAATTCTTTTGGACATCTTTGAGGAGGATTTCTCCGAAGACGTCCTCGGTAAAGTCGTAGGCTTTGAAGTTAGCTTTCCAACGAGCTCTCAAATGGCTCGATCAGACCAACACAACTCTTGTTATGACAAAAATACCAAGCTCGTGTCCATAACGGCTATAGAAAGGCACACTACCTTCATTCCGGGACCAATTAGGCATCTTATGTGGGCCTTTCATGGACCTATCGCCTAACTATCGTAAAACCATGCCTAAGGCAAAGAATTTAGGGTTTTTAAATTTTTTGAGATTTTGAGATTTTTTGTGTACTACCCCCCTTTGGAAAAAGTCGAGAATCTAAGCTGATGGAAAAATAATTTTTTGGACATCTACGAGGAGGATTTCTCGGGAGATGATTCAGTAAAGTCGTAGGCCTTGAAGTTAGCTTTCCAATGAGCTCTCAAACGGCCCAATCAGACCAACGCAACTCTTGTTATGACCAAAATACCAAGCTCGTGCACACAACTCCTATAGAAAGGCACACTACCTTCATTCCGGGGCCATTTGGGCATCTCAGGTGGGCCTTTCATGGACCTATCCCCTGACTAGCATCACACCTTGCCTAAGGCAAAGAATTTAGGGTTTAAATTTTTTGAGATTTTTTTGAACTACCCCCTTTGTAAAAAGTCGAGAATCCAAGCTGGTGGAAAAATGATTTATTTGGACATCTTTGAGGAAGATTTCTCAAGAGACGTCCTCAGTAAAGTTGTAGGCTTCGAAATTAGCTTTCCAATGAGCTCTCAAATGACCCGATCAGACCAACGCAACTCTTGTTATGACAAAAATACCAAGCTCGTGTCCATAACCCCTATAGAAAGGCACACTACCTTCATTCCGGGGCCATTTGGGACTCTTAGGTGGGCCTTTCATGGACCTATCGCCTAATTTGAGTAACACCTTGCCTAGGGTAGAGAATTTAGGGTTTTAAATTTTTTGAGATTTTGAGATTTTTTGTGGACTACCCCCTTTGGAAAAAGTCGAGAATCCAAGCTAGTGGAAAAATGATTTTTTAGGACATCTTCGAGGAGGATTTCTCAAGAGACGTCCTCAGTAAAGTCGTATGCCTTGAAGTTAGCTTTTCAACGAGCTCTCAAATAGCCCAATCAGACCAGCGCAACTCTTATTATGACCAAAATACCAAGCCCGTGTCCATAACTCCTATAGAAAGGCACACTACCTTCATTCCGGGGCCATTTGGGCATCTCAGGTGGGCCTTTCATGGACCTATCACCTAACTAGCATCACACCTTGCCTAGGGCAAAGAATTTAGGGTTTTAAATTTTTTGAGATTTTGTGATTTTTTTGGACTATCCCCTTTGGAAAAAGTCGAGAATCCAAGCTGGTGGAAAAATGATTTATTTGGACATCTTCGAGGAGGATTTCTCAGAAGCCGTCCTCAATAAAGTCGTAGGCTTTGAAGTTAGCTTTCCAACGAGCTCTCAAATGGCACGATCAGACCAACACAACTCTTGTTATGACAAAAATACCAAGCTTGTGTCCATAACACCTATAGAAAGGCACACTACCTTCATTCCGGGGCCAATTAGGCATCTTAGGTGGGACTTTCATGGACCTATCGCCTAACTAGCGTAACACCTTGCCTATGGCAAATAATTTAGGGTTTTAAATTTTTTGAGATTTTGAGATTTTTTGTGTACTACCCCCCTTTTGAGATTTTGAAATTCGTCTAAACATGTGACAGCCTCAAAGAAGTTGAACTTCGGCCAATGTCTAGGTCGAATCTGGAAAAACCTTCAACAGAAAAGTTTTAGATCTCTTCGTCCTCGTTCCAACAAGGTATGGCACGATCCAATCCGATTAATATTGAATCCGTAAGACTCATTTTACTGAGACGTCGAAAAGCTGTCAAACTGCTGAACGAATCTAAAAATGAACGACCAATCAAACTTGCACCTTTGGACCTTCTCCCATGGTGGAGCCTTCTTCTTCCTCTTGAGGATGACAACATTCTCACGAGCTCGAATCATAGGTCCATCCCCAAGTATAGATGTGTCCGAAGGTGTCTTGGATGGTCCCGCATCAATCCCCCTTTCTTGAAAAGGATTCGTCCTCGAATCCAAGGTCGCATATGATTCCGCAATTGCATCCACACGAGCTCCTGGATCGAAAACCTCATGCCCATGGACACTCCTCACAAGACCAATTGTAGTAGGGGTTGACCACGTCTGGATGGATTTGATCTTTGCTTTGTCAAGTTGTATACCACTAGAGCTCACTATAAAACCAAGAAAAGAAGATTGATTAGTGCACAACTCATATGTCATATCATCGTCATAAGGTTCTAACTCATTATGCACTCTAGCTTGTTCACGTATCAAACTTTCCCTAATGTATCCCTTATCCAACAGTTCCTGGACTTGGGATTGAACCTCGTGGGTGTCAGTTGGATTCATTCTATAAGCAGGCCTATTAGGCAACGAAACCCCTGGAATGAGATCAATTTGATGCTTAATTCCTCGAATAGGGGGTAGACCTGCTGGTATGTCCTCGGGGAAGACATCCTTATACTCTTCAATAAGAGATAGGATGCGAGGAGGGAGGGTAGCTCTAAGCTCCTCACTCAACATGTTCAACCCTTTGCATAGGAGCATGAGGGTTGTTTCCCCATCCGCAAACTCGTCTAAATAAGCTCTTTTGGAAGCCAAAAATACACTTTTAGGCCGAGTAGGGGTAGACACTTGGCTCGACTGAGCCTCCCTAACTAACTCACCTTTACTTACCTTCCGCTTCTCAATGTCGTCGGCCACTTGGGTTGGCGTCATAGGCTTGAGAACGACATTCTTGCCCTGAAAAAGTAAAGGAATATCTATTAGTAGAGCCATCATGCAAGACCTTACGATCAAATTGCCAAGGACGGCCTAATAAAATATGACAGGCTTGCATAGGTACAATATCACATAACACATCATCTTCATAATATCCTAGTTTGATATGCACTTTAACTTGCCTATGCACCTTTAAATTACCGCATTCATTCATCCAATGCAATCGATAAGGTCTAGGATGCTGAATAGTAGGAAGTTGTAATTTATCAATCATTTCCTGACTAGCTAAGTTACAACAACTTCCCCCATCAATGATCACATTAACAACCTTACCCTTAACTAAGCATCTAGTATGAAACAGATTCTCACATTGATTGTCATCACATGGTGTAGGAACAACACTTAGGACTCTCCTAACAATCAAGGATTCGCCATGTTCATAATCAATGCCATCATCATCCTCATCATAAGTAAGCAGGTTAAGGTTTTGATCATTATCATTAGCATGCTCTTCATTTTCATCACAAGAATTGTCAGACACATATTCACCCAAGTGATTAATCATGAGAGTTTTCTTATTAGGGCAATCCTTCATATAATGTTCTCTACCTTGGCATTTAAAGCATACAATGTCTCTAGATCTAGTAGTAGAGGGGTTAGGATTACTCCCTTTGGGGCCAGTAGATACCCCAGACGAATCTCATCCAGTCCAAGGCGCCTTGCCCTTGTCGGAGGGCTGTTGGGCTGTTCGGCCTTCCCCTTCCCCTTGGCCTTGATTTGGCCGAGAGTTGTAGCCTCCTTCAGGCCGCCCTTGGGGCTGCTGTGGCCGGCTTTGGCGCCATGGTTGGGGCTGCCCACTCATCATCCTTCCGCCTTGGTTCCTGTATCTAGCTCCACGTTCAACTTTAATAGCCAAATATAATAATTCAGTAGGAGTAGAGTAAGGAAAATAATCGATTTCATGAGCTAAGGCGGGATGCAATATCCTAAGAAATCTAGCATTGGTATCCTCATCGGGTTCAACGACATTAGCTCTAGCCATGATTTCTTGCATTGCATTAAAAGTTTCCTCAACAGTTTTATTACCTTGCTTAAGATTCTCTAATCTTTGCCTAAGCTCTCTAGCATAATGTTGAGGTACAAATCTATTTCTCATTAATGCTTTTAATTGATCCCAAGAAGCAATAGGTGCATCAAGGGCTCTTATTCTTTCTTTAACTAGGTTATCCCACCAAATTAAAGCAAAGCCTGTGAATTCTAGTGTAGCTAGTTGCACTTTCTTAGCATTAGAGAAATTATGACAATTCCAAATCTGATCCATTTTAGTTTCCCAATCAATATAGACATCCGGATCCGTTTTACCTTCAAAGGGAGGAATAGTTACCTTAACCTTACCTATTCCGTCCTCATCATGATTCCTAGGTGGCCGGTTTTGGTACTGATTTCCCCTTTGATTCCGTCTCGGGCGTGGCTCCCAATACTCCTCTTCTTGGAAGTCATCGTCGCGCTCCGAGTAGTAGAAATCCTCTTGGAAGCCTCGTCCTCTTCCCCTTCCTTGTCCTTGACCTTGCACATTAACAAACCCATTATTCCTACCCTTTCTCCCACCTTGTGGAGAGTTGTTTTCCGGGTTATGAATGTTAATATTAGGGTTAGGGTTAGGATTATTGACTTCCCTTTCATCGCGAGGCGGCTCGTCACGCCTATGATCTCCTCGACCACCCATGGTATTCGAACCACTAGGCCTAGACTCCAAAGCCGCTACCTTGGCTGTTAGTGTGTTTAAGTTGTTCATCAAGATGTTGAACATTTCGGGAGTCACGGTGGTACTAGAGTTGTTCCCATTGTTGGGATCATTCTCGTTGTTTACTTGGTTACCTGAATGAGACATTGCAAAATAGAACGAACAAAGAACTATGTGAAAGTTAGTAAAAATATAAACAATCTCGCAATGTATTTCGCTCACACTCCTCTCTCTAATTGGTATGTCACGCTTGTTGGGGCAATCCGCTTTGGGCAAATCAACACTCAAGCAAAAACCTAACAATCAAAGTATAGATATGAGAGTTTGAAGGAGAACAAAGCAAAAGATGACTCGACACCAACAAAGGACTCGATCCAAGCAAGTATAGGACTCAATCAGCAGCAAGGATCACACAAAACAGAAGAAGAAGAAAGTCGAAATCGACCAAGAGCCTCGAAATCGACCCAAAATAGGCTCGACAGAAGCTGTACCGAGGCAGGGGGGTCGGTACAGTGTCGGTATGGGGTCGGTACAGGGACTGCTGGACTCGACACTCTTCGTCAGGAGCTGTACCGAGGTTGAGGGGGTCGGTACGGGGTCGGTACAGGGTCGGTACGGGGTCGGTACAGACTTCAAAAAGAAAGAAAACAAAGAAAGTATGGAAATTTACCTCTTTTTGATTGAAAACCTTTAAGTTATGATGTTGTAGTTGCAAGGTAAGGTTTTAATTTTGTGATTTTTGTGGAGGTAATGTGTTTAGGATAGAGGTGTGTCGACTAGGGCTAGGTAGATCACCAAGGTTGGTCCTTTGGGAGCTTTCTTGCACTAGATGAATCAACAAACTCTTTTTTTTTTACTTACTTTTGCCCCTAGTGAATTTTATCCTCCTAGGTCCAAGTTGAATCTCTTTTTTTTTTTGAAGAATTTCGAAACTGATTTTTTTTTTGACCTAATGCAAGAAAGACTCTAAGATGCTATGAAGGACTCGAAAATTCTGAGATAGAAGGTGATAAAAAAAAAAAAAAAATCAGCCCTAATGAAATAGATATAGATAGAATTGGCTAATTTTGGTAATTGAATCTATCTAAGCCTTAAAAGATATATGATAGATATAATGAATTAAATCTACCAAATAAAATCAGATTTTAAATAAGGCAATGAAATAGATAGATTAAAAGTTCCAAAGATAGAACAAACTAGGGTTTTGTGTGGAGGCTGAAATCGACCAAGCTTCAACTATGGGAACACAAGGTGCCGTCGGCTAGGGTTTGCACAAGGAGATGTGCTCACGGGCTGGTCGACTCCACGGTCTCGGCTAGGCTTTGTGTTTAGGCTATGCAACCACAACAATCACAAATAAAAGATTAGTGCAATAATAAAAATTCAGAAATTAAGAAGTAAAAGACCAAAACAAGAAAATGACTCTTTTGTGGGTTTTTGTGTTTATGAAAAGGAAAGACTCAATTTGATGTCGGAAACCTAAGCTCTGATGCCAATTTGATACGGGGTTAGCCGCAGGATGGCCCGATCTTCGACAATCAAACAACAAACTAAAGAACGGAAGCAAAAGACTCAAAGAAACGCAGCGAGAATTGAAAAGACACGACCGATAAGGACTGAGTCGATCTATATAGAACAAGATAAAGACCCCAGGCCTCCTTAGAGGGTAGGAACCAATACCAATGACTATATAACCCGCCTCTATAACCCTACACAACCAAGCGGACAACTTGGAGGCACAAGGAGGGGGCTTGTGGATACTAGGATCACCAAGTCTTGCGAAGTTGACGAACACAAAGAAAACCAAGCTAAGACAAGAACCAATTTGCAATCGATGAGCAATGCTTCGAATCGATTGACTTTCACTCAATGTGTTTCAACACAAATATGAATTTTCTTAAGTGAATTGAACGTCTTCTTTACAAAGGCTGAAATCAGCATTATATAACCCTAATATGGGCTTATGGGCCGAAAATAATAAAAGGAGCAATTAACCCTAAAGTTTCCTAAAATAACTTTAAGTAAAAATAATACTAAAAATAGGATAAATTCGTCTAAACATGTGACAGAAAGAAGTTGAACTTCGGCCAATCTCTAGGTCGAATCTGGAAACACCAGCAAAGTTGTAGATCTCTTCGTCCTCGTTCCAACAAGGTATGGCACGATCCAATCCGATTAATATTGAATCCGTAAGACTCATTTTACTGAGACGTCGAAAAGCTGTCAAACTGCTGAACGAATCTAAAAATGAACGACCCATCAAACATGCACCTTTTGACCTTCTCCCATGGTGGAGCCTTCTTCTTCCTCTTGAGGATGACAACATTCTCACGAGCTCGAATCATAGGTCCATCCCCAAGTATAGATGTGTCCGAAGGTGTCTTGGATGGTCCCGCATCATATCGCCTAACTAGCATCACACCTTTCCTAGGGAAAAGAATTTGGGGTTTTAAATTTTTTGAGATTTTGAGATTTTTTGTGGACTACCCCTTTTGAAAAAAGTCGAGAATCCAATTTGGTGGAAAATTGATTTTTTTGGATATCTTAAAGGAGGATGTCTCTGGAGATAACCTCAGTAAAGTGGTAGGCCTTGATATTAGCTTTCCAACGAGCTCTCAAATGGCCCGATCAGACCAACGCGACTCTTGTTATGACAAAAATACCAAGCTCGTGTCCATAACACCTATAGAAAGGCACACTACCGTTATTCCGGGGCCATTTGGGCATCTCAGGTGGGCCTTTCATAGACCTATCGCCTAACTAGCGTTACACCTTGCCTAGAGCAAAGCATTTAGGGTTTTAAATTTTTTGAGATTTTGAGATTTTTTGTGTACTACCCCCTTTGGAAAAAGTCGAGAAACCAAGCTGGTGGAAAAATGATTTTTTGGACATCTTCGAGGAGGATTTCTCTGGAGATGTCGTATTATGGAGGGGAATAAAAAAAGGGAGGGAGTAAAGTCGTAGGCCTTGAAGTTAGCTTTCCAATGAGCTCTCAAACGGCCCAATCAGACCAACGCAACTCTTGTTATGACCAAAATACCAAGCTCGTGCCCACAACTCCTATAGAAAGGCACACTACCTTCATTCCGGGGCCATTTGGGCATCTCAGGTGGGACTTTCATGGACCTATCCCCTTACTAGCATCACACCTTGCCTAAGGCAAAGAATTTAGGGTTTTAAATTTTTTTGAGATTTTTTTGGACTACCCCCTTTGTAAAAAGTCGAGAATCCAAGCTGGTGGAAAAATGATTTATTTGGACATCTTTGAGGAAGATTTCTCAAGAGACGTCCTCAGTAAAGTTGTAGGATTTGAAATTAGCTTTCCAATGAGCTCTCAAATGACCCGATCAGACCAACGCAACTCTTGTTATGACAAAAATACCAAGCTCGTGTCCATAACCCCTATAGAAAGGCACACTACCTTCATTCCGGGGCCATTTGGGACTCTTAGGTGGGCCTTTCATAGACCTATCGCCTAACTAGAGTAACACCTTGCCTAGGGTAGAGAATTTAGGGTTTTAAATTTTTTGAGATTTTGAGATTTTTTGTGGACTACCCCCTTTGGAAAAAGTCGAGAATCCAAGCTAGTGGAAAAATGATTTTTTTGGACATCTTCGAGGAGGATTTCTCAGGAGACATCATTAGTAAAGTCGTAGGCCTTGAAGTTAGCTTTCCAACGAGCTCTCAAATGACCCAATTAGACCAGCGGAACTCTTGTTATGACAAAAATACCAAGGTCGTGTCCATAACACCTATAGAAACGCACACTACCTTCATTCCGGGGCCAGTTGGGCATCTCAGGTGGGCCTTTCATGGACCTATCGCCTAACTAGTGTATCACATTGCCTAGGGAAAAGAATTAATGGTTTTAAATTTTTTGAGATTTTGAGATTTTTGTTGACTACCTCCTTTGGAAAAAGTCGAGAATCCAAGCTGGTGGAAAAATGATTTTTTAAGACATCTTAGAGAAGGATTTCTTAGAAGACGTCCACAGTAAAGTCGTAGACCTTGAAGTTAGCTTTCTAATGAGCTCTCAAATGGCCCGATCAGACCAACATAGCTCTTGATATGACCAAAATACCAAGCTCGTGTCCACAACACCTATAGAAAGGCACACTACCTTCATTCCGGGTTTATTTGGGCATCTCAGGTGGGCCTTTCATGGACGTATCACCTAACTAGCATCACACCTTGCCTATGGAAAACAATATGGGGTTTTAAATTTTATTGGATTTTGAGATTTTTTGTGGACTACCCTCTTTGGAAAAAGTCGAGAATCCAAGCTGGTGGAAAAATAATGTTTTGGACATCTTCGAGGACGATTTCTCAGGAGACGACCGTTGTAAAGTCATAGGCCTTGAAGTTAGCTTTCCAACGAGCTCTTAAATGGCCCAATCATACCAACACAACTCTTTTTATGACCAAAATACCAAGCTCGTGTCCATAACACCTATAGAAAGGCACACTACCTTCATTCCGGGGCCATTTGGGCATCTCAGGTGGGTCTTTGATGGACCTATCGCCTAACTTGCATCACACCTTGTCTAGGGCAAATAATTTGGGGTTTTAAATTTTTTGAGATTTTGAGATTTTTTGTGGACTACCCCCTTTGGAAAAAGTCGAGAATCCAAGCTGGTTGAATAATGATTTTTTTGGAAATCTTCAAGGAGGATTTCTGATGCGGGACCATCCAACACACCTTCGGACACGTCTATACTTGGGGATGGACCTATGATTCGAGCTCGTGAGAATGTTGTCATCCTCAAGAGGAAGAAGAAGGCTCCACCATGGGAGAAGGTCCAAAGGTGCAAGTTTGATGGGTCGTTCATTTTTAGATTCGTTCAGCAGTTTGATAGCTTTTCGACGTCTCAGTAAATTGAGTCGTACGCAGTCAATATTAATCGGATTGAGGCGTGCCATACCTTGTTGGAACGAGGACGAAGAGATCTACAACTTTGCTGTTGAAGGTTTTTCCAGATTCGACCTAGAGATTGGCCAGAATTCAACTTCTTTGAGGCTGTTACATGTTTAGACGAATTTATCCTATTTTTAGTATTATTTTTACTTAAGTTATTTTAGGAAACTTTAGGGTTAATTTCTTTTAATTGCTCCTTTTATTATTTTCGGCCCATAAGCCCATATTAGGGTTATATAATACCGATTTCAGACTATGTAAAAGAGGACGTTCAATTCTCTTATGAAATTTCAGATTTGTGTTGAAACACATTGAGTGAAAGTCAATCGATTCGAAGCATTGCTCATCGATTGCAAATTGGTTCTTGTCTCAGCTTGGTTTGCTTTGTGTTCATCAACTTCGCAAGACTTGGTGATCCTAGTATCCACAAGCCCACTCCTTGTGCCTCCAAGTTGTCCGCTTGGTTGTGTAGGGTTGTAGAGGCGGGTTATATAGTCAATGGTATTGGTTCCTACCCTCTTAGGAGGCCTGGGGTCTTTATCTTGTTCTATATAGATCGACTCAGTCCTTATCGGTCGTGTCTTTCAATTATCGCTGCGTTCCTTTGAGTCTTTTGCTTCCGTTCTTTAGTTTCTTGTTTGATTGTCGAAGATCGGGCCATCCTGCGGCTAACCCCGTATCAAATTGGTATCAGAGCTTAGGTTATCGACATCAAAGTTGAGTCTTTTCATTCATCATCCAAAAAAACACACAAAAAAAAACACAAATTTTTTATTCCTTCAAACACAGAGTCTCATAGTGTCGTCAAGTTGCATCCGCCATAACCATCCGTCAGCCTGCACCACCACAAATTGCATCTCCTTGCTCAAATAAAATCCCGGATTCGAGGACGAATCATTTTCAAGAAAGGGGGATTGATGCGGGACCATCCAACACACCTTCGGACACGCCTATACTTGGGGATGGACCTATGATTCGAGCTCGTGAGAATGTTGTCATCCTCAAGAGGAAGAAGAAGGCTCCACCATGGGAGAAGGTCCAAACGTGCAAGTTTGATGGGTCGTTCATTTTTAGATTCGTTCAGCAATTTGATAGCTTTTCGACGTCTCAGTAAATTGAGTCGTACGGAGTCAATATTAATTGGATTGAGGCGTGCCATACCTTGTTGGAACGAGGACGAAGAGATCTACAACTTTTCTGTTGAAGGTTTTTCCAGATTCGACCAAGAGATTGGCCGGAATTCAACTTCTTTGAGGCTGTCACATGTTTAGACGAATTTATCCTATTTTTAGTATTATTTTTACTTAAGTTATTTTAGGAAACTTTAGGGTCAATTTCTTTTAACTGCTCCTTTTATTATTTTTGGCCCATAAGCCCATATTAGGGTTATATATGCCGATTTCAGCCTATGTAAAATAAGACGTCTATCTTTGAATGAAAATCAGATTTGTGTTGAAACACATTGAGTGAAAGTCAATCGATTCGAAGCATTGCTCATCGATTGCAAATTGGTTCTTGTCTTAGCTTGGTTTGCTTTGTGTTCGTTAACTTCGCAAGACTTGGTGATCCTAGTATCCACAAGCCCCCTCCTTGTGCCTCCAAGTTGTCCGCTTGGTTGTGTAGGGTTGTAGAGGCGGGTTATATAGTCATTGGTATTGGTTTCTACCCTCTAAGGAGGCCTGGGGTCTTTATCTTGTTCTATATAGATCGAATCAGTCCTTATCGGTCGTGTCTTTCAATTATCGCTGCGTTCCTTTGAGTCTTTTGCTTCCGTTCTTTAGTTTCTTGTTTGATTGTCGAAGATCGGGCCATCCTGCGGCTAACTCCGTATCAATTTCACAGGAGACATCCTCAGTAAAGTCGTAGGCCTTGAAGTTAGCTTTCAAATGAGCTCTCAAATGGCTCGATCAGACCAATGTAACTGTTGTTATGACCAAAATACCAAGCTCGTGTCCATAACCCCTATAGAAAGGCACACTACCTTCATTTCGGGGCCATTTGGGACTCTTAGGTGGGCCTTTCATGGACCTATCGCCTAACTAGAGTAACACCTTGCCTAGGGTAGAGAATTTAGGGTTTTAAATTTTTAGAGATTTTGAGATTTTTTGTAGACTATCCCCTTTGGAAAAAGTCGAGAATCCAAGCTAGTGGAAAAATGATTTTTTTGGACATCTTCGAGGAGGATTTCTCAGGAGACGTCATTAGTAAAGTCGTAGGCCTTGAAGTTAGCTTTCCAACGAGCTCTCAAATGGCCCAATCAGACAACCGCAACTCTTGTTATGACCAAAATACCAAGCTCGTGTCCATAACACCTATAGAAACGCACACTACCTTCATTCCGGGGCCAGTTGGGCATCTCAGGTGGGCCTTTCATGGACCTATCGCCTAACTATTGTCACACCTTGCCTAGGGAAAAGAATTTAGGGTTTTAAATTTTTTGAGATTTTAAGATTTTTGTTGACTACCTCCTTTGGAAAAAGTCGAGAATCCAAGCTGGTGGAAAAATGATTTTTTAAGACATCTTAGAGGAGGATTTCTTAGAAGACGTCCACAGTAAAGTCGTAGGCCTTGAAGTTAGCTTTCCAATGAGCTCTCAAATGGCCCGATCAGACCAACATAGCTCTTGATATGACCAAAATACCAAGCTCGTGTCCATAACACCTATAGAAAGGCACACTACCTTCATTCCGGGTTTATTTGGGCATCTTAGGTGGGCCTTTCATGGACGTATTACCAAACTAGCATCACACCTATCCTATGGAAAAGAATATGGGGTTTTAAATTTTATTGGATTTTGAGATTTTTTGTGGACTACCCTCTTTGGAAAAAGTCGAGAATCCAAGCTGCTGGAAAAATAATGTTTTGGACATCTTCGAGGACGATTTCTCAGGAGACGACCGTTGTAAAGTCATAGGCCTTGAAGTTAGCTTTCCAACGAGCTCTTAAATGGCCCAATCATACCAACACAACTCTTTTTATGACCAAAATACCAAGCTCGTGTCCATAACACCTATAGAAAGGCACACTACCTTCATTCCGGGGCCATTTGGGCATCTCAGGTGGGTCTTTGATGGACCTATCGCCTAACTTGCATCACACCTTGTCTAGGGCAAATAATTTGGGGTTTTAAATTTTTTGAGATTTTGAGATTTTTTGTGGACTACCCCTTTGGAAAAAGTCGAGAATCCAAGCTGGTTGAATAATGATTTTTTTGGAAATCTTCAAGGAGGATTTCTGATGCGGGACCATCCAACACACCTTCGGACACGTCTATACTTGGGGATGGACCTATGATTCGAGCTCGTGAGAATGTTGTCATCCTCAAGAGGAAGAAGAAGGCTCCACCATGGGAGAAGGTCCAAAGGTGCAAGTTTGATGGGTCGTTCATTTTTAGATTCGTTCAGCAGTTTGATAGCTTTTCGACGTCTCAGTAAATTGAGTCGTACGCAGTCAATATTAATCGGATTGAGGCGTGCCATACCTTGTTGGAACGAGGACGAAGAGATCTACAACTTTGTTGTTGAAGGTTTTTCCAGATTCGACCTAGAGATTGGCCGGAATTCAACTTCTTTGAGGCTGTTACATGTTTAGACGAATTTATCCTATTTTTAGTATTATTTTTACTTAAGTTATTTTAGGAAACTTTAGGGTTAATTTCTTTTAATTGCTCCTTTTATTATTTTCGGCCCATAAGCCCATATTAGGGTTATATAATACCGATTTCAGACTATGTAAAAGAGGACGTTCAATTCTCTTATGAAATTTCAGATTTGTGTTGAAACACATTGAGTGAAAGTCAATCGATTCGAAGCATTGCTCATCGATTGCAAATTGGTTCTTGTCTCAGCTTGGTTTGCTTTGTGTTCATCAACTTCGCAAGACTTGGTGATCCTAGTATCCACAAGCCCACTCCTTGTGCCTCCAAGTTGTCCGCTTGGTTATGTAGGGTTGTAGAGGCGGGTTATATAGTCAATGGTATTGGTTCCTACCCTCTTAGGAGGCCTGGGGTCTTTATCTTGTTCTATATAGATCGACTCAGTCCTTATCGGTCGTGTCTTTCAATTATCGCTGCGTTCCTTTGAGTCTTTTGCTTCCGTTCTTTAGTTTCTTGTTTGATTGTCGAAGATCGGGCCATCCTGCGGCTAACCCCGTATCAAATTGGTATCAGAGCTTAGGTTATCGACATCAAAGTTGAGTCTTTTCATTCATCATCCAAAAAAACACACAAAAAAAAAACACAAATTTTTTATTCCTTCAAACACAGAGTCTCATAGTGTCGTCAAGTTGCATCCGCCATAACCATCCGTCAGCCTGCACCACCACAAATTGCATCTCCTTGCTCAAATAAAATCCCGGATTCGAGGACGAATCATTTTCAAGAAAGGGGGATTGATGCGGGACCATCCAACACACCTTCGGACACGCCTATACTTGGGGATGGACCTATGATTCGAGCTCGTGAGAATGTTGTCATCCTCAAGAGGAAGAAGAAGGCTCCACCATGGGAGAAGGTCCAAACGTGCAAGTTTGATGGGTCGTTCATTTTTAGATTCGTTCAGCAATTTGATAGCTTTTCGACGTCTCAGTAAATTGAGTCGTACGGAGTCAATATTAATTGGATTGAGGCGTGCCATACCTTGTTGGAACGAGGACGAAGAGATCTACAACTTTTCTGTTGAAGGTTTTTCCAGATTCGACCTAGAGATTGGCCGGAATTCAACTTCTTTGAGGCTGTCACATGTTTAGACGAATTTATCCTATTTTTAGTATTATTTTTACTTAAGTTATTTTAGGAAACTTTAGGGTCAATTTCTTTTAACTGCTCCTTTTATTATTTTTGGCCCATAAGCCCATATTAGGGTTATATATGCCGATTTCAGCCTATGTAAAATAAGACGTCTATCTTTGAATGAAAATCAGATTTGTGTTGAAACACATTGAGTGAAAGTCAATCGATTCGAAGCATTGCTCATCGATTGCAAATTGGTTCTTGTCTTAGCTTGGTTTGCTTTGTGTTCGTTAACTTCGCAAGACTTGGTGATCCTAGTATCCACAAGCCCCCTCCTTGTGCCTCCAAGTTGTCCGCTTGGTTGTGTAGGGTTGTAGAGGCGGGTTATATAGTCATTGGTATTGGTTTCTACCCTCTAAGGAGGCCTGGGGTCTTTATCTTGTTCTATATAGATCGAATCAGTCCTTATCGGTCGTGTCTTTCAATTATCGCTGCGTTCCTTTGAGTCTTTTGCTTCCGTTCTTTAGTTTCTTGTTTGATTGTCGAAGATCGGGCCATCCTGCGGCTAACTCCGTATCAATTTCACAGGAGACATCCTCAGTAAAGTCGTAGGCCTTGAAGTTAGCTTTCAAATGAGCTCTCAAATGGCTCGATCAGACCAATGTAACTGTTGTTATGACCAAAATACCAAGCTCGTGTCCATAACCCCTATAGAAAGGCACACTACCTTCATTTCGGGGCCATTTGGGACTCTTAGGTGGGCCTTTCATGGACCTATCGCCTAACTAGAGTAACACCTTGCCTAGGGTAGAGAATTTAGGGTTTTAAATTTTTAGAGATTTTGAGATTTTTTGTAGACTATCCCCTTTGGAAAAAGTCGAGAATCCAAGCTAGTGGAAAAATGATTTTTTTGGACATCTTCGAGGAGGATTTCTCAGGAGACGTCATTAGTAAAGTCGTAGGCCTTGAAGTTAGCTTTCCAACGAGCTCTCAAATGGCCCAATCAGACAACCGCAACTCTTGTTATGACCAAAATACCAAGCTCGTGTCCATAACACCTATAGAAACGCACACTACCTTCATTCCGGGGCCAGTTGGGCATCTCAGGTGGGCCTTTCATGGACCTATCGCCTAACTATTGTCACACCTTGCCTAGGGAAAAGAATTTAGGGTTTTAAATTTTTTGAGATTTTAAGATTTTTGTTGACTACCTCCTTTGGAAAAAGTCGAGAATCCAAGCTGGTGGAAAAATGATTTTTAAAGACATCTTAGAGGAGGATTTCTTAGAAGACGTCCACAGTAAAGTCGTAGGCCTTGAAGTTAGCTTTCCAATGAGCTCTCAAATGGCCCGATCAGACCAACATAGCTCTTGATATGACCAAAATACCAAGCTCGTGTCCATAACACCTATAGAAAGGCACACTACCTTCATTCCGGGTTTATTTGGGCATCTCAGGTGGGCCTTTCATGGACGTATTACCAAACTAGCATCACACCTATCCTATGGAAAAGAATATGGGGTTTTAAATTTTATTGGATTTTGAGATTTTTTGTGGACTACCCTCTTTGGAAAAAGTCGAGAATCCAAGCTGCTGGAAAAATAATGTTTTGGACATCTTCGAGGACGATTTCTCAGGAGACGACCGTTGTAAAGTCATAGGCCTTGAAGTTAGCTTTCCAACGAGCTCTTAAATGGCCCAATCATACCAACACAACTCTTTTTATGACCAAAATACCAAGCTCGTGTCCATAACACCTATAGAAAGGCACACTACCTTCATTCCGGGGCCATTTGGGCATCTCAGGTGGGTCTTTGATGGACCTATCGCCTAACTTGCATCACACCTTGTCTAGGGCAAATAATTTGGGGTTTTAAATTTTTTGAGATTTTGAGATTTTTTGTGGACTACCCCCTTTGGAAAAAGTCGAGAATCCAAGCTGGTTGAATAATGATTTTTTTGGAAATCTTCAAGGAGGATTTCTGATGCGGGACCATCCAACACACCTTCGGACACGTCTATACTTGGGGATGGACCTATGATTCGAGCTCGTGAGAATGTTGTCATCCTCAAGAGGAAGAAGAAGGCTCCACCATGGGAGAAGGTCCAAAGGTGCAAGTTTGATGGGTCGTTCATTTTTAGATTCGTTCAGCAGTTTGATAGCTTTTCGACGTCTCAGTAAATTGAGTCGTACGCAGTCAATATTAATCGGATTGAGGCGTGCCATACCTTGTTGGAACGAGGACGAAGAGATCTACAACTTTTCTGTTGAAGGTTTTTCCAGATTCGACCTAGAGATTGGCCGGAATTCAACTTCTTTGAGGCTGTTACATGTTTAGACGAATTTATCCTATTTTTAGTATTATTTTTACTTAAGTTATTTTAGGAAACTTTAGGGTTAATTTCTTTTAATTGCTCCTTTTATTATTTTCGGCCCATAAGCCCATATTAGGGTTATATAATACCGATTTCAGACTATGTAAAAGAGGACGTTCAATTCTCTTATGAAATTTCAGATTTGTGTTGAAACACATTGAGTGAAAGTCAATCGATTCGAAGCATTGCTCATCGATTGCAAATTGGTTCTTGTCTCAGCTTGGTTTGCTTTGTGTTCATCAACTTCGCAAGACTTGGTGATCCTAGTATCCACAAGCCCACTCCTTGTGCCTCCAAGTTGTCCGCTTGGTTGTGTAGGGTTGTAGAGGCGGGTTATATAGTCAATGGTATTGGTTCCTACCCTCTTAGGAGTTCTATATAGATCGACTCAGTCCTTATCGGTCGTGTCTTTCAATTATCGCTGCGTTCCTTTGAGTCTTTTGCTTCCGTTCTTTAGTTTCTTGTTTGATTGTCGAAGATCGGGCCATCCTGCGGCTAACCCCGTATCAAATTGGTATCAGAGCTTAGGTTATCGACATCAAAGTTGAGTCTTTTCATTCATCATCCAAAAAAACACACAAAAAAAAACACAAATTTTTTATTCCTTCAAACACAGAGTCTCATAGTGTCGTCAAGTTGCATCCGCCATAACCATCCGTCAGCCTGCACCACCACAAATTGCATCTCCTTGCTCAAATAAAATCCCGGATTCGAGGACGAATCATTTTCAAGAAAGGGGGATTGATGCGGGACCATCCAACACACCTTCGGACACGCCTATACTTGGGGATGGACCTATGATTCGAGCTCGTGAGAATGTTGTCATCCTCAAGAGGAAGAAGAAGGCTCCACCATGGGAGAAGGTCCAAACGTGCAAGTTTGATGGGTCGTTCATTTTTAGATTCGTTCAGCAATTTGATAGCTTTTCGACGTCTCAGTAAATTGAGTCGTACGGAGTCAATATTAATTGGATTGAGGCGTGCCATACCTTGTTGGAACGAGGACGAAGAGATCTACAACTTTTCTGTTGAAGGTTTTTCCAGATTCGACCTAGAGATTGGCCGGAATTCAACTTCTTTGAGGCTGTCACATGTTTAGACGAATTTATCCTATTTTTAGTATTATTTTTACTTAAGTTATTTTAGGAAACTTTAGGGTCAATTTCTTTTAACTGCTCCTTTTATTATTTTTGGCCCATAAGCCCATATTAGGGTTATATATGCCGATTTCAGCCTATGTAAAATAAGACGTCTATCTTTGAATGAAAATCAGATTTGTGTTGAAACACATTGAGTGAAAGTCAATCGATTCGAAGCATTGCTCATCGATTGCAAATTGGTTCTTGTCTTAGCTTGGTTTGCTTTGTGTTCGTTAACTTCGCAAGACTTGGTGATCCTAGTATCCACAAGCCCCCTCCTTGTGCCTCCAAGTTGTCCGCTTGGTTGTGTAGGGTTGTAGAGGCGGGTTATATAGTCATTGGTATTGGTTTCTACCCTCTAAGGAGGCCTGGGGTCTTTATCTTGTTCTATATAGATCGAATCAGTCCTTATCGGTCGTGTCTTTCAATTATCGCTGCGTTCCTTTGAGTCTTTTGCTTCCGTTCTTTAGTTTCTTGTTTGATTGTCGAAGATCGGGCCATCCTGCGGCTAACTCCGTATCAATTTCACAGGAGACATCCTCAGTAAAGTCGTAGGCCTTGAAGTTAGCTTTCAAATGAGCTCTCAAATGGCTCGATCAGACCAATGTAACTGTTGTTATGACCAAAATACCAAGCTCGTGTCCATAACCCCTATAGAAAGGCACACTACCTTCATTTCGGGGCCATTTGGGACTCTTAGGTGGGCCTTTCATGGACCTATCGCCTAACTAGAGTAACACCTTGCCTAGGGTAGAGAATTTAGGGTTTTAAATTTTTAGAGATTTTGAGATTTTTTGTAGACTATCCCCTTTGGAAAAAGTCGAGAATCCAAGCTAGTGGAAAAATGATTTTTTTGGACATCTTCGAGGAGGATTTCTCAGGAGACGTCATTAGTAAAGTCGTAGGCCTTGAAGTTAGCTTTCCAACGAGCTCTCAAATGGCCCAATCAGACAACCGCAACTCTTGTTATGACCAAAATACCAAGCTCGTGTCCATAACACCTATAGAAACGCACACTACCTTCATTCCGGGGCCAGTTGGGCATCTCAGGTGGGCCTTTCATGGACCTATCGCCTAACTATTGTCACACCTTGCCTAGGGAAAAGAATTTAGGGTTTTAAATTTTTTGAGATTTTAAGATTTTTGTTGACTACCTCCTTTGGAAAAAGTCGAGAATCCAAGCTGGTGGAAAAATGATTTTTTAAGACATCTTAGAGGAGGATTTCTTAGAAGACGTCCACAGTAAAGTCGTAGGCCTTGAAGTTAGCTTTCCAATGAGCTCTCAAATGGCCCGATCAGACCAACATAGCTCTTGATATGACCAAAATACCAAGCTCGTGTCCATAACACCTATAGAAAGGCACACTACCTTCATTCCGGGTTTATTTGGGCATCTCAGGTGGGCCTTTCATGGACGTATTACCAAACTAGCATCACACCTATCCTATGGAAAAGAATATGGGGTTTTAAATTTTATTGGATTTTGAGATTTTTTGTGGACTACCCTCTTTGGAAAAAGTCGAGAATCCAAGCTGCTGGAAAAATAATGTTTTGGACATCTTCGAGGACGATTTCTCAGGAGACGACCGTTGTAAAGTCATAGGCCTTGAAGTTAGCTTTCCAACGAGCTCTTAAATGGCCCAATCATACCAACACAACTCTTTTTATGACCAAAATACCAAGCTCGTGTCCATAACACCTATAGAAAGGCACACTACCTTCATTCCGGGGCCATTTGGGCATCTCAGGTGGGTCTTTGATGGACCTATCGCCTAACTTGCATCACACCTTGTCTAGGGCAAATAATTTGGGGTTTTAAATTTTTTGAGATTTTGAGATTTTTTGTGGACTACCCCCTTTGGAAAAAGTCGAGAATCCAAGCTGGTTGAATAATGATTTTTTTGGAAATCTTCAAGGAGGATTTCTGATGCGGGACCATCCAACACACCTTCGGACACGTCTATACTTGGGGATGGACCTATGATTCGAGCTCGTGAGAATGTTGTCATCCTCAAGAGGAAGAAGAAGGCTCCACCATGGGAGAAGGTCCAAAGGTGCAAGTTTGATGGGTCGTTCATTTTTAGATTCGTTCAGCAGTTTGATAGCTTTTCGACGTCTCAGTAAATTGAGTCGTACGCAGTCAATATTAATCGGATTGAGGCGTGCCATACCTTGTTGGAACGAGGACGAAGAGATCTACAACTTTGCTGTTGAAGGTTTTTCCAGATTCGACCTAGAGATTGGCCGGAATTCAACTTCTTTGAGGCTGTTACATGTTTAGACGAATTTATCCTATTTTTAGTATTATTTTTACTTAAGTTATTTTAGGAAACTTTAGGGTTAATTTCTTTTAATTGCTCCTTTTATTATTTTCGGCCCATAAGCCCATATTAGGGTTATATAATACCGATTTCAGACTATGTAAAAGAGGACGTTCAATTCTCTTATGAAATTTCAGATTTGTGTTGAAACACATTGAGTGAAAGTCAATCGATTCGAAGCATTGCTCATCGATTGCAAATTGGTTCTTGTCTCAGCTTGGTTTGCTTTGTGTTCATCAACTTCGCAAGACTTGGTGATCCTAGTATCCACAAGCCCACTCCTTGTGCCTCCAAGTTGTCCGCTTGGTTGTGTAGGGTTGTAGAGGCGGGTTATATAGTCAATGGTATTGGTTCCTACCCTCTTAGGAGTTCTATATAGATCGACTCAGTCCTTATCGGTCGTGTCTTTCAATTATCGCTGCGTTCCTTTGAGTCTTTTGCTTCCGTTCTTTAGTTTCTTGTTTGATTGTCGAAGATCGGGCCATCCTGCGGCTAACCCCGTATCAAATTGGTATCAGAGCTTAGGTTATCGACATCAAAGTTGAGTCTTTTCATTCATCATCCAAAAAAACACACAAAAAAAAACACAAATTTTTTATTCCTTCAAACACAGAGTCTCATAGTGTCGTCAAGTTGCATCCGCCATAACCATCCGTCAGCCTGCACCACCACAAATTGCATCTCCTTGCTCAAATAAAATCCCGGATTCGAGGACGAATCATTTTCAAGAAAGGGGGATTGATGCGGGACCATCCAACACACCTTCGGACACGCCTATACTTGGGGATGGACCTATGATTCGAGCTCGTGAGAATGTTGTCATCCTCAAGAGGAAGAAGAAGGCTCCACCATGGGAGAAGGTCCAAACGTGCAAGTTTGATGGGTCGTTCATTTTTAGATTCGTTCAGCAATTTGATAGCTTTTCGACGTCTCAGTAAATTGAGTCGTACGGAGTCAATATTAATTGGATTGAGGCGTGCCATACCTTGTTGGAACGAGGACGAAGAGATCTACAACTTTTCTGTTGAAGGTTTTTCCAGATTCGACCTAGAGATTGGCCGGAATTCAACTTCTTTGAGGCTGTCACATGTTTAGACGAATTTATCCTATTTTTAGTATTATTTTTACTTAAGTTATTTTAGGAAACTTTAGGGTCAATTTCTTTTAACTGCTCCTTTTATTATTTTTGGCCCATAAGCCCATATTAGGGTTATATATGCCGATTTCAGCCTATGTAAAATAAGACGTCTATCTTTGAATGAAAATCAGATTTGTGTTGAAACACATTGAGTGAAAGTCAATCGATTCGAAGCATTGCTCATCGATTGCAAATTGGTTCTTGTCTTAGCTTGGTTTGCTTTGTGTTCGTTAACTTCGCAAGACTTGGTGATCCTAGTATCCACAAGCCCCCTCCTTGTGCCTCCAAGTTGTCCGCTTGGTTGTGTAGGGTTGTAGAGGCGGGTTATATAGTCATTGGTATTGGTTTCTACCCTCTAAGGAGGCCTGGGGTCTTTATCTTGTTCTATATAGATCGAATCAGTCCTTATCGGTCGTGTCTTTCAATTATCGCTGCGTTCCTTTGAGTCTTTTGCTTCCGTTCTTTAGTTTCTTGTTTGATTGTCGAAGATCGGGCCATCCTGCGGCTAACTCCGTATCAATTTCACAGGAGACATCCTCAGTAAAGTCGTAGGCCTTGAAGTTAGCTTTCAAATGAGCTCTCAAATGGCTCGATCAGACCAATGTAACTGTTGTTATGACCAAAATACCAAGCTCGTGTCCATAACCCCTATAGAAAGGCACACTACCTTCATTTCGGGGCCATTTGGGACTCTTAGGTGGGCCTTTCATGGACCTATCGCCTAACTAGAGTAACACCTTGCCTAGGGTAGAGAATTTAGGGTTTTAAATTTTTAGAGATTTTGAGATTTTTTGTAGACTATCCCCTTTGGAAAAAGTCGAGAATCCAAGCTAGTGGAAAAATGATTTTTTTGGACATCTTCGAGGAGGATTTCTCAGGAGACGTCATTAGTAAAGTCGTAGGCCTTGAAGTTAGCTTTCCAACGAGCTCTCAAATGGCCCAATCAGACAACCGCAACTCTTGTTATGACCAAAATACCAAGCTCGTGTCCATAACACCTATAGAAACGCACACTACCTTCATTCCGGGGCCAGTTGGGCATCTCAGGTGGGCCTTTCATGGACCTATCGCCTAACTATTGTCACACCTTGCCTAGGGAAAAGAATTTAGGGTTTTAAATTTTTTGAGATTTTAAGATTTTTGTTGACTACCTCCTTTGGAAAAAGTCGAGAATCCAAGCTGGTGGAAAAATGATTTTTTAAGACATCTTAGAGGAGGATTTCTTAGAAGACGTCCACAGTAAAGTCGTAGGCCTTGAAGTTAGCTTTCCAATGAGCTCTCAAATGGCCCGATCAGACCAACATAGCTCTTGATATGACCAAAATACCAAGCTCGTGTCCATAACACCTATAGAAAGGCACACTACCTTCATTCCGGGTTTATTTGGGCATCTCAGGTGGGCCTTTCATGGACGTATCACCTAACTAGCATCACACCTTGCCTATGGAAAACAATATGGGGTTTTAAATTTTATTGGATTTTGAGATTTTTTGTGGACTACCCTCTTTGGAAAAAGTCGAGAATCCAAGCTGCTGGAAAAATAATGTTTTGGACATCTTCGAGGACGATTTCTCAGGAGACGACCGTTGTAAAGTCATAGGCCTTGAAGTTAGCTTTCCAACGAGCTCTTAAATGGCCCAATCATACCAACACAACTCTTTTTATGACCAAAATACCAAGCTCGTGTCCATAACACCTATAGAAAGGCACACTACCTTCATTCCGGGGCCATTTGGGCATCTCAGGTGGGTCTTTGATGGACCTATCGCCTAACTTGCATCACACCTTGTCTAGGGCAAATAATTTGGGGTTTTAAATTTTTTGAGATTTTGAGATTTTTTGTGGACTACCCCCTTTGGAAAAAGTCGAGAATCCAAGCTGGTTGAATAATGATTTTTTTGGAAATCTTCAAGGAGGATTTCTGATGCGGGACCATCCAACACACCTTCGGACACGTCTATACTTGGGGATGGACCTATGATTCGAGCTCGTGAGAATGTTGTCATCCTCAAGAGGAAGAAGAAGGCTCCACCATGGGAGAAGGTCCAAAGGTGCAAGTTTGATGGGTCGTTCATTTTTAGATTCGTTCAGCAGTTTGATAGCTTTTCGACGTCTCAGTAAATTGAGTCGTACGCAGTCAATATTAATCGGATTGAGGCGTGCCATACCTTGTTGGAACGAGGACGAAGAGATCTACAACTTTGCTGTTGAAGGTTTTTCCAGATTCGACCTAGAGATTGGCCGGAATTCAACTTCTTTGAGGCTGTTACATGTTTAGACGAATTTATCCTATTTTTAGTATTATTTTTACTTAAGTTATTTTAGGAAACTTTAGGGTTAATTTCTTTTAATTGCTCCTTTTATTATTTTCGGCCCATAAGCCCATATTAGGGTTATATAATACCGATTTCAGACTATGTAAAAGAGGACGTTCAATTCTCTTATGAAATTTCAGATTTGTGTTGAAACACATTGAGTGAAAGTCAATCGATTCGAAGCATTGCTCATCGATTGCAAATTGGTTCTTGTCTCAGCTTGGTTTGCTTTGTGTTCATCAACTTCGCAAGACTTGGTGATCCTAGTATCCACAAGCCCACTCCTTGTGCCTCCAAGTTGTCCGCTTGGTTGTGTAGGGTTGTAGAGGCGGGTTATATAGTCAATGGTATTGGTTCCTACCCTCTTAGGAGTTCTATATAGATCGACTCAGTCCTTATCGGTCGTGTCTTTCAATTATCGCTGCGTTCCTTTGAGTCTTTTGCTTCCGTTCTTTAGTTTCTTGTTTGATTGTCGAAGATCGGGCCATCCTGCGGCTAACCCCGTATCAAATTGGTATCAGAGCTTAGGTTATCGACATCAAAGTTGAGTCTTTTCATTCATCATCCAAAAAAACACACAAAAAAAAACACAAATTTTTTATTCCTTCAAACACAGAGTCTCATAGTGTCGTCAAGTTGCATCCGCCATAACCATCCGTCAGCCTGCACCACCACAAATTGCATCTCCTTGCTCAAATAAAATCCCGGATTCGAGGACGAATCATTTTCAAGAAAGGGGGATTGATGCGGGACCATCCAACACACCTTCGGACACGCCTATACTTGGGGATGGACCTATGATTCGAGCTCGTGAGAATGTTGTCATCCTCAAGAGGAAGAAGAAGGCTCCACCATGGGAGAAGGTCCAAACGTGCAAGTTTGATGGGTCGTTCATTTTTAGATTCGTTCAGCAATTTGATAGCTTTTCGACGTCTCAGTAAATTGAGTCGTACGGAGTCAATATTAATTGGATTGAGGCGTGCCATACCTTGTTGGAACGAGGACGAAGAGATCTACAACTTTTCTGTTGAAGGTTTTTCCAGATTCGACCTAGAGATTGGCCGGAATTCAACTTCTTTGAGGCTGTCACATGTTTAGACGAATTTATCCTATTTTTAGTATTATTTTTACTTAAGTTATTTTAGGAAACTTTAGGGTCAATTTCTTTTAACTGCTCCTTTTATTATTTTTGGCCCATAAGCCCATATTAGGGTTATATATGCCGATTTCAGCCTATGTAAAATAAGACGTCTATCTTTGAATGAAAATCAGATTTGTGTTGAAACACATTGAGTGAAAGTCAATCGATTCGAAGCATTGCTCATCGATTGCAAATTGGTTCTTGTCTTAGCTTGGTTTGCTTTGTGTTCGTTAACTTCGCAAGACTTGGTGATCCTAGTATCCACAAGCCCCCTCCTTGTGCCTCCAAGTTGTCCGCTTGGTTGTGTAGGGTTGTAGAGGCGGGTTATATAGTCATTGGTATTGGTTTCTACCCTCTAAGGAGGCCTGGGGTCTTTATCTTGTTCTATATAGATCGAATCAGTCCTTATCGGTCGTGTCTTTCAATTATCGCTGCGTTCCTTTGAGTCTTTTGCTTCCGTTCTTTAGTTTCTTGTTTGATTGTCGAAGATCGGGCCATCCTGCGGCTAACTCCGTATCAATTTCACAGGAGACATCCTCAGTAAAGTCGTAGGCCTTGAAGTTAGCTTTCAAATGAGCTCTCAAATGGCTCGATCAGACCAATGTAACTGTTGTTATGACCAAAATACCAAGCTCGTGTCCATAACCCCTATAGAAAGGCACACTACCTTCATTTCGGGGCCATTTGGGACTCTTAGGTGGGCCTTTCATGGACCTATCGCCTAACTAGAGTAACACCTTGCCTAGGGTAGAGAATTTAGGGTTTTAAATTTTTAGAGATTTTGAGATTTTTTGTAGACTATCCCCTTTGGAAAAAGTCGAGAATCCAAGCTAGTGGAAAAATGATTTTTTTGGACATCTTCGAGGAGGATTTCTCAGGAGACGTCATTAGTAAAGTCGTAGGCCTTGAAGTTAGCTTTCCAACGAGCTCTCAAATGGCCCAATCAGACAACCGCAACTCTTGTTATGACCAAAATACCAAGCTCGTGTCCATAACACCTATAGAAACGCACACTACCTTCATTCCGGGGCCAGTTGGGCATCTCAGGTGGGCCTTTCATGGACCTATCGCCTAACTATTGTCACACCTTGCCTAGGGAAAAGAATTTAGGGTTTTAAATTTTTTGAGATTTTAAGATTTTTGTTGACTACCTCCTTTGGAAAAAGTCGAGAATCCAAGCTGGTGGAAAAATGATTTTTTAAGACATCTTAGAGGAGGATTTCTTAGAAGACGTCCACAGTAAAGTCGTAGGCCTTGAAGTTAGCTTTCCAATGAGCTCTCAAATGGCCCGATCAGACCAACATAGCTCTTGATATGACCAAAATACCAAGCTCGTGTCCATAACACCTATAGAAAGGCACACTACCTTCATTCCGGGTTTATTTGGGCATCTCAGGTGGGCCTTTCATGGACGTATCACCTAACTAGCATCACACCTTGCCTATGGAAAACAATATGGGGTTTTAAATTTTATTGGATTTTGAGATTTTTTGTGGACTACCCTCTTTGGAAAAAGTCGAGAATCCAAGCTGGTGGAAAAATAATGTTTTGGACATCTTCGAGGACGATTTCTCAGGAGACGACCGTTGTAAAGTCATAGGCCTTGAAGTTAGCTTTCCAACGAGCTCTTAAATGGCCCAATCATACCAACACAACTCTTTTTATGACCAAAATACCAAGCTCGTGTCCATAACACCTATAGAAAGGCACACTACCTTCATTCCGGGGCCATTTGGGCATCTCAGGTGGGTCTTTGATGGACCTATCGCCTAACTTGCATCACACCTTGCCTAGGGAAAATAATTTGGGGTTTTAAATTTTTTGAGATTTTGAGATTTTTTGTGGACTACCCCCTTTTGAAAAAGTCGAGAATCCAAGCTGGTCGAATAATGATTTTTTTGGAAATCTTCAAGGAGGATTTCCCAGGAGACGTCCTCAGTAAAGTCGTAGGCTTTGAAATTAGCTTTCAAACGAGTTCTCAAATGGCTCGATCAGACCAATGTAGCTCTTGTTATGACCAAAATACCAAGCTCGTATCCATAACCCCTATAGAAAGGCACACTACCTTCATTCCGGGGCCATTTGGGACTCTTAGGTGGGCCTTTCATGGACCTATCGCCTGACTAGAGTAACACCTTGCCTAGGGTAGAGAATTTAGGGTTTTAAATTTTTTGAGATTTTGAGATGTTTTGTGGACTACCCCCTTTGGAAAAAGTCTAGAATCCAAGCTAGTGGAAAAATGATTTTTTTGGACATCTTCGAGGAGGATTTCTCAGGAGACGTCATCAGTAAAGTTGTAGGCCTTGAAGTTAGCTTTCCAACGAGCTCTCAAATGGCCCAATCAGACCAGCGCAACTCTTGTTATGACAAAAATACCAAGCTCGTGTCCATAACACCTATAGAAACGCACACTACCTTCATTCCGGGGCCAGTTGGGCATCTCGGGTGGTCCTTTCATAGACCTATCGACTAACTAGTGTCACACCTTGCCTAGGGAAAAGAATTTAGGGTTTTAAATTTTTTGAGATTTTGAGATTTTTGTTGACTACCTCCTTTGGAAAAAGTCGAGAATCCTAGCTGGTGGAAAAATGATTTTTTAAGACATCTTAGAGGAGGATTTCTTAGAAGACGTCCACAGTAAAGTCGTAGGCCTTGAAGTTATCTTTCCAATGAGCTCTCAAATGGCCCGATCAGACCAACATAGCTCTTGATATGACCAAAATACCAAGCTCGTGTCCATAACACCTATAGAAAGGCACACTACCTTCATTCCGGGTTTATTGGGGCATCTCAGGTGGGCCTTTCATGGACGTATCACCTAACTAGCATCACACCTTGCCTATGGAAAAGAATATGGGGTTTTAAATTTTATTGGATTTTGAGATTTTTTGTGGACTACCCCCTTTGGAAAAACTCGAGAATCCAAGCTGGTTGAATAATGATTTTTTTGGAAATCTTCGAGGAGGATTTCTTAGGAGACGTCCACAGTAAAGTCGTAGGCCTTGAAGTTAGCTTTGAAACGAGCTCTCAAATGGCCCGATCAGACCAACACAACTCTTACTATGACCAAAATACCAAGCTCATGTCCATAACACCTATAGAAAGGCACACTACCTTCATTCCGGGGCCATTTTGGCATCTCTGGTGGGCCTTTCATGGACCTATCACCTAACTAGCGTCACACCTTTCCTAGGGCAAAGAATTTAGGGTTTTAAATTTTTTGAGATTTTGAGATTTTTTGTAGACTACCCCTTTTGGAAAAAGTCGAGAATCCAAGCTGGTGGAAAAATAATTTTTTAAGACATCTTAGAGGAGGATTTCTCAAAAGACGTCGATAGTAAAGTGGTAGGCCTTGAAGTTAGCTTTCCAAGGAGCTGTCAAATGGCTCGATCAGACCAACGCATCTCTTGTTATGACCAAAATACCAAGCTCGTGTCCATAACACCTATAGAAATGCACACTACCTTCATTTCGGAGCCATTTGGGCATCTCAGGTGGGCCTTTCATGGACCTACCGCCTAACTAGGGTCACACCTTGCCTAGGGCAAAGGATTTAATGTTTTAAATTTTTTGAGATTTTCAGATTTTTTGTGGACTACCCCCTTTGGAAAAAGTCGAGAATCCAAACTGGTGGAAAAATGATTTTTTTAGACATATTCGAGGAGGATTTCCCAGGAGATGTCCCAGTAAAGTCGTAGGCCTTGAAGTTAGATTTCCAATGAGCTCTGAAATGGCCTAATTAGACCAACGCCACTCTTGTTATGACCAAAATACCAAGCTCGTGTCCATAACATTTATAGAAAGGCACACTACCTTCTTTTCGGGGCCATTTGAGCATCTCAGGTGGGCCTTTTATGGACCTATCGCCTAACTAGAGTCACACCTTTCTTAAGGCAAAGAATTTAGGGTTCTAAATTTTTTGAGATTTTGAGATTTTTTGTGGACCACCCCCTTTGGAAAAAGTCGAGAATCCAAGCTGGTGGAAACGTCAGTAAAGTCGTAGGCCTTGAAGGTAGTCCTTGAAGGTAGATTTCCAACGAGCTCTCAAATGGCCCGATCAGACGAACGCAGCTCTCGTTATGACTAAAATACCAAGCTCGTGTCCATAACACCTATAGAAAGGCACACTACCTTCATTCCGGGGCCATTTGGGCATCTCAGATGGGCCTTTCATGGACGTATCGCCTAACTAGCATCACACCTTGTCTATGGCAAAGAATATGAGGTTTTAAATTTTTTGGGATTTTGAGAGTTTTTGTGGACTACCCCCAATGGAAAAAGTCGAGCATCCAAGCTGGTGGAAAAATAATTTTTTTTGGACATCTTCGAGGAGGATTTCTCAGGAGACGTCCACAGTAAAGTCATAGGCCTTGAAGGTAGCTTTCTAACGAGCTCTCAAATTGCCCAATTAGACAAACACAACTCTTTTTATGACCAAAATACCATGCTCGTGTCCATAACACCTATAGAAAGGCACACTAACTTCATTCCGGGGCCATTCCGGCATCTCAGGTGGGCCTTTGATGGACCTATCGCCTAACTTGCATCACACCTTTCCTAGGGCAAATAATTTGGGGTTTTAAATTTTTTGAGATTTTTTGTGGACTACCCCCTTTGGAAAAAGTCAACATTCCAAGCTGGTTGAATAATGATTTTTTGGGAAATCTTTGAGGAGGATTTCTCAGGAGACGTCCTCAGTAAAATCGTAGGCCTTGAAGTTAGCTTTCAAACGAGCTCTCAAATGGCCCGATCAGACCCACGCAACTCTTATTATGACCAAAATACCAAGCTCGTGTCCATAACACCTATAGAAAGGCACACTACCTTCATTCCGGGGCCATTTGGGCATCTCTGGTGGGCCTTTCATGGACCTATCACCTAACTAGCGTCACACCTTGCTTAGGACAAAGAATTTAGGGTTTTAAATTTTTTGAGATTTTGAGATTTTTTTGGACTACCCCTTTTGGAAAAAGTCGAGAATCCAAGCTGGTGGAAAAATGATTTTTTAGGACATCTTAGAGGAGGATTACTCAAAAGACGTCGACAGTAAAGTTGTAGGCCTTGAAGTTAGCTTTCCAATGAGCTCTCAAATGGCCCGATCAGACCAACGCAGCTCTTGTTATGACCAAAATACCAAGCTCGTGTCCATAACACCTATAAAAATGCACACTACCTTCATTTCGGAGCCATTTGGGTATCTCAGGTGGGCCTTTCATGGACCTACCGCCTAACTAGGGTCACACCTTGCCTAGGGCAAAGAATTTAGTGTTTTAAATTTTTTGAGATTTTCAGATTTTTTGTGGACTACCCCCTTTGGAAAAAGTCGAGAATTCAAGCTGGTGGAAAAATGATTTCTTGGACATATTCGAGGAGGATTTCTCAAACGATGACCTCAGTAAAGTCGTAGGCCTTGAAGTTAGCTTTCCAATGAGCTTTGAATAGCCTAATTAGACCAACACAACTCTTGTTATGACCAAAATACCAAGCTCGTGTCCATAACACTTATAGAAAGGCACACTACCTTCATTCCGGGGCCATTTGGGCATCTCAGGTGGGCCTTTGATGGACCTATCGCCTAACTTGCATCACACCTTTCCTAGGCCAAATAATTTGTGGTTTTAAATTTTTTGAGATTTCGAGATTTTTTGTGGACTACCCCCTTTGGAAAAAGTCGAGAATCCAAGCTGGTTGAATAATGATTTTTTTGGAAATCTTTGAGGAGGATTTCTCAGGATATGTCAGTAAAGTCGTAGGCCTTGAAGTTAGATTTCCAACGAGCTCTCAAATGGCCCGATCAGACCAACATAGCTCTCGTTATGACCAAAATACCAAGCTCGTGCCCATAACACCTATAGAAAGGCACACTACCTTCATTCCGGGACCATTTGGGCAACTCAGATGGGCCTTTCATGGACGTATCGCCTAACTAGCATCACACCTTGCCTATGGTAAAGAATATGAGGTTTTAAATTTTTTGGGATTTTGAGAGTTTTTGTGAACTACCCCTTTGGAAAAAGTCGAGAATCCAAGCTGGTGGAAAAATGTTTTTTTTGGACATCTTCGAGGAGGATTTCTTAGGAGACGTCCACAGTAAAGTCGTAGGCCTTGAAGGTAGCTTTTTAACGTGCTCTCAAATAGCCCAATTAGACAAACACAACTCTTTTTATGACCAAAATACCAAGCTCGTGTACATAACACCTATAGAAAGGTACACTACCTTCATTCCGGGGCCATTTGGGCATCTCAGGTGGGCCTTTCAGTGACCTATCGCCTAAGTAGCGTCACACCTTGCCTAGGGCAAAGAATTTAGGGTTTTAAATTATTTGAGATTTTGAGATTTTTTGTGGACGACCCCCTTTGGAAAAAGTCGAGAATCCAAGCTGGTGGAAAAATAATTTTTTTTGGACATCTTTGAGGAGGATTTCTCAGGAGACGACCTCAGTAAAGTCATAGCCTTGAAATTAACTTTCCAACGAGCTCTCAAATGGCCCAATTAGAGCAATGGAACTCTTGTTATGACCAAAATACTAAGCTCGTGTCCATAACACTTATAGAAAGGCACACTACCTTCATTTCGGGGCCATTTGGGCATCTCAGGTGGGCTTTTCATGGACCTATCGCTTAAGTAACATCACACCTTGCCTAGGGTAAAGAATTTAGGGTTTTAAATTTTTTGAGATTTTGAGATTTTTTCTGGACGACCCCCTTTGGAAAAAGTCGAGGATCCAAGCTGGTGGAAAAATGATTTTTTTGGACATCTTCGAGGAGGATTTCTCAGGAGACGACAGTAAAGTCGTAAGCCTTGAAGTTAGCTTTCCAACGAGCTCTCAAATGGCCAATTAGACCAATGGAACTCTTGTTATGACCAAAATACCAAGCTCGTGTCCATAACACCTATAGAGAGGCACACTACCTTCATTTCGGGGCCATTTGGGCATCTCAAGTGGGCCTTTCATGGACCTATCATCTAACTAACATCACACCTTGGCTAGGGTAAAGAATTTAGGGTTTTAAATTTTTTGAGATTTTGAGATTTTTTGTGGACGACCCCTTTTGGAAAAAGTCGAGAATCCAAGTTGGTGGAAAAATGATTTTGTTTGGACATCTTCGAGGAGGATTTCTCAGGAGACGACCGCAGTAAAGTCACAGGCCTTGAAGTTAGCTTTCTAACGAGCTCTCAAATGGCCCAATTAGACCAACACAACTCTTGTTTTGACCAAAATACCAAGCTCGTGCCCATAACACCTATAGAAACACTACCAAACAACAGGAAATAGCCACGGATTTTTTAGCAAAGCCTTAGGGTTGTGGCCGATTTCGTGGCTGATAGCTACGAATGTAGCCACGACCTGACATGTCGTCTCTAAATAGGCGTCGAATGAAAATTTACGTGGCTAAATCCGTGGCTAGGGGTGATGACATAAATTCGTGTCCAGAATGTCGTGACTATTAGCCACGATTATGAATGTCGTAGCTAAATTCATGGTTGTTAGCCACGACTTTAGCCACTATTGAAATATTTGTGGCTGATTTTGACCCCGATAAGCCCGCGAAAAAATACCGTGGTTGTACCCATGGCTAAGAAGAATTGGCAATTGGCAATCATGACCTGATTTCGTGGCCAATAGCCACGAATTTAGCCACTATTGGAATATTCGTGGCTAGATTCGACGCTAATATGGCCATGCCCATTGTCCGTTGTTGTATCTGAATTTGGGTAATTCTTCACACAAATTAAAGCAAATAATAACTTTAAAGCCCAAAATCTCACCCAAAAAAATATTAGAGCCCAAAGGTGGTCAAGCCCAATATCATAGATAGTCAAAGCCCAATGAATATGAAAGCCCAATCAATAACTCTTGACGTACTAAAGAGCCGAATTAATAGCTACGGTCATATCTGTGGCTAATGCTGTGGCTATTTACAGTTAACCTCAAATGACACTTCAATTTCTAATGGGCTTTAATTTATTGTGGGCCCAAATATGGCTATATTTTCCGCCAATGAGCCCATAATTTATTAGGAGAGTTTATTTTGAGGAAAAATCATATAAGTAGCTAATGATTGTGGAATAATACTTTATATTATGTAATAAATTCTTATTAGAATACTATAAGTGTAAGATTTGAGGGAAAATCATATATGTACCTAATAAGTGTAGAATAAAATCTTATATTATCTAATAAAATGTTATAAGAATACTATAAGTGTTTGTTTTGAGGGAAAATCATATAAGTAACTAATAATTGTTGAATAAAACTTATATTAAGTAATAAATTCTTATTAGAATATTATAAGGGTATGTTTTGAAGAAAACTCATATAAGTAACTAATAAATGTTTAATAACATCTTATAATAACTGATAAATTCTTATTAGATAACTATAGGAGTATGTTTTGAGGAAAACTCATATAAATAACGAATAAATGTTTAATAAAGCCTTATATTGACTAATAAATACTCAATAGAATATTATAAGCGTATGTTTTGCGGAAAACTCGTATAAGTAGCTAATAAATATTAAATAAAACTTTATAATAAGTAATAAAGTTGTAGAATACTATAAGCGTTATAGTATTCTAATAAGAATAATATAAAGTTTTAGAATACTATAAGAGAATGTTTTGAGGAAAACTCGTATAAGTAACTAATAACATTTGAATAAAACCTTATATTAACTAATAAATTTTTATTAGAATACTATAAGAGTATGTTTTGAGGAAAACTCATATAAGTGACTAATAAATGCTGAATAAAATCTTATATTGACTAGTAAATTCTTATTAGAATACTATAAGAGTATGTTTTGAGGAAAACTCGTATAAGTAACGAACAAATGTTTAATAAAACCTTATATTCACTACTAAATTCTTATTAGAATACAATAAGAGTATGTTTTGAGGAAAACTCATATAAGTAACGAACAAATGTTTAATAAAACCTTATATTAACTACTAAATTCTTATTAGAATACTATAAGAGTATGTTTTGAGGAAAACTCGTATAAGTAGCTAATAAATGTTTAATAAAACATTATATTAAGTAATAAATTCATATTAGAATAATATAAGGCTATGTTTTGAGGAAACTCATATAAGTAACTAATAAGTCTTGAATAAAACCTTATATTAAGCAATAAATTCTTATTAGAATACTATAAGAGTATGTTTTGAGTAAAAATCATATAAGTAACGAATAAATGTTTAATAAAACCTTATATTGACTAATAAAGTCTTATTAGAATACTATAAGGGTATGTTTTGAGGAAAACTCGTATAAGTACCGAACAAATGTTTAATAAAACCTTATATTCACTACTAAATTCTTATTAGAATACAATAAGAGTATGTTTTGAGGAAAACTCGTATAAGTAACGAACAAATGTTTAATAAAACCTTATATTAACTACTAAATTCATATTAGAATACTATAAGAGTATGTTTGAGGAAAACTCATATAAGTAACTAACAAATGTTTAATAAAACATTATATTAAGTAATAAATTCATATTAGAATACTATAAGGCTATGTTTTGAGGAAACTCATATAAGTAACTAATAAGTGTTGAATAAAACCTTATCTTAAGCAATAAATTCTTATTAGAATACTATAAGAGTATGTTTTGAGTAAAACGCATATAAGTAACGAATAAATGTTTAATAAAACCTTATATTGACTAATAAAGTCTTATTAGAATACTATAAGGGTATGTTTTGAGGAAAACTCGTATAAGTAACGAACAAATGTTTAATAAAACCTTATATTCACTACTAAATTCTTATTAGAATACAATAAGAGTATGTTTTGAGGAAATTAAAACTCGTATAAGTAACGAACAAATGTTTAATAAAACCTTATATTAACTACTAAATTCTTATTAGAATACTATAAGAGTATGTTTTGAGGAAAACTCATATAAGTAACTAATAAATGTTTAATAAAATCTTATATTAACTAAGAAATAAATTCTTGTATGAATATTATGCAATTACAAACTTTTTTATATCAATTTTTTTTATTCCAAACCCATAAATACTAATTTTGATATTTAATAAATTCTCATAAGATACGGGTACTGAACTAATTTAATGATATTGGGTAAAATCTTATAAAAACATGTAGATATCTAATTAAATTTGATAAAAACTTATCTGAAATATATATATATATATATTTAATGATAAATAGTTGTATTGATAGTTTTATTTTCTAGATGTAAATTGTGAAGGAAAAAAAAAACAAGCCCATTGTCGAATTTATTTTTTACCACCCAGTTCATTTTGGAGCGGGAAATTTCCCGGGCTTGAAATTGAAAAGCGGTATAACCCTAATTCACTTTAGGGCTCCACGTTTTTTTCACACATTTCAGATCTCTCTCTCCGCCTCTTTTCACACATTTCAGATCTATCGCCCCTCCCTCTTCCATTCTTCAATCCAGGTCTCTCTTCGCCATTCTTCATTCTAGATCTCTTTTTGCCCCTCCCTCATCTTTTCAGCTATGGAGGCAGCCGCTCATCTCTCCCGCCCTTTCTTCTCTGACTTCACCACCAAAGGCGAAGACCATTGCCGAAGAGGCTTCCATGGAATTCGAGGCTGGAAGCAGCAATCTGTCACCATCTCTGCAGTGGCTACTCGTCCGCCGAACCTCGGGGACGATAATGGAGCTCCTAGAGTACTCGAAACCGACACATCGGTTTCTTCGGTAAGAGAGTCGTTGATGACCGGTATTCTTCAGCCGCCTAGTAATATATCCTTGATTCTATCTTTTTGAAACTTTAATTGTAGAGAATTTGAGATATGTCACGTGGGATTAAGAGAGTTAGGGCACATATGGAAGCCGATGAACAGTTGTCAATACTCATGAGGGGTCTCAGGGGACATAATTTGAGTGATTCTCAATTTGCTGATGACAGTGTCCGTCTCCGTTTGGTTGAGGTCTGTCCCGAATTGGCTTGGTTCTTTAACGCACTCTAACTTATTTTCAAGCACGTTTGCTTCCCTAACAATAGTTCCAGTGTATTTGATTCATCACTTCTTTTTGACGATTTGAGGCGTTTAATAAGTTATCATTGTGCTGCATATAGTTTTGATGATTTCTACATGTCTGACTTTTCTTTTTGACATTCTGAATATATGCTTAACCACAATATGTGCACACTTAACTATTTACCTGGACAAACTAACCAAACTGAAGTGTGAATGGTAATATGAGAAACTTAATTGTGACAGTTGACAAGCAGAGATGTAAGAAAACATGTTTTTATGGATTTGAATCCTCTTATCATTGGTGATCTATTCTTGTCAAATATATTTTTAAAGTTGTGGATGAATTTAATGAGAAGTTCTTATGCTTTAACCCTCTCTTTCCTCTAAATGATGTCCTGATTGATTTTGAGTCTTTTTAAGGTCTGGCGTTGTAAATATATCAGATGATGTACCGATGTTCAATGCCATGTGCAGTTTTGCATAATATAGAAGATTGCGTCAGGCTATTGACCAACATGAAGGTGGTATGGAGGATTTTTCTCATGGATATGAAAAGATGGGATTTATTCGCAGGTACATTAAGAGTTTGAGCTCCCTATCTAAGGATTGCTAATCTTCTAGTTTGTCTTTGCATGTTTTTTTGCAAGTAGTGTGCTAGAGTAAGAGGTTATTTACTTGTTTTATAAAATCCAAAGTATGTTTTGCTGCTGAATAATAAAAAAACATTAAATAATCTAGGTCTGCATCCAACATGTTTCTAACTAGTGGTGTGCTTACTACCACTAAGAGTTTATTTTGTCTCATAGCTCTATGTTCCTGAATCTGATAAAATGGTAATTCCTGTCATAACATTATATCCTGCATGAGATCTTTCTCCATGTTCAAATTGAATGAAAATAAAAAAACAGCTAAGGATTATTTACTTAGGTTCGATTTTTTTTTTTGGAAGCAAGATAAGAATTCGGTTCATTGGACAAGCCCAACGAAACCGAGAGACCGGACAAGCCGGTAGATGGACTAACCATCATGTACAACTGAAAGCAAATTACAGAAGCAAATGACAGAAAGGAAATTACAGAAACAAATAACAAAAAATAAAACGTACAAGCCATCCTACACTGAAAAACACAAGGCAAATGACGAACGAATCGATCGGACAAGAGACAACGCACACAGAAAACTCTGGGGAACACTAGCGGACACCTCAGATTATGGACTCAAACGAGCCATCAGATGTCGATCGCACATCCACAACGTCATCGAACATGTCAAATCAACCACCGCTCACAAGAAGCCTACATCACAACAAGAACAGCACAGTACACCAATCCACAAACCCAGCCCATACAAATAACCCACGCACTCATCACAACCCTCAAGGACAATAACAAGATTGTAAGCAGGCTACCACAAGGATAAGCCCAAATAGAGGCGATAAAAATGAGAAAAGGAAGCTAACACAAACAATAGAAAACAGGATAAGCGAATGAAAGAGCGGACTGAAAACCTTGAATTTAAATTTGGTTTTGATTTTTTTTTTCTCTCAAAAAAAGAAAGAAGAGTTAAACCAACGCTTGGTGGAGACACGCGGGAAGTGAATACTGGTCGACGGCGGAGACCACGGATGGGCGGCGACCACCACCAAATAGCAGATCACTAGGAGCAGAAGGGCGGCGGGAGGCCGGAGCCGAGGGGGGAGCCGTTGGAGACCGGAACCCAAGACAGAGTAGAAGAAATACCGTCGAAGAACCGGCGAGGCTGGGGGAGGAGGCAAACGACGCTAGGGGATGAAGGGTCAAAGTGAATGGCTTCGACACCCGTGGCGACGGCCAAGGCGGTGGAAAAGTAGTGGGAACATGAAGTCCCACACACTACCGTAGAAGCTGGTGGCCGAAAACGACGGGAGACGAAGGGCCGAGGTGTTCGGTGGCGGTTGCTGGCACCGGAGAAGGGAGAACGAAAGCTGCTGCTGGGCAAAAGAGACAATAGCAAGAAGAAGGCTGTTGGACAAAGGTGGCTGGGGGAGCCAAGGTTGCAGGTGACTGGTGGCTGGTGAGGGCAAGAAGACATGGGATGGGGGCGGTGCAAGACGAACCAAAACGCCTCTAAAAAAGAGAGATACTTAGGTTCGATTTACTTAGGCAATAGCATGCCATCTTTCGCCGTGTTTTCCCTTTCCTTAGCTGCTTTTTTATTTTCACCAACAGGCAATAGCATGACATCTTTCTCCATGTTCAGTAAATTGTCTGCTTTTTTAGTTTGATTATTTACTTAGGTTCGATTTTTGTGCTGATTTGGTGCTGATTTAAGGCCATGTTTGTTACTTCCTTAGCTGCTTTTTTAACTATACAATTTGATTATTTACATTCAATTTGAAGGCAGACAATTTACTTTTTTTGTCTTAATGATCAATATCAGGACATATGTGTTGAACATGATGTCATGCTATTGCCTGTTGGTGTTTGATTTAAGGCCATGTTTGTTACTTGTGATTTTTATGCTGATTTGGTACTTAGGTTCGATAGTTATGAGTTTTTTTTTTTGTGTGTTTATGTGTTAAATTAGGATTTTTTTTGTATGAATTGGATCTGGTTTATTTTGAATCGTTGCATTGGATATCCTTGATGACTTTGTTTATGAACTTGTTATTTTTAAAATTGTTTTTATTTACTTATTCAATCTGCTATTTATGAATTTTAGTATTTGATTTGTATTATGTTTTTTTTAAATGAACAAGGACATTTAATTTCATACTTTGGCAGAAAAAACGGAACCTTGCCCTCACTGCAGTTCAATCGTTAGCTGGTCTAGTGTGAAACATTGGGTACAGGAACAACGCGGAAGGTCTCAAACTAGTGTCTAGATTTTTAAGATGCATTGGTGTCTTTTCTTAGGTGTATTATTTCTGTATGTTGTACCAGTGTATATTCTACCAGTGTTGAAACAAGTTATTTGCTAATGTAGTCTATATTGATATATAGAGTTTGCTAAGAACTTTGCAACAAACTTGGATACGAAATTTGCAGGCCACGCCATTAGCCACGCCATTAGCCACGATAATAACCACAACCATTAGCGACAAATATGGCAATGACTTCAGCCACAAAATCAGTCATGACAGTCGTTGTGCCTCAATGAAGACTCACACGTGCGTGGCCACGACATCAGCCACGAGCAGACCGTGGCTGATGTCATGGCTATAGCCACGAATTCCTCGGGTATGACCCGGCCACGGGCATAGCCACGGACTTGTTAGATCGTGGCTATTAGCCACGGATGTTGGAAATCTGGCATTTAGCGACGAGGCATATAGCCACGAATGGCGACAAACGTAAAATTCGTGGCTATGCCCGTCGCATAACCGTTTAGCCACGACCATTCGTGGCCAATCAGTGGCTATTTGACCGTGGCTATTTCCTGTTTTTTTTGTAGTGAAAGGCACACTATCTTCATTTCGGAGCCATTTGGCCATCTCAGGTGGGCCTTTCATGGACCTATCGCCTAACTAGGGTCACACCTTGCCTAGGGCAAAGAATTTAGGGTTTCAAATTTTTTGAGATTTTGAGATTTTTTGTGGACTACCCCCTTTGGAAAAAGTCGAGAATCCAAGCTGGTGGAAAAATGATTTTTTTAACATTTTCGAGGAGGATTTCTCAGGAGACGACCTAAGTAAAGTCATAGGCCTTGAAGTTAGCTTTCCAACGAGCTCTCAAATGGCCCAATTAGACTAACGCAACTCTTGTTATGACCAAAATACCAAGCTCGTGTGCTTAACACCTATAGAAGGGCACACTACCTTCATTCCGGGGCCATTTGGGCATCTCGGTGGGCCTTTTATGGACAAATTGCCTAAGTAGCATCACACCTTGCCTAGGGCAAAGAATTTAGGGTTTAAAATTTTTTGAGATTTTGAGATTTTTTGTGGACTACCCGCTTTGGAAAAAGTCGAGAATCCAAGCTGGTGGAAAAATGATTTTTTTGGACATCTTCGAGGACAATTTCTAAAGAGACGACCTCAGTAAAGTCGTAGGCCTTGAAGTTAGCTTTCCAACGAGCTCTCAAATGGCCCAACTAGACCAACGCAACTCTTGTTATGACCTAAATACCAAGCTCGTGTCCATAACACCTATAGAAAGGCACACTACCTTCATTCCGGGGCCATTTGGGCATCTCAGGTGGGCCTTCCATGAACCTATCGCCTAACTAGCGTCACACCTTGCCTAGGGAAAATAATTTAGGGTTTTTAAATTTTTTGAGATTTTGATATTTTTTGTGGACTACCGCTTTGGAAAAAGTCGAGAATCCAAGCTCGTGGAAAAAGAATTTTTTAGGACATCTTCGAGGAGGATTTCTCAGGAGACGTCCACAGTAAAGTCGTAGGCCTTGAAGTTCGGTTTCCAACGAGCTCTCAAATGGCCCAATTAGACAAACGCAACTCTTGTTATTACCAAAACACCAAACTCGTGTCCATAACACCTATAGAAAGGCACACTAACTTCATTCCGGGGCCATTTGGGCCTCTCAGGTGGGGCTTTCATGGACCTATCGCCTAAGTAGCGTCTAACCTTGCCTAGAGCAAAGAATTTAGGGTTTTAAATTTTGTGAGATTTTGAGATTTTTTTGTGGACTACCCCCTTTGGAAAAAGTCGAGAATCCAAGCTGGTGGAAAAATGATTATTTAGAACATCTTCGAGGAGGATTTCTCAGAAGACGTCCACAGTAAAGTCATAGACCTTGAAGTTAGCTTTCCAACAAGTGCTCAAATGGCCCGATCAGACCAACGCAGGTCTTGTTATGACCAAAATACCAAGCTCGTGTCCATAACACCTATAGCAAGGCACACTACCTTCATTCAGGGGCCATTTGGACATCTCAGGTGGGCCTTTCATGGACGTATCACCTAACTAGCATCACACCTTGCCTATGGCAAAGAATATGGGGTTTTAAAGTTTTTGGGATTTTGAGATTTTTTATGGACTACCCCCTTTGGAAAAAGTCGAGAATCCAAGATGGTGGAAAAATGATTTTTTTTGGATATCTTCGAGAATGATTTCTCAGGAGACGACCTAGTAAAGTCTTGGGCCTTGAAATTAGCTTTCCAACCAGCTCTCAAATGGCCCAATTAGACCAACGCAACTCTTGTTATGACTAAAATACCAAGCTCGTGTCCATACACCTATAGAAAGGCACACTACCTTCATTCCGGGGTCATTTGGGCATCTCAGGTGGGCCTTTCATAAGACCTATCACCTAATTAGGGTCACAGCTTGCCTAAGTCATAGAACTTAGGGTTTTAAATTTTCAAAGATTTTCAGATTTTTTGTGGACTACCCCTTTTGGAAAAAGTCGAGAATCCAAGCTGGTGGGAAAATAATTTTTTAGGAAATCTTTGAGGAGGATTTCTCAGGAGACGTCCACAGTAAAGTCGCAAGCTTTGAAGTTAGCTTTCCAACGACCTCTAAAATGGCCCGATCAGACCAACGCAGCTCTTGTTATGACCAAAATACCAAGCTCGTGTCCATAACACCTATAGAAAGGCACACTACCTTCATTCTGGGGCCATTTGGGCATCTCAGGTGGGCCTTTCATGGACGTATCGCCTAACTAGAATCACACCTTTCCTATGACAAAGAATATGGGGTTTTAAATTTTTGGGAGCTTTTGTGGACTACCCCATTTGGAAAAAAGTCGAGAATCCAAGCTGGTGGAAAAATGAATTTTTTGGACATCTTTGAGGAGGATTCTCAGGAGACGACCTCAGTAAAGTCATAGGCCTTGAAGTCACCTTTCTTTATCCACCAAAACTGTGTTGTTTTCGCTCAAATGTGTCCCAAACATAATTATATGGTTTATAGGTCATAATCGGAGCTTTGTGTGCGAAAAGCTTTCCGTGAAATTTTCGGACCAAAAGTGACCATATCGGCGTCACCTATCTTTATCCACCAAAACTGTGTTGTTTTCGCTCAAATGTATCCCAAACATGTTTATATGGTTTAGATTTCATAATCGGAGCTTTGTGCGCGAAAAGCTTTCCGTGAAATTTTCGGACCAAAAGTGACCATATCGGCGTCACCTTTCTTTATCCACAAAAACTTTGTTGTTTTCGCTCAAATGTGTCCCAAAGATGTTTATATGGTTTATAGGTCATAATGTGAGCTTTCTGCACGAAAATCTTTCCGTGAAATTTTCGGACCAAAAGTGACCATATTGGCGTCACCTTTCGTTATCCACCAAAACTATGTTGTTTTCGCTCAAATGTGTCCCAAACATAATTATATGGTTTATAGGTCATAATCGGAGCTTTGTGCGCGAAAGCTTTCCGTGAAATTTTCGGACCAAAAGTGACCATATCGGCATCACCTTTCTTTATCCACCAAGCCTGTGTTGTTTTCGCTCAAATGTGTCCCAAAGATGTTTATGTGGTTTATAGGTCATAATGGGAGCTTTGTGCGCGAAAAGCTTTCCGTGAAATTTTCGGACCAAAAGTGACCATATCGGCGTCACCTTTCTTTATCCACAAAAACTGTGTAGTTTTCGCTCAAATGTGTCCCAAACATGTGTATATGGTTTATAGGTCATAATGGGAGCTTTCTGCGCGAAAAGCTTTCCGTGAAATTTTCGGACCAAAAGTGACCATATCGGCATCACCTTTCTTTATCCACAAAAACTATGATGTTTTCGCTCAAATGTGTCCCAAACATGTTTATATGGTTTATAAGTCATAATGGGAGGTTTCTGCACGAAAAGTTTTCCGTGAAATTTTCGGAGCAAAAGTGACCATATCGGCGTCACCTTTCTTTATCCACCAAAACTGTGTTGTTTTCGCTCAAATGTGTCCCAAACATGTTTATATGGTTTATAGGTCATAATGGGAGTTTTCTGCGCGAAAAGCTTTCCGTGAAATTTTCGGACCAAAAGTTACCATATCGGCGTCACCTTTCTTTATACACCAAAACTGTGTTGTTCTCGGTCAAATGTGTCCCAAACATGTTTATATGGTTTATAGGTCATAATGGGAGCTTTCTGCGCAAAAAGCTTTCCGTGAAATTTTCGGACCAAAAGTGACCATTTCGGCGTCACCTTTCTTTATCCACCAAAACTTTGTTGTTTTCGCTCAAATTTGTCCCAAACATGTTTATATGGTTTATAGGTCATAATGGGAGGTTTCTGCATGAAAAGCTTTCCGTGAAATTTTCGGAACAAAAGTGACCATATCAGCGTCACCTTTCTTTATCCACCAAAATTGTGTTGTTTTCGCTCAAATGTGTCCCAAACATGTTTATATGGTTTATAAGTCATAATGGAAGTTTTCTGCGTGAAAAGCTTTCCGGAAAATTGTCGGACCAAAAGTGACCATATCGGCGTCACCTTTATTTATCCACCAAAACTGTGTTTTTTTCGCTCAAATGTGTCCCAAACATGTTTATATGGTTTATTGGTCTTATTGGGAGCTTTCTGCGCGAAAAGATTTCCGTGAAATTTTCGGAACAAAAGTGACCATATCGGCGTCACCTTTCTTTATACACCAAAACTGTGTTGTTCTCGGTCAAATGTGTCCCAAACATGTTTATATGGTTTATAGGTCATAATGGGAGCTTTCTGCGCAAAAAGCTTTCCGTGAAATTTTCGGACCAAAAGTGACCATTTCGGTGTCACCTTTCTTTATCCACCAAAACTTTGTTGTTTTCGCTCAAATTTGTCCCAAACATGTTTATATGGTTTATAGGTCATAATGGGAGGTTTCTGCGCAAAAAGCTTTCCGTGAAATTTTCGGACCAAAAGTGACCATTTCGGCGTCACCTTTATTTATCCACCAAAACTTTGTTGTTTTCGCTCAAATTTCTCCCAAACATGTTTATATGGATTATAGGTCATAATGGGAGGTTTCTGCGTGAAAAGCTTTCCGTGAAATTTTCGGACCAAAAGTGACCATATCAGCGTCACCTTTCTTTATCCACCAAAACTGTGTTGTTTTCGCTCAAATGTGTCCCAAACATGTTTATATGGTTTATAGGTCATAATGAGAGCTTTCTGCGCGAAAAGCTTTCCGTGAAATTTTCGGAGCAAAAGTGACCATTTCCGGCGTCACCTTTCTTTATCCACCAAAACGTTATTGTTTTCACTCAAATTTGTCCTAAACATGTTTATATGGTTTATAGGTCATAATGGGAGATTTCTGCGTGAAAAGCTTTCCGTGAAATTTTCGGACCAAAAGTGACCATTTCGGCGTGACCTTTCTTTATCCACCAAAACTTTGTTGTTTTCGCTCAAATGTGTCCCAAACATGTTTATATGGTTTATAGGTCACAATGAGAGGTTTCTGCGCGAAAAGCTTTCCGTGAAATTTTCGGACCAAAAGTGACCATTTCGGCGTCACCTTTCTTTATCCACCAAAACTTTGTTGTTTTTGCTAAAATGTGTCCCAAACATGTTTATATGGTTTGTAGGTCATAATGTGAGGTTTCTGCGCGAAAAGCTTTCCGTGAAATTTTCGGACCAAAAGTGACCATATCGGCGTCACCTTTATTTAACCACCAAAACTGTGTTGTTTTCGCTCAAATGTGTCCCAAACATGTTTATATGGTTTATAGGTCATAATGGAAGCTTTCTGCGTGAAAAGCTTTCCGTGAAATTTTCGGAACAAAAGTGACCATATCGGCGTCACCTTTCTTTATACACCAAAACTGTGTTGTTTTCGCTCAAATGTGTCCCAAACATGTTTATATGGTTTATAGGTCATAATAGGAGCTTTCTGCGCGAAAAGCTTTCCGAGAAATTTTTGGACCAAAAGTGACCATATCGGCGTCACCTTTCTTTATCCACCAAACTGTGTTGTTTTCGTTGAAATGTGTTCTAAACATGTTTATATGGTTTATAGGTCATAATGGGAGCTTTGTGCGTGAAAAGCTTTCCGTGAAATTTTCGGACCAAAAGTGACCATATCGGCGTCACCTTTCTTTATACACCAAAACTGTGTTGTTTTCGCTCAAATGTGTCCCAAACATGTTTATATGGTTTATAGGTCATAATAGGAGCTTTCTGCGCGAAAAGCTTTCCGTGAAATTTTCGGACCAAAAGTGACAATTTCGGCGTCACCTTTCTTTATGCACCAAAACTTTGTTGTTTTCGCTCAAATTTGTCCCAAACATGTTTATATGGTTTATAGGTCATAATGGGAGGTTTCTGCGTGAAAAGCTTTCCGTGAAATTTTCGGACCAAATGTGACCATATCAGCGTCACCTTTTTTTATCCACCAAAACTGTGTTGTTTTTGCTCAAATGTGTCCCAAACATGTTTATATGGTTTATAGGTCATAATGGGAGCTTTCTGCGCGAAAAGCTTTCCGTGAAATTTTCGGAGCAAAAGTGACCATTTCCGGCGTCACCTTTCTTTATCCACCAAAACGTTATTGTTTTCACTCAAATTTGTCCTAAACATGTTTATATGGTTTATAGGTCATAATGGGAGGTTTCTTCGTGAAAAGCTTTCCGTGAAATTTTCGGACCAAAAGTGACCATATCGACGTCACCTTTCTTTATCCACCAAAACTGTGTTGTTTTCGCTCAAATGTGTCCCAAACATGTTTATATGGTTTATAGGTCATAATGAGAGGTTTCTGCGCGAAAAGCTTTTCGTGAAATTTTCGGACCAAAAGTGACCATTTCGGTTTTACCTTTCTTTATCCACCAAAACTTTGTTGTTTTTGCTTAAATGTGTCTCAAACATGTTTATATGGTTTATAGGTCAAAATAGGAGGTTTCTGCGCGAAAAGCTTTCCGTGAAATTTTCGGACCAAAAGTGACCATATCGGCGTCACCTTTCTTTATACACCAAAACTGTGTTGTTTTCGCTCAAATGTGTCCCAAACATGTATATATGGTTTATAGGTCATAATAGGAGCTTTCTTCGCGAAAAGCTTTCCGTGAAATTTTCGGACCAAAAGTGACCATTTCGGCGTCACCTTTCTTTATGCACCAAAACTTTGTTGTTTTCGCTCAAATTTGTCCCAAACATGTTTATATGGTTTATAGGTCATAATGGGAGGTTTCTGCGTGAAAAGCTTTCCGTGAAATTTTCGGACCAAAAGTGACCATATCAGCGTCACCTTTCTTTATCCACCAAAACTGTGTTGTTTTCGCTCAAATGTGTCCCAAACATGTTTATATGGTTTATAGGTCATAATGGGAGCTTTCTGCGCGAAAAGCTTTCCGTGAAATTTTCGGAGCAAAAGTGACCATTTCCGGCGTCACCTTTCTTTATCCACCAAAACGTTATTGTTTTCACTCAAATTTGTCCTAAACATGTTTATATGGTTTATAGGTCATAATGGGAGGTTTCTGCGTGAAAAGCATTCCGTGAAATTTTCGGACCAAAAGTGACCATATCGACGTCACCTTTCTTTATCCACCAAAACTGTGTTGTTTTCGCTCAAATGTGTCCCAAACATGTTTATATGGTTTATAGGTCATAATGAGAGGTTTCTGCGCGAAAAGCTTTTCGTGAAATTTTCGGACCAAAAGTGACCATTTCGGCTTTACCTTTCTTTATCCACCAAAACTTTGTTGTTTTTGCTTAAATGTGTCTCAAACATGTTTATATGGTTTATAGGTCAAAATAGGAGGTTTCTGCGCGAAAAGCTTTCCGTGAAATTTTCGGACCAAAAGTGACCATATCGACGTCACCTTTCTTTATACACCAAAACTGTTTTGTTTTCGCTCAAATGTGTCCCAAACATGTTTATATGGTTTATAGGTCATAATAGGAGCTTTCTGCGCGAAAAGCTTTCCGTGAAATTTTCGGACCAAAAGTGACCATTTCGGCGTCACCTTTCTTTATGTACCAAAACTTTGTTGTTTTCGCTCAAATTTGTCCCAAAAATGTTTATATGGTTTATAGGTCATAATGGGAGGTTTCTGCGTGAAAAGCTTTCCGTGAAATTTTCGGACCAAAAGTGACCATATCAGCGTCACCTTTCTTTATCCACCAAAATTGTGTTGTTTTCGCTCAAATGTGTCCCAAACATGTTTATATGGTTTATAGGTCATAATGGGAGCTTTCTGCGCGAAAAGCTTTCCGTGAAATTTTCGGAGCAAAAGTGACCATTTCCGGCGTCACCTTTCTTTATCCACCAAAACGTTATTGTTTTCACTCAAATTTGTCCTAAACATGTTTATATGGTTTATAGGTCATAATGGGAGGTTTCTGCGTGAAAAGCTTTCCGTGAAATTTTCGGACCAAAAGTGACCATATCGACGTCACCTTTCTTTATCCACCAAAACTGTGTTGTTTTCGCTCAAATGTGTCCCAAACATGTTTATATGGTTTATAGGTCATAATGAGAGATTTCTGCGCGAAAAGCTTTTCGTGAAATTTTCGGACCAAAAGTGACCATTTCGGCTTTACCTTTCTTTATCCACCAAAACTTTGTTGTTTTTGCTTAAATGTGTCTCAAACATGTTTATATGGTTTATAGGTCAAAATAGGAGGTTTCTGCGCGAAAAGCTTTCCGTGAAATTTTCGGACCAAAAGTGACCATATCGGTGTCATCTTTATTTATCCACCAAAACTGTGTTGTTTTCGCTCAAATTTGTTCCAAACATGTTTATATGGTTTATAGGTCATAATGGGAGGTTTCTGCGTGAAAAGCTTTCCGTGAAATTTTCGAACCAAAAGTGACCATATCGGCGTCACCTTTCTTTATGCACCAAAACTGTGTTGTTTTCGCTCAAAGGTGTCCCAAACATGTTTATATGGTTTATAGGTCATAATGGGAGCTTTGTGCGCGAAAAGCTTTCCGCGAAATTTTCGGACCAAAAGTGACCATATCGGCGTCACCTCTCTTTATCCACAAAAACTGTGTTGTTTTCGCTCAAATGTGTCCCAAACATGTTAATATGGTTTATAGGTCATAATGGGAGCTTTCTGCGCGAAAAGCTTTCCGTTAAATTTTCAGACCAAAAGTGACCATATCGGCGTCACCTTTCTTTATCCACCAAAACTTTGTTGTTTTCGCTCAAATGTTTTCCAAACATGTTTATATGGTTTATAAGTCATAATGGGAGTTTTCTGCGCGAAAAGCTTTCCGTGAAATTGTTGGACCAAAAGTCACCATATCGGCGTCACCTTTCTGTATCCACCAAAACTGTGTTGTTTTCGCTCAAATGTGTCCCAAACATGTTAATATGGTTTATAGGTCATAATGGGAGCTTTCTCCTCGAAAAGCTTTCCGTGAAATTTTCAGACAAAAAGTGACCATATCGGCGTCACCTTTCTTTATCCACCAAAACTGTGTTGTTTTCTCTCAAATGTGTCCCAAACATGTTTATATGGTTTATAGGTCAAAATGGGAGGTTTATGCGCGAAAAGCTTTCCGTGAAATTTTCGGACCAAAAGTGACCATATCGGCGTCACCTTTCTTTATACACAAAAACTGTGTTGTTTTGGCTCAAATTTGTCCCAAACATGTTTATATGGTTTATAGGTCATAATGGGAGGTTTCTGCGCGAAAAGCTTTCCGTGAAATTTTCTTAACAAAAGTGACCATATCGGCGTCACCTTTCTTTATCCACCAAAACTGTGTTGTTTTCGCTCAAATGTGTCCCAAACATGTTTATATGGTTTATAGGTCATAATGGGAGGTTTCAGCGTGAAAAGCTTTCCGTGAAATTTTCGGACCAAAAGTGACCATATCGTCGTCACCTTTCTTTATCCACCAAAACTGTGTTGTTTTCGCTCAAATGTGTCCCAAACATGTTTATATGGTTTATAGGTCATAATGGGAGCTTTCTGCGAGAAAAGCTTTCCGTGAAATTTTCGGAGCAAAAGTGACCATTTCGGACCAAAAGCTTTCCGCGAAATTTTCGGACCAAAAGTGACCATATCGGCGTCACCTTTCTTTATCCACCAAAATTGTGTTGTTTTCGCTGAAATGTGTCCTAAACATGTTTATATGGTTTATAGGTCATAATGTGAGCTTTGTGCACGAAAAGCTTTCCGTGAAATTTTCGGACCAAAAGTGACCATATCGGCGTCACCTTTCATTATCCACCAAAACTGTGTTGTTTTCGCTCAAATGTGTCCCAAACATGTTTATATGGTTTATAGGTCATAATGGAAGCTTTGTGCGCGAAAAGCTTTCCGCGAAATTTTCGGACCAAAAGTGACCATATCGGCGTCACCTTTCTTTATACAACAAAACTGTGTTGTTTTCACTTCCCAGGATCTCCGGCCTATCTCCTGCTGCAATACGGTTCAGAAAGTTGTTAGTAAGCTGCTTGTTGAGAAGATAAAAGATTCACTTCCCAGGATTGTATCCAAATTTCAGGGTGCTTTTGTGCCTGGGAGATCATTAGCTCACAACAGTGTTGTTGCTCTCGAGATTATTCGGGGTTATGGCACTAAGAGGGTGTCCCCTAGGCGCACAATTAAGGTTGATCTTCAAAAGGCGTATGACTACCTTAGATGGGACTTCATTGTGTTTGCTTTGAGACAGTTTAAGTTCCCCGAGAAGCTAATCGGAATTATAATGGAATGTGTGACTTCTACCACGTTTTCGGTGTTGATTAATGGGGCTCCAAAGGGGTTCTTCCGAGGCAGGAGAGGCGTGAGGCAAGGAGATCCCATATCTCCTTTTTTATTTGTCATTTGCATTGAAGTATTGAGCCATATGTTGAAAGTTGCTGCTGCACAGCCGGGTTTTAAATTCCATGCCCGATGCAAGGATATTGGTTTGACTCACCTTGCTTTTGCGGATGATTTACTCCTGTTTTGTAAAGCTGATTTTGTTTCTGTTGGGATGCTCAAGGAATGTCTTGACAAGTTCTTGAGTGCTTCAGGGCTTCATGCTAATCCGGAGAAGAGCGAATTATTTGTTGCTGGGCTGCCTGAAAATGATGCTGATTCCTTAGCTGCTCAACTCGGGTTTGCTAGGGGAATTCTCCCAGTCAAGTACCTCGGTACTCCTCTTCAATCTAAAAGACTTAAGGTACATGAGTACAAGCCTCTCCTTGATAAAATCAGGAGCTTAATTGCGGGATGGACTACTCGAAAGATGTCCTATGCTGGACGATTGCAGCTGCTAAAGTCGATGGTGGGGGGTGTTCTAAACTTCTGGAGTCAGGTTGTTCTAATACCCAAAGGGGTAATTGAGGAAATTGAAAGACTTAGTAAGCGATTTTTATGGAGCGGAACATATGAGCGTTCTAAATGCCTTGTCGCCTGGTCTGATGTCACAAAGCCGTATGAGGAGGGGGTCTTGATGTTCGGGAAATCCTCTCCTGGAACAAATGTGTGTTTGCTAAGCTGCTTGGTGATGTACTCCTTAAAAAACAAAGCATTTGGCTGGACTGGGTTACTTACAACGCAGCTGCAGGAGGAAATTTATGGCATGTTGAGAGTAGGATTGACGATTCCTGGGCTTGGAAGTCTATTATTCAGATCAAGGATGAGCTAAAGATGCTGCTGCCCTATGACGTGAGTGAGAATATATACAAGCTTGACCCTATTTTGAGCCCGGATGGGAGGTTCTCATGTGTCATGATGTACAACTTGATCCGGCCTAGGGGGAGTGAAGTAGATTGGGGAAGCATGCTATGGAAAGGTGCACAATGCAGGAAATGGAGCTTCATTGTATGGCTTGCAGCTAGGAGGAGGCTTCAAACGGGGAATTGTGTGAAGCATTGGAGAGGTCAAGAGGCGGCTTGGTGTCCATTTTGCCGAGCTGAAGAGGAAACAGAGGGCCACTTGTGGTTTGATTGTGCCCCCATTAGGGCCACGATGAGCATTGTTTGGCGTTGGATTGGGATCTCTCATGTGGAACGTGATGTGGAAGGTTGGCTAGCTTGGTTTGCAAGGGAACCTATGCGGGTGAGGGCTTCGGTTCCGTTTCAAGGCAAGCTCTTTGCTTTCTCAGCTATCATCTTTTTCACATGGATGGTAAGAAACAAGCTCATTTTCCAGCAGGAAAGCTTCAATCCGGAAGCGTGTGCGGCGAAGATAATAGAGTCATGTAGGACTAGACTTTTGATTAAATGTAAATGCAGAACTCAAAAAGAAAAAAGATGGAAAAAACTTATGCTTAGGTAAAGAGTAGGAAGATATTAGAGAGTTAGTGTGATGTGGGTAGGGGTTACTTTTGGGGCATTGAGATGGGTAGGTCCTGCGTGGCCTTTATCTCACAAAATTTTACACTAGACCCGTTGTATGGTCTACGTTGTATGGTCTACGTTTTTTGTAACTTTGTTGCAAGGTTTGAAATATATTTACCGGTCAAGTCATAATGGGAGGTTTCTGTGCGAAAAGCTTTCCGTGAAATTTTCGGACCAAAAGTGACCATATCGGCGTCACCATTCTTTATACAACAAAACTTTGTTGTTTTCACTCAAATTTGGCCCAAACATGTTTATATGGTTTATAGGTCATAATGGAAGCTTTGTGCGTGAAAAGCTTTCCGCGAAATTTTCAGACCAAAAGTGACCATTTCGGCGTTACCTTTCTTTATCCACCAAAACTGTGTTGTTTTCGCTCAAATGTGTCCCAAACATGTTTATATGGTTTATAAGTCATAATGGGAGCTATCTGCGCGAAAAGCTTTCCGGTAAATTTTCGGACCAAAAGTGACCATATCGGCGTCACCTTTCTTTATCCACCAAAACTTTGTTATTTTCGCTCAAATGTGTCCCAAACAAGTTTTTATGGTTTATAGGTCATAATGGGAGCTTTGTGCGCGAAAAGCTTTCCATGAAATTTTCGGATCAAAAGTGTCCATATCGGCGTCACCTTTCTTTATCCACAGAAACTGTGTTGTTTTCGCTCAAATGTGTCCCAAAGATATTTATATGGTTTATGGGTCATAATGTGAGCTTTGTGCGCGAAAAGCTTTCCGTGAAATTTTCGGACCAAAAGTGACCATATCGGCGTCACCTTTCTTTATCCACCAAAACTGTGTTGTTTTCGCTCAAATGTGTCCCAAACATGTTTATATGGTTTTTAGGTCATAATGAGAGCTTTCTGCGCGAAAAGCTTTCCGTGAAATTTTCGGACCAAAAGTGACCATATCGGCGTCACCTTTCTTTATCCACCAAAAATGTGTTGTTTTCGCTCAAATGTGTCCCAAACATGTTTATATGGTTTATAGGTCATAATGGGAGGTTTCTGCGCGAAAAATTTTCCGTGAAATTTTCGGACCAAAAGTGACCATATCGGCATCACCTTTCTTTATACACCAAAACTGTGTTGTTTTGGCTCAAATTTGTCCCAAACATGTTTATATGGTTTATAGGTCATAATGGGAGGTTTCTGTGCGAAAATCTTTCCGAGAAATTTTCGGACCAAAAGTGACCATATCGGCGTCACCTTTCTTTATACAACAAAACTGTGTTGTTTTCGCTCAAATGTGTCCCAAACATGTTTATATGGTTTATAGGTCATAATGGGAGCTTTGTGCGCGAAAAGCATTCCGCGAAATTTTCGGACCAAAAGTGACCATATCGGCGTCACCTTTCTTTATCCACCAAAACTGTGTTGTTTTCGCTCAAATGTGTCACAAACATGTTTATATGGTTTATAGGTCATATTGGGAGCTTTGTGCGCGAAAAGCTTTCCGCGAAATTTTCGGACCAAAAGTGACCATATCGGAGTCACCTTTCTTTATCCACCAAAATTGTGTTGTTTTCGCTGAAATGGGTCCTAAACATGTTTATATGGTTTATAGGTCATAATGGGAGCTTTGTGCGCGAAAAGCTTTCCGTGAAATTTTCGGACCAAAAGTGACCATATCGGCGTCACCTTTCTTTATCCACCAAAGCTGTGTTGTTTTGGCTCAAATGTGTCCCAAACATGTTTATATGGTTTATAGGTCATATTGGGAGCTTTGTGCGCGAAAAGCTTTCCGCGAAATTTTCGGAGCAAAAGTGACCATTTCGGCGTCACCTTTCTTTATCCACCAAAACTTTGTTGTTTTCGCTCAAATTTGTCCCAAACATGTTTATATGGTTTATAGGTCATAATGTGAGCTTTCTGCGAGAAAAGCTTTCCGTGAAATTTTCGGAGCAAAAGTGACCATTTCGGCGTCACCTTTCTTTATCTACCAAAACTGTGTTGTTTTCGCTGAAATGTGTCCTAAACATGTTTATATGGTTTATAGGTCATAATGGGAGCTTTGTGCGCGAAAAGCTTTCCGTGAAATTTTCGGACCAAAAGTGACCATATCAGCGTCACCTTTCTTTATCCACCAAAACTGTGTTGTTTTCGCTCAAATGTGTCCCAAACATGTTTATATGGTTTATAGGTCATAATGGGAGCTTTCTGCGAGAAAAGCTTTCCGTAAAATTTTCGGAGCAAAAGTGACCATTTCGGCGTCACCTTTCTTTATCCACCAAAACTTTGTTGTTTTCGCTCAAATGTGTCACAAACATGTTTATATGGTTTATAGGTGATAATGGGAGGTTTCTGTGCGAAAAGCTTTCCGTGAAATTTTCGGACCAAAAGTGACCATATCGGCGTCACCTTTCTTTATCCACCAAAACTGTGTTGTTTTCGCTGAAATGTGTCCCAAACATGTTTATATGGTTTATAGGTCATAATGGGAGCTTTCTTCGAGAAAAGCTTTCCGTGAAATTTTCGGAGCAAAAGTGACCATTTCGGCGTCACCTTTCTTTATCCACCAAAACTTTGTTGTTTTCGCTCAAATGTGTCACAAACATGTTTATATGGTTTATAGGTCATAATGGGAGCTTTCTGCGAGAAAAGCTTTCGGTAAAATTTTCGGAGCAAAAGTGACCATTTCGGCGTCACCTTTCTTTATCCACCAAAACTTTGTTGTTTTCGCTCAAATGTGTCACAAACATGTTTATATGGTTTATAGGTCATAATGGGAGGTTTCTGTGCGAAAAGCTTTCCGTGAAATTTTCGGACCAAAAGTGACCATATCGGCGTCACCTTTCTTTATCCACCAAAACTGTGTTGTTTTGGCTCAATTTTATCCCAAACATGTTTATATGGTTTATAGGTCATAATGGGAGGTTTCTGTGCGAAAAGCTTTCCGTGAAATTTTCGGACCAAAAGTGACCATATCGGCGTCACCTTTCTTTATCCACCAAAACTTTGTTTTTTTCGCTCAAATTTGTCCCAAACATGTTTATCTGGTTTATAGGTCATAATGAGAGCTTTCTGCGCGAAAAGCTTTCCGTGAAATTTTCGGACCAAAAGTGACCATATCGGCGTCACCATTATTTATCCACCAAAACTGTGTTGTTTTCGCTCAAATGTGTCACAAACATGTTTATATGGTTTATAGGTCATAATGGGAGCTTAATACGTGAAAAGCTTTCCGTGAAATTTTCGGACCAAAAGTGACCATATCGGCATCACCTTTCTTTATACACCAAAACTGTGTTGTTTTGGCTCAAATTTTTCCCAAACATGTTTATATGGTTTATAGGTCATAATGGGAGGTTTCTGTGCGAAAATCTTTCCGAGAAATTTTCGGAACAAAAGTGACCATATCGGCGTCACCTTTCTTTATACAACAAAACTGTGTTGTTTTCGCTCAAATGTGTCCCAAACATGTTTATATGGTTTATAGGTCATAATGGGAGCTTTGTGCGTGAAAAGCATTCCGCGAAATTTTCGGACCAAAAGTGACCATATCGGCGTCACCTTTCTTTATCCACCAAAACTGTGTTGTTTTCGCTCAAATGTGTCACAAACATGTTTATATGGTTTATAGGTCATATTGGGAGCTTTGTGCGCGAAAAGCTTTCCGCGAAATTTTCGGACGAAAAGTGACCATATCGGAGTCACCTTTCTTTATCCACCAAAATTGTGTTGTTTTCGCTGAAATGGGTCCTAAACATGTTTATATGGTTTATAGGTCATAATGGGAGCTTTGTGCGCGAAAAGCTTTCCGTGAAATTTTCGGACCAAAAGTGACCATATCGGCGTCACCTTTCTTTATCCACCAAAACTGTGTTGTTTTGGCTCAAATGTGTCCCAAACATGTTTATATGGTTTATAGGTCATATTGGGAGCTTTTTGCGCGAAAAGCTTTCCGCGAAATTTTCGGAACATGATACGGGGATTAGCCGTGGATGTCCCGATCTTCCGACAACAAGCACAAAAACACAAAGAACACAAGTTAGACAATAATGACTCGACAAAGACTCAAAGGACTCGACAATGGTAATGAAAAAGATAGATAGGGCAGGAGAAAGTCTAGGTAGAACGAGCGAATAGACCCTTGATCCCAATTGAACAAAGTCCTAAACCAACGACTAGCTAACCAATCTCTACGATCTTACACAACCTAGGACGTATCCTAGGAGCACAAGAAAGGGGCTCGTGAAAGCTTGATAGCACCAATCAACTAGCGAAGATCGACACACACAAGACAAACCAAGCAAGGTCAATTCACCAAGAATCCTCTCGGTCTCTCTCTTGAATCCTCAAGAAACAATGTGTTTGCAAAGCAATGCTTTTCATTAATCAAATATGGGTTTCTTCCTAATACAACCGGCCTAGGAGGCTATTTATAGCCTTAGATGGAAATAGAAAAGGCTGAAAATAAATGACAACAAAAGAAATTCAGAAAATTGCAAGAAATTCAGAAAATTAAATGGAAATTAAAACAAATTCAGAAATTGCAAATAAAATCCCTAAAAGATAGGAAGTGGCCTTGACTTCTTCAATCATGGCTCCTAAAGAATAGGTCTTCATGGCTGGCCACTTGAGCACTTAGCAAGGCTGTCAACGGCTAGTATTTGGACCCGGTCTTCACGGAGCAAGGTAGGCACATGTGCTCGGTACAACCTCGGCATCAATCCAAACAAGGGTCCGTGGCTTGGGCTGCATTGATTCCTTGAGGCCTCGTCGGCTCTTGAGCTAGGGCATAGCTCACAAGAGTGTAAGGCCTTAGCTTGGATGTTCCCGCATCAACCTCCCCTTCTTTGAAAGGATTCGACCACGAATCCAAGTTCTTGTCCACGAACTCCCTCTTGGCGGCAAGGAACACTTTTGATGGCACCGACCCTCCACTTTCCTTCTTCTCAAACTCCCCGGCTATTTGAGTAGGGGTCATTGGCTTTAGAGTGAAGTTCCTGCCCTTATACTCAAAGGAATAGCGGTTAGTGAAACCATCATGTAAGACTTTTTGATCAAATTGCCATGGACGACCAAAAAGTAAGTGAGAAGCTTGCATAGGTACTATATCACACAAAACATCATCTTCATAATGTCCTAGCTTAAAAGAAACCTTAACTTGCTTATTCACTTTTAATGCACCGCAATCATTCATCCAATGCAATTTATAGGGTCTAGGGTGGTGTATAGTGGAAAGTTGTAGTTTTTCAACCAATTCAGTGCTAGCAAGATTACAACAACTTCCACCATCAATAATGACATTACAAACCTTACCCTTTACTAAGCATCTAGTATGAAATAAGTTCTCTCGTTGGTTATCATCACATGGAGTTGGATTGACATGCAAAGCTCTCCTCACAATCAAACTTTCACCATGTTCATACTCAATGCCTTCATCATCACAATCATCATAGGAATTTAAGATAGGATCACAATCAAAATGCAAACACTCATCATTTTCATGCTCAATTTCAGAATTGGTGTTGCCTAAGTGATCAACCATGAGAGCTTTCCTATGTGGGCAATCTTTCATCATGTGTCCTCTATCTTGGCACTTAAAACACACAACTTCCCTATTTCGCAAATTAGAAGGGTTAGGGGTACCTCCTTTAGGGTTACCGAGAGGGCTAGGTGGCTTGGCACTCGATATGGCTTGAACTCCTCCTCGATTCCCTTGCTCTCCTCCATTACCGAGACTAGGCTTCTCCCTTGGTGCTAGGGCATCTCGGCCATAGGGCTGCGTGCTTGAGCTTCGGTTTCCTCCTCTAGCTCCTCCTTGGTCTCTTGCCTTTAACTTCCTATCAACCTTCACGGCTAGATGTAAAAGATCAATAACGGAAGTATAAGGATAACAATCAACTTCTCTAGCCAAGTAAGGGTGTAGGATTCTTAAGAACCGAGCATTGGTGTCTTCCTCATCTTCTACCACGTTTGCCCTTGGCATAGCCAATTGCATGGAATTGAATGCTTCCTCCACACTCATGGAACCTTGCTTGAGGTTCTCAAGCCGCTGCTTGAGTTCCCTAGCGTAGTGTTGAGGGATGAATCGTGCCCTCATGAGTGCCTTCATTTGTTCCCACGTGGCTACGGGTGCGTCTAGGGCTCTTCTCCTTTCCTTCACAAGGGTATCCCACCATATTAGTGCAAAACCGCTAAATTCAAGGGTGGCTAGTTGTACCTTCTTGTAATCGGTGAAGTTGTGGCAGCTCCAAATGTGCTCGATCTTGGTCTCCCATTCGAGGTAAGTGTCCGGATCGCACTTTCCCTCAAAAGGTGGGATTTTGACCTTGACCTTGCCAACTCCGTCTTGCTCGGGCTCTCGGGGCCTCCGTGGACGGAATCTTTGTTCATGCCTTCTCGATTGGCGCTCCCATTGATCCTCTTCTTCTTGGAAACCCTTAAAGTGTTCATAGGGCTCAAAGTCATCCTGCACATCACGAAAATGATTAAAACGACCACGCCTCTCACGAGGAGGTGGGTTCTCTTCCGGTGGAGTATTTCGTGCATAAATAGGAGTTCTAGGAGGATCTTCCCGGTTGTCTTGGGTGTGCTCCGGGGGTGGAACGCGGCTGTGATGTCCGGAAGCCGAAGGCTGGCCTTGGGGTGCCCTAGGCATCTCCGTGGACGTCGAAGGGCGTGCCTCTAGGGCTGCCATCCTTTCCATCAACGTCGTGATGTTGTTGTTCATTTTGTTCAATATGTTGAACAACTCCGGGGAAATGGGCTCGGAAGTCTCCGACCTTGGTGATTTGTTACCTATAGTCATCACAACTCAAACAAACACGTAAATAGGTTAAGGTTAGACAAAACAAAAACTTCCTCAAAAGTGTTTGCTCTCGACACTCCTCTCCCTTTGGTGCTGAAATGCTTGTTGTTGCAATTTGTCTTACGATAGTCAATCACTCAAGCTAGTCAAAAGGACAATAAAAAATCCTCTAACCAAAAGAGATTAGCTAGACAATCAATGATAAGGGTCCAAGCTGAAAATTTCAGAAATGAATCAAAGAAAGTGAGATCAAGAGATAATAGAAACAAAGGACAAGAATAAAATGGTAAGAAAGGACTAAGCACAAAACTTGATCAAATCAACCTTGTCTAACCTTCAAACTACAAGCAAGATAGTTGTTGGTAGGCTAAGGATAGGTTGAATGGTAAGATGGTGTTTAGGCTTTCTTGGCTCACAATGGCTCTTGTTCACTTGCAATGCTTACTCTTGCACTTCTCTTGTACACTTAGAACAAACAACAATGCAACTCAAATCTGATTTTTTTTTTTTTTTTCTAAATTCTTTTTCTTTCTTTCTTCTCTTTTTTTTTTTCACTGTCGACTTCTCTTTCTTTTTTTTTTTTGAAGTCTGATTTTTTTTTTGACTTTCAGCAATTAAATAACAAATGAAAAATCTGAAAATGAAAATAAAAGAGACCTTGTAACTAATAGAGCTGTTGGGATGGAAGTGTGGCTAAAAAATAGGAGCTGGAAATGGTATGGCTAAAATGTAGGGATTTTTTTGACTTTTTCTTTTGAATTTCAGAAAATAGCAAAAATAGAAGACCAAAAATCTGATTTTTCTTGGTGGTGATGAAAGGGTGGTCGAATGGTGGTCTGATGGTGGTGATAGGGTGGCGGTATGGTGGTGATGAATTGGTGATGGGGTCGGCAGAAGGTAATGCCTAAGCAAACCAACAACAACCAATGCTAATAGTAAGAAAAATCAAACAAAAGAAGAGATGATCAAACCTTGCACTCCAATGGAGTTTTTGAGTTTTTTTTGATGATGACAATGGAGATGAGACACTTGATGTCGGTAGCCGAAGCTCTGATACCAATTTGATACGGGGATTAGCCGTGGATGTCCCGATCTTCCGACAACAAGCACAAAAACACAAAGAACACAAGTTAGACAATAATGACTCGACAAAGACTCAAAGGACTCGACAATGGTAATGAAAAAGATAGATAGGGCAGGAGAAAGTCTAGGTAGAACGAGCGAATAGACCCTTGATCCCAATTGAACAAAGTCCTAAACCAACGACTAGCTAACCAATCTCTACGATCTTACACAACCTAGGACGTATCCTAGGAGCACAAGAAAGGGGCTCGTGAAAGCTTGATAGCACCAATCAACTAGCGAAGATCGACATACACAAGACAAACCAAGCAAGGTCAATTCACCAAGAATCCTCTCGGTCTCTCTCTTGAATCCTCAAGAAACAATGTGTTTGCAAAGCAATGCTTTTCATTAATCAAATATGGGTTTCTTCCTAATACAACCGGCCTAGGAGGCTATTTATAGCCTTAGATGGAAATAGAAAAGGCTGAAAATAAATGACAACAAAAGAAATTCAGAAAATTGCAAGAAATTCAGAAAATTAAATGGAAATTAAAACAAATTCAGAAATTGCAAATAAAATCCCTAAAAGATAGGAAGTGGCCTTGACTTCTTCAATCATGGCTCCTAAAGAATAGGTCTTCATGGCTGGCCACTTGAGCACTTAGCAAGGCTGTCAACGGCTAGTATTTGGACCCGGTCTTCACGGAGCAAGGTAGGCACATGTGCTCGGTACAACCTCGGCATCAATCCAAACAAGGGTCCGTGGCTTGGGCTGCATTGATTCCTTGAGGCCTCGTCGGCTCTTGAGCTAGGGCATAGCTCACAAGAGTGTAAGGCCTTAGCTTGGATGTTCCCGCATCAGAACAAAAGTGACCATATCGGAGTCACCTTTTTTTATCCACCAAAACTGTGTTGTTTTCGCTCAAATGTGTCCCAAACATGTTTATATGGTTTATAGGTCATAATAGGAGCTTAATGCGTGAAAAGCTTTCCGTGAAATTTTCGGACCAAAAGTGACCATATCGGCGTCACCTTTATTTATCCACCAAAACTGTGTTGTTTTCGCTCAAATGTGTCACAAACATGTTTATATGATTTATAGGTCATAATGGGAGCTTAATACGTGAAAAGCTTTCCGTGAAATTTTCGGACCAAAAGTGACCATATCGGCGTCACCTTTCTTTATCCACCAAAACTGTGTTGTTTTCGCTGAAATGTGTCCCAAACATGTTTATATGGTTTATAGGTCATAATGGGAGCTTTCTGCGAGAAAAGCTTTCCGTGAAATTTTAGGACTAAAAGTGACCATTTCGGCGTCACCTTTCTTTATCCACCAAAACTTTGTTTTTTTCGCTCAAATTTGTCCCAAACATGTTTATATGGTATATAGGTCATATTGGGAGCTTTGTGCGCGAAAAGCTTTCCGTGAAATTTTCGGACCAAAAGTGACCATTTCGGCGTCACCTTTCTTTATCTACCAAAACTTTGTTGTTTTCGCTCAAATTTGTCACAAACATGTTTATATGGTTTATAGGTCATAATGGGAGGTTTCTGCGCGAAAAGCTTTCCGTGAAATTTTCGGACCAAAAGTGACCATATTGGCGTCACCTTTATTTATCCACCAAAACTGTGTTGTTTTCGCTCAAATGTGTCACAAACATGTTGATATGGTTTATAGGTCATATTGGGAGCTTTGTGCGCGAAAAGCTTTTCGTGAAATTTTCGGACCAAAAGTGACCATATCGGCGTCACCTTTCTTTATCCACCAAAAATGTGTTGTTTTCGCTCAAATGTGTCCCAAACATGTTTATATGGTTTATAGGTTATAATGGGAGGTTTCTGCGCGAAAAATTTTCCGTGAAATTTTCGGACCAAAAGTGACCATATCGGCATCACCTTTCTTTATACACCAAAACTGTGTTGTTTTGGCTCAAATTTGTCCCAAACATGTTTATATGGTTTATAGGTCATAATGGGAGGTTTCTGTGCGAAAATCTTTCCGAGAAATTTTCGGACCAAAAGTGACCATATCGGCGTCACCTTTCTTTATACAACAAAACTGTGTTGTTTTCGCTCAAATGTGTCCCAAACATGTTTATATGGTTTATAGGTCATAATGGGAGCTTTGTGCGCGAAAAGCATTCCGCGAAATTTTCGGACCAAAAGTGACCATATCGGCGTCACCTTTCTTTATCCACCAAAACTGTGTAGTTTTCGCTCAAATGTGTCACAAACATGTTTATATGGTTTATAGGTCATATTGGGAGCTTTGTGCGCGAAAAGCTTTCCGCGAAATTTTCGGACCAAAAGTGACCATATCGGAGTCACCTTTCTTTATCCACCAAAATTGTGTTGTTTTCGCTGAAATGGGTCCTAAACATGTTTATATGGTTTATAGGTCATAATGGGAGCTTTGTGCGCGAAAAGCTTTCCGTGAAATTTTCGGACCAAAAGTGACCATATCGGCGTCACCTTTCTTTATCCACCAAAGCTGTGTTGTTTTGGCTCAAATGTGTCCCAAACATGTTTATATGGTTTATAGGTCATATTGGGAGCTTTGTGCGCGAAAAGCTTTCCGCGAAATTTTCGGAGCAAAAGTGACCATTTCGGCGTCACCTTTCTTTATCCACCAAAACTTTGTTGTTTTCGCTCAAATTTGTCCCAAACATGTTTATATGGTTTATAGGTCATAATGTGAGCTTTCTGCAAGAAAAGCTTTCAGTGAAATTTTCGGAGCAAAAGTGACCATTTCGGCGTCACCTTTCTTTATCTACCAAAACTGTGTTGTTTTCGCTGAAATGTGTCCTAAACATGTTTATATGGTTTATAGGTCATAATGGGAGCTTTGTGCGCGAAAAGCTTTCCGTGAAATTTTCGGACCAAAAGTGACCATATCAGCGTCACCTTTTTTATCCACCAAAACTGTGTTGTTTTCGCTCAAATGTGTCCCAAACATGTTTATATGGTTTATAGGTCATAATGGGAGCTTTCTGCGAGAAAAGCTTTCCGTAAAATTTTCGGAGCAAAAGTGACCATTTCGGCGTCACCTTTCTTTATCCACCAAAACTTTGTTGTTTTCGCTCAAATGTGTCACAAACATGTTTATATGGTTTATAGGTGATAATGGGAGGTTTCTGTGCGAAAAGCTTTCCGTGAAATTTTCGGACCAAAAGTGACCATATCGGCGTCACCTTTCTTTATCCACCAAAACTGTGTTGTTTTCGCTGAAATGTGTCCCAAACATGTTTATATGGTTTATAGGTCATAATGTGAGCTTTCTTCGAGAAAAGCTTTCCGTGAAATTTTCGGAGCAAAAGTGACCATTTCGGCGTCACCTTTCTTTATCCACCAAAACTTTGTTGTTTTCGCTCAAATGTGTCACAAACATGTTTATATGGTTTATAGGTCATAATGGGAGCTTTCTGCGAGAAAAGCTTTCGGTAAAATTTTCGGAGCAAAAGTGACCATTTCGGCGTCACCTTTCTTTATCCACCAAAACTTTGTTGTTTTCGCTCAAATGTGTCACAAACATGTTTATATGGTTTATAGGTCATAATGGGAGGTTTCTGTGCGAAAAGCTTTCCGTGAAATTTTCGGACCAAAAGTGACCATATCGGCGTCACCTTTCTTTATCCACCAAAACTGTGTTGTTTTGGCTCAATTTTGTCCCAAACATGTTTATATGGTTTATAGGTCATAATGGGAGGTTTCTGTGCGAAAAGCTTTCCGTGAAATTTTCGGACCAAAAGTGACCATATCGGCGTCACCTTTCTTTATCCACCAAAACTTTGTTTTTTTCGCTCAAATTTGTCCCAAACATGTTTATCTGGTTTATAGGTCATAATGGGAGCTTTCTGCGCGAAAAGCTTTCCGTGAAATTTTCGGACCAAAAGTGACCATATCGGCGTCACCTTTATTTATCCACCAAAACTGTGTTGTTTTCGCTCAAATGTGTCCCAATCATGTTTATATGGTTTATAGGTCATAATGGGAGCTTAATACGTGAAAAGCTTTCCGTGAAATTTTCGGACCAAAAGTGACCATATCGGCATCACCTTTCTTTATACACCAAAACTCTGTTGTTTTGGCTCAAATTTTTCCCAAACATGTTTATATGGTTTATAGGTCATAATGGGAGGTTTCTGTGCGAAAATCATTCCGAGAAATTTTCGGAACAAAAGTGACCATATCGGCGTCACCTTTCTTTATACAACAAAACTGTGTTGTTTTCGCTCAAATGTGTCCCAAACATGTTTATATGGTTTATAGGTCATATTGGGAGCTTTGTGCGCGAAAAGCTTTCCGCGAAATTTTCGGACGAAAAGTGACCATATCGGAGTCACCTTTCTTTATCCACCAAAATTGTGTTGTTTTCGCTGAAATGGGTCCTAAACATGTTTATATGGTTTATAGGTCATAATGGGAGCTTTGTGCGCGAAAAGCTTTCCGTGAAATTTTCGGACCATATCGGCGTCACCTTTCTTTATCCACCAAAACTGTGTTGTTTTGGCTCAAATGTGTCCCAAACATGTTTATATGGTTTATAGGTCATATTGGGAGCTTTGTGCGCGAAAAGCTTTCCGCGAAATTTTCGGAGCAAAAGTGACCATATCGGAGTCACCTTTTTTTATCCACCAAAACTGTGTTGTTTTCGCTCAAATGTGTCCCAAACATGTTTATATGGTTTATAGGTCATAATAGGAGCTTAATGCGTGAAAAGCTTTCCGTGAAATTTTCGGACCAAAAGTGACCATATCGGCGTCACCTTTATTTATCCACCAAAACTGTGTTGTTTTCGCTCAAATGTGTCACAAACATGTTTATATGATTTATAGGTCATAATGGGAGCTTAATACGTGAAAAGCTTTCCGTGAAATTTTCGGACCAAAAGTGACCATATCGGCGTCACCTTTCTTTATCCACCAAAACTGTGTTGTTTTCGCTGAAATGTGTCCCAAACATGTTTATATGGTTTATAGGTCATAATGGGAGCTTTCTGCGAGAAAAGCTTTCCGTGAAATTTTAGGACTAAAAGTGACCATTTCGGCGTCACCTTTCTTTATCCACCAAAACTTTGTTTTTTTCGCTCAAATTTGTCCCAAACATGTTTATATGGTATATAGGTCATATTGGGAGCTTTGTGCGCGAAAAGCTTTCCGTGAAATTTTCGGACCAAAAGTGACCATTTCGGCGTCACCTTTCTTTATCTACCAAAACTTTGTTGTTTTCGCTCAAATTTGTCACAAACATGTTTATATGGTTTATAGGTCATAATGGGAGGTTTCTGCGCGAAAAGCTTTCCGTGAAATTTTCGGACCAAAAGTGACCATATCGGCGTCACCTTTATTTATCCACCAAAACTGTGTTGTTTTCGCTCAAATGTGTCCCAATCATGTTTATATGGTTTATAGGTCATAATGGGAGCTTAATACGTGAAAAGCTTTCCGTGAAATTTTCGGACCAAAAGTGACCATATCGGCATCACCTTTCTTTATACACCAAAACTCTGTTGTTTTGGCTCAAATTTTTCCCAAACATGTTTATATGGTTTATAGGTCATAATGGGAGGTTTCTGTGCGAAAATCATTCCGAGAAATTTTCGGAACAAAAGTGACCATATCGGCGTCACCTTTCTTTATACAACAAAACTGTGTTGTTTTCGCTCAAATGTGTCCCAAACATGTTTATATGGTTTATAGGTCATATTGGGAGCTTTGTGCGCGAAAAGCTTTCCGCGAAATTTTCGGACGAAAAGTGACCATATCGGAGTCACCTTTCTTTATCCACCAAAATTGTGTTGTTTTCGCTGAAATGGGTCCTAAACATGTTTATATGGTTTATAGGTCATAATGGGAGCTTTGTGCGCGAAAAGCTTTCCGTGAAATTTTCGGACCATATCGGCGTCACCTTTCTTTATCCACCAAAACTGTGTTGTTTTGGCTCAAATGTGTCCCAAACATGTTTATATGGTTTATAGGTCATATTGGGAGCTTTGTGCGCGAAAAGCTTTCCGCGAAATTTTCGGAGCAAAAGTGACCATATCGGAGTCACCTTTTTTTATCCACCAAAACTGTGTTGTTTTCGCTCAAATGTGTCCCAAACATGTTTATATGGTTTATAGGTCATAATAGGAGCTTAATGCGTGAAAAGCTTTCCGTGAAATTTTCGGACCAAAAGTGACCATATCGGCGTCACCTTTATTTATCCACCAAAACTGTGTTGTTTTCGCTCAAATGTGTCACAAACATGTTTATATGATTTATAGGTCATAATGGGAGCTTAATACGTGAAAAGCTTTCCGTGAAATTTTCGGACCAAAAGTGACCATATCGGCGTCACCTTTCTTTATCCACCAAAACTGTGTTGTTTTCGCTGAAATGTGTCCCAAACATGTTTATATGGTTTATAGGTCATAATGGGAGCTTTCTGCGAGAAAAGCTTTCCGTGAAATTTTAGGACTAAAAGTGACCATTTCGGCGTCACCTTTCTTTATCCACCAAAACTTTGTTTTTTTCGCTCAAATTTGTCCCAAACATGTTTATATGGTATATAGGTCATATTGGGAGCTTTGTGCGCGAAAAGCTTTCCGTGAAATTTTCGGACCAAAAGTGACCATTTCGGCGTCACCTTTCTTTATCTACCAAAACTTTGTTGTTTTCGCTCAAATTTGTCACAAACATGTTTATATGGTTTATAGGTCATAATGGGAGGTTTCTGCGCGAAAAGCTTTCCGTGAAATTTTCGGACCAAAAGTGACCATATTGGCGTCACCTTTATTTATCCACCAAAACTGTGTTGTTTTCGCTCAAATGTGTCACAAACATGTTGATATGGTTTATAGGTCATATTGGGAGCTTTGTGCGAGAAAAGCTTTCCGTGAAATTTTCGGACCAAAAGTGACCATATCGGCGTCACCTTTCTTTATCCACCAAAACTGTGTTGTTTTCGCTCAAATGTGTCCCAAACATGTTTATGTGGTTTATAGGTCATAATGGGAGGTTTCTGCGTGAAAAGCTTTCCGTGAAATTTTCGGACCAAAAGTGACCATATCGGCGTCACTTTTCTTTGTCCACCAAAACTGTGTTGTTTTCGCTCTAATATGTCCCAAACATGTATATATGGTTTATAGGTCATAATGGGAGCTTTCTGCGAGAAAAGCTTTCCGTAAAATTTTCGGAGCAAAAGTGACCATTTCGGCGTCACCTTTCTTTATCCACCAAAACTGTGTTGTTTTCGCTCAAATGTGTCCCAAACATGTTTATATGGTTTATAGGTCATAATGGGAGCTTTCTGCGAGAAAAGCTTTCCGTGAAATTTTCGGACTAAAAGTGACCATTTCGGCGTCACCTTTCTTTATCCACCAAAACTTTGTTTTTTTCGCTCAAATTTGTCCCAAACATGTTTATATGGTATATAGGTCATATTGGGAGCTTTGTGCGCGAAAAGCTTTCCGTGAAATTTTCGGACCAAAAGTGACCATTTCGGCGTCACCTTTCTTTATCTACCAAAACTTTGTTGTTTTCGCTCAAATTTGTCCCAAACATGTTTATATGGTTTATAGGTCATAATGGGAGCTTTCTGCGAGAAAAGCTTTCCGTGAAATTTTCAGACCAAAAGTGACCATTTCGGCGTCACCTTTCTTTATCTACCAAAACTTTGTTGTTTTCGCTCAAATTTGTCACAAACATGTTTATATGGTTTATAGGTCATAATGGGAGGTTTCTGCGCGAAAAGCTTTCCGTGAAACTTTCGGACCAAAAGTGACCATATTGGCGTCACCTTTATTTATCCACCAAAACTGTGTTGTTTTCGCTCAAATGTGTCACAAACATGTTGATATGGTTTATAGGTCATATTGGGAGCTTTGTGCGCGAAAACCTTTCCGCGAAATTTTCGGACCAAAAGTGACCATATCGGCGTCACCTTTCTCTATCCACCAAAACTGTGTTGTTTTCGCTGAAATGTGTCCTAAACATGTTTATATTGTTTATAGGTCATAATGGGAGCTTTGTGCGCGAAAAGCTTTCCGTGAAATTTTCGGACCAAAAGTGACCATATCAGCGTCACCTTTTTTATCCACCAAAACTGTGTTGTTTTCGCTCAAATGTGTCCCAAACATGTTTATATGGTTTATAGGTCATAATGGGAGCTTTCTTCGAGAAAAGCTTTCCGTGAAATTTTCGGAGCAAAAGTGACCATTTCGGCGTCACCTTTCTTTATCCACCAAAACTTTGTTGTTTTCGCTCAAATGTGTCACAAACATGTTTATATGGTTTATAGGTCATAATGGGAGCTTTCTGCGAGAAAAGCTTTCGGTAAAATTTTCGGAGCAAAAGTGACCATTTCGGCGTCACCTTTCTTTATCCACCAAAACTTTGTTGTTTTCGCTCAAATGTGTCACAAACATGTTTATATGGTTTATAGGTCATAATGGGAGCTTTCTGCGAGAAAAGCTTTCCGTGAAATTTTCGGACCAAAAGTGACCATATCGGCGTCACCTTTCTTTATCCACCAAAACTGTGTTGTTTTCGCTCAAATGTGTCCCAAACATTTTTATATGGTTTATAGGTTATAATGGGAGGTTTCTGCGAGAAAAGCTATCCGTGAAATTTTCGGACCAAAAGTGACCATATCGGCGTCACCTTTCTTTAACCACCAAAACTGTGTTGTTTTCGCTGAAATGTGTCCCAGAACTGTTTATATGGTTTATAGGTCATAATGGGAGCTTTCTGCGAAAAAGCTTTCCGTGAAATTTTCGGAGCAAAAGTGACCATTTCGGCGTCACCTTTCTTTATCCACCAAAACTTTGTTGTTTTCGCTCAAATGTGTCCCAAACATGTTTATATAGTTTATAGGTCATAATGGGAGGTTTCTGCGTAAAAAGCTTTCCGTGAAATTTTCGGACCAAAAGTGACCATATCAGCGTCACCTTTCTTTATCCACCAAAACTGTGTTGTTTTCGCTCTAATGTGTCCCAAACATGTTTATATGGTTTATAGGTCATAATGGGAGCTTTCTGCGAGAAAAGCTTTCCGTGAAATTTTCGGACCAAAAGTGACCATTTCGGCGTCACCTTTCTTTATCCACCAAAACTGTGTTGTTTTCGCTGAAATGTGTCCCAAACATGTTTATATGGTTTATAGGTCATAATGGGAGCTTTCTGCGAGAAAAACTTTCCGTGAAATTTTCGGACCAAAAGTGACCATTTCGGCGTCACCTTTCTTTATCCACCAAAACTTTGTTTTTTTCGCTCAAATTTGTCCCAAACATGTTTATATGGTATATAGGTCATATTGGGAGCTTTGTGCGCGAAAAGCTTTCCGTGAAATTTTCGGACCAAAAGTGACCATTTCGGCGTCACCTTTCTTTATCTACCAAAACTTTGTTGTTTTCCCTCAAATTTGTCCCAAACATGTTTATATGGTTTATAGGTCATAATGGGAGCTTTCTGCGAGAAATGGTTTATAGGTCATAATGGGAGCTTTCTTCGAGAAAAGCTTTCCGTGAAATTTTCGGAGCAAAAGTGACCATTTCGGCGTCACCTTTCTTTATCCATTAAAACTTTGTTGTTTTCGCTCAAATGTGTCCCAAACATGTTTATATGGTTTATAGGTCATAATGGGAGGTTTCTGCGTGAAAAGCTTTCCTTGAAATTTTCGGACCAAAAGTGACCATATCGGCGTCACCTTTCTTTATCCACCAAAACTGTGTTGTTTTCGCTGAAATGTGTCCCAAACATGTTTATATGGTTTATAGGTCATAATGGGAGGTTTCTTCGAGAAAAGCTTTCCGTGAAATTTTCGGTGCAAAAGTGACCATTTCGGCGTCACCTTTCTTTATCCATTAAAACATTGTTGTTTTCGCTCAAATGTGTCCCAAACATGTTTATATGGTTTATAGGTCATAATGGGAGGTTTCTGCGTGAAAAGCTTTCCGTGAAATTTTCGGACCAAAAGTGACCATATCGGCGTCACCTTTCTTTATCCACCAAAACTGTGTTGTTTTCGCTGAAATGTGTCCCAAACATGTATATATGGTTTATAGGTCATAATGGGAGCTTTCTGCGAGAAATGGTTTATAGGTCATAATGGGAGCTTTCTTCGAGAAAAGCTTTCCGTGAAATTTTCGGAGCAAAAGTGACCATTTCGGCGTCACCTTTCTTTATCCATTAAAACTTTGTTGTTTTCGCTCAAATGTGTCCCAAACATGTTTATATGGTTTATAGGTCATAATGGGAGGTTTCTGCGTGAAAAGCTTTCCTTGAAATTTTCGGACCAAAAGTGACCATATCGGCGTCACCGTTCTTTATCCACCAAAACTGTGTTGTTTTCGCTGAAATGTGTCCCAAACATGTTTATATGGTTTATAGGTCATAATGGGAGGTTTCTTCGAGAAAAGCTTTCCGTGAAATTTTCGGTGCAAAAGTGACCATTTCGGCGTCACCTTTCTTTATCCATTAAAACTTTGTTGTTTTCGCTCAAATGTGTCCCAAACATGTTTATATGGTTTATAGGTCATAATGGGAAGTTTCTGCGTGAAAAGCTTTCCGTGAAATTTTCGGACCAAAAGTGACCATTTCGGCGTCACTTTTCTTTATCCACCAAAACTTTGTTGTTTTCGCTCAAATGTATCCCAAACATGTTTATATAGTTTATAGGTCATAATGGGAGGTTTCTGCGTAAAAAGCTTTCCGTGAAATTTTCGGACCAAAAGTGACCATATCAGCGTCACCTTTCTTTATCCACCAAAACTATGTTGTTTTCGCTCTAATGTGTCCCAAACATGTTTATATGGTTTATAGGTCATAATGGGAGCTTTCTGCGAGAAAAGCTTTCCGTGAAATTTTCGGACCAAAAGTGACCATTTCGGCGTCACCTTTCTTTATCCACCAAAACTTTGTTTTTTTCGCTCAAATTTGTCCCAAACATGTTTATATGGTATATAGGTCATATTGGGAGCTTTGTGCGCGAAAAGCTTTCCGTGAAATTTTCGGACCAAAAGTGACCATTTCGGCGTCACCTTTCTTTATCTACCAAAACTTTGTTGTTTTCCCTCAAATGTGTCCCAAACATGTTTATATGGTTTATAGGTCATAATGGGAGCTTTCTGCGAGAAAAGCTTTCCGTGAAATTTTCGGACCAAAAGTGACCATTTCGGCGTCACCTTTCTTTATCCACCAAAACTGTGTTGTTTTCGCTCAAATGTGTCCCAAACATGTTTATATGGTTTATAGGTCATAATGGGAGCTTTCTGCGAGAAAAGCTTTCCGTAAAATTTTCGGAGCAAAAGTGACCATTTCGGCGTCACCTTTCTTTATCCACCAAAACTGTGTTGTTTTCGCTCAAATGTGTCCCAAACAGGTTTATATGGTTTATAGGTCATAATGGGAGCTTTCTGCGAGAAAAGCTTTCCGTGAAATTTTCGGAGCAAAAGTGACCATTTCGGCGTCACCTTTCTTTATCCACCAAAACTTTGTTGTTTTCGCTCAAATTTGTCCCAAACATGTTTATATGGTTTATAGGTCATAATCAGAGCTTTCTGCGCGAAAAGCTTTCCGTGAAATTTTCGGACCAAAAGTGACCATATCGTCGTGACCTTTCTTTATCCACAGAAACTGTGTTGTTTTCGCTGAAATGTGTCCCAAACATGTTTATATGGTTTATAGGTCATAATGGGAGCTTTCTGCGAGAAAAGCTTTCCGTGAAATTTTCGGACCAAAAGTGACCATATCGGCGTCACCTTTCTTTATCCACCAAAACTGTGTTGTTTTCGCTCAAATGTGTCCCAAACATGTTTATATGGTTTATAGGTCAAAATGGGAGGTTTCTGCGTGAAAAGCTTTTCGTGAAATTTTCGGACAAAAAGTGACCATATCAGCGTCACCTTTCTTTATCCACCAAAACTGTGTTGTTTTCGCTCTAATGTGTCCCAAACATGTTTATATGGTTTATGGGTCATAATAGGAGCTTTCTGCGAGAAAAGCTTTCCGTGAAATTTTCGGAGCAAAAGCGACCATTTCGGCGTCACCTTTCTTTATCCACCAAAAATGTGTTGTTTTCGCTCAAATGTGTCCCAAACATTTTTATATGGTTTATAGGTCATAATGGGAGGTTTCTGCGTGAAAAGATTTCCGTGAAATTTTCGGACCAAAAGTGACCATATCGACGTCACCTTTTTTTATCCACCAAAACTGTGTTGTTTTCGCTCAAATGTGTCCCAAACATGTTTATATGGTTTATAGGTCATAATGGGAGATTTCTGCGAGAAAAGCTTTCCGTGAAATTTTCGGACCAAAAGTGACCATTTCGGCGTCACCTTTCTTTATCCACCAAAACTTTGTTTTTTTCGCTCAAATGTGTCCCAAACATGTTTATATGGTTTATAGGTCATAATGGGAGCTTTCTGCGAGAAAAGCTTTCCGTGAAATTTTCGGAGCAAAAGTGACCATTTCGGCGTCACCTTTCTTTATCCACCAATACTTTGTTGTTTTCGCTCAAATTTGTCCCAAACATGTTTATATGGTTTATAGGTCATAATGAGAGCTTTCTGCGCGAAAAGCTTTTCGTGAAATTTTCGGACCAAAAGTGACCATATCGGCGTCACCTTTCTTTATCCACCAAAACTGTGTTGTTTTCGCTCAAATGTGTCCCAAACAAGTTTATATGGTTTATAGGTCATAATGGGAGCTTTCTGCGAGAAAAGCTTTCCGTGAAATTTTCGGACAAAAAGTGACCATATCAGCGTCACCTTTCTTTATCCACCAAAACTGTGTTGTTTTCGCTCTAATGTGTCCCAAACATGTTTATATGGTTTATAGGTCATAATAGGAGCTTTCTGCGAGAAAAGCTTTCCTTGAAATTTTCGGAGCAAAAGCGACCATTTCGGCGTCACCTTTCTTTATCCACCAAAAATGTGTTGTTTTCGCTCAAATGTGTCCCAAACATTTTTATATGGTTTATAGGTCATAATGGGAGGTTTCTGCGTGAAAAGCTTTCCGTGAAATTTTCGGAGCAAAAGCGACCATATCGGCGTCACCTTTCTTTATCCACCAAAAATGTGTTGTTTTCGCTCAAATGTGTCCCAAACATTTTTATATGGTTTATAGGTCATAATGGGAGGTTTCTGCGTGAAAAGCTTTCCTTGAAATTTTCGGACAAAAAGTGACCATATCGGCGTCACCTTTCTTTATCCACCAAAACTGTGTTGTTTTCGCTCAAATGTGTCCCAAACATGTTTACATGGTTTATAGGTTATAATGGGAGCTTTCTGCGAGAAAAGCTTTCCGTGAAATTTTCGGAGCAAAAGTGACCATTTCGGCGTCACCTTTCTTTATCCACCAAAACTTTGTTGTTTTCGCTCAAATTTGTCCCAAACATGTTTATATGGTTTATAGTTCATAATGGGAGGTTTCTGCGTGAAAAGCTTTCCGTGAAATTTTCGGACAAAAAGTGACCAAATCAGCGTCACCTTTCTTTATCCACCAAAACTGTGTTGTTTTCGCTCTAATGTGTCCCAAACATGTTTATATGGTTTATAGGTCATAATAGGAGCTTTTTGCGAGAAAAGCTTTCCGTGAAATTTTCGGAGCAAAAGCGACCATTTCGGCGTCACCTTTCTTTATCCACCAAAAATGTGTTGTTTTCGCTCAAATGTGTCCCAAACATTTTTATATGGTTTATAGGTCATAATGGGAGGTTTCTGCGTGAAAAGCTTTCCTTGAAATTTTCGGACCAAAAGTGACCATATCGGCGTCACCTTTCTTTATCCACCAAAACTGTGTTGTTTTCGCTCAAATGTGTCCCAAACATGTTTACATGGTTTATAGGTTATAATGGGAGCTTTCTGCGAGAAAAGCTTTCCGTGAAATTTTCGGAGCAAAAGTGACCATTTCGGCGTCACCTTTCTTTATCCACCAAAACTTTGTTGTTTTCGCTCAAATTTGTCCCAAACATGTTTATATGGTTTATAGGTCATAATGAGAGCTTTCTGCGCGAAAAGCTTTCCGTGAAATTTTCGGACCAAAAGTGACCATATCGGCGTCACCTTTCTTTATCCACCAAAACTGTGTTGTTTTCGCTGAAATGTGTCCCAAACATGTTTATATGGTTTATAGGTCATAATGGGAGCTTTCTGCGAGAAAAGCTTTCCGTGAAATTTTCGGAACAAAAGTGACCATTTCGGCGTCACCTTTCTTTATCCACCAAAACTGTGTTGTTTTCGCTCAAATGTGTCCCAAACATGTTTATATGGTTTATAGGTCATAATGGGAGCTTTCTGCGAGAAAAGCTTTCCTTGAAATTTTCGGAGCAAAAGTGACCATTTCGGCATCACCTTTCTTTATCCACCAAAACTTTGTTGTTTCGCTCTAATGTGTCCCAAACATGTTTATATGGTTTATAGGTCATAATAGGAGCTTTCTGCGAGAAAAGCTTTCCGTGAAATTTTCGGAGCAAAAGCGACCATTTCGGCGTCACCTTTCTTTATCCACCAAAACAGTGTTGTTTTCGCTCTAATGTGTCCCAAACATGTTTATATGGTTTATAGGTCATAATGGGAGCTTTCTGCGAGAAAAGCTTTCCGTGAAATTTTCGGACCAAAAGTGACCATATCGGCGTCACCTTTCTTTATCCACCAAAACTGTGTTGTTTTCGCTCAAATGTGTCCCAAACATGTTTATATGGTTTATAGGTCATAATGTGAGGTTTCTGCGTGAAAAGCTTTCCGTGAAATTTTCGGACAAAAAGTGACCATATCAGCGTCACCTTTCTTTATCCACCAAAACTGTGTTGTTTTCGCTCTAATGTGTCCCAAACATGTTTATATGGTTTATAGGTCATAATAGGAGCTTTCTGCGAGAAAAGCTTTCCGTGAAATTTTCGGAGCAAAAGCGACCATTTCGGCGTCACCTTTCTTTATCCACCAAAAATGTGTTGTTTTCGCTCAAATGTGTCCCAAACATTTTTATATGGTTTATAGGTCATAATGGGAGGTTTCTGCGTGAAAAGATTTCCGTGAAATTTTCGGACCAAAAGTGACCATTTCGGCGTCACCTTTCTTTATCCACCAAAACTGTGTTGTTTTCGCTCAAATGTGTCCCAAACATGTTTATATGGTTTATAGGTCATAATGGGAGCTTTCTGCGAGAAAAGCTTTCCGTGAAATTTTCGGAGCAAAAGTGACCATTTCGGCGTCACCTTTCTTTATCCACCAAAACTTTGTTGTTTTCGCTCAAATTTGTCCCAAACATGTTTATATGGTTTATAGGTCATAATCAGAGCTTTCTGCGCGAAAAGCTTTCCGTGAAATTTTCGGACCAAAAGTGACCATATCGGCGTCACCTTTCTTTATCCACCAAAACTGTGTTGTTTTCGCTGAAATGTGTCCCAAACATGTTTATATGGTTTATAGGTAATAATGGGAGCTTTCTGCGAGAAAAGCTTTCCGTGAAATTTTCGGACCAAAAGTGACCATATCGGCGTCACCTTTCTTTATCCACCAAAACTGTGTTGTTTTCGCTCAAATGTGTCCCAAACATGTTTATATGGTTTATAGGTCATAATGGGAGGTTTCTGCGTGAAAAGCTTTTCGTGAAATTTTCGGAAAAAAAGTGACCATATCAGCGTCACCTTTCTTTATCCACCAAAACTGTGTTGTTTTCGCTCTAATGTGTCCCAAACATTTTTATATGGTTTATAGGTCATAATGGGCGGTTTCTGCGTGAAAAGATTTCCGTGAAATTTTCGGACCAAAAGTGACCATATCGGCGTCACCTTTTTTTATCCACCAAAACTGTGTTGTTTTCGCTCAAATGTGTCCCAAACATGTTTATATGGTTTATAGGTCATAATGGGAGCTTTCTGCGAGAAAAGCTTTCCGTGAAATTTTCGGAACAAAAGTGACCATTTCGGCGTCACCTTTCTTTATCCACCAAAACTGTGTTGTTTTCGCTCAAATGTGTCCCAAACATGTTTATATGGTTTATAGGTCATAATGGGAGCTTTCTGCGAGAAAAGCTTTCCGTGAAATTTTTGGACCAAAAGTGACCATATCGGCGTCACCTTTATTTATCCACCAAAACTGTGTTGTTTTCGCTCAAATGTGTCCCAAACATGTTTATATGGTTTATAGGTCATAATGGGAGCTTTCTGCGAGAAAAGCTTTCCGTGAAATTTTCGGACAAAAAGTGACCATTTCGGCGTCACCTTTCTTTATCCACCAAAACTTTGTTTTTTTCGCTCAAATGTGTCCCAAACATGTTTATATGGTTTATAGGTCATAATGGGAGCTTTCTGCGAGAAAAGCTTTCCGTGAAATTTTCGGAGCAAAAGTGACCATTTCGGCGTCACCTTTGTTTATCCACCAAAACTTTGTTGTTTTCGCTCAAATTTGTCCCAAACATGTTTATATGGTTTATAGGTCATAATGAGAGCTTTCTGCGCGAAAAGCTTTCCGTGAAATTTTCGGACCAAAAGTGACCATATCGGCGTCACCTTTCTTTATCCACCAAAACTGTGTTGTTTTCGCTCAAATGTGTCCCAAAGAAGTTTATATGGTTTATAGGTCATAATGGGAGCTTTCTGCGAGAAAAGCTTTCCGTGAAATTTTCGGACAAAAAGTGACCATATCAGCGTCACCTTTCTTTATCCACCAAAACTGTGTTGTTTTCGCTCTAATGTGTCCCAATCATGTTTATATGGTTTATAGGTCATAATAGGAGCTTTCTGCGAGAAAAGCTTTCCGTGAAATTTTCGGAGCAAAAGCGACCATTTCGGCGTCACCTTTCTTTATCCACCAAAAATGTGTTGTTTTCGCTCAAATGTGTCCCAAACATTTTTATATGGTTTATAGGTCATAATGGGAGGTTTCTGCGTGAAAAGATTTCCGTGAAATTTTCGGACCAAAAGTGACCATATCGGCGTCACCTTTCTTTATCCACCAAAACTTTGTTTTTTTCGCTCAAATGTGTCCCAAACATGTTTATATGGTTTATAGGTCATAATGGGAGCTTTCTGCGAGAAAAGCTTTCCGTGAAATTTTCGGAGCAAAAGTGACCATTTCGGCGTCACCTTTCTTTATCCACCAAAACTTTGTTGTTTTCGCTCAAATTTGTCCCAAACATGTTTATATGGTTTATAGGTCATAATGAGAGCTTTCTGCGCGAAAAGCTTTCCGTGAAATTTTCGGACCAAAAGTGACCATATCGGCGTCACCTTTCTTTATCCAACAAAACTGTGTTGTTTTCGCTCAAATGTGTCCCAAACAAGTTTATATGGTTTATAGGTCATAATGGGAGCTTTCTGCGAGAAAAGCTTTCCGTGAAATTTTCGGAGCAAAAGTGACCATTTCGGCGTCACCTTTCTTTATACACCAAAACTTTGTTGTTTTCGCTCAAATGTGTCCCCAACATGTTTATATAGTTTATAGGTCATAATGGGAGGTTACTGCGTGAAAAGCTTTTCGTGAAATTTTCGGACCAAAAGTGACCATATCAGCGTCACCTTTCTTTATCCACCAAAACTGTGTTGTTTTCGCTCTAATGTGTCCCAAACATGTTTATATGGTTTATAGGTCATAATGGGAGCTTTCTGCGAGAAAAGCTTTCCGTGAAATTTTCGGAGCAAAAGTGACCATATCGGCGTCACCTTTCTTTATCCACCAAAACTGTGTTGTTTTCGCTCAAATGTGTCCCAAACATGTTTATATAGTTTATAGTTCATAATGGGAGGTTTCTGCGTGAAAAGCTTTCCGTGAAATTTTCGGACAAAAAGTGACCATATCAGCGTCACCTTTCTTTATCCACCAAAACTGTGTTGTTTTCGCTCTAATGTGTCCCAAACATGTTTATATGGTTTATAGGTCAAAATAGGAGCTTTCCGTGAAATTTTCGGAGCAAAAGCGACCATTTCGGCGTCACCTTTCTTTATCCACCAAAAATGTGTTATTTTCGCTCAAATGTGTCCCAAACATTTTTATATGGTTTATAGGTCATAATGGGAGGTTTCTGCGTGAAAAGATTTCCGTGAAATTTTCGGACCAAAAGTGACCATATCGGCGTCACCTTTATTTATCCATCAAAACTGTGTTGTTTTCGCTCAAATGTGTCCCAAACATGTTTATATGGTTTATAGGTCATAATGGGAGCTTAATGCGTGAAAAGCTTTCCGTGAAATTTTCGGACCAAAAGTGACCATATCGGCGTCACCTTTCTTTATCCACCAAAACTGTGTTGTTTTCGCTGAAATGTGTCCCAAACATGTTTATATGGTTTATAGGTCATAATAGGAGCTTTCTGCGAGAAAAGCTTTCCGTGAAATTTTCGGAACAAAAGTGACCATTTCGGCGTCACCTTTCTTTATCCACCTAAACTATGTTGTTTTCGCTCAAATGTGTCCCAAACATGTTTATATGGTTTATAGGTCATAATGGGAGCTTTCTGCGAGAAAAGCTTTCCGTGAAATTTTCGGACCAAAAGTGACCATATCGGCGTCACCTTTCTTTATCCACCAAAACTGTGTTGTTTTGGCTCAAATTTGTCCCAAACATGTTTATATGGTTTATAGGTCATAATGGGAGGTTTCTGTGCGAAAAGCTTTCCGTGAAATTTTCGGACCAAAAGTGACCATATCGGCGTCACCTTTCTTTATCCACCAAAACTGTGTTGTTTTCACTCTAATGTGTCCCAAACATGTTTATATGGTTTATAGGTCATAATGGGAGCTTTCTGCGAGAAAAGCTTTCCGTGAAATTTTCGGAACAAAAGTGACCATTTCGGCGTCACCTTTCTTTATCCACCAAAACTGTGTTGTTTTCGCTCAAATGTGTCCCAAACATGTTTATATGGTTTATAGGTCATAATGGGAGCTTTCTGCGAGAAAAGCTTTCCTTGAAATTTTCGGAGCAAAAGTGACCATTTCGGCGTCACCTTTCTTTATCCACCAAAACTTTGTTGTTTTCGCTCTAATGTGTCCCAAACATGTTTATATGGTTTATAGGTCATAATAGGATCTTTCTGCGAGAAAAGCTTTCCGTGAAATTTTCGGAGCAAAAGCGACCATTTCGGCGTCACCTTTCTTTATCCACCAAAACTTTGTTGTTTTCGCTCAAATGTGTCCCAAACATGTTTATATGGTTTATAGGTCATAATGGGAGGTTTCTGCGTGAAAAGCTTTCCGTGAAATTTTCGGACTAAAAGTGACCATATCCGCGTCACCTTTCTTTATCCACCAAAACTGTGTTGTTTTCGCTCAAAAGTGTCCCAAACATGTTTATATGGTTTATAGGTCATAATGGGAGCTTTCTGCGAGAAAAGCTTTCCGTGAAATTTTCGGACCAAAAGTGACCATTTCGGCGTCACCTTTCTTTATCCACCAAAACTTTGTTTTTTTCGCTCAAATGTGTCCCAAACATGTTTATATGGTTTATAAGTGATAATGGGAGCTTTCTGCGAGAAAAGCTTTCCGTGAAATTTTCGGAGCAAAAGTGACCATTTCGGCGTCACCTTTCTTTATCCACCAAAACTTTGTTGTTTTCGCTCAAATTTGTCCCAAACATGTTTATATGGTTTATAGGTCATAATGAGAGCTTTCTGCGCGAAAAGCTTTCCGTGAAATTTTCGGACCAAAAGTGACCATATCGGCGTCACCTTTCTTTATCCACCAAAACTGTGTTGTTTTCGCTCAAATGTGTCCCAAACAAGTTTATATGGTTTATAGGTCATAATGGGAGCTTTCTGCGAGAAAAGCTTTCCGTGAAATTTTCGGACCAAAAGTGACCATATCGGCGTCACCTTTCTTTATCCACCAAAACTGTGTTGTTTTGGCTCAAATTTGTCCCAAACATGTTTATATGGTTTATAGGTCATAATGGGAGGTTTCTGTGCGAAAAGCTTTCCGTGAAATTTTCGGACCAAAAGTGACCATATCGGCGTCACCTTTCTTTATCCACCAAAACTGTGTCGTTTTCACTCTAATGTGTCCCAAACATGTTTATATGGTTTATAGGTCATAATGGGAGCTTTCTGCGAGAAAAGCTTTCCGTGAAATTTTCGGAACAAAAGTGACCATTTCGGCGTCACCTTTCTTTATCCACCAAAACTGTGTTGTTTTCGCTCAAATGTGTCCCAAACATGTTTATATGGTTTATAGGTCATAATGGAAGCTTTGTGCGCGAAAAGCTTTCCGCGAAAATTTCGGACCAAAAGTGACCATATCGGCGTCCTCTTTCTTTATACAACAAAACTGTGTTGTTTTCGCTCAAATGTGTCCCAAACATGTTTATATGGTTTATAGGTCATAATGGGAGCTTTCTGCGAGAAAAGCTTTCCGTGAAATTTTCGGAACAAAAGTGACCATTTCGGCGTCACCTTTCTTTATCCACCAAAACTGTGTTGTTTTCGCTCAAATGTGTCCCAAACATGTTTATATGGTTTATAGGTCATAATGGGAGCTTTCTGCGAGAAAAGCTTTCCTTGAAATTTTCGGAGCAAAAGTGACCATTTCGGCGTCACCTTTCTTTATCCACCAAAACTTTGTTGTTTTCGCTCTAATGTGTCCCAAACATGTTTATATGGTTTATAGGTCATAATAGGATCTTTCTGCGAGAAAAGCTTTCCGTGAAATTTTCGGAGCAAAAGCGACCATTTCGGCGTCACCTTTCTTTATCCACCAAAACTTTGTTGTTTTCGCTCAAATGTGTCCCAAACATGTTTATATGGTTTATAGGTCATAATGGGAGGTTTCTGCGCGAAAAGCTTTCCGTGAAATTTTCGGACTAAAAGTGACCATATCCGCGTCACCTTTCTTTATCCACCAAAACTGTGTTGTTTTCGCTCAAAAGTGTCCCAAACATGTTTATATGGTTTATAGGTCATAATGGGAGCTTTCTGCGAGAAAAGCTTTCCGTGAAATTTTCGGACCAAAAGTGACCATTTCGGCGTCACCTTTCTTTATCCACCAAAACTTTGTTTTTTTCGCTCAAATGTGTCCCAAACATGTTTATATGGTTTATAAGTGATAATGGGAGCTTTCTGCGAGAAAAGCTTTCCGTGAAATTTTCGGAGCAAAAGTGACCATATCGGCGTCACCTTTCTTTATACAACAAAACTGTGTTGTTTTCGCTCAAATGTGTCCCAAACATGTTTATATGGTTTATAGGTCATAATGGGAGGTTTCTGTGCGAAAAGCTTTCCGTGAAATTTTCGGACCAAAAGTGACCATATCGGCGTCACCTTTCTTTATCCACCAAAACTGTGTTGTTTTCGCTCAAATGTGTCCCAAACATGTTTATGTGGTTTATAGGTCATAATGGGAGGTTTCTGCGAGAAAAGCTTTCCGTGAAATTTTCGGAGCAAAAGCGACCATTTCGGCGTCACCTTTCTTTATCCACCAAAAATGTGTTGTTTTCGCTCAAATGTGTCCCAAACATTTTTATATGGTTTATAGGTCATAATGAGAGCTTTCTGCGCGAAAAGCTTTCCGTGAAATTTTCGGACCAAAAGTGACCATATCGGCGTCACCTTTCTTTATCCACCAAAACTGTGTTGTTTTCGCTCAAATGTGTCCCAAACATGTTTATATGGTTTATAGGTCATAATGGAAGCTTTCTGCGAGAAAAACTTTCCGTGAAATTTTCGGAGCAAAAGTGACCATTTCGGCGTCACCTTTCTTTATCCACCAAAACTTTGTTGTTTTCGCTCAAATGTGTCCCAAACATGTTTATATGATTTATAGGTCATAATGGGAGGTTTCTGCGTGAAAAGCTTTCCGTGAAATTTTCGGACCAAAAGTGACCATATCAGCGTCACCTTTCTTTATCCACCAAAACTGTGTTGTTTTCGCTCTAATGTGTCCCAAACATGTTTATATGGTTTATAGGTCATAATGGGAGCTTTCTGCGAGAAAAGCTTTCCGTGAAATTTTCGGAGCAAAAGTGACCATATCAGCGTCACCTTTCTTTATCCATTAAAACTTTGTTGTTTTCGCTCTAATGTGTCCGAAACATGTTTATATTAATGGGAGCTTTCTGCGAGAAAAGCTTTCCGTGAAATTTTCGGACCAAAAGTGACCATATCGGCGTCACCTTGCTTTATCCACCAAAACTGTGTTGTTTTCGCTCAAATGTGTCCGAAACATGTTTATATGGTTTATAGGTCATAATGGGAGCTTAATGCGTGAAAAGCTTTCCGTGAAATTTTCGGACCAAAAGTGACCATATCGGCGTCACCTTTCTTTATCCACCCAAACTGTGTTGTTTTCGCTGAAATGTGTCCCAAACATGTTTATATGGTTTATAGGTCATAATGGGAGCTTTCTGCGAGAAAAGCTTTCCGTGAAATTTTCGGAGCAAAAGTGACCATTTCGGCGTCACCTTTCTTTATCCACCAAAACTTTGTTGTTTTCGCTCAAATGTGTCACAAACATGTTTATATGGTTTATAGGTCATAATGGGAGGTTTCTGTGCGAAAAGCTTTCCGTGAAATTTTCGGACCAAAAGTGACCATATCGGCGTCACCTTTCTTTATCCACCAAAACTGTGTTGTTTTCGCTCTAATGTGTCCGAAACATGTTTATATGGTTTATAGGTCATAATGGGAGCTTTCTGCGAGAAAAGCTTTCCGTGAAATTTTCGGACCAAAAGTGACCATATCGGCGTCACCTTTCTTTATCCACCAAAACTGTGTTGTTTTCGCTCAAATGTGTCCCGAACATGTTTATATGGTTTATAGGTAATAATGGGAGGTTTCTGCGTGAAAAGCTTTCCGTGAAATTTTCGGACCAAAAGTGACCATATCAGCGTCACCTTTCTTTATCCACCAAAACTGTGTTGTTTTCGCTCTAATGTGTCCGAAACACTTTTATATGGTTTATAGGTCATAATGGGAGCTTTCTGCGAGAAAAGCACTCCATGAAATTTTCGGACCAAAAGTGACCATATCGGCGTCACCTTTCTTTATCCACCAAAACTGTGTTGTTTTCGCTCAAATGTGTCCCAAACATGTTTATATGGTTTATAGGTCATAATGGGAGCTTTCTGCGTGAAAAGCTTTCCGTGAAATTTTCGGACCAAAAGTGACCATATCGGCGTCACCTTTCTTTATCCACCCAAACTGTGTTGTTTTCGCTGAAATGTGTCCCAAACATGTTTATATGGTTTATAGGTCATAATGGAAGCTTTGTGCGCGAAAAGCATTCCGCCAAAATTTCGGAGCAAAAGTGACCATATCGGCGTCACCTTTCTTTATTCAACAAAACTGTGTTGTTTTCGTTCAAATGTGTCCCAAACATGTTTATATGGTTTATAGGTCATAATGGGAGCTTTCTGCGCGAAAAGCTTTCCTTGAAATTTTCGGACCAAAAGTGACCATATCGGCGTCACCTTTCTTTATCCACCAAAACTGTGTTGTTTTCGCTGAAATGTGTCCCAAACATGTTGATATGGTTTATAGGTCATAATGGGAGCTTTCTGCGAGAAAAGCTTTCCGTGAAATTTTCGGAGCAAAAGTGACCATTTCGGCGTCACCTTTCTTTATCCACCAAAACTGTGTTGTTTTCGCTCAAATTTGTCCCAAACATGTTTATATTGTTTATAGGTCATAATGAGAGCTTTTCTGCGAGAAAAGCTTTCCGTGAAATTTTCGGTACAAAAGTGACCATATCGGCGTCACCTTTATTTATCCACCAAAACTGTGTTGTTTTCGCTCAAATGTGTCCCAAACATGTTTATATGGTTTATAGGTCATAATGTGAGCTTAATGCGTGAAAAGCTTTCCGTGAAATTTTCGGACCAAAAGTGACCATATCGGCGTCACCTTTCTTTATCCACCAAAACTGTGTTGTTTTCGCTGAAATGTGTCCCAAACATGTTTATATGGTTTATAGGTCATAATGGGAGCTTTCTGCGAGAAAAGCTTTCCGTGAAATTTTCGGAGCAAAAGTGACCATATCGGCGTCACCTTTCTTTATCCACCAAAATTGTGTTGTTTTCCCTCAAATGTGTCCCAAACATGTTTATATGGTTTATAGTTCATAATGGAAGCTTTGTGCGCGAAAAGCTTTCCGCGAAAATTTCGGACCAAAAGTGACCATATCGGCGTCACCTTTCTTTATACAACAAAACTGTGTTGTTTTCGCTCAAATGTGTCCCAAACATGTTTATATGGTTTATAGGTCATAATGGGAGCTTTCTGCGAGAAAAGCTTTCCGTGAAATTTTCGGACCAAAAGTGACCATTTCGGCGTCACCTTTCTTTATCCACCAAAACTGTGTTGTTTTCGCTCAAATGTGTCTCAAACATGTTTACATGGTTTATAGGTTATAATGGGAGCTTTCTGCGAGAAAAGCTTTCCGTGAAATTTTCGGAGCAAAAGTGACCATTTCGGCGTCACCTTTCTTTATCCACCAAAACTTTGTTGTTTTCGCTCAAATTTGTCCCAAACATGTTTATATGGTTTATAGGTCATAATGAGAGCTTTCTGCGCGAAAAGCTTTCCGTGAAATTTTCGGACCAAAAGTGACCATATCGGCGTCACCTTTCTTTATCCACCAAAACTGTGTTGTTTTCGCTCAAATGTGTCCCAAACATGTTTATATGGTTTATAGGTCATAATGGAAGCTTTCTGCGAGAAAAACTTTCCGTGAAATTTTCGGAGCAAAAGTGACCATTTCGGCGTCACCTTTCTTTATCCACCAAAACTTTGTTGTTTTCGCTCAAATGTGTCCCAAACATGTTTATATGATTTATAGGTCATAATGGGAGGTTTCTGCGTGAAAAGCTTTCCGTGAAATTTTCGGACCAAAAGTGACCATATCAGCGTCACCTTTCTTTATCCACCAAAACTGTGTTGTTTTCGCTCTAATGTGTCCCAAACATGTTTATATGGTTTATAGGTCATAATGGGAGCTTTCTGCGAGAAAAGCTTTCCGTGAAATTTTCGGAGCAAAAGTGACCATATCAGCGTCACCTTTCTTTATCCATTAAAACTTTGTTGTTTTCGCTCTAATGTGTCCGAAACATGTTTATATGGTTTATAGGTCATAATGGGAGCTTTCTGCGAGAAAAGCTTTCCGTGAAATTTTCGGACCAAAAGTGACCATATCGGCGTCACCTTTCTTTATCCACCAAAACTGTGTTGTTTTCGCTCAAATGTGTCCGAAACATGTTTATATGGTTTATAGGTCATAATGGGAGCTTAATGCGTGAAAAGCTTTCCGTGAAATTTTCGGACCAAAAGTGACCATATCGGCGTCACCTTTCTTTATCCACCCAAACTGTGTTGTTTTCGCTGAAATGTGTCCCAAACATGTTTATATGGTTTATAGGTCATAATGGGAGCTTTGTGCGCGAAAAGCATTCCGCGAAAATTTCGGAGCAAAAGTGACCATATCGGCGTCACCTTTCTTTATTCAACAAAACTGTGTTGTTTTCGTTCAAATGTGTCCCAAACATGTTTATATGGTTTATAGGTCATAATGGGAGCTTTCTGCGCGAAAAGCTTTCCTTGAAATTTTCGGACCAAAATTGACCATATCGGCGTCACCTTTCTTTATCCACCAAAACTGTGTTGTTTTCGCTGAAATGTGTCCCAAACATGTTGATATGGTTTATAGGTCATAATGGGAGCTTTCTGCGAGAAAAGCTTTCCGTGAAATTTTCGGAGCAAAAGTGACCATTTCGGCGTCACCTTTCTTTATCCATTAAAACTTTGTTGTTTTCGCTCAAATGTGTCCCAAACATGTTTATATGGTTTATAGGTCATAATGGGAGGTTTCTGCGTGAAAAGCTTTCCGTGAAATTTTCGGACCAAAAGTGACCATATCAGCGTCACCTTTCTTTATCCACCAAAACTGTGTTGTTTTCGCTCTAATGTGTCCGAAACATGTTTATATGGTTTATAGGTCATAATGGGAGCTTTCTGCGAGAAAAGCTTTCCGTGAAATTTTCGAACAAAAGTGACCATATCGGCGTCACCTTTCTTTATCCACCAAAACTGTGTTGTTTTCGCTCAAATGTGTCCCAAACATGTTTATATGGTTTATAGGTCATAATGGGAGCTTAATGCGTGAAAAGCTTTCCGTGAAATTTTCGGACCAAAAGTGACCATATCAGCGTCACCTTTCTTTATCCACCAAAACTGTGTTGTTTTCGCTCTAATGTGTCCCAAACATGTTTATATGGTTTATAGGTCATAATATGAGCTTTCTGCGACAAAAGCTTTCCGTGAAATTTTCGGAGCAAAAGCGACCATTTCGGCGTCACCTTTCTTTATCCACCAAAAATGTGTTGTTTTCGCTCAAATGTGTCCCAAACATGTTTATATGGTTTATAGGTCATAATGGGAGGTTTCTGCGTGAAAAGATTTCCGTGAAATTTTCGGACCAAAAGTGACCATATCGGCGTCACCTTTATTTATCCACCAAAACTGTGTTGTTTTCGCTCAAATGTGTCCCAAACATGTTTATATGGTTTATAGGTCATAATGGGAGCTTAATGCGTGAAAAGCTTTCCGTGAAATTTTCGGACCAAAAGTGACCATATCGGCGTCACCTTTCTTTATCCACCCAAACTGTGTTGTTTTCGCTGAAATGTGTCCCAAACATGTTTATATGGTTTATAGGTCATAATGGGAGCTTTCTGCAAGAAAAGCTTTCCGTGAAATTTTCGGAACAAAAGTGACCATTTCGGCGTCACCTTTCTTTATCCACCAAAACTGTGTTGTTTTCGCTCAAATGTGTCCCAAACATGTTTATATGGTTTATAGGTCATAATGGGAGCTTTCTGCGAGAAAAGCTTTCCGTAAAATTTTCGGAGCAAAAGTGACCATTTCGGCGTCACCTTTCTTTATCCACCAAAACTTTGTTGTTTTCGCTCAAATGTGTCACAAACATGTTTATATGGTTTATAGGTCATAATGGGAGGTTTCTGTGCGAAAAGCTTTCCGTGAAATTTTCGGACCAAAAGTGACCATATCGGCGTCACCTTTCTTTATCCACCAAGACTGTATTGTTTTGGGTCAAATTTGTCCCAAACATGTTTATATGGTTTATAGGTCATAATGGGAGGTTTCTGTGCGAAAAGCTTTCCGTGAAATTATCGGACCAAAAGTGACCATATCGGCGTCACCTTTCTTTATCCACCAAAACTGTGTTGTTTTCGCTCAAATGTGTCCCGAACATGTTTATATGGTTTATAGGTCATAATGGGAGGTTTCTGCGTGAAAAGCTTTCCGTGAAAATTTTCGGACCAAAAGTGACCATATCAGCGTCACCTTTCTTCATCCACCAAAACTGTGTTGTTTTCGCTCAAATGTGTCCCAAACATGTTTATATGGTTTATAGGTCATAATGAAAGCTTTCTGCGAGAAAAGCTTTACGTGAAATTTTCGGAGCAAAAGTGACCATTTCGGCGTCACCTTTCTTTATCCACCAAAACTTTGTTGTTTTCGCTCAAATTTGTCCCAAACATGTTTATATGGTTTATAGGTCATAATGAGAGCTTTCTGCGTGAAAAGCTTTCCGTGAAATTTTCGGACCAAAAGTGACCATATCGGCGTCACCTTTCTTTATCCACCAAAACTGTGTTGTTTTCGCTGAAATGTGTCCCAAACATGTTTATATGGTTTATAGTTCATAATGGAAGCTTTGTGCGCGAAAAGCATTCCGCGAAAATTTCGGACCAAAAGAGACCATATCGGCGTCACCTTTCTTTATTCAACAAAACTGTGTTGTTTTCGCTCAAATTTGTCCCAAACATCTTTATAAGGTTTATAGGTCATAATGGGAGCTTTCTGCGCGAAAAGCTTTCCTTGAAATTTTCGGACCAAAAGTGACCATATCGGCGTCACTTTTCTTTATCCACCAAAACTGTGTTGTTTTCGCTGAAATGTGTCCCAAACATGTTTATATGGTTTATAGGTCATAATGGGAGCTTTCTGCGAGAAAAGCTTTCCGTGAAATTTTCGGAGCAAAAGTGACCATTTCGGCGTCACCTTTCTTTATCCATTAAAACTTTGTTGTTTTCGCTCAAATGTGTCCCAAACATGTTTATATGGTTTATAGGTCATAATGGGAGGTTTCTGCGTGAAAAGCTTTCCGTGAAATTTTCGGACCAAAAGTGACCATATCCGCGTCACCTTTCTTTATCCACCAAAACTGTGTTGTTTTCGCTCTAATGTGTCCCAAACATGTTTATATGGTTTATAGGTCATAATGGGAGCTTTCTGCGAGAAAAGCTTTCCGTGAAATTTTCGGAACAAAAGTGACCATTTCGGCGTCACCTTTCTTTATCCACCAAAACTGTGTTGTTTTCGCTCAAATGTGTCCCAAACATGTTTACATGGTTTATAGGTTATAATGGGAGCTTTCTGCGAGAAAAGCTTTCCGTGAAATTTTCGGAGCAAAAGTGACCATTTCGGCGTCACCTTTCTTTATCCACCAAAACTTTGTTGTTTTCGCTCAAATTTGTCCCAAACATGTTTATATGGTTTATAGGTCATAATGAGAGCTTTCTGCGCGAAAAGCTTTCCGTGAAATTTTCGGACCAAAAGTGACCATATCGGCGTCACCTTTCTTTATCCACCAAAACTGTGTTGTTTTCGCTCAAATGTGTCCCAAACATGTTTATATGGTTTATAGGTCATAATGGAAGCTTTCTGCGAGAAAAGCTTTCCGTGAAATTTTCGGAGCAAAAGTGACCATTTCGGCGTCACCTTTCTTTATCCACCAAAACTTTGTTGTTTTCGCTCAAATGTGTCCCAAACATGTTTATATGATTTGTAGGTCATAATGGGAGGTTTCTGCGTGAAAAGCTTTCCGTGAAATTTTCGGACCAAAAGTGACCATATCAGCGTCACCTTTCTTTATCCACCAAAACTGTGTTGTTTTCGCTCTAATGAGTCCCAAACATGTTTATATGGTTTATAGGTCATAATGGGAGCTTTCTGCGAGAAAAGCTTTCCGTGAAATTTTCGGAGCAAAAGTGACCATATCAGCGTCACCTTTCTTTATCCATTAAAACTTTGTTGTTTTCGCTCTAATGTGTCCGAAACATGTTTATATTAATGGGAGCTTTCTGCGAGAAAAGCTTTCCGTGAAATTTTCGGACCAAAAGTGACCATATCGGCGTCACCTTTCTTTATCCACCAAAACTGTGTTGTTTTCGCTCAAATGTGTCCGAAACATGTTTATATGGTTTATAGGTCATAATGGGAGCTTAATGCGTGAAAAGCTTTCCGTGAAATTTTCGGACCAAAAGTGACCATATCGGCGTCACCTTTCTTTATCCACCCAAACTGTGTTGTTTTCGCTGAAATGTGTCCCAAACATGTTTATATGGTTTATAGGTCATAATGGGAGCTTTCTGCGAGAAAAGCTTTCCGTGAAATTTTCGGAGCAAAAGCGACCATTTCGGAGTCACCTTTCTTTATCCACCAAAACTTTGTTGTTTTCGCTCAAATGTGTCACAAACATGTTTATATGGTTTATAGGTCATAATGGGAGGTTTCTGTGCGAAAAGCTTTCCGTGAAATTTTCGGACCAAAAGTGACCATATCGGCGTCACCTTTCTTTATCCACCAAAACTGTGTTGTTTTCGCTCTAATGTGTCCGAAACATGTTTATATGGTTTATAGGTCATAATGGGAGCTTTCTGCGAGAAAAGCTTTCCGTGAAATTTTCGGACCAAAAGTTACCATATCGGCGTCACCTTTCTTTATCCACCAAAACTGTGTTGTTTTCGCTCAAATGTGTCCCAAACATGTTTATATGGTTTATAGGTCATAATGGGAGGTTTCTGCGTGAAAAGCTTTCCGTGAAATTTTCGGACCAAAAGTGACCATATCGGCGTCACCTTTCTTTATCCACCCAAACTGTGTTGTTTTCGCTGAAATGTGTCCCAAACATGTTTATATGGTTTATAGGTCATAATGGAAGCTTTGTGCGCGAAAAGCATTCCGCGAAAATTTCGGAGCAAAAGTGACCATATCGGCGTCACCTTTCTTTATTCAACAAAACTGTGTTGTTTTCGTTCAAATGTGTCCCAAACATGTTTATATGGTTTATAGGTCATAATGGGAGCTTTCTGCGCGAAAAGCTTTCCTTGAAATTTTCGGACCAAAAGTGACCATATCGGCGTCACCTTTCTTTATCCACCAAAACTGTGTTGTTTTCGCTGAAATGTGTCCCAAACATGTTGATATGGTTTATAGGTCATAATGGGAGCTTTCTGCGAGAAAAGCTTTCCGTGAAATTTTCGGAGCAAAAGTGACCATTTCGGCGTCACCTTTCTTTATCCACCAAAACTGTGTTGTTTTCGCTCAAATTTGTCCCAAACATGTTTATATTGTTTATAGGTCATAATGAGAGCTTTTCTGCGAGAAAAGCTTTCCGTGAAATTTTCGGTACAAAAGTGACCATATCGGCGTCACCTTTATTTATCCACCAAAACTGTGTTGTTTTCGCTCAAATGTGTCCCAAACATGTTTATATGGTTTATAGGTCATAATGGGAGCTTAATGCGTGAAAAGCTTTCCGTGAAATTTTCGGACCAAAAGTGACCATATCGGCGTCACCTTTCTTTATCCACCAAAACTGTGTTGTTTTCGCTGAAATGTGTCCCAAACATGTTTATATGGTTTATAGGTCATAATGGGAGCTTTCTGCGAGAAAAGCTTTCCGTGAAATTTTCGGAGCAAAAGTGACCATATCGGCGTCACCTTTCTTTATCCACCAAAATTGTGTTGTTTTCCCTCAAATGTGTCCCAAACATGTTTATATGGTTTATAGTTCATAATGGAAGCTTTGTGCGCGAAAAGCTTTCCGCGAAAATTTCGGACCAAAAGTGACCATATCGGCGTCACCTTTCTTTATACAACAAAACTGTGTTGTTTTCGCTCAAATGTGTCCCAAACATGTTTATATGGTTTATAGGTCATAATGGGAGCTTTCTGCGAGAAAAGCATTCCGTGAAATTTTCGGACCAAAAGTGACCATTTCGGCGTCACCTTTCTTTATCCACCAAAACTGTGTTGTTTTCGCTCAAATGTGTCTCAAACATGTTTACATGGTTTATAGGTTATAATGGGAGCTTTCTGCGAGAAAAGCTTTCCGTGAAATTTTCGGAGCAAAAGTGACCATTTCGGCGTCACCTTTCTTTATCCACCAAAACTTTGTTGTTTTCGCTCAAATTTGTCCCAAACATGTTTATATGGTTTATAGGTCATAATGAGAGCTTTCTGCGCGAAAAGCTTTCCGTGAAATTTTCGGACCAAAAGTGACCATATCGGCGTCACCTTTCTTTATCCACCAAAACTGTGTTGTTTTCGCTCAAATGTGTCCCAAACATGTTTATATGGTTTATAGGTAATAATGGAAGCTTTCTGCGAGAAAAGCTTTCCGTGAAATTTTCGGAGCAAAAGTGACCATTTCGGCGTCACCTTTCTTTATCCACCAAAACTTTGTTGTTTTCGCTCAAATGTGTCCCAAACATGTTTATATGATTTATAGGTCATAATGGGAGGTTTCTGCGTGAAAAGCTTTCCGTGAAATTTTCGGACCAAAAGTGACCATATCAGCGTCACCTTTCTTTATCCACCAAAACTGTGTTGTTTTCGCTCTAATGTGTCCCAAACATGTTTATATGGTTTATAGGTCATAATGGGAGCTTTCTGCGAGAAAAGCTTTCCGTGAAATTTTCGGAGCAAAAGTGACCATATCAGCGTCACCTTTCTTTATCCATTAAAACTTTGCTGTTTTCGCTCTAATGTGTCCGAAACATGTTTATATTAATGGGAGCTTTCTGCGAGAAAAGCTTTCCGTGAAATTTTCGGACCAAAAGTGACCATATCGGCGTCACCTTTCTTTATCCACCAAAACTGTGTTGTTTTCGCTCAAATGTGTCCGAAACATGTTTATATGGTTTATAGGTCATAATGGGAGCTTAATGCGTGAAAAGCTTTCCGTGAAATTTTCGGACCAAAAGTGACCATATCGGCGTCACCTTTCTTTATCCACCCAAACTGTGTTGTTTTCGCTGAAATGTGTCCCAAACATGTTTATATGGTTTATAGGTCATAATGGGAGCTTTCTGCGAGAAAAGCTTTCCGTGAAATTTTCGGAGCAAAAGTGACCATTTCGGCGTCACCTTTCTTTATCCACCAAAACTTTGTTGTTTTCGCTCAAATGTGTCACAAACATGTTTATATGGTTTATAGGTCATAATGGGAGGTTTCTGTGCGAAAAGCTTTCCGTGAAATTTTCAGACCAAAAGTGACCATATCGGCGTCACCTTTCTTTATCCACCAAAACTGTGTTGTTTTCGCTCTAATGTGTCCGAAACATGTTTATATGGTTTATAGGTCATAATGGGAGCTTTCTGCGAGAAAAGCTTTCCGTGAAATTTTCGGACCAAAAGTGACCATATCGGCGTCACCTTTCTTTATCCACCAAAACTGTGTTGTTTTCGCTCAAATGTGTCCCAAACATGTTTATATGGTTTATAGGTCATAATGGGAGCTTTCTGCGTGAAAAGCTTTCCGTGAAATTTTCGGACCAAAAGTGACCATATCGGCGTCACCTTTCTTTATCCACCAAAACTGTGTTGTTTTCGCTGAAATGTGTCCCAAACATGTTTATATGGTTTATAGGTCATAATGGGAGCTTTCTGCGAGAAAAGCTTTCCGTGAAATTTTCGGAGCAAAAGTGACCATATTGGCGTCACCTTTCTTTATCCACCAAAATTGTGTAGTTTTCCCTCAAATGTGTCCCAAACATGTTTATATGGTTTATAGTTCATAATGGAAGCTTTGTGCGCGAAAAGCTTTCCGCGAAAATTTCGGACCAAAAGTGACCATATCGGCGTCACCTTTCTTTATACAACAAAACTGTGTAGTTTTCGCTCAAATGTGTCCCAAACATGTTTATATGGTTTATAGGTCATAATGGGAGCTTTCTGCGAGAAAAGCTTTCCGTGAAATTTTCGGACCAAAAGTGACCATTTCGGCGTCACCTTTCTTTATCCACCAAAACTGTGTTGTTTTCGCTCAAATGTGTCTCAAACATGTTTACATGGTTTATAGGTTATAATGGGAGCTTTCTGCGAGAAAAGCTTTCCGTGAAATTTTCGGAGCAAAAGTGACCATTTCGGCGTCACCTTTCTTTATCCACCAAAACTTTGTTGTTTTCGCTCAAATTTGTCCCAAACATGTTTATATGGTTTATAGGTCATAATGAGAGCTTTCTGCGCGAAAAGCTTTCCGTGAAATTTTCGGACCAAAAGTGACCATATCGGCGTCACCTTTCTTTATCCACCAAAACTGTGTTGTTGTCGCTCAAATGTGTCCCAAACATGTTTATATGGTTTATAGGTCATAATGGAAGCTTTCTGCGAGAAAAGCTTTCCGTGAAATTTTCGGACCAAAAGTGACCATATCGGCGTCACCTTTCTTTATCCACCAAAACTGTGTTGTTTTCGCTCTAATGTGTCCGAAACATGTTTATATGGTTTATAGGTCATAATGGGAGCTTTCTGCGAGAAAAGCTTTCCGTGAAATTTTCGGACCAAAAGTGACCATATCGGCGTCACCTTTCTTTATCCACCAAAACTGTGTTGTTTTCGCTCAAATGTGTCCCGAACATGTTTATATGGTTTATAGGTCATAATGGGAGGTTTCTGCGTGAAAAGCTTTCCGTGAAATTTTCGGACCAAAAGTGACCATATCAGCGTCACCTTTCTTTATCCACCAAAACTGTGTTGTTTTCGCTCTAATGTGTCCGAAACATGTTTATATGGTTTATAGGTCATAATGGGAGCTTTCTGCGAGAAAAGCTTTCCGTGAAATTTTCGGACCAAAAGTTACCATATCGGCGTCACCTTTCTTTATCCACCAAAACTGTGTTGTTTTCGCTGAAATGTGTCCGAAACATGTTTATATGGTTTATAGGTCATAATGGGAGCTTTCTGCGCGAAAAGCTTTCCTTGAAATTTTCGGACCAAAAGTGACCATATCGGCGTCACCTTTCTTTATCCACCAAAACTGTGTTGTTTTCGCTGAAATGTGTCCCAAACATGTTGATATGGTTTATAGGTCATAATGGGAGCTTTCTGCGAGAAAAGCTTTCCGTGAAATTTTCGGAGCAAAAGTGACCATTTCGGCGTCACCTTTCTTTATCCACCAAAACTGTGTTGTTTTCGCTCAAATTTGTCCCAAACATGTTTATATTGTTTATAGGTCATAATGAGAGCTTTTCTGCGAGAAAAGCTTTCCGTGAAATTTTCGGTACAAAAGTGACCATATCGGCGTCACCTTTATTTATCCACCAAAACTGTGTTGTTTTCGCTCAAATGTGTCCCAAACATGTTTATATGGTTTATAGGTCATAATGGGAGCTTAATGCGTGAAAAGCTTTCCGTGAAATTTTCGGACCAAAAGTGACCATATCGGCGTCACCTTTCTTTATCCACCAAAACTGTGTTGTTTTCGCTGAAATGTGTCCCAAACATGTTTATATGGTTTATAGGTCATAATGGGAGCTTTCTGCGAGAAAAGCTTTCCGTGAAATTTTCGGAGCAAAAGTGACCATATCGGCGTCACCTTTCTTTATCCACCAAAATTGTGTTGTTTTCCCTCAAATGTGTCCCAAACATGTTTATATGGTTTATAGTTCATAATGGAAGCTTTGTGCGCGAAAAGCTTTCCGCGAAAATTTCGGACCAAAAGTGACCATATCGGCGTCACCTTTCTTTATACAACAAAACTGTGTTGTTTTCGCTCAAATGTGTCCCAAACATGTTTATATGGTTTATAGGTCATAATGGGAGCTTTCTGCGAGAAAAGCATTCCGTGAAATTTTCGGACCAAAAGTGACCATTTCGGCGTCACCTTTCTTTATCCACCAAAACTGTGTTGTTTTCGCTCAAATGTGTCTCAAACATGTTTACATGGTTTATAGGTTATAATGGGAGCTTTCTGCGAGAAAAGCTTTCCGTGAAATTTTCGGAGCAAAAGTGACCATTTCGGCGTCACCTTTCTTTATCCACCAAAACTTTGTTGTTTTCGCTCAAATTTGTCCCAAACATGTTTATATGGTTTATAGGTCATAATGAGAGCTTTCTGCGCGAAAAGCTTTCCGTGAAATTTTCGGACCAAAAGTGACCATATCGGCGTCACCTTTCTTTATCCACCAAAACTGTGTTGTTTTCGCTCAAATGTGTCCCAAACATGTTTATATGGTTTATAGGTAATAATGGAAGCTTTCTGCGAGAAAAGCTTTCCGTGAAATTTTCGGAGCAAAAGTGACCATTTCGGCGTCACCTTTCTTTATCCACCAAAACTTTGTTGTTTTCGCTCAAATGTGTCCCAAACATGTTTATATGATTTATAGGTCATAATGGGAGGTTTCTGCGTGAAAAGCTTTCCGTGAAATTTTCGGACCAAAAGTGACCATATCAGCGTCACCTTTCTTTATCCACCAAAACTGTGTTGTTTTCGCTCTAATGTGTCCCAAACATGTTTATATGGTTTATAGGTCATAATGGGAGCTTTCTGCGAGAAAAGCTTTCCGTGAAATTTTCGGAGCAAAAGTGACCATATCAGCGTCACCTTTCTTTATCCATTAAAACTTTGTTGTTTTCGCTCTAATGTGTCCGAAACATGTTTATATTAATGGGAGCTTTCTGCGAGAAAAGCTTTCCGTGAAATTTTCGGACCAAAAGTGACCATATCGGCGTCACCTTTCTTTATCCACCAAAACTGTGTTGTTTTCGCTCAAATGTGTCCGAAACATGTTTATATGGTTTATAGGTCATAATGGGAGCTTAATGCGTGAAAAGCTTTCCGTGAAATTTTCGGACCAAAAGTGACCATATCGGCGTCACCTTTCTTTATCCACCCAAACTGTGTTGTTTTCGCTGAAATGTGTCCCAAACATGTTTATATGGTTTATAGGTCATAATGGGAGCTTTCTGCGAGAAAAGCTTTCCGTGAAATTTTCGGAGCAAAAGTGACCATTTCGGCGTCACCTTTCTTTATCCACCAAAACTTTGTTGTTTTCGCTCAAATGTGTCACAAACATGTTTATATGGTTTATAGGTCATAATGGGAGGTTTCTGTGCGAAAAGCTTTCCGTGAAATTTTCAGACCAAAAGTGACCATATCGGCGTCACCTTTCTTTATCCACCAAAACTGTGTTGTTTTCGCTCTAATGTGTCCGAAACATGTTTATATGGTTTATAGGTCATAATGGGAGCTTTCTGCGAGAAAAGCTTTCCGTGAAATTTTCGGACCAAAAGTGACCATATCGGCGTCACCTTTCTTTATCCACCAAAACTGTGTTGTTTTCGCTCAAATGTGTCCCAAACATGTTTATATGGTTTATAGGTCATAATGGGAGCTTTCTGCGTGAAAAGCTTTCCGTGAAATTTTCGGACCAAAAGTGACCATATCGGCGTCACCTTTCTTTATCCACCAAAACTGTGTTGTTTTCGCTGAAATGTGTCCCAAACATGTTTATATGGTTTATAGGTCATAATGGGAGCTTTCTGCGAGAAAAGCTTTCCGTGAAATTTTCGGAGCAAAAGTGACCATATTGGCGTCACCTTTCTTTATCCACCAAAATTGTGTTGTTTTCCCTCAAATGTGTCCCAAACATGTTTATATGGTTTATAGTTCATAATGGAAGCTTTGTGCGCGAAAAGCTTTCCGCGAAAATTTCGGACCAAAAGTGACCATATCGGCGTCACCTTTCTTTATACAACAAAACTGTGTTGTTTTCGCTCAAATGTGTCCCAAACATGTTTATATGGTTTATAGGTCATAATGGGAGCTTTCTGCGAGAAAAGCTTTCCGTGAAATTTTCGGACCAAAAGTGACCATTTCGGCGTCACCTTTCTTTATCCACCAAAACTGTGTTGTTTTCGCTCAAATGTGTCTCAAACATGTTTACATGGTTTATAGGTTATAATGGGAGCTTTCTGCGAGAAAAGCTTTCCGTGAAATTTTCGGAGCAAAAGTGACCATTTCGGCGTCACCTTTCTTTATCCACCAAAACTTTGTTGTTTTCGCTCAAATTTGTCCCAAACATGTTTATATGGTTTATAGGTCATAATGAGAGCTTTCTGCGCGAAAAGCTTTCCGTGAAATTTTCGGACCAAAAGTGACCATATCGGCGTCACCTTTCTTTATCCACCAAAACTGTGTTGTTGTCGCTCAAATGTGTCCCAAACATGTTTATATGGTTTATAGGTCATAATGGAAGCTTTCTGCGAGAAAAGCTTTCCGTGAAATTTTCGGACCAAAAGTGACCATATCGGCGTCACCTTTCTTTATCCACCAAAACTGTGTTGTTTTCGCTATAATGTGTCCGAAACATGTTTATATGGTTTATAGGTCATAATGGGAGCTTTCTGCGAGAAAAGCTTTCCGTGAAATTTTCGGACCAAAAGTGACCATATCGGCGTCACCTTTCTTTATCCACCAAAACTGTGTTGTTTTCGCTCAAATGTGTCCCGAACATGTTTATATGGTTTATAGGTCATAATGGGAGGTTTCTGCGTGAAAAGCTTTCCGTGAAATTTTCGGACCAAAAGTGACCATATCAGCGTCACCTTTCTTTATCCACCAAAACTGTGTTGTTTTCGCTCTAATGTGTCCGAAACATGTTTATATGGTTTATAGGTCATAATGGGAGCTTTCTGCGAGAAAAGCTTTCCGTGAAATTTTCGGACCAAAAGTTACCATATCGGCGTCACCTTTCTTTATCCACCAAAACTGTGTTGTTTTCGCTCAAATGTGTCCCAAACATGTTTATATGGTTTATAGGTCATAATGGGAGGTTTCTGCGTGAAAAGCTTTCCGTGAAATTTTCGGACCAAAAGTGACCATATCGGCGTCACCTTTCTTTATCCACCCAAACTGTGTTGTTTTCGCTGAAATGTGTCCCAAACATGTTTATATGGTTTATAGGTCATAATGGAAGCTTTGTGCGCGAAAAGCATTCCGCGAAAATTTCGGAGCAAAAGTGACCATATCGGCGTCACCTTTCTTTATTCAACAAAACTGTGTTGTTTTCGTTCAAATGTGTCCCAAACATGTTTATATGGTTTATAGGTCATAATGGGAGCTTTCTGCGCGAAAAGCTTTCCTTGAAATTTTCGGACCAAAAGTGACCATATCGGCGTCACCTTTCTTTATCCACCAAAACTGTGTTGTTTTCGCTGAAATGTGTCCCAAACATGTTGATATGGTTTATAGGTCATAATGGGAGCTTTCTGCGAGAAAAGCTTTCCGTGAAATTTTCGGAGCAAAAGTGACCATTTCGGCGTCACCTTTCTTTATCCACCAAAACTGTGTTGTTTTCGCTCAAATTTGTCCCAAACATGTTTATATTGTTTATAGGTCATAATGAGAGCTTTTCTGCGAGAAAAGCTTTCCGTGAAATTTTCGGTACAAAAGTGACCATATCGGCGTCACCTTTATTTATCCACCAAAACTGTGTTGTTTTCGCTCAAATGTGTCCCAAACATGTTTATATGGTTTATAGGTCATAATGGGAGCTTAATGCGTGAAAAGCTTTCCGTGAAATTTTCGGACCAAAAGTGACCATATCGGCGTCACCTTTCTTTATCCACCAAAACTGTGTTGTTTTCGCTGAAATGTGTCCCAAACATGTTTATATGGTTTATAGGTCATAATGGGAGCTTTCTGCGAGAAAAGCTTTCCGTGAAATTTTCGGAGCAAAAGTGACCATATCGGCGTCACCTTTCTTTATCCACCAAAATTGTGTTGTTTTCCCTCAAATGTGTCCCAAACATGTTTATATGGTTTATAGTTCATAATGGAAGCTTTGTGCGCGAAAAGCTTTCCGCGAAAATTTCGGACCAAAAGTGACCATATCGGCGTCACCTTTCTTTATACAACAAAACTGTGTTGTTTTCGCTCAAATGTGTCCCAAACATGTTTATATGGTTTATAGGTCATAATGGGAGCTTTCTGCGAGAAAAGCATTCCGTGAAATTTTCGGACCAAAAGTGACCATTTCGGCGTCACCTTTCTTTATCCACCAAAACTGTGTTGTTTTCGCTCAAATGTGTCTCAAACATGTTTACATGGTTTATAGGTTATAATGGGAGCTTTCTGCGAGAAAAGCTTTCCGTGAAATTTTCGGAGCAAAAGTGACCATTTCGGCGTCACCTTTCTTTATCCACCAAAACTTTGTTGTTTTCGCTCAAATTTGTCCCAAACATGTTTATATGGTTTATAGGTCATAATGAGAGCTTTCTGCGCGAAAAGCTTTCCGTGAAATTTTCGGACCAAAAGTGACCATATCGGCGTCACCTTTCTTTATCCACCAAAACTGTGTTGTTTTCGCTCAAATGTGTCCCAAACATGTTTATATGGTTTATAGGTAATAATGGAAGCTTTCTGCGAGAAAAGCTTTCCGTGAAATTTTCGGAGCAAAAGTGACCATTTCGGCGTCACCTTTCTTTATCCACCAAAACTTTGTTGTTTTCGCTCAAATGTGTCCCAAACATGTTTATATGATTTATAGGTCATAATGGGAGGTTTCTGCGTGAAAAGCTTTCCGTGAAATTTTCGGACCAAAAGTGACCATATCAGCGTCACCTTTCTTTATCCACCAAAACTGTGTTGTTTTCGCTCTAATGTGTCCCAAACATGTTTATATGGTTTATAGGTCATAATGGGAGCTTTCTGCGAGAAAAGCTTTCCGTGAAATTTTCGGAGCAAAAGTGACCATATCAGCGTCACCTTTCTTTATCCATTAAAACTTTGTTGTTTTCGCTCTAATGTGTCCGAAACATGTTTATATTAATGGGAGCTTTCTGCGAGAAAAGCTTTCCGTGAAATTTTCGGACCAAAAGTGACCATATCGGCGTCACCTTTCTTTATCCACCAAAACTGTGTTGTTTTCGCTCAAATGTGTCCGAAACATGTTTATATGGTTTATAGGTCATAATGGGAGCTTAATGCGTGAAAAGCTTTCCGTGAAATTTTCGGACCAAAAGTGACCATATCGGCGTCACCTTTCTTTATCCACCCAAACTGTGTTGTTTTCGCTGAAATGTGTCCCAAACATGTTTATATGGTTTATAGGTCATAATGGGAGCTTTCTGCGAGAAAAGCTTTCCGTGAAATTTTCGGAGCAAAAGTGACCATTTCGGCGTCACCTTTCTTTATCCACCAAAACTTTGTTGTTTTCGCTCAAATGTGTCACAAACATGTTTATATGGTTTATAGGTCATAATGGGAGGTTTCTGTGCGAAAAGCTTTCCGTGAAATTTTCAGACCAAAAGTGACCATATCGGCGTCACCTTTCTTTATCCACCAAAACTGTGTTGTTTTCGCTCTAATGTGTCCGAAACATGTTTATATGGTTTATAGGTCATAATGGGAGCTTTCTGCGAGAAAAGCTTTCCGTGAAATTTTCGGACCAAAAGTGACCATATCGGCGTCACCTTTCTTTATCCACCAAAACTGTGTTGTTTTCGCTCAAATGTGTCCCAAACATGTTTATATGGTTTATAGGTCATAATGGGAGCTTTCTGCGTGAAAAGCTTTCCGTGAAATTTTCGGACCAAAAGTGACCATATCGGCGTCACCTTTCTTTATCCACCAAAACTGTGTTGTTTTCGCTGAAATGTGTCCCAAACATGTTTATATGGTTTATAGGTCATAATGGGAGCTTTCTGCGAGAAAAGCTTTCCGTGAAATTTTCGGAGCAAAAGTGACCATATTGGCGTCACCTTTCTTTATCCACCAAAATTGTGTTGTTTTCCCTCAAATGTGTCCCAAACATGTTTATATGGTTTATAGTTCATAATGGAAGCTTTGTGCGCGAAAAGCTTTCCGCGAAAATTTCGGACCAAAAGTGACCATATCGGCGTCACCTTTCTTTATACAACAAAACTGTGTTGTTTTCGCTCAAATGTGTCCCAAACATGTTTATATGGTTTATAGGTCATAATGGGAGCTTTCTGCGAGAAAAGCTTTCCGTGAAATTTTCGGACCAAAAGTGACCATTTCGGCGTCACCTTTCTTTATCCACCAAAACTGTGTTGTTTTCGCTCAAATGTGTCTCAAACATGTTTACATGGTTTATAGGTTATAATGGGAGCTTTCTGCGAGAAAAGCTTTCCGTGAAATTTTCGGAGCAAAAGTGACCATTTCGGCGTCACCTTTCTTTATCCACCAAAACTTTGTTGTTTTCGCTCAAATTTGTCCCAAACATGTTTATATGGTTTATAGGTCATAATGAGAGCTTTCTGCGCGAAAAGCTTTCCGTGAAATTTTCGGACCAAAAGTGACCATATCGGCGTCACCTTTCTTTATCCACCAAAACTGTGTTGTTTTCGCTCAAATGTGTCCCAAACATGTTTATATGGTTTATAGGTCATAATGGAAGCTTTCTGCGAGAAAAGCTTTCCGTGAAATTTTCGGAGCAAAAGTGACCATTTCGGCGTCACCTTTCTTTATCCACCAAAACTTTGTTGTTTTCGCTCAAATGTGTCCCAAACATGTTTATATGATTTATAGGTCATAATGGGAGGTTTCTGCGTGAAAAGCTTTCCGTGAAATTTTCGGACCAAAAGTGACCATATCAGCGTCACCTTTCTTTATCCACCAAAACTGTGTTGTTTTCGCTCTAATGTGTCCCAAACATGTTTATATGGTTTATAGGTCATAATGGGAGCTTTCTGCGAGAAAAGCTTTCCGTGAAATTTTCGGACCAAAAGTGACCATATCGGCGTCACCTTTCTTTATCCACCAAAACTGTGTTGTTTTCGCTCAAATGTGTTCGATACATGTTTATATGGTTTATAGGTCATAATGGGAGCTTAATGCGTGAAAAGCTTTCCGTGAAATTTTCGGACCAAAAGTGACCATATCGGCGTCACCTTTCTTTATCCACCCAAACTGTGTTGTTTTCGCTGAAATGTGTCCCAAACATGTTTATATGGTTTATAGGTCATAATGGGAGCTTTCTGCGAGAAAAGCTTTCCGTGAAATTTTCGGAGCAAAAGTGACCATTTCGGCGTCACCTTTCTTTATCCACCAAAACTTTGTTGTTTTCGCTCAAATGTGTCACAAACATGTTTATATGGTTTATAGGTCATAATGGGAGGTTTCTGTGCGAAAAGCTTTCCGTGAAATTTTCGGACCAAAAGTGACCATATCGTCGTCACCTTTCTTTATCCACCAAAACTGTGTTGTTTTCGCTCTAATGTGTCCGAAACATGTTTATATGGTTTATAGGTCATAATGGGAGCTTTCTGCGAGAAAAGCTTTCCGTGAAATTTTCGGACCAAAAGTGACCATATCGGCGTCACCTTTCTTTTTCCACCAAAACTGTGTTGTTTTCGCTCAAATGTGTCCCAAACATGTTTATATGGTTTATAGGTCATAATGGGAGGTTTCTGCGTGAAAAGCTTTCCGTGAAATTTTCGGACCAAAAGTGACCATATCGGCGTCACCTTTCTTTATCCACCCAAACTGTGTTGTTTTCGCTCAAATGTGTCCCAAACATGTTTATATGGTTTATAGGTCATAATGGAAGCTTTGTGCGCGAAAAGCATTCCGCGAAAATTTCGGACCAAAAGTGACCATTTCGGCGTCACCTTTCTTTATCCATTAAAACTTTGTTGTTTTCGCTCAAATGTGTCCCAAACATGTTTATATGGTTTATAGGTCATAATGGGAGGTTTCTGCGTGAAAAGCTTTCCGTGAAATTTTCGGACCAAAAGTGACCATATCAGCGTCACCTTTCTTTATCCACCAAAACTGTGTTGTTTTCGCTCTAATGTGTCCGAAACATGTTTATATGGTTTATAGGTCATAATGGGAGCTTTCTGCGAGAAAAGCTTTCCGTGAAATTTTCGAACAAAAGTGACCATATCGGCGTCACCTTTCTTTATCCACCAAAACTGTGTTGTTTTCGCTCAAATGTGTCCCAAACATGTTTATATGGTTTATAGGTCATAATGGGAGCTTAATGCGTGAAAAGCTTTCCGTGAAATTTTCGGACCAAAAGTGACCATATCAGCGTCACCTTTCTTTATCCACCAAAACTGTGTTGTTTTCGCTCTAATGTGTCCCAAACATGTTTATATGGTTTATAGGTCATAATATGAGCTTTCTGCGACAAAAGCTTTCCGTGAAATTTTCGGAGCAAAAGCGACCATTTCGGCGTCACCTTTCTTTATCCACCAAAAATGTGTTGTTTTCGCTCAAATGTGTCCCAAACATGTTTATATGGTTTATAGGTCACAATGGGAGGTTTCTGCGTGAAAAGATTTCCGTGAAATTTTCGGACCAAATGTGACCATATCGGCGTCACCTTTATTTATCCACCAAAACTGTGTTGTTTTCGCTCAAATGTGTCCCAAACATGTTTATATGGTTTATAGGTCATAATGGGAGCTTAATGCGTGAAAAGCTTTCCGTGAAATTTTCGGACCAAAAGTGACCATATCGGCGTCACCTTTCTTTATCCACCCAAACTGTGTTGTTTTCGCTGAAATGTGTCCCAAACATGTTTATATGGTTTATAGGTCATAATGGGAGCTTTCTGCGAGAAAAGCTTTCCGTGAAATTTTCGGAACAAAAGTGACCATTTCGGCGTCACCTTTCTTTATCCACCAAAACTGTGTTGTTTTCGCTCAAATGTGTCCCAAACATGTTTATATGGTTTATAGGTCATAATGGGAGCTTAATGCGTGAAAAGCTTTCCGTGAAATTTTCGGACCAAAAGTGACCATATCGGCGTCACCTTTCTTTATCCACCCAAACTGTGTTGTTTTCGCTGAAATGTGTCCCAAACATGTTTATATGGTTTATAGGTCATAATGGGAGCTTTCTGCGAGAAAAGCTTTCCGTGAAATTTTCGGAGCAAAAGTGACCATTTCGGCGTCACCTTTCTTTATCCACCAAAACTTTGTTGTTTTCGCTCAAATGTGTCATAAACATGTTTATATGGTTTATAGGTCATAATGGGAGGTTTCTGTGCGAAAAGCTTTCCGTGAAATTTTCGGACCAAAAGTGACCATATCGGCGTCACCTTTCTTTATCCACCAAAACTGTGTTGTTTTCGCTCTAATGTGTCCGAAACATGTTTATATGGTTTATAGGTCATAATGGGAGCTTTCTGCGAGAAAAGCTTTCCGTGAAATTTTCGGACCAAAAGTGACCATATCGGCGTCACCTTTCTTTATCCACCAAAACTGTGTTGTTTTCGCTCAAATGTGTCCCAAACATGTTTATATGGTTTATAGGTCATAATGGGAGCTTTCTGCGTGAAAAGCTTTCCGTGAAATTTTCGGACCAAAAGTGACCATATCGGCGTCACCTTTCTTTATCCACCAAAACTGTGTTGTTTTCGCTGAAATGTGTCCCAAACATGTTTATATGGTTTATAGGTCATAATGGGAGCTTTCTGCGAGAAAAGCTTTCCGTGAAATTTTCGGACCAAAAGTGACCATATTGGCGTCACCTTTCTTTATCCACCAAAATTGTGTTGTTTTCCCTCAAATGTGTCCCAAACATGTTTATATGGTTTATAGTTCATAATGGAAGCTTTGTGCGCGAAAAGCATTCCGCGAAAATTTCGGACCAAAAGTGACCATATCGGCGTCACCTTTCTTTATACAACAATACTGTGTTGTTTTCGCTCAAATGTGTCCCAAACATGTTTATATGGTTTATAGGTCATAATGGGAGCTTTCTGCGAGAAAAGCTTTCCGTGAAATTTTCGGACCAAAAGTGACCATTTCGGCGTCACCTTTCTTTATCCACCAAAACTGTGTTGTTTTCGCTCAAATGTGTCTCAAACATGTTTACATGGTTTATAGGTTATAATGGGAGCTTTCTGCGAGAAAAGCTTTCCGTGAAATTTTCGGAGCAAAAGTGACCATTTCGGCGTCACCTTTCTTTATCCACCAAAACTTTGTTGTTTTCGCTCAAATTTGTCCCAAACATGTTTATATGGTTTATAGGTCATAATGAGAGCTTTCTGCGCGAAAAGCTTTCCGTGAAATTTTCGGACCAAAAGTGACCATATCGGCGTCACCTTTCTTTATCCACCAAAACTGTGTTGTTTTCGCTCAAATGTGTCCCAAACATGTTTATATGGTTTATAGGTCATAATGGAAGCTTTCTGCGAGAAAAGCTTTCCGTGAAATTTTCGGAGCAAAAGTGACCATTTCGGCGTCACCTTTCTTTATCCACCAAAACTTTGTTGTTTTCGCTCAAATGTGTCCCAAACATGTTTATATGATTTATAGGTCATAATGGGAGGTTTCTGCGTGAAAAGCTTTCCGTGAAATTTTCGGACCAAAAGTGACCATATCAGCGTCACCTTTCTTTATCCACCAAAACTGTGTTGTTTTCGCTCTAATGTGTCCCAAACATGTTTATATGGTTTATAGGTCATAATGGGAGCTTTCTGCGAGAAAAGCTTTCCGTGAAATTTTCGGACCAAAAGTGACCATATCGGCGTCACCTTTCTTTATCCACCAAAACTGTGTTGTTTTCGCTCAAATGTGTCCGAAACATGTTTATATGGTTTATAGGTCATAATGGGAGCTTAATGCGTGAAAAGCTTTCCGTGAAATTTTCGGACCAAAAGTGACCATATCGGCGTCACCTTTCTTTATCCACCCAAACTGTGTTGTTTTCGCTGAAATGTGTCCCAAACATGTTTATATGGTTTATAGGTCATAATGGGAGCTTTCTGCGAGAAAAGCTTTCCGTGAAATTTTCGGAGCAAAAGTGACCATTTCGGCGTCACCTTTCTTTATCCACCAAAACTTTGTTGTTTTCGCTCAAATGTGTCACAAACATGTTTATATGGTTTATAGGTCATAATGGGAGGTTTCTGTGCGAAAAGCTTTCCGTGAAATTTTCGGACCAAAAGTGACCATATCGGCGTCACCTTTCTTTATCCACCAAAACTGTGTTGTTTTCGCTCTAATGTGTCCGAAACATGTTTATATGGTTTATAGGTCATAATGGGAGCTTTCTGCGAGAAAAGCTTTCCGTGAAATTTTCGGACCAAAAGTGACCATATCGGCGTCACCTTTCTTTATCCACCAAAACTGTGTTGTTTTCGCTCAAATGTGTCCCAAACATGTTTATATGGTTTATAGGTCATAATGGGAGCTTTCTGCGTGAAAAGCTTTCCGTGAAATTTTCGGACCAAAAGTGACCATATCGGCGTCACCTTTCTTTATCCACCCAAACTGTGTTGTTTTCGCTCAAATGTGTCCCAAACATGTTTATATGGTTTATAGGTCATAATGGAAGCTTTGTGCGCGAAAAGCATTCCGCGAAAATTTCGGAGCAAAAGTGACCATATCGGCGTCACCTTTCTTTATTCAACAAAACTGTGTTGTTTTCGTTCAAATGTGTCCCAAACATGTTTATATGGTTTATAGGTCATAATGGGAGCTTTCTGCGCGAAAAGCTTTCCTTGAAATTTTCGGACCAAAAGTGACCATATCGGCGTCACCTTTCTTTATCCACCAAAACTGTGTTGTTTTCGCTGAAATGTGTCCCAAACATGTTGATATGGTTTATAGGTCATAATGGGAGCTTTCTGCGAGAAAAGCTTTCCGTGAAATTTTCGGAGCAAAAGTGACCATTTCGGCGTCACCTTTCTTTATCCATTAAAACTTTGTTGTTTTCGCTCAAATGTGTCCCAAACATGTTTATATGGTTTATAGGTCATAATGGGAGGTTTCTGCGTGAAAAGCTTTCCGTGAAATTTTCGGACCAAAAGTGACCATATCAGCGTCACCTTTCTTTATCCACCAAAACTGTGTTGTTTTCGCTCTAATGTGTCCGAAACATGTTTATATGGTTTATAGGTCATAATGGGAGCTTTCTGCGAGAAAAGCTTTCCGTGAAATTTTCGAACAAAAGTGACCATATCGGCGTCACCTTTCTTTATCCACCAAAACTGTGTTGTTTTCGCTCAAATGTGTCCCAAATATGTTTATATGGTTTATAGGTCATAATGGGAGCTTAATGCGTGAAAAGCTTTCCGTGAAATTTTCGGACCAAAAGTGACCATATCAGCGTCACCTTTCTTTATCCACCAAAACTGTGTTGTTTTCGCTCTAATGTGTCCCAAACATGTTTATATGGTTTATAGGTCATAATATGAGCTTTCTGCGACAAAAGCTTTCCGTGAAATTTTCGGAGCAAAAGCGACCATTTCGGCGTCACCTTTCTTTATCCACCAAAAATGTGTTGTTTTCGCTCAAATGTGTCCCAAACATGTTTATATGGTTTATAGGTCATAATGGGAGGTTTCTGCGTGAAAAGATTTCCGTGAAATTTTTGGACCAAAAGTGACCATATCGGCGTCACCTTTATTTATCCACCAAAACTGTGTTGTTTTCGCTCAAATGTGTCCCAAACATGTTTATATGGTTTATAGGTCATAATGGGAGCTTAATGCGTGAAAAGCTTTCCGTGAAATTTTCGGACCAAAAGTGACCATATCGGCGTCACCTTTCTTTATCCACCCAAACTGTGTTGTTTTCGCTGAAATGTGTCCCAAACATGTTTATATGGTTTATAGGTCATAATGGGAGCTTTCTGCGAGAAAAGCTTTCCGTGAAATTTTCGGAACAAAAGTGACCATTTCGGCGTCACCTTTCTTTATCCACCAAAACTGTGTTGTTTTCGCTCAAATGTGTCCCAAACATGTTTATATGGTTTATAGGTCATAATGGGAGCTTTCTGCGAGAAAAGCTTTCCGTAAAATTTTCGGAGCAAAAGTGACCATTTCGGCGTCACCTTTCTTTATCCACCAAAACTTTGTTGTTTTCGCTCAAATGTGTCACAAACATGTTGATATGGTTTATAGGTCATAATGGGAGGTTTCTGTGCGAAAAGCTTTCCGTGAAATTGTCGGACCAAAAGTGACCATATCGGCGTCACCTTTCTTTATCCACCAAGACTGTATTGTTTTGGGTCAAATTTGTCCCAAACATGTTTATATGGTTTATAGGTCATAATGGGAGGTTTCTGTGCGAAAAGCTTTCCGTGAAATTTTCGGACCAAAAGTGACCATATCGGCGTCACCTTTCTTTATCCACCAAAACTGTGTTGTTTTCGCTCAAATGTGTCCCGAACATGTTTATATGGTTTATAGGTCATAATGGGAGGTTTCTGCGTGAAAAGCTTTCCGTGAAAATTTTCGGACCAAAAGTGACCATATCAGCGTCACCTTTCTTCATCCACCAAAATTGTGTTGTTTTCGCTCAAATGTGTCCCAAACATGTTTATATGGTTTATAGGTCATAATGGAAGCTTTCTGCGAGAAAAGCTTTACGTGAAATTTTCGGAGCAAAAGTGACCATTTCGGCGTCACCTTTCTTTATCCACCAAAACTTTGTTGTTTTCGCTCAAATTTGTCCCAAACATGTTTATATGGTTTATAGGTCATAATGAGAGCTTTCTGCGTGAAAAGCTTTCCGTGAAATTTTCGGACCAAAAGTGACCATATCGGCGTCACCTTTCTTTATCCACCAAAACTGTGTTGTTTTCGCTGAAATGTGTCCCAAACATGTTTATAGGTTTATATTTCATAATGGAAGCTTTGTGCGCGAAAAGCATTCCGCGAAAATTTCGGACCAAAAGAGACCATATCGGCGTCACCTTTCTTTATTCAACAAAACTGTGTTGTTTTCGCTCAAATTTGTCCCAAACATCTTTATAAGGTTTATAGGTCATAATGGGAGCTTTCTGCGCGAAAAGCTTTCCTTGAAATTTTCGGACCAAAAGTGACCATATCGGCGTCACTTTTCTTTATCCACCAAAACTGTGTTGTTTTCGCTGAAATGTGTCCCAAACATGTTTATATGGTTTATAGGTCATAATGGGAGCTTTCTGCGAGAAAAGCTTTCCGTGAAATTTTCGGAGCAAAAGTGACCATTTCGGCGTCACCTTTCTTTATCCATTAAAACTTTGTTGTTTTCGCTCAAATGTGTCCCAAACATGTTTATATGGTTTATAGGTCATAATGGGAGGTTTCTGCGTGAAAAGCTTTCCGTGAAATTTTCGGACCAAAAGTGACCATATCCGCGTCACCTTTCTTTATCCACCAAAACTGTGTTGTTTTCGCTCTAATGTGTCCCAAACATGTTTATATGGTTTATAGGTCATAATGGGAGCTTTCTGCGAGAAAAGCTTTCCGTGAAATTTTCGGAACAAAAGTGACCATTTCGGCGTCACCTTTCTTTATCCACCAAAACTGTGTTGTTTTCGCTCAAATGTGTCCCAAACATGTTTACATGGTTTATAGGTTATAATGGGAGCTTTCTGCGAGAAAAGCTTTCCGTGAAATTTTCGGAGCAAAAGTGACCATTTCGGCGTCACCTTTCTTTATCCACCAAAACTTTGTTGTTTTCGCTCAAATTTGTCCCAAACATGTTTATATGGTTTATAGGTCATAATGAGAGCTTTCTGCGCGAAAAGCTTTCCGTGAAATTTTCGGACCAAAAGTGACCATATCGGCGTCACCTTTCTTTATCCACCAAAACTGTGTTGTTTTCGCTCAAATGTGTCCCAAACATGTTTATATGGTTTATAGGTCATAATGGAAGCTTTCTGCGAGAAAAGCTTTCCGTGAAATTTTCGGAGCAAAAGTGACCATTTCGGCGTCACCTTTCTTTATCCACCAAAACTTTGTTGTTTTCGCTCAAATGTGTCCCAAACATGTTTATATGATTTATAGGTCATAATGGGAGGTTTCTGCGTGAAAAGCTTTCCGTGAAATTTTCGGACCAAAAGTGACCATATCAGCGTCACCTTTCTTTATCCACCAAAACTGTGTTGTTTTCGCTCTAATGTGTCCCAAAAATGTTTATATGGTTTATAGGTCATAATGGGAGCTTTCTGCGAGAAAAGCTTTCCGTGAAATTTTCGGAGCAAAAGTGACCATATCAGCGTCACCTTTCTTTATCCATTAAAACTTTGTTGTTTTCGCTCTAATGTGTCCGAAACATGTTTATATTAATGGGAGCTTTCTGCGAGAAAAGCTTTCCGTGAAATTTTCGGACCAAAAGTGACCATATCGGCGTCACCTTTCTTTATCCACCAAAACTGTGTTGTTTTCGCTCTAATGTGTCCGAAACATGTTTATATTAATGGGAGCTTTCTGCGAGAAAAGCTTTCCGTGAAATTTTCGGACCAAAAGTGACCATATCCGCGTCACCTTTCTTTATCCACCAAAACTGTGTTGTTTTCGCTCTAATGTGTCCCAAACATGTTTATATGGTTTATAGGTCATAATGGGAGCTTTCTGCGAGAAAAGCTTTCCGTGAAATTTTCGGAACAAAAGTGACCATTTCGGCGTCACCTTTCTTTATCCACCAAAACTGTGTTGTTTTCGCTCAAATGTGTCCCAAACATGTTTACATGGTTTATAGGTTATAATGGGAGCTTTCTGCGAGAAAAGCTTTCCGTGAAATTTTCGGAGCAAAAGTGACCATTTCGGCGTCACCTTTCTTTATCCACCAAAACTTTGTTGTTTTCGCTCAAATTTGTCCCAAACATGTTTATATGGTTTATAGGTCATAATGAGAGCTTTCTGCGCGAAAAGCTTTCCGTGAAATTTTCGGACCAAAAGTGACCATATCGGCGTCACCTTTCTTTATCCACCAAAACTGTGTTGTTTTCGCTCAAATGTGTCCCAAACATGTTTATATGGTTTATAGGTCATAATGGAAGCTTTCTGCGAGAAAAGCTTTCCGTGAAATTTTCGGAGCAAAAGTGACCATTTCGGCGTCACCTTTCTTTATCCACCAAAACTTTGTTGTTTTCGCTCAAATGTGTCCCAAACATGTTTATATGATTTATAGGTCATAATGGGAGGTTTCTGCGTGAAAAGCTTTCCGTGAAATTTTCGGACCAAAAGTGACCATATCAGCGTCACCTTTCTTTATCCACCAAAACTGTGTTGTTTTCGCTCTAATGTGTCCCAAAAATGTTTATATGGTTTATAGGTCATAATGGGAGCTTTCTGCGAGAAAAGCTTTCCGTGAAATTTTCGGAGCAAAAGTGACCATATCAGCGTCACCTTTCTTTATCCATTAAAACTTTGTTGTTTTCGCTCTAATGTGTCCGAAACATGTTTATATTAATGGGAGCTTTCTGCGAGAAAAGCTTTCCGTGAAATTTTCGGACCAAAAGTGACCATATCGGCGTCACCTTTCTTTATCCACCAAAACTGTGTTGTTTTCGCTCAAATGTGTCCGAAACATGTTTATATGGTTTATAGGTCATAATGGGAGCTTAATGCGTGAAAAGCTTTCCGTGAAATTTTCGGACCAAAAGTGACCATATCGGCGTCACCTTTCTTTATCCACCCAAACTGTGTTGTTTTCGCTGAAATGTGTCCCAAACATGTTTATATGGTTTATAGGTCATAATGGGAGCTTTCTGCGAGAAAAGCTTTCCGTGAAATTTTCGGAGCAAAAGTGACCATTTCGGCGTCACCTTTCTTTATCCACCAAAACTTTGTTGTTTTCGCTCAAATGTGTCACAAACATGTTTATATGGTTTATAGGTCATAATGGGAGGTTTCTGTGCGAAAAGCTTTCCGTGAAATTTTCGGACCAAAAGTGACCATATCGGCGTCACCTTTCTTTATCCACCAAAACTGTGTTGTTTTCGCTCTAATGTGTCCGAAACATGTTTATATGGTTTATAGGTCATAATGGGAGCTTTCTGCGAGAAAAGCTTTCCGTGAAATTTTCGGACCAAAAGTGACCATATCGGCGTCACCTTTCTTTATCCACCAAAACTGTGTTGTTTTCGCTCAAATGTGTCCCAAACATGTTTATATGGTTTATAGGTCATAATGGGAGCTTTCTGCGAGAAAAGCTTTCCGTGAAATTTTCGGAGCAAAAGTGACCATTTCGGCGTCACCTTTCTTTATCCACCAAAACTTTGTTTTTTTCGCTCAAATTTGTCCCAAGCATGTTTACATGGTTTATAGGTTATAATGGGAGCTTTCTGCGCGAAAAGCTTTTCGTGAAATTTTCGGACCAAAAGTGACCATATCGGCGTCACCTTTATTTATCCACCAAAACTGTGTTGTTTTCGCTCAAACGTGTCCCAAACATGTTTATATGGTTTATAGGTCATAATGGGAGCTTTCTGCGAGAAAAGTTTTCCGTGAAATTTTCGGACCAAAAGTGACCATTTCGGCGTCACCTTTCTTTATCCACCAAAACTGTGTTGTTTTCGCTCAAATGTGTCCCAAACATGTTTATATGGTTCATAGGTCATAATGGGAGCTTTCTGCGTGAAAAGCTTTCCGTGAAATTTTCGGAGCAAAAGTGACCATTTCGGCGTCACCTTTCTTTATCCACCAAAACTGTGTTGTTTTCGCTGAAATGTGTCCCAAACATGTTTATATGGTTTATAGGTCATAATGGGAGCTTTCTGCGCGAAAAGCTTTCCGTGAAATTTTCGGACCAAAAGTGACCATTTCGGCGTCACCTTTCTTGATCCACCAAAACTGTGTTGTTTTCGCTCAAATGTGTCCCAAACATGTTTATATGGTTTATAGGTCATAATGGGAGCTTTCTGCGAGAAAAGCTTTCCGTAAAATTTTCTGAGGAAAAGTGACCATTTCGGCGTCACCTTTCTTTATCCACCAAAGCTTTGTTGTTTTCGCTCAAATGTGTCACAAACATGTTTATATGGTTTATAGGTCATAATGGGAGGTTTCTGTGCGAAAAGCTTTCCGTGAAATTTTCGGACCAAAAGTGACCATATCGGCGTCACCTTTCTTTATCCACCAAAACTGTGTTGTTTTGGGTCAAATTTGTCCCAAACATGTTTATATGGTTTATAGGTCATAATGGGAGGTTTCTGTGCGAAAAGCTTTCCGTGAAATTTTCGGACCAAAAGTGACCATATCGGCGTCACCTTTCTTTATCCACCAAAACTGTGTTGTTTTCGCTCAAATGTGTCCCGAACATGTTTATATGGTTTATAGGTCATAATGGGAGGTTTCTGCGTGAAAAGCTTTCCGTGAAATTTTCGGACCAAAAGTGACCATATCAGCGTCACCTTTTTTTATCCACCAAAACTGTGTTGTTTTCGCTCTAATGTGTCCCAAACATGTTTATATGGTTTATAGGTCATAATGGGAGCTTTCTGCGAGAAAAGCTTTCCGTAAAATTTTCGGAACAAAAGTGACCATTTCGGCGTCACCTTTCTTTATCCACCAAAACTGTGTTGTTTTCGCTCAAATGTGTCCCAAACATGTTTACATGGTTTATAGGTTATAATGGGAGCTTTCTGCGAGAAAAGCTTTCCGTGAAATTTTCGGAGCAAAAGTGACCATTTCGGCGTCACCTTTCTTTATCCACCAAAACTTTGTTGTTTTCGCTCAAATTTGTCCCAAACATGTTTATATGGTTTATAGGTCATAATGAGAGCTTTCTGCGCGAAAAGCTTTCCGTGAAATTTTCGGACCAAAAGTGACCATATCGGCGTCACCTTTCTTTATCCACCAAAACTGTGTTGTTTTCGCTGAAATGTGTCCCAAACATGTTTATATGGTTTATAGGTCATAATGGGAGCTTTCTGCGAGAAAAGCTTTCCGTGAAATTTTCGGAGCAAAAGTGACCATATCAGCGTCACCTTTCTTTATCCATTAAAACTTTGTTGTTTTCGCTCTAATGTGTCCGAAACATGTTTATATTAATGGGAGCTTTCTGCGAGAAAAGCTTTCCGTGAAATTTTCGGACCAAAAGTGACCATATCGGCGTCACCTTTCTTTATCCACCAAAACTGTGTTGTTTTCGCTCAAATGTGTCCGAAACATGTTTATATGGTTTATAGGTCATAATGGGAGCTTAATGCGTGAAAAGCTTTCCGTGAAATTTTCGGACCAAAAGTGACCATATCGGCGTCACCTTTCTTTATCCACCCAAACTGTGTTGTTTTCGCTGAAATGTGTCCCAAACATGTTTATATGGTTTATAGGTCATAATGGGAGCTTTCTGCGAGAAAAGCTTTCCGTGAAATTTTCGGAGCAAAAGTGACCATTTCGGCGTCACCTTTCTTTATCCACCAAAACATTGTTGTTTTCGCTCAAATGTGTCACAAACATGTTTATATGGTTTATAGGTCATAATGGGAGGTTTCTGTGCGAAAAGCTTTCCGTGAAATTTTCGGACCAAAAGTGACCATATCGGCGTCACCTTTCTTTATCCACCAAAACTGTGTTGTTTTCGCTCTAATGTGTCCGAAACATGTTTATATGGTTTATAGGTCATAATGGGAGCTTTCTGCGAGAAAAGCTTTCCGTGAAATTTTCGGACCAAAAGTGACCATATCGGCGTCACCTTTCTTTATCCACCAAAACTGTGTTGTTTTCGCTCAAATGTGTCCCAAACATGTTTATATGGTTTATAGGTCATAATGGGAGCTTTCTGCGAGAAAAGCTTTCCGTGAAATTTTCGGAGCAAAAGTGACCATTTCGGCGTCACCTTTCTTTATCCACCAAAACTTTGTTTTTTTCGCTCAAATTTGTCCCAAACATGTTTACATGGTTTATAGGTTATAATGGGAGCTTTCTGCGCGAAAAGCTTTTCGTGAAATTTTCGGACCAAAAGTGACCATATCGGCGTCACCTTTATTGATCCACCAAAACTGTGTTGTTTTCGCTCAAACGTGTCCCAAACATGTTTATATGGTTTATAGGTCATAATGGGAGCTTTCTGCGAGAAAAGCTTTCCGTGAAATTTTCGGACCAAAAGTGACCATTTCGGCGTCACCTTTCTTTATCCACCAAAACTGTGTTGTTTTCGCTCAAATGTGTCCCAAACATGTTTATATGGTTCATAGGTCATAATGGGAGCTTTCTGCGTGAAAAGCTTTCCGTGAAATTTTCGGAGCAAAAGTGACCATTTCGGCGTCACCTTTCTTTATCCACCAAAACTGTGTTGTTTTCGCTGAAATGTGTCCCAAACATGTTTATATGGTTTATAGGTCATAATGGGAGCTTTCTGCGCGAAAAGCTTTCCGTGAAATTTTCGGACCAAAAGTGACCATTTCGGCGTCACCTTTCTTGATCCACCAAAACTGTGTTGTTTTCGCTCAAATGTGTCCCAAACATGTTTATATGGTTTATAGGTCATAATGGGAGCTTTCTGCGAGAAAAGCTTTCCGTAAAATTTTCTGAGGAAAAGTGACCATTTCGGCGTCACCTTTCTTTATCCACCAAAGCTTTGTTGTTTTCGCTCAAATGTGTCACAAACATGTTTATATGGTTTATAGGTCATAATGGGAGGTTTCTGTGCGAAAAGCTTTCCGTGAAATTTTCGGACCAAAAGTGACCATATCGGCGTCACCTTTCTTTATCCACCAAAACTGTGTTGTTTTCGCTCAAATGTGTCCCGAACATGTTTATATGGTTTATAGGTCATAATGGGAGGTTTCTGCGTGAAAAGCTTTCCGTGAAATTTTCGGACCAAAAGTGACCATATCAGCGTCACCTTTCTTTATCCACCAAAACTGTGTTGTTTTCGCTCTAATGTGTCCCAAACATGTTTATATGGTTTATAGGTCATAATGGGAGCTTTCTGCGAGAAAAGCTTTCCGTAAAATTTTCGGAACAAAAGTGACCATTTCGGCGTCACCTTTCTTTATCCACCAAAACTGTGTTGTTTTCGCTCAAATGTGTCCCAAACATGTTTACATGGTTTATAGGTTATAATGGGAGCTTTCTGCGAGAAAAGCTTTCCGTGAAATTTTCGGAGCAAAAGTGACCATTTCGGCGTCACCTTTCTTTATCCACCAAAACTTTGTTGTTTTCGCTCAAATTTGTCCCAAACATGTTTATATGGTTTATAGGTCATAATGAGAGCTTTCTGCGCGAAAAGCTTTCCGTGAAATTTTCGGACCAAAAGTGACCATATCGGCGTCACCTTTCTTTATCCACCAAAACTGTGTTGTTTTCGCTCAAATGTGTCCCAAACATGTTTATATGGTTTATAGGTCATAATGGAAGCTTTCTGCGAGAAAAGCTTTCCGTGAAATTTTCGGAGCAAAAGTGACCATTTCGGCGTCACCTTTCTTTATCCACCAAAACTTTGTTGTTTTCGCTCAAATGCGTCCCAAACATGTTTATGTGATTTATAGGTCATAATGGGAGGTTTCTGTGCGAAAAGCTTTCCGTGAAATTTTCGGACCAAAAGTGACCATATCGGCGTCACCTTTCTTTATCCACCAAAACTGTGTTGTTTTCGCTCTAATGTGTCCGAAACATGTTTATATGGTTTATAGGTCATAATGGGAGCTTTCTGCGAGAAAAGCTTTCCGTGAAATTTTCGGACCAAAAGTGACCATATCGGCGTCACCTTTCTTTATCCACCAAAACTGTGTTGTTTTCGCTCAAATGTGTCCCAAACATGTTTATATGGTTTATAGGTCATAATGGGAGCTTTCTGCGAGAAAAGCTTTCCGTGAAATTTTCGGAGCAAAAGTGACCATTTCGGCGTCACCTTTCTTTATCCACCAAAACTTTGTTTTTTTCGCTCAAATTTGTCCCAAACATGTTTACATGGTTTATAGGTTATAATGGGAGCTTTCTGCGCGAAAAGCTTTTCGTGAAATTTTCGGACCAAAAGTGACCATATCGGTGTCACCTTTATTTATCCACCAAAACTGTGTTGTTTTCGCTCAAACGTGTCCCAAACATGTTTATATGGTTTATAGGTCATAATGGGAGCTTTCTGCGAGAAAAGCTTTCCGTGAAATTTTCGGACCAAAAGTGACCATTTCGGCGGCACCTTTCTTTATCCACCAAAACTGTGTTGTTTTCGCTCAAATGTGTCCCAAACATGTTTATATGGTTCATAGGTCATAATGGGAGCTTTCTGCGTGAAAAGCTTTCCGTGAAATTTTCGGAGCAAAAGTGACCATTTCGGCGTCACCTTTCTTTATCCACCAAAACTGTGTTGTTTTCGCTCAAATGTGTCCCAAACATGTTTATATGGTTCATAGGTCATAATGGGAGCTTTCTGCGTGAAAAGCTTTCCGTGAAATTTTCGGAGCAAAAGTGACCATTTCGGCGTCACCTTTCTTTATCGACCAAAACTGTGTTGTTTTCGCTGAAATGTGTCCCAAACATGTTTATATGGTTTATAGGTCATAATGGGAGCTTTCTGCACGAAAAGCTTTCCGTGAAATTTTCGGACCAAAAGTGACCATTTCGGCGTCACCTTTCTTGATCCACCAAAACTGTGTTGTTTTCGCTCAAATGTGTCCCAAACATGTTTATATGGTTTATAGGTCATAATGGGAGCTTTCTGCGAGAAAAGCTTTCCGTAAAATTTTCTGAGGAAAAGTGACCATTTCGGCGTCACCTTTCTTTATCCACCAAAGCTTTGTTGTTTTCGCTCAAATGTGTCACAAACATGTTTATATGGTTTATAGGTCATAATGGGAGGTTTCTGTGCGAAAAGCTTTCCGTGAAATTTTCGGACCAAAAGTGACCATATCGGCGTCACCTTTCTTTATCCACCAAAACTGTGTTGTTTTGGGTCAAATTTGTCCCAAACATGTTTATATGGTTTATAGGTCATAATGGGAGGTTTCTGTGCGAAAAGCTTTCCGTGAAATTTTCGGACCAAAAGTGACCATATCGGCGTCACCTTTCTTTATCCACCAAAACTGTGTTGTTTTCGCTCAAATGTGTCCCGAACATGTTTATATGGTTTATAGGTCATAATGGGAGGTTTCTGCGTGAAAAGCTTTCCGTGAAATTTTCGGACCAAAAGTGACCATATCAGCGTCACCTTTCTTTATCCACCAAAACTGTGTTGTTTTCGCTCTAATGTGTCCCAAACATGTTTATATGGTTTATAGGTCATAATGTGAGCTTTCTGCGAGAAAAGCTTTCCGTAAAATTTTCGGAACAAAAGTGACCATTTCGGCGTCACCTTTCTTTATCCACCAAAACTGTGTTGTTTTCGCTCAAATGTGTCCCAAACATGTTTACATGGTTTATAGGTTATAATGGGAGCTTTCTGCGAGAAAAGCTTTCCGTGAAATTTTCGGAGCAAAAGTGACCATTTCGGCGTCACCTTTCTTTATCCACCAAAACTTTGTTGTTTTCGCTCAAATTTGTCCCAAACATGTTTATATGGTTTATAGGTCATAATGGGAGCTTTCTGCGAGAAAAGCTTTCCGTGAAATTTTCGGAGCAAAAGTGACCATTTCGGCGTCACCTTTCTTTATCCACCAAAACTGTGTTGTTTTCGCTCAAATTTGTCCCAAACATGTTTATATTGTTTATAGGTCATAATGAGAGCTTTTCTGCGAGAAAAGCTTTCTGTGAAATTTTCGGTACAAAAGTGACCATATCGGCGTCACCTTTATTTATCCACCAAAACTGTGTTGTTTTCGCTCAAACGTGTCCCAAACATGTTTATATGGTTTATAGGTCATAATGGAAGCTTTGTGCGCGAAAAGCATTCCGCGAAAATTTCGGACCAAAAGTGACCATATCGGCGTCACCTTTCTTTATTCAACAAAACTGTGTTGTTTTCGCTCAAATTTGTCCCAAACATCTTTATAAGGTTTATAGGTCATAATGGGAGCTTTCTGCGTGAAAAGCTTTCCTTGAAATTTTCGGACCAAAAGTGACCATATCGGCGTCACCTTTCTTTATCCACCAAAACTGTGTTGTTTTCGCTGAAATGTGTCCCAAACATGTTTATATGGTTTATAGGTCATAATGTGAGCTTTCTGCGAGAAAAGCTTTCCGTGAAATTTTCGGAGCAAAAGTGACCATTTCGGCGTCACCTTTCTTTATCCATTAAAACTTTGTTGTTTTCGCTCAAATGTGTCCCAAACATGTTTATATGGTTTATAGGTCATAATGGGAGGTTTCTGCGTGAAAAGCTTTCCGTGAAATTTTCGGACCAAAAGTGACCATATCCGCGTCACCTTTCTTTATCCACAAAAACTGTGTTGTTTTCGCTCTAATGTGTCCCAAACATGTTTATATGGTTTATAGGTCATAATGGGAGCTTTCTGCGAGAAAAGCTTTCCGTGAAATTTTCGGAACAAAAGTGACCATTTCGGCGTCACCTTTCTTTATCCACCAAAACTGTGTTGATTTCGCTCAAATGTGTCCCAAACATGTTTATATGGTTTATAGGTCATAATGGGAGCTTTCTGCGAGAAAAGCTTTCCGTGAAATTTTCGGAACAAAAGTGACCATTTCGGCGTCACCTTTCTTTATCCACCAAAACTGTGTTGATTTCGCTCAAATGTGTCCCAAACATGTTTATATGGTTTATAGGTCATAATGGGAGCTTTCTGCGAGAAAAGCTTTCCGTGAAATTTTCGGAGCAAAAGTGACCATTTCGGCGTCACCTTTCTTTATCCATTAAAACTTTGTTGTTTTCGCTCAAATGTGTCCCAAACATGTTTATATGGTTTATAGGTCATAATGGGAGGTTTCTGTGCGAAAAGCTTTCCGTGAAATTTTCGGACCAAAAGTGACCATATCGGCGTCACCTTTCTTTATCCACCAAAACTGTGTTGTTTTCGCTCTAATGTGTCCGAAACATGTTTATATGGTTTATAGGTCATAATGGGAGCTTTCTGCGAGAAAAGCTTTCCGTGAAATTTTCGGACCAAAAGTGACCATATCGGCGTCACCTTTCTTTATCCACCAAAACTGTGTTGTTTTCGCTCAAATGTGTCCCAAACATGTTTATATGGTTTATAGGTCATAATGGGAGCTTTCTGCGAGAAAAGCTTTCCGTGAAATTTTCGGAGCAAAAGTGACCATTTCGGCGTCACCTTTCTTTATCCACCAAAACTTTGTTTTTTTCGCTCAAATTTGTCCCAAACATGTTTACATGGTTTATAGGTTATAATGGGAGCTTTCTGCGCGAAAAGCTTTTCGTGAAATTTTCGGACCAAAAGTGACCATATCGGTGTCACCTTTATTTATCCACCAAAACTGTGTTGTTTTCGCTCAAACGTGTCCCAAACATGTTTATATGGTTTATAGGTCATAATGGGAGCTTTCTGCGAGAAAAGCTTTCCGTGAAATTTTCGGACCAAAAGTGACCATTTCGGCGGCACCTTTCTTTATCCACCAAAACTGTGTTGTTTTCGCTCAAATGTGTCCCAAACATGTTTATATGGTTCATAGGTCATAATGGGAGCTTTCTGCGTGAAAAGCTTTCCGTGAAATTTTCGGAGCAAAAGTGACCATTTCGGCGTCACCTTTCTTTATCCACCAAAACTGTGTTGTTTTCGCTCAAATGTGTCCCAAACATGTTTATATGGTTCATAGGTCATAATGGGAGCTTTCTGCGTGAAAAGCTTTCCGTGAAATTTTCGGAGCAAAAGTGACCATTTCGGCGTCACCTTTCTTTATCCACCAAAACTGTGTTGTTTTCGCTGAAATGTGTCCCAAACATGTTTATATGGTTTATAGGTCATAATGGGAGCTTTCTGCACGAAAAGCTTTCCGTGAAATTTTCGGACCAAAAGTGACCATTTCGGCGTCACCTTTCTTGATCCACCAAAACTGTGTTGTTTTCGCTCAAATGTGTCCCAAACATGTTTATATGGTTTATAGGTCATAATGGGAGCTTTCTGCGAGAAAAGCTTTCCGTAAAATTTTCTGAGGAAAAGTGACCATTTCGGCGTCACCTTTCTTTATCCACCAAAGCTTTGTTGTTTTCGCTCAAATGTGTCACAAACATGTTTATATGGTTTATAGGTCATAATGGGAGGTTTCTGTGCGAAAAGCTTTCCGTGAAATTTTCGGACCAAAAGTGACCATATCGGCGTCACCTTTCTTTATCCACCAAAACTGTGTTGTTTTGGGTCAAATTTGTCCCAAACATGTTTATATGGTTTATAGGTCATAATGGGAGGTTTCTGTGCGAAAAGCTTTCCGTGAAATTTTCGGACCAAAAGTGACCATATCGGCGTCACCTTTCTTTATCCACCAAAACTGTGTTGTTTTCGCTCAAATGTGTCCCGAACATGTTTATATGGTTTATAGGTCATAATGGGAGGTTTCTGCGTGAAAAGCTTTCCGTGAAATTTTCGGACCAAAAGTGACCATATCAGCGTCACCTTTCTTTATCCACCAAAACTGTGTTGTTTTCGCTCTAATGTGTCCCAAACATGTTTATATGGTTTATAGGTCATAATGTGAGCTTTCTGCGAGAAAAGCTTTCCGTAAAATTTTCGGAACAAAAGTGACCATTTCGGCGTCACCTTTCTTTATCCACCAAAACTGTGTTGTTTTCGCTCAAATGTGTCCCAAACATGTTTACATGGTTTATAGGTTATAATGGGAGCTTTCTGCGAGAAAAGCTTTCCGTGAAATTTTCGGAGCAAAAGTGACCATTTCGGCGTCACCTTTCTTTATCCACCAAAACTTTGTTGTTTTCGCTCAAATTTGTCCCAAACATGTTTATATGGTTTATAGGTCATAATGGGAGCTTTCTGCGAGAAAAGCTTTCCGTGAAATTTTCGGAGCAAAAGTGACCATTTCGGCGTCACCTTTCTTTATCCACCAAAACTGTGTTGTTTTCGCTCAAATTTGTCCCAAACATGTTTATATTGTTTATAGGTCATAATGAGAGCTTTTCTGCGAGAAAAGCTTTCTGTGAAATTTTCGGTACAAAAGTGACCATATCGGCGTCACCTTTATTTATCCACCAAAACTGTGTTGTTTTCGCTCAAACGTGTCCCAAACATGTTTATATGGTTTATAGGTCATAATGGAAGCTTTGTGCGCGAAAAGCATTCCGCGAAAATTTCGGACCAAAAGTGACCATATCGGCGTCACCTTTCTTTATTCAACAAAACTGTGTTGTTTTCGCTCAAATTTGTCCCAAACATCTTTATAAGGTTTATAGGTCATAATGGGAGCTTTCTGCGTGAAAAGCTTTCCTTGAAATTTTCGGACCAAAAGTGACCATATCGGCGTCACCTTTCTTTATCCACCAAAACTGTGTTGTTTTCGCTGAAATGTGTCCCAAACATGTTTATATGGTTTATAGGTCATAATGTGAGCTTTCTGCGAGAAAAGCTTTCCGTGAAATTTTCGGAGCAAAAGTGACCATTTCGGCGTCACCTTTCTTTATCCATTAAAACTTTGTTGTTTTCGCTCAAATGTGTCCCAAACATGTTTATATGGTTTATAGGTCATAATGGGAGGTTTCTGCGTGAAAAGCTTTCCGTGAAATTTTCGGACCAAAAGTGACCATATCCGCGTCACCTTTCTTTATCCACAAAAACTGTGTTGTTTTCGCTCTAATGTGTCCCAAACATGTTTATATGGTTTATAGGTCATAATGGGAGCTTTCTGCGAGAAAAGCTTTCCGTGAAATTTTCGGAACAAAAGTGACCATTTCGGCGTCACCTTTCTTTATCCACCAAAACTGTGTTGATTTCGCTCAAATGTGTCCCAAACATGTTTATATGGTTTATAGGTCATAATGGGAGCTTTCTGCGAGAAAAGCTTTCCGTGAAATTTTCGGAGCAAAAGTGACCATTTCGGCGTCACCTTTCTTTATCCATTAAAACTTTGTTGTTTTCGCTCAAATGTGTCCCAAACATGTTTATATGGTTTATAGGTCATAATGGGAGGTTTCTGCGTGAAAAGCTTTCCGTGAAATTTTCGGACCAAAAGTGACCATATCCGCGTCACCTTTCTTTATCCACAAAAACTGTGTTGTTTTCGCTCTAATGTGTCCCAAACATGTTTATATGGTTTATTGGTCATAATGGGAGGTTTCTGCGTGAAAAGCTTTCCGTGAAATTTTCGGACCAAAAGTGACCATATCCGCGTCACCTTTCTTTATCCACCAAAACTGTGTTGTTTTCGCTCTAATGTGTCCCAAACATGTTTATATGGTTTATAGGTCATAATGGGAGCTTTCTGCGAGAAAAGCTTTCCGTGAAATTTTCGGAACAAAAGTGACCATTTCGGCGTCACCTTTCTTTATCCACCAAAACTGTGTTGATTTCGCTCAAATGTGTCCCAAACATGTTTATATGGTTTATAGGTCATAATGGGAGCTTTCTGCGAGAAAAGCTTTCCGTGAAATTTTCGGAGCAAAAGTGACCATTTCGGCGTCACCTTTCTTTATCCACCAAAACTTTGTTTTTTTCGCTCAAATTTGTCCCAAACATGTTTACATGGTTTATAGGTTATAATGGGAGCTTTCTGCGCGAAATGCTTTTCGTGAAATTTTCGGACCAAAAGTGACCATATCGGCGTCACCTTTATTTATCCACCAAAACTGTGTTGTTTTCGCTCAAACGTGTCCCAAACATGTTTATATGGTTTATAGGTCATAATGGGAGCTTTCTGCGAGAAAAGCTTTCCGTGAAATTTTCGGACCAAAAGTGACCATTTCGGCGTCACCTTTCTTTATCCACCAAAACTGTGTTGTTTTCGCTCAAATGTGTCCCAAACATGTTTATATGGTTTATAGGTCATAATGGGAGCTTTCTGCGTGAAAAGCTTTCCGTGAAATTTTCGGAGCAAAAGTGACCATTTCGGTGATACGGGGATTAGCCGTGGATGTCCCGATCTTCCGACAACAAGCACAAAAACACAAAGAACACAAGTTAGACAATAATGACTCGACAAAGACTCAAAGGACTCGACAATGGTAATGAAAAAGATAGATAGGGCAGGAGAAAGTCTAGGTAGAACGAGCGAATAGACCCTTGATCCCAATTGAACAAAGTCCTAAACCAACGACTAGCTAACCAATCTCTACGATCTTACACAACCTAGGACGTATCCTAGGAGCACAAGAAAGGGGCTCGTGAAAGCTTGATAGCACCAATCAACTAGCGAAGATCGACACACACAAGACAAACCAAGCAAGGTCAATTCACCAAGAATCCTCTCGGTCTCTCTCTTGAATCCTCAAGAAACAATGTGTTTGCAAAGCAATGCTTTTCATTAATCAAATATGGGTTTTTGCCTAATACAACCGGCCTAGGAGGCTATTTATAGCCTTAAATGGAGATAGAAAAGGCTGAAAATAAATGACAACAAAAGAAATTCAGAAAATTGCAAGAAATTCAGAAAATTAAATGGAAATTAAAACAAATTCAGAAATTGCAAATAAAATCCCTAAAAGATAGGAAGTGGCCTTGACTTCTTCAATCATGGCTCCTAAAGAATAGGTCTTCATGGCTGGCCACTTGAGCACTTAGCAAGGCTGTCAACGGCTAGTATTTGGACCCGGTCTTCACGGAGCAAGGTAGGCACATGTGCTCGGTACAACCTCGGCATCAATCCAAACAAGGGTCCGTGGCTTGGGCTGCGTTGATTCCTTGAGGCCTCGTCGGTTCTTGAGCTAGGGCATAGCTCACAAGAGTGTAAGGCCTTAGCTTGTTGGCTTGGGCTGCATTGATTCCTTGAGGCCTCGTCGGCTCTTGAGCTAGGGCATAGCTCACAAGAGTGTAAGACCTTTCTTTATCCATTAAAACTTTGTTGTTTTCGCTCAAATGTGTCCCAAACATGTTTATATGGTTTATAGGTCATAATGGGAGGTTTCTGCGTGAAAAGCTTTCCGTGAAATTTTCGGACCAAAAGTGACCATATCCGCGTCACCTTTCTTTATCCACCAAAACTGTGTTGTTTTCGCTCTAATGTGTCCCAAACATGTTTATATGGTTTATAGGTCATAATGGGAGCTTTCTGCGAGAAAAGCTTTCCGTGAAATTTTCGGAACAAAAGTGACCATTTCGGCGTCACCTTTCTTTATCCACCAAAACTGTGTTGATTTCGCTCAAATGTGTCCCAAACATGTTTATATGGTTTATAGGTCATAATGGGAGCTTTCTGCGAGAAAAGCTTTCCGTGAAATTTTCGGAGCAAAAGTGACCATTTCGGCGTCACCTTTCTTTATCCACCAAAACTTTGTTTTTTTCGCTCCAATTTGTCCCAAACATGTTTACATGGTTTATAGGTTATAATGGGAGCTTTCTGCGCGAAAAGCTTTTCGTGAAATTTTCGGACCAAAAGTGACCATATCGGCGTCACCTTTATTTATCCACCAAAACTGTGTTGTTTTCGCTCAAACGTGTCCCAAACATGTTTATATGGTTTATAGGTCATAATGGGAGCTTTCTGCGAGAAAAGCTTTCCGTGAAATTTTCGGACCAAAAGTGACCATTTCGGCGTCACCTTTCTTTATCCACCAAAACTGTGTTGTTTTCGCTCAAATGTGTCCCAAACATGTTTATATGGTTCATAGGTCATAATGGGAGCTTTCTGCGTGAAAAGCTTTCCGTGAAATTTTCGGAGCAAAAGTGACCATTTCGGCGTCACCTTTCTTTATCCACCAAAACTGTGTTGTTTTCGCTGAAATGTGTCCCAAACATGTTTATATGGTTTATAGGTCATAATGGGAGCTTTCTGCGCGAAAAGCTTTCCGTGAAATTTTCGGACCAAAAGTGACCATTTCGGCGTCACCTTTCTTGATCCACCAAAACTGTGTTGTTTTCGCTCAAATGTGTCCCAAACATGTTTATATGGTTTATAGGTCATAATGGGAGCTTTCTGCGAGAAAAGCTTTCCGTAAAATTTTCTGAGGAAAAGTGACCATTTCGGCGTCACCTTTCTTTATCCACCAAAGCTTTGTTGTTTTCGCTCAAATGTGTCACAAACATGTTTATATGGTTTATAGGTCATAATGGGAGGTTTCTGTGCGAAAAGCTTTCCGTGAAATTTTCGGACCAAAAGTGACCATATCGGCGTCACCTTTCTTTATCCACCAAAACTGTGTTGTTTTGGGTCAAATTTGTCCCAAACATGTTTATATGGTTTATAGGTCATAATGGGAGGTTTCTGTGCGAAAAGCTTTCCGTGAAATTTTCGGACCAAAAGTGACCATATCGGCGTCACCTTTCTTTATCCACCAAAACTGTGTTGTTTTCGCTCAAATGTGTCCCGAACATGTTTATATGGTTTATAGGTCATAATGGGAGGTTTCTGCGTGAAAAGCTTTCCGTGAAATTTTCGGACCAAAAGTGACCATATCAGCGTCACCTTTCTTTATCCACCAAAACTGTGTTGTTTTCGCTCTAATGTGTCCCAAACATGTTTATATGGTTTATAGGTCATAATGGGAGCTTTCAAATTTTCGGAGCAAAAGTGACCATTTCGGCGTCACCTTTCTTTATCCACCAAAACTGTGTTGTTTTCGCTCAAATTTGTCCAAAACATGTTTATATTGTTTATATGTCATAATGAGAGCTTTTCTGCGAGAAAAGCTTTCCGTGAAATTTTGGGTACAAAAGTGACCATATCGGCGTCACCTTTATTTATCCACCAAAACTGTGTTGTTTTCGCTCAAATGTGTCCCAAACATGTTTATATGGTTTATAGGTCATAATGGGAGCTTTCTGTGAGAAAAGCTTTCCGTGAAATTTTCGGAGCAAAAGTGACCATTTCGGCGTCACCTTTCTTTATCCACCAAAACTGTGTTGTTTTCGCTCAAATTTGTCCCAAACATGTTTATATTGTTTATAGGTCATAATGAGAGCTTTTCTGCGAGAAAAGCTTTCTGTGAAATTTTCGGTACAAAAGTGACCATATCGGCGTCACCTTTATTTATCCACCAAAACTGTGTTGTTTTCGCTCAAACGTGTCCCAAACATGTTTATATGGTTTATAGGTCATAATGGAAGCTTTGTGCGCGAAAAGCATTCCGCGAAAATTTCGGACCAAAAGTGACCATATCGGCGTCACCTTTCTTTATTCAACAAAACTGTGTTGTTTTCGCTCAAATTTGTCCCAAACATCTTTATAAGGTTTATAGGTCATAATGAGAGCTTTCTGCGTGAAAAGCTTTCCTTGAAATTTTCGGACCAAAAGTGACCATATCGGCGTCACCTTTCTTTATCCACCAAAACTGTGTTATTTTCGCTGAAATGTGTCCCAAACATGTTTATATGGTTTATAGGTCATAATGTGAGCTTTCTGCGAGAAAAGCTTTCCGTGAAATTTTCGGAGCAAAAGTGACCATTTCGGCGTCACCTTTCTTTATCCATTAAAACTTTGTTGTTTTCGCTGAAATGTGTCCCAAACATGTTTATATGGTTTATAGGTCATAATGGGAGGTTTCTGCGTGAAAAGCTTTCCGTGAAATTTTCGGACCAAAAGTGACCATATCCGCGTCACCTTTCTTTATCCACAAAAACTGTGTTGTTTTCGCTCTAATGTGTCCCAAACATGTTTATATGGTTTATAGGTCATAATGGGAGGTTTCTGCGTGAAAAGCTTTCCGTGAAATTTTCGGACCAAAAGTGACCATATCCGCGTCACCTTTCTTTTTCCACCAAAACTGTGTTGTTTTCGCTCTAATGTGTCCCAAACATGTTTATATGGTTTATAGGTCATAATGGGAGCTTTCTGCGAGAAAAGCTTTCCGTAAAATTTTCGGAACAAAAGTGACCATTTCGGCGTCACCTTTCTTTATCCACCAAAACTGTGTTGATTTCGCTCAAATGTGTCCCAAACATGTTTATATGGTTTATAGGTCATAATGGGAGCTTTCTGCGAGAAAAGCTTTCCGTGAAATTTTCGGAGCAAAAGTGACCATTTCGGCGTCACCTTTCTTTATCCACCAAAACTTTGTTTTTTTCGCTCAAATTTGTCCCAAACATGTTTACATGATTTATAGGTTATAATGGGAGCTTTCTGCGCGAAATGCTTTTCGTGAAATTTTCGGACCAAAAGTGACCATATCGGCGTCACCTTTATTTATCCACCAAAACTGTGTTGTTTTCGCTCAAACGTGTCCCAAACATGTTTATATGGTTTATAGGTCATAATGGGAGCTTTCTGCGAGAAAAGCTTTCCGTGAAATTTTCGGACCAAAAGTGACCATTTCGGCGTCACCTTTCTTTATCCACCAAAACTGTGTTGTTTTCGCTCAAATGTGTCCCAAACATGTTTATATGGTTTATAGGTCATAATGGGAGCTTTCTGCGTGAAAAGCTTTCCGTGAAATTTTCGGAGCAAAAGTGACCATTTCGGCGTCACCTTTCTTTATCCACCAAAACTGTGCTGTTTTCGCTGAAATGTGTCCCAAACATGTTTATATGGTTTATAGGTCATAATGGGAGCTTTCTGCGCGAAAAGCTTTCCGTAAAATTTTCGGACCAAAAGTGACCATTTCGGCGTCACCTTTCTTTATCCACCAAAACTGTGTTGTTTTCGCTCAAATGTGTCCCAAACATGTTTATATGGTTTATAGGTCATAATGGGAGCTTTCTGCGAGAAAAGCTTTCCGTAAAATTTTCGGAGCAAAAGTGACCATTTCGGCGTCACCTTTCTTTATCCACCAAAGCTTTGTTGTTTTCGCTCAAATGTGTCACAAACATGTTTATATGGTTTATAGGTCATAATGGGAGATTTCTGTGCGAAAAGCTTTCCGTGAAATTTTCGGACCAAAAGTGACCATATCGGCGTCACCTTTCTTTATCCACCAAAACTGTGTTGTTTTGGGTAAAATTTATCCCAAACATGTTTATATGGTTTATAGGTCATAATGGGAGGTTTCTGTGCGAAAAGCTTTCCGTGAAATTTTCGGACCAAAAGTGACCATATCGGCGTCACCTTTCTTTATCCACCAAAACTGTGTTGTTTTCGCTCAAATGTGTCCCGAACATGTTTATATGGTTTATAGGTCATAATGGGAGGTTTCTGCGTGAAAAGCTTTCCGTGAAATTTTCGGACCAAAAGTGACCATATCAGCGTCACCTTTCTTTATCCACCAAAACTGTGTTGTTTTCGCTCTAATGTGTCCCGAACATGTTTATATGGTTTATAGGTCATAATGGGAGGTTTCTGCGTGAAAAGCTTTCCGTGAAATTTTCGGACCAAAAGTGACCATATCAGCGTCACCTTTCTTTATCCACCAAAACTGTGTTGTTTTCGCTCTAATGTGTCCCAAACATGTTTATATGGTTTATAGGTCATAATGGGAGCATTCAAATTTTCGGAGCAAAAGTGACCATTTCGGCGTCACCTTTCTTTATCCACCAAAACTGTGTTGTTTTCGCTCAAATTTGTCCCAAACATGTTTATATTGTTTATATGTCATAATGAGAGCTTTTCTGCGAGAAAAGCTTTCCGTGAAATTTTGGGTACAAAAGTGACCATATCGGCGTCACCTTTATTTATCCACCAAAACTGTGTTGTTTTCGCTCAAATGTGTCCCAAACATGTTTATATGGTTTATAGGTCATAATGGGAGCTTTCTGCGAGAAAAGCTTTCCGTGAAATTTTCGGAGCAAAAGTGACCATTTCGGCGTCACCTTTCTTTATCCACCAAAACTGTGTTGTTTTCGCTCAAATTTGTCCCAAACATGTTTATATTGTTTATAGGTCATAATGAGAGCTTTTCTGCGAGAAAAGCTTTCTGTGAAATTTTCGGTACAAAAGTGACCATATCGGCGTCACCTTTATTTATCCACCAAAACTGTGTTGTTTTCGCTCAAACGTGTCCCAAACATGTTTATATGGTTTATAGGTCATAATGGAAGCTTTGTGCGCGAAAAGCATTCCGCGAAAATTTCGGACCAAAAGTGACCATATCGGCGTCACCTTTCTTTATTCAACAAAACTGTGTTGTTTTCGCTCAAATTTGTCCCAAACATCTTTATAAGGTTTATAGGTCATAATGGGAGCTTTCTGCGTGAAAAGCTTTCCTTGAAATTTTCGGACCAAAAGTGACCATATCGGCGTCACCTTTCTTTATCCACCAAAACTGTGTTATTTTCGCTGAAATGTGTCCCAAACATGTTTATATGGTTTATAGGTCATAATGTGAGCTTTCTGCGAGAAAAGCTTTCCGTGAAATTTTCGGAGCAAAAGTGACCATTTCGGCGTCACCTTTCTTTATCCATTAAAACTTTGTTGTTTTCGCTGAAATGTGTCCCAAACATGTTTATATGGTTTATAGGTCATAATGGGAGGTTTCTGCGTGAAAAGCTTTCCGTGAAATTTTCGGACCAAAAGTGACCATATCCGCGTCACCTTTCTTTATCCACAAAAACTGTGTTGTTTTCGCTCTAATGTGTCCCAAACATGTTTATATGGTTTATAGGTCATAATGGGAGGTTTCTGCGTGAAAAGCTTTCCGTGAAATTTTCGGACCAAAAGTGACCATATCCGCGTCACCTTTCTTTATCCACCAAAACTGTGTTGTTTTCGCTCTAATGTGTCCCAAACATGTTTATATGGTTTATAGGTCATAATGGGAGCTTTCTGCGAGAAAAGCTTTCCGTGAAATTTTCGGAACAAAAGTGACCATTTCGGCGTCACCTTTCTTTATCCACCAAAACTGTGTTGATTTCGCTCAAATGTGTCCCAAACATGTTTATATGGTTTATAGGTCATAATGGGAGCTTTCTGCGAGAAAAGCTTTCCGTGAAATTTTCGGAGCAAAAGTGACCATTTCGGCGTCACCTTTCTTTATCCACCAAAACTTTGTTTTTTTCGCTCAAATTTGTCCCAAACATGTTTACATGATTTATAGGTTATAATGGGAGCTTTCTGCGCGAAATGCTTTTCGTGAAATTTTCGGACCAAAAGTGACCATATCGGCGTCACCTTTATTTATCCACCAAAACTGTGTTGTTTTCGCTCAAACGTGTCCCAAACAGGTTTATATGGTTTATAGGTCATAATGGGAGCTTTCTGCGAGAAAAGCTTTCCGTGAAATTTTCGGACCAAAAGTGACCATTTCGGCGTCACCTTTCTTTATCCACCAAAACTGTGTTGTTTTCGCTCAAATGTGTCCCAAACATGTTTATATGGTTTATAGGTCATAATGGGAGCTTTCTGCGTGAAAAGCTTTCCGTGAAATTTTCGGAGCAAAAGTGACCATTTCGGCGTCACCTTTCTTTATCCACCAAAACTGTGCTGTTTTCGCTGAAATGTGTCCCAAACATGTTTATATGGTTTATAGGTCATAATGGGAGCTTTCTGCGCGAAAAGCTTTCCGTGAAATTTTCGGACCAAAAGTGACCATTTCGGCGTCACCTTTCTTTATCCACCAAAACTGTGTTGTTTTCGCTCAAATGTGTCCCAAACATGTTTATATGGTTTATAGGTCATAATGGGAGCTTTCTGCGAGAAAAGCTTTCCGTAAAATTTTCGGAGCAAAAGTGACCATTTCGGCGTCACCTTTCTTTATCCACCAAAGCTTTGTTGTTTTCGCTCAAATGTGTCACAAACATGTTTATATGGTTTATAGGTCATAATGGGAGATTTCTGTGCGAAAAGCTTTCCGTGAAATTTTCGGACCAAAAGTGACCATATCGGCGTCACCTTTCTTTATCCACCAAAACTGTGTTGTTTTGGGTAAAATTTGTCCCAAACATGTTTATATGGTTTATAGGTCATAATGGGAGGTTTCTGTGCGAAAAGCTTTCCGTGAAATTTTCGGACCAAAAGTGACCATATCGGCGTCACCTTTCTTTATCCACCAAAACTATGTTGTTTTCGCTCAAATGTGTCCCGAACATGTTTATATGGTTTATAGGTCATAATGGGAGGTTTCTGCGTGAAAAGCTTTCCGTGAAATTTTCGGACCAAAAGTGACCATATCAGCGTCACCTTTCTTTATCCACCAAAACTGTGTTGTTTTCGCTCTAATGTGTCCCAAACATGTTTATATGGTTTATAGGTCATAATGGGAGCTTTCTGCGAGAAAAGCTTTCCGTGAAATTTTCGGAACAAAAGTGACCATTTCGGCGTCACCTTTCTTTATCCACCAAAACTGTGTTGTTTTCGCTCAAATTTGTCCCAAACATGTTTATATTGTTTATAGGTCATAATGAGAGCTTTTCTGCGAGAAAAGCTTTCCGTGAAATTTTCGGTACAAAAGTGACCATATCGGCGTCACCTTTATTTATCCACCAAAACTATGTTGTTTTCGCTCAAACGTGTCCCAAACATGTTTATATGGTTTATAGGTCATAATGGAAGCTTTGTGCGCGAAAAGCATTCCGCGAAAATTTCGGACCAAAAGTGACCATATCGGCGTCACCTTTCTTTATTCAACAAAACTGTGTTGTTTTCGCTCAAATTTGTCCCAAACATCTTTATAAGGTTTATAGGTCATAATGGGAGCTTTCTGCGCGAAAAGCTTTCCTTGAAATTTTCGGACCAAAAGTGACCATATCGGCGTCACCTTTCTTTATCCACCAAAACTGTGTTGTTTTCGCTCTAATGTGTCCCAAACATGTTTATATTGTTTATAGGTCATAATGAGAGCTTTTCTGCGAGAAAAGCTTTCCGTGAAATTTTCGGTACAAAAGTGACCATATCGGCGTCACCTTTATTTATCCACCAAAACTGTGTTGTTTTCGCTCAAACGTGTCCCAAACATGTTTATATGGTTTATAGGTCATAATGGAAGCTTTGTGCGCGAAAAGCATTCCGCGAAAATTTCGGACCAAAAGTGACCATATCGGCGTCACCTTTCTTTATTCAACAAAACTGTGTTGTTTTCGCTCAAATTTGTCCCAAACATCTTTATAAGGTTTATAGGTCATAATGGGAGCTTTCTGCGCGAAAAGCTTTCCTTGAAATTTTCGGACCAAAAGTGACCATATCGGCGTCACCTTTCTTTATCCACCAAAACTGTGTTGTTTTCGCTCTAATGTGTCCCAAACATGTTTATATGGTTTATAGGTCATAATGGGAGCTTTCTGCGTGAAAAGCTTTCCGTGAAATTTTCGGACCAAAAGTGACCATATCAGCGTCACCTTTCTTTATCCACCAAAACTGTGTTGTTTTCGCTCTAATGTGTCCCAAACATGTTTATATGGTTTATAGGTCATAATGGGAGCTTTCTGCGAGAAAAGCTTTCCGTGAAATTTTCGGAACAAAAGTGACCATTTCGGCGTCACCTTTCTTTATCCACCAAAACTGTGTTGTTTTCGCTCAAATTTGTCCCAAACATGTTTATATTGTTTATAGGTCATAATGAGAGCTTTTTTGCGAGAAAAGCTTTCCGTGAAATTTTCGGTACAAAAGTGACCATATCGGCGTCACCTTTATTTATCCACCAAAACTGTGTTGTTTTCGCTCAAATGTGTCCCAAACATGTTTATATGGTTTATAGGTCATAATGGGAGCTTTCTGCGAGAAAAGCTTTCCGTGAAATTTTCGGAGCAAAAGTGACCATTTCGGCGTCACCTTTCTTTATCCACCAAAACTGTGTTGTTTTCGCTCAAATTTGTCCCAAACATGTTTATATTGTTTATAGGTCATAATGAGAGCTTTTCTGCGAGAAAAGCTTTCTGTGAAATTTTCGGTACAAAAGTGACCATATCGGCGTCACCTTTATTTATCCACCAAAACTGTGTTGTTTTCGCTCAAACGTGTCCCAAACATGTTTATATGGTTTATAGGTCATAATGGAAGCTTTGTGCGCGAAAAGCATTCCGCGAAAATTTCGGACCAAAAGTGACCATATCGGCGTCACCTTTCTTTATTCAACAAAACTGTGTTGTTTTCGCTCAAATTTGTCCCAAACATCTTTATAAGGTTTATAGGTCATAATGGGAGCTTTCTGCGCGAAAAGTTTTCCTTGAAATTTTCGGACCAAAAGTGACCATATCGGCGTCACCTTTCTTTATCCACCAAAACTGTGTTGTTTTCGCTGAAATGTGTCCCAAACATGTTTATATGGTTTATAGGTCATAATGTGAGCTTTCTGCGAGAAAAGCTTTCCGTGAAATTTTCGGAGCAAAAGTGACCATTTCGGCGTCACCTTTCTTTATCCATTAAAACTTTGTTGTTTTCGCTCAAATGTGTCCCAAACATGTTTATATGGTTTATAGGTCATAATGGGAGGTTTCTGCGTGAAAAGCTTTCCGTGAAATTTTCGGACCAAAAGTGACCATATCCGCGTCACCTTTCTTTATCCACAAAAACTGTGTTGTTTTCGCTCTAATGTGTCCCAAACATGTTTATATGGTTTATAGGTCATAATGGGAGGTTTCTGCGTGAAAAGCTTTCCGTGAAATTTTCGGACCAAAAGTACCCATATCCGCGTCACCTTTCTTTATCCACCAAAACTGTGTTGTTTTCGCTCTAATGTGTCCCAAACATGTTTATATGGTTTATAGGTCATAATGGGAGCTTTCTGCGAGAAAAGCTTTCCGTGAAATTTTCGGAACAAAAGTGACCATTTCGGCGTCACCTTTCTTTATCCACCAAAACTGTGTTGATTTCGCTCAAATGTGTCCCAAACATGTTTATATGGTTTATAGGTCATAATGGGAGCTTTCTGCGAGAAAAGCTTTCCGTGAAATTTTCGGAGCAAAAGTGACCATTTCGGCGTCACCTTTCTTTATCCACCAAAACTTTGTTTTTTTCGCTCAAATTTGTCCCAAACATGTTTACATGATTTATAGGTTATAATGGGAGCTTTCTGCGCGAAATGCTTTTCGTGAAATTTTCGGACCAAAAGTGACCATATCGGCGTCACCTTTATTTATCCACCAAAACTGTGTTGTTTTCGCTCAAACGTGTCCCAAACATGTTTATATGGTTTATAGGTCATAATGGGAGCTTTCTGCGAGAAAAGCTTTCCGTGAAATTTTCGGACCAAAAGTGACCATTTCGGCGTCACCTTTCTTTATCCACCAAAACTGTGTTGTTTTCGATCAAATGTGTCCCAAACATGTTTATATGATTTATAGGTCATAATGGGAGCTTTCTGCGTGAAAAGCTTTCCGTGAAATTTTCGGAGCAAAAGTGACCATTTCGGCGTCACCTTTCTTTATCCACCAAAACTGTGCTGTTTTCGCTGAAATGTGTCCCAAACATGTTTATATGGTTTATAGGTCATAATGGGAGCTTTCTGCGCGAAAAGCTTTCCGTGAAATTTTCGGACCAAAAGTGACCATTTCGGCGTCACCTTTCTTTATCCACCAAAACTGTGTTGTTTTCGCTCAAATGTGTCCCAAACATGTTTATATGGTTTATAGGTCATAATGGGAGCTTTCTGCGAGAAAAGCTTTCCGTAAAATTTTCGGAGCAAAAGTGACCATTTCGGCGTCACCTTTCTTTATCCACCAAAGCTTTGTTGTTTTCGCTCAAATGTGTCACAAACATGTTTATATGGTTTATAGGTCATAATGGGAGGTTTCTGTGCGAAAAGCTTTCCGTGAAATTTTCGGACCAAAAGTGACCATATCGGCGTCACCTTTCTTTATCCACCAAAACTGTGTTGTTTTGGGTCAAATTTGTCCCAAACATGTTTATATGGTTTATAGGTCATAATGGGAGGTTTCTGTGCGAAAAGCTTTCCGTGAAATTTTCGGACCAAAAGTGACCATATCGGCGTCACCTTTCTTTATCCACCAAAACTGTGTTGTTTTCGCTCAAATGTGTCCCGAACATGTTTATATGGTTTATAGGTCATAATGGGAGGTTTCTGCGTGAAAAGCTTTCCGTGAAATTTTCGGACCAAAAGTGACCATATCAGCGTCACCTTTCTTTATCCACCAAAACTGTGTTGTTTTCGCTCTAATGTGTCCCAAACATGTTTATATGGTTTATAGGTCATAATGGCAGCTTTCTGCGAGAAAAGCTTTCCGTGAAATTTTCGGAACAAAAGTGACCATTTCGGCGTCACCTTTCTTTATCCACCAAAACTGTGTTGTTTTCGCTCAAATTTGTCCCAAACATGTTTATATTGTTTATAGGTCATAATGAGAGCTTTTCTGCGAGAAAAGCTTTCCGTGAAATTTTCGGTACAAAAGTGACCATATCGGCGTCACCTTTATTTATCCACATAAACTGTGTTGTTTTCGCTCAAACGTGTCCCAAACATGTTTATATGGTTTATAGGTCATAATGGGAGCTTTCTGCGAGAAAAGCTTTCCGTGAAATTTTCGGACCAAAAGTGACCATATCGGCGTCACCTTTCTTTATCCACCAAAACTGTGTTGTTTTCGCTCAAATGTGTCCCGAACATGTTTATATGGTTTATAGGTCATAATGGGAGGTTTCTGCGTGAAAAGCTTTCCGTGAAATTTTCGGACCAAAAGTGACCATATCAGCGTCACCTTTCTTCATCCACCAAAACTGTGTTGTTTTCGCTCTAATGTGTCCCAAACATGTTTATATGGTTTATAGGTCATAATGGGAGCTTTCTGCGAGAAAAGCTTTCCGTGAAATTTTCGGAGCAAAAGTGACCATTTCGGCGTCACCTTTCTTTATCCACCAAAACTGTGTTGTTTTCGCTCAAATTTGTCCCAAACATGTTTATATTGTTTATAGGTCATAATGAGAGCTTTTTTGCGAGAAAAGCTTTCCGTGAAATTTTCGGTACAAAAGTGACCATATCGGCGTCACCTTTATTTATCCACCAAAACTGTGTTGTTTTCGCTCAAATGTGTCCCAAACATGTTTATATGGTTTATAGGTCATAATGGGAGCTTAATGCGTGAAAAGCTTTCCGTGAAATTTTCGGACCAAAAGTGACCATATCGGCATCACCTTTCTTTATCCACCAAAACTGTGTTGTTTTCGCTGAAATGTGTCCCAAACATGTTTATATGGTTTATAGGTCATAATGGGAGCTTTCTGCGAGAAAAGTTTTCCGTGAAATTTTCGGACCAAAAGTGACCATATCGGCGTCACCTTTCTTTATCCACCAAAACTGTGTTGTTTTCGCTGAAATGTGTCCCAAACATGTTTATATGGTTTATAGGTCATAATGGGAGCTTTCTGCGAGAAAAGCTTTCCGTGAAATTTTCGGAGCAAAAGTGACCATATCGGCGTCACCTTTCTTTATCCACCATAATTGTGTTGTTTTCCCTCAAATGTGTCCCAAACATGTTTATATGGTTTATAGTTCATAATGGAAGCTTTGTGCGCGAAAAGCTTTCCGCGAAAATTTCGGACCAAAAGTGACCATATCGGCGTCACCTTTCTTTATTCAACAAAACTGTGTTGTTTTTGCTCAAATTTGTCCCAAACATCTTTATAAGGTTTATAGGTCATAATGGGAGCTTTCTGCGCGAAAAGCTTTCCTTGAAATTTTCGGACCAAAAGTGACCATATCGGCGTAACCTTTCTTTATCCACCAAAACTGTGTTGTTTTCGCTGAAATGTGTCCCAAACATGTTTATATGGTTTATAGGTCATAATGGGAGCTTTCTGCGAGAAAAGCTTTCCGTGAAATTTTCGGAGCAAAAGTGACCATTTCGGCGTCACCTTTCTTTATCCATTAAAACTTTGTTGTTTTCGCTCAAATGTGTCCCAAACATGTTTATATGGTTTATAAGTCATAATGGGAGGTTTCTGCGTGAAAAGCTTTCCGTGAAATTTTCGGACCAAAAGTGACCATATCCGCGTCACCTTTCTTTATCCACCAAAACTGTGTTGTTTTCGCTCTAATGTGTCCCAAACATGTTTATATGGTTTATAGGTCATAATGGGAGCTTTCTGCGAGAAAAGCTTTCCGTGAAATTTTCGGAACAAAAGTGACCATTTCGGCGTCACCTTTCTTTATCCACCAAAACTTTGTTGATTTCGCTCAAATGTGTCCCAAACATGTTTATATGGTTGGTCATAATGGGAGCTTTCTGCGAGAAAAGCTTTCCGTGAAATTTTCGGAGCAAAAGTGACCATTTCGGCGTCACATTTCTTTATCCACCAAAACTTTGTTTTTTTCGCTCAAATTTGTCCCAAACATGTTTACATGGTTTATAGGTTATAATGGGAGCTTTCTGCGCGAAAAGCTTTTCGTGAAATTTTCGGACCAAAAGTGACCATATCGGCGTCACCTTTATTTATCCACCAAAACTGTGTTGTTTTCGCTCAAACGTGTCCCAAACATGTTTATATGGTTTATAGGTCATAATGGGAGTTTTCTGCGAGAAAATCTTTCCGTGAAATTTTCGGACCAAAAGTGACCATTTCGGCGTCACCTTTCTTTATCCACCAAAACTGTGTTGTTTTCGCTGAAATGTGTCCCAAACATGTTTATATGGTTTATAGGTCATAATGGGAGCTTTCTGCGAGAAAAGCTTTCCGTGAAATTTTCGGACCAAAAGTGACCATATCGGCGTCACCTTTCTTTATCCACCAAAACTGTGTTGTTTTCGCTCAAATGTGTCCCGAACATGTTTATATGGTTTATAGGTCATAATGGGAGGTTTCTGCGTGAAAAGCTTTCCGTGAAATTTTCGGACCAAAAGTGACCATATCAGCGTCACCTTTCTTCATCCACCAAAACTGTGTTGTTTTCGCTCTAATGTGTCCCAAACATGTTTATATGGTTTATAGGTCATAATGGGAGCTTTCTGCGAGAAAAGCTTTCCGTGAAATTTTCGGAGCAAAAGTGACCATTTCGGCGTCACCTTTCTTTATCCACCAAAACTGTGTTGTTTTCGCTCAAATTTGTCCCAAACATGTTTATATTGTTTATAGGTCATAATGAGAGCTTTTTTGCGAGAAAAGCTTTCCGTGAAATTTTCGGTACAAAAGTGACCATATCGGCGTCACCTTTATTTATCCACCAAAACTATGTTGTTTTCGCTCAAATGTGTCCCAAACATGTTTATATGGTTTATAGGTCATAATGGGAGCTTAATGCGTGAAAAGCTTTCCGTGAAATTTTCGGACCAAAAGTGACCATATTGGCGTCACCTTTCTTTATCCACCAAAACTGTGTTGTTTTCGCTGAAATGTGTCCCAAACATGTTTATATGGTTTATAGGTCATAATGGGAGCTTTCTGCGAGAAAAGTTTTCCGTGAAATTTTCGGACCAAAAGTGACCATATCGGCGTCACCTTTCTTTATCCACCAAAACTGTGTTGTTTTCGCTGAAATGTGTTCCAAACATGTTTATATGGTTTATAGGTCATAATGGGAGCTTTCTGCGAGAAAAGCTTTCCGTGAAATTTTCGGAGCAAAAGTGACCATATCGGCGTCACCTTTCTTTATCCACCAAAATTGTGTTGTTTTCCCTCAAATGTGTCCCAAACATGTTTATATGGTTTATAGTTCATAATGGAAGCTTTGTGCGCGAAAAGCTTTCCGCGAAAATTTCGGACCAAAAGTGACCATATCGGCGTCACCTTTCTTTATTCAACAAAACTGTGTTGTTTTCGTTCAAATTTGTCCCAAACATCTTTATATGGTTTATAGGTCATAATGGGAGCTTTCTGCGCGAAAAGCTTTCCTTGAAATTTTCGGATCAAAAGTGACCATATCGGCGTCACCTTTCTTTATCCACCAAAACTGTGTTGTTTTCGCTGAAATGTGTCCCAAACATGTTTATATGGTTTATAGGTCATAATGGGAGCTTTCTGCGAGAAAAGCTTTCCGTGAAATTTTCGGAGCAAAAGTGACCATTTCGGCGTCACCTTTCTTTATCCATTAAAACTTTGTTGTTTTCGCTCAAATGTGTCCCAAACATGTTTATATGGTTTATAAGTCATAATGGGAGGTTTCTGCGTGAAAAGCTTTCCGTGAAATTTTCGGACCAAAAGTGACCATATCCGCGTCACCTTTCTTTATCCACCAAAACTGTGTTGTTTTCGCTCTAATGTGTCCCAAACATGTTTATATGGTTTATAGGTCATAATGGGAGCTTTCTGCGAGAAAAGCTTTCCGTGAAATTTTCGGAACAAAAGTGACCATTTCGGCGTCACCTTTCTTTATCCACCAAAACTGTGTTGATTTCGCTCAAATGTGTCCCAAACATGTTTATATGGTTTATAGGTCATAATGGGAGCTTTCTGCGAGAAAAGCTTTCCGTGAAATTTTCGGAGCAAAAGTGACCATTTCGGCGTCACATTTCTTTATCCACCAAAACTTTGTTTTTTTCGCTCAAATTTGTCCCAAACATGTTTACATGGTTTATAGGTTATAATGGGAGCTTTCTGCGCGAAAAGCTTTTCGTGAAATTTTCGGACCAAAAGTGACCATATCGGCATCACCTTTATTTATCCACCAAAACTGTGTTGTTTTCGCTCAAACGTGTCCCAAACATGTTTATATGGTTTATAGGTCATAATGGGAGCTTTCTGCGTGAAAAGCTTTCCGTGAAATTTTCGGAGCAAAAGTGACCATTTCGGCGTCACCTTTCTTTATCCACCAAAACTGTGTTGTTTTCGCTGAAATGTGTCCAAAACATGTTTATATGGTTTATTGGTCATAATGGGAGCTTTCTGCGCGAAAAGCTTTCCGTGAAATTTTCGGCCAAAAGTGACCATTTCGGCGTCACCTTTCTTTATCCACCAAAACTGTGTTGTTTTCGCTCAAATGTGTCCCAAACATGTTTATATGGTTTATAGGTCATAATGGGAGCTTAATGCGTGAAAAGCTTTCCGTGAAATTTTCGGACCAAAAGTGACCATATCGGCGTCACCTTTCTTAATCCACCAAAACTGTGTTGTTTTCGCTGAAATGTGTCCCAAACATGTTTATATGGTTTATAGGTCATAATGGGAGCTTTCTGCGAGAAAAGTTTTCCGCGAAATTTTCGGACCAAAAGTGACCATATCGGCGTCACCTTTCTTTATCCACCAAAACTGTGTTGATTTCGCTCAAATGTGTCCCAAACATGTTTATATGGTTTATAGGTCATAATGGGAGGTTTCTGCGTGAAAAGCTTTCCGTGAAATTTTCGGAGCAAAAGTGACCATTTCGGCGTCACCTTTCTTTATCCACCAAAACTGTGTTGTTTTCGCTGAAATGTGTCCAAAACATGTTTATATGGTTTATTGGTCATAATGGGAGCTTTCTGCGCGAAAAGCTTTCCGTGAAATTTTCGGCCAAAAGTGACCATTTCGGCGTCACCTTTCTTTATCCACCAAAACTGTGTTGTTTTCGCTCAAATGTGTCCCAAACATGTTTATATGGTTTATAGGTCATAATGGGAGCTTAATGCGTGAAAAGCTTTCCGTGAAATTTTCGGACCAAAAGTGACCATATCGGCGTCACCTTTCTTAATCCACCAAAACTGTGTTGTTTTCGCTGAAATGTGTCCCAAACATGTTTATATGGTTTATAGGTCATAATGGGAGCTTTCTGCGAGAAAAGTTTTCCGTGAAATTTTCGGACCAAAAGTGACCATATCGGCGTCACCTTTCTTTATCCACCAAAACTGTGTTGATTTCGCTCAAATGTGTCCCAAACATGTTTATATGGTTTATAGGTCATAATGGGAGGTTTCTGCGTGAAAAGCTTTCCGTGAAATTTTTTGACCAAAAGTGACCATATCCGCGTCACCTTTCTTTATCCACCAAAACTGTGTTGTTTTCGCTCTAATGTGTCCCAAACATGTTTATATGGTTTATAGGTCATAATGGGAGCTTTCTGCGAGAAAAGCTTTCCGTGAAATTTTCGGAACAAAAGTGACCATTTCGGCGTCACCTTTCTTTATCCACCAAAACTGTGTTGATTTCGCTCAAATGTGTCCCAAACATGTTTATATGGTTTATAGGTCATAATGGGAGCTTTCTGCGAGAAAAGCTTTCCGTGAAATTTTCGGTACAAAAGTGACCATATCGGCGTCACCTTTATTTATCCACCAAAACTGTGTTGTTTTCGCTCAAATGTGTCCCAAACATGTTTATATGGTTTATAGGTCATAATGGGAGCTTAATGCGTGAAAAGCTTTCCGTGAAATTTTCGGACCAAAAGTGACCATATCGGCGTCACCTTTCTTAATCCACCAAAACTGTGTTGTTTTCGCTGAAATGTGTCCCAAACATGTTTATATGGTTTATAGGTCATAATGGGAGCTTTCTGCGAGAAAAGTTTTCCGTGAAATTTTCGGACCAAAAGTGACCATATCGGCGTCACCTTTCTTTATCCACAAAAACTGTGTTGTTTTCGCTGAAATGTGTCCCAAACATGTTTATATGGTTTATAGGTCATAATGGGAGCTTTCTGCGAGAAATGCTTTCCGTGAAATTTTCGGAGCAAAAGTGACCATATCGGCGTCACCTTTCTTTATCCACCAAAATTGTGTTGTTTTCCCTCAAATGTGTCCCAAACATGTTTATATGGTTTATAGTTCATAATGGAAGCTTTGTGCGCGAAAAGCTTTCCGCGAAAATTTCGGACCAAAAGTGACCATATCGGCGTCACCTTTCTTTATTTAACAAAACTGTGTTGTTTTCGCTCAAATTTGTCCCAAACATCTTTATAAGGTTTATAGGTCATAATGGGAGCTTTCTGCGCGAAAAGCTTTCCTTGAAATTTTCGGACCAAAAGTGACCATATCGGCGTCACCTTTCTTTATCCACCAAAACTGTGTTGTTTTCGCTGAAATGTGTCCCAAACATGTTTATATGGTTTATAGGTCATAATGGGAGCTTTCTGCGAGAAAAGCTTTCCGTGAAATTTTCGGAGCAAAAGCGACCATTTCGGCGTCACCTTTCTTTATCCATTAAAACTTTGTTGTTTTCGCTCAAATGTGTCCCAAACATGTTTATATGGTTTATAGGTCATAATGGGAGGTTTCTGCGTGAAAAGCTTTCCGTGAAATTTTCGGACCAAAAGTGACCATATCCGCGTCACCTTTCTTTATCCACCAAAACTGTGTTGTTTTCGCTCTAATGTGTCCCAAACATATTTATATGGTTTATAGGTCATAATGGGAGCTTTCTGCGAGAAAAGCTTTCCGTGAAATTTTCGGAGCAAAAGTGACCATTTCGGCGTCACCTTTCTTTATCCATTAAAACTTTGTTGTTTTCGCTCAAATGTGTCCCAAACATGTTTATAGGGTTTATAGGTCATAATGGGATGTTTCTGCGTGAAAAGCTTTCCGTGAAATTTTTTGACCAAAAGTGACCATATCCGCGTCACCTTTCTTTATCCACCAAAACTGTGTTGTTTTCGCTCTAATGTGTCCCAAACATGTTTATATGGTTTATAGGTCATAATGGGAGCTTTCTGCGAGAAAAGCTTTCCGTGAAATTTTCGGAACAAAAGTGACCATTTCGGCGTCACCTTTCTTTATCCACCAAAACTGTGTTGATTTCGCTCAAATGTGTCCCAAACATGTTTATATGGTTTATAGGTCATAATGGGAGCTTTCTGCGAGAAAAGCTTTCCGTGAAATTTTCGGTACAAAAGTGACCATATCGGCGTCACCTTTATTTATCCACCAAAACTGTGTTGTTTTCGCTCAAATGTGTCCCAAACATGTTTATATGGTTTATAGGTCATAATGGGAGCTTAATGCGTGAAAAGCTTTCCGTGAAATTTTCGGACCAAAAGTGACCATATCGGCGTCACCTTTCTTAATCCACCAAAACTGTGTTGTTTTCGCTGAAATGTGTCCCAAACATGTTTATATGGTTTATAGGTCATAATGGGAGCTTTCTGCGAGAAAAGTTTTCCGTGAAATTTTCGGACCAAAAGTGACCATATCGGCGTCACCTTTCTTTATCCACCAAAACTGTGTTGTTTTCGCTGAAATGTGTCCCAAACATGTTTATATGGTTTATAGGTCATAATGGGAGCTTTCTGCGAGAAATGCTTTCCGTGAAATTTTCGGAGCAAAAGTGACCATATCGGCGTCACCTTTCTTTATCCACCAAAATTGTGTTGTTTTCCCTCAAATGTGTCCCAAACATGTTTATATGGTTTATAGTTCATAATGGAAGCTTTGTGCGCGAAAAGCTTTCCGCGAAAATTTCGGACCAAAAGTGACCATATCGGCGTCACCTTTCTTTATTTAACAAAACTGTGTTGTTTTCGCTCAAATTTGTCCCAAACATCTTTATAAGGTTTATAGGTCATAATGGGAGCTTTCTGCGCGAAAAGCTTTCCTTGAAATTTTCGGACCAAAAGTGACCATATCGGCGTCACCTTTCTTTATCCACCAAAACTGTGTTGTTTTCGCTGAAATGTGTCCCAAACATGTTTATATGGTTTATAGGTCATAATGGGAGCTTTCTGCGAGAAAAGCTTTCCGTGAAATTTTCGGAGCAAAAGTGACCATTTCGGCGTCACCTTTCTTTATCCATTAAAACTTTGTTGTTTTCGCTCAAATGTGTCCCAAACATGTTTATATGGTTTATAGGTCATAATGGGAGGTTTCTGCGTGAAAAGCTTTCCGTGAAATTTTCGGACCAAAAGTGACCATATCCGCGTCACCTTTCTTTATCCACCAAAACTGTGTTGTTTTCGCTCTAATGTGTCCCAAACATATTTATATGGTTTATAGGTCATAATGGGAGCTTTCTGCGAGAAAAGCTTTCCGTGAAATTTTCGGAGCAAAAGTGACCATTTCGGCGTCACCTTTCTTTATCCATTAAAACTTTGTTGTTTTCGCTCAAATGTGTCCCAAACATGTTTATAGGGTTTATAGGTCATAATGGGATGTTTCTGCGTGAAAAGCTTTCCGTGAAATTTTTTGACCAAAAGTGACCATATCCGCGTCACCTTTCTTTATCCACCAAAACTGTGTTGTTTTCGCTCTAATGTGTCCCAAACATGTTTATATGGTTTATAGGTCATAATGGGAGCTTTCTGCGAGAAAAGCTTTCCGTGAAATTTTCGGAACAAAAGTGACCATTTCGGCGTCACCTTTCTTTATCCACCAAAACTGTGTTGATTTCGCTCAAATGTGTCCCAAACATGTTTATATGGTTTATAGGTCATAATGGGAGCTTTCTGCGAGAAAAGCTTTCCGTGAAATTTTCGGTACAAAAGTGACCATATCGGCGTCACCTTTATTTATCCACCAAAACTGTGTTGTTTTCGCTCAAATGTGTCCCAAACATGTTTATATGGTTTATAGGTCATAATGGGAGCTTAATGCGTGAAAAGCTTTCCCTGAAATTTTCGGACCAAAAGTGACCATATCGGCGTCACCTTTCTTAATCCACCAAAACTGTGTTGTTTTCGCTGAAATGTGTCCCAAACATGTTTATATGGTTTATAGGTCATAATGGGAGCTTTCTGCGAGAAAAGTTTTCCGTGAAATTTTCGGACCAAAAGTGACCATATCGGCGTCACCTCTTTATCCACCAAAACTGTGTTGTTTTCGCTGAAATGTGTCCCAAACATGTTTATATGGTTTATAGGTCATAATGGGAGCTTTCTGCGAGAAAAGCTTTCCGTGAAATTTTCGGAGCAAAAGTGACCATATCGGCGTCACCTTTCTTTATCCACCAAAATTGTGTTGTTTTCCCTCAAATGTGTCCCAAACATGTTTATATGGTTTATAGTTCATAATGGAAGCTTTGTGCGCGAAAAGCTTTCCGCGAAAATTTCGGACCAAAAGTGACCATATCGGCGTCACCTTTCTTTATTCAACAAAACTGTGTTGTTTTCGCTCAAATTTGTCCCAAACATCTTTATAAGGTTTATAGGTCATAATGGGAGCTTTCTGCGCGAAAAGCTTTCCTTGAAATTTTCGGACCAAAAGTGACCATATCGGCGTCACCTTTCTTTATCCACCAAAACTGTGTTGTTTTCGCTGAAATGTGTCCCAAACATGTTTATATGGTTTATAGGTCATAATGGGAGCTTTCTGCGAGAAAAGCTTTCCGTGAAATTTTCGGAGAAAAAGTGACCATTTCGGCGTCACCTTTCTTTATCCATTAAAACTTTGTTGTTTTCGCTCAAATGTGTCCCAAACATGTTTATATGGTTTATAGGTCATAATGGGAGGTTTCTGCGTGAAAAGCTTTCCGTGAAATTTTCGGACCAAAAGTGACCATTTCGGCGTCACCTTTCTTTATCCACCAAAACTGTGTTGTTTTCGCTCAAATGTGTCCCAAACATGTTTATATGGTTTATAGGTCATAATGGGAGCTTTCTGCGAGAAAAGCTTTCCGTGAAATTTTCGGAGCAAAAGTGACCATTTCGGCGTCACATTTCTTTATCCACCAAAACTTTGTTTTTTTCGCTCAAATTTGTCCCAAACAAGTTTACATGGTTTATAGGTTATAATGGGAGCTTTCTGCGCGAAAAGCTTTTCGTGAAATTTTCGGACCAAAAGTGACCATATCGGCGTCACCTTTATTTATCCACCAAAACTGTGTTGTTTTCGCTCAAACGTGTCCCAAACATGTTTATATGGTTTATAGGTCATAATGGGAGCTTTCTGCGAGAAAATCTTTCCGTGAAATTTTCGGACCAAAAGTGACCATTTCGGCGTCACCTTTCTTTATCCACCAAAACTGTGTTGTTTTCGCTCAAATGTGTCCCAAACATGTTTATATGGTTTATAGGTCATAATGGGAGCTTTCTGCGTGAAAAGCTTTCCGTGAAATTTTCGGAGCAAAAGTGACCATTTCGGCGTCACCTTTCTTTATCCACCAAAACTGTGTTGTTTTCGCTGAAATGTGTCCCAAACATGTTTATATGGTTTATAGGTCATAATGGGAGCTTTCTGCGCGAAAAGCTTTCCGTGAAATTTTCGGACCAAAAGTGACCATTTCGGCGTCACCTTTCTTTATCCACCAAAACTGTGTTGTTTTCGCTCAAATGTGTCCCAAACATGTTTATATGGTTTATAGGTCATAATGGGAGCTTTCTGCGAGAAAAGCTTTCCGTGAAATTTTCGGAGCAAAAGTGACCATTTCGGCGTCACCTTTCTTTATCCATTAAAACTTTGTTGTTTTCGCTCAAATGTGTCCCAAACATGTTTATATGGTTTATAGGTCATAATGGGAGGTTTCTGCGTGAAAAGCTTTCCGTGAAATTTTTTGACCAAAAGTGACCATATCCGCATCACTTTTCTTTATCCACCAAAACTGTGTTGTTTTCGCTCTAATGTGTCCCAAACATGTTTATATGGTTTATAGGTCATAATGGGAGCTTTCTGCGAGAAAAGCTTTCCGTGAAATTTTCGGAACAAAAGTGACCATTTCGGCGTCACCTTTCTTTATCCACCAAAACTGTGTTGATTTCGCTCAAATGTGTCCCAAACATGTTTATATGGTTTATAGGTCATAATGGGAGCTTTCTGCGAGAAAAGCTTTCCGTGAAATTTTCGGAGCAAAAGTGACCATTTCGGCGTCACCTTTCTTTATCCACCAAAACTTTGTTTTTTTCGCTCAAATTTGTCCCAAACATGTTTACATGGTTTATAGGTTATAATGGGAGCTTTCTGCGCGAAAAGCTTTTCGTGAAATTTTCGGACCAAAAGTGACCATATCGGCGTCACCTTTATTTATCCACCAAAACTGTGTTGTTTTCGCTCAAACGTGTCCCAAACATGTTTATATGGTTTATAGGTCATAATGGGAGCTTTCTGCGAGAAAAGCTTTCCGTGAAATTTTTGGACCAAAAGTGACCATTTCGGCGTCACCTTTCTTTATCCACCAAAACTGTGTTGTTTTCGATCAAATGTGTCCCAAACATGTTTATATGGTTTATAGGTCATAATGGGAGCTTTCTGCGTGAAAAGCTTTCCGTGAAATTTTCGGAGCAAAAGTGACCATTTCGGCGTCACCTTTCTTTATCCACCAAAACTGTGTTGTTTTCGCTGAAATGTGTCCCAAACATGTTTATATGGTTTATAGTTCATAATGGGAGCTTTCTGCGTGAAAAGCTTTCCGTGAAATTTTCGGACCAAAAGTGACCATTTCGGCGTCACCTTTCTTTATCCACCAAAACTGTGTTGTTTTTGCTCAAATGTGTCTCAAACATGTTTATATGGTTTATAGGTCATAATGGGAGCTTTCTGCGAGAAAAGCTTTCCGTAAAATTTTCGGAGCAAAAGTGACCATTTCGGCGTCACCTTTCTTTATCCACCAAAGCTTTGTTGTTTTCGCTCAAATGTGTCACAAACATGTTTATATGGTTTATAGGTCATAATGGGAGGTTTCTGTGCGAAAAGCTTTCCGTGAAATTTTCGGACCAAAAGTGACCATATCGGCGTCACCTTTCTTTATCCACCAAAACTGTGTTGTTTTGGGTCAAATTTGTCCCAAACATGTTTATATGGTTTATAGGTCATAATGGGAGGTTTCTGTGCGAAAAGCTTTCCGTGAAATTTTCGGACCAAAAGTGACCATATCGGCGTCACCTTTCTTTATCCAACAAAACTGTGTTGTTTTCGCTCAAATGTGTCCCGAACATGTTTATATGGTTTATAGGTCATAATGGGAGGTTTCTGCGTGAAAAGCTTTCCGTGAAATTTTCGGACCAAAAGTGACCATATCGGCATAATCTTTCTTTATCCTCCAAAACTGTGTTGTTTTCGCTCAAATGTGTCCCAAACATGTCTATAAGGTTTATAGGTCATAATGGGAGCTTTCTGAGCGAAAAGCTTTCCGTGAAATTTTCGGACCAAAAGTGACCATATCGGCGTCACCTTTCTTTATCCACCAAAACTGTGTTGTTTTCGATCAAATGTGTCCCGAACATGTTTATATGGTTTATAGGTCATAATGGGAGGTTTCTGCGTGAAAAGCTTTCCGTGAAATTTTCGGACCAAAAGTGACCATATTAGCGTCACCTTTCTTTATCCACCAACACTGTGTTGTTTTCGCTCTAATGTGTCCCAAACATGTTTATATGGTTTATAGGTCATAATGGGAGCTTTCTGCGAGAAAAGCTTTCCGTGAAATTTTCGGAGCAAAAGTGACCATTTCGGCGTCACCTTTCTTTATCCACCAAAACATTGTTTTTTTCGCTCAAATTTGTCCCAAACATGTTTACATGGTTTATAGGTTATAATGGGAGCTTTCTGCGCGAAAAGCTTTTCGTGAAATTTTCGGACCAAAAGTGACCATATCGGCGTCACCTTTATTTATCCACCAAAACTGTGTTGTTTTCGCTGAAATGTGTCCCAAACATGTTTATATGGTTTATAGGTCATAATGGGAGCTTTCTGCGAGAAAAGCTTTCCGTGAAATTTTCGGAGCAAAAGTGACCATTTCGGCGTCACCTTTCTTTATCCATTAAAACTTTGTTGTTTTCGCTCAAATGTGTCCCAAACATGTTTATATGGTTTATAGGTCATAATGGGAGGTTTCTGCGTGAAAAGCTTTCCGTGAAATTTTCGGACCAAAAGTGACCATATCCGCGTCACCTTTCTTTATCCACCAAAACTGTGTTGTTTTCGCTCTAATGTGTCCCAAACATGTTTATATGGTTTATAGGTCATAATGGGAGCTTTCTGCGAGAAAAGCTTTCCGTGAAATTTTCGGAACAAAAGTGACCATTTCGGCGTCACCTTTCTTTATCCACCAAAACTGTGTTGATTTCGCTCAAATGTGTCCCAAACATGTTTATATGGTTTATAGGTCATAATGGGAGCTTTCTGCGAGAAAAGCTTTCCGTGAAATTTTCGGAGCAAAAGTGACCATTTCGGCGTCACATTTCTTTATCCACCAAAACTTTGTTTTTTTCGCTCAAATTTGTCCCAAACATGTTTACATGGTTTATAGGTTATAATGGGAGCTTTCTGCGCGAAAAGCTTTTCGTGAAATTTTCGGACCAAAAGTGACCATATCGGCGTCACCTTTATTTATCCACCAAAACTGTGTTGTTTTCGCTCAAACGTGTCCCAAACATGTTTATATGGTTTATAGGTCATAATGGGAGCTTTCTGCGAGAAAATCTTTCCGTGAAATTTTCGGACCAAAAGTGACCATTTCGGCGTCACCTTTCTTTATCCACCAAAACTGTGTTGTTTTCGCTCAAATGTGTCCCAAACATGTTTATATGGTTTATAGGTCATAATGGGAGCTTTCTGTGCGAAAAGCTTTCCGTGAAATTTTCGGACCAAAAGTGACTATATCGGCGTCCCCTTTCTTTATCCACCAAAACTGTGTTGTTTTCGCTCAAATGTGTCCCGAACATGTTTATATGGTTTATAGGTCATAATGGGAGGTTTCTGCGTGAAAAGCTTTCCGTGAAATTTTCGGACCAAAAGTGACCATATCAGCGTCACCTTTCTTTATCCACCAAAACTGTGTTGTTTTCGCTCTAATGTGTCCCAAACATGTTTATATGGTTTATAGGTCATAATGGGAGCTTTCTGCGAGAAAAGCTTTCCGTGAAATTTTCGGAGCAAAAGTGACCATTTCGGCGTCACCTTTCTTTATCCACCAAAACTGTGTTGTTTTCGCTCAAATTTGTCCCAAACATGTTTATATTGTTTATAGGTCATAATGAGAGCTTTTCTGCGAGAAAAGCTTTCCGTGAAATTTTCGGTACAAAAGTGACCATATCGGCGTCACCTTTATTTATCCACCAAAACTGTGTTGTTTTCGCTCAAATGTGTCCCAAACATGTTTATATGGTTTATAGGTCATAATGGGAGCTTAATGCGTGAAAAGCTTTCCGTGAAATTTTCGGACCAAAAGTGACCATATCGGCGTCACCTTTCTTTATCCACCAAAACTGTGTTGTTTTCGCTGAAATGTGTCCCAAACATGTTTATATGGTTTATAGGTCATAATGGGAGCTTTCTGCGAGAAAAGCTTTCCGTGAAATTTTCGGAACAAAAGTGACCATTTCGGCGTCACCTTTCTTTATCCACCAAAACTGTGTTGTTTTCGCTCAAATGTGTCCCAAACATGTTTATATGGTTTATAGGTCATAATGGGAGCTTTCTGCGAGAAAAGCTTTCCGTAAAATTTTCGGAGCAAAAGTGACCATTTCGGCGTCACCTTTCTTTATCCACCAAAGCTTTGTTGTTTTCGCTCAAATGTGTCACAAACATGTTTATATGGTTTATAGGTCATAATGGGAGGTTTCTGTGCGAAAAGCTTTCCGTGAAATTTTCGGACCAAAAGTGACCATATCGGCGTCACCTTTCTTTATCCACCAAAACTGTGTTGTTTTCGCTCAAATTTCTCCCAAACATGTTTATATTGTTTATAGGTCATAATGAGAGCTTTTCTGCGAGAAAAGCTTTCCGTGAAATTTTCGGTACAAAAGTGACCATATCGGCGTCACCTTTATTTATCCACCAAAACTGTGTTGTTTTCGCTCAAATGTGTCCCAAACATGTTTATATGGTTTATAGGTCATAATGGGAGGTTTCTGCGTGAAAAGCTTTCTGTGAAATTTTCGGACAAAAAGTGACCATATCAGCGTCACCTTTATTTATCCACCAAAACTGTGTTGTTTTCGCTCTAATGTATCCCAAACATGTTTATATGGTTTATAGGTCATAATGGGAGCTTTCTGCGCGAAAAGCTTTCCGTGAAATTTTCGGACCAAAAGTGACCATATCGGCGTCACCTTTCTTTATCCACCAAAAATGTGTTGTTTTCGCTGAAATGTGTCCCAAACATGTTTATATGGTTTATAGGTCATAATGGGAGGTTTCTGCGTGAAAAGATTTCCGTGAAATTTTCGGACCAAAAGTGACCATATCGGCGTCACCTTTATTTATTCACCAAAACTGTGTTGTTTTCGCTCAAATGTGTCCCAAACATGTTTATATGGTTTATAGGTCATAATGGGAGCTTAATGCGTGAAAAGCTTTCCGTGAAATTTTCGGACCAAAAGTGACCATATCGGCGTCACCTTTCTTTATCCACCAAAACTGTGTTGTTTTCGCTGAAATGTGTCCCAAACATGTTTATATGGTTTATAGGTCATAATGGGAGCTTTCTGCGAGAAAAGCTTTCCGTGAAATTTTCGGAACAAAAGTGACCATTTCGGCGTCACCTTTCTTTATCCACCAAAACTGTGTTGTTTTCGCTCAAATGTGTCCCGAACATGTTTATATGGTTTATAGGTCATAATGGGAGGTTTCTGCGTGAAAAGCTTTCCGTGAAATTTTCGGACCAAAAGTGACCATATCAGCGTCACCTTTCTTTATCCACCAAAACTGTGTTGTTTTCGCTCTAATGTGTCCCAAACATGTTTATATGGTTTATAGGTCATAATGGGAGCTTTCTGCGAGAAAAGCTTTCCGTGAAATTTTCGGAGCAAAAGTGACCATTTCGGCGTCACCTTTCTTTATCCACCAAAACTGTGTTGTTTTCGCTCAAATTTGTCCCAAACATGTTTATATTGTTTATAGGTCATAATGAGAGCTTTTCTGCGAGAAAAGCTTTCCGTGAAATTTTCGGTACAAAAGTGACCATATCGGCGTCACCTTTATTTATCCACCAAAACTGTGTTGTTTTCGCTCAAATGTGTCCCAAACATGTTTATATGGTTTATAGGTCATAATGGGAGCTTAATGCGTGAAAAGCTTTCCGTGAAATTTTCGGACCAAAAGTGACCATATCGGCGTCACCTTTCTTTATCCACCAAAACTGTGTTGTTTTCGCTGAAATGTGTCCCAAACATGTTTATATGGTTTATAGGTCATAATGGGAGCTTTCTGCGAGAAAAGCTTTCCGTGAAATTTTCGGAACAAAAGTGACCATTTCGGCGTCACCTTTCTTTATCCACCAAAACTGTGTTGTTTTCGCTCAAATGTGTCCCAAACATGTTTATATGGTTTATAGGTCATAATGGGAGCTTTCTGCGAGAAAAGCTTTCCGTAAAATTTTCGGAGCAAAAGTGACCATTTCGGCGTCACCTTTCTTTATCCACCAAAGCTTTGTTGTTTTCGCTCAAATGTGTCACAAACATGTTTATATGGTTTATAGGTCATAATGGGAGGTTTCTGTGCGAAAAGCTTTCCGTGAAATTTTCGGACCAAAAGTGACCATATCGGCGTCACCTTTCTTTATCCACCAAAACTGTGTTATTTTCGCTCAAATTTCTCCCAAACATGTTTATATTGTTTATAGGTCATAATGAGAGCTTTTCTGCGAGAAAAGCTTTCCGTGAAATTTTCGGTACAAAAGTGACCATATCGGCGTCACCTTTATTTATCCACCAAAACTGTGTTGTTTTCGCTCAAATGTGTCCCAAACATGTTTATATGGTTTATAGGTCATAATGGGAGGTTTCTGCGTGAAAAGCTTTCTGTGAAATTTTCGGACAAAAAGTGACCATATCAGCGTCACCTTTATTTATCCACCAAAACTGTGTTGTTTTCGCTCTAATGTGTCCCAAACATGTTTATATGGTTTATAGGTCATAATGGGAGCTTTCTGCGCGAAAAGCTTTCCGTGAAATTTTCGGACCAAAAGTGACCATATCGGCGTCACCTTTCTTTATCCACCAAAAATGTGTTGTTTTCGCTGAAATGTGTCCCAAACATGTTTATATGGTTTATAGGTCATAATGGGAGGTTTCTGCGTGAAAAGATTTCCGTGAAATTTTCGGACCAAAAGTGACCATATCGGCGTCACCTTTATTTATTCACCAAAACTGTGTTGTTTTCGCTCAAATGTGTCCCAAACATGTTTATATGGTTTATAGGTCATAATGGGAGCTTAATGCGTGAAAAGCTTTCCGTGAAATTTTCGGACCAAAAGTGACCATATCGGCGTCACCTTTCTTTATCCACCAAAACTGTGTTGTTTTCGCTGAAATGTGTCCCAAACATGTTTATATGGTTTATAGGTCATAATGGGAGCTTTCTGCGAGAAAAGCTTTCCGTGAAATTTTCGGAACAAAAGTGACCATTTCGGCGTCACTTTTCTTTATCCACCAAAACTGTGTTGTTTTCGCTCTAATGTGTCCCAAACATGTTTATATGGTTTATAGGTCATAATGGGAGCTTTCTGCGAGAAAAGCTTTCCGTGAAATTTTCGGAGCAAAAGTGACCATTTCGGCGTCACCTTTCTTTATCCACCAAAACTGTGTTGTTTTCGCTCAAATTTGTCCCAAACATGTTTATATTGTTTATAGGTCATAATGAGAGCTTTTCTGCGAGAAAAGCTTTCCGTGAAATTTTCGGTACAAAAGTGACCATATCGGCGTCACCTTTATTTATCCACCAAAACTGTGTTGTTTTCGCTCAAATGTGTCCCAAACATGTTTATATGGTTTATAGGTCATAATGGGAGCTTAATGCGTGAAAAGCTTTCCGTGAAATTTTCGGACCAAAAGTGACCATATCGGCGTCACCTTTCTTTATCCACCAAAACTGTGTTGTTTTCGCTGAAATGTGTCCCAAACATGTTTATATGGTTTATAGGTCATAATGGGAGCTTTCTGCGAGAAAAGCTTTCCGTGAAATTTTCGGAACAAAAGTGACCATTTCGGCGTCACCTTTCTTTATCCACCAAAACTGTGTTGTTTTCGCTCAAATGTGTCCCAAACATGTTTATATGGTTTATAGGTCATAATGGGAGCTTTCTGCGAGAAAAGCTTTCCGTAAAATTTTCGGAGCAAAAGTGACCATTTCGGCGTCACCTTTCTTTATCCACCAAAGCTTTGTTGTTTTCGCTCAAATGTGTCACAAACATGTTTATATGGTTTATAGGTCATAATGGGAGGTTTCTGTGCGAAAAGCTTTCCGTGAAATTTTCGGACCAAAAGTGACCATATCGGCGTCACCTTTCTTTATCCACCAAAACTGTGTTATTTTCGCTCAAATTTCTCCCAAACATGTTTATATTGTTTATAGGTCATAATGAGAGCTTTTCTGCGAGAAAAGCTTTCCGTGAAATTTTCGGTACAAAAGTGACCATATCGGCGTCACCTTTATTTATCCACCAAAACTGTGTTGTTTTCGCTCAAATGTGTCCCAAACATGTTTATATGGTTTATAGGTCATAATGGGAGGTTTCTGCGTGAAAAGCTTTCTGTGAAATTTTCGGACAAAAAGTGACCATATCAGCGTCACCTTTATTTATCCACCAAAACTGTGTTGTTTTCGCTCTAATGTGTCCCAAACATGTTTATATGGTTTATAGGTCATAATGGGAGCTTTCTGCGCGAAAAGCTTTCCGTGAAATTTTCGGACCAAAAGTGACCATATCGGCGTCACCTTTCTTTATCCACCAAAAATGTGTTGTTTTCGCTGAAATGTGTCCCAAACATGTTTATATGGTTTATAGGTCATAATGGGAGGTTTCTGCGTGAAAAGATTTCCGTGAAATTTTCGGACCAAAAGTGACCATATCGGCGTCACCTTTATTTATTCACCAAAACTGTGTTGTTTTCGCTCAAATGTGTCCCAAACATGTTTATATGGTTTATAGGTCATAATGGGAGCTTAATGCGTGAAAAGCTTTCCGTGAAATTTTCGGACCAAAAGTGACCATATCGGCGTCACCTTTCTTTATCCACCAAAACTGTGTTGTTTTCGCTGAAATGTGTCCCAAACATGTTTATATGGTTTATAGGTCATAATGGGAGCTTTCTGCGAGAAAAGCTTTCCGTGAAATTTTCGGAACAAAAGTGACCATTTCGGCGTCACCTTTCTTTATCCACCAAAACTGTGTTGTTTTGGGTCAAATTTGTCCCAAAAATGTTTATATGGTTTATAGGTCATAATGGGAGGTTTCTGTGCGAAAAGCTTTCCGTGAAATTTTCGGACCAAAAGTGACCATATCGGCGTCACCTTTCTTTATCCACCAAAACTGTGTTGTTTTCGCTCAAATGTGTCCCGAACATGTTTATATGGTTTATAGGTCATAATGGGAGCTTTCTGCGCGAAAAGCTTTCCGTGAAATTTTCGGACCAAAAGTGACCATATCGGCGTCACCTTTCTTTATCCACCAAAACTGTGTTGTTTTCGCTCAAATGTGTCACAAAAATGTTTATATGGTTTATAGGTCATAATGGGAGCTTAATGCGTGAAAAGTTTTCCGTGAAATTTTCGGACCAAAAGTGACCATATCGGCGTCACCTTTCTTTATCCACCAAAACTGTGTTGTTTTCGCTGAAATGTGTCCCAAACATGTTTATATGGTTTATAGGTCATAATGGGAGCTTTCTGCGAGAAAAGCTTTCCGTGAAATTTTCGGAACAAAAGTGACCATTTCGGCGTCACCTTTCTTTATCCACCAAAACTGTGTTGTTTTCGCTCAAATGTGTCCCAAACATGTTTATATGGTTTATAGGTCATAATGGGAGCTTTCTGCGAGAAAAGATTTCCGTAAAATTTTCGGAGCAAAAGTGACCATTTCGGCGTCACCTTTCTTTATCCACCAATGCTTTGTTGTTTTCGCTCAAATGTGTCACAAAAATGTTTATATGGTTTATAGGTCATAATGGGAGCTTAATGCGTGAAAAGTTTTCCGTGAAATTTTCGGACCAAAAGTGACCATATCGGCGTCACCTTTCTTTATCCACCAAAACTGTGTTGTTTTCGCTGAAATGTGTCCCAAACATGTTTATATGGTTTATAGGTCATAATGGGAGCTTTCTGCGAGAAAAGCTTTCCGTGAAATTTTCGGAACAAAAGTGACCATTTCGGCGTCACCTTTCTTTATCCACCAAAACTGTGTTGTTTTCGCTCAAATGTGTCCCAAACATGTTTATATGGTTTATAGGTCATAATGGGAGCTTTCTGCGAGAAAAGCTTTCCGTAAAATTTTCGGAGCAAAAGTGACCATTTCGGCGTCACCTTTCTTTATCCACCAAAGCTTTGTTGTTTTCGCTCAAATGTGTCACAAACATGTTTATATGGTTTATAGGTCATAATGGGAGGTTTCTGTGCGAAAAGCTTTCCGTGAAATTTTCGGACCAAAAGTGACCATATCGGCGTCACCTTTCTTTATCCACCAAAACTGTGCTGTTTTCGCTGAAATGTGTCCCAAACATGTTTATATGGTTTATAGGTCATAATGGGAGCTTTATGCGAGAAAAGCTTTCCGTGAAATTTTCGGAACAAAAGTGACCATTTCGGCGTCACCTTTCTTTATCCACCAAAACTGTGTTGTTTTCGCTCAAATGTGTCCCAAACATGTTATATGGTTTATAGGTCATAATGGGAGCTTTCTGCGAGAAAAGCTTTCCGTAAAATTTTCGGAGCAAAAGTGACCATTTCGGCGTCACCTTTCTTTATCCACCAAAACTTTGTTGTTTTCGCTCAAATGTGTCACAAACATGTTTATATGGTTTATAGGTCATAATGGGAGGTTTCTGTGCGAAAAGCTTTCCGTGAAATTTTCGGACCAAAAGAGACCATATCGGCGTCACCTTTCTTTATCCACCAAAACTGTGTTGTTTTGGGTCAAATTTGTCCCAAACATGTTTATATGGTTTATAGGTCATAATGGCAGGTTTCTGTGCGAAAAGCTTTCCGTGAAATTTTCGGACCAAAAGTGACCATATCGGCGTCACCTTTCTTTATCCACCAAAACTGTGTTGTTTTCGCTCAAATGTGTCCCGAACATGTTTATATGGTTTATAGGTCATAATGGGAGGTTTTTGCGTGAAAAGCTTTCCGTGAAATTTTCGGACCAAAAGTGACCATTACAGCGTCACCTTTCTTTATCCACCAAAACTGTGTTGTTTTCGCTCTAATGTGTCCCAAACATGTTTATATGGTTTATAGGTCATAATGGGAGCTTTCTGCGAGAAAAGCTTTCCGTGAAATTTTCGGAGCAAAAGTGACCATTTCGGCGTCACCTTTCTTTATCCACCAAAACTGTGTTGTTTTCGCTCAAATGTGTCCCGAACATGTTTATATGGTTTATAGGTCATAATGGGAGGTTTCTGCGTGAAAAGCTTTCCGTGAAATTTTCGGACCAAAAGTGACCATATCGGCGTCACCTTTCTTTATCCACCAAAACTATGTTGTTTTCGGTCAAATTTGTCCCAAACATGTTTATATGGTTTATAGGTCATAATGGGAGGTTTCTGTGCGAAAAGCTTTCCGTGAAATTTTCGGACCAAAAGTGACCATATCGGCGTCACCTTTCTTTATCCACCAAAACTGTGTTGTTTTCGATCAAATGTGTCCCGAACATGTTTATATGGTTTATAGGTCATAATGGGAGGTTTCTGCGTGAAAAGCTTTCCGTGAAATTTTCGGACAAAAAGTGACCATATTAGCGTCACCTTTCTTTATCCACCAAAACTGTGTTGTTTTCGCTCTAATGTGTCCCAAACATGTTTATATGGTTTATAGGTCATAATGGGAGCTTTCTGCGAGAAAAGCTTTCCGTGAAATTTTCGGAGCAAAAGTGACCATTTCGGCGTCACCTTTCTTTATCCACCAAAACTTTGTTGTTTTCGCTCAAATTTCTCCCAAACATGTTTATATTGTTTATAGGTCATAATGAGAGCTTTTCTGCGAGAAAAGCTTTCCGTGAAATTTTCGGTACAAAAGTGACCATATCGGCGTCACCTTTATTTATCCACCAAAACTGTGTTGTTTTCGCTCAAATGTGTCCCAAACATGTTTATATGGTTTATAGGTGATGAGGGACCATCCGAGCCTAGACCTCCTCCAAATGCACCAATGATGACGGATGGGCCAATGACTCGAGCTCGTGCCAAGAAGCTTCACCAAGCTCTTCTCAATCTCGTGAGTCATGCCTTAGCTAAAGAGGACTCGGAATCAACGCAGCCCAAGCTACGGACCCTTGTGCGGATTAGTGCCGAGGCTGTACCGAGCACCACGCAGCCCATTATAACCACTAACGGCTAGTTGTCCTAGTCTTTAGGCTTGTCCTAGATTTTAGGGATTCTATTTGCCATTTTCTGAATTTCTTTTAAGTTGCTGAATTTCTTTTAATTGTCATTTATTTTCAGCTTTTCTATTCCCATCTAAGGCTATAAATAGCCCCTAGGCCGGTTGTAATCACACACAACATTGATCATTTTTATTCATCTTATGAGCATTGCTTTGCAAGCCAAATTGTCTTGAGTGTTTCAAGATTGCCGAGAGTTCTTGGTGTTGAATCCGCTTGGTTTGTCTTGTGTGTGTCGATCTTCGCTAGTTGATTGGTGCTATCAAGCTCCCACGAGCCCCCTTCTCGTGCTCCTTGGATACGTCCCTGGTTGTGTGAGATTGTAGAGATTGGTTAGCTAGTCGTTGGTTTAGGACTTTGTTCAATTGGGATCAAGGGTCTATTCGCTCGTTCTACCTAGACTTTCTCATCCATTTATCCTTGCTTTGTCTAGTCATTTGAGTCTTTATTGAGTTCTTTCACATCTAACTTGTGACCTTTGTGTTTTTGTGCTTGTTGTCGAAAGATCGGGACATCCACGGCTAATCCCCGTATCAAATTGGTATCAGAGCTTCGGCTACCGACATCAAGTGTCTCATCTCCATTGTCATCATCAAAAAAAACTCAAAAACTCCATTGGAGTGCAAGGTTTGATCATCTCTTCTTTTGTTTGATTTTTCTTACTATTAGCATTGGTTGTTGTTGGTTTGCTTAGGCATTACCTTCTGCCGACCCCATCACCAATTCATCACCACCATACCGCCACCCTATCACCACCATCAGACCACCATTCGACCACCCTTTCATCACCACCAAGAAAAATCAGATTTTTGGTCTTCTATTTTTGCTATTTTCTGAAATTCAAAGGAAAAGTCAAAAAAAATCCCTACATTTTAGCCATACCATTTCCAGCTCCTATTTTTTAGCCACACTTCCATCCCAACAGCTCTATTAGTTACAAGGTCTCTTTTATTTTCATTTTCAGATTTTTCATTTGTTATTTAATTGCTGAAAGTCAAAAAAAAAAATCAGACTTCAAAAAAAAAAGAAAGAGAAGTCGACAGTGAAAAAAAAAGAGAAGAAAGAAAGAAAAAGAATTTAGAAAAAAAAATCAGATTTGAGTTGCATTGTTGTTGATTGTTCTAAGTGTACAAGAGAAGTGCAAGAGTAAGCATTGCAAGTGAACAAGAGCCATTGTGAGCCAAGAAAGCCTAAACACCATCTTACCATTCAACCTATCCTTAGCCTACCAACAACTATCTTGCTTGTAGTTTGAAGGTTAGACAAGGTTGATTTGATCAAGTTTTGTGCTTAGTCCTTTCTTACCATTTTATTCTTGTCCCTTGTTTCTATTATCTCTTGATCTCACTTTCTTTGATTCATTTCTGAAATTTTCAGCTTGGAACCTTATCATTGATTGTCTAGCTAATCTCTTGTGGTTAGAGGATTTTTGATTGTCCTTTTGACTAGCTTGAGTGATTGACTATCGTAAGACAAATTGCAACAACAAGCATTTCAGCACCAAAGGGAGAGGAGTGCCGAGAGCAAACACTTTTGAGGAAGTTTTTGTTTTGTCTAACCTTAACCTATTTACGTGTTTGTTTGAGTTGTGATGACTATAGGTAACAAATCACCAAGGTCGGAGACTTCCGAGCCCATTTCCCCGGAGTTGTTCAACATGTTGAACAAAATGAACAACAACATCACGACGTTGATGGAAAGGATGGCAGCCCTAGAGGCACGCCCTTCGACGTCCACGGAGATGCCTAGGGCACCCCAAGGCCAGCCTTCGGCTTCCGGACATCACAGCCGCGTTCCACCCCCGGAGCACACCCAAGACAACCGGGAAGATCCTCCTAGAACTCCTATTTATGCACGAAATACTCCACCGGAAGAGAACCCACCTCCTCGTGAGAGGCGTGGTCGTTTTAATCATTTTCGTGATGTGCAGGATGACTTTGAGCCCTATGAACACTTTGAGGGTTTCCAAGAAGAAGAGGATCAATGGGAGCGCCAATCGAGAAGGCATGAACAAGGACCCCGTCCACGGAGGCCCCGAGAGCCCGAGCAAGACGGAGTTAGCAAGGTCAAGGTCACAATCCCACCTTTTGAGGGAAAGTGCGATCCGGACACTTACCTCGAATGGGAGACCAAGATCGAGCACATTTGGAGCTGCCACAACTTCACCGATTACAAGAAGGTACAACTAGCCACCCTTGAATTTAGCGGTTTTGCACTAATATGGTGGGATACCCTTGTGAAGGAAAGGAGAAGAGCCCTAGACGCACCCGTAGCCACGTGGGAACAAATGAAGGCACTCATGAGGGCACGATTCATCCCTCAACACTACGCTAGGGAACTCAAGCAGCGGCTTGAGAACCTCAAGCAAGGTTCCATGAGTGTGGAGGAAGCATTCAATGCCATGCAATTGGCTATGGCAAGGGCAAACGTGGTAGAAGATGAGGAAGACACCAATGCTCGGTTCTTAAGAATCCTACACCCTTACTTGGCTAGAGAAGTTGATTGTTATCCTTATAATACTAGCATTGATCTCTTACATTTAGCCGTGAAGGTTGATAGGAAATTGAAGGCAAGAAGCTTAGGAGCTCAAGGAAACCGGAGCTCGGGAAGCCAAAGCTATCAAGGCCGCCGAGTCACACCACCCTACGGGAGAGAGCCCTCGGTACCGAGGCAAGGCCCCGGGCATGGGGGAGAAGCAAGGACCGGGAGTGGATACCGCGGGACGGCAAATCACGCAGCCGCGAGCGCGGGAGCGACGAATGGCACTCGGACCCCGAGTAACACCACCGGTAACACCAAGGGAGGTAACCCTAACCCTTCCGCCTCTAGAAATAGGGAAATTGTGTGTTTCAAGTGCCAAGATAGAGGCCATATGATGAAGGATTGCCCACATAGGAAAACTCTTATACTAGATCACCAAGGCAACACTTGTGAAGATGATATTGAGCATGATGAAGTTGATGAGTGTTTGCATGATGATTGTGATGCTAATGTGAATTCCTATGATGACTATGATGATAATGACTGCATTGAGTATGAACATGGTGAATGTTTGATTGCTAGGAGAGCCTTGCATGCTAAACCAACCCCATGTGATGATAACCAAAGAGAAAACTTATTTCATACAAGATGTTTAGTCAAAGGCAAGGTTTGTGATGTAATTGTTGATGGAGGTAGTTGTTGCAATATTGCTAGTGTAGAAATGGTTGAAAAGTTACAACTTCCTACTATACATCACCCTAGGCCTTATAAGTTGCATTGGATGAACGATTGTGGTGCATTGAAAGTAAACAAGCAAGTTAAGGTTTCTATTAAACTAGGACATTATGAAGATGATGTGTTATGTGATATAGTGCCCATGCAAGCTTGTCATATTCTTCTTGGTCGTCCATGGCAATTTGATCGCAAGGTCTTACATGATGGTTTCACTAACCGCTATTCTTTTGTGCATAAGGGAAAGAACATCACTCTCAAGCCCATGACACCCACGCAAGTGGCCGACGAGTTTGAGAAGAAGAAGGTAAGTGAAGGTAAGACACAAGGGCCGGCTCCATCGAGCCAAAACACAAGCCCTCGAGCCCCAAATGTTCTCTTTGCATCAAAGGGAGGATTTGAGGACGAGTACTTGGATGGGGAAACGACACTCATGCTCTTATGCAAAGAGTTGAGTTTGTTAAGTGAGGAGCTTCGAGCCACCTTACCCCCACGGATCTTGGCCCTACTTGAGGAATATAGGGATGTATTCCCCGAAGAGATCCCAACCGGCCTGCCCCCTATCCGAGGGATTGAGCATCAAATTGATCTCATGCCTGGGGCTTCTTTGCCTAATAGGCCGGCTTATAGGATGAATCCTACCGAGACCCAAGAGGTCCAATCCCAAGTTCAAGAATTGTTGGACAAGGGATACGTACGAGAGAGCAAGAGTCCTTGTGCCGTTCCGGTGTTGCTAGTGCCGAAGAAAGACAACACATGGAGAATGTGCGTCGATTGTCGAGCCATTAACAACATCACGGTCAAGTATAGACACCCCATCCCTCGTCTAGATGACATGCTAGATGAACTACATGGTGCTACTCTATTTTCTAAGATAGATTTGAAGAGTGGATACCATCAAATAAGGATGAGAGAAGGGGATGAGTGGAAAACAGCCTTCAAGACCAAATTTGGTCTATATGAATGGCTTGTTATGCCATTCGGTCTAACTAATGCTCCAAGTACATTTATGCGTCTTATGAATCATGTGCTTAGGAATTTTATAGGGAAATTTGTTGTTGTATATTTTGATGATATTTTGATTTACAGCAAGTCTTCCGAAGAACATGAAGCACATTTAAGGGAAGTACTCTCTACACTTCGATTAGAGCACTTGTATGCTAATTTAAAGAAATGTGAATTGTGCACTAATCAAGTCTCTTTTCTTGGTTTTGTAGTGAACAGCAAAGGACTACAAGTGGATGAGGCCAAGATCAAGGCAATACAAGAATGGCCTACACCTAGCACAATCGGCCAAGTTAGGAGCTTCCATGGCCTTGCAAGCTTCTATAGACGATTTGTGAAGGATTTCAGCTCAATTGCCGCCCCTCTCACTGAAGTAACCAAGAAAAGGAGTGAGTTTCATTGGGGAACAGCTCAAGAAAAAGCGTTTTACACCCTCAAGCAAAGGTTGACCGAGGCACCACTCTTAGCCCTTCCGGACTTCACCAAGCCATTTGAAGTGGAATGTGATGCTAGTGGAGTTGGAATAGGTGGCGTGCTCATGCAAGAAGGTAAACCCATTGCTTATTTTTCAGAGAAGCTAAAAGGTGCTAGTCTTAATTATTCTACATATGATAAGGAACTTTATGCCCTTTTTAGAGTACTTAAGACTTGGCAACACTACCTATGGCCTAGAGAGTTTGTTTTGAAAACAGATCATGAATCTTTGAAACATTTTAAGAGCCAAGACAAGCTTGATAGGAGACATGGTAGATGGATGGAGTTTATTGAAACATTTCCTTATGTGATTAAATATAAGAAGGGTAAAGACAATATAGTTGCCGATGCCCTATCTAGGAGATACACCTTGTTAACTACCTTAGACTCTAGAGTATTAGGCTTTGCTTATATTAAAGAGTTATATGTGGATGACTTGGATTTTGGAGATGTTTTCAATAAGTGTGCCGAAAAGGGTTCATTTGAGAGCTTTTATGTCTTTGAGGGATTTTTGTTTAGAAAGGATAAAGTTTGTATCCCTAGATGTTCCCTTAGGCTATTGTTAGTTGATGAAGCACACCGTGGAGGACTTATGGGACACTTTGGCCGAGATAAGACATACCACACCCTTAGGAATCATTTCTATTGGCCACATATGTTAAGGGATGTAGAGCATTGTCTTAAGAGATGCCTTGAGTGCCTTAGAGCCAAATCTAGGTTAATGCCCCATGGATTGTATACCCCTTTGCCTACACCTACAGCCCCTTGGGAAGACATATCGATGGATTTTATTGTGGGGTTACCTAGGAATAAGAAGGGGAGAGATTCGATCTTTGTGGTTGTTGATCGTTTCTCTAAAATGGCACATTTTATAGCTTGTCATAAAACCGATGATGCCTCTAATGTAGCTGATTTGTTCTTTAGAGAAATTGTTAGGTTACATGGCATTCCGAGGACCATAGTTAGTGACCGTGACACTAAGTTCCTAAGTTGTTTTTGGAAGACATTATGGCATAAAATGGGAACTAAGTTGTTATTTTCTACCTCTAGCCACCCTCAAACCGATGGGCAAACCGAGGTCACCAATAGAACGCTAACTACCATCCTTAGAGCTATAATCAAGAAAAACCTTAGGTTGTGGGAGGAAGCTTTGCCACATGTGGAATTTGCTTATAATCGAACCATGCATTCATCTACTAAGCTTACTCCATTTGAATGTGTTTATGGCACTAACCCACTAACCCCACTAGATCTAGCCCCATATCCTATGAGGGAAAAGGAGTCTTTTGACGCAGGTAAGCATGTGGAGTTCATCAAGGAGTTGCACGAACGTACGAGGCTAAAGCTTGTGCAAAAGGCCGAGTACAATGCCACAAGAGCTAACAAGGGACGGCGTCAAGTGATCTTCCAACCCGGAGATCTTGTGTGGGTTCACCTAAGGAAGGAGAGGTTCCCGGAGCGTAGAAAGAGCAAGTTGTCACCACGTGGAGATGGACCTTTCAAGGTGCTTCAACGAATTGGAGACAATGCATACAAATTGGAGCTCCCGGGAGAGTATGGTGTGAGTGCCACCTTCAATGTGGCTGATTTGGTGCCTTATCTAGCTATTGATGAAGACTTAGGTTCGTGGTCGAACCCTTTTCAAGAAGGGGAGGATGATGAGGGACCATCCGAGCCTAGACCTCCTCCAAATGCACCAATGATGACGGATGGGCCAATGACTCGAGCTCGTGCCAAGAAGCTTCACCAAGCTCTTCTCAATCTCGTGAGTCATGCCTTAGCTAAAGAGGACTCGGAATCAACGCAGCCCAAGCTACGGACCCTTGTGCGGATTAGTGCCGAGGCTGTACCGAGCACCACGCAGCCCATTATAACCACTAACGGCTAGTTGTCCTAGTCTTTAGGCTTGTCCTAGATTTTAGGGATTCTATTTGCCATTTTTTGAATTTCTTTTAAGTTGCTGAATTTCTTTTAATTGTCATTTATTTTCAGCTTTTCTATTCCCATCTAAGGCTATAAATAGCCCCTAGGCCGGTTGTAATCACACACAACATTGATCATTTTTATTCATCTTATGAGCATTGCTTTGCAAGCCAAATTGTCTTGAGTGTTTCAAGATTGCCGAGAGTTCTTGGTGTTGAATCCGCTTGGTTTGTCTTGTGTGTGTCGATCTTCGCTAGTTGATTGGTGCTATCAAGCTCCCACGAGCCCCCTTCTCGTGCTCCTTGGATACGTCCCTGGTTGTGTGAGATTGTAGAGATTGGTTAGCTAGTCGTTGGTTTAGGACTTTGTTCAATTGGGATCAAGGGTCTATTCGCTCGTTCTACCTAGACTTTCTCATCCATTTATCCTTGCTTTGTCTAGTCATTTGAGTCTTTATTGAGTTCTTTCACATCTAACTTGTGACCTTTGTGTTTTTGTGCTTGTTGTCGAAAGATCGGGACATCCACGGCTAATCCCCGTATCAATAGGTCATAATGGGAGGTTTCTGCATGAAAAGCTTTCTGTGAAATTTTCGGACAAAAAGTGACCATATCAGCGTCACCTTTATTTATCCACCAAAACTGTGTTGTTTTCGCTCTAATGTGTCCCAAACATGTTTATATGGTTTATAGGTCATAATGGGAGCTTTCTGCGCGAAAAGCTTTCCGTGAAATTTTCGGACCAAAAGTGACCATATCGGCGTCACCTTTCTTTATCCACCAAAAATGTGTTGTTTTCGCTGAAATGTGTCCCAAACATGTTTATATGGTTTATAGGTCATAATGGGAGGTTTCTGCGTGAAAAGATTTCCGTGAAATTTTCGGACCAAAAGTGACCATATCGGCGTCACCTTTATTTATCCACCAAAACTGTGTTGTTTTCGCTCAAATGTGTCCCAAACATGTTTATATGGTTTATAGGTCATAATGGGAGCTTAATGCGTGAAAAGCTTTCCGTGAAATTTTCGGACCAAAAGTGACCATATCGGCGTCACCTTTCTTTATCCACCAAAACTGTGTTGTTTTCGCTGAAATGTGTCCCAAACATGTTTATATGGTTTATAGGTCATAATGGGAGCTTTCTGCGAGAAAAGCTTTCCGTGAAATTTTCGGAACAAAAGTGACCATTTCGGCGTCACCTTTCTTTATCCACCAAAACTGTGTTGTTTTGGGTCAAATTTGTCCCAAACATGTTTATATGGTTTATAGGTCATAATGGGAGGTTTCTGTGCGAAAAGCTTTCCGTGAAATTTTCGGACCAAAAGTGACCATATCGGCGTCACCTTTCTTTATCCACCAAAACTGTGTTGTTTTCGCTCAAATGTGTCCCGAACATGTTTATATGGTTTATAGGTCATAATGGGAGGTTTCTGCGTGAAAAGCTTTCCGTGAAATTTTCGGACCAAAAGTGACCATATTAGCGTCACCTTTCTTTATCCACCAAAACTGTGTTGTTTTCGCTCTAATGTGTCCCAAACATGTTTATATGGTTTATAGGTCATAATGGGAGCTTTCTGCGAGAAAAGCTTTCCGTGAAATTTTCGGAGCAAAAGTGACCATTTCGGCGTCACCTTTCTTTATCCACCAAAACTGTGTTGTTTTCGCTCAAATTTGTCCCAAACATGTTTATATTGTTTATAGGTCATAATGAGAGCTTTTCTGCGAGAAAAGCTTTCCGTGAAATTTTCGGTACAAAAGTGACCATATCGGCGTCACCTTTATTTATCCACCAAAACTGTGTTGTTTTCGCTCAAATGTGTCCCAAACATGTTTATATGGTTTATAGGTCATAATGGGAGCTTAATGCGTGAAAAGCTTTCCGTGAAATTTTCGGACCAAAAGTGACCATATCGGCGTCACCTTTCTTTATCCACCAAAACTGTGTTGTTTTCGCTGAAATGTGTCCCAAACATGTTTATATGGTTTATAGGTCATAATGGGAGCTTTCTGCGAGAAAAGCTTTCCGTAAAATTTTCGGAGCAAAAGTGACCATTTCGGCGTCACCTTTCTTTATCCACCAAAACTTTGTTGTTTTCGCTCAAATGTGTCACAAACATGTTTATATGGTTTATAGGTCATAATGGGAGGTTTCTGTGCGAAAAGCTTTCCGTGAAATTTTCGGACCAAAAGAGACCATATCGGCGTCATCTTTCTTTATCCACCAAAACTGTGTTGTTTTGGGTCAAATTTGTCCCAAACATGTTTATATGGTTTATAGGTCATAATGGCAGGTTTCTGTGCGATAAGCTTTCCGTGAAATTTTCGGACCAAAAGTGACCATATCGGCGTCACCTTTCTTTATCCACCAAAACTGTGTTGTTTTCGCTCAAATGTGTCCCGAACATGTTTATATGGTTTATAGGTCATAATGGGAGGTTTCTGCGTGAAAAGCTTTCCGTGAAATTTTCGGACCAAAAGTGACCATTACAGCGTCACCTTTCTTTATCCACCAAAACTGTGTTGTTTTCGCTCTAATGTGTCCCAAACATGTTTATATGCTTTATAGGTCATAATGGGAGCTTTCTGTGAGAAAAGCTTTCCGTGAAATTTTCGGAGCAAAAGTGACCATTTCGGCGTCACCTTTCTTTATCCACCAAAACTATGTTGTTTTCGCTCAAATGTGTCCCGAACATGTTTATATGGTTTATAGGTCATAATGGGAGGTTTCTGCGTGAAAAGCTTTCCGTGAAATTTTCGGACCAAAAGTGACCATATCGGCGTCAACTTTCTTTATCCACCAAAACTGTGTTGTTTTCGCTCTAATGTGTCCCAAACATGTTTATATGGTTTATAGGTCATAATGGGAGCTTAATGCGTGAAAAGCTTTCCGTGAAATTTTCGGAGCAAAAGTGACCATTTCGGCGTCACCTTTCTTTATCCACCAAAACTGTGTTGTTTTCGCTGAAATGTGTCCCAAACATGTTTATATGGTTTATAGGTCATAATGGGAGCTTTCTGCGAGAAAAGCTTTCCGTGAAATTTTCGGACCAAAAGTGACCATATCGGCGTCACCTTTCTTTATCCACCAAAACTGTGTTGTTTTCGCTCAAATGTGTCACAAACATGTTTATATGGTTTATAGGTCATAATGGGAGGTTTCTGCGTGAAAAGCTTTCCGTGAAATTTTCGGACAAAAAGTGACCATATCAGCGTCACCTTTCTTTATCCACGAAAACTGTGTTGTTTTCGCTGAAATGTGTCCCAAACATGTTTATATGGTTTATAGGTCATAATGGGAGCTTTCTGCGAGAAAAGCTTTCCGTGCAATTTTCGGAGCAAAAGTGACCATTTCGGCGTCACCTTTCTTTATCCACCAAAAATGTGTTGTTTTCGCTCAAATGTGTCCCAAACATGTTTATATGGTTTATAGGTCATAATGGGAGCTTTCTGCGAGAAAAGCTTTCCGTGAAATTTTCGGAGCAAAAGTGACCATTTCGGCGTCACCTTTATTTATCCACCAAAACTGTGTTGTTTTCGCTGAAATGTGTCCCAAACATGTTTATATGGTTTATAGGTCATAATGGGAGCTTAATGCGTGAAAAGCTTTCCGTGAAATTTTCGGACCAAAAGTGACCATATCGGCGTCACCTTTCTTTATCCTCCAAAACTGTGTTATTTTCGCTGAAATGTGTACCAAACATGTTTATATGGTTTATAGGTCATAATGGGAGCTTTCTGCGAGAAAAGCTTTCCGTGAAATTTTCGGAACAAAAGTGACCATTTCGGCGTCACCTTTCTTTATCCACCAAAACTGTGTTGTTTTGGGTCAAATTTGTCCCAAACATGTTTATATGGTTTATAGGTCATAATGGGAGGTTTCTGTGCGAAAAGCTTTCCGTGAAATTTTCGGACCAAAAGTGACCATATCGGCGTCACCTTTCTTTATCCACCAAAACTGTGTTGTTTTCGCTCAAATGTGTCCCGAACATGTTTATATGGTTTATAGGTCATAATGGGAGGTTTCTGCGTGAAAAGCTTTCCGTGAAATTTTCGGACAAAAAGTGACCATATCAGCGTCACCTTTCTTTATCCACCAAAACTGTGTTGTTTTCGCTCTAATGTGTCCCAAACATGTTTATATGGTTTATAGGTCATAATGGGAGCTTTCTGCGAGAAAAACTTTCCGTGAAATTTTCGGAACAAAAGTGACCATTTCGGCGTCACCTTTCTTTATCCACCAAAACTGTGTTGTTTTGGGTCAAATTTGTCCCAAACATGTTTATATGGTTTATAGGTCATAATGGGAGGTTTCTGTGCGAAAAGCTTTCCGTGAAATTTTCGGACCAAAAGTGACCATATCAGCGTCACCTTTCTTTATCCTCCAAAACTGTGTTGTTTTCGCTCAAATGTGTCCCGAACATGTTTATATGGTTTATAGGTCATAATGGGAGGTTTCTGCGTGAAAAGCTTTCCGTGAAATTTTCGGACCAAAAGTGACCATATCAGCGTCACCTTTCTTTATCCACCAAAACTGTGTTGTTTTCGCTCTAATGTGTCCCAAACATGTTTATATGGTTTATAGGTCATAATGGGAGCTTTCTGCGAGAAAAGCTTTCCGTGAAATTTTCGGAGCAAAAGTGACCATTTCGGCGTCACCTTTCTTTATCCACCAAAACTGTGTTGTTTTCGCTCAAATTTTTCCCAAACATGTTTATATTGTTTATAGGTCATAATGAGAGCTTTTCTGCGAGAAAAGCTTTCCGTGAAATTTTCGGTACAAAAGTGACCATATCGGCGTCACCTTTATTTATCCACCAAAACTGTGTTGTTTTCGCTCAAATGTGTCCCAAACATGTTTATATGGTTTATAGGTCATAATGAGAGCTTAATGCGTGAAAAGCTTTCCGTGAAATTTTCGGACCAAAAGTGACCATATCGGCGTCACCTTTCTTTATCCACGAAAACAGTGTTGTTTTCGCTGAAATGTGTCCCAAACATGTTTATATGGTTTATAGGTCATAATGGGAGCTTTCTGCGAGAAAAGCATTCCGTGAAATTTTCGGACCAAAAGTGACCATATCGACGTCACCTTTCTTTATCCACCAAAACTGTGTTGTTTTCGCTCAAATGTGTCCCAAACATGTTTATATGGTTTATAGGTCATAATGGGAGGTTTCTGCGTGAAAAGCTTTCCGTGAAATTTTCGGACAAAAAGTGACAATATCAGCGTCACCTTTCTTTATCCACCAAAACTGTGTTGTTTTCGGTCTAATGTGTCCCAAACATGTTTATATGGTTTATAGGTCATAATAGGAGCTTTCTGCGAGAAAAGCTTTCCGTGAAATTTTCGGAGCAAAAGCGACCATTTCGGCGTCACCTTTCTTTATCCACCAAAATGTATTGTTTTCGCTCAAATGTGTCCCAAACATGTTTATATGGTTTATAGGTCATAATGGGAGGTTTCTGCGTGAAAAGATTTCCGTGAAATTTTCGGACCAAAAGTGACCATATCGGCGTCACCATTATTTATCCACCAAAACTGTGTTGTTTTCGCTCAAATGTGTCCCAAACATGTTTATATGGTTTATAGGTCATAATGGGAGCTTAATGCGTGAAAAGCTTTCAGTGAAATTTTCGGACCAAAAGTGACCATATCGGCGTCACCTTTCTTTATCCACCAAAACTGTGTTGTTTTCGCTGAAATGTGTCCCAAACATGTTTATATGGTTTATAGGTCATAATGGGAGCTTTCTGCGAGAAAAGCTTTCCGTGAAATTTTCGGAACAAAAGTGACCATTTTGGCGTCACCTTTCTTTATCCACCAAAACTGTGTTGTTTTTGCTCAAATGTGTCCCAAACATGTTTATATGGTTTATAGGTCATAATGGGAGCTTTCTGCGAGAAAAGCTTTCCGTAAAATTTTCGGAGCAAAAGTGACCATATCGGCGTCACCTTTCTTTATCCACCAAAACTGTGTTGTTTTCGCTCAAATGTGTCCCGAACATGTTTATATGGTTTATAGGTCATAATGGGAGGTTTCTGCGTGAAAAGCTTTCCGTGAAATTTTCGGACAAAAAGTGACCATATCAGCGTCACCTTTCTTTATCCACCAAAACTGTGTTGTTTTCGCTGAAATGTGTCCCAAACATGTTTATATGGTTTATAGGTCATAATGGGAGCTTTCTGCGAGAAAAGCTTTCCGTGAAATTTTCGGACCAAAAGTGACCATATCGGCGTCACCTTTCTTTATCCACCAAAACTGTGTTGTTTTCGCTCAAATGTGTCACAAACATGTTTATATGGTTTATAGGTCATAATGGGAGGTTTCTGCGTGAAAAGCTTTCCGTGAAATTTTCGGACAAAAAGTGACCATATCAGCGTCACCTTTCTTTATCCACGAAAACTGTGTTGTTTTCGCTGAAATGTGTCCCAAACATGTTTATATGGTTTATAGGTCATAATGGGAGCTTTCTGCGAGAAAAGCTTTCCGTGCAATTTTCGGAGCAAAAGTGACCATTTCGGCGTCACCTTTCTTTATCCACCAAAAATGTGTTGTTTTCGCTCAAATGTGTCCCAAACATGTTTATATGGTTTATAGGTCATAATGGGAGCTTTCTGCGAGAAAAGTTTTCCGTGAAATTTTCGGAGCAAAAGTGACCATTTCGGCGTCACCTTTATTTATCCACCAAAACTGTGTTGTTTTCGCTGAAATGTGTCCCAAACATGTTTATATGGTTTATAGGTCATAATGGGAGCTTAATGCGTGAAAAGCTTTCCGTGAAATTTTCGGACCAAAAGTGACCATATCGGCGTCACCTTTCTTTATCCTCCAAAACTGTGTTGTTTTCGCTGAAATGTGTACCAAACATGTTTATATGGTTTATAGGTCATAATGGGAGCTTTCTGCGAGAAAAGCTTTCCGTGAAATTTTCGGAACAAAAGTGACCATTTCGGCGTCACCTTTCTTTATCCACCAAAACTGTGTTGTTTTGGGTCAAATTTGTCCCAAACATGTTTATATGGTTTATAGGTCATAATGGGAGGTTTCTGTGCGAAAAGCTTTCCGTGAAATTTTCGGACCAAAAGTGACCATATCGGCGTCACCTTTCTTTATCCACCAAAACTGTGTTGTTTTCGCTCAAATGTGTCCCGAACATGTTTATATGGTTTATAGGTCATAATGGGAGGTTTCTGCGTGAAAAGCTTTCCGTGCAATTTTCGGACAAAAAGTGACCATATCAGCGTCACCTTTCTTTATCCACCAAAACTGTGTTGTTTTCGCTCTAATGTGTCCCAAACATGTTTATATGGTTTATAGGTCATAATGGGAGCTTTCTGCGAGAAAAACTTTCCGTGAAATTTTCGGAACAAAAGTGACCATTTCGGCGTCACCTTTCTTTATCCACCAAAACTGTGTTGTTTTGGGTCAAATTTGTCCCAAACATGTTTATATGGTTTATAGGTCATAATGGGAGGTTTCTGTGCGAAAAGCTTTCCGTGAAATTTTCGGACCAAAAGTGACCATATCAGCGTCACCTTTCTTTATCCTCCAAAACTGTGTTGTTTTCGCTCAAATGTGTCCCGAACATGTTTATATGGTTTATAGGTCATAATGGGAGGTTTCTGCGTGAAAAGCTTTCCGTGAAATTTTCGGACCAAAAGTGACCATATCAGCGTCACCTTTCTTTATCCACCAAAACTGTGTTGTTTTCGCTCTAATGTGTCCCAAACATGTTTATATGGTTTATAGGTCATAATGGGAGCTTTCTGCGAGAAAAGCTTTCCGTGAAATTTTCGGAGCAAAAGTGACCATTTCGGCGTCACCTTTCTTTATCCACCAAAACTGTGTTGTTTTCGCTCAAATTTTTCCCAAACATGTTTATATTGTTTATAGGTCATAATGAGAGCTTTTCTGCGAGAAAAGCTTTCCGTGAAATTTTCGGTACAAAAGTGACCATATCGGCGTCACCTTTATTTATCCACCAAAACTGTGTTGTTTTCGCTCAAATGTGTCCCAAACATGTTTATATGGTTTATAGGTCATAATGGGAGCTTAATGCGTGAAAAGCTTTCCGTGAAATTTTCGGACCAAAAGTGACCATATCGGCGTCACCTTTCTTTATCCACGAAAACAGTGTTGTTTTCGCTGAAATGTGTCCCAAACATGTTTATATGGTTTATAGGTCATAATGGGAGCTTTCTGCGAGAAAAGCTTTCCGTGAAATTTTTGGACCAAAAGTGACCATATCGACGTCACCTTTCTTTATCCACCAAAACTGTGTTGTTTTCGCTCAAATGTGTCCCAAACATGTTTATATGGTTTATAGGTCATAATGGGAGGTTTCTGCGTGAAAAGCTTTCCGTGAAATTTTCGGACAAAAAGTGACAATATCAGCGTCACCTTTCTTTATCCACCAAAACTGTGTTGTTTTCGGTCTAATGTGTCCCAAACATGTTTATATGGTTTATAGGTCATAATAGGAGCTTTCTGCGAGAAAAGCTTTCCGTGAAATTTTCGGAGCAAAAGCGACCATTTCGGCGTCACCTTTCTTTATCCACCAAAATGTATTGTTTTCGCTCAAATGTGTCCCAAACATGTTTATATGGTTTATAGGTCATAATGGGAGGTTTCTGCGTGAAAAGATTTCCGTGAAATTTTCGGACCAAAAGTGACCATATCGGCGTCACCTTTATTTATCCACCAAAACTGTGTTGTTTTCGCTCAAATGTGTCCCAAACATGTTTATATGGTTTATAGGTCATAATGGGAGCTTAATGCGTGAAAAGCTTTCCGTGAAATTTTCGGACCAAAAGTGACCATATCGGCGTCACCTTTCTTTATCCACCAAAACTGTGTTGTTTTCGCTGAAATGTGTCCCAAACATGTTTATATGGTTTATAGGTCATAATGGGAGCTTTCTGCGAGAAAAGCTTTCCGTGAAATTTTCGGAACAAAAGTGACCATTTTGGCGTCACCTTTCTTTATCCACCAAAACTGTGTTGTTTTGGGTCAAATTTGTCCCAAACATGTTTATATGGTTTATAGGTCATAATGGGAGCTTTCTGCGAGAAAAGCTTTCCGTAAAATTTTCGGAGCAAAAGTGACCATTTCGGCGTCACCTTTCTTTATCCACCAAAACTTTGTTGTTTTCGCTCAAATGTGTCACAAACATGTTTATATGGTTTATAGGTCATAATGGGAGGTTTCTGTGCGAAAAGCTTTCCGTGAAATTTTCGGACCAAAAGAGACCATATCGGCGTCACGTTTCTTTATCCACCAAAACTGTATTGTTTTGGGTCAAATTTGTCCCAAACATGTTTATATGGTTTATAGGTCATAATGGGAGGTTTCTGTGCGAAAAGCTTTCCGTGTAATTTTCAGACCAAAAGTGACCATATCGGCGTCACCTTTCTTTATCCACCAAAACTGTGTTGTTTTCGCTCAAATGTGTCCCAAACATGTTTATATGGTTTATAGGTCATAATGGGAGCTTTCTGCGAGAAAAGCTTTCCGTGAAATTTTCGGAACAAAATTGACCATTTCGGCGTCACCTTTCTTTATCCACCAAAACTGTGTTGTTTTGGGTCAAATTTGTCCCAAACATGTTTATATGGTTTATAGGTCATAATGGGAGCTTTCTGCGAGAAAAGCTTTCCGTGAAATTTTCGGAGCAAAAGTGACCATTTCGGCGTCACCTTTATTTATCCACCAAAACTGTGTTGTTTTCGCTCAAATGTGTCCCAAACATGTTTATATGGTTTATAGGTCATAATGGGAGGTTTCTGCGTGAAAAGCTTTCCGTGAAATTTTCGGACCAAAAGTGACCATATCAGCGTCACCTTTCTTTATCCACCAAAACTGTGTTGTTTTCGCTCTAATGTGTCCCAAACCTGTTTATATGGTTTATAGGTCATAATGGGAGCTTTCTGCGATAAAAGCTTTCCGTGAAATTTTCGGAGCAAAAGTGACCATTTCGGCGTCACCTTTCTTTATCCACCAAAACTGTGTTGTTTTCGCTCAAATTTTTCCCAAACATGTTTATATTGTTTATAGGTCATAATGAGAGCTTTTCTGCGAGAAAAGCTTTCCGTGAAATTTTCGGTACAAAAGTGACCATATCGGCGTCACCTTTATTTATCCACCAAAACTGTGTTGTTTTCGCTCAAATGTGTCCCAAACATGTTTATATGGTTTATAGGTCATAATGGGAGCTTAATGCGTGAAAAGCTTTCCGTGAAATTTTCGGACCAAAAGTGACCATATCGGCGTCACCTTTCTTTATCCACGAAAACAGTGTTGTTTTCGCTGAAATGTGTCCCAAACATGTTTATATGGTTTATAGGTCATAATGGGAGCTTTCTGCGAGAAAAGCTTTCCGTGAAATTTTCGGACCAAAAGTGACCATATCGGCGTCACCTTTCTTTATCCACCAAAACTGTGTTGTTTTCGCTCAAATGTGTCCCAAACATGTTTATATGGTTTATAGGTCATAATGGGAGGTTTCTGCGTGAAAAGCTTTCCGTGAAATTTTCGGACAAAAAGTGACCATATCAGCGTCACCTTTCTTTATCCACCAAAACTGTGTTGTTTTCGGTCTAATGTGTCCCAAACATGTTTATATGGTTTATAGGTCGTAATAGGAGCTTTCTGCGAGAAAAGCTTTCCGTGAAATTTTCGGAGCAAAAGCGACCATTTCGGCGTCACCTTTCTTTATCCACCAAAAATGTATTGTTTTCGCTCAAATGTGTCCCAAACATGTTTATATGGTTTATAGGTCATAATGGGAGGTTTCTGCGTGAAAAGATTTCCGTGAAATTTTCGGACCAAAAGTGACCATATCGGCGTCACCTTTATTTATCCACCAAAACTGTGTTGTTTTCCCTCAAATGTGTCCCAAACATGTTTATATGGTTTATAGGTCATAATGGGAGCTTAATGCGTGAAAAGCTTTCCGTGAAATTTTCGGACCAAAAGTGACCATATCGGCGTCACCTTTCTTTATCCACCAAAACTGTGTTGTTTTCGCTGAAATGTGTCCCAAACATGTTTATATGGTTTATAGGTCATAATGGGAGCTTTCTGCGAGAAAAGCTTTCCGTGAAATTTTCGGAACAAAAGTGACCATTTCGGCGTCACCTTTCTTTATCCACCAAAACTGTGTTGTTATTGCTCAAATGTGTCCCAAACATGTTTATATGGTTTATAGGTCATAATGGGAGCTTTCTGCGAGAAAAGCTTTCCGTAAAATTTTCGGAGCAAAAGTGACCATTTCGGCGTCACCTTTCTTTATCCACCAAAACTTTGTTGTTTTCGCTCAAATGTGTCACAAACATGTTTATATGGTTTATAGGTCATAATGGGAGGTTTCTGTGCGAAAAGCTTTCCGTGAAATTTTCGGACCAAAAGAGACCATATCGGCGTCACCTTTCTTTATCCACCAAAACTGTGTTGTTTTGGGTCAAATTTGTCCCAAACATGTTTATATGGTTTATAGGTCATAATGGGAGCTTTCTGCGAGAAAAGCTTTCCGTAAAATTTTCGGAGCAAAAGTGACCATTTCGGCGTCACCTTTCTTTATCCACCAAAACTTTGTTGTTTTCGCTCAAATGTGTCTCAAACATGTTTATATGGTTTATAGGTCATAATGGGAGGTTTCTGTGCGAAAAGCTTTCCGTGAAATTTTCGGACCAAAAGAGACCATATCGGCGTCACCTTTCTTTATCCACCAAAACTGTATTGTTTTGGGTCAAATTTGTCCCAAACATGTTTATATGGTTTATAGGTCATAATGGGAGGTTTCTGTGCGAAAAGCTTTCCGTGTAATTTTCAGACCAAAAGTGACCATATCGGCGTCACCTTTCTTTATCCACCAAAACTGTGTTGTTTTCGCTCAAATGTGTCCCAAACATGTTTATATGGTTTATAGGTCATAATGGGAGCTTTCTGCGAGAAAAGCTTTCCGTGAAATTTTCGGAACAAAATTGACCATTTCGGCGTCACCTTTCTTTATCCACCAAAACTGTGTTGTTTTGGGTCAAATTTGTCCCAAACATGTTTATATGGTTTATAGGTCATAATGGGAGCTTTCTGCGAGAAAAGCTTTCCGTGAAATTTTCGGAGCAAAAGTGACCATTTCGGCGTCACCTTTATTTATCCACCAAAACTGTGTTGTTTTCGCTCAAATGTGTCCCAAACATGTTTATATGGTTTATAGGTCATAATGGGAGGTTTCTGCGTGAAAAGCTTTCCGTGAAATTTTCGGACCAAAAGTGACCATATCAGCGTCACCTTTCTTTATCCACCAAAACTGTGTTGTTTTCGCTCTAATGTGTCCCAAACCTGTTTATATGGTTTATAGGTCATAATGGGAGCTTTCTGCGATAAAAGCTTTCCGTGAAATTTTCGGAGCAAAAGTGACCATTTCGGCGTCACCTTTCTTTATCCACCAAAACTGTGTTGTTTTCGCTCAAATTTTTCCCAAACATGTTTATATTGTTTATAGGTCATAATGAGAGCTTTTCTGCGAGAAAAGCTTTCCGTGAAATTTTCGGTACAAAAGTGACCATATCGGCGTCACCTTTATTTATCCACCAAAACTGTGTTGTTTTCGCTCAAATGTGTCCCAAACATGTTTATATGGTTTATAGGTCATAATGGGAGCTTAATGCGTGAAAAGCTTTCCGTGAAATTTTCGGACCAAAAGTGACCATATCGGCGTCACCTTTCTTTATCCACGAAAACAGTGTTGTTTTCGCTGAAATGTGTCCCAAACATGTTTATATGGTTTATAGGTCATAATGGGAGCTTTCTGCGAGAAAAGCTTTCCGTGAAATTTTCGGACCAAAAGTGACCATATCGGCGTCACCTTTCTTTATCCACCAAAACTGTGTTGTTTTCGCTCAAATGTGTCCCAAACATGTTTATATGGTTTATAGGTCATAATGGGAGGTTTCTGCGTGAAAAGCTTTCCGTGAAATTTTCGGACAAAAAGTGACCATATCAGCGTCACCTTTCTTTATCCACCAAAACTGTGTTGTTTTCGGTCTAATGTGTCCCAAACATGTTTATATGGTTTATAGGTCGTAATAGGAGCTTTCTGCGAGAAAAGCTTTCCGTGAAATTTTCGGAGCAAAAGCGACCATTTCGGCGTCACCTTTCTTTATCCACCAAAAATGTATTGTTTTCGCTCAAATGTGTCCCAAACATGTTTATATGGTTTATAGGTCATAATGGGAGGTTTCTGCGTGAAAAGATTTCCGTGAAATTTTCGGACCAAAAGTGACCATATCGGCGTCACCTTTATTTATCCACCAAAACTGTGTTGTTTTCGCTCAAATGTGTCCCAAACATGTTTATATGGTTTATAGGTCATAATGGGAGCTTAATGCGTGAAAAGCTTTCCGTGAAATTTTCGGACCAAAAGTGACCATATCGGCGTCACCTTTCTTTATCCACCAAAACTGTGTTGTTTTCGCTGAAATGTGTCCCAAACATGTTTATATGGTTTATAGGTCATAATGGGAGCTTTCTGCGAGAAAAGCTTTCCGTGAAATTTTCGGAACAAAAGTGACCATTTCGGCGTCACCTTTCTTTATCCACCAAAACTGTGTTGTTATTGCTCAAATGTGTCCCAAACATGTTTATATGGTTTATAGGTCATAATGGGAGCTTTCTGCGAGAAAAGCTTTCCGTAAAATTTTCGGAGCAAAAGTGACCATTTCGGCGTCACCTTTCTTTATCCACCAAAACTTTGTTGTTTTCGCTCAAATGTGTCACAAACATGTTTATATGGTTTATAGGTCATAATGGGAGGTTTCTGTGCGAAAAGCTTTCCGTGAAATTTTCGGACCAAAAGAGACCATATCGGCGTCACCTTTCTTTATCCACCAAAACTGTGTTGTTTTGGGTCAAATTTGTCCCAAACATGTTTATATGGTTTATAGGTCATAATGGGAGGTTTCTGTGCGAAAAGCTTTCCGTGTAATTTTCAGACCAAAAGTGACCATATCGGCGTCACCTTTCTTTATCCACCAAAACTGTGTTGTTTTCGCTCAAATGTGTCCCAAACATGTTTATATGGTTTATAGGTCATAATGGGAGCTTTCTGCGAGAAAAGCTTTCCGTGAAATTTTCGGAACAAAAGTGACCATTTCGGCGTCACCTTTCTTTATCCACCAAAACTGTGTTGTTTTGGGTCAAATTTGTCCCAAACATGTTTATATGGTTTATAGGTCATAATGTGATGCGGGACCATCCAAGCTAAGGCCTTACACTCTTGTGAGCTATGCCCTAGCTCAAGAGCCGACGAGGCCTCAAGGAATCAATGCAGCCCAAGCCAACAAGCTAAGGCCTTACACTCTTGTGAGCTATGCCCTAGCTCAAGAACCGACGAGGCCTCAAGGAATCAACGCAGCCCAAGCCACGGACCCTTGTTTGGATTGATGCCGAGGTTGTACCGAGCACATGTGCCTACCTTGCTCCGTGAAGACCGGGTCCAAATACTAGCCGTTGACAGCCTTGCTAAGTGCTCAAGTGGCCAGCCATGAAGACCTATTCTTTAGGAGCCATGATTGAAGAAGTCAAGGCCACTTCCTATCTTTTAGGGATTTTATTTGCAATTTCTGAATTTGTTTTAATTTCCATTTAATTTTCTGAATTTCTTGCAATTTTCTGAATTTCTTTTGTTGTCATTTATTTTCAGCCTTTTCTATCTCCATTTAAGGCTATAAATAGCCTCCTAGGCCGGTTGTATTAGGCAACAAACCCATATTTGATTAATGAAAAGCATTGCTTTGCAAACACATTGTTTCTTGAGGATTCAAGAGAGAGACCGAGAGGATTCTTGGTGAATTGACCTTGCTTGGTTTGTCTTGTGTGTGTCGATCTTCGCTAGTTGATTGGTGCTATCAAGCTTTCACGAGCCCCTTTCTTGTGCTCCTAGGATACGTCCTAGGTTGTGTAAGATCGTAGAGATTGGTTAGCTAGTCGTTGGTTTAGGACTTTGTTCAATTGGGATCAAGGGTCTATTCGCTCGTTCTACCTAGACTTTCTCCTGCCCTATCTATCTTTTTCATTACCATTGTCGAGTCCTTTGAGTCTTTGTCGAGTCATTATTGTCTAACTTGTGTTCTTTGTGTTTTTGTGCTTGTTGTCGGAAGATCGGGACATCCACGGCTAATCCCCGTATCAAATTGGTATCAGAGCTTCGGCTACCGACATCAAGTGTCTCATCTCCATTGTCATCATCAAAAAAAACTCAAAAACTCCATTGGAGTGCAAGGTTTGATCATCTCTTCTTTTGTTTGATTTTTCTTACTATTAGCATTGGTTGTTGTTGGTTTGCTTAGGCATTACCTTCTGCCGACCCCATCACCAATTCATCACCACCATACCGCCACCCTATCACCACCATCAGACCACCATTCGACCACCCTTTCATCACCACCAAGAAAAATCAGATTTTTGGTCTTCTATTTTTGCTATTTTCTGAAATTCAAAAGAAAAAGTCAAAAAAATCCCTACATTTTAGCCATACCATTTCCAGCTCCTATTTTTTAGCCACACTTCCATCCCAACAGCTCTATTAGTTACAAGGTCTCTTTTATTTTCATTTTCAGATTTTTCATTTGTTATTTAATTGCTGAAAGTCAAAAAAAAAAAAAAAAATCAGACTTCAAAAAAAAAAAGAAAGAGAAGTCGACAGTGAAAAAAAAAAGAGAAGAAAGAAAGAAAAAGAATTTAGAAAAAAAAAAAATCAGATTTGAGTTGCATTGTTGTTGATTGTTCTAAGTGTACAAGAGAAGTGCAAGAGTAAGCATTGCAAGTGAACAAGAGCCATTGTGAGCCAAGAAAGCCTAAACACCATCTTACCATTCAACCTATCCTTAGCCTACCAACAACTATCTTGCTTGTAGTTTGAAGGTTAGACAAGGTTGATTTGATCAAGTTTTGTGCTTAGTCCTTTCTTACCATTTTATTCTTGTCCTTTGTTTCTATTATCTCTTGATCTCACTTTCTTTGATTCATTTCTGAAATTTTCAGCTTGGACCCTTATCATTGATTGTCTAGCTAATCTCTTTTGGTTAGAGGATTTTTGATTGTCCTTTTGACTAGCTTGAGTGATTGACTATCGTAAGACAAATTGCAACAACAAGCATTTCAGCACCAAAGGGAGAGGAGTGTCGAGAGCAAACACTTTTGAGGAAGTTTTTGTTTTGTCTAACCTTAACCTATTTACGTGTTTGTTTGAGTTGTGATGACTATAGGTAACAAATCACCAAGGTCGGAGACTTCCGAGCCCATTTCCCCGGAGTTGTTCAACATGTTGAACAAAATGAACAACAACATCACGACGTTGATGGAAAGGATGGCAGCCCTGGAGGCACGCCCTTCGACGTCCACGGAGATGCCTAGGGCACCCCAAGGCCAGCCTTCGGCTTCCGGACATCACAGCCGCGTTCCACCCCCGGAGCACACCCAAGACAACCGGGAAGATCCTCCTAGAACTCCTATTTATGCACGAAATACTCCACCGGAAGAGAACCCACCTCCTCGTGAGAGGCGTGGTCGTTTTAATCATTTTCGTGATGTGCAGGATGACTTTGAGCCCTATGAACACTTTGAGGGTTTCCAAGAAGAAGAGGATCAATGGGAGCGCCAATCGAGAAGGCATGAACAAGGACCCCGTCCACGGAGGCCCCGAGAGCCCGAGCAAGACGGAGTTGGCAAGGTCAAGGTCACAATCCCACCTTTTGAGGGAAAGTGCGATCCGGACACTTACCTCGAATGGGAGACCAAGATCGAGCACATTTGGAGCTGCCACAACTTCACCGATTACAAGAAGGTACAACTAGCCACCCTTGAATTTAGCGGTTTTGCACTAATATGGTGGGATACCCTTGTGAAGGAAAGGAGAAGAGCCCTAGACGCACCCGTAGCCACGTGGGAACAAATGAAGGCACTCATGAGGGCACGATTCATCCCTCAACACTACGCTAGGGAACTCAAGCAGCGGCTTGAGAACCTCAAGCAAGGTTCCATGAGTGTGGAGGAAGCATTCAATGCCATGCAATTGGCTATGGCAAGGGCAAACGTGGTAGAAGATGAGGAAGACACCAATGCTCGGTTCTTAAGAATCCTACACCCTTACTTGGCTAGAGAAGTTGATTGTTATCCTTATACTTCCGTTATTGATCTTTTACATCTAGCCGTGAAGGTTGATAGGAAGTTAAAGGCAAGAGACCAAGGAGGAGCTAGAGGAGGAAACCGAAGCTCAAGCACGCAGCCCTATGGCCGAGATGCCCTAGCACCAAGGGAGAAGCCTAGTCTCGGTAATGGAGGAGAGCAAGGGAATCGAGGAGGAGTTCAAGCCATATCGAGTGCCAAGCCACCTAGCCCTCTCGGTAACCCTAAAGGAGGTACCCCTAACCCTTCTAATTTGCGAAATAGGGAAGTTGTGTGTTTTAAGTGCCAAGATAGAGGACACATGATGAAAGATTGCCCACATAGGAAAGCTCTCATGGTTGATCACTTAGGCAACACCAATTCTGAAATTGAGCATGAAAATGATGAGTGTTTGCATTTTGATTGTGATCCTATCTTAAATTCCTATGATGATTGTGATGATGAAGGCATTGAGTATGAACATGGTGAAAGTTTGATTGTGAGGAGAGCTTTGCATGTCAATCCAACTCCATGTGATGATAACCAACGAGAGAACTTATTTCATACTAGATGCTTAGTAAAGGGTAAGGTTTGTAATGTCATTATTGATGGTGGAAGTTGTTGTAATCTTGCTAGCACTGAATTGGTTGAAAAACTACAACTTTCCACTATACACCACCCTAGGCCCTATAAATTGCATTGGATGAATGATTGCGGTGCATTAAAAGTGAATAAGCAAGTTAAGGTTTCTTTTAAGCTAGGACATTATGAAGATGATGTTTTGTGTGATATAGTACCTATGCAAGCTTCTCACTTACTTTTTGGTCGTCCATGGCAATTTGATCGAAAAGTCTTACATGATGGTTTCACTAACCGCTATTCCTTTGAGTATAAGGGCAGGAACTTCACTCTAAAGCCAATGACCCCTACTCAAATAGCCGGGGAGTTTGAGAAGAAGGAAAGTGGAGGGTCGGTGCCATCAAAAGTGTTCCTTGCCGCCAAGAGGGAGTTCGTGGACAAGAACTTGGATTCGTGGTCGAATCCTTTCAAAGAAGGGGAGGTTGATGCGGGACCATCCAAGCTAAGGCCTTACACTCTTGTGAGCTATGCCCTAGCTCAAGAGCCGACGAGGCCTCAAGGAATCAATGCAGCCCAAGCCAACAAGCTAAGGCCTTACACTCTTGTGAGCTATGCCCTAGCTCAAGAACCGACGAGGCCTCAAGGAATCAACGCAGCCCAAGCCACGGACCCTTGTTTGGATTGATGCCGAGGTTGTACCGAGCACATGTGCCTACCTTGCTCCGTGAAGACCGGGTCCAAATACTAGCCGTTGACAGCCTTGCTAAGTGCTCAAGTGGCCAGCCATGAAGACCTATTCTTTAGGAGCCATGATTGAAGAAGTCAAGGCCACTTCCTATCTTTTAGGGATTTTATTTGCAATTTCTGAATTTGTTTTAATTTCCATTTAATTTTCTGAATTTCTTGCAATTTTCTGAATTTCTTTTGTTGTCATTTATTTTCAGCCTTTTCTATCTCCATTTAAGGCTATAAATAGCCTCCTAGGCCGGTTGTATTAGGCAACAAACCCATATTTGATTAATGAAAAGCATTGCTTTGCAAACACATTGTTTCTTGAGGATTCAAGAGAGAGACCGAGAGGATTCTTGGTGAATTGACCTTGCTTGGTTTGTCTTGTGTGTGTCGATCTTCGCTAGTTGATTGGTGCTATCAAGCTTTCACGAGCCCCTTTCTTGTGCTCCTAGGATACGTCCTAGGTTGTGTAAGATCGTAGAGATTGGTTAGCTAGTCGTTGGTTTAGGACTTTGTTCAATTGGGATCAAGGGTCTATTCGCTCGTTCTACCTAGACTTTCTCCTGCCCTATCTATCTTTTTCATTACCATTGTCGAGTCCTTTGAGTCTTTGTCGAGTCATTATTGTCTAACTTGTGTTCTTTGTGTTTTTGTGCTTGTTGTCGGAAGATCGGGACATCCACGGCTAATCCCCGTATCATAATGGGAGCTTTCTGCGAGAAAAGCTTTCCGTGAAATTTTCGGAACAAAAGTGACCATTTCGGCGTCACCTTTCTTTATCCACCAAAACTGTGTTGTTTTGGGTCAAATTTGTCCCAAACATGTTTATATGGTTTATAGGTCATAATGGGAGGTTTCTGTGCGAAAAGCTTTCCGTGTAATTTTCGGACCAAAAGTGACCATATCGGCGTCACCTTTCTTTTGATACGGGGATTAGCCGTGGATGTCCCGATCTTTCGACAACAAGCACAAAACAAACAAAGAACACAAGTTAGACAATAATGACTCGACAAAGACTCAAAGGACTCGACAATAGTAATGAAAAAGATAGATAGGGCAGGAGAAAGTCTAGGTAGAACGAGCGAATAGACCCTTGATCCCAATTGAACAAAGTCCTAAACCAACGACTAGCTAACCAATCTCTACGATCTTACACAACCTAGGACGTATCCTAGGAGCACAAGAAAGGGGCTCGTGAAAGCTTGATAGCACCAATCAACTAGCGAAGATCGACACACACAAGACAAACCAAGCAAGATCAATTCACCAAGAATCCTCTCGGTCTCTCTCTTGAATCCTCAAGAAACAATGTGTTTGCAAAGCAATGCTTGTCATTAATCAAATATGGGTTTCTTCCCTAATACAACCGGCCTAGGAGGCTATTTATAGCCTTAAATGGAGATAGAAAAGGCTGAAAATAAATGACAACAAAAGAAATTCAGAAAATTGCAAGAAATTCAGAAAATTAAATGGAAATTAAAACAAATTCAGAAATTGCAAATAAAATCCCTAAAAGATAGGAAGTGGCCTTGACTTCTTCAATCATGGCTCCTAAAGAATAGGTCTTCATGGCTGGCCACTTGAGCACTTAGCAAGGCTGTCAACGGCTAGTATTTGGACCCGGTCTTCACGGAGCAAGGTAGGCACATGTGCTCGGTACAACCTCGGCATCAATCCAAACAAGGGTCCGTGGCTTGGGCTGCGTTGATTCCTTGAGGCCTCGTCGGTTCTTGAGCTAGGGCATAGCTCACAAGAGTGTAAGGCCTTAGCTTGTTGGCTTGGGCTGCATTGATTCCTTGAGGCCTCGTCGGCTCTTGAGCTAGGGCATAGCTCACAAGAGTGTAAGGCCTTAGCTTGGATGGTCCCGCATCAACCTCCCCTTCTTTGAAAGGATTCGACCACGAATCCAAGTTCTTGTCCACGAACTCCCTCTTGGCGGCAAGGAACACTTTTGATGGCACCGACCCTCCACTTTCCTTCTTCTCAAACTCCCCGGCTATTTGAGTAGGGGTCATTGGCTTTAGAGTGAAGTTCCTGCCCTTATACTCAAAGGAATAGCGGTTAGTGAAACCATCATGTAAGACTTTTCGATCAAATTGCCATGGACGACCAAAAAGTAAGTGAGAAGCTTGCATAGGTACTATATCACACAAAACATCATCTTCATAATGTCCTAGCTTAAAAGAAACCTTAACTTGCTTATTCACTTTTAATGCACCGCAATCATTCATCCAATGCAATTTATAGGGCCTAGGGTGGTGTATAGTGGAAAGTTGTAGTTTTTCAACCAATTCAGTGCTAGCAAGATTACAACAACTTCCACCATCAATAATGACATTACAAACCTTACCCTTTACTAAGCATCTAGTATGAAATAAGTTCTCTCGTTGGTTATCATCACATGGAGTTGGATTGACATGCAAAGCTCTCCTCACAATCAAACTTTCACCATGTTCATACTCAATGCCTTCATCATCACAATCATCATAGGAATTTAAGATAGGATCACAATCAAAATGCAAACACTCATCATTTTCATGCTCAATTTCAGAATTGGTGTTGCCTAAGTGATCAACCATGAGAGCTTTCCTATGTGGGCAATCTTTCATCATGTGTCCTCTATCTTGGCACTTAAAACACACAACTTCCCTATTTCGCAAATTAGAAGGGTTAGGGGTACCTCCTTTAGGGTTACCGAGAGGGCTAGGTGGCTTGGCACTCGATATGGCTTGAACTCCTCCTCGATTCCCTTGCTCTCCTCCATTACCGAGACTAGGCTTCTCCCTTGGTGCTAGGGCATCTCGGCCATAGGGCTGCGTGCTTGAGCTTCGGTTTCCTCCTCTAGCTCCTCCTTGGTCTCTTGCCTTTAACTTCCTATCAACCTTCACAGCTAGATGTAAAAGATCAATAACGGAAGTATAAGGATAACAATCAACTTCTCTAGCCAAGTAAGGGTGTAGGATTCTTAAGAACCGAGCATTGGTGTCTTCCTCATCTTCTACCACGTTTGCCCTTGCCATAGCCAATTGCATGGCATTGAATGCTTCCTCCACACTCATGGAACCTTGCTTGAGGTTCTCAAGCCGCTGCTTGAGTTCCCTAGCGTAGTGTTGAGGGATGAATCGTGCCCTCATGAGTGCCTTCATTTGTTCCCACGTGGCTACGGGTGCGTCTAGGGCTCTTCTCCTTTCCTTCACAAGGGTATCCCACCATATTAGTGCAAAACCGCTAAATTCAAGGGTGGCTAGTTGTACCTTCTTGTAATCGGTGAAGTTGTGGCAGCTCCAAATGTGCTCGATCTTGGTCTCCCATTCGAGGTAAGTGTCCGGATCGCACTTTCCCTCAAAAGGTGGGATTGTGACCTTGACCTTGCCAACTCCGTCTTGCTCGGGCTCTCGGGGCCTCCGTGGACGGGGTCCTTGTTCATGCCTTCTCGATTGGCGCTCCCATTGATCCTCTTCTTCTTGGAAACCCTCAAAGTGTTCATAGGGCTCAAAGTCATCCTGCACATCACGAAAATGATTAAAACGACCACGCCTCTCACGAGGAGGTGGGTTCTCTTCCGGTGGAGTATTTCGTGCATAAATAGGAGTTCTAGGAGGATCTTCCCGGTTGTCTTGGGTGTGCTCCGGGGGTGGAACGCGGCTGTGATGTCCGGAAGCCGAAGGCTGGCCTTGGGGTGCCCTAGGCATCTCCGTGGACGTCGAAGGGCGTGCCTCTAGGGCTGCCATCCTTTCCATCAACGTCGTGATGTTGTTGTTCATTTTGTTCAACATGTTGAACAACTCCGGGGAAATGGGCTCGGAAGTCTCCGACCTTGGTGATTTGTTACCTATAGTCATCACAACTCAAACAAACACGTAAATAGGTTAAGGTTAGACAAAACAAAAACTTCCTCAAAAGTGTTTGCTCTCGGCACTCCTCTCCCTTTGGTGCTGAAATGCTTGTTGTTGCAATTTGTCTTACGATAGTCAATCACTCAAGCTAGTCAAAAGGACAATCAAAAATCCTCTAACCACAAGAGATTAGCTAGACAATCAATGATAAGGTTCCAAGCTGAAAATTTCAGAAATGAATCAAAGAAAGTGAGATCAAGAGATAATAGAAACAAGGGACAAGAATAAAATGGTAAGAAAGGACTAAGCACAAAACTTGATCAAATCAACCTTGTCTAACCTTCAAACTACAAGCAAGATAGTTGTTGGTAGGCTAAGGATAGGTTGAATGGTAAGATGGTGTTTAGGCTTTCTTGGCTCACAATGGCTCTTGTTCACTTGCAATGCTTACTCTTGCACTTCTCTTGTACACTTAGAACAATCAACAACAATGCAACTCAAATCTGATTTTTTTTTCTAAATTCTTTTTCTTTCTTTCTTCTCTTTTTTTTTTCACTGTCGACTTCTCTTTCTTTTTTTTTTGAAGTCTGATTTTTTTTTTGACTTTCAGCAATTAAATAACAAATGAAAAATGTGAAAATGAAAATAAAAGAGACCTTGTAACTAATAGAGCTGTTGGGATGGAAGTGTGGCTAAAAAAATAGGAGCTGGAAATGGTATGGCTAAAATGTAGGGATTTTTTTGACTTTTTCTTTTGAATTTCAGAAAATAGCAAAAATAGAAGACCAAAAATCTGATTTTTCTTGGTGGTGATGAAAGGGTGGTCGAATGGTGGTCTGATGGTGGTGATAGGGTGGCGGTATGGTGGTGATGAATTGGTGATGGGGTCGGCAGAAGGTAATGCCTAAGCAAACCAACAACAACCAATGCTAATAGTAAGAAAAATCAAACAAAAGAAGAGATGATCAAACCTTGCACTCCAATGGAGTTTTTGAGTTTTTTTTGATGATGACAATGGAGATGAGACACTTGATGTCGGTAGCCGAAGCTCTGATACCAATTTGATACGGGGATTAGCCGTGGATGTCCCGATCTTTCGACAACAAGCACAAAACAAACAAAGAACACAAGTTAGACAATAATGACTCGACAAAGACTCAAAGGACTCGACAATAGTAATGAAAAAGATAGATAGGGCAGGAGAAAGTCTAGGTAGAACGAGCGAATAGACCCTTGATCCCAATTGAACAAAGTCCTAAACCAACGACTAGCTAACCAATCTCTACGATCTTACACAACCTAGGACGTATCCTAGGAGCACAAGAAAGGGGCTCGTGAAAGCTTGATAGCACCAATCAACTAGCGAAGATCGACACACACAAGACAAACCAAGCAAGATCAATTCACCAAGAATCCTCTCGGTCTCTCTCTTGAATCCTCAAGAAACAATGTGTTTGCAAAGCAATGCTTGTCATTAATCAAATATGGGTTTCTTCCCTAATACAACCGGCCTAGGAGGCTATTTATAGCCTTAAATGGAGATAGAAAAGGCTGAAAATAAATGACAACAAAAGAAATTCAGAAAATTGCAAGAAATTCAGAAAATTAAATGGAAATTAAAACAAATTCAGAAATTGCAAATAAAATCCCTAAAAGATAGGAAGTGGCCTTGACTTCTTCAATCATGGCTCCTAAAGAATAGGTCTTCATGGCTGGCCACTTGAGCACTTAGCAAGGCTGTCAACGGCTAGTATTTGGACCCGGTCTTCACGGAGCAAGGTAGGCACATGTGCTCGGTACAACCTCGGCATCAATCCAAACAAGGGTCCGTGGCTTGGGCTGCGTTGATTCCTTGAGGCCTCGTCGGTTCTTGAGCTAGGGCATAGCTCACAAGAGTGTAAGGCCTTAGCTTGTTGGCTTGGGCTGCATTGATTCCTTGAGGCCTCGTCGGCTCTTGAGCTAGGGCATAGCTCACAAGAGTGTAAGGCCTTAGCTTGGATGGTCCCGCATCATCTTTATCCACCAAAACTGTGTTGTTTTCGGTCTAATGTGTCCCAAACATGTTTATATGGTTTATAGGTCGTAATAGGAGCTTTCTGCGAGAAAAGCTTTCCGTGAAATTTTCGGAGCAAAAGCGACCATTTCGGCGTCACCTTTCTTTATCCACCAAAAATGTATTGTTTTCGCTCAAATGTGTCCCAAACATGTTTATATGGTTTATAGGTCATAATGGGAGGTTTCTGCGTGAAAAGATTTCCGTGAAATTTTCGGACCAAAAGTGACCATATCGGCGTCACCTTTATTTATCCACCAAAACTGTGTTGTTTTCGCTCAAATGTGTCCCAAACATGTTTATATGGTTTATAGGTCATAATGGGAGCTTAATGCGTGAAAAGCTTTCCGTGAAATTTTCGGACCAAAAGTGACCATATCAGCGTCACCTTTCTTTATCCACCAAAACTGTGTTGTTTTCGCTGAAATGTGTCCCAAACATGTTTATATGGTTTATAGGTCATAATGGGAGCTTTCTGCGAGAAAAGCTTTCCGTGAAATTTTCGGAACAAAAGTGACCATTTCGGCGTCACCTTTCTTTATCCACCAAAACTGTGTTGTTTTTGCTCAAATGTGTCCCAAACATGTTTATATGGTTTATAGGTCATAATGGGAGCTTTCTGCGAGAAAAGCTTTCCGTAAAATTTCGGAGCAAAAGTGACCATTTCGGCGTCACCTTTCTTTATCCACCAAAACTTTGTTGTTTTCGCTCAAATGTGTCACAAACATGTTTATATGGTTTATAGGTCATAATGGGAGGTTTCTGTGCGAAAAGCTTTCCGTGAAATTTTCGGACCAAAAGAGACCATATCGGCGTCACCTTTCTTTATCCACCAAAACTGTGTTGTTTTGGGTCAAATTTGTCCCAAACATGTTTATATGGTTTATAGGTCATAATGGGAGGTTTCTGTGCGAAAAGCTTTCCGTGAAATTTTCGGACCAAAAGTGACCATATCGGCGTCACCTTTCTTTATCCTCCAAAACTGTGTTGTTTTCGCTCAAATGTGTCCCGAACATGTTTATATGGTTTATAGGTCATAATGGGGGGTTTCTGCGTGAAAAGCTTTCCGTGAAATTTTCGGACCAAAAGTGACCATATCAGCGTCACCTTTCTTTATCCACCCAAACTGTGTTGTTTTCGCTCTAATGTGTCCCAAACATGTTTATATGGTTTATAGGTCATAATGTGAGCTTTCTGCGAGAAAAGCTTTCCGTGAAATTTTCGGACCAAAAGTGACCATATCCGCGTCACCTTTCTTTATCCACCAAAACTGTGTTGTTTTCGCTCTAATGTGTCCCAAACATGTTGATATGGTTTATATGTCATAATGGGAGCTTTCTGCGAGAAAAGCTTTCCGTGAAATTTTCGGAGCAAAAGTGACCATTTCGGCGTCACCTTTCTTTATCCACCAAAACTTTGTTTTTTTCGCTCAAATTTGTCCCAAACATGTTTACATGGTTTATAGGTTATAATGGGAGCTTTCTGCGCGAAAAGCTTTTCGTGAAATTTTCGGACCAAAAGTGACCATATCGGCGTCACCTTTATTTATCCACCAAAACTGTGTTGTTTATATGGTTTATAGGTCATAATGGGAGCTTTCTGCGAGAAAAGCTTTCCGTGAAATTTTCGGAGCAAAAGTGACCATTTCGGCGTCACCTTTCTTTATCCACCAAAACTGTGTTGTTTTCGCTCAAATTTGTCCCAAACATGTTTATATTGTTTATAGGTCATAATGAGAGCTTTTCTGCGAGAAAAGCTTTCCGTGAAATTTTCGATACAAAAGTGACCATATCGGCGTCACCTTTATTTATCCACCAAAACTGTGTTGTTTTCGCTCAAATGTGTCCCAAACATGTTTATATGGTTTATAGGTCATAATGGGAGCTTAATGCGTGAAAAGCTTTCCGTGAAATTTTCGGACCAAAAGTGACCATATCGGCGTCACCTTTCTTTATCCACCAAAACTGTGTTGTTTTCGCTGAAATGTGTCCCAAACATGTTTATATGGTTTATAGGTCATAATGGGAGCTTTCTGCGAGAAAAGCTTTCCGTGAAATTTTCGGAACAAAAGTGACCATTTCGGCGTCACCTTTCTTTATCCACCAAAACTGTGTTGTTTTGCGTCAAATTTATCCCAAACATGTTTATATGGTTTATAGGTCATAATGGGAGGTTTCTGTGCGAAAAGCTTTCCGTGAAATTTTCGGACCAAAAGTGACCATATCGGCGTCACCTTTCTTTATCCACCAAAACTGTGTTGTTTTCGCTCAAATGTGTCCCGAACATGTTTATATGGTTTATAGGTCATAATGGGAGGTTTCTGCGTGAAAAGCTTTCCGTGAAATTTTCGGACCAAAAGTGACCATATCAGCGTCACCTTCTTTATCCACCAAAACTGTGTTGTTTTCACTCTAATGTGTCCCAAACATGTTTATGTGGTTTATAGGTCATAATGGCAGCTTTCTGCGAGAAAAGCTTTCCGTGAAATTTTCGGAGCAAAAGTGACCATTTCGGCGTCACCTTTCTTTATCCACCAAAACTGTGTTGTTTTCGCTCAAATTTTTCCCAAACATGTTTATATTGTTTATAGGTCATATTGAGAGCTTTTCTGCGAGAAAAGCTTTCCGTGAAATTTTCGGTACAAAAGTGACCATATCGGCGTCACCTTTATTTATCCGCCAAAACTATGTTGTTTTCGCTCAAATGTGTCCCAAACATGTTTATATGGTTTATAGGTCATAATGGGAGCTTAATGCGTGAAAAGCTTTCCGTGAAATTTTCGGACCAAGAGTGACCATATCGGCGTCACCTTTCTTTATCCACGAAAACTGTGTTGTTTTCGCTGAAATGTGTCCCAAACATTATTATATGGTTTATAGGTCATAATGGGAGCTTTCTGCGAGAAAAGCTTTCCGTGAAATCTTCGGACCAAAAGTGACCATATCGGCGTCACCTTTCTTTATCCACCAAAACTGTGTTGTTTTCACTCTAATGTGTCCGAAACATGTTTATGTGGTTTATAGGTCATAATGGCAGCTTTCTGCGAGAAAAGCTTTCCGTGAAATTTTCGGAGCAAAAGTGACCATTTCGGCGTCACCTTTCTTTATCCATTAAAACTTTGTTGTTTTCGCTCAAATGTGTCCCAAACATGTTTATATGGTTTATAGGTCATAATGGGAGGTTTCTGCGTGAAAAGCTTTCCGTGAAATTTTCGGACCAAAAGTGACCATATCCGCGTCACCTTTCTTTATCCACCAAAACTGTGTTGTTTTCGCTCTAATGTGTCCCAAACATGTTGATATGGTTTATAGGTCATAATGGGAGGTTTCTGCGTGAAAAGCTTTCCGTGAAATTTTCGGACCAAAAGTGACCATATCGGCGTCACCTTTCTTTATCCACCAAAACTTTTTCGCTCAAATGTGTCCCAAACATGTTTATATGGTTTATAGGTAATAATGGGAGCTTTCTGCATGAAAAGCTTTCCGTGAAATTTTCGGACCAAAAGTGACCATATCGGCGTCACCTTTCTTTATCCACCAAAACTGTGTTATTTTAGCTCAAATGTGTCCCAAACATGTTTATATGGTTTATAGGTCATAATGGGAGCTTTCTGCGAGAAAAGCTTTCCGTGAAATTTTCGGAGCAAAAGTGACCATTTCGGCGTCACCTTTCTTTATCCACCAAAACTGTGTGTTTTTCGCTCAAATTTGTCCCAAACATGTTTATATTGTTTATAGGTCATAATGAGAGCTTTTCTGCGAGAAAAGCTTTCCGTGAAATTTTCGATACAAAAGTGACTATATCGGCGTCACCTTTATTTATCCACCAAAACTGTGTTGTTTTCGCTCAAATGTGTCCCAAACATGTTTATATGGTTTATAGGTCATAATGGGAGCTTAATGCGTGAAAAGCTTTCCGTGAAATTTTCGGACCAAAAGTGACCATATCGGCGTCACCTTTCTTTATCCACCAAAACTGTGTTGTTTTCGCTGAAATGTGTCCCAAACATGTTTATATGGTTTATAGGTCATAATGGGAGCTTTCTGCGAGAAAAGCTTTCCGTGAAATTTTCGGACCAAAAGTGACCATATCGGCGTCACCTTTCTTTATCCACCAAAACTGTGTTGTTTTCGCTCAAATGTGTCTCAAACATGTTTATATGGTTTATAGGTCATAATGGGAGGTTTCTGCGTGAAAAGCTTTCCGTGAAATTTTCGGACAAAAAGCGACCATATCAGCGTCACCTTTCTTATCCACCAAAACTGTGTTGTTTTCGCTCTAATGTGTCCCAAACATGTTTATATGGTTTATAGGTCATAATGGGAGCTTTCTGCGAGAAAAGCTTTCCGTGAAATTTTCGGACCAAAAGTGACTATTTCGGCGTCACCTTTCTTTATCCACCAAAACTGTGTTGTTTTCGCTGAAATGTGTCCCAAACATGTTTATATGGTTTATAGGTCATAATGAGAGCTTTCTGCGAGAAAAGCTTTCCGTGAAATTTTCGGAACAAAAGTGACCATTTCGGCGTCACCTTTCTTTATCCACCAAAACTGTGTTGTTTTCGCTCAAATTTGTCCCAAACATATTTATATGGTTTATAGGTCATAATGGGAGCTTTCTGCGAGAAAAGCTTTCCGTAAAATTTTCGGAGCAAAAGTGACCATTTCGGCGTCACCTTTCTTTATCCACCAAAACTTTGTTGTTTTCGCTCAAATGTGTCACAAACATGTTTATATGGTTTATAGGTCATAATGGGAGGTTTCTGTGCGAAAAGCTTTCCGTGAAATTTTCGGACCAAAAGTGACCATTTCGGCGTCACCTTTCTTTATCCACCAAAACTGTGTTGTTTTGGCTCAAATTTGTCCCAAACATGTTTATATGGTTTATAGGTCATAATGGGAGGTTTCTGTGCGAAAAGCTATCCGTGAAATTTTCGGACCAAAAGTGACCATATCGGCGTCACCTTTCTTTATCCACCAAAACTGTGTTGTTTTCGCTCAAATGTGTCCCAAACATGTTTATATGGTTTATAGGTCATAATGGGAGGTTTCTGCGCGAAAAGCTTTCCGTGAAATTTTCGGACCAAAAGTGACCATATCAGCGTCACCTTTCTTTAGCCACCAAAACTGTGTTGTTTTCGCTCTAATGTGTCTCAAACATGTTTATATGGTTTATAGGTCATAATGGGAGCTTTCTGCGAGAAAAGCTTTCCGTGAAATTTTCGGAGCAAAAGTGACCATTTCGGCGTCACCTTTCTTTATACAACAAAACTGTGTTATTTTCGCTCAAATTTGTCCCAAACATGTTTATATGGTTTATAGGTCATAATGGGAGCTTTCTGCGAGAAAAGCTTTCCGTGAAATTTTCGGAGCAAAAGTGACCATATCGGCGTCACCTTTCTTTATCCACCAAAACTGTGTTGTTTTCGCTCTAATGTGTCCCAAACATGTTTATATGGTTTATAGGTCATAATGAGAGCTTTTCTGCGATAAAAGCTTTCCGTGAAATTTTTCGGTACAAAAGTGACCATATCGGCGTCACCTTTATTTATCCACCAAAACCGTGTTGTTTTCGCTCAAATGTGTCCCAAAAATGTTTATATGGTTTATAGGTCATAATGGGAGCTTAATCCGTGAAAAGCTTTCCGTGAAATTTTCGGACCAAAAGTGACCATATCGGCGTCACCTTTCTTTATCCACCAAAACTGTGTTGTTTTCGCTGAAATGTGTCCCAAACATGTTTATATGGTTTATAGGTCATAATGGGAGCTTTTTGCGAGAAAAGCTTTCCGTGAAATTTTCGGAGCAAAAGTGACCATATCGGCGTCACCTTTTTTTATCCACCAAAATTGTGTTGTTTTCCCTCAAATGTGTCCCAAACATGTTTATATGGTTTATAGTTCATAATGGAAGCTTTGTGCGAGAAAGGCTTTCCGCGAAAATTTCGGACCAAAAGTGACCATATCGGCGTCACCTTTCTTTATACAACAAAACTGTGTTGTTTTCGCTCAAATTTGTCCCAAACATCTTTATAAGGTTTATAGGTCATAATGGGAGCTTTCTGCGAGAAAAGCTTTCCGTGAAATTTTCGGAGCAAAAGTGACCATATCGGCGTCACCTTTCTTTATCCACTAAAACTGTGTTGTTTTCGCTCAAATGTGTCCCAAACATGTTTATATGGTTTATAGGTCATAATGGGAGCTTTTGCATGAAAAGTTTTCCGTGAAATTTTCGGACCAAAAGTGACCATATCGGCGTCACCTTTCTTTATCCACCAAAACTGTGTTGTTTTCGCTCAAATGTGTCCCAAACATGTTTATATGGTTTATAGGTCATAATGGGAGGTTTCTGCGTGAAAAGCTTTCCGTGAAATTTTCGGACCAAAAGTGACCATATCAGCGTCACCTTTCTTTATCCACCAAAACTGTGTTGTTTTCGCTCTAATGTGTCCCAAACATGTTTATATGGTTTATAGGTCATAATGGGAGCTTTCTGCGAGAAAAGCTTTCCGTGAAATTTTCGGACCAAAAGTGACCATATCGGCGTCACCTTTATTTATCCACCAAAACTGTGTTGTTTTCGCTCAAATGTGTCCCAAACATGTTTATATGGTTTATAGGTCATAATGGGAGCTTAATGCGTGAAAAGCTTTCCGTGAAATTTTCGGACCAAAAGTGACCATATCGGCGTCACCTTTCTTTATCCACCAAAACTGTATTATTTTCGCTGAAAAGTGTCCCAAATATGTTTATATGGTTTATAGGTCATAATGGGAGCTTTCTGCGAGAAAAGCTTTCCGTGAAATTTTCGGAGCAAAAGTGACCATATCAGGGGCACCTTTCTTTATCCAACAAAACTGTAATGTTTTCCCTCAAATGTGTCCCAAACATGTTTATATGGTTTATAGTTCATAATGGAAGCTTTGTGCGCGAAAAGCTTTCCGCGAAATTTTCGGACCAAAAGTGACCATATCGGCGTCACCTTTCTTTAAACAACAAAACTATGTTTTTTTCGCTCAAATTTGTCCCAAACATCTTTATAAGGTTTATAGGTCATAATGGGAGCTTTCTGCGAGAAAAGCTTTCCGTGAAATTTTCGGAGCAAAAGTGACCATATCGGCGTCACCTTACTTTATCCACCAAAACTTTGTTGTTTTCGCTCAAATGTGTCCCAAACATGTTTATATGGTTTATAGGTAATGATGGGAGCTTTCTGCATGAAAAGCTTTCCGTGAAATTTTCGGACCAAAAGTGACCATATCGGCGTCACCTTTCTTTATCCACCAAAACTGTGTTGTTTTCGCTCAAATGTGTCCCAAACATGTTTATATGGTTTATAGGTCATAATGGGAGGTTTCTGCGCGAAAAGTTTTCCGTGAAATTTTCGGACCAAAAGTGACCATATCGGCGTCACCTTCTTTATAAACCAAAACTGTGTTGTTTTGGCTCAAATTTGTCTCAAACATGTTTATATGGTTTATAGGTCATAATGGGAGGTTTCTGCGCGAAAAGCTTTCCGTGATATTTTCGGACCAAAAGTGACCATATCAGCGTCACCTTTCTTTATCCACCAAAACTTTGTTGTTTCGCACAAATGTGTCATAAACATGTTTATATGGTTTATAGGTCATATTGGGAGCTTTGTGCGCGAAAAGCTTTCCGCGAAATTTTCGGACCAAAAGTGACCATATCGGCGTCACCTTTCTTTTTCCACCAAAACTGTGGTGTTTTCGCTTAAATGTGTCCTAAACATGTTTATATGTTTTATAGGTCATAATGGGAGCTTTCTGCATGAAAAGCTTTCCGTGAAATTTTCGGACCAAAAGTGACCATATCGGCGTCACCTTTTTTTATCAACCAAAACTTTGTTTTTTTCGCTCAAATGTGTCCCAAACATGTTTATATGGTTTATATCGGCGTCACCTTTCTTTATCCACCAAAACTGTGTTGTTTTCGCTCAAATGTGTCCCAAACATGTTTATATGGTTTATAGGTCATAATGGGAGTTTTCTGCATGAAAAGCTTTCCGTGAAATTTTCGGACCAAAAGTGACCATATCGGCGTCACCTTTCTTTATCCACCAAAACTGTGTTGTTTTAGCGGAAATGTGTCCCAAACATGTTTATATGGTTTATAGGTCATAATGGGAGGTTTCTGCGTGAAAAGCTTTCCGTGAAATTTTCGGACCAAAAGTGACCATATCAGCGTCACCTTTCTTTATCCACCAAAACTGTGTTGTTTTCACTCTAATGTGTCCCAAACATGTTTATATGGTTTATAGGTCATAATGGGAGCTTTCTGCGAGAAAAGCTTTCCGTGAAATTTTCGGAGCAAAAGTGACCATTTCGGTGTCACCTTTCTTTATCCACCAAAACTTGGTTGTTTTCGCTCAAATTTATCCCAAACATGTTTATATTGTTTATAGGTCATAATGAGAGCTTTCTGCGCGAAAAGCTTTCCGTGAAATTTTCGGACCAAAAGTGACCATATCGGCGTCACCTTTATTTATCCACCAAAACTGTGTTGTTTTCGCTCAAATGTGTTCCAAACATGTTTATACGATTTATAGGTCATAATGGGAGCTTAATGCGTGAAAAGCTTTCCGTAAAATTTTCGGACCAAAAGTGACCATATCGGCGTCACCTTTCTTTATCCACCAAAACTGTATTGTTTTCGCTGAAATGTGTCCCAAACATGTTTATATGGTTTATAGGTCATAATGGGAGCTTTCTGCGAGAAAAGCTTTCCGTGAAATTTTCGGAGCAAAAGTGACCATATCGACGTCACCTTTCTTTATCCACCAAAACTGTGTTGTTTTCCCTCAAATGTGTCCCAAACATGTTTATATGGTTTATATCGGCGTCACCTTTCTTTATCCACCAAAACTGTGTTGTTTTCCCTCAAATGTGTCCCAAACATGTTTATATGGTTTATAGGTCATAATGGGAGCTTTCAGCATGAAAAGCTTTCTGTGAAATTTTCGGACCAAAAGTGACCATATCGGCGTCACCTTTCTTTATCCACCAAAACTGTGTTGTTTTAGCTCAAATGTGTCCCAAACATGTTTATATGGTTTATAGGTCATAATGTGAGGTTTCTGCGTGAAAAGCTTTCCGTGAAATTTTCGGAGCAAAAGTGACCATTTCGGCGTCACCTTTCTTTATCCACCAAAACTGTGTTGTTTTTGCTCAAATGTGTCCCAAACATGTTTATATGGTTTATAGGTCATAATGGGAGCTTTCTGCGAGAAAAGCTTTCCGTGAAATTTTCGGAGCAAAAGTGACCATATCGGCGTCACCTTTCTTTATCCACCAAAACTTTGTTGTTTTCGCTCAAATGTGTCCCAAACATGTTTATATGGTTTATAGGTCATAATGGGAGCTTTCTGCATGAAAAGCTTTCCGTGAAATTTTCGGACCAAAAGTGACCATATCGGCGTCACCTTTCTTTATCCACCAAAACTGTGTTGTTTTCGCTCAAATGTGTCCCAAACATGTTTATATGGTTTATAGGTCATAATGGGAGGTTTCTGAGCGAAAAGTTTTCCGTGAAATTTTCGGACCAAAAGTGACCATATCGGCGTCACCTTTCTTTATAAACCAAAACTGTGTTGTTTTGGCTCAAATTTGTCTCAAACATGTTTATATGGTTTATAGGTCATAATGGGAGGTTTCTGCGCGAAAAGCTTTCCGTGAAATTTTCGGACCAAAAGTGACCATATCCGCGTCACCTTTCTTTATCCACCAAAACTGTGTTGTTTTCGCTTAAATGTATCCCAAACATGTTTATATGGTTTATAGGTCATAATGGGAGCTTTCTGCGAGAAAAGCTTTCCGTAAAATTTTCGGAGCAAAAGTGACCATTTCGGCGTCACCTTTCTTTATCCACCAAAACTTTGTTGTTTTCGCACAAATGTGTCATAAACATGTTTATATAGTTTATAGGTCATATTGGGAGCTTTGTGCGCGAAAAACTTTCCGCGAAATTTTCGGACCAAAAGTGACCATATCGGCGTCACCTTTCTTTATCCACCAAAACTGTGTTGTTTTCGCTGAAATGTGTCCTAAACATGTTTATATGGTTTATAGGTCATAATGGGAGCTTTCTGCATGAAAAGCTTTCCGTGAAATTTTCGGACCAAAAGTGACCATATCGGCGTCACCTTTCTTTATCCACCAAAACTTTGTTGTTTTCGCTCAAATGTGTCCCAAACATGTTTATATGGTTTATAGGTAATAATGGGAGCTTTCTGCATGAAAAGCTTTCCGTGAAATTTTCGGACCAAAAGTGACCATATCGGCGTCACCTTTCTTTATCCACCAAAACTGTGTTATTTTAGCTCAAATGTGTCCCAAACATGTTTATATGGTTTATAGGTCATAATGGGAGCTTTCTGCGAGAAAAGCTTTCCGTGAAATTTTCGGAGCAAAAGTGACCATATCGGCGTCACCTTTCTTTATCCACCAAAACTGTGTTGTTTTCCCTCAAATGTGTCCCAAACATGTTTATATGGTTTATATCGGCGTCACCTTTCTTTATCCACCAAAACTTTGTTGTTTTCGCTCAAATGTGTCCCAAACATGTTTATATGGTTTATAGGTAATAATGGGAGCTTTCTGCATGAAAAGCTTTCCGTGAAATTTTCGGACCAAAAGTGACCATATCGGCGTCACCTCTCTTTATCCACCAAAACTGTGTTGTTTTAGCTCAAATGTGTCCCAAACATGTTTATATGGTTTATAGGTCATAATGGGAGGTTTCTGCGTGAAAAGCTTTCCGTGAAATTTTCGGAACAAAAGTGACCATATCAGCGTCACCTTTCTTTATCCACCAAAACTGTGTTGTTTTTGCTCTAATGTGTCCCAAACATGTTTATATGGTTTATAGGTCATAATGGGAGCTTTCTGCGAGAAAAGCTTTCCGTGAAATTTTCGGAGCAAAAGTGACCATATCGGCGTCACCTTTCTTTATCCAGCAAAACTTTGTTTTTTTCGCTCAAATGTGTCCCAAACATGTTTATATGGTTTATATCGGCGTCACCTTTCTTTATCCACCAAAACTGTGTTGTTTTCGCTCAAATGTGTCCCAAACATGTTTATATGGTTTATAGGTCATAATGGGAGGTTTCTGCGTGAAAAGCTTTCCGTGAAATTTTCGGACCAAAAGTGACCATATCAGCGTCACCTTTCTTTATCCACCAAAACTGTATTGTTTTCGCTCTAATATGTCCCAAACATGTTTATATGGTTTATAGGTCATAATGGGAGCTTTCTGCGAGAAAAGCTTTCCGTGAAATTTTCGGAGCAAAAGTGACCATTTCGGCGTCACCTTTCTTCATCCACCAAAACTGTGTTGTTTTCGCTCAAATGTGTCCCAAACATGTTTATATGGTTTATAGGTCATAATGGGAGCTTTCTGCGAGAAAAGCTTTCCGTGAAATTTTCGGACCAAAAGTTACCATATCGGCGTCACCTTTCTTTATCCACCAAAACTGTATTGTTTTAGCTCAAATGTGTCCCAAACATGTTTATATGGTTTATAGGTCATAATGGGAGGTTTCTGCGTGAAAAGCTTTCCGTGAAATTTTCGGAGCAAAAGTGACCATATCGGCGTCACCTTTCTTTATCCAGCAAAACTTTGTTTTTTTCGCTCAAATGTGTCCCAAACATGTTTATATGGTTTATATCGGCGTCACCTTTATTTATCCACCAAAACTGTGTTGTTTTGGATCAAATTTGTCCCAAACATGTTTATATGGTTTATAGGTCATAATGGGAGGTTTCTGTGCGAAAAGCTTTCCGTGAAATTTTCGGACCAAAAGTGACCATATCGGCGTCACCTTTCTTTATCCACCAAAACTGTGTTGTTTTTGCTCAAATGTGTCCCAAACATGTTTATATGGTTTATAGGTCATAATGGGAGGTTTCTGCGTGAAAAGCTTTCCGTGAAATTTTCGGACCAAAAGTGACCATATCAGCGTCACCTTTCTTTATCCACCAAAACTGTGTTGTTTTCACTCTAATGTGTCCCAAACATGTTTATATGGTTTATAGGTCATAATGGGAGCTTTCTGCGAGAAAAGCTTTCCGTGAAATTTTCGGAGCAAAAGTGACCATATCGGCGTCACCTTTCTTTATCCACCAAAACTTTGTTTTTTTCGCTCAAATGTGTCCCAAACATGTTTATATGGTTTATATCGGCGTCACCTTTCTTTATCCACCAAAACTGTGTTGTTTTCGCTCAAATGTGTCCCAAACATGTTTATATGGTTTATAGGTCATAAAGGGAGCTTTCTGCATGAAAAGCTTTCCGTGAAATTTTCGGACCAAAAGTGACCATATCGGCGTCACCTTTCTTTATCCACCAAAAACTGTGTTGTTTTCGCTGAAATGTGTCCCAAACATGTTTATATGGTTTATAGGTCATAATGGGAGCTTTCTGCGAGAAAAGCTTTCCGTGAAATTTTCGGACCAAAAGTGACCATATCGGCATCACCTTTCTTTATCCACCAAAACTGTGTTGTTTTCGCTGAAATGTGTCATAAACATGTTTATATGGTTTATAGGTCATAATGGGAGCTTTCTGCATGAAAAGCTTTCCGTGAAATTTTCGGACCAAAAGTGACCATATCGGCGTCACCTTTCTTTATCCACCAAAACTTTGTTGTTTTCGCTCAAATGTGTCCCAAACATGTTTATATGGTTTATAGGTAATAATGGGAGCTTTCTGCATGAAAAGCTTTCCGTGAAATTTTCGGACCAAAAGTGACCATATCGGCGTCACCTTTCTTTATCCACCAAAACTGTGTTATTTTAGCTCAAATGTGTCCCAAACATGTTTATATGGTTTATAGGTCATAATGGGAGCTTTCTGCGAGAAAAGCTTTCCGTGAAATTTTCGGAGCAAAAGTGACCATATCGGCGTCACCTTTCTTTATCCACCAAAACTGTGTTGTTTTCCCTCAAATGTGTCCCAAACATGTTTATATGGTTTATATCGGCGTCACCTTTCTTTATCCACCAAAACTTTGTTGTTTTCGCTCAAATGTGTCCCAAACATGTTTATATGGTTTATAGGTAATAATGGGAGCTTTCTGCATGAAAAGCTTTCCGTGAAATTTTCGGACCAAAAGTGACCATATCGGCGTCACCTTTCTTTATCCACCAAAACTGTGTTGTTTTAGCTCAAATGTGTCCCAAACATGTTTATATGGTTTATAGGTCATAATGGGAGGTTTCTGCGTGAAAAGCTTTCCGTGAAATTTTCGGACCAAAAGTGACCATATCAGCGTCACCTTTCTTTATCCACCAAAACTGTGTTGTTTTTGCTCTAATGTGTCCCGAACATGTTTATATAGTTTATAGGTCATAATGGGAGCTTTCTGCGAGAAAAGCTTTCCGTAAAATTTTCGGAGCAAAAGTGACCATATCGGCGTCACCTTTCTTTATCCACCAAAACTTTGTTTTTTTCGCTCAAATGTGTCCCAAACATGTTTATATGGTTTATATCGGCGTCACCTTTCTTTATCCACCAAAACTGTGTTGTTTTCGCTCAAATGTGTCCCAAACATGTTTATATGGTTTATAGGTCATAAAGGGAGCTTTCTGCATGAAAAGCTTTCCGTGAAATTTTCGGACCAAAAGTGACCATATCGGTGATACGGGGATTAGCCGTGGATGTCCCGATCTTTCGACAACAAGCACAAAAACACAAAGGTCACAAGTTAGATGTGAAAGAACTCAATAAAGACTCAAATGACTAGACAAAGCAAGGATAAATGGATGAGAAAGTCTAGGTAGAACGAGCGAATAGACCCTTGATCCCAATTGAACAAAGTCCTAAACCAACGACTAGCTAACCAATCTCTACAATCTCACACAACCAGGGACGTATCCAAGGAGCACGAGAAGGGGGCTCGTGGGAGCTTGATAGCACCAATCAACTAGCGAAGATCGACACACACAAGACAAACCAAGCGGATTCAACACCAAGAACTCTCGGCAATCTTGAAACACTCAAGACAATTTGGCTTGCAAAGCAATGCTCATAAGATGAATAAAAATGATCAATGTTGTGTGTGATTACAACCGGCCTAGGGGCTATTTATAGCCTTAGATGGGAATAGAAAAGCTGAAAATAAATGACAATTAAAAGAAATTCAGCAACTTAAAAGAAATTCAGAAAATGGCAAATAGAATCCCTAAAATCTAGGACAAGCCTAAAGACTAGGACAACTAGCCGTTAGTGGTTATAATGGGCTGCGTGGTGCTCGGTACAGCCTCGGCACTAATCCGCACAAGGGTCCGTAGCTTGGGCTGCGTTGATTCCGAGTCCTCTTTAGCTAAGGCATGACTCACGAGATTGAGAAGAGCTTGGTGAAGCTTCTTGGCACGAGCTCGAGTCATTGGCCCATCCGTCATCATTGGTGCATTTGGAGGAGGTCTAGGCTCGGATGGTCCCTCATCATCCTCCCCTTCTTGAAAAGGGTTCGACCACGAACCTAAGTCTTCATCAATAGCTAGATAAGGCACCAAATCAGCCACATTGAAGGTGGCACTCACACCATACTCTCCCGGGAGCTCCAATTTGTATGCATTGTCTCCAATTCGTTGAAGCACCTTGAAAGGTCCATCTCCACGTGGTGACAACTTGCTCTTTCTACGCTCCGGGAACCTCTCCTTCCTTAGGTGAACCCACACAAGATCTCCGGGTTGGAAGATCACTTGACGCCGTCCCTTGTTAGCTCTTGTGGCATTGTACTCGGCCTTTTGCACAAGCTTTAGCCTCGTACGTTCGTGCAACTCCTTGATGAACTCCACATGCTTACCTGCGTCAAAAGACTCCTTTTCCCTCATAGGATATGGGGCTAGATCTAGTGGGGTTAGTGGGTTAGTGCCATAAACACATTCAAATGGAGTAAGCTTAGTAGATGAATGCATGGTTCGATTATAAGCAAATTCCACATGTGGCAAAGCTTCCTCCCACAACCTAAGGTTTTTCTTGATTATAGCTCTAAGGATGGTAGTTAGCGTTCTATTGGTGACCTCGGTTTGCCCATCGGTTTGAGGGTGGCTAGAGGTAGAAAATAACAACTTAGTTCCCATTTTATGCCATAATGTCTTCCAAAAACAACTTAGGAACTTAGTGTCACGGTCACTAACTATGGTCCTCGGAATGCCATGTAACCTAACAATTTCTCTAAAGAACAAATCAGCTACATTAGAGGCATCATCGGTTTTATGACAAGCTATAAAATGTGCCATTTTAGAGAAACGATCAACAACCACAAAGATCGAATCTCTCCCCTTCTTAGTCCTAGGTAACCCCACAATAAAATCCATCGATATGTCTTCCCAAGGGGCTGTAGGTGTAGGCAAAGGGGTATACAATCCATGGGGCATTAACCTAGATTTGGCTCTAAGGCACTCAAGGCATCTCTTAAGACAATGCTCTACATCCCTTAACATATGTGGCCAATAGAAATGATTCCTAAGGGTGTGGTATGTCTTATCTCGGCCAAAGTGTCCCATAAGTCCTCCACGGTGTGCTTCATCAACTAACAATAGCCTAAGGGAACATCTAGGGATACAAACTTTATCCTTTCTAAACAAAAATCCCTCAAAGACATAAAAGCTCTCAAATGAACCCTTTTCGGCACACTTATTGAAAACATCTCCAAAATCCAAGTCATCCACATATAACTCTTTAATATAAGCAAAGCCTAATACTCTAGAGTCTAAGGTAGTTAACAAGGTGTATCTCCTAGATAGGGCATCGGCAACTATATTGTCTTTACCCTTCTTATATTTAATCACATAAGGAAATGTTTCAATAAACTCCATCCATCTACCATGTCTCCTATCAAGCTTGTCTTGGCTCTTAAAATGTTTCAAAGATTCATGATCTGTTTTCAAAACAAACTCTCTAGGCCATAGGTAGTGTTGCCAAGTCTTAAGTACTCTAAAAAGGGCATAAAGTTCCTTATCATATGTAGAATAATTAAGACTAGCACCTTTTAGCTTCTCTGAAAAATAAGCAATGGGTTTACCTTCTTGCATGAGCACGCCACCTATTCCAACTCCACTAGCATCACATTCCACTTCAAATGGCTTGGTGAAGTCCGGAAGGGCTAAGAGTGGTGCCTCGGTCAACCTTTGCTTGAGGGTGTAAAACGCTTTTTCTTGAGCTGTTCCCCAATGAAACTCACTCCTTTTCTTGGTTACTTCAGTGAGAGGGGCGGCAATTGAGCTGAAATCCTTCACAAATCGTCTATAGAAGCTTGCAAGGCCATGGAAGCTCCTAACTTGGCCGATTGTGCTAGGTGTAGGCCATTCTTGTATTGCCTTGATCTTGGCCTCATCCACTTGTAGTCCTTTGCTGTTCACTACAAAACCAAGAAAAGAGACTTGATTAGTGCACAATTCACATTTCTTTAAATTAGCATACAAGTGCTCTAATCGAAGTGTAGAGAGTACTTCCCTTAAATGTGCTTCATGTTCTTCGGAAGACTTGCTGTAAATCAAAATATCATCAAAATATACAACAACAAATTTCCCTATAAAATTCCTAAGCACATGATTCATAAGACGCATAAATGTACTTGGAGCATTAGTTAGACCGAATGGCATAACAAGCCATTCATATAGACCAAATTTGGTCTTGAAGGCTGTTTTCCACTCATCCCCTTCTCTCATCCTTATTTGATGGTATCCACTCTTCAAATCTATCTTAGAAAATAGAGTAGCACCATGTAGTTCATCTAGCATGTCATCTAGACGAGGGATGGGGTGTCTATACTTGACCGTGATGTTGTTAATGGCTCGACAATCGACGCACATTCTCCATGTGTTGTCTTTCTTCGGCACTAGCAACACCGGAACGGCACAAGGACTCTTGCTCTCTCGTACGTATCCCTTGTCCAACAATTCTTGAACTTGGGATTGGACCTCTTGGGTCTCGGTAGGATTCATCCTATAAGCCGGCCTATTAGGCAAAGAAGCCCCAGGCATGAGATCAATTTGATGCTCAATCCCTCGGATAGGGGGCAGGCCGGTTGGGATCTCTTCGGGGAATACATCCCTATATTCCTCAAGTAGGGCCAAGATCCGTGGGGGTAAGGTGGCTCGAAGCTCCTCACTTAACAAACTCAACTCTTTGCATAAGAGCATGAGTGTCGTTTCCCCATCCAAGTACTCGTCCTCAAATCCTCCCTTTGATGCAAAGAGAACATTTGGGGCTCGAGGGCTTGTGTTTTGGCTCGATGGAGCCGGCCCTTGTGTCTTACCTTCACTTACCTTCTTCTTCTCAAACTCGTCGGCCACTTGCGTGGGTGTCATGGGCTTGAGAGTGATGTTCTTTCCCTTATGCACAAAAGAATAGCGGTTAGTGAAACCATCATGTAAGACCTTGCGATCAAATTGCCATGGACGACCAAGAAGAATATGACAAGCTTGCATGGGCACTATATCACATAACACATCATCTTCATAATGTCCTAGTTTAATAGAAACCTTAACTTGCTTGTTTACTTTCAATGCACCACAATCGTTCATCCAATGCAACTTATAAGGCCTAGGGTGATGTATAGTAGGAAGTTGTAACTTTTCAACCATTTCTACACTAGCAATATTGCAACAACTACCTCCATCAACAATTACATCACAAACCTTGCCTTTGACTAAACATCTTGTATGAAATAAGTTTTCTCTTTGGTTATCATCACATGGGGTTGGTTTAGCATGCAAGGCTCTCCTAGCAATCAAACATTCACCATGTTCATACTCAATGCAGTCATTATCATCATAGTCATCATAGGAATTCACATTAGCATCACAATCATCATGCAAACACTCATCAACTTCATCATGCTCAATATCATCTTCACAAGTGTTGCCTTGGTGATCTAGTATAAGAGTTTTCCTATGTGGGCAATCCTTCATCATATGGCCTCTATCTTGGCACTTGAAACACACAATTTCCCTATTTCTAGAGGCGGAAGGGTTAGGGTTACCTCCCTTGGTGTTACCGGTGGTGTTACTCGGGGTCCGAGTGCCATTCGTCGCTCCCGCGCTCGCGGCTGCGTGATTTGGCGTCCCGCGGTATCCACTCCCGGTCCTTGCTTCTCCCCCATGCCCGGGGCCTTGCCTCGGTACCGAGGGCTCTCTCCCGTAGGGTGGTGTGACTCGGCGGCCTTGATAGCTTTGGCTTCCCGAGCTCCGGTTTCCTTGAGCTCCTAAGCTTCTTGCCTTCAATTTCCTATCAACCTTCACGGCTAAATGTAAGAGATCAATGCTAGTATTATAAGGATAACAATCAACTTCTCTAGCCAAGTAAGGGTGTAGGATTCTTAAGAACCGAGCATTGGTGTCTTCCTCATCTTCTACCACGTTTGCCCTTGCCATAGCCAATTGCATGGCATTGAATGCTTCCTCCACACTCATGGAACCTTGCTTGAGGTTCTCAAGCCGCTGCTTGAGTTCCCTAGCGTAGTGTTGAGGGATGAATCGTGCCCTCATGAGTGCCTTCATTTGTTCCCACGTGGCTACGGGTGCGTCTAGGGCTCTTCTCCTTTCCTTCACAAGGGTATCCCACCATATTAGTGCAAAACCGCTAAATTCAAGGGTGGCTAGTTGTACCTTCTTGTAATCGGTGAAGTTGTGGCAGCTCCAAATGTGCTCGATCTTGGTCTCCCATTCGAGGTAAGTGTCCGGATCGCACTTTCCCTCAAAAGGTGGGATTGTGACCTTGACCTTGCCAACTCCGTCTTGCTCGGGCTCTCGGGGCCTCCGTGGACGGGGTCCTTGTTCATGCCTTCTCGATTGGCGCTCCCATTGATCCTCTTCTTCTTGGAAACCCTCAAAGTGTTCATAGGGCTCAAAGTCATCCTGCACATCACGAAAATGATTAAAACGACCACGCCTCTCACGAGGAGGTGGGTTCTCTTCCGGTGGAGTATTTCGTGCATAAATAGGAGTTCTAGGAGGATCTTCCCGGTTGTCTTGGGTGTGCTCCGGGGGTGGAACGCGGCTGTGATGTCCGGAAGCCGAAGGCTGGCCTTGGGGTGCCCTAGGCATCTCCGTGGACGTCGAAGGGCGTGCCTCTAGGGCTGCCATCCTTTCCATCAACGTCGTGATGTTGTTGTTCATTTTGTTCAACATGTTGAACAACTCCGGGGAAATGGGCTCGGAAGTCTCCGACCTTGGTGATTTGTTACCTATAGTCATCACAACTCAAACAAACACGTAAATAGGTTAAGGTTAGACAAAACAAAAACTTCCTCAAAGTGTTTGCTCTCGACACTCCTCTCCCTTTGGTGCTGAAATGCTTGTTGTTGCAATTTGTCTTACGATAGTCAATCACTCAAGCTAGTCAAAAGGACAATAAAAAATCCTCTAACCAAAAGAGATTAGCTAGACAATCAATGATAAGGGTCCAAGCTGAAAATTTCAGAAATGAATCAAAGAAAGTGAGATCAAGAGATAATAGAAACAAAAGACAAGAATAAAATGGTAAGAAAGGACTAAGCACAAAACTTGATCAAATCAACCTTGTCTAACCTTCAAACTACAAGCAAGATAGTTGTTGGTAGGCTAAGGATAGGTTGAATGGTAAGATGGTGTTTAGGCTTTCTTGGCTCACAATGGCTCTTTTTCACTTGCAATGCTTACTCTTGCACTTCTCTTGTACACTTAGAACAATCAACAACAATGCAACTCAAATCTGATTTTTTTTTTGAATTCTTTTTCTTTCTTTCTTCTCTTTTTTTTTTCACTGTCGACTTCTCTTTCTTTTTTTTTTTGAAGTCTGATTTTTTTTTTTTTTTTGACTTTCAGCAATTAAATAACAAATGAAAAATCTGAAAATGAAAATAAAAGAGACCTTGTAACTAATAGAGCTGTTGGGATGGAAGTGTGGCTAAAAAAATAGGAGCTGGAAATGGTATGGCTAAAATGTAGGGATTTTTTTTGACTTTTTCTTTTGAATTTCAGAAAATAGCAAAAATAGAAGACCAAAAATCTGATTTTTCTTGGTGGTGATGAAAGGGTGGTCGAATGGTGGTCTGATGGTGGTGATAGGGTGGCGGTATGGTGGTGATGAATTGGTGATGGGGTCGGCAGAAGGTAATGCCTAAGCAAACCAACAACAACCAATGCTAATAGTAAGAAAAATCAAACAAAAGAAGAGATGATCAAACCTTGCACTCCAATGGAGTTTTTGAGTTTTTTTTGATGATGACAATGGAGATGAGACACTTGATGTCGGTAGCCGAAGCTCTGATACCAATTTGATACGGGGATTAGCCGTGGATGTCCCGATCTTTCGACAACAAGCACAAAAACACAAAGGTCACAAGTTAGATGTGAAAGAACTCAATAAAGACTCAAATGACTAGACAAAGCAAGGATAAATGGATGAGAAAGTCTAGGTAGAACGAGCGAATAGACCCTTGATCCCAATTGAACAAAGTCCTAAACCAACGACTAGCTAACCAATCTCTACAATCTCACACAACCAGGGACGTATCCAAGGAGCACGAGAAGGGGGCTCGTGGGAGCTTGATAGCACCAATCAACTAGCGAAGATCGACACACACAAGACAAACCAAGCGGATTCAACACCAAGAACTCTCGGCAATCTTGAAACACTCAAGACAATTTGGCTTGCAAAGCAATGCTCATAAGATGAATAAAAATGATCAATGTTGTGTGTGATTACAACCGGCCTAGGGGCTATTTATAGCCTTAGATGGGAATAGAAAAGCTGAAAATAAATGACAATTAAAAGAAATTCAGCAACTTAAAAGAAATTCAGAAAATGGCAAATAGAATCCCTAAAATCTAGGACAAGCCTAAAGACTAGGACAACTAGCCGTTAGTGGTTATAATGGGCTGCGTGGTGCTCGGTACAGCCTCGGCACTAATCCGCACAAGGGTCCGTAGCTTGGGCTGCGTTGATTCCGAGTCCTCTTTAGCTAAGGCATGACTCACGAGATTGAGAAGAGCTTGGTGAAGCTTCTTGGCACGAGCTCGAGTCATTGGCCCATCCGTCATCATTGGTGCATTTGGAGGAGGTCTAGGCTCGGATGGTCCCTCATCAATCGGCGTCACTTTTCTTTATCCACCAAAACTGTGTTGTTTTAGCTCAAATGTGTCCCAAACATGTTTATATGGTTTATAGGTCATAATGGGAGGTTTCTGCGTGAAAAGCTTTCCGTGAAATTTTCGGACCAAAAGTGACCATATCAGCGTCACCTTTCTTTATCCACCAAAACTGTGTTGTTTTCGCTTTAATGTGTCCCAAACATGTTTATATGGTTTATAGGTCATAATGGGAGCTTTCTGCGAGAAAAGGTTTCCGTGAAATTTTCGGAGCAAAAGTGACCATTTCGGCGTCACCTTTCTTCATCCACCAAAACTGTGTTGTTTTCGCTCAAATGTGTCCCAAACATGTTTATATGGTTTATAGGTCATAATGGGAGCTTTCTGCGAGAAAAGCTTTCAGTGAAATTTTCGGAGCAAAAGTGACCATTTCGGCGTCACCTTTCTTTATTCACCAAAACTTGGTTGTTTTCGCTCAAATTTGTCCCAAACATGTTTATATTGTTTATAGGTCATAATGGGAGCTTTCTGCGCGAAAAGCTTTCCGTAAAATTTTCGGAGCAAAAGTGACCATATCAGCGTCACCTTTCTTTATCCACCAAAACTTTGTTTTTTTCGCTCAAATGTGTCCCAAACATGTTTATATGGTTTATATCGGCGTCACCTTTTTTTATCCACCAAAACTGTGTTGTTTTCGCTCAAATGTGTCCCAAACATGTTTATATGGTTTATAGGTCATAAAGAGAGCTTTCTGCATGAAAAGCTTTCCGTGAAATTTTCGGACCAAAAGTGACCATATCGGCGTCACTTTTCTTTATCCACCAAAACTGTGTTGTTTTAGCTCAAATGTGTCCCAAACATGTTTATATGGTTTATAGGTCATAATGGGAGGTTTCTGCGTGAAAAGCTTTCCGTGAAATTTTCGGACCAAAAGTGACCATATCAGCGTCACCTTTCTTTATCCACCAAAACTGTGTTGTTTTCGCTTTAATGTGTCCCAAACATGTTTATATGGTTTATAGGTCATAATGGGAGCTTTCTGCGAGAAAAGGTTTCCGTGAAATTTTCGGAGCAAAAGTGACCATTTCGGCGTCACCTTTCTTCATCCACCAAAACTGTGTTGTTTTCGCTCAAATGTGTCCCAAACATGTTTATATGGTTTATAGGTCATAATGGGAGCTTTCTGCGAGAAAAGCTTTCAGTGAAATTTTCGGAGCAAAAGTGACCATTTCGGCGTCACCTTTCTTTATCCACCAAAACTGTGTTGTTTTCGCTGAAATGTGTCCCAAACATGTTTATATGGTTTATAGGTCATAATGGGAGCTTTCTGCGAGAAAAGCTTTCCGTGAAATTTTCGGACCAAAAGTGACCATATCGGCATCACCTTTCTTTATCCACCAAAACTGTGTTGTTTTCGCTGAAATGTGTCCTAAACATGTTTATATGGTTTATAGGTCATAATGGGAGCTTTTCTGCATGAAAAGCTTTCCGTGAAATTTTCGGACCAAAAGTGACCATATCGGCGTCACCTTTCTTTATCCACCAAAACTTTGTTGTTTTCGCTCAAATGTGTCCCAAACATGTTTATATGGTTAATAGGTAATAATGGGAGCTTTCTGCATGAAAAGCTTTCCGTGAAATTTTCGGACCAAAAGTGACCATATCGGCGTCACCTTTCTTTATCCACCAAAACTGTGTTATTTTAGCTCAAATGTGTCCCAAACATGTTTATGTGGTTTATAGGTCATAATGGGAGCTTTCTGCGAGAAAAGCTTTCCGTGAAATTTTCGGAGCAAAAGTGACCATATCGGCGTCACCTTTCTTTATCCACCAAAACTGTGTTGTTTTCCCTCAAATGTGTCCCAAACATGTTTATATGGTTTATATCGGCGTCACCTTTCTTTATCCACCAAAACTTTGTTGTTTTCGCTCAAATGTGTCCCAAACATGTTTATATGGTTTATAGGTAATAATGGGAGCTTTCTGCATGAAAAGCTTTCCGTGAAATTTTCGGACCAAAAGTGACCATATCGGCGTCACCTTTCTTTATCCACCAAAACTGTGTTGTTTTAGCTCAAATGTGTCCCAAACATGTTTATATGGTTTATAGGTCATAATGGGAGGTTTCTGCGTGAAAAGCTTTCCGTGAAATTTTCGGACCAAAAGTGACCATATCAGCGTCACCTTTCTTTATCCACCAAAACTGTGTTGTTTTTGCTCTAATGTGTCCCGAACATGTTTATATAGTTTATAGGTCATAATGGGAGCTTTCTGCGAGAAAAGCTTTCCGTAAAATTTTCGGAGCAAAAGTGACCATATCGGCGTCACCTTTCTTTATCCACCAAAACTTTGTTTTTTTCGCTCAAATGTGTCCCAAACATGTTTATATGGTTTATATCGGCGTCACCTTTCTTTATCCACCAAAACTGTGTTGTTTTCGCTCAAATGTGTCCCAAACATGTTTATATGGTTTATAGGTCATAAAGGGAGCTTTCTGCATGAAAAGCTTTCCGTGAAATTTTCGGACCAAAAGTGACCATATCGGCGTCACTTTTCTTTATCCACCAAAACTGTGTTGTTTTAGCTCAAATGTGTCCCAAACATGTTTATATGGTTTATAGGTCATAATGGGAGGTTTCTGCGTGAAAAGCTTTCCGTGAAATTTTCGGACCAAAAGTGACCATATCAGCGTCACCTTTCTTTATCCACCAAAACTGTGTTGTTTTCGCTTTAATGTGTCCCAAACATGTTTATATGGTTTATAGGTCATAATGGGAGCTTTCTGCGAGAAAAGGTTTCCGTGAAATTTTCGGAGCAAAAGTGACCATTTCGGCGTCACCTTTCTTCATCCACCAAAACTGTGTTGTTTTCGCTCAAATGTGTCCCAAACATGTTTATATGGTTTATAGGTCATAATGGGAGCTTTCTGCGAGAAAAGCTTTCAGTGAAATTTTCGGAGCAAAAGTGACCATTTCGGCGTCACCTTTCTTTATTCACCAAAACTTGGTTGTTTTCGCTCAAATTTGTCCCAAACATGTTTATATTGTTTATAGGTCATAATGGGAGCTTTCTGCGCGAAAAGCTTTCCGTAAAATTTTCGGAGCAAAAGTGACCATATCAGCGTCACCTTTCTTTATCCACCAAAACTTTGTTTTTTTCGCTCAAATGTGTCCCAAACATGTTTATATGGTTTATATCGGCGTCACCTTTTTTTATCCACCAAAACTGTGTTGTTTTCGCTCAAATGTGTCCCAAACATGTTTATATGGTTTATAGGTCATAAAGAGAGCTTTCTGCATGAAAAGCTTTCCGTGAAATTTTCGGACCAAAAGTGACCATATCGGCGTCACTTTTCTTTATCCACCAAAACTGTGTTGTTTTAGCTCAAATGTGTCCCAAACATGTTTATATGGTTTATAGGTCATAATGGGAGCTTTCTGCGAGAAAAGGTTTCCGTGAAATTTTCGGAGCAAAAGTGACCATTTCGGCGTCACCTTTCTTCATCCACCAAAACTGTGTTGTTTTCGCTCAAATGTGTCCCAAACATGTTTATATGGTTTATAGGTCATAATGGGAGCTTTCTGCGAGAAAAGCTTTCAGTGAAATTTTCGGAGCAAAAGTGACCATTTCGGCGTCACCTTTCTTTATCCACCAAAACTGTGTTGTTTTCGCTGAAATGTGTCCCAAACATGTTTATATGGTTTATAGGTCATAATGGGAGCTTTCTGCGAGAAAAGCTTTCCGTGAAATTTTCGGACCAAAAGTGACCATATCGGCATCACCTTTCTTTATCCACCAAAACTGTGTTGTTTTCGCTGAAATGTGTCCTAAACATGTTTATATGGTTTATAGGTCATAATGGGAGCTTTTCTGCATGAAAAGCTTTCCGTGAAATTTTCGGACCAAAAGTGACCATATCGGCGTCACCTTTCTTTATCCACCAAAACTTTGTTGTTTTCGCTCAAATGTGTCCCAAACATGTTTATATGGTTAATAGGTAATAATGGGAGCTTTCTGCATGAAAAGCTTTCCGTGAAATTTTCGGACCAAAAGTGACCATATCGGCGTCACCTTTCTTTATCCACCAAAACTGTGTTATTTTAGCTCAAATGTGTCCCAAACATGTTTATATGGTTTATAGGTCATAATGGGAGCTTTCTGCGAGAAAAGCTTTCCGTGAAATTTTCGGAGCAAAAGTGACCATATCGGCGTCACCTTTCTTTATCCACCAAAACTGTGTTGTTTTCCCTCAAATGTGTCCCAAACATGTTTATATGGTTTATATCGGCGTCACCTTTCTTTATCCACCAAAACTTTGTTGTTTTCGCTCAAATGTGTCCCAAACATGTTTATATGGTTTATAGGTAATAATGGGAGCTTTCTGCATGAAAAGCTTTCCGTGAAATTTTCGGACCAAAAGTGACCATATCGGCGTCACCTTTCTTTATCCACCAAAACTGTGTTGTTTTAGCTCAAATGTGTCCCAAACATGTTTATATGGTTTATAGGTCATAATGGGAGGTTTCTGCGTGAAAAGCTTTCCGTGAAATTTTCGGACCAAAAGTGACCATATCAGCGTCACCTTTCTTTATCCACCAAAACTGTGTTGTTTTTGCTCTAATGTGTCCCGAACATGTTTATATAGTTTATAGGTCATAATGGGAGCTTTCTGCGAGAAAAGCTTTCCGTAAAATTTTCGGAGCAAAAGTGACCATATCGGCGTCACCTTTCTTTATCCACCAAAACTTTGTTTTTTTCGCTCAAATGTGTCCCAAACATGTTTATATGGTTTATATCGGCGTCACCTTTCTTTATCCACCAAAACTGTGTTGTTTTCGCTCAAATGTGTCCCAAACATGTTTATATGGTTTATAGGTCATAAAGGGAGCTTTCTGCATGAAAAGCTTTCCGTGAAATTTTCGGACCAAAAGTGACCATATCGGCGTCACTTTTCTTTATCCACCAAAACTGTTTTTTTTTTAGCTCAATTGTGTCCCAAACATGTTTATATGGTTTATAGGTCATAATGGGAGGTTTCTGCGTGAAAAGCTTTCTGTGAAATTTTCGGACCAAAAGTGACCATATCAGCGTCACCTTTCTTTATCCACCAAAACTGTGTTGTTTTCGCTTTAATGTGTCCCAAACATGTTTATATGGTTTATAGGTCATAATGGGAGCTTTCTGCGAGAAAAGGTTTCCGTGAAATTTTCGGAGCAAAAGTGACCATTTCGGCGTCACCTTTCTTCATCCACCAAAACTGTGTTGTTTTCGCTCAAATGTGTCCCAAACATGTTTATATGGTTTATAGGTCATAATGGGAGCTTTCTGCGAGAAAAGCTTTCAGTGAAATTTTCGGAGCAAAAGTGACCATTTCGGCGTCACCTTTCTTTATTCACCAAAACTTGGTTGTTTTCGCTCAAATTTGTTCCAAACATGTTTATATTGTTTATAGGTCATAATGAGAGCTTTCTGCGCGAGAAGCTTTCCGTGAAATTTTCGGACCAAAAGTGACCATATCGGCGTCACCTTTATTTATCCACCAAAACTGTGTTGTTTTCGCTCAAATGTGTCCCAAACATGTTTATATGGTTTATAGGTCATAATGGGAGCTTAATGCGTGAAAAGCTTTCCGTGAAATTTTCGGACCAAAAGTGACCATATCGGCGTCACCTTTCTTTATCCACCAAAACTGTATTGTTTTCGCTGAAATGTGTCCCAAACATGTTTATATGGTTTATAGGTCATAATGGGAGCTTTCTGCGAGAAAAGCTTTTCGTGAAATTTTCGGAGCAAAAGTGACCATATCGGCGTCACCTTTCTTTATCCACCAAAACTGTGTTGTTTTCCCTCAAATGTGTCCCAAACATGTTTATATGGTTTATAGTTCATAATGGGAGCTTTCTGCATGAAAAGCTTTCCGTGAAATTTTCGGACCAAAAGTGACCATATCGGCGTCACCTTTCTTTATCCACCAAAACTGTGTTGTTTTCGCTCAAATGTGTCCCAAACATGTTTATACGGTTTATAGGTCATAATGGGAGGTTTCTGCGCGAAAAGTTTTCCGTCAAATTTTCGGACCAAAAGTGACCATATCGGCGTCACCTTTCTTTATAAACCAAAACTGTGTTGTTTTGGCTCAAATTTGTCTCAAACATGTTTATGTGGTTTATAGGTCATAATGGGAGGTTTCTGCGCGAAAATCTTTCTGATGAGGGACCATCCGAGCCTAGACCTCCTCCAAATGCACCAATGATGACGGATGGGCCAATGACTCGAGCTCGTGCCAAGAAGCTTCACCAAGCTCTTCTCAATCTCGTGAGTCATGCCTTAGCTAAAGAGGACTCGGAATCAACGCAGCCCAAGCTACGGACCCTTGTGCGGATTAGTGCCGAGGCTGTACCGAGCACCACGCAGCCCATTATAACCACTAACGGCTAGTTGTCCTAGTCTTTAGGCTTGTCCTAGATTTTAGGGATTCTATTTGCCATTTTCTGAATTTCTTTTAAGTTGCTGAATTTCTTTTAATTGTCATTTATTTTCAGCTTTTCTATTCCCATCTAAGGCTATAAATAGCCCCTAGGCCGGTTGTAATCACACACAACATTGATCATTTTTATTCATCTTATGAGCATTGCTTTGCAAGCCAAATTGTCTTGAGTGTTTCAAGATTGCCGAGAGTTCTTGGTGTTGAATCCGCTTGGTTTGTCTTGTGTGTGTCGATCTTCGCTAGTTGATTGGTGCTATCAAGCTCCCACGAGCCCCCTTCTCGTGCTCCTTGGATACGTCCCTGGTTGTGTGAGATTGTAGAGATTGGTTAGCTAGTCGTTGGTTTAGGACTTTGTTCAATTGGGATCAAGGGTCTATTCGCTCGTTCTACCTAGACTTTCTCATCCATTTATCCTTGCTTTGTCTAGTCATTTGAGTCTTTATTGAGTTCTTTCACATCTAACTTGTGACCTTTGTGTTTTTGTGCTTGTTGTCGAAAGATCGGGACATCCACGGCTAATCCCCGTATCAAATTGGTATCAGAGCTTCGGCTACCGACATCAAGTGTCTCATCTCCATTGTCATCATCAAAAAAAACTCAAAAACTCCATTGGAGTGCAAGGTTTGATCATCTCTTCTTTTGTTTGATTTTTCTTACTATTAGCATTGGTTGTTGTTGGTTTGCTTAGGCATTACCTTCTGCCGACCCCATCACCAATTCATCACCACCATACCGCCACCCTATCACCACCATCAGACCACCATTCGACCACCCTTTCATCACCACCAAGAAAAATCAGATTTTTGGTCTTCTATTTTTGCTATTTTCTGAAATTCAAAAGAAAAAGTCAAAAAAAATCCCTACATTTTAGCCATACCATTTCCAGCTCCTATTTTTTAGCCACACTTCCATCCCAACAGCTCTATTAGTTACAAGGTCTCTTTTATTTTCATTTTCAGATTTTTCATTTGTTATTTAATTGCTGAAAGTCAAAAAAAAAAAAAAAATCAGACTTCAAAAAAAAAAAGAAAGAGAAGTCGACAGTGAAAAAAAAAAGAGAAGAAAGAAAGAAAAAGAATTCAAAAAAAAAATCAGATTTGAGTTGCATTGTTGTTGATTGTTCTAAGTGTACAAGAGAAGTGCAAGAGTAAGCATTGCAAGTGAAAAAGAGCCATTGTGAGCCAAGAAAGCCTAAACACCATCTTACCATTCAACCTATCCTTAGCCTACCAACAACTATCTTGTTTGTAGTTTGAAGGTTAGACAAGGTTGATTTGATCAAGTTTTGTGCTTAGTCCTTTCTTACCATTTTATTCTTGTCTTTTGTTTCTATTATCTCTTGATCTCACTTTCTTTGATTCATTTCTGAAATTTTCAGCTTGGACCCTTATCATTGATTGTCTAGCTAATCTCTTTTGGTTAGAGGATTTTTGATTGTCCTTTTGACTAGCTTGAGTGATTGACTATCGTAAGACAAATTGCAACAACAAGCATTTCAGCACCAAAGGGAGAGGAGTGTCGAGAGCAAACACTTTTGAGGAAGTTTTTGTTTTGTCTAACCTTAACCTATTTACGTGTTTGTTTGAGTTGTGATGACTATAGGTAACAAATCACCAAGGTCGGAGACTTCCGAGCCCATTTCCCCGGAGTTGTTCAACATGTTGAACAAAATGAACAACAACATCACGACGTTGATGGAAAGGATGGCAGCCCTAGAGGCACGCCCTTCGACGTCCACGGAGATGCCTAGGGCACCCCAAGGCCAGCCTTCGGCTTCCGGACATCACAGCCGCGTTCCACCCCCGGAGCACACCCAAGACAACCGGGAAGATCCTCCTAGAACTCCTATTTATGCACGAAATACTCCACCGGAAGAGAACCCACCTCCTCGTGAGAGGCGTGGTCGTTTTAATCATTTTCGTGATGTGCAGGATGACTTTGAGCCCTATGAACACTTTGAGGGTTTCCAAGAAGAAGAGGATCAATGGGAGCGCCAATCGAGAAGGCATGAACAAGGACCCCGTCCACGGAGGCCCCGAGAGCCCGAGCAAGACGGAGTTGGCAAGGTCAAGGTCACAATCCCACCTTTTGAGGGAAAGTGCGATCCGGACACTTACCTCGAATGGGAGACCAAGATCGAGCACATTTGGAGCTGCCACAACTTCACCGATTACAAGAAGGTACAACTAGCCACCCTTGAATTTAGCGGTTTTGCACTAATATGGTGGGATACCCTTGTGAAGGAAAGGAGAAGAGCCCTAGACGCACCCGTAGCCACGTGGGAACAAATGAAGGCACTCATGAGGGCACGATTCATCCCTCAACACTACGCTAGGGAACTCAAGCAGCGGCTTGAGAACCTCAAGCAAGGTTCCATGAGTGTGGAGGAAGCATTCAATGCCATGCAATTGGCTATGGCAAGGGCAAACGTGGTAGAAGATGAGGAAGACACCAATGCTCGGTTCTTAAGAATCCTACACCCTTACTTGGCTAGAGAAGTTGATTGTTATCCTTATAATACTAGCATTGATCTCTTACATTTAGCCGTGAAGGTTGATAGGAAATTGAAGGCAAGAAGCTTAGGAGCTCAAGGAAACCGGAGCTCGGGAAGCCAAAGCTATCAAGGCCGCCGAGTCACACCACCCTACGGGAGAGAGCCCTCGGTACCGAGGCAAGGCCCCGGGCATGGGGGAGAAGCAAGGACCGGGAGTGGATACCGCGGGACGCCAAATCACGCAGCCGCGAGCGCGGGAGCGACGAATGGCACTCGGACCCCGAGTAACACCACCGGTAACACCAAGGGAGGTAACCCTAACCCTTCCGCCTCTAGAAATAGGGAAATTGTGTGTTTCAAGTGCCAAGATAGAGGCCATATGATGAAGGATTGCCCACATAGGAAAACTCTTATACTAGATCACCAAGGCAACACTTGTGAAGATGATATTGAGCATGATGAAGTTGATGAGTGTTTGCATGATGATTGTGATGCTAATGTGAATTCCTATGATGACTATGATGATAATGACTGCATTGAGTATGAACATGGTGAATGTTTGATTGCTAGGAGAGCCTTGCATGCTAAACCAACCCCATGTGATGATAACCAAAGAGAAAACTTATTTCATACAAGATGTTTAGTCAAAGGCAAGGTTTGTGATGTAATTGTTGATGGAGGTAGTTGTTGCAATATTGCTAGTGTAGAAATGGTTGAAAAGTTACAACTTCCTACTATACATCACCCTAGGCCTTATAAGTTGCATTGGATGAACGATTGTGGTGCATTGAAAGTAAACAAGCAAGTTAAGGTTTCTATTAAACTAGGACATTATGAAGATGATGTGTTATGTGATATAGTGCCCATGCAAGCTTGTCATATTCTTCTTGGTCGTCCATGGCAATTTGATCGCAAGGTCTTACATGATGGTTTCACTAACCGCTATTCTTTTGTGCATAAGGGAAAGAACATCACTCTCAAGCCCATGACACCCACGCAAGTGGCCGACGAGTTTGAGAAGAAGAAGGTAAGTGAAGGTAAGACACAAGGGCCGGCTCCATCGAGCCAAAACACAAGCCCTCGAGCCCCAAATGTTCTCTTTGCATCAAAGGGAGGATTTGAGGACGAGTACTTGGATGGGGAAACGACACTCATGCTCTTATGCAAAGAGTTGAGTTTGTTAAGTGAGGAGCTTCGAGCCACCTTACCCCCACGGATCTTGGCCCTACTTGAGGAATATAGGGATGTATTCCCCGAAGAGATCCCAACCGGCCTGCCCCCTATCCGAGGGATTGAGCATCAAATTGATCTCATGCCTGGGGCTTCTTTGCCTAATAGGCCGGCTTATAGGATGAATCCTACCGAGACCCAAGAGGTCCAATCCCAAGTTCAAGAATTGTTGGACAAGGGATACGTACGAGAGAGCAAGAGTCCTTGTGCCGTTCCGGTGTTGCTAGTGCCGAAGAAAGACAACACATGGAGAATGTGCGTCGATTGTCGAGCCATTAACAACATCACGGTCAAGTATAGACACCCCATCCCTCGTCTAGATGACATGCTAGATGAACTACATGGTGCTACTCTATTTTCTAAGATAGATTTGAAGAGTGGATACCATCAAATAAGGATGAGAGAAGGGGATGAGTGGAAAACAGCCTTCAAGACCAAATTTGGTCTATATGAATGGCTTGTTATGCCATTCGGTCTAACTAATGCTCCAAGTACATTTATGCGTCTTATGAATCATGTGCTTAGGAATTTTATAGGGAAATTTGTTGTTGTATATTTTGATGATATTTTGATTTACAGCAAGTCTTCCGAAGAACATGAAGCACATTTAAGGGAAGTACTCTCTACACTTCGATTAGAGCACTTGTATGCTAATTTAAAGAAATGTGAATTGTGCACTAATCAAGTCTCTTTTCTTGGTTTTGTAGTGAACAGCAAAGGACTACAAGTGGATGAGGCCAAGATCAAGGCAATACAAGAATGGCCTACACCTAGCACAATCGGCCAAGTTAGGAGCTTCCATGGCCTTGCAAGCTTCTATAGACGATTTGTGAAGGATTTCAGCTCAATTGCCGCCCCTCTCACTGAAGTAACCAAGAAAAGGAGTGAGTTTCATTGGGGAACAGCTCAAGAAAAAGCGTTTTACACCCTCAAGCAAAGGTTGACCGAGGCACCACTCTTAGCCCTTCCGGACTTCACCAAGCCATTTGAAGTGGAATGTGATGCTAGTGGAGTTGGAATAGGTGGCGTGCTCATGCAAGAAGGTAAACCCATTGCTTATTTTTCAGAGAAGCTAAAAGGTGCTAGTCTTAATTATTCTACATATGATAAGGAACTTTATGCCCTTTTTAGAGTACTTAAGACTTGGCAACACTACCTATGGCCTAGAGAGTTTGTTTTGAAAACAGATCATGAATCTTTGAAACATTTTAAGAGCCAAGACAAGCTTGATAGGAGACATGGTAGATGGATGGAGTTTATTGAAACATTTCCTTATGTGATTAAATATAAGAAGGGTAAAGACAATATAGTTGCCGATGCCCTATCTAGGAGATACACCTTGTTAACTACCTTAGACTCTAGAGTATTAGGCTTTGCTTATATTAAAGAGTTATATGTGGATGACTTGGATTTTGGAGATGTTTTCAATAAGTGTGCCGAAAAGGGTTCATTTGAGAGCTTTTATGTCTTTGAGGGATTTTTGTTTAGAAAGGATAAAGTTTGTATCCCTAGATGTTCCCTTAGGCTATTGTTAGTTGATGAAGCACACCGTGGAGGACTTATGGGACACTTTGGCCGAGATAAGACATACCACACCCTTAGGAATCATTTCTATTGGCCACATATGTTAAGGGATGTAGAGCATTGTCTTAAGAGATGCCTTGAGTGCCTTAGAGCCAAATCTAGGTTAATGCCCCATGGATTGTATACCCCTTTGCCTACACCTACAGCCCCTTGGGAAGACATATCGATGGATTTTATTGTGGGGTTACCTAGGACTAAGAAGGGGAGAGATTCGATCTTTGTGGTTGTTGATCGTTTCTCTAAAATGGCACATTTTATAGCTTGTCATAAAACCGATGATGCCTCTAATGTAGCTGATTTGTTCTTTAGAGAAATTGTTAGGTTACATGGCATTCCGAGGACCATAGTTAGTGACCGTGACACTAAGTTCCTAAGTTGTTTTTGGAAGACATTATGGCATAAAATGGGAACTAAGTTGTTATTTTCTACCTCTAGCCACCCTCAAACCGATGGGCAAACCGAGGTCACCAATAGAACGCTAACTACCATCCTTAGAGCTATAATCAAGAAAAACCTTAGGTTGTGGGAGGAAGCTTTGCCACATGTGGAATTTGCTTATAATCGAACCATGCATTCATCTACTAAGCTTACTCCATTTGAATGTGTTTATGGCACTAACCCACTAACCCCACTAGATCTAGCCCCATATCCTATGAGGGAAAAGGAGTCTTTTGACGCAGGTAAGCATGTGGAGTTCATCAAGGAGTTGCACGAACGTACGAGGCTAAAGCTTGTGCAAAAGGCCGAGTACAATGCCACAAGAGCTAACAAGGGACGGCGTCAAGTGATCTTCCAACCCGGAGATCTTGTGTGGGTTCACCTAAGGAAGGAGAGGTTCCCGGAGCGTAGAAAGAGCAAGTTGTCACCACGTGGAGATGGACCTTTCAAGGTGCTTCAACGAATTGGAGACAATGCATACAAATTGGAGCTCCCGGGAGAGTATGGTGTGAGTGCCACCTTCAATGTGGCTGATTTGGTGCCTTATCTAGCTATTGATGAAGACTTAGGTTCGTGGTCGAACCCTTTTCAAGAAGGGGAGGATGATGAGGGACCATCCGAGCCTAGACCTCCTCCAAATGCACCAATGATGACGGATGGGCCAATGACTCGAGCTCGTGCCAAGAAGCTTCACCAAGCTCTTCTCAATCTCGTGAGTCATGCCTTAGCTAAAGAGGACTCGGAATCAACGCAGCCCAAGCTACGGACCCTTGTGCGGATTAGTGCCGAGGCTGTACCGAGCACCACGCAGCCCATTATAACCACTAACGGCTAGTTGTCCTAGTCTTTAGGCTTGTCCTAGATTTTAGGGATTCTATTTGCCATTTTCTGAATTTCTTTTAAGTTGCTGAATTTCTTTTAATTGTCATTTATTTTCAGCTTTTCTATTCCCATCTAAGGCTATAAATAGCCCCTAGGCCGGTTGTAATCACACACAACATTGATCATTTTTATTCATCTTATGAGCATTGCTTTGCAAGCCAAATTGTCTTGAGTGTTTCAAGATTGCCGAGAGTTCTTGGTGTTGAATCCGCTTGGTTTGTCTTGTGTGTGTCGATCTTCGCTAGTTGATTGGTGCTATCAAGCTCCCACGAGCCCCCTTCTTGTGCTCCTTGGATACGTCCCTGGTTGTGTGAGATTGTAGAGATTGGTTAGCTAGTCGTTGGTTTAGGACTTTGTTCAATTGGGATCAAGGGTCTATTCGCTCGTTCTACCTAGACTTTCTCATCCATTTATCCTTGCTTTGTCTAGTCATTTGAGTCTTTATTGAGTTCTTTCACATCTAACTTGTGACCTTTGTGTTTTTGTGCTTGTTGTCGAAAGATCGGGACATCCACGGCTAATCCCCGTATCACTTTCCGTGATATTTTCGGACCAAAAGTGACCATATCAGCGTCACCTTTCTTTATCCACCAAAACTGTGTTGTTTTCACTCAAATGTGTCCCAAACATGTTTATGTGGTTTATAGGTCATAATGGCAGCTTTCTGCGAGAAAAGCTTTCCGTGAAATTTTCGGAGCAAAAGTGACCATTTCGGCGTCACCTTTCTTTATCCACCAAAACTTTGTTGTTTTCGCTCAAATGTGTCATAAACATGTTTATATGGTTTATAGGTCATATTAGGAGCTTTGTGCGCGAAAAGCTTTCCCCGAAATTTTCGGACCAAAAGTGACCATATCGGCGTCACCTTTCTTTATCCACCAAAACTGTGTTGTTTTCGCTGAAATGTTTCCTAAACATGTTTATATGGTTTATAGGTCATAATGGGAGCTTTCCGTGAAATTTTCGGACCAAAAGTGACCATATCGGCGTCACCTTTCTTTATCCACCAAAACTATGTTGTTTTCGCTCAAATGTGTCCCAAACATGTTTATATGGTTTATATCGGCGTCACCTTTCTTTATCCACCAAAACTGTGTTGTTTTCGCTCAAATGTGTCCCAAACATGTTTATGTGGTTTATAGGTCATAATGGGAGCTTTCTGCATGAAAAGCTTTCCGTGAAATTTTCGGACCAAAAGTGACCATATCGGCGTCACCTTTCTTTATCCACCAAAACTGTGTTGTTTTAGCTCAAATGTGTCCCAAACATGTTTATATGGTTTATAGGTCATAATGGGAGGTTTCTGCGTGAAAAGCTTTCCGTGAAATTTTCGGAGCAAAAGTGACCATTTCGGCGTCACCTTTCTTTATCCACCAAAAATGTGTTCTTTTCACTCAAATGTGTCCCAAACATGTTTATATGGTTTATAGGTCATAATGGGAGCTTTCTGCGAGAAAAGCTTTCCGTGAAATTTTCGGAGCAAAAGTGACCATTTCGGCGTCACCTTTCTTTATCCACCAAAATTTTGTTTTTTTTGCTCAAATTTGTCCCTAACATGTTTATATGGTTTATAGGTCATAATAAGAGCTTTCTGCGCGAAAAGCTTTCCGTGAAATTTTCGGACCAAAAGTGACCATATCGGCGTCACCTTTATTTATCCACCAAAACTGTGTTGTTTTCGCTCAAATGTGTCCCAAACATGTTTATATAGTTTATAGGTCATAATGGGAACTTAATGCGTGAAAAGCTTTCCGTGAAATTTTCGGAACAAAAGTGACCATATCGGCGTCACCTTTCTTTATACACCAAAACTGTGTTGTTTTCGCTGAAATGTGTCCCAAACATGTTTATATGGTTTATAGGTCATAATGGGAGCTTTCTGCGAGAAAAGCTTTCCGTGAAATTTTCGGAGCAAAAGTGACCATTTCGGCGTCACCTTTCTTTATCCACCAAAACTGTGTTGTTTTCGCTCAAAGTTGTCCCAAACATGTTTATATGGTTTATAGTTCATAATGGAAGCTTTGTGCGCGAAAAGCTTTCCGCGAAATTTTCGGACAAAAAGTGACCATATCGGCGTCACCTTTCTTTATACAACAAAACGGTGTTGTTTTCGCTCAAATGTGTCCCAAACATCTTTATAAGGTTTATAGGTCATAATGGGAGCTTTCTGCGAGAAAAGCTTTCCGTGAAATTTTCGGAGCAAAAGTGACCATATCGGCGTCACCTTTCTTTATCCACCAAAACTGTGTTGTTTTCCCTCAAATGTGTCCCAAACATGTTTATATGGTTTATAGGTCATAATGGGAGCTTTCTGCATGAAAAGCTTTCCGTGAAATTTTCGGACCAAAAGTGACCATATCGGCGTCACCTTTCTTTATCCACCAAAACTGTGTTGTTTTCGCTCAAATGTGTCCCAAACATGTTTATATGGTTTATAGGTCATAATGGGAGCTTTCTGCGAGAAAAGCTTTCCGTGAAATTTTCGGAGCAAAAGTGACCATTTCGGCGTCACCTTTCTTTATCCACCAAAACTTTGTTGTTTTCGCTCAAATGTGTCCCAAACATGTTTATATTGTTTATAGGTCATAATGAGAGCTTTTCTGCGCGAAAAGCTTTCCGTGAAATTTTCGGAGCAAAAGTGACCATTTCGGCGTCACCTTTCTTTATCCACCAAAACTTTGTTGTTTTCGCTCAAATGTGTCATAAACATGTTTATATGGTTTATAGGTCATATTAGGAGCTTTGTGCGCGAAAAGCTTTCCCCGAAATTTTCGGACCAAAAGTGACCATATCGGCGTCACCTTTCTTTATCCACCAAAACTGTGTTGTTTTCGCTGAAATGTGTCCTAAACATGTTTATATGGTTTATAGGTCATAATGGGAGCTTTCTGCATGAAAAGCTTTCCGTGAAATTTTCGGACCAAAAGTGACCATATCGGCGTCACCTTTCTTTATCCACCAAAACTGTGTTGTTTTCGCTCAAATGTGTCCCAAACATGTTTATATGGTTTATAGGTCATAATATGAGGTTTCTGCGTGAAAAGCTTTCCGTGAAATTTTCGGACCAAAAGTGACCATATCAACGTCACATTTCTTTATCCACCAAAACTGTGTTGTTTTCGCTCAAATGTGTCCCAAACATGTTTATATCGTTTATAGGTCATAATGGGAGGTTTCTGCGTGAAAAGCTTTCCGTGAAATTTTTGAAGCAAAAGTGACCATTTCGGCGTCACCTTTCTTTATCCACCAAAACTGTGTTCTTTTCACTCAAATGTGTCCCAAACATGTTTATATGGTTTATAGGTCACAATGGGAGCTTTCTGCGAGAAAAGCTTTCCGTGAAATTTTCGGAGCAAAAGTGACCATTTCGGCGTCACCTTTCTTTATCCACCAAAATTTTGTTGTTTTCGCTCAAATTTGTCCCAAACATGTTTATATGGTTTATAGGTCATAATAAGAGCTTTCTGCGCGAAAAGCTTTCCGTGAAATTTTCGGACCAAAAGTGACCATATCGGCGTCACCTTTATTTATCCACCAAAACTGTGTTGTTTTCGCTCAAATGTGTCCCAAACATGTTTATATAGTTTATAGGTCATAATGGGAGCTTAATGCGTGAAAAGCTTTCCGTGAAATTTTCGGAACAAAAGTGACCATATCGGCGTCACCTTTCTTTATACACCAAAACTGTGTTGTTTTCGCTGAAATGTGTCCTAAACATGTTTATATGGTTTATAGGTCATAATGGGAGCTTTCCGTGAAATTTTCGGAGCAAAAGTGACCATTTCGGCGTCACCTTTCTTTATCCACCAAAACTGTGTTGTTTTCGCTCAAATGTGTCCCAAACATGTTTATATGGTTTATAGGTCATAATGGGAGCTTAATGCGTGAAAAGCTTTCCGTGAAATTTTCGGACCAAAAGTGACCATATCGGCGTCACCTTTCTTTATCCACCAAAACTGTGTTCTTTTCACTCAAATGTGTCCCAAACATGTTTATATGGTTTATAGGTCACAATGGGAGCTTTCTGCGAGAAAAGCTTTCCGTGAAATTTTCGGACCAAAAGTGACCATATCGGCATCACCTTTCTTTATCCACCAAAACTGTGTTGTTTTCGCTGAAATGTGTCCTAAACATGTTTATATGGTTTATAGGTCATAATGGGAGCTTTTCTGCATGAAAAGCTTTCCGTGAAATTTTCGGACCAAAAGTGACCATATCTACGTCACCTTTCTTTATCCACCAAAACTTTGTTGTTTTCGCTCAAATGTGTCCCAAACATGTTTATATGGTTAATAGGTAATAATGGGAGCTTTCTGCATGAAAAGCTTTCCGTGAAATTTTCGGACCAAAAGTGACCATATCGGCGTCACCTTTCTTTATCCACCAAAACTGTGTTATTTTAGCTCAAATGTGTCCCAAACATGTTTATATGGTTTATAGGTCATAATGGGAGCTTTCTGCGAGAAAAGCTTTCCGTGAAATTTTCGGAGCAAAAGTGACCATATCGGCGTCACCTTTCTTTATCCACCAAAACTGTGTTGTTTTCCCTCAAATGTGTCCCAAACATGTTTATATGGTTTATATCGGCGTCACCTTTCTTTATCCACCAAAACTTTGTTGTTTTCGCTCAAATGTGTCCCAAACATGTTTATATGGTTTATAGGTAATAATGGGAGCTTTCTGCATGAAAAGCTTTCCGTGAAATTTTCGGACCAAAAGTGACCATATCGGCGTCACCTTTCTTTATCCACCAAAACTGTGTTGTTTTAGCTCAAATGTGTCCCAAACATGTTTATATGGTTTATAGGTCATAATGGGAGGTTTCTGCGTGATACGGGGATTAGCCGTGGATGTCCCGATCTTCCGACAACAAGCACAAAAACACAAAGAACACAAGTTAGACAATAATGACTCGACAAAGACTCAAAGGACTCGACAATGGTAATGAAAAAGATAGATAGGGCAGGAGAAAGTCTAGGTAGAACGAGCGAATAGACCCTTGATCCCAATTGAACAAAGTCCTAAACCAACGACTAGCTAACCAATCTCTACGATCTTACACAACCTAGGACGTATCCTAGGAGCACAAGAAAGGGGCTCGTGAAAGCTTGATAGCACCAATCAACTAACGAAGATCGACACACACAAGACAAACCAAGCAAGGTCAATTCACCAAGACTCCTCTCGGTCTCTCTCTTGAATCCTCAAGAAACAATGTGTTTGCAAAGCAATGCTTTTCATTAATCAAATATGGGTTTGTTCCTAATACAACCGGCCTAGGAGGCTATTTATAGCCTTAAATGGAGATAGAAAAGGCTGAAAATAAATGACAACAAAAGAAATTCAGAAAATTGCAAGAAATTCAGAAAATTAAATGGAAATTAAAACAAATTCAGAAATTGCAAATAAAATCCCTAAAAGATAGGAAGTGGCCTTGACTTCTTCAATCATGGCTCCTAAAGAATAGGCCTTCATGGCTGGCCACTTGAGCACTTAGCAAGGCTGTCAACGGCTAGTATTTGGACCCGGTCTTCACGGAGCAAGGTAGGCACATGTGCTCGGTACAACCTCGGCATCAATCCAAACAAGGGTCCGTGGCTTGGGCTGCGTTGATTCCTTGAGGCCTCGTCGGTTCTTGAGCTAGGGCATAGCTCGCAAGAGTGTAAGGCCTTAGCTTGGATGGTCCCGCATCAACCTCCCCTTCTTTGAAAGGATTCGACCACGAATCCAAGTTCTTGTCCACGAACTCCCTCTTGGCGGCAAGGAACACTTTTGATGGCACCGACCCTCCACTTTCCTTCTTCTCAAACTCCCCGGCTATTTGAGTAGGGGTCATTGGCTTTAGAGTGAAGTTCCTGCCCTTATACTCAAAGGAATAGCGGTTAGTGAAACCATCATGTAAGACTTTTCGATCAAATTGCCATGGACGACCAAAAAGTAAGTGAGAAGCTTGCATAGGTACTATATCACACAAAACATCATCTTCATAATGTCCTAGCTTAAAAGAAACCTTAACTTGCTTATTCACTTTTAATGCACCGCAATCATTCATCCAATGCAATTTATAGGGCCTAGGGTGGTGTATAGTGGAAAGTTGTAGTTTTTCAACCAATTCAGTGCTAGCAAGATTACAACAACTTCCACCATCAATAATGACATTACAAACCTTACCCTTTACTAAGCATCTAGTATGAAATAAGTTCTCTCGTTGGTTATCATCACATGGAGTTGGATTGACATGCAAAGCTCTCCTCACAATCAAACTTTCACCATGTTCATACTCAATGCCTTCATCATCACAATCATCATAGGAATTTAAGATAGGATCACAATCAAAATGCAAACACTCATCATTTTCATGCTCAATTTCAGAATTGGTGTTGCCTAAGTGATCAACCATGAGAGCTTTCCTATGTGGGCAATCTTTCATCATGTGTCCTCTATCTTGGCACTTAAAACACACAACTTCCCTATTTCGCAAATTAGAAGGGTTAGGGGTACCTCCTTTAGGGTTACCGAGAGGGCTAGGTGGCTTGGCACTCGATATGGCTTGAACTCCTCCTCGATTCCCTTGCTCTCCTCCATTACCGAGACTAGGCTTCTCCCTTGGTGCTAGGGCATCTCGGCCATAGGGCTGCGTGCTTGAGCTTCGGTTTCCTCCTCTAGCTCCTCCTTGGTCTCTTGCCTTTAACTTCCTATCAACCTTCACGGCTAGATGTAAAAGATCAATAACGGAAGTATAAGGATAACAATCAACTTCTCTAGCCAAGTAAGGGTGTAGGATTCTTAAGAACCGAGCATTGGTGTCTTCCTCATCTTCTACCACGTTTGCCCTTGCCATAGCCAATTGCATGGCATTGAATGCTTCCTCCACACTCATGGAACCTTGCTTGAGGTTCTCAAGCCGCTGCTTGAGTTCCCTAGCGTAGTGTTGAGGGATGAATCGTGCCCTCATGAGTGCCTTCATTTGTTCCCACGTGGCTACGGGTGCGTCTAGGGCTCTTCTCCTTTCCTTCACAAGGGTATCCCACCATATTAGTGCAAAACCGCTAAATTCAAGGGTGGCTAGTTGTACCTTCTTGTAATCGGTGAAGTTGTGGCAGCTCCAAATGTGCTCGATCTTGGTCTCCCATTCGAGGTAAGTGTCCGGATCGCACTTTCCCTCAAAAGGTGGGATTGTGACCTTGACCTTGCCAACTCCGTCTTGCTCGGGCTCTCGGGGCCTCCGTGGACGGGGTCCTTGTTCATGCCTTCTCGATTGGCGCTCCCATTGATCCTCTTCTTCTTGGAAACCCTCAAAGTGTTCATAGGGCTCAAAGTCATCCTGCACATCACGAAAATGATTAAAACGACCACGCCTCTCACGAGGAGGTGGGTTCTCTTCCGGTGGAGTATTTCGTGCATAAATAGGAGTTCTAGGAGGATCTTCCCGGTTGTCTTGGGTGTGCTCCGGGGGTGGAACGCGGCTGTGATGTCCGGAAGCCGAAGGCTGGCCTTGGGGTGCCCTAGGCATCTCCGTGGACGTCGAAGGGCGTGCCTCTAGGGCTGCCATCCTTTCCATCAACGTCGTGATGTTGTTGTTCATTTTGTTCAACATGTTGAACAACTCCGGGGAAATGGGCTCGGAAGTCTCCGACCTTGGTGATTTGTTACCTATAGTCATCACAACTCAAACAAACACGTAAATAGGTTAAGGTTAGACAAAACAAAAACTTCCTCAAAAGTGTTTGCTCTCGGCACTCCTCTCCCTTTGGTGCTGAAATGCTTGTTGTTGCAATTTGTCTTACGATAGTCAATCACTCAAGCTAGTCAAAAGGACAATCAAAAATCCTCTAACCACAAGAGATTAGCTAGACAATCAATGATAAGGTTCCAAGCTGAAAATTTCAGAAATGAATCAAAGAAAGTGAGATCAAGAGATAATAGAAACAAGGGACAAGAATAAAATGGTAAGAAAGGACTAAGCACAAAACTTGATCAAATCAACCTTGTCTAACCTTCAAACTACAAGCAAGATAGTTGTTGGTAGGCTAAGGATAGGTTGAATGGTAAGATGGTGTTTAGGCTTTCTTGGCTCACAATGGCTCTTGTTCACTTGCAATGCTTACTCTTGCACTTCTCTTGTACACTTAGAACAATCAACAACAATGCAACTCAAATCTGATTTTTTTTTTTTTCTAAATTCTTTTTCTTTCTTTCTTCTCTTTTTTTTTTCACTGTCGACTTCTCTTTCTTTTTTTTTTTTGAAGTCTGATTTTTTTTTTTTTTGACTTTCAGCAATTAAATAACAAATGAAAAATCTGAAAATGAAAATAAAAGAGACCTTGTAACTAATAGAGCTGTTGGGATGGAAGTGTGGCTAAAAAATAGGAGCTGGAAATGGTATGGCTAAAATGTAGGGATTTTTTTGACTTTTTCTTTTGCATTTCAGAAAATAGCAAAAATAGAAGACCAAAAATCTGATTTTTCTTGGTGGTGATGAAAGGGTGGTCGAATGGTGGTCTGATGGTGGTGATAGGGTGGCGGTATGGTGGTGATGAATTGGTGATGGGGTCGGCAGAAGGTAATGCCTAAGCAAACCAACAACAACCAATGCTAATAGTAAGAAAAATCAAACAAAAGAAGAGATGATCAAACCTTGCACTCCAATGGAGTTTTTGAGTTTTTTTTGATGATGACAATGGAGATGAGACACTTGATGTCGGTAGCCGAAGCTCTGATACCAATTTGATACGGGGATTAGCCGTGGATGTCCCGATCTTCCGACAACAAGCACAAAAACACAAAGAACACAAGTTAGACAATAATGACTCGACAAAGACTCAAAGGACTCGACAATGGTAATGAAAAAGATAGATAGGGCAGGAGAAAGTCTAGGTAGAACGAGCGAATAGACCCTTGATCCCAATTGAACAAAGTCCTAAACCAACGACTAGCTAACCAATCTCTACGATCTTACACAACCTAGGACGTATCCTAGGAGCACAAGAAAGGGGCTCGTGAAAGCTTGATAGCACCAATCAACTAGCGAAGATCGACACACACAAGACAAACCAAGCAAGGTCAATTCACCAAGACTCCTCTCGGTCTCTCTCTTGAATCCTCAAGAAACAATGTGTTTGCAAAGCAATGCTTTTCATTAATCAAATATGGGTTTGTTCCTAATACAACCGGCCTAGGAGGCTATTTATAGCCTTAAATGGAGATAGAAAAGGCTGAAAATAAATGACAACAAAAGAAATTCAGAAAATTGCAAGAAATTCAGAAAATTAAATGGAAATTAAAACAAATTCAGAAATTGCAAATAAAATCCCTAAAAGATAGGAAGTGGCCTTGACTTCTTCAATCATGGCTCCTAAAGAATAGGCCTTCATGGCTGGCCACTTGAGCACTTAGCAAGGCTGTCAACGGCTAGTATTTGGACCCGGTCTTCACGGAGCAAGGTAGGCACATGTGCTCGGTACAACCTCGGCATCAATCCAAACAAGGGTCCGTGGCTTGGGCTGCGTTGATTCCTTGAGGCCTCGTCGGTTCTTGAGCTAGGGCATAGCTCACAAGAGTGTAAGGCCTTAGCTTGGATGGTCCCGCATCACTGCGTGAAAAGCTTTCCGTGAAATTTTCGGACCAAAAGTGACCATATCAGCGTCACCTTTCTTTATCCACCAAAACTGTGTTGTTTTTGCTCTAATGTGTCCCGAACATGTTTATATAGTTTATAGGTCATAATGGGAGCTTTCTGCGAGAAAAGCTTTCCGTAAAATTTTCGGAGCAAAAGTGACCATATCGGCGTCACCTTTCTTTATCCACCAAAACTTTGTTTTTTTCGCTCAAATGTGTCCCAAACATGTTTATATGGTTTATATCGGCGTCACCTTTCTTTATCCACCAAAACTGTGTTGTTTTCGCTCAAATGTGTCCCAAACATGTTTATATGGTTTATAGGTCATAAAGGGAGCTTTCTGCATGAAAAGCTTTCCGTGAAATTTTCGGACCAAAAGTGACCATATCGGCGTCACTTTTCTTTATCCACCAAAACTGTTTTTTTTTAGCTCAAATGTGTCCCAAACATGTTTATATGGTTTATAGGTCATAATGGGAGGTTTCTGCGTGAAAAGCTTTCCGTGAAATTTTCGGACCAAAAGTGACCATATCAGCGTCACCTTTCTTTATCCACCAAAACTGTGTTGTTTTCGCTTTAATGTGTCCCAAACATGTTTATATGGTTTATAGGTCATAATGGGAGCTTTCTGCGAGAAAAGGTTTCCGTGAAATTTTCGGAGCAAAAGTGACCATTTCGGCGTCACCTTTCTTCATCCACCAAAACTGTGTTGTTTTCGCTCAAATGTGTCCCAAACATGTTTATATGGTTTATAGGTCATAATGGGAGCTTTCTGCGAGAAAAGCTTTCAGTGAAATTTTCGGAGCAAAAGTGACCATTTCGGCGTCACCTTTCTTTATTCACCAAAACTTGGTTGTTTTCGCTCAAATTTGTTCCAAACATGTTTATATTGTTTATAGGTCATAATGAGAGCTTTCTGCGCGAGAAGCTTTCCGTGAAATTTTCGGACCAAAAGTGACCATATCGGCGTCACCTTTATTTATCCACCAAAACTGTGTTGTTTTCGCTCAAATGTGTCCCAAACATGTTTATATGGTTTATAGGTCATAATGGGAGCTTAATGCGTGAAAAGCTTTCCGTGAAATTTTCGGACCAAAAGTGACCATATCGGCGTCACCTTTCTTTATCCACCAAAACTGTATTGTTTTCGCTGAAATGTGTCCCAAACATGTTTATATGGTTTATAGGTCATAATGGGAGCTTTCTGCGAGAAAAGCTTTTCGTGAAATTTTCGGAGCAAAAGTGACCATATCGGCGTCACCTTTCTTTATCCACCAAAACTGTGTTGTTTTCCCTCAAATGTGTCCCAAACATGTTTATATGGTTTATAGTTCATAATGGGAGCTTTCTGCATGAAAAGCTTTCCGTGAAATTTTCGGACCAAAAGTGACCATATCGGCGTCACCTTTCTTTATCCACCAAAACTGTGTTGTTTTCGCTCAAATGTGTCCCAAACATGTTTATACGGTTTATAGGTCATAATGGGAGGTTTCTGCGCGAAAAGTTTTCCGTCAAATTTTCGGACCAAAAGTGACCATATCGGCGTCACCTTTCTTTATAAACCAAAACTGTGTTGTTTTGGCTCAAATTTGTCTCAAACATGTTTATGTGGTTTATAGGTCATAATGGGAGGTTTCTGCGCGAAAATCTTTCCGTGATATTTTCGGACCAAAAGTGACCATATCAGCGTCACCTTTCTTTATCCACCAAAACTGTGTTGTTTTCACTCAAATGTGTCCCAAACATGTTTATGTGGTTTATAGGTCATAATGGCAGCTTTCTGCGAGAAAAGCTTTCCGTGAAATTTTCGGAGCAAAAGTGACCATTTCGGCGTCACCTTTCTTTATCCACCAAAACTTTGTTGTTTTCGCTCAAATGTGTCATAAACATGTTTATATGGTTTATAGGTCATATTAGGAGCTTTGTGCGCGAAAAGCTTTCCCCGAAATTTTCGGACCAAAAGTGACCATATCGGCGTCACCTTTCTTTATCCACCAAAACTGTGTTGTTTTCGCTGAAATGTTTCCTAAACATGTTTATATGGTTTATAGGTCATAATGGGAGCTTTCCGTGAAATTTTCGGACCAAAAGTGACCATATCGGCGTCACCTTTCTTTATCCACCAAAACTATGTTGTTTTCGCTCAAATGTGTCCCAAACATGTTTATATGGTTTATATCGGCGTCACCTTTCTTTATCCACCAAAACTGTGTTGTTTTCGCTCAAATGTGTCCCAAACATGTTTATGTGGTTTATAGGTCATAATGGGAGCTTTCTGCATGAAAAGCTTTCCGTGAAATTTTCGGACCAAAAGTGACCATATCGGCGTCACCTTTCTTTATCCACCAAAACTGTGTTGTTTTAGCTCAAATGTGTCCCAAACATGTTTATATGGTTTATAGGTCATAATGGGAGGTTTCTGCGTGAAAAGCTTTCCGTGAAATTTTCGGAGCAAAAGTGACCATTTCGGCGTCACCTTTCTTTATCCACCAAAAATGTGTTCTTTTCACTCAAATGTGTCCCAAACATGTTTATATGGTTTATAGGTCATAATGGGAGGTTTCTGCGAGAAAAGCTTTCCGTGAAATTTTCGGAGCAAAAGTGACCATTTCGGCGTCACCTTTCTTTATCCACCAAAATTTTGTTTTTTTCGCTCAAATTTGTCCCAAACATGTTTATATGGTTTATAGGTCATAATATGAGCTTTCTGCGCGAAAAGCTTTCCGTGAAATTTTCGGACCAAAAGTGACCATATCGGCGTCACCTTTATTTATCCACCAAAACTGTGTTGTTTTCGCTCAAATGTGTCCCAAACATGTTTATATAGTTTATAGGTCATAATGGGAACTTAATGCGTGAAAAGCTTTCCGTGAAATTTTCGGAACAAAAGTGACCATATCGGCGTCACCTTTCTTTATACACCAAAACTGTGTTGTTTTCGCTGAAATGTGTCCCAAACATGTTTATATGGTTTATAGGTCATAATGGGAGCTTTCTGCGAGAAAAGCTTTCCGTGAAATTTTCGGAGCAAAAGTGACCATTTCGGCGTCACCTTTCTTTATCCACCAAAACTGTGTTGTTTTCGCTCAAAGTTGTCCCAAACATGTTTATATGGTTTATAGTTCATAATGGAAGCTTTGTGCGCGAAAAGCTTTCCGCGAAATTTTCGGACAAAAAGTGACCATATCGGCGTCACCTTTCTTTATACAACAAAACGGTGTTGTTTTCGCTCAAATGTGTCCCAAACATCTTTATAAGGTTTATAGGTCATAATGGGAGCTTTCTGCGAGAAAAGCTTTCCGTGAAATTTTCGGAGCAAAAGTGACCATATCGGCGTCACCTTTCTTTATCCACCAAAACTGTGTTGTTTTCCCTCAAATGTGTCCCAAACATGTTTATATGGTTTATAGGTCATAATGGGAGCTTTCTGCATGAAAAGCTTTCCGTGAAATTTTCGGACCAAAAGTGACCATATCGGCGTCACCTTTCTTTATCCACCAAAACTGTGTTGTTTTCGCTCAAATGTGTCCCAAACATGTTTATATGGTTTATAGGTCATAATGGGAGCTTTCTGCGAGAAAAGCTTTCCGTGAAATTTTCGGAGCAAAAGTGACCATTTCGGCGTCACCTTTCTTTATCCACCAAAACTTTGTTGTTTTCGCTCAAATGTGTCCCAAACATGTTTATATTGTTTATAGGTCATAATGAGAGTTTTTCTGCGCGAAAAGCTTTCCGTGAAATTTTCGGAGCAAAAGTGACCATTTCGGCGTCACCTTTCTTTATCCACCAAAACTTTGTTGTTTTCGCTCAAATGTGTCATAAACATGTTTATATGGTTTATAGGTCATATTAGGAGCTTTGTGCGCGAAAAGCTTTCCCCGAAATTTTCGGACCAAAAGTGACCATATCGGCGTCACCTTTCTTTATCCACCAAAACTGTGTTGTTTTCGCTGAAATGTGTCCTAAACATGTTTATATGGTTTATAGGTCATAATGGGAGCTTTCTGCATGAAAAGCTTTCCGTGAAATTTTCGGACCAAAAGTGACCATATCGGCGTCACCTTTCTTTATCCACCAAAACTGTGTTGTTTTCGCTCAAATGTGTCCCAAACATGTTTATATGGTTTATAGGTCATAATATGAGGTTTCTGCGTGAAAAGCTTTCCGTGAAATTTTCGGACCAAAAGTGACCATATCAACGTCACATTTCTTTATCCACCAAAACTGTGTTGTTTTCGCTCAAATGTGTCCCAAACATGTTTATATCGTTTATAGGTCATAATGGGAGGTTTCTGCGTGAAAAGCTTTCCGTGAAATTTTTGAAGCAAAAGTGACCATTTCGGCGTCACCTTTCTTTATCCACCAAAACTGTGTTCTTTTCACTCAAATGTGTCCCAAACATGTTTATATGGTTTATAGGTCACAATGGGAGCTTTCTGCGAGAAAAGCTTTCCGTGAAATTTTCGGAGCAAAAGTGACCATTTCGGCGTCACCTTTCTTTATCCACCAAAATTTTGTTGTTTTCGCTCAAATTTGTCCCAAACATGTTTATATGGTTTATAGGTCATAATAAGAGCTTTCTGCGCGAAAAGCTTTCCGTGAAATTTTCGGACCAAAAGTGACCATATCGGCGTCACCTTTATTTATCCACCAAAACTGTGTTGTTTTCGCTCAAATGTGTCCCAAACATGTTTATATAGTTTATAGGTCATAATGGGAGCTTAATGCGTGAAAAGCTTTCCGTGAAATTTTCGGAACAAAAGTGACCATATCGGCGTCACCTTTCTTTATACACCAAAACTGTGTTGTTTTCGCTGAAATGTGTCCCAAACATGTTTATATGGTTTATAGGTCATAATGGGAGCTTTCTGCGAGAAAAGCTTTCCGTGAAATTTTCGGAGCAAAAGTGACCATTTCGGCGTCACCTTTCTTTATCCACCAAAACTGTGTTGTTTTCGCTCAAATGTGTCCCAAACATGTTTATATGGTTTATAGGTCATAATGGGAGCTTAATGCGTGAAAAGCTTTCCGTGAAATTTTCGGACCAAAAGTGACCATATCGGCGTCACCTTTCTTTATCCACCAAAACTGTGTTCTTTTCACTCAAATGTGTCCCAAACATGTTTATATGGTTTATAGGTCACAATGGGAGCTTTCTGCGAGAAAAGCTTTCCGTGAAATTTTCGGAGCAAAAGTGACCATTTCGGCGTCACCTTTCTTTATCCACCAAAATTTTGTTGTTTTCGCTCAAATTTGTCCCAAACATGTTTATATGGTTTATAGGTCATAATAAGAGCTTTCTGCGCGAAAAGCTTTCCGTGAAATTTTCGGACCAAAAGTGACCATATCTGCGTCACCTTTATTTATCCACCAAAACTGTGTTGTTTTCGCTCAAATGTGTATTAAACATGTTTATATGGTTTATAGGTCATAATGGGAGCTTTCTGCATGAAAAGCTTTCCGTGAAATTTTCGGACCAAAAGTGACCATATCGGCGTCACCTTTCTTTATCCACCAAAACTGTGTTGTTTTCGCTCAAATGTGTCCCAAACATGTTTATATGGTTTATAGGTCATAATATGAGGTTTCTGCGTGAAAAGCTTTCCGTGAAATTTTCGGACCAAAAGTGACCATATCAACGTCACATTTCTTTATCCACCAAAACTGTGTTGTTTTCGCTCAAATGTGTCCCAAACATGTTTATATCGTTTATAGGTCATAATGGGAGGTTTCTGCGTGAAAAGCTTTCCGTGAAATTTTTGAAGCAAAAGTGACCATTTCGGCGTCACCTTTCTTTATCCACCAAAACTGTGTTCTTTTCACTCAAATGTGTCCCAAACATGTTTATATGGTTTATAGGTCACAATGGGAGCTTTCTGCGAGAAAAGCTTTCCGTGAAATTTTCGGAGCAAAAGTGACCATTTCGGCGTCACCTTTCTTTATCCACCAAAATTTTGTTGTTTTCGCTCAAATTTGTCCCAAACATGTTTATATGGTTTATAGGTCATAATAAGAGCTTTCTGCGCGAAAAACTTTCCGTGAAATTTTCGGACCAAAAGTGACCATATCGGCGTCACCTTTATTTATCCACCAAAACTGTGTTGTTTTCGCTCAAATGTGTCCCAAACATGTTTATATAGTTTATAGGTCATAATGGGAGCTTAATGCGTGAAAAGCTTTCCGTGAAATTTTTGGAACAAAAGTGACCATATCGGCGTCACCTTTCTTTATACACCAAAACTGTGTTGTTTTCGCTGAAATGTGTCCCAAACATGTTTATATGGTTTATAGGTCATAATGGGAGCTTTCTGCGAGAAAAGCTTTCCGTGAAATTTTCGGAGCAAAAGTGACCATTTCGGCGTCACCTTTCTTTATCCACCAAAACTGTGTTGTTTTCGCTCAAATGTGTCCCAAACATGTTTATATGGTTTATAGGTCATAATGGGAGCTTAATGCGTGAAAAGCTTTCCGTGAAATTTTCGGACCAAAAGTGACCATATCGGCGTCACCTTTCTTTATCCACCAAAACTGTGTTCTTTTCACTCAAATGTGTCCCAAACATGTTTATATGGTTTATAGGTCACAATGGGAGCTTTCTGCGAGAAAAGCTTTCCGTGAAATTTTCGGAGCAAAAGTGACCATTTCGGCGTCACCTTTCTTTATCCACCAAAATTTTGTTGTTTTCGCTCAAATTTGTCCCAAACATGTTTATATGGTTTATAGGTCATAATAAGAGCTTTCTGCGCGAAAAGCTTTCCGTGAAATTTTCGGACCAAAAGTGACCATATCGGCGTCACCTTTATTTATCCACCAAAACTGTGTTGTTTTCGCTCAAATGTGTATCAAACATGTTTATATGGTTTATAGGTCATAATGGGAGCTTTCTGCGAGAAAAGCTTTCCGTAAAATTTTCGGAGCAAAAGTGACCATTTCGGCGTCACCTTTCTTTATCCACCAAAACTTTGTTGTTTTCGCACAAATGTGTCATAAACATGTTTATATGGTTTATAGGTCATATTGGGAGCTTTGTGCGCGAAAAGCTTTCCGCGAAATTTTCGGACCAAAAGTGACCATATCGGCGTCACCTTTCTTTATCCACCAAAACTGTGTTGTTTTCGCTGAAATGTGTCCTAAACATGTTTATATGGTTTATAGGTCATAATGGGAGGTTTCTGCGTGAAAAGCTTTCCGTGAAACTTTCGGACCAAAAGTGACCATATCAGCGTCACCTTTCTTTATCCACCAAAACTGTGTTGTTTTCGCTCTAATGTGTCCCAAACATGTTTATATGGTTTATAGGTCATAATGGGAGCTTTCTGCGAGAAAAGCTTTCCGTGAAATTTTCGGAGCAAAAGTGACCATTTCGGCGTCACCTTTCTTAATCCACCAAAACTGTGTTGTTTTCGCTCAAATGTGTCCCAAACATGTTTATAAGGTTTATAGGTCATAATGGGAGCTTTCTGCGAGAAAAGCTTTCCGTGAAATTTTCGGAGCAAAAGTGACCATTTCGGCGTCACCTTTCTTTATCCACCAAAACTTGGTTGTTTTCGCTCAAATTTGTCCCAAACATGTTTATATTGTTTATAGGTCATAATGAGAGCTTTCTGCGCGAAAAGCTTTCCGTGAAATTTTCGGACCAAAAGTGACCATATCGGCGTCACCTTTATTTATACACCAAAACTGTGTTGTTTTCGCTCAAATGTGTCCCAAACATGTTTATATGGATTATAGGTCATAATGGGAGCTTAATGCGTGAAACGCTCTCCGTGAAATTTTCGGACCAAAAGTGACCATATCGGCGTCACCTTTCTTTATCCACCAAAACTGTATTGTTTTCGCTGAAATGTGTCCCAAACATGTTTATATGGTTTATAGGTGATGCGGGACCATCCAAGCTAAGGCCTTACACTCTTGTGAGCTATGCCCTAGCTCAAGAACCGACGAGGCCTCAAGGAATCAACGCAGCCCAAGCCATCAAGCTAAGGCCTTACACTCTTGTGAGCTACGCCCTAGCTCAAGAACCGCCGAGGCCTCAAGGAATCAACACAGCCCAAGCCACGGACCCTTGTTTGGATTGATGCCGAGGTTGTACCGAGCACATGTGCCTACTTTGCTCCGTGAAGACCGGGTCCAAATACTAGCCGTTGACAGCCTTGCTAAGTGCTCAAGTGGCCAGCCATGAAGACCTATTCTTTAGGAGCCATGATTGAAGAAGTCAAGGCCACTTCCTATCTTTTAGGGATTTTATTTGCAATTTCTGAATTTGTTTTAATTTCCATTTAATTTTCTGAATTTCTTGCAATTTTCTGAATTTCTTTTGTTGTCATTTATTTTCAGCCTTTTCTATTTCCATCTAAGGCTATAAATAGCCTCCTAGGCCGGTTGTATTAGAAAGAAAACCCATATTTGATTAATGACAAGCATTGCTTTGCAAACACATTGTTTCTTGAGGATTCAAGAGAGAGACCGAGAGGATTCTTGGTGAATTGATCTTGCTTGGTTTGTCTTGTGTGTGTCGATCTTCGCTAGTTGATTGGTGCTATCAAGCTTTCACGAGCCCCTTTCTTGTGCTCCTAGGATACGTCCTAGGTTGTGTAAGATCGTAGAGATTGGTTAGCTAGTCGTTGGTTTAGGACTTTGTTCAATTGGGATCAAGGGTCTATTCGCTCGTTCTACCTAGACTTTCTCCTGCCCTATCTATCTTTTTCATTACTATTGTCGAGTCCTTTGAGTCTTTGTCGAGTCATTATTGTCTAACTTGTGTTCTTTGTTTGTTTTGTGCTTGTTGTCGAAAGATCGGGACATCCACGGCTAATCCCCGTATCAATAGGTCATAATGGGAGCTTTCTGCGAGAAAAGCTTTCCGTGAAATTTTCGGAGCAAAAGTGACCATATCGGCGTCACCTCTCTTTATCCACCAAAACTGTGTTGTTTTCGCTGAAATGTGTCCCAAACATGTTTATATGGTTTATAGGTCATAATGGGAGCTTTCTGCAAGAAAAGCTTTCCGTGAAATTTTCGGAGCAAAAGTGACCATATCGGCGTCACCTTTCTTTATCCACCAAAACTGTGTTGTTTTCCCTCAAATGTGTCCCAAACATGTTTATATGGTTTATAGGTCATAATGGAAGCTTTGTGCGCGAAAAGCTTTTCGCGAAATTTTCGTACCAAAAGTGACCATATCGGCGTCACCTTTCTTTATACAACAAAACTGTGTTTTTTTCGCTCAAATTTGTCCCAAACATCTTTATAAGGTTTATAGGTCATAATGGGAGCTTTCTGCGAGAAAAGCTTTCCGTAAAATTTTCAGAGCAAAAGTGACCATATCAGCGTCACCTTTCTTTATCCACCAAAACTGTGTTGTTTTCGCTCAAATGTGTCCCAAACATGTTTATATGGTTTATAGGTCATAATGGGACCTTTCTGCATGAAAAGCTTTCCGTGAAATTTTCGGACCAAAAGTGACCATATCGGCGTCACCTTTATTTATCCACCAAAACTGTGTTGTTTTCGCTCAAATGTGTCCCAAACATGTTTATATGGTTTATAGGTCATAATGGGAGGTTTTTGCGCGAAAAGTTTTCCGTGAAATTTTCGGACCAAAAGTGACCATATCGGCGTCACCTTTCTTTATAAACCAAAACTGTGTTGTTTTGGCTCAAATTTGTCTCAAACATGTTTATATGGTTTATAGGTCATAATGGGAGGTTTCTGTGCGAAAAGCTTTACGTGATATTTTCGGACCAAAAGTGACCATATCAGCGTCACCTTTCTTTATCCACCAAAACTGTGTTGTTTTCGCTCAAATGTGTCCCAAACATGTTTATGTGGTTTATAGGTCATAATGGCAGCTTTCTGCGAGAAAAGCTTTCCGTGAAATTTTCGGAGCAAAAGTGACCATTTCGGCGTCACCTTTCTTTATCCACCAAAACTTTGTTGTTTTCGCTCAAATGTGTCATAAACATGTTTATATGGTTTATAGGTCATATTGGGAGCTTTGTGCGCGAAAAGCTTTCCCCGAAATTTTCGGACCAAAAGTGACCATATCGGCGTCACCTTTCTTTATCCACCAAAACTGTGTTGTTTTCGCTGAAATGTGTCCTAAACATGTTTATATGGTTTATAGGTCATAATGAGAGCTTTCTGCATGAAAAGCTTTCCGTGAAATTTTCGGACCAAAAGTGACCATATCGGCGTCACCTTTCTTTATCCACCAAAACTTTGTTGTTTTCGCTCAAATGTGTCCCAAACATGTTTATATGGTTTATATCGGCGTCACCAGTCTTTATCCACCAAAACTGTGTTGTTTTCGCTCAAATTTGTCCCAAATATGTTTATATTGTTTATAGGTCATAATGGGAGCTTTCTGCGAGAAAAGCTTTCCATGAAATTTTCGGAACAAAAGTGACCATTTCGGCGTCACCTTTCTTTATCCACCAAAACTTTGTTGTTTTCGCTCAAATTTGTCCCAAACATGTTTATATGGTTTATAGGTCATAATGGGAGTTTTCTGCGAGAAAAGCTTTCCGTGAAATTTTCGGAGCAAAAGTGACCATTTCGGCGTCACCTTTCTTTATCCACCAAAACTTTGTTTTTTTCGCTCAAATTTGTCCCAAACATGTTTATATGGTTTATAGGTCATAATGGGAGCTTAATGCGTGAAAAGCTTTCCGTGAAATTTTCGGACCAAAAGTGACCATATCGGCGTCACCTTTCTTTATCCACCAAAACTGTGATGTTTTCGCTCAAATGTGTCCCAAACATGTTTATATGGTTTATAGGTCATAATATGAGGTTTCTGCGTGAAAAGCTTTCCGTGAAATTTTCGGACCAAAAGTGACCATATCAACGTCACCTTTCTTTATCCACCAAAACTGTGTTGTTTTCGCTCAAATGTGTCCCAAACATGTTTATATGGTTTATAGGTCATAATGGGAGCTTTCTGCGAGAAAAGCTTTCCGTGAAATTTTCGGAGCAAAAGTGACCATTTCGGCGTCACCTTTCTTTATCCACCAAAACTGTGTTGTTTTGGCTCAAATTTGTCCCAAACATGTTTATATGGTTTATAGGTCATAATGGGAAGTTTCTGTGCGAAAAGCTTTCCGTGAAAATTTTCGGACCAAAAGTGACCATATCGGCGTCACCTTTCTTTATCCACCAAAGCTGTGTTGTTTTTGCTCAAATGTGTCCCAAACATGTTTATATGGTTTATAGGTCATAATGGGAGGTTTATGCGTGAAAACCTTTCCGTGAAATTTTCGGACCAAAAGTGACCATATCAGCGTCACCTTTCTTTATCCACCAAAACTGTGCTGTTTTTGCTCTAATGTGTCCCAAACATGTTTATATGGTTTAGAGGTCATAATTGGAGCTTTTTGCGAGAAAACCTTTCCGTGAAATTTTCGGACCAAAAGTGACCATTTCGGCGTCACATTTCTTTATCCACCAAAACTGTGTTGTTTTCGCTCAAATGAGTCCCAAACATGTTTATATGGTTTATAGGTCATAATGGGAGCTTTCTGCGAGAAAAGCTTTCCGTGAAATTTTCGGAGCAAAAGTGACCATTTCGGCGTCACCTTTCTTTATCCACCAAAACTTTGTTGTTTTCGCTCAAATTTGTCCCAAACATGTTTATATGGTTTATAGGTCATAATGGAAGCTTTGTGCGCGAAAAGCTTTCCGCGAAATTTTCGGACCAAAAGTGACCATATCGGCGTCACCTTTCTTTATACAACAAAACTGTGTTGTTTTCGCTCAAATTTGTTCCAAACATCTTTATAAGGTTTATAGGTCATAATGGGAGCTTTCTGCGAGATAAGCTTTCCGTGAAATTTTCGGAGCAAAAGTGACCATATCGGCGTCACCTTTCTTCATCCACCAAAACTGTGTTGTTTTCGCTCAAATGTGTCCCAAACATGTTTATATGGTTTATAGGTCATAATAGGAGCTTTCTGCATGAAAAGCTTTCCGTGAAATTTTCGGACCAAAAGTGACCATATCGGCGTCACCTTTCTTTATCCACCAAAACTGTGTTGTTTTCCCTCAAATGTGTCCCAAACATGTTTATATGGTTTATAGGTCATAATGGAAGCTTTGTGCGCGAAAAGCTTTCCGCGAAATTTTCGGACCAAAAGTGACCATATCGGCGTCACCTTTCTTTATACAACAAAACTGTGTTGTTTTCGCTCAAATTTGTCCCAAACATCTTTATAAGGTTTATAGGTCATAATGGGAGCTTTCTGCGAGAAAAGCTTTCCGTGAAATTTTCGGAGCAAAAGTGACCATATCGGCGTCACCTTTCTTTATCCACCAAAACTGTGTTGTTTTCGCTCAAATGTGTCCCAAACATGTTTATATGTTTTATAGGTCATAATGGGAGCTTTCTGCATGAAAAGCTTTCCGTGAAATTTTCGGACCAAAAGTGACCATATCGGCGTCACCTTTCTTTATCCACCAAAACTGTGTTGTTTTCGCTCAAATGTGTCCCAAACATGTTTATATGGTTTATAGGTCATAATGGGAGCTTTCTGCGAGAAAAGCTTTCCGTGAAATTTTCGGAGCTAAAGTAACCATTTCGGCGTCACCTTTCTTTATCCACCAAAACTTTGTTGTTTTCGCTCAAATTTGTCCCAAACATGTTTATATGGTTTATAGGTCATAATGGAAGCTTTGTGCGCGAAAAGCTTTCCGCGAAATTTTCGGACCAAAAGTGACCATATCGGCGTCACCTTTCTTTATACAACAAAACTGTGTTGTTTTCGCTCAAATGTGTCCCAAACATGTTTATATGGTTTATAGGTCATAATGGGAGCTTTCTGCATGAAAAGCTTTCCGTGAAATTTTCGGACCAAAAGTGACCATATCGGCGTCACCTTTCTTTATCCACCAAAACTGTGTTGTTTTCCCTCAAATGTGTCCCAAACATGTTTATATGGTTTATAGGTCATAATGGAAGCTTTGTGCGCGAAAAGCTTTCCGCGAAATTTTCGGACCAAAAGTGACCATATCGGCGTCACCTTTCTTTATACAACAAAACTGTGTTGTTTTCGCTCAAATTTGTTCCAAACATCTTTATAAGGTTTATAGGTCATAATGGGAGCTTTCTGCGAGATAAGCTTTCCGTGAAATTTTCGGAGCAAAAGTGACCATATCGGCGTCACCTTTCTTCATCCACCAAAACTGTGTTGTTTTCGCTCAAATGTGTCCCAAACATGTTTATATGGTTTATAGGTCATAATGGGAGCTTTCTGCGAGAAAAGCTTTCCGTGAAATTTTCGGAGCAAAAGTGACCATTTCGGCGTCACCTTTCTTTATACAACAAAACTGTGTTGTTTTCGCTCAAATTTGTCCCAAACATCTTTATAAGGTTTATAGGTCATAATGGGAGCTTTCTGCGAGAAAAGCTTTCCGTGAAATTTTCGGAGCAAAAGTGACCATTTCGGCGTCACCTTTCTTTATCCACCAAAACTTTGTTGTTTTCGCTCAAATTTGTCCCAAACATGTTTATATGGTTTATAGGTCATAATGGAAGCTTTGTGCGCGAAAAGCTTTCCGCGAAATTTTCGGACCAAAAGTGACCATATCGGCGTCACCTTTCTTTATACAACAAAACTGTGTTGTTTTCGCTCAAATTTGTTCCAAACATCTTTATAAGGTTTATAGGTCATAATGGGAGCTTTCTGCGAGATAAGCTTTCCGTGAAATTTTCGGAGCAAAAGTGACCATATCGGCGTCACCTTTCTTCATCCACCAAAACTGTGTTGTTTTCGCTCAAATGTGTCCCAAACATGTTTATATGGTTTATAGGTCATAATAGGAGCTTTCTGCATGAAAAGCTTTCCGTGAAATTTTCGGACCAAAAGTGACCATATCGGCGTCACCTTTCTTTATCCACCAAAACTGTGTTGTTTTCCCTCAAATGTGTCCCAAACATGTTTATATGGTTTATAGGTCATAATGGAAGCTTTGTGCGCGAAAAGCTTTCCGCGAAATTTTCGGACCAAAAGTGACCATATCGGCGTCACCTTTCTTTATACAACAAAACTGTGTTGTTTTCGCTCAAATTTGTCCCAAACATCTTTATAAGGTTTATAGGTCATAATGGGAGCTTTCTGCGAGAAAAGCTTTCCGTGAAATTTTCGGAGCAAAAGTGACCATATCGGCGTCACCTTTCTTTATCCACCAAAACTGTGTTGTTTTCGCTCAAATGTGTCCCAAACATGTTTATATGTTTTATAGGTCATAATGGGAGCTTTCTGCATGAAAAGCTTTCCGTGAAATTTTCGGACCAAAAGTGACCATATCGGCGTCACCTTTCTTTATCCACCAAAACTGTGTTGTTTTCGCTCAAATGTGTCCCAAACATGTTTATATGGTTTATAGGTCATAATGGGAGCTTTCTGCGAGAAAAGCTTTCCGTGAAATTTTCGGAGCTAAAGTAACCATTTCGGCGTCACCTTTCTTTATCCACCAAAACTTTGTTGTTTTCGCTCAAATTTGTCCCAAACATGTTTATATGGTTTATAGGTCATAATGGAAGCTTTGTGCGCGAAAAGCTTTCCGCGAAATTTTCGGACCAAAAGTGACCATATCGGCGTCACCTTTCTTTATACAACAAAACTGTGTTGTTTTCGCTCAAATGTGTCCCAAACATGTTTATATGGTTTATAGGTCATAATGGGAGCTTTCTGCATGAAAAGCTTTCCGTGAAATTTTCGGACCAAAAGTGACCATATCGGCGTCACCTTTCTTTATCCACCAAAACTGTGTTGTTTTCCCTCAAATGTGTCCCAAACATGTTTATATGGTTTATAGGTCATAATGGAAGCTTTGTGCGCGAAAAGCTTTCCGCGAAATTTTCGGACCAAAAGTGACCATATCGGCGTCACCTTTCTTTATACAACAAAACTGTGTTGTTTTCGCTCAAATTTGTTCCAAACATCTTTATAAGGTTTATAGGTCATAATGGGAGCTTTCTGCGAGATAAGCTTTCCGTGAAATTTTCGGAGCAAAAGTGACCATATCGGCGTCACCTTTCTTCATCCACCAAAACTGTGTTGTTTTCGCTCAAATGTGTCCCAAACATGTTTATATGGTTTATAGGTCATAATGGGAGCTTTCTGCGAGAAAAGCTTTCCGTGAAATTTTCGGAGCAAAAGTGACCATTTCGGCGTCACCTTTCTTTATACAACAAAACTGTGTTGTTTTCGCTCAAATGTGTCCCAAACATGTTTATATGGTTTATAGGTCATAATGGGAGCTTTCTGCGAGAAAAGCTTTCCGTGAAATTTTCGGAGCAAAAGTGACCATTTCGGCGTCACCTTTCTTTATCCACCAAAACTGTGTTGTTTTCGCTCAAATGTGTCCTAAACATGTTTATATGGTTTATAGGTCATAATGGGAGCTTTCTGCGCGAAAAGCTTTCCGTGAAATTTTCGGACCAAAAGTGACCATATCGGCGTCACCTTTCTTTATCCTCCAAAACTGTGTTGTTTTCGCTCAAATGTGTCCCAAACATGTTTATATGGTTTATAGGTCATAATGGGAGCTTTCTGCGAGAAAAGTTTTCCGTGAAATTTTCGGAGCAAAAGTGACCATTTCGGCGTCACCTTTCTTTATCCACCAAAACTTTGTTGTTTTCGCTCAAATTTGTCCCAAACATGTTTATATGGTTTATAGGTCATAATGGGAGCTTTCTGCGAGAAAAGCTTTCCGTGAAATTTTCGGAGCAAAAGTGACCATTTCGGCGTCACCTTTCTTTATCCACCAAAACTGTGTTGTTTTCGCTCAAATGTGTCCTAAACATGTTTATATGGTTTATAGGTCATAATGGGAGCTTTCTGCGCGAAAAGCTTTCCGTGAAATTTTCGGACCAAAAGTGACCATATCGGCGTTACCTTTCTTTATCCACCAAAACTGTGTTGTTTTCGCTCAAATGTGTCCCACACATGTTTATATGGTTTATAGGTCATAATGGGAGGTTTCTGCGCGAAAAGTTTTCCGTGAAATTTTCGGACCAAAAGTGACCATATCGGCGTCACCTTTCTTTATAAACCAAAACTGTGTTGTTTTGGCTCAAATTTGTCTCAAACATGTTTATATGGTTTATAGGTCATAATGTGAGGTTTCTGCGTGAAAACCTTTCCGTGAAATTTTCGGACCAAAAGTGACCATATCAGCGTCACCTTTCTTTATCCACCAAAACTGTGTTGTTTTCGCTCTAATGTGTCCCAAACATGTTTATATGGTTTAGAGGTCATAATTGGAGCTTTCTGCGAGAAAACCTTTCCGTGAAATTTTCGGACCAAAAGTGACCATTTCGGCGTCACCTTTCTTTATCCACCAAAACTGTGTTGTTTTCGCTCAAATGTGTCCCAAACATGTTTATATGGTTTATAGGTCATAATGGGAGCTTTCTGCGAGAAAAGCTTTCCGTGAAATTTTCGGAGCAAAAGTGACCATTTCGGCGTCACCTTTCTTTATCCACCAAAACTTTGTTGTTTTCGCTCAAATTTTTCCCAAACATGTTTATATGGTTTATAGGTCATAATGGAAGCTTTGTGCGCGAAAAGCTTTCCGCGAAATTTTCGGACCAAAAGTGACCATATCGGCGTCACCTTTCTTTATACAACAAAACTGTGTTGTTTTCGCTCAAATTTGTCCCAAACATCTTTATAAGGTTTATAGGTCATAATGGGAGCTTTCTGCGAGAAAAGCTTTCCGTGAAATTTTCGGAGCAAAAGTGACCATATCGGCGTCACCTTTATTTATCCACCAAAACTGTGTTGTTTTCGCTCAAATGTGTCCCAAACATGTTTATATGGTTTATAGGTCATAATGGGAGCTTTCTGCATGAAAAGCTTTCCGTGAAATTTTCGGACCAAAAGTGACCATATCGGCGTCACCTTTCTTTATCCACCAAAACTGTGTTGTTTTCGCTGAAATGTGTCCCAAACATGTTTATATGGTTTATAGGTCATAATGGGAGCTTTCTGCGAGAAAAGCTTTCCGTGAAATTTTCGGAGCAAAAGTGACCATATCGGCGTCACCTTTATTTATCCACCAAAACTGTGTTGTTTTCGCTCAAATGTGTCCCAAACATGTTTATATGGTTTATAGGTCATAATGGGAGCTTTCTGCGAGAAAAGCTTTCCGTGAAATTTTCGGAGCAAAAGTGACCATTTCGGCGTCACCTTTCTTTATACAACAAAACTGTGTTGTTTTCGCTCAAATGTGTCCCAAACATGTTTATATGGTTTATAGGTCATAATGGGAGCTTTCTGCGAGAAAAGCTTTCCGTGAAATTTTCGGAGCAAAAGTGACCATTTCGGCGTCACCTTTCTTTATCCACCAAAACTGTGTTGTTTTCGCTCAAATGTGTCCTAAACATGTTTATATGGTTTATAGGTCATAATGGGAGCTTTCTGCGCGAAAAGCTTTCCGTGAAATTTTCGGACCAAAAGTGACCATATCGGCGTCACCTTTCTTTATCCACCAAAACTGTGTTGTTTTCGCTCAAATGTGTCCCAAACATGTTTATATGGTTTATAGGTCATAATGGGAGCTTTCTGCGAGAAAAGTTTTCCGTGAAATTTTCGAAGCAAAAGTGACCATTTCGGCGTCACCTTTCTTTATCCACCAAAACTTTGTTGTTTTCGCTCAAATTTGTCCCAAACATGTTTATATGGTTTATAGGTCATAATGGGAGCTTTCTGCGAGAAAAGCTTTCCGTGAAATTTTCGGAGCAAAAGTGACCATTTCGGCGTCACCTTTCTTTATCCACCAAAACTGTGTTGTTTTCGCTCAAATGTGTCCTAAACATGTTTATATGGTTTATAGGTCATAATGGGAGCTTTCTGCGCGAAAAGCTTTCCGTGAAATTTTCGGACCAAAAGTGACCATATCGGCGTTACCTTTCTTTATCCACCAAAACTGTGTTGTTTTCGCTCAAATGTGTCCCACACATGTTTATATGGTTTATAGGTCATAATGGGAGGTTTCTGCGCGAAAAGTTTTCCGTGAAATTTTCGGACCAAAAGTGACCATATCGGCGTCACCTTTCTTTATAAACCAAAACTGTGTTGTTTTGGCTCAAATTTGTCTCAAACATGTTTATATGGTTTATAGGTCATAATGTGAGGTTTCTGCGTGAAAACCTTTCCGTGAAATTTTCGGACCAAAAGTGACCATATCAGCGTCACCTTTCTTTATCCACCAAAACTGTGTTGTTTTCGCTCTAATGTGTCCCAAACATGTTTATATGGTTTAGAGGTCATAATTGGAGCTTTCTGCGAGAAAACCTTTCCGTGAAATTTTCGGACCAAAAGTGACCATTTCGGCGTCACCTTTCTTTATCCACCAAAACTGTGTTGTTTTCGCTCAAATGTGTCCCAAACATGTTTATATGGTTTATAGGTCATAATGGGAGCTTTCTGCGAGAAAAGCTTTCCGTGAAATTTTCGGAGCAAAAGTGACCATTTCGGCGTCACCTTTCTTTATCCACCAAAACTTTGTTGTTTTCGCTCAAATTTTTCCCAAACATGTTTATATGGTTTATAGGTCATAATGGAAGCTTTGTGCGCGAAAAGCTTTCCGCGAAATTTTCGGACCAAAAGTGACCATATCGGCGTCACCTTTCTTTATACAACAAAACTGTGTTGTTTTCGCTCAAATTTGTCCCAAACATCTTTATAAGGTTTATAGGTCATAATGGGAGCTTTCTGCGAGAAAAGCTTTCCGTGAAATTTTCGGAGCAAAAGTGACCATATCGGCGTCACCTTTATTTATCCACCAAAACTGTGTTGTTTTCGCTCAAATGTGTCCCAAACATGTTTATATGGTTTATAGGTCATAATGGGAGCTTTCTGCATGAAAAGCTTTCCGTGAAATTTTCGGACCAAAAGTGACCATATCGGCGTCACCTTTCTTTATCCACCAAAACTGTGTTGTTTTCGCTGAAATGTGTCCCAAACATGTTTATATGGTTTATAGGTCATAATGGGAGCTTTCTGCGAGAAAAGCTTTCCGTGAAATTTTCGGAGCAAAAGTGACCATATCGGCGTCACCTTTATTTATCCACCAAAACTGTGTTGTTTTCGCTCAAATGTGTCCCAAACATGTTTATATGGTTTATAGGTCATAATGGGAGGTTTCTGCGCGAAAAGTTTTCCGTGAAATTTTCGGACCAAAAGTGACCATATCGGCGTCACCTTTCTTTATAAACCAAAACTGTGTTGTTTTGGCTCAAATTTGTCTCAAACATGTTTATATGGTTTATAGGTCATAATGGGAGGTTTCTGTGCGAAAAGCTTTCCGTGAAATTTTCGGACCAAAAGTGACCATATCAGCGTCACCTTTCTTTATCCACCAAAACTGTGTTGTTTTCGCTCTAATGTGTCCCAAACATGTTTATATGGTTTAGAGGTCATAATTGGAGCTTTCTGCGAGAAAACCTTTCCGTGAAATTTTCGGACCAAAAGTGACCATTTCGGCGTCACCTTTCTTTATCCACCAAAACTGTGTTGTTTTCGCTCAAATGTGTCCCAAACATGTTCATATGGTTTATAGGTCATAATGGCAGCTTTCTGCGAGAAAAGCTTTCCGTGAAATTTTCGGAGCAAAAGTGACCATTTCGGCGTCACCTTTCTTTATCCACCAAAACTTTGTTGTTTTCGCTCAAATTTGTCCCAAACATGTTTATATGGTTTATAGGTCATAATGGAAGCTTTGTGTGCGAAAAGCTTTCCCCGAAATTTTCGGACCAAAAGTGACCATATCGGCGTCACTCTTCTTTATACAACAAAACTGTGTTGTTTTCGCTGAAATGTGTCCTAAACATCTTTAGAAGGTTTATAGGTCATAATGGGAGCTTTCTGCGAGAAAAGCTTTCCGTGAAATTTTCGGAGCAAAAGTGACCATATCGGCGTCACCTTTCTTTATCCACCAAAACTGTGTTGTTTTCGCTCAAATGTGTCCCAAACATGTTTATATGGTTTATAGTTCATAATGGGAGCTTTCTGCATGAAAAGCTTTCCGTGAAATTTTCGGACCAAAAGTGACCATATCGGCGTCACCTTTCTTTATCCACCAAAACTGTGTTGTTTTCGCTGAAATGTGTCCCAAACATGTTTATATGGTTTATAGGTCATAATGGGAGCTTTCTGCGAGAAAAGCTCTCCGTAAAATTTTCGGAGCAAAAGTGACCATTTCGGCGTCACCTTTCTTTATCCACCAAAACGTTGTTGTTTTCGCTCAAATGTGTCACAAACATGTTTATATGGTTTATAGGTCATAATGGGAGGTTTCTGTGCGAAAAGCTTTCCGTGAAATTTTCGGACCAAAAGTGACCATATCGGCGTCACCTTTCTTTATCCACCAAAACTGTGTTGTTTTGGCTCAAATTTGTCCCAAACATGTTTATATGGTTTATAGGTCATAATGGGAGCTTTCTGCGTGAAAAGCTTTCCGTGAAATTTTCGGAGCAAAAGTGACCATTTCGGCGTCACCTTTCTTTATCCACCAAAACTTTGTTTTTTTCGCTCAAATTTGTCCCAAACATGTTTATATGGTTTATAGATCATAATGGGAGCTTTCTGCGAGAAAAGCTTTCCATGAAATTTTCGGAGCAAAAGTGACCATTTCGGCGTCACCTTTCTTTATCTACCAAAACGTTGTTGTTTTCGCTCAAATTTGTCCCAAACATGTTTATATGGTTTATAGGTCATAATGGGAGGTTTCTGCGCGAAAAGCTTTCCGTGAAATTTTCGGACCAAAAGTGACCATATCGGCGTCACCTTTATTTATCCACCAAAACTGTTTTGTTTTCGCTCAAATGTGTCACAAACATGTTTATATGGTTTATAGGTCATATTGGGAGCTTTGTGCGCGAAAAGCTTTCCGCGAAATTTTCGGACCAAAAGTGACCATATCGGCGTCACCTTTCATTATCCACCAAAACTGTGTTGTTTTCGCTGAAATGTGTCCTAAACATGTTTATATGGTTTATAGGTCATAATGGGAGCTTTGTGCGTGAAAAGCTTTCCGTGAAATTTTCGGACCAAAAGTGACCATTTCGGCGTCACCTTTCTTTATCCCCCAAAACTGTGTTGTTGTCGCTTAAATGTGTCCCAAACATGTTTATATGGTTTATAGGTCATAATGGGAGCTTTCTGCGAGAAAAGCTTTCCGTTAAATTTTCGGAGCAAAAGTGACCATTTCGGCGTCACCTTTCTTTATCAACCAAAACTTTGTTGTTTTCGCTCAAATTTGTCCCAAACATGTTTATATGGTTTATAGGTCATAATGGAAGCTTTGTGCGCGAAAAGCTTTCCGCGAAATTTTCGGACCAAAAGTGACCATATCGGCGTCACCTTTCTTTATACAACAAAACTGTGTTGTTTTCGCTCAAATTTGTCCCAAACATCTTTATAAGGTTTATAGGTCATAATGGGAGCTTTCTGCGAGAAAAACTTTCCGTGAAATTTTCGGAGCAAAAGTGACCATATCGGCGTCACCTTTCTTTATCCACCAAAACTGTGTTGTTTTCGCTGAAATGTGTCCCAAACATGTTTATATGGTTTATAGGTCATAATGGGAGCTTTCTGCATGAAAAGCTTTCCGTGAAATTTTCGGACCAAAAGTGACCATATCGGCGTCACCTTTATTTATCCACCAAAACTGTGTTGTTTTCGCTCAAATGTGTCACAAACATTTATATATGGTTTATAGGTCATAATGGGAGCTTTGTGCGCGAAAAGCTTTCCGTGAAATTTTCGGACCAAAAGTGAACATATCGGCGTCACCTTTGTTTATCCACCAAAACTGTGTTGTTTTCGCTAAAATGTGTCCCAAACATGTTTATATGGTTTATAGGTCATAATGGCCATTTCGGCGTCACCTTTCTTTATCCACCAAAACTTTGTTGTGTTCGCTCAAATGTGTCACAAACATGTTTATATGGTTTATAGGTCATAATGGGAGGTTTCTGTGCGAAAAGCTTTCCGTGAAATTTTCGGACCAAAAGTGACCATATCGGCGTCACCTTTCTTTATCCACCAAAATTGTGTTGTTTTGGCTCAAATTTGTCCCAAACATGTTTATATGGTTTATAGGTCATAATGGGAAGTTTCTGTGCGAAAAGCTTTCCGTCAAATTTTCGGACCAAATGTGACCATTTCGGCGTCACCTTTTTTATCCACCAAAGCTGTGTTGTTTTTGCTCAAATGTGTCTCAAACATGTTTATATGGTTTATAGGTCATAATGGGAGGTTTCTGCGTGAAAAGCTTTCCGTGAAATTTTCGGACCAAAAGTGACCATATTAGCGTCACCTTTCTTTATCCACCAAAACTGTGTTGTTTTCGCTCTAATGTGTCCCAAACATGTTTATATGGTTTAGAGGTCATAATTGGAGCTTTCTGCGAGAAAAGCTTTCCGTGAAATTTTCGGACCAAAAGTGACCATTTCGGCGTCACCTTTCTTTATCCCCCAAAACTGTGTTGTTTTCGCTCAAATGTGTCCCAAACATGTTTATATGGTTTATAGGTCATAATGGGAGCTTTCTGCGAGAAAAGCTTTCCGTTAAATTTTCGGAACAAAAGTGACCATTTCGGCGTCACCTTTCTTTATCCACCAAAACTTTGTTGTTTTCGCTCAAATTTGTCCCAAACATGTTTATATGTTTTATAGGTCATAATGGAAGCTTTGAGCGCGAAAAGCTTTCCGCGAAATTTTCGGACCAAAAGTGACCATATCGGCGTCACCTTTCTTTATACAACAAAACTGTGTTGTTTTCGCTCAAATTTGTCCCAAACATCTTTATAAGGTTTATAGGTCATAATGGGAGCTTTCTGCGAGAAAAGCTTTCCGTGAAATTTTCGGAGCAGAAGTGACCATATCGGCGTCACCTTTCTTTATCCACCAAAACTGTGTTGTTTTGGCTCAAATTTGTCCCAAACATGTTTATATGGTTTATAGGTCATAATGGGAAGTTTCTGTGCGAAAAGCTTTCCGTGAAATTTTCGGACCAAAAGTGACCATATCGGCGTCACCTTTCTTTATCCACCAAAGCTGTGTTGTTTTTGCTCAAATGTGTCCCAAACATGTTTATATGGTTTATAGGTCATAATGGGAGGTTTATGCGTGAAAACCTTTCCGTAAAATTTTCGGACCAAAAGTGACCATATCAGCGTCACCTTTCTTTATCCACCAAAACTGTGTTGTTTTCGCTCTAATGTGTCCCAAACATGTTTATATGGTTTAGAGGTCATAATTGGAGCTTTCTGCGAGAAAACCTTTCCGTGAAATTTTCGGACCAAAAGTGACCATTTCGGCGTCACCTTTCTTTATCCACCAAAACTGTTTTGTTTTCGCTCAAATGTGTCCCAAACATGTTTATATGGTTTATAGGTCATAATGGGAGCTTTCTGCGAGAAAAGCTTTCCGTGAAATTTTCGGAGCAAAAGTAACCATTTCGGCGTCACCTTTCTTTATCCACCAAAACTTTGTTGTTTTCGCTCAAATTTGTCCCAAACATGTTTATATGGTTTATAGGTCATAATGGAAGCTTTGTGCGCGAAAAGCTTTCCGCGAAATTTTCGGACCAAAAGTGACCATATCGGCGTCACCTTTCTTTATACAACAAAACTGTGTTGTTTTCGCTCAAATTTGTCCCAAACATCTTTATAAGGTTTATAGGTCATAATGGGAGCTTTCTGCGAGATAAGCTTTCCGTGAAATTTTCGGAGCAAAAGTGACCATATCGGCGTCACCTTTCTTCATCCACCAAAACTGTGTTGTTTTCGCTCAAATGTGTCCCAAACATGTTTATATGGTTTATAGGTCATAATGGGAGCTTTCTGCATGAAAAGCTTTCCGTGAAATTTTCGGACCAAAAGTGACCATATCGGCGTCACCTTTCTTTATCCACCAAAACTGTGTTGTTTTCCCTCAAATGTGTCCCAAACATGTTTATATGGTTTATAGGTCATAATGGAAGCTTTGTGCGCGAAAAGCTTTCCGCGAAATTTTCGGACCAAAAGTGACCATATCGGCGTCACCTTTCTTTATACAACAAAACTGTGTTGTTTTCGCTCAAATTTGTCCCAAACATCTTTATAAGGTTTATAGGTCATAATGGGAGCTTTCTGCGAGAAAAGCTTTCCGTGAAATTTTCGGAGCAAAAGTGACCATATCGGCGTCACCTTTCTTTATCCACCAAAACTGTGTTGTTTTCGCTCAAATGTGTCCCAAACATGTTTATATGTTTTATAGGTCATAATGGGAGCTTTCTGCATGAAAAGCTTTCCGTGAAATTTTCGGACCAAAAGTGACCATATCGGCGTCACCTTTCTTTATCCACCAAAACTGTGTTGTTTTCGCTCAAATGTGTCCCAAACATGTTTATATGGTTTATAGGTCATAATGGGAGCTTTCTGCGAGAAAAGCTTTCCGTGAAATTTTCGAAGCTAAAGTAACCATTTCGGCGTCACCTTTCTTTATCCACCAAAACTTTGTTGTTTTCGCTCAAATTTGTCCCAAACATGTTTATATGGTTTATAGGTCATAATGGAAGCTTTGTGCGCGAAAAGCTTTCCGCGAAATTTTCGGACCAAAAGTGACCATATCGGCGTCACCTTTCTTTATACAACAAAACTGTGTTGTTTTCGCTCAAATGTGTCCCAAACATGTTTATATGGTTTATAGGTCATAATGGGAGCTTTCTGCACGAAAAGCTTTCCGTGAAATTTTCGGACCAAAAGTGACCATATCGGCGTCACCTTTTTTTATCCACCAAAACTGTGTTGTTTTCCCTCAAATGTGTCCCAAACATGTTTATATGGTTTATAGGTCATAATGGAAGCTTTGTGCGCGAAAAGCTTTCCGCGAAATTTTCGGACCAAAAGTGACCATATCGGCGTCACCTTTCTTTATACAACAAAACTGTGTTGTTTTCGCTCAAATTTGTCCCAAACATCTTTATAAGGTTTATAGGTCATAATGGGAGCTTTCTGCGAGAAAAGCTTTCCGTGAAATTTTCGGAGCAAAAGTGACCATATCGGCGTCACCTTTCTTTATCCACCAAAACTGTGTTGTTTTCGCTCAAATGTGTCCCAAACATGTTTATATGGTTTATAGGTCATAATGGGAGCTTTCTGCATGAAAAGCTTTCCGTGAAATTTTCGGACCAAAAGTGATCATATCGGCGTCACCTTTCTTTAACCACCAAAACTGTGTTGTTTTCGCTGAAATGTGTCCCAAACATGTTTATATGGTTTATAGGTCATAATGGGAGCTTTCTGCGAGAAAAGCTTTCCGTGAAATTTTCGGAGCAAAAGTGACCATATCGGCGTCACCTTTCTTCATCCACCAAAACTGTGTTGTTTTCGCTGAAATGTGTCCCAAACATGTTTATATGGTTTATAGGTCATAATGGGAGCTTTCTGCCTGAAAAGCTTTCCGTGAAATTTTCGGACCAAAAGTGACCATATCGGCGTCACCTTTCTTTATCCACCAAAACTGTGTTGTTTTCGCTGAAATGTGTCCCAAACATGTTTATATGGTTTATAGGTCATAATGGGAGTTTTCTGCGAGAAAAGCTTTCCGTGAAATTTTCGGAGCAAAAGTGACCATATCGGCGTCACCTTTCTTTATCCACCAAAACTGTGTTATTTTCCCTCAAATGTGTCCCAAAAATGTTTATATGGTTTATAGGTCATAATGGAAGCTTTGTGCGCGAAAAGCTTTCCGCGAAATTTTCGGACCAAAAGTGACCATATCGGCGTCACCTTTCTTTATACAACAAAACTGTGTTGTTTTCGCTCAAATTTGTCCCAAACATCTTTATAAGGTTTATAGGTCATAATGGGAGCTTTCTGCGAGAAAAGCTTTCCGTGAAATTTTCGGACCAAAAGTGACCATTTCGGCGTCACCTTTCTTTATCCCCCAAAACTGTGTTGTTTTCGCTCAAATGTGTCCCAAACATGTTTATATGGTTTATAGGTCATAATGGGAGCTTTCTGCGAGAAAAGCTTTCCGTTAAATTTTCGGAACAAAAGTGACCATTTCGGCGTCACCTTTCTTTATCCACCAAAACTTTGTTGTTTTCGCTCAAATTTGTCCCAAACATGTTTATATGTTTTATAGGTCATAATGGAAGCTTTGAGCGCGAAAAGCTTTCCGCGAAATTTTCGGACCAAAAGTGACCATATCGGCGTCACCTTTCTTTATACAACAAAACTGTGTTGTTTTCGCTCAAATTTGTCCCAAACATCTTTATAAGGTTTATAGGTCATAATGGGAGCTTTCTGCGAGAAAAGCTTTCCGTGAAATTTTCGGAGCAGAAGTGACCATATCGGCGTCACCTTTCTTTATCCACCAAAACTGTGTTGTTTTGGCTCAAATTTGTCCCAAACATGTTTATATGGTTTATAGGTCATAATGGGAAGTTTCTGTGCGAAAAGCTTTCCGTTAAATTTTCGGACCAAAAGTGACCATATCGGCGTCACCTTTCTTTATCCACCAAAGCTGTGTTGTTTTTGCTCAAATGTGTCCCAAACATGTTTATATGGTTTATAGGTCATAATGGGAGGTTTATGCGTGAAAACCTTTCCGTAAAATTTTCGGACCAAAAGTGACCATATCAGCGTCACCTTTCTTTATCCACCAAAACTGTGTTGTTTTCGCTCTAATGTGTCCCAAACATGTTTATATGGTTTAGAGGTCATAATTGGAGCTTTCTGCGAGAAAACCTTTCCGTGAAATTTTCGGACCAAAAGTGACCATTTCGGCGTCACCTTTCTTTATCCACCAAAACTGTTTTGTTTTCGCTCAAATGTGTCCCAAACATGTTTATATGGTTTATAGGTCATAATGGGAGCTTTCTGCGAGAAAAGCTTTCCGTGAAATTTTCGGAGCAAAAGTAACCATTTCGGCGTCACCTTTCTTTATCCACCAAAACTTTGTTGTTTTCGCTCAAATTTGTCCCAAACATGTTTATATGGTTTATAGGTCATAATGGAAGCTTTGTGCGCGAAAAGCTTTCCGCGAAATTTTCGGACCAAAAGTGACCATATCGGCGTCACCTTTCTTTATACAACAAAACTGTGTTGTTTTCGCTCAAATTTGTCCCAAACATCTTTATAAGGTTTATAGGTCATAATGGGAGCTTTCTGCGAGATAAGCTTTCCGTGAAATTTTCGGAGCAAAAGTGACCATATCGGCGTCACCTTTCTTCATCCACCAAAACTGTGTTGTTTTCGCTCAAATGTGTCCCAAACATGTTTATATGGTTTATAGGTCATAATGGGAGCTTTCTGCATGAAAAGCTTTCCGTGAAATTTTCGGAGCAAAAGTGACCATATCGGCGTCACCTTTCTTTATCCACCAAAACTGTGTTGTTTTCCCTCAAATGTGTCCCAAACATGTTTATATGGTTTATAGGTCATAATGGAAGCTTTGTGCGCGAAAAGCTTTCCGCGAAATTTTCGGACCAAAAGTGACCATATCGGCGTCACCTTTCTTTATACAACAAAACTGTGTTGTTTTCGCTCAAATTTGTCCCAAACATCTTTATAAGGTTTATAGGTCATAATGGGAGCTTTCTGCGAGAAAAGCTTTCCGTGAAATTTTCGGACCAAAAGTGACCATATCGGCGTCACCTTTCTTTATCCACCAAAACTGTGTTGTTTTCGCTCAAATGTGTCCCAAACATGTTTATATGTTTTATAGGTCATAATGGGAGCTTTCTGCATGAAAAGCTTTCCGTGAAATTTTCGGACCAAAAGTGACCATATCGGCGTCACCTTTCTTTATCCACCAAAACTGTGTTGTTTTCGCTCAAATGTGTCCCAAACATGTTTATATGGTTTATAGGTCATAATGGGAGCTTTCTGCGAGAAAAGCTTTCCGTGAAATTTTCGAAGCTAAAGTAACCATTTCGGCGTCACCTTTCTTTATCCACCAAAACTTTGTTGTTTTCGCTCAAATTTGTCCCAAACATGTTTATATGGTTTATAGGTCATAATGGAAGCTTTGTGCGCGAAAAGCTTTCCGCGAAATTTTCGGACCAAAAGTGACCATATCGGCGTCACCTTTCTTTATACAACAAAACTGTGTTGTTTTCGCTCAAATGTGTCCCAAACATGTTTATATGGTTTATAGGTCATAATGGGAGCTTTCTGCATGAAAAGCTTTCCGTGTTATTTTCGGACCAAAAGTGACCATATCGGCGTCACCTTTTTTTATCCACCAAAACTGTGTTGTTTTCCCTCAAATGTGTCCCAAACATGTTTATATGGTTTATAGGTCATAATGGAAGCTTTGTGCGCGAAAAGCTTTCCGCGAAATTTTCGGACCAAAAGTGACCATATCGGCGTCACCTTTCTTTATACAACAAAACTGTGTTGTTTTCACTCAAATTTGTCCCAAACATCTTTATAAGGTTTATAGGTCATAATGGGAGCTTTCTGCGAGAAAAGCTTTCCGTGAAATTTTCGGAGCAAAAGTGACCATATCGGCGTCACCTTTCTTTATCCACCAAAACTGTGTTGTTTTCGCTCAAATGTGTCCCAAACATGTTTATATGGTTTATAGGTCATAATGGGAGCTTTCTGCATGAAAAGCTTTCCGTGAAATTTTCGGACCAAAAGTGACCATATCGGCGTCACCTTTCTTTAACCACCAAAACTGTGTTGTTTTCGCTGAAATGTGTCCCAAACATGTTTATATGGTTTATAGGTCATAATGGGAGCTTTCTGCGAGAAAAGCTTTCCGTGAAATTTTCGGAGCAAAAGTGACCATATCGGCGTCACCTTTCTTCATCCACCAAAACTGTGTTGTTTTCGCTGAAATGTGTCCCAAACATGTTTATATGGTTTATAGGTCATAATGGGAGCTTTCTGCCTGAAAAGCTTTCCGTGAAATTTTCGGACCAAAAGTGACCATATCGGCGTCACCTTTCTTTATCCACCAAAACTGTGTTGTTTTCGCTGAAATGTGTCCCAAACATGTTTATATGGTTTATAGGTCATAATGGGAGTTTTCTGCGAGAAAAGCTTTCCGTGAAATTTTCGGAGCAAAAGTGACCATATCGGCGTCACCTTTCTTTATCCACCAAAACTGTGTTATTTTCCCTCAAATGTGTCCCAAAAATGTTTATATGGTTTATAGGTCATAATGGAAGCTTTGTGCGCGAAAAGCTTTCCGCGAAATTTTCGGACCAAAAGTGACCATATCGGCGTCACCTTTCTTTATACAACAAAACTGTGTTGTTTTCACTCAAATTTGTCCCAAACATCTTTATAAGGTTTATAGGTCATAATGGGAGCTTTCTGCGAGAAAAGCTTTCCGTGAAATTTTCGGAGCAAAAGTGACCATATCGGCGTCACCTTTCTTTATCCACCAAAACTGTGTTGTTTTCGCTCAAATGTGTCCCAAACATGTTTATATGGTTTATAGGTCATAATGGGAGCTTTCTGCATGAAAAGCTTTCCGTGAAATTTTCGGACCAAAAGTGACCATATCGGCGTCACCTTTCTTTAACCACCAAAACTGTGTTGTTTTCGCTGAAATGTGTCCCAAACATGTTTATATGGTTTATAGGTCATAATGGGAGCTTTCTGCGAGAAAAGCTTTCCGTGAAATTTTCGGAGCAAAAGTGACCATATCGGCGTCACCTTTCTTCATCCACCAAAACTGTGTTGTTTTCGCTGAAATGTGTCCCAAACATGTTTATATGGTTTATAGGTCATAATGGGAGCTTTCTGCCTGAAAAGCTTTCCGTGAAATTTTCGGACCAAAAGTGACCATATCGGCGTCACCTTTCTTTATCCACCAAAACTGTGTTGTTTTCGCTGAAATGTGTCCCAAACATGTTTATATGGTTTATAGGTCATAATGGGAGTTTTCTGCGAGAAAAGCTTTCCGTGAAATTTTCGGAGCAAAAGTGACCATATCGGCGTCACCTTTCTTTATCCACCAAAACTGTGTTATTTTCCCTCAAATGTGTCCCAAAAATGTTTATATGGTTTATAGGTCATAATGGAAGCTTTGTGCGCGAAAAGCTTTCCGCGAAATTTTCGGACCAAAAGTGACCATATCGGCGTCACCTTTCTTTATACAACAAAACTGTGTTGTTTTCGCTCAAATTTGTCCCAAACATCTTTATAAGGTTTATAGGTCATAATGGGAGCTTTCTGCGAGAAAAGCTTTCCGTGAAATTTTCGGAGCAAAAGTGACCATATCGGCGTCATGATACGGGGATTAGCCGTGGATGTCCCGATCTTCCGACAACAAGCACAAAAACACAAAGAACACAAGTTAGACAATAATGACTCGACAAAGACTCAAAGGACTCGACAATGGTAATGAAAAAGATAGATAGGGCAGGAGAAAGTCTAGGTAGAACGAGCGAATAGACCCTTGATCCCAATTGAACAAAGTCCTAAACCAACGACTAGCTAACCAATCTCTACGATCTTACACAACCTAGGACGTATCCTAGGAGCACAAGAAAGGGGCTCGTGAAAGCTTGATAGCACCAATCAACTAGCGAAGATCGACACACACAAGACAAACCAAGCAAGATCAATTCACCAAGAATCCTCTCGGTCTCTCTCTTGAATCCTCAAGAAACAATGTGTTTGCAAAGCAATGCTTTTCATTAATCAAATATGGGTTTTTTCCTAATACAACCGGCCTAGGAGGCTATTTATAGCCTTAAATGGAGATAGAAAAGGCTGAAAATAAATGACAACAAAAGAAATTCAGAAAATTGCAAGAAATTCAGAAAATTAAATGGAAATTAAAACAAATTCAGAAATTGCAAATAAAATCCCTAAAAGATAGGAAGTGGCCTTGACTTCTTCAATCATGGCTCCTAAAGAATAGGTCTTCATGGCTGGCCACTTGAGCACTTAGCAAGGCTGTCAACGGCTAGTATTTGGACCCGGTCTTCACGGAGCAAGGTAGGCACATGTGCTCGGTACAACCTCGGCATCAATCCAAACAAGGGTCCGTGGCTTGGGCTGCGTTGATTCCTTGAGGCCTCGTCGGTTCTTGAGCTAGGGCATAGCTCACAAGAGTGTAAGGCCTTAGCTTGTTGGCTTGGGCTGCATTGATTCCTTGAGGCCTCGTCGGCTCTTGAGCTAGGGCATAGCTCACAAGAGTGTAAGGCCTTAGCTTGGATGGTCCCGCATCAACCTCCCCTTCTTTGAAAGGATTCGACCACGAATCCAAGTTCTTGTCCACGAACTCCCTCTTGGCGGCAAGGAACACTTTTGATGGCACCGACCCTCCACTTTCCTTCTTCTCAAACTCCCCGGCTATTTGAGTAGGGTTCATTGGCTTTAGAGTGAAGTTCCTGCCCTTATACTCAAAGGAATAGCGGTTAGTGAAACCATCATGTAAGACTTTTCGATCAAATTGCCATGGACGACCAAAAAGTAAGTGAGAAGCTTGCATAGGTACTATATCACACAAAACATCATCTTCATAATGTCCTAGCTTAAAAGAAACCTTAACTTGCTTATTCACTTTTAATGCACCGCAATCATTCATCCAATGCAATTTATAGGGCCTAGGGTGGTGTATAGTGGAAAGTTGTAGTTTTTCAACCAATTCAGTGCTAGCAAGATTACAACAACTTCCACCATCAATAATGACATTACAAACCTTACCCTTTACTAAGCATCTAGTATGAAATAAGTTCTCTCGTTGGTTATCATCACATGGAGTTGGATTGACATGCAAAGCTCTCCTCACAATCAAACTTTCACCATGTTCATACTCAATGCCTTCATCATCACAATCATCATAGGAATTTAAGATAGGATCACAATCAAAATGCAAACACTCATCATTTTCATGCTCAATTTCAGAATTGGTGTTGCCTAAGTGATCAACCATGAGAGCTTTCCTATGTGGGCAATCTTTCATCATGTGTCCTCTATCTTGGCACTTAAAACACACAACTTCCCTATTTCGCAAATTAGAAGGGTTAGGGGTACCTCCTTTAGGGTTACCGAGAGGGCTAGGTGGCTTGGCACTCGATATGGCTTGAACTCCTCCTCGATTCCCTTGCTCTCCTCCATTACCGAGACTAGGCTTCTCCCTTGGTGCTAGGGCATCTCGGCCATAGGGATGCGTGCTTGAGCTTCGGTTTCCTCCTCTAGCTCCTCCTTGGTCTCTTGCCTTTAACTTCCTATCAACCTTCACGGCTAGATGTAAAAGATCAATAACGGAAGTATAAGGATAACAATCAACTTCTCTAGCCAAGTAAGGGTGTAGGATTCTTAAGAACCGAGCATTGGTGTCTTCCTCATCTTCTACCACGTTTGCCCTTGCCATAGCCAATTGCATGGCATTGAATGCTTCCTCCACACTCATGGAACCTTGCTTGAGGTTCTCAAGCCGCTGCTTGAGTTCCCTAGCGTAGTGTTGAGGGATGAATCGGGCCCTCATGAGTGCCTTCATTTGTTCCCACGTGGCTACGGGTGCGTCTAGGGCTCTTCTCCTTTCCTTCACAAGGGTATCCCACCATATTAGTGCAAAACCGCTAAATTCAAGGGTGGCTAGTTGTACCTTCTTGTAATCGGTGAAGTTGTGGCAGCTCCAAATGTGCTCGATCTTGGTCTCCCATTCGAGGTAAGTGTCCGGATCGCACTTTCCCTCAAAAGGTGGGATTGTGACCTTGACCTTGCCAACTCCGTCTTGCTCGGGCTCTCGGGGCCTCCGTGGACGGGGTCCTTGTTCATGCCTTCTCGATTGGCGCTCCCATTGATCCTCTTCTTCTTGGAAACCCTCAAAGTGTTCATAGGGCTCAAAGTCATCCTGCACATCACGAAAATGATTAAAACGACCACGCCTCTCACGAGGAGGTGGGTTCTCTTCCGGTGGAGTATTTCGTGCATAAATAGGAGTTCTAGGAGGATCTTCCCGGTTGTCTTGGGTGTGCTCCGGGGGTGGAACGCGGCTGTGATGTCCGGAAGCCGAAGGCTGGCCTTGGGGTGCCCTAGGCATCTCCGTGGACGTCGAAGGGCGTGCCTCTAGGGCTGCCATCCTTTCCATCAACGTCGTGATGTTGTTGTTCATTTTGTTCAACATGTTGAACAACTCCGGGGAAATGGGCTCGGAAGTCTCCGACCTTGGTGATTTGTTACCTATAGTCATCACAACTCAAACAAACACGTAAATAGGTTAAGGTTAGACAAAACAAAAACTTCCTCAAAAGTGTTTGCTCTCGACACTCCTCTCCCTTTGGTGCTGAAATGCTTGTTGTTGCAATTTGTCTTACGATAGTCAATCACTCAAGCTAGTCAAAAGGACAATCAAAAATCCTCTAACCAAAAGAGATTAGCTAGACAATCAATGATAAGGGTCCAAGCTGAAAATTTCAGAAATGAATCAAAGAAAGTGAGATCAAGAGATAATAGAAACAAAGGACAAGAATAAAATGGTAAGAAAGGACTAAGCACAAAACTTGATCAAATCAACCTTGTCTAACCTTCAAACTACAAGCAAGATAGTTGTTGGTAGGCTAAGGATAGGTTGAATGGTAAGATGGTGTTTAGGCTTTCTTGGCTCACAATGGCTCTTGTTCACTTGCAATGCTTACTCTTGCACTTCTCTTGTACACTTAGAACAATCAACAACAATGCAACTCAAATCTGATTTTTTTTTTTTTTTCTAAATTCTTTTTCTTTCTTTCTTCTCTTTTTTTTTTTCACTGTCGACTTCTCTTTCTTTTTTTTTTTGAAGTCTGATATTTTTTTTTTTGACTTTCAGCAATTAAATAACAAATGAAAAATCTGAAAATGAAAATAAAAGAGACCTTGTAACTAATAGAGCTGTTGGGATGGAAGTGTGGCTAAAAAATAGGAGCTGGAAATGGTATGGCTAAAATGTAGGGATTTTTTTGACTTTTTCTTTTGAATTTCAGAAAATAGCAAAAATAGAAGACCAAAAATCTGATTTTTCTTGGTGGTGATGAAAGGGTGGTCGAATGGTGGTCTGATGGTGGTGATAGGGTGGCGGTATGGTGGTGATGAATTGGTGATGGGGTCGGCAGAAGGTAATGCCTAAGCAAACCAACAACAACCAATGCTAATAGTAAGAAAAATCAAACAAAAGAAGAGATGATCAAACCTTGCACTCCAATGGAGTTTTTGAGTTTTTTTTGATGATGACAATGGAGATGAGACACTTGATGTCGGTAGCCGAAGCTCTGATACCAATTTGATACGGGGATTAGCCGTGGATGTCCCGATCTTCCGACAACAAGCACAAAAACACAAAGAACACAAGTTAGACAATAATGACTCAACAAAGACTCAAAGGACTCGACAATGGTAATGAAAAAGATAGATAGGGCAGGAGAAAGTCTAGGTAGAACGAGCGAATAGACCCTTGATCCCAATTGAACAAAGTCCTAAACCAACGACTAGCTAACCAATCTCTACGATCTTACACAACCTAGGACGTATCCTAGGAGCACAAGAAAGGGGCTCGTGAAAGCTTGATAGCACCAATCAACTAGCGAAGATCGACACACACAAGACAAACCAAGCAAGATCAATTCACCAAGAATCCTCTCGGTCTCTCTCTTGAATCCTCAAGAAACAATGTGTTTGCAAAGCAATGCTTTTCATTAATCAAATATGGGTTTTTTCCTAATACAACCGGCCTAGGAGGCTATTTATAGCCTTAAATGGAGATAGAAAAGGCTGAAAATAAATGACAACAAAAGAAATTCAGAAAATTGCAAGAAATTCAGAAAATTAAATGGAAATTAAAACAAATTCAGAAATTGCAAATAAAATCCCTAAAAGATAGGAAGTGGCCTTGACTTCTTCAATCATGGCTCCTAAAGAATAGGTCTTCATGGCTGGCCACTTGAGCACTTAGCAAGGCTGTCAACGGCTAGTATTTGGACCCGGTCTTCACGGAGCAAGGTAGGCACATGTGCTCGGTACAACCTCGGCATCAATCCAAACAAGGGTCCGTGGCTTGGGCTGCGTTGATTCCTTGAGGCCTCGTCGGTTCTTGAGCTAGGGCATAGCTCACAAGAGTGTAAGGCCTTAGCTTGTTGGCTTGGGCTGCATTGATTCCTTGAGGCCTCGTCGGCTCTTGAGCTAGGGCATAGCTCACAAGAGTGTAAGGCCTTAGCTTGGATGGTCCCGCATCACGTCACCTTTCTTTATCCACCAAAACTGTGTTGTTTTCGCTCAAATGTGTCCCAAACATGTTTATATGGTTTATAGGTCATAATGGGAGCTTTCTGCATGAAAAGCTTTCCGTGAAATTTTCGGACCAAAAGTGACCATATCGGCGTCACCTTTCTTTATCCACCAAAACTGTGTTGTTTTCGCTGAAATGTGTCCCAAACATGTTTATATGGTTTATAGGTCATAATGGGAGCTTTCTGCGAGAAAAGCTTTCCGTGAAATTTTCGGAGCAAAAGTGACCATATCGGCGTCACATTTCTTTATCCACCAAAACTGTATTGTTTTCCCTCAAATGTGTCCCAAACACGTTTATATGGTTTATAGGTCATAATGGAAGCTTTGTGCGCGAAAAGCTTTCCTCGAAATTTTCGGACCAAAAGTGACCATATCGGCGTCACCTTTCTTTATACAACAAAACTGTGTTGTTTTCACTCAAATTTGTCCCAAACATCTTTATAAGGTTTATAGGTCATAATGGGAGCTTTCTGCGAGAAAAGCTTTCCGTGAAATTTTCGGAGCAAAAGTGACCATATCGGCGTCACCTTTCTTTATCCACCAACACTGTGTTGTTTTCGCTCAAATGTGTCCCAAACATGTTTATATGGTTTATAGGTCATAATGGAAGCTTTGTGCGCGAAAAGCTTTCCGCGAAATTTTCGGACCAAAAGTGACCATATCGGCGTCACCTTTCTTTATACAACAAAACTGTGTTGTTTTCACTCAAATTTGTCCCACACATCTTTATAAGGTTTATAGGTCATAATGGGAGCTTTCTGCGAGAAAAGCTTTCCGTGAAATTTTCGGAGCAAAAGTGACCATATCGGCGTCACCTTTCTTTATCCACCAAAACTGTGTTGTTTTCGCTCAAATGTGTCCCAAACATGTTTATATGGTTTATAGGTCATAATGGGAGCTTTCTGCATGAAAAGCTTTCCGTGAAATTTTCGGACCAAAAGTGACCATATCGGCGTCACCTTTCTTTAACCACCAAAACTGTGTTGTTTTCGCTGAAATGTGTCCCAAACATGTTTATATGGTTTATAGGTCATAATGGGAGCTTTCTGCGAGAAAAGCTTTCCGTGAAATTTTCGGAGCAAAAGTGACCATATCGGCGTCACCTTTCTTCATCCACCAAAACTGTGTTGTTTTCGCTGAAATGTGTCCCAAACATGTTTATATGGTTTATAGGTCATAATGGGAGCTTTCTGCATGAAAAGCTTTCCGTGAAATTTTCGGACCAAAAGTGACCATATCGGCGTCACCTTTCTTTATCCACCAAAACTGTGTTGTTTTCGCTGAAATGTGTCCCAAACATGTTTATATGGTTTATAGGTCATAATGGGAGTTTTCTGCGAGAAAAGCTTTCCGTGAAATTTTCGGAGCAAAAGTGACCATATCGGCGTCACCTTTCTTTATCCACCAAAACTGTGTTGTTTTCCCTCAAATGTGTCCCAAAAATGTTTATATGGTTTATAGGTCATAATGGAAGCTTTGTGCGCGAAAAGCTTTCCGCGAAATTTTCGGACCAAAAGTGACCATATCGGCGTCACCTTTCTTTATACAACAAAACTGTGTTGTTTTCGCTCAAATTTGTCCCAAACATCTTTATAAGGTTTATAGGTCATAATGGGAGCTTTCTGCGAGAAAAGCTTTCCGTGAAATTTTCGGAACAAAAGTGACCATATCGGCGTCACCTTTCTTTATCCACCAACACTGTGTTGTTTTCGCTCAAATGTGTCCCAAACATGTTTATATGGTTTATAGGTCATAATGGGAGCTTTCTGCATGAAAAGCTTTCCGTGAAATTTTCGGACCAAAAGTGACCATATCGGCGTCACCTTTCTTTATCCACCAAAACTGTGTTGTTTTCGCTGAAATGTGTCCCAAACATGTTTATATGGTTTATAGGTCATAATGGGAGCTTTCTGCGAGAAAAGCTTTCCGTGAAATTTTCGGAGCAAAAGTGACCATATCGGCGTCACATTTCTTTATCCACCAAAACTGTATTGTTTTCCCTCAAATGTGTCCCAAACACGTTTATATGGTTTATAGGTCATAATGGAAGCTTTGTGCGCGAAAAGCTTTCCTCGAAATTTTCGGACCAAAAGTGACCATATCGGCGTCACCTTTCTTTATACAACAAAACTGTGTTGTTTTCGCTCAAATTTGTCCCAAACATCTTTATAAGGTTTATAGGTCATAATGGGAGCTTTCTGCGAGAAAAGCTTTCCGTGAAATTTTCGGAGCAAAAGTGACCATATCGGCGTCACCTTTCTTTATCCACCAACACTGTGTTGTTTTCGCTCAAATGTGTCCCAAACATGTTTATATGGTTTATAGGTCATAATGGGAGCTTTCTGCATGAAAAGCTTTCCGTGAAATTTTCGGACCAAAAGTGACCATATCGGCGTCACCTTTCTTTATCCACCAAAACTGTGTTGTTTTCGCTGAAATGTGTCCCAAACATGTTTATATGGTTTATAGGTCATAATGGGAGCTTTCTGCGAGAAAAGCTTTCCGTGAAATTTTCGGAGCAAAAGTGACCATATCGGCGTCACATTTCTTTATCCACCAAAACTGTGTTGTTTTCCCTCAAATGTGTCCCAAACATGTTTATATGGTTTATAGGTCATAATGGAAGCTTTGTGCGCGAAAAGCTTTCCGCGAAATTTTCGGACCAAAAGTGACAATATCGGCGTCACCTTTCTTTATACAACAAAACTGTGTTGTTTTCGCTCAAATTTGTCCCAAACATCTTTATAAGGTTTATAGGTCATAATGGGAGCTTTCTGCGAGAAAAGCTTTCCGTGAAATTTTCGGAGCAAAAGTGACCATATCGGCGTCACCTTTCTTTATCCACCAAAACTGTGTTGTTTTCGCTGAAATGTGTCCCAAACATGTTTATATGATTTATAGGTCATAATGGGAGGTTTCTGCGCGAAAAGCTTTCCGTGAAATTTTCGGACCAAAAGTGACCATATCAGCGTCAACTTTCTTTATCCACCAAAACTGTGTTGTTTTTGCTCAGATGTGTCCCAAACATGTTTATATGGTTTATAGGTCATAATTGGAGCTTTCTGCGAGAAAAGCTTTCCGTGAAATTTTCGGAGCAAAAGTGACCATTTCGGCGTCACCTTTCTTTATCTACCAAAACTTTGTTGTTTTCGCTCAAATTTGTTCCAAACATGTTTATATGGTTTATAAGTCATAATGGGAGGTTTCTGCGCGAAAAGCTTTCCGTGAAATTTTCGGACCAAAAGTGACCATATCGGCGTCACCTTTATTTATCCACCAAAACTATTTTGTTTTCGCTCAAATGTGTCACAAACATGTTTATATGGTTTATAGGTCATATTGGGAGCTTTGTGCGCGAAAAGCTTTCCGCGAAATTTTCGGAGCAAAATTGACCATATCGGCGTCACCTTTCATTATCCACCAAAACTGTGTTGTTTTCGCTGAAATGTGTCCTAAACATGTTTATATGGTTTATAGGTCATAATGGGAGCTTTGTCCGTGAAAAGCTTTCCGCGAAATTTTCGGAGCAAAAGTGACCATATCGGCGTCACCTTTCATTATCCACCAAAACTGTGTTGTTTTCGCTGAAATGTGTCCTAAACATGTTTATATGGTTTATAGGTCATAATGGGAGCTTTGTCCGTGAAAAGCTTTCCGTGAAATTTTCGGACCAAAAGTGACCATATCAGCGTCACCTTTCTTTATCCACGAAAACTGTTTTGTTTTCGCTCAAATGTGTCCCGAACATGTTTATATGGTTTATAAGTCATAATGGGAGCTTTCTGCGACAAAAGCTTTCCGTAAAATTTTCGGAGCAAAAGTGACCATTTCGGCGTCACCTTTCTTTATCCACCAAAACGTTGTTGTTTTCGCTCAAATGTGTCACAAACATGTTTATATGGTTTATAGGTCATAATAGGAGGTTTCTGTGCGAAAAGCTTTCAGTGAAATTTTCGGACCAAAAGTGACCATATCGGCGTCACCTTTATTTATCCACCAAAACTGTGTTGTTTTGGCTCAAATTTGTCCCAAACATGTTTATATGGTTTATAGGTCATAATGGGAAGTTTCTGTGCAAAAAGCTTTCCGTGAAATTTTCGGACCAAAAGTGACCATAGCGGCGTCACCTTTCTTTATCCACCAAAGCTGTGTTGTTTTTGCTCAAATGTGTCCCAAACATGTTTATATGGTTTATAGGTCATAATGGGAGGTTTCTGCGTGAAAAGCTTTCCGTGAAATTTTCGGACCAAAAGTGACCATATCAGCGTCACCTTTCTTTATCCACCAAAACTGTGTTGTTTTCGCTCTAATGTGTCCCAAACATGTTTATATGGTTTAGAGGTCATAATTGGAGCTTTCTGCGAGAAAAGCTTTCCGTGAAATTTTCGGACCAAAAGTGACCATTTCGGCGTCACCTTTCTTTATCCCCCAAAACTGTGTTGTTTTCGCTCAAATGTGTCCCAAACATGTTTATATGGTTTATAGGTCATAATGGGAGCTTTCTGCGAGAAAAGCTTTCTGTTAAATTTTCGGACCAAAAGTGACCATATCAGCGTCAACTTTCTTTATCCACCAAAACTGTGTTGTTTTCACTCTAATGTGTCCCAAACATGTTTATATGGTTTAGAGGTCTTCATTGGAGCTTTCTGCGAGAAAACCTTTCCGTGAAATTTTCGGACCAAAAGTGACCATTTCGGCGTCACCTTTCTTTATCCACCAAAACTGTGTTGTTTTCGCTCAAATGTGTCCCAAACATGTTTATATGGTTTATAGGTCATAATGGGAGCTTTCTGCGAGAAAAGCTTTCCGTGAAATTTTCGGAGCAAAAGTGACCATTTCGGCGTCACCATTCTTTATCCACCAAAACTTTGTTTTTTTCGCTCAAATTTGTCCCAAATATGTTTATATGGTTTATAGGTCATAATGGGAGCTTTCTGCGAGAAAAGCTTTCCATGAAATTTTCGGAGCAAAAGTGACCATTTCGGCGTCACCTTTCTTTATCTACCAAAACTTTGTTGTTTTCGCTCAAATTTGTCCCAAACATGTTTATATGGTTTATAGGTCATAATGGGAGGTTTCTGCGCGAAAAGCTTTCCGTGAAATTTTCGGACCAAAAGTGACCATATCGGCGTCACCTTTATTTATCCACCAAAGCTGTGTTGTTTTCGCTCAAATGTGTCACAAACATGTTTATATGGTTTATAGGTCATAATGGGAGGTTTCTGCGTGAAAAGCTTTCCGTGAAATTTTCGGACCAAAAGTGACCATATCAGCGTCACCTTTCTTTATCCACCAAAACTGTGTTGTTTTCGCTCTAATGTGTCCCAAACATGTTTATATGGTTTAGAGGTCATAATGGGAGCTTTCTGCGAGAAAAGCTTTCCGTTAAATTTTCGGAGCATAAGTGACCATTTCGGCGTCACCTTTATTTATCCACCAAAACTGTGTTGTTTTCGCTCAAATGTGTCACAAACATGTTTATATGGTTTATAGGTCATAATGGGAGCTTTCTGCGAGAAAAGCTTTCCGTTAAATTTTCGGAGCAAAAGTGACCATTTCGGCGTCACCTTTATTTATCCACCAAAACTGTGTTGTTTTCGCTCAAATGTGTCACAAACATGTTTATATGGTTTATAGGTCATAATGGGAGCTTTCTGCGAGAAAAGCTTTCCGTTAAATTTTCGGAGCAAAAGTGACCATTTCGGCGTCACCTTCATTTATCCACCAAAACTGTGTTGTTTTCGCTCAAATGTGTCACAAACATGTTTATATGGTTTATAGGTCATAATGGGAGCTTTCTGCGAGAAAAGCTTTCCGTTAAATTTTCGGAGCAAAAGTGACCATTTCGGCGTCACCTTTATTTATCCACCAAAACTGTGTTGTTTTCGCTCAAATGTGTCACAAACATGTTTATATGGTTTATAGGTCATAATGGGAGCTTTGTGCGTGAAAAACTTTCCGTGAAATTTTCGGACCAAAAGTGACCATATCGGCGTCACCTTTCTTTATCCACCAAAACTGTGTTGTTTTCGCTAAAATGTGTCCCAAACATGTTTATATGGTTTATAGGTCATAATGGCCATTTCGGCGTCACCTTTCTTTATCCACCAAAACTTTGTTGTTTTCGCTCAAATGTGTCACAAACATGTTTATATGGTTTATAGGTCATAATGGGAGGTTTCTGTGCGAAAAGCTTTCCGTGAAATTTTCGGACCAAAAGTGACCATATCGGCGTCACCTTTCTTTATCCACCAAAACTGTGTTGTTTTGGCTCAAATTTGTCTCAAACATGTTTATATGGTTTATAGGTCATAATGGGAAGTTTCTGTGCGAAAAGCTTTCCGTGAAATTTTCGGACCAAAAGTGACCATATTGGCGTCACCTTTCTTTATCCACCAAAGCTGTGTTGTTTTTGCTCAAATGTGTCCTAAACATGTTTATATGGTTTATAGGTCATAATGGGAGGTTTCTGCGTGAAAACCTTTCCGTGAAATTTTCGGAACAAAAGTGACCATATCAGCGTCACCTTTCTTTATCCACCAAAACTTTGTTGTTTTCGCTCTAATGTGTCCCAAACATGTTTATATGGTTTAGAGGTCAAAATTGGAGCTTTCTGCGAGAAAACCTTTCCGTGAAATTTTCGGACCAAAAGTGACCATTTCGGCGTCACCTTTCTTTATCCACCAAAACTGTGTTGTTTTCGCTCAAATGTGTCCCAAACATGTTTATATGGTTTATAGGTCATAATGGGAGCTTTCTGCGAGAAAAGCTTTCCGTGAAATTTTCGGAGCAAAAGTGACCATTTCGGCGTCACCTTTCTTTATCAACCAAAACTTTGTTGTTTTCGCTCAAATTTGTCCCAAACATGTTTATATGGTTTATAGGTCATAATGGAAGCTTTGTGCGCGAAAAGCTTTCCGCGAAATTTTCGGACCAAAAGTGACCATATCGGCGTCACCTTTCTTTATACAACAAAACTGTGTTGTTTTCGCTCAAATTTGTCCCAAACATCTTTATAAGGTTTATAGGTCATAATGGGAGCTTTCTGCGAGAAAAGCTTTCCGTGAAATTTTCGGAGCCAAAGTGACCATATCGGCGTCACCTTTCTTTATCCACCAAAACTGTGTTGTTTTCGCTCAAATGTGTCCCAAACATGTTTATATGGTTTATAGGTCATAATGGGAGCTTTCTGCATGAAAAGTTTTCCGTGAAATTTTCGGACCAAAAGTGACCATATCGGCGTCACCTTTCTTTATCCACCAAAACTGTGTTGTTTTCGCTGAAATGTGTCCCAAACATGTTTATATGGTTTATAGGTCATAATGGGAGCTTTCGGCGAGAAAAGCTTTCCGTGAAATTTTCGGAGCAAAAGTGACCATATCGGCGTCACCTTTCTTTATCCACCAAAACTGTGTTGTTTTCCCTCAAATGTGTCCCAAACATGTTTATATGGTTTATAGGTCATAATGGAAGCTTTGTGCGCGAAAAGCTTTCCGCGAAATTTTCGGACCAAAAGTGACCATATCGGCGTCACCTTTCTTTATACAACAAAACTGTGTTGTTTTCGCTCAAATTTGTCCCAAACATCTTTATAAGGTTTATAGGTCATAATGGGAGCTTTCTGCGAGAAAAGCTTTCCGTGAAATTTTCGGAGCAAATGTGACCATATCGGCGTCACCTTTCTTTATCCACCAAAACTGTGTTGTTTTCGCTCAAATGTGTCCCAAACATGTTTATATATTTTATAGGTCATAATGGGAGCTTTCTGCATGAAAAGCTTTCCGTGAAATTTTCGGACCAAAAGTGACCATATCGGCGTCACCTTTCTTTATCCACAAAACTGTGTTGTTTTGGCTCAAATTTGTCCCAAACATGTTTATATGGTTTATAGGTCATAATGGGAAGTTTCTGTGCGAAAAGCTTTCCGTGAAATTTTCGGACTAAAAGTGACAATATCGGCGTCACCTTTCTTTATCCACCAAAACTGTGTTGTTTTTGCTCAAATGTGTCCCAAACATGTTTATATGGTTTATAGGTCATAATGGGAGGTTTCTGCATGAAAAGCTTTCCGTGAAATTTTCGGACCAAAAGTGACCATATCAGCGTCACCTTTCTTTATTCACCAAAACTGTGTTGTTTTCGCTCAAATGTGTCCCAAACATGTTTATATGATTCATAGGTCATAATGGGAGGTTTCTGCGCGAAAAGTTTTCCGTGAAATTTTCGGACCAAAAGTGACCATATCGGCGTCACCTTTCTTTATCCACCAAAACTGTGTTGTTTTCGCTAAAATGTGTCCCAAACATGTTTATATGGTTTATAGGTCATAATGGCCATTTCGGCGTCACCTTTCTTTATCCACCAAAACTTTGTTGTTTTCGCTCAAAAGTGTCACAAACATGTTTATATGGTTTTTAGGTCATAATGGGAGGTTTCTGTGCGAAAAGCTTTCCGTGAAATTTTCGGAACAAAAGTGACAATATCGGCGTCACCTTTTTTTATCCACCAAAACTGTGTTGTTTTGGCTCAAATTTGTCCCAAACATGTTAATATGGTTTATAGGTCATAATGGGAAGTTTCTGTGCGAAAAGCTTTCCGTGAAATTTTCGGACCAAAAGTGACCATATCGGCGTCACCTTTCTTTATCCACCAAAGCTGTGTTGTTTTTGGTCAAATGTGTCCTAAACATGTTTATATGGTTTATAGGTCATAATGGGAGGTTTCTGCGTGAAAACCTTTTCGTGAAATTTTCGGACCAAAAGTGACCATATCAGCGTCACCTTTCTTTATCCACCAAAACTGTGTTGTTTTCGCTCTAATGTGTCCCAAACATGTTTATATGGTTTAGAGGTCATAATTGGAGCTTTCTGCGAGAAAACCTTTCCGTGAAATTTTCGGACCAAAAGTGACCATTTCGGCGTCACCTTTCTTTATCCACCAAAACTGTGTTGTTTTCGCTCAAATGTGTCCCAAACATGTTTATATGGTTTATAGGTCAAAATGGGAGCTTTCTGCGAGAAAAGCTTTCCGTGAAATTTTCGGAGCAAAAGTGACCATTTCGGCGTCAGCTTTCTTTATTCACCAAAACTGTGTTGTTTTCGCTGAAATGTGTCCCAAACATGTTTATATGATTTATAGGTCATAATGGGAGGTTTCTGCGCGAAAAGTTTTCCGTGAAATTTTCGGACCAAAAGTGACCATATCGGCGTCACCTTTCTTTATCCACCAAAACTGTGTTGTTTTCGCTAAAATGTGTCCCAAACATGTTTATATGGTTTATAGGTCATAATGGCCATTTCGGCGTCACCTTTCTTTATCCACCAAAACTTTGTTGTTTTCGCTCAAATGTGTCACAAACATGTTTATATGGTTTTTAGGTCATAATGGGAGGTTTCTGTGCGAAAAGCTTTCCGTGAAATTTTCGGAACAAAAGTTACCATATCGGCGTCACCTTTCTTTATCGACCAAAACTGTGTTGTTTTGGCTCAAATTTGTCCCAAACATGTTAATATGGTTTATAGGTCATAATGGGAAGTTTCTGTGCGAAAAGCTTTCCGTGAAATTTTCGGACCAAAAGTGACCATATCGGCGTCACCTTTCTTTATCCACCAAAGCTGTGTTGTTTTTGGTCAAATGTGTCCTAAACATGTTTATATGGTTTATAGGTCATAATGGGAGGTTTCTGCGTGAAAACCTTTCCGTGAAATTTTCGGACCAAAAGTGACCATATCAGCGTCACCTTTCTTTATCCACCAAAACTGTGTTGTTTTCGCTCTAATGTGTCCCAAACATGTTTTATATGGTTTAGAGGTCATAATTGGAGCTTTCTGCGAGAAAACCTTTCCGTGAAATTTTCGGACCAAAAGTGACCATTTCGGCGTCACCTTTCTTTATCCACCAAAACTGTGTTGTTTTCCCTCAAATGTGTGCCAAACATGTTTATATGATTTATAGGTCATAATGGAAGCTTTGTGCGCGAAAAGCTTTCCGCGAAATTTTCGGACCAAAAGTGACCATATCGGCGTCACCTTTCTTTATACAACAAAACTGTGTTGTTTTCGCTCAAATTTGTCCCAAACATCTTTATAAGGTTTATAGGTCATAATGGGAGCTTTCTGCGAGAAAAGCTTTCCGTGAAATTTTCGGAGCAAAATTGACCATATCGGCGTCACCTTTCTTTATCCACCAAAACTGTGTTGTTTTCGCTCAAATGTGTCCCAAACATGTTTATATGGTTTATAGGTCATAATGGGAGGTTTCTGCGCGAAAAGTTTTCCGTGAAATTTTCGGACCAAAAGTGACCATATAGGCGTCACCTTTCTTTATCCACCAAAACTGTGTTGTTTTCGCTCAAATTTGTCCCAAACATGTTTATATGGTTTATAGGTCATAATGGGAGCTTTCTGCATGAAAAGCTTTCCGTGAAATTTTCGGACCAAAAGTTACCATATCGGCGTCACCTTTCTGTATCCACCAAATCTGTGTTGTTTTCGCTCAAATGTGTCCCAAACATGTTTATATGATTTATAGGTCATAATGGGAGGTTTCTGCGCGAAAAGTTTTCCGTGAAATTTTCGGACCAAAAGTGACCATATCGGCGTCACCTTTCTTTATCCACCAAAACTGTGTTGTTTTCGCTCAAATGTGTCCCAAACATGTTTATATGGTTTATAGGTCATAATAGGAGGTTTCTGCGTGAAAAGCTTTCCGTGAAATTTTCGGACCAAAAGTGACCATATCAGCGTCACCTTTCTTTATCCACCAAAACTGTGTTGTTTTCGCTCAGATGTGTCCCAAACATGTTTATATGGTTTATAGGTCATAATGGGAGGTTTCTGTGCGAAAAGCTTTCCGTGAAATTTTCGGACCAAAAGTGACCATATCGGCGTCACCTTTCTTTATCCACCAAAACTGTGTTGTTTTGGCTCAAATTTGTCCCAAACATGTTTATATGGTTTATAGGTCATAATGGGAAGTTTCTGTGCGAAAAGCTTTCCGTGAAATTTTCGGACCAAAAGTGACAATATCGGCGTCACCTTTCTTTATCCACCAAAACTGTGTTGTTTTTGCTCAAATGTGTCCCAAACATGTTTATATGGTTTATAGGTCATAATGGGAGGTTTCTGCGTGAAAAGCTTTCCGTGAAATTTTCGGACCAAAAGTGACCATATCAGCGTCACCTTTCTTTATCCACCAAAACTGTGTTGTTTTCACTCTAATGTGTCCCAAACATGTTTATATGATTTAGAGGTCATAATTGGAGCTTTCTGCGAGAAAAGCTTTCCGTGAAATTTTCGGACCAAAAGTGACCATATCAGCGTCACCTTTCTTTATCCACCAAAACTGTGTTGTTTTCGCTCAGATGTGTCCCAAACATGTTTATATGGTTTATAGGTCATAATGGGAGGTTTCTGTGCGAAAAGCTTTCCGTGAAATTTTCGGACCAAAAGTGACCATATCGGCGTCACATTTCTTTATCCACCAAAACTGTGTTGTTTTGGCTCAAATTTGTCCCAAACATGTTTATATGGTTTATAGGTCATAATGGGAAGTTTCTGTGCGAAAAGCTTTCCGTGAAATTTTCGGACCAAAAGTGACAATATCGGCGTCACCTTTCTTTATCCACCAAAACTGTGTTGTTTTTGCTCAAATGTGTCCCAAACATGTTTATATGGTTTATAGGTCATAATGGGAGGTTTCTGCGTGAAAAGCTTTCCGTGAAATTTTCGGACCAAAAGTGACCATATCAGCGTCACCTTTCTTTATCCACCAAAACTGTGTTGTTTTCGCTCTAATGTGTCCCAAACATGTTTATATGGTTTAGAGGTCATAATTGGAGCTTTCTGCGAGAAAAGCTTTCCGTGAAATTTTCGGACCAAAAGTGACCATATCGGCGTCACCTTTCTTTATCCACCAAATCTGTGTTGTTTTCGCTGAAATGTGTCCCAAACATGTTTATATGGTTTATAGGTCATAATGGGAGGTTTCTGCGCGAAAAGTTTTCCGTGAAATTTTCGGAGCAAAAGTGACCATATCGGCGTCACCTTTCTTTATCCACCAAAACTGTGTTGTTTTCGCTCAAATGTGTCCCAAACATGTTTATATGGTTTATAGGTCATAATAGGAGGTTTCTGCGTGAAAAGCTTTCCGTGAAATTTTCGGACCAAAAGTGACCATATCAGCGTCACCTTTCTTTATCCACCAAAACTGTGTTGTTTTCGCTCAGATGTGTCCCAAACATGTTTATATGGTTTATAGGTCATAATGGGAGGTTTCTGTGCGAAAAGCTTTCCGTGAAATTTTCGGACCAAAAGTGACCATATCGGCGTCACCTTTCTTTATCCACCAAAACTGTGTTGTTTTGGCTCAAATTTGTCCCAAACATGTTTATATGGTTTATAGGTCATAATGGGAAGTTTCTGTGCGAAAAGCTTTCCGTGAAATTTTCGGACCAAAAGTGACAATATCGGCGTCACCTTTCTTTATCCACCAAAACTGTGTTGTTTTTGCTCAAATGTGTCCCAAACATGTTTATATGGTTTATAGGTCATAATGGGAGGTTTCTGCGTGAAAAGCTTTCCGTGAAATTTTCGGACCAAAAGTGACCATATCAGCGTCACCTTTCTTTATCCACCAAAACTGTGTTGTTTTCACTCTAATGTGTCCCAAACATGTTTATATGATTTAGAGGTCATAATTGGAGCTTTCTGCGAGAAAAGCTTTCCGTGAAATTTTCGGACCAAAAGTGACCATATCAGCGTCACCTTTCTTTATCCACCAAAACTGTGTTGTTTTCGCTCAGATGTGTCCCAAACATGTTTATATGGTTTATAGGTCATAATGGGAGGTTTCTGTGCGAAAAGCTTTCCGTGAAATTTTCGGACCAAAAGTGACCATATCGGCGTCACATTTCTTTATCCACCAAAACTGTGTTGTTTTGGCTCAAATTTGTCCCAAACATGTTTATATGGTTTATAGGTCATAATGGGAAGTTTCTGTGCGAAAAGCTTTCCGTGAAATTTTCGGACCAAAAGTGACAATATCGGCGTCACCTTTCTTTATCCACCAAAACTGTGTTGTTTTTGCTCAAATGTGTCCCAAACATGTTTATATGGTTTATAGGTCATAATGGGAGGTTTCTGCATGAAAAGCTTTCCGTGAAATTTTCGGACCAAAAGTGACCATATCAGCGTCACCTTTCTTTATCCACCAAAACTGTGTTGTTTTCGCTCTAATGTGTCCCAAACATGTTTATATGGTTTAGAGGTCATAATTGGAGCTTTCTGCGAGAAAAGCTTTCCGTGAAATTTTCGGACCAAAAGTGACCATATCGGCGTCACCTTTCTTTATCCACCAAAACTGTGTTGTTTTCGCTGAAATGTGTCCCAAACATGTTTATATGGTTTATAGGTCATAATGTGAGCTTTCTGCGAGAAAAGCTTTCCGTGAAATTTTCGGAGCAAAAGTGACCATATCGGCGTCACCTTTCTTTATCCACCAAAACTGTGTTGTTTTCGCTCAAATGTGTCCCAAACATGTTTATATGGTTTATAGGTCATAATAGGAGGTTTCTGCGTGAAAAGCTTTCCGTGAAATTTTCGGACCAAAAGTGACCATATCAGCGTCACCTTTCTTTATCCACCAAATCTGTGTTGTTTTCGCTGAAATGTGTCCCAAACATGTTTATATGGTTTATAGGTCATAATGGGAGGTTTCTGCGCGAAAAGTTTTCCGTGAAATTTTCGGAGCAAAAGTGACCATATCGGCGTCACCTTTCTTTATCCACCAAAACTGTGTTGTTTTCGCTCAAATGTGTCCCAAACATGTTTATATGGTTTATAGGTCATAATAGGAGGTTTCTGCGTGAAAAGCTTTCCGTGAAATTTTCGGACCAAAAGTGACCATATCAGCGTCACCTTTCTTTATCCACCAAAACTGTGTTGTTTTCGCTCTAATGTGTCCCAAACATGTTTATATGGTTTAGTGGTCATAATTGGAGCTTTCTGCGAGAAAAGCTTTCCGTGAAATTTTCGGACCAAAAGTGACCATATCGGCGTCACCTTTCTTTATCCACCAAAACTGTGTTGTTTTGGCTCAAATTTGTCCCAAACATGTTAATATGGTTTATAGGTCATAATGGGAAGTTTCTGTGCGAAAAGCTTTCCGTGAAATTTTCGGACCAAAAGTGACCATATCGGCGTCACCTTTCTTTATCCACCAAAGCTGTGTTGTTTTTGGTCAAATGTGTCCTAAACATGTTTATATGGTTTATAGGTCATAATGGGAGGTTTCTGCGTGAAAACCTTTCCGTGAAATTTTCGGACCAAAAGTGACCATATCAGCGTCACCTTTCTTTATCCACCAAAACTGTGTTGTTTTCGCTCTAATGTGTCCCAAACATGTTTATATGGTTTAGAGGTCATAATTGGAGCTTTCTGCGAGAAAACCTTTCCGTGAAATTTTCGGACCAAAAGTGACCATTTCGGCGTCACCTTTCTTTATCCACCAAAACTGTGTTGTTTTCGCTCAAATGTGTCCCAAACATGTTTATATGGTTTATAGGTCAAAATGGGAGCTTTCTGCGAGAAAAGCTTTCCGTGAAATTTTCGGAGCAAAAGTGACCATTTCGGCGTCAGCTTTCTTTATTCACCAAAACTGTGTTGTTTTCGCTGAAATGTGTCCCAAACATGTTTATATGATTTATAGGTCATAATGGGAGGTTTCTGCGCGAAAAGTTTTCCGTGAAATTTTCGGACCAAAAGTGACCATATCGGCGTCACCTTTCTTTATCCACCAAAACTGTGTTGTTTTCGCTAAAATGTGTCCCAAACATGTTTATATGGTTTATAGGTCATAATGGCCATTTCGGCGTCACCTTTCTTTATCCACCAAAACTTTGTTGTTTTCGCTCAAATGTGTCACAAACATGTTTATATGGTTTTTAGGTCATAATGGGAGGTTTCTGTGCGAAAAGCTTTCCGTGAAATTTTCGGAACAAAAGTTACCATATCGGCGTCACCTTTCTTTATCGACCAAAACTGTGTTGTTTTGGCTCAAATTTGTCCCAAACATGTTAATATGGTTTATAGGTCATAATGGGAAGTTTCTGTGCGAAAAGCTTTCCGTGAAATTTTCGGACCAAAAGTGACCATATCGGCGTCACCTTTCTTTATCCACCAAAGCTGTGTTGTTTTTGGTCAAATGTGTCCTAAACATGTTTATATGGTTTATAGGTCATAATGGGAGGTTTCTGCGTGAAAACCTTTCCGTGAAATTTTCGGACCAAAAGTGACCATATCAGCGTCACCTTTCTTTATCCACCAAAACTGTGTTGTTTTCGCTCTAATGTGTCCCAAACATGTTTTATATGGTTTAGAGGTCATAATTGGAGCTTTCTGCGAGAAAACCTTTCCGTGAAATTTTCGGACCAAAAGTGACCATTTCGGCGTCACCTTTCTTTATCCACCAAAACTGTGTTGTTTTCCCTCAAATGTGTGCCAAACATGTTTATATGGTTTATAGGTCATAATGGAAGCTTTGTGCGCGAAAAGCTTTCCGCGAAATTTTCGGACCAAAAGTGACCATATCGGCGTCACCTTTCTTTATACAACAAAACTGTGTTGTTTTCGCTCAAATTTGTCCCAAACATCTTTATAAGGTTTATAGGTCATAATGGGAGCTTTCTGCGAGAAAAGCTTTCCGTGAAATTTTCGGAGCAAAATTGACCATATCGGCGTCACCTTTCTTTATCCACCAAAACTGTGTTGTTTTCGCTCAAATGTGTCCCAAACATGTTTATATGGTTTATAGGTCATAATGGGAGGTTTCTGCGCGAAAAGTTTTCCGTGAAATTTTCGGACCAAAAGTGACCATATCGGCGTCACCTTTCTTTATAAACCAAAACTGTGTTGTTTTGGCTCAAATTTGTCTTAAACATGTTTATATGGTTTATAGGTCATAATGGGAGGTTTCTGCGCGAAAAGCTTTCCGTGATATTTTCGGACCAAAAGTGACCATATAGGCGTCACCTTTCTTTATCCACCAAAACTGTGTTGTTTTCGCTCAAATTTGTCCCAAACATGTTTATATGGTTTATAGGTCATAATGGGAGCTTTCTGCATGAAAAGCTTTCCGTGAAATTTTCGGACCAAAAGTTACCATATCGGCGTCACCTTTCTGTATCCACCAAATCTGTGTTGTTTTCGCTCAAATGTGTCCCAAACATGTTTATATGATTTATAGGTCATAATGGGAGGTTTCTGCGCGAAAAGTTTTCCGTGAAATTTTCGGACCAAAAGTGACCATATCGGCGTCACCTTTCTTTATCCACCAAAACTGTGTTGTTTTCGCTCAAATGTGTCCCAAACATGTTTATATGGTTTATAGGTCATAATAGGAGGTTTCTGCGTGAAAAGCTTTCCGTGAAATTTTCGGACCAAAAGTGACCATATCAGCGTCACCTTTCTTTATCCACCAAAACTGTGTTGTTTTCGCTCAGATGTGTCCCAAACATGTTTATATGGTTTATAGGTCATAATGGGAGGTTTCTGTGCAAAAAGCTTTCCGTGAAATTTTCGGACCAAAAGTGACCATATCGGCGTCACCTTTCTTTATCCACCAAAACTGTGTTGTTTTGGCTCAAATTTGTCCCAAACATGTTTATATGGTTTATAGGTCATAATGGGAAGTTTCTGTGCGAAAAGCTTTCCGTGAAATTTTCGGACCAAAAGTAACAATATCGGCGTCACCTTTCTTTATCCACCAAAACTGTGTTGTTTTTGCTCAAATGTGTCCCAAACATGTTTATATGGTTTATAGGTCATAATGGGAGGTTTCTGCGTGAAAAGCTTTCCGTGAAATTTTCGGACCAAAAGTGACCATATCAGCGTCACCTTTCTTTATCCACCAAAACTGTGTTGTTTTCACTCTAATGTGTCCCAAACATGTTTATATGATTTAGAGGTCATAATTGGAGCTTTCTGCGAGAAAAGCTTTCCGTGAAATTTTCGGACCAAATGTGACCATATCAGCGTCACCTTTCTTTATCCACCAAAACTGTGTTGTTTTCGCTCAGATGTGTCCCAAACATGTTTATATGGTTTATAGGTCATAATGGGAGGTTTCTGTGCGAAAAGCTTTCCGTGAAATTTTCGGACCAAAAGTGACCATATCGGCGTCACATTTCTTTATCCACCAAAACTGTGTTGTTTTGGCTCAAATTTGTCCCAAACATGTTTATATGGTTTATAGGTCATAATGGGAAGTTTCTGTACGAAAAGCTTTCCGTGAAATTTTCGGACCAAAAGTGACAATATCGGCGTCACCTTTCTTTATCCACCAAAACTGTGTTGTTTTTGCTCAAATGTGTCCCAAACATGTTTATATGGTTTATAGGTCATAATGGGAGGTTTCTGCGTGAAAATCTTTCCGTGAAATTTTCGGACCAAAAGTGACCATATCAGCGTCACCTTTCTTTATCCACCAAAACTGTGTTGTTTTCGCTCTAATGTGTCCCAAACATGTTTATATGGTTTAGAGGTCATAATTGGAGCTTTCTGCGAGAAAAGCTTTCCGTGAAATTTTCGGACCAAAAGTGACCATATCGGCGTCACCTTTCTTTATCCACCAAATCTGTGTTGTTTTCGCTGAAATGTGTCCCAAACATGTTTATATGGTTTATAGGTCATAATGGGAGGTTTCTGCGCGAAAAGTTTTCCGTGAAATTTTCGGAGCAAAAGTGACCATATCGGCGTCACCTTTCTTTATCCACCAAAACTGTGTTGTTTTCGCTCAAATGTGTCCCAAACATGTTTATATGGTTTATAGGTCATAATAGGAGGTTTCTGCGTGAAAAGCTTTCCGTGAAATTTTCGGACCAAAAGTGACCATATCAGCGTCACCTTTCTTTATCCACCAAAACTGTGTTGTTTTCGCTCAGATGTGTCCCAAACATGTTTATATGGTTTATAGGTCATAATGGGAGGTTTCTGTGCGAAAAGCTTTCCGTGAAATTTTCGGACCAAAAGTGACCATATCGGCGTCACCTTTCTTTATCCACCAAAACTGTGTTGTTTTGGCTCAAATTTGTCCCAAACATGTTTATATGGTTTATAGGTCATAATGGGAAGTTTCTGTGCGAAAAGCTTTCCGTGAAATTTTCGGACCAAAAGTGACAATATCGGCGTCACCTTTCTTTATCCACCAAAACTGTGTTGTTTTTGCTCAAATGTGTCCCAAACATGTTTATATGGTTTATAGGTCATAATGGGAGGTTTCTGCGTGAAAAGCTTTCCGTGAAATTTTCGGACCAAAAGTGACCATATCAGCGTCACCTTTCTTTATCCACCAAAACTGTGTTGTTTTCACTCTAATGTGTCCCAAACATGTTTATATGATTTAGAGGTCATAATTGGAGCTTTCTGATAGAAAAGCTTTCCGTGAAATTTTCGGACCAAAAGTGACCATATCAGCGTCACCTTTCTTTATCCACCAAAACTGTGTTGTTTTCGCTCAGATGTGTCCCAAACATGTTTATATGGTTTATAGGTCATAATGGGAGGTTTCTGTGCGAAAAGCTTTCCGTGAAATTTTCGGACCAAAAGTGACCATATCGGCGTCACATTTCTTTATCCACCAAAACTGTGTTGTTTTGGCTCAAATTTGTCCCAAACATGTTTATATGGTTTATAGGTCATAATGGGAAGTTTCTGTGCGAAAAGCTTTCCGTGAAATTTTCGGACCAAAAGTGACAATATCGGCGTCACCTTTCTTTATCCACCAAAACTGTGTTGTTTTTGCTCAAATGTGTCCCAAACATGTTTATATGGTTTATAGGTCATAATGGGAGGTTTCTGCGTGAAAAGCTTTCCGTGAAATTTTCGGACCAAAAGTAACCATATCAGCGTCACCTTTCTTTATCCACCAAAACTGTGTTGTTTTCGCTCTAATGTGTCCCAAACATGTTTATATGGTTTAGAGGTCATAATTGGAGCTTTCTGCGAGAAAAGCTTTCCGTGAAATTTTCGGACCAAAAGTGACCATATCGGCGTCACCTTTCTTTATCCACCAAAACTGTGTTGTTTTCGCTGAAATGTGTCCCAAACATGTTTATATGGTTTATAGGTCATAATGTGAGCTTTCTGCGAGAAAAGCTTTTCGTGAAATTTTCGGAGCAAAAGTGACCATATCGGCGTCACCTTTCTTTATCCACCAAAACTGTGTTGTTTTCGCTCAAATGTGTCCCAAACATGTTTATATGGTTTATAGGTCATAATAGGAGGTTTCTGCGTGAAAAGCTTTCCGTGAAATTTTCGGACCAAAAGTGACCATATCAGCGTCACCTTTCTTTATCCACCAAATCTGTGTTGTTTTCGCTGAAATGTGTCCCAAACATGTTTATATGGTTTATAGGTCATAATGGGAGGTTTCTGCGCGAAAAGTTTTCCGTGAAATTTTCGGAGCAAAAGTGACCATATCGGCGTCACCTTTCTTTATCCACCAAAACTGTGTTGTTTTCGCTCAAATGTGTCCCAAACATGTTTATATGGTTTATAGGTCATAACAGGAGGTTTCTGCGTGAAAAGCTTTCCGTGAAATTTTCGGACCAAAAGTGACCATATCAGCGTCACCTTTCTTTATCCACCAAAACTGTGTTGTTTTCGCTCTAATGTGTCCCAAACATGTTTATATGGTTTAGAGGTCATAATTGGAGTTTTCTGCGAGAAAAGCTTTCCGTGAAATTTTCGGACCAAAAGTGACCATATCGGCGTCACCTTTCTTTATCCACCAAATCTGTGTTGTTTTCGCTGAAATGTGTCCCAAACATGTTTATATGGTTTATAGGTCATAATGGGAGGTTTCTGCGCGAAAAGTTTTCCGTGAAATTTTCGGAGCAAAAGTGACCATATCGGCGTCACCTTTCTTTATCCACCAAAACTGTGTTGTTTTCGCTCAAATGTGTCCCAAACATGTTTATATGGTTTATAGGTCATAATAGGAGGTTTCTGCGTGAAAAGCTTTCCGTGAAATTTTCGGACCAAAAGTGACCATATCAGCGTCACCTTTCTTTATCCACCAAAACTGTGTTGTTTTCGCTCAGATGTGTCCCAAACATGTTTATATGGTTTATAGGTCATAATGGGAGGTTTCTGTGCGAAAAGCTTTCCGTGAAATTTTCGGACCAAAAGTGACCATATCGGCGTCACCTTTCTTTATCCACCAAAACTGTGTTGTTTTGGCTCAAATTTGTCCCAAACATGTTTATATGGTTTATAGGTCATAATGGGAAGTTTCTGTGCGAAAAGCTTTCCGTGAAATTTTCGGACCAAAAGTGACAATATCGGCGTCACCTTTCTTTATCCACCAAAACTGTGTTGTTTTTGCTCAAATGTGTCCCAAACATGTTTATACGGTTTATAGGTCATAATGGGAGGTTTCTGCGTGAAAAGCTTTCCGTGAAATTTTCGGACCAAAAGTGACCATATCAGCGTCACCTTTCTTTATCCACCAAAACTGTGTTGTTTTCACTCTAATGTGTCCCAAACATGTTTATATGATTTAGAGGTCATAATTGGAGCTTTCTGCGAGAAAAGCTTTCCGTGAAATTTTCGGACCAAAAGTGACCATATCAGCGTCACCTTTCTTTATCCACCAAAACTGTGTTGTTTTCGCTCAGATGTGTCCCAAACATGTTTATATGGTTTATAGGTCATAATGGGAGGTTTCTGTGCGAAAAGCTTTCCGTGAAATTTTCGGACCAAAAGTGACCATATCGGCGTCACATTTCTTTATCCACCAAAACTGTGTTGTTTTGGCTCAAATTTGTCCCAAACATGTTTATATGGTTTATAGGTCATAATGGGAAGTTTCTGTGCGAAAAGCTTTCCGTGAAATTTTCGGACCAAAAGTGACAATATCGGCGTCACCTTTCTTTATCCACCAAAACTGTGTTGTTTTTGCTCAAATGTGTCCCAAACATGTTTATATGGTTTATAGGTCATAATGGGAGGTTTCTGCGTGAAAAGCTTTCCGTGAAATTTTCGGACCAAAAGTAACCATATCAGCGTCACCTTTCTTTATCCACCAAAACTGTGTTGTTTTCGCTCTAATGTGTCCCAAACATGTTTATATGGTTTAGAGGTCATAATTGGAGCTTTCTGCGAGAAAAGCTTTCCGTGAAATTTTCGGACCAAAAGTGACCATATCGGCGTCACCTTTCTTTATCCACCAAAACTGTGTTGTTTTCGCTGAAATGTGTCCCAAACATGTTTATATGGTTTATAGGTCATAATGTGAGCTTTCTGCGAGAAAAGCTTTTCGTGAAATTTTCGGAGCAAAAGTGACCATATCGGCGTCACCTTTCTTTATCCACCAAAACTGTGTTGTTGATGAGGGACCATCCGAGCCTAGACCTCCTCCAAATGCACCAATGATGACGGATGGGCCAATGACTCGAGCTCGTGCCAAGAAGCTTCACCAAGCTCTTCTCAATCTCGTGAGTCATGCCTTAGCTAAAGAGGACTCGGAATCAACGCAGCCCAAGCTACGGACCCTTGTGCGGATTAGTGCCGAGGCTGTACCGAGCACCACGCAGCCCATTATAACCACTAACGGCTAGTTGTCCTAGTCTTTAGGCTTGTCCTAGATTTTAGGGATTCTATTTGCCATTTTCTGAATTTCTTTTAAGTTGCTGAATTTCTTTTAATTGTCATTTATTTTCAGCTTTTCTATTCCCATCTAAGGCTATAAATAGCCCCTAGGCCGGTTGTAATCACACACAACATTGATCATTTTTATTCATCTTATGAGCATTGCTTTGCAAGCCAAATTGTCTTGAGTGTTTCAAGATTGCCGAGAGTTCTTGGTGTTGAATCCGCTTGGTTTGTCTTGTGTGTGTCGATCTTCGCTAGTTGATTGGTGCTATCAAGCTCCCACGAGCCCCCTTCTCGTGCTCCTTGGATACGTCCCTGGTTGTGTGAGATTGTAGAGATTGGTTAGCTAGTCGTTGGTTTAGGACTTTGTTCAATTGGGATCAAGGGTCTATTCGCTCGTTCTACCTAGACTTTCTCATCCATTTATCCTTGCTTTGTCTAGTCATTTGAGTCTTTATTGAGTTCTTTCACATCTAACTTGTGACCTTTGTGTTTTTGTGCTTGTTGTCGAAAGATCGGGACATCCACGGCTAATCCCCGTATCAAATTGGTATCAGAGCTTCGGCTACCGACATCAAGTGTCTCATCTCCATTGTCATCATCAAAAAAAACTCAAAAACTCCATTGGAGTGCAAGGTTTGATCATCTCTTCTTTTGTTTGATTTTTCTTACTATTAGCATTGGTTGTTGTTGGTTTGCTTAGGCATTACCTTCTGCCGACCCCATCACCAATTCATCACCACCATACCGCCACCCTATCACCACCATCAGACCACCATTCGACCACCCTTTCATCACCACCAAGAAAAATCAGATTTTTGGTCTTCTATTTTTGCTATTTTCTGAAATTCAAAGGAAAAGTCAAAAAAAATCCCTACATTTTAGCCATACCATTTCCAGCTCCTATTTTTTAGCCACACTTCCATCCCAACAGCTCTATTAGTTACAAGGTCTCTTTTATTTTCATTTTCAGATTTTTCATTTGTTATTTAATTGCTGAAAGTCAAAAAAAAAAATCAGACTTCAAAAAAAAAAGAAAGAGAAGTCGACAGTGAAAAAAAAAAGAGAAGAAAGAAAGAAAAAGAATTTAGAAAAAAAAATCAGATTTGAGTTGCATTGTTGTTGATTGTTCTAAGTGTACAAGAGAAGTGCAAGAGTAAGCATTGCAAGTGAACAAGAGCCATTGTGAGCCAAGAAAGCCTAAACACCATCTTACCATTCAACCTATCCTTAGCCTACCAACAACTATCTTGCTTGTAGTTTGAAGGTTAGACAAGGTTGATTTGATCAAGTTTTGTGCTTAGTCCTTTCTTACCATTTTATTCTTGTCCCTTGTTTCTATTATCTCTTGATCTCACTTTCTTTGATTCATTTCTGAAATTTTCAGCTTGGAACCTTATCATTGATTGTCTAGCTAATCTCTTGTGGTTAGAGGATTTTTGATTGTCCTTTTGACTAGCTTGAGTGATTGACTATCGTAAGACAAATTGCAACAACAAGCATTTCAGCACCAAAGGGAGAGGAGTGCCGAGAGCAAACACTTTTGAGGAAGTTTTTGTTTTGTCTAACCTTAACCTATTTACGTGTTTGTTTGAGTTGTGATGACTATAGGTAACAAATCACCAAGGTCGGAGACTTCCGAGCCCATTTCCCCGGAGTTGTTCAACATGTTGAACAAAATGAACAACAACATCACGACGTTGATGGAAAGGATGGCAGCCCTAGAGGCACGCCCTTCGACGTCCACGGAGATGCCTAGGGCACCCCAAGGCCAGCCTTCGGCTTCCGGACATCACAGCCGCGTTCCACCCCCGGAGCACACCCAAGACAACCGGGAAGATCCTCCTAGAACTCCTATTTATGCACGAAATACTCCACCGGAAGAGAACCCACCTCCTCGTGAGAGGCGTGGTCGTTTTAATCATTTTCGTGATGTGCAGGATGACTTTGAGCCCTATGAACACTTTGAGGGTTTCCAAGAAGAAGAGGATCAATGGGAGCGCCAATCGAGAAGGCATGAACAAGGACCCCGTCCACGGAGGCCCCGAGAGCCCGAGCAAGACGGAGTTAGCAAGGTCAAGGTCACAATCCCACCTTTTGAGGGAAAGTGCGATCCGGACACTTACCTCGAATGGGAGACCAAGATCGAGCACATTTGGAGCTGCCACAACTTCACCGATTACAAGAAGGTACAACTAGCCACCCTTGAATTTAGCGGTTTTGCACTAATATGGTGGGATACCCTTGTGAAGGAAAGGAGAAGAGCCCTAGACGCACCCGTAGCCACGTGGGAACAAATGAAGGCACTCATGAGGGCACGATTCATCCCTCAACACTACGCTAGGGAACTCAAGCAGCGGCTTGAGAACCTCAAGCAAGGTTCCATGAGTGTGGAGGAAGCATTCAATGCCATGCAATTGGCTATGGCAAGGGCAAACGTGGTAGAAGATGAGGAAGACACCAATGCTCGGTTCTTAAGAATCCTACACCCTTACTTGGCTAGAGAAGTTGATTGTTATCCTTATAATACTAGCATTGATCTCTTACATTTAGCCGTGAAGGTTGATAGGAAATTGAAGGCAAGAAGCTTAGGAGCTCAAGGAAACCGGAGCTCGGGAAGCCAAAGCTATCAAGGCCGCCGAGTCACACCACCCTACGGGAGAGAGCCCTCGGTACCGAGGCAAGGCCCCGGGCATGGGGGAGAAGCAAGGACCGGGAGTGGATACCGCGGGACGGCAAATCACGCAGCCGCGAGCGCGGGAGCGACGAATGGCACTCGGACCCCGAGTAACACCACCGGTAACACCAAGGGAGGTAACCCTAACCCTTCCGCCTCTAGAAATAGGGAAATTGTGTGTTTCAAGTGCCAAGATAGAGGCCATATGATGAAGGATTGCCCACATAGGAAAACTCTTATACTAGATCACCAAGGCAACACTTGTGAAGATGATATTGAGCATGATGAAGTTGATGAGTGTTTGCATGATGATTGTGATGCTAATGTGAATTCCTATGATGACTATGATGATAATGACTGCATTGAGTATGAACATGGTGAATGTTTGATTGCTAGGAGAGCCTTGCATGCTAAACCAACCCCATGTGATGATAACCAAAGAGAAAACTTATTTCATACAAGATGTTTAGTCAAAGGCAAGGTTTGTGATGTAATTGTTGATGGAGGTAGTTGTTGCAATATTGCTAGTGTAGAAATGGTTGAAAAGTTACAACTTCCTACTATACATCACCCTAGGCCTTATAAGTTGCATTGGATGAACGATTGTGGTGCATTGAAAGTAAACAAGCAAGTTAAGGTTTCTATTAAACTAGGACATTATGAAGATGATGTGTTATGTGATATAGTGCCCATGCAAGCTTGTCATATTCTTCTTGGTCGTCCATGGCAATTTGATCGCAAGGTCTTACATGATGGTTTCACTAACCGCTATTCTTTTGTGCATAAGGGAAAGAACATCACTCTCAAGCCCATGACACCCACGCAAGTGGCCGACGAGTTTGAGAAGAAGAAGGTAAGTGAAGGTAAGACACAAGGGCCGGCTCCATCGAGCCAAAACACAAGCCCTCGAGCCCCAAATGTTCTCTTTGCATCAAAGGGAGGATTTGAGGACGAGTACTTGGATGGGGAAACGACACTCATGCTCTTATGCAAAGAGTTGAGTTTGTTAAGTGAGGAGCTTCGAGCCACCTTACCCCCACGGATCTTGGCCCTACTTGAGGAATATAGGGATGTATTCCCCGAAGAGATCCCAACCGGCCTGCCCCCTATCCGAGGGATTGAGCATCAAATTGATCTCATGCCTGGGGCTTCTTTGCCTAATAGGCCGGCTTATAGGATGAATCCTACCGAGACCCAAGAGGTCCAATCCCAAGTTCAAGAATTGTTGGACAAGGGATACGTACGAGAGAGCAAGAGTCCTTGTGCCGTTCCGGTGTTGCTAGTGCCGAAGAAAGACAACACATGGAGAATGTGCGTCGATTGTCGAGCCATTAACAACATCACGGTCAAGTATAGACACCCCATCCCTCGTCTAGATGACATGCTAGATGAACTACATGGTGCTACTCTATTTTCTAAGATAGATTTGAAGAGTGGATACCATCAAATAAGGATGAGAGAAGGGGATGAGTGGAAAACAGCCTTCAAGACCAAATTTGGTCTATATGAATGGCTTGTTATGCCATTCGGTCTAACTAATGCTCCAAGTATATTTATGCGTCTTATGAATCATGTGCTTAGGAATTTTATAGGGAAATTTGTTGTTGTATATTTTGATGATATTTTGATTTACAGCAAGTCTTCCGAAGAACATGAAGCACATTTAAGGGAAGTACTCTCTACACTTCGATTAGAGCACTTGTATGCTAATTTAAAGAAATGTGAATTGTGCACTAATCAAGTCTCTTTTCTTGGTTTTGTAGTGAACAGCAAAGGACTACAAGTGGATGAGGCCAAGATCAAGGCAATACAAGAATGGCCTACACCTAGCACAATCGGCCAAGTTAGGAGCTTCCATGGCCTTGCAAGCTTCTATAGACGATTTGTGAAGGATTTCAGCTCAATTGCCGCCCCTCTCACTGAAGTAACCAAGAAAAGGAGTGAGTTTCATTGGGGAACAGCTCAAGAAAAAGCGTTTTACACCCTCAAGCAAAGGTTGACCGAGGCACCACTCTTAGCCCTTCCGGACTTCACCAAGCCATTTGAAGTGGAATGTGATGCTAGTGGAGTTGGAATAGGTGGCGTGCTCATGCAAGAAGGTAAACCCATTGCTTATTTTTCAGAGAAGCTAAAAGGTGCTAGTCTTAATTATTCTACATATGATAAGGAACTTTATGCCCTTTTTAGAGTACTTAAGACTTGGCAACACTACCTATGGCCTAGAGAGTTTGTTTTGAAAACAGATCATGAATCTTTGAAACATTTTAAGAGCCAAGACAAGCTTGATAGGAGACATGGTAGATGGATGGAGTTTATTGAAACATTTCCTTATGTGATTAAATATAAGAAGGGTAAAGACAATATAGTTGCCGATGCCCTATCTAGGAGATACACCTTGTTAACTACCTTAGACTCTAGAGTATTAGGCTTTGCTTATATTAAAGAGTTATATGTGGATGACTTGGATTTTGGAGATGTTTTCAATAAGTGTGCCGAAAAGGGTTCATTTGAGAGCTTTTATGTCTTTGAGGGATTTTTGTTTAGAAAGGATAAAGTTTGTATCCCTAGATGTTCCCTTAGGCTATTGTTAGTTGATGAAGCACACCGTGGAGGACTTATGGGACACTTTGGCCGAGATAAGACATACCACACCCTTAGGAATCATTTCTATTGGCCACATATGTTAAGGGATGTAGAGCATTGTCTTAAGAGATGCCTTGAGTGCCTTAGAGCCAAATCTAGGTTAATGCCCCATGGATTGTATACCCCTTTGCCTACACCTACAGCCCCTTGGGAAGACATATCGATGGATTTTATTGTGGGGTTACCTAGGACTAAGAAGGGGAGAGATTCGATCTTTGTGGTTGTTGATCGTTTCTCTAAAATGGCACATTTTATAGCTTGTCATAAAACCGATGATGCCTCTAATGTAGCTGATTTGTTCTTTAGAGAAATTGTTAGGTTACATGGCATTCCGAGGACCATAGTTAGTGACCGTGACACTAAGTTCCTAAGTTGTTTTTGGAAGACATTATGGCATAAAATGGGAACTAAGTTGTTATTTTCTACCTCTAGCCACCCTCAAACCGATGGGCAAACCGAGGTCACCAATAGAACGCTAACTACCATCCTTAGAGCTATAATCAAGAAAAACCTTAGGTTGTGGGAGGAAGCTTTGCCACATGTGGAATTTGCTTATAATCGAACCATGCATTCATCTACTAAGCTTACTCCATTTGAATGTGTTTATGGCACTAACCCACTAACCCCACTAGATCTAGCCCCATATCCTATGAGGGAAAAGGAGTCTTTTGACGCAGGTAAGCATGTGGAGTTCATCAAGGAGTTGCACGAACGTACGAGGCTAAAGCTTGTGCAAAAGGCCGAGTACAATGCCACAAGAGCTAACAAGGGACGGCGTCAAGTGATCTTCCAACCCGGAGATCTTGTGTGGGTTCACCTAAGGAAGGAGAGGTTCCCGGAGCGTAGAAAGAGCAAGTTGTCACCACGTGGAGATGGACCTTTCAAGGTGCTTCAACGAATTGGAGACAATGCATACAAATTGGAGCTCCCGGGAGAGTATGGTGTGAGTGCCACCTTCAATGTGGCTGATTTGGTGCCTTATCTAGCTATTGATGAAGACTTAGGTTCGTGGTCGAACCCTTTTCAAGAAGGGGAGGATGATGAGGGACCATCCGAGCCTAGACCTCCTCCAAATGCACCAATGATGACGGATGGGCCAATGACTCGAGCTCGTGCCAAGAAGCTTCACCAAGCTCTTCTCAATCTCGTGAGTCATGCCTTAGCTAAAGAGGACTCGGAATCAACGCAGCCCAAGCTACGGACCCTTGTGCGGATTAGTGCCGAGGCTGTACCGAGCACCACGCAGCCCATTATAACCACTAACGGCTAGTTGTCCTAGTCTTTAGGCTTGTCCTAGATTTTAGGGATTCTATTTGCCATTTTCTGAATTTCTTTTAAGTTGCTGAATTTCTTTTAATTGTCATTTATTTTCAGCTTTTCTATTCCCATCTAAGGCTATAAATAGCCCCTAGGCCGGTTGTAATCACACACAACATTGATCATTTTTATTCATCTTATGAGCATTGCTTTGCAAGCCAAATTGTCTTGAGTGTTTCAAGATTGCCGAGAGTTCTTGGTGTTGAATCCGCTTGGTTTGTCTTGTGTGTGTCGATCTTCGCTAGTTGATTGGTGCTATCAAGCTCCCACGAGCCCCCTTCTCGTGCTCCTTGGATACGTCCCTGGTTGTGTGAGATTGTAGAGATTGGTTAGCTAGTCGTTGGTTTAGGACTTTGTTCAATTGGGATCAAGGGTCTATTCGCTCGTTCTACCTAGACTTTCTCATCCATTTATCCTTGCTTTGTCTAGTCATTTGAGTCTTTATTGAGTTCTTTCACATCTAACTTGTGACCTTTGTGTTTTTGTGCTTGTTGTCGAAAGATCGGGACATCCACGGCTAATCCCCGTATCAGTTGTTTTCGCTCAAATGTGTCCCAAACATGTTTATATGGTTTATAGGTCATAATAGGAGGTTTCTGCGTGAAAAGCTTTCCGTGAAATTTTCGGACCAAAAGTGACCATATCAGCGTCACCTTTCTTTATCCACCAAATCTGTGTTGTTTTCGCTGAAATGTGTCCCAAACATGTTTATATGGTTTATAGGTCATAATGGGAGGTTTCTGCGCGAAAAGTTTTCCGTGAAATTTTCGGAGCAAAAGTGACCATATCGGCGTCACCTTTCTTTATCCACCAAAACTGTGTTGTTTTCGCTCAAATGTGTCCCAAACATGTTTATATGGTTTATAGGTCATAATAGGAGGTTTCTGCGTGAAAAGCTTTCCGTGAAATTTTCGGACCAAAAGTGACCATATCAGCGTCACCTTTCTTTATCCACCAAAACTGTGTTGTTTTCGCTCTAATGTGTCCCAAACATGTTTATATGGTTTAGAGGTCATAATTGGAGCTTTCTGCGAGAAAAGCTTTCCGTGAAATTTTCGGACCAAAAGTGACCATATCGGCGTCACCTTTCTTTATCCACCAAATCTGTGTTGTTTTCGCTGAAATATGTCCCAAACATGTTTATATGGTTTATAGGTCATAATGGGAGGTTTCTGCGCGAAAAGTTTTCCGTGAAATTTTCGGAGCAAAAGTGACCATATCGGCGTCACCTTTCTTTATCCACCAAAACTGTGTTGTTTTCGCTCAAATGTGTCCCAAACATGTTTATATGGTTTATAGGTCATAATAGGAGGTTTCTGCGTGAAAAGCTTTCCGTGAAATTTTCGGACCAAAAGTGACCATATCAGCGTCACCTTTCTTTATCCACCAAAACTGTGTTGTTTTCGCTCAGATGTGTCCCAAACATGTTTATATGGTTTATAGGTCATAATGGGAGGTTTCTGTGCGAAAAGCTTTCCGTGAAATTTTCGGACCAAAAGTGACCATATCGGCGTCACCTTTCTTTATCCACCAAAACTGTGTTGTTTTGGCTCAAATTTGTCCCAAACATGTTTATATGGTTTATAGGTCATAATGGGAAGTTTCTGTGCGAAAAGCTTTCCGTGAAATTTTCGGACCAAAAGTGACAATATCGGCGTCACCTTTCTTTATCCACCAAAACTGTGTTGTTTTTGCTCAAATGTGTCCCAAACATGTTTATATGGTTTATAGGTCATAATGGGAGGTTTCTGCGTGAAAAGCTTTCCGTGAAATTTTCGGACCAAAAGTGACCATATCAGCGTCACCTTTCTTTATCCACCAAAACTGTGTTGTTTTCACTCTAATGTGTCCCAAACATGTTTATATGATTTAGAGGTCATAATTGGAGCTTTCTGCGAGAAAAGCTTTCCGTGAAATTTTCGGACCAAAAGTGACCATATCAGCGTCACCTTTCTTTATCCACCAAAACTGTGTTGTTTTCGCTCAGATGTGTCCCAAACATGTTTATATGGTTTATAGGTCATAATGGGAGGTTTCTGTGCGAAAAGCTTTCCGTGAAATTTTCGGACCAAAAGTGACCATATCGGCGTCACATTTCTTTATCCACCAAAACTGTGTTGTTTTGGCTCAAATTTGTCCCAAACATGTTTATATGGTTTATAGGTCATAATGGGAAGTTTCTGTGCGAAAAGCTTTCCGTGAAATTTTCGGACCAAAAGTGACAATATCGGCGTCACCTTTCTTTATCCACCAAAACTGTGTTGTTTTTGCTCAAATGTGTCCCAAACATGTTTATATGGTTTATAGGTCATAATGGGAGGTTTCTGCGTGAAAAGCTTTCCGTGAAATTTTCGGACCAAAAGTAACCATATCAGCGTCACCTTTCTTTATCCACCAAAACTGTGTTGTTTTCGCTCTAATGTGTCCCAAACATGTTTATATGGTTTAGAGGTCATAATTGGAGCTTTCTGCGAGAAAAGCTTTCCGTGAAATTTTCGGACCAAAAGTGACCATATCGGCGTCACCTTTCTTTATCCACCAAAACTGTGTTGTTTTCGCTGAAATGTGTCCCAAACATGTTTATATGGTTTATAGGTCATAATGGGAGGTTTCTGCGAGAAAAGCTTTCCGTGAAATTTTCGGAGCAAAAGTGACCATATCGGCGTCACCTTTCTTTATCCACCAAAACTGTGTTGTTTTCGCTCAAATGTGTCCCAAACATGTTTATATGGTTTATAGGTCATAATAGGAGGTTTCTGCGTGAAAAGCTTTCCGTGAAATTTTCGGACCAAAAGTGACCATATCAGCGTCACCTTTCTTTATCCACCAAAACTGTGTTGTTTTCGCTCAGATGTGTCCCAAACATGTTTATATGGTTTATAGGTCATAATGGGAGGTTTCTGTGCGAAAAGCTTTCCGTGAAATTTTCGGACCAAAAGTGACCATATCGGCGTCACCTTTCTTTATCCACCAAAACTGTGTTGTTTTGGCTCAAATTTGTCCCAAACATGTTTATATGGTTTATAGGTCATAATGGGAAGTTTCTGTGCGAAAAGCTTTACGTGAAATTTTCGGACCAAAAGTGACAATATCGGCGTCACCTTTCTTTATCCACCAAAACTGTGTTGTTTTTGCTCAAATGTGTCCCAAACATGTTTATATGGTTTATAGGTCATAATGGGAGGTTTCTGCGTGAAAAGCTTTCCGTGAAATTTTCGGACCAAAAGTGACCATATCAGCGTCACCTTTCTTTATCCACCAAAACTGTGTTGTTTTCGCTCTAATGTGTCCCAAACATGTTTATATGGTTTAGAGGTCATAATTGGAGCTTTCTGCGAGAAAAGCTTTCCGTGAAATTTTCGGACCAAAAGTGACCATATCGGCGTCACCTTTCTTTATCCACCAAAACTGTGTTGTTTTCGCTGAAATGTGTCCCAAACATGTTTATATGGTTTATAGGTCATAATGGGAGCTTTCTGCGAGAAAAGCTTTCCGTGAAATTTTCGGAGCAAAAGTGACCATATCGGCGTCACCTTTCTTTATCCACCAAAACTGTGTTGTTTTCCCTCAAATGTGTCCCAAACATGTTTATATGGTTTATAGGTCATAATGGAAGCTTTGTGCGCGAAAAGCTTTCTGCGAAATTTTCGGACCAAAAGTGACCATATCGGCGTCACCTTTCTTTATACAACAAAACTGTGTTGTTTTCGCTCAAATTTGTCCCAAACATCTTTATAAGGTTTATAGGTCATAATGGGAGCTTTCTGCGAGAAAAGCTTTCCGTGAAATTTTCGGAGCAAAAGTGACCATATCGGGGTGACCTTTCTTTATCCACCAAAACTGTGTTGTTTTCGCTCAAATGTGTCCCAAACATGTTTATATGGTTTATAGGTCATAATGGGAGCTTTCTGCATGAAAAGCTTTCAGTGAAATTTTCGGACCAAAAGTGACCATATCGGCGTCACCTTTCTTTATCCACCAAAACTGTGTTGTTTTCGCTCAAATGTGTCCCAAACATGTTTATATGGTTTATAGGTCATAATGGGAGGTTTCTGCGCGAAAAGTTTTCCGTGAAATTTTCGGACCAAAAGTGACCATATCGGCATCACCTTTCTTTATAAACCAAAACTGTGTTGTTTTGGCTCAAATGTGTCCCAAACATGTTTATATGGTTTAGAGGTCATAATAGGAGGTTTCTGCGTGAAAAGCTTTCCGTGAAATTTTCGGACCAAAAGTGACCATATCAGCGTCACCTTTCTTTATCCACCAAAACTGTGTTGTTTTCGCTCAGATGTGTCCCAAACATGTTTATATGGTTTATAGGTCATAATGGGAGGTTTCTGTGCGAAAAGCTTTCCGTGAAATTTTCGGACCAAAAGTGACCATATCGGCGTCACCTTTCTTTATCCACCAAAACTGTGTTGTTTTGGCTCAAATTTGTCCCAAACATGTTTATATGGTTTATAGGTCATAATGGGAAGTTTCTGTGCGAAAAGCTTTCCGTGAAATTTTCGGACCAAAAGTGACAATATCGGCGTCACCTTTCTTTATCCACCAAAACTGTGTTGTTTTTGCTCAAATGTGTCCCAAACATGTTTATATCGTTTATAGGTCATAATGGGAGGTTTCTGCATGAAAAGCTTTCCGTGAAATTTTCGGACCAAAAGTGACCATATCAGCGTCACCTTTCTTTATCCACCAAAACTGTGTTGTTTTCGCTCTAATGTGTCCCAAACATGTTTATATGGTTTAGAGGTCATAATTGGAGCTTTCTGCGAGAAAAGCTTTCCGTGAAATTTTCGGACCAAAAGTGACCATATCGGCGTCACCTTTCTTTATCCACCAAAACTGTGTTGTTTTCGCTGAAATGTGTCCCAAACATGTTTATATGGTTTATAGGTCATAATGTGAGCTTTCTGCGAGAAAAGCTTTCCGTGAAATTTGCGGAGCAAAAGTGACCATATCGGCGTCACCTTTCTTTATCCACCAAAACTGTGTTGTTTTCGCTCAAATGTGTCCCAAACATGTTTATATGGTTTATAGGTCATAATAGGAGGTTTCTGCGTGAAAAGCTTTCCGTGAAATTTTCGGACCAAAAGTGACCATATCAGCGTCACCTTTCTTTATCCACCAAAACTGTGTTGTTTTCGCTCAGATGTGTCCCAAACATGTTTATATGGTTTATAGGTCATAATGGGAGGTTTCTGTGCGAAAAGCTTTCCGTGAAATTTTCGGACCAAAAGTGACCATATCGGCGTCACCTTTCTTTATCCACCAAAACTGTGTTGTTTTGGCTCAAATTTGTCCCAAACATGTTTATATGGTTTATAGGTCATAATGGGAAGTTTCTGTGCGAAAAGCTTTCCGTGAAATTTTCGGACCAAAAGTGACAATATCGGCGTCACCTTTCTTTATCCACCAAAACTGTGTTGTTTTTGCTCAAATGTGTCCCAAACATGTTTATATGGTTTATAGGTCATAATGGGAGGTTTCTGCGTGAAAAGCTTTCCGTGAAATTTTCGGACCAAAAGTGACCATATCAGCGTCACCTTTCTTTATCCACCAAAACTGTGTTGTTTTCGCTCTAATGTGTCCCAAACATGTTTATATGGTTTAGAGGTCATAATTGGAGCTTTCTGCGAGAAAAGCTTTCCGTGAAATTTTCGGACCAAAAGTGACCATATCGGCGTCACCTTTCTTTATCCACCAAAACTGTATTGTTTTCGCTCAAATGTGTCTCAAACATGTTTATATGGTTTATAGGTCATAATGGGAGGTTTCTGCGCGAAAAGTTTTCCGTGAAATTTTCGGACCAAAAGTGACCATATCGGCGTCACCTTTCTTTATAAACCAAAACTGTGTTGTTTTGGCTCAAATTTGTCTCAAACATGTTTATATGGTTTATAGGTCATAATGGAAGCTTTGTGCGCGAAAAGCTTTCCGTTATATTTTCGGACCAAAAGTGACCATATCAGCGTCACCTTTCTTTATCCACCAAAACTGTGTTGTTTTCGCTCAAATTTGTCCCAAACATCTTTATAAGGTTTATAGGTCATAATGGGAGCTTTCTGCGAGAAAAGCTTTCCGTGAAATTTTCGGAGCAAAAAGTGACCATATCGGCGTCACTTTTCTGTATCCACCAAAACTGTGTTGTTTTCGCTCAAATGTGTCCCAAACATGTTTATATGATTTATAGGTCATAATGGGAGGTTTCTGCGCGAAAAGTTTTCTGTGAAATTTTCGGACCAAAAGTGACCATATCGGCGTCACCTTTCTTTATCGACCAAAACTGTGTTGTTTTCGCTCAAATGTGTCCCAAACATGTTTATATGGTTTATAGGTCATAATAGGAGGTTTCTGCGTGAAAAGCTTTCCGTGAAATTTTCGGACCAAAAGTGACCATATCAGCGTCAACTTTCTTTATCCACCAAAACTGTGTTGTTTTCGCTCAGATGTGTCCAAACATGTTTATATGGTTTATAGGTCATAATGGGAGCTTTCTTCGAGAAAAGCTTTCCGTGAAATTTTCGGAGCAAAAGTGACCATTTCGGCGTCACCTTTCTTTATCCACCAAAACTGCGTTGTTTTCGCTAAAATGTGTCCCAAACATGTTTATATGGTTTATAGGTCATAATGGCCATTTCGGCGTCACCTTTCTTTATCCACCAAAACTTTGTTGTTTTCGCTCAAATGTATCACAAACATGTTTATATGGTTTATAGGTCATAATGGGAGCTTTCTGCGAGAAAAGCTTTCCGTGAAATTTTCGAAGCAAAAGTGACCATTTCGGCGTCACCTTTCTTTATCCACCAAAACTTTGTTTTTTTCGCTCAAATTTGTCCCAAATATGTTTATATGGTTTATAGGTCATAATGGGAGCTTTCTGCGAGAAAAGCTTTCCATGAAATTTTCGGAGCAAAAGTGACCATTTCGGCGTCACCTTTCTTTATCCACCAAAACTGCGTTGTTTTCGCTCAAATGTGTCCCAAACATGTTTATATGTTTTATAGGTCATAATGGGAGCTTTCTGCATGAAAAGCTTTCCGTGAAATTTTCGGACCAAAAGTGAACATATCGGCGTCACCTTTCTGTATCCACTAAAACTGTGTTGTTTTCGCTAAAATGTGTCCCAAACATGTTTATATGGTTTATAGGTCATAATGGCCATTTCGGCGTCACCTTTCTTTATCCACCAAAACTTTGTTGTTTTCGCTCAAATGTATCACAAACATGTTTATATGGTTTATAGGTCATAATGGGAGGTTTCTGTGCGAAAAGCTTTCCGTGAAATTTTCAGACCAAAAGTGACCATATCGGCGTCACCTTTCTTTATCCACCAAAACTGTGTTGTTTTGGCTCAAATTTGTCCCAAACATGTTTATATGGTTTATAGGTCATAATGGGAAGTTTCTGTGCGAAAAGCTTTCCGTGAAATTTTCGGACCAAAAGTGACCATATCGGCGTCACCTTTCTTTATCCACCAAAGCTGTGTTGTTTTTGCTCAAATGTGTCCTAAACATGTTTATATGGTTTATATGTCATAATGGGAGGTTTCTGCGTGAAAACCTTTCCGTGAAATTTTCGGACCAAAAGTGACCATATCAGCGTCACCTTTCTTTATCCACCAAAACTGTGTTGTTTTCGCTCAAATGTGTCCCAAACATGTTTATATGGTTTATAGGTCATAATGGGAGCTTTCTGCGAGAAAAGCTTTCCGTGAAATTTTCGGAGCAAAAGTGACCATTTCGGCGTCACCTTTCTTTATCCACCAAAACTTTGTTGTTTTCGCTCAAATTTGTCCCAAACATGTTTATATGGTTTATAGGTCATAATGGAAGCTTTGTGCGCGAAAAGCTTTCCGCGAAATTTTCGGACCAAAAGTGACCATATCGGCGTCACCTTTCTTTATACAACAAAACTGTGTTGTTTTCGCTCAAATTTGTCCCAAACATCTTTATAAGGTTTATAGGTCATAATGGGAGCTTTCTGCGAGAAAAGCTTTCCGTGAAATTTTCGGAGCAAAAGTGACCATATCGGCGTCACCTTTCTTTATCCACCAAAACTGTGTTGTTTTCGCTCAAATGTGTCCCAAACATGTTTATATGGTTTATAGGTCATAATGGGAGCTTTCTGCATGAAAAGCTTTCCGTGAAATTTTCGGACCAAAAGTGACCATATCGGCGTCACCTTTCTTTATCCACCAAAACTGTGTTGTTTTCGCTGAAATGTGTCCCAAACATGTTTATATGGTTTATAGGTCATAATGGGAGCTTTCTGCGAGAAAAGCTTTCCGTGAAATTTTCGGAGCAAAAGTGACCATATCGGCGTCACCTTTCTTTATCCACCAAAACTGTGTTGTTTTCCCTCAAATGTGTCCCAAACATGTTTATATGGTTTATAGGTCATAATGGAAGCTTTGTGCGCGAAAAGCTTTCCGCGAAATTTTCGGACCAAAAGTGACCATATCGGCGTCACCTTTCTTTATACAACAAAACTGTGTTGTTTTCGCTCAAATTTGTCCCAAACATCTTTATAAGGTTTATAGGTCATAATGGGAGCTTTCTGCGAGAAAAGCTTTCCGTGAAATTTTCGGAGCAAAAGTGACCATATCGGCGTCACCTTTCTTTTTCCACCAAAACTGTGTTGTTTTCGCTCAAATGTGTCCCAAACATGTTTATATGGTTTATAGGTCATAATGGGAGCTTTCTGCATGAAAAGCTTTCCGTGAAATTTTCGGACCAAAAGTGACCATATCGGCGTCACCTTTCTTTATCCACCAAAACTGTGTTGTTTTCGCTGAAATGTGTCCCAAACATGTTTATATGGTTTATAGGTCATAATGGGAGCTTTCTGCGAGAAAAGCTTTCCGTGAAATTTTCGGAGCAAAAGTGACCATATCGGCGTCACCTTTCTTTATCCACCAAAACTGTGTTGTTTTCCCTCAAATGTGTCCCAAACATGTTTATATGGTTTATAGGTCATAATGTAAGCTTTGTGCGCGAAAAGCTTTCCGCGAAATTTTCGGACCAAAAGTGACCATATCGGCGTCACCTTTCTTTATACAACAAAACTGTGTTGTTTTCGCTCAAATTTGTCCCAAACATCTTTATAAGGTTTATAGGTCATAATGGGAGCTTTCTGCGAGAAAAGCTTTCCGTGAAATTTTCGGAGCAAAAGTGACCATATCGGCGTCACCTTTCTTTATCCACCAAAACTGTGTTGTTTTCGCTCAAATGTGTCCCAAACATGTTTATATGTTTTATAGGTCATAATGGGAGCTTTCTGCATGAAAAGCTTTCCATGAAATTTTCGGACCAAAAGTGACCATATCGGCGTCACCTTTCTTTATCCAACAAAACTGTGTTGTTTTCGCTCAAATGTGTCCCAAACATGTTTATATGGTTTATAGGTCATAATGGGAGGTTTCTGCGCGAAAAGTTTTCCGTGAAATTTTCGGACCAAAAGTGACCATATCGGCGTCACCTTTCTTTATAAACCAAAACTGTGTTGTTTTGGCTCAAATTTGTCTTAAACATGTTTATATTATTTATAGGTCATTATGGGAGGTTTCTGCGCGAAAAGCTTTCCGTGATATTTTCGGACCAAAAGTGACCATATAGGCGTCACCTTTCTTTATCCACCAAAACTGTGTTGTTTTCGCTCAAATTTGTCCCAACCATGTTTATATGGTTTATAGGTCATAATGGGAGCTTTCTGCATGAAAAGCTTTCCGTGAAATTTTCGGACCAAAAGTGACCATATCGGCGTCACCTTTCTGTATCCACCAAAACTGTGTTGTTTTCGCTCAAATGTGTCCCAAACATGTTTATATGATTTATAGGTCATAATGGGAGGTTTCTGCGCGAAAAGTTTTCCGTGAAATTTTCGGACCAAAAGTGACCATATCGGCGTCACCTTTCTTTATCCACCAAAACTGTGTTGTTTTCGCTCAAATGTGTCCCAAACATGTTTATATGGTTTATAGGTCATAATAGGAGGTTTCTGCTTAAAAAGCTTTCCGTGAAATTTTCGGACCAAAAGCGACCATATCAGCGTCACCTTTCTTTATCCACCAAAACTGTGTTATTTTCGCTCAGATGTGTCCCAAAAATGTTTATATGGTTTATAGGTCATAATGGGAGGTTTCTGTGCGAAAAGCTTTCCGTGAAATTTTCGGACCAAAAGTGACTATATCGGCGTCACCTTTCTTTATCCACCAAAACTGTGTTGTTTTGGCTCAAATTTGTCCCAAACATGTTTATATGGTTTATAGGTCATAATGGGAAGTTTCTGTGCGAAAAGTTTTCCGTGAAATTTTCGGACCAAAAGTGACAATATCGGCGTCACCTTTCTTTATCGACCAAAACTGTGTTGTTTTCGCTCAAATGTGTCCCAAACATGTTTATATGGTTTATAGGTCATAATAGGAGGTTTCTGCGTGAAAAGCTTTCCGTGAAATTTTCGGACCAAAAGTGACCATATCAGCGTCAACTTTCTTTATCCACCAAAACTGTGTTGTTTTCGCTCAGATGTGTCCAAACATGTTTATATGGTTTATAGGTCATAATGGGAGCTTTCTGCGAGAAAAGCTTTCCGTGAAATTTTCGGAGCAAAAGTGACCATTTCGGCGTCACCTTCTTTATCCACCAAAACTGCGTTGTTTTCGCTAAAATGTGTCCCAAACATGTTTATATGGTTTATAGGTCATAATGGCCATTTCGGCGTCACCTTTCTTTATCCACCAAAACTTTGTTGTTTTCGCTCAAATGTATCACAAACATGTTTATATGGTTTATAGGTCATAATGGGAGCTTTCTGCGAGAAAAGCTTTCCGTGAAATTTTCGGAGCAAAAGTGACCATTTCGGCGTCACCTTTCTTTATCCACCAAAACTTTGTTTTTTTCGCTCAAATTTGTCCCAAATATGTTTATATGGTTTATAGGTCATAATGGGAGCTTTCTGCGAGAAAAGCTTTCCATGAAATTTTCGGAGCAAAAGTGACCATTTCGGCGTCACCTTTCTTTATCCACCAAAACTGCGTTGTTTTCGCTCAAATGTGTCCCAAACATGTTTATATGTTTTATAGGTCATAATGGGAGCTTTCTGCATGAAAAGCTTTCCGTGAAATTTTCGGACCAAAAGTGAACATATCGGCGTCACCTTTCTGTATCCACTAAAACTGTGTTGTTTTCGCTAAAATGTGTCCCAAACATGTTTATATGGTTTATAGGTCATAATGGCCATTTCGGCGTCACCTTTCTTTATCCACCAAAACTTTGTTGTTTTCGCTCAAATGTATCACAAACATGTTTATATGGTTTATAGGTCATAATGGGAGGTTTCTGTGCGAAAAGCTTTCCGTGAAATTTTCAGACCAAAAGTGACCATATCGGCGTCACCTTTCTTTATCCACCAAAACTGTGTTGTTTTGGCTCAAATTTGTCCCAAACATGTTTATATGGTTTATAGGTCATAATGGGAAGTTTCTGTGCGAAAAGCTTTCCGTGAAATTTTCGGACCAAAAGTGACCATATCGGCGTCACCTTTCTTTATCCACCAAAGCTGTGTTGTTTTTCCTCAAATGTGTCCTAAACATGTTTATATGGTTTATAGGTCATAATGGGAGGTTTCTGCGTGAAAACCTTTCCGTGAAATTTTCGGACCAAAAGTGACCATATCAGCGTCACCTTTCTTTATCCACCAAAACTGTGTTGTTTTCGCTCTAATGTGTCCCAAACATGTTTATATGGTTTAGAGGTCATAATTGGAGCTTTCTGCGAGAAAACCTTTCCGTGAAATTTTCGGACCAAAAGTGACCATTTCGGCGTCACCTTTCTTTATCCACCAAAACTGTGTTGTTTTCGCTCAAATTTGTCCCATACATGTTTATATGGTTTATAGGTCATAATGGGAGCTTTCTGCGAGAAAAGCTTTCCGTGAAATTTTCGGAGCAAAAGTGACCATTTCGGCGTCACCTTTCTTTATCCACCAAAACTTTGTTGTTTTCGCTCAAATTTGTCCCAAACATGTTTATATGGTTTATAGGTCATAATGGAAGCTTTGTGCGCGAAAAGCTTTCCGCGAAATTTTCGGACCAAAAGTGACCATATCGGTGTCACCTTTCTTTATACAACAAAACTGTGTTGTTTTCGCTCAAATTTGTCCCAAACATCTTTATAAGGTTTATAGGTCATAATGGGAGCTTTCTGCGAGAAAAGCTTTCCGTGAAATTTTCGGAGCAAAAGTGACCATATCGGCATCACCTTTCTTTATCCACCAAAACTGTGTTGTTTTCGCTCAAATGTGTCCCAAACATGTTTATATGGTTTATAGGTCATAATGGGAGCTTTCTGCATGAAAAGCTTTCCGTGAAATTTTCGGACCAAAAGTGACCATATCGGCGTCACCTTTCTTTATCCACCAAAACTGTGTTGTTTTCGCTGAAATGTGTCCCAAACATGTTTATATGGTTTATAGGTCATAATGGGAGCTTTCTGCGAGAAAAGCTTTCCGTGAAATTTTCGGAGCAAAAGTGACCATATCGGCGTCACCTTTCTTTATCTACCAAAACTGTGTTGTTTTCCCTCAAATGTGTCCCAAACATGTTTATATGGTTTATAGGTCATAATGGAAGCTTTGTGCGCGAAAAGCTTTCCGCGAAATTTTCGGACCAAAAGTGACCATATCGGCGTCACCTTTCTTTATACAACAAAACTGTGTTGTTTTCGCTCAAATTTGTCCCAAACATCTTTATAAGGTTTATAGGTCATAATGGGAGCTTTCTGCGAGAAAAGCTTTCCGTGAAATTTTCGGAGCAAAATTGACCATATCGGCGTCACCTTTCTTTATCCACCAAAACTGTGTTGTTTTCGCTCAAATGTGTCCCAAACATGTTTATATGGTTTATAGGTCATAATGGGAGCTTTCTGCATGAAAAGCTTTCCGTGAAATTTTCGGACCAAAAGTGACCATATCGGCGTCACCTTTCTTTATCCACCAAAACTGTGTTGTTTTCGCTGAAATGTGTCCCAAACATGTTTATATGGTTTATAGGTCATAATGGGAGCTTTCTGCGAGAAAAGCTTTCCGTGAAATTTTCGGAGCAAAAGTGACCATATCGGCGTCACCTTTCTTTATCCACCAAAACTGTGTTGTTTTCCCTCAAATGTGTCCCAAACATGTTTATATGGTTTATAGGTCATAATGGAAGCTTTGTGCGCGAAAAGCTTTCCGCGAAATTTTCGGACCAAAAGTGACCATATCGGCGTCACCTTTCTTTATACAACAAAACTGTGTTGTTTTCGCTCAAATTTGTCCCAAACATCTTTATAAGGTTTATAGGTCATAATGGGAGCTTTCTGCGAGAAAAGCTTTCCGTGAAATTTTCGGAGCAAAAGTGACCATATCGGCGTCACCTTTCTTTATCCACCAAAACTGTGTTGTTTTCGCTCAAATGTGTCCCAAACATGTTTATATGGTTTATAGGTTATAATGGGAGCTTTCTGCATGAAAAGCTTTCCGTGAAATTTTCGGACCAAAAGTGACCATATCGGCGTCACCTTTCTTTATCCACCAAAACTGTGTTGTTTTCGCTGAAATGTGTCCCAAACATGTTTATATGGTTTATAGGTCATAATGGGAGCTTTCTGCGAGAAAAGCTTTCCGTGAAATTTTCGGAGCAAAAGTGACCATATCGGCGTCACCTTTCTTTATCCACCAAAACTGTGTTGTTTTCCCTCAAATGTGTCCCAAACATGTTTATATGGTTTATAGGTCATAATGGAAGCTTTGTGCGCGAAAAGCTTTCCGCGAAATTTTCGGACCAAAAGTGACCATATCGGCGTCACCTTTCTTTATACAACAAAACTGTGTTGTTTTCGCTCAAATTTGTCCCAAACATCTTTATAAGGTTTATAGGTCATAATGGGAGCTTTCTGCGAGAAAAGCTTTCCGTGAAATTTTCGGAGCAAAAGTGACCATATCGGCGTCACCTTTCTTTATCCACCAAAACTTTGTTGTTTTCGCTCAAATGTGTCCCAAACATGTTTATATGTTTTATAGGTCATAATGGGAGCTTTCTGCATGAAAAGCTTTCCATGAAATTTTCGGACCAAAAGTGACCATATCGGCGTCACCTTTCTTTATCCAACAAAACTGTGTTGTTTTCGCTCAAATGTGTCCCAAACATGTTTATATGGTTTATAGGTCATAATGGGAGGTTTCTGCGCGAAAAGTTTTCCGTGAAATTTTCGGACCAAAAGTGACCATATCGGCGTCACCTTTCTTTATAAACCAAAACTGTGTTGTTTTGGCTCAAATTTGTCTTAAACATGTTTATATTATTTATAGGTCATTATGGGAGGTTTCTGCGCGAAAAGCTTTCCGTGATATTTTCGGACCAAAAGTGACCATATAGGCGTCACCTTTCTTTATCCACCAAAACTGTGTTGTTTTCGCTCAAATTTGTCCCAACCATGTTTATATGGTTTATAGGTCATAATGGGAGCTTTCTGCATGAAAAGCTTTCCGTGAAATTTTCGGACCAAAAGTGACCATATCGGCGTCACCTTTCTGTATCCACCAAAACTGTGTTGTTTTCGCTCAAATGTGTCCCAAACATGTTTATATGATTTATAGGTCATAATGGGAGGTTTCTGCGCGAAAAGTTTTCCGTGAAATTTTCGGACCAAAAGTGACCATATCGGCGTCACCTTTCTTTATCCACCAAAACTGTGTTGTTTTCGCTCAAATGTGTCCCAAACATGTTTATATGGTTTATAGGTCATAATAGGAGGTTTCTGCTTAAAAAGCATTCCGTGAAATTTTCGGACCAAAAGCGACCATATCAGCGTCACCTTTCTTTATCCACCAAAACTGTGTTGTTTTCGCTGAAATGTGTCCCAAACATGTTTATATGGTTTATAGGTCATAATGGGAGCTTTCTGCGAGAAAAGCTTTCCGTGAAATTTTCGGAGCAAAAGTTACCATATCGGCGTCACCTTTCTTTATCCACCAAAACTGTGTTGTTTTCCCTCAAATGTGTCCCAAACATGTTTATATGGTTTATAGGTCATAATGGAAGCTTTGTGCGCGAAAAGCTTTCCGCGAAATTTTCGGACCAAAAGTGACCATATCGGCGTCACCTTTCTTTATACAACAAAACTGTGTTGTTTTCGCTCAAATTTGTCCCAAACATCTTTATAAGGTTTATAGGTCATAATGGGAGCTTTCTGCGAGAAAAGCTTTCCGTGAAATTTTCGGAGCAAAAGTGACCATATCGGCGTCACCTTTCTTTATCCACCAAAACTGTGTTGTTTTCGCTCAAATGTGTCCCAAACATGTTTATATGGTTTATAGGTCATAATGGGAGCTTTCTGCATGAAAAGCTTTCCATGAAATTTTCGGACCAAAAGCGACCATATCGGCGTCACCTTTCTTTATCCACCAAAACTGTGTTGTTTTCGCTGAAATGTGTCCCAAACATTTTTATATGGTTTATAGGTCATAATGGGAGCTTTCTGCGAGAAAAGCTTTCCGTGAAATTTTCGGAGCAAAAGTGACCATATCGGCGTCACCTTTCTTTATCCACCAAAACTGTGTTGTTTTCCCTCAAATGTGTCCCAAACATGTTTATATGGTTTATAGGTCATAATGGAAGCTTTGTGCGCGAAAAGCTTTCCGCGAAATTTTCGGACCAAAAGTGACCATATCGGCGTCACCTTTCTTTATACAACAAAACTGTGTTGTTTTCGCTCAAATTTGTCCCAAACATCTTTATAAGGTTTATAGGTCATAATGGGAGCTTTCTGCGAGAAAAGCTTTCCGTGAAATTTTCGGAGCAAAAGTGACCATATCGGCGTCACCTTTCTTTATCCACCAAAACTGTGTTGTTTTCGCTCAAATGTGTCCCAAACATGTTTATATGTTTTATAGGTCATAATGGGAGCTTTCTGCATGAAAAGCTTTCCATGAAATTTTCGGACCAAAAGTGACCATATCGGCGTCACCTTTCTTTATCCAACAAAACTGTGTTGTTTTCGCTCAAATGTGTCCCAAACATGTTTATATGGTTTATAGGTCATAATGGGAGGTTTCTGCGCGAAAAGTTTTCCATGAAATTTTCGGACCAAAAGTGACCATATCGGCGTCACCTTTCTTTATAAACCAAAACTGTGTTGTTTTGGCTCAAATTTGTCTTAAACATGTTTATATTATTTATAGGTCATTATGGGAGGTTTCTGCGCGAAAAGCTTTCCGTGATATTTTCGGACCAAAAGTGACCATATAGGCGTCACCTTTCTTTATCCACCAAAACTGTGTTGTTTTCGCTCAAATTTGTCCCAACCATGTTTATATGGTTTATAGGTCATAATGGGAGCTTTCTGCATGAAAAGCTTTCCGTGAAATTTTCGGACCAAAAGTGACCATATCGGCGTCACCTTTCTTTATCCACCAAAACTGTGTTGTTTTCGCTGAAATGTGTCCCAAACATGTTTATATGGTTTATAGGTCATAATGGGAGCTTTCTGCGAGAAAAGCTTTCCGTGAAATTTTCGGAGCAAAAGTGACCATATCGGCGTCACCTTTCTTTATCCACCAAAACTGTGTTGTTTTCCCTCAAATGTGTCCCAAACATGTTTATATGGTTTATAGGTCATAATGGAAGCTTTGTGCGCGAAAAGCTTTCCGCGAAATTTTCGGACCAAAAGTGACCATATCGGCGTCACCTTTCTTTATACAACAAAACTGTGTTGTTTTCGCTCAAATTTGTCCCAAACATCTTTATAAGGTTTATAGGTCATAATGGGAGCTTTCTGCGAGAAAAGCTTTCCGTGAAATTTTCGGAGCAAAAGTGACCATATCGGCGTCACCTTTCTTTATCCACCAAAACTTTGTTGTTTTCGCTCAAATGTGTCCCAAACATGTTTATATGTTTTATAGGTCATAATGGGAGCTTTCTGCATGAAAAGCTTTCCATGAAATTTTCGGACCAAAAGTGACCATATCGGCGTCACCTTTCTTTATCCAACAAAACTGTGTTGTTTTCGCTCAAATGTGTCCCAAACATGTTTATATGGTTTATAGGTCATAATGGGAGGTTTCTGCGCGAAAAGTTTTCCGTGAAATTTTCGGACCAAAAGTGACCATATCGGCGTCACCTTTCTTTATAAACCAAAACTGTGTTGTTTTGGCTCAAATTTGTCTTAAACATGTTTATATTATTTATAGGTCATTATGGGAGGTTTCTGCGCGAAAAGCTTTCCGTGATATTTTCGGACCAAAAGTGACCATATAGGCGTCACCTTTCTTTATCCACCAAAACTGTGTTGTTTTCGCTCAAATTTGTCCCAACCATGTTTATATGGTTTATAGGTCATAATGGGAGCTTTCTGCATGAAAAGCTTTCCGTGAAATTTTCGGACCAAAAGTGACCATATCGGCGTCACCTTTCTGTATCCACCAAAACTGTGTTGTTTTCGCTCAAATGTGTCCCAAACATGTTTATATGATTTATAGGTCATAATGGGAGGTTTCTGCGCGAAAAGTTTTCCGTGAAATTTTCGGACCAAAAGTGACCATATCGGCGTCACCTTTCTTTATCCACCAAAACTGTGTTGTTTTCGCTCAAATGTGTCCCAAACATGTTTATATGGTTTATAGGTCATAATAGGAGGTTTCTGCTTAAAAAGCATTCCGTGAAATTTTCGGACCAAAAGCGACCATATCAGCGTCACCTTTCTTTATCCACCAAAACTGTGTTGTTTTCGCTGAAATGTGTCCCAAACATGTTTATATGGTTTATAGGTCATAATGGGAGCTTTCTGCGAGAAAAGCTTTCCGTGAAATTTTCGGAGCAAAAGTTACCATATCGGCGTCACCTTTCTTTATCCACCAAAACTGTGTTGTTTTCCCTCAAATGTGTCCCAAACATGTTTATATGGTTTATAGGTCATAATGGAAGCTTTGTGCGCGAAAAGCTTTCCGCGAAATTTTCGGACCAAAAGTGACCATATCGGCGTCACCTTTCTTTATACAACAAAACTGTGTTGTTTTCGCTCAAATTTGTCCCAAACATCTTTATAAGGTTTATAGGTCATAATGGGAGCTTTCTGCGAGAAAAGCTTTCCGTGAAATTTTCGGAGCAAAAGTGACCATATCGGCGTCACCTTTCTTTATCCACCAAAACTGTGTTGTTTTCGCTCAAATGTGTCCCAAACATGTTTATATGGTTTATAGGTCATAATGGGAGCTTTCTGCATGAAAAGCTTTCCATGAAATTTTCGGACCAAAAGCGACCATATCGGCGTCACCTTTCTTTATCCACCAAAACTGTGTTGTTTTCGCTGAAATGTGTCCCAAACATTTTTATATGGTTTATAGGTCATAATGGGAGCTTTCTGCGAGAAAAGCTTTCCGTGAAATTTTCGGAGCAAAAGTGACCATATCGGCGTCACCTTTCTTTATCCACCAAAACTGTGTTGTTTTCCCTCAAATGTGTCCCAAACATGTTTATATGGTTTATAGGTCATAATGGAAGCTTTGTGCGCGAAAAGCTTTCCGCGAAATTTTCGGACCAAAAGTGACCATATCGGCGTCACCTTTCTTTATACAACAAAACTGTGTTGTTTTCGCTCAAATTTGTCCCAAACATCTTTATAAGGTTTATAGGTCATAATGGGAGCTTTCTGCGAGAAAAGCTTTCCGTGAAATTTTCGGAGCAAAAGTGACCATATCGGCGTCACCTTTCTTTATCCACCAAAACTGTGTTGTTTTCGCTCAAATGTGTCCCAAACATGTTTATATGTTTTATAGGTCATAATGGGAGCTTTCTGCATGAAAAGCTTTCCATGAAATTTTCGGACCAAAAGTGACCATATCGGCGTCACCTTTCTTTATCCAACAAAACTGTGTTGTTTTCGCTCAAATGTGTCCCAAACATGTTTATATGGTTTATAGGTCATAATGGGAGGTTTCTGCGCGAAAAGTTTTCCATGAAATTTTCGGACCAAAAGTGACCATATCGGCGTCACCTTTCTTTATAAACCAAAACTGTGTTGTTTTGGCTCAAATTTGTCTTAAACATGTTTATATTATTTATAGGTCATTATGGGAGGTTTCTGCGCGAAAAGCTTTCCGTGATATTTTCGGACCAAAAGTGACCATATAGGCGTCACCTTTCTTTATCCACCAAAACTGTGTTGTTTTCGCTCAAATTTGTCCCAACCATGTTTATATGGTTTATAGGTCATAATGGGAGCTTTCTGCATGAAAAGCTTTCCGTGAAATTTTCGGACCAAAAGTGACCATATCGGCGTCACCTTTCTTTATCCACCAAAACTGTGTTGTTTTCGCTGAAATGTGTCCCAAACATGTTTATATGGTTTATAGGTCATAATGGGAGCTTTCTGCGAGAAAAGCTTTCCGTGAAATTTTCGGAGCAAAAGTGACCATATCGGCGTCACCTTTCTTTATCCACCAAAACTGTGTTGTTTTCCCTCAAATGTGTCCCAAACATGTTTATATGGTTTATAGGTCATAATGGAAGCTTTGTGCGCGAAAAGCTTTCCGCGAAATTTTCGGACCAAAAGTGACCATATCGGCGTCACCTTTCTTTATACAACAAAACTGTGTTGTTTTCGCTCAAATTTGTCCCAAACATCTTTATAAGGTTTATAGGTCATAATGGGAGCTTTCTGCGAGAAAAGCTTTCCGTGAAATTTTCGGAGCAAAAGTGACCATATCGGCGTCACCTTTCTTTATCCACCAAAACTTTGTTGTTTTCGCTCAAATGTGTCCCAAACATGTTTATATGTTTTATAGGTCATAATGGGAGCTTTCTGCATGAAAAGCTTTCCATGAAATTTTCGGACCAAAAGTGACCATATCGGCGTCACCTTTCTTTATCCAACAAAACTGTGTTGTTTTCGCTCAAATGTGTCCCAAACATGTTTATATGGTTTATAGGTCATAATGGGAGGTTTCTGCGCGAAAAGTTTTCCGTGAAATTTTCGGACCAAAAGTGACCATATCGGCGTCACCTTTCTTTATAAACCAAAACTGTGTTGTTTTGGCTCAAATTTGTCTTAAACATGTTTATATTATTTATAGGTCATTATGGGAGGTTTCTGCGCGAAAAGCTTTCCGTGATATTTTCGGACCAAAAGTGACCATATAGGCGTCACCTTTCTTTATCCACCAAAACTGTGTTGTTTTCGCTCAAATTTGTCCCAACCATGTTTATATGGTTTATAGGTCATAATGGGAGCTTTCTGCATGAAAAGCTTTCCGTGAAATTTTCGGACCAAAAGTGACCATATCGGCGTCACCTTTCTGTATCCACCAAAACTGTGTTGTTTTCGCTCAAATGTGTCCCAAACATGTTTATATGATTTATAGGTCATAATGGGAGGTTTCTGCGCGAAAAGTTTTCCGTGAAATTTTCGGACCAAAAGTGACCATATCGGCGTCACCTTTCTTTATCCACCAAAACTGTGTTGTTTTCGCTCAAATGTGTCCCAAACATGTTTATATGGTTTATAGGCCATAATAGGAGGTTTCTGCTTAAAAAGCATTCCGTGAAATTTTCGGACCAAAAGCGACCATATCAGCGTCACCTTTCTTTATCCACCAAAACTGTGTTGTTTTCGCTGAAATGTGTCCCAAACATGTTTATATGGTTTATAGGTCATAATGGGAGCTTTCTGCGAGAAAAGCTTTCCGTGAAATTTTTCGGAGCAAAAGTGACCATATCGGCGTCACCTTTCTTTATCCACCAAAACTGTGTTGTTTTCCCTCAAATGTGTCCCAAACATGTTTATATGGTTTATAGGTCATAATGGAAGCTTTGTGCGCGAAAAGCTTTCCGCGAAATTTTCGGACCAAAAGTGACCATATCGGCGTCACCTTTCTTTATACAACAAAACTGTGTTGTTTTCGCTCAAATTTGTCCCAAACATCTTTATAAGGTTTATAGGTCATAATGGGAGCTTTCTGCGAGAAAAGCTTTCCGTGAAATTTTCGGAGCAAAAGTGACCATATCGGCGTCACCTTTCTTTATCCACCAAAACTGTGTTGTTTTCGCTCAAATGTGTCCCAAACATGTTTATATGTTTTATAGGTCATAATGGGAGCTTTCTGCATGAAAAGCTTTCCATGAAATTTTCGGACCAAAAGTGACCATATCGGCGTCACCTTTCTTTATCCAACAAAACTGTGTTGTTTTCGCTCAAATGTGTCCCAAACATGTTTATATGGTTTATAGGTCATAATGGAAGGTTTCTGCGCGAAAAGTTTTCCGTGAAATTTTCGGACCAAAAGTGACCATATCGGCGTCACCTTTCTTTATAAACCAAAACTGTGTTGTTTTGGCTCAAACTTGTCTTAAACATGTTTATATTATTTATAGGTCATTATGGGAGGTTTCTGCGCGAAAAGCTTTCCGTCATATTTTCGGACCAAAAGTGACCATATAGGCGTCACCTTTCTTTATCCACCAAAACTATGTTGTTTTCGCTCAAATTTGTCCCAACCATGTTTATATGGTTTATAGGTCATAATGGGAGCTTTCTGCATGAAAAGCTTTCTGTGAAATTTTCGGACCAAAAGTGACCATATCGGCGTCACCTTTCTGTATCCACCAAAACTGTGTTGTTTTCGCTCAAATGTGTCCCAAACATGTTTATATGATTTATAGGTCATAATGGGAGGTTTCTGCGCGAAAAGTTTTCCGTGAAATTTTCGGACCAAAAGTGACCATATCGGCGTCACCTTTCTTTATCCACCAAAACTGTGTTGTTTTCGCTCAAATGTGTCCCAAACATGTTTATATGGTTTATAGGTCATAATAGGAGGTTTCTGCTTAAAAAGCTTTCCGTGAAATTTTCGGACCAAAAGCGACCATATCAGCGTCACCTTTCTTTATCCACCAAAACTGTGTTGTTTTCGCTCAGATGTGTCCCAAACATGTTTATATGGTTTATAGGTCATAATGGGAGGTTTCTGTGCGAAAAGCTTTCCGTGAAATTTTCGGACCAAAAGTGACTATATCGGCGTCACCTTTCTTTATCCACCAAAACTGTGTTGTTTTGGCTCAAATTTGTCCCAAACATGTTTATATGGTTTATAGGTCATAATGGGAAGTTTCTGTGCGAAAAGTTTTCCGTGAAATTTTCGGACCAAAAGTGACAATATCGGCGTCACCTTTCTTTATCCACCAAAACTGTGTTGTTTTTGCTCAAATGTGTCCCAAACATGTTTATATGGTTTATAGGTCATAATGGGAGGTTTCTGCATGAAAAGCTTTCCGTGAAATTTTCGGACCAAAAGTGACCATATCAGCGTCACCTTTCTTTATTCACCAAAACTGTGTTGTTTTCGCTCAAATGTGTCCCAAACATGTTTATCTGATTTATAGGTCATAATGGGAGGTTTCTGCGCGAAAAGTTTTCCGTGAAATTTTCGGACCAAAAGTGACCATATCGGCGTCACGTTTCTTTATCCACCAAAACTGTGTTGTTTTCGCTAAAATGTGTCCCAAACATGTTTATATGGTTTATAGGTCATAATGGCCATTTCGGCGTCACCTTTCTTTATCCACCAAAACTTTGTTGTTTTCGCTCAAATGTGTCACAAACATGTTTATATGGTTTATAGGTCATAATGGGAGGTTTCTGTGCGAAAAGCTTTCCGTGAAATTTTCGGACGAAAAGTGACCATATCGGCGTCACCTTTCTTTATCCACCAAAACTGTGTTGTTTTGGCTCAAATTTGTCCCAAACATGTTTATATGGTTTATAGGTCATAATGGGAAGTTTCGGTGCGAAAAGCTTTCCGTGAAATTTTCGGACCAAAAATGACCATATCGGCGTCACCTTTCTTTATCCACCAAAGCTGTGTTGTTTTTGCTCAAATGTGTCCTAAACATGTTTATATGGTTTATAGGTCATAATGGGAGGTTTCTGCGTGAAAACCTTTCCGTGAAATTTTCGGACCAAAAATGACCATATCAGCGTCACCTTTCTTTATCCACCAAAACTGTGTTGTTTTTGCTCAAATGTGTCCCAAACATGTTTATATGGTTTATAGGTCATAATGGGAGCTTTCTGCGAGAAAAGCTTTCCGTGAAATTTTCGGAGCAAAAGTGACCATTTCGGCGTCACCTTTCTTTATCCACCAAAACTTTGTTGTTTTCGCTCAAATTTGTCCCAAGCATGTTTATATGGTTTATAGGTCATAATGGAAGCTTTGTGCGCGAAAAGCTTTCCGCGAAATTTTCGGACCAAAAGTGACCATATCGGCGTCACCTTTCTTTATACAACAAAACTGTGTTGTTTTCGCTCAAATTTGTCCCAAACATCTTTATAAGGTTTATAGGTCATAATGGGAGCTTTCTGCGAGAAAAGCTTTCCGTGAAATTTTCGGAGCAAAAGTGACCATATCGGCGTCACCTTTCTTTATCCACCAAAACTGTGTTGTTTTCGCTCAAATGTGTCCCAAACATGTTTATATGGTTTATAGGTCATAATGGGAGCTTTCTGCATGAAAAGCTTTCCGTGAAATTTTCGGACCAAAAGTGACCATATCGGCGTCACCTTTCTTTATCCACCAAAACTGTGTTGTTTTCGCTGAAATGTGTCCCAAACATGTTTATATGGTTTATAGATCATAATGGGAGCTTTCTGCGAGAAAAGCTTTCCGTGAAATTTTCGGAGCAAAAGTGACCATATCGGCGTCACCTTTCTTTATCCACCAAAACTGTGTTGTTTTCCCTCAAATGTGTCCCAAACATGTTTATATGGTTTATAGGTCATAATGGAAGCTTTGTGCGCGAAAAGCTTTCCGCGAAATTTTCGGACCAAAAGTGACCATATCGGCGTCACCTTTCTTTATACAACAAAACTGTGTTGTTTTCGCTCAAATTTGTCCCAAACATCTTTATAAGGTTTATAGGTCATAATGGGAGCTTTCTGCGAGAAAAGCTTTCCGTGAAATTTTCGGAGCAAAAGTGACCATATCGGCGTCACCTTTCTTTATCCACCAAAACTTTGTTGTTTTCGCTCAAATGTGTCCCAAACATGTTTATATGTTTTATAGGTCATAATGGGAGCTTTCTGCATGAAAAGCTTTCCATGAAATTTTCGGACCAAAAGTGACCATATCGGCGTCACCTTTCTTTATCCAACAAAACTGTGTTGTTTTCGCTCAAATGTGTCCCAAACATGTTTATATGGTTTATAGGTCATAATGGGAGGTTTCTGCGCGAAAAGTTTTCCGTGAAATTTTCGGACCAAAAGTGACCATATCGGCGTCACCTTTCTTTATAAACCAAAACTGTGTTGTTTTGGCTCAAATTTGTCTTAAACATGTTTATATTATTTATAGGTCATTATGGGAGGTTTCTGCGCGAAAAGCTTTCCGTGATATTTTCGGACCAAAAGTGACCATATAGGCGTCACCTTTCTTTATCCACCAAAACTGTGTTGTTTTCGCTCAAATTTGTCCCAACCATGTTTATATGGTTTATAGGTCATAATGGGAGCTTTCTGCATGAAAAGCTTTCCGTGAAATTTTCGGACCAAAAGTGACCATATCGGCGTCACCTTTCTGTATCCACCAAAACTGTGTTGTTTTCGCTCAAATGTGTCCCAAACATGTTTATATGATTTATAGGTCATAATGGGAGGTTTCTGCGCGAAAAATTTTCCGTGAAATTTTCGGACCAAAAGTGACCATATCGGCGTCACCTTTCTTTATCCACCAAAACTGTGTTGTTTTCGCTCAAATGTGTCCCAAACATGTTTATATGGTTTATAGGTCATAATAGGAGGTTTCTGCTTAAAAAGCATTCCGTGAAATTTTCGGACCAAAAGCGACCATATCAGCGTCACCTTTCTTTATCCACCAAAACTGTGTTGTTTTCGCTGAAATGTGTCCCAAACATGTTTATATGGTTTATAGGTCATAATGGGAGCTTTCTGCGAGAAAAGCTTTCCGTGAAATTTTTCGGAGCAAAAGTGACCATATCGGCGTCACCTTTCTTTATCCACCAAAACTGTGTTGTTTTCCCTCAAATGTGTCCCAAACATGTTTATATGGTTTATAGGTCATAATGGAAGCTTTGTGCGCGAAAAGCTTTCCGCGAAATTTTCGGACCAAAAGTGACCATATCGGCGTCACCTTTCTTTATACAACAAAACTGTGTTGTTTTCGCTCAAATTTGTCCCAAACATCTTTATAAGGTTTATAGGTCATAATGGGAGCTTTCTGCGAGAAAAGCTTTCCGTGAAATTTTCGGAGCAAAAGTGACCATATCGGCGTCACCTTTCTTTATCCACCAAAACTGTGTTGTTTTCGCTCAAATGTGTCCCAAACATGTTTATATGTTTTATAGGTCATAATGGGAGCTTTCTGCATGAAAAGCTTTCCATGAAATTTTCGGACCAAAAGTGACCATATCGGCGTCACCTTTCTTTATCCAACAAAACTGTGTTGTTTTCGCTCAAATGTGTCCCAAACATGTTTATATGGTTTATAGGTCATAATGGAAGGTTTCTGCGCGAAAAGTTTTCCGTGAAATTTTCGGACCAAAAGTGACCATATCGGCGTCACCTTTCTTTATAAACCAAAACTGTGTTGTTTTGGCTCAAACTTGTCTTAAACATGTTTATATTATTTATAGGTCATTATGGGAGGTTTCTGCGCGAAAAGCTTTCCGTCATATTTTCGGACCAAAAGTGACCATATAGGCGTCACCTTTCTTTATCCACCAAAACTATGTTGTTTTCGCTCAAATTTGTCCCAACCATGTTTATATGGTTTATAGGTCATAATGGGAGCTTTCTGCATGAAAAGCTTTCCGTGAAATTTTCGGACCAAAAGTGACCATATCGGCGTCACCTTTCTGTATCCACCAAAACTGTGTTGTTTTCGCTCAAATGTGTCCCAAACATGTTTATATGATTTATAGGTCATAATGGGAGGTTTCTGCGCGAAAAGTTTTCCGTGAAATTTTCGGACCAAAAGTGACCATATCGGCGTCACCTTTCTTTATCCACCAAAACTGTGTTGTTTTCGCTCAAATGTGTCCCAAACATGTTTATATGGTTTATAGGTCATAATAGGAGGTTTCTGTTTAAAAAGCTTTCCGTGAAATTTTCGGACCAAAAGCGACCATATCAGCGTCACCTTTCTTTATCCACCAAAACTGTGTTGTTTTCGCTCAGATGTGTCCCAAACATGTTTATATGGTTTATAGGTCATAATGGGAGGTTTCTGTGCGAAAAGCTTTCCGTGAAATTTTCGGACCAAAAGTGACTATATCGGCGTCACCTTTCTTTATCCACCAAAACTGTGTTGTTTTGGCTCAAATTTGTCCCAAACATGTTTATATGGTTTATAGGTCATAATGGGAAGTTTCTGTGCGAAAAGTTTTCCGTGAAATTTTCGGACCAAAAGTGACAATATCGGCGTCACCTTTCTTTATCCACCAAAACTGTGTTGTTTTTGCTCAAATGTGTCCCAAACATGTTTATATGGTTTATAGGTCATAATGGGAGGTTTCTGCATGAAAAGCTTTCCGTGAAATTTTCGGACCAAAAGTGACCATATCAGCGTCACCTTTCTTTATTCACCAAAACTGTGTTGTTTTCGCTCAAATGTGTCCCAAACATGTTTATCTGATTTATAGGTCATAATGGGAGGTTTCTGCGCGAAAAGTTTTCCGTGAAATTTTCGGACCAAAAGTGACCATATCGGCGTCACGTTTCTTTATCCACCAAAACTGTGTTGTTTTCGCTAAAATGTGTCCCAAACATGTTTATATGGTTTATAGGTCATAATGGCCATTTCGGCGTCACCTTTCTTTATCCACCAAAACTTTGTTGTTTTCGCTCAAATGTGTCACAAACATGTTTATATGGTTTATAGGTCATAATGGGAGGTTTCTGTGCGAAAAGCTTTCCGTGAAATTTTCGGACCAAAAGTGACCATATCGGCGTCACCTTTCTTTATCCACCAAAACTGTGTTGTTTTGGCTCAAATTTGTCCCAAACATGTTTATATGGTTTATAGGTCATAATGGGAAGTTTCGGTGCGAAAAGCTTTCCGTGAAATTTTCGGACCAAAAATGACCATATCGGCGTCACCTTTCTTTATCCACCAAAGCTGTGTTGTTTTTGCTCAAATGTGTCCTAAACATGTTTATATGGTTTATAGGTCATAATGGGAGGTTTCTGCGTGAAAACCTTTCCGTGAAATTTTCGGACCAAAAATGACCATATCAGCGTCACCTTTCTTTATCCACCAAAACTGTGTTGTTTTTGCTCAAATGTGTCCCAAACATGTTTATATGGTTTATAGGTCATAATGGGAGCTTTCTGCGAGAAAAGCTTTCCGTGAAATTTTCGGAGCAAAAGTGACCATTTCGGCGTCACCTTTCTTTATCCACCAAAACTTTGTTGTTTTCGCTCAAATTTGTCCCAAGCATGTTTATATGGTTTATAGGTCATAATGGAAGCTTTGTGCGCGAAAAGCTTTCCGCGAAATTTTCGGACCAAAAGTGACCATATCGGCGTCACCTTTCTTTATACAACAAAACTGTGTTGTTTTCGCTCAAATTTGTCCCAAACATCTTTATAAGGTTTATAGGTCATAATGGGAGCTTTCTGCGAGAAAAGCTTTCCGTGAAATTTTCGGAGCAAAAGTGACCATATCGGCGTCACCTTTCTTTATCCACCAAAACTGTGTTGTTTTCGCTCAAATGTGTCCCAAACATGTTTATATGGTTTATAGGTCATAATGGGAGCTTTCTGCATGAAAAGCTTTCCGTGAAATTTTCGGACCAAAAGTGACCATATCGGCGTCACCTTTCTTTATCCACCAAAACTGTGTTGTTTTCGCTGAAATGTGTCCCAAACATGTTTATATGGTTTATAAATCATAATGGGAGCTTTCTGCGAGAAAAGCTTTCCGTGAAATTTTCGGAGCAAAAGTGACCATATCGGCGTCACCTTTCTTTATCCACCAAAACTGTGTTGTTTTCCCTCAAATGTGTCCCAAACATGTTTATATGGTTTATAGGTCATAATGGAAGCTTTGTGCGCGAAAAGCTTTCCGCGAAATTTTCGGACCAAAAGTGACCATATCGGCGTCACCTTTCTTTATACAACAAAACTGTGTTGTTTTCGCTCAAATTTGTCCCAAACATCTTTATAAGGTTTATAGGTCATAATGGGAGCTTTCTGCGAGAAAAGCTTTCCGTGAAATTTTCGGAGCAAAAGTGACCATATCGGCGTCACCTTTCTTTATCCACCAAAACTTTGTTGTTTTCGCTCAAATGTGTCCCAAACATGTTTATATGTTTTATAGGTCATAATGGGAGCTTTCTGCATGAAAAGCTTTCCATGAAATTTTCGGACCAAAAGTGACCATATCGGCGTCACCTTTCTTTATCCAACAAAACTGTGTTGTTTTCGCTCAAATGTGTCCCAAACATGTTTATATGGTTTATAGGTCATAATGGGAGGTTTCTGCGCGAAAAGTTTTCCGTGAAATTTTCGGACCAAAAGTGACCATATCGGCGTCACCTTTCTTTATAAACCAAAACTGTGTTGTTTTGGCTCAAATTTGTCTTAAACATGTTTATATTATTTATAGGTCATTATGGGAGGTTTCTGCGCGAAAAGCTTTCCGTGATATTTTCGGACCAAAAGTGACCATATAGGCGTCACCTTTCTTTATCCACCAAAACTGAGTTGTTTTCGCTCAAATTTGTCCCAACCATGTTTATATGGTTTATAGGTCATAATGGGAGCTTTCTGCATGAAAAGCTTTCCGTGAAATTTTCGGACCAAAAGTGACCATATCGGCGTCACCTTTCTGTATCCACCAAAACTGTGTTGTTTTCGCTCAAATGTGTCCCAAACATGTTTATATGATTTATAGGTCATAATGGGAGGTTTCTGCGCGAAAAGTTTTCCGTGAAATTTTCGGACCAAAAGTGACCATATCGGCGTCACCTTTCTTTATCCACCAAAACTGTGTTGTTTTCGCTCAAATGTGTCCCAAACATGTTTATATGGTTTATAGGTCATAATAGGAGGTTTCTGCTTAAAAAGCATTCCGTGAAATTTTCGGACCAAAAGCGACCATATCAGCGTCACCTTTCTTTATCCACCAAAACTGTGTTGTTTTCGCTGAAATGTGTCCCAAACATGTTTATATGGTTTATAGGTCATAATGGGAGCTTTCTGCGAGAAAAGCTTTCCGTGAAATTTTCGGAGCAAAAGTGACCATATCGGCGTCACCTTTCTTTATCCACCAAAACTGTGTTGTTTTCCCTCAAATGTGTCCCAAACATGTTTATATGGTTTATAGGTCATAATGGAAGCTTTGTGCGCGAAAAGCTTTCCGCGAAATTTTCGGACCAAAAGTGACCATATCGGCGTCACCTTTCTTTATACAACAAAACTGTGTTGTTTTCGCTCAAATTTGTCCCAAACATCTTTATAAGGTTTATAGGTCATAATGGGAGCTTTCTGCGAGAAAAGCTTTCCGTGAAATTTTCGGAGCAAAAGTGACCATATCGGCGTCACCTTTCTTTATCCACCAAAACTGTGTTGTTTTCGCTCAAATGTGTCCCAAACATGTTTATATGGTTTATAGGTCATAATGGGAGCTTTCTGCATGAAAAGCTTTCCATGAAATTTTCGGACCAAAAGCGACCATATCGGCGTCACCTTTCTTTATCCACCAAAACTGTGTTGTTTTCGCTGAAATGTGTCCCAAACATGTTTATATGGTTTATAGGTCATAATGGGAGCTTTCTGCGAGAAAAGCTTTCCGTGAAATTTTCGGAGCAAAAGTGACCATATCGGCGTCACCTTTCTTTATCCACCAAAACTGTGTTGTTTTCCCTCAAATGTGTCCCAAACATGTTTATATGGTTTATAGGTCATAATGGAAGCTTTGTGCGCGAAAAGCTTTCCGCGAAATTTTCGGACCAAAAGTGACCATATCGGCGTCACCTTTCTTTATACAACAAAACTGTGTTGTTTTCGCTCAAATTTGTCCCAAACATCTTTATAAGGTTTATAGGTCATAATGGGAGCTTTCTGCGAGAAAAGCTTTCCGTGAAATTTTCGGAGCAAAAGTGACCATATCGGCGTCACCTTTCTTTATCCACCAAAACTGTGTTGTTTTCGCTCAAATGTGTCCCAAACATGTTTATATGGTTTATAGGTCATAATGGGAGCTTTCTGCATGAAAAGCTTTCCATGAAATTTTCGGACCAAAAGCGACCATATCGGCGTCACCTTTCTTTATCCACCAAAACTGTGTTGTTTTCGCTGAAATGTGTCCCAAACATGTTTATATGGTTTATAGGTCATAATGGGAGCTTTCTGCGAGAAAAGCTTTCCGTGAAATTTTCGGAGCAAAAGTGACCATATCGGCGTCACCTTTCTTTATCCACCAAAACTGTGTTGTTTTCCCTCAAATGTGTCCCAAACATGTTTATATGGTTTATAGGTCATAATGGAAGCTTTGTGCGCGAAAAGCTTTCCGCGAAATTTTCGGACCAAAAGTGACCATATCGGCGTCACCTTTCTTTATACAACAAAACTGTGTTGTTTTCGCTCAAATTTGTCCCAAACATCTTTATAAGGTTTATAGGTCATAATGGGAGCTTTCTGCGAGAAAAGCTTTCCGTGAAATTTTCGGAGCAAAAGTGACCATATCGGCGTCACCTTTCTTTATCCACCAAAACTGTGTTGTTTTCGCTCAAATGTGTCCCAAACATGTTTATATGTTTTATAGGTCATAATGGGAGCTTTCTGCATGAAAAGCTTTCCATGAAATTTTCGGACCAAAAGTGACCATATCGGCGTCACCTTTCTTTATCCAACAAAACTGTGTTGTTTTCGCTCAAATGTGTCCCAAACATGTTTATATGGTTTATAGGTCATAATGGGAGGTTTCTGCGCGAAAAGTTTTCCATGAAATTTTCGGACCAAAAGTGACCATATCGGCGTCACCTTTCTTTATAAACCAAAACTGTGTTGTTTTGGCTCAAATTTGTCTTAAACATGTTTATATTATTTATAGGTCATTATGGGAGGTTTCTGCGCGAAAAGCTTTCCGTGATATTTTCGGACCAAAAGTGACCATATAGGCGTCACCTTTCTTTATCCACCAAAACTGTGTTGTTTTCGCTCAAATTTGTCCCAACCATGTTTATATGGTTTATAGGTCATAATGGGAGCTTTCTGCATGAAAAGCTTTCCGTGAAATTTTCGGACCAAAAGTGACCATATCGGCGTCACCTTTCTTTATCCACCAAAACTGTGTTGTTTTCGCTGAAATGTGTCCCAAACATGTTTATATGGTTTATAGGTCATAATGGGAGCTTTCTGCGAGAAAAGCTTTCCGTGAAATTTTCGGAGCAAAAGTGACCATATCGGCGTCACCTTTCTTTATCCACCAAAACTGTGTTGTTTTCCCTCAAATGTGTCCCAAACATGTTTATATGGTTTATAGGTCATAATGGAAGCTTTGTGCGCGAAAAGCTTTCCGCGAAATTTTCGGACCAAAAGTGACCATATCGGCGTCACCTTTCTTTATACAACAAAACTGTGTTGTTTTCGCTCAAATTTGTCCCAAACATCTTTATAAGGTTTATAGGTCATAATGGGAGCTTTCTGCGAGAAAAGCTTTCCGTGAAATTTTCGGAGCAAAAGTGACCATATCGGCGTCACCTTTCTTTATCCACCAAAACTTTGTTGTTTTCGCTCAAATGTGTCCCAAACATGTTTATATGTTTTATAGGTCATAATGGGAGCTTTCTGCATGAAAAGCTTTCCATGAAATTTTCGGACCAAAAGTGACCATATCGGCGTCACCTTTCTTTATCCAACAAAACTGTGTTGTTTTCGCTCAAATGTGTCCCAAACATGTTTATATGGTTTATAGGTCATAATGGGAGGTTTCTGCGCGAAAAGTTTTCCGTGAAATTTTCGGACCAAAAGTGACCATATCGGCGTCACCTTTCTTTATAAACCAAAACTGTGTTGTTTTGGCTCAAATTTGTCTTAAACATGTTTATATTATTTATAGGTCATTATGGGAGGTTTCTGCGCGAAAAGCTTTCCGTGATATTTTCGGACCAAAAGTGACCATATAGGCGTCACCTTTCTTTATCCACCAAAACTGTGTTGTTTTCGCTCAAATTTGTCCCAACCATGTTTATATGGTTTATAGGTCATAATGGGAGCTTTCTGCATGAAAAGCTTTCCGTGAAATTTTCGGACCAAAAGTGACCATATCGGCGTCACCTTTCTGTATCCACCAAAACTGTGTTGTTTTCGCTCAAATGTGTCCCAAACATGTTTATATGATTTATAGGTCATAATGGGAGGTTTCTGCGCGAAAAGTTTTCCGTGAAATTTTCGGACCAAAAGTGACCATATCGGCGTCACCTTTCTTTATCCACCAAAACTGTGTTGTTTTCGCTCAAATGTGTCCCAAACATGTTTATATGGTTTATAGGCCATAATAGGAGGTTTCTGCTTAAAAAGCATTCCGTGAAATTTTCGGACCAAAAGCGACCATATCAGCGTCACCTTTCTTTATCCACCAAAACTGTGTTGTTTTCGCTGAAATGTGTCCCAAACATGTTTATATGGTTTATAGGTCATAATGGGAGCTTTCTGCGAGAAAAGCTTTCCGTGAAATTTTTCGGAGCAAAAGTGACCATATCGGCGTCACCTTTCTTTATCCACCAAAACTGTGTTGTTTTCCCTCAAATGTGTCCCAAACATGTTTATATGGTTTATAGGTCATAATGGAAGCTTTGTGCGCGAAAAGCTTTCCGCGAAATTTTCGGACCAAAAGTGACCATATCGGCGTCACCTTTCTTTATACAACAAAACTGTGTTGTTTTCGCTCAAATTTGTCCCAAACATCTTTATAAGGTTTATAGGTCATAATGGGAGCTTTCTGCGAGAAAAGCTTTCCGTGAAATTTTCGGAGCAAAAGTGACCATATCGGCGTCACCTTTCTTTATCCACCAAAACTATGTTGTTTTCGCTCAAATTTGTCCCAACCATGTTTATATGGTTTATAGGTCATAATGGGAGCTTTCTGCATGAAAAGCTTTCCGTGAAATTTTCGGACCAAAAGTGACCATATCGGCGTCACCTTTCTGTATCCACCAAAACTGTGTTGTTTTCGCTCAAATGTGTCCCAAACATGTTTATATGATTTATAGGTCATAATGGGAGGTTTCTGCGCGAAAAGTTTTCCATGAAATTTTCGGACCAAAAGTGACCATATCGGCGTCACCTTTCTTTATCCAACAAAACTGTGTTGTTTTCGCTCAAATGTGTCCCAAACATGTTTATATGGTTTATAGGTCATAATGGGAGGTTTCTGCGCGAAAAGTTTTCCGTGAAATTTTCGGACCAAAAGTGACCATATCGGCGTCACCTTTCTTTATAAACCAAAACTGTGTTGTTTTGGCTCAAATTTGTCTTAAACATGTTTATATTATTTATAGGTCATTATGGGAGGTTTCTGCGCGAAAAGCTTTCCGTGATATTTTCGGACCAAAAGTGACCATATAGGCGTCACCTTTCTTTATCCACCAAAACTGAGTTGTTTTCGCTCAAATTTGTCCCAACCATGTTTATATGGTTTATAGGTCATAATGGGAGCTTTCTGCATGAAAAGCTTTCCGTGAAATTTTCGGACCAAAAGTGACCATATCGGCGTCACCTTTCTGTATCCACCAAAACTGTGTTGTTTTCGCTCAAATGTGTCCCAAACATGTTTATATGATTTATAGGTCATAATGGGAGGTTTCTGCGCGAAAAGTTTTCCGTGAAATTTTCGGACCAAAAGTGACCATATCGGCGTCACCTTTCTTTATCCACCAAAACTGTGTTGTTTTCGCTCAAATGTGTCCCAAACATGTTTATATGGTTTATAGGTCATAATAGGAGGTTTCTGCTTAAAAAGCATTCCGTGAAATTTTCGGACCAAAAGCGACCATATCAGCGTCACCTTTCTTTATCCACCAAAACTGTGTTGTTTTCGCTGAAATGTGTCCCAAACATGTTTATATGGTTTATAGGTCATAATGGGAGCTTTCTGCGAGAAAAGCTTTCCGTGAAATTTTCGGAGCAAAAGTGACCATATCGGCGTCACCTTTCTTTATCCACCAAAACTGTGTTGTTTTCCCTCAAATGTGTCCCAAACATGTTTATATGGTTTATAGGTCATAATGGAAGCTTTGTGCGCGAAAAGCTTTCCGCGAAATTTTCGGACCAAAAGTGACCATATCGGCGTCACCTTTCTTTATACAACAAAACTGTGTTGTTTTCGCTCAAATTTGTCCCAAACATCTTTATAAGGTTTATAGGTCATAATGGGAGCTTTCTGCGAGAAAAGCTTTCCGTGAAATTTTCGGAGCAAAAGTGACCATATCGGCGTCACCTTTCTTTATCCACCAAAACTGTGTTGTTTTCGCTCAAATGTGTCCCAAACATGTTTATATGGTTTATAGGTCATAATGGGAGCTTTCTGCATGAAAAGCTTTCCATGAAATTTTCGGACCAAAAGCGACCATATCGGCGTCACCTTTCTTTATCCACCAAAACTGTGTTGTTTTCGCTGAAATGTGTCCCAAACATGTTTATATGGTTTATAGGTCATAATGGGAGCTTTCTGCGAGAAAAGCTTTCCGTGAAATTTTCGGAGCAAAAGTGACCATATCGGCGTCACCTTTCTTTATCCACCAAAACTGTGTTGTTTTCCCTCAAATGTGTCCCAAACATGTTTATATGGTTTATAGGTCATAATGGAAGCTTTGTGCGCGAAAAGCTTTCCGCGAAATTTTCGGACCAAAAGTGACCATATCGGCGTCACCTTTCTTTATACAACAAAACTGTGTTGTTTTCGCTCAAATTTGTCCCAAACATCTTTATAAGGTTTATAGGTCATAATGGGAGCTTTCTGCGAGAAAAGCTTTCCGTGAAATTTTCGGAGCAAAAGTGACCATATCGGCGTCACCTTTCTTTATCCACCAAAACTGTGTTGTTTTCGCTCAAATGTGTCCCAAACATGTTTATATGGTTTATAGGTCATAATGGGAGCTTTCTGCATGAAAAGCTTTCCATGAAATTTTCGGACCAAAAGCGACCATATCGGCGTCACCTTTCTTTATCCACCAAAACTGTGTTGTTTTCGCTGAAATGTGTCCCAAACATGTTTATATGGTTTATAGGTCATAATGGGAGCTTTCTGCGAGAAAAGCTTTCCGTGAAATTTTCGGAGCAAAAGTGACCATATCGGCGTCACCTTTCTTTATCCACCAAAACTGTGTTGTTTTCCCTCAAATGTGTCCCAAACATGTTTATATGGTTTATAGGTCATAATGGAAGCTTTGTGCGCGAAAAGCTTTCCGCGAAATTTTCGGACCAAAAGTGACCATATCGGCGTCACCTTTCTTTATACAACAAAACTGTGTTGTTTTCGCTCAAATTTGTCCCAAACATCTTTATAAGGTTTATAGGTCATAATGGGAGCTTTCTGCGAGAAAAGCTTTCCGTGAAATTTTCGGAGCAAAAGTGACCATATCGGCGTCACCTTTCTTTATCCACCAAAACTGTGTTGTTTTCGCTCAAATGTGTCCCAAACATGTTTATATGTTTTATAGGTCATAATGGGAGCTTTCTGCATGAAAAGCTTTCCATGAAATTTTCGGACCAAAAGTGACCATATCGGCGTCACCTTTCTTTATCCAACAAAACTGTGTTGTTTTCGCTCAAATGTGTCCCAAACATGTTTATATGGTTTATAGGTCATAATGGGAGGTTTCTGCGCGAAAAGTTTTCCATGAAATTTTCGGACCAAAAGTGACCATATCGGCGTCACCTTTCTTTATAAACCAAAACTGTGTTGTTTTGGCTCAAATTTGTCTTAAACATGTTTATATTATTTATAGGTCATTATGGGAGGTTTCTGCGCGAAAAGCTTTCCGTGATATTTTCGGACCAAAAGTGACCATATAGGCGTCACCTTTCTTTATCCACCAAAACTGTGTTGTTTTCGCTCAAATTTGTCCCAACCATGTTTATATGGTTTATAGGTCATAATGGGAGCTTTCTGCATGAAAAGCTTTCCGTGAAATTTTCGGACCAAAAGTGACCATATCGGCGTCACCTTTCTTTATCCACCAAAACTGTGTTGTTTTCGCTGAAATGTGTCCCAAACATGTTTATATGGTTTATAGGTCATAATGGGAGCTTTCTGCGAGAAAAGCTTTCCGTGAAATTTTCGGAGCAAAAGTGACCATATCGGCGTCACCTTTCTTTATCCACCAAAACTGTGTTGTTTTCCCTCAAATGTGTCCCAAACATGTTTATATGGTTTATAGGTCATAATGGAAGCTTTGTGCGCGAAAAGCTTTCCGCGAAATTTTCGGACCAAAAGTGACCATATCGGCGTCACCTTTCTTTATACAACAAAACTGTGTTGTTTTCGCTCAAATTTGTCCCAAACATCTTTATAAGGTTTATAGGTCATAATGGGAGCTTTCTGCGAGAAAAGCTTTCCGTGAAATTTTCGGAGCAAAAGTGACCATATCGGCGTCACCTTTCTTTATCCACCAAAACTTTGTTGTTTTCGCTCAAATGTGTCCCAAACATGTTTATATGTTTTATAGGTCATAATGGGAGCTTTCTGCATGAAAAGCTTTCCATGAAATTTTCGGACCAAAAGTGACCATATCGGCGTCACCTTTCTTTATCCAACAAAACTGTGTTGTTTTCGCTCAAATGTGTCCCAAACATGTTTATATGGTTTATAGGTCATAATGGGAGGTTTCTGCGCGAAAAGTTTTCCGTGAAATTTTCGGACCAAAAGTGACCATATCGGCGTCACCTTTCTTTATAAACCAAAACTGTGTTGTTTTGGCTCAAATTTGTCTTAAACATGTTTATATTATTTATAGGTCATTATGGGAGGTTTCTGCGCGAAAAGCTTTCCGTGATATTTTCGGACCAAAAGTGACCATATAGGCGTCACCTTTCTTTATCCACCAAAACTGTGTTGTTTTCGCTCAAATTTGTCCCAACCATGTTTATATGGTTTATAGGTCATAATGGGAGCTTTCTGCATGAAAAGCTTTCCGTGAAATTTTCGGACCAAAAGTGACCATATCGGCGTCACCTTTCTGTATCCACCAAAACTGTGTTGTTTTCGCTCAAATGTGTCCCAAACATGTTTATATGATTTATAGGTCATAATGGGAGGTTTCTGCGCGAAAAGTTTTCCGTGAAATTTTCGGACCAAAAGTGACCATATCGGCGTCACCTTTCTTTATCCACCAAAACTGTGTTGTTTTCGCTCAAATGTGTCCCAAACATGTTTATATGGTTTATAGGCCATAATAGGAGGTTTCTGCTTAAAAAGCATTCCGTGAAATTTTCGGACCAAAAGCGACCATATCAGCGTCACCTTTCTTTATCCACCAAAACTGTGTTGTTTTCGCTGAAATGTGTCCCAAACATGTTTATATGGTTTATAGGTCATAATGGGAGCTTTCTGCGAGAAAAGCTTTCCGTGAAATTTTTCGGAGCAAAAGTGACCATATCGGCGTCACCTTTCTTTATCCACCAAAACTGTGTTGTTTTCCCTCAAATGTGTCCCAAACATGTTTATATGGTTTATAGGTCATAATGGAAGCTTTGTGCGCGAAAAGCTTTCCGCGAAATTTTCGGACCAAAAGTGACCATATCGGCGTCACCTTTCTTTATACAACAAAACTGTGTTGTTTTCGCTCAAATTTGTCCCAAACATCTTTATAAGGTTTATAGGTCATAATGGGAGCTTTCTGCGAGAAAAGCTTTCCGTGAAATTTTCGGAGCAAAAGTGACCATATCGGCGTCACCTTTCTTTATCCACCAAAACTATGTTGTTTTCGCTCAAATTTGTCCCAACCATGTTTATATGGTTTATAGGTCATAATGGGAGCTTTCTGCATGAAAAGCTTTCCGTGAAATTTTCGGACCAAAAGTGACCATATCGGCGTCACCTTTCTGTATCCACCAAAACTGTGTTGTTTTCGCTCAAATGTGTCCCAAACATGTTTATATGATTTATAGGTCATAATGGGAGGTTTCTGCGCGAAAAGTTTTCCGTGAAATTTTCGGACCAAAAGTGACCATATCGGCGTCACCATTCTTTATCCACCAAAACTGTGTTGTTTTGGCTCAAATTTGTCCCAAACATGTTTATATGGTTTATAGGTCATAATGGGAAGTTTCTGTGCGAAAAGTTTTCCGTGAAATTTTCGGACCAAAAGTGACAATATCGGCGTCACCTTTCTTTATCCACCAAAACTGTGTTGTTTTTGCTCAAATGTGTCCCAAACATGTTTATATGGTTTATAGGTCATAATGGGAGGTTTCTGCATGAAAAGCTTTCCGTGAAATTTTCGGACCAAAAGTGACCATATCAGCGTCACCTTTCTTTATCCACCAAAACTATGTTGTTTTCGCTCAAATTTGTCCCAACCATGTTTATATGGTTTATAGGTCATAATGGGAGCTTTCTGCATGAAAAGCTTTCCGTGAAATTTTCGGACCAAAAGTGACCATATCGGCGTCACCTTTCTTTATCCACCAAAACTGTGTTGTTTTCGCTCAAATGTGTCCCAAACATGTTTATATGGTTTATAGGTCATAATAGGAGGTTTCTTCTTAAAAAGCTTTCCGTGAAATTTTCGGACCAAAAGCGACCATATCAGCGTCACCTTTCTTTATCCACCAAAACTGTGTTGTTTTCGCTCAGATGTGTCCCAAACATGTTTATATGGTTTATAGGTCATAATGGGAGGTTTCTGTGCGAAAAGCTTTCCGTGAAATTTTCGGACCAAAAGTGACTATATCGGCGTCACCTTTCTTTATCCACCAAAACTGTGTTGTTTTGGCTCAAATTTGTCCCAAACATGTTTATATGGTTTATAGGTCATAATGGGAAGTTTCTGTGCGAAAAGTTTTCCGTGAAATTTTCGGACCAAAAGTGACAATATCGGCGTCACCTTTCTTTATCCACCAAAACTGTGTTGTTTTTGCTCAAATGTGTCCCAAACATGTTTATATGGTTTATAGGTCATAATGGGAGGTTTCTGCATGAAAAGCTTTCCGTGAAATTTTCGGACCAAAAGTGACCATATCAGCGTCACCTTTCTTTATTCACCAAAACTGTGTTGTTTTCGCTCAAATGTGTCCCAAACATGTTTATCTGATTTATAGGTCATAATGGGAGGTTTCTGCGCGAAAAGTTTTCCGTGAAATTTTCGGACCAAAAGTGACCATATCGGCGTCACGTTTCTTTATCCACCAAAACTGTGTTGTTTTCGCTAAAATGTGTCCCAAACATGTTTATATGGTTTATAGGTCATAATGGCCATTTCGGCGTCACCTTTCTTTATCCACCAAAACTTTGTTGTTTTCGCTCAAATGTGTCACAAACATGTTTATATGGTTTATAGGTCATAATGGGAGGTTTCTGTGCGAAAAGCTTTCCGTGAAATTTTCGGACCAAAAGTGACCATATCGGCGTCACCTTTCTTTATCCACCAAAACTGTGTTGTTTTGGCTCAAATTTGTCCCAAACATGTTTATATGGTTTATAGGTCATAATGGGAAGTTTCGGTGCGAAAAGCTTTCCGTGAAATTTTCGGACCAAAAATGACCATATCGGCGTCACCTTTCTTTATCCACCAAAGCTGTGTTGTTTTTGCTCAAATGTGTCCTAAACATGTTTATATGGTTTATAGGTCATAATGGGAGGTTTCTGCGTGAAAACCTTTCCGTGAAATTTTCGGACCAAAAATGACCATATCAGCGTCACCTTTCTTTATCCACCAAAACTGTGTTGTTTTTGCTCAAATGTGTCCCAAACATGTTTATATGGTTTATAGGTCATAATGGGAGCTTTCTGCGAGAAAAGCTTTCCGTGAAATTTTCGGAGCAAAAGTGACCATTTCGGCGTCACCTTTCTTTATCCACCAAAACTTTGTTGTTTTCGCTCAAATTTGTCCCAAGCATGTTTATATGGTTTATAGGTCATAATGGAAGCTTTGTGCGCGAAAAGCTTTCCGCGAAATTTTCGGACCAAAAGTGACCATATCGGCGTCACCTTTCTTTATACAACAAAACTGTGTTGTTTTCGCTCAAATTTGCCCAAACATCTTTATAAGGTTAATAGGTCATAATGGGAGCTTTCTGCGAGAAAATCTTTCCGTGAAATTTTCGGAGCAAAAGTGACCATATCGGCGTCACGTTTCTTTATCCACCAAAACTGTGTTGTTTTCGCTCAAATGTGTCCCAAACATGTTTATATGGTTTATAGGTCATAATGGGAGCTTTCTGCATGAAAAGCTTTCCGTGAAATTTTCGGACCAAAAGTGACCATATCGGCGTCACCTTTCTTTATCCACCAAAACTGTGTTGTTTTCGCTGAAATGTGTCCCAAACATGTTTATATGGTTTATAGGTCATAATGGGAGCTTTCTGCGAGAAAAGCTTTCCGTGAAATTTTCGGAGCAAAAGTGATCATATCCGCGTCACCTTTCTTTATCCACCAAAACTGTGTTGTTTTCCCTCAAATGTGTCCCAAACATGTTTATATGGTTTATAGGTCATAATGGAAGCTTTGTGCGCTAAAAGCTTTCCGCGAAATTTTCGGACCAAAAGTGACCATATCGGCGTCACCTTTCTTTATCCACCAAAACTGTGTTGTTTTCGCTCAAATGTGTCCCAAACATGTTTATATGTTTTATAGGTCATAATGGGAGCTTTCTGCATGGAAAGCTTTCCGTGAAATTTTCGGACCAAAAGTGACCATATCGGCGTCACCTTTCTTTATCCACCAAAACTGTGTTGTTTTCGCTCAAATGTGTCCCAAACATGTTTATATGGTTTATAGGTCATAATGGGAGGTTTCTGCGCGAAAAGTTTTCCGTGAAATTTTCGGACCAAAAGTGACCATATCGGCGTCACCTTTCTTTATAAACCAAAACTGTGTTGTTTTGGCTCAAATTTGTCTTAAACATGTTTATATGGTTTATAGGTCATAATGGGAGGTTTCTGCGCGAAAAGCTTTCCGTGATATTTTCGGACCAAAAGTGACCATATAGGCGTCACCTTTCTTTATCCACCAAAACTGTGTTGTTTTCGCTCAAATTTGTCCCAAACATGTTTATATGGTTTATAGGTCATAATGGGAGCTTTCTGCATGAAAAGCTTTCCGTGAAATTTTCGGACCAAAAGTGACCATATCGGCGTCACCTTTCTGTATCCACCAAAACTGTGTTGTTTTCGCTCAAATGTGTCCCAAACATGTTTATAGGATTTATAGGTCATAATGGGAGGTTTCTGCGCGAAAAGTTTTCCGTGAAATTTTCGGACCAAAAGTGACCATATCGGCGTCACCTTTCTTTATCCACCAAAACTGTGTTGTTTTCGCTCAAATGTGTCCCAAACATGTTTATATGGTTTATAGGTCATAATAGGAGGTTTCTGCGTGAAAAGCTTTCCGTGAAATTTTCGGACCAAAAGTGACCATATGAGCGTCACCTTTCTTTATCCACCAAAACTGTGTTGTTTTCGCTCAGATGTGTCCCAAACATGTTTATATGGTTTATAGGTCATAATGGGAGGTTTCTGTGCGAAAAGCTTTCCGTGAAATTTTCAGACCAAAAGTGACAATATCGGCGTCACCTTTCTTTATCCACCAAAACTGTGTTGTTTTTGCTCAAATGTGTCCCAAACATGTTTATATGGTTTATAGGTCATAATGGGAGGTTTCTGCGTGAAAAGCTTTCCGTGAAATTTTCGGACCAAAAGTGACCATATCAGCGTCACCTTTATTTATCCACCAAAACTGTGTTGTTTTCGCTCAAATGTGTCCCAAACATGTTTATATGATTTATAGGTCATAATGGGAGGTTTCTGTGCGAAAAGCTTTCCGTGAAATTTTCGGACCAAAAGTGACCATATCGGCGTCACCTTTCTTTATCCACCAAAACTGTGTTGTTTTCGCTAAAATGTGTCCCAAACATGTTTATATGGTTTATAGGTCATAATGGCCATTTCGGCGTCACCTTTCTTTATCCACCAAAACTTTGTTGTTTTCGCTCAAATGTGTCACAAACATGTTTATATGGTTTATAGGTCATAATGGGAGGTTTCTGTGCGAAAAGCTTTCCGTGTAATTTTCGGACCAAAAGTGACCATATCGGCGTCACCTTTCTTTATCCACCAAAACTGTGTTGTTTTGGCTCAAATTTGTCCCAAACATGTTTATATGGTTTATAGGTCATAATGGGAAGTTTCTGTGCGAAAAGCTTTCCGTGAAATTTTCGGACCAAAAGTGACCATATCGGCGTCACCTTTCTTTATCAACCAAAGCTGTGTTGTTTTTGCTCAAATGTGTCCTAAACATGTTTATATGGTTCATAGTTCATAATGGGAGATTTCTGCGTGAAAACCTTTCCGTGAAATTTTCGGACCAAAAGTGTCCATATCAGCGTCACCTTTCTTTATCCACCAAAACTGTTTTGTTTTCGCTCAAATGTGTCCCGAACATGTTTATATGGTTTATAAGTCATAATGGGAGCTTTCTGCGACAAAAGCTTTCCGTAAAATTTTCGGAGCAAAAGTGACCATTTCGGCGTCACCTTTCTTTATCCACCAAAACTTTGTTGTTTTCGCTCAAATTTGTCCCAAACATGTTTATATGATTTATAGGTCATAATGGAAGCTTTGTGCGCGAAAAGCTTTCCGCGAAATTTTCGGACCAAAAGTGACCATATCGGCGTCACCTTTCTTTATACAACAAAATTGTGTTGTTTTCGCTCAAATTTGTCCCAAACATCTTTATAAGGTTTATAGGTCATAATGGGAGCTTTCTGCGAGAAAAGCTTTCCGTGAAATTTTCGGAGCAAAAGTGACCATATCGGCGTCACCTTTCTTTATCCACCAAAACTGTGTTGTTTTCGCTCAAATGTGTCCCAAACATGTTTATATGTTTTATAGGTCATAATGGGAGCTTTCTGCATGAAAAGCTTTCCGTGATATTTTCGGACCAAAAGTGACCATATCGGCGTCACCTTTCTGTATCCACCAAATCTGTGTTGTTTTCGCTCAAATGTGTCCCAAACATGTTTATATGATTTATAGGTCATAATGGGAGGTTTCTGCGCGAAAAGTTTTCCGTGAAATTTTCGGACCAAAAGTGACCATATCGGCGTCACCATTCTTTATCCACCAAAACTGTGTTGTTTTCACTCAAATGTGTCCCAAACATGTTTATATGGTTTATAGGTCATAATAGGAGGTTTCTGCGTGAAAAGTTTTCCGTGAAATTTTCGGACCAAAAGTGACCATATCAGCGTCACCTTTCTTTATCCACCAAAACTGTGTTGTTTTCACTCAGATGTGTCCCAAACATGTTTATATGGTTTATAGGTCATAATGGGAGGTTTCTGTGCGAAAAGCTTTCCGTGAAATTTTCGGACCAAAAGTGACCATATCGGCGTCACCTTTCTTTATCCACCAAAACTGTGTTGTTTTGGCTCAAATTTGTCCCAAACATGTTTATATGGTTTATAGGTCATAATGGGAAGTTTCTGTGCGAAAAGCTTTCCGTGAAATTTTCGGACCAAAAGTGACAATATCGGCGTCACCTTTCTTTATCCACCAAAACTGTGTTGTTTTTGCTCAAATGTGTCCCAAACATGTTTATATGGTTTATAGGTCATAATGGGAGGTTTCTGCGTGAAAAGCTTTCCGCGAAATTTTCGGACCAAAAGTGACCATATCAGCGTCACCTTTCTTTATCCACCAAAACTTATTGTTTTCGCTCTAATGTGTCCCAAACATGTTTATATGGTTTAGAGGTCATAATTGGAGCTTTCTGCGAGAAAAGCTTTCCGTGAAATTTTCGGACCAAAAGTGACCATATGGGCGTCACCTGTCTTTATCCACCAAAACTGTGTTGTTTTCGCTGAAATGTGTCCCAAACATGTTTATATGGTTTATAGGTCATAATGGGAGCTTTCTGCGAGAAAAGCTTTCCGTGAAATTTTCGGAGCAAAAGTGACCATATCGGCGTCACCTTTCTTTATCCACCAAAACTGTGTTGTTTTCCCTCAAATGTGTCCCAAACATGTTTATATGGTTTATAGGTCATAATAGAAGCTTTGTGCGCGAAAAGCATTCCGCGAAATTTTCGGACCAAAAGTGACCATATCGGCGTCACCTTTCTTTATACAACAAAACTGTGTTGTTTTCGCTCAAATTTGTCCTAAACATCTTTATAAGGTTTATAGGTCATAATGGGAGCTTTCTGCGAGAAAAGCTTTCCGTGAAATTTTCGGAGCAAAAGTGACCATATCGGCGTGACCTTTCTTTATCCACCAAAACTGTGTTGTTTTCGCTCAAATGTGTCCCAAACATGTTTATATGGTTTATAGGTCATAATGGGAGCTTTCTGCATGAAAAGCTTTCCGTGAAATTTTCGGACCAAAAGTGACCATATCCGCGTCACCTTTCTTTATCCACCAAAACTGTGTTGTTTTCGCTCAAATGTGTCCCAAACATGTTTATATGGTTTATAGGTCATAATGGGAGGTTTCTGCGCGAAAAGTTTTCCGTGAAATTTTCGGACCAAAAGTGACCATATCGGCGTCACCTTTCTTTATAAACCAAAACTGTGTTGTTTTGGCTGAAATTTGTCTCAAACATGTTTATATGGTTTATAGGTCATAATGGAAGCTTTGTGCGCAAAAAGCTTTCCGTTATATTTTCGGACCAAAAGTGACCATATCAGCGTCACCTTTCTTTATCCACCAAAACTGTGTTGTTTTCGCTCAAATTTGTCCCAAACATCTTTATAAGGTTTATAGGTCATAATGGGAGCTTTCTGCGAGAAAAGCTTTCCGTGAAATTTTCGGAGCAAAAGTGACCATATCGGCGTCACCTTTCTTTATCCACCAAAACTGTGTTGTTTTCGCTCAAATGTGTCCCAAACATGTTTATATGTTTTATAGGTCATAATGGGAGCTTTCTGCATGAAAAGCTTTCCGCGAAATTTTCGGACCAAAAGTGACCATATCGGCGTCACCTTTCTGTATCCACCAAAACTGTGTTGTTTTCGCTCAAATGTGTCCCAAACATGTTTATATGATTTATAGGTCATAATGGGAGGTTTCTGCGCGAAAAGTTTTCCGTGAAATTTTCGGACCAAAAGTGACCATATCGGCGTCACCATTCTTTATCCACCAAAACTGTGTTGTTTTCGCTCAAATGTGTCCCAAACATGTTTATATGGTTTATAGGTCATAATAGGAGGTTTCTGCGTGAAAAGTTTTCCGTGAAATTTTCGGACCAAAAGTGACCATATCAGCGTCACCTTTCTTTATCCACCAAAACTGTGTTGTTTTCACTCAGATGTGTCCCAAACATGTTTATATGGTTTATAGGTCATAATGGGAGGTTTCTGTGCGAAAAGCTTTCCGTGAAATTTTCGGACCAAAAGTGACCATATCGGCGTCACCTTTCTTTATCCACCAAAACTGTGTTGTTTTGGCTCAAATTTGTCCCAAACATGTTTATATGGTTTATAGGTCATAATGGGAAGTTTCTGTGCGAAAAGCTTTCCGTGAAATTTTCGGACCAAAAGTGACAATATCGGCGTCACCTTTCTTTATCCACCAAAACTGTGTTGTTTTTGCTCAAATGTGTCCCAAACATGTTTATATGGTTTATAGGTCATAATGGGAGGTTTCTGCGTGAAAAGCTTTCCGCGAAATTTTCGGACCAAAAGTGACCATATCAGCGTCACCTTTCTTTATCCACCAAAACTTATTGTTTTCGCTCTAATGTGTCCCAAACATGTTTATATGGTTTAGAGGTCATAATTGGAGCTTTCTGCGAGAAAAGCTTTCCGTGAAATTTTCGGACCAAAAGTGACCATATGGGCGTCACCTGTCTTTATCCACCAAAACTGTGTTGTTTTCGCTGAAATGTGTCCCAAACATGTTTATATGGTTTATAGGTCATAATGGGAGCTTTCTGCGAGAAAAGCTTTCCGTGAAATTTTCGGAGCAAAAGTGACCATATCGGCGTCACCTTTCTTTATCCACCAAAACTGTGTTGTTTTCCCTCAAATGTGTCCCAAACATGTTTATATGGTTTATAGGTCATAATAGAAGCTTTGTGCGCGAAAAGCATTCCGCGAAATTTTCGGACCAAAAGTGACCATATCGGCGTCACCTTTCTTTATACAACAAAACTGTGTTGTTTTCGCTCAAATTTGTCCTAAACATCTTTATAAGGTTTATAGGTCATAATGGGAGCTTTCTGCGAGAAAAGCTTTCCGTGAAATTTTCGGAGCAAAAGTGACCATATCGGCGTGACCTTTCTTTATCCACCAAAACTGTGTTGTTTTCGCTCAAATGTGTCCCAAACATGTTTATATGGTTTATAGGTCATAATGGGAGCTTTCTGCATGAAAAGCTTTCCGTGAAATTTTCGGACCAAAAGTGACCATATCCGCGTCACCTTTCTTTATCCACCAAAACTGTGTTGTTTTCGCTCAAATGTGTACCAAACATGTTTATATGGTTTATAGGTCATAATGGGAGGTTTCTGCGCGAAAAGTTTTCCGTCAAATTTTCGGACCAAAAGTGACCATATCGGCGTCACCTTTCTTTATAAACCAAAACTGTGTTGTTTTGGCTGAAATTTGTCTCAAACATGTTTATATGGTTTATAGGTCATAATGGAAGCTTTGTGCGCAAAAAGCTTTCCGTTATATTTTCGGACCAAAAGTGACCATATCAGCGTCACCTTTCTTTATCCACCAAAACTGTGTTGTTTTCGCTCAAATTTGTCCCAAACATCTTTATAAGGTTTATAGGTCATAATGGGAGCTTTCTGCGAGAAAAGCTTTCCGTGAAATTTTCGGAGCAAAAGTGACCATATCGGCGTCACCTTTCTTTATCCACCAAAACTGTGTTGTTTTCGCTCAAATGTGTCCCAAACATGTTTATATGTTTTATAGGTCATAATGGGAGCTTTCTGCATGAAAAGCTTTCCGCGAAATTTTCGGACCAAAAGTGACCATATCGGCGTCACCTTTCTGTATCCACCAAAACTGTGTTGTTTTCGCTCAAATGTGTCCCAAACATGTTTATATGATTTATAGGTCATAATGGGAGGTTTCTGCGCGAAAAGTTTTCCGTGAAATTTTCGGACCAAAAGTGACCATATCGGCGTCACCTTTCTTTATCCACCAAAACTGTGTTGTTTTCGCTCAAATGTGTCCCAAACATGTTTATATGGTTTATAGGTCATAATAGGAGGTTTCTGCGTGAAAAGCTTTCCGTGAAATTTTCGGACCAAAAGTGACCATATCGGCGTCACCTTTCTGTATCCACCAGAACTGTGTTGTTTCGCTCAAATGTGTCCCAAACATGTTTATAGGATTTATAGGTCATAATGGGAGGTTTCTGCGCGAAAAGTTTTCCGTGAAATTTTCGGACCAAAAGTGACCATATCGGCGTCACCTTTCTTTATCCACCAAAACTGTGTTGTTTTCACTCAGATGTGTCCCAAACATGTTTATATGGTTTATAGGTCATAATGGGAGCTTTCTGCGAGAAAAGCTTTCCGTGAAATTTTCGGAGCAAAAGTGACCATTTCGGCGTCACCTTTCTTTATCCACCAAAACTTTGTTTTTTTCGCTCAAATTTGTCCCAAATATGTTTATATGGTTTATAGGTCATAATGGGAGCTTTCTGCGAGAAAAGCTTTCCATGAAATTTTCGGAGCAAAAGTGACCATTTCGGCGTCACCTTTCTTTATCCACCAAAACTGTGTTGTTTTCGCTCAAATGTGTCCCAAACATGTTTATATGGTTTATAGGTCATAATGGGAGCTTTCTGCGAGAAAAGCTTTCTGTGAAATTTTCGGAGCAAAAGTGACCATTTCGGCGTCACCTTTCTTTATCCACCAAAATTTGTTGTTTTCGCTCAAATTTGTCCCAAACATGTTTATATGGTTTATAGGTCATAATGGAAGCTTTGTGCGCGAAAAGCTTTCCGCGAAATTTTCGGACCAAAAGTGACCATATCGGCGTCACCTTTCTTTATACAACAAAACTGTGTTGTTTTCGCTCAAATTTGTCCCAAACATCTTTATAAGGTTTATAGGTCATAATGGGAGCTTTCTGCGAGAAAATCTTTCCGTGAAATTTTCGGAGCAAAAGTGACCATATCGGCGTCACCTTTCTTTATCCACCAAAACTGTGTTGTTTACGCTCAAATGTGTACCAAACATGTTTATATGGTTTATAGGTCATAATGGGAGCTTTCTGCATGAAAAGCTTTCCGTGAAATTTTCGGACCAAAAGTGACCATATCGGCGTCACCTTTCTTTATCCACCAAAACTGTGTTGTTTTCGCTGAAATGTGTCCCAAACATGTTTATATGGTTTATAGGTCATAATGGGAGCTTTCTGCGAGAAAAGCTTTCCGTGAAATTTTCGGAGCAAAAGTGACCATATCGGCGTCACCTTTCTTTATCCACCAAAAATGTGTTGTTTTCCCTCAAATGTGTCCCAAACATGTTTATATGGTTTATAGGTCATAATGGAAGCTTTCTGCGCGAAAAGCTTTCCGCGAAATTTTCGGACCAAAAGTGACCATATCGGTGTCACCTTTCTTTATACAACAAAACTGTGTTGTTTTCGCTCAAATTTGTCCCAAACATCTTTATAAGGTTTATAGGTCATAATGGGAGCTTTCTGCGAGAAAAGCTTTCCGTGAAATTTTCGGAGCAAAAGTGACCATATCGGCGTCACCTTTCTTTATCCACCAAAACTGATGCGGGACCATCCAAGCTAAGGCCTTACACTCTTGTGAGCTATGCCCTAGCTCAAGAACCGACGAGGCCTCAAGGAATCAACGCAGCCCAAGCCAACAAGCTAAGGCCTTACACTCTTGTGAGCTACGCCCTAGCTCAAGAACCGCCGAGGCCTCAAGGAATCAACACAGCCCAAGCCACGGACCCTTGTTTGGATTGATGCCGAGGTTGTACCGAGCACATGTGCCTACTTTGCTCCGTGAAGACCGGGTCCAAATACTAGCCGTTGACAGCCTTGCTAAGTGCTCAAGTGGCCAGCCATGAAGACCTATTCTTTAGGAGCCATGATTGAAGAAGTCAATGCCACTTCCTATCTTTTAGGGATTTTATTTGCAATTTCTGAATTTGTTTTAATTTCCATTTAATTTTCTGAATTTCTTGCAATTTTCTGAATTTCTTTTGTTGTCATTTATTTTCAGCCTTTTCTATCTCCATTTAAGGCTATAAATAGCCTCCTAGGCCGGTTGTATTAGGCAACAAACCCATATTTGATTAATGAAAAGCATTGCTTTGCAAACACATTGTTTCTTGAGGATTCAAGAGAGAGACCGAGAGGATTCTTGGTGAATTGATCTTGCTTGGTTTGTCTTGTGTGTGTCGATCTTCGCTAGTTGATTGGTGCTATCAAGCTTTCACGAGCCCCTTTCTTGTGCTCCTAGGATACGTCCTAGGTTGTGTAAGATCGTAGAGATTGGTTAGCTAGTCGTTGGTTTAGGACTTTGTTCAATTGGGATCAAGGGTCTATTCGCTCGTTCTACCTAGACTTTCTCCTGCCCTATCTATCTTTTTCATTACCATTGTCGAGTCCTTTGAGTCTTTGTCGAGTCATTATTGTCTAACTTGTGTTCTTTGTGTTTTTGTGCTTGTTGTCGGAAGATCGGGACATCCACGGCTAATCCCCGTATCAAAAACTTTGTTGTTTTCGCTCAAATTTGTCCCAAACATGTTTATATGGTTTATAGGTCATAATGGGAGCTTTCTGCGAGAAAAGCTTTCCGTGAAATTTTCGGAGCAAAAGTGACCATATCGGCGTCACCTTTCTTTATCCACCAAAAATGTGTTGTTTTCCCTCAAATGTGTCCCAAACATGTTTATATGGTTTATAGGTCATAATGGAAACTTTCTGCGCGAAAAGCTTTCCGCGAAATTTTCGGACCAAAAGTGACCATATCGGCGTCACCTTTCTTTATACAACAAAACTGTGTTGTTTTCGCTCAAATTTGTCCCAAACATCTTTATAAGGTTTATAGGTCATAATGGGAGCTTTCTGCGAGAAAATCTTTCCGTGAAATTTTCGGAGCAAAAGTGACCATATCGGCGTCACCTTTCTTTATCCACCAAAACTGTGTTGTTTACGCTCAAATGTGTACCAAACATGTTTATATATGGTTTATAGGTCATAATGGGAGCTTTCTGCATGAAAAGCTTTCCGTGAAATTTTCGGACCAAAAGTGACCATATCGGCGTCACCTTTCTTTATCCACCAAAACTGTGTTGTTTTCGCTGAAATGTGTCCCAAACATGTTTATATGGTTTATAGGTCATAATGGGAGCTTTCTGCGAGAAAAGCTTTCCGTGAAATTTTCGGAGCAAAAGTGACCATATCGGCGTCACCTTTCTTTATCCACCAAAACTGTGTTGTTTTCCCTCAAATGTGTCCCAAACATGTTTATATGGTTTATAGGTCATAATGAGAGCTTTCTGCGAGAAAAGCTTTCCGTGAAATTTTCGGAGCAAAAGTGACCATATCGGCGTCACCTTTCTTTATCCACCAAAACTGTGTTGTTTTCGCTGAAATGTGTCCCAAACATGTTTATATGGTTTATAGGTCATAATGGGAGCTTTCTGCGAGAAAAGCTTTCCGTGAAATTTTCGGAGCAAAAGTGACCATATCGGCGTCACCTTTCTTTATCCACCAAAAATGTGTTGTTTTCCCTCAAATGTGTCCCAAACATGTTTATATGGTTTATAGGTCATAATGGAAACTTTCTGCGCGAAAAGCTTTCCGCGAAATTTTCGGACCAAAAGTGACCATATCGGCGTCACCTTTCTTTATACAACAAAACTGTGTTGTTTTCGCTCAAATTTGTCCCAAACATCTTTATAAGGTTTATAGGTCATAATGGGAGCTTTCTGCGAGAAAAGCTTTCCGTGAAATTTTCGGAGCAAAAGTGACCATATCGGCGTCACCTTTCTTTATCCACCAAAACTTTGTTGTTTTCGCTCAAATTTGTCCCAAACATGTTTATATGGTTTATAGGTCATAATGGAAGCTTTGTGCGCGAAAAGCTTTCCGCGAAATTTTCGGACCAAAAGTGACCATATCGGCGTCACCTTTCTTTATACAACAAAACTGTGTTGTTTTCGCTCAAATTTGTCCCAAACATCTTTATAAGGTTTATAGGTCATAATGGGAGCTTTCTGCGAGAAAATCTTTCCGTGAAATTTTCGGAGCAAAAGTGACCATATCGGCGTCACCTTTCTTTATCCACCAAAACTGTGTTGTTTACGCTCAAATGTGTACCAAACATGTTTATATATGGTTTATAGGTCATAATGGGAGCTTTCTGCATGAAAAGCTTTCCGTGAAATTTTCGGACCAAAAGTTACCATATCGGCGTCACCTTTCTTTATCCACCAAAACTGTGTTGTTTTCGCTGAAATGTGTCCCAAACATGTTTATATGGTTTATAGGTCATAATGGGAGCTTTCTGCGAGAAAAGCTTTCCGTGAAATTTTCGGAGCAAAAGTGACCATATCGGCGTCACCTTTCTTTATCCACCAAAACTGTGTTGTTTTCCCTCAAATGTGTCCCAAACATGTTTATATGGTTTATAGGTCATAATGAGAGCTTTCTGCGAGAAAAGCTTTCCGTGAAATTTTCGGAGCAAAAGTGACCATATCGGCGTCACCTTTCTTTATCCACCAAAACTGTGTTGTTTTCCCTCAAATGTGTCCCAAACATGTTTATATGGTTTATAGGTCATAATGGAAGCTTTCTGCGCGAAAAGCTTTCCGCGAAATTTTCGGACCAAAAGTGACCATATCGGCGTCACCTTTCTTTATACAACAAAACTGTGTTGTTTTCGCTCAAATTTGTCCCAAACATCTTTAGAAGGTTTATAGGTCATAATGGGAGCTTTCTGCGAGAAAAGCTTTCCATGAAATTTTCGGAGCAAAAGTGACCATATCGGCGTCACCTTTCTTTATCCACCAAAACTGTGTTGTTTTCGCTCAAATGTGTCCCAAACATGTTTATATGTTTTATAGGTCATAATGGGAGCTTTCTGCATGAAAAGCTTTCCGTGAAATTTTCGGACCAAAAGTGACCATATCGGCGTCACCTTTCTTTATCCACCAAAACTGTGTTGTTTTCGCTCAAATGTGTCCCAAACATGTTTATATGGTTTATAGGTCATAATGGGAGGTTTCTGCGCGAAAAGCTTTCCGTGATATTTTCGGACCAAAAGTGACCATATAGGCGTAATCTTTCTTTATCCACCAAAACTGTGTTGTTTTCGCTCAAATTTGTCCCAAACATTTTTATATGGTTTATAGGTCATAATGGGAGCTTTCTGCGAGAAAAGCTTTCTGTGAAATTTTCGGAGCAAAAGTGACCATTTCGGCGTCACCTTTCTTTATCCACCAAAATTTGTTGTTTTCGCTCAAATTTGTCCCAAACATGTTTATATGGTTTATAGGTCATAATGGAAGCTTTGTGCGCGAAAAGCTTTCCGCGAAATTTTCGGACCAAAAGTGACCATATCGGCGTCACCTTTCTTTATACAACAAAACTGTGTTGTTTTCGCTCAAATTTGTCCCAAACATCTTTATAAGGTTTATAGGTCATAATGGGAGCTTTCTGCGAGAAAATCTTTCCGTGAAATTTTCGGAGCAAAAGTGACCATATCGGCGTCACCTTTCTTTATCCACCAAAACTGTGTTGTTTACGCTCAAATGTGTACCAAACATGTTTATATATGGTTTATAGGTCATAATGGGAGCTTTCTGCATGAAAAGCTTTCCGTGAAATTTTCGGACCAAAAGTGACCATATCGGCGTCACCTTTCTTTATCCACCAAAACTGTGTTGTTTTCGCTGAAATGTGTCCCAAACATGTTTATATGGTTTATAGGTCATAATGGGAGCTTTCTGCATGAAAAGCTTTCCGTGAAATTTTCGGACCAAAAGTGACCATATCGGCGTCACCTTTCTTTATCCACCAAAACTGTGTTGTTTTCGCTCAAATGTGTCCCAAACATGTTTATATGGTTTATAGGTCATAATGGGAGGTTTCTGCGCGAAAAGCTTTCCGTGATATTTTCGGACCAAAAGTGACCATATAGGCGTAATCTTTCTTTATCCACCAAAACTGTGTTGTTTTCGCTCAAATTTGTCCCAAACATGTTTATATGGTTTATAGGTCATAATGGGAGCTTTCTGCGAGAAAAGCTTTCTGTGAAATTTTCGGAGCAAAAGTGACCATTTCGGCGTCACCTTTCTTTATCCACCAAAATTTGTTGTTTTCGCTCAAATTTGTCCCAAACATGTTTATATGGTTTATAGGTCATAATGGAAGCTTTGTGCGCGAAAAGCTTTCCGCGAAATTTTCGGACCAAAAGTGACCATATCGGCGTCACCTTTCTTTATCCACCAAAACTGTGTTGTTTTCGCTGAAATGTGTCCCAAACATGTTTATATGGTTTATAGGTCATAATGGGAGCTTTCTGCGAGAAAAGCTTTCCGTGAAATTTTCGGAGCAAAAGTGACCATATCGGCGTCGCCATTCTGTATCCACCAAAACTGTGTTGTTTTCGCTCAAATGTGTCCCAAACATGTTTATATGATTTATCGGTCATAATGGGAGGTTTCTGCGCGAAAAGTTTTCCGTGAAATTTTTGGACCAAAAGTGACCATATCGGCGTCACCTTTCTTTATCCACCAAAACTGTGTTGTTTTCGCTCAAATGTGTCCCAAACATGTTTATATGGTTTATAGGTCATAATAGGAGGTTTCTGCGTGAAAAGCTTTCCGTGAAATTTTCGGACCAAAAGTGACCATATCAGCGTCACCTTTCTTTATCGACCAAAACTGTGTTGTTTTCACTCAGATGTGTCCCAAACATGTTTATATGGTTTACAGGTCATAATGGGAGGTTTCTGTGCGAAAAGCTTTTCGTGAAATTTTCGGACCAAAAGTGACCATATCGACGTCACCTTTCTTTATCCACCAAAACTGTGTTGTTTTGGCTCAAATTTGTCCCAAACATGTTTATATGGTTTATAGGTCATAATGGGAAGTTTCTGTGCGAAAAGCTTTCCGTGAAATTTTCGGACCAAAAGTGACAATATCGGCGTCACCTTTCTTTATCCACCAAAACTGTGTTGTTTTTGCTCAAATGTGTCCCAAACATGTTTATATGGTTTATAGGTCATAATGGGAGGTTTCTGCGTGAAAAGCTTTCCGTGAAATTTTCGGACCAAAAGTGACCATATCAGCGTCACCTTTCTTTATCCACCAAAACTGTGTTGTTTTCGCTCTAATGTGTCCCAAACATGTTTATATGGTTTAGAGGTCATAATTGGAGCTTTCTGCGAGAAAAGCTTTCCGTGAAATTTTCGGACCAAAAGTGACCATATCGGCGTCACCTTTCTTTATCCACCAAAACTGTGTTGTTTTCGCTGAAATGTGTCCCAAACATGTTTATATGGTTTATAGGTCATAATGGGAGCTTTCTGCGAGAAAAGCTTTCCGTGAAATTTTCGGAGCAAAAGTGACCATATCGGCGTCACCTTTCTTTATCCACCAAAACTGTGTTGTTTTCACTCAAATGTGTCCCAAACATGTTTATATGGTTTATAGGTCATAATAGAAGCTTTGTGCGCGAAAAGCTTTCCGCGAAATTTTCGGACCAAAAGTGACCATATCGGCGTCACCTTTCTTTATACAACAAAATTGTGTTGTTTTCGCTCAGATTTGTCCCAAACATCTTTATAAGGTTTATAGGTCATAATGGGAGCTTTCTGCGAGAAAAGCTTTCCGTGAAATTTTCGGAGCAAAAGTGACAAAATCGGCGTGACCTTTCTTTATCCACCAAAACTGTGTTGTTTTCGCTCAAATGTGTCCCAATCATGTTTATATGGTTTATAGGTCATAATGGGAGCTTTCTGCATGAAAAGCTTTCCGTGAAATTTTCGGACCAAAAGTGACCATATCGGCGTCACCTTTCTTTATCCACCAAAACTGTGTTGTTTTCACTCAAATGTGTCCCAAACATGTTTATATGGTTTATAGGTCATAATGGGAGGTTTCTGCGCGAAAAGTTTTCCGTGAAATTTTCGGACCAAAAGTAACCATATCGGCGTCACCTTTCTTTATAAACCAAAACTGTGTTGTTTTGGCTCAAATTTGTCTCAAACATGTTTATATGGTTTATAGGTCATAATGGGAGGTTTCTGCGAGAAAAGCTTTACGTGAAATTTTCGGAGCAAAAGTGACCATATCGGCGTCACCTTTCTTTATCCACCAAAACTGTGTTGTTTTCGCTCAAATGTGTCCCGAAACATGTTTATGTGTTTTATAGGTCATAATGGGAGCATTCTGCATGAAAAGCTTTCCGTGAAATTTTCGGACCAAAAGTGACCATACCGGCGTCACCTTTCTGTATCCACCAAAACTGTGTTGTTTTCGCTCAAATGTGTCCCAAACATGTTTATATGATTTATAGGTCATAATGGGAGGTTTCTGCGCGAAAAGTTTTCCGTGAAATTTTCGGACCAAAAGTGACCATATCGGCGTCACCTTTCTTTATCGACCAAAACTGTGTTGTTTTCGCTCAAATGTGTCCCAAACATGTTTATATGGTTTATAGGTCATAATAGGAGGTTTCTGCGTGAAAAGCTTTCCGTGAAATTTTCGGACCAAAAGTGACCATATCAGCGTCAACTTTCTTTATCCACCAACACTGTGTTGTTTTCGCTCAGATGTGTCCCAAACATGTTTATATGGTTTATAGGTCATAATGGGAACTTTCTGCGAGAAAAGCTTTCCGTGAAATTTTCGGAGCAAAAGTGACCATTTCGGCGTCACCTTTCTTTATCCACCAAAACTTTGTTTTTTTCGCTCAAATTTGTCCCAAATATGTTTATATGGTTTATCGGTCATAATGGGAGCTTTCTGCGAGAAAAGCTTTCCATGAAATTTTCGGAGCAAAAGTGACCATTTCGGCGTCACCTTTCTTTATCTACCAAAACTTTGTTGTTTCCGCTCAAATTTGTCCCAAACATGTTTATATGGTTTATAGGTCATAATGGGAGGTTTCTGCGCGAAAAGCTTTCCGTGAAATTTTCGGACCAAAAGTGACCATATCGGCGTCACCTTTATTTATCCACCAAAACTGTTTTGTTTTCGCTCAAATGTGTCACAAACATGTTTATATGATTTATAGGTCATATTGGGAGCTTTGTGCGCGAAAAGCTTTCCGCGAAATTTTCGGAGCAAAAGTGACCATATCGGCGTCACCTTTCATTATCCACCAAAACTGTGTTGTTTTCGCTGAAATGTGTCCTAAAAATGTTTATATGGTTTATAGGTCATAATAGGAGCTTTGTCCGTGAAAAGCTTTCCGTGAAATTTTCGGACCAAAAGTGACCATATCAGCGTCACCTTTCTTTATCCACCAAAACTGTTTTATTTTCGCTCAAATGTGTCCCGAACATATTTATATGGTTTATAAGTCATAATGGGAGCTTTCTGCGACAAAAGCTTTCCGTAAAATTTTCGGAGCAAAAGTGACCATTTCGGCGTCACCTTTCTTTATCCACCAAAACGTTGTTGTTTTCGCTCAAATGTGTCACAAACATGTTTATATGGTTTATAGGTCATAATGGGAGGTTTCTGTGCGAAAAGCTTTCCGTGAAATTTTCGGACCAAAAGTGACCATATCGGCGTCACCTTTCTTTATCCATCAAAACTGTGGTTTTTTGGCTCAAATTTGTCCCAAACATGTTTATATGGTTTATAGGTCATAATGGGAAGTTTCTGTGCGAAAAGCTTTCCGTGAAATTTTCGGACCAAAAGTGACCATATCGGCGTCACTTTTCTTTATCCACCAAAGCTGTGTTGTTTTTGCTCAAATGTGTCCCAAACATGTTTATATGGTTTATAGGTCATAATGGGAGGTTTCTGCGTGAAAACCTTTCCGTGAAATTTTCGGACCAAAAGTGACCATATCAGCGTCACCTTTCTTTATCCACCAAAACTGTGTTGTTTTCGCTCTAATGTGTCCCAAACATGTTTATATGGTTTAGAGGTCATAATTGGAGCTTTCTGCGAGAAAACCTTTCCGTGAAATTTTCGGACCAAAAGTGACCATTTCGGCGTCACCTTTCTTTATCCACCAGAACTGTGTTGTTTTCGCTCAAACGTGTCCCAAACATGTTTATATGGTTTATAGGTCATAATGGGAGCTTTCTGCGAGAAAAGCTTTCCGTGAAATTTTCGGAGCAAAAGTGACCATTTCGGCGTCACCTTTCTTTATCCACCAAAACTTTGTTGTTTTCGCTCAAATTTGTCCCAAACATGTTTATATGGTTTATAGGTCATAATGGAAGCTTTGTGCGCGAAAAGCTTTCCGCGAAATTTTCGGACCAAAAGTGACCATATCGGCGTCACATTTCTTTATACAACAAAACTGTGTTGTTTTCGCTCAAATTTGTCCCAAACATCTTTATAAGGTTTATAGGTCATAATGGGAGTTTTCTGCGAGAAAAGCTTTCCGTGAAATTTTCGGAGCAAAAGTGACCATATCGGCGTCACCTTTCTTTATCCACCAAAACTGTGTTGTTTTCGCTCAAATGTGTCCCAAACATGTTTATATGGTTTATAGGTCATAATGGGAGCTTTCTGCATGAAAAGCTTTCCGTGAAATTTTCGGACCAAAAGTGACCATATCGGCGTCACCTTTCTTTATCCACCAAAACTGTGTTGTTTTCGCTGAAATGTGTTCCAAACATGTTTATATGGTTTATAGGTCATAATGGGAGCTTTCTGCGAGAAAAGCTTTCCGTGAAATTTTCGGAGCAAAAGTGACCATATCGGCGTCACCTTTCTTTATACACCAAAACTGTGTTGTTTTCCCTCAAATGTGTCCCAAACATGTTTATATGGTTTATAGGTCATAATAGAAGCTTTGTGCGCGAAAAGCTTTCCGCGAAATTTTCGGACCAAAAGTGACCATATCGGCGTCACCTTTCTTTATACAACAAAATTGTGTTGTTTTCGCTCAGATTTGTCCCAAACATCTTTATAAGGTTTATAGGTCATAATGGGAGCTTTCTGCGAGAAAAGCTTTCCGTGAAATTTTCGGAGCAAAAGTGACAAAATCGGCGTGACCTTTCTTTATCCACCAAAACTGTGTTGTTTTCGCTCAAATGTGTCCCAATCATGTTTATATGGTTTATAGGTCATAATGGGAGCTTTCTGCATGAAAAGCTTTCCGTGAAATTTTCGGACCAAAAGTGACCATATCGGCGTCACCTTTCTTTATCCACCAAAACTGTGTTGTTTTCACTCAAATGTGTCCCAAACATGTTTATATGGTTTATAGGTCATAATGGGAGGTTTCTGCGCGAAAAGTTTTCCGTGAAATTTTCGGACCAAAAGTAACCATATCGGCGTCACCTTTCTTTATAAACCAAAACTGTGTTGTTTTGGCTCAAATTTGTCTCAAACATGTTTATATGGTTTATAGGTCATAATGGGAGGTTTCTGCGAGAAAAGCTTTACGTGAAATTTTCGGAGCAAAAGTGACCATATCGGCGTCACCTTTCTTTATCCACCAAAACTGTGTTGTTTTCGCTCAAATGTGTCCCGAAACATGTTTATGTGTTTTATAGGTCATAATGGGAGCATTCTGCATGAAAAGCTTTCCGTGAAATTTTCGGACCAAAAGTGACCATACCGGCGTCACCTTTCTGTATCCACCAAAACTGTGTTGTTTTCGCTCAAATGTGTCCCAAACATGTTTATATGATTTATAGGTCATAATGGGAGGTTTCTGCGCGAAAAGTTTTCCGTGAAATTTTCGGACCAAAAGTGACCATATCGGCGTCACCTTTCTTTATCGACCAAAACTGTGTTGTTTTCGCTCAAATGTGTCCCAAACATGTTTATATGGTTTATAGGTCATAATAGGAGGTTTCTGCGTGAAAAGCTTTCCGTGAAATTTTCGGACCAAAAGTGACCATATCAGCGTCAACTTTCTTTATCCACCAACACTGTGTTGTTTTCTCTCAGATGTGTCCCAAACATGTTTATATGGTTTATAGGTCATAATGGGAACTTTCTGCGAGAAAAGCTTTCCGTGAAATTTTCGGAGCAAAAGTGACCATTTCGGCGTCACCTTTCTTTATCCACCAAAACTTTGTTTTTTTCGCTCAAATTTGTCCCAAATATGTTTATATGGTTTATCGGTCATAATGGGAGCTTTCTGCGAGAAAAGCTTTCCATGAAATTTTCGGAGCAAAAGTGACCATTTCGGCGTCACCTTTCTTTATCTACCAAAACTTTGTTGTTTCCGCTCAAATTTGTCCCAAACATGTTTATATGGTTTATAGGTCATAATGGGAGGTTTCTGCGCGAAAAGCTTTCCGTGAAATTTTCGGACCAAAAGTGACCATATCGGCGTCACCTTTATTTATCCACCAAAACTGTTTTGTTTTCGCTCAAATGTGTCACAAACATGTTTATATGATTTATAGGTCATATTGGGAGCTTTGTGCGCGAAAAGCTTTCCGCGAAATTTTCGGAGCAAAAGTGACCATATCGGCGTCACCTTTCATTATCCACCAAAACTGTGTTGTTTTCGCTGAAATGTGTCCTAAAAATGTTTATATGGTTTATAGGTCATAATAGGAGCTTTGTCCGTGAAAAGCTTTCCGTGAAATTTTCGGACCAAAAGTGACCATATCAGCGTCACCTTTCTTTATCCACCAAAACTGTTTTATTTTCGCTCAAATGTGTCCCGAACATGTTTATATGGTTTATAAGTCATAATGGGAGCTTTCTGCGACAAAAGCTTTCCGTAAAATTTTCGGAGCAAAAGTGACCATTTCGGCGTCACCTTTCTTTATCCACCAAAACGTTGTTGTTTTCGCTCAAATGTGTCACAAACATGTTTATATGGTTTATAGGTCATAATGGGAGGTTTCTGTGCGAAAAGCTTTCCGTGAAATTTTCGGACCAAAAGTGACCATATCGGCGTCACCTTTCTTTATCCATCAAAACTGTGGTTTTTTGGCTCAAATTTGTCCCAAACATGTTTATATGGTTTATAGGTCATAATGGGAAGTTTCTGTGCGAAAAGCTTTCCGTGAAATTTTCGGACCAAAAGTGACCATATCGGCGTCACCTTTCTTTATCCACCAAAGCTGTGTTGTTTTTGCTCAAATGTGTCCCAAACATGTTTATATGGTTTATAGGTCATAATGGGAGGTTTCTGCGTGAAAACCTTTCCGTGAAATTTTCGGACCAAAAGTGACCATATCAGCGTCACCTTTCTTTATCCACCAAAACTGTGTTGTTTTCGCTCTAATGTGTCCCAAACATGTTTATATGGTTTAGAGGTCATAATTGGAGCTTTCTGCGAGAAAACCTTTCCGTGAAATTTTCGGACCAAAAGTGACCATTTCGGCGTCACCTTTCTTTATCCACCAGAACTGTGTTGTTTTCGCTCAAACGTGTCCCAAACATGTTTATATGGTTTATAGGTCATAATGGGAGCTTTCTGCGAGAAAAGCTTTCCGTGAAATTTTCGGAGCAAAAGTGACCATTTCGGCGTCACCTTTCTTTATCCACCAAAACTTTGTTGTTTTCGCTCAAATTTGTCCCAAACATGTTTATATGGTTTATAGGTCATAATGGAAGCTTTGTGCGCGAAAAGCTTTCCGCGAAATTTTCGGACCAAAAGTGACCATATCGGCGTCACATTTCTTTATACAACAAAACTGTGTTGTTTTCGCTCAAATTTGTCCCAAACATCTTTATAAGGTTTATAGGTCATAATGGGAGTTTTCTGCGAGAAAAGCTTTCCGTGAAATTTTCGGAGCAAAAGTGACCATATCGGCGTCACCTTTCTTTATCCACCAAAACTGTGTTGTTTTCGCTCAAATGTGTCCCAAACATGTTTATATGGTTTATAGGTCATAATGGGAGCTTTCTGCATGAAAAGCTTTCCGTGAAATTTTCGGACCAAAAGTGACCATATCGGCGTCACCTTTCTTTATCCACCAAAACTGTGTTGTTTTCGCTGAAATGTGTTCCAAACATGTTTATATGGTTTATAGGTCATAATGGGAGCTTTCTGCGAGAAAAGCTTTCCGTGAAATTTTCGGAGCAAAAGTGACCATATCGGCGTCACCTTTCTTTATACACCAAAACTGTGTTGTTTTCCCTCAAATGTGTCCCAAACATGTTTATATGGTTTATAGGTCATAATGGAAGCTTTGTGCGCGAAAAGCTTTCCACGAAATTTTCGGACCAAAAGTGACCATATCGGCGTCACCTTTCTTTATACAACAAAACTGTGTTGTTTTCACTTAAATTTGTCCCAAACATCTTTATAAGGTTTATAGGTCATAATGGGAGCTTTCTGCGAGAAAAGCTTTCCGTGAAATTTTCGGAGCAAAAGTGACCATATCGGCGTCACCTTTCTTTATCCACCAAAACTGTGTTGTTTTCGCTCAAATGTGTCCCAAACATGTTTATATGGTTTATAGGTCATAATGGGAGCTTTCTGCATGAAAAGCTTTCCGTGAAATTTTCGGACCAAAAGTGACCATATCGGCGTCACCTTTCTTTATCCACCAAAACTGTGTTGTTTTCGCTCAAATGTGTCCCAAACATGTTTATATGGTTTATAGGTCATAATGGGAGGTTTCTGCGCGAAAAGTTTTCCGTGAAATTTTCGGACCAAAAGTGACCATATCGGCGTCACCTTTCTTTATAAACCAAAACTGTGTTGTTTTGGCTCAAATTTGTCTCAAACATGTTTATATGGTTTATAGGTCATAATGCGAGGTTTCTGCGCGAAAAGCTTTCCGTGATATTTTCGGACCAAAAGTGACCATATCGGCGTCACCTTTCTTTATCCACCAAAACTGTGTTGTTTTCGCTCAAATTTGTCCCAAACATGTTTATATGGTTTATAGGTCATAATGGGAGCTTTCTGCATGAAAAGCTTTCCGTGAAATTTTTGGACCAAAAGTGACCATATCGGCGTCACGTTTCTGTATCCACCAAAACTTTGTTGTTTTCGCTCAAATGTGTCCCAAACATGTTTATATGATTTATAGGTCATAATGGAGGTTTCTGCGCGAAAAGTTTTCCGTGAAATTTTCGGACCAAAAGTGACCATATCGGCGTCACCTTTCTTTATCGACCAAAACTGTGTTGTTTTCGCTCAAATGTGTCCCAAACATGTTTATATGGTTTATAGGTCATAATAGGAGGTTTCTGCGTGAAAAGCTTTCCGTGAAATTTTCGGACCAAAAGTGACCATATCAGCGTCACCTTTCTTTATCCACCAAAACTTTGTTGTTTTCGCTCAGATGTGTCCCAAACATGTTTATATGGTTTATAGGTCATAATGGGAGCTTTCTGCGAGAAAAGCTTTCCGTGAAATTTTCGAGGCAAAAGTGACCATTTCGGCGTCACCTTTCTTTATCCACCAAAACTATGTTTTTTTCGCTCAAATTTTTCCCAAATATGTTTATATGGTTTATAGGTCATAATGGGAGGTTTCTGCGGGAAAACCTTTCCGTGAAATTTTCGGACCAAAAGTGACCATATCAGCGTCACCTTCCTTTATCCACCAAAACTTTGTTTTTTTCGCTCAAATTTGTCCCAAACATGTTTATATGGTTTATAGGTCATAATGGGAGGTTTCTGTGCGAAAAGCTTTCCGTGAAATTTTCGGACCAAAAGGTGACCATATCGGCGTCACGTTTCTGTATCCACCAAAACTGTGTTGTTTTCGCTCAAATGTGTCCCAAACATGTTTATATGATTTATAGGTCATAATGGGAGGTTTCTGCGCGAAAAGTTTTCCGTGAAATTTTCGGACCAAAAGTGACCATATCGGCGTCACCTTTCTTTATCGACCAACACTGTGTTGTTTTCGCTCAAATGTGTCCCAAACATGTTTATATGGTTTATAGGTCATAATAGGACGTTTCTGCGTGAAAAGCTTTCTGTGAAATTTTCGGACCAAAAGTGACCATATCAGCGTCACCTTTATTTATCCACCAAAACTTTGTTGTTTTCGCTCAGATGTGTCCCAAACATGTTTATATGGTTTATAGGTCATAATGGGAGCTTTCTGCGAGAAAAGCTTTCCGTGAAATTTTCGGAGCAAAAGTGACCATTTCGGCGTCACCTTTCTTTATCCACCAAAACTTTGTTTTTTTCGCTCAAATTTGTCCCAAATATGTTTATATGGTTTATAGGTCATAATGGGAGGTTTCTGCGCGAAAAGTTTTCCGTGAAATTTTCGGACCAAAAGTGACCATATCGGCGTCACCTTTCTTTATCCACCAAAACTGTGTTGTTTTGGCTCAAATTTGTCCCAAACATGTTTATATGGTTTATAGGTCATAATGGGAAGTTTCTGTGCGAAAAGCTTTCCGTGAAATTTTCGGACCAAAAGTACAATATCGGCGTCACCTTTCTTTATCCACCAAAACTGTGTTGTTTTTGCTCAAATGTGTCCCAAACATGTTTATATGGTTTATAGGTCATTATGGGAGGTTTCTGCGTGAAAACCTTTCCGTGAAATTTTCGGACCAAAAGTGACCATATCGGCGTCACCTTTCTTTATCCACCAAAACTTTGTTTTTTTCGCTCAAATTTGTCCCAAACATGTTTATATGGTTTATAGGTCATAATGGGAGGTTTCTGTGCGAAAAGCTTTCCGTGAAATTTTCGGACCAAAAGTGACCATATCGGCGTCACGTTTCTGTATCCACCAAAACTGTGTTGTTTTCGCTCAAATGTGTCCCAAACATGTTTATATGATTTATAGGTCATAATGGGAGGTTTCTGCGCGAAAAGTTTTCCGTGAAATTTTCGGACCAAAAGTGACCATATCGGTCTCACCTTTCTTTATCGACCAAAACTGTGTTGTTTTCGCTCAAATGTGTCCCAAACATGTTTATATGGTTTATAGGTCATAATAGGAGGTTTCTGCGTGAAAAGCTTTCTGTGAAATTTTCGGACCAAAAGTGACCATATCAGCGTCACCTTTATTTATCCACCAAAACTTTGTTGTTTTCGCTCAGATGTGTCCCAAACATGTTTATATGGTTTATAGGTCATAATGGGAGCTTTCTGCGAGAAAAGCTTTCCGTGAAATTTTCGGAGCAAAAGTGACCATTTCGGCGTCACCTTTCTTTATCTACCAAAACTTTGTTTTTTTCGCTCAAATTTGTCCCAAATATGTTTATATGGTTTATAGGTCATAATGGGAGGTTTCTGCGCGAAAAGTTTTCCGTGAAATTTTCGGACCAAAAGTGACCATATCGGCGTCACCTTTCTTTATCCATCAAAACTGTGTTGTTTTGGCTCAAATTTGTCCCAAACATGTTTATATGGTTTATAGGTCATAATGGGAAGTTTCTGTGCGAAAAGCTTTCCGTGAAATTTTCGGACCAAAAGTACAATATCGGCGTCACCTTTCTTTATCCACCAAAACTGTGTTGTTTTTGCTCAAATGTGTCCCAAACATGTTTATATGGTTTATATGTCATTATGGGAGGTTTCTGCGTGAAAACCTTTCCGTGAAATTTTCGGACCAAAAGTGACCATATCGGCGTCACCTTTCTTTATCCACCAAAACTTTGTTTTTTTCGCTCAAATTTGTCCCAAACATGTTTATATGGTTTATAGGTCATAATGGGAGGTTTCTGTGCGAAAAGCTTTCCGTGAAATTTTCGGACCAAAAGTGACCATATCGGCGTCACGTTTCTGTATCCACCAAAACTGTGTTGTTTTCGCACAAATGTGTCCCAAACATGTTTATATGATTTATAGGTCATAATGGGAGGTTTCTGCGCGAAAAGTTTTCCGTGAAATTTTCGGACCAAAAGTGACCATATCGGCGTCACCTTTCTTTATCGACCAAAACTGTGTTGTTTTCGCTCAAATGTGTCCCAAACATGTTTATATGGTTTATAGGTCATAATAGGAGGTTTCTGCGTGAAAAGCTTTCCGTGAAATTTTCGGACCAAAAGTGACCATATCAGCGTCAACTTTCTTTATCCACCAAAACTTTGTTTTTTTCGCTCAAATTTGTCCCAAAATATGTTTATATGGTTTATCGGTCATAATGGGAGCTTTCTGCGAGAAAAGCTTTCCATGAAATTTTCGGAGCAAAAGTGACCATTTCGGCGTCACCTTTCTTTATCTACCAAAACTTTGTTGTTTCCGCTCAAATTTGTCCCAAACATGTTTATATGGTTTATAGGTCATAATGGGAGGTTTCTGCGCGAAAAGCTTTCCGTGAAATTTTCGGACCAAAAGTGACCATTTCGGCGTCACCTTTCTTTATCCACCAAAACTTTGTTTTTTTCGCTCAAATTTGTCCCAAAATATGTTTATATGGTTTATCGGTCATAATGGGAGCTTTCTGCGAGAAAAGCTTTCCATGAAATTTTCGGAGCAAAAGTGACCATTTCGGCGTCACCTTTCTTTATCTACCAAAACTTTGTTGTTTCCGCTCAAATTTGTCCCAAACATGTTTATATGGTTTATAGGTCATAATGGGAGGTTTCTGCGCGAAAAGCTTTCCGTGAAATTTTCGGACCAAAAGTGACCATATCGGCGTCACCTTTATTTATCCACCAAAACTGTTTTGTTTTCGCTCAAATGTGTCACAAACATGTTTATATGGTTTATAGGTCATATTGGGAGCTTTGTGCGCGAAAAGCTTTCCGCGAAATTTTCGGAGCAAAAGTGACCATATCGGCGTCACCTTTCATTATCCACCAAAACTGTGTTGTTTTCGCTGAAATGTGTCCTAAACATGTTTATATGGTTTATAGGTCATAATAGGAGCTTTGTCCGTGAAAAGCTTTCCGTGAAATTTTCGGACCAAAAGTGACCATATCAGCGTCACCTTTCTTTATCCACCAAAACTGTTTTGTTTTCGCTCAAATGTGTCCCGAACATGTTTATATGGTTTATAAGTCATAATGGGAGCTTTCTGCGACAAAAGCTTTCCGTAAAATTTTCGGAGCAAAAGTGACCATTTCGGCGTCACCTTTCTTTATCCACCAAAACGTTGTTGTTTTCGCTCAAATGTGTCCCAAACATGTTTATATGGTTTATAGGTCATAATGGCCATTTCGGCGTCACCTTTCTTTATCCACCAAAACTTTGTTGTTTTCGCTCAAATGTGTCACAAACATGTTTATATGGTTTATAGGTCATAATGGGAGGTTTCTGTGCGAAAAGCTTTCCGTGAAATTTTCGGACCAAAAGTGACCATATCGGCGTCACCTTTCTTTATCCACCAAAACTGTGTTGTTTTGGCTCAAATTTGTCCCAAACATGTTTATATGGTTTATAGGTCATAATGGGAGGTTTCTGTGCGAAAAGCTTTCCGTGAAATTTTCGGACCAAAAGTGACCATATCGGCGTCACCTTTCTTTATACACCGAAACTGTGTTGTTTTCGCTGAAATGTGTCCCAAACATGTTTATATGGTTTATAGGTCATAATGGGAGGTTTCTGTGTGAAAACCTTTCCGTGAAATTTTCGGACCAAAAGTGACCATATCGGCGTCACCTTTCTTTATCCACCAAAACTGTGTTGTTATCGCTCAAATGTGTCCCAAACATGTTTATATGGTTTATAGGTCATTATGGGAGCTTTCTGCGTGAAAAGCTTTCCGTGAAATTTTCGGACCAAAAGTGACCATATCGGCGTCACCTTTCTTTATCCACCAAAACTGTGTTGTTTTCGCTGAAATGTGTCCCAAACATGTTTATATGGTTTATAGGTCATAATGGGAGCTTTCTGCGAGAAAAGCTTTCCGTGAAATTTTCGGAGCAAAAGTGACCATATCGGCGTCACCTTTCTTTATCCACCAAAACTATGTTGTTTTCCCTCAAATGTGTCCCAAACATGTTTATATGGTTTATAGGTCATAATGGAAGCTTTGTGCGCGAAAAGTTTTCCGTGAAATTTTCGGACCAAAAGTGACCATATCGGCGTCACCTTTCTTTATAAACCAAAACTGTGTTGTTTTGGCTCAAATTTGTCTCAAACATGTTTATATGGTTTATAGGTCATAATGGGAGGTTTCTGCGCGAAAAACTTTCCGTTATATTTTCGGACCAAAAGTGACCATATCAGCGTCGCCTTTCTTTATCCACCAAAACTGTGTTGTTTTCGCTCTAATGTGTCCCTAACATGTTTATATGGTTTATAGGTCAAAATGGGAGCTTTCTGCGAGAAAAGCTTTCCGTAAAATTTTCGGAGCAAAAGTGACCATTTCGGCGTCACCTTTCTTTATCCACCAAAACTTTGTTGTTTTCGCTCAAATGTGTCACAAACATGTTTATATGGTTTATAGGTCATATTGGGAGCTTTGTGCGCGAAAAGCTTTCCGCGAAATTTTCGGACCAAAAGTGACCATATCGGCGTCACGTTTCTTTATCCACCAAAACTGTGTTGTTTTCGCTGAAATGTGTCCTAAACATGTTTATATGGTTTATAGGTCATAATGGGAGCTTTGTGCGCGAAAAGCTTTCCGTGAAATTTTCGGACCAAAAGTGACCATATCGGCGTCACCTTTCTTTATCCACCAAAACTTTGTTGTTTTCGCTTAAATGTGTCCTAAACATGTTTATATGGTTTATATCGGCGTCACCTTTCTTTATCCACCAAAACTGTGTTGTTTTCGCTCGAATATGTCCCAAACATGTTTATATGGTTTATAGGTCATAATAGGAGGTTTCTGCGCGAAAAGTTTTCCGTGAAATTTTCGGACCAAAAGTGACCATATCGGCGTCACCTTTCTTTATCCACCAAAACTGTGTTGTTTTCGCTCAAATGTGTCCCAAACATGTTTATATGGTTTATAGGTCATAATGGGAGCTTTCTGCATGAAAAGCTTTCCGTGAAATTTTCGGACCAAAAGTGACCATATCGGCGTCACCTTTCTTTATTCACCAAAACTGTATTGTTTTCGCTGAAATGTGTCCCAAACATGTTTATATGGTTTATAGGTCATAATCGGAGCTTTGTGCGCGAAAATCTTTCCGTGAAATTTTCGGACCAAAAGTGACCATATCGGCGTCACCTTTCTTTATCCACCAAAACTGTGTTGTTTTCGCTCAAATGTGTCCCAATCATGATTATATGGTTTATAGGTCATAATGGGAGGTTTTTTCGCGAAAAGCTTTCCGTGATATTTTCGGACCAAAAGTGACCATATCGGCGTCACCTTTCTTTATCCACCAAAACTGTATTGTTTTCGCTCAAATGTGTCCCAAACATGTTTATATGGTTTATAGGTCATAATGGGAGCTTTGTCCGCGAAAAGCTTTCCGTGAAATTTTCGGATCAAAAGTGACCATATCGGCGTCACCTTTCTTTATTCACAAAAACTGTGTTGTTTTTGCTCAAATGTGTCCCAAAGATGTTTATATGGTTTATAGGTCATAATAGGAGCTTTGTGCGCGAAAAGCTTTCCGTGAAATTTTCGGACCAAAAGTGACCATATCGGCGTCACCTTTCTTTATCCACCAAAACTGTGTTGGTTTCGCTCAAATGTGTCCCAAACATAATTATATGGTTTATAGGCTATAATCGGAGCTTTGTGCGCGAAAAGCTTTCCGTGAAATTTTCGGACCAAACCATATCGGCGTCACCTTTCTTAATCCACCAAAACTGTGTTGTTTTCACTTAAATGTGTCCGAAAGATGTTTAAATGGTTTATAGGTCATAATGGGAGCTTTCCGCGCGAAAAGCTTTCCGTGAAATTTTCGGACCAAAAGTGACCATATCGGCGTCACCTTTATTTATCCACCAAAGCTGTGGTGTTTTCGCTCAAATGTGTCCCAAACATATTTATATGGTTTATAGGTCATAATGGGAGCTTTCTGCGTGAAAAGCTTTCCGTGAAATTTTCGGACCAAAAGTAACCATATCGGCATCACATTTCTTTATCCACCAAAACTGTGTTGTTTTCTCTCAAATGTGTCCCAAACATGTTTATATGGTTTATAGGTCATAATCGGAGCTTTGTGCGCGAAAATCTTTCCGTGAAATTTTCGGACCAAAAGTGACCATATCGGCGTCACCTTTCTTTATCCACCAAAACTGTGTTGTTTTCGCTCAAATGTGTCCCAAACATGATTATATGGTTTATAGGTCATAATGGGAGGTTTTTGCGCGAAAAGCTTTCCGTGATATTTTCGGACCAAAAGTGACCATATCGGCGACACCTTTCTTTATCCACCAAAACTGTATTGTTTTCGCTCAAATGTGTCCCAAACATGTTTATATGGTTTATAGGTCATAATGGGAGCTTTGTGCGCGAAAAGCTTTCCGTGAAATTTTCGGATCAAAAGTGACCATATCGGCGTCACCTTTCTTTATTCACAAAAACTGTGTTGTTTTTGCTCAAATGTGTCCCAAAGATGTTTATATGGTTTATAGGTCATAATGGGAGCTTTGTGCGCGAAAAGCTTTCCGTGAAATTTTCGGACCAAAAGTGACCATATCGGCGTCACCTTTCTTTATCCACCAAAACTGTGTTGGTTTCGCTCAAATGTGTCCCAAACATAATTATATGGTTTATAGGCTATAATCGGAGCTTTGTGCGCGAAAAGCTTTCCGTGAAATTTTCGGACCAAACCATATCGGCGTCACCTTTCTTAATCCACCAAAACTGTGTTGTTTTCACTTAAATGTGTCCGAAAGATGTTTAAATGGTTTATAGGTCATAATGGGAGCTTTCCGCGCGAAAAGCTTTCCGTGAAATTTTCAGACCAAAAGTGACCATATCGGCGTCACCTTTATTTATCCACCAAAACTGTGTTGTTTTCGCTCAAATGTGTCCCAAACATATTTATATGGTTTATAGGTCATAATGGGAGCTTTCTGCGTGAAAAGCTTTCCGTGAAATTTTCGGACCAAAAGTGACCATATCGGCATCACATTTCTTTATCCACCAAAACTGTGTTGTTTTCTCTCTAATGTGTCCCAAACATGTTTATATGGTTTATAGGTCATAATGGGAGCTTTCTGCGTGAAAAGCTTTCCGTGAAATTTTCGTACCAAAAGTGACCATATCGGCGTCACCTTTCTTAATCCACCAAAACTGTGTAGTTTTCACTTAAATGTGTCCCAAAGATGTTTATATGGTTTATATGTCATAATGGGATCTTTCTACGCGAAAAGCTTTCCGTGATATTTTCGGACCAAAAGTGACCATATCGGCGTCACCTTTCTTTATCCACCAAAACTGTGTTGTTTTCACTCAAATGTTTCCCAAACATGTTTATATGGTTTATAGGTCATAATCGGAGCTTTCTGCGCGAAATGCTTTCCGTGAAATTTTCGGACCAAAAGTGACCATATCGGCGTCACCTATATTTATTCACCAAAACTGTGTTGTTTTCGCTCAAATCTGTCCCAAACATATTTATATTGTTTATAGGTCATAATGGGAGCTTTCTGCGTGAAAAGCTTTCTGTGAAATTTTCGGACCAAAAGTGACCATATCGGCATCACCTTTCTTTATCCACTAAAACTGTGTTGTTTTCTCGCAAATGTGTCCCAAATATGTTTATATGGTTTATAGGTCATAATCGGAGCTTTGTGCGCGAAAATCTTTCCGTGAAATTTTCGTACCAAAAGTGACCATATCGGCGTCACCTTTCTTTATCCACCAAAACTGTGTTGTTTTCGCTCAAATGTGTCCCAAACATGATTATATGGTTTATAGGTCATAATGGGAGGTTTTTGCGCGAAAAGCTTTCCGTGATATTTTCGGACCAAAAGTGACCATATCGGCGTCACCTTTCTTTATTCACAAAAACTGTGTTGTTTTTGCTCAAATGTGTCCCAAAGATGTTTATATGGTTTATAGGTCATAATGGGAGCTTTGTGCGCGAAAAGCTTTCCGTGAAATTTTCGGACCAAAAGTGACCATATCGGCGTCACCTTTCTTTATCCACCAAAACTGTGTTGGTTTCGCTCAAATGTGTCCCAAACATAATTATATGGTTTATAGGCTATAATCGGAGCTTTGTGCGCGAAAAGCTTTCCGTGAAATTTTCGGACCAAACCATATCGGCGTCACCTTTCTTAATCCACCAAAACTGTGTTGTTTTCACTTAAATGTGTCCGAAAGATGTTTAAATGGTTTATAGGTCATAATGGGAGCTTTCCGCGCGAAAAGCTTTCCGTGAAATTTTCAGACCAAAAGTGACCATATCGGCGTCACCTTTATTTATCCACCAAAACTGTGTTGTTTTCGCTCAAATGTGTCCCAAACATATTTATATGGTTTATAGGTCATAATGGGAGCTTTCTGCGTGAAAAGCTTTCCGTGAAATTTTCGGACCAAAAGTGACCATATCGGCATCACATTTCTTTATCCACCAAAACTGTGTTGTTTTCTCTCTAATGTGTCCCAAACATGTTTATATGGTTTATAGGTCATAATGGGAGCTTTCTGCGTGAAAAGCTTTCCGTGAAATTTTCGTACCAAAAGTGACCATATCGGCGTCACCTTTCTTAATCCACCAAAACTGTGTAGTTTTCACTTAAATGTGTCCCAAAGATGTTTATATGGTTTATATGTCATAATGGGATCTTTCTACGCGAAAAGCTTTCCGTGATATTTTCGGACCAAAAGTGACCATATCGGCGTCACCTTTCTTTATCCACCAAAACTGTGTTGTTTTCACTCAAATGTTTCCCAAACATGTTTATATGGTTTATAGGTCATAATCGGAGCTTTCTGCGCGAAATGCTTTCCGTGAAATTTTCGGACCAAAAGTGACCATATCGGCGTCACCTATATTTATTCACCAAAACTGTGTTGTTTTCGCTCAAATCTGTCCCAAACATATTTATATTGTTTATAGGTCATAATGGGAGCTTTCTGCGTGAAAAGCTTTCTGTGAAATTTTCGGACCAAAAGTGACCATATCGGCATCACCTTTCTTTATCCACTAAAACTGTGTTGTTTTCTCGCAAATGTGTCCCAAATATGTTTATATGGTTTATAGGTCATAATCGGAGCTTTGTGCGCGAAAATCTTTCCGTGAAATTTTCGTACCAAAAGTGACCATATCGGCGTCACCTTTCTTTATCCACCAAAACTGTGTTGTTTTCGCTCAAATGTGTCCCAAACATGATTATATGGTTTATAGGTCATAATGGGAGGTTTTTGCGCGAAAAGCTTTCCGTGATATTTTCGGACCAAAAGTGACCATATCGGCGTCACCTTTCTTTATTCACAAAAACTGTGTTGTTTTTGCTCAAATGTGTCCCAAAGATGTTTATATGGTTTATAGGTCATAATGGGAGCTTTGTGCGCGAAAAGCTTTCCGTGAAATTTTCGGACCAAAAGTGACCATATCGGCGTCACCTTTCTTTATCCACCAAAACTGTGTTGGTTTCGCTCAAATGTGTCCCAAACATAATTATATGGTTTATAGGCTATAATCGGAGCTTTGTGCGCGAAAAGCTTTCCGTGAAATTTTCGGACCAAACCATATCGGCGTCACCTTTCTTAATCCACCAAAACTGTGTTGTTTTCACTTAAATGTGTCCGAAAGATGTTTAAATGGTTTATAGGTCATAATGGGAGCTTTCCGCGCGAAAAGCTTTCCGTGAAATTTTCAGACCAAAAGTGACCATATCGGCGTCACCTTTATTTATCCACCAAAACTGTGTTGTTTTCGCTCAAATGTGTCCCAAACATATTTATATGGTTTATAGGTCATAATGGGAGCTTTCTGCGTGAAAAGCTTTCCGTGAAATTTTCGGACCAAAAGTGACCATATCGGCATCACATTTCTTTATCCACCAAAACTGTGTTGTTTTCTCTCTAATGTGTCCCAAACATGTTTATATGGTTTATAGGTCATAATGGGAGCTTTCTGCGTGAAAAGCTTTCCGTGAAATTTTCGTACCAAAAGTGACCATATCGGCGTCACCTTTCTTAATCCACCAAAACTGTGTAGTTTTCACTTAAATGTGTCCCAAAGATGTTTATATGGTTTATATGTCATAATGGGATCTTTCTACGCGAAACGCTTTCCGTGATATTTTCGGACCAAAAGTGACCATATCGGCGTCACCTTTCTTTATCCACCAAAACTGTGTTGTTTTCACTCAAATGTTTCCCAAACATGTTTATATGGTTTATAGGTCATAATGGGAGCTTTCTGCGCGAAATGCTTTCCGTGAAATTTTCGGACCAAAAGTGACCATATCGGCGTCACCTATATTTATTCACCAAAACTGTGTTGTTTTCGCTCAAATCTGTCCCAAACATATTTATATTGTTTATAGGTCATAATGGGAGCTTTCTGCGTGAAAAGCTTTCTGTGAAATTTTCGGACCAAAAGTGACCATATCGGCATCACCTTTCTTTATCCACTAAAACTGTGTTGTTTTCTCGCAAATGTGTCCCAAATATGTTTATATGGTTTATAGGTCATAATCGGAGCTTTGTGCGCGAAAATCTTTCCGTGAAATTTTCGTACCAAAAGTGACCATATCGGCGTCACCTTTCTTTATCCACCAAAACTGTGTTGTTTTCGCTCAAATGTGTCCCAAACATGATTATATGGTTTATAGGTCATAATGGGAGGTTTTTGCGCGAAAAGCTTTCCGTGATATTTTCGGACCAAAAGTGACCATATCGGCGTCACCTTTCTATATCAACCAAAACTGTGTTGTTTTCGTTAAAATGTGTCCCAAACATGTTTATATGGTTTATAGGTCATAATGGGAGCTTTGTGCGCGAAAAGCTTTCCGTGAAATTTTCGGATCAAAAGTGACCATATCGGCGTCACCTTTCTTTATTCACAAAAACTGTGTTGTTTTTGCTCAAATGTGTCCCAAAGATGTTTATATGGTTTATAGGTCATAATGGGAGCTTCGTGCGCGAAAAGCTTTCCGTGAAATTTTCCGACCAAAAGTGACCATATCGGCGTCACCTTTCTTTATCCACCAAAACTGTGTTGGTTTCGCTCAAATGTGTCCCAAACATAAATATATGGTTTATAGGCTATAATCGGAGCTTTTTGCGCGAAAAGCTTTCCGTGAAATTTTCGTACCAAACCATATCGGCGTCACCTTTCTTAATCCACCAAAACTGTGTTGTTTTCACTTAAATGTGTCCGAAAGATGTTTAAATGGTTTATAGGTCATAATGGGAGCTTTCCGCGCGAAAAGCTTTCCGTGAAATTTTCGGACCAAAAGTGACCATATCGGCGTCACCTTCATTTATCCACCAAAACTGTGGTGTTTTCGCTCAAATGTGTCCCAAACATATATATATGGTTTATAGGTCATAATGGGAGCTTTCTGCGTGAAAAGCTTTCCGTGAAATTTTCGGACCAAAAGTGACCATATCGGCATCACATTTCTTTATCCACCAAAACTGTGTTGTTTTCTCTCAAATGTGTCCCAAACATGTTTATATGGTTTATAGGTCATAATCGGAGCTTTGTGCGCGAAAATCTTTCCGTGAAATTTTCGTACCAAAAGTGACCATATCGGCGTCACCTTTCTTAATCCACCAAAACTGTGTAGTTTTCACTTAAATGTGTCCCAAAGATGTTTATATGGTTTATATGTCATAATGGGAGCTTTCTGCACAAAAGCTTTCCCTGAAATTTTCGGACTAAAAGTGACCATATCGACGTCACCTTTCTTTATCCACCAAATCTTTGTTGTTTTCGCTCAAATGTGTCCCAAACATGTTTATATGGTTTATAGGTCATAATGGGAGCATTCTGCGCGAAAAGCTTTACGTGAAATTTCCGGACCAAAAGTGACCATATCGGCGTCACCTTTCTTTATCCACCAAAACTGTGTTGTTTTCGCTCAAATGTTTCCCAAACATGTTTATATGGTTTATAGGTCATAATGGGAGCTTTCTATGCGAAAAGCTTTCCGTGAAATTTTCGGACCAAAAGTGACCATATCGGCGTCACCTTTCTTTATCCACCAAAACTGTGTTGTTTTCTCTCAAATGTGTCCCAAACATGTTTATATGGTTTATAGGTCATAATCAGAGCTTTGTGCGCGAAAATCTTTCCGTGAAATTTTCGTACCAAAAGTGACCATATCGGCGTCACCTTTCTTTATCCACCAAAACTGTGTTGTTTTCGCTCAAATGTGTCCCAAACATGTTTATATGGTTTATAGGTCGTAATGGCATGTTTCTGCGCGAAAAGCTTTCCGTGAAATTTTCGGACCAAAAGTGACCATATCGGCGTCACCTTTCTTTATACACCAAAACTGTGTTGTTTTCGCTCAAATGTGTCCCAAACATGTTTATATGGTTTATAGGTCATAATTGGAGCTTTCTGCGCGAAAACCTTTCCGTGAAATTTTCGGACCAAAAGTGACCATATCGGCGTCACCTTTCTTTATACACCAAAACTGTGTTGTTTTCGCTCAAATGTGTCCCAAACATGTTTATATGGTTTATAGGTCATAATGGGAGCTTTCTGTGCGAAAAGCTTTCCGTGAAATTTTCGGAACAAAAGTGACCATATCGGCGTCACCTTTCTTTATACACCAAAACTGTGTTGTTTTCGCTCAAATGTGTCCCAAACATGTTTATATGGTTTATAGGTCATAATTGGAGCTTTCTGCGCGAAAAGCTTTCCGTGAAATTTTCGGACCAAAAGTGACCATATCGGCGTCACCTTTCTTTATACACCAAAACTGTGTTGTTTTCGCTCAAATGTTTCCCAAACATGTCTATAAGGTTTATAGGTCGTAATGGGAGGTTTCTGCGCGAAAAGCTTTCCGTGAAATTTTCGGACCAAAAGTGACCATTTCGGCGTTACCTTTCTTTATCCACCAAAACTGTGTTGTTTTCACTCAAATTTGTCCCAAACATGTTTATATGGTTTATAGGTCATAATGGGAGGTTTCTGCGCGAAAAGCTTTCCGTGAAATTTTCGGACCAAAAGTGACCATATCGGCGTCACCTTTCTTTATACACCAAAACTGTGTTGTTTTCGCTCAAATGTGTCCCAAATATGTCTATAAGGTTTATAGGTCGTAATGGGAGGTTTCTGCGCGAAAAGCTTTCCGTGAAATTTTCTGACCAAAAGCTACCATATCGGCGTCACCTTTCTTTATCCACCAAAACTGTGTTGTTTTCGCTCAAATGTGTCCCAAACATGTTTATATGGTTTATAGGTCATAATGAGAGCTTTCTGCGCGAAAATCTTTACGTGAAATTTTCGGACCAAAAGTGACCATTTCGGCGTCACCTTTTTTAATCCACCAAAACTGTGTTGTTTTCGCTAAAATGTGTCCCAAACATGTTTATATGGTTTATAGGTCATAATAGGAGGTTTCTGCGCCAAAAGCTTTCCGTGATATGTTCGGACCAAAAGTGACCATATCGGCGTCACCTTTCTTTATCCACCAAAACTGTGTTGTTTTCGCTTAAATGTGTCCCAAACATGTTTATATGGTTTATAGGTCGTAATGGCATGTTTCTGCGCGAAAAGATTTCCGTGAAATTTTCGGACCAAAAGTGACCATATCGGCGTCACCTTTTTTTATCCACCAAAACTGTGTTGTTTTCGCTCAAATGTGTCCCAAACATGTTTATATGGTTTATAGGTCATAATTGGAGCTTTCTGCGCGAAAAGCTTTCCGTGAAATTTTCGGACCAAAAGTGACCATATCGGCGTCACCTTTCTTTATACACCAAAACTGTGTTGTTTTCGCTCAAATGTGTCCTAAACATGTCTATAAGGTTTATATATCGTAATGGGAGGTTTCTGCGCGAAAATCTTTCCGTGAAATTTTCGGACCAAAAGTGACCATATCGGCGTCACCTTTCTTTATACACCAACACTGTGTTTTTTTCGCTCAAATTTGTCCCAAACATGTTTATATGGTTTATAGGTCACAATGGGAGGTTTCTGCGCGAAAAGCTTTCCGTGATATGTTCGGACCAAAAGTGACCATTTCGGCGTCACCTTTCTTTATCCACCAAATCTGTGTTGTTTTCGCTCAAATGTGTCCCAAACATGTTTATATGGTTTATAGGTCATAATGGGAGCTTTCTGCGCGAAAAGCTTTCCGTGAAATTTTCGGACCAAAAGTGACCATATCGGCATAATCTTTCTTTATCCACCAAAACTGTGTTGTTTTCGCTCAAATGTGTCCCAAACATGTCTATAAGGTTTATAGGTCATAATGGGAGCTTTCTGCGCGAAAAGCTTTCCGTGAAATTTTCGGACCAAAAGTGACCATTTCGGTGTCACCTTTCTTTATCCACCAAAACTGTGTTGTTTTCGCTCAAATTTGTCCCAAAGATGTTTATATGGTTTATAGGTCATAATGGCATGTTTCTGCGCGAAAAGCTTTCCGTGAAATTTTCGGACCAAAAGTGACCATATCGGCGTCACCTTTCTTTATCCACCAAAACTGTGTTGTTATCACTCAAATGTGTCCCAAACATGTTTATATGGTTTATAGGTCATAATGGGAGCTTTCTGTGCGAAAAGCTTTCCGTTAAATTTTCGGACCAAAAGTGACCATATCGGCGTCACCTTTCTTTATACACCAAAACTGTGTTGTTTTCGCTCAAATGTGTCCCAAACATGTTTATATGGTTTATAGGTCATAATGGGAGCTTTCTGCGCGAAAAGCTTTCCGTGAAATTTTCGGACCAAAAGTGACCATATCGGCGTCACCTTTCTTTATCCACCAAAACTGTGTTGTTATCGCTCAAATGTGTCCCAAACATGTTTATATGGTTTATAGGTCATAATGGGAGCTTTCTGTGCGAAAAGCTTTCCGTGAAATTTTCGGACCAAAAGTGACCATATCGGCGTCACCTTTCTTTATCCACCAAAATTGTGTTGTTTTCGCTCAAATGTGTCCCAAACATGTTTATATGGTTAATAGGTCATAATGGGAGCTTTCTGCGCGAAAAGCTTTACGTGAAATTTTCGGACCAAAAGTGAGCATTTCGGCGTCACCTTTTTTTATCCACCAAAACTGTGTTGTTTTCGCTCAAATGTGTCCCAAACATGTTTATATGGTTTATAGGTCGTAAGGGGAGCTTTCTGCGCCAAAAGCTTTCCTTGAAATTTTCGGACCAAAAGTGACCATATCGGCGTCACCTTTCTTTATCCACCAAAACTGTGTTGTTTTCGCTCAAATGTGTCCCAAACATGTTTATATGGTTAATAGGTCATAATGGGAGCTTTCTGCGCGAAAAGCTTTACGTGAAATTTTCGTACCAAAAGTGACCATATCGGCGTCACCTTTCTTTATACACCAAAACTGTGTTGTTTTCGCTCAAATGTGTTCCAAACATGTTTATATGGTTTATAGGTCATAATGGGAGCTTTCTGCGCGAAAAGCTTTCCGTGAAATTTTCGGACCAAAAGTGACCATATCGGCGTCACCTTTCTTTATACACCAAAACTGTGTTGTTTTCGCTCAAATGTGTCCCAAACATGTTTATATGGTTTATAGTTCATAATGGGAGCTTTCTGCGCGAAAAGCTTTCCGTGAAATTTTCGGGCCAAAAGTGACCATATTGGTGTCACCTTTCTTTATTCACCAAAACTGTGTTGTTTTCGCTCAAATTTGTCCCAAACATGTTTATATGGTTTACAGGTCATAATGGGAGCTTTCTGCGCGAAAAGCTTTCCGTGAAATTTTTGTACCAAAAGTGACTATATCGGCGTCACCTTTCTTTATCCACCAAAATTGTGTTGTTTTCGCTCAAATGTGTCCCAAACATAATTATATGGTTTATAGGTTATAATCGGAGCTTTGTGCGCGAAAAGCTTTCCGTGAAATTTTCGTACCAAAAGTGACCATATCGGCGTCACCTTTCTTAATCCACCAAAACTATGTTGTTTTCACTTAAATGTGTCCCAAAGATGTTTATATGGTTTATATGTCATAATGGGATCTTTCTGCGCGAAAAGCTTTCCGTGAAATTTTCGGACCAAAAGTGACCATATCGGCGTCACCTTTCTTTATACACCAAAACTGTGTTGTTTTTGCTCAAATGTGTCCCAAACATGTTTATATGGTTTATAGGTCATAATGGGAGCTTTCTGCGCGAAAAGCTTTCCGTGAAATTTTCGGACCAAAAGTGACCATATCGGCGTCACCTTTCTTTATACACCAAAACTGTGTTGTTTTCGCTCAAATGTGTCCCAAACATGTTTATATGGTTTATAGGTCATAATGGGAGCTTTCTGCGCGAAAAGCTTTCCTTGAAATTTTCGGACCAAAAGTGACCATATCGGCGTCACCTTTCTTTATACACCAAAACTGTGTTGTTTTCGCTCAAATGTGTCCCAAACATGTTTATATGGTTTATAGGTCATAATGGGAGCTTTCTGCGCGAAAAGCTTTCCGTGAAATTTTCGGACCAAAAGTGACCATATCGGCGTCACCTTTCTTTATACACCAAAACTGTGTTGTTTTCGCTCAAATGTGTCCCAAACATGTTTATATGGTTTATAGGTCATAATTGGAGCTTTCTGCGCGAAAAGCTTTCCGTGACATTTTCGAACCAAAAGTGACCATATCGGCGTCACCTTTCTTTATACACCAAAACTGTGTTGTTTTCGTTCAAATGTGTCCCAAACATGTTTATATGGTTTATAGATCGTAATGGGAGCTTTTTGCGCGAAAAGCTTTCCGTGAAATTTTCGGACCAAAAGTGACCATATCGGCGTCACCTTTCTTTATACACCAAAACTGTGTTGTTTTCGCTCAAATGTGTTCCAAACATGTTTATATGGTTTATAGGTCATAATGAGAGCTTTCTGCGCGAAAAGCTTTCCGTGAAATTTTCGGACCAAAAGTGACCATATCGGCGTCACCTTTCTTTATACACCAAAACTGTGTTGTTTTCGCTCAAATGTGTCCCAAACATGTTTATATGGTTTATAGGTCATAATGGGAGCTTTCTACGCGAAAATCTTTCCGTGAAATTTTCGGACCAAAAGTGACCATATCGGCGTCACCTTTCTTTATACACCAAAACTTTGTTGTTTTCGTTCAAATGTGTCCCAAACATGTTTATATGGTTTATAGGTCATAATGGGAGCTTTCTACGCGAAAAGCTTTCCTTGAAATTTTCGGACCAAAAGTGACCATATCGGCGTCACCTTTCTTTATCCACCAAAACTGTGTTGTTTTCGCTTAAATGTGTCCCAAACATGTTTATATGGTTTATAGGTCGTAATGGCATGTTTCTGCGCGAAAAGAATTCCGTGAAATTTTCGGACCAAAAGTGACCATATCGGCGTCACCTTTCTTTATACACCAAAACTGTGTTGTTTTCGCTCAATTGTGTCCCAAACATGTTTATATGGTTTATAGGTCATAATGGGAGCTTTCTGCGCGAAAAGCTTTCCGTGAAATTTTCGGACCAAAAGTGACCATATCGGCGTCACCTTTCTTTATACACCAAAACTGTGTTATTTTCGCTCAAATGTGTCCCAAACATGTTTATATGGTTTATAGGTCATAATGGGAGCTTTCTGCGCGAAAAGCTTTCCGTGAAATTTTCGGACCAAAAGTGACCATACGGCGTCACCTTTCTTTATACACCAAAACTGTGTTGTTTTCGCTCAAATGTGTCCCAAACATGTTTATATGGTTTATAGATCATAATGGGAGCTTTTTGCGTGAAAAGCTTTCCGTGAAATTTTTGGACCAAAAGTGACCATATTGGCGTCACCTTTCTTTATACACCAAAACTGTGTTGTTTTCGCTCAAATGTGTACCAAACATGTTTATATGGTTTATAGGTCATAATGGGAGCTTTCTGCGCGAAAAGCTTTCCGTGAAATTTTCGGACCAAAAGTGACCATATCGGCGTCACCTTTCTTTATACACCAAAACTGTGTTGTTTTCGCTAAAATGTGTCCCAAACATTTTTATATGGTTCATAGGTCATAATAGGAGGTTTCTGCGCCAAAAGCTTTCCGTGCTATGTTCGGACCAAAAGTGACCATATCGGCGTCACCTTTCTTTATCCACCAAAACTGTGTTGTTTTCGCTTAAATGTGTCCCAAACATGTTTATATGGTTTATAGGTCGTAATGGCATGTTTCTGCGCGAAAAGAATTCCGTGAAAATTTCGGACCAAAAGTGACCATATCGGCGTCACCTTTCTTTATACACCAAAACTGTGTTGTTTTCGCTCAATTGTGTCCCAAACATGTTTATATGGTTTATAGGTCATAATGGGAGCTTTCTGCGCGAAAAGCTTTCCGTGAAATTTTCGGACCAAAAGTGACCATATCGGCGTCACCTTTCTTTATACACCAAAACTGTGTTGTTTTCACTCAAATGTGTCCCAAACATGTTTATATGGTTTATAGGTCATAATTGGAGCTTTCTGCGCGAAAAGCTTTCCGTGAAATTTTCGGACCAAAAGTGACCATATCGGCGTCACCTTTCTTTATACACCAAAACTGTGTTGTTTTCGCTCAAATGTGTCCCAAACATGACTATAAGGTTTATAGGTCGTAATGGGAGGTTTCTGCGCGAAAAGCTTTCCGTGAAATTTTCGGACCAAAAGTGACCATTTCGGCGTCACCTTTCTTTATCCACCAAAACTGTATTGTTTTCGCTCAAATTTGTCCCAAACATGTTTATATGGTTTATAGGTCATAATGGGAGGTTTCTGCGCGAAAAGCTTTCCGCGAAATTTTCGGACCAAAAGTGACCATATCGGCGTCACCTTTCTTTATCCACCAAAACTGTGTTGTTATCCCTCAAATATGTCCCAAACATGTTTATATGGTTTATAGGTCATAATGGGAGCTTTCTGTGCGAAAAGCTTTCCGTGAAATTTTCTGACCAAAAGTGACCATATCGGCGTCACCTTTCTTTATCCACCAAAACTGTGTTGTTTTCGCTCAAATGTGTCCCAAACATGTTTATATGGTTTATCGGTCATAATGGGAGCTTTCTGCGAGAAAAGCTTTACGTGAAATTTTCGGACCAAAAGTGAGCATTTCGGCGTCACCTTCTTTTATCCACCAAAACTGTGTTGTTTTCGCTAAAATGTGTCCCAAACATGTTTATATGGTTTATAGGTCGTAATGGGAGCTTTCTGCGCCAAAAGCTTTCCGTGATATGTTCGGACCAAAAGTGACCATATCGGCGTCACCTTTCTTTATACACCAAAACTGTGTTGTTTTCGCTCAAATGTGTCCCAAACATGTTTATATGGTTTATAGGTCGTAATAGGAGCTTTTTGCGTGAAAAGTTTTGCGTGAAATTTTCGGACCAAAAGTGACCATATTGGCGTCACCTTTCTTTATACCACAAAACTGTGTTGTTTTCGCTCAAATGTGTACCAAACATGTTTATATGGTTTATAGGTCATAATGGGAGCTTTCTGTGCGAAAAGCTTTCCGTGAAATTTTCGAACCAAAAGTGACCATATCGGCGTCACCTTTCTTTATACACCAAAACTGTGTTGTTTTCGCTCAAATGTGTCCCAAACATGTTTATATGGTTTATAGGTCATAATTGGAGCTTTCTGCGCGAAATGCTTTCCGTGAAATTTTCGGACCAAAAGTGACCATATCGGCGTCACCTTTCTTTATACACCAAAACTGTGTTGTTTTCGCTCAAATGTGTCCCAAACATGTCTATAAGGTTTATAGGTCGTAATGGGAGGTTTCTGCGCGAAAAGCTTTCCGTGAAATTTTCGGACCAAAAGTGACCATTTCGGCGTCACCTTTCTTTATCCACCAAAACTGTGTTGTTTTCGCTCAAATGTGTCCCAAACATGTCTATAAGGTTTATAGGTCGTAATGGGAGATTTCTGCGCGAAAAGCTTTCCGTGAAATTTTCGGACCAAAAGTGACCATATCGGCGTCACCTTTCTTTATCCACCAAAACTGTGTTGTTTTCGCTCAAATTTGTCCCAAACATGTTTATATGGTTTATAGGTCATAATGGGAGCTTTCTGTGCGAAAAGCTTTCCGTGAAATTTTCGGACCAAAAGTGACCATTTCGGCGTCACCTTTCTTTATCCACCAAAACTGTGTTGTTTTCGCTGAAATTTATCCCAAACATGTTTATATGGTTTATAGGTCATAATGGGAGCTTTCTGCGCGAAAAGCTTTCCGTGAAATTTTCGGACCAAAAGTGAGCATATCGGCGTCACCTTTTTTTATCCACCAAAAATGTGTTGTTTTCGCTCAAATGTGTCCCAAACATGTTTATATGGTTTATAGGTCATAATGGGAGCTTTCTGTGCGAAAAGCTTTCCGTGAAATTTTCGGACCAAAAGTGACCATTTCGGCGTCACCTTTCTTTATCCACCAAAACTGTGTTGTTTTCGCTCAAATGTGTCCCAAACATGTTTATATGGTTTATAGGTCATAATGGGAGCTTTCTGCGCGAAACGCTTTACGTGAAATTTTCGGACTAAAAGTGAGCATTTCGGCGTCACCTTTTTTTATCCACCAAAACTGTATTGTTTTCGCTCAAATGTGTCCCAAACATGTTTATATAGTTTATAGGTCATAATCGGAGCTTTGTGCGCGAAAATCTTTCCGTGAATTTTTCGTACCAAAAGTGACCATATCGGCGTCACCTTTCTTAATCCACCAAAACTGTGTTGTTTTCCCTTAAATGTGTCCCAATGATGTTTATATGGTTTATATGTCATAATGGGATCTTTCTGCGCGAAAAGCTTTCCGTGAAATTTTCGGACCAAAAGTGACCATATCGGCGTCACCTTTCTTTATACACCAAAACTGTGTTGTTTTCGCTCAAATGTGTCCCAAACATGTTTATATGGTTTATAGGTCATAATGGGAGGTTTCTGCGCGAAAAGCTTTCCGTGAAATTTTCGGAACAAAAGTGACCATATCGGCGTCACCTTTCTTTATACACCAAAACTGTGTTGTTTTCGCTCAAATGTGTCCCAAACATGTTTATATGGTTTATAGGTCATAATGTGAGCTTTCTGCGCGAAAAGCTTTCCTTGAAATTTTCGGACCAAAAGTGACCATATCGGCGTCACCTTTCTTTATACACCAAAACTGTGTTGTTTTCGCTCAAATGTGTCCCAAACATGTTTATATGGTTTATAGGTCATAATCGGAGCTTTGTGCGCGAAAATCTTTCCGTGAATTTTTCGTACCAAAAGTGACCATATCGGCGTCACCTTTCTTAATCCACCAAAACTGTGTTGTTTTCACTTAAATGTGTCCCAATGATGTTTATATGGTTTATATGTCATAATGGGATCTTTCTGCGCGAAAAGCTTTCCGTGAAATTTTCGGACCAAAAGTGACCATATCGGCGTCACCTTTCTTTATACACCAAAACTGTGTTGTTTTCGCTCAAATGTGTCCCAAACATGTTTATATGGTTTATAGGTCATAATGGGAGCTTTCTGCGCGAAAAGCTTTCCGTGAAATTTTCGGAACAAAAGTGACCATATCGGCGTCACCTTTCTTTATACACCAAAACTGTGTTGTTTTCGCTCAAATGTGTCCCAAACATGTTTATATGGTTTATAGGTCATAATTGGAGTTTTCTGCGCGAAAAGCTTTCCGTGAAATTTTCGAACCAAAAGTGACCATATCGGCGTCACCTTTCTTTATACACCAAAACTGTGTTGTTATCGCTCAAATGTGTCCCAAACATGTTTATATGGTTTATAGGTCGTAATGGGAGCTTTTTGCGCGAAAAGCTTTCCGTGAAATTTTCGGACCAAAAGTGACCATATCGGCGTCACCTTTCTTTATACACCGAAACTGTGTTGTTTTCGTTCAAATGTGTCCCAAACATGTTTATATGGTTTATAGGTCATAATGAGAGTTTTCTGCGCGAAAAGCTTTCCGTGAAATTTTCGGACCAAAAGTGACCATATCGGCGTCACCTTCACCGAAACTGTGTTGTTTTCGCTCAAATGTGTCCCAAACATGTTTATATGGTTTATAGGTCATAATGGGAGCTTTCTGCGCGAAAAGCTTTCCGTGAAATTTTCGGACCAAAAGTGACCATATCGGCGTCACCTTTCTTTATACACCAAAACTGTGTTGTTTTCGTTCAAATGTGTCCCAAACATGTTTATATGGTTTATAGGTCATAATGGGAGCTTTCTGCGCGAAAAGCTTTCCTTGAAATTTTCGGACCAAAAGTGACCATATCGGCGTCACCTTTCTTTATACGCCAAAACTGTGTTGTTTTCGCTCAAATGTGTCCCAAACATGTTTATATGGTTTATAGGTCATAATGGGAGCTTTCTGCGCGAAAAGATTTCCGGTAAATTTTCGGACCAAAAGTGACCATATCGGCGTCACCTTTCTTTATCCACCAAAACTTTGTTCTTTTCGATCAAATGTGTCCCAAACATGTTTATATGGTTTATAGGTCATAATGGGAGCTTTGTGCGCGAAAAGCTTTCCGTGAAATTGTCGGACCAAAAGTGACCATATCGGCGTCACCTTTCTTTATCCACCAAAACTGTGTGGTTTTCGCTCAAATGTGTCCCAAACATGATTATATGGTTTGTAGGTCATAATCGGAGGTTTGTGCGCGAAAAGTTTTCCGTGAAATTGTCGGACCAAAAGTGACCATATCGGCGTCACCTTTCTTTATCCACCAAAACTGTGTTGCTTTCGCTCAAATGTGTCCCAAACATGATTATATGGTTTATACGTCATAATCGGAGGTTTGTGCGCGAAAAGCTTTCCGTGAAATTTTCGGACTAAAAGTGACCATATCGGCGTCACCTTTCTTTATCCACCAAAACTGTGTTGTTTTCGCTCAAATGTGTCCCAAACATGTTTATATGGTTTATAGGTCATAATGGGAGCTTTCTGCGCGAAAAGCTTTCCGTGAAATTTTCGGACCAAAAGTGACCATATCGGCGTCACCTTTCTTTATACACCAAAACTGTGTTGTTTTCGCTCAAATGTGTCCCAAACATGTTTATATGGTTTATAGGTCATAATCGGAGCTTTGTGCGCGAAAATCTTTCCGTGAATTTTTCGTACCAAAAGTGACCATATCGGCGTCACCTTTCTTAATCCACCAAAACTGTGTTGTTTTCACTTAAATGTGTCCCAATGATGTTTATATGGTTTATATGTCATAATGGGATCTTTCTGCGCGAAAAGCTTTCCGTGAAATTTTCGGACCAAAAGTGACCATATCGGCGTCACCTTTCTTTATACACCAAAACTGTGTTGTTTTCGCTCAAATGTGTCCCAAACATGTTTATATGGTTTATAGGTCATAATGGGAGGTTTCTGCGCGAAAAGCTTTCCGTGAAATTTTCGGAACAAAAGTGACCATATCGGCGTCACCTTTCTTTATACACCGAAACTGTGTTGTTTTCGCTCAAATGTGTCCCAAACATGTTTATATGGTTTATAGGTCATAATTGGAGTTTTCTGCGCGAAAAGCTTTCCGTGAAATTTTCGAACCAAAAGTGACCATATCGGCGTCACCTTTCTTTATACACCAAAACTGTGTTGTTATCGCTCAAATGTGTCCCAAACATGTTTATATGGTTTATAGGTCGTAATGGGAGCTTTTTGCGCGAAAAGCTTTCCGTGAAATTTTCGGACCAAAAGTGACCATATCGGCGTCACCTTTCTTTATACACCGAAACTGTGTTGTTTTCGTTCAAATGTGTCCCAAACATGTTTATATGGTTTATAGGTCATAATGAGAGTTTTCTGCGCGAAAAGCTTTCCGTGAAATTTTCGGACCAAAAGTGACCATATCGGCGTCACCTTTCTTTATACACCGAAACTGTGTTGTTTTCGCTCAAATGTGTCCCAAACATGTTTATATGGTTTATAGGTCATAATGGGAGCTTTCTGCGCGAAAAGCTTTCCGTGAAATTTTCGGACCAAAAGTGACCATATCGGCGTCACCTTTCTTTATACACCAAAACTATGTTGTTTTCGTTCAAATGTGTCCCAAACATGTTTATATGGTTTATAGGTCATAATGGGAGCTTTCTGCGCGAAAAGCTTTCCTTGAAATTTTCGGACCAAAAGTGACCATATCGGCGTCACCTTTCTTTATACACCAAAACTGTGTTATTTTCGCTCAAATGTGTCCCAAACATGTTTATATGGTTTATAGGTCATAATGGGAGCTTTCTGCGCGAAAAGATTTCCGGTAAATTTTCGAACCAAAAGTGACCATATCGGCGTCACCTTTCTTTATCCACCAAAACTTTGTTCTTTTCGATCAAATGTGTCCCAAACATGTTTATATGGTTTATAGGTCATAATGGGAGCTTTGTGCGCGAAAAGCTTTCCGTGAAATTGTCGGACCAAAAGTGACCATATCGGCGTCACCTTTCTTTATCCACCAAAACTGTGTGGTTTTCGCTCAAATGTGTCCCAAACATGATTATATGGTTTGTAGGTCATAATCGGAGGTTTGTGCGCGAAAAGTTTTCCGTGAAATTGTCGGACCAAAAGTGACCATATCGGCGTCACCTTTCTTTATCCACCAAAACTGTGTTGCTTTCGCTCAAATGTGTCCCAAACATGATTATATGGTTTATACGTCATAATCGGAGGTTTGTGCGCGAAAAGCTTTCCGTGAAATTTTCGGACTAAAAGTGACCATATCGGCGTCACCTTTCTTTATCCACCAAAACTGTGTTGTTTTCGCTCAAATGTGTCCCAAACATGTTTATATGGTTTATAGGTCATAATGGGAGCTTTCTGCACGAAAAGCTTTCCGTGAAATTTTCGGACCAAAAGTGACCATATCGGCGTCACCTTTCTTTATACACCAAAACTGTGTTGTTTTCGCTCAAATGTGTCCCAAACATGTTTATATGGTTTATAGGTCATAATCGGAGCTTTGTGCGCGAAAATCTTTCCGTGAATTTTTCGTACCAAAAGTGACCATATCGGCGTCACCTTTCTTAATCCACCAAAACTGTGTTGTTTTCACTTAAATGTGTCCCAATGATGTTTATATGGTTTATATGTCATAATGGGTTCTTTCTGCGCGAAAAGCTTTCCGTGAAATTTTCGGACCAAAAGTGACCATATCGGCGTCACCTTTCTTTATACACCAAAACTGTGTTGTTTTCGCTCAAATGTGTCCCAAACATGTTTATATGGTTTATAGGTCATAATGGGAGCTTTCTGCGCGAAAAGCTTTCCGTGAAATTTTCGGAACAAAAGTGACCATATCGGCGTCACCTTTCTTTATACACCAAAACTGTGTTGTTTTCGCTCAAATGTGTCCCAAACATGTTTATATGGTTTATAGGTCATAATTGGAGTTTTCTGCGCGAAAAGCTTTCCGTGAAATTTTCGAACCAAAAGTGACCATATCGGCGTCACCTTTCTTTATACACCAAAACTGTGTTGTTATCGCTCAAATGTGTCCCAAACATGTTTATATGGTTTATAGGTCGTAATGGGAGCTTTTTGCGCGAAAAGCTTTCCGTGAAATTTTCGGACCAAAAGTGACCATATCGGCGTCACCTTTCTTTATACACCAAAACTGTGTTGTTTTCGTTCAAATGTGTCCCAAACATGTTTATATGGTTTATAGGTCATAATGAGAGTTTTCTGCGCGAAAAGCTTTCCGTGAAATTTTCGGACCAAAAGTGACCATATCGGCGTCACCTTTCTTTATACACCGAAACTGTGTTGTTTTCGCTCAAATGTGTCCCAAACATGTTTATATGGTTTATAGGTCATAATGGGAGCTTTCTGCGCGAAAAGCTTTCCGTGAAATTTTCGGACCAAAAGTGACCATATCGGCGTCACCTTTCTTTATACGCCGAAACTGTGTTGTTTTCGTTCAAATGTGTCCCAAACATGTTTATATGGTTTATAGGTCATAATGGGAGCTTTCTGCGCGAAAAGCTTTCCGTGAAATTTTCGGACCAAAAGTGACCATATCGGCGTCACCTTTCTTTATACGCCGAAACTGTGTTGTTTTCGCTCAAATGTGTCCCAAACATGTTTATATGGTTTATAGGTCATAATGGGAGCTTTCTGCGCGAAAAGCTTTCCGTGAAATTTTCGGACCAAAAGTGACCATATCGGCGTCACCTTTCTTTATACACCAAAACTATGTTGTTTTCGTTCAAATGTGTCCCAAACATGTTTATATGGTTTATAGGTCATAATGGGAGCTTTCTGCGCGAAAAGCTTTCCTTGAAATTTTCGGACCAAAAGTGACCATATCGGCGTCACCTTTCTTTATACACCAAAACTGTGTTATTTTCGCTCAAATGTGTCCCAAACATGTTTATATGGTTTATAGGTCATAATGGGAGCTTTCTGCGCGAAAAGATTTCCGGTAAATTTTCGGACCAAAAGTGACCATATCGGCGTCACCTTTCTTTATCCACCAAAACTTTGTTCTTTTCGATCAAATGTGTCCCAAACATGTTTATATGGTTTATAGGTCATAATGGGAGCTTTGTGCGCGAAAAGCTTTCCGTGAAATTGTCGGACCAAAAGTGACCATATCGGCGTCACCTTTCTTTGTCCACCAAAACTGTGTGGTTTTCGCTCAAATGTGTCCCAAACATGATTATATGGTTTGTAGGTCATAATCGGAGGTTTGTGCGCGAAAAGTTTTCCGTGAAATTGTCGGACCAAAAGTGACCATATCGGCGTCACCTTTCTTTATCCACCAAAACTGTGTTGCTTTCGCTCAAATGTGTCCCAAACATGATTATATGGTTTATACGTCATAATCGGAGGTTTGTGCGCGAAAAGCTTTCCGTGAAATTTTCGGACTAAAAGTGACCATATCGGCGTCACCTTTCTTTATCCACCAAAACTGTGTTGTTTTCGCTCAAATGTGTCCCAAACATGTTTATATGGTTTATAGGTCATAATGGGAGCTTTCTGCACGAAAAGCTTTCCGTGAAATTTTCGGACCAAAAGTGACCATATCGGCGTCACCTTTCTTTATACACCAAAACTGTGTTGTTTTCGCTCAAATGTGTCCCAAACATGTTTATATGGTTTATAGGTCATAATCGGAGCTTTGTGCGCGAAAATCTTTCCGTGAATTTTTCGTACCAAAAGTAACCATATCGGCGTCACCTTTCTTAATCCACCAAAACTGTGTTGTTTTCACTTAAATGTGTCCCAATGATGTTTATATGGTTTATATGTCATAATGGGATCTTTCTGCGCGAAAAGCTTTCCGTGAAATTTTCGGACCAAAAGTGACCATATCGGCGTCACCTTTCTTTATACACCAAAACTGTGTTGTTTTCGCTCAAATGTGTCCCAAACATGTTTATATGGTTTATAGGTCATAATGGGAGCTTTCTGCGCGAAAAGCTTTCCGTGAAATTTTCGGAACAAAAGTGACCATATCGGCGTCACCTTTCTTTATACACCAAAACTGTGTTGTTTTCGCTCAAATGTGTCCCAAACATGTTTATATGGTTTATAGGTCATAATTGGAGTTTTCTGCGCGAAAAGCTTTCCGTGAAATTTTCGAACCAAAAGTGACCATATCGGCGTCACCTTTCTTTATACACCAAAACTGTGTTGTTATCGCTCAAATGTGTCCCAAACATGTTTATATGGTTTATAGGTCGTAATGGGAGCTTTTTGCGCGAAAAGCTTTCCGTGAAATTTTCGGACCAAAAGTGACCATATCGGCGTCACCTTTCTTTATACACCGAAACTGTGTTGTTTTCGTTCAAATGTGTCCCAAACATGTTTATATGGTTTATAGGTCATAATGAGAGTTTTCTGCGCGAAAAGCTTTCCGTGAAATTTTCGGACCAAAAGTGACCATATCGGCGTCACCTTTCTTTATACACCGAAACTGTGTTGTTTTCGCTCAAATGTGTCCCAAACATGTTTATATGGTTTATAGGTCATAATGGGAGCTTTCTGCGCGAAAAGCTTTCCGTGAAATTTTCGGACCAAAAGTGACCATATCGGCGTCACCTTTCTTTATACACCAAAACTGTGTTGTTTTCGTTCAAATGTGTCCCAAACATGTTTATATGGTTTATAGGTCATAATGGGAGCTTTCTGCGCGAAAAGCTTTCCTTGAAATTTTCGGACCAAAAGTGACCATATCGGCGTCACCTTTCTTTATACGCCAAAACTGTGTTGTTTTCGCTCAAATGTGTCCCAAACATGTTTATATGGTTTATAGGTCATAATGGGAGCTTTCTGCGCGAAAAGCATTCCGTGAAATTTTCGGACCAAAAGTGACCATATCGGCGTCACCTTTCTTTATACACCAAAACTGTGTTGTTTTCGCTCAAATGTGTCCCAAACATGTTTATATGGTTTATAGGTCATAATGGGAGATTTCTGCGCGAAAAGCTTTCCGTGAAATTTTCGGACCAAAAGTGACCATATCGGCGTCACCTTTCTTTATACACCAAAACTGTGTTGTTTTCGCTCAAATGTGTCCCAAACATGTTTATATGGTTTATAGGTCATAATGGGAGCTTTCTGCGCGAAAAGATTTCCGGTAAATTTTCGGACCAAAAGTGACCATATCGGTGTCACCTTTCTTTATCCACCAAAACTTTGTTCTTTTCGATCAAATGTGTCCCAAACATGTTTATATGGTTTATAGGTCATAATGGGAGCTTTGTGCGCGAAAAGCTTTCCGTGAAATTGTCGGACCAAAAGTGACCATATCGGCGTCACCTTTCTTTATCCACCAAAACTGTGTGGTTTTCGCTCAAATGTGTCCCAAACATGATTATATGGTTTGTAGGTCATAATCGGAGGTTTGAGCGCGAAAAGCTTTCCGTGAAATTGTCGGACCAAAAGTGACCATATCGGCGTCACCTTTCTTTATACACCAAAACTGTGTTGTTTTCGCTCAAATGTGTCCCAAACATGTTTAAATGGTTTATAGGTCATAATGGGAGCTTTCTGCGCGAAAAGCTTTCCGTGAAATTTTCGGACCAAAAGTGACCATATCGGCGTCACCTTTCTTTATACACCAAAACTGTGTTGTTTTCACTCAAATGTGTCCCAAACATGTTTATATGGTTTATAGGTCATAATGGGAGCTTTCTGCGCGAAAAGCTTTCCGTGAAATTTTCGGACCAAAAGTGACCATATCGCGTCACCTTTCTTTATACACCAAAACTGTGTTGTTTTCGCTCAAATGTGTCCCAAACATGTTTATATGGTTTATAGGTCATAATTGGAGCTTTCTGCGCGAAAAGCTTTCCGTGAAATTTTCGAACCAAAAGTGACCATATCGGCGTCACCTTTCTTTATACACCAAAACTGTGTTGTTATCGCTCAAATGTGTCCCAAACATGTTTATATGGTTTATAGGTCGTAATGGGAGCTTTTTGCGCGAAAAGCTTTCCGTGAAATTTTCGGACCAAAAGTGACCATATCGGCGTCACCTTTCTTTATACACCGAAACTGTGTTGTTTTCGCTCAAATGTGTCCCAAACATGTTTATATGGTTTATAGGTCATAATGGGAGTTTTCTGCGTGAAAAGCTTTCCGTGAAATTTTCGGACCAAAAGTGACCATATCGGCGTCACCTTTCTTTATACACCGAAACTGTGTTGTTTTCGCTCAAATGTGTCCCAAACATGTTTATATGGTTTATAGGTCATAATGGGAGCTTTCTGCGCGAAAAGCTTTCCGTGAAATTTTCGGACCAAAAGTGACCATATCGGCGTCACTTTTCTTTATACACCAAAACTGTGTTGTTTTCGTTCAAATGTGTCCCAAACATGTTTATATGGTTTATAGGTCATAATGGGAGCTTTCTGCGCGAAAAGCTTTCCTTGAAATTTTCGGACCAAAAGTGACCATATCGGCGTCACCTTTCTTTATACACCAAAACTGTGTTGTTTTCGCTCAAATGTGTCCCAAACATGTTTATATGGTTTATAGGTCATAATGGGAGCTTTCTGCGCGAAAAGCTTTCCGTGAAATTTTCGGACCAAAAGTGACCATATCGGCGTCACCTTTCTTTATACACCAAAACTGTGTTGTTATCGCTCAAATGTGTCCCAAACATGTTTATATGGTTTATAGGTCATAATGGGAGCTTTCTGCGCGAAAAGCTTTCCGTGAAATTTTCGGACCAAAAGTGACCATATCGGCGTCACCTTTCTTTATACACCGAAACTGTGTTGTTTTCGCTCAAATGTGTCCCAAACATGTTTATATGGTTTATAGGTCATAATGGGAGTTTTCTGCGCGAAAAGCTTTCCGTGAAATTTTCGGACCAAAAGTGACCATATCGGCGTCACCTTTCTTTATCCACCAAAACTTTGTTCTTTTCGATCAAATGTGTCCCAAACATGTTTATATGGTTTATAGGTCATAATGGGAGCTTTCTGCGCGAAAAGCTTTCCGTGAAATTGTCGGACCAAAAGTGACCATATCGGCGTCACCTTTCTTTATCCACCAAAACTGTGTGGTTTTCGCTCAAATGTGTCCCAAACATGATTATATGGTTTGTAGGTCATAATCGGAGGTTTGTGCGCGAAAAGTTTTCCGTGAAATTGTCGGACCAAAAGTGACCATATCGGCGTCACCTTTCTTTATCCACCAAAACTGTGTTGTTTTCGCTCAAATGTGTCCCAAACATGTTTATATGGTTTATACGTCATAATGGGAGCTTTCTGCGCGAAAAGCTTTCCGTGAAATTTTCGGACTAAAAGTGACCATATCGGCGTCACCTTTCTTTATCCACCAAAACTGTGTTGTTTTCGCTCAAATGTGTCCCAAACATGTTTATATGGTTTATAGGTCATAATGGGAGCTTTCTGCGCGAAAAGCTTTCCGTGAAATTTTCGGACCAAAAGTGACCATATCGGCGTCACCTTTCTTTATACACCAAAACTGTGTTATTTTCGCTCAAATGTGTCCCAAACATGTTTATATGGTTTATAGGTCATAATGGGAGCTTTCTGCGCGAAAAGATTTCCGGTAAATTTTCGGACCAAAAGTGACCATATCGGCGTCACCTTTCTTTATCCACCAAAACTTTGTTCTTTTCGATCAAATGTGTCCCAAACATGTTTATATGGTTTATAGGTCATAATGGGAGCTTTGTGCGCGAAAAGCTTTCCGTGAAATTGTCGGACCAAAAGTGACCATATCGGCGTCACCTTTCTTTATCCACCAAAACTGTGTGGTTTTCGCTCAAATGTGTCCCAAACATGATTATATGGTTTGTAGGTCATAATCGGAGGTTTGTGCGCGAAAAGTTTTCCGTGAAATTGTCGGACCAAAAGTGACCATATCGGCGTCACCTTTCTTTATCCACCAAAACTGTGTTGCTTTCGCTCAAATGTGTCCCAAACATGATTATATGGTTTATACGTCATAATCGGAGGTTTGTGCGCGAAAAGCTTTCCGTGAAATTTTCGGACTAAAAGTGACCATATCGGCGTCACCTTTCTTTATCCACCAAAACTGTGTTGTTTTCGCTCAAATGTGTCCCAAACATGTTTATATGGTTTATAGGTCATAATGGGAGCTTTCTGCGCGAAAAGCTTTCCGTGAAATTTTCGGACCAAAAGTGACCATATCGGCGTCACCTTTCTTTATACACCAAAACTGTGTTGTTTTCGCTCAAATGTGTCCCAAACATGTTTATATGGTTTATAGGTCATAATGGGAGCTTTCTGCGCGAAAAGCTTTCCTTGAAATTTTCGGACCAAAAGTGACCATATCGGCGTCACCTTTCTTTATACACCAAAACTGTGTTGTTTTCGCTCAAATGTGTCCCAAACATGTTTATATGGTTTATAGGTCATAATGGGAGCTTTCTGCGCGAAAAGCTTTCCTTGAAATTTTCGGACCAAAAGTGACCATATCGGCGTCACCTTTCTTTATACACCAAAACTGTGTTGTTTTCGTTCAAATGTGTCCCAAACATGTTTATATGGTTTATAGGTCATAATAGGAGGTTTCTGCGCGAAAATCTTTCCGTGAAATTTTCGGACCAAAAGTGACTATTTCGGCGTCACCTTTCTTTATCCACCAAGACTTTGTTGTTATCGCTCAAATTTGTCCCAAACTTGTTTATATGGTTTATAGGTCATAATGGCATGTTTCTGCGCGAAAAGCTTTCCGTGAAATTTTCGGACCAAAAGTGACCATATCGGCGTCACCTTTCTTTATACACCAACACTGTGTTTTTTTCGCTCAAATTTGTCCCAAACATGTTTATATGGTTTATAGGTCACAATGGGAGGTTTCTGCACGAAAAGCTTTCCGTGATATGTTCGGACCAAAAGTAACCATATCGGCGTCACCTTTCTTTATCCACCAAAACTGTGTTGTTTTCGCTCAAATGTGTCCCAAACATGTTTATATGGTTTATAGGTCATAATGGGAGATTTCTGCGCGAAAAGCTTTCCGTGAAATTTTCGGACCAAAAGTGACCATATCGGCATAATCTTTCTTTATCCACCAAAACTGTGTTGTTTTCGCTCAAATGTGTCCCAAACATGTCTATAAGGTTTATAGGTCATAATGGGAGCTTTCTGCGCGAAAAGCTTTCCGTGAAATTTTCGGACCAAAAGTGACCATATCGGCGTCACCTTTCTTTATACACCAAAACTGTGTTGTTTTCGCTCAAATGTGTCCCAAACATGTTTATATGGTTTATAGGTCATAATGGGAGTTTTCTGCGCGAAAAGCTTTCCGTGAAATTTTCGGACCAAAAGTGACCATATCGGCGTCACCTTTCTTTATACACCAAAACTGTGTTGTTTTCGCTCAAATGTGTCCCAAACATGTTTATATGGTTTATAGGTCATAATGGGAGCTTTCTGCGCGAAAAGCTTTCCGTGAAATTTTCGGACCAAAAGTGACCATATCGGCGTCACCTTTCTTTATACACCAAAACTGTGTTGTTTTCGCTCAAATGTGTCCCAAACATGTTTATATGGTTTATAGGTCATAATGGGAGCTTTCTGCGCGAAAAGATTTCCGGTAAATTTTCGGACCAAAAGTGACCATATCGGCGTCACCTTTCCTTATCCACCAAAACTTTGTTCTTTTCGATCAAATGTGTCCCAAACATGTTTATATGGTTTATAGGTCATAATGGGAGCTTTGTGCGCGAAAAGCTTTCCGTGAAATTGTCGGACCAAAAGTGACCATATCGGCGTCACCTTTCTTTATCCACCAAAACTGTGTGGTTTTCGCTCAAATGTGTCCCAAACATGATTATATGGTTTGTAGGTCATAATCGGAGGTTTGTGCGCGAAAAGCTTTCCGTGAAATTGTCGGACCAAAAGTGACCATATCGGCGTCACCTTTCTTTATCCACCAAAACTGTGTTGCTTTCGCTCAAATGTGTCCCAAACATGATTATATGGTTTATACGTCATAATCGGAGGTTTGTGCGCGAAAAGCTTTCCGTGAAATTTTCGGACTAAAAGTGACCATATCGGCGTCACCTTTCTTTATCCACCAGAACTGTGTTGTTTTCGCTCAAATGTGTCCCAAACATGTTTATATGGTTTATAGGTCATAATGTGAGCTTTCTGCGCGAAAAGCTTTCCGTGAAATTTTCGGACCAAAAGTGACCATATCGGCGTCACCTTTCTTTATACACCAAAACTGTGTTGTTTTCGCTCAAATGTGTCCCAAACATGTTTATATGGTTTATAGGTCATAATGGGAGCTTTCTGCGCGAAAAGCTTTCCTTGAAATTTTCGGACCAAAAGTTACCATATCGGCGTCACCTTTCTTTATACACCAAAACTGTGTTGTTTTCGCTCAAATGTGTCCCAAACATGTTTATATGGTTTATAGGTCATAATAGGAGGTTTCTGCGCGAAAATCTTTCCGTGAAATTTTCGGACCAAAAGTGACTATTTCGGCGTCACCTTTCTTTATCCACCAAGACTTTGTTGTTATCGCTCAAATTTGTCCCAAACTTGTTTATATGGTTTATAGGTCATAATGGCATGTTTCTGCGCGAAAATCTTTCCGTGAAATTTTCGGACCAAAAGTGACCATATCGGCGTCACCTTTCTTTATACACCAACACTGTGTTTTTTTCGCTCAAATTTGTCCCAAACATGTTTATATGGTTTATAGGTCACAATGGGAGGTTTCTGCGCGAAAAGCTTTCCGTGATATGTTCGGACCAAAAGTAACCATTTCGGCGTCACCTTTCTTTATCCACCAAAACTGTGTTGTTTTCGCTCAAATGTGTCCCAAACATGTTTATATGGTTTATAGGTCATAATGGGAGCTTTCTGCGCGAAAAGCTTTCCGTGAAATTTTCGGACCAAAAGTGACCATATCGGCATAATCTTTCTTTATCCACCAAAACTGTGTTGTTTTCGCTCAAATGTGTCCCAAACATGTCTATAAGGTTTATAGGTCATAATGGGAGCTTTCTGCGCGAAAAGCTTTCCGTGAAATTTTCGGACCAAAAGTGACCATATCGGCGTCACCTTTCTTTATCCACCAAAACTGTGTGGTTTTCGCTCAAATGTGTCCCAAACATGATTATATGGTTTGTAGGTCATAATCGGAGGTTTGTGCGCGAAAAGCTTTCCGTGAAATTGTCGGACCAAAAGTGACCATATCGGCGTCACCTTTCTTTATCCACCAAAACTGTGTTGCTTTCGCTCAAATGTCTCCCAAACATGATGATATGGTTTATACGTCATAATCGGAGGTTTGTGCGCGAAAAGCTTTCCGTGAAATTTTCGGACCGAAAGTGACCATATCGGCGTCACCTTTCTTTATACACCAAAACTGTGTTGTTTTCGCTCAAATGTGTCCCAAACATGTTTATATGGTTTATAGGTCATAATGGGAGCTTTCTGCGCGAAAAGCTTTCCGTGAAATTTTCGGACCAAAAGTGACCATATCGGCGTCACCTTTCTTTATACACCAAAACTGTGTTGTTTTCGCTCAAATGTGTCCCAAACATGTTTATATGGTTTATAGGTCATAATTGGAGCTTTCTGCGCGAAAAGCTTTCCGTGAAATTTTCGAACCAAAAGTGACCATATCGGCGTCACCTTTCTTTATCCACCAAAACTGTGTTGTTTTCGCTCAAATGTGTCCCAAACATGTTTATATGGTTTATAGGTCATAATGGGAGCTTTCTGCGCGAAAAGCTTTCCGTGAAATTTTCGGACCAAAAGTGACCATATCGGCGTCACCTTTCTTTATACACCAAAACTGTGTTGTTTTCGCTCAAATGTGTCCCAAACATGTTTATATGGTTTATAGGTCATAATGGGAGCTTTCTGCGCGAAAAGCTTTCCGTGAAATTTTCGGACCAAAAGTGACCATATCGGCGTCACCTTTCTTTATACACCAAAACTGTGTTGTTTTCGCTCAAATGTGTCCCAAACATGTTTATATGGTTTATAGGTCATAATGGGAGCTTTCTGCGCGAAAAGCTTTCCGTGAAATTTTCGGGCCAAAAGTGACCATATTGGTGTCACCTTTCTTTATTCACCAAAACTGTGTTGTTTTCGCTCAAATTTGTCCCAAACATGTTTATATGGTTTATAGTTCATAATGGGAGCTTTCTGCGCGAAAAGCTTTCCGTGAAATTTTCGAGCCAAAAGTGACCATATTGGTGTCACCTTTCTTTATTCACCAAAACTGTGTTGTTTTCGCTCAAATTTGTCCCAAACATGTTTATATGGTTTACAGGTCATAATGGGAGCTTTCTGCGCGAAAAGCTTTCCGTGAAATTTTCGTACCAAAAGTGACTATATCGGCGTCACCTTTCTTTATCCACCAAAATTGTGTTGTTTTCGCTCAAATGTGTCCCAAACATAATTATATGGTTTATAGGTTATAATCGGAGCTTTGTGCGCGAAAAGCTTTCCGTGAAATTTTCGTACCAAAAGTGACCATATCGGCGTCACCTTTCTTAATCCACCAAAACTATGTTGTTTTCACTTAAATGTCTCCCAAAGATGTTTATACAGTTTATAGGTCATAATGGGAGCTTTCTGCGCGAAAAGCTTTCCGTGAAATTTTCGGACCAAAAGTGACCATATCGGCGTCACCTTTCTTTATACACCAAAACTGTGTTGTTTTCGCTCAAATTTGTCCCAAACATGTTTATATGGTTTATAGGTCATAATGGGAGCTTTCTGCGCGAAACGCTTTACGTGAAATTTTCGGACTAAAAGTGAGCATTTCGGCGTCACCTTTTTTTATCCACCAAAACTGTATTGTTTTCGCTCAAATGTGTCCCAAACATGTTTATATGGTTTATAGGTCATAATGGGAGCTTTCTGCGCGAAAAGCTTTCCTTGAAATTTTCGGACCAAAAGTGACCATATCGGCGTCACCTTTCTTTATACACCAAAACTGTGTTGTTTTCGCTCAAATGTGTCCCAAACATGTTTATATGGTTTATAGGTCATAATGGGAGCTTTCTGCGCGAAAAGCTTTCCGTGAAATTTTCGGACCAAAAGTGACCATATCGGCGTCACCTTTCTTTATACACCAAAACTGTGTTGTTTTCGCTCAAATGTGTCCCAAACATGTTTATATGGTTTATAGGTCATAATTGGAGCTTTCTGCGCGAAAAGCTTTCCGTGAAATTTTCGAACCAAAAGTGACCATATCGGCGTCACCTTTCTTTATACACCAAAACTGTGTTGTTTTCGTTCAAATGTGTCCCAAACATGTTTATATGGTTTATAGATCGTAATGGGAGCTTTTTGCGCGAAAAGCTTTCCGTGAAATTTTCGGACCAAAAGTGACCATATCGGCGTCACCTTTCTTTATACACCAAAACTGTGTTGTTTTCGCTCAAATGTGTCCCAAACATGTTTATATGGTTTATAGGTCATAATGAGAGCTTTCTGGGCGAAAAGCTTTCCGTGAAATTTTCGGACCAAAAGTGACCATATCGGCGTCACCTTTCTTTATACACCAAAACTGTGTTGTTTTCGCTCAAATGTGTCCCAAACATGTTTATATGGTTTATAGGTCATAATGGGAGCTTTCTGCGCGAAAATCTTTCCGTGAAATTTTCGGACCAAAAGTGACCATATCGGCGTCACCTTTCTTTATACACCAAAACTGTGTTGTTTTCGTTCAAATGTGTCCCAAACATGTTTATATGGTTTATAGGTCATAATGGGAGCTTTCTGCGCGAAAAGCTTTCCTTGAAATTTTCGGACCAAAAGTGACCATATCGGCGTCACCTTTCTTTATACACCAAAACTGTGTTGTTTTCGCTCAAATGTGTCCCAAACATGTTTATATGGTTTATAGGTCATAATGGGAGCTTTCTGCGCGAAAAGCTTTCCGTGAAATTTTCGGACCAAAAGTGACCATACGGCGTCACCTTTCTTTATACACCAAAACTGTGTTGTTTTCGCTCAAATGTGTCCCAAACATGTTTATATGGTTTATAGGTCATAATGGGAGCTTTCTGCGCGAAAAGCTTTCCGTGAAATTTTCGGACCAAAAGTGACCATATCGGCGTCACCTTTCTTTATACACCAAAACTGTGTTGTTTTCGCTCAAATGTGTCCCAAACATGTTTATATGGTTTATAGGTCATAATGCGAGCTTTCTGCGCGAAAAGCTTTCCGGTAAATTTTCGGACCAAAAGTGACCATATCGGCGTCACCTTTCTTTATCCACCAAAACTTTGTTCTTTTCGATCAAATGTGTCCCAAACATGATTATATGGTTTGTAGGTCATAATCGGAGGTTTGTGCGCGAAAAGCTTTCCGTGAAATTGTCGGACCAAAAGTGACCATATCGGCGTCACCTTTCTTTATCCACCAAAACTGTGTTGCTTTCGCTCAAATGTGTCCCAAACATGATTATATGGTTTATACGTCATAATCGGAGGTTTGTGTGCGAAAAGCTTTCCGTGAAATTTTCGGACTAAAAGTGACCATATCGGCGTCACCTTTCTTTATCCACCAAAACTGTGTTGTTTTCGCTCAAATGTGTCCCAAACATGTTTATATGGTTTATAGGTCATAATGGAAGGTTTGTGCGCGAAAAGCTTTCCGTGAAATTTTCGGACCAAAAGTGACCATATCGGCGTCACCTTTCTTTATCCACCAAAACTGTGTTGTTTTCGCTCAAATGTGTCCCAAACATGTTTATATGGTTTATAGGTCATAATGGAAGGTTTGTGCGCGAAAAGCTTTCCGTGAAATTTTCGGACCAAAAGTGACCATATCGGCGTCACCTTTCTTTATCCACCAAAACTGTGTTGTTTTCGCTCAAATGTGTCCCAAACATAATTATATGGTTTATAGGTTATAATCGGAGCTTTGTGCGCGAAAAGCTTTCCGTGAAATTTTCGGACCGAAAGTGACCATATCGGCGTCACCTTTCTTTATACACCAAAACTGTGTTGTTTTCGCTCAAATGTGTCCCAAACATGTTTATATGGTTTATAGGTCATAATGGGAGCTTTCTGCGCGAAAAGCTTTCCGTGAAATTTTCGGACCAAAAGTGACCATATCGGCGTCACCTTTCTTTATACACCAAAACTGTGTTGTTTTCGCTCAAATGTGTCCCAAACATGTTTATATGGTTTATAGGTCATAATGCGAGCTTTCTGCGCGAAAAGCTTTCCGGTAAATTTTCGGACCAAAAGTGACCATATCGGCGTCACCTTTCTTTATCCACCAAAACTTTGTTCTTTTCGATCAAATGTGTCCCAAACTTGTTTATATGGTTTATAGGTCATAATGGGAGCTTTGTGCGCGAAAAGATTTCCGTGAAATTGTCGGACCAAAAGTGACCATATCGGCGTCACCTTTCTTTATCCACCAAAACTGTGTGGTTTTCGCTCAAATGTGTCCCAAACATGATTATATGGTTTGTAGGTCATAATCGGAGGTTTGTGCGCGAAAAGCTTTCCGTGAAATTGTCGGACCAAAAGTGACCATATCGGCGTCACCTTTCTTTATCCACCAAAACTGTGTTGCTTTCGCTCAAATGTGTCCCAAACATGATTATATGGTTTATACGTCATAATCGGAGGTTTGTGTGCGAAAAGCTTTCCGTGAAATTTTCGGACTAAAAGTGACCATATCGGCGTCACCTTTCTTTATCCACCAAAACTGTGTTGTTTTCGCTCAAATGTGTCCCAAACATGTTTATATGGTTTATAGGTCATAATGGAAGGTTTGTGCGCGAAAAGCTTTCCGTGAAATTTTCGGACCAAAAGTGACCATATCGGCGTCACCTTTCTTTATCCACCAAAACTGTGTTGTTTTCGCTCAAATGTGTCCCAAACATGTTTATATGGTTTATAGGTCATAATGGAAGGTTTGTGCGCGAAAAGCTTTCCGTGAAATTTTCGTACCAAAAGTGACCATATCGGCGTCACCTTTCTTAATCCACCAAAACTGTGTTGTTTTCGCTTAAATGTGTCCCAAAGATGTTTATATGGTTTATAGGTCATAATGGGAGCTTTCTACGCGAAAAGCTTTCCGTAAAATTTTCGGACCAAAAGTGACCATATCGGCTTCACCTTTATTTATCCACCAAAACTGTGTTGTTTTCGCTCAAATGTGTCCCAAACATATTTATATGGTTTATAGGTCATAATGGGAGCTTTCTGCGTGAAAAGCTTTCCGTGAAATTTTCGGACCAAAAGTGACCATATCGGCGTCACCTTTCTTTATACACCAAAACTGTGTTGTTTTCGCTCAAATGTGTCCCAAACATGTTTATATGGTTTATAGGTCATAATGGGAGCTTTGTGCGCGAAAAGCTTTCCGTGAAATTTTCGGACCGAAAGTGACCATATCGGCGTCACCTTTCTTTATACACCAAAACTGTGTTGTTTTCGCTCAAATGTGTCCCAAACATGTTTATATGGTTTATAGGTCATAATGGGAGCTTTCTGCGCGAAAAGCTTTCCGTGAAATTTTCGGACCAAAAGTGACCATATCGGCGTCACCTTTCTTTATTTACCAAAACTGTGTTGTTTTCGCTCAAATGTGTCCCAAACATGTTTATATGGTTTATAGTTCATAATGGGAGCTTTCTGCGCGAAAAGCTTTCCGTGAAATTTTCGGGCCAAAAGTGACCATATGGTGTCACCTTTCTTTATTCACCAAAACTGTGTTGTTTTCGCTCAAATTTGTCCCAAACATGTTTATATGGTTTACAGGTCATAATGGCATGTTTCTGCGCGAAAAGCTTTCCGTGCAATTTTCGGACCAAAAGTGACCATATCGGCGTCACCTTTCTTTATCCACCAACACTGTGTTGTTTTCGCTCAAATGTGTCCCAAACATGTTTATATGGTTTATAGGTCACAATGGGAGGTTTCTGCGCGAAAAGCTTTCCGTGATATGTTCGGACCAAAAGTAACCATATCGGCGTCACCTTTCTTTATCCACCAAAACTGTGTTGTTTTCGCTCAAATGTGTCCCAAACATGTTTATATGGTTTATAGGTCATAATGGGAGGTTTTTGCGCGAAAAGCTTTCCGTGAAATTTTCGGACTAAAAGTGAGCATTTCGGCGTCACCTTTTTTTATCCACCAAAACTGTATTGTTTTCGCTCAAATGTGTCCCAAACATGTTTATATGGTTTATAGGTCACAATGGGAGGTTTCTGCGCGAAAAGCTTTCCGTGATATGTTCGGACCAAAAGTAACCATATCGGCGTCACCTTTCTTTATACACCAAAACTGTGTTGTTTTCGCTCAAATGTGTCCCAAACATGTTTATATGGTTTATAGGTCATAATGGGAGCTTTCTGCGCGAAAAGCTTTCCGTGATATGTTCGGACCAAAAGTAACCATATCGGCGTCACCTTTCTTTATACACCAAAACTGTGTTGTTTTCGCTCAAATGTGTCCCAAACATGTTTATATGGTTTATAGGTCATAATGGGAGCTTTCTGCGCGAAAAGCTTTCCGTGAAATTTTCGGACCAAAAGTGACCATATCGGCGTCACCTTTCTTTATACACCAAAACTGTGTTGTTTTCGCTCAAATGTGTCCCAAACATGTTTATATGGTTTATAGGTCATAATGGGAGCTTTCTGCGCGAAAAGCTTTCCTTGAAATTTTCGGACCAAAAGTGACCATATCGGCGTCACCTTTCTTTATACACCAAAACTGTGTTGTTTTCGCTCAAATGTGTCCCAAACATGTTTATATGGTTTATAGGTCATAATGGGAGCTTTCTGCGCGAAAAGCTTTCCGTGAAATTTTCGGACCAAAAGTGACCATATCGGCGTCACCTTTCTTTATACACCAAAACTGTGTTGTTTTCGCTCAAATGTGTCCCAAACATGTTTATATGGTTTATAGGTCATAATTGGAGCTTTCTGCGCGAAAAGCTTTCCGTGAAATTTTCGAACCAAAAGTGACCATATCGGCGTCACCTTTCTTTATACACCAAAACTGTGTTGTTTTCGTTCAAATGTGTCCCAAACATGTTTATATGGTTTATAGATCGTAATGGGAGCTTTTTGCGCGAAAAGCTTTCCGTGAAATTTTCGGACCAAAAGTGACCATATCGGCGTCACCTTTCTTTATACACCAAAACTGTGTTGTTTTCGCTCAAATGTGTCCCAAACATGTTTATATGGTTTATAGGTCATAATGAGAGCTTTCTGGGCGAAAAGCTTTCCGTGAAATTTTCGGACCAAAAGTGACCATATCGGCGTCACCTTTCTTTATACACCAAAACTGTGTTGTTTTCGCTCAAATGTGTCCCAAACATGTTTATATGGTTTATAGGTCATAATGGGAGCTTTCTGCGCGAAAATCTTTCCGTGAAATTTTCGGACCAAAAGTGACCATATCGGCGTCACCTTTCTTTATACACCAAAACTGTGTTGTTTTCGTTCAAATGTGTCCCAAACATGTTTATATGGTTTATAGGTCATAATGGGAGCTTTCTGCGCGAAAAGCTTTCCTTGAAATTTTCGGACCAAAAGTGACCATATCGGCGTCACCTTTCTTTATACACCAAAACTGTGTTGTTTTCGCTCAAATGTGTCCCAAACATGTTTATATGGTTTATAGGTCATAATGGGAGCTTTCTGCGCGAAAAGCTTTCCGTGAAATTTTCGGACCAAAAGTGACCATACGGCGTCACCTTTCTTTATACACCAAAACTGTGTTGTTTTCGCTCAAATGTGTCCCAAACATGTTTATATGGTTTATAGGTCATAATGGGAGCTTTCTGCGCGAAAAGCTTTCCGTGAAATTTTCGGACCAAAAGTTACCATATCGGCGTCACCTTTCTTTATACACCAAAACTGTGTTGTTTTCGCTCAAATGTGTCCCAAACATGTTTATATGGTTTATAGGTCATAATGCGAGCTTTCTGCGCGAAAAGCTTTCCGGTAAATTTTCGGACCAAAAGTGACCATATCGGCGTCACCTTTCTTTATCCACCAAAACTTCGTTCTTTTCGATCAAATGTGTCCCAAACTTGTTTATATGGTTTATAGGTCATAATGGGAGCTTTGTGCGCGAAAAGCTTTCCGTGAAATTGTCGGACCAAAAGTGACCATATCGGCGTCACCTTTCTTTATCCACCAAAACTGTGTGGTTTTCGCTCAAATGTGTCCCAAACATGATTATATGGTTTGTAGGTCATAATCGGAGGTTTGTGCGCGAAAAGCTTTCCGTGAAATTGTCGGACCAAAAGTGACCATATCGGCGTCACCTTTCTTTATCCACCAAAACTGTGTTGCTTTCGCTCAAATGTGTCCCAAACATGATTATATGGTTTATACGTCATAATCGGAGGTTTGTGTGCGAAAAGCTTTCCGTGAAATTTTCGGACTAAAAGTGACCATATCGGCGTCACCTTTCTTTATCCACCAAAACTGTGTTGTTTTCGCTCAAATGTGTCCCAAACATGTTTATATGGTTTATAGGTCATAATGGAAGGTTTGTGCGCGAAAAGCTTTCCGTGAAATTTTCGGACCAAAAGTGACCATATCGGCGTCACCTTTCTTTATCCACCAAAACTGTGTTGTTTTCGCTCAAATGTGTCCCAAACATAATTATATGGTTTATAGGTTATAATCGGAGCTTTGTGCGCGAAAAGCTTTCCGTGAAATTTTCGTACCAAAAGTGACCATATCGGCGTCACCTTTCTTAATCCACCAAAACTGTGTTGTTTTCGCTTAAATGTGTCCCAAAGATGTTTATATGGTTTATAGGTCATAATGGGAGCTTTCTACGCGAAAAGCTTTCCGTAAAATTTTCGGACCAAAAGTGACCATATCGGCTTCACCTTTATTTATCCACCAAAACTGTGTTGTTTTCGCTCAAATGTGTCCCAAACATATTTATATGGTTTATAGGTCATAATGGGAGCTTTCTGCGTGAAAAGCTTTCCGTGAAATTTTCGGACCAAAAGTGACCATATCGGCGTCACCTTTCTTTATACACCAAAACTGTGTTGTTTTCGCTCAAATGTGTCCCAAACATGTTTATATGGTTTATAGGTCATAATGGGAGCTTTGTGCGCGAAAAGCTTTCCGTGAAATTTTCGGACCGAAAGTGACCATATCGGCGTCACCTTTCTTTATACACCAAAACTGTGTTGTTTTCGCTCAAATGTGTCCCAAACATGTTTATATGGTTTATAGGTCATAATGGGAGCTTTCTGCGCGAAAAGCTTTCCGTGAAATTTTCGGACCAAAAGTGACCATATCGGCGTCACCTTTCTTTATTTACCAAAACTGTGTTGTTTTCGCTCAAATGTGTCCCAAACATGTTTATATGGTTTATAGTTCATAATGGGAGCTTTCTGCGCGAAAAGCTTTCCGTGAAATTTTCGGGCCAAAAGTGACCATATGGTGTCACCTTTCTTTATTCACCAAAACTGTGTTGTTTTCGCTCAAATTTGTCCCAAACATGTTTATATGGTTTACAGGTCATAATGGCATGTTTCTGCGCGAAAAGCTTTCCGTGAAATTTTCGGACCAAAAGTGACCATATCGGCGTCACCTTTCTTTATCCACCAACACTGTGTTGTTTTCGCTCAAATGTGTCCCAAACATGTTTATATGGTTTATAGGTCACAATGGGAGGTTTCTGCGCGAAAAGCTTTCCGTGATATGTTCGGACCAAAAGTAACCATATCGGCGTCACCTTTCTTTATCCACCAAAACTGTGTTGTTTTCGCTCAAATGTGTCCCAAACATGTTTATATGGTTTATAGGTCATAATGGGAGGTTTTTGCGCGAAAAGCTTTCCGTGAAATTTTCGGACTAAAAGTGAGCATTTCGGCGTCACCTTTTTTTATCCACCAAAACTGTATTGTTTTCGCTCAAATGTGTCCCAAACATGTTTATATGGTTTATAGGTCATAATCGGAGCTTTGTGCGCGAAAATCTTTCCGTGAAATTTTCGTACCAAAAGTGACCATATCGGCGTCACCTTTCTTAATCCACCAAAACTATGTTGTTTTCACTTAAATGTGTCCCAAAGATGTTTATACAGTTTATAGGTCATAATGGGAGCTTTCTGCGCGAAAAGCTTTCCGTGAAATTTTCGGACCAAAAGTGACCATATCGGCGTCACCTTTATTTATCCACCAAAACTGTGTTGTTTTCGCTCAAATGTGTCCCAAACATGTTTATATGGTATATAGGTCATAATGGGAGCTTTCTGCATGAAAAGCTTTCCGTGAAATTTTCGGACCAAAAGTGACCATATCTCCATCACCTTTCTTTATCCACCAAAACTGTGTTGTTTTCGCTCAAATGTGTCCCAAACATGTTTATATGGTTTATAGGTCATAATGGGAGGTTTTTGCGCGAAAAGCTTTCCGTGAAATTTTCGGACCAAAAGTGACCATTCGGCGTCACCTTTATTTATCAACCAAAACTTTGTTGTTTTCGCTCAAATTTGTCCCAAAGATGTTTATATGGTTTATAGGTCATAATGGGAGGTTTCTGCGCGAAAAGCTTTCCGTGAAATTTTCGGACCAAAAGTGACCATATCGGCGTCACCTTTCTTTATACACCAAAACTGTGTTGTTTTCGCTCAAATTTGTCCCAAACATGTTTATATGGTTTATAGGTCATAATGGGAGGTTTCTGCGCGAAAAGCTTTCCGTGATATTTTCGGACCAAAAGTGACCAAGCCTTAGATGCCATAGCCATGGTGTCTCATTTACACAAGCTTTGAGACATTTGGCGACATCCGTTTGAATATTCAACAAGAATATTCTATTCTTCGTCATTGGCACCTTGGCGATCAAATTCTGATGATCATCTTGAAGCAAGAGGCTACGATTCTTCATGTGCACCTCGTAGTTCTTCTCCAAAAGTTGTCCCAGACTCAAAATGTTGCTTTCATGTTAGGAACAAAATAAACATTGCTTATGAATTGATGACCACCATTCTTCATACGGATCAGAATTGTACCTTTTCCCTTGATGGGAACTTTGGAGTTGTCTCCGAACGTAACACTTCCGGTGATCGACTCATCAAGATCTACAAATTTCTTCTTGTCACCACACATGTGGTTGCTCGCTGCATTGTCAAGGTACCACACATCCTTCTTGTCTTTGTCCTCGCCTTGGTAGGCTAGCAACAAAGTGGCATCATCTACTTTTGAATCATTCGCATGGTTGGCTTTCTCCTCAACAGGAGCACTCTAACAATCTCGAGCATAGTGTCCAAACTTTTGGCAATTATAACATCGAACCTTTGACTTATCCTGTCTGCCAATGTTTCCTCTTCCTCGTCCTCTCGAGGATTGACCACCTTCTCCATCATTGGAGTCATGGTTTGATTGTCCGCCTCTTCCTCTTCCTCAAAAAGATCCACGTCCACGTCCTCGTCCTCTTCCTCTTCCTCTTTGAGACCTCTCGTGATCATCACCCTTCTCTTGGGTTGAGTGCTTGGTGGCTAGGACTTGCTCTATTGGCTCATCCTTTCTGCTTTTGATTCTCTCCTCACGGGCTTGTAAAGAACCCATGAGTTCTTCAACCGTCATAGTCTCCAAGTCTTTCGACTCTTCGATGGCTACTACGACGTGATCGAACTTCGTTGGCAACGAACGAAGTATCTTCTCAACAACTCGAGCATCCTTGATGCTTTCTCCATATCGCTTCATTTGGTTGACCAAGGCTAACAATCTTGCAAAGAAATCCGCAAATGATTCGGACTCTTGCATTCGGAGACCTTCAAATTCTCCTCGCAAAGATTGCAAGCGCACCTTCTTCACCTTGTCAACCCCTTGGTTAGAGGTTTTCAAGATTTCCCATGCTTCCTTGGCGGTCGTCTCATTGGCCATCTTTCGAACATGGACTCATCCAGACATTGGTGGATGAGAGTGAGAGCTTGTTGATCCTTCTTTCGGGTCTTTTGAAAGACCTCCTTCTCGGTGGGAGTCAACAAAGCTTCATCTTGAGGCATCTCATAGCCTCTCTCGACAATCTCCCACACATCTTGGGAACCAAGAAGTGCCTTCATGCGGAGATACCAGTTCTCATAATTTTCTTTTGTGAGACGAGGAATTTGGAACGGAAAACTTGAATTAGCCATAACCGGGCTCTGATACCAATTTGATAGAATTTGAAGAGGAAATAATATTGGAAGAGGCAATTTGAAGAGGAAAATAAAGCTCAAAAGCTCTCAAATGTGTTTCACTCTTATTTGTGTTTTTCACTCCTATCTCTTCAAGCTTACAAAGGCACCTATTTATACTATTTCTAGTACATGAATCAAACTAGAAACATCTAGCTTATTTAAACATTGAAACATCAACCTAAATGCATCTCTTGAAACTCACCTATTTACTCCATGTCTTCAATATGGTTCAATGCATATGCATGCATGAACTTTTAACCTCTAAACATTAATAAAATTAAGTTTAACTTTCAACAAAGTGTCGATCCACCCTTGCGATCCATTTATCAGCCCAAGCTCGCACATCTGTCCCATTTCCTATGACCCAAATCAGCCCTTGCTCTAACACCTTCCGACCCTTCAGAATACTCCTCCATGCATAACTAGGATTATACCCCAATCTAGCATGTAGGAAATCATGCGAGGGGAAGTACTGCGCCTTAAGCAACCTTACTAGTAATGAATCCGGGTCGTTCAGTAACCTCCATCCTTTCTTTGCTAGAAGAGCAAGATTAAAAGCCTCCATATCCCGGAATCCAAGCCCTCCATCATCCTTAGAGACACACAATTTTTTCCATCCTAACCAGTGCATCTTCCGTTTGCCTTCCTCATCTCCCCACCAAAAATTGCACATAAGCTGTTCAATTTCTCTACAGAGTTCAGTTGGCATTAAAAAACACGACATAGCATACATCGGGATAGACTGACCAACTGCCTTTATTAATACCTCCTTTCCAGCCCTAGATAAGGTTTTCTCCTTCCAACCCTTCATTTTCTTCCAAACTCTCTCCCGGATTTGCCCGAAAATAACTTTTTTGGTTCGACCCACCATCGTTGGTAACCCCAAGTACCTGTCATGTTTTTCCACCTCTATCACCCCCAAGATACTTTGAATCTCCTCCCTGCTCTCCACACCCACATTTTTACTAAAAGATAGTTCCGACTTTGCAAAATTAACTAGTTGTCCCGAAGCTTCTCCATAATTCTGGAGGATAGTCACGATTTCTGCACTCTGTTGACTAGTTGCTCTTGCAAACAAAATACTATCATCAACAAAGAAAATATGGGAAACCGTAGGAGCATTACGCGCAATTTGGATCCCACTCCATTTCCCTTCCGCCTCACTCTGCCCAATCATCCCCGAAAAAGCCTCTGCACACAACAGAAACAAATAAGGTGATAGCGGATCCCCCTGCCTCAGTCCTCTCTCCGGCACAAACGCCTCCGATGGAACCCCTCCAACCAATACAGAAAAGGACACTGTACTGACACACCGCATCACCAGACTTGTCCAATTATCATGGAACCCCATTTTCCTGACACACCCCTCCAAAAAGCTCCATTCCACCCTATCATAAGCTTTGGCCATATCTAGCTTCAAGGCCATGTACCCCTTTCTCCCCTGCCTCTTATGCTTCATATAGTGGAAAATCTCAAAAGCGGACATCACATTATCCGTAATGAGTCTCCCCGGTACAAAAGCACTCTAAGTTTCCGACACAACCTTGCTCAAGCAAACTTTTAGCCAATTCGCTAACACCTTAGACACAATTTTATATAAAACATTGCAAAGGCTAATCGGACGCAAATCTTTCATCCGGAAAGGGCTCTTAACCTTAGGAATTAAAGATATAAAAGTATGATTAAGAGCCTCCGGGAAAGGTTTGGCCCCTAGCATGTCAAGAACAAAAGTGGTGACCTCGGCTCCAATTATACCCCAGTGTTGTTGATAAAACAACGCTGATATACCATCGGGGCCAGGGGCTTTGGTAGGATGCATTGAAAAAAGGGCACTACGTACCTCCTCACCAGAAAACGAACGCAACAGCTCAGCGTTATCATCAGCTGAAATTGAAGCGGAGATCCCATAGGTAGCCGAGTTGGGCAAGGTATTCAGGTTTCAGCTAAACAACTTTTGAAAATAAGCCACTGCCACCATAGTCATCCCCGACCTACTTCGCCACTCTAACCCCTCCTCATCTATCAGCTGGGTGATTTTGTTCCTCTTCGCTCTACCGTTAGCTTTCTGATGAAAAAACCGAGAGTTCCTATCACCCCACTTAAATTCATTCGCTTTGGCCCGCTGAAACCAGAGAATCTCTTCTTGCCTCATAAGCTCATCTTCTTCCCTTTCAAGTTGTTGCCGTCTGGAAACTAGTTCCCCTCTCATCCCATTCTTTGCCAAATCTCGCATCTCCTCCCTCATCTTCCTGAGCTTTCTGAGTATATTCCCAAAGGTATGTTTATTCCAGTCTCTCAACTCCTCCATACACCTCTCCAGTTTCCCTATCACTCCCATTGCATTCGGTCTCTTCAAGGCACTTTCTACCACTGTTATGCAGCCATCATTCTCAACCCACATAGCTTCGAATCTAGTCGGCTTGACACCTCTCTCCTCCCTGCTAGCCTGCTGCTCCAGTCGCAGTGGAAAGATCAGAATAGGTAGATGATCAGAGCCCTGCCTATCCAGATGAAAGACTCGGGTCCCTTCAAATCTCCTTCTCCACCTTTCATTTGCTAAAACATAATCTAGCCTCTCCTGAATGAAATCCTTCCCCTTCCTTCCGTTATCCCAAGTGAATTTGTATCCCTCAAAACCAAGCACATCCAGCCCACACTTATCAAAAGCCAACCTAAACTCATCCATAACATTAATGTCAATAGGCAACCCCCCTTCCTTTTCTCCTACCTTAAGCACCTGATTCAAGTCTCCCATGACCAGCTGCGCTCCTGTCACCTCTTCACTCAACTTTTTAACAAGTCTCCAGGTGTGATGTTTGTCATTCCCTTTCGGCCAACCATACAGTCCAAGCAACTTTCAGAGTGTCCCATCACTGTCTTTAACCTCGGCTTCAATATGGTGCGTTGTATATGTTTTCACACTCACCTCCACTTCATTTTCCCACATCAAACTCAGCCCCCTTGATCTACCCACACTATCCACCGTAAAGCAACTATTAAATCCCAACTTGCTTCTAATCTTCTCCATTCTCTTCCGACCGCATCGTGTTTCCATTAGAAACACGATTCTGGGGCACTCTCTCCTTACCAAATTGGTGAGTCTAACAACTGCACGGGCCGACCCCAATCCTCGACAGTTGTAGCTTAGAAGACTCATTGTGCCTGGCAAGAGAGAATCTCGTCCTCTCCCGCCGATAGTGCATCATTTAGTTTCTTTTCTTCTGCCTTCCTTCTTTTCCCTTCCTCCACCACCCCTTCTTTGACCCCTCCTTCCTCCTCCATTGCCTCAGCCTTTCTTTTCCTATGCTCGGGGTCCTCAGCCACTTCTTCCCTACTAGACCTAGCCAACTTTTTCCACTTTTTTCCTCCTTTATTGCCGCCCTTTCCTTCATCCAACAACATCCTATCTCCCTCCTTCTCCCTCGGCTCCCTCACCCCCGTGGTTTCTCCCATTAGCCCATCACCCTCTCCACTCTCACCTTTAGAGTTGCACCTACTCTCCTTTCTACTTCCTCCCTCCCCACTAACTTGCTTACCATCTCTCCCCCCTTCAACTCCCTGTTTCTCAACCTTTTCTAAATTTAACTTTCCTATTATCTCCACCACCTGACACTCCTGCTCCCTACCCTCCTTTGTCATAATATAATCTTCCTCTTCAACCCTATCTTCCTCCCCAAGTAAGCTCATCAAAGACACTCTTTTTTTATTCTCATCTCCCTCTTTATTCTCTCTTTCACGTTCCTCTTCCCCTCTATTCACTGTCGCCCTCAACTCCCTTTCCATCTCCTTCTCCGCCAATGGTCTCTCTATCCCTTTCCTGATCAGCGACACCCGAAGCCAATCCCCATACTCCTGATTTTTAGTTTCTGCTTCTCCATCATAATCTAACTTCACATGACCTAGACAACCAAACACATAGCAGTACTTCGACAACTGTTCGTACTTCACTTCCACCCAAATCCTACTGTCTCCTTGTTTCAACAACAACCCTCTTCTTAGCGGTTTCCTCACATCCACCATAACCCTAATTCGGAGATACTTCGCACACACTATAAAATCAGTTTCATCCATCTCGATCACCCCCCCGAATGCCCTACCAATGCCTAACACAGTTTCTTTCGTCATCAGACTAATCGAGAGATCATAGACCCTAATCCAGAACGGGACTAAATAAAAAACGATCTGAGATGGCTGAGAGTTACGTGGCTCTTTCAATGCCAAGAGAGCTTTGTCAAACGTCCACGGACTCCCTCACCCAACCTTGTCTCTATCCGTCTCACTTTAAAACTGAAACAAAAACAAGTTCTGTCGGAGCTCCCTAAAGACGAAACTTCTCTTCAGTCTCTAGGCACTTTTCATGGTCGCACTCAACGCATACGAATTGAAAGGCCTGTTGGTCAGAAGCGAGCCCACTAGTGCAATTGTACCAAACTCCTTCCCCGTCGCTGCTGCAGTACCCCCTACCGAAATTTCAACACATTCCTCCTCTGTCAACCTCAACTGTTTCTTCCCTATTGCCATGCCTGTTCGATCCTCCTTGCCTACCCAAACCTGAACCCTTGCTTGCCTCGGTGGACCCGCACAATCCAGCGAGATAACCCTGGCTCCCACGGCCCTTGACCGCAGAGAAGGAGAACGATAGTCGACGGTTACAAGACCAATCGCCAAATTGCTCTTCGGATGCCCTAGGGTTTTTATTATGTATTTTCGAAGTGATTTGCATTTCTAACTTCTAATTAAGTTAACTTTTCTATTAGTTTCTCCAAAGTCACCATTAAATGCATAACAACAATAATTGACCATAAACAATTCTTTACTTTTACTTTTCCTCATTCAAAAACAAAAAAATTTATAAAACGACGATTATTATTGTAATGGTATGTGTTATTTTCCTAGTTTTTTTAATGGCATGTAATATTGTTTTATATGTGTATGTACATGTATGTGTGTATGATGATTATATGAGTATTATATAGTATATATTGTGCCTATGCGATGTACTATTATAATTAATCTCGATTGAGTTGTATTGAGCTTATTAGGCTTGACCATCTAACAAGATTAATCTTATAATAGTGGGGTTAATGCATAAAGGCATAATGTATAACATATAGTATTTGTATAAAATATGAATGGAAGGAATTAGGTGTTTGGACCTGATAGCCCAAACCTTGGCCCAAGATCTCGGAAGATGGATTGAGCTGGTAGCCTATGTCTCCTGAGCACGGGTTTGCCCTAAGTGAAGTGTTGCGTTTTTAAGGCTCGGGCTTGACCTAGCTATATAAGCTCTCATCTCCACCTGCTTGCTTACTTCTTCAGCTTCTCGTCTCTTTCTCCTCACAAACACTCTGCTAGGGTTTTTTAGGGTTTGGGTTTTCCAGCTTTTGACCTTTGGTCTGAGAGTGCTCGGAGTTGACGATGACTGTTGGTGTCTCTTTGAAGGTGGTTCGAGCTCCAGCGTTCTTCTGGGTGACCGCTCTCCTTTGCCTTCGGAGACCTAGGGTTTTGAAGATCGAATCCAACTTCGATCTTCGGTTTTCCCACACAGGTGGATTTCTCGTCCTTTCTTGTACTTCTGATTCACATGCGTATTAGATCTAGGGTTGTCTATGTTCTTTATTTGTATCAGTCCTTGTACGAACTCTCTATAGTGGATTTGGCCAACTCTTGAGATCCCATGGATGTAGGCATAGCCGAACCACGTAAAATCATTGTGTTCGTCGACCTGGATGTTGTTCAGTTTTTCCGATCTTGCGTTTTCGTTATCGATCTTCTTCGCTTTCGCTCAAAACCAATTTTCTGTTTTCGAATCTTTGGACTGATGGAGTATTTAATTATAAATATAATTCAAATATTACTTTATCTATCTCAAAATATGAGTCGTTTGACTTTTTAACACGTTTTTCTAAAAGATAAAAACTCAATATTTTAATTAAAATTTTAAAATAATTTCATACTCATTATTAATAAGGATGAATACAGTATAAGATGCTGTATAAAGAATTAGTATTTTATATAGTTTTTAGTTTTTTAAAAAAACACACTAAAAAGTTAAATGGTCTATATTTTGAGATGGAGGAAGATTAAACTACTAAGCATTAGTTGTATATCAAAAATAATACTCCCTCCGCTTGAAAAAATATGCCATTTTATTGTGTTAATTTTGTTTAGAAACATGTCATTTTAGGCATTTTGGGATTTAACGTCATTTTAATCTACATGTTATCCCTGTATTTTTTAATTAGAACTTTAGACAAATCAAATATTTTTCCTTTAATTATTTTTTTCTTCTTTCATTTATCTCTTTAAATCAATCATATTTTTTCTTTTATTTTTAACATATTTACTAACTATTTATATATATTCTTAATACAAAAGTTACGTACAATGATATTGTTATTTTTTGAAACAAAGTTACAGTGATATTATTATTATTATTTACTAACCAATAAGAGTGATTTAAAATATCTATATTCATATATTCTATTTTAAATGAATTTTTTTAAAATTATGAAATTATTTTTAAGATATCATAAAATTTAATCATAATTTTTATTAATATTTTATAATACTAATTTATTACTCCGTATATTATTAAAATTATATTGGAAAATGACTCAAAATAATACCAATCATCACATATGAACCAAAAATAATATAAACTAAAAAAAGTTTAAAAATAATACAAATTATCCACCTATAAACCAAAAATAATACAAACTTTAAAATCAACTAAAATAATACAAACGTTTGAAGTTGGACTAGGAGAAGAATCAACACAAAACATTATTTACAAAAATTACAAAAATATGAGTATATAGTCACACTTTGCACAAATGCATCCCCTTTATTTTTAAATACACCAAAACCACTATTTATTTATTCAACTTTACGAAAAACCACTTTTTATTTTGAAATTAAATAAAATCACATCCACTTTATCCATAATTATTAAAAAAATAGAATCATATCCTAAAATTCATGTAATTTTGTGTAATTTCTAAAAATTGGGGTTTTATTATACAAAGTTGGACAATGAAATAGTGGGTTTGATGTATTTAAAATATAAAAGGTGGATTTGTGCAAAGTATGAATAATTATAGATTTTTTTATAATTTTGATAAATAAAATTTTATTTTGAATCTTATACTAATTTAAGTTCAAAAGTTTGTATTATTTCGAGTTAAAAGTTCATAGTTTGTATTATTTTTAGTTGATTTTGAAGTTTGTATTATTTTTGGTTTATAGATGGATAGTTTGTATTATTTTGAGACTTTTTTTAGTTCGTATTATTTTTGCTTCATACTCCCTCTGTTAATTAAAACTTGTCGTTTACTATTCATGTACGCTTTTTTATAATGATAAAAACTATATAAAATATTAATTTTTTTTTTAAAATTTGTTTTTATAAATGGATACTTAATAGTAAGAAGTATGAAATTATTTTAAAAAATTATTTAAAAAGTTATAATTTTATATAGTTTTTAACACCTAAAAAAGCGTGCATAAATAGTAAAACGTCAAGTTTTAATTAACGGAGGGAGTATCTCATAGTTGATATTATTTTGAGTCATTTTTCCATTTATATTTTAAAAAAATCGCGTTCGGGAACCGTAATATTTAAATTGATAACCAAACTGTACCTCCCAACGGTTTTTAACAGCTGCACATAACTGAGGGCCAGTAGATCTCCAGGATGCCTTGAAAAATTTGGATGTGAACCCGTCCGGGCCAAACGATTTGTCATCACCAATACTCCACAAGCTTTGTTTGATTTCTTCCTCAGTGATCTCGAGTAGCAAATTTTTTTATACTAAACACTTTTTTATATAGTATTAATCTTTTATTTTTTTATTAATTAAACTTTTTGTCTTCTAAATGTGCATTTATACTCCAAAAAAGCTAACTTTACTAAAGAGAATAAAATTTAATGTATTTAAATAATAATAAAAGTGTATATCTTTGTAAAAATAATTTTTTTTATGCTCATTAATTAGATTTTTTTACCTCTTTTTATAATTTGTGACGAATTAAAACTTTATGTATATACTACTAAAATATTTTTTTTAGAAATAGTACTTTAATATTTTATCATTCTTCAAGAATTAGACTTTTTACCTTCTAAATTTTTTTTATACTAAACACTTTTTTATATAGTATTAATCTTTTATTTTTTTATTAATTAAACTTTTTGTCTTCTAAATGTCCATTAATACTCCAAAAAAGCTAACTTTACTAAAAAAAGAAACATGAATGTGTATTAACTGTGCTTCTAAAAAAATGGGTATTGACTATTGAGTCTATTGACTGTTAATCATCCCAATTTTATTCGGAATATGTTTTAAGTAAAACTTTCGTAGAGTTTATATATCCTGTTTTAATTAGGGTTTTAATTATGTGATTAATAAAGTGGTGAAGGTTTTTTTTTTGGTAGGCAATGAAGCGGTGAAGTTGATACCCCAACTTTTCTCTTTTGTTATTGCTATCCTCTCCTTTACAGTTGATGTTATAGCCTGCATTTTATCCTTGCTTGATTCCATAAATAACCAATTTGTTTCCACACACAAATTTATTCTGTTTTTTTTTTATGGATTTTTTTTCTAAGTGTCTATTTTGAATATGATATTGTGTAAAATGTTCATTTTCATAATCCATTTTGCAAAATATTCATTATGACATTTTTGCTCTTTATTCTCATTTTTAATTTAATCTCCTTCCTTTCCATTTTTAATTTGACCATTGACCGGTCAAAGTCAATGACTTTGGTGACAGTTTTTTTGTGACATTTTTTTTACGAGATTAGTGTCACCACCTTTATCAGTGGTGACACATGTGGTAACAATTTTTTTTGGTGACAACTTAGTTATTAGAGTTTTTTTATGGGGTCATTGTCACCACCCTTATCAGGGCCGGACCGTTATATTTTGAGGCCTTGTGCAACTCGTATGTTGAGGTCTTTTTTAAAACTAATTCAAAGGGAAAAAATAATCCACTAATACAAGAGATATATGTTCTCGTAAATATAAAGAAGTCATTACAAAGAATCATTAACTAAAACTAAACATATGGAATAATGGGGCTGCTGTAATATTTGTTGGAGGAAAAAAAAAGGTTTTTGGAAGCTAAAATAAAGATATAGAATAAGGGGGGAAATTGTAGATATAATTTGAAAGATTATGGAAGATAAAGATATTGAATAATGATATGGAAAATTGTAGATAAAGGTTGAGATGTAATTTTTTTTTTTGTGGAGAGAAAACATTTTGAAAGATAAAATAAAGATATGGGCAAGGGTAGATAAAGGTAAAAGGAAAAATAAAAGAGGGGAGTGCTAAGATTCGAACTCAACCCAACATATAACATACCGAGCCCCTTTACCGTCTCATATGCTGGAGCAACTTGATATATCTTTCAATTTATGTATATATACATATAACTTAACTTGTATGAGGCCCTTACAATTTTGAGGTCCTGTGCAATTGGACATTTTGCACAGTCCATGGGCCAACTCTGACCTTTATCACTGTCACCACCCTTATCAGTGGTCATTGTCACCACCCTTATCGTTGTCACCACCCTTATCACTGTTACCACCCTTATCACTGTCACCACAGTCACCACCCTTATCATTGTGGTGACTCCTTTTTTTTAGTTTTTTTATGAGATCACTGTGGTGACACTGTCGGTGATGACACATGCGATAACAACTTTTTTTTGGTGACATGTTTTTTTAAAGTTTTTTTTACGGGATCACTGTCACCACCCTTAATTATTAGTACATATAGTGACAACTTTTCTTTAAGTGACGATGTCATCTTTGTTTTTAGAGGGTTTTTTTACGAGGTCACTATCACCAACAGTGTCACCACCCTTATTAGTACATTGGTGACACATGTGATGACAACTAAAACTCTAGGATAAAGAGAATATAAATTTTAAAATTGTGTCACCAATAAATTTTAAAATTGTATAACCGACAAGCGACAAGGTTGGTGACACTTTCTTTTTATATTAGAAGCCACCTTAAGCCCGAATTCCGCTTTGTCACGAATTGGCAAGAAAAACATGTGTTGTTTAATTCTCATTTTGTCAATTTCAATTTCAATCTCCACCTTCTCGCCCTAAGGTCTCATCTGTAATTACAACCTTTTAATCTTTTATTTGGTGACAACTTATTTTTACAATTTTTTTTTCTCAAATTCTGAAATACAAAAGAAATAAAACTTGATCGAACTTAAATGTGTTGGGGGGGGGGAGTGTCACCAACTTTAGTTAACCATAACAAACTAAAATTAAGAGCATCAGTAATACACAATAAGCAGATTAAGGGACAAGTATACATTATACAATGTAAATCATAAGCTAACAAGGGTATATATGCATCTGCTATTTACCTCCGTTAACAAAGAGAGCCCATGAAACACAAGCTTACCAATTCAAACTCAACCTTAATCCTTTAGCTAAGCTAGTAGTAAATGTTCAAAAATATTATGATTAGGCAAATGGGCCACATCAGCATATTTAGTTTAATTCGGGCCCAAAAGATGCGTATCTGATTGGGTCGGTGAGCAAGAGGTTCCCAACGGTTTTTAAAAAAAATATTACGGAGTATTAATTCCAATTTCCATATACGGAACGGAGCTCGGGTGAGATTGCCCAGGGCTCGCCAGCTGTAACGTTTCAACGGTAATCGGCCCCTCTCACTTGTCTATAAATACATTTCAGTTAGTGTCTTTTCACATCGGCGATCGCTCTTCCCCCGTTGTTACCCTAGGCGCGCAAATCAGAAGATGTGGAATCAATGGCGGAAATTCAACTTCTCTCCGTCTATCGCTAGACGATTGAAGCACCAGATGGCCACTCGTATGGCTCCAAATCGGAGATCCTTCACCACCTCCGAAGGCCACCGCCCTATCATTATCCACAAGAGGAGCCTCGATATTCTCCACGATCCTTGGTTCAACAAGGTACGTGCATCTGATCTTGGCCTTGATTTATCTTCTCAGTCACTAATTTGTCGTTTCTGTTCACCGTTTCTGTGCGAACATTAGGATTACTTGATTCCGATTGTGGATTGCGTCTTTCTCATGCTTTTGATTCTGTTCTTGACATCTTGTAGCACGTGTCGATTTTTGATTTGTTGAATTATTTCGCACTCACAGTACACCTGTTTGAAGCCTTTAATTGACGTGTTTAATCTACGGAGAGAAACACCTAAATGTCGAACGACTTGCAGTGCAGTAGAGAGCGTAAATTTTGAATATTCTGAAATTCGGTTTCGCTGAAAGATATTGCAGTTCAATAAAGGCTTGATCACAAATGAATTTCTGAATTTGGAGAACATCTGTATGATTGTAATGCAATGTATATGGAATTTTGCTTAATTTTGTTAAACTTAAATATTTCTGTTACAAGGATCTTATTATCTGAATTATGTTCAGCTCTGCTATATGTAATACTTCACTTCTTTAGCTGCCATAGCTTTGACATTACCTTCTCAACTTCAGGGCACTGCATTTACATTGGATGAACGAGATCGTCTTGACCTTCGAGGACTTCTCCCACCAAACATCATGAGTTTTGAACAGCAGATGGATCGGTTTAGTATGCCTCCCACCTCTTCCAAACTCTTTTGCTTTATGTACCTTTTACCTTTTTTTTTTCTCTCTCTCTCTCTCTCTCTCTGGTTTAACTTATTAATGACAAGAAGCCTTGGGAGTCTCTTGAGCAATAGGACGATATACAGCTATCAAGAGTTAGAATTTGGAATGATAAAAACTTATAGGCTTATTTGACACATGCTGGGGTTATATGGACTTCACCAACTTGTATACATAGAGTGTTAATATCACGAGTATTTAACCCATACAGTGTTAGTAACAACCTGTTTGATCATTTTAACATATGTTGTCATCTGTCAGTGGTTGACTTGAAGACGCTTAAAGTGAAAGCACGAGATGGTCCCACTGATCCATATGCTTTATTCAAGTGGCGATTACTAAATCGGCTGCATGATAGAAATGAGACAATGTACTATAGGGTGAGACATCAGCACTTTTCCAAGCCTTATCCTGGACATCAATGTTTTTTTTTCTTTTGCATGTTTTTCTAGTTAAAAAGATGTCAATAACATTGAGAGGATATTATTTTAGCTAATTTCTAACTTATATTTGATTATTGTTTTACATTGATGATTTTTCTTTAACACAGTCATCTTACTATTCCAAGCCAATTCTTGAGCTGAAAATCATTTTGTTGAAAGTGACAGTTTCAGTTGTACTTTCCTCTGCTTATCAGAAATGTTGAGTAAATTATATACTCCATTGTTTCAATTATGTCACCTTTCTAAGAAACATGATCTTTTAGGATGTTTACTCATTATTTATCTTTTGTATATTAACAACCTCTTGGCAGGAAAGAATCTGGGTATGATTTGCCATATATGATATGTCTCGTGCAACTAAGGACTGCAAGTGCAAATATCTAATTCTATATCACTGATTCCATTTCTTTTACCTACCTATTTTACATAACAGATTATAAATTACAATAACAGACTTTAATTTGTTTTTGACAGGTTTTGATAGAAAACATAGAAGAATATGCTCCTATAGTTTATACTCCTACAGTGGGCCTCGTTTGCCAAAATTATAGTGGCCTATTTAGACGGCCACGAGGAATGTACTTTAGTGCTGCAGATCGTGGACAAATGATGTCAATGGTTTATAATTGGCCAGCTGAGCAGGTAGGCGATGTCACTATTGTTTAACCACTAATATACCATTGTTTTGTTTAGCATAGGTGGGATTTTGAGAGCCTCTTTAATTTTTTTTTTGTGCGTGAAAAAGGTTCTCACTTGCTGTTGTTTTAATTATGACATGAATCAATGTTACTTTCTTTGCATTTTACCTTCTGTGTGATGAACCAACAAGTAGAAGTTGACAAGGACAATAAAGAAGTCAGCTAAGTGTTCTGTCATCTTTTCTAGATAACGCCACTGTTCTGTGTAAAACATAAGTGAAGTTCATTTACTATAGTTTTGATTTAGATGAATGGTAAAACACAAGTGATGATTTTATATTTTGTTTGGTTTTGTTGCAGGTCGATATAATTGTGGTAACTGATGGAAGTAGAATATTAGGTCTTGGAGACCTTGGTGTTCAGGGCATTGGAATTGCTATTGGGAAATTAGATTTATATGTCGCTGCAGCTGGAATAAATCCACAAAGAGTAAATCTTGTCCTGAACATTTTCATTTAATTTCCTGTGGTACAATAGGGAAATTAACTTTGTTTGTGGCTGCTGCTGGAATAATCCACAAAGAGTAAAAGCTTATTCAGTAAATTTCGATCCTGTGTAATGTATCAAAACTTGCCTTTGTCATCCATGATGTTAGAAGAGGACTGTAATCGCTATTGTCTTCTAGCTGTTATTTGTATTCTAGTCATATATTGACCTCATTTTTTAATTATAAACTGACACAAATCAGTTTCTCTGTTTCTTTTGCCCCCACAATAGGTACTTCCTGTTATGATTGATGTCGGAACCAACAATGAGAAGCTTCGTAGAGATCCAATGTGTGAGAATACTTGTTTATCTTATCTGAAATTATTATATACCACATCAGTATATGATATCTTTGTTTGTCTGTTTCCTTATGAAATTTACTTATACTTGCCTGAGCAGCTGAGCAAATACCTTGTTGGCTAATACATAAGGTAGCTTTAATTTGAAAATATCCTGACTAGTGATTCTGTTTAGATGTGAATGTCTAAATACTTGTACCTCGTCAAGGGATTGCCCAATTCTAATTTCTATCCCGTTGTATTTGTCATGCAACAACTCACTGAAAATAGACTGTACATTTATCACTATGGTAAGGAGCCTGACAGTGGGGCATGATATTGAATTGTATATCTTTGATACTTCTTAAATATGTCTTTGGTGCAGGAGCCTTTTGGTATTGAGTATGATTGGGATTTAAGTTAATCAATTAGGTTGATAAAATTCAAAGTCCAACTATAATCTTGATAGAGAGTAAAGTATCCCCAAGATGGCTTGTACATTTACTTAATTTGCTTTGAATTAAGATACGAACAAGAGGATGGATTTGCTAACAAATGATATTTTCCGATCTTCCAGATAATTTTCGATACTTCTGAACTTACCAACTGCATTATATTTAATGGTCATAGATTTTAATGATTAGAGCATAAAAATACAATTTGTAATTGAAAGAAACAATGATTGTGTTATCATCAGCTTTATCTTATTCCATGCTACATGACTGAACTAACTGAAGATACGTATCACCATAAAGTTACACAGAATGTCATCCTATTTTTGACAGATTTGGGATTGCAAGATCCCCGTCTTGATGGTGAGGAGTACCTTGCAGTTATTGATGAATTTATGGAGGCAGTTTATACACGATGGCCACATGTTATCGTACAGGTTAGTGCTATTATTTGTGCTATTCCTTACTAACCACTTAAGTATTTTTGAACCTTTACTGTAGATAATTAATATATGCAGTGCAGTTTGAAGATTTCCAAAGCAAATGGGCATGCAAGTTGCTTGAACGCTATAGGTATAACTATAGAATGTTTAACGATGATATACAGGTAACAATCTTTTCCTAACTAAGGCTGTACGCTTACTTTACCTTTACCTTAATGCTTGTTTATGATTACAACTTTTGTCCTTGGATCATCTATTAGTACACCTCAAGTTTTATTTTCTTTTAACCATTGCAGCGTTGTTGAACTAAAAATGCAGGGTACAGCAGGTGTTGCAATTGCTGGCCTTCTGGGAGCCGTGAGGGCCCAAGGAAGACCAATGACCGACTTCCCAAAGCAAAAAATAGTTGTTGCTGGGGCAGGGAGGTTTGAAACTTGTCCTAGCTAGTGCTTCAAATTGATAATCTTGTCTTCTGCTTATGGAGTGTGACATGTCCTATCAAAACATGCTCGGCCAACACTACACAATACACATTCACTTCTAGCTCATCACCCTTCTTGGAAAGCTATCATTCTCCCCATCAAACATCACATTTTCCTGACCATAACTATTTATGTACTTGTAGTTAAGAAGTGGTTTTTACTTAACCATCTCAAAGACTCAAACAATGAATAAGCATGTCACAGGTAGATGTGTAAAAAGTCTCCCTAAGCATCATTTTTTAATAAAAAAAAATCGATCACTTGGCAATTACGTGTTTGAAGTGATTATGTGTTGATTTTGAGGCTGAGCATTTTCGTTGGGGGGTTTGTTCTACCTTTTCTGGTGCTCATCAACTTTGTAGGTGCATGATGTTACTCTATGGGAACTTGGTTTATTAGGAATTAACGTGTGATGGGTCATGGGTCTATTGGGTCTATGATACCTTTGGAAACATATTTGGATAGTAGAATGGAATGAAGGCAATTTTACACAATGCATATCATTTGAATATAGTTTTCATGTAATATAGTTCCTTGTGAAGTTCAATGAAATGTTTTTTCAGTAAACTTGTTCATGACACTTCAGTGCAGGAATTGGTGTTCTTAACGCTGCTACGAACACGATGACAAGGATTTTGGGGAATACTGAAACTGCTTTTGAAAGTGCAAGGAGCCAATTCTGGGTCCTGGATGACAAGGTATATTTCCCATTAATGCCTTCTTGTTGCCTGAAAATATCGCCTTATTTGAGGTTTAAATAAATAATTATCATCTATTCTTGCGTGAGGGTGCTCGTCTAGACCCTATGACATTTTCAACTTTCAAGATGGAATTGTATAGTATCAGCTTATATGAAGAACGACAACCAATGACGTACCAAGGTGTGTTTGTGCCAAGGGGAAGCTAAATGAGAAGGCACTTCAACACTTGATAATTAAAAGGAGTATACAATAAACAATTGAGGAAGTTTGTGAGGCTCTAGAATGAAAGTCGAAGGATCAACTATATGCCTCTTGTTTAGTTTTTCCTATGTCCTCTTATCTTATACCTTAAGACATAAGATACATTTATTGCGAGACTCGGAATGGGAGTAGAAGGGTCAACTATATGACTTGTTTGTCATTTAGGACATGCCATGTGAGGCTTCATGTGGTTTATAGTGGAGGATTAAAACTCAAAATGAGCAAGCACAACTGGGTGACGATGAGCACTCCAATACTTGAAGATACATTTTTGTGAGACTCTCGGATGAAACTAAAAGGATCAGCTATATGACTTACACCTATGACTTGACCTAGGCTCATCAAGCTATATGTTTTCTTTTTTGCTTCGGCACAAGCTTGTTGGTTTCAATTACAGGTAGTTTTTTAGAAGGAAAGAAATGACGATAATAGCAGAAAAGGGAAGACAGACTCTTTGCTGTCAGATCATAATCAATTCACATAAATCTTAGAGGAGTTTGAATCGTAGAGTTGGGAGATTGAGCTCCTTCAAATCTTGTATCTCATCTTTTGTTCTCAAAATTGTTGTCCAAATGAGGGAGATGTTTTCTTCATTTTTTTCATGAAAAGATGAGATACAAGATTTGAATTGCAAGTGTTCTCCTTTTCTGCATGTCCTTTTTTTTTTTAAAAAAAAAGTCTAATCTCTGTGAACATTATGAAGACATCTGGAAGAATCTTTTACTGATATCACGTGCTAAGAGGACCATGTAATCTTGTGATTTGAGCTTGTATATTTTTCATGCTCATCAACTTTGATGCATAATAGGGGTTGATTACAGAGGATCGCAAAGAAATTGATTCCGGAGCACAACCATTTGCAAGGAAGGCCACGGAATTAGCTACTCAAGGGTTAAGGGAAGGAGCGAGTCTAGTTGATGTGGTAAGTGACCAATTTCTGTTTTTTTTTTTTATTCGGAGTACAAATTCTTTTTCATTTATGTGATGATGCAAGTTTCTTATTTTGGATCTTTTAAAAAGCATCGAAGGGCTTTTGCCTTTTCTTCCTTATTGGGTGAGAAATCTATATATGTTTTGAGTTAATACCACTGTTCTTCATTTCTGTAATTTCTCTGCGCCATTACTTCTCTATGTATGAGTTACATAGTAACAGTAAGTTTTCATATTTCTGCCTAATTTGATCAGATGCACAAAGTTGCCCTGTATCATAGTTCTTTCAAGTTTCTGGTATTTATATCTTGTCATTCAGGTGCATCAAGTAAAGCCAGATGTGCTTCTTGGATTGTCTGCAGTTGGAGGTTTGTTCTCAAAAGAGGTAATATATATTGAATTAGTTGAGTAAATTTTAAACATAGACTTTGGTATGATACTAATGCGTTTGTGCCAAATTTGCATGTATCATGCATGTTCAACCATTTATAATGTTTAGGTACTAGAAGCTCTTAAAGGTTCACACTCTACAAGGCCTGCGATATTTGCCATGTCTAACCCTACAAAAAATGGTATGTCAGTTTGCTTTACCAAAGAACTGGTTACTGTCTTCATCCATTTTTTTACTTTTTTCAAAAAAGTTTGGACTGTAATTGGTATTTTCCTTCCCTTGTTGAATAGCTGAATGTACCCCCAAGGAAGCATTCTCCATTTTGGGCAAAGACATTATCTTTGCTAGCGGAAGTCCATTTAAGGATGTTGATTTAGGTATGTCTTCCATATTCAAAGGAGGTCTTCATTATCCTTTATAAGTGCTTTATTGAATTATATAAATGGAGCAGATCACTCCCAAAAAAAGATATATATGTCTGACTAGGATCGGGATCGATGCATAAGTTCTCTGACAATGACATTATACGGTACCTCAGTACCTCCGTACAAGACATTTTTTCATTGATTTCATGACTGCTAAAGATTTTGATACAATTGATTACTTACGATTGACTCTCCGTTTTCATAAGCTTAGTTCATAAAACCGGTAAATGATATACTATACCATCTTTAAAATTATCACCATCTCTTGATTTACCCTGTATTATGTACTCATGTTAACGAGTAAGTATAATCTTTTTGTTTAGTGTAGGAATATTCTAATAGCTCCACTTTGCTGGCAGGAGATGGTCAAATTGGCCACTGCAACCAAGGGAACAATATGTACCTTTTTCCAGGGTCAGTGATGCTCCTAAAAAATAACTGAATGCATAATATTTGTTTTATTCCTGGTGTCCTCCCAAATAGTAGTGACTGCACGTTTTCTGTCATCAAATTTTTTACTTGGCCTAATTTTAGATTTTGTCCACAAAAATTTTTTTTGTTGGATTTGTAAAGAAAATAAAGATTCAAAGGCAGAAGTAATGATAATGAAGAGAAAGATCAGAAGTAATAATTTTAGATTTTGTATTGACAACAGGATTGGACTCGGTACCCTTCTTTCTGGAGCTACGATTGTCTCTGATGGTATGCTAGAAGCAGCAGCTGGACGGTATCATTACGAAACACAAATTCCCAGACAGTTTACTCTACTGATGTTATTTCACCAACCAAATTGACATTCAATATTGAACTTTTAAATCTTCAGCTTAGCTGAATATATGACAGAAGAGGAGGTGCAAAGTGGAGTAATTTTTCCATCCACATCAAGGTTCATCATCTGAGACTTTAACAACTAGTTGCTTGTGTACAAGTTGCATTTGTTTTAACCCACTTACATATTCGCAGAATACGTGAGATCACAAAGGAGGTGGCTGCAGCAGTCATAAAGGAAGCTGTAGAAGAGGACCTAGCTGAAGGCTATCGCGGTACAAGTGTCCGAGAGCTTCAGAAGCTCAATCAGGTTATATACGTGCAGTTACTGAAGGATTTATTACCCTATGCAGCTAGATCAGTATCCATTTTGTCCATCTATCATGTTCGCTTTAGTTTAGATCTCACTTGTAACAACCGGCTTTGCAGGAGCAACTACTAGGATATGTCAGCCACAACATGTGGACTCCAGAATATTCCACCTTGGTGTACAAGGAAAACTAGCTGGTCTTCAAATGGATAAGCTACAATCACAAGAATTACAAAGGTACAAATTCGAAGGACACGACCCTGGCCTATTTGGTTGCTAAACCAGGCAATGCATGACTTTATACTCATGATAATGCTTTTCTTGACCCAGGGTAAATAGATCAGTTAGTTGCTCGACGAAAACCCAGCCTTGATGGAGAGGGGACTGCAATGCGTGAGAAAGACTTGAATTGTGAAGTCAGCAACTCAGGGTGCCATATTATCAATAAAGCCTTTTGACTGATGTTTAAGAGAATCACACATTATTGGAGGGTATCTGATGGATTTTGGAAAATGCTTTTCCTAATGAAGTACCCATTTGGTTAACTTCACGGACAAATAGAGTTGTAATCTAGCACTTGTAAACATTTACAAGCACAAAAGGGTTTTATTATGACTTACAAGTGTTGGTTTGTTTTTGGGAAAAAATAAATTTGGATGATTTAATATAATTTTATCATTTATGAGGAATAAAATGAAAAACTCTTTAAACTACGGGTAGTTGTGTAATTTACTTTGGTTAACTTCACGGACAAATAGATCATAGTGGTTTTAGACAAGATCCCAAAATGGCTTTTGTCAAGATAATTTCAAATAAATTGCACGCATGTCCTTTTCATTTCTTCAAAAAAAATTGCAAAATGGTCCAAAAATCTCTCTTATACGAATCGAAATCTAAATATGCTGAACCAACTATTGTGATCGAAAACAAGCTAAAATCGATTAAATTTGTCAAGGTATCAATTGATCGAGATTCAAATTGGTATATCGATCGTCTTAGATGATTATCGAATGACATTCGATGATTATTTGTGGCCGTCGTTCGAAAAAGTTATCGAAGTTCGCAGAGGACGAGCTAAATAAGGGACATCGATAAAAGGTGTCGAGGGTACGTAGTAGCCTCATCAAACATTGTCGAGGATACGTAGGAGCCTCATAAAACGTTATTGAGGGTACGTAGGAGTCTCATCAAACGTTGTCGAGGGTATGCAGGACCCTCATCAAACATTGCCGAGGTCTCTTATTTAGCTTGTCCTCTGTGAACCTCGACAATTTTTTCGAACGACGACCACAAATAGCCATCGAATGTCATTCGATAATTATCTAACACGATCGATATACCAATTCGAGTCTCGATCAATTGGTACCTTGACTAATTTCATCGATTTTAGCCTGTTTTCAATTATAATAGTTTGTTCAACATATTTAGGTTTTGATTCGTAGAAGAGAGAGTTTTGGACCGTTTTGCAATTTTTTTTGGAAAAAATGAAAGTGATTTGCGTGTAATTTACTTGAAATTATCTTGACAAAGCCGTTTTGGCATCTTGTCTAAAGCTTCACTCCAAATAGATTTGTAATCTAGCACTTGTTTGGGGAAAAAATGAATTTGGACGATTTAATATAATTTTATCATTTATGAGGAATAAAATGAAAAACTCTGTAAATTACGGGTATTTGTGTAATTTACCCTCAACTTCACAACCCTTTATTATCTTTACCCACCGCTAACGCCACCTTCAGCCGCAGAAAAGCACCTCCGGCCACCGCCATCTTGTAGTTGTGCGAACGCCCCTGCGCTAGATATCTTCGTTCTCCTCCGCCAGAAGCTTGCGCTAGAGAGAAGTGGAAGGGAATGAGCGGAGCCACCTCCAATTTGTTCCAGTTATGGCATATCCCCTCTCGCAGGTTCCTCCTGACAACCTCCAAGTTCGCCAAAGGTCTGCATTGATTTTGCTCACTGCTAGCGCAATCTGTATATCTGTCCGTCTCCCTTCTGATTCCTACCTTTTTATTGGCAATTTGCAGGTATCCAACCGATTTCCAGTCCAAATTTCTTTCCGATGGTATGTTCCTGCAAAGGAATTCAGACTTCTTCTTATGAGGTTGTGACTAGAGGAAGTTATATACCTCGCCCTACTTCCGAAAGGACGAGTAATGTCGAGGTACACTTTCCTGTTGCTTCTTGCTCCTCGAACACGATGAAAGCTTAGTTTGGCTAGGAAGAGTGTGACTATGGGGCATTTGGTTAGAATTGATGTATACGACTATAAAGTTTGGTTTTGGGGATTGGAATGTAGTTTTGATATTTGTTTGTATTGTAAAATTTTGGCATGAAGACGGCTATAGGTACAAGCCTACAAGGCATAGGAATAGCTCATTTGCACATATCCAACATGGAATTTGATGCCGATACCATGCCTTTCCAAACAGGAAGTATGGGGTTAGTTGATGAAGCCAATACCTGATGGATACCAAACACTTAGGACTCTTTCCTTCTTCTTTGACTTATGCCTTGAGCATACTGTCTTGATGGCAATAAGCAACTATGGTAAAGCTTTTCCTACAGTGAAGTTGTCACTTGTCAAAGCATTAAGGGATCATGCTTTCCGTTGCTTTCTGCTACTTAGAAGTATTTAGTTGGTTTATGTTTGATCATTTGTAATTATAGTTTCATAGATTGTGGACAATAATTAAGGAGGCTTCCTCTTTCTGTTTGCTAGGGCACGTCAGCTGCCACGATTGAAAATGTAGGTGCCTTTCAAAAACTACCTATGGTGATGCCATCTACTGACATGCTTTCTTCTGCTTTGAGGAAGGCGAAGAGGGTTTCACCAACAAAAGGTGATTTATCATGAAAGTTTGCTGCAGATGAAGAGTTAATGACTGCTTTTCCTTGTTGGTTTTTAACTGCCTTTTTTTTCCTGGGTACAAGCTAAAATTATACTCTGTATGCTGTTAGTGTGTGATTGCAACAAAACATTTTATTATACTCTGTATGCTGTTAGTGTGTAATTGCAAAAAAATATTTTATTCTTTTTAATTCTAGGTATTGCCAATATTGCCAAGAGAGAGAGAAATAGAGGTGCAAAACAGCTTGATGCACTCATGAAAGTAGGAATTTTACTATATCTTTTATTCAAACTTTATTTCCATTGGTTAAACCAATAATCAACTTACTTTAGCATGTACCAATCTTTTCCTTATCTTTCAGGAATTGGCAGTTCCTCTGAGGACATACATAAGTGACTTTCCTAACAAAAGGTATCTGCATCCTTATGAACGATCCCTTGTTGAGCTGACACTCGGAGAAGGGAAATATGAAGAGGTAATCAAGATTATTTTTTAATTTATTGGCTCCATGTGTTTAAGCTTATGAAACTTTTTGGGAAGGTGGTCTATTTTCAGTAAGTTGGTGGAACTACTCTGTAAAAAAAAGCATGTTTTAACATGAAAGATCATGTACCTGCCCCTTCCTTGTTTATCTCCTCCTTCCTCCTGTATTCTATTAAGCCATGATTTTTTTTTTGTCAGTTCATTCCAATTGTTAACATTACCTCAAGTTGCAGAGCAGATCTCATCGTACTCTTGTTTATTTATACTTTATTGCATTACAGCCAGTAGTTACTTATTAAGTTTTTGACAGGTCTTGCAAAAGGTAGATAGCCTGAGGAAAAAGGTTGTATCTGTTGGGAAGGAGCATGCCTCACTCTGTGCTAAGGTTTAGTTACCTCTACATTTATATTATGTTTTGAATTGTGATGGTTTAAAAAGTGGCAACTAGAAAGTACTTGCCAAGATCATATGGGATTCTGTATTTCTTTTTGGATATGCAATAGACAAAATCAGGAAACAAAGATAACTAATGATCTGCAACAGTGTAAACAGCAGCATTCTTCAATCTGTATAACTCATTTGTGAACCTCATTCACCCTCCTGACATTTTCCTGACTTCTAATGGTTTTCCTCAAGATGATCAAAGATTGTTGACTTTATTTTTTTTGAATTCATGTTTTGCTAGTCTTCATCAAAGAAAGAGGCAGAGAAGCGCCTCAATGAGGTGAGTTTTCATTTTTGGTGAATTATGAATTGTGTATTGTTTGAATATTCTATCTTATTTTGGGTCTATGTGTAGGGTTTGAGAAGGGTGGAAGAAATTTTTCAGCATGAAAGAAAGGCTGTTGATGATTTGTTGGACATCACCAAGGTATTTACATGTTTCACTGACAAGAGTGTTTTTGGGCAGGCTAAAATGTTCAAGTAATGTGCATAATTAGTACATTTTTTTTGGATTGACTGTTGTTTTTTCTTGACAACCAAGACATGTTTTTCTTTGCTTGCAGACTTTGCGAGCTATGCCTGTAGTTGATCTTGAAACTCCAACACTTTGTCTTGTTGGAGCACCGAATGTGGGAAAGTCATCTTTGGTTCGTGTTGTTTCAACTGGGAAGCCTGAGGTATGAACATATCTTAATTACATTCGTGCCCTGTTGCTATATGCTTACACTGGATTTTGTCTGCACTGGGAGTGAGCCAGCAATAGATACGCAATCCTTTTTTCTAATTGATGTTCAAGATTGTTTTTGTTCCCGATATTTGTCATCTTATTGGTTGGAATATAATGTTTCCCATTTCCTACCCCAAATGGCAGATTTGCAATTATCCATTTACTACAAAAGGCATTCTTATGGGTCATATTGTATATAACTTTCGGCGTTTTCAGGTCTGTATGTTTGAGCTTTTGATGCTATATTATATATATGACTTTGCTTTTTAGCTGTTCTATATTTGTAAATGCACTATTTATATGCTTATTCATTCATTGCTACAGGTAACAGATACTCCTGGCCTGCTAACAAGGCATGATGGTAAGAGAACTGTTTGCTTGCGTTTACTATTGAGATATGGAATTGGGGTTGAAATTTGTACATGTTTTGCCTTCTATATATTCTCGGAGCATTTACTAATTTTTACCTCTATTTACCTTGAAGATGACAGGAATAATTTGGAAAGGCTTACACTTGCGGTCCTTTCACATCTTCCAACTGCTGTTCTTTTTGTCCATGATTTGACAGGAGAGTGTGGTACATCACCTTCTGATCAGGTATTTTATATTCCCTTCTAAGTTGCCAAGTTTTTTTTTGCTCTTTTTTTTTATGCGGCACGCTCTCTTGGCTCCAATGCATCTTTTGAGATTTCCCTTTTGATTATTTTATACATTTGACTCTGACCTTTGAGGATGTTTTGGATTTAACGAAGCCCCCCATGTGAATTGATGGGCTAGTTAAGGGATTAGATTTAGAACTCCGTACTTATATAAAGTTAGCTCTCACCTCTTGATGTTGGTTAATAATTGTAAACTTTTCGATTGCTATAATATGCTTTGAAATAGTTAGTATAAGATAAACTCAGTTTGTCCTTTTCATATTCCGTGTGGTAGAAATCTTACTTGAAGTGCTTACAATATGCAGTTCATAACTTACAACGAACTAAAAGAGAGGTTCAGCAATCATCTTTGGCTTGATGTAGTTTCTAAATGTGACCTTTTGGAAGAGTCCTCAACGGTCTCCACACCTGAAGGAATTGATGAAACTGATTCTGATCTAATGAGTTATTTGAAGATGGGTCCTGAAGGAGCCATTCATGTATCTGTTAAGAGTGGCAAAGGACTCGATGAGGTAAGTCTTGAATTCCTTCTCTCTCTTTTTTTTCCCCTTTCTTCAAGCTACACTTTTTAAAATTGCTAGATGGGTATCTGTATCACATATTTCAGTCGTAGAGAGTTAACTTAATTCATCTTTCCGTCATTCTTATTATAAGCATAGTCAAAAGCTTGAGCTCTCTTCGACCTTGCCTCTTCTATAGAATATTGCATAAGACTGACTCGTTCACAGAGATTAATCCTTTTAAATTGCTCAACATTTGACTTCTTCAAAACCTTAGCCTAATGGAAGTGCTTCTTTTGAATGGATGATTTCATTTGGCCTCTTGTGAAAGCTCTCTATTCTATTTATCGGAACTTCTTCTGACTCGTCAACACGCATATCTGTCTTCAGCTAAAAGAAAAGGTTCACAACCTGTTGATGTCACAATCATCCAAGATAGGAAGTGACGACGAAAGCCAAGCAACTATTGGAGTTCCTTCTTGAAGAGTTGTTTTTGTGGACTTCCAAATCAGGTCATTGTCGCTGGAGGTGCCCGTTGATACACGTTATTGGGCTATCAGCTATCTTGATCGATTACCCACCCTTATATACGCAGCTTGGCTGATCTCATCCGAAGCGAATCTGCATCGCCTGATTATCATTCTTTGATTGATTCCTCTTCAGTAGGCTAAGTTATAGCTGCGGTGAACGCCTTTTCCAAGCTATCGCAAGGGGCCATATTCTGAATTTAATGCCTCAATATGAACACTTACAGAAAACAATTCAAACAGCTGTACTGTAATATTTTTTCATTATAGTATATTTTACAATAATATGCATTACAAAAAAAACGCAACCTTGTATGCTCCAAAGAATTTAAATCTAATCAATACATTAGAAGAATCTTATTATTATTATTATTATTATTATGTCTAAAAAGAATCACAAATAGAACCAATCTGCATACATGTATGGTTAATCTACATGGCGAAGTTGGACTGGAGATAGTTGATGACACTCTTGTCGAGTTGGAAGGCCTTGGAGAGGACGTCGGGTGAGATGGGCGGCGTTGATCCGAAGCTGGCGTTGGCAATAGTTACCACTCCCGGGTTCTGGCTGCTCAGCCCGGAAATAGCCATGGCAGGAGTGTCACCAATGTTGAACTGGAAGTGAATCAGACCCTGTGGGAACACAAACACATCTCCTGGATACAAAACCTTTGTGAAGAACTTGTTGCGTCCGTTGGCGTCGTTGGAGGTCACGAATCCCGCGTATAAGGTACCCTTGATGAGCGTAAGCACCTCCGTGGCTCGAGGGTGGGTGTGGGGTGGGTTGAGGCCGTATGGATCGTAGTCCACACGAGCCATCGAGATCCCGAGCGTGTTGAGTGCGGCCAGCTTGTCGACATTGATAAGGGTTACTTTCGATCCGACCCTGTTGTTCGTGTCTCCCCGTACGTTAAGCCCCCTGAAAAGGAAGTCTTCCGGCACAAGCTGCGCTGGGTCCTTGCAAAACTTGCCGTTCACAAACACTACAAAAGTAAAGAGACACAAGTTTAGATGACAAAGTTACAACAACTACTATGAAATACACGACGAATAAATATATGTAATGTGTTCTTACATGCGTTTTTCGGATCATTGGTCGCGACACAGAAGTCCTGGAGCTGGGTGGGATCAGAGGCGTAGGCCACGGACGAAGTCAGAGCTAAGAGCGCGATGCACGCGAGTGCACGAGCAGCCATTTTTCGGAGTGTTTCGAGGAGCGAAAAACGAGGGATGATGGCTTTCTTGTCAAGGGAGAGTTGAACCTTTGCCGGTTATGTTGTTCTTTATGTGAGGAATGTGTTGAGATAATTGCTCATTGATATATTCATCAGGTATTTATAGTACTTGAAAAATTAACTACTCTTGCTCTTTCAAGTTGAACTTGTCCTCCCTTGTTTCACTTTCAATTGATTATACTCTTTTTAATATTGTATTAATTAATAATTAATGATTAATGATTAAAGAACATATCAAGGAAGAAGTCCAACCATGGCGCCGGATCTTTAATTAATGTGTAAATTATTAGATTTGGTGTTTGAATTCAAACATACTCCGCAAGTATTTGGGTTGACCCTTAAACCTCTATATATGCATGTAGACCTGTAAAAACATAACCGACCCGAAAAATTCGACCCGTACGCCCGATAATTTTACGGATTTAAACTCGGTGTTTTAGACCCGGTACTCGAAATCGACCCGAACCCGAATTACCCGGAACTTTTAGGGTCAAGACCCGGTAACCCGGTGGGTCAAAACTAACCCGGTGAGTCAGCACTATCTAGACGCCACACAAGCACCAGATTGACCCCACACAGATTCGTCATACAATTGTATTCGTTAAAGTCACTCATAAGTTAAATAACTTACATATACGGAGTATTTTATAATTATAGTATGATTAGAACATTTATTTATATAAATATGATTTTTTATCCTTAAAATATTAATATAATATTATTATTATAAATTTAATTATAATAATATTATTTAATTTAATTTGAGATATTTATATTATAATTTAATTTTGATATTATTTTAATATTTTTAAAAAAGTCTTCAAAAAGTTCGAGGTTTTTGACCCGGTGGGTCGATCCGAACCCGGGACAAACCCGGTTTGGCTCGATCCGGAATGACCGGTAACCCGATTGATCTGAAACCCGATTTACCCGGGACCCGAATGACCCGAACCCAAATCCGATCCGAATGACCCGTTTGACAGGTCTATATGCATGCCAAATTTTAATTTAACTTGTGTTTGGCTCATTTTCGAATCTAATTATGTTTTTTTTACAATGTATTAATTTATTTTATCTCGTTTAAATTTGTTCTACTCGATTAATCATTCGCTCTATTTTTGATTTTATGAGACTCTATTTGAATACGTAGCCCATCATAAATCATTAGTAATGAAATTCGAATAAAATAATAATCTAGAAAAAACTTATCAAACTGTTTAATTAAAAGGTATGGTAGAGATTGAAATGGTCATCAACTGTGTCCTGTGAATATGACTTGACAAGGTAAAACTTCTTAGCCTCCATTTTTTCAAGGGCAAGCGGAAGCGCACCCTACACGCATCTAGGATGCGTGTAGATGCGCACCCAACAAATACGCATCCTGGATGCGTGTTTGTGTTGTATTTAATAGGGAACCGGGATAAAAAGTCAAGGCCATAAAAGCAGTTACACGTATCTAGGATGCGTGTACTTTAAAATTTATTTAAAGTTAAATTTCTTAAAAAATAACGTGCAAGCACGTGATTTAAAAAAAAAATAAATCACACGCATCTTAGATGCGTGTGATATAAATAAAAAAATATCACACGCATTTTAGATGCGTGTGATATAAATAAAAAAAATAAAATTTCACACGCATCTAGGATTCGTGTGGTATAAATATAACATGTGCAATGCACGTGAAAAATTAAATAAATCCGACTACCACACGCATCCTGGATGCGTGTGGTTAGGTTTTTCTTTAAAGACCTCTCTTCTTCTTCTTCCCCTTCACGGCGGCTGGTCTTCGTCTTCCCCTTCAATCGGCCGAAGCTTACCACGACATCGTCTTCCCCTTCAATCGGAGGCGCCTGGTCTTCGTCTTCCCCTTCAATCGGAGGCGCCTGGTCTCCCTCTTCCAATTTCCTATTTTTCCTCTTCAAATTTCGAATCCCGACATGGAACCAAGGAGAGGTGGTGGTGGTGGGCGAGGGCGGCGAGGTCGGCGCGGTTTTTTCGAGCCGTGGAGGGCATTCGTCCCGTCTTCGGAGAGAGCGCGGCCAAGTGGTGGTGATGGCGTCCCAGATCCGGCAGTTCGAGTCGGAGCGGCGACGGCTGGTGGCGTCCCAGATCTAGCGACGACCGGTGGTGGTGGGGTTTCGATTGGCGGCGGCGTCCCAAGGGCTGGTGGTGGGGGAGTTCCAACTCCAACTCCGGCGGGTGGTGGGGTTTCGACTCCAGCTCCGGCGGGTGGCTCCGGTTGTGTCGGGGTTTTGAGTCCGGGCGCCCCAAAACGAGGTCGTGAATCGTCAAAGGTACGTACATAATTGTTTTTAATAATTTAATTTATTTCGATAAAATTACAATTATTATGAAATTTTTAGATTAAGATTTATCGGAATTATATTAGGATTTTCGGAATTTAGTGATTTAAATTTATATGTTAGAATTTTTTAATTTAGTTTTTGAATAATTGGAAATACATAATTGTTTTTTTTTAATTTTAGGAATTTTTAGGAATTAGGGTTTAGGGTGTAGGCTTTTATCCGACTTAGATTATGATTTTATCGAAATTAGATTAGGGTTTTTAGACTATATATAGAATTATAAAATACATATATTTAAAAAAATTATATTGTATAATGTCGAATAGAAAATTTAAAAATTATAAAATACATATATTCAAAATAATTAATTGAATTTAATATCAAATAGAAAAATTAAAATAGAAAATAGAAAAATTAAAATTAATTACATTTCAAAAATTCAAATAGCAAATTCAAAATTAATTAGATTGGAAAAATCTTTTAATTTTTGTAAAATAAAAAAATCTTTTAATTCAAATTGAAAAACAAAAAAATTCAAATAGAAAATTAAAAAATAATTGGATTGTAACAATCTTTTAATTCAAATAGAAAAACAAAAAAAATTCAAATAGAAAATTAAAAAATAATTGGATTGTAACAATCTTTTAATTTTTAATTAACAATAGTCGGTGACTTCGGATAAGCGGAAGATAAAGGCTCGTAAGCTTACTGCCTCGCTTCGGGCCGCTCGAGATGTTACTATCGATCCAGCTGACGTGCCTGAGGATAGTGGGTCAGGGTACTTTGGGTCTTCAGAGGATCCATCGACTGATGATGACGGAGATGCGGTTGGCACCACTGAGGGTCAGACCGGGGTTGAGGATCTCACCACTACGCATATTGGCACACCTGTTACAGATGCACACCATTACACCACGGAGAATACCCCGGAGCACATTCATGCACACGAGGAGTTCGACATCGTTGGGGGCCCTGCTACAGATCTTGGTGCGGAAGTCGATCCTGACCCATCCTCGGATCTGAGTCCTCCATCCAGACCAGAGCCGGAGGCATCATCGTCGAGGGCGACAGAGGCGGGGACGTCGAGGGGGGCAGCCGAGCCAGATGCCCAGGCGCCAGATGCTCAGGCGCTAGATGCACAGGCCCCAGATGACCTACATTGGAGATCACATGAGCTCGTGCAGTCGACGCTTGCGCAGATGGTGCATGTGGACACTGGTCGCCCGTTGGCTGAGGACATCATCGAGAAGAAGAGCTACGGCAGACACATCGCCGCGATGTTGTGGAAGGACCCGTACGTGGTACGATATAGAACAATAGTAAAACAAGTCAATAATGAATAAATCATTGTTTTTTAATAATCACGCCTGAAAAATCTCAAATTGTGTGATAGGTGAGGACAACACCCTTAATGAAAGGACAGACCCAAGTGGGCATCGATCTGATCCTGCCTACTATTAACGTTTTTAGGTATTCATTATGCTTATCATTTTGCTGCTGATTTGGCTCCATGATCATGGGGTCTAACATGGCGGAAAGAGAGAGTCGAGACTCTAACTTCACCAATTATTTAACGGTTTGGTATTGGATGTTTTGATCATGTTTTGACCCGGCTCCACCGTGGCAACCTTATGTATGAATTTGGAATCTTTCTTGGTTGTATGATCAATGAATTTCACGACTTAGGCCATGGACAGGTACATGGGGCTTACCCCGGGGACTCCAGCGGTCCCTCTCGGTTTTTGGGTATGAAATCCCACCTTTAAAGTGAAATTGTTGATTTTAAAATCTTCAACCTGTACTCGGAGCGCAAGATCCAACGAGGGGTTTTATCCCTCGAAACGTAAGTCGGGAATCATAATCCCGGGCTGTTACATATTTTGACCAAATCTTAACAAATACTCCCTCCGTTGCAAAATATAAGTCCCTTTACTATTTGACACGTTTTTTAATGAGCTAAAAACTCTATGAAATATTAATTTTTTTATTAAATTTTTTTACATAGTATTATACATATTAACAATATGTATAAGACTATGTAAAAAAATTTAATAAAAATTTAATATTTTATAAAGTTTTTAGCTCATTAAAAAACGTGCCAAATAGTAAAAGACCTTATATTTTGCAACGGAGGGAGTACAAATTAGTTAAGATATGATAATTTACTTATTTTTCTTTTAACATTTCAAAAAGATTTATAATATCTTTATTCCTATTTGTTTTCAGTATAAATATTGTTTCATCTCCATATTCGGGCAACGTTGTATGTATTATCAACCTCGCTTAATTACATTGCGCACTGAGAATTTTTTTTAATAGGTATGCTACTATATAATTGGTCTAATGGCTCACCTATATAGATTTGTAATTTTTCGTTATATTCATTCATCTTTAATTTTTTTTATTTCTTATGATGATTATATAGTGTTAATTTCATTTGCAAATTGATATTCGTCAATGTCTTATGTACTCTGATAATGTCTCATTACCTCTCTTGAATTTAGGAGATGCAAGAAGGAGAATAAAGGTTTCAATTCTACTATAAATAAAATAAAGCACATTTAGTATTACCTCAATCATCATCAAACACTATATATATAAGTAAGTATTTAAATTCAAATTTTTTTGGTAGAAAGTATATATTTAAATTCAATTTACCTTATTATAATTGTATTTATTAAAAAGTAGTATATTTTCATATGATCAAGATTTTTTTTATATCGACTCAATATTTAAATTTGATCCAATGATATTCCCTTATATACACACAAATACGTCCTCCATAATTAACCACCGCACAACATGGCATGTACTATCATTGCTAAGGCTACTTTCATACAGTAAAGACAAGTCTTTTTTTCCTTTTTTTAATTGTCATAGATATCACTAATTTTATGGTACAATAAATCTCAACTAAATTCATTATTGAGGACATAAATTTAGACCAAATTACCAAATTATTTAGATTTTTCTCATCTCTTCCTTTAATTTCTAGGTTTAGTTTCTTTGAATTAATGATCATTTAGAGATTAGTTTGTGTACATGCTTTTAATTTCATACTTTGCTTTAAAGGCATTTAAGATTATTCTCACTAAAATTTATTTATAATCGCATATCATCATTCAAAACTCAAGTCACTGAAAGATTCCTAATCAACATTTAAGATTGGAGTATTGGACACCTATTTTTTTTAAAAAAAATAAAATGATTACGATAACCCATATATTGCTTTCAGGTATAACATATTGCTTTTATCTTAAAATGTTGACATTTTTTGCTTCTTTGTAATGTCGTAAGGGAATAGGTTAGAAAAATTGTAATTATTAATACTCTAAAAAATCATGATATCAATAGTGTATTACATACGCATAAAATTATTTTATCATGTAATGCAACAGTTATATACTGACTATTATATCATCTCTTCCTTTATTTTCTAGGATTAGTTTCTTTGAATTGATGGAGAAAATTTGCCAAACCGGCCTTTTTTTTGCCTTTATTGGGGGAGTGCCCCCCAACCTTGTTAAATTAGTTTTTTGGCCATCTATAATTTTCTGGACAAATTTGCCCTCCTCATATCTAAACCTAAATCCTAAATCTCTCTTCTCTCCTTCTTTCTCCTTGCCGTCAAATCTCAGATCTCCTTCCCTCTCTTGGTCGTTCTCTCCTCGTCGTCTTCTCTCTCGCTCCTCTCCCCCTCATCTTCGTCTTTGCTCCTCTTCGTCGTCTTCTCTCTCGCTCCTCTCCCTGTCATCTTCCTCGAGCTCCTGCTGGAAGGGTGTCATCTGAGGAGGTGCCGAGGCAGTGTTGCTGAAAGCTCATCCGATTGCTGAAATTGCGAACGGGAGCGATTCGATCTCCGATCTATCCAGTTCACGGCGATGGCCTTGCTGCGAGGGGGAGGAGGGACTGGATTGCAAGCAGATCTGGCCGTAGTGGATTGCAAGCAGATCCAATTCCGAGATCTCCTTCCCCGTCGATTCCGTCATCTCCCACCGCATCGCCGCGGAGGAAGATGACATGGCTTGCTCTGCGCGAGTTTCAGCAAGTTTCCATGGGAGCAACGATCGCTGATCGCGGAGGAAGACGATCTGGCCTGCGAATTCGGTGCCATCAGATCGCCGTCATCTTCGTCTTTGTTGCCTTACAGGAGGTCGATGACGCCTGTGGCGCTCCTCTCTTCGGCGCCAGCGCTCTTCTCCGATGCCGCAATTGATCCTCCGGCGATAAGTTACCGCTTCGTCCGCCGCCGTCAATCTATCCGCATTGTTCGACTCCAGGTGACACTTCTTCCCGCCTCTATCTACTATTCTCCATCGCTCAAAATCTTATTTCTTCGTTCCTTGTTCCCTTGTCTCTCTATCGCTTCATTGTTAATCTCCGAAAGAAACAATTTTGAGATTTATACAAGTGAATCAGCCAAATGTAAGATATAGTTTCAAACAGGAGGTGAAACAAAACAAATGGAACTCTCAATCAGAAATGTAATTTCAGCATCTTATAATTTCAGCATCTTATAATATTTTATTTTTGAATTGTTATCAAATTGCACAAAATTAATGGATTATCTTGATTTTTACATGTGTTGGGTTTGGATATTGGCAATTTCAGCAATTGCTGAAATGCGGATTGTAGTTTCAGCAATCGCTGAAATGCGGACTACAATGAATTTTGATGTTCATTGCCTTAAATCTCCTTTAGAAGCCTCTGAGCTCAACGGTAGAGCAATGTGCTTATGCGCAAATACGCGGGTTCGAATCCCGCATAAGCTAAATTTTATATCCCGCAACACGGTTTCAGCAACCCCGGTGTCAGCAATAACCATTTCAGCATCAGCAACGTTACTGAAATCGAGGTTTTAGCTCAACATTGCTGAAATTGGGTTTTCAGCATCAACAACGTTGCTGAAACCGGGGTTTCAGCATCAGCAACGCGGAAAAAAAAAACAGGTGGGGGCACAAGGGCACAATTTCAGCAACTTCGGTTTCAGCAGTTTCAGCAATGCGGAAAAAAAAAACTCAATTTCGCGGGAAAAAAAAACTCAATTTCAGCAACTTCGTTTCAGCTGTGGACGGACATTTTGCTAATATGGAGAGGGTGGTGGACAATTTACTAATATAGGCAAAAAATATGGCTTGTATAGAAACTGTCCCGAATTGATGATCCTTTAGAGATTAGTTTGTGTACATGTTTTAATTTCATTCTTTGCTTTAAAGATATTTGATATGATACTCACTAAAATTTATTTCTAATTACGGGTCATCGTTCAAAATTCAAGTCATTAAAAGATTCCTAATCAACATTTAAGATTGGGCATCTATTTTTTTTAAATGATTACGATAACCTATATATTGCTTTGATGTGTAACCTAATTAACGGAATAGATTAGAAAAACCATAATTATTAATACTCTAAAAACTATGACATCAACAGTGTGTTACGTACGCATAAAAATATTTTATAAAAAATCATGTAATGCAAGAGTTATATAATGACTATTCTCATTTTATTATTTAACCTATATTTGAAGTTGTTAAATAGAAAATGAGAATCTTTTCATTTGGTTAGAGTCAATCCACAAAATGAACTTTTAAATTACGTGAATACCTGAACTACACAACTAACTTAACAAAAACTAAACAAAACCATAAAAATCAAATCTTTAATATCAGAGTTATCTTAAAAAAAAACCGCACAAGGTGCGAGTTTGTAAAGACTGAGATTTTTAAATACTATTTTCATAATGATAGATTTCTTCACAATTTAAAATTTTATTTAAATTTTAAGACTCCGGAAATTTTTGAATATTTCCGTCCTCGAGCAAACGATTTATTTGAATTCTTTCGAATAAATTCCGGCATAAACCTGTTATTCAAATTTGAAAATGAATTTATTCCGTTTTATTATTCCGAAGCTTGGAAATATTTTTGAGTTTCGTTATTTAATTTGGAATCGAATATCTATTTTAATTTTATTTTAATCGCATCGGGTTAAGGTCGAAAAGTGGGTTTCATGATTTATTTTCGGTATTTAAATCTCATTGGGGACCACAATTGTTTTTCTTTTCTTTCTTTCATTTCTCTTGTTTTCCCTCCATCTGTCATTCTGTGAAGCCACCCCTATTCCTCCTCATTTCAGCTACTAGCCACCCTATTCCTCCTCCTCCTAATCTCCTACTCCCCTACTCCATCCTCCTACTTCACTTCACTCCTTCAAAAATCTCAGCCCCGCCATCACCTTCACACTCCCCTCCTTCCTTGCCCTGTTTAGCCGAGAAGCACCAGCACCACCATATCCTCGACGCCGGCCACCTTCACACCACCATTTGCACCACTAGGTCGTCCCCACCAACACGGCACCCCTGTTCCTGCGGCAACCCAAACACCACCCACACACCTCCCTCGTCTTCCTTCCCTCCTAGTTGTGCCCAGTCACCACCAGCTCCACCTCCTTCCAGCAACACTCCGCCATTCCAAGCGCAGAAGACCGAGCATGAATCGAGCCCCAAACCGAGCCTTCGAGGAGCTCCGACGAACCTCCGATGAGCCCGCCCGTCGCACCCAATCCTCTCGGTCAGCACCCCACCCTTCGATTTATTTTCTTCCTCGTTCTTAGGTGCCTAGTTATGTCCATGTGTGACCTCGAGTAAGTCCATTGGGAGCTCGGGCTGTTCGACCGGGCTCACAAGGGCGAGAGCTGAGCGCGAGTGTCGTGTAGGGCGAGAGGGAGTCGGAGAGAAGGTCGAGGCTGGAGGAGCTGAGGGCGGTGCTGGTCAGGGATGTGAACGGGCGAGGGAGAGGCGAGGTGTGCAGGCGAGGGAGCGCGCTGTGTGAGGCAGTCCGGAGGTAGGGGATGAATAGGGCGGTGGGGCCCGTAAATTCTCTTTCTCTTTCAAATGTAACCGTTTGGCAAAAAATGTGGGGCCCATAAATTCTTTTATTTATTTATTTTGTTTTGGGTTCTCATTTCGGATGAATAAAGAGGGTCATGGGCTGGATTTTGTTTTGGGCCAGATCCGAGTGTATTATTGGGCCAAAATTACAGAAAATAAAAGAGCTTAGGGAGTGGGTTGGGCTAATGAGTTTTATTTCGGGTTTAAATGGGGCCGAATTTGGATTGTTTTAAGGGTTTTGTTATATTGTTACATTATTTATATAATTTGGTATTTAATTATTGTTAATTTATTCTACTGATTTATTTATTTAGATAATTATTCTTTATTTAGTTACTTATTTTAAATTATTTAAAATCTAATTATTTGAGTGTTTAATTGGTTATATATACTATTTTGAGATTGTTAAGTGTTTTTTTATAGTCCATTAACTTATTAATTCTTTCTTATTTATTAAATTATTAGTATATATTCTGAATTATTTAGATTATTTATTTAATGTGATGTGTGAGGAATTTATTTAGGTGCATAATCTATTTGTTAACTATTTGCATTTAAATGGTTAGTTTAAAGGGGTGGATGTTTTATATATAGAATTTGGCTAAAAGTATGATTTAAAAAAAAAGATTATTTAATTAACGACTTGACTTATTTCAAAATCAAATAACTGTTAGAAACTTTTGAACCGATTTGTTTGGAACTGGGATTGTGAAATTGATTGAAGAACTTTGCTAGAGAATTATATGAGTCGGGTTATGAATAAATGTGGATTGAGAGCATGACTTGAGATGTTGGCATTTGAGATGATTGATGGAAATGAGTTAAGGGAATTGATTTTATGAGATAGCTTGAGATTAGGAGATAACGAGTTGATGATAATGATGATAAGACGATACACGATGTTATATGAAGAGATATGGCGATATGAGATAGTCGAGATAATGATGATGATGTTATGACTAATAATTGATGGATAAATTATGTGTAGTGGTAAATGGATCCCGTTTTGTGCAGTATATTCATACACGTTCATTAATACTTATTAGGTGATATGTGACTCACTTACTTGCCCTAATGCTGCTTTTGTCTTGCTGGTCTGCCACTCCAAGTAAGTCCTCCGGGGGTTACTCAAGTTAGAACCTCATGCCTGATGTGTCATATAGTATGTAGGCATTATAATATCATGTCATGTAGTAGCATGCCTAGGTTCTGCATTAACATATGAGCATACGTATTCTGAATGCAATTGGTAGAAACGGCCGTAAGTTGTGAGTCTAGAGTCGTTGCTAGGGTCATAGGACAACCTAGCTCGATCGGGTTTGTCTTGATAGAGTCATCCAAGAGCATGATTTACTGAGTTATATATAAGACTGCGGCGGTGACCGAGTGTCCCACCCCGGCTGAGGTGTGGACTGAGGCATGAGATATACTACGGCACCGACCGAGTCATCTGGCTCCGGTTGAGGCAGACATCTGACCCTGGTTGAGGTACGGATATGAGAGAGATACCTACCCCGACTGAGGCATGAGTTTTGAGAGATTTGGGACATGCCACTTGGCATTCTGTGTGGGCCCATTTACTGCATTTCTGTCATTATATATAAACTGTCAGCATGCTTGTGTGCTTAATATTCCAGTATTGCATTAGATCATTCTCATCTAGGCTTAGAGCGTATTATATGTCCTCAGCGAGGTCTTCAGGGCCCGCATGAGTGGCTCGACCTTGACTCGTGGTATAGTTTCAGGTACCCATTCCCTTACTTGATTCCGTGCTGTTATGACGGGGGTATCTTATGGCGCAATTGGAGGGAGAAACTGATTATGGACTCCGCACTTTCGCCACTTTATATTTTCTCATAATTGGTTTTGACTCGGCCATGCCGTGACAATTGTATTATGAGATTTCATTCTCTATACTTTTCGAACTTAAAACGTTTTGAGCGACTTAGACAAGTAGGACAGGTTATGGTCCCCAATGGACCTCTTGAGAATTTAAGGGTGTGAAATCCCTTCTTTTAGTACTAATACTTTGTTTTGAAACTCAACCCGTACATCCGAACGAAGGTATCCAATCCTTCGAAACGTAACCCGAATATTTATATTTGGGCCATTACAGGGTTACTGAACTAGTTCTTTTTAAAGTAACAACCTTACTTCGAATCAAGGTTCTGTAACCTCTATTTTTTTTAAAATATACGTAAAGAGGGGAACTTGTGGAGACTACATGGTTACAACGAAGGACAAGTATACAAGGTCCTAATCCTATATATACTGGGACTAAATAACAAAATCGATATCAAAACAGGCGAGACGAGTATGGAAGTTGACCACATCAAGGCTATCCCCCTCCACAACTTTGATCTTCCTAGCTAATTCTCAGTGTTTGTACAACAACTAAACCACAGAGCTTCACATTGCAGTTAAAAAATCTCCTTGCATGATTGCGGATCACGTAGTTTGTTGAGGTCGATCTTGTTAGATGAACGTTTAGATTCGTCAAAATTCAGCTTACAAAAATCTTCTCATTTTTTTCACCTCAGATTTTTCTTTTTTCTCTTGGAGAAAAAATTTTGACTTTTGAAAAAACAATCAATGCTGCATTAATGAACATTTCTTAAGTCAACTTTTCTCTAAACTTGATCTTAATAAGTCCATAAACCTATTAGGTCACCTTTCCTCTTAGAGTCTATCCAACAGTCTAAACATGATCCTAGGTCACCTTTCCCTAAGGATATTGAGAACAACATTTGTAAGACTCATAGTCTTAAAAGGTGTTAGTTATGTCACCTAGTGCAAAAGCCTCTGCCCTAGATTCAAGTCTGCGCGCCTTGGCCCTAGATTCGTGTTTGTGCGCCGAGGCTTGTGCAAAAGCCCCAAGCCTCAGCGCTTGATGTAAAGACCGGAATTTAATCAATATTTATAAAATATCCTTAGGATAATCCGAATATTATCCTCCCCTATGATTATGAAAACTCGGAAAATTTAAAATTTTTATGCACGGCTTTACATTGATTTAATGATAGAAACACATTCCCGAGCCACATTTTCTCGGCTTTTATGAACTTAACGGATTTTAACGCATCTCGGGCTCGGGATTTACGTCTTTGATTTACAAGGCCAGTCGTCCATACTTAACTTGACCAACATTGATCACCACCCACTCCTTGACTTGACTTGACTTGTGGCTTGCTTGTGATGATAGGTGTCCAACCACTCCCATCCCTTCCATTTAATCACTCCCCATCTTTAACACATGAATCACTCCTTTCTCTCCTTTATAACTGACCCAAGCTCAGTTTAGAACTCATTCACAAAGAGCCCCACCGTCACTTTGAGAGAAAACCAAAGAGAGAAGAAGCCTTCACCATTTTAGGTCCATTTTGGTGACCTTGCACAAGAAAAGCCATATCTCCCTCAATACTACTCCGAATTGAGCAAACTCTGTGGCCTTAGAACCGTATTGAAACCACCTTTCCAACCATACATTATAATCCAAAATCCAAGCTCGTTTTCCCATCCAAAATCGTCCATCATTGAGGCTGCAGAAACTATCTTTTGAAGGATCTTGAGGTTTTGCGTTGTTTTCTTGGTAAGCTCCATTATTTCCTTCCAAAACTGAGTTTAAACCTTTTATATGACTTCTTTGCTTCATTTCTAAATAAAGTCCTGACCCTTTTGCTTGGGGTTTTGGAAAATATATTGCAAGGTGTTTGGAGGTGTCCCTAAGGTCCCCGAAGTGAGAATTTTCGAGCCATTTGTGTTCCATTTGCCTAGGTAATCTCTCTTCCACCTTCCTCTCTCTAGGATAGCTTGAGTTGATGTGAAAAGTCTTAGGATAGTGGATCCTATAATGTGTTTAAATCGGTTTTAGCTAGCAAAACGTGTAAAAGACACAAAACCGAATACCTTAATCTCAGCATTTAAATTATCGAATATTGTTTTACCTATAACTCTCGGTCCCCTGCTTGGATTTTTCATGGAGATGTTATCTAATTGCCCTCCAAAAATGAGGACGATCCAACGGTTGGATCAAGAGTTATGATAATTTTAGTAAACAATGTTTATAATGACTCAATTAAAAACTTGGTTAAGGGAATGCTACAAATATGGTTAAATATATGATGGCATAACCGAACCTTAGAGCATGTAAAATACAGAAATGAAGTATACCCATAACTTGGCTTATGATCCGATAAGAATAAACTTGGATTTTGAAACGGGTTGGGAACTAACCGGAAAATTCTACTTGTTCGGTGAATAACTAGCATGATAATTTAATCGTTTGATTAACGGTATGATTGAATTGACTAATAGCATGATATTGTGGTGATTATTAGACGAGATTAAATATCAGACTTTGATGATATATATATATATATATATATATATATATATATATATATATATATATATATATATATATATATATATATATATATATATATATATATATATATATATATATATATATATATATATATGATAAGAGATAATTATCATGATGAACTTTTAAGATATACGATCATGCGAATATATGAGTATTATTGCGGATATATGGAAGTGGTTGAATGAAATGATGAGAATGATATAGTCTTATGGAATGTGGTGAAATGATGACTGATTGAGTAGATGGAATGATGATTATGATGCGGTTGATTCTATTAAATGATATATGCTTGTATGATTGAGTGGTTAGATGTAGACTTATATGAATGTTCTGATATGAATTTAGGCGATATCGTCTGACTGCTCGTGTTACTAGCTGGGATTATATTTTGCTGTTCTGCTTACTAGGTAAGTCTCTTCGGAGCTTACTCAGATTGATAGAGAGATATTCCCTGCTTTATGTGCATGATATACTAGGTTGCATTGACCGTTGAGCATTCTATTTCTTTATGCGTATGTAAACAGAACGGCCGTTATCTGTGAAGTAATTAGAGTCTTTGCTAGGGTCATAGGATGGCCCAGTCCATCGGGTTCCGTCCTGAGTCGATCGAGTCATGGAACTTCCTTTACTTATATTATGAGCTGCCTGCGGGCTTTATTTATTGTGGATATGGTTTGGGTCTGCGGACCGCCCGATGATAAAGGAATGCATTCACGAACTGGCCAGTCTCCGCCCTATCGGAAGGGGGTGGAGGTAGGAGAGGGATATACCATTTGGTATTCTTTGCTAGGGCCCTATCTATTATTAAGCACTTGATCTTAGGGACATGCTAGTGTGTTAATATTATGCCTTGCATCTAGAAGCATCTTTATAAGGTATAGCGTATATGTGTGCTTAGAGCCGGGATGCAGCAGGTGGGCATCATTCTGATCCCGCTCACCATTACCATTTTTAGGTATTATTTATGTTCATCCCATTGGTGCTGTTTGCATATTGCGCGGGTCATTTTGTTCGGCGGAGAGCGAGCGCTTGAGTTATCTACTTCACCAAACTCTGACCATGGTTTTGGATTTATACTTTTAGACTCCGTTTTGACCCGGCTCTGCCGTGGCACCCTATTGTATTACACTTGATTTCGCTATTTGTATGACTACTGGTTTTCCACGTATAGACTTACGATAGGTACAGGGGACTTCCCCGGGGATTTCAACGATACGTTTCGAATTTGGGTATGAAATCCCACTTTGGAAACATTAGATTAGGCTTTCAAACCTTCAACCTATACTCGGGGTGCACGATCCCAACGAGGGTTTTCATCCCTCGAAACGTAACACAGGAATTATAATCCCGGGCCGTTACACGTGAGGAGGTAAACGGAGGGAGTATAGTTTTAAATAAAATAAAGCTAATATTATATTTTAATTAACATTTTAAAATTGAATTTTCAACAGTTACACCCTCAAGCTTTACAGAGCTTTTCTTTTTATACACACAAATCTATTCATTTTACCAGCTACTTTTAGTTAAGATTACTAAATATATTAGCTTATTAACAGTTTAATTTAACCTATATTTTACACAATTAACCATTCAACATTAGCTATCGGCTTCAACTACCCATTCAGCTTTGATTATCAAACACACCCTATTTATTTGCTTTTGAATGATATGTTTACCTTAACCTAGTATGAAACATCAGCATTGAGATCAATGAGGTAAAAGTCAGAGGTATTGTGAGATTTCCCAATTTATATAGAAGAAATCAAATCAATTTTGTCTAATGTTAAAACTTTTTTTATTTTGTTAAAATAATACTAGTTTTATACATTTTCCCTATTTATATATAAAAAAAATCCAATAAATAATGCTTAATCTATATCTTTAGAGCATAGGTATAGTAATCTAATCAAACACAAATAGGATACCATATAATGTAGCAGCAGTTTGGAGTTTGGAAAATGGGAAACCATAAAAATGCAAATTTCTTCACTCAAAATTAATACAAGGTGCTATGCAAATGTTTTCTACTACAACTAACTAACTAACTATATATATATATATATATATATATATATATATATATATATATATATATATATAGACACACACATACAAGTAAGCAAGCGAAAACCAACCGAAAATTTATCCATCCAAAAGATAGAGCACAAAGGGTTCCAACTCTGGATGAGAATAAGATGATTGGGCAATAAAAGGACTACCAAAATTAGGCACACGAGTTTGTAGCGGTGGTGGTTGGAGACTTGATGAACCAGCCTCAAAGGAATTAGCCAATTGATGTTGCGGTATATATCTCGAGGGCTGCATGGACGACTCACCATTAAAACCATTAGTCGAGACTCTAGTAGTTTGATAATATCGTCGAAGCTGATCCTCCATCGGGAACTGGGCTCCAATAGTACTGGAGTTCCCCACAGATTCGTAATCGTAATCAAACTGGGAATACTCATTTGGGACACCCATAATGTAGCTAGCCTCTTGGATGATATCAATGTCATTCATAAAATCATTAGATAGTAGGTGGTTATTGCCATTGTGCATACTCGGTTGCTCACTCGGATAATAGTTAGTTTGCACTACTGGCTGATCAATTAATAGACTCTGAGGATCTTGTGGTAGAGAGCTTGAAGAAGAAGAAGAAGCAACAAGCCACTGATCATATATGATTACAGTAATCCTGTGGTATCGGTAATGAAATCTGTGGGAGTTGAGGAATTTATTCGTTGTTGATCAAACTCGAAAGACAAATATTAGCCTTATATATCCGCTGTAAGAGTTTGTTGATCTCTCTCGAATGGAACTCCAATACATGTTTGTTGCACGACGATGCTTGCCCATCCGTAAAATCTTCAGTTACCTCCCAATTTGAATGCTTCTTCGGTTTTAGTTCCTTCTCCCGAAACAACTTTGGGAAGCCATACAACTATATTATTGTGATCCGATTGATCCGACGACACAAAACAGATAATTGAAGTTAATTAAAGATATTTATACGTGAAGAGACCAAATTGAGTTCTATATTGAAAATATGAAAGAACAAGCCTTAGTATATAAGTTAGTGATTGTTTTCCTCTTCGTCTTACTTGCTAGGCTACTAACCACTATCTTATATACTAAGGCTTATTCTTTCATCATATATTATAGTTTATATTAAAAAAAGAATGGATGTACCTGAATTTCAAGAATTCCATGAGAGGAATTAGGAGTATTGATGTAGAAATATCTCAAAGAAGATATTTGATCAAATCTAATTTCAAATTTGGTGTAACGGTTATCCTCCATTAATACTTCCCACGCCATTTTGTCCTTCTTGAAATAAAACTTTGCCTTTATACAATCGTCGTGCCGTGCTTTTTTCTGCATAAAATAAAATTAAAAATCAAGTTAATATTTATTACAAAATATTTACTAGCTAGGTACGTTTTATAATATTGGTCAAAAGAATAATGGGAAGTAATTATAATTTAATTAGGGCAATATAATAAATAATTACTGTCTAATTATATATTTAATTAATATCCACGCCTAAAGCTAGCTATTTTTTTTTACAGTAGGCAAAGTTTAGGATACTTCTAAGTATCCATGATCATCAAGCATGATGATGTTTTGGAAGTTACAGCTATAGTTAAGGATAGAGTTACAGCTCAGTTGAGATTTTGCGATAAAGTCTGCTGCACTATTCGCCTCTCTGTAGCAATGTTGGAATTTGATGAGTTCAAAATCTTTGCTTAGAATTTGAATCTCTTCTACTATTTGTGTAATCTCCCATGGAGGGCAGATTTTCTGGTTAATGGCATTGATGATGATTGCACAGTCGCCTTCAATGATCGTTCTCTGTATACCAAGTTCTGCTGCTAGTCTTATACCTGCAAGTATTGCAAAGCATTCGGTTTGGATAACAGAAAATGTGTTACCATTACATTTATGTATTCTAATTATTTGTCCTAGATTGTTTCTTACTATACATCCAATCTGAGATTGTATTCCATTTTTGACAGAGGCATCAACATTTATTTTCACAATATTTTTGGGTGGATATTTCCAGTTTAGTTTTTGACGGGGCCTAGTATGCTTAGGAAAGTTTTTTATTGAATCCTCTTTTTTCCAGCAGAGAATTTTATCAATAGTTTGAGTGAGAGTGTATGCTATATTATTGTTAGAATTTTTTTGAAAGATGATTTTATTCCGAAGTTCCCATATTGAGTGCCATAGATAGCAGAGGTCTGTGAAATCTCTATTTTGGCTCTTAGTATTTAAGATGTTTTTAGAGATATTATCTGTTATGTTAGGGATATTAAAGGTTTTGTGTAATCTAATACTCAAATTTTGGATTAGCGATCTGGTGATTTGACAGTTAAAAAACAAGTGATTTGCGTCCTCTAGTTGATAGTTACACAGAGAACAGATACTGGGTACCCTATTTATGTATCTGTTTAGGCGCTCAGCGGTAGGTAGGATATCTAATGTGGTTTTCCAAATGAAGTTTTTGATATTCGGAGCGATATTTAGTTTCCATATCCAGTCTCCAGAAGTATTATAGTTGTTTCTTGTGTTAAAGAGAGAGGAGGTAGATTTAACTGAAAAAATTCCATTTTTGTTGTAGATCCAAATTAGTCTATCCGCGATATCAATTCTGGGGATGTAGATGTTGGATATCATTTCAGTAATGTGTGGTGGGAATATGTCGTTTAGTTTCTTAGTATCCCATTTGTTTGAGTTTGTGAATAATTCACAAACTTTTAGGTTAGGGTTGTGGTTGTTTCTAAACATTTCGAGTTTCTGAGCGTTTATCCAGATGTCTGACCAGACATTAATGGTTTTTCCATTACCAACTAGCCAGAGTAAGCCTTTAGAAAAGGTATCTCTAATGTTTAAGAGTCGTCCAAATTGCCATGAGGTTTTGGCTTTGGTTCTTTCCATTAATGGCTCTTTTGATAGGTATTTTTCAGTGATGATCTTTGACCAGATATTGTCAGGGTTTGCTACTATCCTCCAAAGAAGTTTCATTTGCATGCCTAGGTTGATTTGTTCAGCTGTTTTAAAGCCTAATCCACCATCCTTTTTTGGAGTGCATAACCGTTCCCAGCTAATTAGTGGGTGATAGTTGTCAGATTGAAGTTTGTTCCAGAAGAAGTTTTTGTTGATCTGGTCAATCTTGTCAAGAATTCCTTTTGGAAGAAGGAAGGATTGCATAAGATAATTGGTTTTAGAATTGAGATTGGCTTGAATGAGAACAGATCTTCCTGCTTGAGATAGGGTGTTCGATTTCCATTTCGATAATTGTTTTTTTAGGTTTGTGATGGCATCGTCGAAGACATTGTTGTTTACTCTGCCACTGATGAGTGGTATTCCTAGATATTTTTCTAATGTTTTAGTTACAGGGATGTTTAGCTGTTGAGCAAGACTTTGGGCTTTTTGAACGGAGATGTTTTTAGAGACTTGTAAGGAGCTTTTATCGTAGTTTATGGAAAGGCCTGATATGTTGCAGAAGTTGTTTAGAAGGTTTTTTACTGTGTGGAGACTTAGTTCATTGGCTTTTCCAAAAATGAGTGTGTCATCTGCAAAGGAGAGAAAAGGGATAGGATTATTGTTATTTGTCAGTTTGATTCCAATTAGCGGGTCAAGTTCTAATGATTCTTGTTGTATCATTCTGGCTAGGAGTTCCATAACTATGACAAAAATATATGGTGCAAGGGGGTCTCCCTGTCGTATACCTTGAGAAGTTTGGAATGTTTTGCCAGGTAAGTTATTGACTAGAACAGAAAAGTTGGTTTTAGTTAGACATGTCATGGGCCAGTTTATCCATTTTTGATGAAATCCGAATTTAGTCAGAACGATGCGTATGTAGTCCCAATTTATTTTATCATAAGCTTTTTCCATGTCTAGTTTAATTGCCATCCATCCGTATTTCCCTTTTTTGTTATGAAAGGAGTGGAAGACTTCGTGGGCTATTAGGATGTTATCCTGAATATTTCTGCACTGCACAAAGGCTCCTTGAAAAGGGTTGATAATACGAGGTAAAATTGGTTTTAAACGGTTAGCTAGGAGTTTTGATATAATTTTATAGATGGTGTTGCAGAGGCTAATGGGACGATAATGGTTAATATTGGTGGGGTTATCAATTTTTGGAATGAGTGCAATGAATGTTGTGTTTACTTCGTTGAGAAGAATCCCAGAATGAAAAAAAGATTTAATAGCTTTACAGAGCAGGCTTCCTACAATGTTCCAGTATTTTTTATAGAATTCGGGGGGAAATCCATCAGGGCCAGGAGATTTGTCTTCTTTCATTGAGAATAGAGTGTCCTTAATTTCTTTATCTGTGAACGGTTGAGTTAGGGTTAAGTTTTCTGAGTCAGTTATTGTGTGTTTTATTAAGTCTGGGAAATATTGATTGTTTGCTTGTTTATTTGAAATGAATCTTTCAGCCAATTCATTCGTTATTTCATCTCTGATTTGTTTTTCATCTTTAATGACTAAGCCGTTTTTATTTGTAAAATTACGAGTGATGTTTTTAGAATTCCTTATTTTAGAGATTGATTGGTAGTATTTGGTATTTCTGTCTCCAAATTTAAGGAAGTTAGATTTAGCTCTTTGTTTCCAGAAGGTGTTATTAAAGTTCATGAGTGCTTCACGTTTATTTAGAAGTCTTTGTCTTTTGTTTGTTATAATATCATCATAGTTACCAGTAATTTGTTGGGTTTGTAACAATAAGAGTTGATCTTCAATGTCTTTTAACTGTCTTAAATTATTATTTGGATGTGATTTACACCAAATTTTTGTATTTTTCTTGAGCAGTTTTTGTTTTGTAGTAGTGTAAACATGAATGATCCACTAAGTTTATTTTCCCAGGTTGATTTGACTAGTTTGTTATAATTTGCATTGTTTGTCCAAGCCATTTCAAATTTAAAGGGTGATCCTGCTCTGATTGATTTCGTTCCTATTGAGATAGATATTAGGGAATGATCTGAGCTTGTAAAAGGATGGTTATGTACAGTTAGGTTGGGGAATTGTTTAGAGATGTCTGTATGGATCATGACTCTATCTAGACGTTCATAAATATTGTCAATAGGGGTTTGTCTTTTTCTCCAGGTAACTGCGCTGCCAGTATAGGGGACAGTATGAATATCCAATTCTTCATTAATTTGTTGAGTACGGGTGAATCTATTATTTTGTGGATTTGTTCCACCTATTTTGTCATTTATTGATTCTATTTCATTGAAGTCTCCCATTAGTAGGGATGGATAGATAAATTGTCGTGTTGCTGTGATTATTTTGTCCCAAAAGCTATTTTTGTCAGTTTGATTTGATGGTGCATAAATAAAGTTGAGAATAAATCTAAAGTTGTTGATATTAGCCAGGTACATTATGTAGTTATCTGATCTAGTTATTTCTTCTAAATTGTCTGTAAATTCAGAGGTTTTGAAAAGGATCCACATTCCTCCTTTTGATCCATCTGATGCAATATGGTGGGCCTTATTAAATCCAGATTTTTTATATAGATTTTCCATTGGTGCGTTAGTTGTTTTGGTTTCAGATAGGGCAAGGATGTCTAAGTTATTTTTCTTTTGGATATAGGCTAAGTCTTGCCAAATATTAGGCCTAAAGCTAGCTATTTGAACAAATATATTGTAATAAAACAAATAAATTGGCTTCAGGTAATAAAATATTTGACGGTTAATTATGATCGAGATTTCGGATAGATGTCCTCTCTAATTTATCAATATATCTATATTTTATATTTATATACTATACTAAAATTGATGTAAAATTTTACTTTTCTTAGCTTTTGAAATTGAAGCTTTTAAACAGTCTCTCATCCAAAATTTTTGGAGCTTTTGATTTTCTATTAAAAAAATTTCATCACGTATCCTAACAAATAAGTTTAGCATACAACATAATAACTTATTAACATACACAAATAATTATCAGCTTTAGCTACCTAATCAGTTACACTAAATCTCGAACGATTTTCGTTTCTTCTATTAAATCTCGACTCTGGACAAAATTTTGGAAAAGATTCTCTACCAAAAAAATAATAGACCATAGGAATCTAATTAAAAGAAAAGGTAAACTAATTAAAATTTAAAAAATATTTCCAAAGTCTAATTAGGGATCCAGTTATAACTTTTTTCCAAAGTCTAGACATAAGATAGAAAAACCGATAAAATATAATTAGGGATCCAGTTATAACTTTTTTCCAAAGTCTAGGGAAAAAAAACTGAAATTGAAAGTGGTGTTTGAAGGCCGGAGATATTACAATCCAGCGACCAATTTGCAGGGAAGATGCAGAAGCTCTGATAGCTTTAGTGGTATCGCCTCCAACCACTTCAACTACCTGTTGCACTTGTTGCTGTTCTCCCGCTTCGATTAACCCTCCATTGTTAGGGTTTTCGATGTTCAAAAGTTGCTCCAAATGCATATCCATCCGCAACAATAAAAACTTCTACTTTTAATTGCTTTCAATCTGCAAGATCGAGATCATGATCAAATTCAAGGTACTAGAAGTTAACATGTACCTTGGCTTGATCGTCTTCGAGCACTGATTCCACCATCTGCATCATTGGAGCCTCTTCGCCAGCCTCTTGCAAGTTCTGTTGTGGTGGTTCCATTGCCGGAGATATCAAGGAAGACGTGTTTTCTCCAACCACGTTAATGGAGATCGATCGATATCGCGTGATCAACAATGTATAGAGATTAGACAAGGTTGTGGATTGGAGAACGAAGGATCGAATTGAATTTATAACATAAGGTAGATCTTGATTTTTTGTTGCATAAAAATCGATAATTTCATATAGTTGATAGAGTTTTACTCTGCGTAGATTTTGTTACTTATCTATCTATCTATATCTAACTATTAAAAGAGAAATATTTTTTATGAGGTATCAAACCCACATTAATCGTAGGTTTTTCAACCAATCATAATTTTTCCTTTTATTATTTAATTTCCTTTTTCTCTTTATCTCTTTAAACTATCACATTATTCCCCTTTATATTTAACCAATTTACTAAACAATCTAACTATTAAAAGAGAAACATTTTTATGAGGTATCAAACCCAGTAGGTTTTTCAACCAATCATAATTTTTCCTTTTATTATTTAATTTCCTTTTTCTCTTTATCTCTTTAAACTATCACATTATTCCCTTTTATATTTAACTCATTTATTAAACAATGGGTTTAATTCAAAACAATAGGTTTAATTCAAAACATCTATATATCTATATCTAACTTTTATTATGATTTTTTATATTTCTTTTACAAATCAATGAGAGGAATTCTATGAGAGGAATTAGGAGTATTGATGTAGAAAGATCTCAAAGAAGATACTTGATCAAATTTAATTTCAAATTTGGTGTTACGGTTATCCTCCATTAATACTTCCCACCATTTTGTTCTTCTTGAAATAAGACTTTGCTTTTATACAATCGTCGTGCCGTGCTTTTTTCTGCATAAAAATAAAATTAAAAATCAAGTTAATATACCTACCTATTACAAAATACTCAATAGCTAGCTTTTACAATATATATTCAAAAGAATTTGGGCAGTAAATAATTTAATTAGGGAAATATAATAAATAATTACTGTCTAATTATATATTTAATATCCCGGCCTAAAGCTAACTATTTGAACAAATATATTGTAATAAACAAATAAATTGGCTTCAGGTAATAAAATAAAGACACAATTTTTAATTTGCTGATATTATAGTTACACATTGTATGATTTATGAGAGTTTCTTTATTTATTTGTGTTTTTTTTTCTCTCTATTTTTTTTAAATGGCTTTATAAAAATAAAAATAAAAAGATTTAATCATGGATAGAAAGATGAGCGAATTAGAATTGCACAATAGTTAATTTCTTGCAAGTGATGCGTTTGAACAATAGAGATAGGAAACAAAAATTCGAACTTTCTGGATCTTACTCGAAGTAAATCGAATACTAGTTGATAAACTAGTATTTATTCGATCTAAGTAAAATAAACAATAGAGAAGTGTTTATTCGATCTAAGTAAAATCCAGTTTCATGCAATCCAACAACAAAGAAGTAAGATGATAAACATATATTTAGAATTCGAGAATACGTAGAAAGACAATTTGAATGATAAAGGTTCCTCTCTCTGATTAAACCTCTTTAATCCGGATGGTTGGATCCTTGTCGTGCTCTTATCAAGGTTAGGCAATTTGACAAGGATGCAAGTATCGATATTCAAGTAATAACAATCACTTGTAGTTGCAGGAGTATCGATACTGGCATCCATGTCAAATCACCTAAACTTGATTTTACAGACTTCTCTCCTATACATGGAGGCAGATCGATGTGCAGAAATTTGGTGTGTTGAGGCAAAATTGAAGGTCAGATAATAAGAAAGAGGTTGTTTATAAAGGGAAGCAGGTATACCAGCTAGATGGCAAGATTTTGTTGTATAAATTTAGAAAGTGGATAATTAAACTTGCATGCTTAGATTTTGTTGCCTTTTTTTCACATTGCAACTAGATTTTATACTCATTATTACATTATATTATTCGATTAATTTCTAACTTATCCACGGTAGGCTAAACATTTTCTAATTCAAGTATTCTAAATATAATAATTTAACCATTTTAAAATTATTTTTAGGGTTTAAATATTACTCTAATGATTTTTGTTTTTCTTATTTTAAAATTTAGCATATGAATGTTTTTAAAAAATTAAAGACCGTCCACGTCATATCATATCATATAACCATTTCATATCATATATTAAGCAAAACTAATTAAAATAGCATAACCTTTGGAGCGATATTAAAAAATATCTCTAGTTACCTCTCAAAAGTGAGAAAAATAACTCGGTATTTTAGAGATGTGATAACAAAGTATCCCGATTGTTTTTATAACTATAAATTTGGGCAAAAATAATCACATATAATTGACTAAATTAAGATTTTGGTGAATTTTGGATGATATTGACTTGTTTTAATGAGAATGATATCATTTGACCAATTTCATGTCATTGTTTTGACCCCATTTATGGTCGAAAAAATTAGTTGGGATATTTTGTTACAACCTCCCCCAAAAGTCTGGTTATTTTTTCTTACAGTTGAAAGGTAGAGATATTTTTTTAACACTCCTACAACATGTGTTATTTTAAGACAAAATTAATTAAAATAACCTAACCTTTATAATAAACCTAGAGTTTTTGTTGCATAAAAATTGATTAAAGAATTTTTTTTATTAAAAAAAATGTAAAAATTGATGAAGTTGATAGAGTTTTACTATGCTTAGGTTTCGTTACTATTATCCCTAGGAGTATAGATGATATAACAGACGTATTTGATTTTTATATTTTTCACCGAGTCCACATATTTCAATAATTTTCTTCAAACTGATTTTTGTTTTCTTTTTTGGAAAATTATAAGTGTTTTTAAAAAAGAAAAGCAAGTATAAAAAAAACTGGAAAATTTTAACTACACACCTTTTCTTCGACTACGTCGAAAAGGTGTTTTTATGTAAGAGACTCGATATTAGCGTAAAAAGAAAAAAACATACATTATCACTCAAACACACAACCATACAAAAGATAGGAAAACCAATAACAAAGTAAGATAATAAACATATTTAGGACTCGAAAACATATAGAAAGACAAAACTCGAATGATAAAGGTTTTTCTCTCACTATGACTAACCCTCTTTAACCCGAAGGATTGGATCCTTATCGTGCCCTTATCAAGGTTAGGTGATTTGACAATGATGCAAGTATCGATATTCAAGCAATAACAATCACTTATAGTTGCAGGAACATCGATACTGGCTTCAATGACAAATTACCTAAACTTAATTTTATAGACTTCTCTCCTACATGGATCGACGTGCAGAAATTTGGTGTGTTGAGGCAAAATTGAAGGTCGGATAATAAGAAAGAGGTTGTTTATAAAGGGAAGCAGGTATACCTAGATGACAAGATTTTGTTTCATAAATTTAGAAAGTGGATAATTAAACTTGCATGCTTAGATTTTGTTGCCTTTTTTTTCACATTGCAACTAGATTTTATACATTATTAAATTATATTATTCGATTAATTTCTAACTTATCCTCGGTAGGCTAAACATTCTAATTCACAACAAGTATTCAAAATAAAATAATTTAACCATTTTAAAATTATTTTTATAGGGTTTAAATATTACTCTGTAATTTTTTTTTCTTATTTTAAAGTTTAGCATATAAATGTTTTTTAAAATTTAGCATCTAATGCACTTTAAATTATACTCACTCATCTTAAAATATAAGTCATTTTAATTTTTGACATATTTATTTTTAGAAACTCAAAACTATATAAAATTTTAATTTTTTAAATAAATTTTTATAATATATTCCTACTTATTAGTAATGACTAGTATGAGATTATTTTAAAAATTAATTAAAATTTTGATATTTTAAAAGAGTTTTTACCTTTTAAAAAACATGACAAAAAATCAAATGACCTATATCTTGATACGGAGGGAATATTAGGAAACCCCCATTATAAACGGTTTTTTTTTATCGTATGCCCTTAAGACTCTAAATTGGGAAATATTCTTTGCCAAAAAAGCGAGCGACCCTAAGAATCTAATTTTTTATAAATGTTAAAGTAATTAAAATTTTAAAAACATTTCTAAATTAATGCTATTATCGAAAAATCGTTATTAAAATTCATACATTAGATCACACTACAATGTAATTCCAACTGAAATTCAAATGCTAAAGCACCCAACGATATTCTTGTATTCAACTGTTAAATATTATCTAGCTATCGGGATCATTCTTAACTGCCTCGGATGAAGTAGTAGATTATATATATAATTATATTGACAATCCTATAATAAATTAGACACAATTTTTGCTGATATTAGTTAAGCATTTATGATGTATGAGAGTTTCTTTATTTATTTGTGTTTTTTTTATTTTCTGTCTATTTTTTTATGAAAAAATTTGCAAAACGGGCACTTTATTTGGACAAATTGGGGAATTGTCCACCTTTTTGGACAAATTAGCAAAACGTCCACTATAAATACTTATTCTCACTTGTACGGACATATTATCGTGTATACTCTCTTCCAAACTCTCTTCTCGCGCTCGTCGGTTTTCACCGGTTTTCTTCATTCTCGTTCCTTCAATCTGTGCGTAAGTAGTGAGATTTCGGCCGATTTCTGTTCGTTGTTGTGCTATCTGGTTCAATGTCGTCATCTAGCAACTCTTCAGGTATCGATATCGCTTGTTTTTGCTAAATGTTTCGTGCTAGGGTTTGGAAGAAGTTGATTTATGTTGATTTTATTGATTTCTGCTTTCAGTTTTGATCACCTATAGGTAAATCGATGCTTGATATGCATAAATGTTTGGGATTTTGAGTGTTGTAGGTAGTTTAAGTAATTTGCGTGTGTTAAATTCGTTTATTTTAACTGTTTGTGTGCTTCAATTTTTGTGATGCGGCAATTTGTATGTGCTTTTTTAACGTTATTCGTGTATTTTTCAACAATGTGTGTACTTGATGCTTTGTATTGTTTGTGTTGTTCATAGTGTAGATATCTGTAGGTATGCTCATGTGTAAGCGCGCTGACACTGTCTGTTTTTATACATGGTTGTTTTAGTTTTGGTAGTTTCAACAATGTGTGTACTTTGATTGGGGTTTCTGTGTTGTTTTTGTGATGTTTATGTTCTTTTCTTATGTGGTGGTGTCATTTTATTGTTATTTTTTTTATGGTTATTTGGTTTATCATGGATTATGTTATTGTATTTTTATATTATTCTTTATTTTGTTTTTATTAGCGGCTCAATCTGGTGATGCATCCACATCTTATAGGGGTTCTGATGTAAGTTATTTTGTTTTTCCATTTTAAATTTTTTTGTTGATGAGCAAGTGTTGATTTTTTCCTAATCTGATGTTGTGTTTTTGGGTACTTTGTATGTGATTGATCAGGGTTTGGAATATTGCATTCCTGTTTCTGAACGATTCCATTCTAGGTCCAACATTTATTCATATCCATCTGTTTGTGATTTGATTGAGAAGCATTTGTCTCATTCTGATTACAATATTCTGCGGGAAAGTTGTGTGGGATGGGTGCTGACGCAGGGCACCAAAATGGCTACCAATTTTCAGCTTATGCATCAAATGGTGCTTCGTCAAGTCCAAACTCAGAAGGAGAATGAGTTGTGGTTTAGAGTTGGTGGATATCTTGCACGTTTTTCAATTTTTGAGTTTCATGTCATCACTGGCCTTCCTTGTGAAGAACGTGTTTGTAATATCTCAAAAAAAGTGTCAATATCTGAATTTTTTGGGCAGAAGAAGATGAGTCATGATGATTTAGTTGCTCGTTTCATATCTGAGAGCAAGAAGTCTAAGAAGAAGTTGATCATGGCAAAGTTGTTGTTGATTGAGAGGTTAATTGTATATAGGAGGTCAGAGGTTGTCAGTGCACAATTCCTTTCTCTTGCATGTAATGAGAAGGAATTTGAATTATATCCTTGGGGTAGGGAGTCATACACCCGTTTGTTGAAGTCTTTGAAGAGTGCTTCTGTTGCAGACCGTGCTGGTGTTAGGGGCTCTTATCAAATGTATGGGTATTGCCTTGCATTCCAGGTATTCTGTTTTAGTGCTTGAATCACTTTTGTCATCAATATTTGTCTGTGTCATCACAACTTTTATTGTGTATGTTAAGATTTTTGTCTAATATTGTTTTGTAATCTCTTTTTGCGTTTTATTTTGTAACAGTCTTGGATATTAGAAGCTTTCCCAGCCCTCTCTGCTAAAATTGACTGTAATTTTATGATGCCTGATAGAGATCCATACTCATTGCACTGGGTATGCGAGTTTAGCCATTCGTATGTTGAAGCTGAGCATTTGTTTCATGGTGATTTGGTAATATTTTTATGTTATTTATCTTTAAGACCATTTTTAGTTGATGTATCTTTGTTTATTTTTTTTTAAACATATTTTTATACTTGCATTTTGGGCAGACTCCGTTGTTCCCTACTTATGGGGAGTTTGCACGCACCGCAGGGATGGGGTTTGCTGATGAAAAAGATGATCCAGTCGTTGATGCATCAGTTGAAGAAGTATGTGGGGGAACTGTTGATGATGCATTATATGACAGCCGTCGTTTTCGTCAAAGGGCATATGCAGCTAGGTTTTCAAACAGAGTTGTACAAGCTGGTGGTGAAGAAGCTAATATCACGGAGAAAGGTGATGAAGCAGAGACCTCAAAGAGGAAGACACCTGTGAAGAGAGGCAAAGGTGCTGGAAAGAAACAGGATGGGAAGTCCTTTGAAACTGCTTTTCAAGTTTTTCCTGAGGTAGAAAACAAAGATGTTGTAGAGTCCTCAAAGAAGAGGAAATCTGAGAGTGGAGGGATGGCTGGTAAAAAGAAAAAGAAAGCTGAGGGATTGGTGTATGTGAGGAGGGGTCGTTCTGCAGCTAGGCAATGTGGTAGAGTTGTTCCTTCTGAGAATGTGAAGATAATTAATGCTGACACAGATATGCATGAGGAGGGTGATGTGGTTGCTTCACCTTCCAAGAGAGGTCGGTTGGTTACTAATTTATGTGATTTATTAGATGATGATACCCCACTGAAATTTGTCTTTCAGCGGAGGTATAAGATGAAGAAATCTGGGTTAGGTAGTGGGAGGCCATTGTATGATAGTACTTTTGACATGTCTTCTGTTCTTCCTTCAGTTTCTCTTGGTGATAATCAGATTACTCATGGAGTGGAGAATGAAGAAATTCATGCTGCAGGCTTTACATCTGGTGGTGAAGGCAGTGATGGCGATGACAAGGTTGATGATTTTACTGCTGACACCCATTCTTGTGGATCTGATGAGTTGGCTGCTCCTCCTACTGCTGGGCTTTCTGTTTTGGCGGATGTTGCAGATGTGGTTGGTTGTGCTGACAAGGTTGAAGGAGCTGAGACATCTTCTGGTGACAGGCGGGGAGAGGTTCAAACATCTAATGCTGGCACTGAAGGTGTATCTCCCCAAATGGAGGCCAAAAATGATTCAACGGGGGAGTTGCCTCCAAAAACACATGGTGATGGTTTTGCTTCTTCTACCCCTTCTTATCCTGATTGGGTGAAGGAGATTTTTAAGAGGATTGAGAAGCTTGAAGATGTACCTCAGCGTATGGATGTGTTGGGTGCGAGGGTTGATGCTATTGAATCAAAGATTGCAGAGATGGCTGGGATGGTTGGAGTTGTTGGTGAGATGGCGATGAGGTATGATGAGCTTGAGGTTAGGGTTTCTAATTTTGAAGCTATGTTTGCCAGGTCACAGGTAAATCCTGGGAATGGTGATGATAAGCATATAGGTGGTAAGCCCCAGGGCAGTCTTGTGAAGGTTGTTGATGAAGATGTCAGCGCAAAAATTGTCAATGATGTTGTAGCTGATATTCAGAAGTGTTTCTCTGCTGATGAGGAAATGGTGAAATCATCACCCCATTCTGTCAATGTTAAGGACGTGTCCTTGCCCTCAATAAGATCAGAGGGCCCAACTTTGGATAAGGATATTCTGTATACTGAAATCCCTCCTGTGTTCCCAACTGTTGTCGCTGACACTGATGGTGAGGATGTTGGTGCAGATGTGAAAGTTTTTAAGGATTTGAAAGGTGATATTTCATTAACTAAGAATGAAGTTGATGATGCCAAAAGGAGTGCAGATGAGTTTGGAATTCCATCATGTTCTGCTGAAGTTGCTCGATCTGCCAAGTGTGAGGTTGAAGGTGGTGATGCTGTAGTTGGTGTAGTTGGTGGGCACTCATCATTGGAAAAGTTCATATCTCTGTCTGATGATGAATATGACACGGGTGCAGGTGTTGATTGGGATTTGGTAGCCAAGGATACTGAAATTATAAATGAAGTTGAAAAATTAAAGGCTTCGAATCTTATCCCGTCAACCAGTACATTCTTGTATGGCCCAGCTGAGATTGAAAAGAAGGTGAGAATCTTAAAGCACGTCCCTAACAAGTCATTGATCAGCTTTGAAGATCATGAGTTTATGTATGGACTTGTAAAGAAGAAAAGGTATGCTTTATTTTTTTGTTCAATCTTTTTTTATGGAATGTTGTCTTTGTATTAGTACAGCACCTCATTCTTTATATATTTATATTCATCTTGTGTAATTTGGTTAGGAATTTTTCTGTTGCTGGTCCAATATCAAGGTGGGACAAAAAGTTTTTCCTGCACATCATATCAAAGAATATGTGGCTTGATTGTCAGGTAATATCTGCTTGTTTTTTAAATATATATATATATGTGTGGATTGGATTCTATTGTGTTTGTTGATTGTTGACATCTTTTTTTTTTTATTACTATGTTGTGTAGCATCTAGAAGCAGGTTTGATTCACTTTAGGAGGCGCATTTCTGAAGACCCTGTGAAATATCGAGAGGTTCTTGTTCTTGATTGGCTATTTTACTTAAAGTACCTGCCTGATTATGCTTCAAATTATGGGGAAGATTTGCCTCTTGAAGTCAACACCGAGGAGTATTTTGTTGGTATGTGCCCTGCTGAGTATGGGAAGCCATGGGAATCTGTAAAGAAAGTCTACACAATATTCAATGTTATAAACAAACATTGGGTGGCGTTGGAGATTATGCTTGAGGAGAGGGTAATCAACGTGTACGATTGCAATGTGACTGCTGTTAAGGCTGGTGTACTTGAAGAACAATTGCAACCGTTTGCTATTTGGTTCCCAATTCATTTGGCAAAGGCTGGGCTCTATCAAAACTTTGCTTCCTCTCCTTTCCAGCTAAATATGGTTGATGATTTAATGCATGATTCTACTGGGTATGTATTTTATATGTTGTATTGTTTGTCGTTTAGCCTAAGATACTTGTTATTTATGTGCTCACATGACATGGGGTCTTTTTGTGTTTGCAGGGCTTCATGTGGCGTCTTTACATTAAAAGCAATTGAAGCATCTGTCTTTGGGGGAGATGTGAAACGATTCAACAATGAGAAGCTCTTTCGATACAGAGAACTCATGTGCTCAGATCTGATCAAGGAGACCTGGAGTTTTAGGTTTTAAAACAATTGTTTAGATATGTAGTTGGTGCATACATGGGGTATTTTTTGATGTAATATGACAATCTATGTGCTCAAATTGTTAATTTGGTGGACATGTATGTATATTTGTAGGTAATGGATTTTATGGGATATTTTTTGGATGCCCTGTATTTTGGATATGACTTTGAATCTGTTATGATTGTACATTTTAACTTTTATTAATGTTTATTAAGGTATCTATTTTTGCAATGACAATGTTTTATTTGAATTTGTATTAATAATGTGGGGGGCATGGGTACATATTTACCATATTATAACAAAAGTGGTGACACCAGTCTTGTGTTTTCTGATATTGAAGTTTATGTGGTGACACTAGGTTTTTGAGGCCCAAAGTATTGCTGACACTGTTAGTAGTTATAAATAGTGGTGACACCAGTATGGTTTTTTTCTGATATTGAAGTTTATGTGGGGACACTAGGTCTTTGATGTCCAAAGTAGTGTTGACACTGATATTAGTTACAAGTAGTGGTGACACCAGTCTTGCATTTTTTTATTTTGAATTGTATGTGGTAACACTAGGTGGTTGAGGCCCAAAGCAAGGCTGCCAATGATATTAGTTACAAGTAGTGGTGACACTACCCTTGTTTTTTCTGATATTGAAGTGTATGGGGTTATATTTTTTGTTATTGAAGTTTATGTGGTGACAGTAGATGTGTAAGGCCCAAAGCAGTGCTGACACTAATATTAGTTACAAGTATTGGTGACAGTAGGGTTGTATTTTTTTTTTATTTTGTTTTTTATGTGGTTGCACGAGGTGGTAAGGCCCAAAGTCTTGTGTGACACTGTTGGTTAGAGTAGTTGGAAGTATTGGTGACACTAGCTTTGTGTGTTCTTTGTTATTTAAGTTTATATGGTGACAGTAGGTGGTTAAGGCCCAAAGTAGTGCTGACACGAGGTGGTTAATGTCCAACAGTTATAACTGTAAGCCCAAAGCAGCGATGACACGAGGGGGGTTGTTGTCCAGCAATTATAACTGTAACTCATATAACTGTAATCCGTTTACAGTTTATATTTTTACAGTTTTTATAGTTTTTTACAGGTACTCTGAAATGGAGTGCCCCAAATAACTGTCATAAGGAAGAAAACTGTATAATTATTGGCTATATATATCCAGAAATAACTCTTTGGTGTCCATTGGTGTCTACAAACTGATTTTAACAGAAATCAGAATACCAGAACTTGTATTCTTACTGCTTAACCATCCCCCACCAAAAAGATGAATTATGGCAACACTGTTGAGTTTTGCACAAGATTCCACCAAATGATGGACGATCTGGATGGTGTTGTTTACCGTGGGTATCACATGACTCTCGTTGATGAGGCATGTGAGACTAACAAAGAGGCTCGCAGGGTAGAGTTGGTGGAAGCCGTTGTGTTTCATTATACATTATATGAGGAATTACAAAGATCAATAATAGCAAACGAACATCATATTCGCAGAGCAACCAAAGATGAAGATGCTGAAGCACTATCAAAGGTGATATATGAAGTTTTATCCTTACTTTTTTTCCCTCTCTAGTGTTAACTCTTATATTTTATGTTTTATCTAGGGGGAACGAGAACTTGGTGAACAAAGGCAGATGTTGGAAGAGGCGAAGGACAACCTTATGCAGTGCGTTAAAGAAGTTTTAGATGCAGAAATGGAAAGGAGGAGGAAGATTGATGAATTTTTAGGCCTGTAGTTCTTGTATATTAATAAGTGATAATATTGGAACTTATTTATATATTTTAGTTTCTATGTGTGTTCATAATGAAGATATGATGTAACTTATTAATATCATATTAATTATATGGATATTTTGTAATTTCGCACCTCGTATTTGATATTATAAAGTGTTATTGAAGTTTTAAGTCTTCATTGGTTGATACTGCGGACACATAGAGTAATTTGGGAATTGTTTTGCCAAAAGTAGTGCTGACACTGTTTAACTAAGGTTTTATGTTATTGTGAATTTGCTCAACATCATCTTAGTTTTGCTCAACAATAGTTTATATTTGCACAACAAACGATATTTGTGAAATTTTTCCCAAAATAATCCTATTTTCTTTAATATAATTTTATACTTTCTCAATAGATAATTGCACAACATGGTATTATTTTTTTATAGTATCTTCTTTTCGTAGTAGTGTTTTTTTATAGTATTGATGACAGAATTGCGCTGACAGGCTTATTTTGTGTGCTTTTACCCTCTTCTTGAACTCTCCTATTGAAATCTTTCTCTTGCAAAGTATTGTCAATACTTAGGAATGGATATCATTAAATAAACTATATTTATAAAATACACCAGTTATAAACAGAAATCAAATATTTTACTACCGGTGACAGAATTGTGTTGACATAGAGAAAAGAATACAGAATTGGTCAGATGCAGTTATAGTTGTATGAAATTGACAAATACAATCCAGGTTAAAATCATAGGGAAAACAACTGTCTTAATGCTCACGAAACAACTTTTCAGAAGTAGAGTACACAACTGTCTACACAACCAATACATTTGATAGTTTGCAACAAAAACATTATATTGTGTTGTAGCTGTTCAACCAAGGTTTATTTTTTGGCCTTGAATCCCCTTTGAAATCATTCTTGAATGGGATTTTGCTGCCTTCATAACTTCTTTGTTCACTTCATTCAGCTCTGAGCACAAAATATCTGTTAGGTACTTCACCCGTAGTTTTGAGATATTCTTGAAATTGCCCTTTTCAAATCCACACTTGTAGCCTCGCTCTGACCCAAAGAAAGTCTCCATGTGACGCATGAGGCATACCCCAGAATGCTGAACTTTCTCTTCTCCAGCCCACGCGATGGGGACAATTGATGTTGGTGCAGTTGACACTATTTCTGCCTTTGCTTCAAGCCCCTTCTCTGTTAGAAACGCAATCAGCATATCTCCCTGCATTTATTGAATTATAAAGCATTTAATGTTAATTGGGAACTGAGGTGATATTAGATTGAAGTTAATACAACTGAAGAAGATATTATGTATCATTAATAAAACTTACCAAACATTCAAAGGGGGATGCAAAGGTGCAAGTTTCAGCAGGGCAAGTTGGGTTGATATCAATGATTTGGGTGACTTTGTTTTTCAAATTGAAGACAACCATGATGTAGACCTCTTCTTGTTGAACTCCAAAAACAAACTAATGAACATAATATTAAACAGATAGAAATTAGGGATTGAGTTTGTTAACTTTGATCTCAAAATCAGTATTTAGAGAACATTTCATTCTTGTGGTTGTGAAGGGAGTACCATGTCTATATCTTTCAAAGAAATGTGTGGTGACAATGACAAAGCAGTATCAAGGTGGAGGTTAAACCTCTGAAACTGTTCATCACAAGCTCCTGATGACACACTGTCCACATTAAACTGGATCAAAAATAAAAATTAGTAAAAAAACAGACCCATTGTAATAATGGCAAAAGAATGGAGTGTAATTGAAAGATGAATAAGTAAAAATATTACAGATTTGTTGATATTGACAAATAGTCTTGCTGGTGACTGAGCACTTTTATATTGTTCCTTGTTGTTGAGGACTGTTGTCCATGCATCAATAATGACACTAGACAGTTGGGTTTCATCTTCAAGTGTACCCATGTCTCTTCTAACCACCTCAATAGACTTGTGTTTAAATAAGACTTCACTGCGAATGCAAGACATTATGAAGATGTATTAAATAAAAAATATCTTTTACTTGTAACTGAACATACATTAAGTAAATTAAGATTAAAATGAACTTTACGTGCTATGAGTTGTTGTCATTGCTAAATAGGCTGAAACAGTCCGCTCAATTTCAGAGATAGGATCGTTAATATCTACAACACGGGAGTAATAGGGGCTTCTCAAAGATGCAGACGGTTTACATGCTCTCTTTGCAGCTTCTTCTCTCTTTGTGTCATGAAGTTGTTGTGGTGCATTCTCAGGAGCTGCGTTGACACGTGGTGACCTCCGGGGGGGCAATGGAGCAGGGGACTTGGATTTTCTTTTATCCTCCAATGGCTTCTCTGGTGGAATATCAGTTTGGAATTGAGTGGGTAGGGGATTGGGAGGGGTGCATAATGTGTCTGCAGTTTTAGCTTGGACATCCTGTTGTATTGGAGGATGACCATGGCTGGGTCCAGGAGCTTGTTGTGCGTCATTACCATCCTTGGTTGCATCTGCAACGTTCTGTGGTATCCCATTATCTTCCCCCAAAACAGGATCATTTACAAATATATTAAAGGAAAATTGCCCATCTGCTTTGATATTTGATTTCAATTTTTGCTTATTCTGATACGCAAGCTCAATCTGAGTAAGGCAATCTATAAAAGCAGGGTCTGACCAGAATGGGTGTTGGGAGTTGTTAAAAATTGTGTTTGGAGAGTCGTCCATATATGACCTGTCAGCAGCATCTGTAGCAGGCGCAGGGGTCACATCTCCCATCCCTAGGAGCTGGTTGGCTCCACGCAGAAGTGAATTCACCTTGTCATCATTTTGTAGTTCAGGCGGTATATTTGTAGACCACTCCACAAATTCAGAAATAGCAGATGCAAGCACAGAAGTCTTTTGAGCAAAAGTCTGTATCCAATTCTAGAAGACAAGAGCACATGAGAAAATAAGATTAAAGAAAACATCAGTAAATAAGAAAACATGATAAACTGCACAAATTTAGATTGAATTGGTTAAAAAAAATCATATAGACCTGAAGTGGAGGTGGTTGTTTTTCTGGACCAGCGGTGTGTTCAGTGCATTCTTCATTGTGTGTAGTAGATTGTGGACAAGCCGTAGGAGGTATTTCTTGAGTGGGAGGAATGATTTGGCGAGGTTGGATTGAGCCACGGCCAAAGCCTCCACTATTAATGTCATCAGTCTCTCTTTGGCGTAGAAGTTTGGAATTGATGCCAAAAAACACTTGCAAAGAATGAGGTATTCGTCTAAGCGCTGTGCTTGTGAACAGTTTCACCCTATCCATATACAGCAACTGACACATGAATGGGATAAACATATATCAGTATAATGATTCAGGACGGGAGTGCTGACATGAATAATATTGTATTTATGAAATTAAAAATTGGCACTGGTGACATGGGCACTACAGACATGGTAAAGAAATTAAGCGGGCGGAGGAGTGCTGACATGAATAATATTGTAGCTACTAAAGTTAAAATAGGCACTGGTGACATGGGTACTACAGATATTGTAAAGAAATTAATTTAACATCACAGGGAAGATGATGAAGTGGGGCAGTGCTGACATGAATAATATTGTAGTTAGGAAACTTAAAATAGGCACTGGTGACATGGGTAGTACAGTCATGGTAAAGAAATTAATTTAACAACAGAGGAAAGGTTTGAAAAACTACTTACAACCAAGAACAATATAGGCCCTCTGAAGTGTCCATCCTTGTTCTTTTCCCAACTTTTTTTCGCATCAACCAAACTTTCTAACACAAGACCACACCAATTTAGCTCTCTCATGTCACCTAATTCCGGAACAACTCTTACTAAACTATGGTTTGCATGTCCATTTCCTAAAGTATCAATCAAGTAAGAGTCTAATACAACAATAAAGTTCACGAGGAATTGGTCACCACAATTAGTGTCAGCTATCAATTTATCCATAACCATAGCTGATGTTATATTATCCTTAACCTCAAATGTGTTTCTCCAATCTTTCACAAGGTTGAAATTTTCCTTTGCTGTTTTTCTTGCTACTAAAACCTTTCCCATAGGCAATCCCAATGTGATATGAACATCCATCTCAGTAATTTCAAGTTCTCCTCCATTAGCCATAACCAAACAACACTTGTTAGGGTCAAACTGATCCACTAACCAATATGAAAGATATTGTGGAAGGGAAACAATGTTCAAGTTGAACAAACATCCAAACCCAATATCTTTAATGAATTTCTTTTGCTTGTCATTCATTTTCTGCAATGATGACACAAGTAGGCGGGGGCTTGAACGTGTTTTCAAAGAGTTGAATTGTTTCTGTCTGCTGTCCCTCTCGGTCTTTGCAATCATTTGTCTGTTTTCTGAGATAGGTTGGATTTCAGTGCCTTCTGTTTGCTCATCAGATGTGATGTTATTCACAGTTGCGTTCGCTGGTTGACCAAGCGTTACATTAGGTGAATTGTCTTGCAAAACTGTAATTTCAAGGGCTTCTAAACCAACAGTGCTAGTAGGAATAGTAGTCTCATGGGGGACCTCTTTCTTACTGTTTTTCCGAACAAGCGGTTGTGAATCTTTAGATTCAAGTGACAGGGAACATACCCCTGTTTCACATGCTCTATCAGGCTGAGTATCTTGAAACAGTTCATCAATGAAAGCTGGTGAATCCCTAGATAAATCAATTACTGGAGGTTTAACGCCAGATCTTTTTGATCTCTTCGAAATTCGGTTTTGACTGTCTGTAGTAGGTGAGTCACTCAATCTCTGCGGGCGTTTACCTATGTAATGAACACTGAAAATCAAATTCCACAAATAATGCATGCAATGGCATTGTAAAAGAAGGGAGTTTATTCCATATAAATTTGAAAATTGAACGATAAGTCCATCACATTAACTACACATTATAATGCCGAAGTCCTTAAATTAGCAAAGGCAGCTTGTGGAAGGTCGAATAACTTGAATAACTCTCATTTCCTGCATTTCGTTGGAGCTAAACCCTAACCGTAATCATTCTTATTTAAACTGTAATAAACGGAGAATAGGAAATCAAACATTTCCGGTCTGGAGACATGGTGATGTATATGGTAGAGCAATAGAGAGGGGGATTTTCGATCTGGTCTCAGTGAGCAATAGGAAATCAAACGTGAAGCAAACTTTGCAGAGCAAGAGAGATGAGATTTCGGGGGGGTTGATGAAAGAAATGACGACGACCGACTGTGTAAATATAAACTATTGATGTGCAAAAATAACAGCAAGTTGAGCAAATACCTTATTTATTGCTTTTTCTAATTTTTGTTTTTTTTTTCTTTTCTTGTTTTTTTTAAAAATTACGGCAAGTGGTTAATACTTTATTTATTCCTCATTTTTGCTCAACATGCTCTTATTTTTGCTCAACACTAGTTTATTTTTGCACAACTATCAAGAGTTTTGTGAAATTGTGATTCATATGATCTTATTTTTCTCAATAAGTTCTCTTAGTTTCTCTATAGATAATTGCACAACACGGTCTTATTTTTGCTCAAAAATAGACTATAATTGCACAACATGAGCGTTTGTTGGAATTTTGCTCAACAGGCTCTTATTTTTGCTCAAGATGGTCATATTTTTGCTCATCAATAGCCTATAATTGGACAACAGGGGCATTTGTTGGATTTTTGCTCAACTTGCTGTTATTTTTGCTCAACAATAGTTTATATTTACACAACTATATAAGACTTTGTGAAATAGTGCTCAACATGATCTTATTTTTTCTCAATATGTTTTCATAGTTTCTCTATAAATAATTTCACAACACGGTCTTATTTTTGCTCAACAATATACTATAATTGCACAACATGGGCGTTTGTTGGAAATTTGCTCAACATGCTCTTATTTTTGCTCAACAATAGTTTATATTTACACAACTATATTAGACTTTGTGAAATAGTGCTCAACATGCTCTTATTTTTTATTAATATGTTTTTATAGTTTCTCTATTATTAATTTCACAACACGATTTTATTTTTGCTGAACAATAGATTGTAATTGCACAACATGGGTGTTTGTTGGAAATTTGCTCAACATGCTCTTATTTTTGCTCAACACAGTCTTATTTTTGCTCATCAATACTCTATTATTGCACAACATGGGCGTTTGTTCGAAATTTGGTCAAAATGCTCTTATTTTTGCTCAACACAGTCTTATTTGTGCTCATCAATACCCTATAATTGCACAACATGGGGCACTTTGTGAAATTGTTGAGCAAAAATAAGAGAAGATGTTAATGGGCTTATATTTAAAATTGATGAATGCAAGGATTTGGCCCAATGTTTTGTCTTCTTAAGCACGATTTCAACCCAAAAGCAGTCCGTAGTTTGTGCAATCCTCGGTGTCCTTTCAGCTCACTCCAAAATCTTCTCCGTTTCCCCCATTTTGTGTTTACAGTCGACGATCACTTCAATCGCCAAGTACCCTTCAATCGCCGGTGTCCTTTCAGTTCGTCTCTTCTTCAATGGCTTTTCAACCGATTATTCAACAAGGGTATCATCACACAGTTGGTGAGTTTGTTGTTGAACTTTTAGCAAGCGAGTCCTCTGTATACGGGTCGAGTGAAATGTTAGTCTCAATCCACTCCGTGGATGTTCCTGTAATAATTCATCATTTATACGTTTGGAATGGGTTGCCAATGAGCTTATGGCGCAGCAATGGAATATTAAGGGACGCGGGAATCCCAACTGTTGTTCGACATCAAGTAGCAAACCATATCTTAAGAGATTTTACAAGTACTTGGTTTGCTCAAGGTGACGACTTTATTGAATATGGTCTATGCCCTAACATCACCATCAATTTGTACTACATTTCCAACCCTTCTTCTGATTCAAGCTCTGACTCTTCTGATTCCGACATGGAGGTGGACATGGTGGTGGACTACCCACATCATCCAGCCACTGAAGCAGCTATTGATGGTCTACAAGAGGTATACCATCTTGAGCTTGATGGGCAGGCATGTTCAATATGTCTTGACCCGATGTTGGATTCAATGCCTGTCCTTGGCATGCCATGCTCACATTTCTTCCATCCAAATTGCATCCGAGAATGGCTTAGGGTTGAAGGGACTTGTCCACTTTGTAGGTTTGCATTGTAAAGTTAGTAACTTTTGTAGGTTTTTATTGTGATGTTAGTAATAGAAAATGTAGTTTAACTTTTTGAGGGGCTTGGATGTAAGCAAACTTGTATTACCTGTTCTGTGAACTTGGGTGAAGCAAATGTATAATATGAATATAATTTTGTTTTGATTGTATTTGTTTACAAACTATCAGCTGGGAATGTCTGTTGATCTTCTTTGTCATTATCTGTTTTAATGCTGACACACAACTCAACAACAAATTTAACATCATCTAGTTTGGACAAATCTAAAAACTCTTTCAAATCAGCATCACATTGAATGGTAAGAGGACCTCCCAAGACTTTGAAAGGGTGCAAATAGATTGCAGTAGTAAGAAACACAATTTGATTGAAGTGTTGACACAAGGAACCAAAATTTTATATGATATTGGAGCAATCACTGAAGTAGTGCTGACACTGAAGTTTATGTGGTGACACTAGGTGTTTGAGGTCTGAAGTAGTGCTGACACTGATATTATTTTCAAGTAGTGTTGACACCAGTCCAAAGTAGTGCTGACAGAGATTTTTTTTTGGAAGAATGCATATTTTTTAAATCAAAGTGGCAAAATTGCACAACATGGGCGTTTGTTGGAAATTTGGTCAACATGCTCTTATTTTTGCTCAACACAGTCTTATTTTTGCTCATTAATAGCCTATAATTGCACAACACGGGGCATTTTGTGGAAAATTTCTCAACATGCTCTTATTTTTGCTCTAAATGCTGTTATTTTTGCTCGACAATAGTTTATATTTGCACAATTATCAAGACTTTGTGAAATTGTGATCAATTTGATCTTATATATTTTCTCAATGTGTTCTCATAGTTTGTCTATAGATAATTGCACAACATGGTCTTATTTTTGCTCAACAATAGAGTATAATTGCACTGCACAACGTCGGCGTTCGTTTAAAATTTGCTCAACATGCTATTATTTTTGCTCAACACAGTCTTAATTTTGCTCACCAATAGCCTATAATTGCACAACATGCTCTTATTTTTGCTCAACAATAGATATTGTGGGGACACCACCGTGGTGTTCTTTGTTATTGAAGCTATTGTGGTGGGGTGGTGGAACGAGGTTGTTAATCTAAAATATTATAGAATAATATTTTAGATTATTTCTCAACATTGTATTGTTTTTTAAGTAAACAACAATGATATAAATCTGAAATTTGATGAGTACCGATGACAAAATTGCGCTGACATAGAGAAAAGAATGTACAAACTTGTATTATTACATGATAAAATCTACAATTTTATTCTATAATGTTGAATGAATGTTTTTTTTGGAACATACATGTCATTCATAATGTCTAAGCTGTATTCTTTCCTAGTAGTAATTTTACATAATACCAATGACAGAAATTGTGCTGACAGCCTTATTTTGAATGCTTTATCCTCCTCTTGAACTCTCCCACTGATAGCTTTCTATTTGAAGGAGGTCTTCCTGCTCTCTTTCTTACTACAGGGGGGTAACATTTGATAGATTTTATCGCATCAGGGACGTTTCCTTCATCTTCTTCCAACACTGGATATATTGTTTCTGCATATGCCATACGCCAAGCATCATTGCTGTAAAAATTTGCAACAAAATCAGATATATTTGCCTTTACGTGTGTAATGGCTGATAGAGCATGTACACAAGGTATTTTCTCGACATCAAATACCCTGCACGTACATGTCTTCGCTGATAGATCAACTATAGCTACAGCTCCTTCGCCTTTGATCTCAAATTGTGATGCATTCATCCTTTCTACTCTGTATAATCCAACTTGCTCTTGTGATTTCCTTATCACCTTAAGGATTTCAGGAGTTATTCTGTCTTGGTTTTCTAGTGCTTTCTCTCTTCTCTCCTGGAACCATGATGTGAGCTTTTCCCTAGCAAACTCTATAAGTGCCACAATAGGATAATCCTTTTTCCCTTTGAAAATGGAGTTCAAGCTCTCTGCATTGTTGGATGTCATCATATTGTATCTATTGCACTTTGCATGTGCTCTGGCCCATTTTTCAAAACGTGCTGACACCAAATATTCTGACAGTTTTGGACAGGTTGCTTCTATTTGTGCAAGCCAGCTGTTGAACTCTTGGATAGTGTAACTCTCTGCTGCTTTCTTGAACATTTTTCCCAGGTGCTTTTTCTTGAATGTCGCTTTGATGTTTTGTTTCAAGTGCCACATACATATGCAGTGTGTAGCTGTTGGGTAAACTAAAGATATAGCCCTTGTAATGCTAGCATGTCTATCAGAGACAAACACTAAGTCATTTGACGGAGGCACAACCTTCAGCAGCCGGTACAAAAACCATTCCCAAGAGCTGTTGTTTTCAGAGTCAACAATTCCAAAAGCAAGGGGATAAATTTGTCTGTTTGCATCTTGAGCAACTGCTCCAAGCAATGTGCCTCTATATTGTCCAGTTAAGAATGTCCCATCAATAACAACAACCTGGTAGATAAATAAATGAAATTACTAGTTATATTGAATTTATGAAATTCAATGAGAACAGAATTTATGCTGACACTGAGTAAGACATACCTTCTTTAAGAAGGGGAATGCTCTGATGCATTGGCCAAAGGATAGGAACAAGTACTTAAACCTGTCTTCTTTGTCTGTTGAAATCAATGCTATAGTCCCATTGTTTTTCTCCATAAGCATGTGGCAAAATGATGGCAAATCTGCATAATTGGATTCTGGTGTCCCCTTGACAATTTCTTTTGCAATTTTTGATGATTTCCATGCTATCCAGTAGGTAATTGTCATCTTTTGTTCTGTTCTCAGCTTATCCATTATCTGTGCTGGTTTGTATCCAGTGTCAACACTGTTGAATTATATTAAAATTAGAATAAATAATATATTAAAAAGCAATATTAAATCTAAATACTATTTCTTACAAAATTTACTCACCTTGATTTGATGATGCTCGCAACCACTGATGATGAAGGTTTTTTGCAGTGTTTTGATCTGATATCCCACGTGCATGTGTGCATATCATCGTACACTGTAACCTCATGCCAAGTTTGACCAAAAGTTTTGACATGCACTTTCCATTTGCAGTTAGGATCTACACAATGCACCCTATAATACCTGGGTTCTGATTTTGCCACACGAAAACCAAATATCTCTGTTATTGACAATATTCTCAAAGCATTCTTAATTGCATTCCTGGATTCAAAGGTTTTGCCTATGTATATCAATTTTTCTGAATTCTGATTCATAATAGGCATGGTAGGGCTGTCAGCATCCCAATCTTCTAGTGTAGTCTCTCTTCTGTGTGCTGAAGAATATAGGGTGCTCCATATTTCAGCTGCAGAATCTTCATCACTGGGAGTATCACTGTTTCCAGAGTACATGTCGTCTCCAATATCCTCTAACAACACACCCTTCATCCTGTTGTCACCGATCAATGTCATGCTATTTTCTTCAGTGACAATGTTAGTTATATTTGGATTGCATGTCACCAACTCCAAACTATCAGCTGGGAATGTCTGTTGATCTTCTTTGTCATTATCTGTTTTAATGCTGACACACAACTCAACAGCAAATTTAACATCATCTAGTTTGGACAACTCTAAAAACTCTTTCAAATCAGCATCACATTCAACGGTAAGAGGACCTCTCAACACTTTGAAAGGGTGCAAATGATTGAATTCTAATTCAAATGCGCTGTCTATGTTGAATCTGTTGTGCACTTTTTCACTTAAACCCTGTAGTGTTATTGAGTCATCAACTATGAACACTTTTGAAGTAGTGTGTCCGGCAAAGGTTGGACCTGATTCATCAAATAACCATTTCCCACCATATATAACTGTAATAACGTGGGTTGCCATTGTAATCTGTAGAATATGAATTTAAGAGGATAAATAGATTGCAGTAGTAAGAAACACAATTTGATTGAAGTGTTGACACAAGGAACCAAAATTTTATATGATTCAAATACAGTGCTGACATGGGAGCAATCAAAGTGTAATAATGAATATTGTCAAATGCAATATTGGATGCAGCAGTGAGGAATGGATATCATTAAATCAACTATATGAATAAGATATACCAGTTATGAACACAATCCTACAAAATTTGCACCGAAGGTGCAAATTTTCTAAGATTTAAGTGCAGTGTTGACATGGAGCAATCAAAGTGTAATAATGAATGTAGAGTTCATTATATTGTCAAATGCAATATATGGATGCAACAGTGAAGAATGGATCTCATTAAATTAACTATATGAATAGAATACACCAGAATCAACAGTGAAGATTTTAAGTGCAGTGATGACAAGTGGTGAATCAAAGTATAAGCACATTTTATCTAGATATAGGAATGCTACATTTTAAAGTGCAAGCACATAATTCAAATGAGCATAAAGAAGCATGTATTCAAAAGGAGACTTCAAAATCTCATCCAATACATCAAAAATGAAATTTTCTGTAATTTCATTGCATTTATCATTTGAATTGGAATGTATATGATAAAGATTTACCAATGTAACATATTAACAATCATAAATAAGCATAAACAAGCAAAGATTTGATTGTAGACTTGAAAATAAGACACATATATCAAAAAACAATCATTATCAGTAATTGATGCTTCAAAAATCAAGCAACATTTGAATAGAATACAGCAGTTATGAACAGAATTCTATGATTCAAATGCAGTGCTGACATGCAGCAATCAAAGTGTAATAATGAATGTAGAGTTCATTATATTGTCAAATGCAATATATGGATGCAACAGTGAAGAATGAATCTTATTAAATTAACTATATGAATAGAATACACCAGTTATTAACAGAGTCCTACAAAATTTGCACCTCCGGTGCAAATTTTCTAAGATTTTAAGTGCAGCGATGACAAGAGGTGAATCAAAGTATAAGCACATTTGAACTAGATACAGCAATGCTACATTTTAAAGTGCAAGCACATAATTCAAATGAGCATAAAGAAGCATGTATTTAAAAGGAGACTTCAAAATCTCATCCAATACATAAAAAATGCAGTGCTGACATGGAGCAATTAACAACAACAGTAAAAATCAATCAAAATTTGCGCCAAAGGCGCAAATTTTGAGACATTCCATAACAGTAATCAATCGATTCGACTGTATTTCATATAGATATAGCAGAAACGAACTTAAACAAGCTCAGATTCGGTTGTTATTGAAGAATGGATCTTATTGAAGATTCGGTTGTTATTCGATAAGTCAAAATTTGCGCCTTCGGCGCAAATTTTGTGTGATTCTAATGGACAGAGTAGTAAATTCGTCAGCACAATCCAGAATCATGAAAAATCTATGAAAATTTGCGCCTTTGGCGCAAATTTTCAATGAATTGAAGGCCGCTTTTTGATGTAGTTTGTAATCGAATGTTGTACGTACTTGATTCTGTAGAAGAGATGCTCAAATCGGTTGTTTTGATGAGATCGGAGAGATGATCGGCACAAAATCTGCAAAATCACCGTCGAGCAGGGCGTGAGAGAGAGAGAGCGTGCGGAGAGGGAGATAGCGTAGGAGAGAGAAATTGCGTGGGAGGCTTATATTGTGGACATTTCACAAAATTGTCCCAAAAAGTGGATATTTCTCAAATTAAGACATATTTTATGGACATTTCACAAATTCCCCCTTTTTTTAAATGACTTTATAAAAAAAGGATTTAATCACGGTTAGAAAGATGCAAACCACACAAATTACACAATAGTTAATTTCTTATAGAGATAGGCAGTGCTCCGGACGTGGACAAACGATGGTACATCGTTCTATTCATATCAAGGTGTACGTATCAATCACCATCTAATACCAATCATAGCTTCAAGTGCAATATCACAACATTACAAAGATAATCGGAAACAAAAATTCGAGCTTTCTTGATCTTAATCGAAGTAAATCGAATACTATAGTTGCGCCGATAGTTAAGAAGTGTTTATTCAATCCAAGTAAAATCTAGTTTCATGCAATCCAACAATAACGAAGTAAGATGATAACACATATAGGACTCGAGAATACATAGAAAGACAATTTGAATGATAAAGGTTCCTTTCTCTCACTATGACTAATCCTCTTTAACCTGAATAATGGTTGGATCCTTGTCATACCCTTATCAAGGTTAGGCGATTTGACAAGGATGCAAGTATCGATATTTAAGCAATAGCAATCACTTGTAGTTACAGAAGTGTCGATACTGGCATCCATGTCAAATCACCTAAACTTGATTTTATAGACTTCTCGCCTAGATGGAGGCGGATCGATGTGCAGAACTTTGGTGTGTTGAGGCAAAATTGAAGGTTGGATAATAAGGAGGAGGTTGTTTATAAAGAGAAGCATGTATACCGAGATTTTTTCGCATAAATTTAGAAAGTGGATAATTAAACTTGCATGCTTAGATTTTGTTGCCTTTTTTGACATTGCAACTAGAATTTATACTCATTATTACATTATATTTTTCGATTAATTTCTAACTTATTATTGGTAAGCTAAACATTCTAATTCAAGTATTCTAAATATAATAATTTAACCATTTTAAAATTATTTTTATAGGGTTTAAATATTACTCTAATGATGTTTGTTTTTCTTATTTTAAAAATTAGCAAATGATTTAAATTTAAAACCATCACGTCATATCATATCATATAACTATTTCATAATCAAAAAGTATGAAAATTTATGATGAAAAAGAAAAAAAGTATGAAAACTAGAAAAAGGATATGAATTAAAATATTTATATGGCTAATTGAAATTATTAAAGTCTCCTAAAAATCCATAATAAAAATATACTAATTTTATCGATCTATTTGAAGTTTGGAGGAAAAAAAATTTATAATCTATTTGAATTCGATGGCTTATACATATATTGATTATTTTAAAATTTTGTGATTGGTTCATATGACTAATATCCATATATATCTAATGAAATTGGGTCAAATTTTATCTTATGCATATATAGATATATTGATTAAATAGAGTTACAATAAAATTTTATCTTATGCATATATTGATTATTTCAAAATTTTGTGACTAGTTTATATGACTAATATCCATATCTAATGAAATTGAGTCAAATTTTATCTTATGCATATATAGATATATTGATTAAATATAGTTAGAACAAAATTTTATCTTATGCATATATCGATTATTTCAAAAAATTGTGATTGGTTCATACGACTACGATCGATTAAGGAGAAAGTGTCACGTGTCTCAGTCGACTTCTCCTTTATTATATATTAATTAAAATTCTCAAATTTAATCTAATTTAACAATACATATTCATATATATTCGAAAAAATTAATAAGTAAAAATTACTAAGTAGTTGCATTAAAAAGATATTATAAAAATTGATTTCAACTTTGTTTGAAAAAGATGATATAAAAATACTAAGTAAAAAATTGATGTTAAAAAATCCGCACAGGGTGCGGGTACTGAACTAGTATTAGGGCTGATATACGAGCAAACGAGCTCGAGTAGCTAGTGTTCAAGCTCGGCTCGTTTACAAACGAGGCGAGTTCGAGCTCGAGCTCAATATGATAACGAGCCCAAACAGGTGCTCGAGCTCAGCTCGCGAGCTGGGAATGGTGCTCGAGCTCGAGCTCGTTTAGCTCGTTTGTTCCGAGGTCGAACTCGAGTATGAGCTCGTTTGCTCGTTTTGAGCTCGAGTACGAGCTCGTTTGCTTGTTTGCTCGTTTTGAGCTTGGTTTTTTAGCTTGTTTCAGTATGTATTCAAATTGAGAATTAGATGACAAAAAGGCCCAAAATACATACATAATCTCAAATGTGAAAATCTAAAACAACACTCATATTCATATGTTACAAACAAATACATAGATTCAAAATAAAACACAAGTTGAATTATGTATTCGAAAGAAAATGTAATATCATTGTGCCACAAACTAAAGACATTATCCTGTTGCTCCATATTTGAATTCCGTCTTAGTTGTTATGTCCCTAGTATTAGGGGTTTAGGGTATAAATACCCTTAGATATTGTAATTGGGATTTTATCCAAGTAATAATCCAAATCACTTACCTTAATATCCTTTCTAAACTCTCTCGTTCTATCTCTCCTTTCTCTGACCTCCCTCTCTGAATATTTCTTCTTCCCCTCTAAATCTCTTCTCTTCTATCTCAATTCACCACGGGAGCCAAAGCTTCCTCCTAATCGACCTTCGGGTCATAACAGTGGTATCAGAGCCTTCGATCTTACGCGTAAAAAAATTTGAATTTTTTACCTAGATTCAGATTTGCAAGCCATCGGACTTGAGCATGGAAGGTCTTGACGAAGCTGAGATGTGGGAGGACAGATCACGTCGGATGGACCGCCAACTCCAGAAATTAAGAGCAAATGTTGAAAGGATTGTCGGGAATCGGGATGCTCTTTCACCAATGGTAGGTCAGTTCTCTTGCCAAAAAGAGAATTCGGTAGGCGATCAAACGATTCTTGTCAAGATTCATCTCGAGATCTACCCAATTTCTTGGGAAATTTTGGATACAACCTTCTCAAAGTTCGGGAGTATAGAGTACTTGGAGGTCCTGTGTCCCGGAGAGGAGTTTCACTCAAAGATCCGCTTCAAGAACAAGGCTTCCGCCATTGAAGCATTCGAGTCCCTTAACCATCGAGACATTTATGATGGTTGTTGTCGATTGGAGCTGTTCTGGTCGAGTTCAATGCATTCGTGTTCCCCATCAGGGCCGTGCCAATCTTTTCGGAGGCCCTGTGCTAAAAAAAATTAGGTTTGATTTATATTTTTGGTAAATTAATTTTATACAAGTGTTTTGGATAAAATGTGTTATAAAACTTAGAAATAAGATGATAAATTTTTATTTTTTGATTAATTTTTTGCATAAAAATATTTTAGTTGAGTCTTGTAAAATTTCTATATTTTGAAATTTCCTATCACAATTCAAAAAATTAGTAATAGTACGTTAATTCATATAATGATAATTTTTTGTTATGAGTTTTTTCATAAAAGAAAGGGAGAAGTGTTTGAAACTCAAATAAATAAACAATAATATATTTTTTTTAAAAAAAAAGAAGTTGTTGAAGGGAAAAAAACTCAAATGAATAAACAATAATAATTTAATATATTTTATCTTTTTTAAAAAAAGAGAGGCTTTTGTAAGGGAAAAAAGAAAAGAATAAAACTCAAATGAATAAAGTCAATAAACCACAATAAATTAATATATTTTTCTTTTTTTTTTAAAAAAAAAAAGAGAAGAGCTGGGAAGGTGAAAAAAAGAAGAAAACTTGGATGCAATGGAGATTCGAAACCAGGTTGAGACGTTGCCCTCTTCACGTGCCTACCACTAAGCCACTTTCATCAACTAATTTATTATGGAAGACTTTTATTATATACCTAATAGTACTGATATTGGGCCCCAAAATTTTGGGAGCCCTGTTCCGTTGGGCCAGCTGAACCGCCCAAGGCACGGGCCTGCTCACCATCATACCAAGAAATCGACGGCCAGGTCGCAGACTGTAATGAATTGGAAAAGTTCCCAAAAGCGATCGACATCTCGAGTCCAGAAAACACTGTGCGATTTCCGACGGAAGATTTCACAACCGATGAACCAACAGAGCCTATCCGAGTCGAAAAGATTACAAGTCCAAACAAAGAACGGAACCAAGAGATTGAAGATGAAAGTGTCGTCGAGAATCAAAACGAAGTTCTGGTTGCAGAGGCGAGTCGAGAAATTGGTTCTTGCCAGCTTCGAATTGACGGAAGGTTCATCGAAGGTCTAAAAGACCTGCAAATTCATGTTAGGCTTCCCAAGGTAATTCCCAATCCTTCAACTGAAATTGTTGAAGTAAAATCGGAGGAATTTGGTGCAATGGTTAGTGCCTTGACTGAACAGATCAAGAGTAAGGGGGGTGATTCCAAAATGGGTTCAGTTGAAATTTTGGATAACCCAATTGCATTCAAGGTGTTTGTAGAAAGGTCTAGGCATGTGGAATCCTCATTTCTTATTACTGCAGCTACAGATAAGCCTATATTGGTGAAGAGGGATTTGATTTTTGATATGGGAATTAAAAGTGTTGTTATTGGATTGAGTGTGTCCAAGTGCTGGCTAATGGTTGATGTGCAAAAATCTGAATTCAGTGAGGAAGCTAGTTGTCATTTTGAGTTTTCCAAGGAGGAGTCACTCTCCTTACCTAATATTGATGGGGTTGTCCTCCAATTGGTGCGTAGTGTTTACTGCAGTCCCATGTTCATAAAGAAGGGGCAACATTGGTTTCCCTTTGATAGAGGATGAGATAGCATTGATGTTATTCAAGTTCCAGTGGTTCGAGCTATGGAAGTCACATTTGATCCATGAATCACAAATGGTGCCATGTCTAGTCTCAAAATCATCAAAGATCGGCTGATTTTGATGCCATATGATATAGGGTGAGCTGCTGCAACCTTTATTGGTCTAAGAATGAGTTTAATTATGGTTTTTGATCCGGGTGGAACCCAGGTCTGGGTGCCTAACACCACAGACTGTTGGTCCGAAATTCTAGAAACAAGCAGGGATATGAGCTTAGTAATTGGTATGGGCGTACATGAGGCCATGGGGGATGAGGCAGTTGTGGTCATTGGCAATAACTAAGGAGAGGTTGTGGAGTTGATTTTAGTCTTTGATCATGGAGTACAACGTGGGGCTCAGCTGCTGTTTCCATTTATTGATTTAGTCAATCTGACAGCACCTACCAATGAGTCACATACTTTTGATCCTGAAGGAGTCCTTACAAATCATCTTCAATCGTAGGCATATTTTTTTTAGGAGAGTGGGGGTGCTCACACAAGAGAAGTGTTCATGCCTTGTGTTGCGGAGTGGTTGTTATGAATGGTCTCCATTTTTTACTGCTGTCATGGAGTATTGTGTGTAGCGATTCCATGACAATCGGTTTTCGGTGCAACTTCATGTGCTGTCAAGGGCTGCAGGGGTACACCAGGTGCTAGGAGTGTCTCTATTCCCCATCCAGTTGAACTATATCAATTATAAATGCACTTTAAAAGTATTGAGCTATTGGTTGTTGCTTTATTGACTGCAGAAAGACTAAATAGGGGGTCTCCAACAAGTTTTGATCAGCTTTAGGAAGAAGCCACCGTGGTGGGCTTATGAATGGTGCCAACACACATGGGAAAGAAAGAGCTCATTGAAATTCAACATGCTTGCTTGATCAAATGGGGGGCTATGACTTCAGCACTTGCATTTTAGTTAGTGTATTTTTACATTGTATAAGTAAGCTTTGGGACAAAGCTTTTGTAAGGGGAATGCATTGTTATGTCCCTAGTATTAGGGGTTTAGGGTATAAATACCCTTAGATATTGTAATTGAGATTTTATCCGAGTAATAATCCAAATCACTTACCCTAATCTCCTTTCTAAACTCTCTCGTTCTATCTCTCATTTCTCTGACCTCCCTCTCTGAATATTTCTTCATCACCTCTAATCTCTTCTCTTCTATCTCAATTCACCACGGAAGCCAAAGCTTCCTCCTAATCGACCTTTGAGTCATAACAGGTGTCTCTAATAGAGGATGAGAATCTCAAGTTATAGCCTTCCTCCATTTTTACACAACCTGAAAAATTAGACAATAAATAAGCAATATTAAAAACAAAACAAGCAAAATTTGGAAGAGAGCAAAGAGAAGCAAATAGAAAGAAGAACAAGCACATATTCGAAACTTGGAAGAAAAGATGGAAGCAAGCCAACCAAAAATAGCCAGCAGGAACCTAGAAATGAAACAAAAGCAAGGCAATTTTAAACAGATTTGAAAAAATGGGAGGAAACTTTGAAAGAATAAGATTGAGGAAAACCTAGAAGCAAATCTGATGGCGAGAGAGAGAGAGAAGAGCTAGGCGAGCGAGAGTGAACCAGATCTGAGGATGGTGAGGGGTGACGAGAGGATGTCGAGGAGCGAGGGGGGGTGATGAGGCGCAGTGGAGGGCGATGAGCGAGGGCGAGAGAGGATGCGCGAGCAAGGGCGAGAGACGAGCAGCAACATTAGGGGAGAGACGAGCAACAACAACGAGAGAGCAACGACGCCGAGGGAGTGAAGAGTGGCGGTGGCGAGGGAGAGGCGATCGATGGTGGCTAGAGACTCAAGGAGAGAGGGCGGCGGCGATGTTTTCCCAGATCTAGATCTGGAGAGCAGGGGAGAGGATGATATAAATTAGAGTAGGAGTGGAAGCGGCGAAAATCGTCTAGTCCAACACCGTAGTCCATTTTTATGGTCCCTTTAATTTCATTGGCCGATAAGCATTAAAATAAATTATAAGGTACAAACACTTTTTTAAGAAAATAATTAGAAATTTCAATTTAGCTAAAGAGATAATTTGGACTACGGTATGGACTACAATTGCGGACTAGACGATCCTCGTTGGAGTGGAAGGGGTTAATAAAGTGGGTTGACGGTTTAGTAGAGAGTAAGAGTGGAAGGGTTATTAATAAAGCTAGGGGTATAATAGGAAATACATTAATCAAAACGAGCAATACGAGCTACTCGTTTAAAGCTCGAGCTCGGCTCGAGCTCATGACGAGCTCGAAAGTGAGCTCGAACTCGGCTCGTTTTCAAACACGAACGAGCTCGAGCGGAGCTTTTACCAAGCCAAGTCCGAGCTCGAGCTACTCGGCTTGAATAACAGCCTTAACTAGTATTAGGTAAAACTAATAATTAAAATAACATAACCTTTGGAGCGGTGTTAAAAAATATCCCCACCCATAACCCAATATTTGGGAGATGTGGTAATAAAGTATCTCGATTGTTTTTACAACTATAAATTTGGGCAAAAATGATCACATATAATTGACAAAATTAAGATTTTGATTAATTTTGGATGATATTGACTTGTTTTTAATGAGAATGATATCATTTGATCAATTTCATGTCATTGTTTTGACCCCATTTATGGTGGAAAAAATGAGTTGGGATACTTTGTCACAATCCCTCCAAAGGCCGGGTTATTTTTCTTATAATACGTTGAAAAATGAAGATATTTTTTTAACACTCCTACAACATGCATTATTTGAAGATAAAATTAATTAAAATAACCTAACCTTCTTAATAGACCTAGAGTTTTTGTTGCATAAAAATTGATAAAGATTTTTTTCTTAAAAATAAAAAATTGATGAAGTTGATTGAGTTTTACTATGCTTAGGTTTCTTTACTTTTTTTTATTAGGTAAAAATTCGAGGTCAGACATACCTGGACCTCGAAGGCCGACAAGTCGGCAGACGGAAAACCGTCAAAAACAAACAAAAAAAGATGGTGCAACATACAGACAAAAGCGCTCTACAAAGCGAAACAAAACACAACTAAACCGAAATAAGACGAGGACGTAGACGAAGGACGAAGCCAAGCACTACCCTAGAGCAGCACCGTAGGCCAGCGACACATCAGGAGTCACCTGTGGGCAGTGAAGACGAACCTCCAAGGAACCATTCTTTACTATTATCCCTAGGAGTATAGATGATAAAACAAACATTTGATTTTTGTATTTTTCACCGAGTCGACATATTTCAATAATTTGCTTCAAAGTGATTTTTAAATATTTTATTGACAAATCTTGTAATAAATTCGATACAATTTTTGCTTATATTATACTTACACATTTATTCTCTTATTATTTGTGTTTTTTTTAATTTTCTCTCTATTTTTTTAATTGGCTTTATCAAAAAAATAGTTTCATGCGAGGTATGTGTATGAAGGATGAACGATAGAGATAGACAGTGCTCCGGAAGTGGACAAACGACGGGAGGAGAAGAATATAAGATTGAAAAATTAAAAGATTTTAATTTAGCCTTTTAAAAATTTAGAGGTTCTATTTTATTTTGTAATTAATATATTATTCAAATAAAATATTGTCATATTTTTAATAGATTTTTTAGATGACTTATGTAATTTAAAAATATTGTATTAATGTATTTCAATTCATAAGACCTAAAAGGAGACTTAAATTAATTTTATATCATTTCTGAATTTATGGGTAGTTTTGTGAAAAATACCCTAACAGGATAATATTAAATTTCAAGTACACCTAGCTTAAAACGTTTTGCCGAGAAAGTAAGATTGAAAAATTAGTGTTTCTTTCTTGCATAAATTGCTTATACATATTTACACAACAAAGATGCAACACACATATATTTGAACACTTTGAAGCCGATCAGTTTGATCGTACATCGTTTCTCATATCAAGGTGTGTATCGTAACATTACAGAGATAATCGGCAACAAAAATTCAAGCTTTCTTGATCTTACTCAAAGTAAATCGAATACTAGTTGCATTGATAGTTAAGAGGTGTTTATGAACTCGATCCAAGTAAAATCTAGTTTCGTGCAATCCAATAACAATAAAAACAACATTCAGTCTCTGAGTATGGTCTGAAGGGTTAATTGTACGCACCCTTCCTTCGATTAGACTGCGTCAAAAGGGTGTTTTTGAAGAGACTCAATATTGGCATAAAAAGGAAGAAACATATATTATCACCCAAGCACGTACACAACCATACAAAAGATAGAAAAAACCACAACAAAGTAAAATGATAAACATATTTAGAACTGGAGAACACATAGAAAGACAAAACTTGAATGAGAAAGGATATTTATCCAAGTTCCTCTCTCTCACTCGGACTAATCCCCTTAACTCGAATGGTTGGATCCTTGTCGTGCCCTTATCAAGTTTAGGTGATTTGTCAAGGATGCAAGTATCGATATTCAAGCAATAACAATCACTTGTAGTTGCAGGAATATCGATACTGGCATCGATGACAAATTACCTAAACTTAATTTTATAGACTTCTCTCCTACATGGATCGACGTGCTGAATTTTGGTGTGTTGAGGCAAAATTGAAGATCGGATGATAAGAAAGAGGTTGTTTATAAAGGGAAGTAGGTATACCTAGATGGCAAGATTTGTTGTATAAATTTAGAAAGTGGATAATTAAACTTGCATGCTTAGATTTTTTTGCCTTTTTTTTTCACATTGCAACTAGATTTTATACTCATTACTAAATTATATTCGATTTTTCTATCCAATATCCCAAGGGCATAGGATAAGATGCCCTTTTTGGAAAAAATACATCCTTAATTAAATTCCATTAGCCAAATTTTAAATTAGATTCTTAGGGTCGCTTATTTTTTGTAGGGTATCTTTCCCCATTTAGGATCTTATCCTATGTCATAAGGGCATAGGATAGAAAAACCGAATTATATTATTCGATTAATTTCTAACTTATCCTCGGTAGACTAAACATTCTACTTCACAAGTATTCTAAATATAATAATTTAACCTTTTTAAAATTATTTTTATAATGTTTAAATATTACTCGATCTATAATGATTTTTGTTTTTCTTATTTTAAAGTTTAGCATATGAATGTTTTTTAAAACTTAGCATCTTAGTCATAGCCTAATGGACTATAAATTACACTCCCTCGTCTTAAAATATAGGTCATTTTAATTTTTGGCATATTTTTTTTTTAACAAACTAAAAACTATATAAAATTTTAATTTTTTAAATAAAATTTTATAATATATTCATACATATTAGTAATGAGTATGAGATTATTTTAAAAATTAATTAAAATTTCAATATTTTAAAAGAGTTTTTACCTTTTAAAAAACGTGATAAAAAATCAAATAACCTATATCTTGGTATAGAGGGAATATTAGGAAACCCCATTATAAAATTCATACATTAGGTCTAGAGCTGGCAATTCGGGTCATCCGGTCGGGTTCGGGTCGATCGCATTCGGGTCGGGTCACTGATGAGTCGGGTCAACTCGGTCAAAATTTCTGTTTCGGGCTTGGTCGGGTCGGGTCGGGTCGGATTCGGTCAAAATGAAATTCAGATTGGTCGGGTTTCGGTCAGAATCGGGTTGGACCCATTCGGGTTTTCGGTCAGAATCGGGTCGGTCTCGTTCGGGTTTCGGGTCGGTACTCGGGTCGGTCCCCGATATATCGACCGATATATCCAATTTGGATATATCGGCCGGCGGCCGATATATCGGAGGATTCGAAGATATTTAGAATCCGTTACCAATTTACCATATAGCCATATATCATATAGGTATATCGGATCAAAATTTAAACTTTTTATTTTATCAAGTTTATGGGTAATTTTACAATTTAAATATTAATTTTTCATGTTTATTTTTAAATTTTGAAGTATAAATATAATACGACCCCGATAAGCGATATTTAGAAGTTAGAACCTTGCTTTCGGGTAATCAATTTTATTAAATTGAATATGTAATTCATGTTATTTATGGATTTCAAAAAGCATTTTAGTAAAATTAAATATGATTCAATAAATAATCTACTCATTGGCTCGTAAGCTCAATGTTGTTAAACTCTCGATTCGATCCTACGATCTAAAAATGGAAAAACGATCCCGGTCCTTTATTGCGATTATAACGATCCTATAAAATGTCTATTATAAGAAATTTCTAATATTTACCCTTTATCTATATTATATTTAGTTTATTTTTAAAATTTTACATCTTTATGGGTATTTTTTATGATTTAACATAATATTTATCTAATATTAAACATAGTAACTTCATTTAAAAGAAAATTCATCCATAAGGTGGGATCTTACGATCCTACGATTCGATTATACGATCCGATCCTTACACCTTTTTACCGATCCAATTTAGAATCCCAATTTTAATGACATTGGTAAGCTCATTCTATTTATCATTAATTTCATTGAAATTTGGCAATATATTGTTATCAAAATCATACTTGATTCCCTATCTAAAAGATAATTCACGTTATTTGTGTCTTTCAAAAAGTAGTTTTCAAAAGAAATTTCACTACGTATATTATTCAAGTTATAATATCCTCATTGTACTCATCTTTTATTAGTGAGAAATGAGAATTATGAATTCAAGTCGATCATTCATCATTAAATGAGTAAACGAGTAATGATTCACATCGATCTATATGAATATACTATGAGTTGATGACTTTTGGAGTTTTGAGTAATCTAGTAAACCGACTCCTTTGTGAGTTAATCTTAAATACTGATAAAGTAAACAAATTATTGCCTATATGAAAATAACTAAACAAGATTACCTTAATCCTCATATAAAAATTCATCTCCGATTATTCGATGAATTAGAATTTTCGATGGATTTGAATATTCGATGCATTTAAAGTATTCCATTCATGATTCATCCCTCATCAAATTTTGGAAAATAAGGTAATATAAAATTATGAATACAACTTATAAAACTATCATATATTCATAATTCATAATTTCATATATTCAATTCATATTATCGTAATCTTATTTTTTTAAAACCATATTCAATTTTTTAAACCATATACAACTTATAAAACTATCTTGTTTTTTTAAAACCATATTCAATTATTTTTTTAAACCATATTCAATTATTTTTAAACCATATTCAATACATAAGTAAAATTTTATTTTTGTCTCGTCAAATTTTATTTTTATCAATTAGATTATTCATTAGTCATTACAAAAGAAATTTCATAAACTAGGAGAAAATGAAAATAAGAGGGAATGAAAATTTCTTAGGAGGGAATGAAATTTGAGGAGGGAAAAGAGAAAAAAAAAATAGGAGGGAATGAAATTTAACTTTGATCAATGGAATGCACTTATCCACTAATGGTTTTAAGTTTTCACTTTGATCAATGAAATTTTTATTTTGTTTAGAAATAGCATTAACTATCAATAGTTCGATAATGGATTACAATAAAAAAAAATTGTAGTATAAATGTATAATATATATATATATATATATATATATATATATATATATATATATATATATATATATATATATATTCAAGGATATTTGAGTCGAGTTGGGGGTCGGGTCGGTTGGGACTCGGGTCGGTTAGGACTCGGGTCGGGTTGGGACTCGGGTCAGTTGGGAGTCGGGTCGGGTTGGGCGTCGGGTCGGGTTGGAATTCGGGTCGGGTCTTATTTGAGTCGGATCCGGGTTGAGTCGGGTTTGTCTGTATTCGGGTCGCTTCGGGTTTCGGGTCAAAGTCGGTCGGGTTCGGTTTCGGGTTCGGGTTATGCATAACGCTAAATTTTCGGGTTCGGTCGGGTTTCAGTTCGGGTGAGTCGGTCGGGTTTCTCGGGTCGGGTCAGATTTTTCCAGCTCTAATTAGGTCACACTAAAATGTGATTCCAACTGAAATTCAAATGCTAAAGCACCAACGATATTCTTGTATTCAACGGTTAAATATTATCTATCGGAATCGTTTTAGTTAAGGAAAAAATTATAAATTCGGGATCTATCGAAAATATATTAGGATATATCAGATTTATCTGATGGCACGTCTACTTTACTACTGCTACTTCATTAGGATTTATATATAGCAGAATCATATCTATACAGTTATGACTTATGGGAGATCTCTTGACTTCATTGATACAAAAATGTTTAATCGTTCTAAAATTCTAATTCGTACATAATTTCATCATGAATTCCTAACCTAGAGCAAAGTTTCTACTTCTGGGACCAAATATAACACCAAAGATTTCCGGAAACCAAAATTCGAGCTCTCTTTGATCGAAATAGCACCGGGTGAATTTACCTGCAAATAGGGTGTGGCGCAGCTCCCCTACCTGTACCTTGAGCCTACTCATACATGAGGCAGAGTGAGTTTAAATTGTTGACGACTTACCTTTCCCGTGTCACGACAGAATTTCCACAACCAACTCCAAGTGCAGTGCTCTTACCCTGCAGCGCACGAGTTCCCTAGAGTCAAAAACACGAAAATCCAAATACAATGTATGTGTGTTAAAACTTAAAAAATATTGAAGGGCAAACAAAACCATTGAATTTATCTCAGACGATACCAATGGTTAGTTAAGATAATATTTGTGGATTATGGTTATCTCTGCTTAGCGTTCTCAGCTGCCTCAGATGAAGACATGCTTGAGTTGAGAGACTTGGCCATCCTGTATATCAAACAATAACATCATCTAGAGTTCATGACATTTTCTTTTTCCTTGGATGGATTACTTTTCAAGCAGTACGGCGAAAAAGGAAAACTACGGAATAGAGAAGCAAGATGCCAAACATAGCCTTCATGTTACATCACTTACATGTAAGCTGAATCGGTAAATGAAGAAGTTCAAAGATTTTCCTTTTCTTTTTTCTGCTTCTCGGAAAGACAAAAACATAGCCTATGGCAACATCTTACCAGGGACAAAAACAGAAACGAGTAAACCATGAACAATAACAGGGTTCCAAGTTCCTACTTCCTTCCACATATTACCACTGATAAATTGATAACAGCAATTACCATGTTCCTCTTAGTTTTTCACATTTAAAGTCTTATCATACCGGCATACCACATGATTAGACCAGAAGAAATAAATGAGTGTATGGCAATGCATCTATTGGCATCTGACACCAATAGATGCATTGGTTCTTACAGATATTGCCAGCTTAACAATGCAAGTCAAATGTAATGATATTGTGAAAATAAATCCTTCACTATACCTTTGAAAACCCAAGGAAGCAGTGGCCACAGAAGCAGGAAATGGAAGCCAAAGAACGATTCAAAACTGAGGTCAACACCAACCCAATGGATACCTTCACAAATTCCAGCGATTTACAAGCATATAGCTCACCACAAAGCTAAAAATTGAATTTGAAAAAGTAGCAAAAATGATCCAAAAAGTTCCTAGATGCTTGTAGAACTTCACTTTGAACCTAAAACTAGTCAGAAATGGTTGAATTCAGCAAAAAAGCACTCGCAGAAGACATTAAATTAAACCTTTAAATCCCCAAAACAACCAAACTCTATTTTACCAAAGAATTAACACAAATTAACGCCAAACAAGCACTCGCAGAAGGCCTAGAACTCGAATTAATCGGAGAGGGAGAGAAAAGGGACCTTAGAAGTGAAGGTGATGTTCCCAAGCTGGGCAATTCCAGTTGTCTTCGCACTCAATTATGCCGCCCTTGTAAAGCTCACCGATCTTCAGCTCCACCGTCACCACGTGCCCGGTGGATTCGTGCATCAGCTTCACCGGAATTCCCAAGCTCCGACTCATCTTTCCCTCTTCTTCTCGTCTTCGAAACCCTAAACCCCGTTTGAATCTCTCTCGCGTCAAAATAGGGGAAATTAACTTAGCTCCACAAAATAAGGATAAATTGAATAAAATGCCCCAACGTTTTTAGAAGTGTTAGATTGGTACCTAATATTTGGATAGGAAAACGTAGTAGCCAAGTACATGCCGGATTTGGATTTGGTCGGGTTTGAGTTACTTATTCTCGAGTCCAAATGAGTGTTTAGGTTGAGATAAAATATTCAATCACTTTTGCCTTGTAGTTTTTTCTAACTAGGTTTGAATTGGATATAATAGTGATCAATTTAAAATTTGACAACTTTATATTTCTATTTTTTCATATGATCCCATCTCTGGGTATTATCCTCAACATGGTGGTTTACTACTAATGGGAGGAGGGCCAGACTCATGTTTCAGACAAAGCTACTATTGATTTAATTGGCTCTTGTTTACTTCATTTGGTATGGTACATAGGAATATGGTCGTCCATAGAGATTTGTCATTTACTACTGTTATTAGTTGAGTAATGTATTCAAATTATGTTGAAAGAATGTAAAGTTGTGAGAGATATTAGAGGTCATGAGTCAGCAAGTTAGTTACACATTTGTTAGCTTTGAGAACCGAGCCTCGTAGGCTTGCTTTGTATATAAATACAGATCGTTGTGTACAGAGGAAATTTGAATGAAATAATACAATCAAAACTATTTTCTCTCCTTTACTTTGTTACATGGTATCAGTCTAGGTTTTTCCTTCTCCAATGGCGGATGATTCTCAATCATCTCGTTCTATCGTCGCTGCTCTTGATCCATCGGATGAGCTATTTCTTCATCACTCTGACCATCCCAACTATGTCATCTCCACCAGGTTGCTAAACGATCACAATTACGAGCCATGGCGTCGTTTAGTTGAGGTTTCCTTGTACGCTAAGAACAAATTGGATTTGTTACTGGTACATGTGTTCGTCCTCCGCCTTCTTCAAACCTGGTTGCTCAATGGGAACGCTGCAACCACATGGTGATTTCATGGTTGGCGCATTCTATGGAAAAGGACATAGCTGAGTCCATCTTGTATTTCAAATCTGCTGCTCAAATCTGGCGAGATCTAACTGATCGATTTGAACGATTCAATCGTACACGTATGTTTCAAATTCAACGAGATCTATTTTTTGTTTCTCAGAGTACTCTCTCCATTACTTCTTACTTCACCAAATTAAAGCGACTGTGGGATGAATATGCTCTTTTGGTTGAGGATCGCACCTGTGAGTGTGGATCTGCTAGTATTATGCAGCGTTTACTTGGAGATCAATATGTTATACAATTCCTAGTGGGACTTAATGAATCTTACAGCTCCGCTCGTGCTCAAATTCTTATGCTTCAACCTCCGCCATCACTAAGTGAGGTCTATAAGATGATTCTTCAGGAAGAGGAACAGTGTGCACTCGAATCTAAGCCAGATCAGCCATCTGATTTGTCCACTGCTTTGTCTTCACAGCGTACACCTGATTCTTCCAAATCTATGGGCAGAGGTCAATCGTCTAGCTCCCGTGGTAGAGGAGCTCCGGGCAGAGGTTCGTCTCCTACTTCAGGTGCTGGTCGTGGATCTCTATTTTGTGATAATTGTAAGATTGGAGGTCACACTTTGGAAACCTGTTGGGAAATTCATGGTCATACCTTCTTCTGTGACTTATGTAAGTTTGGTGGTCATACCGCTGATAAGTGCTGGAAGAAGCACGATTATCCTCCAGGGAAGGGTCCACAGGCTTCCAATGGTGATCATACTGCTGCTACAGCTCCGAAAAAGAAGGAGAAAAAAAAGTAGATAGGGAATATAATTGATTATTATGACTGTGATCTTCGACTTTTGTATCTTGAAGTGTTACCCTTATTTGGTGCATTTTTTTCTATTTTTTGATTGACTCCTTATATATAGTGAATTTGCCCCATTGGGGGTTGGTTTTATTATTCACCCAATTCAAACATGTGTGCACAAATTTGTGGTGTATTTTTTTTTAACTTTAGAGTGGGTGCTAACTTACTATCTCAAAGGGTTGGGGCATTTAATTTAATTTTCTAAAAAGGGTAAATTCTTTTGGTAGTCCCTAACCTTTAAATGTTAGCTATTATCAGTCCCTAACCTTTTTAAGTGTTAATTTTAGTCCCTAACCTTTTACATATTGCTACTCGACGTGCTGCTCGACATGCTGCTCGACATCGTCCACAAGCGACATCAGCTCGACGTGGACGTGATGATGTGTTCGGAGGGTTCAACTGGGGTCGAAACAACGTTGATCCCTTCATGCTCGGACATATTGAGGGTGTGAGGGACACTATTGGAGATGGTCATTGTGGCTACCGTGCTTTGGCGTCATTGACATCACCGATCGGCGAGTCTGCTTTCCCGGAACTCAAAACGTTATTATGCAATCACTTGGAGGATCACGCCAATCTCTACGTCGGTTGTTATATGGGAGGGTACCCATTCCAACAGTTCGTCAACAACCAGAGATGGGCAGGACCTGTGCATGGTGATAGGAGACGGTGGATAGAGCTACCCATCATGGGTTTAGTATTTGCAACAGTATATCAGATTCCTCTCGTTGTCCTAGCTTGGCATCATCCGTTCACATGTCTCCCCATGACCTCGGCCACACCTGCTAACAACCCTCAATCAGCAACCCTTGGTTTAGCCTGCATCGGAAACCAAGACCATTTTGCCGCGGTACGACTTCAATTGTCTTATATTATTACCTATTTTACTTTTCATCTATATGTCAATACTCTAACTCTAATTTTCCGTTCTCATATGTCTGGTTGCGTCCTAACGCTCATATTCCGCCGCCTGCGCCAGAATGGGTCGCACATCATCAATCGAGCGTCGAAGGATGGGATGCCCCTTTTTAAGCTCGGTTTGACAGATTTCGAGCCTTACGTATCGAGTCTGGTCGCCCTTTACACTTTTCCTAGATTTTATTCCACCGGTTTATTACAATTATGGATGTAAACCTTTTTTTTTTCCGTATCCTTCCTGAAATGACATTGTATCGTATCCTTCCTGAAATGACATTCGATCGGTTAATAACATGGTAAATATCGCCGTGGAGGAAAAATAGGACTCTTTTCGGGATACTCGGAATGACTAAGACTCTAAATCATAAACCTCCACTAGCTAAACCCATCAATTTCTTCAATTAACCCTAAAAAACCCTCCTTAAACCCTAAACCCTAAACCCTAACTAGGGTTTGCACGTCCTTAACAACGTGCAAATACCCTAACTACGACGTGCAATATTTGCACGTTGTTAAGGACGTGCAATATGTGCACATTGTTGAGGACGTGCAATATTTGCAAGTCCTTAACAACGTGCAAATCCAATTTTGTTATCGACGTGCACAGTCCCACACCTGCACGTTGTTAAGGACGTGCAAGCACGTTAATAAATACGTGCAAATCCTTAATCACCATTTGCGGTGTATCTAACAAGACCCTTTTCTAATTGTCTTTTCTAAATGAAAAACTATTTTAGTTATTGGGCCTCCTTATTAACTATTTTTATTTGTTATTTTAATACAAACCCTTGTATTAGAGTATTATTTATGATATTTTAAGATTTTCCACATATATATTCAAAATTTTATTTGTAAATTATAACTTCACACAATAAATGAGTTTTTAATGTGAAAATACTATAACACACATCTATATGTATTGATACACAATTAAAGAGTTAAAATATATGACTTAAAATCTAATAGGAAGAAGTCCTATATTAAATTTATTTGGGCATTTTTTTTATTATCTTATTTAAAGGAATATATTTATTTTACATAATTTACGTGCTACATATTTTCGAAAGATAGGTAAATGTAATAAGTACTCTATTCGTGTCAAAATAGTGGATGCTCAACTTGTTGACACATTTTTTAATAGGTTAAAAACTACACATAAAATATTTTTTTAATAATTAGCAAGTAGGAAAAAAATCAAATATTTTAAGATTAGGTAATATTGAACGGGGCCCCTAAAATTCATTGGACGGCTTTGCTTGTAACCCTAACCCTTCTCTAATCTCTCTCGGATTTATTTAGAAAATTAAATAATTTTATCATTTAGTATAACAAGAAAATAGACAGGAGGACTAAATAGTAGCAATATGTAAAAGGTTAGAGACTAAAATTAACACTTAAAAAAGTTAGGGACCATAGTGGTAACCCTTAAAAATTAGGGACCACCAAAGGAATTTACCCTTCTAAAAACTCAACCCACTGAAACGACGCCGTTTCGGTGAAATAGCGCATATTGGACTCAAATCTCTGCTCCAACTCCAAACTTTGCATTCTCTCTCCTCTCAAGCAAAGACGAAGAAGAAGAAAACGAAGCTCAATTCAATTTCAATTCCGGCAGCGATTTCGGATCGATTTTCTTTGAATTCGGTGAAAATGTCGCTTAATCTGCGCCAGAAACAAACAGGTGAATCTCTCTCTACTTCATCTCTCTCGATCTGTCATTCAAGCATCGCAAGTTTCGAAATTTCGATCTGGATTGGTTTCGGATTTTCAGTGTTAATTAGGGATTTTTGTTGTTCTGAATTGTTTCTCAGAGTGTATAATCCGGATGCTGAATCTCAACCAGCCGGTGAACTCGGCTACTGGAATGGCGAACGAAGAGGTTTACAAGATCCTGATCTACGACAGGTTCTGCCAAGACATCCTCTCTCCTCTAATCCATGTCAAGGACCTTCGCAAGCACGGTGTCACCCTGTACTTCCTCATTGACAAGGATCGTAAGCCTGTCTCCGATGTCCCTGCGGTGTATTTCGTCCGTCCCACGCCGGAGAACGTTCGCAGAATCGCCGCCGACGCCTCTCGCTCCCTCTACGATCTCTTCCATATCAACTTCTCGTCGACGATCCCCCGCCCGCTGCTCGAAGATCTCGCATCTGATACATTGAGATCTGATTCGATTCATCGGATCTCCAAGGTACATGATCAGTATTTGGAGTTTGTAACCCTAGAGGATAGCTTGTTTTCACTTGCGGATAAGAATTGTTTTGTGCAATTGAATGATCCATCGGCTGGGGATAAGGAGATTGAGTCGATTGTCGAGAGGATTGTTGGAGGATTGTTCTGTGTGCTGGGAACTCTAGCTGTTGTGCCTATCATTCGGTGTCCGAAAGGCGGGCCTGCTGAGATGGTGGCTTCTGCGCTGGATCAGAAGCTGAGAGACCATTTGCTGGCTAAAAACAATCTGTTTACTGAAGGTGGGAATTTCGCTAGCTCTTTCCAGAGGCCAATTTTGTGTTTATTCGATAGAAATTTTGAGTTGGCTGTGGGGATTCAGCATGATTTTAGGTATAAACCTCTGGTTCATGATATCCTGGGGTTGAGATTGAATAGGTTGAATGTGCAGGGCGATAAGGGTGGAACGAAGTCCTTTGAGCTAGATAGTTCGGACTCTTTTTGGATGGCAAATGGGTCGTTGGAGTTCCCTGAGGTCGCAGTTGAGATTGAGAATCAGTTGAACAAGTATAAGCGAGATGTGGATGAAGTGAATAAGAGGACTGGGGGGACAAGTGGAGCGGAGTTTGAGGGTACGGATTTGATTGGAAACACTAAGCACTTGATGAACGCTGTGAACTCACTGCCTGAGCTTACAGAGAGGAAGAAAGTGATTGATAAGCACACTAATATTGCTACTGTTCTGTTAGGTGAGATCAAGGAGCGATCTCTTGATTCTTATGCCAAAAAGGAGTATGACATGATGGTTCGCGGAACCATTGACCGAAATGAGCTCATGGGTGTGCTCAAGGGGAAAGGAAGCAAAGTGGATAAGTTGCGGTTTGCAATTATGTTTCTTATATCTTCAGAGAACACTCCTCAGTCTGAAGTGGATATGGTAGAAGCAGCATTAAGAGAAGCTGAAGTTGATACGAGTGCGTTCCAGTATGTGAAAAAGATAAAGTCTTTAAATGTCTCGTTTGCTTCTGCTAATTCTGCAAGTAGAGGTAACATTGTGGACTGGGCTGAGAAGCTTTACGGCCAGTCCATCAGTGCCGTGACCGCTGGTGTGAAGAACTTATTGGCTGGTGACAGGCAGCTCGCTTTGACCAGAACAGTAGATGCTCTGATGGAAGGGAGGCCTAATCCTGAAATTGACTCGTATCTTCTATTTGACCCGCGTGCTCCAAAGTCAAGTTCTGGTAGTTATCTCAGAGGGCCATTCAAGGAAGCTATCGTGTTCATGATTGGGGGCGGTAACTACGTGGAACATGGAAGCTTGCAAGACCTTGCACACCGCCAACAGCCAGCCAAGCATATCATATACGGGACAACAGAGCTTCTCACAGGAGCAGAGTTCATGGACCAGCTTGCTTTGCTAGGAAAGAAGATGGGATTGGGTGGTACTGCTGCTGCATCGGTGCCTTGAGATGGGTGAGATATTTCAATTTTCCTTGAAGTTAAGCCTACTTAGCGATACTTTGGTGATCAACCAAGATAGCAGCGTTTGTTCAGAAAATCGACAAACACCTTGATGTTTTGTAGAGAAAAAAAGATTGGACCTGTTCTTCAGTTGTCTTCAATTTTACAATATGAATCTTAGTGTATTTCTCATCTTCATATGTTGATTATATCCTTTCACAGTTTCACCACATGTATTTCTTTGTGTATTTGGGTGGAGTTGATGATTATATCCTTCCATTTTGGTCCCCAAGAAAGTGTCCTTCCCTAGTGTGAGTTATGTAAGGTGAGAAAGCTTCTCCAAGATTGGCATGGGGTCATCCTCGAGCTCACAGTTGTTTAGAGTTAGCTATTGCAAGTCGTGTGGAAATATTCTGGCATGCCTCAGTCTTACCAAAATCTTCCCAGATATCTGTAGTCTGTGGAACTGCAGGTGAGAGTTTGATGCTAGTATACTGGGGTCCTTACTTACTAGTTACTACATCTCCATCAAGCGTGAGTGATAATGGCCTTCTAAGATGACCTGGTGGAAGGTCGAAACACTTGAGAAAAGACTTGAAGCATTCAATTTCAGTCACAACATAATCTGCCAGTGCCAGGGAAACTTTCTGCAGTTTTGTCAACAATTTCAACACATCTTTTATCCTGCACTGCACTCTTCGAGCCTTAGATTTTCAAGAGTCTCCAATAGGATTAGACCTTTGAGCCTCAGTTTTGCAACCACCTTCCAGTTGTTGGGTAGATACAAATGCTTCAACCTCTTCAACTTCCATATCACATCCACATCAATGCATTCACATACTCGTAAATCTAGGATCTGTAAGTACCTCAACTTTCCAATAGATGACGGTACATTACTTAAACGAGTTCCCTTCAAGCTTAAATACCTCAAAAGTGAATCAAGAGTCTCCAATTTCCTTTGGATGTGATCGTATACAAATATGTTCAAAATGTAAAACTCGAACAGACTTTAAGGCTTCTGGAACTGCCCCTTGTGGCCAATCAAGCTTGCGTGGAACTTCTCCTGCTGGGAAGAACAAGACGGATCTAACATGTTGACTATTCTCATCTGATATAAAGTGTTGTAAACTGTTAGTACTTTTATGCATATAAACAGCCAGCCGACGACGGAATCTTTGATTTAGTAGAGATGAGGAGCTGTTGCTTGATTGCTTTTCAAGATCTCCATGCTCGATGACTTTGAGAAAATTCTCTTCCTTTGACCTTTTTAGACACATGTCTCTTATGAGATCATGAAGGCCCTTTTTTCCTGTTCTATCCAGTTGAACCAGACATCTGTTTGCCAACTCCTTCAAGTAATCTTCAGTAATAGCTTCTGGTGACACTTCTTCTGCACCTATATATGTTGGTTGTGCAACTAAACCTTCAATTTCCCACATATAGTTATAATCTTTTTGTGGGAATCTCAAAATCTTCTGGAAAATTTCCCATGTGAAGGAAACAAGGCTTCAAGTAATAAGGCAAGTCATCATAGCTTAACTTAAGTACTTGTGATACACTCAAATGATCTTACAGCATGTAAATCGATGGTGAACAGCAGCTCGCTGGATTACCCACTGCGTGTTGCGAATGGTACGTATGTGTATACGGCTGACAATTGCGTGGTGTGCACTTGCAGTGCTGCTAACAATTACACGTAAGCTCTCACTTGATTGCCAACTGGTTGAATCTGATGGAGTTGCAATCTTTTATAAGCCTTTGTTTGATCTTCAGGTTACAGTGTCAGGCATCCGGGCTTCAGCCATCCAACTGGAGTACTTGCCCTTCGATGCAGTGCTCTCTGGTTCAGGCAATTTGAAGCTGGGCAACTCCACTACATCAACTTGTAGTAAGACGACCTGTGCCTATGCAGGATACACTAGGAACACGATTCTTACGACACTTGCTCAAGAGTCAACTTGTGCTGGTAACTTCCTCTCATCTTACTAGTTAGTTTCACAGTTGAATTCATTTGATGCTTAATTCTGATACTGAGTATATATTCGGAGATGCAGGTAAGAATAATGCTTCAAAGATCCGTCTACAGACATGGGCCTTGGCTCTCGTCATCCACTCGTTGGTCTTCTCACATTCATCGTTCTTGAGGATATGAGAATAACCCCGTGTACAGTGTACACTACTGAACGATAACCATTGCGTGTATTAAGCTTCGTTTGTGATGAGTGATTACTTAGTTTATCGCCCTACAACTCTCGTTGTATCCGCTTCAACCGTAAAGTTAATAAAGAGAAGCTTATTTTAATGTTAATCGGAATGATTCTTGCTCATTTCATTTGTGAACTTGTTTTTTCTACTCAAACATTGAAACTAAGAATAACATATACACTTATTTTGCGAACACTCGAACAAGGCATTGAAACTAACTTCGATCAGAACATGAAACAACCTCGCCATAAAACATCGATTTAAGTTAACATTCAGAATGTGTGTGCATCAAATCAAGTGAAATCAAGGCCATTCAGTTTTCCTTCTTGACAACCTTGATTCGAAGTCCATTTTTGAAGGCTAAGATGGGCGTCCGAGCGAATTCTCCTCCCTTGATCTTGCTCCATCTGTCGCAAGAAACCGAAAACAACTGAATTCATGGAGGAAGAAAGCTTGAAAACCAAAAGACAATCCGAACCAAAAAAAGAGTTCAATCAATTACCTGTACTTGCTGATGATAATGTGCAGTAAAGTAACCATCAAGACCTTAGCAAACTCTGCACCTGCGCACTGCCTCGTTCCTCCTCCGAATGGCATGAAGTTCTTACACACCGACATCCGGTGTAAGATCCTAGTAAAGCCAGAGAATGGAATAGTCGCGGTTATGAGGCCGTGAAGGTTTCAAGGACGAAGAACAGCACTAAGTTGCAAGGGATTTTTCGGTTTTACCTTCCAGCGCCATGGGTTGAAGGTGAGAGGATCGGTGTAGATGTCGGGGATTGTACTGGCACGCAGAGGTGATTATCATTATAGTCCACCCGGCTGGTACTGTGTACCCTGAGAGTGATAAAAAATGGAGTTAGTAAGACTTGCAAAATCAATCAAGAAACTTGTTAAGCAACAACTTGTTATTCATACCATTAAATTCGATGTCTTTCAATGCTTTACGAAGCAAACCGAGGGAGACGTTGCCTAGTCTGAGGCTTTCATTGATCACCTATAGACATTCATAACGTTAACTTGGAAATCCTTCACAAGGTATGTAGTTCGGATCATTGACAAGAAGCTTACACTAAGTGTGAAGGTCAACTTCGTCCCAAGTAAGGGGAGATACCGGGATTGCTTTGTTCTCGAGGATTCTTTCATGCTCGGCCTATTCGAATACATCATAGATCAAGTTATACTACACCAAAAATTTTCAGAACAAAAAGGATTTGTATAGAAACTAACCATCAATTCATTTACGACATGAGGATGTTCGGCCAAGAACTTGAAAACTAAAGTTAGTGAGATAGAAGTTGATTCGGAGCTGGCAAAGAGAAGACCGAACATGATCTGAACGATGAAGTCCTCTGTCAAGAAATGTTGAGTGTGCAGGTCCTTGAGGGCGTGGTCTAGGAAATCGTCTCGGTGGGATTCAGGTGAAATGATCGAGCCGAGCAGCCCTTATCATTTTCATCACCTCATCTTTGTTCTGAACACAAATTAACATTCGGATGAAGTTAGTAGATCGAGATCGACGAACAAATGATAAAGACTTGAGTTACCTTCATACACTTGTAATAGGTAGTCCCTGGAATATTGATAGGAAATGAGAGAAGACCTTGCGAAATGAATGCAAATTTCTCCCCAATCTTATTATTCGTCTTCTCCCTATCGTATCCAAATAGCTGATTCGCTACGAAATCTATAACCATCTGCAGAAAATGTCACCGATTAGTATGCATTGCATTGCATACCCAAGTAAAATGTTCAAGAGCTCATATATATATATATATATATAGTGTATGGATCATTTGTACACAAAAGTGTACTTTGTTCACAAATATTATTCGGTGAAATGTGAAACATTATTCGGTGAAATTTGAAGCATTATTCGGTGAAATGTGAAACATTCTACCGAATACTGTTATGTTTTCTTTTTCCGTTCAGTTCAGATGAAAACGTTCCAATTCCACTGAATAATTTGTAACATAACAGTATTCGGTAGAATGTTTCACATTTCACCGAATAATGCTTCAAATTTCACCGAATGATGTTTCACATTTCACCGAATAATATTTGTGAACAAGGTACAATTTAAGGGATGTGTACACCCGAACCACAATATATATATATATATATATACGTGGTTCAATTGAGAAGTAACCGGTCTGGTAAGAAGGTGAGAAGTAGTGGGATACACGCGCTTTCTTTTTCCTATTCTCCCGTCACCTCTGCATAACCTCCAGATCCACGCTTCCCTTTATCTCCTCTTCCCGCTCCTCCAGATCCGGCAACTTCGTTCCTCACGATCTTCTCCGCTTCGCTGCTCACCTTCGTTCCTCCAGACGATCGCCAGAGTCGATCAGACGCTGCTCGAATTGGATCTTCATGAGCGCCTGGAAGGGTTTCTCACGATCTCCTTCCATCGGAGCCCTGATTTCGGCTTTGCTTTTGGCCGGTTTAGCCACGAATTGGATCCTCATGAGAGCCGTCATGGTGATCGAATCGAGATGGGGATTGGACGACCTGGCTCGCAGCAAGAAGCTGGTCGGCGGGATGAGACGGACGAGCCTGACTCTCCAACCACCACCGGCCTTCCGTTGAATCCTCTTCTCTCTCACTTCAATCTTAGCGGATAATCTAAATTAAATTAAACAATAATCTGATTGTTACACACTAAATCCCCTTCTCTCTCACTTTAATCTATGCTTAACTTCAATCGAAATGGAATCAGGAAGAAACTAGTCATCTTTTGATTCATGCGATAGCTTTGTTAAATTTAAAGGTGTTCGGCCGCTTGGCTTATCATTCTATCAGGATGATGCTGAATTAATCTATTTTTTTTTTTTTTTGGTGTTAAAGGCGGGCAAAGCCCCTTATTATTAATAGGAGATAGCTTAGTTTGTTATCCCGCTTCCCGGGAATGAGAGTATCTGCCCACGGATGCATTCCGGGCTTACATCGAAAGTAACGAAATCTTCCATCATGGTGATCGCCATCGCTGCCAGAGCATCCGCAGCCGAGTTGGCCTGCCTCCGAATTTGACTTACAATTACCTCTCCTCGAAACGCCTTGAGTAGCTGCTGACACTGGAGTATCAGTTGCCCATTGGCATGAATAGAGCTGTCCGCTCCCGTCACCTTGTTGTAGGAGCTTGCACTGTCAGTTTCGACTACAAGTCTGTCGATCCCCATGTCTCTGATCATTTGCAGCCCGTGAAACAGCGCCCACGCTTCCGCTTTGTCTGCCGAGCATATTCCGCATTTGAAGGCGAATGCTTTAACAAAAGTTCCTCTATGGTCTCGAACGATTCCTCCACCCCCCGCCGGTCCTGGGTTGCCTCTCGATGCGCCATCAATGTTGAGTTTGAGCCATCCGGGGTCGGGAGGGGACCAGTCGACTGGGATGTCTCTCGGAGGGCTGTTTACCATTACTCTGCAACTTTTCTCCTTGGCATGTAGGTATCCTGAAGTTTGTTTCCAAACTCGATCAGCAATGTTCTGCGCCCTGTCAGTGCCTTGGAAAATCAGCTCGTTGCGGGTCTTCCACGTCGTCCAAAGCATCGTCACAAAAATTGTGCTCCATCTGCTCTTATCTTTCACATTTATGAAAATCCATTCTTGGATATTGGTAGGGAGGAAGAAATTCAGCATGCGATTAGTGTCGCCGAGTTGTGTCCAGCCTTCTCTGATGGCAATGCAATCGCGGAGCACATGAAGCCCCGTTTCCTCGAGGCCACACCTGGGACAGGCCGTGTAGTCCGATAAGTGCCGGCGGACTCTGTTTGCGTTGCAAAGCATCGCATTGTGAGCTGCGAGATATGCGAACGTTCGTGCTCGTTGCTGTGCTGGAGCCTCCCAAATTCGATTCCAGTCCGGTAAGTTGTCAAATCTGTGCGCCTCCCTGATTCGAGTAAGTGCAGATCCAGTGGTGAAAGCTCCCGATTTTGTATATCCCCAATAAAGTTTGTCTTGCACATCCTGGTTCGGCACCACTCTTATGGACTGCAGTCTTTGAAGGATATTAATCTATTAAAATTGCAATATTATCTATGTTGTATGATCGTAGCTGATAAAGAAAACAGAGGCTGTTGATTTGCAAGCTTGAATGGAATTTAGATTGTCCAAAAGAACTTAATTCCAACAACAAACTGGGGAAAAAGAAGATACGTGTGATTGTTGACGGTATTGATGCAAAATGGTAGGTATAAATAGTATTCGTTTAGGATTTTATATCAAGTGGTTCAGAGTTTTAATACCAAGTGGTTCATGGGTTTTTATATTAAGTGATTCAGGGTTTTAAACCAAGTGGTTCAGAGCTTTAATACCAAGTGGTTCAGGATTTTAATACGAAGTGGTTCAGTGTTTTTATACCAAGTGATTCATTAAATATATAGTAGTGGTTCATGAAATAAAGGTAGTGATTCATAAAATGAAGAGTAGTGGTTCATGAAATAAAGAATATTGGTTCATCAAATAAAAACTATTTGGTTCATGAACCATTTTATTTTAAAAACAAATAAATAAATAATTAAAAAATAAACAATAAAAGGAAATAAAAGAAGAATAAAAATTTTACAATTATTAAATAGTAGTGGTTCATGAAATAAATTCTAATGGTTCAAGAAATAAAGAGTAGTGGTTCATCAAATAAATAGTATTGGTTCATGAAATAAATAATATTTGTTCATGCATCATTTTATTTTAAAAACAAATATCAAAAGAAAAAAAAAGAACAATGAAAATTTTACAATTATTAAATAGGAGTGGTTCATGAAATAAAGAGTAGTGGTTCATGAATTAAATAGTAGTGGTTCATGAAATAAAGAGTAGTGGTTCATAAAATAAATAATATTGGTTCATGCAATAAATAATTAAAAACAAATAAATAAATAATTAAAAAATAGAGATTGGTTCAGTGACTAAATAGAGATTGGTTCAGTGACTAAATAGAGAGTGGTTCAGTAACTAAATAGAGAATGATTCAGTGATTAAATAGAGATTGGTTCGGTGACTAAATAGAGATTGGTTCAGTACTAAATAAAGAGTGGTTCGGTGAATAAATAGAGATCGGCTCAGTGACTAAATAGAGATTGATTCAGTGACTAAATAGAGAGTGATTCAGTGACTAAATAGAGAGTGGTTCGATGACTAAATAGAGAGTGGTTCAGTGACTAAATAGAGATTGGTTCAGTGACTAAATAATATTGGTTCAGTCTAAATGGAGAGTGGTTCAGTGACTAAATAGAGAGTGGTTCAGTACTAAATAAAGAGTGGTTCGGTGACTAAATAGAGATTGGTTCAGTGACTAAATAGAGAGTGATTCAGTACTAAATAAAAAATTCAATTATAAAAACAAAAAATTCAATTATAAAAATATATTTTGCATTTTTATGAACCATTTTATTTTAAAAACAAATAAAAAATTCAATTATAAAAATGTGAAATAGACGTGGTTCATCAATTTTATAGTAATTGAATTGGTTCAGGGTTTTTATACCAAGTGATTCATTAAATATATAGTAGTGCTTCATGAAATAAAGAGTAGTGATTCATAAAATGAAGAATAGTGATTCATGAAATAAAGAATATTGGTTCATCAAATAAAAACTATTTGGTTCATGAACCATTTTATTTTAAAAACAAATAAATAAATAATTAAAAAATAAACAATAAAAGGAAATAAAAGAAGAATAAAAATTTTACAATTATTAAATAGTAGTGGTTCATGAAATAAATTCTAATGGTTCAAGAAATAAAGAGTAGTGGTTCATCAAATAAATAGTATTGGTTCATGAAATAAATAATATTTGTTCATGCATCATTTTATTTTAAAAACAAATATCAAAAGAAAAAAAAAAGAACAATGAAAATTTTACAATTATTAAATAGGAGTGGTTCATGAAATAAAGAGTAGTGGTTCATGAATTAAATAGTAGTGGTTCATGAAATAAAGAGTAGTGGTTCAAAAAATAAATAATATTGGTTCATGCAATAAATAATTAAAAACAAACAAATAAATAATTAAAAAATAGAGATTGGTTCAGTGACTAAATAGAGATTGGTTCAGTGACTAAATAGAGAGTGGTTCAGTGACTAAATAGAGATTGGTTCAGTACTAAATAAAGAGTGGTTTGGTGAATAAATAGAGATCGGCTCAGTGACTAAATAGAGATTGGTTCAGTGACTAAATAGAGAGTGGGAGAAAAGGTTGCTAACTATATCCTACCAAAACAGAACATGGAACATGGACAAACTTCGAGAAGTACTGCCTCCAGATATTGTCAAAAAAATTACAAATACACTCCTGCCTTCGCATGATTTCGATGATAGACTTTATTGGAAACCAAGCTCTGATGGTTGGTTTTCCACATCGAGTGCTATAGAATTTATTACGAACTCTGACAACAACAATTTTGACATGTTCAGTGGGATCTGGAAAATCGACTGCCCTCCCAAGGTGAGAAATTTCCTGTGGAAAACGGTGTTGGATGGGCTACCGACCACAGCAAGACTAAGAAACAAAGGAATACACACTCCCATGGAGTGCGCCCTCTGTGGGTCTAGGGAAGAAGATGCTATCCACCTTCTGATGGAATGCCCGACAACCTTAAAAACAATAGGCCTAATGGACAAAGCTACTGAGCGACAAATCATAAATACAGACAAAAATAGTCTAAATATAAAGGCCATTACTAATGAAATCTTTCGACACCTAAACCCCGAACAAAAAGCTACGTTGGCTTTCACCTGGTGGTGCATTTGGACCAAGAGAAACAAGATCATTTTTGAAAACCAAAACTTAAGAACATTAGACGAATTGATAGTAGTAATAAAAACCCATAGAAAAAACTGGAAAAAAACAAAACAAGATGAAATAGATAATGTAATCGAAAAACCAATTATGAACCCAAAGAGCAACCCGCGCCAAAGAAAAATCATTAGATGGCGAAAACCTCAGGAAGGTGTTTTCAAACTTAATTTCGATTGTGCTAAATCTGGCCTTGGTAATGCTTCCGCAGGGTTCGTGATTAGAGATGCTGATGGAAGACTGATCGCTTGTGATGCCTGAAGGTGTGGAACTTTGTCGGCTCTTCAGGCTGAGGTGGTTAGTCTGCAGCTCGGACTGCTGGAAGCTAGGAGGAGGGGGGTTCGTAGACTCGCGGTGGAAGGCGATTGTCTTTCAGTCGTGAATGCTATCAATGGGACCTGGAAGCCCCTCTGGGAGATTGAGATTATGATTTCAGACGCTCTCCTTCTTCTCGGTTCCTTTGAGACGACCTCCGTCACTCACATCTTTAGGGAGGCCAATAGGGCGGCGGATCGACTTACACATCTAGTCTTGGATTCCACCTCGTCCTCTTGGGATTCCGACCTTGAGTTTCAGACTCTCGTCCGCAAGTACGTGCTTGGGTGGTGGTACAACCGTGGTTGACACCCCCCAAAATCTCACCTTGTATCAAAAAAAAATTATAGTAATTGAATTGGTTCATGAAGAAAATAGAAGTGGTTCATTAATTTTATAGTAATTGGTTCAGCACATATAATTGAGAGTGGTTCAATTACTAAATATATAAGGATTCATGAATTAAATAGAAGTGGTTCATGAAGTAAATAGAAGTGGTTCATCAATTTTATAGTAGTTGGTTCAGCACATATATAGAGAGTGGTTCAGTGAATAAATATATAATGGTTCATGAATTAAATAGAAGTGGTTCAGTGACTAAATAGAGATTGATCCAGTGACTAAATAGAGAGTGGTTCAGTGACTAAATAGAGATTGCTTCAGTGACTAAATAGTATTGGTTCATGAAATAAATAGTATTGGTTCATGGACCATTTTATTTTAAAAACAAATGAATAAATAATTAAACAAATGAATATATTTTGTTGGGAATAAAATCTTGAACCAATTAAATGTGAGGTTGTAAGGAATAAATTAGAACGAATGCACGCAATATTAAAAATGAATAAAATTCGTTAAAAAAAACACAAATAAAATCCTTATTAATTAAGAGCCTTAAGGAATAAATTAAAAGCAATAATAACTTAAACAAAGTTAATTTGCTTACCCAACTGGCGCAAGGGCTGGATTTTAAAAGTGAAGTGCCATGTTCGATTCCCAGCCCATTTCCTTTTTCAATATTGCTTGATAAGCGAGAGCTGTGAGCCACGCGCGCCTGGGGAGAGAACTGCGAGTGGGGGTGAATTATTTTAATCTTTGTGGACCAATGAAATCGCTTCTTTCCTTCTTACCGGTTCATCTCTTCTCACCTGAACCCAACCATATATATATATATATATATATATATATATATATATATATATATATATATATATATATATATATATATATATAAAGTTATTACTGCCAAGGCTAATGGATTCTTGGGAAGACCAATTCTGCAGCGAGTTATGAATCAAATCTTGAATCTGGGTAAGCAGCTTATCCTTGAGAGTTGAGACTCTCGATCGGAACCAAAGTGTTTGAGTGTCATGCCAACATAGTTGTGGATGAACCCGGCAGCATTGGTCCTCCCTTCGCCTTCCTGCGCGAAGAGCTTAGAGAATGTGTTCAAGTACCACATCTCAACCAGCTTCCCTTCTTGCTGCACAATGTACCGGTTGAACGCCTGATCCGCCGACACCACCGGCCTTCCGATCAGCTGGGTCCGGAACACCGGTCCATACCTAACAAATGCACAGAATGATACTAGGCAGTTTGTTGGAGAGGAAAACATGGGCAGAGCCTCTTATAGGGTAACTGGTACATCATTATCATGAATATATGATGGTTTATTTAAATCTGATCTTGCACCAAAATCTTGGAAATTAAGATAAGCATAAGAAAAAAAAATAAAATAAAGGAGAATCTGATTTGGTATACTTGGATTGTTCTGAATGTTGATCTCATATACAGTTGACCTGTCAAAATCAGTTATTAGTTAGTTCATAATCCAATTGATTAGATACAAAACGTAAGCCCCTTAATTAGTACTAATTGCTGGCTAAATCAACTATCAAATAATATACTACGTAATACTTGTTGATAATTCACGGGATCCCTTACACCTGGGCAAACGCGGGTCAAACCGCTCGGCCCGCCCCGCCCGCCCGCTAATATGAGCGGGCATGGACAGAGGAAAAAGCCCATGCGGGCTGCTAAGCCTGGCCCGCACCTGTAGTGGGTACGGGATTGGGAAGACCAATAAAATATTAACTTTTTTAGGAGCTAAAAACTATATAAAATATTAACTTTTTTATTAATTTTTTTAATAATTACAAACTTATTAATAAGTTTGTAATTATTAAAAAAAATTAATAAAAAAATTAAGATTTTATACAGTTTTTAGCTCCTAAAAAAACGTGCATGAATAGTAAAAGGACATGTATTTTTGGACGGAGGTAGTATCAACTATCCTAACAGCTAGATTTACCAAACACAATACTAGCTTATTAGGCCATGTTTATCAGTTACTATTCAATATACTAAAATTACTATTTTTTTTATTTATCTCTCTCCGCCACATCAGCATAGTATCCCTTTCTCACTTTTTCCACTTTAACAATAACATCCCTTTAGGATCCCACAATCCATCTTTTTTTTACCAATTCAATTTTCGAATATACCCTTCTATAACAATTATTTCCAACATGTTTATAATATGATTATAATAGTATATTAGTATATAATTACTAAAATTTAATTATAAAATTTAGATCATCTATAAAATCATAAGTAAAAGTATATACGATCCACTTTTGAGATTTAAAATAAAATAACAAACTCCATTGATTAAACAAAAGGAAATTACACAAAAGATAATATATAAACTAAATTGCAATGTAACAAACATAATACAAAATTTGTGAAATCTAATTGCCTCCACGTGTGGATCCAACTTTGCCAAATGTGTTCCTTCAAGTCTTCCCTAAGTCAGCGGTGCGTACCATTATCACGAAGTTCATGCCTCTTCTGTATATACTCTTGCATAGCCGCGTGGTGCTCGGTCGAAAACCTCCAAATATCGTCATCAACCGGCTGGTGCAGCCTCACCGCTTACACCTTCGTCGAATTGCGGAATATCATATCCATGATGATTGTAATCTTGGCGCTCGTCTTCCACGATCATATTGTGCAAAATGATGCATGTGCTCTCATTATCTTTCCGAGCAAAATTGGATCCCAAGATAATGCTGGATTACGAACTATTACGAAACGAGCTTGCAGCACTCCAAATGCTCCTTCCACATCTTTGCGAGCGGAAGCCACGTATTGAGCAAATAGCTTCATTTCTTTCCATCTCGCCAGAAGCTCTCATTCGACTTGCCTCCTGAAAACAACCAGCAAACTTAGCTACATTTGAATTGATTTTTTTCCAGTGTACTTTACATTTCTTTACATCTCTTTCCACTTGGTGTGGTTTCCTATACTTCTCGTAGAAGGCTCCAATTCTGTCCCAAAATGCATTTGAATCTTGATCAGTGTTGATGACCGCGTCAGTCAACATGTTTATCCAAGCGCTAATGAGAAGATTATCGTCTTCCACACTCCAAGTGGAGAGAGAAGAACGAATTGCATCAGCACCTTCTCCAGCTTTACACCAACCTGAACCACGAGCCCCAGCACGACCTCGCCCATGAGCAATGAGACGACCTTGACCACGAGAACTAGAACCGACACCTTGTTGGGTGCTATAAGTTGGGATTGTTATGAATTTTCACTTCCAGCAGTGTCTAGGGTAAGATTTTGTGGGTTTGAATATAGAAGTTTATCGTAATAGCCTAGCCCATATTTAGAAGAAAGGGACATATTGCTCAAGCCAGATAAGAAGAAATTATCAGCTTGATTTTGAGATGGATCCATGATGAGAATGATGCGGGACCATCCAAGCTAAGGCCTTACACTCTTGTGAGCTATGCCCTAGCTCAAGAGCCGACGAGGCCTCAAGGAATCAATGCAGCCCAAGCCAACAAGCTAAGGCCTTACACTCTTGTGAGCTATGCCCTAGCTCAAGAACCGACGAGGCCTCAAGGAATCAACGCAGCCCAAGCCACGGACCCTTGTTTGGATTGATGCCGAGGTTGTACCGAGCACATGTGCCTACCTTGCTCCGTGAAGACCGGGTCCAAATACTAGCCGTTGACAGCCTTGCTAAGTGCTCAAGTGGCCAACCATGAAGACCTATTCTTTAGGAGCCATGATTGAAGAAGTCAAGGCCACTTCCTATCTTTTAGGGATTTTATTTGCAATTTCTGAATTTGTTTTAATTTCCATTTAATTTTCTGAATTTCTTGCAATTTTCTGAATTTCTTTTGTTGTCATTTATTTTCAGCCTTTTCTATCTCCATTTAAGGCTATAAATAGCCTCCTAGGCCGGTTGTATTAGGCAACAAACCCATATTTGATTAATGAAAAGCATTGCTTTGCAAACACATTGTTTCTTGAGGATTCAAGAGAGAGACCGAGAGGATTCTTGGTGAATTGACCTTGCTTGGTTTGTCTTGTGTGTGTCGATCTTCGCTAGTTGATTGGTGCTATCAAGCTTTCACGAGCCCCTTTCTTGTGCTCCTAGGATACGTCCTAGGTTGTGTAAGATCGTAGAGATTGGTTAGCTAGTCGTTGGTTTAGGACTTTGTTCAATTGGGATCAAGGGTCTATTCGCTCGTTCTACCTAGACTTTCTCCTGCCCTATCTATCTTTTTCATTACCATTGTCGAGTCCTTTGAGTCTTTGTCGAGTCATTATTGTCTAACTTGTGTTCTTTGTGTTTTTGTGCTTGTTGTCGGAAGATCGGGACATCCACGGCTAATCCCCGTATCAGAGAAGAAGATGAAGAAGAATTGGTGTGTTCTGAAATGGTTGTGATGATATGTATTTATAGCCAAAATCAGAATACAATTCAGATGAGGAGACTAGACTACTCAATGCATCTGGATTTGACGGGACAACACAATTCATCTATATAGATCATTTATACCAATGTCACTGCAGATGACTTTGACCACATTTTTTACATCCTCCAAACATTCAATGAAGTGTGTTAAGAACTAAAAAAAATGGACTCGGTATGAAGTTCCGAAAATTGCCAGAAAATTTCGAACACAGTAAAACCCTAATTTGAGCCCTGAAACGACCCCAAATGGCCGAAAAAGCCCGTACATCATTGCAAAGCAATGTGTATTGTTTGTGACGCAATTCCCTATTCAGAAAGGTATTATAATAAGCAATCGGGCACCGAGCGCCCAAGATCCAATTTCCCAACAATATAATTATATCGAAAGAAATCATTTTTTTCAAAATATGTCAATATTCAAAATTGATGTCTATGTGTAGAGAAAAATGAATCTAGTATTATGATAATTTAAAAAAAATTACATTTTAAATAGAAAAAATGACATTATTTGAATGTAATTAAAATGGGCCATATTAAATCTCAGCTGTTGCTTTCATTCGATCTCAGCCACTTCTTCCCACCGCATGTGAGAGCTTGACACGTGTCCCCCCATTGCAGATTTGCGTCATCCTTCTCCTTGCCAAAACCCGGAAGAATCGATACTTATTTATCATCCTTCAAGCATCCCTCACACCCCCTTCTTCAATATTTTATTATTATTTTCCCATTAAACATCCTAAATAGTGCATTGTTAGGTGAATTGAGTCGTTTGTAGAATAAGTTGGAGACAAATACAGATGTGGGTTACCTTGCCATCCACCGGGCCAAGCCATCATTGTCGGACACGGATATAAGTCCCAGCTGAATTGCGTCCGCGCCGGGGACAACCTCCTTCCGTTTTTGGACCCTGGGTTTCTTCACAGGAGGAGGCATGTCTTCTCCATCACCTCCTGAATCCTTCCTAGTCTTCTTTCCTCGCACGCCCTCCACATCTACAACCTGAGATATCTCACAAATGGTTAGAAAGCTTCTAAACTCCTAGATTTTCAGTTCTCGTGTCACCCAACTACTTATACCTTGTCATATAGTAGAAAACACCTTGTCACATAGAAATTTTAATTTCTCGTTTCACCCAAAAACTTATACCATGTCAGATAGAAACAAACACCTTGTCATATTACTTATAAAGATTCAAAGCATCGACACGCCTAGATTTTCAGTTCTCGTGTCACCCAACTACTTATACCTTGTCACATAGTAGAAAACACCTTGTCACATATAAATTTTAATTTCCCGTATCACCCAACTACTTATACCTTGTCACATAGTAAAAAACACCTTGTCACATAGAAATTTTAATTTCCCGTGTCACCCAACTAATTATACCATGTCAGATAGAAACAAACACCTTGTCATATTACTTATACATATTCAGAGCATCGACACTCCAAGATTTTCATTTCCCGTGTCACCCAACTAATTGTACCTTGTCATATTATAGAAAAATCCATGTCAACGTCAAGAAAACTTACCTCCTCACAAGCTATGTCCGGGTCTTCCCCATCCTTCCCCCCATTCTTGACAGGCACCTCCACATCGTCGTCCTTACTGACATCATCGACCACTTCCTCTGAACAGACATCCCTCTTTTGTTGTGGCACCCCTTTTCCCTTCTCATGGACATCGCGCATCCCATTCATTGACAACACCTTCCATGACCTTCATAAGCACCCTATAGAACATAAATTTATGGTTGGTTCCTCAAATTCATCACACTCACAACAATATGAACGTGTCACCTAATCATTTTGCCGTGTCACTTAGTTGTTTACCCTTGTTATCAATGTTATGCATAATTGGGCGAAAACAAAGTTATGCAATTGACGTACCTTGTCATCAATGCTCCGCATCCACGTTGCTATTGTTCCTAGCCTCTCCAAAATCAGTTCAATTGTCGTTCCCACCTTATCTTCCCCAGGTTCCTTGTTCCCATGACGTAATCCCGAACTTTCCCCGGCCTTGGTGAAGCCGTCACCATAATATCTGGGCGCCACCTTCCTTACGATATCATCGTAGAAGAGGTCAGACTCCTCATGCCTATACAAGCACCCAGTCATCAACTCAAACTCACCATCATTCAGGACTAGTATGGGGTTGTCTTCAACCTTTATGCTCTCAAATGTCTCCATGCGTGTTTGGATCGACTCATAGCTGAGATTGTCGTCTTCAGCAGTCCACCTCAACAAGCAAGGCAACCCAAGTTAAGTAGTTGAGATGATATTTTCTTATTACATTAAGTTATTTTTAGTTTAGTTTTGGTTGGTTCAGCATACTAACCCCGCAGGATAAAAAGAAGAGGAGATGAGGAGAAAAGGAGCAGGCCACCTCGTCGCCAGCCAGGCCGCCCCGCGGCCGCGTCAGCGAGCGAAGTCTGTTCACAAATTGCCGGTCGCCCCGTCGCCCTGCTAGGCCGCCCTGCGGCCCCTGACGAAAGATAAAAAAATTTGGGGACCTGTGTGGGCCCCCACTTTCTACACCCCTTTAACCCTATCCACTCCTTTATCTTTCCCCTTTGTCCCAAGCCACCCCCACGCCAACCTTATCTATATTCATCTATCTCTTTCTTCTTCAACCTCCATAAGAAAACCCAAAACCTCGATTAAAGCTTCTCTCCCTCAAAGCTTTAAACCTTCACAAAAATCATCCCTTCCCCACAAATCTTCCATTATCCACCTTCATCCTTCACAAAAACCACACCCATTCTTCTATTCCTCCCAGATCTACACGAAAATTGGCTCTATTTCAAGAAATCTCAACGTTTTGGGAGAAATCCACCACGGAGGGAGGAGTTGGAGACATCGAAGACTAGATCTGACGACAGAGCTTCAGATCCGGCGATTTCTGAGGCCACCCCGTCACCAGCCCAGTTGCCCCGCGGCCCCCTGTCGCCGGTCGCCCCGTCGCCACCCCAGCTACCCCGCGACACCTGTCGCCGGCCGCCCCGTCGCCAGCCCAGCTGCGCCGCGGCCATCCCTGTCATCGATCGCCCCGTAGCCACCCTAGGCTGCCCCACGGCCACTGCAGAAACTCAACATTCGTGAGTCTTCTTGATTCAAACTCTTCTTGGGTTAATTTCTTAGCTTTAATTGAACATGTTGAGACCCCATGGGATGAGTAGGAGTCAGAAGGAGAAGTGGAATGCGTTGAATACCCGTAATTTCTTTCAAACCAAGTTTTTTCACGAGCCTACACTTAGGATGTTGGAGATGGATGTATGCACTAGGCAATTGTTAGAACATTTGAGCGAAAACAACACAGTTTTGGTGGATAAAGAAAGGTGACGCCGATATGGTCACTTTTGGTCCGAAAATTTAACGGAAAGCTTTTCGCGCACAAAGCTCACATTATGACCAAAACACCATATATACATGTTTGGGACACATTTGAGCAAAAAGAAAACAGTTTTGGTGGATAAAGAAAGGTGACGCCGATATGGACACTTTTGGTCCGATAATTTTACGGAAAGGTTATCGCGCAAAAAGCTCCCATTATGATACTTCTGCTTTTATGAAGCCTGATCGAAATAGGACAGATAGAGAGACCTAAAAAAAAGAGAGGACAGATGGAGAGGAGGAACAAGACAAGTAGATGACAGCCATAAATTAAAGAGATAAAGATTCATTCTTCATATCCATCTTCTTCTTCTTCTTTGCGTGATTTGATCCATCAGATTTCCTCGTTCTCCTCTACATATATTAATATATATTCTTCACGAGTACTTGCTAGATAGAGGTGTTTGGCACTATCTTGAGATCGACTAATTTGTTAGATCTTTGAGGTATCTGCACTATCTTGAGATCGGCTAAATGGCTCAAGGAGCCATAAGGGAAGTTTATGGATGAGCAAATGTGAAGAGAATAGCCTTATTTTCTACTACGAGCCGGAAACTTCAAATGCCTTGACAAGAAATTGGGAATTTTTTTTATCTTGAAATATGGAACGGAAGTTCCCGTTCCGAAAAGAGAGATTTGTGTCCCAAAATTAGATTTTGGCTTCGTCTCCCTGGAAACAAAAGGACTAAGGGTGTGTATTGAATCCTGTATTATAATTATAAACACTTAAATAGTGTTTGGTTATACATTTTATTAATTTTAACTAAAATACCTAATAAATTCTGTCAACTAAACACTCACTATTATATAACGTTTATAATTATATTGTAAACTTAATATAATTAAATGACGTAATTTATAAGGTATTTTATTTAAAATTTATACTAACTCCGTTCAGAAATAGATGTCGTTTGACTTTTTAACACGTTTTTTAAGGAGCTAAAAACTATATGAAATATCAAATTTTAACGGAACCAGTTAAATATAACCTGAAAGGGCATGACGTGAAAATTTTCACAACCACAAGGTTACCATGTGAAATATGTCAATAATTGTACACTGCGTGAATTAACCCCTACCTCAGACTACCACGTGAAATTTCCAAAAAACTAAACACCAACAAACTAAACATAAAGTGTGCACAAAGCATACTAAATCCCTAGGGGTGGGCATGGGATGGGACCTGTCCCGCTTAATTTTTTCGGGACGGGATTGGGACGAGATTCACTTTTTTTTAATCCAACATGGGTCTTACCCCTCACGGGACTGGACGGGACCGGGATGAGATGGACCTTGTCCATCAAATAAAAATAATAAAATATTATAAAAACTTGAACAATAAAAAAATATTTTATAGTTTCATGCTTCGTGCCTTGATATAAAAAAAAATATTTAAAAAAACACTTCCACTTAAAAAAATCTTACTTATTAAAAAAAATCATATAAAAAAATACACAGCCACTTAAAGTCAGATGAAGGAATCAAGGTTGGAAACTTTGAATAACTTCACTTGACCAATGGTTTACACTTTACAGTATGTAATCGTAGTGTTTCAAATGTAAATGTAAATGTAAATACAGTAACTAAATATGTGATACGGGGATTAGCCGTGGATGTCCCGATCTTCCGACAACAAGCACAAAAACACAAAGAACACAAGTTAGACAATAATGACTCGACAAAGACTCAAAGGACTCGACAATGGTAATGAAAAAGATAGATAGGGCAGGAGAAAGTCTAGGTAGAACGAGCGAATAGACCCTTGATCCCAATTGAACAAAGTCCTAAACCAACGACTAGCTAACCAATCTCTACGATCTTACACAACCTAGGACGTATCCTAGGAGCACAAGAAAGGGGCTCGTGAAAGCTTGATAGCACCAATCAACTAGCGAAGATCGACACACACAAGACAAACCAAGCAAGGTCAATTCACCAAGAATCCTCTCGGTCTCTCTCTTGAATCCTCAAGAAACAATGTGTTTGCAAAGCAATGCTTTTCATTAATCAAATATGGGTTTGTTGCCTAATACAACCGGCCTAGGAGGCTATTTATAGCCTTAAATGGAGATAGAAAAGGCTGAAAATAAATGACAACAAAAGAAATTCAGAAAATTGCAAGAAATTCAGAAAATTAAATGGAAATTAAAACAAATTCAGAAATTGCAAATAAAATCCCTAAAAGATAGGAAGTGGCCTTGACTTCTTCAATCATGGCTCCTAAAGAATAGGTCTTCATGGCTGGCCACTTGAGCACTTAGCAAGGCTGTCAACGGCTAGTATTTGGACCCGGTCTTCACGGAGCAAGGTAGGCACATGTGCTCGGTACAACCTCGGCATCAATCCAAACAAGGGTCCGTGGCTTGGGCTGCGTTGATTCCTTGAGGCCTCGTCGGTTCTTGAGCTAGGGCATAGCTCACAAGAGTGTAAGGCCTTAGCTTGTTGGCTTGGGCTGCATTGATTCCTTGAGGCCTCGTCGGCTCTTGAGCTAGGGCATAGCTCACAAGAGTGTAAGGCCTTAGCTTGGATGGTCCCGCATCAACCTCCCCTTCTTTGAAAGGATTCGACCACGAATCCAAGTTCTTGTCCACGAACTCCCTCTTGGCGGCAAGGAACACTTTTGATGGCACCGACCCTCCACTTTCCTTCTTCTCAAACTCCCCGGCTATTTGAGTAGGGGTCATTGGCTTTAGAGTGAAGTTCCTGCCCTTATACTCAAAGGAATAGCGGTTAGTGAAACCATCATGTAAGACTTTTCGATCAAATTGCCATGGACGACCAAAAAGTAAGTGAGAAGCTTGCATAGGTACTATATCACACAAAACATCATCTTCATAATGTCCTAGCTTAAAAGAAACCTTAACTTGCTTATTCACTTTTAATGCACCGCAATCATTCATCCAATGCAATTTATAGGGCCTAGGGTGGTGTATAGTGGAAAGTTGTAGTTTTTCAACCAATTCAGTGCTAGCAAGATTACAACAACTTCCACCATCAATAATGACATTACAAACCTTACCCTTTACTAAGCATCTAGTATGAAATAAGTTCTCTCGTTGGTTATCATCACATGGAGTTGGATTGACATGCAAAGCTCTCCTCACAATCAAACTTTCACCATGTTCATACTCAATGCCTTCATCATCACAATCATCATAGGAATTTAAGATAGGATCACAATCAAAATGCAAACACTCATCATTTTCATGCTCAATTTCAGAATTGGTGTTGCCTAAGTGATCAACCATGAGAGCTTTCCTATGTGGGCAATCTTTCATCATGTGTCCTCTATCTTGGCACTTAAAACACACAACTTCCCTATTTCGCAAATTAGAAGGGTTAGGGGTACCTCCTTTAGGGTTACCGAGAGGGCTAGGTGGCTTGGCACTCGATATGGCTTGAACTCCTCCTCGATTCCCTTGCTCTCCTCCATTACCGAGACTAGGCTTCTCCCTTGGTGCTAGGGCATCTCGGCCATAGGGCTGCGTGCTTGAGCTTCGGTTTCCTCCTCTAGCTCCTCCTTGGTCTCTTGCCTTTAACTTCCTATCAACCTTCACGGCTAGATGTAAAAGATCAATAACGGAAGTATAAGGATAACAATCAACTTCTCTAGCCAAGTAAGGGTGTAGGATTCTTAAGAACCGAGCATTGGTGTCTTCCTCATCTTCTACCACGTTTGCCCTTGCCATAGCCAATTGCATGGCATTGAATGCTTCCTCCACACTCATGGAACCTTGCTTGAGGTTCTCAAGCCGCTGCTTGAGTTCCCTAGCGTAGTGTTGAGGGATGAATCGGGCCCTCATGAGTGCCTTCATTTGTTCCCACGTGGCTACGGGTGCGTCTAGGGCTCTTCTCCTTTCCTTCACAAGGGTATCCCACCATATTAGTGCAAAACCGCTAAATTCAAGGGTGGCTAGTTGTACCTTCTTGTAATCGGTGAAGTTGTGGCAGCTCCAAATGTGCTCGATCTTGGTCTCCCATTCGAGGTAAGTGTCCGGATCGCACTTTCCCTCAAAAGGTGGGATTGTGACCTTGACCTTGCCAACTCCGTCTTGCTCGGGCTCTCGGGGCCTCCGTGGACGGGGTCCTTGTTCATGCCTTCTCGATTGGCGCTCCCATTGATCCTCTTCTTCTTGGAAACCCTCAAAGTGTTCATAGGGCTCAAAGTCATCCTGCACATCACGAAAATGATTAAAACGACCACGCCTCTCACGAGGAGGTGGGTTCTCTTCCGGTGGAGTATTTCGTGCATAAATAGGAGTTCTAGGAGGATCTTCCCGGTTGTCTTGGGTGTGCTCCGGGGGTGGAACGCGGCTGTGATGTCCGGAAGCCGAAGGCTGGCCTTGGGGTGCCCTAGGCATCTCCGTGGACGTCGAAGGGCGTGCCTCTAGGGCTGCCATCCTTTCCATCAACGTCGTGATATTGTTGTTCATTTTGTTCAACATGTTGAACAACTCCGGGGAAATGGGCTCGGAAGTCTCCGACCTTGGGGATTTGTTACCTATAGTCATCACAACTCAAACAAACACGTAAATAGGTTAAGGTTAGACAAAACAAAAACTTCCTCAAAGTGTTTGCTCTCGACACTCCTCTCCCTTTGGTGCTGAAATGCTTGTTGTTGCAATTTGTCTTACGATAGTCAATCACTCAAGCTAGTCAAAAGGACAATCAAAAATCCTCTAACCAAAAGAGATTAGCTAGACAATCAATGATAAGGGTCCAAGCTGAAAATTTCAGAAATGAATCAAAGAAAGTGAGATCAAGAGATAATAGAAACAAAAGACAAGAATAAAATGGTAAGAAAGGACTAAGCACAAAACTTGATCAAATCAACCTTGTCTAACCTTCAAACTACAAGCAAGATAGTTGTTGGTAGGCTAAGGATAGGTTGAATGGTAAGATGGTGTTTAGGCTTTCTTGGCTCACAATGGCTCTTTTTCACTTGCAATGCTTACTCTTGCACTTCTCTTGTACACTTAGAACAATCAACAACAATGCAACTCAAATCTGATTTTTTTTTGAATTCTTTTTCTTTCTTTCTTCTCTTTTTTTTTCACTGTCGACTTCTCTTTCTTTTTTTTTTTGAAGTCTGATTTTTTTTTTTTTTTTTGACTTTCAGCAATTAAATAACAAATGAAAAATCTGAAAATGAAAATAAAAGAGACCTTGTAACTAATAGAGCTGTTGGGATGGAAGTGTGGCTAAAAAATAGGAGCTGGAAATGGTATGGCTAAAATGTAGGGATTTTTTTTGACTTTTTCTTTTGAATTTCAGAAAATAGCAAAAATAGAAGACCAAAAATCTGATTTTTCTTGGTGGTGATGAAAGGGTGGTCGAATGGTGGTCTGATGGTGGTGATAGGGTGGCGGTATGGTGGTGATGAATTGGTGATGGGGTCGGCAGAAGGTAATGCCTAAGCAAACCAACAACAACCAATGCTAATAGTAAGAAAAATCAAACAAAAGAAGAGATGATCAAACCTTGCACTCCAATGGAGTTTTTGAGTTTTTTTTGATGATGACAATGGAGATGAGACACTTGATGTCGGTAGCCGAAGCTCTGATACCAATTTGATACGGGGATTAGCCGTGGATGTCCCGATCTTCCGACAACAAGCACAAAAACACAAAGAACACAAGTTAGACAATAATGACTCGACAAAGACTCAAAGGACTCGACAATGGTAATGAAAAAGATAGATAGGGCAGGAGAAAGTCTAGGTAGAACGAGCGAATAGACCCTTGATCCCAATTGAACAAAGTCCTAAACCAACGACTAGCTAACCAATCTCTACGATCTTACACAACCTAGGACGTATCCTAGGAGCACAAGAAAGGGGCTCGTGAAAGCTTGATAGCACCAATCAACTAGCGAAGATCGACACACACAAGACAAACCAAGCAAGGTCAATTCACCAAGAATCCTCTCGGTCTCTCTCTTGAATCCTCAAGAAACAATGTGTTTGCAAAGCAATGCTTTTCATTAATCAAATATGGGTTTGTTGCCTAATACAACCGGCCTAGGAGGCTATTTATAGCCTTAAATGGAGATAGAAAAGGCTGAAAATAAATGACAACAAAAGAAATTCAGAAAATTGCAAGAAATTCAGAAAATTAAATGGAAATTAAAACAAATTCAGAAATTGCAAATAAAATCCCTAAAAGATAGGAAGTGGCCTTGACTTCTTCAATCATGGCTCCTAAAGAATAGGTCTTCATGGCTGGCCACTTGAGCACTTAGCAAGGCTGTCAACGGCTAGTATTTGGACCCGGTCTTCACGGAGCAAGGTAGGCACATGTGCTCGGTACAACCTCGGCATCAATCCAAACAAGGGTCCGTGGCTTGGGCTGCGTTGATTCCTTGAGGCCTCGTCGGTTCTTGAGCTAGGGCATAGCTCACAAGAGTGTAAGGCCTTAGCTTGTTGGCTTGGGCTGCATTGATTCCTTGAGGCCTCGTCGGCTCTTGAGCTAGGGCATAGCTCACAAGAGTGTAAGGCCTTAGCTTGGATGGTCCCGCATCAATATGTAAATCAAAAAATTGTAATGTTGCCTTAAAAAATATTTATGTAAAAAAAGAATTACTACTATATATATATATAGAATATGGATCAAATGGTAACAAATCTTACGGTGTTAAATGTTAACAAATCTAAGACGTTGATTGAGTGAAAATAAAAGGCTGAGACTTTTTGATTATTTGAATTAATTGATAATTAAAAGTTAAAAAACACAATCCCAAATTAAAAAACAAGCGCGTGTAACTGAAGCATAACCCTACCCTATAATTGCTACCGTAGAAGAGATCGAGAGAAAGAGAAGGGTGAATGGACGAAGGCGATATGGCTTGGAATAGGTCGGAGTTTGCGGTTGATGATGGTCAGAGGCATCGATCGACGGTCTGGTGACGATGATAACAACCTCCGGCAGCCGTAGGCGGAGGGCAACCAAAGGAATTGGAGGAGGCAAGTTTGACCTAGGCGACGGTGATTTGAAGGTGATTCATCCGATGGGGATTCCGGCTGCTTCTGAATTCCGCCGGCTTCTGATTCATCCGAAGGTGATTCCGGCGGCAGTGGCGGCCTTTGAATTCTGATCAATTCTAATTTCTCATCCGGATTTCTTGTGAAATTATCAGTAGATCTACTCTCATTTGTTCTTTTTTTGAGATGTTGAATAATTTTTTATGAATTTACAGTGTCGAATTATTGCTAATTGGATGTTTATATTACTTTACTTGGGGAAATTCCGATCTTGTGGAAGTTAAAAACAAGCGCAAATCCTCAATTCATTATCAATTTATGTACAGTGCCGACTTAGTGCTTATATTACTAATTGGATGTTTAGATTACTTTACTTCCAATGTGTACAAAGTGATTGAATTAGATCTAGATTTACTTGATTTTCATTATTTAACATTCGGTTTAGTTGATTTTCACTAATTCATTGAATTAGATCTAGATTTAATGCTTATATTGCTGATTTGTTGGTTTTGATCGAAGTAGATCTAGATTTATTATTCATTGGTATTAATAGTTTTTTAATAGATTATTCATTGGTATGCAATAGAGTATTCGATGGTATGTGATAAATTATTCGTTACTATTTAGTTATTATTTGAACATATTACCGAATAATTGTCCAAATCTTACTGCATAATTAAAGTATTTATGAATAATGCCTAATAACCAGCTATTCATTGAATTTCATGTTCATAGTCACTATTCGGTAAGTTCAGAGTTTATATTCATTGATAATACGGAATTATTCATATGTATATGGCTAATTAGAGGTGGGAAATCAAGAATTACATTTACATACTCTTTCAGCCTAGCGAATAATTACTATCAAATTAGCAAATATTTACTATCAACCTAGCGAATAGTTGCAAAATCGACCAACCCTTTGCTATTATCTAAATGATAACTCCTCTTTACAGATGAATATTAACGATCAATTTAGCGAATAATTACTATTAACCTAGCGAATAGTTGCAAAATTGACCAACCATTTTGCTATTATCTAAACGATATCTCATCTTTACACACGAATAATAACTATAAGTTAACGAATATTTAATATCACCTTATCGAATAGTTCAAACAGTGCACCACACAAAAAAAACAACGTTACTCCACCAAAAAAAACGTTACACCAAAAAAAAAGTAACACACGCGCACGTATAATTCAGCAAGTGGGCAAGGAAAGAGGTGGGTCCAATTGATTTTTAATTAAAGAAAAAGCCAAAATTGCTTAATAATCTCAGCCATCCATTTAATTCAATCAATGACCCAGATTTGTTAACATTTAACACCATAAGGGGTGTGAACACCTGACCCAACCTTTATATATATATATAATATGCGGGATGAGACTGGGATTTGCGGGATCTCATAGTCTCAATCCGCGTCCCGGCACGAAATTTACTTTTTTTTCCTCAAATCCCACTTTGCACTGGGACGAGACCGGAATTTACGGGATTTGTACCCACCCTTACTAAATCCTCTCAAACAAATCCTTTTATGGGCCATATCCAGCTCACAAACACAAGTTCTATAGGAAGTGTATGCAAGTCATACATTTTCCCTATAGAGCAATAAGTAATATGTGTATTTCTTCTTTTGCAACTCTATTCCATCATGTACTTCTCATCAAACAAGTGACTTAAACCAAACCCAACTCCCTCCTTAGGGAAGTCAACAACATGGATATAGCACCTTAACAAATCACGTATTTGTGGAATAATAGACAACAAGCTCCATAAGAAATTATTGGCATAATTTTTCCAACCACACGGTCCATGAAGTAACCAATAACTAAATAAAATCATCGCAAATGAATCAAGAATATACACTCCCCTTAAACTTATTGTAATTAGAGTGTTGAGTTGGTTTCTGTTGATGCTTTTTGGCGTGCCTTATGTGTCTGTTACCTCATTTCGTTGATGGTGGGTAGAGTGGGTCTCGGCTGGTCGGGGTCTTTGTTGTGTATTCCCAATAGTTTCATTGCCCAAGTGGCGATTTCATAGGTTTTGTCTTCACACCACTTGCTCTCCAACGGTGCTACTCTCGTAGTGCTCGGCTTGCCTTCCATTGTTGTCTTCGGTTGTAGTGCTCGGCCAACCACTCGAGAAACAAAACTGTCTGATTTCAAATTTTTACCTAATAAAAAAACTAGATTAGAAAAAAAAACCATTTAAAAAACATAAAACGTTTAGCATTGTTTAGCTTATTTAACACGAATTAATGAATGATACCACTTATTTTAGGGGAAAAAATCACCAACATAATACTTGTACGCAAGGGCGGCCCCAGGGTGTGGCGCACGTGGGCGGGCGCCACACCCTTCGACCCACGAACCTTCGAAGTTTAGAGAAAAAAATACTTTATATATATATATAGTATTGTTGTAATAAGTAAAACTAGGATGAACAATGAATCAACTAATCTGTTCGGCCTAGTTGGTAAATGGGAAGGTAAGGAAAGGAAATTGAGACCTAAGTTCGAAACCTTCCTGCCCCTTTTTTTTCAAAAAAAAATTACCGTGTTATCTGGAGTGTTATCTGGAAATTTGTATCCTGATTGACAGTGTTATCTGGAGCATATCAAGTACTAGACAATACTACATTTTACTGGTCTTGGATTTGTATGCAAGTAAGTTGATGTTACAAGAGTCCACAACAATTAAAAGGCCATGATCTATCTACGTAAACAAAGGAGAGGGCGTGTTTGGCTGGTGTCCTAGGAAGTTTTAGCCCTGTTTCCCGGTTGGATGGCTCAAAAAGTAGGTTGCCTAACAAGCTAGTGTTTAAATTCGCTTTTCTCATGTCTTGAGGTCATATTCTTGTTATTGGCAACATCGAGGGTAACTGGATAAGTATCGCGTCTTGCCAAGTATCCGTCTTTGCGAGAATTCGAGAAGCTCATGCAAGCTCTTCTTCATGGACAAATCGTCAAGCTAGGGCTTCAGCCTCTAGATCTCCCCAAGAACTTGATCTTCGAGAGAGGCGACGAACCCAGCTCCGATAGCTGGGATTGTGTTTTGAGTTTTGCCTACCTTGAAGGTTTATGAATAAAGCTAAGAAAATATGATAATTTAAAAGCTTTTATGAATATTGAAAGCAAAAATGGAATTAAATAAGGTTGGTCCCAGCGAGATTGATTCAATTTTAAATTACATGATAGTTAAATTATGAATAAAACTTATCAAAATCAAAGATTTGATACACTTGAATTTGGTACAACTAACGCATTTGAGGAGATTCAGAATTATTACACTTCCATTTGTATTTAAATTAATTTTGTGAATTTATGAACTGACACTTCTATTTGTATTTAAATCATTTTTGTGAAATTTATGAACTGAATTTGGGTTTGTGAATTGAATTTGGGAGGTTTTATGAAGTAGTTGTGTTTTCATACCTTACATTTTCAACTCGCAATTTCGCCCCACCTTTCACCGAGTCCTGTGGCGGCCACTGCTTGTACGTCTTGAGTTTGATATTCCATAATAAACTTTAAGGCAATGGGATGAAGATTATATTGCTAGTTTTATGTTGCTAAGTTTTCTCATTTCACACTTTCTGGTTCTCGGTTTGTAATAAGGGGACTTGTCTCCCATCTGCTTGCCATATGACTTAGCTACTATATAAGACAATGTTGGACATCTTCCCAAAATAGGGTTTGGGGGATTGATGCAATGAATGACGGTTGATGGCCTCATTTTTAGATTCTCCTCTTCACTCATTTAGTACGGAACATATATTGATTATTCTTCATAGTTTTCCCCTAATCATTAATCATACTTGCTAGATATTACATTATTAGCTTGATTTTCACATGGTATCAGAGCGATGGAACTAATTCTAGGTGAGTGATTGCGATTTAGTCGTCGTTACGAGTACATGTTTAGCACTAATGGAAGCGATGGATCAGAGTCTAATCCAATTGATGGCACCGATGATTCTGATTGGAGGGGTAGTCTAGCGACGAGGTTATCTGGTGACCACCTATAATTCATCGATACCACGACACCCCCGTAGATTTGAACCAGTCGACGACATCAGGAGTCGTAAACAATGCTGTTGGCGGAGGAGTGGGTGAAGCTGCCCCCATGGAAAGAGACGATCACCAGCACTAGCTCCTCGAGTCCTTGGTGCTCAAGGGCTTCTCGAGCTCGATGAACTTGGTGTGTGCTTCCTTCTCGGAGGCAGGTCTATACACCCGGTTGAAGAGATTGGAGGACTCGGTGTGTGCTCGATGAACTTGGTGTTGGCCGGAACTCTCCTCTAAAAAAACGCTGCTAAGATCTGAATGAAGGTGCCCAATTTCATCAAGTGAAAGGGGAAATGGGGGAATTTTCCAAATATGAAAACCTAATTTTGACTTTAACCTTGAAGTTGATTTCACCACAAACAAATCAAAACCCAAATTAGATACGATCTTTGTTGTAGGCCGGCAAATCTAATCCAGAAAGATAAGTATATATATATATATATATACACGTGTGTATATATATATATATATATATATATATATATATATATATATATATATATATATATATATAGGGGAGAGTTTAAGTGAGAAGCACCCCTTCCGGTGAGAAGGAAAGAAGCCCTCTGATTGGTGGAAACGGATTTTTTTTTATATATAAATCAGCCCTCACGCGCCTGGTTTTATACGCCCATCCCTTCTCCCTTTCTTCTTCCCCCGCCCTCGAGGCCAAACGACCCATCTCTCCCGGATATCTATCACCATGGCTCGCGCATACCGGATCTGCTTCTTCGTGTGCTCCCATACCGGAATCTCACCATCGAGTATGAAGGAGAGACGATAAGCTTTTCTACGAAAATTTCTTGTCACTCACTGGCTTCCTTTTCCATTAAAACTGCAAAATCAGTGTATGATTGTGTATATGGATACGAGCACATGTCAAAACCCAAACCCTCCTTTTGATTCGAAACTGGGAACAACAAACTGAAATAACCTAACCAACAAATGACAGAACAAAAAAAGCTATCTTTCTTTCGGCTTTGTTCTTTGTAGCGTTAATCAACCATCTTGCAGAGCATGAGAACTCTTGGCAAACTGTGTAATTAAGTAGAAGCCAATTTGAAGATAAGCTCCAGATCTGGCGGATTGAAATACCCTCTTTTCGGCGCCGCCGCCGCTTCCTTCCCGCCACCAATTGTCCACCTTTTCTTCTTCGGCGGAGGAGGCGGCGCCACCCTCGCCGGAATCCTACACCCGTCATGCCGCGGCGTCAACCAACCCTCCTCCTCCTCCTCCGCCGCCCCGAAGCCGTCGACGACATCCTCCATCAAGAATGGAGATCGAGAAGGCGCATAATCAGTTATAAAGCGGGTACTCTCTTGTGTCTGTAAAACAAGTCGATGTTAAGGAATAAGAAAGGTGTGCGTGTCGACGTTGGTGTTGGCGTTGATTTAACTACTTACTTGGTGTACTACTGTCACTGACAATGGAAGCAGAACTTGCAGAACATTCACTCACGTCTCTCATGACTGTCACTGGCAAAGGTTAGCTGTTCGCATCAGGCAGGACATTAGAGAATGCAAAGTCGTGAAATGGAGGACCTGCAGGCAATGCAACATAGGTAAGAATGACTAAAACAAAGGCTTGCAGCTGGGAAAGGGTTGACAGATGGGTATAGAATCCATGGATGCTCAGGAGATCAGTGGAGAGACTTGCTTGGGAAACTATGGGTGTGAGGTCGTTCAAGCTCCCCAATCCAATGTACTACGTTGCCTAATTCCTCTACTTACGGATCCATCATATCAACCGACTTTCCTTTTTATTTCATTCCATTTAATTTCCATGAAGTCGACAGTAGGTTGTATGAGAAATTAAACTAGGGTTCAGTGACTTAATAGATAGTGGCTCAGTGACTAAATAGAGAGTGGTTCAGTGACTAAATAGAGACTGGTTCAGTGACTAAATAGAGAGTGGTTCAGTGACTTAATAGAGAGTGGTTCAGTGACTAAATAGAAAGTGGTTCAGTGAATTAATAGAAAGTGGTTCAGTGACTAAATAGAAAGTGGTTTAGTGACTAAATAGAGATTGGTTCAGTGACTAAATAGAGAGTGGTTCAGTGACTAAATAGAGAGTGGTTCAGCGACTAAATAGAGAGTGGTTCAGTGACTAAATAGAGATTGGTTCAGCGACTAAATAGAGAGTGGTTCAGTGACTAAATAGAGAGTGGTTCAGCGACTAAATAGAGAGTGGTTCAGTGACTAGATAGAGATTGGTTCAGTGACTAAATAGAGAGTGGTTCAGTGACTAAATAGAGAGTGGTTCAGTGACTAAATAGAGATTGGTTCAGCACTAAATAGAGAGTGGTTCGGTGACTAAATAGAGATTGGTTCAGTGACTAAATAGAGAGTGGTTCAGTGACTAAATAGAGATTGGTTCAGTGACTAAATAGAGAGTGGTTCAGTGACTGAACCACTATGAATAAAAGGACTGAACCACTAAGAGTAAAAGGGTTGAACCACTAAGAGTAAAAGGGCTGAACCAATATGAATAAAAGGACTGAACCACCAAGAGTAAAAGGGTTGAACCACTAAGAGTAAAAGGGCTGAACCACTAAGAGTAAAAGGGCTGAACCACTTCTTGGTAACTTCATGAACCACTTCTTTATAACTTGTGAACCACTTTTTTTTCAACAAAACATATACAAAGTGGGTGTCTATGTGTAGATAAAATTAAATTACACCCAAAAATATTTTTTTATATTTTTTTAACAAGTGAAAATGCCAAAAAATAATTTTTAAAAGTCAATGTAAACACTTTTCATATTTACGTACATTGTCTAATTAATTAGTAAGTTTTGTTGATTGGCGCGTGTAATTAATTAGCGTTACATGTGAGAGTGGGTGTGTTACTAATTAATTGGAGCAACACGCATTTCTCGTATTTTTAATTTATTTTTGGACACGTGGACCAATCAAATTGCTTCTTTCCTTCTCACCGGTTCACCTCTTCTCACCTGAACCCGACCCTATATATATATATATATATATATATATATATATATATATATATATATATATATATATAATCTCAAATATGGAGCACCTCATTAATGGGCAGCAAATCCAACCCCAGAAAGATAATCATTTTCCTTTTTTTTTTGAAACAAACTAACGGAACCAATTAAACATGACATGAACGGGCATGACGTGAAAATTTTCACAACATCAAAGTTACCATGTGAAATATGTCAATAATTGTACATCGCGTGAATTAACCCCTACATCAGGGGTACCTCGTGAAATTTCCAAAAAACTAAACACCAACAAACTAAACATAAAGTGTGCACAAAGCAAACTAAATCCCTAGGGGTGGGCATGCCGACATGGGACGGGATGAGACGGGACAGGACCTTTCCCGCTTAATTTTTCCGGGACGGGATTGGGACGAGATTCACTTTTTTTTTAATCCAACATGGGTCTTACCCCTCACGGGATTGGACGGGACCGGGACGGGTTGGTCCTTGTCCCTCAAATAAAAATAATAAAATATTATAAAAACTTGAACAATAAAAAAATATTTTCATAGTTCATGCTTTCGTGCCATGATATAAAAAAATATTTAAAAAAACACTTCCACTTAAAAAAATCTTACTTATTCAAAAAAAATCATATAAAAAAATACACTGCCACTTGAAGTCAGATGAAGGAATCAAGGTTGGAAACTTTGAATAACTTCACTTGATCAACGGTTTACACTTTACCGTATGTAATCGTAATATTTCAAATGTAAATGTAAATGTAAATTCAGTAACTAAATATGTAAATCAAAAAATTGTAATGTTGCCTTAAAAAATATTTATGTAAAAAAAAGAATTACTACTATTAATATATATATATATATATATATATATATATATATATATATATATATATATATATATATATATATATATATATATATATATATATATATATATATATATATAAGCAAGCCTTACGGTGTAATTTTTGAGCAGAGAAATTATTCGCAGGTACCAAGCGATTATTCGTGTATAATAATGTAATTATTCGTATGTATGAACAAACATAATTATTTGTAAGTAACAGAAGATTATTCATATGTATGTACATACGAATAATCACTTCGTACCTACGAATAATGTTACTGTTCACAAGTTACTTTTAATCTCATCCGTTTAATCTTCTTAATCCGACGCTCTAGATTTGCTCACAAATTACACAGTAACACTTGCTTACACAGGATCTATCCTATATATATATATATAATATGCGGGATGAGACTGGGATTTGCAGGATCTCATAGTCTCAATCAGCGTCCCGGGACGAAATTTACTTTTTTTTCCTCAAATCCCACTTGGACCGAGACGAGACCAGAATTTACGGGATTTGTACTCACCCTAACTAAATCCTCTCAAACAAATCCTTTTATGGGCCATATCCAGCTCACAAACACAAGTTCTATAGGAAGTGTATGCAAGTCATACATTTTCCCTATAGAGCAATAAGTAATATATGTATTTCTTCTTTTGCAACTCTATTCCATCATGTACTTCTCATCAAACAAGTGACTTAAACCAAACCCAACTCCCTCCTTAGGGAAGTCAACAACATGAATATAGCACCTTAACAAATCACGTATTTGGGGAATAATAGACAACAAGCTCCATAAGAAATTATTGGCATAATTTTTGCAACCATGCGGTCCATGAAGTAACCAATAACTAAATAAAATCATCGCAAATGAATCAAGAATATACACTTGTAATTGGAGTGTTGAGTTGGTTTCTGTTGATGCTTTTTGGCGTGCCTCATGTGTCTGTTACCTCATTTCGTTGATGGTGGGTAGAGTGGGTCTCGACTGGTCAGAGTCTTGGTTGTGTATTCACAACAGTTTCATTGCCCAAGTGGCGCTTTCATAGGTTTTGTCTTCACACCACCTGCTCTCCAACTGTGCTACTCTCGTAGTGCTCGACTTGCCTTCCATTGTTGTCTTTGGTTGTAGTGCTCGGCCAACCACTCGAGAATCAAAACTATCTGATTTCAAATTTTTACCTAATAAAAAAATCTAGATTAGAAAAAAAACCATTTAAATAACATAAAATGTTTAGCATTGTTTAGCTTATTTAACACGAATTAATGAATGATACCACTTATTTTATGGAAAAAAATCACCAACATAATACTTGTACGCAAGGGCGGCCCCAGGGTGTTGCGCACGTGGGCGGGCGCCACACCCTTCGACCCACGAACCTTTGAAGTTTAGAGAAAAAAATAGTTTATTTATATATATATATATAGTATTGTTGTAATAAGTAAAACTAAGATGAACAATGAATCAACTAATCTGTTCGACCTAGTTGGTAAATGAGAAGGTAAGGAAAGGAAATTGAGACCTAAGTTCGAAACCTCCCTGCCCCTTTTAATTAAAAAAAAAATTACCGTGTTATCTGGAAATTTGTATCTTGATTGACAGCGTTATCTCGAGCATATCAAGTACTAGACAGTACTACATTTTACTTGTCTTGGATTTATATGCAAGTAAGTTGATGTTACAATAGCCCACAACAATTAAAAGGCCATAATCTATCTACGTAACAAAGGTGAGGGCGTGTTTGGCTGGTGTCCTAAGAGGTTTTAGCCCTCTTTCCCGGTCAGATGGCTCAAAAAGTAGATTGCCTAACAAGCTCGTGTTTAAATTCGCTTTTATCATGTTTTGAGGTCATATTCTTGTTAGTGGCAACATCGAGGGTAACTGGATAAGTATTGCGTCTTGCCAAGTATCCGTCTTTGCAAGAATTCGAGAAGCTCATGCAAGCTCTTCTTCATGGACAAATCGTCAAGCCAAGGCTTCAGCCTCCAGATCTCCCCAAGAACTTGATCTTCGAGAGAGGCGACGAACCCAACTCCGATAGTTGGGATTGGGGTTTGAGTTTTGCCTACCTTGAAGGTTTATGAATAAAGCTAAGAAAATATGATAATTTAAAGCTTTTATGAATACTGAAAGCGAAAATTGAATTAAATAAGGTTGGTCCCAGCGAGATCGATTCAATTTTATATTACGTGATAGTTAAATTGTGAATAAAACTTATCAAAATCAAGGATTTGATACACTTGAATTTGGTACAACTAACGCATTTGAGGAGATTCAGAATTATTACACTTCCATTTGTATTTAAATCAATTTTGTGAAATTTATGAACTGAATTTGGGTTTGCGAATTGAATTTGGGATTTGTGAATTGAATTTGGGAGGCTTTATGAAGTAGTTGTGTTTTCATACCTTACATTTTCAACTCGCAATTTCGCCCCACCTTTCAGTGAGTCCTGTGGCGGCTACTGCTTGTACGTCTTGAGATTGATATTCCATAATAAACTTTAAGGCAATGGGATGAAGATTATATTGCTAGTTTTATGTTGCTAAGTTTTGTCATTTCAGACTTTCTGGTTCTTGGTTTGTAATAAAGGGACTTGTCTCCCATCTGCTTGCCATATGACTTAGCTACTATATAAGACAATGTTGGACATCTTCCCAAAATAGGGTTTTGGGGATTGATGCAATGAATGACGGTTGATGGCCTCATTTTCAGATTCTCCTCTTCACTCATTTAGTACGGAACATATATTGATTATTCTTCATAGTTTTCCCCTAATCATTAATCATACTTGCTAGATATTACATTAGTTGCTTGATTTTCGCATGGTATCAGAGCGATGGGACTGATTCTAGGTGAGTGATTGCAATTTAGTCGTCGTTACGAGTACATTTTAGCACTAATGGAAGCGTTGGATCAGTATCTAACCCAATTGATGATATGGCTGCTTCAGGTAATCTTGGTGTCCCTCTGTTCTTATCTAATTTAGACCATCCTGGATCTCAGCTCTTTGTTGTTCCATTTGATGGTTCTAACTACATGACGTGGAGTCATGGAGTTATGATGGCCCTTGGAGCTAAATGCAAGTTAGGTTTCATTAATGGCTCGTGTGCAAGACCTACACCAGGATATGTTGATCTAGAAAAATGGATTAGAGCTAGCTTTATGGTGAGGTGTTGGCTGTTGAATTCTATGAGTAAAACTGTAGCTGAAGGGTTCATGTTTGTGGATTCTTCTTAGAGTTTGTGGGAGGAGATAGTTGAGCGTTTTGGTCAATCTAATGTGCCTTTGATCTTTTAGATTAAGAAGAGATTATCTAATATTTCTCAAGGGAATATGAACTTAGCTGATTTATATAATGTCTTCAAGAGGATGAGATGAATTGCAGGTGCTTGTATATGTTCTTGATTGTAGTTGTGGAGCTATGGCCAATTGTACATGTGATCTGAAGAGGAAGATGAATGAGATTGAATCTAGAAATAGATTGATGCAGTTCTTAGTAAGCTTGAATGATAATTTTGATGCCGCTAGGAACCAGATCTTAGCCACATATCCCTTACCCATTGTGAGCAAAGCTTATTATATATTACAGCAGGTTGAAACGGACAATGATGCCTCAAAGGGAGGATCATTTGTGTCTCAAAGTGTTCCTTCAGAATCTAGTGAAATGATAGCAAACAGAGGGACTAACAGATATTAGGGTAGCAGTGGATCAGGCTCTCATACCCAACCATTTAAGAGAGAATAGAAGGATTGAAAGAAGATTAAGAGGATCAAGAACAATTCTGTTTGTACTCATTGTAATCAAAAGGGGCACATAATCTATCAATGCTTCAAGATTCATGGTGTTCCTGATTGGTTTCAAGAGTTGAAAGAATGCAAGCTCAAGGGGTTCTGCTAATGCTGTAGGGTCCATGGGATTTAATATGCAGGGTAGCCCTCTTGATGAAGACACATGAGAAGGTATGATTGATTCTGCTATGGTCAATGCAGTTTACCAAGAAGTGTTGAAGAAGATGAGGGGCAAACAAGTAGCTGATAGCAGCACTGGCTCGTTTGCTAACTTTGCAGGTAACCTTCTTCTCACTAATGTTAATGTTGTTCTAAAGGAAGATTTGCCAATAGCCCAGTATAATGGATTATTGATACAAGGGATATTGATCATATGGTGGCTGATTCACATGGTCTTTTGAACAAAAGAAAATTGGATAAACCTGTTCATATTGGCCTTCCAGATGGAGCTATTAAAACTGTAACTAAAATGGGAAGATTGCAGTTAACAGAATCTGTTATATTGAATGATGTGTTGCTTGTGCCAGAGTTTAAGCATAGATTACTATTAGTGAGGAAATTACTTGATGACACTAAGTTGTATGCTTTATTCACGAAAACTCATTGCCATTTCCAGGACCCTAGATCTGAGAAGGTGGTGGTGTCTAGAATCAGAAGGCATGGGCTCTACAAAGTGTTTGCAGATAAGCATGAGTCAAGTGAAGTTGTTAAAGACTTTTTTAAAAGTTGTAATAAGGCTAGTACAAGCCTGGAAGTGGTTCATGCCAGGCTAGGACATAGTTCAGCTTCTAAGCTGAGACATTGACATATGTTTGCTCCATCTGTTTTGAAAGATTTCCATTGTGAATCTTGTTCTCTAGCTAAACATCATAGACTTCCCTTTGAAAGAAGTGTTAGTATGGCCACTAGGCCTTTTGAATTAATCCATATGGATTTATGGGACCTTATAAGCATGTTACTTACAATGGTTGCTCTTACTTTCTTGTTGTGCTTGATGACTGCACTAGAGTTACCTAGACATTCCTTCTAAAAAAAAATAAACTGCATGTGTTCAAAACTGTCAATGATTTCATGTCTTTTGTGAAGAATCAGTTTGCCAAGTTTGTGAAATGTGTGAGAACAGACAATGGAATTGAATTTATGCAACAGTAGTGTGTTGAATTGTTTGCTACAGAAGGAATTGTGCATCAGAGAACTATTCCATATACTCAATAGCAAAATGGCAGGGTGGAAAGAAAGCATAGGCACCTAGTTGAGACAGCAAGATGCTTGAGATTACATGCTGGTTTGCCTGTTAGCCTACTCCCTTTAAAAAATTGTTTGACAAAGTTCCCAGCTATGATGAGCTACGTATTGTGGGGTGCTGTAAAGACTTAATGTATTTTATATTATTATATTATTATATTTGAGTAAATAAATATTTATTTTATTCAATCGAGAGAAATGTGAGAAAACCCGTCCTCGAGTGTACGTTTGACTTTAAAAACATTCCGACATCGTTTTGAGAATTTAGATTTTAACGGATTTAATTCCGCCTTCGAGCTCCGAGTTTTGAAAAAAAAAATTAATTTAATTCCGTTATCTTGTAATTAGTAAATTAAATTTTAATTAAATTCGATTTAGTCGGGAATTGATAGAGTCGGGATTAGCGGGTTCGGATTTGAATGTCGGGTATATCCTCCTTACATTTTATATTGAGACCACACACATATATATATACATTTGTTTTCCTTTTTCTTTCTTTCCTTTTCTCTCTCTCTCTCTCTCTCTGCTCCCACGCCAAAATTCAGAGATGGTCCCTCCCTCCCATTTTGTCTTCTTTCCATATACAATCAAACACCACCCCCCCTTCTCTCCTCAATTCTGAATTCCAGCAAACCCATTCTCCTCCCTCTCTCACCCTCATCCTCTCCTCCTCCTCTTCTGTGTGCCGAGAGCCTTGGGCTCCAAAAGGTACCCCATTGCCGCCACGTTCTTTCACCACCACCCATTTGCTCACACCCTTCTCTCCTGCAGTCTGCAACTCCCACGCCAAACTCACACCCTCTTCTCTCCATTTCTTTGTTTTCTTTCACCCCTCCACACACAAAATCTCAGACCACCAACAACCCACCTTGGCTTGCTCTCCGGCCACCTCTCCCACACCGCTGGTACTACCCCGTTCTGCAGCTCCACCATTTCATCACCCCTGTTTCATTACTAGAACAAGCCAGCAAGGCCGAGCCCTGCAGCCTCCATTCCTCCTCTCCGTCGAGCCCAGCAGCAGCCCCGACGCCACCTTGGAGCCGCCGTTAGCCGCGGCAGCAGCCCTGGATTTCCTCGGAGCCGCCGACTCTTCTCCCCATCCTCTGTTTCTCCGATTCAAACCCGGTAAGGCTCCCTCCCCACTCCTTCCACTCTAAAATCTTATAAGGTTGCGCCTTTAGCCCTCCTACCTTCGTTCTAGGCTAAGCAAGTGCAGATCGAGCCTCCGACAAACTCCGAGAAACTCCGACGAAGCCCCGATCACCCCTCCGGCGAATCTTCAAACACCTCGGTGAGCCCCTTTTTCTCCCTCTTTCTTCCCCTTCCATGTGTTTGTGTGTGTCGTTGTCGTCGGTGTTGGGTGGTCGATCTTTCGTCTCCGGCGACCTCCGCGCTCCTCTTCTCCCTCTTCCGTCGAAGTGCAGGGTGCTCCTCTGCTTCTTATGTTCAGCCCACCAAAGGAGGAAGAAGGCTCCCATGGGTCCCGTTCCACCTCGGCTGCCACCTAAGCCCGTGGGACCCTTCTTTTTTTTTTCTTCTTCTGATTTCAGGATTGGGCCTTTCTTTCACGGGCTCGGGTTTGGGCTGGGAAACCAAAGGTCTGGGCTGGGTCTCTTCTTTTCTTTCTTGTCGGGTCGGGCCTCCCTATCCGATCCACCTCTTTCTTTTTTTCTTGGATCCGGGTTCCTGTTTTTTTTTTCTTTGGGCTGGCAGGGTGGACTTGATGTTGGGTTACATATATTTATGGGTTACGGTTTGTGTGGTTTTGTATTTTATTTTTGGTTAATAGATATTATATGCTTTATGAGATGTTATAACATATATTATTATTGATTTTGGACATACACACACATATATATATTTTCTGAAAAATTTGTATATGTATTATAAGAAGGTTTTAAAAGTAATATTAATTGTTATATATTAGTATGATGTTATATGATGATTTTGAGATGTGTTTGAAAATATGATAAAGTAATTTAGTGTTGTTGTTTTATAAATGTGGGTTATTAAAATAGATTGATTTTGGTAATTTCTTATACTTAAATATTATTGGAGTGTGATATTAGATGTTGTTTAAAATGGATCGTAAAGTGATATTATTTGAGAAGTATGATTAATAAATGCTTTATTAAATGATTTCAAGATGATGTCTTTAAGTAAGTGAGAAATGCCGGAACTATTTCTATACTATGATTTTAGAAATTGACTTTAAGGATTTAAATGTTTAATGTCGGAATTTGGCCAAGTATGAGTTGAGAAATCATTTTGAATATGAGTTGACTTAAATTGGGATTTATGAGTTGAAATATGGTTGGTATGATTTTATCAAGGGGTTTGATTGAAAGAATGATTTTGGTCGATTTGATCGTATCGGAAAGATTTTTGGAAAACGGTTTCACTATCGGTCGGTTTTGAGGATGTTGAGAACTTGGGTTTCGTGCGTATGAATGTTGATCCGGTAGCTTATGGAAATGGCTTGATGATAGGTGTGTATTGCTTTTGGATTGCTTTGGACTTGCATTTGGGCCCTTACTTGTGTTATCTTGCTGTTCTGCATCTTCAGGTAAGTATCCTACGGGACTTACTCAGTAACCTGGACCTCCTGCCTGATGTGTCATGTAATGTGTAGTTTTGTTGCATATTAAGCATGCCATGTAGTATCATGCTAGGATTGCATTGAACTGAGCATGTGTTTACTTTGTGTGGTTGAATACAGAACGGCCGTTATCTGTGATAGTCCTAGAGTCTTTGCTAGGGTCATAGGGTAGCCCAGCCCCATCGGGTGCCCTGAGTCTATCGAGTCGATATGAGCATGATATGATAGCCCAGCACTATCGGGCAAGAGATGAGATGATATGATATGATATGATATGATTAGCCCAGCACCATCGGCCATGAGCATGATTTATGATATGATGATGAGATATGATATGATGATGAGATTTGATATGATATGATGATACCGTGGTGAAGTGCACCACCACGAGGAAATGGCTATGCTATAGCACCGACTGGCCAGTCTCTGCACTAACGGGAAGGGGTGCAGAGGTAGGAGAGGGATATGCCAGTTGGCATTGTCTTGGGCCCTTTACAGTTCTTTTCTGCATATTATATATATACTAGGGGCATGATAGTGTGATTTAAATCTTGTACCGCATTAGTCATCTTTTATTTAGGTATAGGCATGTTATGTGGCCTCAGCGCGGTCAGAGGACCCGCAGGCGACCACCGGGCCTGACTTCGTGGATAGTGTTAGGTACCGCTCTTGTTGCTCCTTGCTTCTGTGACGGGAAATCTCTTGGCTAATTGAAGAATCCGGCTAATATATTCTAACTTGACAAATGGCAATCACCCACTTTATTTTGGTTTTGACCCGGCTCTGCCGTGGCACTTGTATCTAAACCTTGCTTCTGCTTTATTTTCATTTGAATCGAATTTTCGCGACTTTGATTGCTTGGGGTTCGAAATCCCCGTTTTGGAATGCTGATCTTCGAGATTTGAAACCTCGACCCGTACCTGAATTGCAACATCCGAACGAAGGTATCCGACCTTCAAAACGTAACCCGTGTATTTATATCCGGGCCGTTACAGGTGCTTATGCTATGCACCCATTTCCCATGGTAACAAGGACAAGATGGGTCCTAGAGCCATAAAATGTGTATTTCTTGGATACCCTTTTGGCCAAAAGGGATACAAATTATGAGATTTGGAGACAAAGAAGGTGTTTGTCGGCAGGGATGTGGTCTGTAGGGAAGATATATTCACTTTTAAGACTAAACTTGAGCTCCCATCTCAGACAGAGGTAATCATGCATTCCAATACCTTATCTCTTGTGAATCAAGTTGATGGAGATACTATTATTAATCAGCAGTAGCAACCTCTACAATTATCTAACTCTCAACCGCCAAATGGTGTCCTACCTCAAGAAAATGCTTCCTCAAGTGCTCTATCACAGGTTCCTGATTCTTTGCTTTCAGATGATCATAATAGTCCTATATCTGCTGAGATATTGCAAGATAAGAATATCTTTCCTCCCTTGAGAAGGACTACTAGAGAGCATGTCAGGCCTAGGAGGTTTAAAGATGAGAATATCTTTCCATTGTGAATCGTGTTATCTGGAAATTTGTATCCTGATTGACAGCGTTATCTGGAAGTTGATGTTACAATAGCCCACAACAATTAAAAGGCCATGATCTATCTACGTAAACAAAGGTGAGGGCGTGTTTGGCTGGTGTCCTAGGAGGTTTTAGCCCTCTTTCCCGGTCGGATGGCTCAAAAAGTAAATTGCCTAACAAGCTAGTGTTTAAATTCGCTTTTCTCATGTCTTGAGGTCATATTCTTATTAGTGGCAACATCGAGGGTAACTTGATAAGTATTGCGTCTTGCCAAGTATCCGTCTTTGCCAGAATTCAAGAAGCTCATGCAAGCTCTTCTTCATGGACAAATCGTCAAGCCAGGGCCTTTATACCAATTAGATGTCAACAATGCTTTCGTGCATGGGACTTTAGATGAATAAGTATATATGGTGCTTCCGGAGGGATACATTACAGATAAGCCAGGTCAAGTATGCAGGCTAAGAAAGTCCATCTATGGACTCAATCAAGCTTCTAGGCAGTAGAATGTTGAGCTTTACAGATTCCTATTAAGCCTGGGATATGTTCAATTTGCTCAGGACTACTCATTATTCACTAAAATTATGTCCAAAGGGATTGTGGTGGCTCTAGTTTATGTGGATGATCTATTGATCACTGGTGATGATGAAACTGAGATCATGTGCACAAAAGTTGCCTTACATAAAGCCTTTACTAATTACTATTAAAGATCTTGGTAAAGCTAGATATTTTCTAACTATCCACTGATTCTGGAGTCGTACTTACAAAACCAGAGACGTACAGAAGGTTGATTGGGAGATTGCTCTTCCTAAACTTGTCTCGGCCAGACATTTCTTATGTTGTTCAGCATTTAAGTCAATTCATGGTTGAACCTAGACAACCTCATCTTGATGCTGATATACATGTAGTGAGATATCTCAAATGGACCATCTCTGTTGGCTTACATTATTCTAAGCAATCTGCTATGAGCTTCTCAGCCTTTTATGATGCTGATTGGGCATCATGCCAATTCAATGCCCGCTTTGTCACAGGATATTGTGTATTTCTTGGAAGGAATTTGGCTTTATGGAAGACAAAAAAGCAAGTTATAGTGTCTAAATCCTCTGTTGAAGCAGAATACAAGAGCATGTCTATGACACTAAGTGAATTGGTGTGGGTTGAAGGTGTGCTACAAACATTGCATTTACAAGCTCCTTTACTTATTCCTCTATTTTGTGACAAAAAAAGCAGCAATTCACATAGCAGAGAATCCACTCTTCCATAAGAGGACAAAGCACCTAAAAATAGATTGTCATTTTGTAAGGGTGAAGTTGCAGGAAGGCTTCCTCTTGCCTCAACATGTACATACTGGTGTTCAGATAGCAGATGTCCTTACTAAGCCTCTTGGTGAAAAACAACATATTTTTCTTTCTTCCAAGTTGGGACTTGTTGGTTTCCAAGCAAGTCCAATTTGAATGGGGGATATAAAGATTATATTGCTAGTTTTATGTTGCTAAGTTTTGTCATTTCACACTTTATGGTTCTTGGTTTGTAATAAGGAGACTTGTCTGCCATGTGCTAGGCACATAACTTAGCTACTATATAAGACAACGTTGGACACCTTCCCAAAATAAGGGTTTGGGGATTGATGCAATGAATGACGGCGGATTGCCTCATTTTCAGATTCTCCTCTTCACTCATTTAGTATGGAACATTGATTGTTCTTCATAGTTTTCCCCTGATCATTCATCATATTTGCTAGATATTAGTACATTGTTAGCTTGATTTTCACAACTGCTGGAAAATAAAATGTAAATAGATTAAAAAAACTGTTTAATATAAATATTAAAAAAGTATTTTTTTTCACTGTCATATGTGATAGTCATGTATTTGTAAACATTTAATATATTACATAATGGTGAAAAAAACACCTTTTTTACACATATACTCACGTTTACCTATACACCTGAGGTAAAAAAGAGGTGAGTCTTTAGCCGATACGCTTTGATAATTAAAATTGAAAATACAATATCGAGAAATGAAAAGATTTTAAAAGGAGAAATGAAAAGAATTTAAAAGGATCAAACTATTTCATCATTAAAAAAAAGGATCAAACAAAAATGAGACAAAAGTCAAGTATAGACTTATAGTATATGAATAATGACGAGTTGAATAAAAGGCCAAATTGTTTTCCTGCCCATCATTATTATATTAGGTGTCAAAAATTCCCAATCTCTTCGTAGTATTTAACTCTATGATGGATCACTCGATCGAGTGATAAAAAAATAAGTGTTATATGCAACCAATTTTTTACTAACTACACCATATACTCTATTTTAAAAAAAAATAAACTATGTTCTTTTTAAGTCACAGATGTGTGATTTAAAAGACGCAAAATATTTTATAAAATACTCTGTGCCTCTTGAGTTACACGTGTTTAACTCAAGAGAAGTAGGATGGGGTGTATATAGTAAATAAAGTGGGTGTAATATTAACACTCGAAAAAAAAAACTTACTACTCCCTTAGTTTTCTTTTTTTTGTAGAATTATTATTTACTATTTATAAATGTATTTAAAAATAATAAAAAAGTGTAATAAATATCAAATTTTTAAATAAATTTTTTTAATTTTATACTAAAAAATAATAAATTTAAATTTATTTTTTATAACAACTATTAATATTTCATATAATTTTTTTTGATACCCAAAATTAATTTGATATTCCTTGAAATTTAAGAGGCCAAATAAATCAACAAATGAACAAATATAGTTATTGCACAAATAAATGAACAAACATAATGCACAACAACTTTATAGTACATTTTTGCCCATTTTTAGGCTCATTAAAAAATATTCATTCGATCTAAAATATGAAAAAATTTACGTAGTACTTTTTTTGTGAAAGGAAATAATTCGAATTTCCAGACGGCAACGGAAATCTGGGAAAGCGAGAGGCTGAGGGAAATCCGCAGGCAAGCTAACCGTCATGATACAACCAGAAAAATAAATACAAAGAGAAAAAACCCGAATACAAAGGATCTCAACGAAAAAGACCAGCTGAGAAGAGACATTCGAAGGACACCAAGTGAAGACTTACGTAGTACTTTTTAACACGCACTTTACATGGTAAAAAATATACAAAATATTACTTTTTATTAATTTTTTCTAAAAATAATATTTTTGAGAAATAAATATTAAAGTTTTTAAAAAATTACTATTTTTTAGTAATTTAATAATTAAACCTACAAAAATGGGAGAGTGAGGGTATTTGGTAGAAAGAGACCATCTGCAGAGTTCAGTGACTGTAGAGAGAGTCAGTCCTTTTCCAGTCTCTGCCATTTTTGCCCGTTAGAGAAGACCCACCCCCTCTTTCCCGTTTCAACCAACATCCCCATTCACCCATTTCGACCTGTGAGAGAGAGAGAGAGATTGAGAGGGGTGAACATTTGGATGGATTATGGAAGGATTGATAAGCCTCAGGTATAATCCACATCCCATTTCTCCATGCTTCTTCCTCGTGTCCGGTTAAAGTCGTCCTTTCAAATCTTGTCGATTTGTGAAATCTCAAGAGATATTTTCGATTTCTCTTGTTTGTGGTTTGGGAATTGACAGAAGGGCGGAGGGTTGTCTCCCGGAAAGCTGAGAACTTTGCTTATGGGTTTGGAGAAGAAGCGGAAGCAAGAAGAGGAAGATGAGTTGGAGTACCATTCCTCCTTGAGATCTCACATCGATGACCCAGGTTAGGTTTCTTTCATCTTCCCCCTTTTCACCATGATTTTGCTTGGAATTGCTCATTCTGAATCTGGATGCCCAATGTAGGGTTTGCTCATCATCTACTAGGTAATGTTACAACTTACAAGTAGCTTTTGATGTTATTTCAATTTCAGTCAGATGGAATTAAGAAAGTATGAGAAAATTAACCCTAAAGCAACAATCTTTGGACATGCCCAAATTGCTGGCTTAGAGGGTATTTGTTCTTGTTATTTTGATCTTCTAGTATTAGTTGGTGCATCATGGTTAGCGCCCCAAATTGAGCTGCATTTATTTGAGTTAGCTTGGGTATTAATGTAGTTATTAGTCTTGTTTCTTATTAGTACTTTAACTTGAGCATGGCCTGAAAGGAAAAGCTGCATATAAATGAGTATGCTAAACTTAGTTTATTTTCCCTCTAATCTAAATAAGTTGAACTCGCTGTACGATTGTTCATTGTTCGGATGCTATATTACTATCTAAATCATTCGGGTGAGTTGTGTTATATTAGTGTTCCAAGAAAAAATCTTCAATGAAGGGATTGTTTTTGTAGGATGTTATTCGTCATCTGAGATCTGCAAAGATGTGGATGTAGTAACCGAGCTTCGTGAATGCTCAAGTTCAACTAGAATGGAGACGGATATACTCTCAAATGGTAAGCCAAATTCGACAAGATTGAGGCCGCAGGAAGAGTGTGAAGTAGATTATGATGGTGTGTCATCATCAGCTTTTGAGTTTCAGAAGACTGAGCGGACCCAACAAAGAGTTCCGGCAGCACCATTCTCTAAGCCAGCACCATCAAAATGGGATGATGCACAAAAATGGATTGCAAGTCCAACTTCAAACCGACCAAAAATGGGGATGTCTCAGGGTGGGCAAGGGGCACGGAAGGCTAGTAATTTCAGCCATGGAAGCAGACAATTGTTGATGAAAAATGTTGAAATAATGGATCAAAGACCAATTGTTTCAGAAGAGCCACACTCTATAAGGATGGACCCAAGGCAAGGTAAGAAGGAAAAGGGTGCCCAAAACTGTGATGGTTCAGAGTCTCAGCCATATCCACCTGCTGATATGTATGGTGAGCCTATCGTTGTATTAAAAAATCTATTGGTATGCCAGCCAATAAGAATGTGTTAGAGCTTCTTTGGAACTTTTCATTGTCTTTGCCATGCCCCCTTTGGTTATATATTTAGCTGTCTTCCTATGGTTTAACCTTTTATGATAAATCACGTTAATGTTGTTCTTTTATATTGAGGAACCAATAAATGGCTGCAGGAAGAATTATATATCTAGTGTTTCATAACCTGGTAGAGGATCCTTTAGTTAAAAGAGAAATTAAATGGAACACAGGTTTTAGTTGTCGATAATTGCATTGAGATTTTGGAGACATAATTTGATAGGAAGAGCGTTTAAGCTCGTCAAATGTCCAATAAAACATCTCTAGATTTCTTGTTTTGTGCACGTTAAGTTGATTATGTGTTGCAGTAGTGATTCTTCCATAGTACTATCTTGGGGAATTTTGCTTTTTAGGACCTTGATGAAGATATGGAGCCTGTCATTGGGTCCCTCGTTTTAGTTTAGGACAAGTTTAAGCCTTAAAACCGTGATGTCTCAAATAAGTGTTTTGCGTTTGCATATTTCGTCCTTGAGACTTAAGATTGTTGTACAATTAAACCTTGTCGTTTTTTAGCCTAGAGCTTGCAAGTTGGGGCTTTTCCTAGAAAAGCTGCTGCTATTAGAAATGATAAATAAATTGTGTTCCCTGAGACCTTCTGATTGAGGTTTTTCATAGTGACCGACATTTTTGAGCGGTTGACTGAGTACATTGCTCTATGCAGTCAGTCTCAGCCAGCATGATTCATACCAGTCTGCTACCAGTTTTATTCCACCTCCATCAATGGCACGATCTATATCAATGAGAGACATGGGTACAGAAATGACTCCTATAGCTAGTCAAGAGCCATCAAGGAATGGAACTCCTGTCAAGGTGACATCGCCACTCCATAGTCCTATTTCTTCCGAGCCATCGTCTCCTAAGAGAAACTCTCCATCAGCAATACCTGCAGAGCAGCGGAATGACAACCGAGACTTGAATAAAAAGGATCTTTCTGAAAAGGAGATCCAAATGAAAACAAGAAGAGAAATAATGGTCCTTGGCACAAAACTCGGTAAAACGAATATAGCTGCTTGGGCCCGTAAAGAACAAGAGGATAAGGATGCATCTGGCTCACTGAAAAATGTGGGTGCAGAACAAGTGTCTAATAGTGCTGTTGAGGCAAGAGCAGGAACATGGGAAGAAGCTGAGAAAGCCAAGTACATAGCAAGGTATTTCTTTTTTCTGAATCAATCTTTCATCTTCTCAGATATTTGCTAGGAGCATTGTCATTGTTTATTCATGTTTTTAAGAATCTATCAGGCCATCCCGTCTCACTGAAGTACATACGTGATTATGAAATTAGGTTTTTTATGAAGCTAATCAGGCCATAATCGCTGAATATGAATACCTGATTTCCAGCCTTTTCTGTCAATTTCCTTCACAATATTTACGAAACTCATATCATGGGATAAAAAATCAGGTTTGAGAGGGAAGAAATGAAAATACTAGCATGGGAAAATCTTCAGAAGGCAAAGGCAGAGGCCGAAATGAGGAAACTGGAGGTAATTTCTCATGTCGATACATTCACTGTGTTTTGTATGTAGCTTTGCACGCTTACCCTTGTATTCAGGTAAATGAAATCATTAGAATATGGGAAGTCTACTATAAATTTTGTCTATGTGACTGAAAACATCCAAGAATGAATCAAGAGCACAATAACCCTTTCTGGTTCATTGAGCATTTCCTATGAACCCTGTGTTCCTTCAAATAGAATGCCAATAATAATCATCCATTCGGCTTCGGCATGCTTATTCCTTGCAAGGTCGAGATAGAAAGAAAGAGAGCCCAAGCACAGAACAGGCTGATGAACGAGCTCGCAGCTGCTAGGAACAAGGCTGAAGCAAAGAGGGCAGCTGCAGAAGCCGAGAGGAATAAGCAAGCCGCAAAGACTGAGCAGCAGGCCGAGTATATCAGGAAAACTGGTCGAATTCCGTATCACAAATGTTCATGCTGTGGCTGGTGGTGTCTGTGAATTCAACAAGTCTGCTGTCTCATGTGTATGATTAAGATATAAGCCAACTATGAAGGGGGCTAAATTGCCGTGGCCTATCTATAGCTGTGATTGTCTGTATGGTTTTGTATATTATGTTTATCTGGATAAGGGAAAAAAGTTTAGTACCAATGTAGGAATCATACATGTTCTTAATTTCCACCATCTCTGGTTTGTGTTTGTGGATTGCCCCCTTGCCCATGCTGGACTCCTTCGATCTAGCCGCGTCGAGCACCGGGGATAATCTTATAAAAGGATGAAAATGATGAGATTTAAGCTAGGGTATCAAATCAAAATATGCATAAAATATGTTAGGTATGGGGAAAACAAACAAGCCAAACCAATTTTGAAGCCACCTATGTAATCAATCACAAACTGTTTTGGGCATTGCTCTTTTACATCGAATGTTTATATGGTAAAATGGCAATGTGCCTTTCATATGAAGGTGGAACTCAATGGAAAACACAAGCAACAAGCTCGAGGGAGAATGCCTTTCATCCCCACAGTTGGCGTGATCCGAAGACCTTACCTGGATTATCAAGGTGTCCATATTAAGATCAAGTACCACGACAACTAAGTCGTAAAATGATCAATTTCACCGATAAGTTTAGTATTGATGTTTGTAGTATAGACATATCATTTTGAGATGCCAATGATGTCTCGGAACTTTACAGTGCATCAAGTGCGTTCTGAAACTCGCCCTCTTCTAAGGCAATCGTGAAACGGCAGAACTCTGGGATTCCGGTCCATAAACCGTTGTTGATGCATATGCCTGTAGCCCTCAACATTCGAGGCCTTTCCCAAATCAAGACATGAAACAAAGAATTCTTCTTATAGTGAGAAAAAAGCAATTACATTTCTCTGAAATATTATTCACAATATTTTATTTTAAAAACAAAATACCATTGACTTCTTCTCTGACCTTATGTATTATGAAAGGTAGGAAACTATATGACCTACAACATTTACCGTTAACTAGCCCCATACCAAGCTACCAATCACAATATTCGAGGCATTTCCCAAATCAAGATGTGAAGTGAAGAATTCTTCTTATAGTAAGTGTGCGGCAAAACTTGTTGTTTACTATTCATGCACGCTTTTTTATAATGATAAAAACTATATAAAATATTCATTTAAAAAAATTTTTTTTTAACAAGTTTGTACTTATTAATAATAACTATGAAATTGTTAAAAAAATTATTTAAAAAACTAGATATTTTATATAGTTTTATCTCCTAAAAAAGCATGCGTGAATAGTAAAACGTCAAGTTTTGCCGAACGGAGGTAGTACTAAATAGTACTTTCAACAAGTGGCGGAGCCAGAAAATTTTTGAAGGAGGCACAATTATACATGTACGATATAGTTGTGGATTAAATTGACATAAAGAATTATATGTAATACGATAATAAATTATGTTATTTTAAGATAAAATGTTATCAATTTATGATAAAACACTATCATTTTTTTCGCGCCTAAAAAAAAGAAATATAAATATATAAATGAAATATATGAAAACAAAATTAACTAAATAAGTATAGGAAACTCAATCTAATAAACATTAAGTTAAGGTTATGGTTGTTATATTAGCTCAGTAAAAGCTCGGCTTGAGCATCTTTTACAAAATGAGTTGATTACGAGCACATTTTTATGCTCAATTCATGATTCAGCTCGGATCCATTGAAACTCAAATAGCATGAATTTTGTGAAATTTACAAATTTTCTTTTAATTTACTATGTCATGAGCAAGTAAAGTTGCATAATACTTGGGGGAAAAAAATCAGCTCAAGCTCGTTCACTTACTAAACAAGTCGAGTATGAGCTCAAATTTAAATATAGGTTCGACTCGAGCTTGACTTGTTTCTAAATGAGCTAAATATAATCAAACAATACTAGACTTCTTTGGCTCGAATAACAACCTAGTTAATATATAACTTGTTGCACTCATAACATATAATAATGTATAACCAGATATAAAATTTTAAAACTTGTATAACTTCTTATCTAATTGTCAAAATGATTAGTATAACCTCTCATTTCGAAGCTCTTTAGATGAATTATAGTATGTGAATTTCAATTTAAGTAAAATATAAAAGCATTATAGTTTATTGAAACAAAAATAAGGTGATTAATATACCTTTAATTTTAAAACAGTCATAACTTTTTACTCAGATGTCGGATTAAAGCGTATTATATATCAAAACGAAGCTATCGACGAGGAGAATACACATAGATAGTTCGTAAAATGAGAGAGGGGGCACGTATCCCCCTAAGCCCCCCTTTAGCTCCGCCCATGCTTTCAACCATTATAACCCCACCCCCCCCACCCACAACACACACAAAACTAGTATTTTGGATATGACAAAAATTGTTGGAGCTACATGTAATTAAGATGCATGTGTTATCTATATAATATAACACCATTACGATTTATACTATTGTTTGCAGGTGGAAATTGAAAATCAAGAAAACATAGATCCATAATAAGAAATCTATTCACCTATCTTTTTGAGAAAGTAGTAGAAGCACTTGCAGAAAAAAAAGAATGCCTGGAGAGAAAATCAGTTCAGAAAAAAGAAACTAAAATATTTGAAGAACTAGAAAAGCTGAGGCAATCTGCTTATCACTCACCTCAGCAACTAGTGGAATGTGATGGTATGTTCTCATAAAGTTTGCAATGAGATCCCAAAACCATCTATTCCCGGCTGGAGGCTCAAATGAGATGACTGAAAGTTCTTTTAAAACATTAGCAAGATAAGCCAGAAATGGAATCTTTTAATCAGCAACAACATCAACTTCAAAATATAAGTCCAGAGAGTTGTTGATATCCTTATAACCATTGTTCAAAAACTCAAAAATTGTCTTGACCTGTCAATATGATTGAACTTCAAAATGTCAGATGTTATAATTGAACTTCCAGTCAATCATGTTGACTCTGAAATTGAAGGGGCCATGATAGATGATCTTCACCTGATTAGGCTAGCGAAGTTGACAGCTAAAAACTGATAAAGCATGCGAGATACTACCGCCAGCCTTCCCATAAGCCCACGCTGTTCGGGCACAAATTGGTTGATCTCCAGTAAGCCCCATAAAAAACTCAAAACGATGTAGGCTGTTTTTCTCAATTTCAACAAGAGCGGAGATATCTGTGTCAGCAGCCTGTAAATAGCAATCAATTCAAGTTTCAGAAAGATATTTTGCTATTTTTGCATAACCACTTCACAATTATACTTTCCTGAATAACTTTAGTCTGCCAAATTTTGTTAACATGGAACCCACGACGCTTAAACAAGCGCTTGTAGACAGCTTGTCCTGGACGGCCTCCCATATTAAAAATCATTATACCAGCAGGGTTTATTACAAAAATTCCTTCCTCAACCGCCCTTGCAATTAGTCCTAATCCAAATTGATCTTCAACAAAACCCTATGGCACAAGAAACAAATTAAAAGACTAGAAAGGATGGCAAGAGGGAGGACAGAGAGAGACACTGAATGTCTTTGTAGCAACAGTACAAGCTTATATGACCATAATGCCAGAATATCAAGAAATAAGGACTAGGATTTTTAATTTTACTTACCTGAAGAGCACAGTAGTTGCTGAGTGAATATAGGAACTCTTCACTTGCGTTTTCTGTTATCATCTTGGACATTGCATCTGGATTTGGATTAAGGATCTGAAACAGACACATTGAGAAGGAAAGGAATTTCAAGTTTAGCAACAGACGACAATCTCAACCTGAAAACAGTGGAATAGGAAAGGTAACATCAAAATAATATCACTTCACCTGTGGTATGCACCCAACAATTCTTTCCAACGTGATTTTATTATCTTTACAATAACCCAGGAGATTAGACTCATAAAACTCCACTCTGTCCAGCAAGGTTTTGTTTTCTCCATCATAGATGGGTTGACCATTCTCATCCAAAGCATTCAAATATAAGTTGATACAGGAAACCTTTATTGCTCTTGGATTTATATCAAGGCCATACACCTGTTGACAAACATCTCTAATAAGTCGAAACATTCAGAACATTTAATAAGAGTACATGCAATTTTGTGAATGGGATGGATGGTAATCCTATATTTGAAGTTAGCCTCAACTAAGCTACTGTCAAAAATCTAGCCAATAGCCAGAGGAAAAGCAGCATGGAAGAAATGGCATAAAGCACAATAAGAACATGAGTTAATATGGATTAGATGTTTTTTTAAAACCTTCAAAGGGGACCATTTCTCAGCAATTGCAATGGTTATCCAACCATTTCCACAACCAAGCTCGGAAACCGTCTTATCCTTGAAGATAGACTCAGGATGCCTGTTTAAGCCTTCATAAAAGGTGAATGTGAACAAACTAATACAAAAGCAACAGCGCAAAAGACTGAATCAGTTTGAAGTACAGTATCACTCTAATCTGTCTAGGAAAACATGTTGTAGTAATGAAACATACGGAGTAAACAAGAAGAAATCAAGAGTTCAGAGCAAAGACAAACATGTACTGTAGATTCATTAAAGAACACCGAGTCATACATAAAAAAATCACAGTCAAATAAGAAAGGACGTTTTCATCATCATTTCACTTTTCAACAACTTGATCCTGTATTTCCATGTCAAATTTCCTTTTAAAGTTCACAAAATCCGAAAAGAGACAGTCACGGAAAATCGAACAAAATCCATCCATTAGGCCGTATGGCCCGTATCGAGTTCGAGAGTGAGAGACAGCAATAAGAACAAGCATGTATACCTTTGAATTGCTCGAGATAGATCTGTCCTGGATACGGAAATGGTAGGTGGAGAAGCAATCATCGGAAGCCTGAGCGGAATCAAAGCGTTTCTAGAGATGAGAGAGGAAGACTCTGGCTTGTGCTCTAGTGCTGGGATCTTCGAGCTTCTCCAACACCGACCTGAGCGCAGCGTAAGCTGCGTCGCCGGAGTGCCGGCATTTCTGCAAGAAATCGTCGATTGATTCCATCTCCCTCGATTATCTCCGGGAAGAAAACCAGTAGCAGCGAAAACAGTATCAGCAGCGCGAAAAAGCACCGCCAACCATCAAAGATTGATGACGATGGAGGCGTGCTGGGAAAGCAAAATAGAGTGGGAGAAGCTGGCAAATGGAGATTGAAGACAATTCAACCCAAAACTGGGCGGGCCTAAAGCCGAATACTAACTACGGCCCAACACCGAGCCCAATTCTAAACTATAAAATGCAACTTAATGAATTATTCAGAAGATAGAGTTGAAACTAGTTTAGTACCCGCACTTTTGTGCGGTCTTTTTTAATAATAATATATGTGACATTAAAAAATTTGTTAAAATATTTGTAATTAAATCTTAAATCATAACTACCACGCTTAAAAAGTATCTACATATATTTTCATTCATCTAATATTTGTTAATTATTATATCAATTTAAATATGAGAATCAAAGAAAAAGAAATTAATTTATATATTATACGTACATAATCATGATATAAATATAATATTATAGTATAACAAACAATCTTGATGTATGAAAATATATGTAGATATTTTTTTAACAAATTAATGTGTAAACGTCCAAATTTTGTTTTAGGCTATAATGTATATTTGTTTTAATTTATTAATACTTCGTAAGTATATTATTAATTGCCTACAAATAAAAAGAGATAAAATATAATATATTCATATGGAACAAAATTTGGTAAAATTGTGTAAAAAATCAATCAATATCTAATGAAATTGTGTAAAATATTATCTTAAGTATATATTATTATATTGATTAAATAATTGGATGCAAATTGGGTAAAATCTTATCTTTCGTATGTATTGCTATATTATACTATTGATTAAATAGAGTTGGATTAATTTTTCATAAAAAGATATATTTAGATTATATAGTTATATATTATTTCTGAACATAAAAAAAATATAATTGCATAATTGGATATGAATTTATAATTACATATCTCATAGGAAATTATAATATTGATTATCTAGAGTTAGATTATTTTTTGATTGGTTAAAATTACTACGACTTCTTCTTATTATATAATAGATAATAGATTCATGTGTACGTGGATAATATATGACCATTTGAAACGAAAATTCAAAGAAAAAGAGATATAAGTTACGCAAATTAGATCAATGAATCAACACAAACACATACTTGACAAAATTATGAAGAAAAGTATCTAGCAAATAATCAAATTGGAACGGAATTTAAACTAAACAACCAAGTAATCATACATTATTATTCACATCCACAATCAAGACAAATAAATATAAGAGAAAAATTAAGAGACTCTAATTTAGAGAATCCAAGCCAAATAAAAATAGATTACCTCGCAGTGAAAAGGGTGTTGGTGTTGTCAACTTCGAATATCCGGTTCACTACATGGATCCTTCAAGCTTATATTTGCATGTAGATCGAAGGTTGGGGGAATAAATCGGCACCAAAGGACTATCCCAATACTCGTTCTCTTTGTTGGTGTTCTCTGTTTTCAAGTACTCAATCCATCGACCTCTACATTGTCACCTCTCAACTAAGATTTGTCAAGTGACTTACACTTGCTTCTATATACTACGTGGTATTGCACCAAGCTCTAAACCACCGTATTACATTAAATCGAATACTAATTAGGAAATCACGAAGCAAATAAAAGTATTAATAGGGCAAAACAATGAAAAACTTGAGAGGACAGTGGCCACTGCCATCTTGAGATTGCAATTGTGTTTTTGAATTGTAAAACGTACAAAAAACAATTTAGAGAGCATTAATTACCATCATTTTCATCAACTTTGTCAATGGGTGATATATATCAATCATAAAAATAAAAAAGTGAGAAAAGAAAAGAAGAAAATAGATTATATAGAAAGTGATGGCGTGTAGAGAAAGCTAAAATCCTAAAAATCCGAACAGATAAACTCATATTTATTTATTTATATTAAAAAATAAATATAATTTTATTTTAATTTTAACTAATGAATATCTAAACTAAGCAATTGCCATAATATCGAGAATATCTCAACCGATTCGTATTATAAGGAATTAAAAGAAAATCCAATTATACAAAATAACTTAATTAATTATTACATAACTAAAAAATCCTACATTATCGAGAATATCTCAACTGACTCGTATTATAAGAAATTAAAAGAAAATCTGACTTAATTAATTATTACGTAACTAAAAAATCCTACATTATTGAGAATATCTTAACCGATTCGTATTATAAGGAATTAAAATAAAATCCGATTATACAAAATAAATAAATTAATTATTATGTAACTAAAAAATCCTACATTATCGAGAATATCTTAACCGACTTTTATTATAAGGAATCAAAAGAAAATTCGATTATACAAAATAACTTAAATCAATTATTACGTAACTAAAAAATCATACATTATCGAGAATATCTCAACTGATTCGTATTATAAGGAATTAAAGAAAATACAAATATACAAAATAACTTAATTAATTATTAAATAACCAAAAAGACCTACATTAAAGGAGAAGCCGCCACATGGCTTAGGCGACTTCTCCTATTATAATATTGATGAAACAAAAGACACAGTGACGATTTGCAAAAAGTTTCCGTTCGAAACTTATTTTTGATCAGGAAAAGCTCCCTTTCAGAAAACCCTAGTCGCCATCCCCTTGTAGCCTTTTCACCACCATCTCCGATTGCCTTCCCGACCGGCCAAGACCCACACCACCAGCTACTCCAGCTTTACCTGCTCAACCCACAAAACAAATACCCTAGCCCACAATTCCTCCCAAACAAAACCGTCCCTAAAACTCATCCCTAATCTTTCTCCTTCCGCCGCCCCTGCTTCGGCCGCCGGCGCCGCTTCTAGTGGATCTCCGCTCCATTAGCCTGTGGAGCAACCTCAAACGCACCCATCTCCCTCCTCGTCAACCCACCCAGATCTTCCCATGGTGGTCACCAGCAGCGACGGTGGTTTGAGGCGTCTCGACCTCTTGGCCGCTGGTGTCTCCCCTTGCATCGGCGACCTCTTCCTCACAGATTCACAAAATCACAAACCTAGCAGCCGTTACCATCGCACCACTCAATCATGGCCTTTTCCGCTCTTCAGATATAACCCCCTTCTTAAACAAAATCAGTCCCGCATATCTAACTCTAAGAGAGGGGAAGAAGAAGACCTTAGATTCATTCCTTACAAATCCAGAAAAAAAGTGAGGAAAAGAGGGAAAAACTGGAAGAGAGGATGGCAAATCGGGAACCGGTGCTTCTCCTTCCTCGTGTACCTCCGGTGGCGGTGTCCTCTGAATATGCGGTTATGATATTGATTGGTTGAGATTATCATGATTGATGTTGAGGATTGCCATATGAGAGGTGGTTGATGATGTTATGAGTTGATTTACTTTTGTTCATGTTGAGTTATGAATGATGAAGGAATGATTTTGGAACCTAGGAAGAGAATATGGGATTAGCCCTTAGAGGTGGATGACTCCACCTCCTACCTTCTGAATTTGATTGATTGGTATTCGAGAAGCTGGTTTGGTTCTGGGAGATTTTGATGAAACCTTGATTTGAAAGAATTTGACTTGTTTAGTGTAAAGCTGCTTGATTAAACATTGGATTTGAAGCTTTTGAACGGTTTTGAAAAGGGCTGACTTGGGGTTTTAAAGGAGTTGAGAATTTCAATGATTTAGATGACAATCCTTTCATTTACAAACGCTTTGAGGATTTACGAACTGGATTTACATTATGACGTCTCACGAAGTGGATACAAGCATTGTATAGGGGCGCTTATAGATTGCTTGCTAAGACCTAGTCGGGCGCTATAATGCTTTTAGAGTTGTGACACTTCCAAAAAGCCGAAGCGAGGATGTGATAGGGGCGCTTATTACACACTCGACAAGGCCCATTTGGAGATGTCACGACCGTGACCAGGATGTGTGAGAATCCCGGAAGACGCAACCGAGATGATTACATGATCCTTGGACATGGTCCTCGGACTCGCCGATTTCAAACTCCTTTCCATTGTTTTAAATGATTTTAGTCTCGGGGACGAGACTTGTTTTTAGAGGTGGATAAATGTAAAGACCGAGTATATTTATATATTATGATTATTTCAATTAAATAAATTATTATTAAATTCAATTTGTAAATGTGAGAAAACCCGTCCTCGAGCGTAAATTTTGATTTTAAAATCCTTCCGGCATCTATTTAAATTTAGGACTTTGATGGATTTTGATTTTCGATTTCAAGATCGAGCATTAATAAAATTTATTTGAGCTACGAGTATTGATTGAAATTTAATTAATTTTCGATTATCTTGAAATTTGATCGAACTTTGATTTATTAAAATTGATTTAGTCGGGATTCGATCGGGCGAGCGGGATTCGGGTCTATTCCGCTAATTCGAATTTCTGTTGTGAGGACCACTCCTATTTTATTTTATTTTTCTTTTCTCTCTCTCTCTCTCTCCTGCGGTCCCCCTTCCTCACCTCTGCAATTCACCAGCCCTTTTGTTGTCGTCTACCTACAACCCTCATCACAAACCTCCCTCTCCCCTTTCAATTGCCTCTGCACCCCTCCCCTCCCTCTTTCTGTTACAAACCCAGACGCCTCACCCCATCCTCCATCTCCTCCCTCTCTCTTCCAATCCTCTTATCTTCAAACCCACACTTCTACCTCCATTTTCTTCTCCTCTGTTTTCCCGGAGCACCAACAACACCACCACCTCTTCCTTGTCGCCAGCAGCACCCCAAAACCACCACCTTTCCCTGTGCTGGAGCCCTTGTCATCGAACCACCACCACCACAGCCCTCCCCCCCTTGTTTCCCCTGTTTCCATCAAACAACAGTAGCACTTCCCTCCGATTCCGAGCAGCTGCATCTCTCCGCCACCACCACCATTTCCGTCATTGAAGGAACCCCGCTGCACCACCATCTCCACCCCTCCTGTCTCCGGCCACCAGCAGCCACTGGAGTGCAAGCCGCGCCTCCCCTGTACGAAGCTCCAAGACGCCGAGCGCCCTCGTCCCTCCTCCTCTCCGCTTCCTTTGCCCGGATTCAGAGCTTGGTCGGAGCAAGCTTTCCCTCCGTCGATTTCAGCCGGAGAGCCGCCCTCGGAGCCCTCGGAGTCGGAATCTCGAGCTCACGGTAATCTCTCTTCCTCCCTCCTTCTTCTCACGTCGCTTTGCTCTCTTGGGGTTGAGTGTGGTCGGAATCCTATTGCTAGTGCCTCGGTAAATCCTCGAGCCAAACGGGACCCCATGGCCTGAGCCTTCCCTCTCTCTTACCTCCATTTCTGGCCGTCGAGCTCTGTGCTGAAGGCAGGGGAGGAAGACGACCCTTTTCTTATCTCTTGGGTTGGGCCGAGTCAGACGCCTCTCTCCGGGTTATATCATTTGTATCCGGATCCCCCCCTCCCTTTTCTTGTTGTATCCGGATAGGGTGCGGGTTTTGGGTTTGGATCGGATCCGGGTCCTTCTTTTCTTTCTCTTCTTTGAGCTGAGATCATGGGCCGGGTCTGGGTCTCCTTTAGGGTTGGGCTGTATTCTATTTCTGTTTTGGATATATATATATATTGGGCTATAAACATATGGGGGTTTTTGTTTTTAATTATTATTTCGGTGATGTTATATATATGTGTGTATATGTTATATGTTTTATTTTTCTGATTTTGGAAAATGATTATATATTTATATGTTCTAAAATTATTAATATTTATATTTAAAAAGGTTTTAAAAGTGATATTAAGTGATATGGAGTTATAAATATATTTTGGTTGTTTTAAGAATATATGGATAGTAAGTGTAAATTATTTGAATATTAATATTACTTTGGGATTGATTGTAATTATAAACTTTGGAAAATCTATCGTCATATATTATTTATTGTTTCAAAATAATAGTGTTCATTGGATTATTTGATTGATGCATTTCATGAGGATTTAAACATGCGAGTTAGGAACTTTAAAGCGAATTGTTGGTTTTGAATTATAAATATGATTGTGAGCATAGAATTATTTTGATGGTTTAATATTGGAACTTATTTTATGTTTTTGAAATAAGAAACATGCCGGAATTATTTTATAACATGATTTTGGGAAATTGACTTTAAGGCTTAAATGTTTAATGTCGGAATTTGGCCAAGTATGATTTGAGAAAGTATTTTGAATATGAGTTGACTTAATTGGGATTTATGAGTTTGAAATTTTGGTTGGTATGATTTTATCAATGGGTTTAATTGAAGAATGATTTTAGTCGATTTGATCGTATCGGGAAGATTTTGGGAAAACGGTTTTACTATCTGTCGGTTTTGAGAATGTTGAGAACTTGGGTTCGTGTGTATGAATGTTGGTCTGGTAGCTTATGGAAATGGCTTGATGATAGGTGTGTATTGCTTTTGGATTGCTTTGGACTTGCATTTGGGCCCTTGCTTGTGTTATCTTGCTGTTCTGCATCAACAGGTAAGTATCCTACGAGACTTACTCAGTAACCTGGACCTCCTGCCTGATGTGTCATGTAATGTGTAGTTTTGTTGCATATTAAAGCATGCCATGTAGTATCATGCTATGATTGCATTGAACTGAGCATGTGTTTACTTTGTGTGTTTGAAACAGAACGGCCGTTATCTGTGATAGTCCTAGAGTCTTTGCTAGGGTCATAGGGTAGCCCAGCCCCATCGGGTGCCCTGAGTCTATCGAGTCGAGATGAGCATGATGATAGCCCAGCACCATCGGGCATGTTTACTTTATATTTAATTTATGTTATGATGATGATACCGTGGGTGAGTGCACCACCACGAGGATATGCTATGCTATAGCAACGAACTGGCTAGTCTCTACACTAACGGGAATGGGTGCAGAGGTAGGAGAGGGATATGCCACTTGGCATTGTCTTGGGCCCTTTTACAGTTCTTTTCCGCATATTACATATACTAGGGGCATGATAGTGTGATTTAAATCTTGTACCGCATTAGTCATCTTTTATTTAGGCATAGGCATGTTATGTGGCCTCAGCGCGGTCAAAGGACCCGCAGGCGATCACCAGGCCTGACTTCGTGGATAGTGTTAGGTACCGCTCTTGTTGCTCCTTGCTTCTGTGACGTGGAAATCTTTTGGCGAATCGAAGAATCCGGCTAATATATTCTAACTTGACAAATGGCAATCACCCACTTTGTTTTGGTTTTGACCCGGATCTGCCGTGGCTTTTGTATCTAGACCGTACTTCCGCTTTATTTTCGTTTAAATTGTATTTCTGAGACTTCGATTGACTAGAGGTTTGAAACCTCGACCCGTACCTGAATTGCAACATCCGAACGAAGGTATCCGACATTCGAAACGTATCCCGGATATTTATATCCGGGCCGTTACAATTATATGTTATGAGTGCAACAATTTATATATTGACTAGGGTTGTTATTCGCGTCAAACAAGTCTAGTATTGCTTGGTTATATTTAGCTCGTTTAGAAACGAGTCGAGCTCGAGTCGAACCTATATTTGAACTCGAGCTCATACTCGGCTTGTTTAGTAAATGAACGAGCTTAAGCTGAGTTTTTTTTCCAAGTATTATGTAACCTTACTTGCTCATGACATAGTAACTTAAAAGAAAATTTGTAAATTTCAAAAATTCGTGTTATTTGAGTTTCAATCGAGTCAAGTCGAGCTTTGAATCGAGCATAAAAATGTGCTCAGAATAAGCTCATTTTGTAAATGATGCTCGAGTCGAGCTTTTATTGAGCAAAACTAGAGCCAAGCTGTAGCTATTCAGCTCATAAAACAACCATAATCCTCACTTAATGTTTATTATACTGCGTTTCCTATACTTATTTAGTTAAATTTTTTTCGGATATTTCATTTATATATATATTTCTTTTTTTAGGTGCGAAAAAAATGATAACGTTTTATCATAAATCGATGACATTTTATCTTAAAATAACATAATTTATTATCATATTATATATAATTCTTTATGCCAATTTAATCCCAAATTATATCGCATGTACAATTGTGCCCCCCTTCGAAATTTTTCTGGCTCCGCCACTGCACACACTGGAAATCCCTTTTATTGTAACTTATCCTTGCTCATTTTTCATATAAACTAGTTGGAGTTGTGCACCCACTCCTTTTAATTTTGATTAATAACGTTTTTTTAATAAGGAAAATTTTCGGTTAACAATTAGGAATCTTACGTTGTTAGAGTGCATCTTGTCAGATGAGATCGAGTAAACCTGGATGGTTTTAGATTTGGACCAAATCGCCATGATAACTGAGGTACGTAACTATGCGATCTTAAGACCATCCACAATGGTTGTGTGTAAATGTGCAAATTTGTATATTTTTGACATTATTTAACTTCATTGGTTGTTTTGGGTGTGTGCAAATGTACACATTTGAGCATGTAATGTGCAAATTTGAGCACACCACCTCCCCTGTAAAGACTCGGAATTTTAAAAATATTATTTTCTAAATTAAAATTTAATTTTTGATTTAATATTGATTAGTTTTGATTTAATTTCTAAGATTTCGAAATTTTTTTTGAAAATTTCCGTCCTCGAGCAAGTGAAGACGAATTTCGGCATAAATTTGTTATTTAAATTAGAAAACGAATTCATTACGCTCTATTATACCGAGACTTGAAAATATTTGTCGAATTTCATTATTTTGAATTTGAAAGTTTAATTTTAATTGAGTCGGGTTTCGTTATTTAATTTAGATTCGATTAGTTATCTTAAATCATGTTGGGTTAAGGTCAGAAAGCGGGTTTCAGTATTTATTTTCGGGTATATAAGTTAACTTTCTTCATAATTAATACCCTAGCCACCCTAAAACCCCCTAACACTAGCTAGCTAGTTAAACACCCTTTTTCCATACAATCACCCCCATCAGCTGTCTTCACCCGACACTACTGTACACCACCCTCGCATCCATCCCTCCCTTTTATTTTTCAACTTCCTCTGTACAAGGCTACCTCCTCTCCCATTGTCAACAGCAGCACCACACTCCTATCTCCCCTCTTTATCCAATTTGAACCCAAACACACCCTCTCCCTCTTCACTCCCTTTTTCTTCAAACAAGCACCCAAAGCCTCTTATTTTCCACCTAATTGAACCACCACACTCCACCTTCTTCCCTCCTCCGATTCAAGCAGTAGTCTGAGCACCGGTAATCACCTCCTCTGAAGTCAAACGAGCTGAGCATTAGCCCGAAGCTAGCACCAAGTTCTTCCTTCACCTTTCCTCTATTCCTTTTTCTGATCACATCACGGCTTACCCTGAGGCTCCTACCTCATCGACGCAGTGGATTGAGCCTTCGACAAGCTCCGACAAAGCTCCGAAGTCGCGAACATATCGGTGAGCATTTGAACATCCTTCCTTTTATTTGGTTTGTTTCGATTCATTTTCTTGTCCTCGAGTGGTCTGGGGGTGTGTGAGAGCCGAGTGTGGAGGGGTTGGGCGAGCTCGAGAGCTCCGGCGTGCTCGAGAACGGCGAGATCCGGCGTGGCTTCATGGGCGTGAGTGGGAGCAGCGAGCGGGCGGGCTAGTGGGTGTGGTGAGAGCGAAGGGCGCGGGAGCCGGAGCAGGGCGAGACGAGAGGTCGAGGCGGAGCTGGGAGCGGTGAAGGCTGGGCGAGCGCTGAGCTAGGTGAGGGACGGGATCCGGACGTCTGAAGGTTGAAGACGAGATGACATGGCGAGTGGGGCCCGCCCGGGATCTGTTTTTTTAAGAGATGTGGGCTCCACTTTTTTTTTATTATTTTGATTGTCAAATACCGAAAATCTGAAATGGAAGAAAATATTGGATTTTGGCTGGGAAGTGGATCTGGGCCGGTTTGGATTTAAACAAACTTGGGGTTGGGTCTCGGCAAGTGGATCCGGGTTTGGGCTGTGGATATGGGCCGGTTGGGTTATGTGAAATTGTTTTAATACTTTTATCAACTTATTTTAGTTATTATTTCCTTGCTTATATAAGTATTTATTTATTATTAAATTATTCTGATTATTTTGTTTATTTATTTATTTACTACTTATTATAAGTTATTCAAATTCTGATTTATTGGGTATTCATTTAATTATGTATTGTTTAATGTCAATATTATTACTTAATTGCCTATTGATTTATTGTTTACTTATTTCTTAACTAATTTATTTAGTTATATTTTTTTGAATTAATTATTCATTTATTTAATCTGATCGATGAGAATTACTTATGAAAATAATTTAATTGTTAAGTATTGTTATTTTAAATGGTTAGTTTTGGAACATGTAGATTATTGAAATATTTGGCAAAAGTCGAAAATTATTAAAACTTTAAGATTAAGGTTTTGGAAATTTGTAACTTATGCCAGATTATTTTAATAAAATAATATTATAGATCGAGTTGGTTTAAGGGAAAATGTTTTAATATCGGGATTTGGCTAAGTATTATTTTAGCATCACTTGCTTTAAATAGCGGCTTGTCTTTATTTGGGAACAAATAGCTTTTGGAAACTTGACTCCGGTTTATTTGGATTGGATTTGGTGAATTGAGTGTAAACCTTACTTTTGAATTATGTGAGTTATAGCATGATTTTTATATGAGTTACAACATGATTGATACATGGAATTATTTGAGAATTTATATGTTATGAGATATGAGTAAATGTTGATTGAAGGCATGATTTGATATTTTGGAATTTTGAGTTGATTTATGGAAATGATTATGGAGAGTGATGAAATGATATATGGAATGTTATATCATGATATATTATGAAAATATATGAGACATGATGAGATGAGATGAGATAAGATGTTGAGTCGAGATGATGTTGATGATGATGAAAATGTGCCTAATTTATGGAAAGAGATATTTGACTTATGTGATTTATCTGAATGGCTATTATGTGTGTAGACTTAGACTTATGCATAATATGTATTGCTTACTAGGTGATATATGACCTGTTGGATCTGCTTGCTTATATTGCTGTTCTTGCTTTTGGATTCTGCGCTTCTCCAGGTAAGTTCTTTGAACTTACTCATGATGGGCGCTTTATGCACTGGGTGTTATATAGTAGGCTAGTGTTCAAGCACCATACGACTTAGAATCAAGCTTAGGATCTAAAACGGAAACCATATGACTTGCTATCTGTCTTTGGTAGAAAACGGCCGTTATAGGTGTTTATTTATTGAGACCTTTTTCTTTATTCTTGTCATCCTACTTGGTGCTTATTATAGAAAGTTGCTTGCACTCGATGATGCGGTAGGCTTTTGGTATAGAAAGTTGCCTGCACTCTGTAAAGATCCGAAATTTTCAAATATTATTTTATGAATTATGATTTAATTAAAATTCTGAGATGCCGAAAATTTTGAACAAAAAATATATATATATATATATATATATATAATATATATACTTTCATAATTTTTATTTATTTATTTATTTATTCTATTAATACAAAGATTGATATTCTGGAGCTTTTAATTTAAATAAAATTTATGGGGATGAATTCTATAATTTTATAGGGGTATAATTTTTATAAATCTGAAAAACCGGATCATTTCTATAAATTCTCCTAAACTAACCCTAAACTACCCATATGAATACACCCTATCTGGTGTTGTAGTTCATCAGCCGCCGTCTGCCTCTCTCTCTCTCTTCTTCACTCTCTTCCTCCCTGAGCCTTATCTCCAAAACAAAATCAGATCTGCAGGAGGGTTAGTCGAAACTCCCATGGCCGCTTGCACCTCTCGAGCTCGCCTCCCATGGCTACCCTCCTCCTTCTCGGTTTCCTTCGGTCAGATCTGAAGAAATCAAAGCTCCCATGGCTTCCTCCCACTCGACGTCGATCTCTCTCATCTACCTCTCGCCCTCCGACCCTCCTGCTATGTCCTCCCGGGTTGGATCCCGAGCCGCCGGAGCCCCAACCTCGTCGACTTCACCCGTCATGGCACTCATTGCCACCACCGGAAGCTGACCCCGAGGTTCCTAAAGGTCGATTTCGTCTCTCTCCCGGGTCGAAGCTGAAGAACCGACGCCTATCCTCCCCCCTTTTATGTCGTCCCCGCCGTGATTCCCCACCGCCGAACACTCCTTCAAGTCGGGGCCGTGAATCCGGCAACGAAAATGAATGCAGAGGCGGCAGGAGCTTCGATAGCGAGGAAGAAGACCGGGGATGGCCTGGCCTTGAGATCTGTCGTCGTCCGTCCCTTGCCGGTCGACCCCACCCTCTTCCGACTAGGCCAGCGATTCCGATTCCGATGTTGAAACCAATGAGCCCAGCAGCAGCACTCCCCTAAGTCATTACGGGTCTTGTCTCCGCCCACACCATGAAAACCTCCTCTCGATCGATCCATGTCGGGAAGGGTATAATCTCTTAAGCTTTGATTCTTAGTTGGGTACCTTGGTTGATCTTAATTTGAGTTTGGATTTGGTTTCAAATGAGTTGAGTACATGTTGTGAAACTGTTTTGGATATAATGAAATAGTTTGCTTGATTGTTATGTTCATTTTAGTTTAACTCCATTAAAAGTTTAATCGAATAAAATAAAATAAGATTAGTTTAGTGTATGTGATTTTTGGTGAAGCGGTTAAATAGGAATCATTGGCTATGATTATACACTTGCCTTCCCCTTTGGATGTGAATGCTTTTATGATTCTCTATAGTGACTTGAAAGCGGTAGTTTTAAAATCCCTAGGGGGTTTTAAGGATCTCTTGAAATAAATAGAATTTGTTTTACTCTTATAGAAACTACCTAATAGTATAACTAACTTGTTTAGGTGGCTTTGCCTAAGTTACTAAGATGAAAGGGATATAGGATTTGTTGTATAGATGTTAGTAAGATTGACTTCAATTATTAAAAGGATATGAGAGATGTCTCGAGAACTTATTATCTTATAAGTATTATGGTACTTTAGGAGTTTGACCTTGTCTGAATGGCTTAGTTATAATTGACCTTATAAAGAGTGTTCAAGAATGTTGATTTATCCTTGTTTACTTTCGAATACGGATGAATATGTGATCCTTGAATAAGCAACTTTATAAATGAGACCTTGTTGACTCTCTTTGAGATTCTTAGAGTTTATGGTTTAACTTGAGTAAATGATTAAGAATCTCGAGCTTCGTTTTAAGTATGAACGTTTTAGAGTTCTATTTCAACATGGATTTATAAATGATATCTTAGATGCCAACTTATCTTACTCCCCTCATTGGACTTGTTACAATGATGAACTTGATTGTGGTGTCTTATTAGTTGGACCTCCCTGAAGTGGTTTTCCATAAGTAAACTTATTTAGGGTTGCTCTCTGACTATGAAAGAATCCTTGAGAAGTGAATCGATAAATGAGATCTTGCTTGAGTTCTGTTAAGGTTTTGGGGTAAAGGAAGGTATATGAGTAGTGTTTAAATTGTGATCCTTAGAATAATAGTGTTATGACTCTATAACTCTTAATTAAGTGGGATATGAAAATACAGGTGATATTAATTGGTTTTGGGGAGAATGCCAGATTACCTGAATAAAATAGTACTTAGTCTTGTGTTGACTGGGAAGTTTGCTTGTGTGTTGATTAAATATGTATTGATGAATTATTCCTTGCTTATTACCTGCTAGTGTGATTGGATGATTCTCTGGTGGCTTACTTGCTGATGGATGATTCTTTTAGTGGCTTGTTTGCTGGCTAATTGGATGTGAAGACTCCAGGTAAGTCCTCCGGGGCTTGCTCAAGTGATTGGACCTCATGCCTGATGTGTTATATAGTATGTAGGTGTTGCATATGCATAAAAGCATGTCATATAGTATCATGTTTAGGACTTGTACTTATGAATGAGCATCCCTATTCTTTATGCGTTTGAAACAGAACGGCCGTTATCTGTGCTAGTCCTAGAGTCTTTGCTAGGGTCATAGGGTAGCCCAGCCCCATCGGGTGCCCTGAGTCTATCGAGTCGATATGAGCATGATATGATTAGCCCAGCACCATCGGGCAAGAGATGAGATGATATGATATGATTAGCCCAGCACCATCGGGCAAGAGATGAGATGACATAATATGATATGATATGATGATGCCGTGGTGAGTGCACCACCACGAGGAAATTGCTATGCTATAGCACCGAACTGGCCAGTCTCTGCACTAACGGGAAGGGGTGCAGAGGTAGGAGAGGAATATGCCACTTGGCATTGTCTTGGGCCCTTTACAGTTCTTTTCTGCATATTATATATCTACTAGGGGCATGATAGTGTGATTTAAATCTTGTACTACATTAGTCATCCTTTATTCTAGGTATAGGCGTATTATATGACCTCAGCGAGGACTTCCGGTCCCGCATGAGTGGCTCGACCTTGACTTGTGGTATAGTTTCAGGTACCCGCTCCCTTTTGCTTGCTGATTTGCTTCTATGGCGGGGTTTTCTCACGGGACGAGAGTGTTAAGAAGACTTCACCTATCGTAGCTTGACTTTACAAATGTTTTGGTTAAGGCTGTCATTTCGAAACATGTTGTATTTATATTGATTTAAACTCGTTTTATCTCTTTTGAGTTTTTGACTAGTTGAATTAGGACAGGTTCTCGTTTATCTCTTTTGACTGTCTTGAGGGTTTGAAATCCCCTTTTTCTTCATTAAATTCTTAAGACATAAACAGGGTTATAACTTGAAGTTGATAAATAAGCAGCTCGTACTTGGATTGCAAGATCTGGCAGAGGGATAATTCTTCCCTCTAAACGTAACCCGGATTTATAAGATCTGGGCCGTTACAAAGTTGGTATCAGAGCGAGGTTGTGCAATCCGAGTACAAATGAGTTGCAAAACAATTGGTGATTTTGAGTATTGGAAATAAAATGGCCTAAAGGTTTTCACGAGTTTTGAACGTTTTCAAAGGGCAAAATGAATTTAAAATGGATAACTAAGATAACCACCTTGAGAAGTGAGAATCGGGACTTAATCGGGTAGTAATGGCGATAGCTATCCCTTACGGATATAGATTGAGATTGGTAGAGACCACTAGCTTTATACCTTATGGATGAGCATGAAAGACATAATTAGAATTTTATTTGGGTAATTCGTAATTTGATTTTTGAGATAAGCAAATTTGGGGGAGAAGTTTGGTGACTCATGTGTGTTATTCTTGATGACTTGGTATGATATTTGTTTATATGAGTTTCCCTTGTTATGACATCCGACGTAATTCTTATAACATGCTTTGATCTTGTTATACGCATATAATGTATGGTACTTGACGAGTTGGATTGGACAATTGTTGTTATTCTTGATGCATTTGACTTATACATATTTGTGTGCTACGTATATCACTTATAATGGAAATTGTTGGTGCCTTTTGGCCTTGGTTTGATGAGGACATGAGATGAGAGTATGAGGATTTACACTGTTATGACTGATGTTTTGTATTGGTTAGTGGAAGCTTATGAGCTCAGGCTTGAGAACCTTACTCTAGTTGATGGGAAAAACTTATGGTTTGAGAATTGAGGAGTTATGTTTGTTGATTTGAGAGCCGTGATATTTTGACCATAGGAGTTCATAATGACTTGATATGAAATACTTATGAAACTCAGATTCTTGATGTGAATTGTTGGTTCTTGATTAGCGATAATGTTTTCACAAAGTCAACACAAGTATTTTACAGGGACGCTTGTAAAGTACTTGGTCGAATCTAGTGAGAACATTGTGACGATTTTGTGATACTTGTACAAGTATTTCATGGGGACGCCTATGGAATACTTGTAGGTACCACAAAATGCATCGCTTATGTGCTTACTTGAGATGTTTTGGCATGATATTGTTCTATGATCTATTTAGTGGTATCTTAGATGATGAATTCTAATGATATTGCTCTCTTATGCGAAATTTGTTCAAAAGAGGATCATGTGTGTATAACTCGACTAAAATGCATGTGAATCAATGAATAGACATGAATTGCTTATTCATAAAATAGGATTTATGTGATTGGTATGACATTGTCCCTCCTACCCTCGACGTGTTATCGTTCATATGTTGTGACTTTATGAGATTTTGTGAAGTTATCCCGTGCCCCTCTATCTTGTTTTTATGAACGATGATGGTTAACTATGATGTATCACCTATGTGGCTACTTGTCATCCTATATTTGTCTGACTTGTATAATTGAGAACTTACATGTCTCTTACTCCAATTAGATAAATTGTTGCTTGTTTATTTGGTTAGGGAAGGAGACTTGTACAACTTGGCCTTTTTAGGTTGAAATGATGAATAGATGTAACTTGCTTAGTAATGAAGACAAGAATGATCTCTAAAACGTAGACTTTAAATCTTGATTAAAGGGTTTCCTCCTCTCTAAGGGAAGAGACTCTATATTCAAGCTAACTTGTTAATGGTGAGATTCGTTAAGATAGCAAGTTGACCTATTGATTGACTTCTTTGAATTCTTGGTGAAGTTTTATTTACGATTTTCGAGAACCTCGATAATTTGCCATGATAACTCCTTGTCTCTCTTCAACCCTCTTCTCTTGCCTTGCCGCTCTGGTTTCTTCTAAATTCCTTCCATGTTGGTCACCTATATTCCAAACCTTATGGGTCTAACTTGTTGCGAACTAGTATGTAAGTTAGAGTGTTGATTGTCTTGAGGGAGTACAATACTAAAAAGGGGTCTTGATGAGTGACTCTTAGAAATCTATTGGATGTCATCTTTTGTATCGAGAGTTCCTTTGACGTCTTTGTTCATTTGGGGAAAATTCGTTGAAGGTCTTCTGTATGGTTGGTGTCCACCCAAAAGTATATTGTCCTCCTAGGAAACAACTAGGCTTCTTTTTCAAAAGGGGTTATGGAGTCAGTGAGGATGAGTCGATGTTGCCCTGAGAAACTTCTATTTGGTTATGATTGTAGTCTTGTTTGTGTTTACATGTTGTGGTCTATTATTGTTATATATGTTTGTTCTACTTGCGCCTACGTTGATATGTATACCTACCTTACTGCACTTGATCCATCCATGTCTTATATACCTTATCTTAGGGTCGTACCACACTCCATAGTACTTCTTTTGTGTTTCTCTCACATTATTATATGATTAGTTTGACTTCGGATGTATTGCCATGATAGCCCTGTACATGTATATCACATGTTTATGTACCCGTGCCTTATTTGGTGTTACTAGTGTCATATAGGATTTATGACTTGTGAACTACGTGACCTTATTCTCCATCTATACCATTGTTTGTCACCCTTAATCACATATTCATGATAGTCTTCTCGTTCTTCTTTTGTTATCGCATGTCCTTTTGGATGTTAAGAATGTTAGGTATAATTGAATTAGTATGTCGTGCTTGTCTACCTCATCTGTATCATGCCTTTGTTAATTCTATCGCAGGTTCGTGTTAAACTTGTCATCCTTTTGTATGTTCTCGTCACATGATCATTGATCTTTGTCTGCTTATACTTATTAAATGATGTTGATTTAGCTATGTTATGATTTTATGCCTTATGTGGTTAACGTCTTGTTTAGCTATGTACCTCTTATCATTGTCTCTTCTTAATCTGTGCTATAACTCTATGATTTTCATGCCTTAAGGACCTTACACATCGCATGCCCACACACCATGATAGCTGTATAAAATTATATGATGATCTCTTGACATATACAACGTGTCATCCTCTTATAGTATGCCGCGCTTGGAAAATAGTATCAAATTTTGATGATAGTCACGCTTGAGCATCCATTACTTGATATGACATTGTATTTAGTTACTTGAAATATTCATGCCTTGTTTACATGTATATGTGTATCACGACGTTTCGTGTAACCTTGGGTAGCTACTATTGTCTCATGGTCATATTATTTTCTTTTACATCCCTCTCATGCTCCTGGTGTTTTCACTGATCATTTTGGCTTATTATGTGTTATTATCATGTATGTTGTTCATGCTCCTTATGTGCACTCCTACTGTGTTGTGTGCTACTCTTATGTGATCTCTACTCTCGAATAAAGAATTAATTGGTTTCATGTCCTAATCATAACATTGGTTGATGACGATTACTGCATGACTCATGATAGCTCGACCGTGCCTTTTCTATCTGTATCTTAATTTGGTATGCATATCTCTGTCATTATACTCTATATATATCCATGCTTAGTCATCACCGTTTTAGGTACATCGTTCTCGATTATACTTCACCTATATTCATGTTGTGTGGTTATATAGTTGTTTTGACTGGTTGCGAATCGTCATGTTAGTGATTAGACCATAGCTCTGCATACTTACATCTTGCCATATGTCATTAAATACTAATTGGTAATTAAGTATTTGAGAATATGATTATGTGATTTATTGCATTCTCTATATTATTTATAAGATTACTCTTATGATATGGGTGGTTCGACTTATCGTGTATCATCTTATTTGTTGATAAAGTAGACCTTCATGTACTTACCCCTTGTCAAGTGTTATCGATAATATGTAGAGATTTCGCATCAACGATATGATATGTGATTCATTACACTATTTGCATTATCTGTATGATCACTCTTGTAATAGGGTTTGGGTAGTGTACCTATCTTGCATATTTGTCCTTGTTATATGATTGTATGAAGTTATGAGTGCTTATGCATTTTGAATATTATCAATTGAGAAATCTTGTTATCTTTTGACACCATCATACTCTATTTTGCACGAATAGTACCATGTATAGGCCATAATATTGCACATGCTCACTTTCACCTATTACATGATGTTTTTCTATACTCATTATGCATGAATAGTTTTAAGCCCCGTATGCTTGCGCGTCCACCCCTATAGTTTTAATTGCACTTGCATATCTATGCACCACATTCTGCTTAAGAATTGTTGATATTATACTATCTACCATGTGAGCTTATAGTAGTACGAAATACGTGTTGATGTATGCCTTGGTGACACAAATGCATAAAGCACACACTTTACACTTGTCTTTTGCCAGTTAACTATATGATATTTCTTTCGTGACGTTTAAGACATGTTGATGTTATTCCTTATATGTTATGTTTAGTTTCCTTACACCATAGTGGCATATAGGATTCCCTCACGCATGTATTAAATCAATTTAGTATATTCGGGCAACGGATTGTTAGATCTATCTTGTATATATCCATAAATGTTGAACCTTAATAACAATTCCTAGACATCATAGGTGATACTTCTTTCTTGTGGGGTTTTGATTTGATAGTAGTATGTGCATTGATATTGCTATGATCATGATAGGTTCTTTACCTTGTACTTTCCCACGCGATATGGCACTGAAATCGTATTGCCATTGCCTCTGAGATAGGTCCATGTTAGTGTGCAAAATTACAACGTTGTGTGCTTATGACATGATGATGCGGGACCATCCAAGCTAAGGCCTTACACTCTTGTGAGCTATGCCCTAGCTCAAGAGCCGACGAGGCCTCAAGGAATCAATGCAGCCCAAGCCAACAAGCTAAGGCCTTACACTCTTGTGAGCTATGCCCTAGCTCAAGAACCGACGAGGCCTCAAGGAATCAACGCAGCCCAAGCCACGGACCCTTGTTTGGATTGATGCCGAGGTTGTACCGAGCACATGTGCCTACCTTGCTCCGTGAAGACCGGGTCCAAATACTAGCCGTTGACAGCCTTGCTAAGTGCTCAAGTGGCCAACCATGAAGACCTATTCTTTAGGAGCCATGATTGAAGAAGTCAAGGCCACTTCCTATCTTTTAGGGATTTTATTTGCAATTTCTGAATTTGTTTTAATTTCCATTTAATTTTCTGAATTTCTTGCAATTTTCTGAATTTCTTTTGTTGTCATTTATTTTCAGCCTTTTCTATCTCCATTTAAGGCTATAAATAGCCTCCTAGGCCGGTTGTATTAGGCAACAAACCCATATTTGATTAATGAAAAGCATTGCTTTGCAAACACATTGTTTCTTGAGGATTCAAGAGAGAGACCGAGAGGATTCTTGGTGAATTGACCTTGCTTGGTTTGTCTTGTGTGTGTCGATCTTCGCTAGTTGATTGGTGCTATCAAGCTTTCACGAGCCCCTTTCTTGTGCTCCTAGGATACGTCCTAGGTTGTGTAAGATCGTAGAGATTGGTTAGCTAGTCGTTGGTTTAGGACTTTGTTCAATTGGGATCAAGGGTCTATTCGCTCGTTCTACCTAGACTTTCTCCTGCCCTATCTATCTTTTTCATTACCATTGTCGAGTCCTTTGAGTCTTTGTCGAGTCATTATTGTCTAACTTGTGTTCTTTGTGTTTTTGTGCTTGTTGTCGGAAGATCGGGACATCCACGGCTAATCCCCGTATCAAATTGGTATCAGAGCTTCGGCTACCGACATCAAGTGTCTCATCTCCATTGTCATCATCAAAAAAAAACTCAAAAACTCCATTGGAGTGCAAGGTTTGATCATCTCTTCTTTTGTTTGATTTTTCTTACTATTAGCATTGGTTGTTGTTGGTTTGCTTAGGCATTACCTTCTGCCGACCCCATCACCAATTCATCACCACCATACCGCCACCCTATCACCACCATCAGACCACCATTCGACCACCCTTTCATCACCACCAAGAAAAATCAGATTTTTGGTCTTCTATTTTTGCTATTTTCTGAAATTCAAAGGAAAAGTCAAAAAAAATCCCTACATTTTAGCCATACCATTTCCAGCTCCTATTTTTTAGCCACACTTCCATCCCAACAGCTCTATTAGTTACAAGGTCTCTTTTATTTTCATTTTCAGATTTTTCATTTGTTATTTAATTGCTGAAAGTCAAAAAAAAAAAATCAGACTTCAAAAAAAAAAAAAAAAGAAAGAGAAGTCGACAGTGAAAAAAAAAAGAGAAGAAAGAAAGAAAAAGAATTTAAAAAAAAAAAAAAAATAATCAGATTTGAGTTGCATTGTTGTTGATTGTTCTAAGTGTACAAGAGAAGTGCAAGAGTAAGCATTGCAAGTGAACAAGAGCCATTGTGAGCCAAGAAAGCCTAAACACCATCTTACCATTCAACCTATCCTTAGCCTACCAACAACTATCTTGCTTGTAGTTTGAAGGTTAGACAAGGTTGATTTGATCAAGTTTTGTGCTTAGTCCTTTCTTACCATTTTATTCTTGTCCTTTGTTTCTATTATCTCTTGATCTCACTTTCTTTGATTCATTTCTGAAATTTTCAGCTTGGACCCTTATCATTGATTGTCTAGCTAATCTCTTTTGGTTAGAGGATTTTTGATTGTCCTTTTGACTAGCTTGAGTGATTGACTATCGTAAGACAAATTGCAACAACAAGCATTTCAGCACCAAAGGGAGAGGAGTGCCGAGAGCAAACACTTTTGAGGAAGTTTTTGTTTTGTCTAACCTTAACCTATTTACGTGTTTGTTTGAGTTGTGATGACTATAGGTAACAAATCACCAAGGTCGGAGACTTCCGAGCCCATTTCCCCGGAGTTGTTCAACATGTTGAACAAAATGAACAACAACATCACGACGTTGATGGAAAGGATGGCAGCCCTAGAGGCACGCCCTTCGACGTCCACGGAGATGCCTAGGGCACCCCAAGGCCAGCCTTCGGCTTCCGGACATCACAGCCGCGTTCCACCCCCGGAGCACACCCAAGACAACCGGGAAGATCCTCCTAGAACTCCTATTTATGCACGAAATACTCCACCGGAAGAGAACCCACCTCCTCGTGAGAGGCGTGGTCGTTTTAATCATTTTCGTGATGTGCAGGATGACTTTGAGCCCTATGAACACTTTGAGGGTTTCCAAGAAGAAGAGGATCAATGGGAGCGCCAATCGAGAAGGCATGAACAAGGACCCCGTCCACGGAGGCCCCGAGAGCCCGAGCAAGACGGAGTTGGCAAGGTCAAGGTCACAATCCCACCTTTTGAGGGAAAGTGCGATCCGGACACTTACCTCGAATGGGAGACCAAGATCGAGCACATTTGGAGCTGCCACAACTTCACCGATTACAAGAAGGTACAACTAGCCACCCTTGAATTTAGCGGTTTTGCACTAATATGGTGGGATACCCTTGTGAAGGAAAGGAGAAGAGCCCTAGACGCACCCGTAGCCACGTGGGAACAAATGAAGGCACTCATGAGGGCACGATTCATCCCTCAACACTACGCTAGGGAACTCAAGCAGCGGCTTGAGAACCTCAAGCAAGGTTCCATGAGTGTGGAGGAAGCATTCAATGCCATGCAATTGGCTATGGCAAGGGCAAACGTGGTAGAAGATGAGGAAGACACCAATGCTCGGTTCTTAAGAATCCTACACCCTTACTTGGCTAGAGAAGTTGATTGTTATCCTTATACTTCCGTTATTGATCTTTTACATCTAGCCGTGAAGGTTGATAGGAAGTTAAAGGCAAGAGACCAAGGAGGAGCTAGAGGAGGAAACCGAAGCTCAAGCACGCAGCCCTATGGCCGAGATGCCCTAGCACCAAGGGAGAAGCCTAGTCTCGGTAATGGAGGAGAGCAAGGGAATCGAGGAGGAGTTCAAGCCATATCGAGTGCCAAGCCACCTAGCCCTCTCGGTAACCCTAAAGGAGGTACCCCTAACCCTTCTAATTTGCGAAATAGGGAAGTTGTGTGTTTTAAGTGCCAAGATAGAGGACACATGATGAAAGATTGCCCACATAGGAAAGCTCTCATGGTTGATCACTTAGGCAACACCAATTCTGAAATTGAGCATGAAAATGATGAGTGTTTGCATTTTGATTGTGATCCTATCTTAAATTCCTATGATGATTGTGATGATGAAGGCATTGAGTATGAACATGGTGAAAGTTTGATTGTGAGGAGAGCTTTGCATGTCAATCCAACTCCATGTGATGATAACCAACGAGAGAACTTATTTCATACTAGATGCTTAGTAAAGGGTAAGGTTTGTAATGTCATTATTGATGGTGGAAGTTGTTGTAATCTTGCTAGCACTGAATTGGTTGAAAAACTACAACTTTCCACTATACACCACCCTAGGCCCTATAAATTGCATTGGATGAATGATTGCGGTGCATTAAAAGTGAATAAGCAAGTTAAGGTTTCTTTTAAGCTAGGACATTATGAAGATGATGTTTTGTGTGATATAGTACCTATGCAAGCTTCTCACTTACTTTTTGGTCGTCCATGGCAATTTGATCGAAAAGTCTTACATGATGGTTTCACTAACCGCTATTCCTTTGAGTATAAGGGCAGGAACTTCACTCTAAAGCCAATGACCCCTACTCAAATAGCCGGGGAGTTTGAGAAGAAGGAAAGTGGAGGGTCGGTGCCATCAAAAGTGTTCCTTGCCGCCAAGAGGGAGTTCGTGGACAAGAACTTGGATTCGTGGTCGAATCCTTTCAAAGAAGGGGAGGTTGATGCGGGACCATCCAAGCTAAGGCCTTACACTCTTGTGAGCTATGCCCTAGCTCAAGAGCCGACGAGGCCTCAAGGAATCAATGCAGCCCAAGCCAACAAGCTAAGGCCTTACACTCTTGTGAGCTATGCCCTAGCTCAAGAACCGACGAGGCCTCAAGGAATCAACGCAGCCCAAGCCACGGACCCTTGTTTGGATTGATGCCGAGGTTGTACCGAGCACATGTGCCTACCTTGCTCCGTGAAGACCGGGTCCAAATACTAGCCGTTGACAGCCTTGCTAAGTGCTCAAGTGGCCAACCATGAAGACCTATTCTTTAGGAGCCATGATTGAAGAAGTCAAGGCCACTTCCTATCTTTTAGGGATTTTATTTGCAATTTCTGAATTTGTTTTAATTTCCATTTAATTTTCTGAATTTCTTGCAATTTTCTGAATTTCTTTTGTTGTCATTTATTTTCAGCCTTTTCTATCTCCATTTAAGGCTATAAATAGCCTCCTAGGCCGGTTGTATTAGGCAACAAACCCATATTTGATTAATGAAAAGCATTGCTTTGCAAACACATTGTTTCTTGAGGATTCAAGAGAGAGACCGAGAGGATTCTTGGTGAATTGACCTTGCTTGGTTTGTCTTGTGTGTGTCGATCTTCGCTAGTTGATTGGTGCTATCAAGCTTTCACGAGCCCCTTTCTTGTGCTCCTAGGATACGTCCTAGGTTGTGTAAGATCGTAGAGATTGGTTAGCTAGTCGTTGGTTTAGGACTTTGTTCAATTGGGATCAAGGGTCTATTCGCTCGTTCTACCTAGACTTTCTCCTGCCCTATCTATCTTTTTCATTACCATTGTCGAGTCCTTTGAGTCTTTGTCGAGTCATTATTGTCTAACTTGTGTTCTTTGTGTTTTTGTGCTTGTTGTCGGAAGATCGGGACATCCACGGCTAATCCCCGTATCACATGATGTGTTACATGATGATTTTGAGTGATACGATCGTAACCTTAAGGGTTTCCCATGGGCATCGACGAAATTCTCACGTTTTGTCTCACCAGATACTATCTGAGTCTATATTCGTGTCAAGGGTCAGTCAAATTGTCCTTAACGTCTCTTTCCTTCGGTTATAACTTAGGCCTGGCGTCATCCATGCATAATCCTATATAGTGTGATCAAGAGCGGGTCGTTTAGATTGATGGGAGGCGCGACCTCATTTGAGGATTTAAACATGATTGAGCCTAGCTTGGACATGACCTTAACTCCATGAGCTTGATTGTGCCCTTTCGGGTTGGTGTGGATGTGCGAGTATGATGCTTGTGTTCATTTCCGATTGATAGCAAGGTGTAGGGTTATGTGATTATATGTTCTTTACCGATGATGTGATCTGTCGATAATGAGATTTCATAGTATGATAAATTCTGATAGGTTGATATCTTGACTAGGAAATGTTGAAATCTGATGTGATGATAAATTTTTTTTCTCTATGATGTTAATTTAGATATGTTACTATTTGAGATGATGTTGAGATAGATCATGAGAAATGAATTTAGGAAGTGAATTGTGGGATTAGCCCTTGAAGGTGAATAAACTGCTTCTTGAATCCTTGAAAATCTGGTTGGCTAACATTGGGAGAACTGACTTTTGGTTTCAAAGGCTTCTTCGGTTTTAAAGGGATTTTAGTCTCGAGGACGAGACATGTTTTTAGAGGTGGATGATGTAAAGATCCGAAATTTTAAAATATTATTTTATGAATTATGATTTAATTAAAATTTTGAGATGCCGAAAATTTTGAACAAAATATATATATATATATAATATATATATATACTTTCATAATTTTTATTTATTTATTCTATTAATACAAAGATTGATATTCTAGGGCTTTTAATTTAAATAAAATTTATGGGGATGAATTCTATAATTTTATAGGGGTATAATTTTTATAAATCTGAAAAAGCGGATCATTTCTATAAATTCTCCTAAACTAACCCTAAACTACCCAAAACAAAATCAGATCTGCAGGAGGGTTAGTCGAAGCTCCCATGGCCGCTTGCACCTCTCGAGCTCGCCTCCCATGGCTACCCTCCTCCTTCTCGGTTTCCTTCGGTCAGATCTGAAGAAATCAAAGCTCCCATGGCTTCCTCCCACTCGACGTCGATCTCTCTCATCTACCTCTCGCCCTCCGACCCTCCTGCTATGTCCTCCCGGGTTGGATCCCGAGCCGCCGGAGCCCCAACCTCGTCGACTTCACCCGTCATGGCACTCATTGCCACCACCGGAAGCTGACCCGAGGTTCCTAAAGGTCGATTTCGTCTCTCTCCCGGGTCGAAGCTGAAGAACCGACACCTATCCTCCCCCCTTTTATGTCGTCCCCGCCGTGATTCCCCACCGCCGAACACTCCTTCAAGTCGGGGCCGTGAATCCGGCAACGGAAATGAATGCAGAGGCGGCAGGAGCTTCGATAGCGAGGAAGAAGACCGGGGATGGCCTGGCCTTGAGATCTGTCGTCGTCCGTCCCTTGCCGGTCGACCCCACCCTCTTCCGACTAGGCCAGCGATTCCGATTCCGATGTCGAAACCAATGAGCCCAGCAGCAGCACTCCCCTAAGTCATTACGGGTCTTGTCTCCGCCCACACCATGAAAACCTCCTCTCGATCGATCCATGTCGGGAAGGGTATAATCTCTTAAGCTTTGATTCTTGGTTGGGTACCTTGGTTGATCTTAATTTGAGTTTGGATTTGGTTTCAAATGAGTTGAGTACATGTTGTGAAACTGTTTTGGATATAATGAAATAGTTTGCTTGATTGTTATGTTCATTTTAGTTTAACTCCATTAAAAGGTTAATCGAATAAAATAAAATAAGATTAGTTTAGTGTATGTGATTTTTGGTGAAGCGGTTAAATAGGAATCATTGGCTATGATTATACACTTGCCTTCCCCTTTGGATGTGAATGCTTTTATGATTCTCTATAGTGACTCGAAAGCGGTAGTTTTAAAATCCCTAGGGGGTTTTAAGGATCTCTTGAAATAAATAGAATTTGTTTTACTCTTATAGAAACTACCTAATAGTATAACTAACTTGTTTAGGTGGCTTTGCCTAAGTTACTAAGATGAAAGGGATATAGGATTTGTTGTATAGATGTTAGTAAGATTGACTTCAATTATTAAAAGGATATGAGAGATGTCTCGAGAACTTATTATCTTATAAGTATTATGGTACTTTAGGAGTTTGACCTTGTCTGAATGGCTTAGTTTTAATTGACCTTATAAAGAGTGTTCAAGAATGTTGATTTATCCATGTTTACTTTCGAATACGGATGAATATGTGATCCTTGAATAAGCAACTTTATAAATGAGACCTTGTTGACTCTCTTTGAGATTCTTAGAGTTTATGGTTTAACTTGAGTAAATGATTAAGAATCTCGAGCTTCGTTTTAAGTATGAACGTTTTAGAGTTCTATTTCAACATGGATTTATAAATGATATCTTAGATGCCAACTTATCTTACTCCCGTCATTGGACTTGTTACAATGATGAACTTGATTGTGGTGTCTTATTAGTTGGACCTCCCTGAAGTGGTTTTCCATAAGTAAACTTATTTAGGGTTGCTCTCTGACTATGAAAGAATCCTTGAGAAGTGAATCGATAAATGAGATCTTGCTTGAGTTCTGTTAAGGTTTTGGGGTAAAGGAAGGTATATGAGTAGTGTTTAAATTGTGATCCTTAGAATAATAGTGTTATGACTCTATAACTCTTAATTAAGTGGGATATGAAAATACAGGTGATATTAATCGGTTTTGGGGAGAATGCCAGATTACCTGAATAAAATAGTACTTAGTCTTGTGTTGACTGTGAAGTTTGCTTGTGTGTTGATTAAATATGTATTGATGAATTATTCCTTGCTTATTACCTGCTAGTGTAATTGGATGATTCTCTGGTGGCTTACTTGCTGATGGATGATTCTTTGAGTGGCTTGTTTGCTGGCTAATTGGATGTGAAGACTCCAGGTAAGTCCTCCGGGGCTTGCTCAAGTGATTGGACCTCATGCCTGATGTGTTACATAGTATGTAGGTGTTGCATATGCATAAAAGCATGCCATTTAGTATCATGTTTAGGACTTGTACTTATCTGTGCTAGTCCTAGAGTCTTTGCTAGGGTCATAGGGTAGCCCAGCCCCATCGGGTGCCCTGAGTCTATCGAGTCGATATGAGCATGATATGATTAGCCCAGCACCATCAGGCAAGAGATGAGATGATATGATTAGCCCAGCACCATCGGGCAAGAGATGAGATGACATAATATGATATGATATGATGATGTCGTGGTGAGTGCACCACCACGAGGAAATTGCTATGCTATAGCACCGAACTGGCCAGTCTCTGCACTAACGGGAAGGGGTGCAGAGGTAGGAGAGGGATATGCCACTTGGCATTGTCTTGGGCCCTTTACAGTTCTTTTCTGCATATTATATATCTACTAGGGGCATGATAGTGTGATTTAAATCTTGTACTACATTAGTCATCCTTTATTCTAGGTATAGGCGTATTATATGACCTCAGCGAGGACTTCCGATCCCGCATGAGTGGCTCGACCTTGACTTGTGGTATAGTTTCAGGTACCCGCTCCCTTTTGCTTGCTGATTTGCTTCTATGGCGGGGTTTTCTCACGGGACGAGAGTGTTAAGAAGACTTCACCTATCGTAGCTTGACTTTACAAATGTTTTGGTTAAGGCTGTCATTTCGAAACATGTTGTATTTATATTGATTTAAACTCGTTTTATCTCTTTTGAGTTTTTGACTAGTTGAATTAGGACAAGTTCTCGTTTATCTCTTTTGACTGTCTCGAGGGTTTGAAATCCCCTTTTTCTTCATTAAATTCTTAAGACATAAACATGGTTATAACTTGAAGTTGATAAATAAGCAGCTCGTACTTGGATTGCAAGATCTGGCAGAGGGATAATTCTTCCCTCTAAACGTAACCCGGATTTATAAGATCTGGGCCGTTACACACTCGATGATGCGGTAGGCTTTTGGTATAGAAAGTTGCCTGCACTCGATGATGCGGTAGGCTTTTTAGTAAGTGCCATAGGACTCTTAGAGCCTTAGGCTTTATATAAGTGTCGTTGCTTGCCTTCCTTTCATAGTTAGTAGGCTCATTGCGTGGGGTTGGCCTGCACCGTAGGGTGAGGTAGCTCCTTTGATGGTGAGTTGCTATAGGATTTCTTAGGAGCCTAGAGGGACATGCTATTTGGCATTTATTGTAATTGGCGCGCTTCTTTATTTACTTCTGCATTTACTTATTCGCATGTTTATCTGTTTAATTTCCGTTTTGCATTACGCATTTTATCTTAGGAGTAGGATGCTTATTATATGCCTCTCAGAGTGTTTACACACGCGCAGGAGTGACCCGATGATTGACCCAGATCCCCTTCTTTTTTTTAGATTCAGGTAACCGTTAGCCGCTATCTTTGCTCATATGGATGCTTGGCGGGTTCAGACTTTTGGCGTTAGATCGAGAGTTTGAAAGACCACTAAACTTCCTCTCTTTTAAAATCTTTTGCATCGTTTTGACCCGGCTCAGTCGTGGCACTCTTTTGGATTGTATTTTGATTTAAACCTTGCTTCTTTTTATTGCGAAAACTTGTGACTCGTACTCGGGTTGTAAGATCTAGTTGGAAGGTAACCTTGCCTTCTTAAACGTAACTCGGATAATTAGGTTTTCTTTCCTAGGCCCAAGGGAGGGCAAATAGAGGAAAGAAGATCCTTATTTTCCGGGCCGTTACATCCCCTATGTGGAAAAACTTTTACAAAAAGCAAGACAATTTTATTGGTTGATTTTTTGATGATTTTATTTTCTTTTTTGTTTTAAATGAATTGTATTTGAATAATGTGTAACAAAATGCACATTTTACCAATGGAGCAAATTGTTAAAAAGTGATGTGTATTTTTTACACATCTTGTGCAAATGTGTACATTTTACCCAAAACCATTGTGGATTCTATGTAAAATTTAAGTATTAGTATAAAAACATGATTATCACCAAATTCTTGAAGAAATTTATGATATAGTCATTGTTTATTGAAATCCAATGTTCAATAAGAACCATAGTAAAGGTGATTAAAACAAATTATATGTTCTCTCATATAATTCTAGATGCACATTTGAGCTTATAAATATATTTACGCAAATGCTAATTATTAGGTATATTCTAAGCACAAATGGCAGATTAATAATGTTCACTATCTCTTTGAACATGTATCGTTTGAGTATAATGATTCATGATCATTAATTTGAGATTAAGCCATCATGATCATGAATATGAGATTACGCCAAGGAATACTAATCTTATTCATGTTTAATCTCTGCAATATGTTAGTTTGAGAGATTATGAGAGGTTTGTTATATTAGGGTTAATTAGAGTTGAGAGAGGGGAGAGGGTAGACCTGTGAATCGGGTTGTTTGTGTAGGGTTCGAGTCGGACTATTTCGGATTTTGAGTAAAATGGGTCTCGGGTAGTTCGGGTCGGAAAAAATTTCCGGGTCAAAATTTTTGGGTCTTGAACCAAAATTTTCCGAGCGTTTGAGTCGGGTCAACCGGGTCTGTTCGTGTTTTGACAGGTCTAGGAGAGGGGAATGTTTTATAAATTAGTTGGATTTTAAGGACATCTAGTACAGTACCCGCGCCATGGCGCGTCATTTTTTTTTAAAAATAAATATAAAATTTTGTAAGTATAGAAAATTTTGTAAAAATTACATGAGTTTAAGATTTACGTAGAATAGATTGATTGGGTGAAAATCGATCCCAAAATAAAAGTGGTTATAACACCTAATAAAAAATTCTTATGGTTTATTAGTTAGATATAGCTAGATTAATTAAAGAACTTATACAAATATCATTAGTTGGATTTTTTCCTAGGTTAAGTTGATTGGGAAGAAATCATAAAATTAAGGTGATTATGACATCTATGCAAAAATATTTCTCATTATATATATATAGATTGGGAGGAAATTATTAAAAAAATGTTTAAATTTTTTATCATTTAAGGTTTTATGTAGTTTATATTAGGTTGGTTGGGTGAAAATCCAAAATTTAAGTTTATTATAAGAACAATAATAGTTTTCATTACATATAGATTGGATGCTCCAAACAATCATATATTTGGAACTATATATTTTTTTATAAAAAAAATGCTTTTGAATTCATCCAATTGTTTTAAAAAATAGATAGAAATGATACCGTGTGATTAATATAGAACTAGCACGATCCCCGCGACATGACGCGATTTTTTTATAAATAATATTTAGATATAGATAAATCATAGTGTAACGGCCCGGGATTATAATTCCTGGGTTACGTTTCGAGGGATGAAAACCCTCGTTGGGATCGTGCGCCCCGAGTATAGGTTGAAGGTTTGAAAGCCTAATCTAATGTTTCCAAAGTGAGATTTCATACTCAAATTCGAAACGTATCGTTGAAATCCCCGGGGAAGTCCCTTGTACCTATCGTAAGTCTATGCGTGGAAAACCAGTAGTCATGCAAATAGCGAAATCAAGTGTAATACAATAGGGTGCCACGGCAGAGCCGGGTCAAAACGGAGTCTAAAAGTATAAATCCAAAACCATGGTCAGAGTTTGGTGAAGTAGATAACTCCAGCGCTCGCTCTCCGCCGAACAAAATGACCCGCGCAATATGCAAACAACACCAATGGGATGAACATAAATAATACCTAAAAATGGTAATGGTGAGCGGGATCAGAATGATGCCCACCTGCTGCATCCCGGCTCTAAGCACACATATACGCTATACCTTATGAAGATGCTTCTAGATGCAAGGCATAATATTAACACACTAGCATGTCCCTAAGATCAAGTGCTTAATAATAGATAGGGCCCCAACAAAGAATACCAAATGGTATGTCCCTCTCCTACCTCCGCCCCCTTCCGATAGGGTGGAGACTGGCCAGTTCATGAATGCATTCCTTTATCATCGGGCGGTCCGCAGACCCAACCCGTATCCACAATAAATAAAGCCCACATGCAACTCATAATATAAATAAAGGAAGTTCCATGACTCGATCGACTCAGGACGGAACCCGATGGACTGGGCCATCCTATGACCCTAGCAAAGACTCTAATTACTTCACAGATAACGGCCGTTCTGTTTACATACGCATAAAGAAATAGAATGCTCAACGGTCAATGCAACCTAGCATGATACTACATGGCATGCTGATCATGAATGCAAGCACCTAGTATACATGCACATAAAGCAGGGAATATCTCTCTATCAATCTGAGTAAGCTCCGAAGAGACTTACCTGGTAAGCAGAACAACAAAAGGCAATCAACCAGGCAATATGAAATCCGACACGTCACAGATGGTCACCTAATAAGTATAAGCACATGAATGAGTCTATCTCTAAGGCACACAAAGCATGAAAGTATCACACACACAACTACACAACTTAACACAATAACCGTCACATCATCATTTTCATCATCTTAACTTTATCTCGTAATCCATCATCTCACAACTCATACCATATTCCATATAATTCTCCAATTCATCATCTTAAGACAATTCCAATTCGTACTTAGCCAATTTGCATGCTATCACCTCATACTCTTACTTAGCATATAATTGTATATTTCATTATAATAATCATCTCTTATCACATAATATATATATATATATATATATATATATATATATATATATATATATATATATATATATATATATATATATATAACATCATCAAAGTCTAATATTTAATCTCGTCTAATAATCACCACAATATCATGCTATTAGTCAATTCAATCATATCGTTAATCAGACGATCAAATCATCAAGTCCAAATAATATATTTTAAATCCCAAATAATATAATATGATATTTTTATTACCCTTTATTAATTAATAAACCATCCCTTTATAAAATACCCAAAATAATATTTTATATTTAAATTCTCGAATAATATTATAGTATTTTAAATACCGTAACCAATTAAATAAATAACCGATTAACTCGACCGAACCAAACCCAACCGAACCAAACCAAACCGAACCAAACCGAACCAAATCGATTTAATATAATAATATAACAATATAATTATTTAATATATATATATAAGGGGTGGGACCCACTCATCACCATCTTCATCAATTCAAACGGAGGATCCCCGCGCCAAGCCGGCTCCCGCGCCCGCGCCGACTGCGCCGCTGCTTGCCAGCCGTCGTGGCTCCGCCCAGCTCGACCTTGCTCGCCCGGACTCGCCCAGGCCGAACACTAGCACCTCCCACGCCTGGTCTGGCTCACGCTCGCAGCTCCCGCACTCACGCATCGCCTCGACGCTCGCTCGCCGCCGAATCGACTGAGCTCCGACGATCGTCGGAGCTCTCGACCTCACCCGATCGTCCCGCACTCAGCCCACGCTCACTCCCGACTAGCCTAAGCATCGAAAAAGACTCAAAAACGAATCGAAACGAGGATAAATTCGAAGCTCACCGAGATGGGTTTTTCGCGACTTCGGAGCTCTCGATCGGAGTCCTGGGCGTCTTCGGTGGCTCGCGATGGCTTGTCGGTCCTACACCGCATATTGGTGAGCGTGATGGTGAAGCTCGGGAACAAATCCGATTAAAAACGGAGGAGAATCATTTACCGGAAGTTAGCTTGCCAAAACAGAGCAACCGACTAATTAATTGAGCGGGATGGTGCACGGGGGTGGTGTTGGCGGTGTTGGAGGCTCCGGTGGTGGCGTCTAGTGGTGGCGGACGTCGGAGGAGGTGCTGCTGCAGCTGCTCTTCGAAGAGGAAGGATGAACGAGGTGTGTGTGTGTGTGTGATGGTTGGGGCGACGTCGAGAGGAGGTGACGGTGATGTTGAGCGACGAGGATGGTGAAGGTGATGTTGCTGGTGGAGATGGTGGAGCGCAGGAGGAGGGAGTGATGGTGGTGAAGACAATGAGTGAACGGGAGGTAGTCGGAGAGGGTGATGGTGAATGACGGGGATGATGATGGTAAAAATGACAGGGTAAGGGGGTGGGTTAAAGGGGTATGGTGAGTGATGGGAGGGAGTAGGTGATGATTGAGTGTAGGATTGGTTAACCAATACCCGATAATAAATCCCGAATACGTGAATTTCGAATCCCACAATTAGTTTCCGAATGTTAGTTTTCCCGAATCCCGCTTTCTCGATTAGTTAGATTTTAAAACTTAAAAGGATATCACCATCCGAATTTATTTTAAATTTTCGAGGCGAAAAGACGGAATCGGTCGTCAAATATTTAAATTCAGGTCGAAGTCTATTAAACGAGTTTTAAATCCGATTTAATTAAATTTTAAATTTCCTTTTTCCGGTAAAATTAGGATTTAAAATCCGATCCTTTACATCGTCCACCTCTAAAAGCAAGTCTCGTCCCCGAGACAAAAATCATTTTAAAACAGGGGATGAAGTTTGAAATTGGTGAGTCCAAAGATCAAGTCATTGATCTCGTAAGTACCTCATAATTGCCCCCATAAGGTCTCACAATATCGTCGCAATGATCATAATATTCCCAATCGCTCGGGCGAGAATGTGGTAGAGGCCTCTACCACATCCCCACTCTGACTTCTCGGGCATACCATAACTCAAAAAGCATCATGACGTCTCCGCTAGGTCTTAGCAAGCGATCCACAGGTGCCCCCATACATGCTTGTATCCACTTCGTGGGGCGTCATAATGAAAACTCGGGTTGTAATAACTTACTTCCAAAATCTGAGTTCCTTTAAATCACCGTTCAAAATTCTTTATTTTCGACGTTAAACATAACATCCCCCACTTCCCAATCATCTAACATCCACCTCTAAGGGCTAATCCCATATTACCTTCCTAGGTTCCGAGTCAAATCATAATTCAACATTTCAATCTCTAGCATTTCTAATGTCATGCATCATGGATATAGAAGAATGATCATAATCTCGAGATAAACAGCAAATCATAGCACATTAAAGACAGTCACATACCATAATATCTAGCACATCATCATATCATCGAGGCTCATCACATCATATCACCAAGAATCTGCACACAACTACCAAGCATAAGCACGCAAATCAACGAGACACTACTAACCAATCCCATCCAACTAACTAGGCATACTCACCGCACTCGAGAGGTCAAGGTAATGTCTACGCTCGGCTCAACATAAGACGCAAACAGCTCATCTAGGACATCCCCATAGCTAGCCCGAATGCTCTCCTCGGTCTCCCAGGTGGCCTCCTCAGGACTCGTCCTAGACCACTGAACTAGAAGCAAAGGGACCTCCTTGTTCCTAAGCTTCTTGACTCGACGGTCAAGGACCCTCACTGGACGCTCCATAAAGGTATGGTCAGGCTTGATGCGAAGGTCTGAGTGGTCAAGGACATGACTAGGGTCGGGAATATACTGGCGGAGCTAGGAGACATGAAAGACGTCATGGACGCCAACCAAGGACGGAGGTAAGGCCAAACGGTAAGCTACCTCACCGACTCTCTCTAGGATCTCGAATGGGCCAATGAACCTCGGACTCAACTTCCCCTTAATGCCAAACCGTCGAACTCCCCTGGTGGGTGAAACCCGAAGCCACACATGCGAACCCACCTCGAACTCAATATCTGTTCTTCGCCTGTCTGCATATTTCTTCTGACAATCCTGAGCGACTCTCATATGCTCCCGAATGCGACCCACCTGATCAACTGTCTCTGTAACTATCTCAGGTAACGACAACACTGTATCTGCAGGCTCGTCCCAACAAACTGGCAACCTACATCGTCTCCCGTACAAGGCCTCGTATGGAGCCATCTCGATCGATGCATGGTAGCTGTTGTTGTACGAAAACTCCACTAGCGGCAAATACCTAACCCACTGATGACCCCACTCCAAAACACATGATCGTAACATGTCCTCCAAGGTCTGAATCGTCCTCTCACTCTTCCCGTCTGTCTGAGGATGAAAAGCTGTACTGAAATGCAGTCTGGTCCCTAGGCTCTCCTGAACCTGATGCCAAAACCTCGAGGTGAACCGTCCATCTCTGTCAGATACAATCCTCTCAGGTACTCCATGAAGTCTCACGATCTGGCGAATGAACTCCTCAGCTAACCGCGATGCTGGCCATGTCTCCTGAATCGGAATGAAATGAGCTGACTTGGTCAACCTATCGACCACAACCCAAATGGCATCGAAACCTCGAACATCTCGCCTCAGTCCGGTGACGAAATCCATAGAGATGTCCGTCCACTTCCACTCAGGAACTGGAAGCGATCTGACAAGTCCTCCCGGTCTCTGGTGCTCAATCCGAACCTGCTGGCAAACCTGGTATCTGGCTACAAAATCTACGATGTCCGCCCTCATCCTCTGCCACCAATAATACATCCTCAAATCCTGATACATCTTATTCGTCCCTGGATGGACAGAATAAGGAGTGGAATGAGCCTCCTGCATGATCCTCTGCCTCAGGTCTGATGTCGATGGAACTACAGCTCTGCCCTGAAAGGTGAGCATCCCATCTGCTCTCTCTGCAAGCTCTCTGAATCTGCCCTGAGCCATCCGCTCCCTCAGAACTGCGATCTCGGGACAATCTGTCTGACCTTGCCGAATCTCTGCTAACAGCTCTGACTGCATTTCTAAGAATGACAACTGTCCACTATCTCGCTGAACCCACACCTCGAAGCAACACCTCATCAAGTCCGTCTGCAAATCCTTCTGAGCTGTAAGTCTCGCCACTGATGCCTCCTGGTGAGTCTTCTTACCGAGTGCATCTGCCACTACATTGGCCTTCCCTGGGTGGTAGACTATGTCCAAGTCATAGTCCTTCAGAAGCTCTAGCCACCGCCTCTGTCTCATGTTGAGCTCCTTCTGCGTGAAAATATACTTCAAGCTCTTGTGATCTGTCATCACCTTGCATGAAGTACCGTACAGATAATGCCTCCAGATCTTCAGAGCATGGACAACCGCTGCTAACTCCAAGTCATGGACGGGGTAAGACACCTCTGCAGGCTTCAACTGGCGCGAAGCATAAGCGATGACTCGATCCCACTGATGCAGAACGCATCCCAAGCTGGAACGCGAAGCGTCTGTATAAACGACGAAATCCTTAGTCCCATCAAGCAAGGCTAACACTGGAGCGGTCGTCAGCTTTTGCTTCAGAAGCTCAAAACTGGACTGGCACTCTGGACTCCACTCAAAGGGAACGTCCTTCCTCAGCAACTGTGTCATCGGTCTAGCGATACTCGAGAAACCCTGTACGAACCTCCTGTAGTAACTGGCCAAACCCAGAAACGAGCGGATGTCTCTGACGTTCTTGGGCACCTCCCAAGCAACGATGGCGTCAATCTTCGCCGGATCCACGGCAACTCCATCAGCTGAAATCACGTGGCCCAAGAAAGCCACCTCTGTGAGCCAGAACTCACACTTGCTGTATTTCCCATACAGCTGATGCTTCCTCAGCGTCTCGACTCTCGAGCACAATCCTCAAATGCTCCTCGTGCTCCTCTCTACTCCTCGAGTAGACTAAAATGTCGTCTATGAAGACGACGATGAATCTGTCGAGGTAGTCAATGAACACACGGTTCATGAGCTCCATGAAAGCAGCTGGCGTATTGGTCAGCCCAAACGGCATGACCACGAACTCATAGTGTCCATAACGAGTCCCGAAAGCGGTCTTCTGCACATCCTCTGGCTTCACCCGTAGCTGGTGATAACCCGACCTCAGATCAATCTTCGAGAAGACAACGGCACCCTGCAGCTGATCTAACAGATCGTCAATCCGGGGGAGAGGATAACGGTTCTTCACTGTCGCCCGATTCAGCTCCCGATAGTCGATGCAAAGCCTCAGCGACCCATCCTTCTTCTTGACGAACAAAACTAGCGCTCCCCAAGGTGATGCACTAGGGCGGATGTAACCCTTCTCAGTTAACTCCTCTAGCTGAGCCTTCAGCTCGGCCATCTCCGTCAGCGCCATGCGATAAGGGACTCGCGAAATGGGCCTAGTGCCCGGCTCCAACTCAATCGAAAAGTCGACCTCTCGCGGTGGGGGAAGTCCCGGCAGCTCCTCTGGAAACACGTCGGCGAAGTCTCTGACAATGGGGACATCTGATATACTGGGGTGTGCACGATCCACCACTACAGCGTAGCACCAATATCCAATGCAGCCCTGATCGAGAAGTCTGGCGGCTCTGACTGCGCTGATGAGCGCCCCATTCCTCTTGGGGTCGCTTCCCCAAACCTGGTGCTCAGTCCCGTCGTCTGCCAAGATGGACACCGTCCTCGTCCGAAGGTTGATGATGGCTCCGTAGTGGTCCATGAAATCCATACCCAGAATGAGATCTTCCATCCTCAACGGCATGAAAATAAGGTCGGCTGGCCACTCACGCTCACCTATACGGATGGGGCACCCTAATATCTCCCGACTCGACCTAACCTTTGCCCCGTCCGCCAGACCAATAGTAAGGGGTGAACCACTCGTGCAGCTCAGACTCAGCCTAGCAACGCACGCCTCTGCTATAAAGCAGTGAGTAGCACCAGTGTCAAACAATATAGACAAACACTCATCATGGAAGTGTATAGTACCTGCGGAAGTAGGGGCAGTACGGTCATCAGCTCTCATCTGGAACACGCGGGGCGGTGGGGGTAATGCTGGTCCTCGGCCTCCAGAACTCTGGCCTCGATCATACCCAGACCCCGATGGTCCCGCTGAAGCTGATCCTCCACCCTGACCTGACCCAGATGGTCCTCTACCTCCTCGTCCGAAACCTCTAACTCCTCTACCTCCGCCTCGACCTCTACTAGAAGTATCTCCTCGCCCCTGTCCCTGGGGATATGTCAGAAGTGGCGGCTGAGGAGCCACAGGAAGTCTCAGTGGCTGTGTAGACGGTGGTGCTCTCCTACTATGGGGACAACGAGCAGCTCTGTGTCCCATAGTGCCGCAAGCGTAGCAGACCATCGAACGATCTGGACAAGAAGAAACATAATGTCCACTCTCGTAACATCCATGGCAAGTGGCACTCCTCACTCGCGCATCTCCTCCGTACGCAGCTGGAACTAGTGGCTGGGGTACCCTCGGTGCAACTCCATGGTACCCTCCTCTGAATCCTCCTCTAAATCCTCCTCCATAGCCACCCCTCCGGGATCTGTCCTCTCCTCGGACCTCAGCTGGCCTCGCCCTCTTCGCCTCGGGGCGGGACGTGGAATAGGCGGTCTCAGACAAAATCCTCTGCTGGTCGTAAAGAAGAATGACCTCAAGGAATCTGTCAAAGCTAACAGCTCCTAAACTGGACGCATGCAAAAGCACGGGAGACGGCAGCCTCATCGATAACATGCGAATACGGCTCTCATCAGAAGGGCACAAGTGAGCACAGTAGACTAGCTCCTTCTTGAACTGGCAGACAATGGCAGAGACAGAAGCTGATCTGTCGTAGCGGCCACGTAGAAAAGATACCTCTCAGGCTGTCTGAATCCCAGGAGGGCAGTACTCTCTCATCATCAGGTCTCTAAAAGCATCATAGGTCCACTCTATCTGGTCCTTCTTATATACTAACCATTTATCAAATGCATCCCTTCGCAACTGACCGGCTGCAAGCCTCTGTCGCTCAGAAGCTGGTATGGCAACATGGTCGAACAATCCCTCCATCTCACGGAACCACCTCTCAACGTCCTCTCCAGCCTCTCCAGCAAATGTCGGTGGGCGGCACTGAGATAGCGCCTTGACCCAATCGATGCGCTTCTCGGGGTGCGCATCAATCACGGGCTCGGCTGGCTGCTGAGCTGGAACCTCTGGCGTCGGTGCCGTAGATCAAGCTCCTCCTTGTAACTCACTCAGAATGTCATGAAATGTCGCCTCTAACTGCCCAATCCTAGTCTCTGTGGAAATTGGAACTCGGTCATCAGCTGGCGGTGGCGAAGCTCGCTCCTCAGCATGGTCGTCAGCAGCGCGCTCCTCGGCGTGATCGTTAGCGGCAAGCTCCTCGACTCTCTCAACAGCAACTCGGCGGGGGCGTCCCCTGCCACGACGTGCCCTACCCCCACGCCCATCTGAACCGCGTCTAATATCGACCATGATGGCTACAAGAATGATTATTTTAACACTCAGCACAGAAGCACCCAGCACTCAACAAATTAAGATGATCCCCTTCGAGGGAGATCGCCCTCGGGCCCAGTTTAATATTAAAATACAAGCATAGAGACGATCTATACCATCCTTTGAGGGACGGCTGACCGGAGGGGCAAATACCTCACGGCCTCCTAACCCACGCTACTCCAACCTCCGCGGTGCAAATTCCTTGGAGTCTTCCAGGCCCATCTGTAAAGAGAAAGCTAGCATTTTGCCTACCGTTTTTCGTATTCTACATCCTTAAGGGATGCCTATCGCTTAGTCTTTACCCCACGAGGTTGCCTTCCTAATAGATCAATCTAGGGTTGGGTTCAATTAAATTCATTTTGCACTTTTGCAAACATTTGGAAACCGTTTGAAAAACCTTGGGCCATTTTAAAAATCACTTCAACCCTTGTACTCGGCTTGCAAAATCAACCTAGGCTCTGATACCACCTTTGTAACGGCCCGGGATTATAATTCCTGGGTTACGTTTCGAGGGATGAAAACCCTCGTTGGGATCGTGCGCCCCGAGTATAGGTTGAAGGTTTGAAAGCCTAATCTAATGTTTCCAAAGTGGGATTTCATACCCAAATTCGAAATGTATCGTTGAAATCCCCGGGGAAGTCCCTTGTACCTATCGTAAGTCCATGCGTGGAAAACCAGTAGTCATGCAAATAGCGAAATCAAGTGTAATACAATAGGGTGCCACGGCAGAGCCGGGTCAAAACGGAGTCTAAAAGTATAAATCCAAAACCATGGTCAGAGTTTGGTGAAGTAGATAACTCCAGCGCTCGCTCTCCGCCGAACAAAATGACCCGCGCAATATGCAAACAGCACCAATGGGATGAACATAAATAATACCTAAAAATGGTAATGGTGAGCGGGATCAGAATGATGCCCACCTGCTGCATCCCGGCTCTAAGCACACATATACGCTATACCTTATGAAGATGCTTCTATATGCAAGGCATAATATTAACACACTAGCATGTCCCTAAGATCAAGTGCTTAATAATAGATAGGGCCCCAACAAAGAATACCAAATGGTATGTCCCTCTCCTACCTCCGCCCCCTTCCGATAGGGTGGAGACTGGCCAGTTCATGAATGCATTCCTTTATCATCGGGCGGTCCGCAGACCCAACCCGTATCCACAATAAATAAAGCCCGCAGGCAACTCATAATATAAATAAAGGAAGTTCCATGACTCGATCGACTCAGGACGGAACCCGATGGACTGGGCCATCCTATGACCCTAGCAAAGACTCTAATTACTTCACAGATAACGGCCGTTCTGTTTACATACGCATAAAGAAATAGAATGCTCAACGGTCAATGCAACCTAGCATGATACTACATGGCATGCTGATCATGAATGCAAGCACCTAGTATACATGCACATAAAGCAGGGAATATCTCTCTATCAATCTGAGTAAGCTCCGAAGAGACTTACCTGGTAAGCAGAACAACAAAAGGCAATCAACCAGGCAATATGAAATCCGACACGTCACAGATGGTCACCTAATAAGTATAAGCACATGAATGAGTCTATCTCTAAGGCACACAAAGCATGAAAGTATCACACACATAACTACACAACTTAACACAATAACCGTCACATCATCATTTTCATCATCTTAACTTTATCTCGTAATCCATCATCTCACAACTCATACCATATTCCATATAATTCTCCAATTCATCATCTTAAGACAATTCCAATTCGTACTTAGCCAATTTGCATGCTATCACCTCATACTCTTACTTAGCATATAATTGTATATTTCATTATAATAATCATCTCTTATCACATAATATATATATATATAACATCATCAAAGTCTAATATTTAATCTCGTCTAATAATCACCACAATATCATGCTATTAGTCAATTCAATCATATCGTTAATCAGACGATCAAATCATCAAGTCCAAATAATATATTTTAAATCCCAAATAATATAATATGATATTTTTATTACCCTTTATTAATTAATAAACCATCCCTTTATAAAATACCCAAAATAATATTTTATATTTAAATCCTCGAATAATATTATAGTATTTTAAATACCGTAACCAATTAAATAAATAACCGATTAACTCGACCGAACCAAACCAAACCGAACCAAACCAAACCGAACCAAACCGAACCGATTTAATATAATAATATAACAATATAATTATTTAATATATATATAAGGGGTGGGACCCACTCATTGTAAAGGCCGAATATATTTTTATATTATTTTAATATTATTTTAATTAAATATACTATTATTTTATTCAATTTGTAATAGTGGAATAAAACCCGTCCTCGAGCGTAAGTTTTGAATTTTGGTTATTCCGGCATCATTTAAATGTCGGATTTTGACGGGATTCGATTTTCGCTTTCAAGATCGAGTATTAATAAAGATTAATTTAAACTTCGAGTTTTGATTAAAATTAATTTAATTTCCGTTATATTGAGATTAGTAAATTAAATTTAATTAAATTCGATTTAGTCGGGATTCGTTCGGACGAGCGGGTTTCGGGATATTTTTCGGGTTCAAAATATCTTGTGGGGACCTCTTTTATTCCCTATTTTATTTTACCTTTTTCCTTATTCTCTCTCTCTCTCTCTCTCCCCCTCTCCCCCTCTCTCTCTCTCTCTCTCGGCAGCTTGCCTGCAAACACACACACACAGCTTGCAATTTCTACGGTCCCCTCTCCTCACCTTCTTCCTCTTTTATAATTGCCCAAGCCAGCTGCATTGGTCCCCTTCCTCCATTCCGTCTGCAGGCTCCCCTCACCCCTTCTCCTCTTCTTTGTCTTCAAACCCAATTGAATCAAAGAAACCCACAAGGCAACCCCTTTTCTCCAGATTTCCGAACCACCAGGCCACCACCTCACCTCCTTTGGCTCGTAGCAGCAACTGCAGATGCGGCACCACCACCCCTCCCCAGCTCCTCGTCGTCGCCGGCTGCACAACCCCACACCAGCACCACCATATTCCCCCCCTTACCTACTCCTCTGTTCGTTCCAGCAGGCCACAAATGGCTCCTCCCCTCCTCTGTTTCCGAGAAACGCCGAATAGCAGCCACCATCATCACCTCCTCTCCCTTTTGTCTCCGAGCAGCGACAAGCCTCCCAGGAACCAGAGTCACCTGGCCGCCGCCTCCTCCTAATGCCCTATTTTCAAATCCAACCGAGTGACCCGGAACAAGCTACGTCTCCCCGTCGTTGAAGCTCTGCGCAGCCCCGAGCAGCCTCGCCGGAGATCTCCCTCGAAGCTCGGTGTGTATTGCTTTTGGATTGCTTTGGACTTGCATTGGGCCCTTGCTTGTATTATCTTGCTGTTCTGCATCAACAGGTAAGTATCCTACGGGACTTACTCAGTAACCTGGACCTCCTGCCTGATGTGTCATGTAATGTGTAGTTTTATTGCATATTAAAGCATGCCATGTAGTATCATGCTAGGATTGCATTGAACTGAGCATGTGTTTACTTTATGTGTTTGAAACAGAACGGCTGTTATCTGTGATAGTCCTAGAGTCTTTGCTAGGGTCATAGGGTAGCCCAGCCCCATCGGGTGCCCTGAGTCTATCGAGTCGATATGAGCATGATATGATAGCCCAGCACCATCGGGCAAGAGATGAGATGATTTGATATGATACGATTAGCCCAGCACCATCGGGCATGTTTTATTTATTTTATGATATGATGATGAGATATGATATGATGATGAGATATGATATGATGATGAGATATGATATGATATGATGATACCGTGGTGAGTGCACCACCACGAAGAAAGTGCTATGCTATAGCTCGAACCGGCCGGTCTCTGCACTAACGGAAAGGGGTGCAGAGGTAGGAGAGGGATATGCCACTTGGCATTGTCTGGGGCCCTTTACAGTTCTTTCTGCATACTATATATATATACTAGGGGCATGATAGTGTGATTTAAATCTTATACCGCATTAGTCATCTTTTATTTAGGCATAGGCATGTTATGTGGCCTCAGCGCGGTCAGAGGACCCGCGGGCGATCACCAGGCCTGACTTCGTGGATAGTGTTAGGTACCGCTCTTGTTGATCCATGCTTATGTGACGGGGAAATCTTTTGGCGAATCGAAGAATCCGGCTAACATATTCTAACTTGACAAATGGCAATCACCCACTTTGTTTTGGTTTTGACCCGGCTCTGCCGTGGCTTTTGTATCTAAACCGTACTTCCGCTTTACTTTCGTTTAAATTGTATTTCTGAAACTTAGACTGATTAGAGGTTTGAAACCTCGACCTGTACCTGAATTGTAACATCCGAACGAAGGTATCCGACCTTCGAAACGTATCCCGGATATTTATATCCGGGCCGTTATAAAGTTGGTATCAGAGTCAGGTTGTGCAATTCGGGTACACAAGGGTCGAGTGTATGTTTTGGAAAACCGCCCATGGATTTCGAAAGATTTGAAAGCGTTTTAAAGGGGCAAAATGAACTTAATATGCCTAACTCAATTGGACTAGATATGAACTTGGCTTATGATAAAAGATGAGAACCAACTAATAAGGGGTCGAGTGGGTAGAAACGGCGCTAGACCATCCCTATTGGATGTAGTCGGAAATGGGTAGGCGAAATACTAGCTTGTTCTTTACAGACGGGTCCGGAAGACTCCAAGGAGATCATTGCAATTGTCATTGACTAATTCTATGTTGAGTGCTTGAGATGTTAAAGATTTGATTGTTATGTTCTAACTATTGAATGAATATTGATGATCTGTGAACGAGATAGCGGGAGTACCCTTATTTATAGTTAAGCTCGGCTTTTCTGGAACCACCCCTTTCCTTATGAACCCTTTTGACAATTCAATCGAGTCCTCCCTTCGAATATCGGTCTTCCACGGGAATTGGGTTGCTAAACACATGGTGTCGGGAATCATGATTGAATGTAGAGGTCGTCCGAGTGAGTATTGGAAGACGGTCCTTGATGAAATTCCGTGTTAGGGAGTGAGATGTTTACGAGGTTGTCCTTATCAATTCTTATGACGATCCATTAGTGTCTTCTTACCAAGAAAAGTCGTATCCGAGTCTCACGGGAAAGATGGGTGATGGGTCAGTTGGGAAGAGTCAATGTTGCCCTTATGTACCCCTATCGAGTTATCTTGATTGCCCTGTTCGTGATTGTGTGATTCTATCTGCATTACTCCTTGATCAACAATTTGATCCTTAGTTTGAAATTGTGCTTATGTGCCTTAATGTTGATAATGACTATTGTATGGGTTCGAGCTACATTTATCATACCCAAATCATCCCGACATGATCTACTTAGTATGTTGCATCGTCATACTAGGGCATGAATAAGTATGTCATATGCTAGGATGTCGTCTAATTGATGCCCTTCTTGTGAATAGGTTCATGATAGTGTGATAGTTCGGTTCCAATATCATGATAGAGTGAGTCCCTTACTTGATGGATACATGTTATGATTTCATGTCAACATGCCCTCTGTGCTACGTAATCCTCGGTACATTTATGATGATCTTTAATATGAATTCGTAGTTGTATGACATTCTGTACCCATGCTTGCCCATTGCTTAGGTCCTGTGTTATGCCTTTCTTTCTCTCATGATTATATGTTGTCATCGCATGTCTATTTGGCCTATTGATCGTATGATGGATTAGAAGCATGAACCACATGGTATGAGTCTATATGATTGCCACTTTTTCTGAATTAGGTCCATGATAGTGTGATCGACTTCTCTTTATATGAATGCCTCATAAGATGTGCTCTTTAACATGCTAGCCGATGATGCCTCGATGCTTATCATTCATCTTGTGACAAGAATCTATAGCATACCCACCTATTTTGTATTCCTCAGATTAGCTATTGTTGATGATTTTGCAAATGAGTATTGTTATATGTTAATTGTGCTAAGGTGAGAATATGTTGGTATAAGTGAGTCTTGACCAATACATGTTTATCTCAGTATACATCAATTTGAACTCATGTCCCCATATTCTGGTAGTGTTGCCATTACTTAGACTTGCACTATACCTCGCTACACTTCCTCTCCTGTTTCTGTATTATTGGAATGTGATTGAATTGAGGTCTTGCGTAGTGCCGAGTAATCGATCAAGTGAATGTATGTACCCCATGTTATATTGAGCCACTAGTAGCGTGTAGGATCCTTGGTTGTGACTTGTGCGAGTTCTACTTTGCCTACCTTATTGTTGATTCTCTCTCTTGAACTAGGTCTTTGATAGTGTGGCTCTTTCCTCTTCCCGTTCTTTTAACATGTTTCACTCGTCTTGATTAGCTTAATGTTGAATTCGAGGATTGACTAGCTTTCCGTGATGGTCAAACCTAGCATGCTTACATGGTTAAAATGTCTATTACTCTATGATGGCTTCTCGTGTTTGCATGAACCTATGACTTGACACCTCGCATGATCACGCACCACCCTATATCATGATTTTGCATCTGCATGACGCATGAATATCGGAATGAACCTCGTTGGATTACTCTAGTAGTACTCATGTTTAATGTGTGCTAGTAGTATCATGTGGAGCTTATGACTTCCAATATGACCTGCTGAATGATTTCATATCATGCTTGTTCTATAATGTGACAGCTATCGTACAATATATGCACTCTATGATGGTTCTTTCTTAGCATGATTATAACCTAGCATCCATGATGTCCATCTTGTTACTTTTGATGATGCCTCATGTTTCATGAACATTATGTTGAACTCCTCTTAATGAATCTTGACTATGCTTGTATCGCATTATGTATCGCTAGTATCATGTAGGACCCATGCTCTCTAGATGTATCTCGTCATATGATTCCGTGCCATGCTTGACCTAATATATGATCATTGTGAGATAGTTACTATGTTGCCCTTTATATGATCCCGTATGATGCATACACCAAACTTGTGCATTGTTCATGGATGTGATAATTACTACGCTACTCTTATGTGTTCTCGTATGACGCTTCATCTGATTGATATAATATACCTTGCCATGATATATTTGGACTCAATTGTTGATGTGTATACCCTGTTCCTACATTGTTCATATACATGATGCTCGTTATCTTCATTAAATTCCGCACGACTTCAAATCATATATGATCATTGCTGGTTCCGTCTATCTTGCTTGAAGAATGCTAGGCATATCTGTTTCCATAGAATACTAGAATGTTAGCTTGTTTTACAAACATCAGCGTAGGACTTGATTGTGTCTTTGATATGAATACGAATGTTTCCCCGAGATAGGTACATGTTAGTATGGATTGATGTGATGGATATGCTCTATGATGAATTCGTGTGTGTTTGTCACAACTGTAACCTAATAGACCTTCTTAAGGGCATCGTTACTATTCCCGAGTCGGAGTCTTGTCTCTGGTCATGTCGTCTTTAGCTTTGGTCTATTCCGTCTCCGAAAGAAACAATGGGTCGTCCGCCTTTGTCACTCCCCTATCTCCGCTAACTTGAACTCCTACGCGTTACCTTGGATGAGCGACCGCATGGAAAGGGATCGGGAAGTCGAATGGCGATAGAGCAGCGCAACGGAAGCGTGGGCCCATAAACCACGGGCCTCAGGATCGATAATGTCGACGGAACAAGCTCGTTCGAGGATCACAAATGTTGAGTACGATATGACTTGCAGGTGGGAACGTCCTCTTTTCGAATTGCTAACCCTTTTTGAGCTTGTTGATGATGATATTGCCCTGACTGATGTTGAAAGCTGCTTGTTGATGTGATGACTGTTGCTTGATTGTCGGTTGACTATGATGATATGATTCGATGCCTTAAAATCCTAATGTGCCTTGATGACTTAATGTGATGCTACTCTGAGATGCCAAGCATGATCTAAATTCCTTGCCTATAATGTGAACTGCAAATGCTGAGAACCTGAACTGTTTATTAGATGTGGTTATGATGAGATGTGCTAGCTTGACTTGATTAGGTTCATATATGATGTTCTGCAATACTTATTGAGCATGACAGTAAATTGAGACTTTAAACCCAGTTGCAATGCGTAAATGATGAGCTAATGATGCTATTGATAAATGCTGATTGATATGATGTAGCCCTTCTGTGTAATAATGTCCATGACTACTTCTTCTTGAAACATGTGAGTGAGGTCTCTTGGTAGAATGGTTAGAGAGCGGTTAAGGAAATCGAGTGATTGGTATGATGTGAGGGTCTTTTTGATTATGTGATTTATTAATATGTACTGGCATGATGCTAGATAGCAACCATGATAAACCTGTATGGCATGATATTGCATGTTGATATCCAATACTGAGTTAAAAATTGTAGTGACAACTATGAACATGATATAATGATCCATTGCTATCCTATTGTGTTGTTCTAAAAGCATGTTATAATGTGTTGAATGAATCACGAGATGATGATACGTTGTTATGTGAAAGCATGATGTTATCCTATATGGTTGATAAGCCTGATTATGAGTAGGTGAGTGATGAATATGACTTGGAGCATAGATATGACTTATGTGTATATATGAGATGATGGTGCATGACTGCTATTAATCGTTATATGACATGGTGATGAGCTAAGATGGTGTCTGAAAAGCATGATGACCTTCTGATGTTGATATACTGCTTGATCTCCCCTTTTTGGTTGAATCTTAATAGTATGATTTTGTTGGATTGATGTGATAATATGTTATGATAATGCGAGATAGAAATTGGATAGGATGACTATGTGAAATTATGCTTTACATGAGATCTCTTGTTATGACTGGTTTTACTAGTGTGCGATGTTGAGATGCGATCGTGAGATTTGACTTGTGGTAGTGTACTGACTCCATGACACCTAACCTCTTTGATCTCTTGACATGTGTGCTGGTATGATTTATGAGAATTCGATGATACACATGTGATGCCGTCGGTATGATATAGATACACTTTATGACTCGTGATATGACGTTGAGATGTGGTTGTTGTTTTTGATGTGTTGAAAGAATAGTATACTTTATGCTATGAGTAAACATGTTATGCGGTTACGATGTCTATTGATTGAGATTATCATGATTGATGTTGAGGATGGCCATATGAGAGGTGGTTGATGACGTTATGAGTCGATGAGTTGATTTACTTACGTGCATGTTGAGTTGAGAATGATGATAAATGATTCTGGAAACTAGGGGGAGAATATGGGATTAGCCCTTAGAGGTGGATGACTCCACCTCCTACCTTCTGAATTTGATTGATTGGTATGCGTGAAGCTGATTCGGTTTTCGAAAGAGTTGACGAAATCTTGATTTGGGAGGATTTGATTTGATTTTGGTGTAAAGTTGCTTGATTAAAAAATTGAATTTGAGGATTTTGAGCGGTTTTAAAAATGGCCAACTTGGGGTTTTAAAGAAGTTGAGAGTTTCAATGATTTGGATGACAATCTTTCCATTTACAAATGCTTTGAGGATTTACAAACTGGATTTACATTATGACGTCTCACGAAGTGGATACAAGCATTGTATAGGGGCGCTTATAGATTGCTTGCTAAGACCTAGTCGGACGCTATAATGCTTTTAGAGTTGTGGTACTTCCGAAAAGTCGAAGCGAGGATGTAATAAGGGCGCTTATTACACACTTGACAAGACCAATTGGAGATGTCACGACCGTGACTAGGATGTCGTGAGAATCTCGGAAGACGCAACCGAGACGATTACAAGATCCTTGGACATGGTCCTCGGACTCACCGATTTAAAACTTCTCCCCTTTGCTTTAAAATGATTTTAGTCTCGGGGACGAGACTTGTTTTTAGAGGTGGATGAATGTAAAGGCCGAATATATTTTTATATTATTTTATATTATTTTAATTAAATATACTATTATTTTATTCAATTTGTAATAGTGGAATAAAACCCGTCCTCGAGCGTAAGTTTTGAATTTTGGTTATTCCGGCATCATTTAAATGTCGGATTTTGACGGGATTCGATTTTCGCTTTCAAGATCGAGTATTAATAAAGATTAATTTAAACTCCGAGTTTTGATTAAAATTAATTTAATTTCCGTTATATTGAGATTAGTAAATTAAATTTAATTAAATTCGATTTAGTCGGTATTCGTTCGGACGAGCGGGTTTCGGGATATTTTTCGGGTTCAAAATATCTTGTGGGGACCTCTTTTATTCCCTATTTTATTTTACCTTTTTCCTTATTCTCTCTCTCTCTCTCTCTCCCCCCCTCTCCCCCTCTCTCTCTTTCTCTCTCGGCAGCTTGCCTGCAAACACACACACAGCTTGCAATTTCTACGGTCCCCTCTCCTCACCTTCTTCCTCTTTTATAATTGCCCAAGCCAGCTGCATTGGTCCCCTTCCTCCATTCCGTCTGCAGGCTCCCCTCACCCCTTCTCCTCTTCTTTGTCTTCAAACCCAATTGAATCAAAGAAACCCACAAGGCAACCCCTTTTCTCCAGATTTCCGAACCACCAGGCCACCACCTCACCTCCTTTGGCTCGTAGCAGCAGCTGCAGATGCGGCACCACCACCCCTCTCCAGCTCCTCGTCGTCGCCGCTTGCACAACCCCACACCAGCACCACCATATTCCCCCCCTTACCTACTCCTCTGTTCGTTCCAGCAGGCCACAAATGGCTCCTCCCCTCCTCTGTTTCCGGGAAACGCCGAATAGCAGCCACCATCATCACCTCCTCTCCCTTTTGTCTCCGAGTAGCGACGAGCCTCCCAGGAACCGCAGTCACCTGGCCGCCGCCTCCTCCTAATGCCCTGCTTTCAAATCCAACCGAGTGACCCGGAACAAGCTACGTCTCCCCGTCGTTGAAGCTCTGCGCAGCCCCGAGCAGCCTCGCCGGAGATCTCCCTCGAAGCTCGGTGTGTATTGCTTTTGGATTGCTTTGGACTTGCATTGGGCCCTTGCTTGTATTATCTTGCTGTTCTGCATCAACAGGTAAGTATCCTACGGGACTTACTCAGTAACCTGGACCTCCTGCCTGATGTGTCATGTAATGTGTAGTTTTATTGCATATTAAAGCATGCCATGTAGTATCATGCTAGGATTGCATTGAACTGAGCATGTGTTTACTTTATGTGTTTGAAACAGAACGGCCGTTATCTGTGATAGTCCTAGAGTCTTTGCTAGGGTCATAGGGTAGCCCAGCCCCATCGGGTGCCCTGAGTCTATCGAGTCGATATGAGCATGATATGATAGCCCAGCACCATCGGGCATGTTTTATTTATTTTATGATATGATGATGAGATATGATATGATGATGAGATATGATATGATATGATGATACCGTGGTGAGTGCACCACCACGAAGAGAGTGCTATGCTATAGCTCGAACCGGCCGGTCTCTGCACTAACGGAAAGGGGTGCAGAGGTAGGAGAGGGATATGCCACTTGGCATTATCTGGGGCCCTTTACAGTTCTTTCTGCATATTATATATATACTAGGGGCATGATAGTGTGATTTAAATCTTGTACCGCATTAGTCATCTTTTATTTAGGCATAGGCATGTTATGTGGCCTCAGCGCGGTCAGAGGACCCGCAGGCGATCACCAGGCCTGACTTCGTGGATAGTGTTAGGTACCGCTCTTGTTGCTCCATGCTTCTGTGACGGGGAAATCTTTTGGCGAATCGAAGAATCCGGCTAACATATTCTAACTTGACAAATGGCAATCACCCACTTTGTTTTGGTTTTGACCCGGCTCTGCCGTGGCTTTTGTATCTAAACCGTACTTCCGCTTTACTTTCGTTTAAATTGTATTTCTGAAACTTAGACTGATTAGAGGTTTGAAACCTCGACTTGTACCTGAATTGCAACATCCGAACGAAGGTATCCGACCTTCGAAACGTATCCCGGATATTTATATCCGGGCCGTTACACTCATCACCATCTTCATCAATTCAAACGGAGGATCCCCGCGCCAAGCCGGCTCCCGCGCCCGCGCCGCCTGCGCCGCTGCTCGCCGGCCGTCGTGGCTCCGCCCAGCTCGACCTTGCTCGCCCGGACTCGCCCAGGCCGAACACTAGCACCTCCCACGCCTGGTCTGGCTCATGCTCGCAGCTCCCGCACTCACGCATCGCCTCGACGCTCGCTCGCCGCCGAATCGACTGAGCTCCGACGATCGTCGGAGCTCTCGACCTCACCCGATCGTCCCGCCCTCAGCCCACGCTCACTCCCGACTAGCCTAAGCATCGAAAAAGACTCAAAAACAAATCGAAACGAGGATAAATTCGGAGCTCACCGAGATGGGTTTTTCGCGACTTCGGAGCTCTCGATCGGAGTCCTGGGCGTCTTCGGTGGCTCACGATGGCTTTTCGGTCCTACACCACATATTGGTGAGCGTGATGGTGAAGCTCGGGAACAAATCCGATTAAAAACGGAGGAGAATCACTTACCGGAAGTTAGCTTGCCAAAACAGAGCAACCGACTAATTAATTGAGCGGGATGGTGCACGGGGGTGGTGTTGGCGGTGCTGGAGGCTCCGGTGGTGGCGTCTAGCGGCGGCGGACGTCGGAGGAGGTGCTGCTGCAGCTGCTCTTCGAAGAGGAAGGATGAACGAGGTGTGTGTGTGGTGGTTGGGGCGACGTCGAGAGGAGGTGACGGTGATGTTGAGCGACGAGGATGGTGAAGGTGATGTTGCTGGTGGAGATGGTGGAGCGCAGGAGGAGGGAGTGATGGTGGTGAAGACAATGAGTGAACGGGAGGTAGTCGGAGACCGTGATGGTGAATGACGGGGATGATGATGGTAAAAATGACAGGGTAAGGGGGTGGGTTAAAGGGGTATGGTGAGTGATGGGAGGGAGTAGGTGATGATTGAGTGTAGGATTGGTTAACCAATACCCGGTAATAAATCCCGAATACGTGAATTTCGAATCCCGCAATTAGTTTCCGAATGTTAGTTTTTCCGAATCCCGCTTTCTCGATTAGTTAGATTTTAAAACTTAAAAGGATATCACCATCCGAATTTATTTTAAATTTTCGAGGCGAAAAGACGGAATCGGTCGTCAAATATTTAAATTCAGGTCGGAGTCTATTAAACGAGTTTTAAATCCAATTTAATTAAATTTTAAATTTCCTTTTTTCGATAAAATTAGGATTTAAAATCCGATCCTTTACACATAGACATTCAATTTGATACAATATTTTGAATTAAACCCATTGATTAATAAATGTGTTAAAAATAATCGAAAAAATATAATTGAGTTAAAGAGATAAAGAGAAAAATAAATAATAAATAGTGAAAGTTAAAAGATTTGAATTAATCTCATTGGGTAAAAAATGCAAAATCAAATAATATTGGGTACTTAATATTAGAAAATTTTCCACTAAAAATAATATTAGAAAATATAGTTGTCATAATAAATGATATAATGTAAATAATTTTCCAAAAATAACTTTTAACATGGAGAGGACATGTGGCATAAATGCTTCTCTTTTAATATGGTATATAGATGAAAATAGTGTATAGTTAATATTAACTTTATTTTTTAAAAAAAGTTTTGAATTAATCCCATTGGTTAAATAAAAAGGAATTGCCAAAAATAGAAAAATCATATATTTGGAACTATATATTTTTTTAATAAAAAATGCTTTTGAATTCATCCTATTGTTTAAAAAATAGATGGAAATAATAATGTGTAATTAATATGGAATAAAATAATATTGTATAATTAATATTAACATTATTTTTTAAAAAACGTTTTGAATTAATCCCAATTGCTAAATAAAAAGGAATTGCCTTAAATAACTTCGCGTGAGAAGGTAGGAGACACGTGGCACAAATGCTTTACTTTTAATTATAGATTGTTTTAAAACATAGATAGAAATGATATTGTGTGATTAATATAGAATGAAAATAGTGCACAGTTAATATTAACTTTATTTTTTTAAAAACGTTTTGAATTAATCCCATTGGTTAAATAAAAAGGAATTGCCTAAAATAGAAAAATCATATATTTGGAACTATATTTTTTTTTATAAAAAAATGCTTTTGAATTCATCCTATTGTTTAAAAAATAGATGGAAATAATAACGTGTAATTAATATGGAATAAAATAATATTGTATAGTTAATATTAACATTATTTTTTAAAAAAAGTTTTGAATTAATCCCAATTGCTAAATAAAAAGGAACTACCTTAAATGACTTCACGTGAGAAGGAGACATGTGGCACAAATGCTTTACTTTTAATTAATAAATAGATAGATAGATTGCTAAATAAAAAGAAATTGCCTTAAATAACTTCGCGTGAGAAGGAGACACGTGTCACAAATGCTTTGCTTTTAATTAATATATAGATTGCTAAATAAAAAGGAATTGCCTTAAATAACTTCGCGTGAGAAGGAGACATGTGACACAAATGCTTTACTTTTAATTAATATATAGATAGATAGATTGCTAAATAAAAAAGAAATTGCCTTAAATAACTTCGCGTGAGAAGGAGACACGTGTCACAAATGTTTTGCTTTTAATTAATATATAGATATAGATTGCTAAATAAAAAGAAATTGCCTTAAATAACTTCGCGTGAGAAGGAGACACGTGGCACAAATACTTTACTTTTAATTAATATATAGATTGCTCAATAAAAAGGAATTGCCTTAAATAACTTCGCGTGAGAAGGAGACACGTGGCACAAATGCTTTACTTTTAATTAATATGTAGATAGATAGATTGCTAAATAAAAAGAAATTGCCTTAAATAACTTCGCGTGAGAAAGAGACACGTGACACAAATGCTTTGCTTTTAATTAATATATAGATTGCTAAATAAAAAGAAATTGCCTTAAATAACTTCGCGTGAGAAGGAGACACGTGGCACAAATGCTTTACTTTTAATTAATATATAGATAGATTGCTAAATAAAAAGAAATTGTCTTAAATAACTTCGCGTGAGAAGGAGACAAGTGGCACAAATGCTTTGCTTTTAATTAATATATAGATAGATAGATTATATTAAGCTTTAAAAATGTATTTTTTATCTTCCTCTAAATAGTACTACTATAAAACTGTTGGTAACTTGTTATATTAGTCGTCCTTTATAGGAGTTATCTACGGCTGATATTACTTCTCATTTTAATTGGCTTTCACCTCCTGCTTCTTTTCTCTGCACCCCTTGTATAGTTGCTCTTGCTCCGTTTTCATAGCCCGATGCTTTCTTTCTTATGGTCACCTTTTCCTTTTTTATGAAGTTTCTCCTTCTATCGGCTCCTTTCCTCCGCCTCCATCCCCTCGTGGTCACCTCCTCCCTCATTCAACCTCATCTTTCACCGCCTTTCTCCTGCACCCATCGTCCTCTTCTTTTTAATAAATTTGATTGAATACCTTCAATTTTGTCAGCCTCTAATCCACTTTATTCTCTTCAATTAGCTAGGGTTCTCAGGATATAGGAATTAGGGTTTCGAGTCGGGTCAACCGGGTTGGCTCGTGTTTTGACAGGTCTAGGAGAGGGGAATGTTTTATAAATTAGTTGAATTTTAAGGATAATTATATTATGCTTTAAAAATTTTTTTTTAACTTCCTCTAAATATACTATAAAACTGTGGGTAACTTGTTATATCAGCTGTCCTTTATAGGACTTATCTACGGCTGATATTGCTTCTCATTTTAACTGGCTTCCATCTCCTGCTTCTTGTCTCTGCACCCCTTGTATAGTTGCTCTTGCTCCGTCTTAATCGCCCGACGCTTTATTTCTTATGGTCACCTTTTCCTCCTTTCTAAAGTATCTCTTTCTATCGGCTCCTTTCCGTCGCCGTCATCCCCTCGTGGTCACCTCCTCCCTCATTCAACCTCATCTTTCACCGTCTTTCCCCTGCGCTCGTCATCCTCTTCTTTTTAATAAATTTGATTGAATACCTCCAATTTTGCCAGCCTCTGATGCACTTTATTCTCTTCAATTAGCTAGGTTTCTTAGGATATAGGAATTAGGGTTTCGGAATTAGTATTTATATTCGTGGTCTTAATCTGTGATGATTCTATTCTGATTTTAGGATTCGAATTTCAAATGTTAAACATAGGCATAAGAATATTTAGTTCATTGAAGTGGAATTGGATGAATCCAACATCCGCTGATCATCTTCCATGTTTCAGGTCGCCGAGTTTCAGTTCCATCCTAGTTTTCTACTTCTCTCTTCCCCTTATAATTGGAATTTCATCCATCTTCATCTTTGTGTTTTTGTCACCGTCTTCCCGAGATTCAGTTTTGTTTTGTTCACTGTCTCTTCATTTGCTCCATATCTCCAACGAAGTCAAGGAACCAAAGTTCTCCTATTCACACTTCAGATATCGAGCAATCAAGATGATTCTGGTTGTGCAAATCAAATGTAAGTTGTCCTCTCCTTTCTGTAGTTGGGGTGTATTGATTTATGTTTAAGGTTTGACGATTACAAACTAGTGAAATTTAGGATCTAAAGATAAAATTTTATTCCGCACTCAAGGTGCTCGATGAAATGACAAAGGTTTTCTTGTAGCTTACTTTGAGTTTTGTCTATCCAACTTTTGATTTCCGAAGCAAGATCTGCTTTTATGACATGTCTAATCCGATGAACAACATGTTTTTGATGCACTAGGAATAACAAATTTGGGAATTTTGGAGTTTTTGGATAATTGTAAGGTAGTTTTTGGTCCAACAGATTCCACATTACATTCTAAAAAAATGAAGAAATAGCAGAAAAAATAGAGAGTTTCCCTAAATCTGCAGCATTTTCAAAACTAAATGATTCTTCAAATCTTCGAAATGGGAAACTGTTGGAGTTAAAATTAAAATAATTTAAAGAATATGCATCTTTGTTTCTCCATTTTTTAGAACGTTTTCCCTCTACAAAGGTCGTGAACCAGCCAGTTGCTCCTGACCCCCCGACCCCATTGCTCACATTTCCTCACCCACTTCATCACTTCCACAGTTCTTCTCCAAGCTGCAATCTTTTCCAAAAAAAAATTGAAAACCCATTCCACACTACTGTACATTCCCTTCCCCTCTCCACCTTTATTCCTAATAGCAGAAATTAGTCACATGGTCCTATCCTGAGGTTAAGTGGATTCACCATCCCTTAATTATCTCAACCTCTAAACCACTATCCCACTTTCCTCATGTACATTCCTATCTTTCCTGAACCATATCTTTCCTCAACCATATACGTCCTTGTGGGAATTCTACATCTTATATAGCCCTTCTAAAGAGGATCCAGAATTTCTCTCGAGCTCGAGATATTGGGGCTCGAAATGCGGCTCATAATCACGAGGGTTGGGTTTTCTATTCCTAAAGGAGTGGGGGCCCAGATTGTTTCTCAGCTCCCCACTAATTCGTTGTAAACTCTTTTAATAATAATAATAATAATAATAATAATAATAATAATAATAATAATAATAATAATAATAATAATAATAATAATAAGGAAGTTGATATCAGTTTGGTTGATGGGCATGGTATGCCTCTTCGTCCGGCAGATTTGCTTCTTTATTCATGGGATAGGGGGCGAGATGTGTGTATTCATTTGACGAGGTCCTCCCCTTTGACTCAGTCGGGGGTGTCTGACTTTGTGCCTGGCCGTGTTGTTTCTGATGTGGCCCAACGTAAGTGTGTGAAGTATAGAGATTTGTGCACGGCGGCGGGATATGGTTTCCTACCATTCTCCTTCTCTTCGTTGGGGGAGCTGGATGCCTTAGCTTGCTGAAGCGGATTTAGAAATTCTCGGTATCTCAGGATGTCGGGGCTCGTGCTGTAGCTTATATTTTTACTAGACTTAGCTTTGTTATCGCTAATGGAGTGGGTGCCCCGATAGTATCTCGGCTACCCACTAATTTCTTGTAATTTATAATAATAATAATAATATTTTTATAAAAAAATAATAGTAATAATAATAATAATAATAATAAATATAATAAGAATAAATATAATAAGAATAAATATAATAAGAATAAATATAATAAGAATAATAAGAATAATACTAATAATAATAATAACAAAAATAATAATAATAATTGGAGGTGAATGTATATACGCATAAACCGCTTTAATATCAATATACATATAATATATCTAAGGACTTTAATTAAAAAAAATGGGTATTATCCTAGGAAGTTTCGATCTTATGGAGGTTATGATAATAAATTAGTCAAGCCGATTATATAATGGGTGATTTGGGTAACTAGACCTTTGGGAAAATCTAATTAGATACTTAGACCTCAAACAAATTAAATTAGGTAGGGTGGACTCTTCCCTTCCCTTCCCTTCCCTTTCTTCCTTCCCATCCTTCCTTCCACTTTGACGATTGATGCCATTTTTTGTGATGTCATTTTTTCACTATTAACCACTAATGCCACTTTTTTGATGCAATTTTTTGATGTCATTTTTTTTATCGTGATGCCATTTATTTCAAAGTAGTGTTTTTATGTCATTTTTTTAATGACATTTTTTCTTTAATGTGATGCAACTTTTTTAAAGTAGTGTTTTGATGCAATTTTTCTAATATAATTATTTGATGCCACTTTTTTTTTTATCAAATCGTTTGATGCCTTTTTTTTAATTTAATCGTGTATATCGATATATTTTCATCGATTTACTTTTATTCACTGATGACACGTTTGTGATTACACTTTATTGATGCAATCATTTGTGGTGACATGTTTATTACATTTTTATTCATTGATGACATTTGTGATTACACTTCATTGATCGCAAATTTATTTAAAATCAAATTTCAAAATAAGAAATAAATATGAAATAAATTTACGAAAATAGCCTATGCGGGATTTGAACCCGCATTTTCGTGCTTAAGCACATCACTCTACCATTTGAGCTAATAGGCTTTAAATTAGTAATAAAGTCGGTCATTTTAATGTGACCAAAACACAATTAAATACTATGATTTAAGAAATATAAAACACTATAAAAAAATTGAATATAGTAATAATGCTTCAAAAGATATTTGTTCACAAGATATTAGTAAATGAAAACATACCATGATTGAGCCAAAATATAAAACACTATTAAAAGAAATTTTATATTAAATCTAGGTTAGCGTCATCAAATGAAACAAGAAACAAAGAAAAAAGAAAGAAATTGACATATACTTGGATAATTTGGATTCATTAAGCACTATTGCATGTGCTGATATACAAATAAACATTTCCACCTTTTAATTACCAGTCAAAGGGAATGCAAAAAAGGACAGTGGCAATCTTAGTTACTCGGAAGCCTAGGGATTGATGGCTTTTGAGAAATTAATACCAGGAAGATGCTAAGAAGTACTGCAATTCAATAGATTTCCTATTGCAACAACATTTACAGTAGATGGCCTATTGTAGAATTAACGAGCAATTGTTTAAAAAATTATAGAAGTGCAGTCATTCAGTTCAGAATTACTCAATATATTTAATGCAAGACGATCGATAAAGTCTTTGAACTAAAAAGAACTATGTATAATCAGATCTTAACATCTTAATTTCCTCCCATTAGCCATACCCAAGCCCATAAACAATGTTCCCAATCAGGAATATGAGGTGAAAGGATGAGAAATCTTTTATTTCATATGCACTGCATGATACAATACATGGATATCCTCATCTTCTATAACACTCAGCTGCTCTTGTAAAGCCAATAACTTCTGAGATATATGGGTAAAGATCAGCGAGAAAGAGACCATATAGTTGAGTAGCAGTAGAACTTGGAACTAGAAACCATCTAAACAAAGGTAAACAACCAAAGTACAATCCTTCAAAGCAACTGAAATCAATGACAAAACAATTCCTAATAACAATGTGTAAATTTGTACCTTTGTCCTCTTCACGTGTATGATTCGTCTGCTCAAAGGCTCCAAGCGCTCACCTTTCTCCATAGAAAAAGCATGTAAATCTTCCATTGTCGCTTTAGCTGCAAATCGAAAAGGAAGTTAGAACCATATACTATCTCTCTCAGAAGCGTTTCATCAAACACCTTGCTTGCAAATCAATGAAACAAAAAAAAAATCCGAACTCACCTTTCAAACGGCGATTCATCAACAGAGGGAGAAACTCCATGACCGTAAACTTCAAATTAGAATCCCAATTAAGACGGCCTTGGCTCTCCATAAAGCGGCGATGGATCTGGAAGGGCATGAGCCTTTGCCGAATTGGATCTAGATTTAGGGTTTTTTTAGCGTGAGACCTCGAATGGTGAGATTTGGAATCAGGATTGGATACGAGCGTGGTTTCTAACAAGAAGATGTGGACGACAGGGGAAGTGAATTGAGAGTAGATGATGCAGGCGGTGAGCCAAAACTCTAATCGATCAACCGCAACTCCTTCAGTCGACAACAACACCGCCGATCCTTTGCATTCGCCGCACCTCCGCCGCACTCAATGTCATCTTCATCTTCCTTCTTCCTCTCTTCCGGCTTTAGAATCGACGAGGAGGAGGAGGAGGAGGCAGAACGGGTGAGAGAGGAGGGCGAGAAATCGCCGGCAGAGGAGAAGGGTGAGGGGAGAATGAAGAAAGGGGTCTAACTTACCTAAAAAACATTGAATGGGGTTTAGTAATGAAGGGATGTCAAGAGAAATAAATGACTCAACGATCTGATCTATTAACTAAAATATTACTATGGTTCGAGAGAAAATAAGAGTATCTACTCGGACACTGCAGTGGAAGTGTGTTGAATCAAGAACAGATAGTAAACGTCTTTATTATGGACGCTTTATTCTATCTCCACTTATGAAAGGTCAAGCCGACACAATAGGAATGGCGATGCGGAGAGCTCTGCTTGGAGAAATAGAAGGAACATGTATTACACGCGCAAAATCTGAGAAAGTACCACATGAATATTCTACTATAGTAGGTATTCAAGAATTAGCCAAGCAGACAAACGACCCTGCATCTTGTTTATTTCTCCCACATTTTTTGTATAAATATTTATATTTATAGAAGTAGTTACTGAAATTTTTAGACCCCCTTTCTTCTGTCCAAAAAAAAGAATCCCGATTAATTCACCAATTCTTGGGAAGATACTGAACTTTTGTATTTGACAAATTTTTCAGTAATAGGTTATACTATTTGTACAGAGACGGTCGGGGGTACATTCTTGTTTGTCCATTACAGTAGTTCCCAATTCTTCTCTTCGGCGCGGTCGGGAAAAGGAAAAAGGAAAGAGAACTTCCCAGCAGAAGCTCCTATTGAGAATTTTTGTGTTACACAAGAAATATATACCTGATTTTTCACCATAGCACATATTATAGCTGCATGTGGGGGCAGTTTAGTTCCTGCAAGGTACTTCAGGACACCATTTGAACTAGGAAGACTAGAGAGTTCAAAGTGGTCAGAGATGTCTACGAAAATACAAGCACCAATTTCTCTTGTGACTTCTAGCAGAAGTTCAAAAGCAGCACTGGTAACAGCCTCAAAACTAGCAAGCCCAGTCACTACTACCTGAGGCTTCAACTTCTTAACCAATTCCACCATCAAATCCGATTGGCGTGGGGCATCTATAACAGTGACTGCATCATTTAATTGTTGATCAGTGTCTTTGCTCTGCATTACAAGAATATTGAGTTCGTCAAATTTTGATTCTAATTAACTTTACACACTTTTATCTCCAGCCTGTGTGAAATACTTCCACCAAACAGAATACGTTCACTTCAAGATCAGCGAAATCAAAAAAGCATTGTAAAACTACTTTGTTAGATTTCAGCAGAAAAAAGGATGCCAGAAATTTCAACTTTTTGTAGGCATATAACTTTTCTACCCAAGAGTAGAGCCCCAATTGAAATAATATACCATACTGGCATGAGTACCCACTGCCACAAATTATTGCATAGCGAGTAAAAGAAATGGGAAAACAACTGTAGCACTATCAAACACTATACCTCAACACGCAAAGATGTCAGCCAATTCCTTGGAAGGTTCCTAGTCAGATGCTCAGCAACAATGGCTAGGCGAGGTGAAAGCAAGCGAAGAGCATTTTCAATAGCCACGGTCCTTGAAGGAAAAACAACAACATTGAATGTAAAAGACTACATATAATGTTAAAAACCATTGTTGAGAATGAGATGGTGACAATATACTCTATCAGTCAATCCCTTGTGATTTTTGAATTTTAAACCCTAAAATACTGTACAAAGTCGGGTTCTTTGTACAGTGCAGAAGATAAGTTTTTATTAGTATGAGAATTTGATTGGAAACGTCAATTATATATGAAACTTCCATAACAAGAGCTATTTTAGTGAGAAAAAGTTCACAATATTTTATTTTAAAAACAAAATACCATTCACTTCTTCTCTGACCTTCTGTATTAAGAAAGGTAGAAAACTGTATGAACCACAACATTTACCATTAACTAGCCCCATACCAAGCTACTAATCACAATATTCAAGGCCTTTCAACCGTTATAGGGGTTCATTTGCATGCCCCTATATTATGACTTATAATGCACAATATTGCATTATAATATACATTGTAGTAAAATATTATGCATTATGAATCATAATATATAGTCAGCCAAATGAACCCGAAATCCCCCCCCCCCAACACAAACAAAAAACTAGTATGGAACAAACTTGCTATATTTTGGATATGACAAAAATTGGAGCTACATGTAATTGAGAGGCCTGTGTGATCTATATAATATAACACCATTATGATTTAAACTATTGTTTGTAGGTGGAAATCCGGAATCAAGAAAACATAGATCCATAATAAGCAATCTATTCAACGGGGTGAGTGAGCTCCTATCGTTTTGAGAAAGTAGTAGAAGCACTTACAAAAAAAGAAGAAGAAGAAGAATGCCTGGAGAGAAAATCAGTTCAGAAAAAAGAAACTAAAATATTTGAAGAACTAGAAAAGCTGAGTCAATCTCCTTATCACTCACCTCAGCAACTAGTGGAATGTGATGGTATGTTCTCATAAAGTTTGCAATGAGATCCCGAAACCGTGTATTCCCGGCTGGAGGCTCAAATGAGATGATTGAAATTTCTTTTAAAACATTGGCAAGATAAGCCACAAATGGAATCTTTTCATCAGTAACATCATCATCTTCAAAATATAAGTCCAGAGAGTTGTTGATATCCTTATAACCATTGTTCAAAAACTCAAAAATTGTCTTGACCTGTCAGCATGATACCAGATGTTATAACTGAAGTTCCAATAAATTAAGTTGACTCTAAAATTGAAGGAGCCAAGATAGATGATCTTCACCTGATTAGGCTGGCGAAGTTGACAGCTAAAAACTGATAAGCATGCGAGATACTACCGCCAGCCTTCCCATAAGCCCACGCTGTTCGGGCACAAATTGGTTGATCTCCAGTAAGCCCCATAAAAAACTCAAAACGATGTGGGCTGTTTTTCTCAATTTCAACAAGAGCAGAGATGTCTGTGTCAGCAGCCTGTAAACAGCAATCAATCAACTCAAGTTTCAGAAAGATATTTTGATATTTTGCATAACCACTTCACAACTATACTTTCCTGAATAACTTTAGTCTGCCAAATTTTGTTAACATGGAAACCACGACGCTCAAACAAGCGCTTGCAGACAGCTTGTCCTGGACGGCCTCCCATATTAAAAATCATTATGCCAACAGGGTTTATTACAGAAATTCCTTTCTCAACAGCCCTTGCAATCAGTCCTAATCCAAATTGATCTTCAACAAAACCTTATGGCACAAGAAACAAATTAAATGACTAGCAAGGATGGCAAGAGGGAGGACAGAAACAGACTCTGAATGTCTTTGTAGCAACACTACAAGCTTATATGACCATAATGCCATAATATCAAGAAATAAAGGACATCAAATTGCCATGAAATTTGATAGTCCATCCCATGGACTAATGGAGTAAGGAGGCTAGGATTTTTAATTTAAGTACTTACCTGAAGTGCACAGTAGTTGCTGAGTGAATATAGGAACTCTTCACTTGCGTTTTCTGTTATCATCTTGGACATTGCATCTGGATTTAGATTAAGGATCTGAAACAGACACATTGAGAAGGAAAGGAATTTCAAGTTTAGCAACAGACGACAATCTCAGCCTGAAAAACAGTGGAATAGAAAAGGTAACATCAAAATAATGTCACTTCACCTGTGGTATGCACCCAACAATTCTTTCCAACGTGATGTTATTATCTTTATAGTAGCCCAGCAGATTAGACTCATAAAACTCCACTCTGTCCAGCAAGGTTTTGTTTTCTCCATCATAGATAGGTTGACCATTCTCATCCAAAGCATTCAAATATAAGTTGATCCAGGAAACCTTTATTGCTCTTGGATTTATATCAAGGCCATACTCCTGTTGACAAACATCTCCAATAAGTCGAAACATTCAGAACATTTAATAAGAGTGCATGCAATTTTGTGAATGGGATTGATGGTAATCCTATATTTGAAGTCAGCCTGAAATAAGCTACTGTCAAACATCTAGCCAGTAGCGAGAGGAAAGCAGCATGGAAGAAATGGCATAAAGCACATTAAGAACATGAGTTAATATGGATTAGATGTTTTTTAACACCTTCAAAGGGGACCATTTCTCAGCAAGTGCAATGGTTATCCAACCATTTCCACAACCAAGCTCGGAAACCGTCTTATCCTTGAAGATAGACTCAGGATGCCTGTTTAAGCCTTCATAAAACGTGAAGGACCAATCTTCAGGAACGAAAATACTAGGAATCACCATCATCGTCAACTTTTTCCTCCCACCGTAACCTGATTATTCGACAATGAACATGTGAACAACTAGTACAAAAGCAACAGCGCAAAAGACGGGATCAGTTTGAAGTACAGTATCACTCTAATCTGTCCAGGAAAACATGTACTGTATTTATAAAACATTGTAGTTATGTGAAACATAAACAAGAAGAAATCAAGAGTTCAGAGCGAACACAAACATGTACTGTAGATTCATTAAAGAACACCGAGTCATATACATCCAAAAATCACAGTCAAATAAGAAAGGACGTTTTCATCATCATTCCACAATTCAACAACTTGCTTGAGTGTTTCCATGTCGAATTTCCATTTAACATTCACAAAATCCGAAAGGAGACAAACGAAGCAACCAAATTAGTCAAGGAAAATCGAACAAAATCCATCCATTAGGCCGTATCGAGTTCGAGAGTGAGAGACAGCAATACGAAGAAGCATGTATACCTTTGAATTGTTCGAGATAGATGTCCTGGATACGGAAATGGTAGGTGGAGAAGCAATCATCGGAAGCCTGAGCAGAATCAAAGCGTTTTTGGAGGTGAGAGAGGAAGACTCTGGCCTGCGCCCGGAGGTTTTCCACAGCCCTTAAGGCTGTTTATAATAGTGAGATTATCACCTTCAATTATTAGATTAGGTATGTTGAGTTGGCGTGCAGCATTGACACCATTCCAGAGGCCAAGACATTCAGCACCGGCAATAGATGCAATTGATGCCGGCCCAGCTCCACAGAAGATGGGTTTCTTAGTGTGGTCTCTTATGATATATCCAAACGAGCCCCCTAAATTTGGAGAAAAAGCACCGTCAAAGTTAAGTTTAAAAGTTCCTGATTCTGGTGCCTGCCATCTAGTCTTGTTTCTCTCGTTTTTGGATGTGGGTCGAGAATTCTTGTTCCTATTATCTGGATGTTGGTCATCTGTAGTTTCATCACTATATTTGGAATTGTTCTATAAATAGATTTGATCTCTAACAAAGGAGATTATACTTTGTATATTTGGTGTTGTGTTATCAAAGAGCGCCCTGTTGCGGGAGAACCAAATACCCCACCAACCAAATGCAAGTTTTGCGAACTTTTGGGTGCCCAATTTTCCTTTTATGTCGTTTATGGTATTATTTAGTTCAGTTCCTTGGGAGAAACAATTGTTTAGGGTTATGATCAGGCTGGGGTCCAGGTTTGCTAGTGCTGCTCTGGAGAATGGGCAATCCCATAGTAAGTGATTTAGGTCCTCGTAATTGGAATCACAAAGAGGGCATGTTGTAGGAATTCCCAAACCTCTAGAGGCTAATTTAACTGATGTGGGTAACCTATTCTTTGTGATTTTCCATAGTAGCGTTTTGACCTTTAAGGGAATATCTAAACTCCAGATCCATCTCATATCTGATTTTTGATGCCTTTTGGAGTAGTTGATCATTTGAATAGCCGAGCTTGTGCTAAACCATCCATTTCTGCTCCATTTCCAGCACAACCTATCCATGTGGATATTTTTGGGGATCGGGAAAGTCAAAATTTGATCCAGTATATCCTTGTCCAGAATGTTTTGAAATGTGGCCGTTAGCTTTTCTAAATTCCAGGTTTTATGTTGTGATATAAATTGATCTACGGTAGTACTTGTGTCGATTGGTGTCGTGTCATTAATTGTGCATATAAGAGGTGATGTGCCAAGCCAGTGTTCAGACCAAAAGTTGATATTCTTGCCATTCCCGATTGACCAGCGAATTCCATTTTTAAAGAGTGGAATTAATGTCGTTAATTGGGTCCACTGCCACGATGCATCTCCCTTCCTGTGATATTGAAGTATGTTGTGGTTTTTTAGGTACTTTTCTGTGACTAAGGCAACCCAAGGGTTATGGGGTTCAGCTAAAATTTTCCATAATAATTTTAATTGTAGTGCTTTGTTCATATCTTCAGAGTTTCGGAGACCTAGTCCACCATTGGACTTTTCCTTATAGACCTCAAACCAGCTGATGAGTGGCTTGTGGTTTGGACCCTTGTTCCATAGGAAGTTCCGGTTGATCTTATCTAGTTCCGTATGGATTTGTCTTGGTAGAAGAAAACATTGCATGAGATGTAGAGGTTTGGCCAATAACGTGGTTTTAATTAATGTGCAACGACCCGCTTGTGATAAACAACTAGCTTTCCATTTGGCGAGTTGGGATTTGGTAACATATTTCGCCAAACGTCTACGTCTCTACGAGGTTTTCATTTTTTTTTCACTAAATGTCCATTAGGTTTTTTTTTGGATCGTGCTATATGCATCCGAGACAGGTGCTATATGCACTCCATACGACGAATCTATAATCCGTCCATTATAAATTTTGAAAAAAATATACGGACAGATCTTGTGAAAATTGTTAAAACATTACAAAGGGCGGACTTATATTTTTTTTTAAAAAAGCTGCCCATATGCAGCAAATTAAAAAAAAGGAAGAACAAGGGCGGATCTCTCATCCGCCCTTGAATTTGAAACAACAAAAAAAGCTGCTTTACTTTGCAGCTTTTTCTTCTCTTTTTTTTACTTTACTTTACATAGGACGGATCTAGGATCCGTCCTATGTAACTTTTTTATTTTTATTTTTTAACGGACGGATCCGTATATTTTTTAAAAAAAATTTACAACCGACGGATTATAGATTCGTCCTAAGGAGTGTATATAGCACCTGCCATGGGTGTATATAGCCACCCCATTTTTTTTTAAATAAATTTGCATTAGAGGCCATTTTTAAGGCCTTTTTTTAGGTAATTGTCCACCAAGACTGTGTAATTAGTAAGAAGTCCATTACCTAAATCTGCTTCTCTCTCTCAATAGCCAACCAGGGGCACTATCTCCCTCACAGTTCCGTCTGCAGCCATGGTTGCTACTCCGGAGTCCCTCTGCAATTTCATAAGCACCGATCTCTGGAGTCCCTCTGTAAATTCACCGATCTCCTAGGCAATCTCCCTCGCTCGGCTGTACGCCTCGACTGTCGCAATTCACAAGCAAGATCGGTGCTCCACCGGATCTCAACTGATTTTACGACTCCGGAGTCCCTCTGCCGTCGGAAAAGTAAGTCCGAGAAATCCAAGCCGTGAAATCCAGGCTGAATTGATAGGATTTGCAATCTCGAATCGGATTTGCAAGACTATCGATCGAGAATTAGCGGATCAGGGAAGGTGGTGTGCGTTACAGGGGCGTCGGGATTCATCGCTTCATGGAGGGTGAAGATGCTTCTGGAGTGCGGATACACCGTCAAAGCCACCGTCCGCGATCCCGGTAAGCATCTCGATCTTCAGTATTAATACTCATGCCTCCTCTTCCCCGTCATCGATCGATCTCTGCATTTCGATCTCCATAGACGATAATTTCTGGTAAATCTTCGATTTCTCTCTCTTCAATTTGCTCCTCCAATCTTGTCTCTCCGGCCGATTGCCTTCACCGCCGTCACACTAACAACCACAACCTTCTGTCGTCAGAAATCTAGGCGGAATTGATAGGCAGTGATATCCATGGCGTGAAATCTGAGCTTCGACTCTCTGGCGCCGCACTTGTGGAAATGGACGGTTTTTTGGCGCCGCACTCTAGGGCGTGAAATCTAGGGCGAGGATGCAAGGGCAACTGCGCCGGCGAGGAAGCGAGGCAGTAGCGATGTTGCTGCAACTGCGCCGACGTTGGTCTGGACTCTAGAGGCTAAGCCATGGGCATTCAATTCCCTAATTTCTCTCCCCTATCTCTCTTGGATTTTGTGCTTTTCATTACTGAAACTTAGAATTTGGAAAATTAGGATGTTACTTGGTCAGTTCTTTGCGCTTTTGATTACTGGAAATTAGGAATTTTGGAAAATTCATGTGTCGATCTTCTCGCAATTAGGGGTTTCTGGTTGATATGCATATTTTGGTAATTCATGTGCTAATCCCTCTTCTTTGCTTATGAGTTATTGCTGCACTTATTTTGTGTTTTATTTATTTAAGTATTGAACAACCTTTGCTGCACTTATTTATGAGTTATTGCTGCACTTATTTAGTATTAGCTACACTTATTTATGAGTTATTTATTCATGTGTCGATCTTTGCTGCACTTATTTATGAGTTATTGCTGCACTTATTTAGTATGAGCTACTATATCGTACACACAAGCATATATTTCAGCATTTTTTGATGAAATGCAACTCCAGTTTCAGCAACTCCGACGTCGAAGTGGTGACACAAAAAAAAAGCAACTCCGGTTTCAGCAACCCTGGTTTCAGCAACTCCGATTTCAGCAACTTCGGTTTCAGCAACGTGCGGAAAAAAAAACCTAATTTCAACAATTTCAGCAACTTCAGCAACTTCAGTTTCAGCAACTCCGGTGTCAAAGCGCTGACGCGCGAAAAAAAACGCTGAAATAGGGGTTGCTGAAACCAAATGTGCTAAAACATGAGGGAGGGCATAAGGGGCGCGCGTGGGGGGGCAAAGGGGCAAAGGGGCAAAGGGGAAAAGGGGGCAAGGGAAGGGAGGTGGACATTTTGCCAATTTGAAAGGATGTGTGGACATTTTCCTAATAAAGGCCCTAATTATGGCCTATTGCTCAATTGACCCTTTTTTTTGTCAAATGCCCCTCTTTCTAATTTGTTACTCCCTCCGTTCGGAAATAAATGATGTTTGACTTTTGTGCACGTAGTTTTAGGAGATAAAAACTATATAAAATCTTATTTATTTTAATTAATTTTTTTCATAGTTTAATATCTATTAGTAATAAGTATTAAATTGTGAAAAAAAATAATTAAAATAAATAAGATTTTATATAGGGACGCTCCATCCCACCGCATCATGTGGCGGTGGCATCCATGCACCGCAATAGGATACGGTGGGCCGCCACAAACATATACAGTGGGTCTACCGTGTCAGTTGCGGTGGGCCACCGCATCAACCGATGGTGGGTCCCCTATATATACTGGTCCCCGCAGCTGGGTATCAACGCATTGTATGAGCTATTACACACTAACATGTCAAAGCCCCATAATAGTATACGGTTGTTCCAATACTATCATGGGGCCTTTGACATGTTGACCGAGTGGTAGGTCAAGTGAACAAATTTATACACAGGAGCGATTTCCAGCCAACATGTCACCGCCTTAGGATTTCGAGCTACCCGCTAGAAATCCTAGGGGCATTGACATGTTAAAAGACTTATCCCTCGGCCATTCTATAAAATGAAGTAGAGAGTTACGCAAATGAGTGATTTTTCAGTCAACATGCCATCACCACAAGATTTCGGGCAAATCGCTAGAAATCTTGAGAGCGTTGACACACTGAGAGACTATTCACTCGGCCGTTCACTGAAATCATGAAGGGAGTTACACGAAAAAGGACTTCCCGGTCAACATGCCATCGCTTCAAGAGTTCGGGCGAATGGCTAGAAATCGTGGGGCGGATTACATGTTAAACGAGTTATCCCTAGATCATTTCACTAAAAAAACAAAGGAAGGGGATGCCAAAATTGACAACCTCTTTCTTTGGTCCATTAGTTTTTCGTTTGCAAGACGCATTATTGCATCCATTGCTTACCTCGCTAGTCGTAAAGTGCAGCTCAAACGGACATCGGAGAAGAAATCGTTGATTTGCTCTTTTATCATCCCAGTCACCTCACCATAGTATAACTCTGGGTCTTCAATGTACGAACGGTCTCCCTTCACGCAATCAAAGTCCATTGGCTCCGATTTCCTAGTACCGTCGCTACATACCACGTGAAATAGGCAGCAAGAAAATTCCTTCCACGCTTTCGATGCTAAAAGTTGAAGTAGTCCTCAAATGGTTGACGATCGCTGTCAACGGTAACTTGGAACCGTTTCCCATCGCATGTCTCTACGGCCACAACAACTGTGTTTATGTTTCGAGGCATTTTTTAGTTGTGTCCCACTTGTTGGGGGGGGGGGGGCGGACTTATAGGGAGTCCACCATACCCCTTTACAGCGGAACCCATCGCAAAGGTCTGCGGTGGCATCCACCACAAAGGTATGCGGTGGGTTCCACCAAAAACATTGTCGGTGGGTTCCACCCCACCGCCATCCGGTGGAGTTTGAACCCGACCCCGCATTTGTTATAACGCTCCCTACAAATACCGCTCAGCGCCCATACCTCTTCACTCAACAATACAAAATGTCCGACGACAGTAGAGATAGCTCAAGCAACGCTGAAATACGTCGAGCAACACTTGAAAAATATGAGGGCATTCTGTACACGGGAAGCACGCGCTCGAAGATTGTCGAGTCGATGATAAGGAGCCTATAAAAGGAGAATCGATCGTTGCAGGTTGTAAAACAACAACAACGGTGGCGTATCGAAGTGTTAAAGAGGCGTGTCGAGGCTCTAGAAGAGGAAAACAACTCGTTACAAGTACAAGTGATGCAGTCCAGATTTTCTACATTTTATTTACGTTAGAAGATGTTGTATTTTGTGCATTATGTATGAGTTTCCTAAATTTTGTAGACGTTATCAAAATATCGGTGTCAAATATTTTCCTTTATATTAAGGTCATAAAAAACGGTAGCAAACATAAATACAAACACATTTTTCATATATGAATGCAAACCAGACAAAGTGATAGTCAACTACATTCTACCAACACACAAATGCTTGTAACTTCCAAGCGATATGCCAAAAACTAGAAATCCAAATTGTGCATAGACTAACACTAAGTACAAATCCATAACATGCATACACCACAAATGTCTCAGGACAGATACACAACGTAAAGACAAACAGTAGATCACTGCGGAGGGTCTAGCAAAAAACGCTCGTAGATGCGGCATATATGTGCATCCGTGACTGGAAATCAAGTGGTTAGCAAACCTTGCAGCATCACGCGGTCAGGCATATATGACTCATCCTCAAACATCCACCGGACGGTGCCCCTGTAACATGACAGCTGCAGAAGGCCATCAAAGTCCAGGTCCCTCCCAAAGGGCATGAAGTTGACCTGCAAATACATAAAGTTTTGGTTAGCAGGTTAAAAAAAAAATAATGAAAACAAGTACAAACCAAGTATGAAGAGTGTAATTTGTTGTATGCATACCTTGTCAACAGTCATCTCATCCAGCCTCCACCGAATCTCCTGAACTTGGTTCACCTGTGCTACATCATCCCTTATCGACGTCCACCGCGTTGCCAACTCTTGATATCGTACACCATGACGTGGATCCCGAACAAGTTGTCGATCAAGCGTCATGTGCCCCCGAAAGAGTGGAAAGTACAAACAAATCCATACCTACAGTGGGACACCCAATCAGAATACAAACCATAAAAAAACACGGCACCCTTGATCAAAGAAAATAAGGTAATTACCTGCATCAATACAAGCATGACAAAGTTCTTGCCACCAGGGATAACTGTGGAAACTGCGCGGCATTCATCCATCACAGGAGCACCTCAGTCCAGAGTCTGTTGTTCGACTTCTCAATGCACAATGGCCCAGACACTATAATCCCCATTATTACAACCTCAATGCACTCACGATCATGCTCTAGGGAGACACCACCATAGAATCTCTGCCTCATCTGCTTTATGGACGCGAGGAGTCCATGTATCTTCCTCATCATTCTCCATCACAGTCTCAACACGATGAAACATATGTCCACATTTGTGCACATGCAACACCCTCACCAATGCTTGTGCATCTTGTCTCCAAATGACATCAGCAATGTGCGACGAATAATCTCTCAAAAGTGATGTGGTAAAAGCCCCCCTGCCGAATGCGGTGGCAGCTGCGCTTGATCTACTCTCCTCATCTTCCTAGGTTGCGCCCTCCTACTCCATGTGGCCATACTCTTCCCCTACAACATCTCCTCCTTCCCTACCCGTGGCCAAAGGGTCGAACCTCAAGGATTCTTTGCCTCCAGTACCACCAACTCCTCCATCTATCACAACTTTGGATTGAGTCCTTAATGAAACCGTCGCCTGGTTGACGTCAGGTAATGGTGTCCACCGATCAAACATCAAGTCGTCGATGTTGAAAGTCGGGTCGATCACCCCACCATGGCTAGTCTCGACACCTCCCTCCACAACATGGCTACTTCCAACCCTCCATCTCCGAATAACGGTGTCTTATCATTATACGAGTTGAGTTGATCGCTCCGAATGTTGTGTTGTACGTCAGGTTCTGAGTCTCGGACCCATCACCCACATGCTCTACTGGGTCTTCAGTATGACTCGTTATCGGCTCTTTCGCCATCGCCTCCACCATGGGCTCCACTGTAGCCTCCGTAGTCGCCTCAAAAGTATGTGGTTGTACATCACCTTGGTTGACGACTAACCGACTAGAAGACCCAATACCTATATCGTCTCCTATAATACTATCCCTACCAATAGGATTATCTACACCCTACATACAGAAAGGAATAGACTCAATCTGGGCACGCTATTCACGCAAGGCTTGTCTTTCCTTATCAGTAGCACTACGTGCGGTCCGCAAACCACTCTATAAGCTAATCCTCGTAATAAGGTTTGTATACGATTAAAACAAAATTCTAATTTCTATCAATTAAATGTATAAATTTGTATCCTACACGCACAATATCATTTCATATGTTCAAGTTCTATTCTACGCGCACAATAACAAACGACTAAATATATTTTATAATTTCCTTTTTTCAATGATAAAATTCTGAATATTTTAGCTACTTTTACTCTATGTTCATTCCTTTTCTAGTTAACTAGAAGTACGTAATGCATATTATATACCACATTCCTAAAAATATTAACTTATTCGATTCCATTATTCTCATAAGAACTACAAAAATCTCTCTAATAATTTGAACATACCTCCTGTATACTGAACATCCCTCTTCCTTCACGAGGGCGTCCATGACCACATCTCTGTATCGTTAGAGCCGACTACATTTCAAAAGTCCAATAATATGTTAGCACTAAATTCTGATTTAAAAAATATACTTGATTTCAATATTCGAAATGTTGTTACCTGTAATGGATCTCGCGCTCCACGGATACGACTATCACCCCGACCCTGACCTCCACCACGGCTACTCTCACTCACCATTATTTTTAGATATTACGATGCCAAAAAACCACACCAACACAAAACTGGGAGAAAGGGGGAAAAGGCTGACACGAAAGGTGACCAAAGGGACAAAAAAAGAAGGCGCGAATGGCGGGAAAACAAAAACGGAAATTGAAACTTGTGCCGTTATGGGGCGGCCCTCATGGCTATTTAATTATGGGCCCCATAGCCCACCGCAGGAGGATATGTTGGGTACCGAACCGTCTCATAATGATCAAACATCCATCGCATCCACATGCGGTGGGCACATTTCTAATTCAAAAACCCATCGCAAGGCGCATCACTATGCGGTGGTTTCCACCGCATGAACATGTTGTGGGTTGAAGGTGTAACGACTCTCGTTACACCAACCCACCATAGAACCATGCGGTGGACTCGTATAAGGTTCCTACGCCACCGTTGTATGCTGCGGTGGCATTTGGGATGCACAATTAAACCCACTGTCAGTAGCTACGGTGATTAGCGGTAGAAATAGTAAAAATTAGCAGTGTAGATATCTGTCCCGAATAAAAACTCTATCTAAATAAAGTGTATATATCTTGTACATCCACATAATAATATTATAACAACTGTTAATTTATTTCTAATTGATTGGAGGTACAGTTGGCACATGAAGAAACTCCAAACCATTTATGGTCATAACTATTTTTGTATAGTAGGGTAATCATCAACAAAATCTCCTACTTTACACCCTATGTCACTAAATTATTTTTGTTTAAAATATATAGTATGATGCTCATGCCATGGTGCGATTTTTTATGAATAAAATATTAGTAATATGTTAAATTAATATTATAATATAATATTAAATGTTCAGATAATTAAATTTTTTGAATTAAACTCATTGGTTAAGAGAACAATTAAAGTTATATATATAGATATATGCAGATATAGTTTACTAATATTAATTTTATATTTTCTTATTATTAATTTTATGTCTTGAATTAATCCCATTGTTTTTTTAAAACTACTAAAATTATAATTTAGACTAAGATCATGGATTAATTGAATTTTTTTTAAAATTGATTGAATAACCTACTTTTAAGGAGAGAGAGAGAGAGAGAGACACCTTATAAAAAATGCTTCTCTTTTAATAGTTAGATATAGGTTTTAAAAAGGAAAAACTAATTAAAAATCTCCCACCTTTAGGTATATGGTAAAAATATATCCTTAACTTTCAAATGTAATAAAAATATCCCGACCATTGAGGGTAGTGGTATTCTTACGGATCAAAAATGCTAATAAGGCCGCCTGCGTGGAAGTCTTTTTACAAATTAGCACTAACATTGGGTTTTCTTGAACGGTTTCCTTGGGAAAAATAATAAACCGACAACAAAATTAAACCCGAAAAACGAAATTGATTCAAACAAGCAACTAATCCGGTTAAAATTGCCTCAAATTAACACAACACGACCATTCTATTCCTAACAACAAACCGACAACAACAACAACAACAACGAAGAGGGGAAAAAACAAAACTTACTTAGCCAAGTCCACGAACGAATCAAAGAGGAAGAAGATGTGAGATAGACATCTCAAGGCGACCACGAGGGAGGAAGACTGTCATTCAAGAGGAACTATGAGTTGCCTGGAAGACCTAGAAGACAGTTCAAGAGGCGACCATGGAAGAAGATAGGAGGGAGAAAAAGGCGTAGGGTATGAAACCGGTCCAACTTTTTTTTTTCCTAATGAAACCGTTTAAGAAAAACCTTGTCGAAAAATCCACGTGGGCTGCCTTGTCAGCATTTTTGACCCATGAAAAAACTCGTGATAATATTAATATCACTACCCTCAAAGGTCGGGATATTTTTATTACATTTGAAAGTTGATGAGATATTTTTACCATATCCCCAAAGGCAGGAGTATTTTAATTAGTTTTCCCTTTTAAAAATTATATTAAAATTTTAAACAAATATATTTATATTTTTATAAACTTTTATTTTAAAAAATTATGTTTTGCAATTTTTATAAAATAAAAAAGACAATTTTTTGTAAATTATATTTTTTTAAATTTAAAATATAAATTTTCAAAATAAAAGTTTATAAACATACAGTTGCTTAAAATATAAATATAATTTTTAATTTTTTTTAAAAGATATATTTTGAACAAAAATATATTTTGGTGTAGGGAATGATGTATGGCGTGAAGTAGGATATCTTGGCTTGGTAATGACTTATTTCATTATCGACACGTTTTAAAAAAAAAAATTCATCAACAATGTTCACTTTTTATATAGGGTGGTAGTGACCTATTCCATTATTAGAGGGTCCGTTGAGCACATCAAAGCTCGTCCTCATATCTTTCATCGAAGATATCTTTATTTTTTTGTGTGGATAAAAACCTGAAGGCCAAAAAAGAGGATATATACGAGCCGAAACAAAAGCAACAACACCACTAACAAAATCCGAAAAAGGGAAAAAATGAAAAATAAAATGATTTGTCTAACTCTATATACTCATTTACAATTAGCCTCTCGTATTACTTTCGAAAGATTAATAAATATGTTAATCACATCTAACGTCTCTTTCAGTCTTTAATCACATCTATCGTCTCTTTCAGTCTTACGTCTTTTTAAATACTTAGCTAAATAGACATTTTTATATTCTTATTTATAAAAATATTTTGGATAGTGAAATCACATCTATCGTCTCTTTCAGTTTTATACTTTTCAAATACTCAGCTAGATAAACACTTTTATATTATTATTCATAAAAATGCTTTGGATGGTGGACTAGCTAGTAGAGACTAGAACCACCAATGATTTGTCTAATCCATTTGATTAATAGTATAAAACGACTTCACATCAACCAACTATTTCCTTATGAAAAATGATTTGTCTAATCCATGAGCATTAGTGACTATAAAAAAATATTAAAAAATTGATTACATTAGTGAATCTAGCATAATATTTCCTAAAAATACACCACCCAATTATTTTAATTTTTGATTTGGGTTCTAATGAAAATACACTAAAAATTTTGAAATATTTTAAATGCAAAACTCGTGAACAAACATTCATGTACGTAGAGATAACTCGATCGATCGAGTGGTAGAAAATCCAAAGGTGGAACCATATATAGATTTTTGTAGAGGAGGAGGACACAACGGGATAGTGTCGTCAACCACTCGATCGATCGTGGTGGCTAATCGACAGGGGCCGCGGCCGCGGGGTGGGCTGGGCCGATATCAATTAATCATACACTTCTAGACTCCTTGGATGGGATGGGCCATCATCCCAGCGCGATTGTTCACCCATATTTTGTATTTTTCAATTTTAGATGGAAGAGTAGCATCAGCATGGGTGGCTTAATGTGAACTGAATGCAATATATGGGGTAATTTTTTAAAAAAAATGAATTTGTGGTGCCAATAATAAAAAATTGGGGTGTAATTGTGTAAATAATATCACTCTTAAAAGAAAAATGTAGCAACTAGTACTCCATAATCCAGATGACCCGCTCTTGTTGACCCGTCCTTTTGTCTGGTGTCATTCTTTGGTGTGAATGTGTTTAGTTCCGGATGAAGTTACAGTCTCAGACGCCCTGTTGATCAAGTTGGTCGTGGAACGTGGTTTTCAAAAATCATTTATCTAGGTGAGGGAAATGTCGTTGATTCATACTTTTTCATGAGACGTTTATTTTACGTTGTTATGTTTTTTGCTTCTGTCTCCTTGACATCGAGGCATCATGTCTGCAATAACCCTCATCCAAAATGCCGATCTCCTTACCCACTAGTTTCATCACATGTCGAAAATTTATCTCTTACCTTTTTCGGGCTCCTATCTTGTGTGGTTCTTGCCTTTGGGGTTTGATTGGGTGTGTGGACTATTCTTGGTTTGGTTTGATTGGGTGTGTGGCCGATGGGTGTGGTCGGGAGTATGTTGGGTTGGTTTTGGGGTTGTTTTTTACCTTACAAAATTAACTTTTTTTTTTGTAATGTGTGCATGCATGATCTTTGGTGCGTGTTTGCTTTGCTTCTTTAATAAGGGTCGTGGATCCGTAGTTAAGTTATTGATGTTTGAAGGCTCGTTTGAGAGTCCATAATTTAAGGTGTCTATCAATGTTTTCCAGGAGTCTGTTTGTGCGTCGTTTTTGTTTGGCAACTGCTTTTGTTTGCCTTTGTTATTGGCTTCAAGCTTCTACAACTTGCTTTTTTTTGTTTTGTTTGCTTTCCTTTCTTGTTGTTATTATTCATAATGTTTTATGCATCTATATTTAGTTGATACCGAATTTCTTTTCTACAATTAACAAAATACTCTTTATTTAGAGAAAGTGTCAAATAGTATTACTTTTTGTGCCTAATAAATTTTGTATAGTTGTTGGGGGATAATAATCTGTAAAATTAAATGCGTTCTCCCCAATCTATTGAAATTCGACTTCTAGCATTTGTTCGATGACTCCATTGTCGCCATGTTAGCATAGAAAAAACTCCAATTATTGTTCGATCGACTCAGGGTTATATTTTGAATTCTCGTTTGTTGTTTCGATTGATGTAGTCGATTGAGTTAGGAGTAGATTGTGATTTGAAATTGATCAAGCAATGGTGAGTTTTTTGAATTGGTATGAATTAAGGTGTTGAATTGGATACTTCCTTGATCAATAATTTTTTATTTGAAAATATTCTAGTATCTGCTCAATCCTTTTCAAGTATATATAAGGTCAAATTCCAAAAAATCTTCCTTTAAATACATTATTTGCACAAAATCACCCTTTAAATTGAAATTTCACAAAAAACCCTTAAAAAGCTAGATGCTTGCAAAAAACCACCTATCTTACCTTTTCGTTAAGATTGTTGTTAAATATGTGAAATTATCATTTGTCCTTATACTTTTAAGATATTTGAAGGGTAAAAGAGGGATCCCATTTTAACAATTTTCATTTTCTATTTGTGGAGATATCGAAAGGTGAAGGATGAACATCTTGGAGAACCTCGAATCAAATAAATCAAAGATGATCAACTTTGAACCAAATCAAGTATGAAACGCTTGAGAATTGTCAAGAAATAAACTAAGATATTGTTGATGAAAGGGAAAAACAGTAATTTTGCACTTTTAATATCAAACTTGACCTAAAAGATGGAATGAGTGGTGTTTTGCAAACATTTAGTTTTTAAAGGATGGTTTCTTGGAATTTTTAACTTAGGGGGTCATTTTTTGCAAAATAGTGTATTTAAGGGGTGATTTTCTAGAACTTGGCATGTACATTACGATTCATGTTCAATTCAATTTTCATTCATCATGTCCAAATTAGTAGTCGGGCCAGGTGATTGATATCTTTCAGCAAAGAATAAGATCAGGATTCATACTTCAGACAGAAGCTGCAACCTTATTCTTGGGGGTCCAACAACGAACTGTGGAGAAAGGATTAAAGAATGTTATTATTGAAGGTGACAGTCTGAGAGTAGTGGAAGATATTAATGATAGCACCAAGGTCGACTAGGAGATTTACAAAATAATCGAAAAGATCAATATGATGAAAGCGTATTTCGACAGGATTGAATTCCGACATTGCTTTAGAGAATCAAATGAAGCAGCTGATTATATTGCTAGATTTAGGGGTAGTTGTAACATTTCGACTCTCCCCTATTGTTTTGGCTTCTGCCTTCTGCCCCCCCCCCCCCCGCATTGTTACTGCCTATTCGATATTAGGCATTCGATATATATTTGATGTCTGTTATAGTCAGTGGCGGATATAGGGGGATCGGGGTGGTTGAAGCCCCCCCTATCCGAGGTACGTTTGTAATATATATATAAGTTATTATACAATGACAATTTGGCTCACTTGTAAAAGACACGGGATGAATTTACACTGAAGCGACTAACCCCAGGTTCGATTCCCCATTACCCTACCTTTTGCATTTGTTTTTTTAACACACACGAACAACCTCTCATAGATAGTGAAAGCGAAAACCCCGAGCCGCCCGAGTCCCCGATCTGGTCGCTGCCGCCAGCTTCACCTCCGGCCGACCCTGACACCGGCGCACCCGCACCACCGCAACCCAGCCCTCTTTTTTGTCTACTATCTCCCTCGTCACGCAGTCAGCAGAGCCCAAGTGGTTCAATCTTCATTCTTTAAGTTGAATTTTATATCTTGATAGAGTTTGATTTGAATGATTTGTGGAATTTGGAAAATAACATTAGTTATAATGACTTATTTAGTTCATAGGGACAAAAATCTTATTTAATGAGAAGCATCGATCCTATCATCCTTTGAAGTTTTCAGCCCCCCTCTAAAAAAATCCTGGATCCGCCACTAGTTGTAGTTGTTGCTATTAGAAAACTTTGTTTTAAACTTATAATTATTTCATAATTTGCACAGGAGTTCACAAAAACTAAAATTAAATTTATTTCATAATGTCGTTGGTTTGTTATTATATGTTCTTTATGACATTTTCTCCATTTATTAGGGCCCGTTTAGAAAGGGTATAGATATAGGATATAGCTATGGGTATGATCAGATATAGATATCAAGCTATGGATATTGGGTATGGATATGGCATTGATTGATAACTATATCCAGGTGCAGAGCTGAGGAATTTGATAAACTATCTAGTTGAATTCTCCTCATTGATAGCTTCGTTTTGATATATAATAAACCTTAATCCGACATCTGAGTAAAACGTTATGACTGTTTTAAAATTAAAGGTATATTAATCACTTTAATTTTGTTTCAATAGACTATAATGCTTTTATATTTTACTTAAATTAACATTCACATACTATAATTCATCTCGAGATCTTCGAAATGAAAGGTTATAGTAATCATTTCGAAAATTAGATAAGAAGTTACCAAGTTTAAAATTTGTATACCTGGTTATACATTATTATATGTTATGAGTGCAACAAGTCATATATATTAACTAGGTTGTTATTCGAGCTAAACAAGTCTACTATTGTTTGATTATATTTAGCTTATTTAGAAACAAGCCAAGTTGTCAAGCCCTCTTCCCCATATTGTAATGGGTCTAGTCCTACCTATGAACCAAAAAAAAAAAGTCAAGTTCGAGTCGAACCTATATTTAAACTTGAGCTCGTGCTTGACTTGTTTAGTAAATGAATGAGCTTGAACTGATTTTTTTTCCCAAATATTATGCAACTTTACTTGCTCATGACATAGTAACTTAAAAGAAAATTTATAAATTTCACAAAATTCGTACTATTTGAGTTTCAATCGAGCCGAGTTGAACTTTGAATCAAGCATAAAAATGTGCTCATAATCAACTCATTTTGTAAATGATGCTCGAGCCGAGATTTTATTGAGCAAGTTAAACTCGAGCCAAGCTGTAACTACTTAGCTCTATAACAACAATAACCTTAACTTAATGTTTACTATATTGTGTTTCCTATACTTATTTAGTTAATTTTTTTCGGAAATTTCCTTTATATATTTATATTTCTTTTTTTTAGGCGCACGCGAAAAAATGATAGTGTTTTATCATAAATCGATGACATTTTATCTTAAAATAACATCATTTATTATCGTAACACATATAATTCTTTATGTCAATTCAATCCAAAATTATATTGTACATGTATAATCGTGTCCCCCCTTCGAAATTTTTTTGGCTCCGTCATATCTTATATCTGCTGTTTGGAAAGGGTGTGTGTATATATCAGAATTAAAAAAAAAGAGAAAAAATGTAATTAGGGAACCCATAATGTTCAACAAATGCAAACCCTAATTTGAGAACAACAAAATAATAGTCCTAATCTTCAAACCCTAATTTTCGAACCCTAATCCATGTTTATCATTTACTGTATATATAAATACATCTACCTTTTTCATAAATAAGGTCTGAAATATTTCTCTTTCAAACGAGATGTTTGATTTTGGTAACAACTGACATAAGTGAACCAGGGTTTGACCTTTCTTTTTCCATCATGTCCGATAACAACCCTTTGCAACTTATCTTTGAGAAGTTGAGGAATGTGGCAAATGGTTTTCGAATCGAACAAATGCATTCTAAGGTTAGAAAATTCCAAAAATAATTCGAACAAAATTTGAAGAGATGCAAAGAAAAAAGTTCAAACAGATGGAGAAGAAGAAGGAGGAGGAGGAGGAGGAGGAGAAGTACGTTCAATTCAGTCGCTCGTGCGTCCTACCTATAGCCCCCAAGTTTTGCAGACATCCAAAAGTGAAAAAATACCTTAGAATTAATATATGAGGATATATGATTAATATCCATATACCATTTTGGATAAATATAACAAACAGGGTATATAGATGTTGAGCCTTTTATACCCATAGCCTATATCTATATACTCATCCCAAACAAGCTCTTAATTTATTTGGTTTTTAAATATAATTAGACATATCTCCAACTTAATTGATAAAATATTTATCGATTGGAATACTCTTGCTCTAAATTATCGGTCTCAATTCTTAAACTTATTTATACTTATAACATAAAGTCTATTGGTAACACATTTTTCATCTATCGGCAAGATAAATTTTATGTAATTACACTTGTGTCCTTTTTATTCTTTTACAAAATAATTACTGATTAGCCCGGGACAAAAAAAAACTTTAAACCCTATTTTTTAACAGCCCTCTTGCCTCCTCCTTCAACCTACACAACCATCTTTAGGGCGTGTTTGTGAAGGGAATTTTTTTTAGGAGGTGGAAATACTTTTTGGGGATAGAGGGGATGGAGATACTTTTTGGGGTGGAGAAGATGGAGATTATTTGTAGAAAATAATCTCTTGCGTGTTTTGGTTGGATGAAGATAGGTTTTTGATAGAATAAAGTGAAAAGTTAAAAAATGCCCCCAATTATACCCCTAACCTTTCATCTTTTCCGTTTAGTATTTGCATCCTCCAATTCACCAGTTGCTACAACAACTTCGTCCATCGCATGGAGATTTGGTTGCCGGAGGTGAGCGTGAGGGTGGCGGGGCTGCTGCTCGTGGTGGACATTTGGTTGGTGGAGGTGCAGGCGTCGTAATCTGACTTCGAAACCTCCGTCACTATGTGCGCCATCAACATGAAATTGAAAACTGCACATCCAAATTTCAAACGACGAAGTTCTGGCCGGCGGCCCAAGTGGTGTAGTCGACACCTTGATTTCTCCAGCCACTGCTACCGCTAGTTGCTCCGTCCAGTGGCTTGCTAATCGAATTTACAGATGATGGCTTCGTTCGATGGCGGGGATCCGAAATTCAAGTCGTGAAAAGAGGATTGAATTAAATAAAAACAACACTCCCCCAACTATTCCAAAGCTTCCGGCAGAAGATGGACGGAGGACGATTCGGGGTGAATTGCCGCTCAAGGAGGACGATTCGAAGGACATGGTGTGTTTCAGAGTTCTTTGAGATGCAGTCACCACCGGAGGAGGATGATTCGGTGGAGATTGACATGGTCGTGGTAAACGAAGGAGATGAACGGAGGTTGCTGTGTGATCAACGAAGGAGGAGGAGGAAGGTCGAGGGGCAAAAAAGACCCAAAGGGGTGGAAAATTTTCCCTATCTCCATAATCTTGAAATTGAAGATGGGAGAATCACCCACTTTTCCATCTCCGCCACCCCGTCCATCCCCATCTCCGCCACCTTCTCCATCCCATCCCAAACATCCGAACCGCTTCCCAAAAAAAATCGTCCACCTCCGCCACCTTCCCCACCCCATGCCAAACATACCCTTAACCTCTTCCATCTTTCTTCAACCTCATCCATCCTATCTAGATCTACTTATTTTTTAAAGTATTTTTTTGCCGACATCTACACCGATCTAGCACTACAAAAGTAGGTTATTCCATATAATGTCAAAATCTCATCGATTTATGGGGTGTATTCGACATATAAATTGGGGTTTTTAATTTTTTTGGCGAAAAAAATAAAATCCAAAATCTCAATCAATTTTCTATTATTTTTCAAGGTTTTTGTTGTGTTTTGTTGTTGTTGTTGTTATTATAACGGGAGAGTTGTATTTACAAATTTAGATGTCAACGTGGGTCGAAAATGCTCGATTTAATGGGATTTACAAATCAAGAAAAACTCGACAAACTGGGTCGATCTCAAGCCCTCAACTTGGCGAACCTAGCCGAGGAGAAGACATATGCTTGGTGAAATGAACCGAGGGCATGAATGGAGCCAGAAAGTTTTTAGGGGGTCATTATATTAGTAAATAATAAGATCGAGAAAAAAACCGTAAAATACACAACATGAATGATAAATAGCCTTAATATCTTGAGACATGATCAGTGCTCACTAAAGCCAGACTTTATGAGATCCATAATTGCCACAACTAATTAGCTAGCCACTGTTCTCTTACCAAACATATAAGTGGCGGATTGAAAATCAAAGACTTCTTGATCATTGACCAACAGAGAAATCAAAACACCCACACAGAGATATAAATTATCAAATCAAAAGAAAAAATGATGAAAATCCCCAAAAAGTTACAAACAATTGCCATAACTAGACCACAAACAATTGCACACAAACACTTGAAAGAAGATGAGAGAGACTAGAGAGAGAGACTCTCGTACATGGAACCCTGGAAATCAGACCCGCTGCTGCCTCCTTCGAGTCAAGTCCTGGGTGAGCACCAACGCACAAGCTGGTGATGAATCAAGGTCGCAGATCTGGAAGCCTCCTTTCGAGTTCGAGTGCAGGGACATATCTTCCTCACTTCTTCTCGATAGACAAAAGCCATATCAAATTGGAAGGAATAAGAAAAGGGCAAAAGATATGAAGGTAAAGAAAAAAGATGCTAATCTCAAATATGATGAATCAAGGTTGCAGATCTGGAAGCCCCCCTTCGCTTTCGAGTGTAGGGACATCTCTTCCTCACTTAGACTCAATAGACTGAAGCCTTATCAACTTGGAAGGAAGAAGAAAAGGGCAAAAGAGATGAAGATAAAGAAAAAAGATGCTAATCTCAAAAATAGATTGAAAATCAGATTTCCGGAAAAGAGCTTGGGGATGGCGACTTCCCCATCCGCACGAGGGCTGTTCTTCTGGGGTCGACGCTCTAAATGGAGGCGGTGGTGAAGAAGATGACCGGGGTTCCCTGATTCCTCTCTCCTGATCTGTGAGTTCCGACGACTTGAAAGGGTTCTTCTGCTCGATTCCTGGTTCGGGTTGTATCCGTGTCTTTCTCAGATGCTTTGTTTTCCTCTACTGGTTGTGAATCTATCCGAAATCCCCTTGGCTTGGAGCGTCGCTCTCAGCCTCTGCTTAGGGTTGTTTTGGATTACTGCTCCTTGCTCCTTTTCAAGACTTTGGGATCTAAGACCCAGGTACTCTATGTCTTGTCACCATTTCTTCGCGTACCCATTCTATTACCTACAAACTATTACCTTAAATGACCCTAGAAATAGATGGATCATCTGCTTAAGTTTTGCTCATGAATCTTGTCATTATATCCTCGAACCCTTGGCATATGTGTTCTCTTTGTTGATTAGTGTCTCTGAGATCCCTTTGTGGTTTTTTGTTCTGACCAATCTCAATGAAAAAACAAATTGGGGGATTTATAATGTCTCCCTCGCAAATGATTGGAGGAGCATTTCAATCATGAAGGACCAAAACGATGAAATCCCTTAACCTACGACAAACAGAGATTTCGACCCTATGAACCAAGAACAGAAGACAATGGAGAAAATCAACACAAGAAATCGAAAATGGGCAGAGCAAAGGCTGCTAATCAGGTACTCTTGGTGCCTAATCTCCCTTTTGATCCCCTTTTGCTACCCTTATACAGCTGATTCCGCATTAAATTATGGGAACAGCAGGAAAAGAATGAACCACTGCTTTGATGACCTTTGTATCAAATGCTTGGGAAATGCAGGAAAAAACTATAAACATCGGCAAAATACCACAAGTAAGAAAGCTGAGACAAGACAAGGGCGAAACTAAAAGCAAAAACATGAGCCAGAACAACTATGAGACAAAAACGGTCACTTGTGATCAATTGAAAACTAGAACAGGGCGCAACGAAACCGACAGCTTGGTGCAGAATAACAAAGGAGTGAACAATGAGAAAGAAAAAGACATGAGCAAAGTGGTGAAAGGGGAATGTACCCATTTTATACGAGATAAGCAGCTGAACAAAAGCTATTATTTGCCCTATGTATTGAAGAATTAGCAAAAACTCAAAAAAATACGAGGACAACAATAAAATGAAAGTCTATTTTACTAATGACTTTAGCTGTCATAGTTCTTCTAGTCTGAACGTGCACCTTGGATGGTTGTGGTCTTGCTTTGAATATTGTTTCTTTCAGCTCTCTTTTTCCCCTCCTAGTTTTGACAGTTGCTACCTGCTTGAGTTAGCTCCCGGTGGACTTTGCTGGGTAGTGAGAAAAATATAAGGAACAACGATCCCAGGGACTTACCTCCCAAAAAGAACATTGTGGAAACCCAAAAAAACAAATTTGAGCAAATGAAATTAGACCAATGTCGCAGAACAAACACAAATGACAATGACCGATGCCACTAAATATCATAAGAAACCATGGGCAGAATATATTTGGAATGCTAAACTAATGAAAGAAGCAAATGAAAAGGGGAAACGACAACATGGAATTGTTGCGGAATTAAAAATAGAAACAGGTGGACTGACATTGAAACTCTATGCAAAATTGAGAAAATACAACTCTTAGGACTGTTGGAAACCAAAGCAGAAATTCAGCCCCCGGACGCCCTGTGGAAGAATGCCGGGTTTGATTCTATTTGTTTTATCCCGTCTTCTGAAAGGGCGGGGAGGGGGGGGTCTGCGTACTCTGGAAAAGCTACCTTTTACTTGACAATTGTGTCTCTGTAATTGACGGGAGGGAAAACTTGTCGTTGATCCGTCAAAGTAAACTCAAACTTATAACTAGTATAGCAATAAGCAAGAGGTCGATCCCACAGGGAAATTGCCTATTCAGGTGTGATTCATATGCTAATTGAGTAACCAAATGGGGGGGGGGGTTGTGAGAATGCAAAATGATTCGCCTTTTATCAAAGCGGATTTATGAAAGCAAAAGTAAATGAATTGGATTCAGACAATGATGAGAAGTAGTTCTACCTACAATTTTCCACTTTATTTGGTTGAAACGATCCTTGTAACTTCTTCTCGTCCTATTAAGTTTCCTATGAATGCCCTTGTCTCGACCTAATATAGTTACTAGTCCAATCAGTCCTAGAAACCCTTATCAATCGAACAGTCCCTAAAGAAGGATTTAACCCAATTGATAGCTTTAAGTTCAGATATTAGCCAAGGTATTTGCAGTCCCTAAAGAGGGATTTAACAACACATCCAACTTCCTACCCATCCAATTAGTTCAATCAGCCCTAAAGGGATAAGTTTGCTACTTGGGTTATGGTTCACAATCAGGAATCTACAAAACCCTAGCAATTGAATTGATCTAACAAGTTGGCCAGACAAGATAGAACAAAACAATAATTCAATAAGCGCAAAGAAGTTGAAGCATTCAATCAAGGAATTAAGGAACGAGAATTAGAAACTCACAATCAATCCAAATAAAGCTTCAAATTATAGGCAGAATTGATTAGTTTAGTTCCTCATGGAAAACATCGCTCAATCTCTAATTGTCTGATAGAACGTGGAATATAAAAATGAAGTTTTTTGAAAACTAATAATAATTGGCCTTAAAAAGTCTAAGCCGAACCAAAATGAGATAACAAACACTAGGGTTTTCATTAATCATACGCGGCGCTCAGATGACCAATGCAGCGGCCGCGACACCGCATGCTCAATTCAACTCGCTGCTCCAGCTCCTTGCGGCGGCCGCGGCATGTATGCTGCGGCCGCGACATTCATCCCGCTGCAGATCTTCCTTGCCAGAAGCCGAATGGTTCTCACCTCTTGTCTTTTCTTTCCAAGTCTTGCGTCTTGTACTCCAATCCAAGATCATTGCATCTCTCAATAGTGTTCGAATCTAACTCTGCAAAAATACTCACAAATTCGCGCAAAATCCGAACTCTTCCAAAATAATCGTCCGATGCACTTTAACTCCAAATCATTAACTAAATGCAACCTAACTAGCCTAAAAATGCCTATAATGCCTATCTAAGATATGCATTATTAAATTCCCCCACACTTAACCTTTGCTTGTCCTCAAGCAATGATAGAATGAACATAAATCAATGCATCCCACAGGAAATCCTTTCAAGTCTCAACCTCATCAAAAAGCAACATAGCAAGTGCAACCACCAACAAAGCAAACAAATGTCATAGCATGTATTCAAGTGATCAAAGCTTAGAAGTAGAAATCATCCAACCTCACCAGAAATATGTGTTTCACTCATGCTCTCATGTGTTTAGGCTTTAAAGTACAGCTCTCAACTCAATCCAAAATGCACTAAGCTCATAGACATTGACCACAATATCACCAAATCTCCACCGAATTGCCATTACTTGCGGGACTTAATAAAGAAAAAGAATAAGCAAAATATGACTCTTTTTTTTTGTTTTTTGTTTCTTTTTCTCTTTTTTTTTCTATTTATTTGTTTTAGTGCTTTCCTTACGCGAGGCGCAAACATGGGTGTCATGAATGGCCCCGGTCTATCAACACCTCAACTTACTAAAATGAAGTCCACTTGAACATTTTTTGCCGCGAGTTGCAAACATGGGTGTCATGAATGAACCCGGTTACTCAATGATCAAGCTTCCTTTCTTAGTGGATAGTCTTCAACACTGTTTTGCACGAATCATACCCACGGGTGTCATGCGTAGACCCGGTTACTAAGTGTATCAAACATTGCCACTTTATTTCCCTAAATATGCACAAACTAGAACAAAAAGACTCAAGATATAAACATAACTCCGCAAGCAACAACTATGTGCGTCGGTCTTGAAAAATAGATACTGAAGTCAATGCCAAGAGGTAGCAACACAAGGAGAGTAAATCACACAATTGAGCAAAAGAATTATAAATGATTCCAAATAAGGCTAAAATTCTCACAAGGGTCATGTTCATAGGATTTCAATCATACTTTAGCTCAATCATACATGCTCAATTATATTTGCAAGGTCATGCTTCATATAAAATCAAGAATATAGACAAGGCCAAAACATCCAGAACTCCATGGGATTTATATGATCATGCTGAAATTTAAATTAGAGGCCAGATGGGTATTTGAATAACATATATGGATGCAATGCATGATCTTTTTGGATTTTCGATTTTTTTAATAGACAAAAATTAATAAAAATGATTGCAGAAATTTGAATATGGTGCAGAAAATTAAATATGATCTTACTATATGAACTATATATATACAGAATTCCTCTCCCCCACACTTAAAGTTTTCATTGTCCTCAATGAAACAGTAAAGACAAAAAAAGTAAATCAAATGTAATCAAGGTGAAGGAAAAGGAATTCGGAAAAAGGGAACAAAGGGTCACGGGCCCGTTATGCGGCGGCCGCTGCATGTATGCGGCGGCCGTTGCATATATGCGGCGGCCGTTGCAATTGGCATGTTGCTGCGGGTGAGATGCGGTGGCCGCTGCATTAAGCTGCGGCCGCTGCATGTGTGCAGTAGCAGCCTTCTCTCTTCTTTGATTTGAACGACTCCAATTCCGCTTTCTCGTGAGTTGTTAGTCAAATTTCCAAACAAAACAAAAGCAAAACAACAAGAAAAACTACCTAAGGATGATTAAATGAAAAGGAAAGAAAAAACTTACCTCGGGTTGCCTCCCGAGAAGCGCCTTTGTTTCAAGTCGTTGGCTCAACGTAATGGGCAAGCTTAAGACTCTAATCAGACATAGTCAAAGCCCTCAGTAACTTGTCAAACTCTTGCGCACAACTACCAAACAAGCATGAACTACATACCAATAAATTGAAACTAAATAATAAAGAATTTAAGTACCGTTTCGACTTATTGTATTCATGAGCTTGACTACCCACAGAGGGTATATAATACCACCAATTCAGTTCTGTTGGTGGCTTGTCAAAGTAGCAGTCAAATGGATCAACGTATCTACCAATATTCACTATAGTGCAGGAGACATCATTTACTTGCTCTGTAGCCTCAGCAATAGGCTATGGACCTGATTCATCTCTGGACCTGATTCCCCGGCAACGGCGCCAAATTCGACGGGAGGGAAAACCTGTCGTTGATCCGTCAAAGTAAACTCAAACTTATAACTAGTATAGCAATAAGCAAGAGGTCGATCCCATAGGGAAATTGCCTATTCAGGTGTGATTCATATGCTAATTGAGTAACCAACTGGGGGGGTTTGTGAGAATGCAAAATGACCCGCCTTTTATCAAAGCGGATTTATGAAAGCAAAAGTAAATGAATTGGATTCAGACAATGATGAGAAGTAGTTCTACCTACAATTTTCCACTTTATTTGGTTGAAACGATCCTTGTAACTTTTTCTAGTCCAATTAAGTTTCCTATGAATGCCCTTGTCCCGACCTAATATAGTTACTAGTCCAATCAGTCCTAGAAACCCTTATAAATTGAACAGTCCCTAAAGAAGGATTTAACTCAATTGATAGCTTTAAGTTCAGAGATTAGCCAAGGTATTTGCAGTCCCTAAAGAGGGATTTAACAACACATCCAACTTCCTACCCATCCAATTAATTCAATTAGCCCTAAAGGGATAAGTTTGCTACTTGGGTTATGGTTCACAATCAGGAATCTACAAAACCCTAGCAATTGAATTGATCTAACAAGTTGGCCAGACAAGATAGAACAAAACAATAATTCAATAAGCGCAAAGAAGTTGAAGCATTCAATCAAGGAATTAAGGAGCGAGAATTAGAAACTCACGATCAATCCAAACAAAGCTTCAAATTATAGGCAGAACCGATGAGTTTAGTTCCTCATGGAAAACATCACTTAATCTCTAATTGTCTGATAGATAGTGGAATAGAAAAATGAAGTTTTTTGAAAACTAATAATAATCGGCCTTAAAAAGTCTAAGCCGACCCAAAACGAGATAACAAACACTAGGATTTTCATTAATCATACGCGGCGCTCAGAAGACCAATGCGGCGGCCGCGACATAGGTGCTGCGGCCGCTGCACGCGTGCTCAATTCAACTCGCCGCTCCAGCTCCTTGCGGCAGCCGCGGCATGTATGCTGCGGCCGCGACATTCATCCCGCTGCAGATCTTCCTTGCCATAAGCCGAATGGTTCTCACCTTTTGTCTTTTCTTTCCAAGTCTTGCTTCTTGTACTCCAATCCAAGATCATTGCATCTCTCAATAGTGTTCGAATCTAACTCTGCAAAAATACTCACAAATTCGCGCAAAATCCAAACTCTTCCAAAATAATCGTCCGATGCACTTTAACTCCAAATCATTAACTAAATGCAACCTAACTAGCCTAAAAATGCATATAATGCCTATCTAAGATATGCATTATCAGTAATGACCAAGGAAGATTGTTTTGTGACATTAGAAATTTAAAACACAAAGCAAGGATTTAAGTTTGTTGTATGCTTTGTTTATGCACCTCCTAATGAGTCTTCAAAGACCTCTTTATGGCGAGCCTTGACGACCCATATCCAGAACCTGACAACCATGGTTTTTAGGATCGGGATCCTAGTGTGGGATCGAGACAAAGGCGTAGGATCGGATCGTAGGATCGGATCGTATGATCGTAAGACCCTAGACAAAAATTAAAAATAAAATAAATAATAAAATAAAAATAAACCATCCTAAACAAATACCTTAATTTTAAAATAAAACTAAGCTTTTCCTCCATTAAACAAATTAAGTAACTAAAATAGTCCAATAATAAGCATTTAACATTCATAATTTGCCAAGAATAATGTCTCAAAAGGTGACAAACAGACAAGGATAATGTCTTAATATGACAAACATACAAGAGATAAATCACACATCCAAATATCCAATGCCATCTCTAGTTTCAAATGTCATCATCGCAATTAACCACATCATGAACAATTTCAGGCGCTCAGACGTGAATTTGTCGAGTTGAGTAACGAAACAAAGAGCTTAGGGTTTCAATTCAACGTCTTCACTCTTCTGCCTTCAATTTCTAAGGAGATGGGCTGCCAAAAAATAAAAAAAATAAAAAGGCTCATCGTATCCAGAAGGCCCAATATCCAAACAAAACAAACACAATTACACAAATATGATTTTTGCTAGGATCGGATATTTTTTCTAGGATCGGTAGATCCTAGGTAGATCCTACCGATCCCATAGGATCCTAGGTAGATCCTAGCACGAAGGAGTCTATATGCCCGATCCGGATCAAAACCTTGCCTAGAATCGTAGGATCGTAAGATCCGGATCGGGATCCTAATAACCATGCTGACAACTCCCGTCATCCTTATGGGCGATCTTAATGAGATTCAGAGCTCATGTGAAAAGAGGGGTGGTGCTGATCCAAGCCTTTCCCGTTTCGACAGATTAATTTTATTCAAAGATCAGTGTAACTTTCTTGACATTCCATCAGTCGGAAACGAATTCACTTGGAGGAAAAACAAAATGGATATTAATAATATCTACGAAAAGCTTGACAGAACCCTGGTGCAAGACCAAATTCTACAATGGTTTCCTAACATTGTAACCAGAAATCATGCATTCTCGACATCAGATCACTGCCTAATTTCTGTCCAACTCGAAACAGAGGATAGGAGAAAGGCTAGGCCTTTCAAATTTGAAAAAATGTGGCTAACTAGGAAAGACTACAAGAATATCGTCACTCAAGCATAGAGAACTCAATTTGTGGGTTCTCATATGTTCAATGTTATGAAAAAGACTCAAGTGCTGAAAAGGTTAACAAAACAATGGAATAAAAGAACCTTTGGAAACATCTTTAGATAAATGCGAGAAACCGAAGAAAGATTACTGGACCTACAGAAGAACTCTAGTCAAGGCCATCATAGCGGCAACAACAGAATACAACTCCAACTTATAAAGAAAAAGGACCAACTTCTATACTACCATAAACAATACTGGAGCCAAAGAGGAAAGACAAAACATTTGAAACTATCGGATTCAAAAACTTGTTACCATCATAGAATGGCATCTAGTAGACGAAACATAAACATTATAAGGGAACTTAGAACACAAGAAGGGACATAAATAATTGGAGAATAAAACATTAGAAAAGAAATCAAATGCGACTTCGAAAAAAGATTTAGAAAAGAAAGCATCAATGACAGACTACTAAATGAGTACCTGACCCTAGTAGACAATGAGGTAACAACGGATGACAATAGAAAACTCATCAAGCCCGTATCCAATTATGAAATAAAATCTGCTTTCTTTTCCATTGGCAAAGATAAATCCCCGGGGCCGGATGAGATGACTGCAGAATTCTACAGAAAATATTGGGACATTGTAGGACCATCAATAACCAAGGCCATTAAAGGATTCTTTTCATCCGGGAAAATGTTGCGACAAATTAACCAGACATTCATCACCTTAATACCAAAATATGTGAAAACCCATCTACCACTAGCAACTATAGACCAATTAGTCTATGCTCAACTATCTACAAAGTAATTGCAAAAATTCTGGCAGACAGAATGAAGAAGGTTCTAAGGAAAATTATCCATCCGCTTCAAGGAGCCTTCGTGGCTGACCGAACTATTCATTATAATGTGCTTATATCTCACAAAATTTTTCATTCATTTAGAACACGAAAAGGTAAACAAGGATGGATTGCTATAAAACTTGACATGGAAAAAGGCCTACGATAGAGTGGATTGGTGGTTTCTCCTTGCGGTTCTAGAGAAATTCGGTTTTTCCTCTAGATTCGTGGGATGGATTGGTGAATGTATTCATATCGTGTCCTTCTTAGTTCTTGTAAACAACGAACTAATTGAAACTTTCCAGCCTAAGAGAGGGCTTCGACAAGGTGACCCGATTTCTCCCTACCTTTTCATTATAGGTGTTGAAATCCTCGCTAGAAAATTACAATACCGTTGTAATGAACCAACAGACTCGATAGGCTTTAAAATGACACCAAACGGGTCCCGAATCCCTTTTCTATCATTTGCGGATGACATAATGATCTTTGCAAAAGCATCCTTGGAATCTTGTGCGACGGTTAAAAAAATAATTCATGAATATTGCCAAATTTCAGGACAAAAGGTAAATTTTAACAAATCCGCTTTCCAAGTGACTAACGGAGTTTCTGCTAACCAGAAGCTCCAAATCCAAAGCAACCTTCTTATCAGAAACCAAGTCGCCTTGGATAAATACCTAGGATGTCCCATTATAAACAGAAAGATCAACAAAGAAACCTTTGAAGACGTTATTGGAAAAACGAAAAATCAGCTGACTACATGGAAAGTGAACGCTCTATCCCAACAAGGAAGGACTCTCCTAATCTAAGCGAACCTTTTGGCTAAACCAAATTACATTATGCAGAATTTTATGCTACCTACGAGCTTGCACAACGAACTAGACAGAGTGAACATATGTTTTTTCTGGAACAAGGACCAAAACTACAAACCACTGCTAGGTTGGGACAAAATATGTAAAGCAAAAAGACAAGGTGGGTTGGGAATTCATAGATCGAGTGATATGAACAAATCTTTGCAAATGAAACTATTATGGAAAATCCTTGCGGAGCCCCACAATCAATGGGTTCAGATAATCCGAGAGAAGTATCTAAAAGAAGACCAAATTTGGGATTACAAAAAGAAGAAAAACGTTTCGTGGCAATGGGCCAAGCTAATTGACTTAAGGGAGAAATTTCGCACAGGACTCATCTGGAAAATTGGGAATGGAAAGACGGTTAAATTCTGGAAGGACAAATGGATTAACGATGAAAGAAAGCTTGAGGGTCACCAAATAACTCAACGATTAACGTTCATGAAAGAGTTCAGGATTATATCCTTCCGAACAAAACTTGGAATGTGGAAAAGATTCGGGAAGTCCTACTGATTGACCTCGTAGAAAAAATCATCAGCACCCCTCTCCCTTCACAGGAGTTTGAAGATAGGCTTTATTGGCAACCGAGTCCTAATGGATGGTTTTCAACTTCTAGTGCCTTAAAATTTATTACGAACCCCAACGAAAATGAACTAGAATTTTTCTCTGGAATATGGAAAATTGATTGTCCACCAAAGGTTAGAAATTTTCTATGGAAGCTGGAACTTAATGGTTTACCAACTAAAGTGAGGCTACGAAATAAAGGAATTCATATGCCCTTGGACTGCATATTCTGTAATTCGAGGGAGGAAGACGCTTTCCACCTCCTTATGGAATGGCCGACAACCCTAAGAACCATTGGAACTCTGGATGGCGCAATTGAACGACAAGTGAGAAATGCTGACAAAAGCAACCAAAGCACAAAGATCATTACTAATGAAATCTTTCGACAGCTAAACCCTGAGCAAAAGGCTATCCTGGCTTTTTCTTGGTGGTGCATTTGGACTAAAAGAAACAAAATTATCTTTGATAACCAAAACTTACGAACAATAGATGAGCTCGTAGCGACAATCAAGAATCATATGAAAAATTAGAAAAAAAAAAACAAAATAAGATGAACCAAATGACGACGATGGAAAAACAATGGGAATTAAACCCAGAAACAATCCTCGCAAAAGGAACGTCATTCGATGGCTTAAACCTGATCCCAACACTCTCAGACTCAATTTTGACGGGCTAAATCTCTTTCTGGCTTGGCCTCTGCAGGGTTTGTGATCAGGGACGCTGAGGGGAGGATTTTTGCGTGTGGTGCAAAACGGTGCGAGAGGATGTCTACACTTCAGGCTGAGGCTGTCGGTCTGCAGCTTGGGTTGCTGGAAGCTCATCGGCTTGGGATTCGTCGTCTTGTTGTGGAAGGTGACTGCCTCATGATTGTTAACACAATCAACGGTGGCTGGTCGATTCCTTGGGAGATTGAGATTCTTCTATCAGATTCTCTCTGATTGCTTCGCTGTTTTGAGGTGGCTTCTGTTACTCATATCTTTAGGGAAGCCAACAGAGCAGCTGATCATCTCACTCTCCTAGCCTTAGAGTCCGCTCCGTCGTCTTGGGGTTCTGATTCTAAGTTCCAGACTCTCGTCTGCATGGACGCTCTTGGGTGGTGGTACAACCGCGGTTGACACCCCCCAAACTCTCGCCTGTATCAAAAAAAAAAATTGCACACAAACACAAATTAAACAATTCAATATCAATCTCAATAGAAAATAACTCAATCTCAAATTTCAATCAATAGAAAATAACCCAAACTCAAATAAGAAGTTTATAAATTCGAAAATGGAGTTAATGGACAATAATCAAATTTTATTCAATGGATTAGGGTTAGAAAACTTACCATATTAATAAAATGGGGTTTGGAAAGTCGGCAATCCAACAGGGAGAAGATGGGGCTCGCCGACTTATTAACACGGGGGGATCTAAATGAAATATGTAGTAATTTGTAACCCCATCTTATTAACACGGTAAGTTTTCTAACCCTAGAAGCATCTCTCCCATATCTTGTCATGGGGGATCTGAATGAAATAATGCACGGACAAATTAGGTGGCGCAGAGATTAATGTATCACATTTTCGAAGACTCGCTCATTTTAAGAATGAATGCTCATTGATTGATATACCGACATTTGAGAACCATTTCACGTGGAGGAAAAAATGTGAAGGCGAAGGAAATTAATATACTAGAGAAATTAGATCAGGTTTTATCACCCAATCCTTTCCGAACTTAATAACAAAAATGGGGCTTTTTTCTCATCTGGCCACTGTCCTATTTCAATTACTCTGGATAATGATGCCACCTATAAAGTCTCTCCTTTTAAATTTGAAAATATTTGGTTACAAAGAAAAAATTTTCAAAATATTGTTAAACAATCTTGGCGAGCTTCGTGCTATGGCCAAGTAATGTATAAAACAAAAATCTTAAAACAGAAAGCCTAAGATTGGAACAAGAAAACATTTAGAAACACCTTTCGTCAACTACATGAGGTCGAGAATAGTCTCATTAAGATCCAAGTTCAGAATATACAACAACCTAGGCTTGGAGACAACATTAAGGAGAGGAACCTGTTACAGAAGAAAGAAATCCTTTTACTATTTCAGAAGAAATTCTGGAACCAAAGAGCTAAAACTAAGCACTTCTAGCTGACTCCAACACAACCTACTTTCATCGAGTAGCTACAGGTAGACAAAACCAGAAAATTATTCAAACAGTTACAACTGTTGAAGGAACACTGATTGTGGGGGAAGACAACATTATAACCGAAATAAAACGAGATTTCGAAAAATGCTTCAAACAGGAATCAATTAATGAAGGCCTTCTCAATGAATACCTTAACCTAGGCGTGGCCACGAGTCTGACCCGGTGAGTCGACGGGTTCGACCCGCCGGGTCAAGGGCCGGGGAGATGCGACCCGAACCCTAACTCGGGAATCCCACGGGCTGGCAGGTTCGGGTCACCGGCGGGTCTAAGGGTCGACGGGTCGAGACTCGGCGGGTTGACCCGATGGTTAGGGCTTGGGTTGAAACGGGTTTGCACCTTTTCGGAATTCTCGATCGCCGATGTTTTGACGTTAAGACGTTTTAAAATATTTCAATTTTTGTTTGCGGTTTACGTAAAATTTATGTTTGAGTTGGGGAAAAAACAAAAAGAAGGGTTTGAATCGGTTTCCCGATTGCCTACGTATCCTCCCGGGGTTGAGGAATCAAAGGCCACGTAGTTCTTTTACCTGTGTATGTCTGAACCCCGCTTACTTATTCTGCTTGCTCGTTGTTGGAGGGTAAAATTTCATGAATTTTATTATTCATGGTATAAATAAATTTATCATATTCATTCCTAAAAAAATGTGGTAAATTTTTCTTAAATTAAACACAAGTATACAAATTCAAAACTGGGCCTAAAAAAAATCCATTACAAAGCCCGGACCCGTTAGGCCCAAGCATGCCAAACAAGTTTGATAGGAAGTTACAAAGCTAACTCTTCTGCTGGCTTTTGATTGCAGTTAAAAAGAATGCATCAAAAGCAGTTAAGAAAATAAATAAAAAAAGAACGTGGGGTAATGGGTGGTCATCAATTAACTGCCCTATTTGTCCCTATAAAGGCTGACTTTAGTGCAGTTAAAGGGGATTCCTTCTTCTTTCACCCGGGCAATGACTTTAGTGCAGTTAAAGGGGATTCCTTCTTCTTTCACCCGGGCAAGCAGTTACCTGCAATCACACAAACCAAACAAAAAAAAAAGATCAGCAAAGAAGAAGAGGGACTCCATCAGCAGCTTGTTGCTGTCTGTTTCAACTCCAAAACAGAGGGTATTTTCTTTGTTTGCAGGTTTAAAAAAAAGTGATGAAGACGAAGGATGCAACAACTTTCCTAAACCCACAAAGGAGCGATTATCATTTACTCTAGCCTATAAGGTCGAAAGTATTGGTGATCTCTCCTATGCCTCGATAAGTCATTCACTCTAGCCTATATGGTCGAAAGTGTTGACAATCGAGGATATTGGGTCGAAGTGCTGTCGGATTTTGCCCGGAATTCACAAGCGAACTAAGTGCCGAATTCCATAGGCTATCAAAATGAAAATGAATATGGGACGCCCTTTGTTCTACCAAACTAGAGCTGGCAATTCGGGTCATTCGGTCGGGTTCGGGTCGATCGCATTCGGGTCGGGTCACTGATGAGTCGGGTCAACTCGGTCAAAATTTCTGTTTCGGGCTTGGTCGGGTCGGGTCGGGTCGGATTCGGTCAAAATGAAATTCAGATTGGTCGGGTTTCGGTCAGAATCGGGTTGGACCCATTCGGGTTTTCGGTCAGAATCGGGTCGGTCTCGTTCGGGTTTCGGGTCGGTCCCCGATATATCGACCGATATATCCAATTTGGATATATCGGCCGGCGGCCGATATATAGGAGGATTCGAAGATATTTAGAATCCGTTACCAATTTACCATATAGCCATATATCATATAGGTATATCGGATCAAAATTTAAACTTTTTATTTTATCAAGTTTATGGGTAATTTTACAATTTAAATATTAATTTTTCATGTTTATTTTTAAATTTTGAAGTATAAATATAATACGACCCCGATAAGCGATATTTAGAAGTTAGAACCTTGCTTTCGGGTAATCAATTTTATTAAATTGAATATGTAATTCATGTTATTTATGGATTTCAAAAAGCATTTTAGTAAAATTAAATATGATTCAATAAATAATCTACTCATTGGCTCGTAAGCTCAATGTTGTTAAACTCTCGATTCGATCCTACGATCTAAAAATGGAAAAACGATCCCGGTCCTTTATTGCGATTATAACGATCCTATAAAATGTCTATTATAAGAAATTTCTAATATTTACCCTTTATCTATATTATATTTAGTTTATTTTTAAAATTTTACATCTTTATGGGTATTTTTTATGATTTAACATAATATTTATCTAATATTAAACATAGTAACTTCATTTAAAAGAAAATTCATCCATAAGGTGGGATCTTACGATCCTACGATTCGATTATACGATCCGATCCTTACACCTTTTTACCGATCCAATTTAGAATCCCAATTTTAATGACATTGGTAAGCTCATTCTATTTATCATTAATTTCATTGAAATTTGGCAATATATTGTTATCAAAATCATACTTGATTCCCTATCTAAAAGATAATTCACGTTATTTGTGTCTTTCAAAAAGTAGTTTTCAAAAGAAATTTCACTACGTATATTATTCAAGTTATAATATCCTCATTGTACTCATCTTTTATTAGTGAGAAATGAGAATTATGAATTCAAGTCGATCATTCATCATTAAATGAGTAAACGAGTAATGATTCACATCGATCTATATGAATATACTATGAGTTGATGACTTTTGGAGTTTTGAGTAATCTAGTAAACCGACTCCTTTGTGAGTTAATCTTAAATACTGATAAAGTAAACAAATTATTGCCTATATGAAAATAACTAAACAAGATTACCTTAATCCTCATATAAAAATTCATCTCCGATTATTCGATGAATTAGAATATTCGATGGATTTGAATATTCGATGCATTTAAAGTATTCCATTCATGATTCATCCCTCATCAAATTTTGAAAAATAAGGTAATATAAAATTATGAATACAACTTATAAAACTATCATATATTCATAATTCATAATTTCATATATTCAATTCATATTATCGTAATCTTATTTTTTTAAAACCATATTCAATTTTTTAAACCATATACAACTTATAAAACTATCTTGTTTTTTTAAAACCATATTCAATTATTTTTTTAAACCATATTCAATTATTTTTAAACCATATTCAATACATAAGTAAAATTTTATTTTTGTCTCGTCAAATTTTATTTTTATCAATTAGATTATTCATTAGTCATTACAAAAGAAATTTCATAAACTAGGAGAAAATGAAAATAAGAGGGAATGAAAATTTCTTAGGAGGGAATGAAATTTGAGGAGGGAAAAGAGAAAAAAAAAATAGGAGGGAATGAAATTTAACTTTGATCAATGGAATGCACTTATCCACTAATGGTTTTAAGTTTTCACTTTGATCAATGAAATTTTTATTTTGTTTAGAAATAGCATTAACTATCAATAGTTCGATAATGGATTACAATAAAAAAAAATTGTAGTATAAATGTATAATATATATATATATATATATATATTCAAGGATATTTGAGTCGAGTTGGGGGTCGGGTCGGTTGGGACTCGGGTCGGTTAGGACTCGGGTCGGGTTGGGACTCGGGTTAGTTGGGAGTCGGGTCGGGTTGGGCGTCGGGTCGGGTTGGAATTCGGGTCGGGTTGGAATTCGGGTCGGGTCTTATTTGAGTCGGATCCGGGTTGAGTCGGGTTTGTCTGTATTCGGGTCGCTTCGGATTTCGGGTCAAAGTCGGTCGGGTTCGGGTTATGCATAACGCTAAATTTTCGGGTTCGGTCGGGTTTCGGTTCGGGTGAGTCGGTCGGGTTTCTCGGGTCGGGTCAGATTTTGCCAGCTCTATACCAAACAAAACTATGAAATCAGCAGCATGGAGGCATGGTTTTCAAGGGACCCAGATAGCCACAAAGGCAAACAACCTCAAACTTAACTCCATCGGAAGGGTAGAAAAATTGCAAACAAAATTGGGTGCCTATAAATTCAGTAACTGGGCATACTCAAATCAAAACCCAAACCGACCTTGCCAAAGACAAATTGAAACTCAACATTGGCCTATGCCGAAGACCTAAATCAAAACCAAGTGCAAACTGAGTTACTGCAGTTCACATGAATCAAAAGAAGGAGATGAATTTTCCAAGTGTTCACCCACACACAAAGTGAACCGGTGCCTGAGCATGTGTAATCAAATCTTACATGCGAAACTCAGTAGATTCAAACCTAAATCGAAATTGAATCTCAAGATCAACAGGTTCCTACCGGGTACAGATTAGGAATAAATTGCATCTCAAAAGAAAGAAAAATTGAAACCCACATACCGGAAAATGGCAATTTTCGACTTCTCCGAAAGGTCCTTGTGTGCCCGGAACCCCTTCGGTGGATAGGCTACATCCTCATCCAAGCTTGAAGCCTTCAAACGCCTCTGGCTGTGACCGAGTTTGGAGCCCGTCCTAGCTCTAATCTTTCGAGTCGAGCTGGCCTCCGTTCCCATAACAAACTGCCCAGAAAAAAAATAAGCTTACTGGTTCTGGGTGCTTCAAAAGTGTTTGGTTCAAGCCAACTCGGTGGGTGTTGGTGCTTCTCTTCCGACTTGCTGCAACTCGGTGGCCATGGCGGTGTTGCCGAAGGAAAAAGGCGAACTGTACAAGTGTTGACTAAAACCCTCCATTCGGCAAAATTTGTCATTTTACAGTGTTATTTTTGTTAAAAAAACTTGTCATTGTAAGTATTTTGCCCTTCACTTTACAAAAATGCCCTTGATATGATGGATGGTTTGTTAGTAGTAGTTTTCGATAAAGTAAAAAAGGAGGGTAATAATTGAGGGTAAATTAATACATTTGTTAATTGCCTTAAAACTTAAAGAAGCTAAAATGACAAGTTTTGCCGAACGGAAGGAGTAGAATTTGTCGGTTTACACAAATAAATATGGGCCAAACATAAAATTACATAAAATATTGGGCTTAAGCCCATTATTTCCTAAATGCATTCGGTGCACTTCAAAACAAAAACAAAAAAAAAATTAAAAAAAAAACCGAAGTCAAAGTCTTGTGACCAAAACTATGTGCAAGTATATTATATATATATATATATATATATAATCAATAGATTCCTTTTCGGGAGCGATTATATATATATATATGCTTAGCACATGTTGGTTATAACATTTCCAAAGTGCCTTAGTTATGCAATTAACCATGGCATATAAACCATAGGCACTCAAGTAAATTAAAAATAAAATATACACCCAAAAAGAACTATGTAAAGACTTGACGCCTCAATACCGGCTATGTAGGCAACCCGATGTTAAATCTTAAACATACATCGGGTATAGTCGTCAACCTCTAAATTCACTTTAAATGAATATAAGGTCAAACCCAAATTCAATCAGTTCGGAAAGGAACTACAATCGATTTGATTCCGACTTGTCGGATACGTAGGCCACCCGACATAAAGCTTAAGCTCGTCGGGTTCAATCATCAAACTCAATCAAATTGTTTTCCCAAAAGAACTACGTAAAGACTTGACGCCTCATATCGGCTACGTAGGCAACCCGATATTAAATCTTAAAAATATATCGGGTACGGTCGTCAACCTCTAAACTCACTCTCAAATGAATATGAGGTTAAATCCCACTAAAATAAATCACTTCATATTTTGAGCTACGGGTGATTTGATTCTCTTCTAAGAGATACGTAGGACACTCGATACAAAGTCAAGGCTCATCGAGTTCAATCGCCAAAAACAAATTCAAATTGTCTATTCCGACTCGATACAAAGCTTCTGCTCATCGAGTTCATCCATCCCTTTCAAATGATCTCTCGATCAAAACCAAATACAAAATGACTACGATGACTTGATTCCACCGTACAAGTGGATACGTAGGAACCTCGGTGTAAATCAAATTCTCACCGAGCCCAGTCACACCCAAACCCAAATACAAATCTCATCAAATTCGTTTGTTGACTCTAAGTCAACACAAATGTCAAAGATTCCATCAAAACCAAAGTGTTCACTCTAACTCGATACAAAGCTTCCGCTCGTCGAGTTTGATCATGACAAATCAAAATCAAATTCCACCATCCCCAAATTGACCTTTAAGTCAAACTTCTAAGTCAAATCAAACACCACATCAAATCGTTCTCTATGCAAATGATAGGCGGGTCACTTAAGTTACCCTTCCGAGAAGGTGGGCTCAGGTTACTCAGGTGGAGTGTCGTTCGAGTTACCCTTCGTAGAAGGTGGGCTTGAACTTCATCCTATGATGCATATAAGAGAATGAAACCAAATTCAAACCAAACTAAACCAAACCCAAAACACTATGAACTACGTGAGGCTTGATTCTCTTCCAAGAGATACGTAGGCAACCCACTAAAATTCGGGTGCAGCCCAAATCACCAAAACCATTCAAATCTTGGTATCGATACGACTTCGAATCAAAAGGATAACCAAAAGGGGTCGAACTCAAATATTTAAAAATCAAATAAAATGTTTTGTACGATTATTTGCGCATTTTTGTCCAACACTCGTCAGAGCCTCCACCTCCTGATCCATCAGTGACCGAGCCGTCGATGGAGCTCCCAACGGACTCTATAACTACTCCGTCATCGTCCTCGGATTCAGCCCCCAAGATGTTCTTCTGCATCCGCATATTCGCTCTCTTCCAATCTGCAAGGCAAACTTGGGCTTCGAGGTTCTCAATAAGCAATCTTGATCTCTTCTCTGATAGAATCTGGCCTCCACGACTGAAAAGTTGCTCGACGGCGACGGTGGAGCAAGGGGCTCCAAGTATTTATCGGGCGATTACCTGCAATGTGGGGAATATTTGTCTTTCGGGATGGCTCCACCATGCTAGGACATCGAAATCTTCTTCCTCGTCGTTGTGGAAATCAAAGTTAGTAGACAAATATTCGTCGAGCTCCGAGTGGGGGCTCGATGAAGATCTCGACCTCTTTGAGCCAAAGATACCTCTGGCAAGTGCCTTAGTTCTAGCGGTAATGCTAGTTCGTGACCCGCTCGAACTGGAAGGCACGGGAGGACGAGCGGAGGGCGCTCTATCGCCTGTAGAATAATGAGTATATAATTCTTCTAATAAACCTCGAACTCTAGCAACTATAAGTGGAACATTGCATTCGTCATCACCCTCAACTTCTGAAGTCGAAAAATAGTTTTCTAAAAACTTTTGAACCCTGTTCAATTTATACCTAGGGTCAAAACAGCAAGCTATGAGGAAAATGTCCGGTATAACTTTGTAATATGCCAACTATTTCCGCCGCATCGATCTCTTTAATAGCCAAGGATATGGAAGGCACATTAATCCCGTCTTGAAGGGCTATGGCTATGTTCATGGAAAAAAAATAGAAAAGGTTTGATGTAGGCATGTAAGCATGGCTAAAAGTCTGAGTTGCATCGTAAAAACTTTGAAAACCTCAACAACATCTCGGGCCTGAGTCCACACATCCGCAAAGATGTTTGACCCTTCGATGTTTTGTGTTGCAAAACCGGAAAGAAGATCTTTATAAGCTATGGAATCATAAATCATTTTGTAAGTAGAGTTCCACCGAGTGCAAACGTCCTTGGGGAACTGCTTTGGGCGAGTTTGGTGAGCGCGGCAATAGGCGCTTCATTGCTGGCGAAGTTGTTTATTTCGCCAAAGTGCTCGCAAAACAAATCGAATTAGTTCAACAACAGATTGTAAAAAGTTTAAACCATCTTGGACACATAAGTTTAAAATATGAGGGGCGCAACGGATGTGGAAAAACTTACCGCCTATCCCGAGCTGACAATATTGAATTAATTCCGAAATAGATGTGGTGTTGGCAGAAATGTTGTCAAACCCGATGCTGAAAACTCTTTGAGTCAATCTATATTCTTGTAAAATGGTTAAAAGGACACGTGCTATGTTCTGTGCCGTGTGAGCATCGTCGAAAACTCGAAAAGCCAAAACACGCTTGTGCAATTGAAAACGTTGATCAACCCAATGACAAGTAACACCCATATACGAGTGATGTTGCCAATGGTCGGTCCAAATGTTACTACAAATCGATACTTGTAAATCGTGGTGCTTTTGAAAATATTCGATTAATTCATTTTTACGGGTGTTATACCGTCTAATTAATTTCCTCTTAACCGTGTTTCGACTAATACCTTGCCATGTAGGTTGAACATTTTGTGTAATAAATTCATTGAAACATAAACGTTGTGAAAAACTATAAACTAAACCTTCGGCAGCTATCATTTTCGCATAGTTATCATGACAACTACGATAATCATAAGACCATAAACTAGCGGGTTGAGAGGAAGAAGAGGCGTACCCAGTTAGTTGAGTCTGTCCTTTGGCGAGGCCGAACTTTTCGGGATGCTTCCTCCGGATATGGCGACCATAGTTCCCATATCCGCCTCCCTTCGGGTGCTTGTAGACCGTCCCGCAGAAGTTTCACTTCGCCGAGCAACTGGTTTCCTCCCAGGTGGGGTCCCTAGAGCCCTTCGTGAACCAGTACTTGAACGTAGCGGCTCGCATTTGGGCCGCAGTCGGAGCCGCATCCGGGTCGCCATCGACCGGAGTCCCGTGACTCTCGTCAGCTACGAACCCGGACTCTTGAGTCGGGATCATCGGAGTTCCTGCTGGGGCGGACTCCTCCTCCATAATATTGTCGTCGTGGTCGGTCAATAGAGCATTATCTCGACGTCGTCGGGTTCCGCTCCCCGCCGAGACCGAGGCACTACGACAAAGGCTTGGTGCCGCCGCCTGGTCCGGGCCGCCTCCACCTCCGACGCTCGGGGTCGATGATGATGGGGCCCCACTAACACTCTTGCGACCTCGGGTAATTCGAGTGAAGATGTTCGACATTATGCTTTTAAGAGGATTAAGAGCGATAAGAGAGATTAGGGAGAGATTAAGAAAATGGGACTACGAGAGAGAGAATATCGAGCAATTAGAGAGCGATTAGAGAGATGAAGATGAGATTAGAGGAGATGAGTGAGGTGTGGGTTGGAAATGGGGTATTTATAGGGCGAGATCGAGTGGAATGGGCGGGTTTCGACCGTTGTCCAAAGTTCGACTCGGCGGGTCCAACGTTCGACTCGGCGGGTCCAACGTTCGACCCGGCGGGTCGAACATTTCCAACTAGCCGTTTGGCCTTTTTTTTCTTGGGTGATGTTTTGGATTGTTTGCTCTCTACCTATGTTGAAAATAAATTTATATCTAAAGTTTGTAATTTTTTATTGAGTTTGCAAATTTTTTTTATATTTTTATATTCAAATCTAAAGTTTATTCGAATTTTTCGGATTTTTTTTGGTTGTTCGATTTTTTTTCAAAATTGGTAGGTAATTACGAAACTACATAATCTTATGAATCATAATTACGTCAAACACAAGTTTATTACAAATCGATCTACGATTACAACCCGAACTGGATTCATTGTCTCGGCGGGGATCGAGCTTCGGATTTTAAACTTGACGACCATCACAAGTTCACAACTCACATCACGTTAAAACATAAAATTACTAGACTACTCACTACTTACACTACTAGAGTACTAGTTACCACCCGAGCCCAATGCGCCACCGGTCTTCATCTTGTCGGGGTACTATTTCGTGATATGAAGCTTCAAATTTCCGTAGCCCAGGTTGTTTGTGAGCTTGTACTTGTGACTGCAATGACGACAAACCGCTTCGAACATTCCCAGGCCCTGCTCGACCTTATCGAAATGGTCACTGAACAACCCCGTACGAAGATTTTCAGCGGATCCAGATTGGTTGGACATGACAACGAGCTTACGAAAATTAAATGAAAGGTGATGGATGGGATGTGTGACTTGTGAAATGAAGGAGACGGGTATTTATAGGCGTTATAGCCCCGAGCCTAGCCCTACTAGCCGTTGCAATGGCTATTTTTTTAAAAAATTTTGGCTTCGCAGGTGGGCCCCATAACAACGATCGATTTTTTCAAAATAGGTCGACCTGCCGGTCGACGGGTTTTAAAACCTCCGACCCTAACCCTAACCTGCTATTCCCTGAACCCGCTGACCCGAGGACTCGGACCCTCCGGGTCGTTGACCAGCCGGGTCACTAACCCGTACGACCCGCCGGGTCACGGGTCGACCCGTGACCCATGGCCACGCCTACCTTAACCTAATCACACCATCTATCACTATGGAAAAAAATAATTACCTGATCCACCAATCAACCAATAATGAAGTTAAACAAGTTGCCTTTAGTCTTGGCAACAACAAATCCCCTGGTCCAGATGGGATGAAAGTGAAATTCTATAAGAAATATTGGGACATAGTCGGTGTTACAATTACTAGAGCGATCAAAGGGTTTTTCTTTTCCATAAAATTCTACGACAAATTAACCATACTTTCATATCGCTTCTGCCTAAATATGATAACCCCACTATGACATCTCACTATAGACCAATTATCTTGTGCTCCACTATTTACAAGATCATCTCAAAGATAATTACGGAAAGATTAAAAAGAGTTATTGGAAAACTAATTCACCCCTTACAAAGGGCGTTTGTTTCTGATAGGACAATACAAGATAATGTTCTTATAGCCCATGAAATTTTTTACTCCTTCAGAAACCGTAAAGGCAAAGACAGTTGGATGGCAATAAAACTCAATATGAAAAAAGCATATGATAAGGTAGACTGAAAGTTCACAAAGGCTATTATGGAAAAATTCAGGTTTCACCTGATTTTTGTAAACTGGGTCCTAGAATATGTAACTACTATTTTGTTCTCAGTCCTAGTTAGTTAATAATGGTCCCACTGACATTTTCTGACCTTCGAGGAGCCTTCGTGAAGGTGACCTACTCTCTCCATTTCTTATTGTCCTGGGCACTGAAGTTTTAGCTAGAAAACTCTCTCTTGAAGCTAATGCAATGGACGGTTGCATTGGATTCAAATTTAGACGTGAGGGACCTTGTAACCCTTTCATAGCCTTTACAGATGATATCATTATTTCACTAAAGGCAATTCTTCAGCGTGTCAAAAAGCTAAAACAATCATTGATGATTATTGCAAAATATCTGGGCAGAAAGTCAATTATCATAAATCCGTCTTCCAAACAACAAAAGGAATATCACGTTCTAAGATTGACGAACTTGAAAGATGCCTAAATATTTCAAATGAAAGCACTCTGGAGAAATATCTAGGATGTCCAATCATCAATGAAAAAGTCAATAAAAGAACTTTTGAGAAAATTGTTTGCAAATCAAAATGGCAACTAAGTAAATGGTGAGTCAATGCCCTATCATCACAAGCCTGTGCTGTTCTTATTGGAACAAACCACGCATCCAAACCTCTAAACACAATGCAAAATTTCATGCTCTCATGTTTCATATACACCGAACTTGACCAAATAAATCGGTCTTTCTTTTGAAATAAAGACATCCAACAGCGTCCTCTTGAGTCACACATCTGTGACTCAAGAAGGGCGTAATATTTTTTAAAAAAAAAATAAAAAAAATGAGATATGTGAGGTATACAGTAAAAATTTGTGGTGTAAACATCCGCATAATTATTTGCAAATCCAAAAAATCCAAACATGCACTGTAAATTTGAGAAAGACGGGCGCAAAAACGAGCAGCCGCAGGAGATAAAGCGAGAAAATGGGAATTGAGCAGCTCCCTTCCTCCATTAATGGCCGCTCCACGAGCTCACTCATCCTCCAAATTCCCTCCCATTTCTCCTTCTCCGCTTCCTCCTGCTTGCTCTCCCGGCCGCGCTCGCGTTGTTTAGCTACACTTCATGGAATTCAAGTCAAGGGAGGAAGGCTCAAAACGACCACGCTCAATGTACGCTCCGCAATCGGGGAGGTTACCAAGGTATGCTTCTTCCATCTTATCTTATCTTATCTATCGGTATGAATAATTGATGAATTTCGATTTCTGGTTTTGGAGTTGGATGTACGAAAGTGTGCCTGAAATTGGTGAATTGGACTTGTTCAGGGGGATGAGACTGTGAAGGAGAGGAGCGTCTCTGTGATTCTCCTTGCCGGTGGAACAGGCAAGAGGATGGGTGTACGTTTTCTTTCTTACTCCTGTTTTATGATTTCTTGAAGAGATTGTTGAATTTAACATTGAACATCCCGCGATCTAGTGGATTAGTTGCTCAAGAATGTGTTGGAATTGAAGTTTTGTTACCGGGGAACTATCAAAGACAATGAGCTCAAATTTATGGTTTGCTGATGAACTTTGTTTTCTGAGGGAGAAGTTTATTCTGCAGCTGCTAGAAATCATGAAAGTGGCACGTTAGCCTTGTAGTCAGTCTTGTGTTAACCAAAATTGGAGTTTATTTGGAAATGTGTGTGGATTTTTTTGGGGGAATTTTGATCTTAAGATTCAGGAAGACTTGGAACCTGTACATGCAAGCATGATTTTGGGCCCTGTGCGTGAGGCGAATCCTGAAAATGCTATGGAATCTTACATCTGATTATTTATTTTTCATGATAAGACTGAGAGAGATGCTTGTGGATTGTAGTTGCGCATTCTTTCATGTTGCCAATGCATTTATGCCATTTTTCAATCATTCCCTTCTTTCATTTGGTTGACAACTTTTATGCTTTTGGAATAGGCAAGCATGCCAAAGCAGTACCTCCCCCTTCTGGACCAACCAATTGCTCTGTATAGGTAAATGGAAACTGCTCAATTCAGTGGTCTGATGATGTGTTGTTGTTCAAGGGTTAACATACAAATGGCAAACTTGATCAAAAGAAACTTGAGTTGAAGCATTTTCCAATTTAAAATATTTTCATTGTTCACTTGGTTTGACTTTTAGTACTCAATCCATTTGAACTACTCCATCATGGTCGATATTGCATGATTGAGGTACTATGTAATTTATGAAAATGGAACTTTTGTGGCTTAAGAGGATCATCAATTCATGGTTAAGGAACATCTTTTTTTTAAAGAAAATTAAAGATTAGTTTCAAATTCTATCAAGGTAGGCAAACGTTTTAAAGTGGAGGGACTGCAAGTTATCCCTTTCGAAATTTCTTCTGATTTATTTTTGTCATGTATCAGCTATTCAGCTTCCCTTGTGATCTGACGATTTCCACATGTAATCAAGTGAGTGACTTAATTGCAGTTTGTACACTTTCTCACAAATGGCTGAGGTGAGGGAAATCGTTGTAGTATGCGATCCATCCTATAAGGATATTTTTGAAGGTTTGCATTTGTACCTTCTCCTGGAGCCTTCTTGGTGAGAATAAATTATATGTTACCTGAATTTGCTCTATTAAAGTTAACCGAGTTTTCTTTTTAATTTTTTCTCTCCAGAAACCAAGGAAAAGATAAATGTAGATCTCAAGTTTGCTTTGCCTGGGAAGGAGAGACAGGACTCGGTATATAGTGGACTTCAGGTGCAAGAATGTCTATGATCATATTATTACAGTAACAACTTTTATTAGTGAGAGCTGACACTTTTTATGATTGGAAGTGAAGATTGAGAAAACTTATTCCAAGAAATTCCCTATGTTTTAGCCTCGTGTAATACAAAAGCTAACTTCAACTTCTGTACAGGTTATCGATCCTAGTTCTGAACTTGTGTGTGTCCATGATTCTGCCAGACCTCTTGTAACATCTAAAGACGTGGAAAAGGTTTGAATCCACAAATGAACTATCTTTCATTGAAAATTCAGGGTACCTTTTTCTCATGAATATTTTTTACCGAAAGATGGTAACAACTTAATTTTACATTGTTCTTACTTCTTACAGGTTCTTAGAGATGGTTGGGTGCATGGAGCTGCTGTGCTAGGTGTACCTGCAAAAGCTACAATAAAGGAGGTATGAAATTTCAACTGTCAAGTTCATTTCAAACTGTACATGTTACTGATGTTATTCTGCTTGTATCGTGAAACTATAATCCTGCTCATCCCGCATAATGTTTTCCTTTGAAAGAAAAAAATGTACCATTTGATTTCAGTGCTGTCAAGTGGAGCTCTGCCATTACCCGACTTATTTACCTTCTCTTTCTTCTTTCATCTTACTCTAATATTGGACTTAATTGTATTGTGCAATTGTCAATTCATCGCTCTTCTGCACTGTTGTTTCCAGAATGTTGGGCTCTCTTCTTTGCTTGTTTGGCACTAAACATAAATTCCCATCATCTGCAGGCAAATAGTGATGGCTTTGTTGTGCGAACACTTGACAGAAAAACCCTATGGGAAATGCAGACCCCACAGGTTCGGTGTTGAACATATTAGCTTCAGATTAGGGTTGTGTAATAGAAACTAAATGGAAGCTCACTAAATCATCAAAGCCTATTTTATGTGTTCTATCCACAGATTATCAAACCCGAGTTGCTCAAGAAAGGTTTTGATTTTGTAAATAGGTACTCAACTCTTTATTATCAGCATTTCACACCTTTACACCATCAAATGTTAACCCAGCCTTAATTTTGTGGTCATTTGATCTTCTCCAGGGAGGGCCTGGAAGTGACAGATGATGTCTCTATCGTCGAACACCTTAAACATCCAGTTTTTATCACAGAGGGCTCTTACACTAACATAAAGGTGCATAAACCTTTTCGCCATATATTTTACAGATCTACGAGTTCAAATTTCACACAAATTTAGTTTGTCAATATCAAATGCTTCTTGATTTGCAGATCACAACCCCAGATGACTTGCTACTTGCTGAGAGAATATTGAATTTGAGCTCGTAATCTTTGCAGGAAGATGTATACATCCTTGTTCCTATCCTCTCTTAAAACTCATGGTAAAAACAAATATATCTGCACCAAGAATAACACCTCTTTCAACTTTTAAACAGGTTTGGAGTATGATAATACAATGAGAGTTGCTGATATGAAGGATCCATTAGTAGTGCAGTTGAACTCAATACCTGAAGCAGTTAAAACTTAAAACTCCTATGGAAACTTCAATAAGATATATTACTATTCTTTTTTCTGTGCAATCTTATTTATTTATTATTTTTCAATAGATGGGATTGTAAACAAGTAAACACATGCATACAATGTGTTCTTGTAATCTTAACATTCATCATTGATGACTCATAATAAAAACTCCCTCAGTTTTTAGTCAGAGAGGTAAAATTTCTACTAGTACCACCACCAGCTACCCTTTTTATTTCATATTGTAATGAGATGCAGTTTGAAGGAATGTTTAATCTTTACATAGCAATAGCTGCTTCAAAAAACCCTTGCCCAAGTACAGAGTAACAGAATCAGAGGAAAACAGCGGGAAAAAAGTGGCATTGGAGTAGCTGTTGAATCAGCTATGTCTAGACTTCCAACAATCTTCAAAACACAAAAATCGTCCGCCTTTTTGCTGTTGAACCTTCGCTCCCTGGTTAATCTGTTAAGATTCATACAATCAACCACCCTAAACAGCACTGGCTATATAGGATTGTAATGTCGAAACAAGGATCAATATAACCAGGAGGAAGTCTTACCTTTACCTGTCTTGGGTGTCTGTTATAGCAACAAAACAAAATATTACAGCCTATGCCTCCAGGTCCTGATTCATACCCTCTGCAAAACAGCAAAACAGTCAATCCGGTTGGGTAACTTAGGTTTAGTACGGGTAGCTTCGGGCCATTTCCAGGTAGCGAGGTAGTTTCAGGTTACGGTTTGAAAGGTATTTTGACTCCAACACTAGAATTCTCGAGTTGTATGTGTCAAGTTAAAAATTAGATGGGTTAGAAGTTCAATAAGAATCGCATCGATAGGCAAGATAATTAGCTCAAACACTTGTACGTGGAAATTTAGGGATGTGTAAGTGCAATTTAAGCTTGAAGAAAGGAGAATGGAGGGAAAGGATCACTTACTGGTAATCCTTGCTGAGACTGCCTCCTGCACAGCTATTCTGATGAAGCAAGCTCGGTGAGATGGGACGAAGCTCGACTCTCGTGCCTGAGTGATCCTTCTCAACAGCCTTCTTATCATTCACTACTTTCAAGGCCTTGATTTCTTGGTTGAGCTCGTCCCACTGCTGAGAAGAGAAATCCATAGAATTCATGGATTCCCGTTGATTGTGTCCATAAACTGCACCATCTTGGGGCAGGACCTGGTTTCGTTCAGGTCTTAGCCTATTCATGGAACGTGGGGTCCCCTTCTCCACGGCCTGCAACCATGCTGTCTCCAACCTATGATCGCGAATGATGGATTCTATCTTTCGCATTGGTATTTCCTTTCTCCTGGTGCTTCCAACTTGGTCATTTCCGGCGACTGCAAGGGGCAGTGGCGTTGAAAAGGAAGAGTTGCTCAACGGAACCATTTTCTCATCCTTGTTGATTGCCTTCGTCTGGTTACGGCCTGATGATTGTAGTGACCCAACAGCTTCTCTGCTTGCTACAGGAATCAAGCCATCTGGCAAAACGATAATCCTAACCTCTACACTGCGTCTTAACACCGTCTCAAGTGAGTTGGTAATACTTATCAGGTAACGCTCTGCTCTTGATTTGATATTCGCATCTCCAAACGCAATGTAGGCAAGCAAAACACCTACACAAGTAAGCATGTCAGATTCAAGAAATCGTGCAACTCAACCAAACTAGCCTAACCCTGCAAACAAGATCTGAAACATACCATCTACGTCAGACAACGAAATGAGCTTTCCATACGTCTGAAGTAGCTGCCTTAGTTTCTCATAGTGGCACTTTCCAATACACTGTAACCACAGATCATCCAGCTTCGCCATGTCTGATTTACTCAATAAAATTTGTCCATCCACCACATCATCAGGAGAAATTGTATCAGCACTATGTATAGATTTACTATGAGTGACCCTACAATTGGAGCGGATTCCATCTATAAACAAGAATGGAGCATCTCGATGACCAGAATTACCTCCAGGACTATCCCTAGATGCAGACGACCGGTCTTCTTCCGTTGTTTTGGAGCTTTGCATCCTACTACTCCCGGATAAAGTAAATTCCGGTGAAGTGAATGAGCCCAGCTGTAAGAGTGTGGCAGTGAACCATGTTGAACGTTCGCTGGAAACTCTCAACTGCTTTTCAGCTTCAGAAAGCAGTTTTAAAGCATGCCGTAACTTCTCCAACTCTACTTCAGTCACTGAAAAACAGTGAAATTGTTAAACTCTGAACTACAATGGTGCAACAGAAGAAAAGTACATTAATTATGTGGCTGGAGCTGCACACGACCTCAACAGTGGACAAGATATCAATCTCCAACTCCCAATTGAAGATATGGAGCGTTGAAAAAATAGACATAATGTCAAAAACTATCATTGAGTTCCATATAGTATATATACACAAGCAACTACTTATGAAGCACCTACTCGTCACTTCAACACTAAGTAGATACCTTTATACTGCACTCTCTTTTGCATTGCACAGGTTTTTTAAATACAATTCCACATGTTAATTGTGTTTTTAATGAAAATTTTAATTTGGGAAGTTCCTCCCATGACCTTGGTGAATTGTCAGCGAAATATTTAATGAAGATCATAAGGATGGTTTTCTGTTAATTTTTTTTCTCAAAAACTTGATCCATATTTACTCCATGAAGTTGATATAGGCTGCACTTACAATTTCGTCTGCCATAAAATGAATTGCTTCCCTTGGCACCATCTAGGATGTAATTCCCAGCAATAATGTCCATGATGAGGCTGGCAAGTTGGGACATCAAAACCAATGGGTCAGCCCCAGAATCTAACAATTCCCTCGCCCTTTTCACCGTGTCTGCAATATTGGATGACATAGCCAACTCCAAAAGCTCAAGTAATTTATCATCTGAAACGATACCCACCTGCGCATGTTACACTGAAAATTCAGCAAGTTTACAGCAAAAAAGTCTTGGGTAAACTCGAAGATGGAGGTAATTTGACAGAAGTTGGAAGGAGAAAGAAAGCTTAAGGGAAGCACAACTCACGAGTTCATTCACTAGAGTAGCAGTGATCCCTTTCCCCAACAAACTCAACTGCTCTAGCATAGTTTCTGCATCTCGAAGTGAACCATCAGCATTCATAGTAATCAACTCCAGTGCATCAGGTTCAACATCCAAGTTCTCTTGGGTTGCTATCTGATGCAATCTACTCACAATTTCAACATCTTTGATTTTATTGAACTGGTGTTTCTGACACCTTGACAAGATGGAACGTGGCACATTTTCAAGGTCTGTGGTAATGAATATGAACACAACTTGTGGCAGTGGCTCTTCGAGAAACTTAAGAAGCGCTACCCATGTCTTAGAAGGTAATAAATGGCACTCATCAATAACAAAGACCGTGTAGCTTGAGATAACTGATGGAGGTGACACTGCTAGCTTTTTCAACAGGTACCGAACACTATCAATTCCTTTCTTATTTGTACCATTAACCTCCATGATATCTCTACTTCTACAAGAGAGGAAATTGGAACATTTCCGACAGATCCCACATGGCTTAGTTCCCTCAGTGGCCAAACAATTCAATGCAGCTGCAAAGATCTTAGCAGTAGATGTTTTCCCGGTTCCACGGGGACCTTGAAAAAGGTAAACCGGGGCAATTCTTCCCCTTGTTATGGCATTCAATAGTGACTGAACCACTATATTTTGCCCCACTAATTCATTGAAGAACATTGGCCTGTATTTCTGGCTCAAACTCCTACTGTTTTCCAACATATTTTCATCTTGGCTATCCCCGGCAAGAGCCCTGAGTTCTAGCCCTTCCTGACTCCTGCAACTGGATGACCACCTTCTCCCATCCAACCGACTCATACCCTCTAACTCAATTTCTCCAAAATTCGTAGATAGTTCATCATCGCTATTGCCTGTCCCAAAGGATGATGCTCCATCATAGCTGTTAAGAAGAGGGAGACGACCTCGTGTAGCAGCAGAGACAATCCTCTGCGTACCAATGCATGATGAGGAGCCATGGTGTTTATGATGACCTTTCTGGCTTCCACAAAGCATTATACTTCCCTTTCTCAACAAATTATCAGAAAAGGAGGGAGAACAACATCCATGACCCCCTCTATCTTTGGGTGTACTCCTCCTAGACCAGTAACAAGGAATGCCACACCCTTGTCGACCAGGCAAATCAAGTGGATCATCCGCTTCATCATCCACACCATTCAAAGAAAGGGCTGTACCATCCCATGACCCACTACTAATAGGGTTTATATAGTTAAAATACCTATTGAAGGAACTCGTCGACAATGCAGGCGTGCTATAGGTATAAGAAGAGTCCCCTCTACAGCTACCCCTCAGCAACTTCTTGGAGGATTGGGGAAACTTCTTCTCCATAAGCCTAGAAAGAAAGGGAGACACGGCTGAGGAATTACATAGTTCCTCTGAGTTGTACCACTCTTCGGAGTTGCCAAACTGGTCAATCAAGCTGACAGAATCACTCTGGCTCAATCCTACAGAACTAGATTGAGTAACACCCTTTACTGCCAATTTTGAATGCAGGGATTTCCTATCAAGAACCACATGTTTCAACCTTGTTCTTCTCTGTTTCTTCATTGAACAAGAATTGACAGTTTTACGAAGCTTCATCTTACCCGTCGCCTTCTTCACCCTTGCAGGCGATCCAACTGAAGCCAACCTCGCCCCTCCGCATCTGAACCCTATAGTATGATGGGCATGGCCATGATTACGCCCCCGTCGCAGCCCATTGACATGGCCATTACGGATATCATCAACATAACTATCGCTTTTGGAATCCCCAGCAGCACAACCAGCTCCTCCATTTCCAGCATCACTTAAGCAATCATCAAGTCTAGCACTGATGGAAGAGGACCCATCCACGTCATCATTCTGATTTCCACCATTCAAATCAACCCTAACCAAGCTTTTCTCACTGGATGAATTGTTATTACTGCCCTTCCAATTACACAAAACTGCCCTTTTCCCCTTCTCTCTTTTACCCTCCTTACATGTAATCAACAATGGTGAATTTTTGTGTTTGCTTGTGCCCCTTTGAACAAAAAGAGTAGCAGTAGCAGATCTAGTTGAGCTAAGAGGCGATTTCAAAGAAGAACAAGTACCTGGGTCCCGCAATGCCCTAGCTGATTTCCGAATCTGGGTGAGCTCCTTTTTCAAATGCAGCTTGCTTGGATCACAAACTCTACTCCCTGACATTTTCCCTCTTGCATTTGATTTCAAAGAGGTACCCACTTGAAGTTGAACCCAGTTTCAAATTCAAATCTGGAATAGGAAACTAGAGATGGGTATATGTGGATCTAAGGGAATCAAGGGCAAACAGGAGCTGGGTTCGATTTGGGATAAAAATACCACCTCTCAATCTACCTCTGCAGCCTAGGGTTTTTATTTTGAATTGGCGCTCAATGTAAATGTGCATACTGGCTGACAATTGGGGGGTTATTTTTGGGCAAAATCCGTGAAAATTTTGAAGATTTCCTCCAAATGCGGAAGATTGAAAGGGGTTGCTGTAGTGAAAATGCAAGAAACTCTTTGGGGTTTTACCATCTACGGTTGAGAAAGGCTTGATTTTGATCCATATCCATATTTTTGCTTGTTTAATTGCATATAACCAATTCATCTTCCGCTATTATTCAATGTCAGACAGTCACTATCAAACACACTCTTAAATTCTGACATGGTTGTGCCCTGTCAACATCACTCCTTTCTCTATTTTGATTTTTAGCATTCAAATGTTGCCCTCTCAAACTCAATATCTTGTGCAGTTGTTCTCCGTCTTTTAAGGACGTGCATGATTTGGGGTGTATATAGCAAGGGCGTAAATAAATCAAATATGTGAGGATAAAAGTGATCATTTACATTTAACCACAATTGTCTTAAGCCAGGGAATAGATTCAATGCATTTAAACATACAAATATATTAGGGGCAGAGCCAGGAAAAAGCCGAGGGGCTCAACTTTATTGTCGGGATTTTTTAATATATATATATATATATATATATATATATATATATGAATAAAAAATATAGTAGAAAAAACATTAAATATATAATTTAAATAGTTATTTTAAGTTTAAAAATTTAAAAGAAAAAATATTCATAAAATAATCTCAACATTCAACTTACCACCACATATCTTGGTGCTCGTTTGGTTGGAAACCCAAAAACTCAGGAAGTAGAATTTCTCAGGAAGTAGGAGAAATTCATGTGTTTGGTTGGTATTTTTGAAATTAAAAAACGCAGGAATTCAACTTCCCGGTAAGTTGAAATCCCCCAAAATGGAGGAAGTTCACTTACCTAGTCCCCCTAGGTAAGTTCAACTTCCTTCATTTTGTATTTGGAAATTTCCAATTCCCCCTTTTAATCCTCTAAAATAAAAAAATCAACCAAACACATTTTCACAATTCCCATCAATTAGACTTCCCGGGAATTCAATTCCCATGAAGTAACTTCCCGGGAATTTCAATTCCCGTATTGAACCAAACGAACCCCAATTAGGTTAAGTACACTTATTGATTTATTACTCTTTTTAACTTTTTTTTACCCTGAAATTATCAAAAATTACAAAAAAGAAATACATATATTTTTTTACGTTTTCCTCCCAGCCAGGGGAGTTCGAGCCATCCCATGCGGATCCAGATCCTCTCCTAAGGAGGATTTCCTAATAGTTTCCTAATAAACAAATATTAGCCATTAGATTAAAATCAATGGCTAAGATTTAGTCCCCAAATATTTAACTTACTTTCCTAATTCTAAAATGAACATCATCTCATTTTCAATTGCTCTTCAATCGTCCGAACTCGGAACCCCTCGGCAGCACCGGCTTCTCAGCATCGATGGCCTCTGCGTTGACACCCCCACCAGCTTTCTCCTTTCACCTGCTACGTCCTCTTGCGCATTTGTGGACTCTCGACATCGACACCGAGAGCTATTACGTGCTAATTACTCACCTAGTCACCTTTGATTTCATCTCCGCTGCTATTTTTAATTGAACCATCGATCTTATTCATCAGATCATCTTTAATTGAATTCAAGTATTCACTAAATTAATTAACTAAGGTAATTGAAACCTAATAAATCAACAAAGCTACGTGATCCCCAAATTACAAAAGAGTTTGCAAAACCCTAGGGATAGACCAGACCTCTCACGAACAATATCCCCAAATTAATTATTAAGTACATGCTCTGCTCATTAATTCAAACCAAACCCATCATTAGAGCATCTCCAACCGCCCCTCTAAAAAATCTCTAAAATAGAGAACAAAATAACAAAATCTCTAAAAATTTTACACCACAACCCAACAGATTCTCTATTATACAAATTGCTACATTAATTATACACTAGAATAGATGCATAAATTCATAATTTATTAAATAAAATTCCAATAAATTCATTAATTCAATAGGCAACAACCAATGAACAAATAGGTAGACATTCAAAGGGGTGAATGCATTAAATTTTACAGATTCTAACCCTTCCTCTAAATTTAGAGATTTTTTTTCTCTCACCTCCCATTTCTCTATTTTAGAGATTGTTTTAGAGGAGCTGTTGGGGTTAAAAAACTTATATTTAGCTCTAAAATTGTCCATTTTCTCTATTTTACAAGACCTATTGGGGATGCTCTTAGAGGTGTAGGTAGGAGGAAGAGAAGTTTGGAATAAGAATTAATTAATTTAATTAATAATTAATTATAGTGATAGGTTTGACCATTGATTTAATACAATGGCTTAAATTAATTTATTAGGTAAATATAAGGAACCTCTCTATTAGGAGAGGATCCTAATCCACCTCATGCCCCCTCCCCCTTTGCCCCTGATATATTGAAAGATCAAATTAATTGACGACTAAATTAACTGATGACATAATTAAAAAAACAAACATTTCAAACAAGACAAACAAATAAAATGAGAAAGGGTGTTTTTAAATACACCGCAAATCCACCTTTAAAAATGCACGTTGCTTTCGACGTGCAAGCCACCATCACTAATTAGCACTCACTACGCCATTTTGCAAGTTAGGTGACGTACATTTGTGGATTCGTCGCTTGAGATCTCTTCAGGCGACGTACAATATACAACTTCGTCACCTGAGTCGAATCCAGGAAAAGTCAAAGGAGACCGAAGCTCGGGCGACGAAGTTATCATTTGTTCGTCGTTTGAGTAAATTCAGGTGACGAACGTACGTAGAGTCGTCACCTGAGTAAGAGTCGGTAGGCCCACATTAAATTGCATGGTGTTGGGGCGACAAAGTTATTATTTGTTCGTCACTTGAGTAAATTCAGGTGACGAACGTATGTAGAGTCGTCACCTGAGTAAGAGTCGGTAGGCCCACATTAAATTGCATGGTGTTGGGGTGACGAAGTTTGAATGAGTACGTCGCCTGAAGGAGGGGTAGATCTGACACATTTATTACTATATTACTTAGGCGACGAACATATGCTAAGTACGTCGCCTAAGTCGTGACTTTTTTAAAGTCACTTTAATGAATGTTACTTGCGACATTTAATGTATGTGTACCATTGTACGTGGTTAATGTATGTGTAACATCTTCCTTCTCCATTTCCATCTTATATCATCCGTTGATTTTTTTTGTGAGCTACAAGGTTAGTTTAAAAAAATGGTTTAAATTAATAATTTATTTATATTTTTTGTGGATACTTTAAATATGTACACATAAATCATAAATGTGTTGTTATTGTGTATGTGTGTGTGTGTGTATATATATATATGGTAGAGATTGAAGAAAATCATATTATTGGTTTGAGGTTTTATGAAAAAACTTGTGATAAATATTGAAAATATTCATGATATTTTTTAGTAATACAATTGGCGCCAAAGTTCCCGCTTCATTTGGGGAAAATTTGCAGATATTCAAGCGACGAACATAGCATATGTTGGTCACTTGAGTTCTTAAAAAAAAAGACGCCAAGATTTCCCGCTCTACTTTTGAGAAGAAAGTGATGTATCTATATATAAAATCAGAAGATCGAGTATTGTGTATCTATATATGACTAGTATTTGTTACCCGCCCTCTTGCGCGTTTTATTAATTAATTATATTTTATTATATCTGATAATAATAAGTACTCTTATTTACATGCTCATTATTTTTCACTTATTTATCCAATAAATAATACATAATAAAATAAAAGTTCTTCATTTTTTAAAAATATAAAAGTATATAAACCCTTTAATTGATTTTATCTCTTATAAATGAAAAAGTTTATCTCTTATGTGTAGCAGATTGTAATAGATTGAATGATGAAAAAAATTGTTTTTAAAATATTGAACGATTACATTAGTTATATTGGATAAGATTTATGAACATCATATATCAAGATTAAGATTAAGATCGACTTTTGATATTGAAATTTTATATTTGAGAATTGAGAGTGATAGCTGATATTTGAGTTTGAGTTTGAGATCGAGATTTGAGATTGAGATCGCGATTTGAGATTTGTCATTGAGATTTGAAATCAAAATTAAGATCAAGATCGATATTTGTTATTGAGATTTTATATTTGAGAATTGAGAGTGAGATTTGATATTTGAGATTGAGATTAAGTTTGAGATCGAGATTTGATATTGAGATTTAAAATCAAGATTAAGATCAAGATCGACATTTGATATTGAGATTTTATATTTTAGAATTGAGAGTGAGAATTGATATTTGAGATTGAGATTAAGTTTGAGATCAAGATTTGAGATGGAGATTGCGATTGAGATTTGTCATTGAGATTTGAAATCAAGATTAAGATCAAGATCGACTTTTGATATTGGGATTTTATATTTTAGAATTGAGAGTGAGAGTTGATATTTGAGAATGAGATTAATGTTTGAGATCGAGATTTGAGATGGAGATTGCGATTTGAGATTTGAGATTTTAAATCAAGATTAAGATCAAGATCGACTTTTAATATTGAGATTTTATATTTGAGAATTGAGAGTGAGAGTTGATATTTGAGATTGAGATTGAGTTTGAGATCGAGATTTGAGATTGAGATCGAGATTTGAGATTTGTCATTGAGATTTGAAATCAAGATTAAGATCAAGATCGACTTTTGATATTGAGATTTTATATTTTAGAATTGAGAGTGAGAGTTGATATTTGAGAATGAGATTAAGTTTGAGATCGAGATTTGAGATGGAGATTGCGATTTCAGATTTGAGATTTGAAATCAAGATTAAGATCAAGATCGACTTTTAATATTGAGATTTTATATTTGAGAATTGAGAGTGAGAGTTCATATTTGAGATTGAGATTGAGTTTGAGTTTGAGATCGAGATTTGAGATTGAGATCGCGATTTGAGATTTGTCATTGAGATTTGAAATCAAGATTAAGATCAAGATCGATATTTGTTATTGAGATTTTATATTTGAGAATTGAGAGTGAGATTTGATATTTGAGATTGAGATTAAGTTTGAGATCGAGATTTGATATTGAGATTTGAAATCAAGATTAAGATCAAGATCGACATTTGATATTGAGATTTTATATTTTAGAATTGAGAGTGAGAATTGATATTTGAGATTGAGATTAAGTTTGAGATCAAGATTTGAGATGGAGATTGCGATTGAGATTTGTCATTGAGATTTGAAATCAAGATTAAGATCAAGATCGATATTTGATATTGAGATTATATATTTGAGAATTGAGAGTGCGATTTGATATTTGAGATTGAGATTAAGTTTGAGATCGAGATTTGATATTGAGATTTGTCATTGAGATTTGAAATCAAGATTAAGATCAAGATCGACATTTGATATTGAGATTTTATATTTTAGAATTGAGAGTGAGAATTGATATTTGAGATTGAGATTAAGTTTGAGATCAAGATTTGAGATGGAGATTGCGATTGAGATTTGTCATTGAGATTTGAAATCAAGATTAAGATCAAGATCGATATTTGATATTGAGATTTTATATTTGAGAATTGAGAGTGCGATTTGATATTTGAGATTGAGATTAAGTTTGAGATCGAGATTTGATATTGAGATTTGTCATTGAGATTTGAAATCAAGATTAAGATCAAGATCGACATTTGATATTGAGATTTTATATTTTAGAATTGAGAGTGAGAATTGATATTTGAGATTGAGATTAAGTTTGAGATGAAGATTTGAGATGGGGATTGCGATTGAGATTTGTCATTGAGATTTGAATCAAGATTAAAAGAATGAGATAACATTATTTATATTTTATAAAAAATATAATAATTAGAATAAATATTATGATAATACATCCGATTAGAGTAAATTCTTTTTAAGGTATCATTAATTTTCGCATATTTTAACTTTTAAAAATAACAATAATATACCCAAATTATTTATTTTTTTGAAATTTTTTTTGGCCAAAATTTCCCGGCTTATGAAAATTTAGGAGGCAAAATTTTTAATTGATAATTTCAATTGAGCGGTGGTATAAAAGGAACAGTTCACATTTTGGAACCCTAGATCCATTCACTCCTCGCCTCTATCAGACGTTCTCCAGCCTCCTTGTTCTCGCCTGAGAGGGGCGCTTCTCAATCGGTCTCAGCCCAGTGTGTCGCTTCCTTCATGGCTTGAAGACGGCTCCCTGGTGTCGCCTCCCTCTCAGAAGCTTCATGTAGATCGCCTCCCTCTCAATCGCTTCTCACTGGTTTCGCCGACCTCTCCGCCGCTTCTCGGATGACTTGAAGACGAAATCCCGGCCCATTCTCACCTCCCTCTCAGCGGCTCCCTGGTGTCGCCTCCCTCTCAGCCGCTTCTCTCTGGTGTTGCCGACCTCTCAGCCACTTCTCGGATGGCTTAAAGACGAGATCCGCTCCCTGGTGTCGCCTCCCTCGCCGCGGTTCCCTGGTCTTGCCTCCCTCTCTGCAGTTTCTCCTTGTTCTCTCCTCTAGTGAAGCCGAGATCTATCTCCTATTCCACTATGGTAAGCCAAGATCCCTCTCATATCCATATGTCATCCGTGTCCGTTTGTGTTGATTTTTTTCTGTTGAATTCTTTGTCATTTGCAGCATCCCTTTACATCTTGTTGGTCCCCGGTTTACCGATTTGTTGTCACTCACATCCACGAAAACAAGGTTTTTCGTTGGAAGGCAAATTAGAGCCTTGCTTCTCCCTATTGGTTTTGCATCAGCCCGAAAGAAGGTATTTTTTTTCTAATTTCATTTTTTTAGGGTTGTGTAAAGGGGCTGTTTGAGGGCTATATGATATTAGGATAAAGCCCACCATTAGCAGCACTAATTTTGTGGAAAATAGCATTTATTATTGTTATTATTTTTTGCTGGAAAAAGTGTCCAAATAGATTCTCAACACTAATTTTGGTTGAAGAGTAAACCACAACTATCAGATCAAGGATGCATAATGCTCATGTTTTGTCTCATGCATCATCCAAAATGTCGCATTTCATCCTAAAGAAACCTTGAGCAATGTCTTATGTGAAAATCAATTGATTTAGGAAATAGGGGATTCAGGATTGTTTGGAATGGAATTGTTCGATGTTAGTTGCAAAGAATCTACATCAATTCTATTATTCATGTCTCAAAATTCTCAATTTGTAGTACACATCTAAAGCACAACTCATTAACACCTCTTTCAAGTTTTACTCCATTACAAAGTGGAAAAAAATGATCTAGCTTTGTAAAAAATACAAAATAAAACTAAAAAGGTGAGGAAAATGTCAATAAGGGTTATAAAAAAGAATATACACAAAAGACGGTGTCAAGTACCAGGAGGCTTAATTCCTCGCCAGGGCCGCTAAGGCGACAGATGTCATAACGAGGAACATCCATTTCTGGGTGTCCTCGCGGGACCTTGCCGCCACTAGCTGCCCCCAGAGTCTGACGACATGGGTGGAGAGGCTCGCGACGCGCTCAGTGAGCTCTTCATTCAGTGCATTCACCCTCTCCAACTCCTCCCCATTCCTCTGAGTCGTTGCCTCTGCTGCATAAAGCCTGGTTGTCAGCTCCATGGCGATGTCCTCGAGCTGCTGGATCCGGGGGTCCTCTGGAGCTGGTGGAATTTCCTGCGGTATCTCCTGAAGTGGGGGAATGTTCTCGTCAACTGAGGGGACATGCCTTGAGATTTCCTCAGCATACAGTTCCCTCTCCTGCATATTACAGTAAGCACACAGATAAACCCAATCAAACCTCACAACAATGTTAATGGACTTGTCAAACATTCAAGTGGCAGCCACTAATAAACCAAAACAAACCTCAACAAAATGTTATTGGACTTCTCATGTGCACAAACAATTCACCAGAAATAGTTGCAAGTACAATTGTTCATCCAAAAACAACATTCTAAGAGTAAATAATACTTCACGATATTGAGGCTCAAATCACAGGATGTAACCATATCATCAACAGAGGGACAATATATGTCAACAATATATTTTGACACTGCAAAAGGAAAAAACAATATGTGACACTCACAAGTAATAATCACAAAATATCTCAAACAACTTGATAGAGTACTCTATTGAGGGTGAGTTCCTATACCACTACCTTGATAGAGTACTCCATGAGTGACTCAATGGCATTAGGTAAGCATGAAAGCTATAACACCATATTATTCTTCAGTTGATCTTCAATGCAGAGGTTAACATTCAGTTTCATAAAATGTTGATGGGTTTAAAATAGTTTCAGTTTAATGACAAATGGATCAATGAAGCAAACTTCACCATAGATGGAAAACATGAAATGCAATTTAGGTAATATCCTATGCTTAATAATAACTCACTAGCACCACCACAGTGACAGCAAGGTCCTTCCTTGCCCATCTTTATGTTGACAAAACAGACACATTTTTAACAAAGATAGGTTTCCTCTTCCCCCCACTTCTAACAACTCAAGAAACAGGTGTTCATTAATATCCTATGCTTATTAATAGATTATAAGGTGGAGTTTTTTTTTAGCTAATTAATAACTACAAAGTGAAAGTGTTGTAGGTTAGTAACAAACCCATATCTCACTTCTTAAGTTGAATACATACCTGCTCGTACCACGGGGGAAGCCTCTCTTCCCCCCCAATCCAAGGATATTTCTCAGGACATCCGCTTGGCCAGCTGCCGGAAGAAGACATGATGTTTCTGCAGGGGCACCATTGCAATGCATCAGTATTCAGAAGTGGACAACAAGAACCACCATACTGCTAGTACATTTCTGCAATTGGGATTTATGCTATCTGCTTTTTATTACATCTCAAGATCCAAGTGTAACTATTTTGTACATCTAATTCAGTAGATTAACAAATATGTGGAGATAATCAAATCATCTGTAGGCTCTACTGACAATGTACCCTATTAACTTGTAACCCATACACAAGTTGTTTCAAGTTCAACCCTTTGTATGTGCTTCTTTAAAGAGTGCTCAGTAAGGGGACCAAAGAATTGAACTCCGAGGTAGGAACACCTAACCTTCTCTATCCTGTCATGTACAGATGCCAACCCCCAAATCCCTCCCATTTCAGATGTGTGCATCTTTACTTATCACTTGAATACACTACAACTATGATTGATAATAATGAATTTATGTGTAAAACAATTACTACCAAACAAGCTTATCTTCTGAACAGCTTATCATGGTACTTTGGTTCCAAACAAAAGAAACAGAAAAAGTCTTAGAATATGTTGCTGTCAATGGGTAATAATGTAACACAAGGCAAAGGTTTTCAAAGAGATACAGTTTTTGTTGCCATTTTTGGCGTCGTTGCAGGCTGAACATGGAAGGTAGGTGAGATTTTCATTACAAATTTGTGTTTCACAAAACTTGATCAATTGAAGAAAACGAAATTTTGAGGACTAATAAGTGGTGGCCTTTACTGGTGGTGTCTCCGGTAGTGAAAGAAAACAAATTTGTGTCTCATGTCAGGAATTTGTGTCTCATGTGAGGAATTACTGGTGGTGTGTGTAGTGATTGTGGAGATTCAACATTCCCACATACAAGGGGAAAGACGAAAGGGAGAGAACATAAAGGGAAACGATTAATCGGACATGAGATCTCGACCAGGAAGGTTTCACAAAGCGAAGAACCGTAGGCGTCTCCTTTCAACAAGGTTTCACATACCGTCGAACCCAAATCTGACATGAGATCTCCACCAGGAAGTTCAGTAGCACCGTTGAAGACGAGATCCACATACATCCAGATGCACAAACCACAACACACAAGTACATTGACAATGGAGGAGATCTCGACCGACGTTCCCCAAATCCGCCTCTGTTGGAGGAGATCCGCCTCTCCTGGAGGAGATCCGCCTTGCCGTTCCATATCCGCCTCTCCTGGAGGAGATCTCGTCCTCCGTGCCCCAAAACCCACCCCGTCGACGCCGACAATACACAGGAAGAGAGGAGAGGGGAGGATAGTAGCGTACCTTGGTGGCGGGAGTGGCGAAATCGCGATCTGGAGGCGTCGTTCCTCTCTCCCTTCAACCGAGCCGCTCAGATCTGAACTTGGGAACCGTGGAGGGCAAGGGGCAATTGTGGATCTCATATACCACAATCCGACCACAATCTCTACAATCTTGGGGGGAGGAGATTGCAAAATAATCTGATGAAATCTCATGAATCTCCATGCCACAATCCCCCGGAAATCCCTTCCGAACACCATCGCTATTCTTCAAAGCTTTTTTGTATTTCAGCACAATCTCCACAATCTCCCAGAAGTTGATGCCGAACACGCCCTAAGTGAGAGTTATTAGGTTTTGGATTTGATTTTTTGCCTCCACCCTTTTACTTGAGTGAAAATCCAAGTCGGTTTACTTGAGTGAAAATCCAAGTCGGTTGGCGCAAATCGATTTACTTGGTGTGTAAGTCTTGTAGGATGAGTCACATAGCCAGAGTTTGTCACTTTTTTTTTATACTAGGCAAAGATTTAGAGGTGGTCAACCGCTCAAGTGCATCCTTACGGACGAGCTCATCGACAATAGCATCAGATCCCCAGTCGGTAATAGACCGGGGTGAGCGAGACGATTCGCAACACGGTTGCCCTCTCTGAAAATGTGGGAGAACGACACACTAGCAAAGTATCGACCGAAAGCGAGCGTGTCCGACATCGTCAACTCTATCTCCCATGGGCAGCTCCACACACCTTTGACGACGTTAATAACCGTCAGGCAGTTGCCTTCCACCTCGAGATGAGTAATCCCCAGCGGATGAGCTTCCTGCAACCCATGGAGTACACCCAGAGCCTCCGCTTGCAAAGCTGAAGACTTACCGCAACCCTGCACCCCACAGTTAAGAATTCTACCACGATCGTCGCGAATGATGAAACCCCAAGCAACGTTTCCATTGGTGGTCCTAGCACCGTCGAAGTTTAGTTTCATGAATCCTTCACGTGATTTTTTCCATTTACAATTTTGGTCTGTGTGGTTTGTTCCGCTGGTGGCTCTGTTTTTTTTTTGTTATCTCTTCCTCATCTATATCTTCCGTTTGTGTCTTCTTTCAACTATCCCTTTGTTGCTTGATGTAGTTTATCCACTCTTCCAAACCACGGTAGATGTGGTCATCGAGCCAGAGTTTGTCACTAAATGATAGGTTTCCTCGTCGTAACAAAAAAATATATATAAAAAAAATTCAACACCCCAAATTGTAGCAACCAACATCTACCCACCATGAGTGATAGTAAGTTAGTAACCTTTCATTGTTTTGTGCATCTTACTTTCTCAAAATTTATCCAAAATGGAAAATGAAAAATTATGTTTTTTCAAATAATTTGAGAAAACTCTATTTTTTCAAATAATTCTCTATTTTGAAGAATAAATTAGAGAATACGTTTAAAAAAACACTTAAAATTCTCTAAAACCCTGAATTTATGTGCGCTTTACCACTTTAGGCAACCCAACGGTTAGGGCAAAAACAACATATATATAAGGAAAATATCAAATGAAAAATACTCCTGCGGTGAAAAATGCAATAGAAATTTAATGCACAAAGAATGTACAAAAGAGCATTAGCACTAATTCTAAGCACTTGTCACCGCCCTCCCTCACATATATGCATGACAAGAATACATATAATAGTATCAGAAACTAAAAAGATAAGGCTCTTTGGAGAACAGAAAGAGAAGGTATCCCATTATTAGAGAAACAGAAAAACTTACATGAATAAAACCATATAAAACAAATCTACCCAGTGAAATTAAATACATAACCAATTCAAGCAATAAGCTATATATCACAGGTTAAGTTTCCAATTGTTCATAACCTAGCAGTTTCCCTCTCGATAACTCGAGAAAAAAGGGATAAACGAAAGTCAGAAAAGAAATGTGCTGAGCCACTAACACTGCAAACATTCTGATTTGTTCAACTAAACTGGGTACCTGTTTTTTTCTTCTAAAAAGTTACTTGCCTGTGCCTCATCTCAAGGAAAAGCAGGAGATGGTCTGAGTCTTGATAATGCGAATCACTCTAGTCTCGAATCAACTCAAACCCTGGCCCTCTTGCCACTGCAACCAGGGCACTTGTAGTGCTTGATATTATCCGCCTTCGCAGGGGTAATCTTTACACACTTACCATGGAACCACTTCTCACACACGTCACAGCAGATCCAGAACTCGTCAGGCCCATCATTGTCACCACACATTCCACACGAGGCTCCACCCTGTTCATCATCTTCTTCGCCAGCTTCTTCACCACTATCCTCTTCCTTTGCAAGAGTGGCTTTTATCGCCACTTTAGTGTGGTGCTCAGACTGATGAGACAGAAGAAATGAGACGTAAAGCAGGGAATTAATGAGAATAATACTAGAAAACTAAGGAGAGAGCAGCACACAGTTTTTTTTTAAAGAAAGTGAAAACATGATAGCAGCCACCTGTTTACCTTAGAGCTAGATTTATTTTTGCTGCTACTATTGTGGTTGCCGGATTGACCAGTTGGTTGCTTAGGCTTTGTCACAAGTTCATGTATTGTTGGCAGTTCATTAATCATCTGAAAGAGTTTCCTCCTGTGATTGTAATTCCAAAGCAAGCGAGAGAACATTAGAAACAAAACTAATGATGAGGCATATAGCAAGTATGTTGAACAATTTTCCCTCGAGAGACGAGTAAATCTTCCCCAAACTTTTGTAGTTTAAAAGGAACTTATATGCTTTAAACATTGGTATCTCAGGTAATGTTCTGCAATAGCAAGTATGTTGAACAATTGTCCCACTCCCACAGACACATATGGGTGAAGATGTCTTTACAGTATTTAAACAAAATAGATGAAAAGCAGCAGTATCCTACAGTTTGTTTCAAAATCACTATAACCTTTGCTTTCTTTCTTGGCTTAGCTCCCTTTATCTTAACAAGAAGGTAAAGGAGCATGAAAATTCTTTCACGTTTCAACTCACTTCATGCAATAGTAATACCTGATCAACAGTTTATCCTTTTTGTCGAAATATATTAGCAACAGATTTTACTTGCGATACATCCACCAAAGCATGAATGTTTTCAACATCAATAACCCTTATTAGAGAAGTTAATAAGAAACTAAATGATACCCTGTGCATATAATTTCTTACACCAGCTTTTGGGAGAGTGAGCATTCAAGGAGAAACTAGAAAGTCAAACTGGATGTTAAAAACATGTATGCAAAATATATGCAAAAGAAAGAAATAAGCACATAATATAAGTTAATTCATGAATGATGACCAAGGGGTAAACCAAAACCACAAACACCAGACTAAAATCCCAAAAAGCAAGAGTGGGCTCAGTGCAACAGGAAAAGCAAGTAAAGCATTACGTCCAGAACAAACAACAAACACACACAAAGAACCAAGTACTAATTGAGTGGGCCAAAAGAACAGATATGCGCACAAGTAACATCGCTGAGAATAAAAATTCTGCATTAAAATTCAGTGTCTGCTTTATATAAGCCCCAGAGTGCCCATTAGCAGTACATGGCAACTTATTTACTGTATGACTTTATCATACCATTCCATCTCAGGGAAAGTTCACCTTAGCTAACCATTTCTATCTGCTTGTATTAAAATTTCAACGCAAGTATCTCAGTGTACACGAGAAACTGAACAGTATAAGAGTGTCAACCATCCAAGCTGGAAACTTAAATTATACATTGTATACTGAATATGTGAATCCTACACAGTATAAAACAGAATATCAGAGTGGGTTCGTACACAACCGATAACATCAAGCACTAATTCAACCATAACAGAGAGCTATTTCCAGAGAGAGAAAAGAATGCATATACATATAGCATACCTATCCTGTCACAAAAGCTTCAATAAGAGACAGGCAAAATCATTTTTGCAAATATACGCACATGTCCAGAATAAGTTACTTGTTTGAGAAAAGATTTAGGAATTTTCAGACTTATAAAAGCAAAATGTTTCAGCAGCAAATGCATGATATGTAGTACGCATCCCATGGGATTAGAACTTACCTCTCATTCTTCTCAAAACCAAAGCGAGCACCAAAATAGAATGCAACAGATAGCAACCATGAGTCACTGTGAACTGCTACCAGTGCCAACCAATCGTTTTCTTCCATTCCATCTCTAGCAAAGTTGATTCCTAAAGCTGGCTCAGGAAGCTCAGGTGGCACCTCTTCCACGGGTAGAGTCACTTCCCAAGTCTCATTTGGAAGTCCATACAGGCACAAGTTCTCCTTTTCTGTGAGGAAAGCGCAACAAGCTTGAGCAACAAACACAGTTTGCACTTGGCCAATTAAGAAGATGTTCCTCTATCCAAAAAAAAAGAAACATATAAAAATTCAGGAAAACCTTTTCTTATACTTATCCATTTTTCCATTTTGAAGGATAACTGTAAGGACTATATAGGTAATAGAAAGAACAAAACTGTGCCACAGACCTTTGATTCCCATAGTGAGAAAATTGGTTACAACTTACAGGTAATCAGCAGATCGTGAGTACAACTGCAAGATGGTATCTATAGCTCCTACCGCAAATTAAAGCAGGCACAGAAAAAATGCTCCATAAACCATGCTATCATTGAAATAGACTTTATATTCTGTCTGGAACTAATCTAATTTTTCCACTTCACTATGCCTTAATAATACATGTTTCCATACACTTAATAGAGGTCCATACCAATTTGTTGTTGTAAATCTTTACCCTATTAACTGAAATCAAAATCATTCAGTCCTGTAAATTCATAGGCTTCAATTGTTTAGACTTCAAAGCGACCAAAAACAATTGGTTTGAGCAACCGCTGCACAAACTCGAATTAACTGCTCGAGAATATTCAGGAAACATGTTTGCATCCCAATCTCTAGCACAATTAATTCGTAACTCTGGACAGTTATTGACAATCCTAAAGCGGACAAATTACAACTGGATTTAATTTATCGGCAAACAAATGCAGAGTGAAGAACTTTTACCGGGATCGCACTGCTGATAGAATTTCTTGACCTCTGCAAAAAAATAAAAATCAAAACAAACAATCACGGAAACAGTAAAATTAAGGCACTGAAAAAAAAGAGAATGAAACATTCGCTAAGAGTTCGAGACCGGTAGTGAGAGCCTTGATTAAGGCAGTACGTCTTCCCCTGAAATCGTAGAACACTTCCTCGACCGTTCTGGGCGTACGATAAGGCTCTCCATCCATTTTCGGTTCCTCGTTGGTTGCAAACTCCAATTGAAGCAGAAGCTTGGAAGTCTCGAATGAGTATAAAATCTGTATAAGCGCACGTTAAGATGAGCAATTTTAGGGTACAGGAAACAACAGAAGGGGGAAAATTAGGGAACCAAATTGAGAAAATTAGGGTTCGCCGTTGACGATTCATTACCTGAATTTGGGATCAGAAAAATAAGATTCGCAAAGATTGAACCGAAATTTATACAGATTGCCTCTCCCAACCCGTCCTGTTCTCCGTCGCCTTATTAACCGAATTTGTATAGATTTAATTTTAACCAAATCTGGGCAGCCAAAAGATAATTATTCCACAACAATATCAATTTCCTCCTTATTTATTCTTTTTCTTTTTTCCTTTTTTTTTTTTTAAAAAAAAACTAGTTATAAAGAGATGGAATAGGGGCTCTATAACGAAGTCAAGGTCAACTGGTCGAAAATAAATCATTAAATTATTATCTTATTATGTCCCAAAAGAATGGGATAAAAAAGTTTATTGGAAAAAATTTCTTATCAAAACACTCTAGTAAAGTAATTTTTAAAAAACTAAAATAATGTATAATTTTGAAAAATCTTTCTTAATGAAACTTTTTATCCACTCCACGAAAAACCGAATTCTAACATATACGTAAAACTAGTCTATTAAAAAACTAGTCTATTCAAACAAAATTCGGCCCAACCCAATAACTTGTTTATAGTCCATTCGGGCTTTTTAGAGCAATTTATATAGTGTTTTACCATTTGGCAATCCATATCGTTTTAAAAAATGCTCAATATGTCATCTAAATTTAATCTACTTTAAATTTTCGTCAAATAAAAAGAGGAAATTTGGTGGTTGAGACCCCTATACACATCTAATTAGGTGATTAGCCTCTTTAATTATTTTTTTAGGTGTTGTAGACCCTGTTAAATTTTTATTAGGCGTTCTGTGCCCTTACTCCTTTCTCCATCTATCACACTCAATTCTCTCCTTCCGCGGCGATTCTATTCTTCCTTCACCCGCGCTTCTCCGGCGGCGTCGTTGTGTTCTCCTTCCATCTACGACGGCGATTCCCTTCTTCCTTCCTCCTTCGTTTTCCGGCGGCGGTAACGTCGTGCCTCCTTCTTCTGTTTTCGATGGCATTCCCCAAATTCCCGGAATTCGTCTCTATCAAGGTCAACATAACACCTTGGTTGCAGATCCTCTTCCCGGAAGACCCCAAAATCGGCTCCAGAGATCCGAAATTAGGTTTTTGAACCTGGTGCAGGGCCCCGAGAGCCTCGCCTTTCACCCGCTCCACTAGGGTCCCCACACCGGCATCGCCGATGGTCGTGTTCTCTTCTGGAACGGCCGTGCTCGCCTGCTCCTTTTCCAATTGGTAAGCTTTCTTCATTTCAAGGGTTTTTTCGTTCTCTATATGGTTGGTTTGCTTGGTATTATGGTGTTTTTGAATTTTCCATTGTTTTTGTCTTAATAACAACAATTGATGACACTTCTATTTTCCTGAAACATGGCATATCTCTTCGTACACTTATTCGTAAGAGTGCTGACCTAAATGGACTCTGCTTACTGATATGCTGAACAATGTTTAGCCATCTGATTTAGTTGAAAGTGCTATTTGCTAGAGGATGCATTGAATCGAGTATAGCTGAATCGTTTTCACATGTTTCAGACTCTATGGGATATAAAAGGTGATGTCTTTGGTGGTCTGCTTGACGGCCCTCTTAAACCATCCGCAAAGAGGAAATACCAAGTGAGTTAGTTAACATGCCACTATGTAATTATAAAGAAAGCATCACTGATTGCATTTTTTTACTAAAGTGTTACAATAGCCAAAGGAATTGATATTTTGCTTACTTTTACAGGGAACATTTCAGACTTGTCTTTACCACTATCTATGGTCAACCAAGGATATTAAGGCCTACGGATCAACAAAAGGGATCTGTTGGGGCTGCTAACAAGCTGGAAATTAGAGCTGTTAGGGCTATTGTACAATAGAAATTGGAGGTTGTTGGTAGACAGCAAAGAGCTGCTGTAAGGGCTGCTGAAAAACAGCAATTTGGGGCTGTTATTGGTGTTGTGAGAAGCCAACTGTAGCTGCTGTAGGAGTGCAGAAAGGTGGTGTTTATGCTGAGGAAGAAATGCATCTTTCATCCTTGTGCTTATTTTGGAGTTTTTGTTGTTATGTGGTTGCAAAGGAAGGTTTTTCACCTCATATCCTAATTGCATCCTTTCATCCTTGTGCTTATTAATCTATTAGCTAGTTATCAATCTACGAATTTGGTTGTCAAGTTGTATTGCCTGTCCTAGTTAATTAGGCTTTAGTTTTCCAGTGGTTCCACATTCCAATCTCCTTTATCTTTATTTGTTTGTTAGTACAAATCAATACACATTCACGTAAAATATTCTAGAGTACCCTTTTTTTTGCTGAATTAATGCAAATATCTCTCCATTTTCTCGTTTGGAAAAACATAAGACTTGTATAAATTAAGCACGTCCATATTTATGTGAGTGATCTTGGATCTTTGATTAATGTCATCTATGATTTTAAAAAAAAGGTGGGATTTTAAAAAACAAATTAACTCCCGTCCCAATCTCATCCCACTAAAAATACGCGGGACGGGATGCTGGATGACCCCAATCTCATCCTGTCCCATACCCACCCCAAATATGTCATAAAAACATTTTTAATAAAAAAATGTTATTGATATACAATCGACTAGATTAAACCACTTATCAAAGTGGCATCATAGTAAACAAAAAATGTTATCAATAAAAATGTCATCAACACACAATGTCATCACAAATAATTGAGATCAATAAAGTGTAATCACAAATATCATCAATGAATAAAAATGTATAAAACATGTCACCACAAGTGATTGCATCAATGAAGTGTAATCACAAACATGTCATCGGTGAATAAAAGCAGAATCGATGAAAATATATCGATATACTATTGATTAAATTAAAAAAAGTGGCATCAAATGGTTTGATTAAAAAAGTGGAGTCAAATAATTACATTAGAAAAATGGCATCAATCCACTACTTCAAAAAAGTTGCATCAAATTAAAGAAAAAATGTCATTAAAAAAATGGCATCAAAACACTACTTTGAAAAATGACATCACGATAAAAAAATGACATCAAAAAAATTGTATAAAAAGAGTGGCATTAGTGGTTAATGGTGAAAAAATGGCATCACTAAAAAATGGCATCAATAGTCAAAGTGGGAGGAAGGAAGGGAAGAAAGGGGGGAAGTGGAAGGAAGGAAGGGAAGGGAAGGGGTACACACCACCTAATTTAATTTGTTTGAGGTCTAATTAGCTAATTAGATTTTCCCAAAGGTCTAGTTACCTAAATCACCCAAATAAAAATTCATCTAGATTTTAAAATCGGCTAAATAGTGGGTATGTCAAACATACGATAGTAGTTCATTTCAGATTTACACATGAAGTAAGTTTTATTTTTGTTGTTGTTCCAGATAGATTAGACTGTGCAAACAGTTTTGACAAGTGTTCCATTTCTTCGACGACTTAGGGTGTGTTTGGTATTAGATTTTGGAGTTTTGGGAGGTTCCGGAAAAGAAAAACTACTGGGATGGTGTTTGGTGGGAGACTATTTCGTAGATTTAAGATTTTCAGCAAGAGATTATTTTCAATGGAAAAAAAAACTTAGGGGGCAAGCTTTCGAGATTATGCCCAAAAACACCATTTAGCTTTTTTTTTACAAGATTATTTGCCAAAAAAAAATCTTCACCTTTCACATCTCCATAATCTAAAAAAATCTACAACTCCCCAAAAACCTCTCATTTGCCAAACACGCGCTTATTTGGTTTAGTTATTCGGCTATATTGCATTATTTGATTGTAAAGGATAATCAATAGTTATTCTGTTGCACTGTAATGCGCTGGTGTGATTTTTTTTTAATCCATGTTTTGCACATAAAAAGTTGTCCTCGTATGAACATACTCATTTACTCTCTAAAGTAAACCAACCTCCGAGGAGAAAACCCCTAAAATGGGTGAAAGACAACGCCCCTCACGCGCGACTCCAAAATCTGGGTTATTCGAAGCCCCAACATTGGAAATTTTCTCCAGAAATCGCCCTTTCGGTATGCGAAGATGCAATTGCTATGCCCTGAATCCTCCTCGTCTGATTCGGCGCTATAGATTCTTGAATGGGGCTTTCCTTTTCTACCCAGGATTGCCTTAACCCCAACCCTAACCTAGCCCGGGATGTGTTTGCTTCTATTCCGGCGCCGCTCATCCCTTCGGTGGTTGTCAAAGATTGGTTTCGTCCCCTGCCTTTGAGTGTCATTCCAATCGGTGTCATGTTCGGGGTCTTCCTAGTGTATTCATGGGGCTCAGGCCGGGTAGTGCTGAAATTTCTTCTCTGGGCTTGGATCATTGGGCGTATAGAGGATGTTGTTCACCTATTGTCAAGATTATATTTCTTTATTACTGTGGTTGTCTTCGACTTTGTGTATTTGCCGAATCGTGGTCTGGTTTAGGGCTCAATTTAATTGGAAGTGATTTTGGGTTCTCTCCTTTTGTTTATATTTTACGGACGTGGGGTCTCCAATTGAAGCAAGCTTTCTCCTCTGCTCTTTCCTTTCTCTCTCTCTAGTTTGTGGTTCTGTTGGCGTCTCATGGTTCTCGCTCTGTGTTGGCTTCCAATGCCTCATAAAAAAACAGAAAAGGTAAGAATTCAATGGAGTTTGGAAACTCGGTTTCCTCCCCAACAAAATCCCACAAGGGCACAAATCCTCTTTATGAGGCAAATCACTCGGAAGGGAGCACTCTCCCGGACGAGGGTTGTAGCCATCATTTGATGGGCAAGAAGAAGAAAAAATCAAAGAAGCAATGTCTTAACATGGATCGTCTCAAGAGTGTGCTTGATGGTGTTCAAGTGAACATCATTAATCTCAACCTCTCCTCCCTGTTTGCAACTTTGGTGGGAGAGCCTACGAGCATCAAAATCATTCGAAACAAAATCCACTTTGACTGGACCTTTCCTTTGGGTGGTGTCCTAGTAATTCCGATGGTGAATCATTGGTTCGAGATACGTCTCGATATTGATAACGACAGTGTGAAAGTCCGGATAGGCTGTCCGTTTCACATAGCTAGCCGTATTAAGATCACTCGTCTGCGGCAGTTTGATTTTGTTCCTCTTACGGAACCAATCACTTCCCTGGACGGCTGGCTGCGGATCTCGGGTTTGCCGACCAAATACATCAGCAATGAGGTTCTCCAATCCTTAGTGGAAGGTAATAGGATAGGCGATGTGGGGAGGTTCTCGTATCTAGCCTCCCTGAAATCTTTGGAAATTGCTCTTCTCTATGTGTGTTGTGTACTGCTTTTGTTAATATGTTTAAAGGGAGTCTTTCCTCCTTAATTACCGAGTTTATCTCAGTTTGGATGGTATACTGCCAATTAGTTTTCCAAACTCCTAATTCAAATACCCACTCTCTTGGTGCCCAGAATCCTCATATGTGGTGTAATAGTCGGTTGACTTGGCTTACCAAACAAATAATAGTCAGATTATTATTGATCTCTAAAAGTTTGGGGTGCTTTTGTTATCTTGAACCATTTATTCACACTTGCTACTATGATCTGCACTTTTTGATTTTGATCATCGATCAAACTGGCTATATTTTCCCATTCATACTTGGCAATCTCTCATGTATGAATGTAATTGGGTGGCCCTAGGAACTTGGTCTTTGGATTAATGCTTATGCAGCTAGGTTTACAAAGGTTTATGAATTAGATCTTTGTGCCTCATCGCTTGAACTCATCCTACATTCAACCTTATTTTTGTTTAACAGCATCTCAAATCTTACTTGTTATATCTTGGTTTATCTATGGGCTGGCCATCCTTGGTGGTTGCTTCGATCTTCTCGTAACTCTGTTCTCCTTAAGGCTTAAATCTAGCCCCCCGTTCAGGAAAATTGGCTAGGCAATAACTACCCTCCTAGTACAACCATTCTTAGATTAAATAATTCGTTTAAAATAGAAACTTATAAGAATAAATCCATTTACAAACAAATCACAAAACCCATATAATGGTATATCGTGTTTCTTGGGTGCTTAATTGGCTTTTTCGCCTGGGCTTTGCATCCTTTTCTTGCCACTCGATTGCTTATAGACCTTTTGATTATAATCCTAGCAATTACATACATTCTCGTTGGTTCAAAGCAACTTCGTGGGAGAGGCTACCTTTCCTCCTCCCATGACATAAAAGGTTATTTATGAGAGTTAGCTATTGGAATTGTAGAAGTATAGGAAAAATACCATTCTGGACAAATATCAACACATGGTGTAAAAATGACCATATCCAATTACGTGCTCTAGCGGAGACAAAAACTGAAAGTATTCCAAATGAAACTGTATGAAAGGATGCAGGTTTTGACAACGCTATCTGGTCACCTGCCCAAGGCAAATCCGGCGGCTATGTATCCTTTGGAAGACAAACCACTTATTTAATGAGTCAATTTCGATAGAAATCCAACTCCCTAGAATAATTGGTATTAGGTACAACAGCTCGCAAAATGATTCATCTCTAATGCTCTTCGTTGTTTATGCCCCTCCAGGTTTGAGGGAAAAAGACGAATTTTGGAGAAATCTGACTGAACTTGTCGCCTGCTCATCCCTTCCGTGTATTGTGATGGGGGATCTTAACGAAATTTATTGTAGCTCGGACAAAATTAGCGGGGTAGAAATCAATACTCATAGATTCCGAAGACTAGCTAATTTTAAAAGCGAATGTGCTATGGTTGATCTCCCCACGTCGAAGAACCACTTCACTTGGAGGAAAAAACCTGCGGGGGATGACAACATTATCGAAAAATTGGATAGAGTACTTATTCAACATCAAATTCTCCAATTTTTTCCAGAGCTAATTACAAAAAAATGGTGCTTTTTCATCATCAGATCATTGTCCCATTACAATAAGCTTAGATAACGGAGTAATTCATAAACCACCGCCATTTAAGTTCGAGAATATTTGGCTTCAAAGGAAGGATTTCCGCAACATTGTTAAACAAGCTTAGCAAGCGTCGTGTACGGGTTCCGCTATGTTTCAAGTTATATACAAAACTAAACTCCTTAAACAAAAAGCAAAGGAGTGGAATAAGAAAACTTTCGGTAATATCTTCCGTCAACTCCAAGAAGTCGAAAGCAGCTTGCTGGAGATACAACCACTAATGACTCAACAGAATTGGATGGATTATAGAGCCAAAGAAAAGAACCTCCTATAAAAGAAAGATAAGCTTCTTTTATTTCAGAAAAAAAAATATATTGGAACCAAAGGGCTAAAACAAAACATCTAAAATTGGCAGATTCAAACACATCCTACTTCCATAGGGTAGCAACTGGTAGAAGGATTAGAAAAATCATTCGATCAATTACTTCCAGCGAAGGTACATATATTGAGGGTGACGAAAACATCAAAAATGAAATCCGTAGAGATTTCGAGAAGAGGTTTAAACAGGAAAGGATAAATGAAAATCTCTTAAGTGAGTACTTAAATCTTATCACCCCGACAATAACCAATGAGGATAATACTTTTCTAACTAAGCATCCGAGCAATGGTGAAATAAAAAGGGCGGTGTTCAACCTTGGAAATAATAAATCACCAGGCCCTGACGGAATGTCAGCAGAGTTTTACAAAACATACTAGGACATTATTGGAGGATTGATCATCAAAGCGGTTAAAGGATTCTTCCTTTCGGGAAGAATTCTTCGTCAAATAAACCACACATTCATTTCACTTCTACCAAAGTGTGATAATCCCTTTATGGCTACATATTACAGACCAATCAGCCTATGCTCCACAATTTATAAAATTATTTCCAAAATTTTTACGGAGAGACTGAAAAATGTAATGGCAAACTTATCCACCCTTTGCAAGGAGCTTTTGTGTCCGACCGGGCTATTCAAGACCATGTCTTAATAGCCCATGAGGTTTTTCATTCATTTCGTAGTAGAAAAGGTAAAGAAGGACGGATGGCAATTAACTAGATATGGAAAAAACTTATGATAGAGTAGATTGGACCTTTACAAAGGCAGTAATGGAGAAATTTGGTTTCCACCCGACATTTATTAAATGGATTATGGAATGTATATCTAAGGTATTATTCTCCGTTCTCGTTAACAATGGCCCAACGAAGTTATTTAGACCAACTAGAGGCCTTCGACAAGGTGACCCTCTCCCCCCTTTTCTCTTCATCTTTGGGGCTGAGGTTCTGGCAAGAAAAATCTTGCTTGAAGCAAATATGAGAAATAGCCTTATCGGTTTCAGTTTCGAGAAGGATGATCTACGTATCCCTTTCCTTGCCTTTGCTGATGATATGATTATCTTCACCAAAGGTAACACCTCAGCTTGCCTAAAAGCGAAAACAATCGTAGAAGAATATTGCAGCATTTCAGGACAAAAAGTTAGCTATCACAAATCATCTTTTCAAACAACGAAAGGAATCCCTAAATCCAGAATTGAGGAACTTGAAAGAAACCTAGGAATATCAAATGAAATAATGATTGAAAAATATCTTGGTTGCCCTATCATAAATGGGCGTGTAAATAGACATACTTTTGAGGAAGTTGTGTGTAAATCAAAAGATCAACTCAGTAAGTGACGTGCAAATGCCCTATCACAGCAAGGTCGTACTGTCCTTATTGGCACAAACCTAGCATCAAAACCCTTATACACGATGCAAAGCTTCATGCTCCCGAGCACAATCCATAAGGAATTAGACCAAATAGATAGATCTTTCTTTTGGAACAAAGATCTCCAATATCGGCCTCTGATAAGTTGGGATAGCATATGTAGACCAAATGGTAAGGGAAGCCTAGGCATCCGAAAATCTAAATATATGAATGAGGCACTCCAAATGAAACTCCTTTGGAAAATTCTTGTGGAACCAGATAATATATGGGTAAAATTAATTCAATACAAATATTTGAAAATAACGCATATATTAAATTATAAGAAAAGTGGGGGTTCGTCTTGGCAATGGTCAAAACTAACTCTTCTTATTGAAAAATTTAAAGAGGGTCTACTTTGGTCGGTGGGCAATGGGAAATCTATCAAATTCTGAACTGACAATTGGACTACACCTTCACCAATAATCAAAAGAGACGATTGTCCTACCTTTCAAAATGAGAATGAAACAGTAAGTGACTATATATTAGGAGGGAAATTGTGGGAGGAAAAATTGTTAAATGCAGTCCCCCAAAGTTTAGCAAAAGAAATTTTGGATATCCCTCTCCCTATGAATACATTTGAAGACAGACTTTATTGGTGACCAGATAAAGAGGGATGATTTACAACAACTAGCGCCTACAAACTGATCACAAGAAATAACAGCCAAAATGAAGACAACTCTTGGACTTGGAAAATTGACACATCACCAAAAATTAAGAATTTCCTTTGGAAGCTCGGACAGAAGGGTGTTTCAACAGCTACCCGTCTATCCCAAAAAGGGGTTTCTGTACCAACGACTTGTGTACTTTGCAATAGTGCAATCGAAGATGAAACACATCTGTTTCTAGAATGCCATTTTTCTAAAAACCATCTTCCATCTACTTTAGGTACAAATCAGGCTGTAGCCAACATGATTGCAAATTCGAGAGATTTCCCCCTATCTTGTGACTGATCAGAAGCATCCTCACAAAAACTGAAATAGAAAAATTAGCGGTTACATGGTGGACAATATGGTACATTAGAAATCAAACGATATTTAGAAATGAATCCATTCCAAACCAGGAATCTGTTAAACACATCATCACTACTCATTTGGAGAATTGGAAAAAAACCTCTTTCTATGACAAAGAGGATGATATTCGGTATACTTAGAAGACTAATGTTACAAATCACTCACGGCCAAAAATTCGCCAGAAAAATGTCAATTGGAAAAAACCACTAGTTGGCACGCTTAAAATAAACTTCGACGAATCCACACTCTATAACAAAGATATTTCTATTGGCTATATCATTCGTGACTGGGAAGGGAGAACGATTCAAATTGGCTATGACAAAATTGGTAACCAGCCCCCGTTGAAAACAGAGGCATTGATACTAAGACATGGCTTAATCCAAATCCGAGCACTAGGTATAAACAGTTACAAATAGAAGGGGCCTCCCTTATAATTATTAATCATCTAAAAATAAATTCTACATGCCCATGGGAAATTGAATTGGTGATATCTGATATTAAAACATTGTTGTCGAGTGTGAGAGAAGTTTCTTTCTCCCACGTGCCCCGTAATGGCAACAGAGTGGCTGATAAGATTGCACACCTTTGCCGCTCTGCTAGGGGACTCGACATTTACTCTGATTCAGGTCTTCAAGTCCTCATCCATAAGGATGCTCTCGGGTAAGATTATTTCTCCCTAAATTATTACCTGATAAAAAAAAATTACTCTCTAAAGTCATGAGCAAAGTTCTCCCTTCCTAGGATACAAGCCATTTCAATTTCCTTTGGATTGGATATTCAAATGGGTCACCCTCCCAAGTTCCAGTTATTTGAAGCTTTATGTCATTATTTTTGTCGAGAGCCCTTTTTGGATAAGGCTATAAAGTCAGTTGGCGTCTTAATGTCTGGTCGTCGAGTGTGTGACTATTAGATCCCGAACAAAGGTTGGAACTTGAGGCTTTTGCTCAAAGCCTACTGTCTGCATATATGGCCCCAAACCACACTATTACTAATATTCGTGCATGGGCATTATCCTCTAATGGAGAATACACGTCTTCAGCGGCCTATTGGATGTTACAACAAGCCTTCACCCGTCCGGGGGCTCATCTCTTTCATCTTCTTTGACGATTACACATCCCGGAAACGGTGAGGATCCGTTCTTCATTTGGTTGGCGGTGCGTGACCGTGTTCTTACAAATGAAGCACGTTTCCACCTGTCAAGGATTAAAGTTTAAATATACTTTATTATTTGTAATTGTATTTACAGTTAAAATCCTTAAGAATAGGTCAATAGGAGGTTAGGTGGTTGAGATAAATCCCCACATTATCTTCACTCACTCACTTTGTAAAGATACATATTTCACCCTTTGGTTGTTAATAAAAATATTAGATTACAATCGTTACATGGTAATCAGCAGTGTTCTAAAAAGCGCTAAGCGGTTTCTAGGCGGTGAGGGGTCGCCTGGCGCCTAGGCGGCACCCAGACAGTCAAGGCGGACGCCTAGGCGTCCTTAGGCGGTAGTTTGGCTCTAGGCGGAGGGAGGTAGCCTAGCGCCTAGGCGATGCCCAAGCGGTGCCTAGGCGCGATTTTTAGAATAATGGTAATCAGAGCCTTGTTTGCTTTTCAACCCTAATTGCTTCCATATTCCTCCCCACCTTCCACCGGCGGCTAATCTCTCCTCTGGTCAGATCGCAAATCCGGCCGAGCCCTTAAAACCCTTCCAACTTATTAACTTTCAAAATGCCCTAAAACTCGCATCCACAAACTACATCACATGGCTCAATCCCATCAAATCCCTTTTTTAGTTGGACATGGCCTGCTCTTCTACGTTGATGGCATAGCCCAAGAACCACCCCAAACCTCAACTCTCCATGAAGTAACCACCTCTAATCCCGCCTACATCACCTGACATCGCCAAGACCAACTCTTGAAGGGTGGCCTTATCCCCCTTCGGTCGCGTCTCTTGTTATTAAAGTGGCCACGTCTCACAGGTCTGGACTATCCTAGAAGACACTTATGCGAAGCCCTCTAGGGCACACATCAGCCTTGTCCAGGAAAAACTCAACTCCATCACCAAGGGCTCGCTTTCGATCAATGACTATATGCAGCAGATCTCAGGAATTACCGATCTCATTGCCTCTCTCGGCAAGCCCCAAGACCAAGAGGATGTTACTGATGATGTCCTTCACGGCCTTGACTCATCCTTTCAATCTATTATTGATGGCGTTAAGGCAAGGGATGCCCCCCCCCATCGATTTCCCTGCTCTCCATGAGAAGCTTCTCACCCATGAGACTTTCTTCAAATACAAGACCCCCTCCTCCTCTCTCCCGGCGTCTACATTGGTGGCTCAGGACACATCGAATTTCATCAAAGGTAAAGGCAAACCCTACCCGTACCCTCCTTCTTAACCTTCTCCCCCAACCCTATGGTCCCAACCTCCCCTGCCACCCAACCACCTTTTCGTCCTCCTCATCCCCTTCACTATCGCCACCTTCCCTAACTCCCCCGGTTCGCCAAATTATCACCCGTTCCATGAACCAGATCTCTAAACCTATCACCAAGCTCAATCTCCACACCCACCTATCCCTCCCATCAGAACCTCGGAACATTACCCAAGCCCTCAAAGTCCACGACTAGCGCCTAGCCATGACCAAGGAAGTCGATGCCCTCAACTCGAACCAAACCTGGACCCTGGTCCCGCGCCAATCCGCCTCCAATGTTGTTGGTTGCAAGTGAGTCTTCCATGCCAAGACTAACCCGTTTGTTGCTAAGGGGTTCCAGCAACTCCCAAGATGTGATTTTACAGAGACTTTCAGTCCCGTCGTCAAGCCGATCACGGTTTGCACTATACTTGCTCTCGCAGTTCAATCCGACTGGCCCCTTCGACAAGTAGATATCAACAACGCCTTCTTGCAAGGCACCCTAGAAGCGGATGTCTTCATGGAGAAACCTCCCGACTTCACTGACACCTCTCAACCGGACGCCATCTGCAAACTTCACAAAGCCATCTATGGCCTTAAATAGGCGCCTAGAGCATGGTACAAGGAACTTCGCCAATTTCTCCTCTCCTCCTGGTTCGTCAACTCAGTGGCCGATTCCTTGCTCTTCATCCTTAGGTCTAACTCCATCACCATCGATGTTCTAGTCTACGTTAATGACATCATCCTCACCGGAAGTCATCCCGCCAGCCTTGAGACCTTCATCACCATACTGTACAACCGGTTCTCTCTCAAAGACCTAGGTACTCTTTCCTACTTTCTAGGTGTTGAGGTAAAGGTTCACTCTTATGGGTTGTTCTTGAACCAAAGGAAGTACATCAGTGATCTCCTAGACAAGACCGGCATGACAGAGGCCAAACCTTCTCCTCCTGAATCCTCGTTGGTCCTTGTAAAGTCAAGCCCGGTTTCTCGTGGAGCATGTGGTTTAATTCGATACAACGCGCAAAACCTTATCGGCCTTTGACATATGAAAAAGAAAACCTTAACGGGATGGTACTGACTTTCATACAGGTGCTGCATGACTGTCGTCAGCTCATGTCGTGAGATGTTTGGTCAACTCCTATAACGAGTGAAACCCTCGTTTTGTGTTGCTGAGACATGCCCAATCATTTACGAGTAAGAAAGCGATAGAAGTACAGCCTTGGCGAAACTCCTCACTCTTCATCAATCCCAAGGAAATACCGAAGGGGACAAAAAAGACCAACTATGACTCTGCTGAAGAGCATCTATCTCAGTAATCATGGCAGCCTACCAAGAAGGGTGCTGCAGTGCCTCAGAGACTTTCCGCGAGACCAATGCTATCAATAAGAAGGATAGACTCTTTCTACTCCCCGAGGAAATGAAACCTTGGGTACGAGCAATAGACAATGCCTACTCCGATGGACTCCACAGCCTCCCTCACCAAAACCGACAACATTCCTCTTGCCTCTTCAACGGACTATAGAACTATTGTCAACACTCTCTAGTACCTATCTCTAACCCGCCTGGATGTAAGCTACGCAGTGAACAAACTGTCTTAGTTCATGCACTCCCCGACCACAGTTCACTGTTCTGCCCTTAAATGCCTCCTTCGATATCACAAAGGGACGATTGACCGTGGCATCACCGTCCACAAAGAAGGCACCAACTCTCTTCATGGCTTTTCGGACGCGAATTGGGCAGGTAACAAAGACGACTACACATCCACTGCCGGTTATGTCTTCTTCTTGGGTCGCTCTCCAATCTCATGGAGCTCTCAAAAATAAAAAATGGTCGCCAGGTCATCCACCGAGGCTAAATACAAAGCACTTGTTGATTCAGTCTCAGAACTTGCCTAGATTAACTCTCCGCTTCTTGAATTGGGCATCGACCATCTTTCACAACCATTGATCTTTTGTGACAATCTAGGAGACATGAACCTCAGCGTTAATCCAGTATTTCATTCTCGACTGAAGCATGTCGCCCTCGCCTAGCACTTCATCTGGGAACAAGTACAATCCGACATGGTTCGCATCTTCTTTGTCCCTACAGCAGACCAACTAGCTGACTGCCTAACAAAGCCTCTCCCTCACCATCGACATCATCTTCTTCTGTCCAATATTAGACTTCCTCCACTCACGTCCATCTTACGGGGGCATGTCAAGGATTAAAGTTTAAATATACTTTATTATTTGTAATTGTATTTACATTTAAGATCCTTAAGAATAGGTCAATAGGAGGTTAGGTGGTTGAGATAAATCCTCACATTATCTCCACTCACTTACTTTGTACAGATATATATTTCACCCTTTGGTTGTTAATAAAAATATTAGATTACAATCGTTACACCACCGACATCTAACTATGGATCCTAGTTGTTCATCTTGTGGCCATAACTCAGAAACTCTCAATCATGTGTCTCTATGAGTGTGTTTTCACTGAACAAATTTGAACATTATTTATTCCGTCATATTTGTGGATCTATTTTTGTGCCTCCTCAATCTATGATTGGTTTTCTATCACTCTATCGACCGAGGTCTTTGTGGACAACCATGTGCAGTGGAACATCCTCTTTGCCACTACTCTATGGTGGCTATGGAAATGGCACAATACGCGGGTTTTTAAAGAGCCCCTGCCAACGGTTAATAAGCGTTCCTTCCTTCTTTCTCAAGCCTCAAATTTTTCTAAAGCACTAGATTCTCTTCTACAACCTTCTCGTAACTAGGTGGCTCAAGACGTGTTAGTTGGTTGGGCTCCACCACCTAATGGTTGAGTTAAATTGAATTCGATTGGCTTAGTTATAGGAGCTCACCATTTAGCTTCCGCATTAGGAGTTGTGATAAATTGTCAATGCCAATGGTTATTCGGTTATGGGTGTAATTTGGGTGCTTGCGCAAAACTCAAGGGTTTTCTCTATGTCTTGCAATTTTCATGTTGTGCAAGATTTCGTCGTGTAGCGGTCGAAGTGGATTCAAAACTATTGTTTTCTCTTCTTCAGAAGCAGTTAGTGGATACCCATCAACTCCATAGCTTGATAGGTGAATGTCAAGGCTTGTTGCGTAGAGAATAGCAAGTTTAGTTTCGACATATATATCGCGAGGTCAATCGTGTTGCAGATTCTATGGCCGATTTGACCTCTTTCCTTTAACTAGGAATTCATGTCTTTGACAATCCCCCTCCTATATGTTCAATTTTGATTTTTGTTGACCTTGTGGAGACTAAATTTTCCCGTAGAATTATGCTGTAATTTTATTTTCTGTTTCTTTAATATAGGGTGGTAACCCAACGTTTAAGAGAAAAAAAGTGTCATTATTTATGGGATGTTGGGTACACCATGGTTCAAACTTGAAGTTGATAGAGACCAAACATTAACGCAGGACCCATCCAGGCGCGCTTGAGAATGTCAGACAGTGTGACCCCGGTGAGTCCATCATGGACAGTGTCCAATATCCAAACCTCAACAGGTCATTCAAAGGGTAACCGCAGTGCATCTCTTCTTATTAGCAACACACAAACATAACCAAACGATACGACACAGAGAACACGCAAAGCGCTGCCTAAAACACCCGCCTTGGCAAATTTACAAGAGCCCAGTTGTTTTTTTCTTTTTCCCTGAGCAACATTCGACAGGAAAAGACACAAGTAGCTTTCTTCTTCTTCGTCATCATCATTTTCTTCATTTCAGTAACCTCCTTGTATAAACGCATTCAGGCGATTCAGCTCCTCTCTGTGCTCGCTAACCACAGCACGAACCACGTCTCCAATGGACACCATGCCTATCATTCCCTTGTCGGTAATCACTGGGATGTGTCTGATACGGTTATCTGCAACCGCAGTGTTGCATTTTCAGATACGCCACTCATGATTCATGCCAGCAAGACAAATAATAATCTGGTAGCAAAGTCAGTGCTATAATTTTGTAGTTGGGTTGAGTGATAAACCTGTCATCAGCTGCATCGCCTTCAGAACCTTAGTATCGGGAGATACTGTAATCAGCTTGTTCTGCAAGCACGGTATGCAGAATAAATAACACAAAGTTCATGAAACGAGGAAACTTATATCTGTTTAAGCAATCAAGCATCTAAAGTACCTCTTCAGTCATAATATCCCCAACCTTAGTTGACTTGGATGATCTTCCCTGTACTATAATCTTTCGGAGATAATCTGAAGAAATAGAATATTATATTAAGAAACTTGCTTACTCAAGAAGTAGACAACAAAGGTTCTATAATTTAGATGCTTAGATTGTTTCCTTTTCCATAGAACTGGTATGCCTTCCTTTTGATTAAGACCTTTTTGTCTTTCCATCCGTCTTTATCAGTTTTGTCCCCTTAATTGCATAAATTATACTGATTTGAATGGTTCAACATCTCCATCCCTTAGTTTTAGTTTCAGCTGTTTCAAGATAATTTCGTACATAGCCTCAACTTCATCTAAGATCAATTTTCCCACCCCTGAAACAAGTCCAATATCAAATCTAGTTACCTCTTTCAGTGATAATCCCGGCAATGGACTTCTGTTCTCCAGGTTTCACAACCACCAACGCACCCACATTGTGCTGAGTCATCTGCAAATGAAATAGTTCAATTCAGAACACAAATCTTAACAAGAGGTATATCTCCCCAGGAATTTCAATTGCACTTGGGCTTAAACCACATACCGACTTAACAGCATCATAGACAGAGTCTTCAGTAGCGCACCATAGCCAGGAACCATCAGCCTCCTTACCCTTGGTCTTCAAGATATCTGCAATTGTGGTGCTCTCAAAACCATGCTCTTCTATACTGGAAGGCTTGGTTGATTCGAACCTCACAGCAGGCCTAAACAAAGGGCTCGCCACACTCATGTGTCGCAAAACCGCACTCTTGATGATCCTTCCCTGCAGCAAAAACGATCCAATGGCCCCTTGCATCTTTGGAACTACGAAACCACACAGTTTTAGAGACGATTAATAGTGAAATTTTCCACATCAGCAACATTGAATCAGAGCATCATTTATGATGAAAATGGATGTCAATTACCAACCACATGACATTATGACACATACAAAGTAGGGACATCATCCAATTTTATCAGACTCATGAGGATTTAAATCTGCGATTTATTTCGTGGTTGGTGCGGTTTTCCATTTTTAGCAAAGTATGAATTAATTGCCTAATCCAAGAGCCGTACAGGGCCAAAAATTCATATCTTGCAGTTGAATAATCAAGATAATCACAAACAACAAGCTCTGAAGTCTAAACTCACACAGAGCACGCAACACAAATTACTGCACGGTGATGCAGCCAAGGAAAGCTTCAATAGACAGAGAGAAATCAGAGTTTCATGTTAAACAAAGCTACAGATCTTAAAAATCAGATTATCATCCATCATCGATTACACGAGCAACAACAACACCCGGAAAAAAAAAAACCGAAACGAGCTGTAAGACTCCAACCGCTTCTAAGTTTTCACAAATCACGCCGGATCAAACCATCAGAGCACTCAACAGATCACGCAAGACGGAAAAGAATCAGCGATTCCAGCTTAACAAGAAGCTCAATCAAACTGAAATCGGAAGAACTCTCAAAAAAAAAAAAAAAGCACCAAACAGAAGCGGATAAAAGCGACAGAAATCAACACGGTGATACCAGTGGAGAAGATGAAAGAAGCGAAGAGAATATCAGAGCAAGAACCTGCGGGGGTGGGAAACAGCACGGTGAATCGGTGGGAGAGTGGAAGGGAGAGAGTGAAGACAGAGGTGGAGGGGGTACGGAGGAAATGGTGGAGATGACAAAACGCGGGGGGGGGGGGGGGACTGGAGAAGGTTAGCCCGTGGTATTGAGGTATCTTACTTCGGTCCCATATGTGCAAACACCCCCCCCCCCCCCCCCCCCCCCCCCCCCCCCCCCCCCCCCCCCCCACCAACCCACTTTTACGTTTACGCAAAATTGCGATAAGTATCATCAAATGGGTGCATTTTGTAATTTAGTGTTGTCAATTTTCAAAGTTACTACTCTTTGAAGTTTTATTATTTACGTTGCTCCAATCTATTTTACTATCACCGTTTCATAATTTAAGTCATTTGACATTTTAACACATTTTTTATGGATTAAAAACTCTATCTTATAAACTTTTTTAAAACAATTTCTAATTTATTAGTAACTAGTATTCGTTACCCACGCGGTTGCGTAATAAATTATATTTTATTATATTAAATTATTATATTAGATAATTAATTGACGTGGCTTAAAAAAATAAAATCAAATTGACGTGACTCATAAAAATAAAACCATATATAAATATATTATATTCAATTTGATCTAAAAGGTAGAATAACGCACCAAATATTCCTTCTTCATCTTTTAAAATAATAAATAATATAGTTTATAAACAAAAGCATGAAAATAATAAATATGTATAATAACTAATTCAAGTTATATTGGATAGATTATTGATCTAAAAAGATAAGTTTTTAGCTAACTATATTCGTTTATTAATTGATGTGGACCAGAAATATAATACCACTTTAATCCAGAAAATGCCACGTAAGCAAAAATAATCCCGCTTTAATCCAGAAAAATTCCGTGGATGCGAGATCGCACCAGAGCCCATTTCAGGCCTCTGTTTTAGTATTTTACTAGTATTCGTTACCCGCGCAGTTGCTCATTTTGTTAATAACTTATATTTTATTATATTAATTATATTAAAATATTATATTAGATAATTAATTAACGTGTCTTAAAAAAAATAAAATCAAATTGACGTGGCTCAAAATATTAAAACCATATATAAATATATTATATACAATCTCCCTAGAACTTAAAGTTCTAACCTTTCCAAGCCTCTCAGGCTATCCACGTGGAGTCTTCTCTGATTTTTTTTTCTTTCCTTTTTTGCCCTTCTCTTCTTCTTTCTTTCTTTCGCTCTCTCCCACGATTTTCATACGCCTCTCCTCTAACCTCTTTATTTCTCAGCGGTTTGCCCTTTCTTCTCCACATTCTGTTGTTCATCGTTGCCGGCCTCCTCGCCTCATCTGCTTGTGCCGACGATGGTGCCCTTTACCTCGCCTCATCTTGTGCCGACAACAGAGCCCTTCACCTTGCCTCCCTCAAATTTCGCTCACGCCGCTCACGCCCCCGTCTTGTCGCCAATCCAGAGAGGCTAAAGCCGCAGGAGGAACTTTGGCCTACAGCCGGAGACATCAAACCACCTACCTAGATCGAAGCATCGACATGGAAGATCTCCTGAAATCCCTCGCCCAGACCTCCGACGAGCACGAGCTCTTCTCCCTCCTCTCCCGTTTCAAAGACCGCCAATGCTCCCCCGCACTTCATGGTGCGTAAATACCCTAAATCGCCCGAACCACCTGTAACGGCCCGGATATAAGTACCCGGGTTACGTTTCGAAGGTTGGATACCTTCGTTCGGATGTTGCAATTCAGGTACGGGTCGAGGTTTCAAACCTCTAATGATCAATCAGTATTCAAAGCGGGGATTTCGAACCCCAATCACTCGAAGTTACAGAAATTCAATTTAAATGAAAGTAAAGCGGAAGTAAGGGTTTGATACAAATGCCACGGCAGAGCCGGGTCAAAACCATAGTATAAATTCTAAGGTAGTATAGCCAATTAGCGGGGTTAGATAGATTCTTTGCAATCGCCCGGGGGATTTTCCCACGCCATAGAGACAGAGAGCAATCATACCTAAAAATAATTGGTGCGAGCGGGATCAGACCGAGACCCCAACACACCCTGTCCCACAAGCAAATATACACATACGCTATAATAAAGATGCTTCGATGCAATGCGGAAATTAAATCACACTAGCATGTTCCTAAATCATAACGTGCGGAAAAGAACTGTAAAGGCGCCCAAAGAATGCCAAGTGGCATATCCCCATATCTCTGTATTTCCCGTACCCACTCCGAGGTAGGGCGCTCGGTCTATGCCGAACTGTAACAGATATATTCCCGTACCCACTCCGAGGTAGGGCGCTCGGTCTATGCCGAACCGTATCAGAGAGATATATATATAGATCATACTCATCGACTCGATTGGGGACCGAAACGGTATAAAACACGAATGCCCCCATGACCCTAGCAAAGACTCTAAGACTCACAGATAACGGCCGTTCTGTATTCAAACACACAAAGTAACCGAATGCTCATTCATAAGTGCAATCCTAGCATGATACTACATGGCATGCTTTAATGCTTATGCAACACCTAGTATGTCATATATTTACAAGCAGGTATTCTCTTTCGAATCTGAGTAAGCTCATAAAGGAACTTACCTGGATAGGCAGAACAGCAAAAGGCAGAATCCATGTATACAGCAAGTCATACATCACAGATGATAACCTATCATATATAAGTAATGTATATGAGTCTGCTTCTAATTTACACTAAGCATATCTCAATCACACAAGGCGCCCCTAACTATCACATATAAGTTCACGAAATCATAGAATATCGCATCTTAACATTAATTCATCATCATCTCAATTCATCCCATAACCCATCGTATCATCTCATTGTATCTCATCATCTTAATCCTTCCACTTTACCTCATTATGCTCATTTCATGTTTATCTCAACATATAATACCTCATCCATAATCTCATCTCAATATCTGATATCTCATAATCTCAACCTTTTATCATTTCAACTCATATAATAACAACACTATCTCATAAGTAGTTCACATAGTCAAATCTCAAGAATTCTCAACATATTCATGTCATGCTCTTAATTCACAATCATTCATGTCTCGACCACATAATTTTCACCTTATAACATAATATAACATTCTCAACATATCCCATTTTAGACATATATTCATTTTAAGACATATCATGCTTTCATAGACCAACATCTCATAATCGTCATATAACACATCATATCAATATCAACATATCATAACTTATACTAAACAATTATCGATGTCCTAACATCATGCTCGCACTCATCACATAAGATTCATCAAATCAAACCAAGTTAGATAAAGTAAGTCAATTCTCAAGATTCCCGAAACTCTTCTAAAGTCTCAACTTAGATGAAATCATTAATCAAAACACTTTCCAAATTTATACTTAACCGAAAAATCCATTTATAACCATTGCTTACTAATCAACTTATATTATTATATTTTATTAACATAATTCCAATAAGGTTAGTATTTCCAAAAATTCTCCTTTATCTTATAACCCAATTTCCACCATTTAAACCTTTCCAAATCCTTTTTCCAAATTCTTTTCTTTTTCAAATCCAAATCTTATAATACTATATTTTAAATCGCCATATTAATATTATATCTTAAATCACCTTTATCTAATATATTAAAACGAAATCAATTTTTGTCTTAAAACATAACATTCACAATATATATAACCCCCAAATATCTACTCTTAAAACAACTTATAACATATATATATATATAAATACTTTATAGAAATTATCATTTATTTTCATAAATCAAAAATAATATAACAATAAAATAAACTAATCATATTTAAATACAACCCAAAGCAATAGCCCAAACTTTCTCTCGTGCGTGGCGCACGAGATGATATATTACAATCTATTTTTATTTACACTATTATAAATGATATATTGCAATCTATTTTTATTTGAAAAGAGAAATTAGGAAGGATCATCGTACACTGCATATCAATAGTTTAATCATCTTTTTTTAACATAAAAGCATTACTGTTTATGTAACTATATGAAATTTGATTTATAGACATGTATGGTGGAATGCAAGACTAGTGATCAAATGCCAATTTCTGGATGAAAAGAGCACCAAATACCAACTTTAGATACCAACTAATGGACATGTTTTATCAAGACACCTATAAAATTTTACAACGAGGTATTTTATCTTACTATTGGAACTCTCCGGCTCCAATCATCTTTGGATATTAATATCGCTTACTTGGTCATAATTGTTAAATGTTTAAGGTAAAACTACAAAAGAAAAAATGCTACTTTTTTTCTTATAAGAGTACATGTTATTCTAACCAATTTCACACTTTTTGAAGAGATTAAAATAAAAAAGAATACTAATTATATTTTTAGCAATTTTTATTTTCAACACAACAAATAAATAATTTAAAGATCAAGTAGGCTAGTGAACAGAGAAGAAGGATATGTAAAATTAGAGAATTGAAAAAAAATGGAAATCAAAACTAATAATTAGGATAGAGAATAAAATTATATTTTTTGGCCATTAAATATATCTAGAAAAATAAGTGTTTTGTTATGAATACAATAATGAAACACATCAATATCAATCATAGTTCTAATTTTATAGTTTTTCTAACCTAGACTTTTGGGGTATAGATTTCTTGGTATCAATGCAATAGATTTAAGGAAATTTTTCCAATGTGCTTTTTTAACCTATGCCATTAGAGCATATGTTAAAAAAATCAATGATTTTTACATGAGAAAAAAATGTCTATATTAAACTATGACTTAACGATATTCAAAGATTAAGAAAATACTAAAAATGTACAGTATATATTAAACTATGTTTCACGGACGAGTACTATGTTTTGTACATCACTTAAAATATAAAGACCAAATATATTTTAGATATCATATTAGTAGTATTTTAATTCAAAATGTTATTAATTATTTCAATTTATAAAAATGGGAGAAAAATCGTCCTCGAGCACGACTTCAAAATTTAAAATCATTCCGACATCAATTTAAATTAGGATTTTTGACGGGATTTGATTATCGACTTCGAGTCCGAGTATTAATAAAATTTAATTAAGCTCCGATTTGATTGAAATTGTTTAATTCCGATTATCTTGAAATTTGATCTAATTTTGATTTATTAAATTTGATTTAGTCGGGATTCGATCGGGCGAGCGGGTTTCGAGATATTTGTCGGGTATTCAAAATATCTTGTGGGGACCAATTCTATTTTTTTAATCATTTTCCTTTTATTTTCTCTCTCTCTCTCTCTCTTCCCCCTCTCGGAATTCTGTGAGAATTGCTGGTCCCCCCCTCCCCATTGTCCTCTTCCTCACATTGCCCTCCCTCACCCCACTCCACCTTCCTCTGCATACACTTTTACACCCAATTGCTCTCTACACCTCTCTCTTCTCCTCTCAATTTCCCTCTGCAACTTCTCCCCATTCCTCCTCTCTCCCTCTTTTTGTTCAATTTCGGAAGCTCCAGGGACCCACCATCTCTCCTCCTTACCTCATCCTCCTCGTCTCTCTGAGCCACCATCCCACCTCACCTACTCGTTCCTTCCATTCCCGTTCCCATTCGTCGAACCACCATGGGTCATCACCACCATTGCCGCCAACGTCGATCGAGAAGCCGCTAGAGGCCACACCTCTGCCCAGTTTCACAAACGGTAAGAAGAAGGAGCCTCTCTGACGAAGAGCCGAGCCCCCTCCATCAGAGCACAACCGATCCTCCAATGACCGAGATCGATCCAGGAGCAAGCGCAGTGTAGCCTTGAGCGCCCTCGCCGGAGTTATCCCTCGGAGCTCGGTAAATCTCTCCTCCTCTTTTCCTCCTTGCTTTCGTTTCCTTATCACCGAGTGGGTTGGGTTCGGAATTTCAAAAGGGTTCTCTGGGTGAAATCTGAAGCCGAACGGAGCCCATAGCCTGAGGTCCCTCCGTCCATTGCCGTCGTTTTCCTCCGCTGCTACTCTGTTTTGCCCAGAGGTTGAAGACAGGGGTCAAGGACCCGGTTTTCTTCTTTTATTTTCTTATTTCCCTTGGCCGGTTCAATAAAATCTCCCGGTTCATTAATCTTAAATGGGAAAGGGATCCAGACAGGGGATCTCGGGTCTGGGCCGAATCGGAGCGGGTCATGGGCTTTCGGTTGGGTTACGATTGGGCTGGTTTATTGGGTGATATTTATGGGTTGTGTTTTTTTTATTTCGGTAGTAAATTACATATTATGTTAAATGTTATGGTTATATATATATATATATATTATGTGTTATATTGATTATTATTTTGGATTTGGGAAAATATATAAATATATATTTATAAAAATTCTGAGATATTTTAATATATTTAAAAGGTTTTAAAAATAATAATAATTGATATTGGGTTATGCATACATCTATGGATTGTTTGAGATTTTATGGATAACGAGTGTTCAATTATTTGATTATTATTATAGTTTTGGAAATTGGTTATAATTATAATATTCTTGAATTAATCTTTATATATTGTTTATATTGTTTTAAAATAGCATTAATTGGATTATTTAATTGATGCATTTTGTGAGGATTTAAACATGTGAGTTAGGAACTTTAAAGCGAATTGTTGGTTTTGATTTATAAATATGATTTGTGAACATAAGATTATTTTGATGATTTAATGTTGGAATTTATATAATGTTTTGAAATAAGAAACATGCCGGAATTATTTTATAACATAATTTTGGGAAATTGACTTTAAGGCTTAAATGTTTAATGTCGGAATTTGGCCAAGTATGATTTGAGAAAACATTTTGAGTATGAGTTGACTTAATTAGGATTTATGAGTTTGAAATTATGGTTGGTAAGACTTTATCAATGAGTTTAATTGAAGAATGATTTTAGTCGATTTGATCGTATCGGGAAGATTTTGGGAAAACAGTTTTACTATCTGTCGGTTTTGAGAATGTTGAGAACTGGGGTTCGTGTGTATGAATGTTGGTCTGGTAGCTTATGGAAATGACTTGATGATAGGTGTGTATTGCTTTTGGATTGCTTTGGACTTGCATTTGGGCCCTTGCTTGTGTTATCTTGCTGTTCTGCATCAACAGGTAAGTATCCTACGGGACTTACTCAGTAACCTGGACCTCCTGCCTGATGTGTCATGTAATGTGTAGTTTTGTTGCATATTAAAGCATGCCATGTAGTATCATGTTAGGATTGCATTGAACTGAGCATGTGTTTACTTTGTGTGTTTGAATACAGAACGACCGTTATCTGTGATAGTCCTAGAGTCTTTGCTAGGGTCATAGGGTAGCCCAGCCCCATCGGGTGCCCTGAGTCTATCGAGTCGATATGAGCATGATATGATAGCCCAGCACCATCGGGCAAGAGATGAGATGATTTGATATGATACGATTAGCCCAGCACCATCGGGCATGTTTTATTTATTTTATAATATGATGATGAGATATGATATGATGATGAGATATGATATGATGATGAGATATGATATGATATGATGATACCGTGGTGAGTGCACCACCACGAAGAGAGTGCTATGCTATAGCCCGAACTGGCCAGTCCCTACACTAACGGGAAGGGGTGCAGAGGTAGGAGAGGGATATGCCACTTGGCATTGTCTGGGGCCCTTTACAGTTCTTTTCTGCATATTATATATACTAGGGGCATGATAGTGTGATTTAAATCTTGTACCGCATTAGTCATCTTTTATTTAGGCATAGGCATGTTATGTGGCCTCAGCGCGGTCAGAGGACCCGCAGGCGATCACCAGGCCTGACTTTGTGGATAGTGTTAAGTACCGCTCTTGTTGCTCCATGCTTCTGTGACGGGGAAATCTTTTGGCGAATCGAAGAATCCGGCTAATATATTCTAACTTGACAAATGACAATCACCCACTTTGTTTTGGTTTTGACCCGGCTCTGCCGCGGCTTTTGTATCTAAGTCATGCTTCCGCTTTACTTTCGTTTAAATAGTATTTCTGAAACTTCGACTGATTAGAGGTTTGAAACCTCGACCCGTACCTGAATTGCAACATCCGAACAAAGGTATCCGACCTTCGAAACGTATCCCGGATATTTATATCCGGGCCGTTACAAAGTTGGTATCAGAGCCAGGTTGTGCAATTCGGGAACGCAAAGGGTCGAGTGTATGTTTTGGAAAACCGCCCATGAATTTCAAAGGATTTGAAGATTTAAAAAGGGGCAAAATGAACTTAAGATGTCTAACTCAATTGGACTAAATATGAACTTGGCTTATGATAAAAGAGGAGAACCAACTAATAAGGGGTCGAGAGGGTAGAAAAGGCGCTAGATCATCGCTATTGGATGTAGTCGGGAATGGGTAGGCGAAATACTAGCTTGTTCTTTACAGATGGGTCGGGAAGACTCCAAGGAGATCATTGTAATTGTCATTGACTAATTCTATGTTGAGTGCTTGAAATGCTAAAGAGTGATTGTTATGTTCAAACTATTTAATGAATATTGAACGATCTGTGCGGACGGGATAGCGGGAGTACCCTTCTTCTTCTTATATGGTTAAGCTCAGTTTTGTGGAACCGCCCCTTTCCTTATGAATCCTTTGATAGTTCGATCGAGTCCTCCCTTCGAAAGTCGGTCTCCTCTACGGGAAATCGGGTTGGTAAACATAGTGTTTCGGAAATCATGGTTGGATATGAGGGTTGCTTGGGGAGAGTATTGAAAGTTGGCTTTTGATGTCATTCCAAGTTAGAAAGTGAGTGTTTCCGAGGTTGTCTTTCTTGATTCCTATGACGACCGACCGGTGTCACCTTGCCATAAAAGTCATATCCGAGTCCCACGGGAAAGATGGGTAATGAGTCAGTTGGGAAGAGTCAATGTTGCTTTTGTGGACCTCTATCGGGTTATCTTGATTGCTCTGTCCATTATTGCGTGATACTATATGGTACTACTCCTTGACCTACAATTGACCCTTAGTATGGAGTTATGCTTATGTGCTTTAATGTTCATAATGACTATTGTATAAGTTTGAACTATATTTATCGTATCCATATCATCCCGACATGATCTACTTAGTATATTGCATTGTCACACTAGAGCACGAATAAATATGTCATATGCTAGGATGTCGTCTAATTGATGTCCTTCCTGTGAATAGGTTCATGATAGTGTGATAGTTCGGTTCTAATATCATGATAGAAGTGAGTCCCTTACTTGATGGATACATGTTATAATTTCATGTCGACATGCCTTGTATGCTACGTAATCCTCAGTACCTGTTATGATGATGATCCTTAATGTAAATTTGTGGTTGTATGACACCTTGTATCCATGCTGGTCATATTGCTTAAGTCTGGTGTTGTGTCTTGCCCTCTATCATGATTGTATGTTGTTATAGCATGTTTACTTGGCATATTGATCGTATGATTGATCGAAAACATGAATCACATGATATGAGTCTATATGATTGTTGCTTCTTCTGAATTAGGTCCATGATAGTGTGATCGACTCTCCTTTATATGAATGCCTCATAAGGTGTACTATTTAGCATGCTAGTCGATTATGCCTCGATGCTTATCATTCATTCTGTGAAAAGAATCTATAGCATGCCCACCTATTCTGTGATTAACTGTTGTTGATTACTCTAGTAACTGCTATGCGTTAATTGTGCTAAGTGAGAATATGGTAGTGTGAATGAGTCTTGATAAATACATGTTCTATCCTAGTATACATCAACTTGAACTCATGTCCTCATATTCTAGCCATGTTGCTTAGACTTACTCTATACCTCGTTGCGTTTTCCTCTCATGCTACTATGTCGTTGAGATGTGATTGAATGAACTCTTGCATACCGTCGTATTGACCAGTCAAGTGCATGTATGTACCATATGCTATATTGGACCACTAGTAACACGTTGGGCCCTTGGTTGTGACTTGTGCGAATTCTACTTTGCCTACGTTATTGTTGATTCACTCTTGAACTAGGTACCTGATAGTGTGGCTCCTTCCTCTTTCTGTTCTCTTAACATGTTTCACTCGTCCTGATGAGTTTATTGTTGAATTCGATAATTGACTAGCTTTCCGTGATGGTCAAACCTAGCATGCTTACATGGTTAAAAGGTCTATTACTCTATGATGGCTTCTCGTGTTTGCATGAACCTATGACTTGACACCTCGCTTGATCACACATCACTCTATATCCTAATTTTGCATATACATGACGCATGAATATCGGAATGAACCTAGTTGAATTACTTTAATTGTATTCATGTTCGATGTGTGCTATTAGTATCATGTAAGGCTTATGGTTTCCAATATGACTCACTAAATGGTGACTTGCCATGCTTATTCTATTACGTGAATATGCTTGTCCTATAATGTGATAATTGTTATACAAATTTTATATGCACTGTGATAAGTTAGATCCTAGCATACATATAGTCTATTGTTGGTGATGTCCTCCTTGTTACTCTCTGTAATGATGTCTCATGCCCTACGAACACTATGTCGAATTCTTTTAGATGACTCTTGACTATGCCCTTGTCTTATCATGTATCGCTAGTATCATGTAGGACCTATGCTCTCTAAATGTATCTCGTCATATGAATACGTGCCATGCTTGACCTAGTATATGATCATTGCGTCAGATGAGATAGTTACTATGTTGCCCTTATATGATCTCGTATGATGCACACATTAAACTCGTGCACTGTTCCTATATGTGATACATACTATGCTGCTCTTATGTGTTCTCGTATGACGCTTCACCTGTTTGATACGACATACCTTGCCATGATACATTTGGACTCGTTTGTTGATGTGTATCCCATGCTTTTACATTGTTCATATGCATGATGCTCGTTATCTTCACTAGATTCCGCATGACTTCGGATTATACATGATCATTGTTGGTTCCGCCTATCTTGCTTGAAGTTGCTAGGCATATCTGCTTCCATGAAATCGTATACTACTAGCTTGTTTCACATACATCAGTGTAGGACTTGATTGTGTCTTTGATATGAATACGAATGTTGCCCCGAGGTAGGTACATGCTAGTGTGGATTGATGTGATTGATATGCTCCATAATGAATTCATGCTTGTTTGTCACAAGTTGTAACCTAATGGACTCCATAAAGGCATCGTTACTATTCCCGAGTCGGAGTCTTGTCTCTAGTCATGTCGTCTTTAGCTTTGGCCTATTCCGTCTCCGAAAGAAACATTGGGTCGTCCGCCCTTGTCACTCCCCTATCTCCGCTAACTTGAACTCCTACGCGTTACATTGGATGAGCAACCGCATGGAAAAGGGGATCAGGAAGTCGAATAGCGATAGAGCAGCGCAGCGGAAGCGTGGGCCCCTAACCCACGGGCCTCAGGATCGATAATGTCGACGGAACAAGCTTGCTTCGAGGATTACGATTGTTGAGTACGATAGGACTTGCAGGTGGGAGCGTCCTCTATTCGAATTGCTAACCCTTTCTGAGCTTATGGATGATGATATTGCACTGACTTGATGTTGAAAGCTGCTTGTTGATGTGATGACTGATGCTTGATTGCCTGTTGACTATGAGAATATGATTCGATGCCTTACAATCCTACTGTGCCGTGATGACTTAATGTGATGCTACTCTGAGATGTCAAGCATGATCTAAATTCCTTGCCTATAACGTGAACTGCAAATGCTGAGAACCTGAACTGTTATTAGATGTGGTTATGATGAGGTGTGCTAGCTTGGCTTGATTAGGTTCATATATGATGTTTTGCAATACTTATTGAGCATGACAGTAAATTGAGACTTTAAACACAGTTGCAATGCTTAATAATGAGCTAATGATGCTATTGATAAATGCTGATTGATATGATGTAGTCCTTCTGTGTAATAATGTCAATGATTGCTTCTTCTTGAAACATGTCCCTTGGTAGAATGGTTAAAGAGCAGTTAAGGAAATTGAGTGACTGGTATGATGTGAGGGTCTTCTTGATTATGTGATTTATTAATACGTATTGGCATGATATTACATGTTGATATGCAAGACTGAGTTAAAATTGGTAGTGACAACTATGAACATGATATAATGATCCATTGCTATCCTACTATGTTGTTCTAAAAGCATGTTATAATGTGTTGAATGAATCATGAGATGATGATACGATGTTATGTGGAAGCATGATGTTATGCTATATGGTTGATATGACTTATGTGTATGTACGAGATGGTGGTGCATGACTGCTATTAATCATTATATGGCATTGTGATGAGCTAAGATGATGTCTGGGAAGCATGATGACATTTTGATGTTGATATATTGTTTGATCTCCCCTTTTTGGTTGAATCTTAATAGCATGATTTTGTTGGATTGATGTGATAATATGTTATGATAATGTGAGATAGAAATTGGATAGGATGACTATGTGAAATTCTGTTTCACCTGAGATCCCTTGTTATGACTGGTTCTACTAGTGTGCGATGTTGAGATGCGATCGTAAGATTTGACTTGTGGTAGTGTATTGACTCCATGACACCTAACCTCTTTGATCTCTTGGCATGTGTGCTGGTATGATTTATGAGAATTCGATGATACACATGTGATGCCTTCGGTATGATATAGATACACTTTATGACTCGTGATATGACGTTGAGATGTGGATGTTGTTTTTGATGTGTTGAAAGAATGGTATACTTTATGCTATGGGTAAACATGTTATGCGGTTACAATGTCGATTGATTGAGATTATCATGATTGATGTTGAGGATTGCCATATGAGAGGTGGTTGATGATGTTATGAGTTGACGAGTTGATTTACTTTTGTGATGTTGAGTTGTGAATGATGAAGGAATGATTTTGGAACCTAGGAAGAGAATATGGGATTAGCCCTTAGAGGTGGATGACTCCACCTCCTACCCTCTGAATTTGATTGATTGATATGTATGAAGCTGGTTTGGTTTTCGGAAGATGTTGACAAAATCTTGATTTGAAAGGATTTGACTTGTTTTGGTTTAAAGTTGCTTGATTAAAAAAAAATTTGAATTTGAAGATTTTGGAGCGGTTTTAAAAATGGCCAACTTGGGGTTTTAAAGGAGTTGAGAATTTCAATGATTTAGATGACAATCCTTTCATTTACAAACGCTTTGAGGATTTACGAACTAGATTTACATTATGACGTCTCACGAAGTGGATACAAGCATTGTATAGGAGCGCTTATAAATTTCTTGCTAAGACCTAGTCGGACGCTATAATGCTTTTAGAGTTGTGACACTTCCGAAAAGTCGAAGCGAGGATGTGATAGGGGCGCTTATTACACACTCGACAAGGCCCATTTGGAGATGTCACGACCGTGACCAGGATGTTGTGAGAATCCCGGAAGACGCAACCGAGATGATTACAAGGTCCTTGGACATGGTCCTCCGACTCACCGATTTTAAAACTTCATTCCCTTTGCTTTAAATTAATTTTAGTCTCGGGGACGAGACTTGTTTTTAGAGGTGGATAAATGTAAAGACCAAATATATTTTAGATATCATATTAGTAGTATTTTAATTCAAAATGTTATTAATTATTTCAATTTATAAAAATGGGAGAAAAATCGTCCTCGAGCACGACTTCAAAATTTAAAATCATTCCGACATCAATTTAAATTAGGATTTTTGACGGGATTTGATTTTCGACTTCGAGTCCGAGTATTAATAAAATTTAATTAAGCTCCGATTTGATTGAAATTGTTTAATTCCGATTATCTTGAAATTTGATCTAATTTTGATTTATTAAATTTGATTTAGTCGGGATTCGATCGGGCGAGCGGGTTTCGAGATATTTGTCGGGTATTCAAAATATCTTGTGGGGACCAATTCTATTTTTTTAATCATTTTCCTTTTATTTTCTCTCTCTCTCTCTCTCTCTCTTCCCCCTCTCGGAATTCTGTGAGAATTGCTGGTCCCCCCCTCCCCATTGTCCTCTTCCTCACATTGCCCTCCCTCACCCCACTCCACCTTCCTCTGCATACACTTTTACACCCAATTGCTCTCTGCACCTCTCTCCTCTCCTCTCAATTTCCCTCTGCAACTTCTCCCCATTCCTCCTCTCTCCCTCTTTTTGTTCAATTTCGGAAGCTCCAGGGAACCACCATCTCTCCTCCTTACCTCATCCTCCTCGTCTCTCTGAGCCACCATCCCACCTCACCTACTCGTTCCTTCCATTCCCGTTCCCACTCGTCGAACCACCATGGGTCATCACCACCGTTGCCACCAACGTCGATCGAGAAGCCACTAGAGGCCACACCTCTGCCCTGTTTCACAAACGGTAAGAAGAAGGAGCCTCTCTGACGAAGAGCCGAGCCCCCTCCATCCGAGCACAGCCGATCCTCCAATGACCGAGATCGATCCAGGAGCAAGCACAGTGTAGCCTTGAGCGCCCTCGCCGGAGTTATCCCTCGGAGCTCGGTAAATCTCTCCTCCTCTTTTCCTCCTTGCTTTCGTTTCCTTATCACCGAGTGGGTTGGGTTCGGAATTTCAAAAGGGTTCTCTGGGTGAAATCTGAAGCCGAACGGAGCCCATAGCCTGAGGTCCCTCCGTCCATTGCCGTCGTTTTCCTCCACTGCTACTCTGTTTTGCCCAGAGGTTGAAGACAGGGGTCCAGGACCCGGTTTTCTTCTTTTATTTTCTTATTTCCCTTGGCCGGTTCAATAAAATCTCCCGGTTCACTAATCTTAAATGGGAAAGGGATCCGGACAGGGGATCTCGGGTCTGGGCCGAATCGGAGCGGGTCATGGGCTTCTTGTTGGCTTAGGATTGGGCTGGTTTGTTGGGTGATATTTATGGGTTGTGTTTTTTTTATTTCGGTAGTAAATTACATATTATGGTTATATATATATATTATGTGTTATATTGATTATTATTTTGGATTTGGGAAAATATATAAATATATATTTATAAAAATTCTGAGATATTTTAATATATTTAAAAGGTTTTAAAAATAATAATAATTGATATTGGGTTATGCATACATCTATGGATTGTTTGAGATTTTATGGATAACGAGTGTTGAATTATTTGAATATTATTATAGTTTTGGAAATTGGTTATAATTATAATATTCTGGAATTAATCTTTATATATTGTTTATATTGTTTTAAAATAGCATTAATTGGATTATTTAATTGATGCATTTTGTGAGGATTTAAACATGTGAGTTAGGAACTTTAAAGCGAATTGTTGGTTTTGATTTATAAATATGATTTGTGAACATAGGATTATTTTGATGATTTAATGTTGGAATTTATATAATGTTTTGAAATTAGAAACATGCCGGAATTATTTTATAACATAATTTTGGGAAATTGACTTTAAGGCTTAAATGTTTAATGTCGGAATTTGGCCAAGTATGATTTGAGAAAACATTTCGAGTATGAGTTGACTTAATTGGGATTTATGAGTTTGGAATTATGGTTGGTAAGACTATATCAATGAGTTTAATTGAAGAATGATTTTAGTCGATTTGATCGTATCGGGAAGATTTTGGGAAAATAGTTTTACTATTTGTCGGTTTTGAGAATGTTGAGAACTGGGGTTCGTGTGTATGAATGTTGGTCTGGTAGCTTATGGAAATGACTTGATGATAGGTGTGTATTGCTTTTGGATTGCTTTGGACTTGCATTTGGGCCCTTGCTTGTGTTATCTTGCTGTTCTGCATCAACAGGTAAGTATCCTACGGGACTTACTTAGTAACCTGGACCTCCTGCCTGATGTGTCATGTAATATGTAGTTTTGTTGCATATTAAAGCATGCCATGTAGTATCATGTTAGGATTGCATTGAACTGAGCATGTGTTTGAATACAGAACGGCCGTTATCTGTGATAGTCCTAGAGTCTTTGCTTGGGTCATAGGGTAGCCCAGCCCCATCGGGTGCCCTGAGTCTATCGAGTCGATATGAGCATGATATGATAGCCCAGCACCATCGGGCAAGAGATGAGATGATTTGATATGATACGATTAGCCCAGCACCATCGGGCATGTTTTATTTATTTTATGATATGATGATGAGATATGATATGATGATGATATATGATATGATATGATATGATGATACCGTGGTGAGTGCACCACCACGAAGAGAGTGCTATGCTATAGCCCGAACTGGCCAGTCCCTACACTAACGGGAAGGGGTGCAGAGGTAGGAGAGGGATATGCCACTTGGCATTGTCTGAGGCCCTTTACAGTTCTTTTCTGCATATTATATATACTAGGGGCATGATAGTGTGATTTAAATCTTGTACCGCATTAGTCATCTTTTATTTAGGCATAGGCATGTTATGTGGCCTCAGCGCGGTCAGAGGACCCGCAGGCGATCACCAGGCCTGACTTCGTGGATAGTGTTAGGTACCGCTCTTGTTGCTCCATGCTTCTGTGACGGGGAAATCTTTTGGCGAATCGAAGAATCCGGCTAATATATTCTAACTTGACAAATGACAATCACCCACTTTGTTTTGGTTTTGACCCGGCTCTGCCGCGGCTTTTGTATCTAAGTCATGCTTCCGCTTTACTTTCGTTTAAATCGTATTTCTGAAACTTCGACTGATTAGAGGTTTGAAACCTCGACCCGTACCTGAATTGCAACATCCGAACGAAGGTATCCGACCTTCGAAACGTATCCCGGATATTTATATCCTGGCCGTTACATAAAACGTATTGATTAATATGATAACATCTGAAAATAAGATGAGTGTACTTAGATTAATTTTAAAAATCCCGTGCGTGACGCACGGGGTCTAGACTAGTTTGATCTAAAAGGTAGAATAACACACCAAATATATTCCTTCTTCATCTTTTAAAATAATAAATAATATAGTTTATTAACAAAAGCATGAAAATAATAAATATGTATAACAACTAATTCAAGTTACATTGGATAGATTATTGATCTAAAAAGATAAGTTTTTAGCTAACTATATTCGTTTATTAATTGAGGTGGGCCAAAAATATAATGCCACTTTAAGCCAGAAAATGCCACGTAAGCAAAAATAATCCCGCTTTAATCCAGAAAATTATGTGAACGCGAGATCGCACCAGAGCCCGTTTCAGGCCTCTGCTTTAGTATTTTATATAGATATAGATACTAGTTTTATTTACCCGCTCGTTGCGCGGTTTCTTAATAAACAAAATGATATTTAATTTATATTTTCTTTTTGAAATTTGAAGTTTATAATAGTATGGTTGAAATCTTTGAATCTTTTAATACACTGTAGTATAAAAAGATTATACAAAATAACTTAAGAGAAAATATTCTATCATATAATAGGTTTTGTAACAATTTAAGATATGAGATTTTATATTTATATTAAAATTTAATATAACATTTTAATCAAAATAAACTAACACCAACAACTTCATCATGATGTTAAAAAAAATGACTAATTGGAATAGTCTATCTTAACTCATAATTACTTATGTGTATATTTATAAATATACAAACATTACACCTAAATCTCAAAAAAATCATGGTGGATTTTCATATCAATACCCTTCTAAATATAAAGTTTCACTTTATTACATTCTCTCATGTAATATGTGTTATATATTGCATTGATTAAGGTAAACTATGTCATCACCTACCTAAACAAATCCATAATGATATTTGAACTTGTAACGTTAAGATATAGGTTAAAAGCATTACCCAAACATATCTTTTTTTGAGCAAAACACCTAAACATATCAATACAATAGTACGGAGTATATACTTTGTACTATTTAAAACTAAATAAACTTTTTTTATGGCCTAAAACTAATTTATTTTTTTTTATAAAATTAATATTCTTGTAAAATTAATCTTATAAATTATAATTAATCATTTTTAAAAATCCATATTTCATTGAGGATATCACGTACTTGCATTTATCAACCAATTTGTCAATCTAAATATAAGCTAAATAAGTATAAAATCAGTCTTATAAATTATAATTCATAATAATTACAAAAAAACTTCATATTTCATCGTAGATGCCAACAACCAATGGATTTTGGATATAAGCTAAATAACCCATCCATTCATTTAACCAAATAAACCTGTTTTTATTTAAGAAACCATTAACATATTTGCATTTAGGCTAAATAATTAATTTGATTTAGGATCGATTTTCAAAAGCAGTATGAAAAATCGTTATAAGACTATATATATACACACACGAGGTACACAATATGGATATGTGTAGATATATGCAAGAATAAAATAATTAAACATACGAATCGGAGTATACAATATGGATATGTATAGATCCTTTAATATTTTTCATCAAATAATTAAAATATACATTCATATATATTATCCGATTCTACACTATTTTTCATCTAATAATTAAAATATATGGTGTATACAATATGGATTAACAGATTCCAAGGGCTCCTATTTGAATGAAGGAACACAATTAAGGAACTTCAATGGATTAAATTCAGACAAATAAACAACGACTATATACAACTTGGAAAAAAAATCAGATGAAATTGAGAAATCATATAACTAATTACCAAAAATAAATTTATATATATATATTTATATATTGGTGATAAGATTTTATTATTGCATAGATAATTAATTAAATCTCATCATTAGATATAAAAAAATTATTGTAGCTAATTTTAATACCTAAAGATAAAATAACTCAAGATAAAATATTCATAAAATAACTCTAGTTAAAATAATACTCCGTAGGTTTTATAACCACTTAAGATATGATGTTGAATATTTATATTAAAAATTAAGTTTAATCTTGAACTAAAATAGACACATTGGATGACACGTGTATAAATAGATAGGGTAATCGTATGACGTGGGTTAAATATATTGAATCATCATTAATTGACATGTCAAAGACCTGAGTTGGATTGCATAAGAGAATGACACATAAGCGATTTTGACCAGAGCCCGCCACATATGCAAATTGCACCAGAATCCGTTTCAGGTCTCTATTTTAGTATTTTATATATAGATGTGTGAAATTATTTTTAAAAAATTACAAAAAAAACAATATTTTAGAGTTTTTTTAACTCATTAAAAAACGTGTCAAAAAATCAAATGACTTAAATTATGAGATGGAGGGAGTATCGAATAGCATTTTGTGATCTTATCAACAATCAAAATGATTTTTCAAAAAGCGTGGTGGAATTGCAATTCTTCAAAACCCTAGGGGAGGAGAGAATCGAAGATGAACATCTTAATCCTCTATGAGCATTTCTATGTTCCCTGTATACAATTACTGACCCTTAAACTATCACTTTCAACGATGTTGCTAATGATTTCGAGTTTTTAGGTCTTTGGGACACAACATCTAAGGGCCTGTTTTCCAACAATTTTTTAGGGGGTGGAAGGGGTATTCGGAATAGGGGTTATTTTTCGAGCTTCGGACTCAGCTGTTTGGGGCGAGTTACAAGAGGTGGAGGAAAGCAGGTGGAAGGGGGTGGAATCCTTGCAATTTTCCCACCCACATATGCAACGATGGAGGGGGTTCATCCCCTCTATATCCACATTCGTCACTAACTCGTGCCGTCTCGAGCAAGCCACACCACACGAAGGAGAAGGAGCCCTCTCTCTAGTTGCTCGAAGAAATCGCTGATAAGGACCCACGCCAGGGACGTTCCAAAATGGCGGTGAGACAGAGTGGTGTCGTTAGCGAGATGCAAGCAACGAGGTTGGCACGACGTGTAACGGCCCGGATATAAATATCCGGGATACGTTTCGAAGGTCGGATACCTTCGTTCGGATGTTGCAATTCAGGTACGGGTCGAGGTTTCAAACCTCTAATCAGTCGAAGTTTCATAAATTCAGTTTAACGAAAGTAAAGCAGAAATATGATTTAGATACAAAAGCCACGGCAGAGCCGGGTCAAAACCAAAACAAAGTGGGTGATTTGCCATTTGTCAAGTTAGAATATATTAGCCGGATTCTTCGATTCGCCAAAAGATTTCCCCGTCACAAAAGCATGGAGCAACAAGAGTGGTACCTAACACTATCCACGAAGTCAGGCCTGGTGATCGCCTGCGGGTCCTCTGACCGCGCTGAAGCCACATAACATGCCTATGCCTAAATAAAAGAGGACTAATGCGGTACAAGATTTAAATCACACTATCATGCCCCTAGTATATATAATATGCGGAAAAGAACTGTAAAGGGCCCAAGACAATGCCAAGTGGCATATCCCTCTCCTACCTCTGCACCCCTTCCCGTTAGTGCAGAGACTGGCCAGTTCGTTGCTATAGCATAGCATATCCTCGTGGTGGTGCACTCACCCACGGTATCATCATAACATATATATAAAAAAATACGTAAATCTTGCCCGATGGTGCTGGGCTATCATATCATGCTCATATCGACTCGATAGACTCAGGGCACCCGATGGGGCTAGGCTACCCTATGACCCTAGCAAAGACTCTAGGACTATCACAGATAACGGCCGTTCTGTTTCAAACACACAAAGTAAACACATGCTCAGTTCAATGCAATCCTAGCATGATACTACATGTCATACTTTAATATGCAACAAAACTACACATTACATGACACATCAGGCAGGAGGTCCAGGTTACTGAGTAAGTCCCGTAGGATACTTACCTGTTGATGCAGAACAACAAGATAACACAAGCAAGGGCCCAAATGCAAGTCCAAAGCAATCGAAAAGCAATACACACCTATCATCAAGTCATTTCCATAAGCTACCAGACCAACATTCATACACACGAACCCAAGTTCTCAACATCCTCAAAACCGACCGATAGTAAAACCGTTTTCCAAAATCTTTCCGATACGTTCAAATCGACCAAAATCATTCTTTCAATCAAACCCATTGATAAAATCATACCAACCATATTTTCAGACTCATAAATCCCAAATTACGTCAACTCATGTTCTATTTAATTTCTTAAATCATGTTATAAAATAATTCTGGCATTTATCTCTTTAAAATCCTCATCTTAAAATCATCTTACAAACCATTATATAATAACACTTCTCAAGGAATATTTAAACATAATAAAATTGCCAAAATCACTCCATTTTAATAACCCACATTTATAAATCAAAATACTAAATATCTTTAACATATTTTAAAACATATCTCAAAATCACCATATAATCATCATTCTAATATATAACAATTAATATTACTTTTGAAACTTTCTATAATATATATATTAATATTCCAGAATATATATATATACATGTCCAAAAAAAATCAGAATAATATATAATATAACATATATATATATATATATACAAATAACACAATAACACTTAATATATAAATGTATAACATAGAAAGGGGAAGGAAACCCACCCGGATTCACAACCCACACCCAGACAAGAGGAAGGCCCAGCCCAACCCTAAAGGATACCCAAACCCGGATCCCAGGAGCAAACTGGATCCAAAGGGGAGGAAGGAAAGAAAAGGGAAGTCAGAAGCCTAACCCGAAAAATCAGGCCCACCCGCGGAAAAAGGCCCAACTGAAGCCCAGAATAGAGAAAAAAAGAGAAACCCCGTGTCAAATGCCAGCAATTAAAAAAAGGAGGGAACCAGCTGACTGGGCGCCAGCGTGGCAAGGAGAAAGGAGGCAGGGATCCGGGTTTGGGTTATAACCCGGCCCAGCCCATGAAATCAGGCCCAGGGGGTCGTCTTCTACCTCTGGCCAACCGAGGAGAAGCGGGGAGCGACGGAAGAGGAGGGAGGGGGGTTTCCCGGCCTTCGACGGCCCATTGGCCTCCGCCTTCCACCACGGAGGCCGAAATGAAATTCCGACCACCATCGGCCCAAAAAGGAGGAAGCGACGAGAAGGAGAAAGGGAGAAGGGGAACACTTACAGTAGCGGCTGCAGGGGAAGTCTCTCCGGGGAAGGTGTGCGGCTGGCTTCACGGCGAGGAGGAGTTTGTCCCGGGTCTAGGAAGATGGAGAGAGGGTCATAAAGGTGCACCTTTGATGGGTAAAATAATGGAAAGGGAGGAAGGGCCATAACCGACCTTGAAGGGGGGAAGCAGAGGAGGGGTGGTGTTCGAGGTGGCTCCGACGGCTCCCCGCTGCTGTTGTTCCTGCTACAGACGCCAGAGGAAGCGAACTTGGAGGTGTTGATGCTGGATTGCTCGAAATCGGAGGGAGGTGTTGTTGCAGATTGCTTGCCGAGAAGGAAAGGGGAAGGTGGAGGCTTGGGAGGTCTCGGCCCTGGATTCTGGAAACAGGCCAAGCCTTTGGGTGGTGCTCGATTGACGACGAGGAGGAGAGGAGGACGAAGGCGCTCAGGTGGTGGTGGCTGGCCGAGGAACAGGAGGCGACTGGTGAGTGGTGGTGATGGCCGGAAGACAGAGGTAGGAAAGGAGGGAGTTTTGGTGGTGGTGTTCAATGGAAGAAAAGAGAGAGCTTGGCTCTGATGTTTGGCTTCTTCACAAGAAAATGAAATGGAAGGGAGAGGAGGAGAGGGTAGCAATAGGACAAGGTGAGTTGTGGGTGAGGAAGAATACAAGAGGGAGGAGGGGACCAAGAGGGAGGAGGGGACCAGTGTGGTATACTGCAAATGTGAAATGGGGAATGCTGGGGAGGGAGTAACAGCTTTCAACGAGAGAGAGAGAAAAGAAAAAGGAAAACAATTGAATATGTATATATATATATATATATATATATATATATTTATGTGTGGTCCCAATATAAAATGTAAGGAGGATATTCCCGACATTCAAATTCGAAAACCCGCTAATCCCGACTCTATCAATTCCTGACTAAATAGAATTTAATTAAAACTTAATTTACTACTTTCAAGATAACGGAATTAATTTAATTTTATCAAAACTCGGAGCTCGAAGGCGGAATTAAATCCGTTAAAATCTAAATTCTCAAAACGATGCCGGAATGTCCTTAAAATCAAACTTACGCTCGAGGACGGGTTTTCTCACATTTCTACCGATTGAATAAAATAATCATTTATTTACTCAAATATAATAATAAAAAATATATTCAGTCTTTACATTTATCCACCTCTAAAAACAAGTCTCGTCCCCGAGACTAAAATCATTGTAAAGCAAAGGGGATGAAGTTTTAAAATCGGTGAGTCCGAGGACCATGTCCAAGGATCTTGTAATCATCTTGGTTGCATCTTCCGGGATTCTCACAACATCCTGGTCACGGTCGTGACATCTCCAAATGGGCCTTGTTGAGTGTGTAATAAGCGCCCCTATCACATCCTCGCTTCGACTTTTCGGAAGTGTCACAACTCTAAGAGCATTATAGCGTCCGACTAGGTCTTAGCAAGCAATCTATAAGCGCCCCTATACAATGCTTGTATCCACTTCGTGAGACGTCATAATGTAAATCCAGTTTGTAAATCCTTAAAGCGTTTGTAAATGAAAGGATTGTCATCTAAATCATTGAAAATCTCGACTTCTTTAAAACCCCAAGTTGGCCATTTTTCAAAACCGCTCAAAATCCTTAAATTCAACGTTTAATCAAGCAGCTTTACACCAAAACAAGTCAAATCCCTTCAAATCAAGATTTCGTCAAAATCTTCCAAAAACCAAAACAGCTTCTCGCATACCAATCAATCAAATTCAGAAGGTAAGAGGTGGAATCATCCACCTCTAAGGGCTAATCCCATATTCTCTTCCTAGGTTCCAAAATCGAATCAATCTATCAATCTCAATTCAAGCAAGATGCATAAGCCATAAGAAATGCATAACGGTATAACCATCCAATCTCCAATCAACGCATCACACAACAAGTCTCAACATCACACCAGAGGTCACAAAAGTATCTCTCATCATAGAATTAACGAACCAAAACTCATTGTCAACACATCACACAACAAGGTCAAGCTATTAAGATTCAGCAAAGGGAAAGGTCAATCACGCACCACAATCTCATATATATACAAGTCATATTCATGCTCCAAGTCAATTATCATCACTTACTCATTCATAATCATGCTTTCACATAACAACATATCATCATCTCATGGTTCTTACAACACATCATAACATGCTTCTAGAACAACATAGTAGGATAGCAATGTATCATTATATCATGATCATACTTGTCACTGCCAATTAGATTTCCATATTGCATATCAACATGTAATATCAGGTCATATCAGGTTTATCATGGTCGCTATCCAATATCATGCCAGTACATATTAGCAAATCACATGATCAAGAAAATTTGCACATCATACAAGTTAAAATAAAACGCAAACCCCGCTCGCTCGTCCCCAACTCTCAAGCCAAAACCAATCCTCATCTAAACTCACCAACTCGGATAATATCCCCAAAGAACCCCAACTCATTTTGATACTCCAATCTCACCCCTCACTTCACCAAGCGCTCTCACTAGCAATCCACCTCTAAGAATCCGACCCTCATCTCTGTTTTATAGCTCGAGCACCCTTGCATCCTATGATCTCGATACCCCCAAAGGTTATTTCTTACATTTCTCACTCTTCCCAAGATATCACAACGTAGAACCCTTCTAACTATGCATCTTCAATAAAATTTTCTCGGTCACTACCTAACCAGCCTATCCTAATCATACCCTTATCCGAGATTCACCTAGGAGCTCATCGAAATCATCAAGCATTACCTCTTATAATCCCCGAACCCACTCGGCCCAACCTAAGTCAACACCCCTCTTCTGCAACCTTCCCTTACCACCGTCGATCATTCTAATCACTCAAAACCTTTCTCCACTCTCTGACCGCTCAACCAAAAGGACCTCACTCACATGTTCAAAGAAGAAGCAATCATGGACATTATTGCACATAAGGACTACATCATATCAACTAGCATCATTAAGCATTGCAACAAGCATCAAAAGCCTCAATTTACCGTCATGCTCGAAATTATCACATAACACCATATATGAATAAAGTCAATTCAAACTAGCAAGTTTCATCAGAACCTTATTAAATAAACAATCCAGGTTTCACAACGTTTGTAGTTCATACTCATAGGCAAGGAATTTAGATCATGCTTGGCATCTCAGAGTAGCATCACATTAAGTCATCGAGGCACATTAGGATTGTAAGGCATCGAATCATATCATCATAGTCAACAGACAATCAAGCAACAGTCATCACATCAACAAGCAACTCTCAACATCAAGTCAGTGCAAATCATCATCAACAAGCTCAGAAAGGGTTAGCAATTCGAATATAGGATGCTCCCACCTGCAAGTCATACCGTACTCAACAATCGTAATCCTCGAAGCGAGCTTGTTCCGTCGACATCGTCGGTCCTAAGGCCCGTGGGTTATGGGCCCACGCTTCCGCTGCGCTGCTCTATCGCTATTCGACTTTCCGATCCCTTTTTCCATGCGGTCGCTCATCCAAGGTAACGCGTAGGAGTTTAAGTTAGCGGAGATAGGGAAGTAACAAGAGCGGACGACCCAATGTTTCCTTCGGAGACAAAATGGACCAAAGCTAAAGATGACACGACTAGAGACAAGACTCCGACTCGGGAATAGTAACGATGCCCTTAAGAAAGTCTATTAGGTTACAATTGTGACAAACACGCACGAATTCATTATGGAGCATATCAATCACATCAATCTACACTAACATGTACCTATCTCGGGGTAACATTCGTATTCATATCAAGGACGCAATCAAGTCCCACGCTGATGTATGTGAAACGAGCTAACATTCTAGTATTCCATGGAAACAGATCTGCCTAGTAACTTCGAGCAAGATAGGCGGAACCAACAATGATCATATATGATTCGAAGTCAAGCCGAATTTAGTGAAGATAACGATCATCATGCATATGAACAATGTAAAAGCATGGTATACAAATCAACAAATGAGTCAAAATATATCATGGCAAGGTATATTATAATAATCGGATGACGCGTCATACAAGGACACATAAGAGCAACATAGTAACTATCACATCTAACAGCAATGATCACATATTAGGTCAAGCATGGCACGGAATCCTATGACGAGATCCATTTAGAGAGCATAGATCCTACATGATACTAGCGATACATAATGCGATACAAACATAGTCAAGATTCATTAAGAGGAGTTCAACATAATGTTCACGAAACATGAGGCATCATCAAAAGTAACAAGATGGACATCATGGATGCTAGGTTATAATCATGCTAAGAAAGAACCATCATAGAGTACATAGACATCTTTACCATGTAAGCATGCTAGGTTTGATCGTCACGGAAAGCTAGTCAATCATCGAATTCAACATTAAACTCATCAGGACGAGTGAAACATGTTAAGAGAACAGAAAGAGGAAGAGCCACACTATCAGGTACCTAGTTCAAGAGTGAATCAACAATAACGTAGGCAAAGTAGAATTCGCACAAGTCACAACCAAGGGCCCAACATGTTACTAGTGGTTCAATATAACATATGGTACATACATGCACTTGACTGGTTAATACGACGGTATGCAAGAGTTCATTCAATCACATCTCAACGACATAGTGGCACGAGAGGAAAACGCAACGAGGTATAGAGCAAGTCGAAGCAACATGGCTAGAATATGAGGACATGAGTTCAAATTGATGTATACTAGGGTAGAACATGTATTTATCAAGACTCGTTCACACTACCATATTCTCACTTAGCACAATTAACGCATAGCAGTTACTAGAATAATCAACAACAGTTAATCACAGAATAGGTGGGCATGCTATAGATTCTTGTCACAGAATGAATGATAAGCATCGAGGCATCATCGGCTAGCATGCTAAAGAGTACAATCTTATGAGGCATTCGTATAAAGAAGAGTCGATCACACTATCATGAACCTATTCATGGGGAGTACATCAATTGTACAACTTCCTAACATATGACATCTCTAATCGTGCCCTAGTATGACAATGTAATATACTAAACAGTTCATGTTGGGATGATATGGACATAATAAATGTAGTTCGAACCTATACAATGGTCATCATGAGCATCAAGGCACATAAGCACAAATTCACACTAAGGATCAATTGTAGGTCAAGGAGTAGTGCATATAGAATCACACAATCATGAACAGGGCAATCAAGATAACCCGATAGAAGTCCATAAGGGCAACATTGACTCTTCCCAACTGATTCATTACCCATTTTTCCCGTGGGACTCGGATACGACTTTTCGTGACAAGAGGACACTGATGGATTGTCATAAGAATCGATAAGGACAGCCTCGTAAACATCTCACTCTCTAACTCGGAATTTCATCAAGGGCCGTCTTTCAATACTCTCACGGACAACCTTTATATTCAATCATGATTCCCGACACCATGTGTTTACCAACCCAATTCCCGTGGAAGACCGATATTCGAAGGGAGGACTCGATTGAATTGTCAAAAGGGTTCATAAGGAAAGGGGCGGTTCCACAAAAGCTGAGGTTAACCATATAAGAAGGAGGGTACTCCCGCTATTCCGTCGCACAAATCGTTCAATATTCATCAAACAGTTAGGACATACCAATCAATCTTTAGCATATCAAGCACTCAACATAGAATCAGTAAATGACAATTATAATGATCTCCTTGAAGTCATCCCGACCCATCTGTAAAGAACAAGCTAGTATTTCGCCTACCCATTTCCGACTACATCCAAAAGGGATGGTCTAACGCCGTCTCTACCCGCTCGATCCCTTATTAGTTGGTTCTCCTCTTTTATAACAAGTCAAGTTCATTACTTAGTCCAATTGGAGTTAGGCATCTTAAGTTCATTTTGCCCCTTTTTAAATCTTCAAATCCTTTGAAATTCATGGGCGGTTTTCCAAAACATACACTCGACCCTTGCGTACCCGAATTGCACAACCTGGCTCTGATACCAACTTTGTAACGGCCCGGATATAAATATCCGGGATACGTTTCGAAGGTCGGATACCTTCGTTCGGATGTTGCAATTCAGGTACGGGTCGAGGTTTCAAACCTCTAATCAGTCGAAGTTTCATAAATTCAGTTTAACGAAAGTAAAGCGGAAATATGATTTAGATACAAAAGCCACGGCTGAGCCGGGTCAAAACCAAAACAAAGTGGGTGATTTGCCATTTGTCAAGTTAGAATATATTAGCCGGATTCTTCGATTCGCCAAAAGATTTCCCCGTCATAGAAGCATGGAGCAACAAGAGCGGTACCTAACACTATCCACGAAGTCAGGCCTGGTGATCGCCTGCGGGTCCTCTGACCGCGCTGAGGCCACATAACATGCCTATGCCTAAATAAAAGAGGACTAATGCGGTACAAGATTTAAATCACACTATCATGCCCCTAGTATATATAATATGCGGAAAAGAACTGTAAAGTGCCCAAGACAATGCCAAGTGGCATATCCCTCTCCTACCTCTGCACCCCTTCCCGTTAGTGCAGAGACTGGCCAGTTCGTTGCTATAGCATAGCATATCCTCGTGGTGGTGCACTCACCCACGGTATCATCATAACATATATATAAAAAAATACGTAAATCTTGCCCGATGGTGCTGGGCTATCATATCATGCTCATATCTACTCGATAGACTCAGGGCACCCGATGGGGCTAGGCTACCCTATGACCCTAGCAAAGACTCTAGGACTATCACAAATAACGGCCGTTCTGTTTTAAACACACAAAGTAAACACATGCTCAGTTCAATGCAATCCTAGCATGATACTACATGGCATGCTTTAATATGCAACAAAACTACACATTACATGACACATCAGGCAGGAGGTCCAGGTTACTGAGTAAGTCCCGTAGGATACTTACCTGTTGATGCAGAACAGCAAGATAACACAAGCAAGGGCCCAAATGCAAGTCCAAAGCAATCCAAAAGCAATACACACCTATCATCAAGTCATTTCCATAAGCTACCAGACCAACATTCATACACACGAACCCAAGTTTTCAACATCCTCAAAACCGACCGATAGTAAAACCGTTTTCCAAAATCTTTCCGATACGTTCAAATCGACCAAAATCATTCTTTCAATCAAACCCACTGATAAAATCATACCAACCATATTTTCAGACTCATAAATCCCAAATTACGTCAACTCATGTTCTATTTAATTTCTCAAATCATGTTATAAAATAATTTCGGCATTTATCTCTTTAAAATCCTCATCTTAAAATCATCTTACAAACCATTATATAATAACACTTCTCAAGGAATATTTAAACATAATAAAATTGCCAAAATCACTCCATTTTAATAACTCACATTTATAAATCAAAATACTAAATTTCTTTAACATATTTTAAAACATATCTCAAAATCACCATATAATCATCATTCTAATATATAACAATTAATATTACTTTTGAAACTTTCTATAATATATATATTAATATTTCAGAATATATATATATATATATACATGTCCAAAAAAAATCAGAATAATATATAATATAACATATATATATATATATACAAATAACACAATAACACATAATATATAAATGTATAACATAGAAAGGGGAAGGAAACCCACCCGGATTCACAACCCACACCCAGACAAGAGGAAGGCCCAGCCCAACCCTAAAGGATACCCAAACCCGGATCCCAGGAGCAAACCGGATCCAAAGGGGAGGAAGGAAAGAAAAGGGAAGTCAGAAGCCCAACCCGAAAAATCAGGCCCACCCGCGGAAAAAGGCCCAACTGAAGCCCAGAATAGAGAAAAAAGGAGAAACCCCGTGTCAAATGCCAGCAATTAAAAAAAGGAGGGACCCAGCTGACTGGGCGCTAGCGTGGCAAGGAGAAAGGAGGCGGGGATCCGGGTTTGGGTTATAACCCGGCCCAGCCCATGAAATCAGGCCCAGGGGGTCGTCTTCTACCTCTGGCCAACCGAGGAGAAGCGGGGAGCGACGGAAGAGGAGGGAGGGGGGTTTCCCGGCCTTCGGCGGCCCATTGGCCTCCGCCTTCCACCACGGAGGTCGGAATGAAATTCCGACCACCATCGGCCCAAAAAGGAGGAAGCGACGAGAAGGAGAAAGGGAGAAAAGGAACACTTACAATAGCGGCTGCAGCGGAAGTCTCTCCGGGGAAGGTGTTGCGGCTGGCTTCACGGCGAGGAGGAGTTTGTCCCGGGTCTAGGAAGATGGAGAGAGGGTCATAAAGGTGCACCTTTGATGGGTAAAATAATGGAAAGGGAGGAAGGGCCATAACCGACCTTGAAGGGGGGAAGCAGATGAGGGGTGGTGTTCGAGGCGGCTCCGACGGCTCCCCACTGCTGTTGTTCCTGCTACAGACGCCGGAGGAAGCGAACTTGGAGGTGTTGATGCTGGATTGCTCGAAATCGGAGGGAGGTGTTATTGCAGATTGCTTGCCGAGAAGGAAAGGGGAAGGTGGAGGCTTGGGAGGTCTCGGCCCTGGATTCTGGAAACAGGCCAAGCCTTTGGGTGGTGCTTGATTGACGAGGAGGAGGAGTGGAGGACGAAGGCTTTCAAGTGGTGGTGGCTGGTCGAGGAACAGGAGGCGACTGGTGGAGTGGTGGTAATGGCCGGAAGACAGAGGTAGGAATGGAGGGAGTTTTGGTGGTGGTGTTCAATGGAAGAAAAGAGAGAGCTTGGCTCTGATGTTTGGCTTCTTCACAAGAAAATGAAATGGAAGGGAGAGGAGGAGAGGGTAGCAATAGGACAAGGTGAGTTATGGGTGAGGAAGAATACAAGAGGGAGGAGGGGACCAAGAGGGAGGAGGGGACCAGTGTGGTATACTGCAAATGTGAAATGGGGAATGCAGGGGAGGGAGTAACAGCTTTCAACGAGAGAGAGAGAGAGAAGAAAAAGGAAAACAATTGAATATGTATATATATATATATATATTTATGTGTGGTCCCAATATAAAATGTAAGGAGGATATTCCCGACATTCAAATTCGAAAACCCGCTAATCCCGACTCTATCAATTCCCGACTAAATCGAATTTAATTAAAGCTTAATTTACTACTTTCAAGATAACAGAATTAATTTAATTTTATCAAAACTCGGAGCTCGAAGGCGGAATTAAATTCGTTAAAATCTAAATTCTCAAAACGATGCCGGAATGTCCTTAAAATCAAACTTATGCTCGAGGACGGGTTTTCTCACATTTCTACCGATTGAATAAAATAATCATTTATTTACTCAAATATAATAATATAATAATATAAAATACATTCAGTCTTTACACGACGAGTACTGGAGCTTCAGGCGGGGGTGTGGTGGCTGTTGTTGGGCGGTTGGTGATCACAAGGAGGTAGGAAAGCCAATGCAGAAGATAGTGGGAGTGCTGGGTAGAAGGAGAAGGAAGAGAAGGTTGAATACAGAGAGAGGAAGTACGGGGTTGTTTGGATAAGGAAAATGTGAGGGTAAATTTGATATTTCATATTATAATCTCAATAAATACTCTACCATTAACCAAACACCTACGGGTTATTTTGTCAAAATAATTCCCATCCTTTCCATCTCTTAAAATAATCTCCATCATTTTCACCCCTTAAAAATAATCTTCACCCCCTAAAATTTCATCTACTAGAAACACATAGCCCAAGAGAGTTGATGCAAATCACCAACCCCATTGATTCTACCACACATAATCATTTATTGAAGAACGGAGTAGGTAATGTAAATAAGAATAATATAAATACTCTAGAGGGGGGGTTGAATAAAGTATGGGTAATTTTCGTAAACTTTATGCAGAAGAAACTTCAAGGGTCTTGAAATGAATCTCAAGGTCTTGAACTGGATGTCAAGGGTCTTGAGATGACTTCAGAAACCTGTTTTGCTGAACGAAAATAAAACGTTAATTTTAAGTGCGGAAATAAAAATACAATGAACACGCGAATTGTTAACGAAGTTCGGCTCTAAACCAACCTACGTCTCCGCCTAGGGTTATCCAAATCGTAGGATTCAAAAGCACTATTATTTCACTTCTTATGGATCCTAGATACAATTGAGAAGATCTTTCCTTCTTCTAAACACCTGAAGCCTCACCCGCTTCTATCTAGTCAACTCAGATCCCTTAGAGTCCTAGATACAAATTAGAAGAACAACCTTTCTCCTGCCAACTCGTAGCCTCACCCGCTACTATCTAGTTAACCCAAAATGCTCGTGAAGTAATAGCCCTAACCACACTAACGTGTGTATACGTTTGAGTATAGGGATACTCTTAGTATAACAAGAATGATTTATCCTATAACGCTCATATTTTTTCTTCTCTCTCAACTAAAAATAAAACAAATACAACGAGGGAGAGAAAGAAAATAAATCAGTGAGAAGCTAATGGCAATGGTGAAGTCTTTGCGTTGTAGAACCGTGCTTGTGTTGTTGTTTTTCTTGACCACTTGCTCCTTCCCTTTTATAGGTTGTAGGGGTTGTTTTTTGGCCGTTTAAAGTTTGAAGTAATTCCACCAAATCTGATTTTTGGTTGCACAAAATCTTCAACAAATCTTCAAATATATTCCAGTCGTTTGAATTCAATTTGAATTTTTTTCTTCCACAAAATCAGCTCTCCTTTAAATTGAATTTCACCTAGAAAATATGTAAAGACCGGAAAAGTTAAAATATTATTTTCTTACAATATTAAATTATGTTCGACTTTAAAATTTAAGATTCTAGAAATTTTGAAATTTCCCGTCCTCGAGCAACTGAATTTAATTTAATTCTTCAGAAACGAATTTCTATATAGTTTTGAATTGGGTTTTAGAAACGGATTTTGATTTTTCGCTTTCGAGATCGAGCATTAAGAAAAATTAATTTAAGCTACGAGTAATGATTGAAATTTATTTAATTTTCGATTATCTTGAAATTGAATTAAAATTGGATTAAATTTGATTTAGTTGGGATTCGATCAGGCGAGCGGGATTTGGGTCTATTCCGCTAATCCGAATTTCTGTTGTGAGGACCACTCCTATTTTATTTTATTTTTCCTTTTTCCTCTCTCTCTCTCTCTCTCTGGGGTCCCCTCCCCACGCCACTGAAACAGCTACCCTCCTTGTCTTCTTCCTTCAACCAGAAGCCCACACACCCCTCCCCTGCAATCTGAAAACAACCCAAAATGCAACAGGAGACCACCCTCTTCTGCCTCACCCCTCCTCCCTCTCTCTCTTCCATTTTATCCTTCTGCAGAACCCACACAAAACCATTCCTCCTCTTGCTTCCTTTGATTTCCACCGAGCAGCACCACAAAAGCCCCCCCCTTCTTCTGTCGTCCGCCCCTATCACCCCTCCTTTCTGTCTCTAAACCCCCAATTTCGAGCTCAAAAAACACCACCACGCCACCACCTCTTCCTAGCTGTGCTCAGCCACCCAGCAGCCCCACAACGGCCCCCCTTGCTCCCTCTGTTTTCATCGAGAAGCAACGTTCGTCCACATCCTTGGGAGCCAAGCCGCAAGCCCCACCTCCTCCCTCTTTCTGTCCGAGTGGCAGCAGCAGTCCTCTGATGGCCAAGCGCGAGTCGAAGCCACCCAGAAACACCTTGGAGCCGCCGGAGAGCCGCCCTCGGAGCCTCGGAGTCGGAACCTCGAGACCTCGGTAATCTCTCTCTCCTCCCTTCCTCCTTGCTGTCGTTTCACTCTTGTTGTGCGGGTCTTGGTCGGGGAAGCCTTCCGGCCATCTGGGTAGAATTTCGGGCGGAGAGAGCCGCCGGAGGCCTGGGCTACCACCTCTTCTTTCCCCGTCGTTTTCCGTTGTGAAGCAGAGCTCTGTTCTTTCGTTTGGAAGGGACGGGTTCACTAGGCCGGTTCACCTTCTTTTCTTTCTCTTTTTCCCGGTTCGGCCTTACTCTCTTTTGGGTCCGGTTCATTTAAACAACTAAAGGGGATCCGGGTATGGGAATTGGTTCGGGTCGGGTTGCTGAGATCTGGGCTTGGATCCGGGCCATCGGGTTGGGCTACTGGATTGGGCTCCTTACTATTCTTTCGGGCTGGGCTAATTCTTTGGGTGTTTCATTGTTTTAAATTGGTATATGTGGAATATATATATGTTATGTTATGTATATATATAGGTTATATGTTTTATTATTTCTGATTTTAGGAAAATGAATTTATATATAATTATATATTATGAGATTATTAATATATATATATTTAAAAAGGTTTTAAAAGTGATATTAATTGATAGGGAGTTATATATATATATATTTATGGTTTTGTTTTGAGTTTATATGGATATAATTATAAATTATGGAAATTATTATTATTTTGGGATTTGGTTATAATTATAAATTCTGGAAATTTATCATCTTATATTGGTTATTGTTTTAAAAATAATATTAATTGGATTATTCAATTGATGCACTTTATGAGGATTTAAATATGAGATTGGAAAATTTAAAGTGAATTGTTGGTTTTGACTTAAATATTATTTGTGAGCTTATATTATTTTGATGATTTAATATTGAGAATTATTTATATAATGTTTTTGAAATAAGAAACATGCCGGGATGATTTCTATAATATGATTTTGGGAAATTGGTTAAGGCTTAAACGTTTAATGTCGGAATTTGGCCAAGTATGATTTGAGAAAGTATTTTGAATACGAGTTGACTTAATTTGGGATTTATGAGTTTGAAAATATGGTTGGTATGATTTTATCAATGGGTTTGATTGAAAGAATGATTTTGGTTGATTTGATCGTATCAGAAAGATTTTGGAAAACGGTTTTACTATCGGTCGGTTTTGAGGATGTTGAGAACTTGGGTTCGTGTGTTTGAATGTTGGTCTGGTAGCTTATGGAAATGACTTGATGATAGGTGTGTATTGCTTTTGGATTGCTATGGACTTGCATTTGGGCCCTTGCTTGTGTTATCTTGCTGTTCTGCATCAACAGGTAAGTATCCTACGGGACTTACTCAGTAACCTGGACCTCCTGCCTGATGTGTCATGTAATGTGTAGTTTTATTGCATATTAAAGCATGCCATGTAGTATCATGCTAGGATTGCATTGAACTGAGCATGTGTTTATTTTGTGTGTTTGAATACAGAACGGCCGTTATCTGTGATAGTCCTAGAGTCTTTTCTAGGGTCATAGGGTAGCCCAGCCCCATCGGGTGCCCTGAGTCTATCGAGTCAATATGAGCATGATATGATAGCCCAGCACCATCGGGCAAGAGATGAGATGATTTGATATGATATGATTAGCCCAGCATCATCGGGCAAGAGCATGATTTATGATATGATGATGAGATATGATATGATGATGAGATATGATATGATATGATGATACCGTGGTGAGTGCACCACCACGAAGAGAGTGCTATGCTATAGCCCGAACTGGCCAGTCTCTGCACTAACGGGAAGGGGTGCAGAGGTAGGAGAGGGATATTTTTCCGCTCTTCTTCTCTTGTCCAAATTGATCCATTTTTGTCTCGATTTCTGCAAAATAACATAAAAACTCGTGTAGACCTCTATATTTTGCAAATAAGCATAAATTACACTAATCTTATGATTTTCCAACCAATATGCATGCAAACATCGACAAAATGGACATAAATGTGCATAGAAAATATTGTAATTTGCGCGCACATCACACTATAAAGAGGTAAATTATAAGAGGGGCCCTTATAAGCCCCCCCAATTATAATAACATTTATGCAGGGAACAAAATAATAACTATGCAGGGAGGTACATCCATTACCCTAATTGGGGTAACTATGGACAAGGCCAAGGAAGCCAACCTCTCCAAGATCAAAGGGTTCCCCCAAATAGGCCCCCTGGCTATCAAGAACCACCATCATGGGTACAAGAGCTTAAGGAAGGATTCAATGGGCTTCATTCCGATGTGAATTCTCAAATAAAAGGTGTTCAAGCACAACTAGGAGATTTGGAAAAATGGAAGAAGGGGGTGGAGTCTCAACTAGGTCACTTAGCGACTCAAATCCCTCGACCTCAAGAGAAATTCCCGGGCCGCCCCGACGAGAGCCCTAAGGGGCAAATAGCTGCAATTCACCTAAGAAGTGGAAAGAAAGTGCCTGGACGCGAAAGCACGTTAAACGAGGAGGAAAACGACGACAACAGTGGTCGTACCAAGGCTGTACCGAGCCCCCCAGGGTCGGTACCGACCCCACCTGCAGGTACGACCATCTTTTCTTCTTTTTCTCCTAATTCCAGTAGCTGTACCGAGGGCCATACCGACCCCCCGTCTTCAACAGGTGATGCCCCTCCTTCTAGCATAGATCATACCGAGGTCCGTACCGACCCCCCTAGGGTCGGTACCGACCCTCCTTCAACAGTGACAGATTCTTTTGTCGGGCCTATTTCAGCCCCGAATCCGACGAAAGTGCTTCCATACCCTCCGAAAAAGGTAAAGGACACAACGGAAGTAAGTTTCAAAGGTTTGTGAAGATGCTTCAAAGTTTGAATATAACTATTCCTTTCACTGACGCTTTGCGTGAGATGCCTGCCTATACTAAGTTTTTGAAAGACATCTTAGCTAAGAAGAGATCCATATATGAACTTTCTGACGAGGTCCGTTCAGTGAAGTTCCCTGAGAAACTTGGAGATCCAGGTAAATTTGCTATTACTATTGGTTTAGGATCTTACCATTTCAAGGCTTTGTGTTATTTAGGTGCAAGTGTAAGCCTTCTCCCCCTTTCTATATGGACAAAGACGAGCTTAAGAGCCCTAGATCTTATCAACATGAGAGTGTCCATGGCTAATGGCGCAGTAGTGATTGTGTGATTCTATATGCACTACTCCTTGACCTACAATTGATCCTTAGTGTGAATTTGTGCTTATGTGCCTTGATGCTCGTGATGACCATTGTATAGGTTCGAACTACATTTATTATGTCCATATCATCCCGACATGATCTACTTAGTATATTGCATTGTCATACTAGGGCACGAATAAATATGTCATATGCTAGGATGTCGTCTAATTGCTATCCTTCTTGTGAATAGGTTCATGATAGTGTGATAGTTCGGTTCTAGTATCATGATAGAGTGAGTCCCTTACTTGATGGATACGAGTTATAATCTGGTGCCAACATGCCTTATATGCTACGTTATCCTCAGTACACGTTCTGATGATGATCTTTAATATGAATTCGTAGTTGTATGACATTCTGTACCCCTGCTTGCCCCAATGCTTAGGTCCCGTGTTATGCCTTTCTTTCTCTCATGATTATATGTTGTCATCGCATGTCTACTTGGCCTATTGATCGTATGATTGATTAGAAACATGAACCACATGGTATGAGTCTATATGATTGCTACTTTTTCTGAATTAGGTCCATGATAGTGTGATCGACTCTTCTTTATATGAATGCCTCATAAGATGTGCTCTTTAACATGCTAGCCGATGATGCCTCGATGCTCATCATTCATCTTGTGACAAGAATCTATATCATGCCCATCTACTTCGTATTCGTCAGATTAACTATTGTTGATTATTTGCAAGTTAATATGGTGTTGTGTGTTCCTTGCATTAAATGGGGGATATGTGTTATAATTGAGCCTTGATGAGTGCATGTTTTATCATATTATGTATTGATTCGAACTCATGTCCCCAAAATCTTGTCACATTGCCCGTTACTTAGACTTGCATTATACATCGTTACATTCCTTCCCATGCTTCTATATTATTGGAAGGTGATTGAATTGAAGTTCTGCCTAATGTCGAGTAACCAATCAGGTGCATGTATGTAGCATATGTTATGTTGAGCCATTAGTAACCTATAAGATCCTTGATTGTGACCTGTGCAGACTCTACCTTGCTTACACTATTGTGATTCTCTCTTGAGCTAGGTACCTGATAGTGTGGCTCTTTCCTCTTTCCGTTCTCTTAACATGTTTCCCTCGTTCTGATTAGCTTAATGTTGAATTTGATGATTGACTAGCTTTCCGTGATGGTTAAACCTAGCATGCTTACATAGTTAAAATGTCTATTACTCCATGATATTCTCTTGTGCTTGCATGAATGTATGGCTTGACACCTCGCTTGATCACACATCACTCTATATCCTGATTTTGCATATACATGACGCATGAATATCGGAATGAACCTGGTCGAATTACTTTAATTGTACTCATGTTCGATGTGTGCTATTAGTATCATGTAGGGCTTATGATTTCCAATATGACCCGCTAAATGATCACACGTTGTACTTGTTCTATAATGTGACAGCTATCGTACCATATATGTACTCTATGATGGTTCCTTCTTAGCATGATTATAATCTACCACCCATGATGTTCTTCTTATTACTTTTGATGATGCCTCATGTTTCGTGAATGTTATGCTGAACTCCTCTTAATGACTCTTGATTATGCTTGTATCACATTATGTATCGCTAGTATCATGTAGGACCCATGCTCTCTAGATGTATCTCGTCGTATGATTCCGTGCCATGTTTGACCTAATATGTGATCATTGTGTCAGGTGAGATAGCTACTATGTTGCCCTTTATATGATCTCGTATGATGCATACACCAAACTTGTGCATTGTTCATATATGTGATAATTACTATGCTACTCTTATGTGTTCTCGTATGACGCTTCATCTGTTTGTTATGACATACCTTGCCATGATCATTGGACTCATTTGTTGATGTGTATACCATGCTTTTACATTGTTCACATGCATGATGCTCGTTATCTTCACTAAATTCCGCATAACTTCGAATTATATATGATCATTGTTGGTTCCGCCTATCTTGCTTGAAGTTACTGGGCATATCTGTTTCCATGGAATACTAGAATGTTAGCTTGTTTCACATACACCAGCGTAGGACTTGATTGTGTCTTTGATATGACTACGAATGTTGCCCCGAGGTAGGTACATGTTAGTGTGGATTGATGTGATTGATATGCTCCATAATGCATTCGTGCTTGTTTGTCACAAGTTGTAACCTAATGGACTCAATAAAGGCATCGTTACTATTCCCGAGTCGGAGTCTTGTCTCTAGTCATGTCGTCTTTAGCTTTGGTCTATTCCGTCTCCGAAAGAAACATTGGGTCGTCCGCCTTTGTCACTCCCCTATCTCAGCTAACTTGAACTCCTACGCGTTACATTGGATGAGCGACCGCATGGAAAAAGGGATCGGGAAGTCGAATAGCGATAGAGCAGTGCAGCGGAAGCATGGGCCCATAACCCACGGGCCTCAAGATCGATAATGTCGACGGAACAAGCTCGCTTCGAGGATTACGATTGTTGAGTGCGATATGACTTGCAGGTGGGAGCGTCCTCTATTCGAATTGCTAACCCTTTCTAAGCTTGTTGATGATGATGTTGCACTGACTTGATGTGGAAAGCTGCTTGTTGATGTGATGATTGTTGCTTGATTGTCTGTTGACTATGATGATATGATTCGATGCCTTACAATCTTAATGTGCCTTGATGACTTAATGTGATGCTACTCTGAGATGCCAAGCATGATCTAAATTCCTTGCCTATAATGTGAACTGCAAATGCTGAGGACCTGAACTGTTTATTAGATGTGGTTATGATGAGGTGTGTTAGCTTGACTTGATTAGGTTCATATATGATGTTTTGCAATATTTATTGAGCATGACAGTAGATTGAGACTTTAAAAACACAATTGCAATGCTTAATGATGAGCTAATGATGCTATTGATAAATGTTGATTGATATGATGTAGTCCTTCTGTGTAATAATGTTAATGATTGCTTTTTCTTGAAACATGTGAGTGAGGTCCCTTGGTAGAGTGGTTAGAGAGCGGTTAAGGAAATTGAGTGATTGGTATGATGTGAGGGTCTTCTTAATTATGTGATTTATTGATATGTATTGGCATGATGTTAGATAGCAACCATGATAAACCTGTATGGCATGATATTACATGTTGATATGCAAGACTGAGTTAAAATTGGTAGTGACAACTATGAACATGATATAATGATCCATTGCTATCCTACTATGTTGTTCTAAAAGCATGTTATAATGTGTTGAATGAATCATGAGATGATGATACATCGTTATGTGAAAGCATGATGTTATGCCATATGGTTGATAAGCCTGTTTATGAATAGGAAAGTGATGTATATGACTTGGAGCATAGATATGACTTATGTGTATATATGAGATGATGGTGCATGACTGCTATTGATCATTATATGGCATTGTGATGAGCTAAGATGATGTATGGAAAGCATGATGACATTTTGATGTTGATATACTGTTGATCTTCCCTTTTTGGTTGAATCTTAATAGCATGATTTTGTTGAATTAATGTGATAATATGTTATGATAATGCTGGATAGGGATTGGATAGGATGACTATGTGAATTTATGCTTTACATGAGATCCCTTGTTATGACTGGTTCCACTAGTGTGCGATGTTGAGATACGATCGTGAGATTTGACTAGAAGTAGTGTACTGACTCCATGACACCTAACCTCTTCGATCTCTTGACATGTGTGCTTGCGTGATTTATGAGAATTCGATGATGCACTTTTGATGCCTTCGGTATGAGGTAGATATACTTTATGGCTCATGGTATGATGTTAAGATTTTGTTATTACTTTGGCGTGTTCTGAAGGGATGGTATGAATTATGTTATGGGTAATCATGTTATGCGGTTGAGATGTCGATTGGTTGAGACTATCATGATTGATGTTGAGATTGCCATATGAGAAATGGTTGACGATGTTATGAGTCGATGAGTAGATTATTCATGTGCATATTGAGTTGAGGATGATGATAAAATGATTCTGGAAACTAGGAAGAGAATATGGGATTAGCCCTTAGAGGTGGATGACTCCACCTCCCGCCTTCTGAATTTGATTGGTTGGTATGCGATGAGCTGATTTGGTTGATGGGAGATTTTGTCGAAATCTTGATTGAAAGGAATTGACTTGTTTTGGTGTAAAGTTGCTTGATTAAACATCGGATTTGAAGATTTTGAGCGGTTTTAAAAATGGCCAACTTGGGGTTTTAAAGAAGTTGAGAGTTTCAATGATTTGCATGACAACCTTTCCATTTGCAAACGCTTTGAGAATTTACGAACTGGATTTACATTATGACGTCTCACGAAGCGGATACAAGCATTGTATAGGGGCGCTTATAGATTGCTTGCTAAGACCTAGTCGGACGCTATAATGCTTTTAGAGTTGTGGTACTTTCGAAAAGTCGAAGCGAGGATGTAATAAGGGCGCTTATTACACACTTGACAAGACCAATTGGAGATGTCACGACCGTGACAAGGATATTGTGAGAATCTCGGAAGACGCAACCGAGACGATTACAAGATCCTCGGACATGGTCCTCGGACTCACCGATTTTAAAACTTCATCCCCTTTACTTTAAAATGATTTTAGTCTCGGGGACGAGACTTGTTTTTAGAGGTGGATAAATGTAAAGACCGGAAAAGTTAAAATATTATTTTCTTACAATATTAAATTATGTTCGACTTTAAAATTTAAGATTCTAGAAATTTTGAAATTTCCCGTCCTCGAGCAACTGAATTTTATTTAATTCTTCAGAAACGAATTTCTATATAGTTTTGAATTGGGTTTTAGAAACGGATTTTGATTTTTCGCTTTCGAGATCGAGCATTAAGAAAAATTAATTTAAGCTACGAGTAATGATTGAAATTTATTTAATTTTCGATTATCTTGAAATTGAATTAAAATTGGATTAAATTTGATTTAGTTGGGATTCGATCGGGCGAGCGGGATTCGGGTCTATTCCGCTAATCTGAATTTTTGTTGTGAGGACCACTCCTATTTTATTTTATTTTTCCTTTTTCCTCTCTCTCTCTCTCTCTGGGGTCCCCTCCCCACACCACTGAAACAGCTACCCTCCTTGTCTTCTTCCTTCAACCAGCAGCCCACACACCCATCCCCTGCAATCTGAAAACAACCCAAAATGCAACAGGAGACCACCCTCTTCTGCCTCACCCCTCCTCCCTCTCTCTCTTCCATTTTATCCTTCTACAGAACCCACACAAAACAATTCCTCCTCTTGCTTCCTCTGATTTCCACCGAGCAGCACCACCAAAGCCCCCCCTCTTCTTCTGTCGTTCGCCCCAATCACCCCTCCTTTCTGTCTCTAAACCCCCAATTTCGAGCTCAAAAAACACCACCACGCCACCACCTCTTCCTAGCTGCGCTCAGCCACCCAGCAGCCCCACAACGGCCCCCCTTGCTCCCTCTGTTTTCATCGAGAAGCAACGTTCGTCCACATCCTTGGGAGCCAAGCCGCAAGCCCCACCTCCTTCCTCTTTCTGTCCGAGTGGCAGCAGCAGTCCTCTGATGGCCAAGCGCGAGTCGAAGCCACCCAGAAACACCTTGGAGCCGCCGGAGAGCCGCCCTCGGAGCCTCGGAGTCGGAACCTCGAGACCTCGGTAATCTCTCTCTCCTCCCTTCCTCCTTGCTGTCGTTTCACTCTTGTTGTGCGGGTCTTGGTCGGGGAAGCCTTCTGGCCATCTGGGTAGAATTTGGGGCGGAGAGAGCCGCCGGAGGCCTGGGCTACCACCTCTTCTTTCCCCGTCGTTTTCCGTTGTGAAGCAGAGCTCTGTTCTTTCGTTTGGAAGGGACGGGTTCACTAGGCCGGTTCGCCTTCTTTTCTTTCTCTTTTTCCCGGTTCGGCCTTACTCTCTTTTGGGTCTGGTTCATTTAAACAACTAAAGGGGATCCGGGTATGGGAATTGGTTCGGGTCGGGTTGCTGAGATCTGGGCTTGGATCTGGGCCATCGGGTTGGGCTACTGGATTGGGCTCCTTACTATTCTTTCGGGCTGGGCTAATTCTTTGGGTGTTTCATTGTTTTAAATTGGTATATGTGGAATATATATATGTTATGTTATGTATATATATATATGTTATATGTTTTATTATTTCTGATTTTAGGAAAATGAATTTATATATAATTATATATTCTGAGATTATTAATATATATATATTTAAAAAGGTTTTAAAAGTGATATTAATTGATAGGGAGTTATATATATATTTATGGTTTTGTTTTGATTTTATATGGATAGTAAGTGTAAAATATTTGAATATTATTATTATTTTGGGACTTGGTTATAATTATAAATTCTGGAAATTTATCATCTTATATTGGTTATTGTTTTAAAAATAATATTAATTGGATTATTCAATTGATGCACTTTATGAGGATTTAAATATGAGATTGGAAAATTTAAAGTGAATTGTTGGTTTTGACTTAAATATTATTTGTGAGCTTAGAATTATTTTGATGATTTAATATTGAGAATTATTTATATAATGTTTTTGAAATAAGAAATATGCCGGGATGATTTCTATAATATGATTTTGGGAAATTGGTTAAGGCTTAAACGTTTAATGTCGGAATTTGGCCAAGTATGATTTGAGAAAGTATTTTGAATACGAGTTGACTTAATTCGGGATTTATGAGTTTGAAAATATGGTTGGTATGATTTTATCAATGGGTTTGATTGAAAGAATGATTTTGGTCGATTTGATCGTATCGGAAAGATTTTGGAAAACGGTTTTACTATCGGTCGGTTTTGAGGATGTTGAGAACTTGGGTTCGTGTGTATGAATGTTGGTCTGGTAGCTTATGCAAATGACTTGATGATAGGTGTGTATTGCTTTTGGATTGCTATGGACTTGCATTTGGGCCCTTGCTTGTGTTATCTTGCTGTTCTGCATCAACAGGTAAGTATCCTACGGGACTTACTCAGTAACCTGGACCTCCTGCCTGATGTGTCATGTAATGTGTAGTTTTATTGCATATTAAAGCATGCCATGTAGTATCATGCTAGGATTGCATTGAACTGAGCATGTGTTTACTTTGTGTGTTTGAATATAGAACGACCATTATCTGTGATAGTCCTAGAGTCTTTTCTAGGGTCATAGGGTAGCCCAGCCCCATCGGGTGCCCTGAGTCTATCGAGTCAATATGAGCATGATATGATAGCCCAGCACCATCGGGCAAGAGATGAGATGATTTGATATGATATGATTAGCCCAACACCATCGGGCATTAGCATGATTTATGATATGATGATGAGATATGATATGATGATGAGATATGATATGATATGATGATACCGTGGTGAGTGCACCACCACGAAGAGAGTGCTATGCTATAGCCCGAACTGGCCAGTCTCTGCACTAACGGGAAGAGGTGCAGAGGTAGGAGAGGGATATGCCACTTGGCATTGTCTTGGGCCCTTTACAGTTCTTTTCTGCATATTATATATATACTAGGGGCATGATAGTGTGATTTAAATCTTGTACCGCATTAGTCATCTTTTATTTAGGCATAGGCATGTTATATGGCCTCAGCGCGGTCAGAGGACCCGCAGGCGATCACCAGGCCTGACTTCGTGGATAGTGTTAGGTACCGCTCTTGATGCTCCATGCTTCTGTGACGGGGAAATCTTTTGGCGAATCGAAGAATCCGGCTAATATATTCTAACTTGACAAATGGCAATCACCCACCTTATTTTGGTTTTGACCTGGCTCTGCCGTGGCTTTTGTATCTAAACCGTACTTCCGCTTTACTTTCGTTTAAATTGTATTTCTGAGACTTCAACTGATTAGAGGTTTGAAACCTCGACCCGTACCTGAATTACAACATCCGAACGAAGGTATCTGACCTTCGAAACGTATCCCGGATATTTATATCCGGGCCGTTACAAAATAGGTGCACATGGAACCAATCTTTGTTTCTGAAAGATCTGCACAAGTTAATCTTAAGCGACAATATGGATAACAACTATATATATTTAAATTAGATTACTCCAAGACAATAGCATATGTGCGGTAAAGATTTTGCCATTTAAATTCCTGCACATGTTAGTCTTTAAAGCAAATATCTAGATAACCACCAAATCTACTTTAAGCAATTAAGAAATATATATCTAGATAACCACCAAATCCACTTTGTTACGCAATTAAGAAATATATCAAGATTATAAATAAATCAAATAAAAAGACCACATAATATAATTGATATTTGCATAAAATATTACCTTATTTGTCTTCCATCACCCCTACAAAAATATATCACATATATTCATCAAGGTGGAGTCAATACTTATTCTAGATGATATCCTCCATATGTCAAGAGACATTTCAAAAACATGCATGTATTTTTTTTTTAATTGTGCTAAATATCCTAACTCTTATGGATGGTTGCACTTAATATCTTGACTTTGTAAGATCCTAAACTTTGATTTTAGTTGTGCTACCTGCCTTGGATGAATTTTCAAAATTAAACAATTACCCACATAATGGAAAAATTACACAAGATCACCCTTATTCATAAACCCCTAATATATTTAAAATTGAAAAATCTTCCACCCCCCCCCCCAAAAAAAATCAATTGTAATAGTCTAATAGATAACATCTACTCCTTTAAATAATTACTAGTACAGTACTCGCACCATGGCGTGAATTTTTCTTTTAAAAAAAATAAAAATAAAATTTTATAAGTATAAAAAATTACCTCTATAAAATAAATAAACTATTGTCGTACATTAACATAAAATAGAAAAAAAAATAGATTTGATAAAGTAAGTAAAAAATAATATTTATGAAAAAAGTGCAAAAATTACATGTGTTAAGATTTAAGTAGAATATGTTGGTGGAGTGAAAATCCTAAAATAAATGTGCTTATAAGTTATAATGGAAAAATTGTGTAAAATAAAGGTTGAAAGATGATGAAATAACATAAACTTTGTATGGGGCGAAAAAGAGTTCAATGTTAAAAAGTGGAATTTATTTGGCTGTTATAAGGGGTATTATAGTAATTTCAAATCAAATAAACAAAATAAACTAGTGAAAGGCTACAAAATAGCTTTTTTAACTTCAAATTTCAACTACAAATTCCAAATAATTAAACCCCATACACTGTTAAAAAAAACCTCTCCCATTTTTACAATTTTAAAACGGTTAAAATAACAATCATTGTAGAACATTGTCCAATTCTCGTTTGATTGTGTAATCATCCTTCTTCAGTTCGACATTGCACATAACATGCCAGGAGCACAACACGTGCTTTATCATAGGGAACACCTCTCAAAGAGGCTTAATAAGAACCAACTCTCTATCTGTAACAATGATTTCTAGGAGGCGGTGTCCGCACAAATAACGTAGTCTCCCCAATGCCCAACTATAGTGATCTGTGGTCTCCCCTGCCATACAAACGATCGCAATTGCAAAAGTCTTCTTCGTGTTGGTAATCCCCACGATCTCCAGCAACGACATTTGGTACCTACAACATTTTTATGAATTAGTAAAAGGAAAACTAACAAGTATGGCACGTATATAATTCTGACGGAAATGTGATCACTCCTACTCGTTCATCTTGAAGGTCGTGTCCATGACAATAACGTATGAAAACAACATCAGAAGATGGCGCGAGTCGAGATGCACCAAAATGACGTCGGTAACCTCATTTCCTCCAACCTCGGAGGACTTCCTTGTGACGATATAGTATCCCTTTTGGTGGAGTTGGTGCAGTGCTTGCGATAAGTCCCTCCGTCCCTCTACAACGCTTCTCTTCAGCTACGATCGAGCGTTGTACACTTGACGAATGTCTGTAACACAATTAGGATCATCGTACTTCATACCAAGTAGGACATCTCGAGGTCTAATCCCAATCATGGTATCATGACGAACCTTCTGATGTTGAGTCGATCTTAATCGACGAGCATAGGGATGTCTTAACATCTTATCCGTGAGTTTATGGTTATGCACATCACATATGACGTTGATGGTCCAATTGTTAACATCATTTTGACGACCCTCCAGCTCAAACTCACATCCGAGCTTCGTCGATCTTCCTCGCCTACTCGATGCAAGTGAAAAATCTAAGTCGACATCACGACTCTCCCGAGACCCTCCGTACTTATCGCACACTAAACGAAAGGTATCCAATCCTATCATTTTGTTCTTCCATGACCGATCGATCACAAATAACATGTTCTTTACCTTCCCTATATATCTAGCACATGCCTTCATTATACTTGATCGGTCTAAAAACCATCAAGTTGAAACATCGAACTATAATCCATACCCATATCCAAAGGTTGGTTTTATTCCTGCATAATATAACTTTTGTTCTAAGCAAATTGCCGTGCGTGCGAAAAAAAAATATATTGAAATTGACAATATGGTCAAATAACGCTACATTTATATGATTATAATTTAGATTACATAAACATTCTATTCTAATTCCCAAATCTAGTTTGTATCACCATTCAAATTAAACCACAATCATTCAAACAACAAGTCATAGCTATAAAAACCTTCAAGCTATATGAAAAACTTATTACCTATATGAACAACTTATTTCGAGATTCGTCACCAGAACGCTATATAGCTATAAAAACTTTAACGCTATATGAACAGTTTACCTCAAGATTCATCACCATCTCCTCCGGCTCACTATAATTGTAAATGTCTAATGGTAGCTCAACTCCATCTTATTCTTCCGATGACGACATTATTTTAAATGTCTAATGGTAGCTCAACTCTAGTTAGAGTACATTGTTGTTGCAATTTTCGAGCTAGAATCTCTGCACTTATAGTTAAAAGATGAGGAGAAATAGATTCTTCTTGATGAAGGCCCCTCTGCGGTTGGAAAGCATCAGTCGGGGCATCATTCACCAGCATATAAAATGAGACTGTCGTGACACACTCCTTAATCCACGCGATAAGTCGTTGACAAAAAGCCAAAATTTTCAGGAATTCTAAAAAGGAAATCTCACTTAACTCTATCGTATGGCTTTTCCATATCAAGTTTTACCGCGATCCATCATTCTTTACCTTTTCTTGTCTTAAAAGAATGAAATATTTGGTGTGCAATCAGAATGTTGTCTTGAATCGCTCTATTAGATACAAATGCACTTTGTAAAGGATGGATGATTTTTCCTAATACTTTTTTCAAGCAGTCCGATATGATTTTGACTATAATTTTGTAAATAGTACTCCCTCCGTCCAAAAATACATGTCCTTTTACTTTTTAACACGTATTTTTAGGAGTTAAAAACTACATAAAATATTAACTTTTTTATTAATTTTTTTAAATAATTATAAACATATTATTAATAAGTTTGTAATTATTAAAAAATTAATAAAAAATTTTAATATTTTATATAGTTTTTAGCTCCTAAAAAAACGTATATAAATAGTAAAAGGACGTATATTTTTGGACGGAGGTAGTATTACATAGGTTTACGAGTCTATTGGTTTGTCGTTTGCACATTTTGTAAATGGTATCGCATATTCTAGTATTCTACAATAAGCAGTGTCAATTATTTAATATTACTCGATGGGGTAGCTGTTAAATATAATCCTGTACGTTTACTAATTACTTCAATTATTGACATGGACTTATTAGATATTCGGAGTAGGTTACTATATTTTTACTAATCCAATTATTAAGCATACAATCATACAAGTGGTTTATTAGATATAGGTTTATTTAATCTCATCGATCAATCACTTTTTTCTAAATGTATCAATCACTTAGGTCTAGGTCGAGGTCGAATTTGGGTTATATGGGTTTTAGTTAGATAAAATTTTGAATTAATTGAAATACGGATCTTTTCGGATTGAGTCAAATCAAATTTAATTGTTCCATTTTGGGTCAATTTAAAGAATTTTTTTTCAAAATATTCACCCAAAAATAAATATTTATCGAAATATTTACACTTTTACACTATTTACAAAAATATTCATTTTTGTCAGGTGAATCAGAAAAGTGCGGCCTGAAACCACGTCTTATTCCCAAAATCCCGAAGTTGAAATTTAAGAAAATATTAACGAAAGAAATGCGGTTTGACACCGCGTTTCTATCCCAGTTCAAAAGGAAACGCGGTTTAAAACCGCGTTTCTTCTCTTTTCTATTTTTCTTAATTAAAAAAAATTAAAAAAAAAACAAAAATAAGTAAAACGCGGCCTTAGGCCTCGTTTTACTGTTCATCATCATTCTCCATGGCAGGAGGTAAACGACTGGGTGCAGGAGGCCCCGTTTCTTCCCTTTACAGGAGCTGAACGACTGTTCATCATCATTTTCCATGGCAGGTCGACATTCACATTGTTCGATGCCGGAGGTGAACGACTGGGGGCAGGAGGCCGAGCTTGGGCACGGCGGAGGTGAGCACAACAGTTGTGGGTTAGGGAGGAAGAGGAGGCTCGGACAGAGGTCAGGCGGGGCCGGGGAGGTGAGGATGCCGGGCTCAGGAGGGAGGCGCTCAGCTGATCTCCGAGGTGAGGAGGAGGAAGATGGGTAGCCAGGTGCCCGGGTAGATGTACAACCCCATCCGGCCGCTTCAGCTTGATCGACCTACCATTTATGTTTTTTTTAATTAAGAAAAATAGAAAAGGGAAGAAACGCGGTTTTAAACCGCGTTTCTTTTTGAACTGGGATAGAAACGCGGTTTGAAACCGCGTTTCTTTCGTTAATATTTTCTTAAGTTTAAACTTCGGAATTTTGGGAATAAGATGCAGTTCCAGGCCGCGCTTTTCTGATTCGGGCAATTTGCTAAAGTAACACACATAAGGGGAAAAGCTTGCATGGCTATCACATGGGGGTAAAAAATTAGGGGAATCGGGTAGTACTGGAACCGAGAGGGCCGGTTGCCGATTAAAACCATTTCGGGTCATGTGAGGTTTAAAAAAAAAAGAAAGGAAACCCAGGGAGAGAGAGAGGGGGAGATGTGTACCTGCACATCAAAGTACAGATGAGAGAGAGAGACAGCCAGAGAGAGTGACAGACGGAGAGAGAGATATAGTCAGAGAGAGAAGAGGGGGAACCTCTTTGGCTTGGGCATTTTGGCGCCAGATATTTGGCGCCCAAAAGGGAAAGAGAGGGCCGGCTGTGAGAGGAAGGTATTTAAGCATTGAAATGCTTGCTGAACCAATGATTATCCACCATTAATGGTTTGCAGGAGGGTAACAAAGGGAGGAAGTAGAAGAGCCGCCTGAACTACAAGAAGGCCTGTTCTCGGCCAATCAAGGGAAAGGAGAGAGGGGAGAATAGATGGGGTATATAAAGAGCTCTATGGGTCTCATCCTAATCATTCAAGCGGCATTTAATAGGGAGGTGGTCATTAAATGTTCAAGTTCAGAGAATCACCATAGAAGTAGGAGAAGATTCAAGAGGAACGTTTTTGTCACGTGTATTTTACATGACAGATTTTGGGTTCCACAAGCCACATTAAGCAAAAATACTAACCGGCTGTTGGAATTTACATGGCACCTGGGTCGTCAGAAAAAAAGATTCAGCAGATGGGTAAGTGGACCTTCGATTTAGATTTATAAATTGGAGAGACCCCCACTTTATGTACTTTTTTCCTTAGGAATAATGAGCTTCCCTTGTTTGTATTGCAACAGGAGACATATCTTCCGTGTGTATGACCGTCTTGTTTGGTGGTTGGTGGGCCTGTGAAGGGAGAGGTTGGGTCTTCAAGGGTACGAAGAGCCGGAAAGCTGTGGTTGTTGACGAAAAGATCGACTATTTGTCAATGAAGAAATTGTTGATGGACAAGTTTGGTGTGCACGGGACAAGGTACGATTTACAACTCACATATATTAACCCGAAGAAGGAGGGGTGCAATCCCTTCGCTATTGGGGACGATGATGACCTACACGCCTTCAAGTTTGTCAACTCTATAGACGAAGAATGGAACGGGCTTATTAAGCTTCATGTCTCCTTGCAAAACAAGGTTAGTGAGGGCGCACCTATGAGCGAAGGATCAACCACGGGAGCGTCGATTGAGATGGGTATGTCGCGTTCGGGGGGTGATGATGTCGTCCTGCCGTTAAGTGGGCCCATCGTCACCCCAGAAGATCACCCTGGGACGGATCCCCCCTGCAGAGTTGATAAAGAACACGAACTGGAGAGACCCTTACATGGCGAGGAAAAACAAACACATGTCCAGCCGATTAAATCAGGTGACAAGGGAAAAAAAAGTAATGACAAGTTCGGGACTATTCAGGAGTTGGAGTTGGAGGTAGACGACAGGGCAAAGAAAGTTGCTGCCATAAAACGTGGAAAGCAGGTCATCCAACTTAGCAGCGACCTGGAAGACGTAGTGAGCATCCCCTGTGGTGAAAGACGAGTCACAATTGACCTTGGTAGCTCGTCGGATGATGATGAAGTCATTCCAGCTGCGGTAAAAGTCGAGTATGGGGGATATATGACGACGAAATGGTACTCATGGGATTATGAGGCAGAGCAAGTGATGCCATCAAGATTGGCCCTCTGTGGGCCAAGGCGGTTCGAGGACCCGATCATCCCGAGAAAGAAGAAGGCGCCACCATGGATTCAATCTTGTTGAAGGGTCTACGTCAAGGGTCCTGGGATCGGCACCGAGGGTTCTCTAGGGCGGGCCGGTTTTGCCTCATTTACTAGACTTTCTATTTTTATCTATCTTATTTATTTATAGTATTAGTTAGATAAATAAAAGGTGAGGAGATATTTATCTCCTTGCTCATCAAGTAAGACATTATCTACCTTTATCTTTATTTATTTTAAATAGATAAATTAGGGTAGGAATTATCTTAGGAACATCTATTATTATGTTTTATTATTAGATAGATAAAGATGAGTTGGATTAGGGTTTCCTCCTTTACATAGGAGGCCAACTCATCTAAGCATCCTTTCTCTATTTAAGTTGTAATTTGTCATTTAGAAAGACAGGTTGAAATTAAAGGAGAAGCACTTGGCTAAGTGCTTTCTCTTCGTCAACCCTAATCGCTCTTCATCTTCTACGTTATTCCTTTCTCACGTTCATCACCATTCAACAACCAATTCAAGTTTTTATTACAAAGATCAATCAAGAATCGACCAAGATCTCTCAAGAAGTTCAAGATCTGGCTTCATCAAGATCCTCCTGGGGGAATTAGCACACGATCGAGCTTTTATTTTAGCAATTGGTCCGCCTAGCCAATTGCTATACATCAACTGGTATTCAGAGCCAAGGTTTGTGCGTATTCTCTTTGATCTTGATATGGTTGTCTTGCTAATTTGATGACTTGGGAGATATGGGGAGATGGGGATGATGACCCCGAACTCTTGAGGTATTGGCAGCGACAAAGGGAGGCTCAAAGGCGTTGCCTTTGGCTTCAACGGCAAGCGGAGATCGATGAGGAAATGAGACGTCAACAACATCTTCAACGTCGTCGACAGATTTGGCTTCTCCAACAACTAGAGGCTGAGGAAGAACGACGACGGGAGGAGGAGAGACTATTCGCAAAAATCGCACAGTTAAAGGGCCGCGTCCGCTGCCCCCTTGGCCGCGCCCGCGGCTTAAACAGCAGCATCAGCAGCGTCCCTGCAGATCAGCGCGATGATTTTGTTTTGCAGATTCCCGTTGATTCCGAACTCGGAATCGCCTCATCTCAGATTCCCTGCGTACATAACTTCGAGATCTTTCCAACGGTGGGTCATACGCAATCAGACTCTCCCGGGAAAGCCTCCGAATCTGATCTGAAAATAGGCAGCGATTCTGCGCAGGATGTGCTTAACGTGTCCGTCGATGTTCATGAGGTTGTCTTCGCTGATGTTGAGTCTAAGGAGGAGGTCGTTGATGTTGAGAAAAGTGTGACCGAGGAGCCAATTCAGATCGTTGATGTTGATTGCTCCAAGGCCATCATGGACGCTATTGTTTTTGAGGTTCCCCGACCTCGAAATCTGCTGGTAGTTGTCCATTATAATCCTCTTTTTGTTCAAGACAAGGCTGCTGCTCCCCTAGTGCCCTACAACGAGTCGATTCGAGGACGAATCGAAGCTAAGTGGGGGAGAACGATGCCATCAAGATTGGCCCTCTGTGGGCCAAGGCGGTTCGAGGACCCGATCATCCCGAGAAAGAAGAAGGCGCCACCATGGATTCAATCTTGTTGAAGGGTCTACGTCAAGGGTCCTGGGATCGGCACCGAGGGTTCTCTAGGGCTGGCCGGTTTTGCCTCATTTATTAGACTTTCTATTTTTATCTATCTTATCTATTTATAGTATTAGTTAGATAAATAAAAGGTGAGGAGATATTTATCTCCTTGCTCATCAAGTAAGACATTATCTACCTTTATCTTTATTTATTTTAAATAGATAAATTAGGGTAGGAATTATCTTAGGAACATCTATTATTATGTTTTATTATTAGATAGATAAAGATGAGTTGGATTAGGGTTTCCTCCTTTGCATAGGAGGCCAACTCATCTAAGCATCCTTTCTCTATTTAAGTTGTAATTTGTCATTTAGAAAGACAGGTTGAAATTAAAGGAGAAGCACTTGGCTAAGTGCTTTCTCTTCGTCAACCCTAATCGCTCTTCATCTTCTACGTTATTCCTTTCTCACGTTCATCACCATTCAACAACCAATTCAAGTTTTTATTACAAATATCAATCAAGAATCGACCAAGATCTCTCAAGAAGTTCAAGATCCGGCTTCATCAAGATCCTCCTGGGGGAATTAGCACACGATCGACCTTTTCTTTTAGCAATTGGTCCGCCTAGCCAATTGCTATACATCAGCAAGCAGTGAGGGAAGTCGAAGAAGCATATGAACGTCGAAAAGCGCTGTTGGGAGCGACGGAGAAGCTTGTGGAAGGGGAGTCGCAACCAACGACGGAGAAGGTTGTCCTAGGGGCCCAGCACCAGCAGGGTGTAGAGCTCCGGGAGGGACAAGTGTTTCAAAGCAAGGAGGAGGTGCAACATACGATAAGGATGGCGGCACATGCTAGGTGCTTCGATACAAAGGTGAAGAGGTCAAAGAAGACAGTGTATGTCGTGGAGTGTGTGGGGCCCAACTGCAAGTGGGCATGTCGGGCATCCACTTACAAGAAGTCGCGTTTGTGGATGATCCGAAAGCTTGTCGATGAACATAGTTGCGATCTCAATGTCAGGCTCACACACAAGCATCGGGCAACATACAGGCAGCTGGGACAGACGCTAGTCCAAAGGTACGTTGTGTCCCATAACCGGTTCATTCCGGCACGCCTGAGGCAATTGCATATGCAATGTACACAAAACACCTCTTGTTAATACCAATTGTCCACCCAATAGGGTATAACCGCTCAAGTATAAGCTCTCTACTAGACATCCTACAGTTGTCTACTTTTCATGTTGTAGTGGTTTCCTGTTTTTGTTGTAGTTGTTACTTTACCCCTGTTATTGTCGGGTAACACTTTTGTTAATGAAAATGTGAAGTTTCGTTGGATCAAAGAAGCCACTCCTTCCGGAACAAGTAAGCACAATGATGAAGTCACAACTGGGGGTGACCTGTAGCTACTGGAAGGCTCGCAGAGCACGGATGACAGCGAGGGACACTATGTACGGGACTGACGAGGAAAGCTACCACTCCATTTACTCATACATGCACATGCTTGAGCAAGCTAACCCAGGGACATACACGAGGGTTGAGTGCGACTCGAATGGGCACTTCAAGTAACCTTTGTTAGTATAGGTGTGTGGAGGAGGGTCATCCCCCACCTACGTAAGGTTCGTCGTTCTTGTCCCCTAATACCATTATACTCTACATGCCATCTGCTACCTGCCAGCTAAAACACTCGTACTTGTCATAAAGGAGCGTATACATGACGCATCTTCTATGTGACATGACGCCTCTCATATATGACATGACACCTCTTCTATGTTACATGACACCTCTTCTATGTTACATGACGCCTCTTGTCTGTGACAACATCTTATATCTGAGCAGGTCATATCTGTCGATGGGGGGTTCTTGAAGGAAAAGTTTCATGGTTGCCTGTTGTTCGCAACTGCAGAAGACACTAACCACTCCATATACCCAGTCGCGTTTGCCATGGTCGACGGGGAAAACGACGGTTCGTGGGGGTTCTTTTTCAGGCAAATGTTGCGGGTCGTTGAAGACACGCCTGACCTTGTCTGGGTGTCTGACCACCACATAAGCATTCTCAAGGGGATACGGGATACATATGTCTTCGCGAAGCACGACATTTGCACATGGCACCTATGGCAGAATGTGCGATTCCGGTACAAGATTGGCACGTTGCAGGACCTCTACTTTATCATGGCGAAGGCGTATACCTATGACGAGTTCCATGCGCTTTTCACGGACTTCTCGGCACAGGCTCCCGTTGCGGGACAATACCTGAAGGAGGCAGGGTTCAACAACTGGGCTAGAGCCTTCTTCCCAGCGAACAGGTTCCACATCACCACCCCTTATTTTACATGCCACTTTTTATATACTACGTGACACCTGCTATAGTTAACATGCCAGCTTATATAATTAACATGACACTTAGGTGAATTAACATGACACATGCTTTAGTTAACATGACCTGCCATCATATATAAATGACATGAAACTTGGCTTAAGTATGATTAATCCTGTTTTAATGAACATGATATCGTCATTAGGTTAAACATCACCACCACTTGTACTTATTTACATGTCAGCTTATTAAAATAACATGACATTTACTATAAATAACATGACATATGCTTTAATTAACATGAAACCTCCTTTTTTAACATGACACCTTGATTAGGTACAATATCACAACCACTAACAATTCCGAGTGCCTCAACTCTGTTTTCAAGCACCCTAGGGACTTGCCTTTGACTGCCCTCATCGATGCAATCATCGAAACTGTTGGTAAGTGGTTCGCAACTCACAGAGAGGCCAGCTCATCCCCTGACAAGGTCGTAAGTGATTGGGTCGCTGACGCCATGAAGGCAAACTACGCACAGTCCATCACCATGGTTGTAAGGCCGTTGAGCGCCCATGAGTTCGAGGTCCGCAAGGGTTCTTCAATTTGGCTCGTCAATCTTACCGGGCGGTTGTGCAGTTGCAGACGCTTCAATGTTGACCAGTATCCCTGTGCCCACGCACTTACAACAGCCAACCATCGGGGGGTCGATGTGTACTCTCTTGTGAATGACTTTTACAAGGTCGACGCATGGCGTGCGTGCTACCAGGAGGTTATCTACCCCCTCTCTTCTCGGGAGACAAGGAGAGTCCCCCAGGCCATCAAAGAGATGCGTTGCGTCCCCCCCCCCCCATAAAGGCCCGTCCTGGGAGGCCGAAGACATCACGGTACCCCTCGCAATGGGAGCGGAAGTACACGAAGCGATGCAGGACTTAAGGGTAACTACAACCCCGTGACTGGCCAGTTAATATCTATTCACTTGTCATATGATAGGCTTCACATGTTAGTAGTTACTTTTGACATGACAATATGGCATGTGGCTTTTGCGTCTTTTGAAAATGTATGTTTTGGGTTAGCGTAGCGTCGGCACTAGGGAACTCAGATAGACGGACTTCTGTAATTACGCATGTGGGTATCACCTTTTGCTTCTTCTCATCAGTATGTGTACGTATGTGGTGTACACCTTTTTTACATGTCACCTATTCGCATGTGTTAGTACATAGCGAATAAGATAAGTTGCATAATACGAATAAGATAAGTATGTAATAATCACCTTTTTGTGTTACTAGATAACATGCGAATAAGATTAGTTTCATACTGCAAAACATAATTTTGTAATGCAAAATAACCTACACACGGTCATATGTACCTACATATGTCCTACGACAATTACCCTTAAGACAAACCAAATGTTCAGAAACGGACACAACTTCAACCATCCACAACTACAACAACCCAAAAGTCTACCAACAATGTTCAAACAACCATACACTAACTACTTCGGATCGTCTGAGGGTGCAAGACTTCTGCGGTATATGGCCACACAAAGGAGCTGCTGATAGGCTTCAATAAAGTCATCGTCCAGGCCAGCAAAGTCAGCCTCACTGTCGGCAAGGAGCTGCATAAACCGAATTGCATATGGCCCACAGTCTCCCCTGCATGAACAAAACACCTCCTGTGACGACAAATCAACAAGCAACGACTGCTAATTTCAAACAAAGTGCGAGTAAAGTACTTACGATAATGTGTTCTGTAGCAGCCCCTTGATCCGCTTGTACGGGAATGGCTTTGGGACTTTACCTGCAAGCTTCCCACAAAGTTTGGCATGTCCATTCATCAATGCGGGGAGGAGGTGAGTGACAGGCTTCAGAAGGTTAGCCATCTGGCGCTCGGGTACGAAGTGCACGTCAGGATCGTACACTTCACTGTCCAGTCAATGAGGTTGATCTCGACGGCCACCCAGTGCTTGTTCTTCAGGTTCCATGGGAGCAACAGACGGTCGACATCCATCCATGACTTGCCGAACCGCTCTGGAAGCTTGCCTTCAAAGTATTGGGGCATCTCCTCGCCGAGCTCTACCCCGTCAATCTTGCCCTTGCATTGTGCCCATATTATCTGGATGTGGAACCCCCAGTAGTTGTCTAGAAGGGCTACCCTTGCACACTTGTCAGCCCTTGCCTTCATGTCCTTCCGAAGAACACACATCGCCTGATCAATATGCTGCAAAAGCACTTACCATATTACAGACGAAGCCACTTTCCACTATATCCCAAACAGGGTAGAGGAGGGAAGATTACCTCTGAGGTCACCCACACCCTCGGCATCTGGAGCTCGCCGAAGAACTCCTTCCGCAGGAGGGTCCCTTCAAGTGAACGCAAGTGGTCGTCGGTCCCATCATTCATCCACTCCGAGAAAGCATCGAGGTCCGCCCTCGTAAGCAGCCCCAGGTCAACCGCGTCAACTCCCTTCACTACCTGCTTCCCCTTGGTCATACGTGGCTTCTTCGCCGGGCGAGTGATTTCATGGCCCGCAAGTGTCGTGGGTGGCCGACGTGCCCTCGTCCCCCTACGTTCAAGTGGCACCTCAACCTGAGAGCCCTCAGCTAGCTCGCTTTGGTCCTGCACCAAGTATACAAAAACAAACTTGTGTTATGGAAGCCAGCAACCTAGTTCTTACATGTCACCCAATTAACTTAACATGACAGTTAGAAGTCAGAGTATTACCTCTCCAATTGTAGTCGGCAGTGCATCCATCTCCCCATCCTTGCCCATGACAGTCTCCCCAGGTTGTGGGACATCTGCCTTGTCCTGCACCTAGTACACCAAAACATACCAACACTGTTAGAGGCCACCCAACCAGTTGTTACATGTCACCTTCAGATTCACACATGACAGGTAGAGGTTCAGGTATTACATATCCATTGTTTATCTTAACTGCTTCCAACTCCCCATCCTTTACCTTATCAGTGTCCTCGAGTTCTTTGGCATCTGCCTTGCCCTTAACAGTCTCCCCAACATGCTGATCAGAAGAAAATTACATGACGGGTAGTTTTTCATACATGACAGACATTGTTAATAACATAACAACTACAAAATGATTTCAACCAACCACATACCTCCTTGTCCTTGTTGTTCTCCTTATTCTTTGATTGCACGTCCTCGTCATCAACTGGATCGACATGTGGGCCTCCATTCCCTCCCAACGAATATGCTTCCTGTTCTGTACTGATCGTGCCCCTCTTCATTGACCTCTTCAAGTTTTTAGTGGATTCCTCAAGCTTCGCCATCTTCGTTCCAACCTCTACGATTAGGTTTCTTGCCATTTCTTCCAACTTAGCCATAATCCTTGACTCCATCGTAGAAATGCGGGCCTCATGCTGCGTACCCTCCACTGAAGCTTCTGGCTCTGTCGGCAATCCCCCTCTTTCCTTTCGTCGTTCAGTTTCAGCCACTTGGTAGGCTCGGACGATGTCGTCAAAGAACTTGTCCGGCTCATCATGCCTGTAGGTAGCATGGCGTGCAACACGTTTGGCCTCCTCACGCACATCGGGGAGTAGGATGGGGCACACGGCGTCAACGTCGTCGAAGCTGTGGAGGACCTCATTCGTTTCCTTCAGGCGGTATTGTATGGCTTTGTAGTCGAGGTTGTCATCTTTCAGCTCATACCTCAGGCACCTCGGATACGCACCCGGCTCGATCACGCTAGCGCATTGGGCAGCCACTGGAGCTAATGCTTCGTACACCCACGCCTACATGAACGGATGCCATTACAAATTTCAAAGGACAGCCAGTGAAAAATTGAAGGATGGGCAGTAATATATTCATGGATGGCCAGTAAGTTTACGTACCTCGAAAATGAGGGGGAACCCGAACAAAACATATCCAGGCCGCGGTGCATTTGGGTTTATCCCCTTTGCCAGCTTCCTCTCTATTGCACCGTGAAGAAACTGGTGGGTTCGCTCATAGCACAACCGACCCCACGGGAAAGCCATGAACCGTCCGACGTCCGACGCAAGATTGACAACCCACGGATGAATATAGTTTCGGGCTTCCTTCCCGAATAGCACGCCCTCCACCAACATAATGAGGACAAACTTCAACCTTCTCGCCGACGAGCGCTCCGTTTTCATCTCCACCTCGAACCTAACCTCAAACTCCGACATTTTTAGCTTGGCCACGCCAAAGAAAGCCTTCATTCCGGATTCGTCATCCTCGTCTTCTTCAGGCCACTCAGCGTAGTCGCAATTGAGGCCGGACATAAGCGCAAAATCCGCAATGGAGAACCTCACAAGATGACCCTCGATGTTGTACCAGGTCTCGTGTTTCTTTTTCGTCTTCAGCTGCCGTTGATGGACGTAGTGTACGAGCTGCGCCGAGAAGTGGAGTTGTGAGCCCATCCTCACTACTCCGCCCAACGGGCTATCCAGAAGGCGGTTGTAGTCGTCAGCGGTCAAGCACTCGTCCACGTTCCGTAGAACTTGTGGCTTCGAGAACTGGTTGCATCTCTCTTTGAAATGTCTATCTTCTTCTACCCCATAAACAGCCTGCACAACATCAACCTGTGAGTGACGTTGAACAACAATATCAACTTACATTGCTTTCACATCATCACATCGTACTGCTCCAGAAGTTTGCGTAAGACGCTCCCTCGCTACACTGATACGAACCATTTTGCTTGAGTATATATCCTGCAGTGTGGGAGACCATACGTCACAAAGGTGCAGAAGAACAACAATAGCAGCATTCCAAATGACATGTCACTCTTTTCATGCTACATGACAGGTACTGTAATTTACTTGTTATCTTGACATTCATACATGACATCAAACGTGAACCTTTCAATATCAGAACAAAATGCACCCAATGCTTCAACTTCATTGACAGCAACAAATCTAGCCAATTCTACATGACAGTAACACATTTCACCATATCACCTCTAAACTGCTACATCACAGCAACAAATCTACCCATTTCTACATGACATGAACACATTTCAACATGTCACCTTTAAACTGCTACATGACAGCTACCACAAATTCTTGTGTTTTCATATCTACATTGAATACCAAGTTAAACCAAGACAAATCCACTGTTAACCTATTCATATCAATATTGAATGCACGGACTCACCACATGCAATTCACTAGTTTTGCATTCTTACTTGACAGCAACACATGTAAGCTTTTCTACATGACAGAAACACATATCAACATGTCACCTGTACATTGTTACATGACAGCAACCATAATTTCTGGTGTTTTTGCATACCAAGTTTAACCAAGACACCTCTACTGTTAACGTATTCATTTCATAATTTATAATGCACGGAATAACCACATGCAACTCACTAGTTTTGCATTCCTACTTGACACCAACAAATGTAATTATTTCTACATGACAGAAACACCTTTAAACATGTCACCTATTAACTGGTACATGACAGCAACCACATTTTCTTCTGTTTTCATGTCAAAATTGAAAACAATGTTCAACCTAAACACACCCAATTTTAGCCTATTCATATCAAAATTTACTGCGCCGAATAACCACATATGTAACTCACCAGTTTCCATTTGTAATTGACAGCAACAAATGTAACAATGTGCACATGAACTTTCCACCCTATACATTTCACATTTCAACCGATTTTTAACATATTGATATGTAATTTCTACCTATTGATATCAATATTCAGTTCCCCCTTTTGGGTTTTACCCTAGACATATTATAACTCACCCTTTCTTATATTTCCCCAAACCCAATTTCTAGCCCTTCCATATGACAGAAGGGAAATTGCACTTGCTACCTGCTGGTTTTTCATTCAACCCTTTCATTTCACCATTTTCGCCCAACCCTATTTCATTCTCAGTCTGTTACCATCCCCGATTTCCACCTATTCATCTGAAATTAGCCATTACCAACCCCTCCCCTCTCCCTTGGTGTACATTTCCCAACTGAACATCCCCCAATTTCTCCCAATGCCCACCACAAATCCATTTCCCCCTTGTCCATTGCACAATTCCATAGAGCATGAAAGGTAGCAGTTACTTACTTGGGGGCGTGTTCTGAACTGTTCCTTCTTCTTCTTCTTCTTCCTTCTCTGTATGTCTCTCCCACTGCCTTCGTTCTCTCCCAAGTCGTTTTCGCTGACCTCTCTCTTGCCCTTTCTTTCTCTTTCCTTTGCAGTTTGTTTCTCTTTCCTGTTGATCCGTCCTTCCTCCTTCCCTTTATAAAGGCGCCCCAAAGTGTCACAGTTTGATGGGACGGTTGTTTTTTCAAGCTGTCCATAACTGTCAAATCGCTTTTAATAACCGGTTTTCCCTTCCTCTTTACCGGGTGAGAGGGTCAATTCTTTTAATTGGGCTGCTACACTTTGCAATTAAGTGGGTCGGATGCTATATTTGCAAAGCATTTCGGGTCATGTGCTAGTTAGTGCAATTCCCTCTTTCTGATTCACCTGACAAAAATGAATATTTTTTTAAATATTTTAAAAGTGTGAATATTTCAATAAATATTTATTTTTGGGTGAATATTTTGAAAAGAAATTCCAATTTAAAGGGTAAAAACTCAAATTTTTAAAAGACATTTTAATATTATTAAAATTAAATTACAATATCAATATGTCAAATTAAACTAAATAATAATATTATAATTAAATTATAAATATAATAATATATAAATATTTTAAGCATAAAAAATAGCATATTGATACAAATTAATAACTACTCCAAAATAGCATATTGGTTCGCTTGTTCGACTGCATTTGTGTGCCTCTCTCCATTGGTACTGCACCTTTTTTCTGTTTCTATGTTGTATTTTTCTGTTTCTGTTTTGTATGTTTAGACGGTTAGCCGTCTACCGATTATGTCGGCCTATCGAGGTTCCGGGTCTTTCCGGCCTGGAATCATTTCCTAATAAAAAAAACCACTTCAAACATATTATAATTATAAAATATATACGTTATTTAACTTATGAATGACATTAATGAATACAGCTGCATGACAAATTTGTGCGTAGTCTATGTGTTATTTGCCTGCCTATGTGGTGTCTACATGATGTTAACTCACCAGGTCGACTTTAACTCAATGTGTCATCGAATCTCGACTCTCAAATTTCCAAGTCATTTAGATTTAGATCGTTTTCAGGTTTTGAGTCTAAAACAATGGGTTGAAACAAAAAAAAAATCATGACATTTAGGTCGAAATTTTCGAATTAGATCATATTTTGACATGCCTACTTTTTTCCCATCAAGCTGTAAATTCTAAATGGCACCCCCCAGCCACAGAAACATATAAACTCAACTTTGATAGAGCTCTTTCTTCGTCCTTCAAGGGCTCCTATGGATTCATTATCAGGAATCATATAGGTATGCCGATCTACATGGGTTCTGGGTCATCCCCTTTCTCCTCAGTTGTGGGGTGTGAGGGTTTCGCTTTATGGAAAGGGATTATAGCGACACGTGACCTAAACATAACAAGCCTAATTGTTGAGGGTGATAACCTCACCATTATCAATAGCCTTAAAGGCCTAGGAATGCCTATGGGAGATTCTGAGATGATTGTCTCTGGCAGTCTAGTCTCCTTAGGATTCTTTAGCTCTTTTGAGATTCGTCATGTCTATAGGAAAGCAAACCGTGTTGCGGACCGTTTATCGCATCTGGACCTTGCTTTCTCAGGTTATGTGACTCCTGACAATTCTATTCTTCGCGATTTCATCCGTTTGGATGCTCTTGGCATTTAGGGGTTGCCCTTTTGCCAAATTTTTTCCGGTAAAAAAAACTGTAAATTCTAAATGCAAATATTAACCTCTCAAATCATCAACCCTAAACTGCTAAACATGATTCTTTTTTTTTTTTTGCCCTTCTTAGTTCCGCATTATAATAATTTTAATTCAACAATTGATCAATTGTTAAAAAAAAAAGCAATATATGAGGGAAAACTTAATGAATTAATGGTTACTTTAACATGGGGCACATTCCAGGTTGTAAAGAAATCTAATAAATATATGATCATATCCTTATATATTACTCTAGTTTTTACTTTTTTGAAAAATATATTAATTGCAAAAATAATCTTATAAAATGAATATCAAAATATACACCATAATATCTTTTATTTAACAATAATTACACGTAAAATTAATGACATCTTAGAAATATCGAATGGTTTGCAAAGGTTTGTGAAAATTTGTTGGGGGAATTGTGTTATAGGCAATAATTAGGGTCTTTATTAGTAAAATGTCCACCCTTCCCTTTCAAATTGGCAAAATGTCCACCTTCCTTCCCTTGCCCCTTATGCCCCTTTGCCCCCCCACGCGCGCCCCCTGTACCCCCTCCTGTTTCAGCACATTTGATTTCAGCAACTCCTATTTCAGCGTTTTTTTTTCGCGCGTTGCTGAAACCGAAGTTGCTGAAATTGTTGAAAATAGTTTTTTTTTCCGCGCGTTGCTGAAACAAAAGTTGCTGAAACCAAAGTTGCTGAAACCGAAGTTGCTGAAATTGTTGAAAATAGTTTTTTTTTTCGCGCGTTGCTGAAATCTAAGTTGCTGAAATCGGAGTTGCTGAAACAAGGGTTGTTGAAGCCGGAGTTGCTTAAATTGTTGTTGCAATTGCTGAAATTAGTTTTTTATTTTTTCGCGTCAGCGCTTCGACATCGGAGTTGCTGAAACCGTGTTGCTGAAACCGGAATTGCTTTTTTTTTTCTTCTTTTTCTCTTTTTTTTCACGCGTTGTTGAAACCGAAGTTGCTGAAATCGGAGTTGCTGAAACCAGGGATGCTGAAACCGGAGTTTTTTTTTCTTTTTTTTTTCGCGTCGCCTCTTTGACACTGGAGTTGCTGAAACCGAAGTTGCTTTTTTTTTCTTTTTTCTTTTTTCTTTTTTTAGCAGTTTTTTTCACGTCAGCGCTTCGACATCGGAGTTGCTGAAACCGGAGTTGCTGAAATTGTTGCTGTAATTGCTGAAATTAGTTTTTTTTCGCGTCAGCGCTTCAACACCGGGGTTGCTGAAACTGTGTTGCTAAAATCGGAGTTGCTTTTTTTTTCTTTTTTTTTGATGAAACCAGAATTGTTGAAACCGTGTTGATGAACATGCTTGTGTGTAAGATAAAGTAGCTCATACAATTTTATAAGAATTAATTTCAGCATAATGAATTTTGCTAATAAGAATTAATTTCAACATTTCAGCATTTCAGATCACACAAAACACACAAGAAGCTAATAAGCTCTCCAAAAGTTTCAACAAGGCAAAAAAAATTTGCTGAAATTACCAATATCCAAACTCTCAACAAAGCAACCTCAATCACCGTAGGAAACTAACCACAAATTCTATCTTTCCAATATATAATTGTTAATTAATTATAAAAATTACTGAAATTGTATTTTTAATATAATGGAATATGATGTAGAAAAAAGAAAGAAATTGCTGAAATATAATATATTTAATATATCTAATATATATGTAAATAAATTATGATAATATATTCTAAAAATATAATATATTTTACAAATCCCGTGCGTACTGCGCTAGTTCATAACTAATTTAATTAAAACACGGTTATTACCTTTTGGAGGATAATTCTTTTGTCACTGCATTTTAGGAGGAATTGATTTATTTAATACATTATATATTTATCTTAACAGGTAAGTAAAATTGATAGTGTAATTTATAAAAGTACGTAAATCCATCAGATTATTTGATTAAATATAAGAGTATATATATATATATATATTTAATCAAATATATAAATATATGTAATATAGATTATTTGCAATAAAAATCATTACAAACAAACAGTGGAAAAGGCAGAGGGCATGACAACTATTTGCAATACAAAAAGCCCCAATACAACATGTTCACACAAGCATAAACTAAGCATAAACTAAGTGTTGGAATTGAACAAAATCATCATGATCCCTTTTTATATATATATTTCCAACAGTAAGCATAAACTAAGTGTTGGAATTGAACAAAATGGAATTGTTCTCATTTGATGTGATATTCAATGTGGTATACATGTTGGGTTGCTGTGCATAGTAGGCATTCAAGTCAATGGCATATGCATTCTTTCTATGCTTACTTTACACAGAAAGACATTTCTCACAACCATGTAGGCAAACACAATCAGCCAGCATTGAAAACTCACGCTTTAGTGGCGGCATAGACAGTGTACAGAGGATCAGATGGGATCACAGTGGCGGAGCCGGATCCGATGTTAACAATAGCGCCCTTCTTTCTCCGGAGCATCACAGATTCACAGGGATCGTCTCCCGAATTAAACAGGTTAACAATGGCGCCCTTGTTCAAGAGCTCTCCATCGACCTCGATCAGAAAACTCAACTGCAGGTGGAATCCGTGGCCGACCAGATCTGGAACGAGGCCGCAACAAGCGGCGGCCGAAGAGTGCGATCTGGAACGACTTCGAGCAGCACGGGAAGCACTCCGAGAAGCCGGAGAGCCTTCTTTAAGGCGTGTCTAATGTGCTCTTCGAGCGAGAGGCCGATCCAATTGGAGTCGAGTTCCACAAATCCAATCAACCAGTCTCTAACCTCATCGTCCATCGCCAACTTCCACAGATCCAATTGGAGTCGAGTTCGATTGCAATCGGAGAAGCAGAGGCTGATCGACGAGGCACTCTCAGAGTCATTCAAGATAGAAATTGGAAGAGGAGAATGAGTGGTGAAGTGCTTGGCGCGGCCAGAGCGGGCGGCCAAGGGCACCACCTGGCGGCGGAGGTGGAGGGATCGAGCGCTCGAGGCCGGATGAAGGTTGCCAGTTCATCTCGCCGGAGATGAAGCCATGGGAGATGATGCGATGAGTGAGCGACAGAGATTGAGACTGGGTTTAGATCTAGGGGGGCACTGTTTTTTGGGAGGTGGACAAAACCCTAATTTAATAAAGTTGGTGGACACTCCTCCAATAAAGGCTAGAAAATAGGCCGGTTTTGCAAATTTTATCAAATTTGTTCTGAATCATATAACCACTATTTTAAATCCTACTACGAATTTAGAACTGGATGTTTTTATTTGAAATTGTCTATTTTTTAGAAAAAAACATACAATCAATCAATATATATCTTCTATATAAAATACTAAAACAGAGGTCGTTTCTGGCCTCTGGTGCGATCTCGCGTCCATGGAATTTTCTGGATTATAACGGGATTATTTTTGCTTATGTGTCATTTTCTAGATTAAAGTGGTATTATATTTCTGGGCCACATCAATTATTAAGCCAATATAGTTAGGTAAAAAACTTATCTTTTTAAATCAAATAATCTATCCAATGTAACCTTATATCTTAATTAGGATTTTTATAAATATTCAACCTTATATATTTATCGTTTTAGATAAATCTATCTAATATTATTTATGCCGGCAAATTTATTCTATTGAAAATTTCGGTATTAGGGTAATGGATGAATTAAATAATTTATTAAAAACCGATTAACATATAGTAGTATAGTAACATGGTCTTACATAAAACTCATCTTTACACCTTAAATCAATCCTTTAATTAGATTATTGAGAAATTTATCAATCGCTTATATGACTACATTGATTCAATATAAATAATATCAATTTTTTTTGAAAAGGCAATGAAGTCAAATTTCAACAATTACATATTTTAAAAAAAAACCTGTAATATAAGATGAAAGAAAAGAAACTAAAATTTTATATTATAAGATCTAAAAAACTAAATAAAATAAAATATTGTAATCTCTGATGCGATTCGTATACGTGTCATATTTTGAATTCAAAGATGTTTAATATAATAAAATTTATTAAAAAATCGCAGAACGGGCGAGTAATAAAACTAGTATAATACTAAAACAGCGGCGTGGAAATCCTATGTGGCGAGCTCTGGTGCGATTCGCTTACGTGTCGTACTCTGGTGCAATCTGGCCCGGGTTTTTTTACACGTCAATTGATGAGTATCCAATATATTTAAGCCACGTCATACAACGACCTAATCTATTTACCTACTTGTCATCTATGTGTCCACTTTAATTATTAATTAATTATTATTTATTTATTGAATAATAAAATCTTATCATCTAAATATATGATTTTTTAAATGAAAATATGAATGTATTTATTGTATTAAATTGTTACATTATTTATTATAAAAATAAATTTATTCAAGAGATTGAACCAAGTAGTTGTTACCATCGTTTTGGCCCAATCTATTTAAATTTATACATATCATGAGAAATCTTATCTTTGTTAAGGAAATCTGATTTTATTTTGTTAAGGAAATCTGATTTTATTTTTTATATTTTGCCTGATTAGATTAAATAAATAAAAGATAGATTAATTTTAAATTTCTTTTAGTTGTTAGGATATTATAAAAATAATTTAATTAAACTATACATTTAAATGTCATGGATAGAAGATAATGATTTTTAATTAACTTAATTAAAAGATTGTAGATGATATAATTTCACTCGGTTTACAAATTGGATTAAATTGATAAAAGATAAATTATACATCTCTTTTGCATTGAATAACTATTTAGTTATTAAGATATTATAAAAAAAAATTAATTAAAATAGAACATTTTGGGATCTCGGCCCTATTATAAAAATAATTAGTTCATCAGGAAACTATATTACCATTTTCTTTTATATTCTTATAACTAGAAAAATAGGTTAATGACCACATGCATTTATATTTTTATATCCCTACTAAAAAAAGAGTAGCGGAAGTTATATTTTTATTTTATGCTAAATTCAGACATATAAAACAAAACAAATTTTACATATACTAAAAAGGAGACTTAAATACATGTGTCATCTCCGATAGATTTTACTTATGTAAGTTTTTAAAAAATCCTTATAATGAAGATAAAATTTGCGCTAAAACTAGAATTTATACTTAATTACATATATAATTTGCACTAATCTTCAAAGTTTTGGTATATGTAAAAAAAGAACTCACCCATGTTAGTGAACAAATATATGTAAAAAAATATATTATGGTATTTTTGTTATTAAGAATATGAATAATCTTTGTGATCTCACCAAATAATGTACAATTTATTGATAATTATTTTAACCTCTCCAAAACTAATGAATCCATAAACAATCATCATTTTATATACTAATAATCTCTCAAGTTTAACTAAATAATTATGCATTACATACTTACATACTATGAAAAGCAACCGTACAACGTACTATGGGAAGGCAAGCATTTACCAGACAACACGTACAATCGAGAAGCGGAAGAGTAGACAGAAGGATGTCGGAAGTGGTCATCGACGGGGAAAACAACACAGGACCGAATCTTAGGAAACAACCGTGGATGCCCTAGATTTGGACTCTCTCATGAGCCTTCAGGTGTCGATCGCACATCCACGATTTATCGACAGTACACGCCCCTAGCTATTAGCCCATGTAGGCATCTTTTTACTTTTTTCTTTAAAAAAAATTAAAACACAATTAATACGGACCTTTCAATCTACTCAATTTAATGGTCAAGATTCGTTCACAAATTACATCATAAGAGGTGTTCTCACCCGAACCACCCTCTCTTTCTCTCTCTCTATGTATATGTGTGTGAAATTAAAAATTAAAAAAAAATCATATAAAAAAAACCGCGATGATCGCGGGTAATAAAACTAGTACTAATTATAATTATAAGAATAAAAGAGTACGAAGTATTAATTTACAAACGCAACCTGGGGTGGGTTTGTAACCATAACTTCGAACTCCCCGCCCAAATCTCCATTCAGCATGGTTTTTGGTTGGTTTGGGCTCTCCGACCTTCGATTGCAATGTCCAGTTCGTCTATTCGGGGCTTATCGGCATTGTTGTGGCGTTCGCTGCATTCCAGTGTCGCCTCTCTCCATTTCGGTTGCGTTGTTATGCGGCGGTGTTTCCGTCACAGGGTTAGTGGCGCCGCCGATCCATCGGTCGTTTGGCCTCGCCCCTCTTCGGTCGGCGCCGGCGCCGATGGTTCTTCTTGGCTGCGCTTTGGTGTTTCACGTGGGTGTTTCACATTGCCTGTGTTTGGCCCAATTTGTTGTCCTTCGGGCCCAAGTTTTTTGCTTGGGCCCAAAGAAAAAATAAAACAAAATAATCGGGATTATCTTTTTTCTAATTATATTTATATATTTATATAAATAAAGTGGGTAGTCCATTTTATTTATATATTTATATTGTATAAACCCGACCGAAAGGGTTGAAATTAAATCCCGAAAAAACTTGATTAAATCCCGAAAGGGCTCAAGTAAATCCCGAAAGGGTTTTCAAGTGCTTTGTACTTAGGTGGTTCTCGGCTGCTCTTTTGGTTAGTCCCGACAATCCTTTTCTTTGTTAGGGCTCTGACATCTCGAAGTCGGGTCTGGCTGGGGTCGAGGCGGTGTGTATCGAGGCGTCTCCGTGATCCGAAAATTTCCTTGGAGGTTCGTCTTCACTGCCCACAGGGACTCCTGATGTACCGCTGGCCAGCCGTGTCACTGCTTGGTGGCGCTTGGCTTCGTTTCGTAGTCTATGTTGTCTCTATCTTGTTAGGATTAGGTTTCCTAGGTCGCTCGGAATTTTTTGCTTATCACTGCCTGGTATGCACCTTTTGGTATTTTGATTGTATGTGTTAGTGGTTCGCCATCTGCCGACTTTGTCAGCCTATCGAGGAGTCAGACCTGTCTGGCCCTCAAATTCCTACCTTATCAAAAAAAAATTTACAAACACAACCTAACTCCATTTTTAGGATCAAAAGAACGCGTGGGGCTAATTAATTGTCCACGCGCCCCCAATCAACCGTTAAGGGGGAAGGGAGTGGTTAGAGAGAGAAACTCTCAAAGGATGGATTTTCCCTTCTTACCTCCTCCCTTCCCCAAGCTCCTTTCACAAAAGAATTTTTAGAATATGACTACCTTTCAAGGTTACCGGCCAGCCTAATGGCCCTATCGACCACCTGTGTTCCTCCCACTACCCAGAAAACGAGCCAAGAGCTCGCTTCTTCCACTTGAGTGAATGGATGTCCTAAGTCTCACCCTTGCGCCGGCGAAGCAAAGAGGTGCCGGTGGCCCGAGTCAGCTGCTCGTCTCCACCTCCAAACACTCGCTCCTCCAGCAGATCTTGCTCCCTCCACATATCCCCCCTATCTTCCTTCTGATTCTACACCCCATTTTCTGAAAATCTGAAAACCCACAAAAAGAAATTGAAAAAAGAAAACTCGAAAAGCTTAGATCTACCATTGGTGAAATCACCCACAAAATTGGACTCCCCAAGGCTGGATCTATTAGATCTATAAGGTTTTGCTTCAGATCTGATGTTCTCCTCTCCCTCGCTTCACCTTGGTCAGCCGGAGTGGTTCTAGATTTGGAAAGCCACCACTGACGCTATCGATGGGCCTGGGATCGACGCTTACTCCGTTCTTCCCCCTGAGGCTCCCATGGCGCCTCCTCCATCCTCGCTCTCTCCATTGAAAGGGCTCTGTCCAGAGGTTTGTCCTCCCACTACCCTTCAATCCTTTCCCCTCTTTTCTATACCTGAAAAAACCCACAAAAAAATAAAACAAAACCCAAAAACCACACAAACAAAAAAGCTCCATTTGATTAATGTTGTTCAGATCTACTGATTGAGGGATTGTTCATCGTCCTCTTCACAATGGGTGGGCTTGGGATCGACGGCTACTCCATTTTCCCCCCTGAGGCTAACAAGACTTCTATGCTCTCCTCGTTCTTGCCATTGTTGGATCTTTAAGATCCCCAATGATCGATGTATTTTTGTGTCGTCTTTTTCCCCATATCTGTGTTCCTTCTTCTCAGATCTGGGTACTATGCTGATTGAATCTCTGGATTTTGTCTCAAGGGTCGTTCTCTAGTAGTTTATGCTCTAGTAATGGCTACAAAGACCTCCTTGTTCTCTGGTTCGTGTGTTTGACCTCTCCACCTTTGCTTTCCCCAACTATTTTCCTCATCACCGATGTTTTTTGCTTCTTTCCCTCACCGACGGTGTACTCTCTCCTACTTTCTGTTGCTTCTCATCTCTTGAAGTCCCCCCTTGAAACTCCACTAAATTGAGGCCATACACTTCTGTCACCTGGTCCGTACAATTTCCGGTGAGTACGTTCACCCTTGTCTCCGGCAAAGTCCTGGTCAACGACCCTCGACCTTACTGTCCTTTCTGTCCCCTTTCTGTTCACGCATGCCTGCAAGCAACCTTAGCCTTTTGCCGTGGTCCCCACACGCTTTCTTGGCGTCACTAACATTGGCTCCCGTGACCTTCTTTCCAGCCTATTGTCCCTTCCAGCTCACGAGATGAATGATATGTCGGGTCCCACTTCAAGCTCACAAATCGCTCCCCTCCGTCAATTTTCAAAGCCTTCGGTCAAGCTCATTTCTTGGGTGCTTACTCACCCTTCCACCTCATATTTAATTGGTCCCCACTGCCAACACACTTTCGTCCTTTTCTAAACCTTTCTTTGAAGCTTTTACAGCCTTTCTCATTGCCATTAAAATCCCTTCATGGGTTGTGTCTCGTGATCCCCTTAACCAGGTTTTTGATAACCCCTTCCCCTAATTTTTTGAGCCTTTCTTTACCCTAGGCTCCAAAGCTTCGAGCCCTCTCCAGCCATATCGGCCTTGGCTCCATTGACATGGCCTTATTTTGCTTAACTCCCGAGATGGAGGACAGCAGCAACATTTTGTGGACGCGACTGCAGCTTCTATGCTGGGCGTGTTCCTCACCATAAAAAATGCCCCCTTTTCTGGGTGAATTCGTGTCTATCCTCTCCTTATCTCATCGCATCCTTGGCCATCTTGGTGCTCCAACTTCATTCGCTTGCCTCGACTTGTGCTTTTATGAGTACAAGGACCCTCCTGCCCCACCCCCACTTCTGTACATGCCTTGGACCAGAGTCGGTTTGCTCCTGGCCGACTAGAACTTTATTGCCCGTCTTGTCTTCGGGGGTGGGATCCCATGGGATGGCGTTCTAACCCTTGTCCTCATGACTCACCTGTCTAGCCTTGCTTTTGTTGCTCCTAGCCCTGGTTTGTCTAGTATGAGGTGCTCCTTGGTGCGGATACCTCGGAGATCGACCCTTCCATCTACCTCCTGCGGCCTCCAACACCGCACTCGCGATGCTTGACGCCGCGTCCGTGACCCATGGACCTAGACAGTTGAACGCTTAATCTGCAGCCTATTGATTAGACATTTTTTTAGGCGTGCTTGCATGCACGAATATCTGCTTGTAGTATGTTTTTGGGGGCTTGCATGCCCCGACTATGGATGGTATTGAGCATTGTCTGATGAGGCTTTTATACCTCGATTATTGTATTAGTCCATTCTTGGGGTTTGCAACCTTAAGTAGGGCTCATGGTGGATTCCCTTGGTTAGGCTCACGGCCACGGGCCTAACTAGGGGTGACCTCGCTTTTCATTTTCTGCACTTTTATTTCCTGTACTATGTAAATCACTTAGTATTAATTCAATTTTTACCCTTAAAATCAAAAACGAAAAAAACAATTGTCCATGCGCCCCCAAATATGGATGTCGATCTCAACCCGACTCCTTTGTTGTGGACGAGTCTCCTATCACCGCCACCACACCCGCAGCCTCAACCTGGCTCCAATCGTATCCTACCAGTTGCGTCGTTGATGGCTCCCTTGGGATTCACTGATTTCGATGTCGACTCCGCACATCTTTCCTAAAACCTAAGCAAAAAATATATGTCAACTTAGGAGGCTTGTGTTGTCACGACTTGGGAGACCAGTATCAACAAAAAAAATTAACGACTCAAGAAGCTGTGATCATGGACATATGGTTGCTTGATTGACAAGGTTTTGATCATGTATTTTCTCTGTTTCTAAATGTAAATCATTTGACTTTTTGACACAATTAAAATAAAAACTATATAAAATACTACATTTGTCTCATAATTTAGGTTATTTGACTTTTTGGCACACTTTTTAATGTGTTAAAAACTCTATAAAATATAAACTTTTTTTCAAATGTATTACTAGACCTGTCAAAACACAACCCGACTTGGAAAACCCGATCCGTACGCCCGGTAAATTCAAGACCCGTTTTTTTCGACCCGGGAATTTTTTTGAACCCGAACCTGAAATACCCGGTAATTTTTCGGGTCATCTGGGTTTAGACCTGGTGACCCGATTGACCCAGTACTTTTGACCCGATTGACCCGGTGACCCGATTGATTTTAAAATTATATATGCTTAAATTTTTTTATGAAGATTTCAATTTATTACATTTTATAATTACAATCACTTGATCTTTCATTTTAAAATCAACTTTTATATTTATTTGTATTGTGTAATACTCCCTCTGATCGATTGTATTTGATTTTTGATTTTTTATCACATTTTTTAAGAAGATAAAAACTCTAAAAAATATTAAAATAATTCTATGCTTATTACCAATCGCATGAAATTATTTTTAAAAAATTATTTAAAAACTTGATATTTTATATATTTTTAAGTTTTATTGAAAATTACGAGAAATAATAAAAATCAAATATTTTAGATCAAATATAGTATATAATTACAAGCACTAGAACTTATGAACCACGTCTTTAATTTTAGCATTTTAAAATTATCGCAAAATTACCAAATCGTGATTTTTTTAATTTAAAAAAGAAAAAATTGACAAACCCGAAATCGACCCGATTTGACCCGAAACCGGGTCAAACCCGAGTTTAAGTCAACCCGTATCTACCCGGGACCGGTTTTACCCGAAACCCGAAATGACCCGACCCAAACCCGACCTGAATGACCCGATTGATAGGTCTACATATTACCAATAAATAAAAGCATAAAATTATATTACAAAATAGTTAAAAATTAACATTTTATATAATTTTTAAATCATTAAAAATCGTGATTAAAAAATACTCCCTCCGATTTAAATTGTAAGATTTTTTACTTTTTAAGAGCACCCACAACCCACATATTGGGTGTCTTAAAATTAAAAATTTTCAAAGAAAAAAGAAAATGTCAGAATAATAAATGAAAAGTCAGATTTTTTGAAAACCCAATGTGAGAGAGTATGTGGATGAAGAAACTCTCTTTCTTAGTTCAGGTGTAATTTTCTGATATTTTTTTAAAATAAAAAAATAGTTAAGACAATCAAGTATCACAATTGTAGATGCTTTAACACAAACTCCGTATTTTAAAGAATGATTAATCAAGGGATATATCATTATCAACTGACAGGTGACAGCCGACAGCAATGGTTTTGTGAGATAAAGGGTGAGTCACCACTCACCACAACGTTCGTGCGTTCCATTTAATGAGAGGAAGTTAAGTCCAACTGTCGAATGCCGAAGTCAACGGGAGCACTCATGACTTGGGCATCCATTTCTTCGGCCCGAGTTGCTCTTTCTTGGGCTCAAAAGTTCAAAGCCCATCTTTATTACACCGTTTTACTAGGCCCACTACGAGGATGATGTGCATGCAGCACTGCATGCTAGACCATGCCAGCATTTTTCGCGAGTTAAAAATATTTTTTCACGAGCTATACCAAAGTAGAGCATATATTTTGTATGATAACTTTAGGTTTAGGTTTAAGACTAGCGTAGTACCCATGCGTAACGCACGGGATTTGTAAAATATATTATATTTTATAGAAGATATTACCATAATTTATTTACATTATATATTAGATATATTATACTATTATAATAATATGAAAATGATATAGCAAAATAATATAAATTTGGATAAAATAATGCTTATATTATATCAATATATAATATATATGGCAAAACGTTAATGTCTCACCTTCCTAGCAGGGTCAGTTTTGGGATTTGAAATGACTGGGGCAGGATATAAAAATGTGGCCATCTACCATTATTTTTTGTTGTGTTAATGGATTGGAAGGTAAGACCAAATAATTCGGTAGTTCGACTACATATTACACAAACTCTAGGTGAATGGAGTTTTAAGAACTTTTGGATAGACAGCACATAAAAATATTGGAGATCGAAGAAATATTCTTGTAATAAACTTAAAAGTAAAAAAAATGCTTCATCCGTCTCAAAATATAGGTCGTTTTATTTTTTTTGGCATGTTTTTTAAGAAGCTAAAAACTCTGTAAAATATTAAATTTTTTTATTGGTTTTTAAAAATAATATATTATGCTTATTAATAATAAGTATAGTATTATTTTTAAAAACTAATAAAAAAGTTAATATTTTATAAAGTTTTTAGCTCGTTAAAAAACGTGCCAAAAAGTAAAACGACCGATATTTTGAGACAGAGGTGGTACAAAGTTTAGAGTCACCAATGCTATTTGGGAATGAGTTTTTTTAGCCTTCTAAGTTTTTTAGTAAGCTGATTGATTACTTAGAGCATTAAACACACATTTGTTGTGGTAATGGGTTGGAAGGTAGAACCAAATAATTTGGTAGTTGGACTACACATTCCACAAAACGATGGTGAATGGAATTTTCAGAACTTTGAGATAGAGAGCACATAAAAAAGGATATATTATATTAATAAACTTAAAAGTAAAAAAAATTCTTTCGTCTCAAAATATAGGTCTTTTTTTTTGACATATTTTTTAAGAAGCTAAAAACTCTATCAAATATTATCTTTTTATTAGTTTTATTTGAGCATGTTATATGATTTGCAATGTCTAAATAGAAGCTTTATTATTATGTATTAGGCCAAAACATGGATAGTTAGCTTAATGTCATAAAACATATGACAAATTAAAAAAATGAATAAAAAACTTTTGGATCTCAACCTTGTACTTTCAATTCATTTGTAAAAACAGAAGAAGAAGAAGTGGAGGAAAAAACATTAAATAAAATGGGGATTGAGAATCGAGCTCATAACCTATTGATAATGAAAATCTTGAACTTGACTAATTATCCCATTTAACTAATTTCTTCATTAGCAATTACCTCATTTTAAAAACCATATAAGGTAAATTCTCTAATTCAAATATACGTCTGAAAAAATCTTTTAGTTTGTTAAAAATCATTGATTTTAATTACTTACTTTTGCCTAAATTTATTTTTAATTAATGTTAAATAATGCTATAATGATTTGAGCTCATTTTAGAGTTTGTGATATTGACTGTTATAATGTTATCATTTTTCTGTAATGATTAAATTCAGATAAAGTTTAAATATTTCCTTGTTTAATTAAAAAATAACTTAAGGTAATTTTTAAGAAAAATTAATAGAGTTTATAAAGAAATTCTAACCAATTGAGTCGATATTTTCCCGATTACGTGTGTTTGAGTGCATGTGTATTTTAAATAAAAGAAAATTAATAAGATCAAAATAATAGGATAAATGAATTATATAAGAAAAAACACAATAACTAATTATTTTGCATCACAAATTTTTTTACTGTGCTGATTCTTGGGAAGTAAATAGAGTGATGATAGATATGGTAAATTATAATGATTTATCAATTTATTAATTTAGGGATTGTTTAATTATATTGATTAAAATTAATTTAGAAAATGTAAATAAATTAATTATTTTTAATTTAAATTGAAAGCGGGTCAGGTTTAATTTCAAGTTGCCACGTAAGCCTATAGTTAAGGACGATTTGCCATGTGGCAGTGGAAACAACTGCTTTAGTATTATATTAGATATTAGATATATTATGTATTAATAAACTTAAAAGTAAAAAAAATCCTTTTGTCTCAAAATACAGGCCATTTTATTTTTTTGACAAGTTTTTTAAGAAGCTAAAAACTCTATCAAATATTATCTTTTTATTAGTTTTATTTGAGCATGTTATATGATTTGCAATGTCTAAATAAAAGCTTTATTATTATTATATATTAGTGAAAAAATCACTTTCCTAATAGATAACATATTGATCTTGAACTCAGGTATAGAGAAAACATCATACAAAACCAACCCCGATGCAAGATGTATATCCCCAACCTCTGTAACAATCTTAATTGAGCCATCTGGCAAAGAAACTTTGACAAGAAACCTCAATTTTCGCTTAAACCTCTAAAATAATTTTAACAAAAATATGGAAGAAAAAAGAGTTGAAAAGTGAGAAAAAAAACATAAAATTACGAAGGAGGTTCAAGAAGGACAGTTAAAGATTCACCTATACATGATTCATTTTAATATTTGATTTATTTGACTCTAAATGTTTTCACCATTACAAAAATGAAATAAAAACTAAGATATGTCTTTAGTGTATACGAAATTGTTGTTAAATATACAAATGTAAAATCTCTTTCTTTTTATTTTTTTATACCATGCCCTTTATGAAATTAGAAGATTCAACGGAATATATTTGCTAATGAAAGTATATTTTATATGCAATTTATTAATAAGGATCTTAATATATATTAAAAATATGTTTAGATTCAAATGATATTTAACAACATAAAAAAATAATTAAGGGATTAATATTAGTCTTATAAATAAGTGAAGTCAGGGTGTGTTTGGATTCCAATTGCATTTTAATTATAATGTATTTATAAATACAAACACTTGAGTAGTATTTCGTTATCAAATTTTAAAATGTGTTTAAAATGATATACCTTTTAAATAAAATATCTTATAAATTGTGTCAATCAAACAACCACTATGTGTAAAGTTTTTAATTACATTATATAACATAATAATTAATTCACATAAGTTACTATATATTTAATTTAAATTTTACGTTATTTTAAAACATTGTAAAAAGTGTTAATTAACCAAACACTACTCAAACATTTATGCATTATAATTAAAATATATTGGAATCCAAACACACCCTCAATCACATCAATTTTTTTGTCAAATACACTTGTAAAAATAAATTATTTCATAAAAAAAAATATAAGAATACCTATTTGGATGAAAAGCTTCTTAGGGAAGATTAAACAAATTTAACAAATATTAGAATGAAAATAAATTGATCTTATCATAATATTATGATGATAACTAAATTAATGTTAGTTGCCATGAAAAAACATTTGGCTTTATTTCTATTTTATTAAGAAAATCAAAGCAAACGTATCTATACATCCTAATCCCTAAAGCAAAAACAAAGACTTGAATTTGAACGAACACAAATTTTGCAAAATCTGAGCTTCGCAAGCCCTATCCATCAGGCCTGGCAGCTGAGCCATTCAGTTTCACCCCACTCTACACAAATTCCCAATTAGTTCCTATTCACATTCGACAATTACCCCATAAGACCTAACTATATGCGATCTTCTTCGTCTTCTGGTTGAAAGAAACGAATAATTAGCATCTGGGTAAAATAAGTTCTAGTTTTCACAAATAAAAAATTTAAATCAAATAGCCAACAACTTAAAGTGTAATTAATGATTTAAGGTGTGATCATCATTTATCTTCAACCAAATAAATTCTTAAGCATATTGGGGTATTTTAATATTAATCTTATGGTAAATTAATCGTATGTTAAATTTGTTAGATCAATTTAATAACTAATTAGATTTGTTAAAATTAATAATTGATTAAATTGAATTAATTATTTAGGTGGATTCATGTTTATCTATTAAAATAAGGTGGGGCCACGCTAAATGAGAAGCTGTCACGTAGGCTCGTTTAAGGAGGTGTTACCATGTGGCATCCTTCGCAGTTGTTTTAGTATTATATATATAATATAATATATAATATATATATATATATATATATATTTATATATCCGTTTGAACTATAGGCTCGTTTGGATGAAAGTGGACTTCTCAACTAGTTAATGTTGAGAACTTGTATATTTTCCTAAGTGTTTTTATACCATTGTAATATGTATGTATTATATGTATTATGTATGTATGACATGAAAAACTAAGTAGTGTTGCATGGCTAAGGGCATGGACCAAGACCTTGGGTGTGAACTTGAGCTAGACTGGATCAGATTGAGCCATATATGGCTTGATCTCCTAACTAGCCAAGCTGCCAAGGACCTTGGGCCTAAATCTCATTGCTTGCTCCACTGGCCCAACACCTTGAAGCCCAATGCTCGGATGCTCTTTGTGGAGCCCTCAAGTTGAGACGACGGATTGCTTCTAGGGTTTCTCTATATAAGGAGATGCTCTCATGCTTACTCGACCCTTCAACTACTTCTACTGTTCTTCCATCAGAGAAAGAGAGAGAGAGAGAGAGAGAGAGAGAGCGAGCGAGAGAAGCTAAGGTTAGGGTTTGGTATTCAAGCTCTTCCCACCTCCGGTCGGTGAAGCTCTTCTTCTCCGACGACGTCTAACGTTTGAGAGTTCCCTAGGTTACCAGCAAAGAGCTCGGTGTTGGGATCTACTCTCGGATTTGAGTCTGTATCCTCATATATGAGATTGTAGGAAGAAGTTCTTCTTCTTCTTGCTTGTTTCGTGTCTTTTGTTTTGGTTTTCGCTTAAATCTTTACTTGTACTATTTGGTTTGCTCGATCTGTATTTTCTCCCTTATTTTGATAGTGGATTAGGGCTGACTCTTGAGGCTCCAAGGATGTAGGATCGCGGATCCGAACCTCGTAAAAACTCGTGTGTTCTTTCCTTTACTCTGTTATCGTTTGATCTTTCGTTGTTCTTCAAACCAAATCGATTAGATCTTTCTTTTCAGTTAATTTCACGAAAATTCAAATAACGTGTTTTACTTGGTTGATTATTATAGTGGTGATGCTCAGGTACTTATTCTTCAAACTCTTTCTAATTGTTTTGCTGTTTATTCTGATGCTGAGATAACTTTGAAGCGTATGAGTGTTTGGTTATGTGGGGTTTGCTTTAAAACTCATACCTTTTGTGCTCGGTGTCGGCATAGTTAAGACAATTTTGTGGCACCTCCGGACTGTGGTGATGGCCTTATTCACTTTATTATTTACGATATTCCCAGACCTTTAGCTCAATCTCTGTCGGTTCCCTTGTCTGATGTTGGGGTTGTGCCTGTTGGTTTGTTTACATCTTCGCTTGACCGTTTGTTCTATATGGGGTTATGCATTGTGAGATCCATCCCTCCTAAGTGTCGCTTAGGTTTTTCTCGGGTTCTAAAGGGGGCATTAGATGTTGTGGCTGAGATCCATCCCTCCTAAGACTCTCTTGGTGACCTCTCATGTTGGATTCACTTGCTTGTGCTGCCTCTTTGTATACTTAAGACTTCTCCCTAAGGAGTAATCTAGAGTGTAGGACTATTGTCAAGCATCAGGAGGAGAGTATTGCCAGTGCTATTCGTGCTTGAGGTGTGCCTGGTGGCAGTTTGCAGCTTGGACAGGAGACCTTAGCTGAGGTTCCCCCTTCTTTTAGTGTGGAGGAGGACCTTGATTTGAGTGAGCTTAACCTCCGACAATGTCGGAGGAAGATTTGTGATGGTCACTACACTGCCGCTGTTCGGGTGCTTTCTTCATCAAGTATTGCTCCTTATTCTGATGCCACTTTTGCGACTCGGCGGGATAAGCACCCCATTTCCCCATATCCCAACTTGCCGCCTTTGCATGTGGATCACCATCGTCTCATTGCCTCTTCGACCTGTGTTTTGGATATGATTCAGAGCTTCTCGCGTGGCACGTCTTGTGGGAGGGATGGGTTCCATGCTCAACATCTTTTGGATTGTTTGGGTGGAGCTGTTGTTGCTATTTCGGATGATTTAATCGCCTCTATTACTCGGGTGGTTAATCTTTTCCTCGAGGGTCGTTGTCCGCAGGCTCTAGGTGAGTATATTGCTAGTGCTCCGCTCACGCCACTGATTAAACCAGGGGATGGTATATGTCCTATTGTTGTTGGCACTATTTGGAGACGCCTTGTCTCTAAGGTTGGTGCTTGTTTGGTAGGTCCTTCTTTGTCTAGTTATTTTTCGAGCCTTCAGTTTGGGGTCAGGGTATCCGGTGGAGAAGAGACTATTCTACATGCTTTGAATCGGTTTGTTGAGGCTCGTGGTTGTGAGGAGGGTCTTTCCATGTTGTTGGTCGACTTCCAGAATGTTTTCAACTTAGTTGATCGTGTGGTCATGTTACAGGAAGTTCGTCGTCACTGCCCGATTCTATCCTAATGGGTAGAGTTTCGTAACTCTAGTCCTGTCCGGCTGTATTATGGGGAGCATAGCTTATGGTCTTGTTGAGGGGTTCAGCAAGGATACCCTTTGGGCCCTCTGCTTTTTGCTTTGGTGTTGCATCCTTTGGTGTACAAGATCAGAGACTCTTTTGACCTGAGTTTGCAGGCGTGATACTTAGATGATGGCACTGTTGTTGGGGACACTTTGGTCGTGGGGAAGGTCTTGGAGTTGCTTATGGAGGATGGTCCCCGCTTTGGCCTTCATCTTAATGTTGATACGTCCAAGGTTTTTTGGCCTACGGAAGACCCAAGGAGTCGGCTACCTAGTGTTTTCCCCCTCTATATTGCTCGGCCTTCGCGTGGTGTGAAAGTTCTGGGTGGGCATGTCTGTGCATGCCCAGTCTTCGGCAACGACCTTGTGGCGAAGAGAGTGACTAGGACCATAGAGCTTATGTATTCTGTTGCGAGGATTGGTGACCCATAGTGTGAGTTGCTTCTGCTTCGGGCTTGTACGGGTATTTCTAAACTTTACTTTGCTTTGCGTACTTGTTCCCCACGTGTCTTTGGGTCGGCCCCAGCTTTCTTTTGATGTGGCACTCCGTTCTAGCTTGGAATGTATTGTCACTGCATCTGGGCCTGTTTTTGGAGATTGGCAGTGGAGGCTTTCCACCTTCCCTTTTCATTTTGGTGGGCTTGGAGGGTATGTTGTTGGGGATGTCCTACATTATGCTTTTTCAGCGTCCCGTTTGCATTTTGTTGAGTTGCAGGCTAAGCTCCTACATCCTTCTGGTATCATTGTTACTGGCCCTACTTTTGATGATGCTTGGCGTATTTTTAATGAGAGCATGGGTTCTGATCTTCTACGCGATCCTAATGAAATTGTTGTCCCTAAACTTATGAAGAAATTGGCATATATATATTTCGCGAAGGTTGTTGCTTCATCAGACTCTGTTTTCTCTTTGACCCTACGATAGGTGGCATTATGGAAGTCTTAGCAAGGTGCTCACTCCTCTGACTAGTTGCATGCAGTTCCTATTTCTGGGTTGGGGCAAACTATGAATGGAAGGACCTATCATAGTGTGCTTAGCTATCGATTGGGGTTTCCATTGTTCACGGTGTCTAGGCCTTGTCCGGCTTGTTCTCGGGTCTTTGACAGTGATTAAATATCGACATAACCTTGTGCGCGACACTTTATTGGATATCTGTTACAAGGCAAGGATTTCTGCCGGTAAGGAGGTTGATATCGGTTTGGTTGATAGGCATGATAAGCACCTTCGTCCGGCAGATTTGCATCTTTATTCATGGGACAGCGGGCGGGATGTGTGTGTCGATCTGACAGAATCCTCCCCCTTGACTCAGTCTGGGATGACTGAATTTGTGCCCAGTCGTGTTGTTGTTGATGCTGCTCAGCTTAAGTATGCCAAGTATTGAGATTTGTACACTGCGGCTGGTTATGGTTTCCTACCCTTCTCATTCTCTTCGTTGGGAGAGCTAGATACGGATGTTGTTACCTTGCTAAAGCGAATTAAGAAATTCTCGATATCTCAAGATGCTGGGGCTCGTGCTGCCGCTTATATTTTTACTAGACTTAGCTTTGTTATCGCTAAGGGAGTGGGTGCCCAGATAGTATCTCGGCTACCCACTAATTTCTTGAAATATGCTTTTATGCAATGATAATAATAATAATAATAATAATAATAATAATAATAATAATAATAATAATAATAATAATAATAATAATAATAATAATAATAATAATAATAATAATAATAAACTTAATAATTTCACTTTTGGATTGTAAAAAAAATATCAAAATATATCCAAACATGTATAGAAATATACTTCATGGTATTTCACTTCATGAGTTTTTCAATGTCATCCAAGCAATTACCTTATCGGTTGAATTACACAAATACTAGGGGTTTTTTGTAATACCGGTGTGTTAAAAAAATATAAGTTTCTTAAAATTTTACATATTTTTAAAAATATTAATTATATATAATATACTAAAACAGCGACCTCAAGTCTCATCTGATGCAATTTGCATATGTGTCGTTTTATGATGCAATTTGTCATGAGTTTTTTGACATGTCGATTAAGGATGATTCAATATATTTAAGTCATGTTAGACAATAACCTCATCTATTTTATCCACGTGTCATCCTATGTGTTCATCTCATATCTTAAGTGGTTACAAATTTTTTTTTTTACAGTGGGCAAAAAGTGGGCATGTCTTACCCATAGCGTAAAACAAAACCCTGATCATCCTGAAGTAGACCTGTCAAAACATAACCCGACCTGAACGCCCGGTAAAATTTGGGTCAGGACCCGAATATTTTGACCCAAAATTTTTTTCCGACCCGAACCCGAAAACCCGGTAATTTTCTGGGTCATCTGGGTTTAGACCCGGTGACCCGATTGACCCGATATTTTTGACCCGATTGATCCGATTGACTCGGTGATCCGATTGATTTATAATTACATATGATTAATTTTTTTTATGGAGATTCCAATTTATTTACATTTTATAATTACAATCACTTGATGTTTCATTTTCAATCAACTTTTATATTTATTTGTATTGTGCAATACTCCCTCCAATTTATAGTATTTGATTTTTGATTTTTCATCACATTTTTTAAGAAGATAAAAACTTTAAAAAATATTAAAATAATTCTATGATTATTACTAATTGCATGAAATTATTTTAAAAAAAAATTATTTAAAAATTTGATATTTTATGTATTTTTAAATTTTATTAAAAATTACAAGAAATAATAAAAATTAAATATTTTTTTTATCAGATATAGTATATAATTACAAGCACTAAAACTTATGAACCACTTCTTTAATTTTAGCATTTTAAAATTATCACAAAAATATCAAATCATGATTTTTTTAATTTTAAAAAAAAATTGACAAACCCGAAATCGACCCGATTTGACCCGAAACCGGGTCAAACCCGAGTTCAAATCAACCCGGATCTACCCGAGACCCGTTTTACCCGGAACCCGTTTTACCCGAAACCCGAAATGACCCGACCCAAACCCGACCCGAATGACCCGATTGACAGGTCTACTTGAGAGCGAGAGCTTTCGATGTTAGTGCATTCTTCGAACTAAGCTGAGCTTCTTCGACTACAATAGGGTTACCCCAATGGTTTTGGATGATGAAACTTGTAGAGGATATACCCGAGTTCTTTTGACAACCATCGAAATTAATTTTGTATGTTCCTACAGGTAGTTTTTCCCATCTTAGGTTTCGTTTTTTCCTAGGTGGTGTTATGCCACCTTTACCTATCTGACTCGTCTTATCCATTCTTTTAGTCATTTTCTCAATTTGCTAGAGTTTGTCTTGTGAACATTTCCCTATTTTGAATAGTTGTCGAGTTGCTTTGATCGAAAATTTGTCTGTTTCTGTTAGTCCAAATGCTCTGCCAAGTTGTTGCTAACATGATATTGTTTTTTTGTCTTTGGTTTAGATTTCTAATACCTGGATGTTGATGAATCTTGATAGAATAGCGTTGGTTATGTTGATATGACGGTTGTGCTATATTTGATATGTTGAGATTGATTCTGAGAAATTAACCTAGGGAGTGAATATGAGATTAGCCCTTAGAGGTGGATGTTGACTTTTGAGTTCTTGGAAATCTGAATGACTGACATAGGGAGAACTGACTTGGGTTGTTGAAATTCTTCGTTGGTTTTAAAAAATGATTTTAGTTTCGGGGACGAGACATGTTTTTAGAGGTGGATGATGTAAGGACCCTAAAATTCTAAATGTTATTTTTATTAAAATATGGACTTAACCTTGATTTAGTTTCTAAGATTTTGAATATTTTGAAAATCTAAATGATTTAGAGGTGGATGATGTAAGGACGAGACATGATTTTGAATATTTTTAAGTTAAACACCAAACACTCCCACTCCCTCCCTCTCTATCTTGGCTTCACCATTATGGGAAAGAGCCAAAACAAATTCTGTGCCCCTTTGATTTGTGATTTGCCGCATCCTCCAAGCTCCCATCTCCCCTCTTTTTATTTAAGGTTGATATTTTCATTAATGTTGTCAGAGTTAATGTCCAAGTCTTGAAGCATTTTTTCAATTTATAGGTCAATCTTTTGTATGAGAGTTAGGGTGCAAACACACCTTATGAAAAGGTGATTTGGGGTTTCATCAGTTTGTTCACACATTTTACAGCTTGTGGGAATTGCAACTCCTTTGCTTGCTAGTCTAGTTTTGGCTGGGATTCCGCCATATATAGTATCCAAATGAAGTTCTTTATCTTAGGTGCAACTTTCATTTTCCAAATCCAGTTTGTATTATTTTGCTTAGTACCGTTATATTTGGTAACCAACGTCATTGTGTTAGTTGTGGTGAACCATCAAGTTCTTTCCTTTTTTTTTTCCTTTTTTTCCAAATGATGTGCATGTTTTTAGTCATATTTTTCCATATATTTTAGTGTTAATATAAGTTTTTTCATTGGTTATGCATTGGGTTTAGTGTCTTTTAAATAGGTTTTCATATTTCATGAGAAGTAGATGTCTTCACTAGCTTTTGTGTGATTTACAGGATTTTCGAAGCTGTTTTTGAAGAAACTTTTAAGAGAGAAAAGATGCAGAAAAGAATAAGGAGCATATAGAAAAAAGAACGGAAGCAATCAAAGTTCAAACAAAGGAGCTATGGGCATTTTTTTGAGCTGTACCGACCCCACCTGGGTCGGTACCGAGACATGATTTGACAGAATTAGACAAATTGAGCAACAGTACCCATAACGACCCTAAGGGGGTTCGGTACTGAGGGGGCCCCGTGTCGGTACAGAGTCCCAACAGACGTTTTTTATCCAGATTTAATTATTTTTACCCCTTTTCTTAGATAGACTTTAGATAAAATTATTATATTTCTTATTTTCTAATTTAGTTTTTGGGTTGTTAAATATAAATAGGATTTTTAGGGTTTGTTTTAAGGGAGTTCCATTCCAGCCCTATTTTCCTGAATTCTCAGCACACGTTTTAGAGTTTTTTTGAGCGGATTTGAGAGCTTTTTGAAGCGATTTCTTTGATGAAATTTGAGGAATGTTTTGTGAGGCTTTTGGGACGCATTGTTGACATTATTTCAGGTTTTATTCAATTTATAATTTCTGTTTTTATGTGTCTTTTCATGAATTTTGAGTTATTCACCATGAATATGCGTGAGTAGTCTCCTTTTCTAGGGTTGGGGTGATCCCACCGATAGTTATGATTGCGAATTTGTTATGAATTGATGAATTGATGGGTTTTATCTATTGTCATGTGCTAAGTAGTCAATGAAAATTGGGGAAATTCCTTTTCGCAATTGAAATGAAAGATTGAATTTGTGAATTGGATAGTAATTAGGGTGTTGAAACACAAGTTTTAAATAACTTAATTAAGATTGTTAGTAAAGTTTATCAATTTATGCAAATAAGTTGATTGCTTTACTAGGGTTGATGCAAATTGATCTTTTTAATAGATAAAAACATGATTTTCATATGATTCATTGCTACGCACGCTTAATTATCGTCGTGGTATCTCTATGCCCTAGATCTTTCATATTATTAATATTTTCCCTAAAAATTCAGCAACTTAAAAAACCCCAAAACTCTATACTTTTCATCCCTTCTTGCTATTTCTTGCTCTTTGGTAACTAGAATTGAGTCACTGACTTTCTCCCTGTGAACGAACTTGACCCTACTATACTATAGCGGGGTTTCGATCTTATTAATTTATTTGATTGAAAATAAACCCTTCATCAAATTGGCGCCGTTGTCGGGGAGATTTCAATTGTGCCAAAGTTTTAGTTACTATTAGGGTTTGGGAATAGCCCATTCCCCTTTGCTTTTAATTGTGGTGTCTTTGTTTTTGTTTTTGGTTTCAGTTTGTGCCATCAGGGCGACGTAGGCTGGATTTCGATTTTGCAATCGGTCCCGAACCGGAACACTCTTCCCATCGCAGACAACGAGAAGCTAGGACAATGGGAGACATCACAGGTCACAATGGCAAGTAAACAAGCCCTGAATTAGAGGGAGGGGCATTCATTAGTTCTTCATTCAAAAGTATTTCTTTTAATTTCAGACATGAAGTTTATTTTAATGTCATAATTAGAGGGAGGAATTAAAATTGCGGATTCAGGAACATGTAGCGCCAGATGCATGTATTGCATCGCCGTTTGTGGATACTGATTGAGCCTCTCCTGGGCTTGTCTGCGCGCATCCTCATCTCTATCAGCGCGGGCTCGCTCTGCAGCAGCGGTGGCCCTTTCATTGGCGATTGAAGTGTTGTGGTCCTCTATCTCCTTCCTCAATCGCTCAATGATTTGAGCATGTGTCTCGTTCTCCCCCATGATTCTGATAGCTTTGTTGCGAAGATGGAGAAAACGTTTCGGCTCGTCTATACTTTCCAGGATAGGTTCGCGATGAGAGGGTCGCATAAACCTGTAAAAATCAGCACTAAAGAAGATCGTGAATAAAACTTAGGGCACGATTGATTGCCTCCCCGGCAACGGCGCCAATTTGTTCGTAAGGGGATGGATCGCTAAAATAAAATATTAAATATAAATATCATACAAACCGACTCCCTTGTCATAGCAAATAAAATACAAGAATCCCTCCCGATGTAGTGGTAGGGTAATTCAGGATCGAATCTACGAGGAGGTATGTCAGCGCTTCCTAGGCTTGCAATCACGATCAAGTTTCGACTCCAGAAGACCACTCGATATCGAGTAGACTGGTCGATATCGACCTCAGTTCTGGTCGATTTCCAGCAGAGTTCCTGCAGAAAACAGAAGCAAAGTCGACGTCGAGATTTTCACTCGATATCGATGTCAGCACTCGATATCGACCTCTGCAGTCGAAATCGAGTCTTTGCGGAAACAGTAAATGTAACCAATTTATGTCGGAAAAGATGTCTGAAGAACGTAAGGATGATGATGGAAGGGTGAACAGAATAAAAACACAACTTTTGTATAAACTTCTATAAACTAAAGGCTTCTAAGGTCGAGGGTTCATGCCACAATGATAACCATGCAAGTATTATGCCAAATTTATGAAAGATGATGCCATTCCGTCAAATAACTTTCGTTACCAACTATTAGGTGATTAGAGGCTCTCACATAAAACCTAAGAGTTACTATCCAATTTTATGACAAATCCAAATTCACAATATGATTGGCTTTCGCTTCAATAATGCAAATAATGAATCTCCTCAACTTTTGCAAAGGATCATGCATAGGATAGAAGACGGAATCGCACAAAAATCATACCTTTGATGCACAAACTGACATTTCTATCGTCGGGCTCACCCCGACCCTAGAAGTGGGTAAACTACTCACGATTCATCATTGAACTCATCATCATTGAAAAGAAACTACTTTGATTAAACTTGCAAAAGAAAGAAAGTACACCGAACAAAGCCAAATCTCCGCTCTCGCTTCCCTCCAACTCACTCGGCTCTCTCTCTAACTCTCTGCGTGTATAACTACTGTAAAACTAAAACTGATTGCTTGCCTTGAATTTGATGATTTAACTCAGCCCTAATGGCCTCTAATTATAGATCTCAAACCTCGCTATCCAAGGATTCGAAAACCTATCTTTATTACTAAGATAAAACTTAAGTAAAAAACTAAAACTCCTTAGGTAAATAACACATTCACCATAAGGGATAACAAATCTGGTGGTATATGATAGAAGATCTCGACTTTAGGATAGATGTGAAGCTTCAGATATAATTCTATCAAAAACAGCGTCGGATCTGTTTGCAGCAGTCGATATCGACTAGGGACCTCGATATCGACCTCATCTTTTCTCTATCTCGAGCAGTTCTACTCGACCTCGGATTAGAACTCGGCTTCTATCTTTAAACTCGATTCAGGCCACTCAATATCGACCATGGGACCCTGATATCGACCTCTTCATGTTGACATGCGTTGTTTTTCCTCTGCTCGATTTCTGGTACTCTGTTTCACTTGATGTCGAGTCTATAGGTCGATTTCGACTATTTAGTAGACTTCGATTTCTTTTTCCGCTCTTCTTCTCTTGTCCAAATTGATCCATTTTTGTCTCAATTTTTGCGAAATAACATAAAAACTCGTGTAGACCTCTATATTTTGCAAATAAGCATAAAATACACTAATCTTATGATTTCCCAACCAATATGCCTGCAAACATCGACAAAATGGACATAAATGTGCATAGAAAATATGGCAATTTGCGCGCACATCAAACACCCCATACTTAAGCTTGCTTGTCCCCAAGCAATACTTTTAATGGTCATTCAGGGGAAGAAAGTAAACCCTCAACATCATAGATTCGTTCTTATATGTCCCTACACTCAATTGACATCCTCGAAAAGGTACTAATGTCAACAATATCCATGCTTGTGAATAAAAGCAACATCATACTCACAAAAGGAGGGTTATACGCATAAAACAATTTTGTGCAACATAGCATTAATAATCAAGAGGACTTTTGCAAGCTTATGAGAAGTAGATTGGTAAAAGGCTAAAGGTGGGCTAATTTTTGGCCATGTGGTCTTAAATCCGGGGAAATAATCTTTCTTTCCAAATCATTCCATATTCCTTCTTCATAATATTACTCACCTTTCGCTCTTCGCTCAATGCTTTTTTCACTATAATGCTTTTACCTCTCTAACCTTAGCACTGCCTTCTCGCGAGTCGCAAACATGAGTGTCATGAATGGCCCCGGATACTTAGTACTTCGGACTCCTCACCTTGTGTCCCATCTCGCTGAACTAACATCTCAACGAGCAGGGTCGACCTACCTTTATCTCCTGAGGTGATCGGATTTTTTTCTCACTCATTAAATTTTCCATATTTCAAAATTTGTTTCATTCCTGCCAACAACTTCAATAATAATATGCACAAACTCCATATAATAACTCCAAAGATAACATCCATTCTCAACATTGTCCCCGGATAGGGTATAAGGTATAAAAAATGGGAAATATGTAATATATGTGGAGCAATAATGATATGATATAAGGCTCATATATGGCTTGTGTACTTGCAAATATGCATAGGTAAGGCTAGGATATGAATTAGATCACTAGTATGGAAAATATAAAGTCCTCCATCATCTTATCATGCATATGTCAAAAGCAACTTCAAATTTTACCTCTCTTTCATGGTTTTCTCTAAAAAATCACACTTCATTATGACTTCCCTTAACTAGACAATTTCATGTTACATCTCTAATGAATCTACTTTTGCATCGTCGAGATCAATAATAGCTTCCATGACTTTTTTTCTTTATTTTCAAAATTTTTGATGGGGGTCATTTTTTTCGTTTTTTTTTCAAAATTTAAATATGCTTAAAGATAAACTATGATGATTAAAGATGAATAAAAAATTCTAAAATAACTATGTAAAAGTATGCATAACTATGTAAAAGAAATATGCAAAAACTATGAAAAATTTTAAAACTATGCTAAAAATATGCAAGTAAGCCTTTCCCCTACCCCATACTTAAAGATTACAGTGTCCTCACTGTATAAGAACTAGGTTTAAGAAAGAAACTTACTAAAAATTAACGAAAATCAGGAATTGAAGACGTCTACAGGTGAGGTCGATTTCGGGTGGACCAGTCGATATCGACTAGTTTTACTCGATTCCTAGCTTCAGGGTGATCCAGTGTCGACCACAACTCCTCTAAATTGACCCTTTTGGTCAATATCGAGCACTTCACTCGATTTCTGCTCTCTCTTTTGCTCTCCTTCTCTTTCCTGAAACTCGTTAGAAACAAAAACCAAACAAATAATAAGAAGTCTCAAAACAAACCAACAATGTCGAAAACTTAAATCTAATTGTCTTTTACAAGCTCTAGACTTTATAGTCGCTAGGCCGACTTCTCCTTTCAAGCTCTCAAGGCAGCATCTGCAGAGCCCACGTAGCTTGGGCCACAAATAATACTCCGTTCTTAACTCTCAGCTGCATCCCGCCTGGATGGATTTGGTTCATAGTAAATGGTCCCATCCTCTTCGTTTTGAATCTACTCGGGAACCAATGATCTTTGGATTTAGAGACATACACCGTATCTCCTACTTCGTAGTTGCTCGGATCATTATTGGATACCCTGCACAAGCGCACATGCCAAGGCAAACCTCTTCCAAATAATGATAAATCCTTAATTGAAATAGAAAAAGAGGAATCCGTACCTTGGCTTACCTTTTCCTTCTCTGAGTCTAGTCGATATCGATCAACATCACTCGATATCGACCTCTGTTCAACTCCTGGAGGTTCTGTCGATGTGGAGGATTTCTGCTCTATTTGGTCTGGTCGATTTCAACATGGTGGACTCGATATCGAGGTTCCTTTTCCACTTTCAGCTTCTGGGACAGTCGATTTCGGCATAGGTTTCTGGTCGATATCGACCTCTGTGCTCGATTTAGAGCTCTCTTCTCCTACATCGACCCCATACTTATAACCTGGCACAGAATCTTAAACTATGTTAGTCGATATCGACTTACCTGGGTCGATTTCGAGTGGCTTTTTGGCTCCTTCGTTCAAGATTGCCACGACTTCCTCCACTTGGGCTTCTATGGCCCTCTTCTCAAGCTCCTCAGGTTTCATATTCCTTACCTTTGCTTCCTCGCATGTGATGTAGACACCTTTGATTGACTTTATCTCCATAGGCCCTTCATTCTTCCTCACCGTTTTGTTGAAAGCGTACTCTATCACTTCATCACTAATGTTGAATGAGAGCAATCCTTTCCTTACGCTTATGTTGGCATCCACGGTTGTTAAGAATGACCTTCCTAAAATAATGGGACAAGCAGGGTCCTCTGCCATATCAAAAACTAGAAAATTAGTAGGGACAAAGAACTTACCTACTTGCACTGGCACATCATCTACCATCCCTGTTGGAATCACCACTGTGTTGTTGGCCATGAAAATCTTTGCATCCACAGGCTCAAGGGGACCTATCTTTATCTTGTGCCATATGGTTAGTGGCATCATGCTAACGCTAGCGCCTAAATCACATAAAGTATTAAAGCGATATTGACCTAAGCCTATAGCGATAGAAAACTTACCTGGGTCCGCCCTCTTCTCCGGTAGATCCAACCTGTTGCACTCCTCTGCGATCTCAGCAATTGATCGCTTCTTACCTAGTATATCTTTAAGGAACCTCACATATGATGGCATCTCATGAAGTGCTTCAGTGAATGGAATTGAAACGTTGAGCCGTTAAAGCATCTTCACGAAGCGATGAAACTTCTTTTCCGCCGAGTCCTTAATAACCTTCTTTGGGAATGGCAACACCTTCTTCTTTACTGCGGCTGGAGTTGAGTCGACATCGAGTGTATGGGGGTCGATATCGACTGTAGGAGTTGACTTTCACAAATGATCATGCATAGGATAGAAGACGGAATCACACAAAAATCATACCTTTGATGCACAAACTTACATTGCTATCGTCGGGCTCACCCCGACCCTAGAAGTGGGTGAACTACTCGCACTTCATCATTGAACTCATCATCATTGAAAAGAAACTACTTTGATTAAACTTGCAAAAGAAAGAAAGTACACCGAACAAAGCCAAATCTCCGTTCTCGCTTCCCTCAAACTCACTCGGCTCTCTCTCTCTCTAACTCTCTGCGTGTATAACTACTGTAAAACTAAAACTGATTGCTTGCCTTGAATTTGATGATTTAACTCAGCCCTAATGGCCTCTAATTATAGATCTCAAACCTCGTTATCCAAGGATTCGAAAACCTATCTTTATTCCTAAGATAAAACTTAATAAAGTAAAAAACTAAAACTCCTTAGGTAAATAACACATTCACCATAAGGGATAATAAGTCTGGTGGTATATGATAGAAGATCTCGACTTAAGGATAGATGTGAAGCTTCGGATAGAATTCTATCAAAAACAGCGTTGGATCTGTCTGCAGCAGCAGTCGATATCGACTAGGGACCTCGATATCGACCTCATCTTTTCTCTATCTCGAGCAGTTCTACTCGACCTCGGATTAGCACTCGACTTCTATCTTTAAACTCGATTCAGGTCACTCGATATCGACCATGGGACCTCGATATTGACCTCTTCATGTCGACATGCTCTGTTCTTCCTCTAATCGATTTCTGGTACTCTGTTTCACTCGTGTCGAGTCTATAGGTCGATTTCGACTCTTCAGTAGACTTCGAGTTAATTATCTTAGTCTTGCTTTAAGTAAAAAAAATGTCGAAAAAGAAAAGAAAAATGCATGTTTATTTTTTGTGTTAGTTTTTAGCTTTATTCCCTAACTTAGATGTCCTATGATGATAAATAATGGTTGACGTGATGATATAAGTCCCATAGTATGATTGGAATGTTTAGCCTTATCCTATACTTTTGTTTTATGAGAAATATGGTTAGTTAGACATAATTGAGCATGTATGATCTAAATTCCTAGGCATGACTGAAGTCCAACAAAACTTTTACCTAGTAAGAATTTTGGCCTTGTAGGGAGGACATAAAAATCCATCTGCTTTCTTGAGTGAGTTTACTCTTCATATGCATATTATCTCTGAGTATTGCGATGGTTATCTATTTTCAATACCAATATATGTGTGTGTGTGTGTGATTGAGAATTAAATGATGGAGGCACCTTTTGAGCCAATTTTATCCTCTCTTCACCTACCCTACATTATCTCTATTTGAAGCCAGAACATTAGCCTGAGACCTTTATATATTATATAATCTCCACAAAATTATTTCCTAGCCGAATTGAGCTTGACCCCCATTTGGGAATTAAGACTTAGAGTTGGTTGGATTAATGATTTAGTGGAAAGAATGAGCTTATGTTTGGGTTAAAGTGAGAAGAATTTTGAGTTTCTGGAAGTATGGGTTGGTTTTTATTTTTTCATCTTGCTACATATTATGTAAAATGATTTTTGGCTCACATTATAAATGCACTATTTATTATTATTATTATTATTATTATTATTTTCATTCTAAAAAAACAGAAAAAAGAAAGAAAAAAAATCGAAAAAAGAAAAAAAAGAAGGTGAAGTTATAAGTATATGAATAAAGTGCACGAGCCAAATAGTTCTTATTTATTTTCCTTTATGCATGATTTGTATTATTGAGAGGTATCTAGAGTTTGGAAGAAGGGTTGTGTTCTTCATGAGATATGTTGATGAGTTTGGTTGATTCATATGATTGAGAGTTATGGTTTGGTTGATTTGTGTTGGAGATTTAGGAGTCTTGATTCCCGAATTTTATTAAGCACCACATATCCAATTAATTTCATGCCCTTTATTTCATACCAAGCTCCATTACAACCCCGCCGAATGGAGTCTTCTTTTAAGTCTTCCATTGAGTGAAAGACCTCCTGATGATTTTTGTTTGCATTAGCATTAATTGGCTGCGAATTTGGTGATATAAGTTTCAATATTTAAGAGTTTTTTCATTTGGATTTGAGTTAAGAGTTGTTCTTAAAGCCTAAACACATTAGAGCGAGTGAAACACTTTCCCCTGTGAGGTTGGATAGATAAGCATGCATGCTACTTGATCACTCATGCATGTACATGCTAGGACATTTGTCTACTTTATTCATGTTGCACTAAATTGATAAGGCTAGTGCGTAAAGAGTATGTCTGTGGGATGAAAGACCCATGTTCGGTTATTGCTTGAGGACAAGCAAGTCTAAGTATGGGGTATTTTGATGTGCATGTTTTTAGTCATATTTTTCCATATATTTTAGTTTTAATATAAGTCTTTTTCATTGTTTATGCATTGGGTTTAGTGTCTTTTGCATAACTTTTCATATTTCATGAGAAATAGATGTCTTCACTAGCTTTTATGTGATTTACAGGATTTTCGAAGCTGTTTTTGAAGAAACTTTCAAGAGAGAAAAGATGCGGAAAAGAATAAGGAGCGCATAGGAAAAAGAACGGAAGCAATCGGAGTTCAAACAAAGGAGATATAGGGGTTTGACTGAGATGTACCGACCCCACCTATGTCGGTATCGAGGCATGATCTGACAGAACGAGACAAATTAAGCAATAGTACCCATAACGACCCTAAGGGGGGTCGGTACCGAGAGGGCCCCGTGTCGGTACAGACTCCCAACGGACGTTTTTTATCTAGATTTAATTATTTTTACCCCTTTCCTTAGATAGACTTTAGATAAAATTGTTATATTTCTTATTTCCTAATTTAGTTTATGGGTTATTAAATACAATTAGGATTTTTAGGGTTTGTTTTAAGGGAGTTCCATTCTAGCCCTATTTTCCTGAATTCTAAGCACACGTTTTAGAGTTATTGTGAGCGGATTTGAGCGCTTTTTTAAGCAATTTCTTCAGCGAAAGTTGAGGAACGTTTTGTGAGGCTTTTGGGACGCATTGTTGATATTATTTCAGGTTTTATTCAATTTATAATTTCTGTTTTTATGTCTCTTTTAATGAATTTTGAGTTATTCACCATGAATATGCGTGAGTAGTCGCCTTTTCTAGGGTTGGGGTGATCCCAACGATAGTTATGTTTGCGAATTTGCTATGAATTGATGAATTGATGGGTTTTATCTATTGTCATGTGCTAAGTACTGAATGAAAATTAGGGAAATTCCTTTTCGCAATTGTATTGAAAATTGAACTTTAGAATTGGATAGTAATTAGGTTGTTGAAACGCAAGTTTTAAATAACCTAATTAAGATTGTTAGTAAAGTTTATCGATTTATGCAAATAAGTTAATAGCTTTACTAGGGTTGATGCAAATTGACCTTTTTAATAGATAAAAACATGATTTTCATATGATTCATTGCTATGAACGCTTAATTATCGTTGTGGTATCTCTATGCCCTAGATCTTTCATATTATTGATATTTTCCCTAAAAATTCAGCAACTTAAAAAACTCCAAAACTCTATACTTTTCATCCTTTCTTGCTATTTCTTGCTCTTTGGTAACTAGAATTGAGTCACAGACTTTCTCCCTGTGGACGAACTTGACCCTATTATACTATAGCTGGGTTTCGATCTTATAAATTTATTTAATTGAAAATAAACCCTTCATCAGTCTTCTATTGGGTTTTCAAGTATATATATGTTCTATGTTTCCATGACTAAGTTCATGGGCAGATAGCTAGCTAATTCTTCTATCTTTCCTTTATGGTTTAATTTTTATTTTTGTCTATGAATTCTTAAATTGTAGCATTTTCGTGTATTTTTATATTCGATGATTGTCTTTCTTCTATTGGCTCCCATCGAACGACTAGAAGAAATAGTCATATCTCAATATTATCTTATGACATAAGTGTCTTGTCTATTTTATTTTATTTTTCTTTGTTACTCTAGTTGGGCGAGCTACTCTCGTGATCAAATTGATTGGCAATGTCTCTTTAATTAGTACTTTAATATTTCAATTTTCATATACTACCGTGTTAATTAATGTTAGTTTGGAGTATCATAGGTGGGAATAAGGTTAGTGAAGAAAGAACATTATTACATACTCCAAACTGTTGAAATGTTGAAAAGGATACAACCGTTAAAAGGCTATAAGCCTCTTTGATTGGTAGGCGAGCGGGCCCCCTACTTAAGATTCCATTCATTCATAAGGGTTCTTTATTTCTCATCAAACCCAAACAAATAGATCCCAAGGGCTAGCACGACACGAAAGGGTTAGAAATCCTTTATTTTTTCAACCGCAAAAGCCCAACCGCTCGTCTGCGCATACTCGGCCCCTTTCCTATTTTTGCCGCCGTTTGAAGTTCACCCACAGCAGTAAAAAGGGTTGGACTCTTGACTAGAAAAAACAATGCAGCATGCGAATCGATGTCGGTGCGGTACGATACCTCAAAAAGTGAATAAAAGAGTCCTCGATCAAGTTTTGAATGACTTTCTAGTCAGTCAAGCTTGAAAGTCGTTGCCCTTACTAAAATAGCAAATCATTAAGCTTTGGCTTAGCAGTGCCCCAGTGGGTTAGATTTTGTTTAGCCCCAAAATTTTTTCTTTGAGCAGCATCCCTATCTCGATTCCGTTCTGCGCACGCGAGAATTCACGTGTCCCCTTGTCTGTTAATTAAAACTTGTTGTTTATTGTTAATGCACGCTTTTTTATAATGATAAAAACTATATGAAATATTAACATTTTTTTAAATTTGTTTTTATAAATTTATAATTAATAGTAACAAGTATGAAATTATTTAAAAAATATGTTAAAAAAGTTAATATTTTATATAGTTTTTAACACCTCAAAAAATATGCGTGAATAGTAAAACGTCAAGTTTTAATTAAGGGAGGGAGTATTTTGTCAGTGCTAATGTCAATTGAAATGAGTTGTGCGACCTTTTATCTTTAGTATATTGACTCATTTTTTTTTTTTTTTTTTTTTGATAAGGAAATAGTATATTGACTCATGATAACATGATCGAACCCCTCAACCTCCTTTTTATTTTGTATTTTCTACTCCGTAGTCCCATCTCCTTTTTTTTTTCAAATACCATCAAATATATTATTAAATATCATTTTTTTACTTTGCCAAATGGATAAAGAGAGTATTGGTTTGATTAGGTCGACTATTATTCAATATCACTAGTTTTAATTTACCCGTCCGTTGTGCGGTTTCTTAATAAACAAAAATTATGTTTACTTTATATTTTCTTTTTAAAATTTAAAGGTTATATTAGTTTGATTGAAATTTTTGGATTCTTTAATACACCATAGTATAAAAAAGTAACTATACAACATAACTTAAGATATTATATTCTATCGATAATAGCTTTTGTAAAAATATTCACTTGAATTTATTTGTTTTTAATAAAATTGGTTGGAATAGTAACAATTTTTTATGGATATATGTTGTACGTAGTTTATATATTATGATTTTGATTGTATTTTGCAACTTATTTGAATAAAAATAATTATTTTTGAATAAAAACAATTTATTATGGTTGGCGGTGGATTTATCAAGTTGAAAGATTTTGGTTTATTGTTAATTATTTTAGCTTGATCAATTAATTATTTGATCGAATTAAGATAAAAGGTTATATATATTGAATATATTATTTGATCTTAAAAAGATAAGTTTTTTACATAACTATATTGACTTATTGATTGATGTGACCCAAAAATATAATACCACTTTAATCCAGAAAATGACACGTAAGCAAAAAAAAATCCCGTTTTAATCCAGAAAATTCCGTGGACGCGAGATCGCATCAGAGCCCGTTTCAGACCTCTGCTTTAGTATTTTATATAGATAGATTTTTTACCTTAGCCAAAAGGATAAATAAACAAATAATGAGACAAAAAGAGAGTATTGGTTTGATTTGGTCGACTATTGGCATAAGTGCTTGCGTGAATATTCTAATATAATATTCTTAAATTATACTCCATCCGTCTCGAAATTTAGGTCGTTTTAGCCTTTAATTCTTGTATCAAAATTAAGGTCGTTTTAGGTTTTCTATGTAGGGGATAAAAATGATTTATATCGATTTGTGTGTTGTTGACTTTTTTAAAGATTTTGATTAGTTAAAAAATATAATGGGTGTTAAAAAATACTAAAATTTATGAAAAAGTTAGTGGAATGATGGTGTTGATTGAGAGGTGAGTGTTTTCATTAAAATTTGCGCAAAATCCTAAAACGACTTAAATTTTGAGACGGAGGGAGTATAAATTATCTGCAAAATCAATTAAAAATAGGGGTGGGCGCGGGACGGGACGGGATGGGGTTATCTCGCGTCCCGTCCCACGTAATTTTTGCGGGACGAGATTCATTTCATTTTTTTCAATCCCATGCGGGCCTTGTTCCACACAGACGGGTCACGTCCATCAAATAAAAAAAACACTATAAAAAATCTAAAATTCTTATATATGTGTGGTTTTCAAATGCGTAATATATATATATATATATATATATATATTTATAATATTTTTTATATTTTACGATTTCTCTTACCCCCGGGTAATTACCCATGCCCAAAAGTAGAAAAAGGTAAAAGTAATTATTGAGAAAGAAATGTCATAATTACCGGGTAGGGACACTTGCAAAGGTGAGCCGACTTGGGTTGAAAAGCCGGAAACGGCTCAGCCGATTAAAGATAGAATGATATGGGCCTTGACAAAATGGGCTTGTTTTTATAGAACTAAAGCCCATTGGGAACAAAACCAAATTCAATAAATTGAACTGGCCCAAACTAACAACCCATTTCGATCGAACACATAAATCCGTTTTGGAAGTAAGTTTTTTAGGGAAACGTAACTCAGTGAATGAAAAACCAAAGTACTGAATAAAAGTAGGGATAATCAATGAAGTCTTCTTATTTATTACAGTTGAGTGCCTAGAGATTCACACTTTTATTAACATCCATCAGACATCCAACAGTCAGAACCCATCAAACATCCAACGGTGAACACCGAAAGGGTACGATCGCCTCTCCATAAGCTAAATGCAGGTACGGTTCCCGTCCAATCTTGACCGAATTATTGTTATTAATGGAAGTCAAATGTTTTCAAGTTGAAGGTTTGTATCCCGGACATACCTAATATGCGTTTGTTGAAGGTAGTTGGACATGAGAGGATTTATCCAATATAGCTCGGATGAGTGGAGCGAGGATTACCCAGAGGTTGAAATATATGAGTCTGACAAGGGAGGCTACCTTAGCGAAGGCGCATATATGGCGGACTGTGCTGATGAGGGTCACCAACATCTGAGTGAATGTCGACTCACTCGGGAGTGAAGAAGTTTGCCACGAAACAAGAGATCCTAAAGCAAACTACCAGGATATTAGTGCAGAAGGACGCCTTGAAGAAGGGAGAGGCGGAAAGATGCCAGCTGATGGACGATAACAAGAAGCTGAAGGAGGACAACAAGTAACTAAAGGAGAGGGTGTCATGCCAATTCGAGACGGCCCGCCAGTTGGACGAGTCAAGGACCGAAGTCGAAAGGCTAAAGGCTATGGCCGCCTTAATGCTTGCGGGTACCACTGTTTACCAAGCACCCCCCAAGGGTAATTATTAAATGATGCAGCTCGTTGTTGTAATATCGAAACCTTTGTTGTATATGTGGTCTGGAGGTTGTTTACAAGCCATACGAAGTTTTTGAACAATGTTGGTGTTAATTTGCAAACCAAATTGCATATTTTGTAATGATATGACTATGTTAAATGATATGTTTTATGAAATCAATCACAAGCTAGCGAGTTAATATGAAATCACCAACATGAATGTTGTTTATAAGCACAAAACAATTGGACCACTGTGTCACGACCTTATCAACCAATGTCTTTGATGCAAAGGTTAACAGTGTGTTCCAAAATCTACATTCAAAAGAAAGCAGAAATTATTGGAGTTATGGACCTTTGGTTTGACAATTGGACTGCACAACCACGACTGCTATAATATAACTACACCCACTGACTGCACATGTTAGTAGTGTGACAAACCGCGACTGCGCCACTGCTGCAGCGGCCATCCAAGAGCTAGCACTGCCCTTACTGGGAGTTTTCCCGCAAAATCATTAACAAAAAACAACGTTGTTATCCAAAAGAAATTGTATATACACAAATGCTCATATAATCATGGCGGTTTTCGTAACACTGACGTTACCTTCAATTTGTGTACATGGGGATTCAAGTAATAGATGTAATATCGGATAGGTATGAACCATAGTTTATGTGGTTTGGAGGTTGTGTGTAGGGCAGACCCATTTTTTTTAAATCATGGCGGTAATTCTAATGTGATGACTAGATACACAAGCAAAATGTGCATGAAATCAATTACCACATAACAACTAAGTATGAAATCACCAACATGGATGCAAATTATCAAAAGACAACAATTGTAGAAAGTAATGGATGTCCCTAACTTTTCAACCAATGACTCTGATGCAAAGGTTAAAAGTGTGTTCCAACAATGGTGACTCAAAAGAAAGCAGATATCATTGGAGTTATGGGTCGTTGGTTAGACAATTGGGCTGCACAATTGCGACCGCTGCAATACAACCGCACCCGCTGACTGCACGTGTTTGTAGTTCATATAACCGAATACAAGCCGTTTGTGCTGCAATAAACCGCGCCTGCACCACCGCCGTAGTGGCCATTCAAGAGCGTGCACTGCCCTTAGTGGGAGTTTTTCCGCAAAATCAATAACCACAAATAACGTCGTTGTCCAAAAGAAATTGTATATACATAAATGTTCAAATAATCCCGTCAAATGTTGTGTATATCTAGATTATCCCAATATTAAACACAACTAAATGTGGTAAGTAATGGATCATGTTTATTAGGTGGAGAAAGTGTGAGATTTTATTACTTAGCCATGCCATGAAAATATAAACATCTTATGTATTTGTTGATATTTTTTGTAGAACGTACATTTGCAATTTCAGTGCGATTGTATTTGTATCATCCGTTCATACAAGAACAAGACCGCGACAGATGTGTATTTATGAAATAAAACCAAATCCTCATAGGGTCAGTAGTTATCAAGCAATACCGCGACAGATACGTAACATCCAGCGCCCATTGATTGTCTCATCCTCCGGTGATTGCAAAATAGCGACCACGGCAAGTATAATGCCATCATGAAGTGATGGTTGTTTGGATTGTCATGCAACGTCTGCTTAATCAATCAGCAGGCATTCGATTGCTGGACATGAGCGATTTGCGTACTTGACAACATGCGAAAGGATAGGAAATGTTAGTTTACATCGATTAGATGGGAAACACAATCAGCATGACATAATAGATTCCCAAGTGTGGACTACTATAAACTGAAGAAAGTTTCCATCTGGTTAATTAATTTAATAAATCAACAATCAAGGGCAAGATAAATCATTCCGATGACATAATAATCAAAGGGCACATTCCAAACAGAGTAATTAGTACGAAATTGATTTCATTAATATTGATAGTTAAGGCGATTACAATCGACAACGAAAATTTGTGAGTTTATATCTCATATTGGACAACGTAAATATAAAATTGACACAATTATAATCGTCTATCTCGATGATTAGGCTAGAGGGTGGTGTCGGTGGCTCCCCACGCCTTTTCTTGTTGGCACCATTGCACGACGGTGGTGGTGTGTCATCGAGGGGGAGCTTCCCCTGAATACCCCCACCCTTCCCGGAGGTAGTCTTGGCGACTTCCGGCTGTCCGGGTCCGAACTCCTGGTCGAACATCACCAACATTTCTGTCTAGGGGTTCCCTCAAGCCAGTATTTCCTCCAGCTAGGGGCCTAGCCCAGTCTTGATGGTGGCTCGTATGGTGTGGAAGACCTCCATCTCCAGTTTATAAAACTTTTTCTATAGGTTGGCATTGTAAGCGCTCATTCCTGCAGGGTTTCTTAATCTGGGATCCCTGGGGAAGGAGATATAGGCGTAGTGACATTGGCGGTTGGGGTTTGTGGGCTCTTTCTCATTGTGGTTTGAGTGGAGGGAGGGGAGGAGTTATTTCCTAATGTCTGGAGGGAGGAGTATAATTCATGGATACAATAGGAGGATTATATAACATGAAGATCGAGCGGGCGAACGTGGACAATAGGGTGAGATATGGGCCGCCCAAGCAATGCCACTAAATTGTACTCAAGTAATCCCTTCGACGTTAGCCCAATAGAAGCCAACAAGCAGGCCTTGCGTGCTCCCTTTTCTCAAGGCCCATCTCAGGGAAGACATACGCCGACCTACAATGAACTATATCTATAGTCGCTTATACATTTGATGAAGCTTCATTGGGTGAACGAGCGCTCAAAGGAGAGTCGTGTGTTTGTAATTATATCGACTGAGTGGTTGTTATTAACATTGGAAACATAACAATCGATACCGCGACCAGAACGAATAAGCGCCCGTTGTTAAGGGATCTCGAGTACGCAATCGGGTCCAGGTATAGAAACATAACCGTTGGCTATACGAATGGCAGACGGATAGACCTTTCAGTCGTTGCATTGAAATAAACTGGATGGTTGAGATTAGATGTGACTACATAGTATTGTTTCTAAGAGGTAAAAACTAAAAAGTTTATGATTACAAGTTACAAATTACAAATTCGTACACTTCACATCGACCATAGATGGAAAAAGTTGAGATAAGTTACATAATGTAAGGTTATTGTCTAGGTTGTTGAGACGATATATAAGTGTATTGTGTAAAGCTAGCATTATATTACAAGGATCTCATGGGTAATAACTAATTATAATGCAACGTACGTATATACAGGAATGAGGGTATAAATTACATTGTTGAGTTTACAAATTGAGTTGTATTCCCTGTACAAGATAACTACTACATGGATACTAAGATGTTATAAATGTCTTGTGCGTCATTAACCAAATAAAAAATTAACTAATGTGATGAACAATTTTGACAAAATCCACAATTGATCACAAAATTCCACTGACCCAGGCCTCGATCCACAAATTGGTTAAACGAATTGGATTTAAGTGATGAGCTTGTGTTTTAGTGAAATGTCACTGCGAAAATAAGGAAGGGACACAGAATTACGAAAACAACTTATGTGTAGAGGTTATCCAACATTAAACAAACGTCATGACAACATTGATATATATATATATATATATATGATCAGCTATAATATTTGCATAAACGGAAACATATTATCTTTGTTGTGCAAAAACCCAACATAGCAATGTCATATTACGATCATACGAATCGATTATACAACCCAATCACTTCACTAGCTACGTTACCAAATCTATCCAAGACCCAACCATGTCAAGGGACAACCGGCTTCCCGAAAATGACCACCGCTACACTTCAATGAAGAACCCCATGCCTCACCCGGGTGTGAAGCGATCACCGATTTTGTCAGCATCATGAGTTTGGGGTTTAGGGTGCCTATTCGAGCAGAGATGAAAAGTTGCGGGGTTTTGCTAAAAGTCGGGGTTTCTAAAATCTTTGATACGAGTGCCCTCAATACTCGAGTTAATCCAAATAAAATGCAAACATTGTGGTCGGGGGCACGAAATTGACCATTATCGGTTAGAATTGAAGGGCATGTTGTGCACTTAGAAGGACCACATCGAAAGATGTGGGTCGAATGAGGGAATTCACATTAAATACTGGTCGGGTAGTGTAATTTCTGCCAAATTTGGAGAACTTGCATATTTAGGTTCAAAACAAACAAGGGTCATCACACAGCGGCAGCAGGCATGCGTTCCCGTGCCCGTCGGTAATTCCTACATTACTGATGGGCCCGAAGAGGGATTCATGCTCACTGGGCTGGAGGTGTTAGCAGCCATGACGTACCCGCCCCTGCTGCTCATGGAAGACGTCCATTAGGCACATGGTGGGGAATCGGATATGTGTTGGTTGTCGTTGGATGGGATTGTTGTGGGTGACTAAGATTACCTGTTCAATATATCGACATCCTATCCATAAAAAGTGTTATAAATATAAAGTTAAGAGTTGTTAAAATGAATTGGATTTAAGTGATGAGCTTGTGTTTCAGTGAAATGTCATTGTGAAAATAAGGAAGGGACATGGAATTACTAAAACAACTCATGTGTAGAGGTTATCCGACATTGGTTATGTTTACTGTCCCGATTGTACAAATTAAATAAACGTCATGACAACATTGATATATGTGTGTGTGTGTGATTAGCCATAATATTTGCGTAAACGAAAACATATTATCTTCGTTTTGCAAAAACCTAACCTAGCAATGTCATGCTACGATCTTACGAATCAATTATACGACCCGATCGCTTCACTAAATACGTTATCGAATCAATCCAAGAACCGATCGTGTCAAGGAACAACCAGATTCCCGAAAACGACCACCGCTACACTTCAATGAAGAACCCCATGCCTCACCCGAGTGTGAAGTGATCACCGGTTTCGTCATCATTATGAGTTTGGGGGGTGTAGGGTTTAGGGTGCCTATTCGAGTTGAAATGAAAAGTTGCGGGGGTTTGCTGAAAGTCGGGGTCTGTAAAATCTTTGATACAAGTCTCCTCAAAACACAAGGTAATCCCAAGAAAATGCACAAATTGTGATCAGGGGCACGGAATTGATCATTATCAGTTAGGATTGAAGGGCATGTTGTGCACTTGGAAGGATAACATCGAAAGTTGTGGGTCCGATGAGAGAATTCACATTAATTACCGATTGGGTAGTGCAATTTCTACCAAATTTGGGGAACTTGTGTATTTACGTTCGAAACATACTGACTGGCTGAAATTGAGATGACTCTCCATAAAGTATTTGCTTCTCTTCGGCATGTAGTGGATACACAGTCTACCATCCAAAGTGCACAAGATCCTCTATCTGCCAAATTTCAAAGGCATATGACTGAGTTGGAACATCGTGTAAAGGGGCTTGTGGATGAGGTGGACAAAGTTGGTGGGCAAACGGGGTTAGTCGTGTTGTATGGCCAAAGTTGGAATGCATACCCTTGTCGGTTCCCATATTATGATGTTGTCACTCCGCGGGAAAGGGTTTTCATTGCCACTAGAGGCTTTGCTCGGGAACTGCCCCGTCCAAGAGGAGAGCCAGTCATGGTACGTAGTAGAATAAGATGGTCTTCAACCAAATTTGAGTCTTTGTATATTGTAATGTGACCTTTATGGCTAGCTACATTATTCACGATGATATAAGATATATGCTTGCCCTTATAATATTGACTGACTACTTACCGAGAACTAAAATTTATTTAACTAAATATGTAGTTACTAGTACAACACACAATATCATTGAACTTCGTTAACTCTAAAATATCTCAGTCTACTCATCCACTACTATCTCTAGCCATTTTAAAGACACTCCAGTTAGTAGAGCCATTCTAATCCCAATATCTTTCAGTTATGCTTTTCCATTTTCTGTGGCAGCCGAACGTTGGGGACGGTGGATATGGTAAATCAATAGCGAGGTATGTTCATCCACCGTCACTAATCCCCTGGGATAAGACACATCATCACTGCCGTGAGTGCGGCCTCGATGACATGGCGAGGGTGGCAAAGTGTTTGCTGACCATGTCTAAAAATGCTATTGCAGCAAGTTCACTCACGATGGATGGTCCCCTGGGTGACATAAAACCCACTATGACTACAGCAACTACGACGTGGACCACACAACGAGTACGAAAAAAACTTAGGATCCTTCCCACCAAAAAAATGCGCGATTGCGGAAATTCAGTGAAGAGGCCGCGAGATATAACAATGAAGGTGGCCGTGTGACAAGTGGCGACCCTCCATTGATTTGCCTGTTCGGCTCCCCGAGAAAACCCATCATATACACCTCCCCCTTCCTATACAAGACTACCCAAATCCTTGTTTCAAATCCCTTTAATACTCTAACCTAGCTAGCTACGTCATAGCATTTATTGAGGCGGGTGAATCAAATTTACCTCGCCCTTATCGAAAAGCAGATTGACATTGATCTGATCAATCATTTACGAGGATGTCGGGACCGGTGTGTCATGTTCTTCCCGTAGTCGATTGGAGATCCAGGAATAGTTATCCCAAAGGTAAATTTGTAAACTAGTCTGACCTCTGTTCCTCGTTCGTGAAGGATGTTCGTGGTTTCATTGTATTGGTTTCAACATCAAATTCGGATATCCACTCGTGCCATGATACCTCAAACTCCTACGTCGTTAGTGAATCATACAACACCTTGTGCAACCCTCGGGAAATTTCCTTCCATTTCCCTTCGGTTTTCTCGAAGCTCTTGTTCGCATTTCAAATCACATGCTTGATGCACCACTTGTGTTTGGCGTTGGGGAACACTTGAGCGATTGCGTTCTCTGCATTAGGATTCTAAAAAGAGGAAAATGTAATTTGTACAGGCTCCACATTGGGACAAAAAATGTGTTCAAAGACACGAGATTCCATATTACTTACTCATGGCTTTGCATTGATCCGTCAAGATCCTCGTGGGCGCTCTGTTTTTCATACACCGTAGCCGTTTCTTAAACAACCATACGAAGTTGGCTGTCACTTCGTCACCGAGCAATGTACACCCAAGTAGGATCGATTGGCTATGATTGTTCACTCCCATGAAAGGTGTGAATGACATTCTATATCGGGTTTTGACATATGTTGTGTCAAGCGACACTATGTACCCAAAGTCCTCACATGCCCCCCACCCCCCCCCCCGCTCCGCCCGTCAGCCCAAAAAACATTCTTCAACACTTCATTGTCATACGTGTCATATATGTAAAAGAAGTTAGAGCCACTTGCCACCATCGTCTGGAAATACTTCCTCATCGCTTCGAACCCACCTTCTTGTAGGAGTGACCTTCTATCCTTACAAATTACGTTCTGACAATCTCACTCCTCGAACGGGAACCTTTTGTGTCCATCATACCATACTATGAATGTTTAATAGTTCTTCACAACCGGTACCCCATCTTTATCATTGTGTAGGAGTATGCTCTTGTTTCCCACAGTTATGTATCTGTAGTTAGGCATGAACATTGAGTTGTCAGGGTTGCACTCGTGAGTATGTTCCAGTTTCACTGTCGATATCCGCCATATTTTCCATCTTCGCACACATTTGCATTTATCTTAAATTTGCAGCCTTCTCGGATCTACTTATCGGCCTTCCCGGGTGCTTCAACATGGACTGAAATGTGCCCTCTTTAGAGCAAACCATCATGATTCGTCCCCTAGGGTTGTAATCCTTTACACATCTAATCGGATCGATTGACATATGAGGTTCTGGATCCTCCAAGCTCCTAACCCTGACTTGGAAGCCATTTACCTATGCATAGTCGGGGCAAAACTTCATAAACACTGTTGAATCTTCAAAATCCATTCCTATTTTGGGGTCGGTTACATGTTGTTGATAAACATCACCCTCTACATCCCCCTCTACAGCTTTTGCATTCAAGTTATCCCCGCCTTCTCCGTCATCTGTACCCATGACATTGTTTCCCATTTCTTCCATCTCCTCAAGAAACTCGGAAAAAACTACATCCGCATCGTCGTTTTCCTTCAACTCTTCCTCCTCACCCAAGTACAAGATGTTTAAGTCAAACCCTCCCATGAATTCCATCCGAATAATAAATCAACACACACTACACATATTTGCATGAACACACCACCACGACCCCGGCTAGTCCCGACTCAGATCGCCACACCTAGCCTAAAGCATTACCAAGAACATTCGTAGCATCAACACGAAAAGTTAACCTTGGAGCCTAAGGAGATGGCAATGGAAAAAATCCTTGCTAGCCAAGGATTTGGTCATTTCCTTTCAAGGAACAAAACCTTGCTAGCCAAGGATGCCGACGTAGCAAGCAACCACCGAGCTAGGAAGGAGCACGATAGGCAGCGGTGAGCACCAAGAGTTGCACGAAGGGTGAATAAGAACCCAACCAGAGGGGATTTTCGGTACTCCCAACATGACAGAGATGAAGAACTCAAGCTCCGATGGTGGAGAGCAGGGTGGTGCAATTGAGTTTTTAGCCCTCGAGGGGTTTGGTGGCATAAAGGTGGTGGTTTGCTGTTGAAAAGGGTCTTCCCTTGGGCTTTCCTGACAAGGCGGTGACGAAGATTTCAAGCTCCGATGGTGATGAGCAGGGTAGTGCAATGGAGTTTTTAGCCCTCAAGGGGGTTTTCCCGCTAAGACTAACTTAAGGTGTTAAAAAATGCACGTCACTTTTTGATAATTTACTCTATTGGTTAATTGTGTATTTTATATATACCCATCTCTAAATAAATATCATTAAATTAAAAAGAAAAAAGAAAAACTTTAATATAACCAATAGAAATGTCCCATATTTTATTGAAAAATGTTAAAAATTTTTGCACATTGGTGATGTGCTTATATTTGAGCACTTTGTATGCAAATATGTACATTTTGAACACTCAAAAGTAGCCATTGGAGTACAATTTGTATCAAAATATGCATACTTAAACATTTGCACCATACCATTAGAGTTAGTGTAATGGCCGAGAGGTTTTTAGCTTTCTAGAAAAAAAGAAGTGAGAAGTTCTCAGTTTTTTTTAAATCCTTGATCACCAAGGATGTTTTTTATTGATAAAGTAAGAATTTGAGATAAGATAGGCCTGAATCTCGATAGTTGACAAGTCGGTAGCACGTAGTCTACAAAACAAGCAGCACCTAGTCTACAACAAGACGAAACTAAGCAGGCCTAAAACTAGCAAGTTGTGGATGTAGACTAAGAACAAAGCCAAACACCACCATGAAATAGGACCGTTGACCAGCGATACATTAACAATCTCCTGTGGGGTAGGCGTGGCCACGGGTCAAACCCTTCGGGTCAAGGGTCAGGGTTGGTCGACCCGAACCGTAACCTAAAGAGGTCACTCGTTGACGGGTTTGGGTCGGCCCGTTGACCCGCTGACCCGATGGATTACCTTATTATTTTTTATTATTTTTTAAATAAAATTTTGACAATTTACTAAAAAAATAATATGGGAAGATTTTATCTTTATACCACTTTCTATCATCCCCTTCTTTTTAATAAGAAGTGGAAGAAAAATGTGGAAAGATTTTATATCTCGATACCACTTCCTTCATCCAATACATATTCAACGTGGGACGTAAAAGAGAAAAATAGGAGAATATATTTTTCTCAAACTTTATGTCCAATGTTGGAAATAAAATTGACGTGAAGTGAGAGTCATGGGATACAATATATATATATATCCATGTCTTCTGATTCTAACTCTCAATTTTCAATGTGATAGAAATCTCTTGTCCCACATTGGAAATGAGGGAATTGAAGGAAGACTTGCAAAACTATAAAAAGAGAAGAATGAGAGTCCATTTGTCCTATATTGCATATTGTATATTAGTTAATATATTATTATGAATTATTCTAAGAATAGTATATATAATAATCATAAATTTATTATTTTTAAATAATTTTTTCTAAAAAAAATTAGAAAGTGGGTTGACCCGGCGCGACCCTTACCCAAATCCACCTACCTGGCTTACTCGTCCACCTGTCAACCTAGACTTGGCGGGTCACCAACCCCGTGGGTTGACGACTCGTGGCAACCAGCGGGTCCGGGTTAACCCACGACCCGTGGCCATGCCTACTATGGGCAGTGAAGCTAGTGAAGACAAACCTTCATGGAAGCTTCGTCCCGAACATGGAGTCCCGAATTCAAGCCGTCGATGACCTGGAGCTTGCCTCGCTCGCCGGCGACTTGGAGCTTGCCTCACTGGAGTTCTCTCTCTCCTTCTGGATTCCTTTCTCCCGTTCTGTCACATGCCACACCCCTCGAGGTCGAGCAGCGATGGCGGACAGGCTCGGCGAGGATGACCTGATCGGAGAGCTCACAACCGCCTTCTCCTTCATCTCCGGCAAGCGCAAATCGTCGAGCATCCAAGCACGGACAAGGACAGGGACGATCATTGAATCACGATCAAATCGCCTACCTTACTCCATCGATTGAGCATCCGAGCATCTCGCGTGCAGTTCGATTGAGGACGAAGGCGTCGAATCACGATCGACGATTGTTGACGACATTGCAGGTAACTCTAAGAGAAACTTCAAGCTTACTACTATTTCAATTTTTCTCTTTTAGGTAGAAATCAGAGCGTTTTTTTTTTTGGAAATTTCAGACGTTGAATAACGATCGACGATTGTTGACTGCTGCTGCTTTGGTTGAATTTCTATGAAATTGGTGGTTGCTTCTATTGTAGATTTGAGAGTTTGTTTGCCTCTTTGGATCAGAGTGTTGTAGATTCATATGCTACTGCATTTGCAGCTAGATCTGTCCGAATTTGAGAGTTCGTTTGCCTATTTGGAATTGACCGTGAGCGATGTTAAAAAGCTGATGAAAGCTTTGCAGTTGGAAACAATTAAGACGAAGTTAAGAGAGATTTAGAAAAGTTGGGTCTCGTACCACGAGTTTGTTGAGATATGCAAGGAAGGTTGTTATGGGGATAAGGAGAGAGGGGCCGCCATGGCCAAATTATTGGACGACTCTGGTGCCGTCGTCGTCCTTAGTAGCGCCATTTGCTTGCGCCCTGATCAGGTTGGTTTCTTGTCCGCCTTTCCTATTTCAATTTCAAACCCTAAATTTCAGTCTACATTTGACAAGTAATTTCATTTTGGCTTGGTTGCTGTCATTGAATTTTTTGAGATACCGAATCTACCGAAAATCGATGGGTGTATTATGTGTATTTTTTGTTGTCTTGGCAATCTTGTTGCAACAAAAAATATCGATCTAGTCGCCTACCAGGTGCTCGATGAAATGCCAGAGTTCATGGAGAAAGGAATTGAGTTGTTTATTTAGGTGGGACCTTATTTATGCTCACTGCACTCTCAGAACAGAAATTAATGAATTCTGTTGTTTCTAGTCTACCGGAGTATTTACTTCTTACTCATTGAAGACGAGTAGATGACATAAGCTTGGAAATTAATGAATTTTGTTGGTTAAATAGAAATGAATTTTCTAGATGTATGTGAAGTGATAATGCACAGTGCCTTATTCACAAGTTTCAGGTTTTAGCAATAGAATCAGTGGTTAGTTCCACTTGTGATCAAATCCATTTACTGTATGTAGAAGCTTCAAATTGAATTCTTGCTTTCTCTTTCTATTTTTTTTGGAACATTACTGTTCATTGAGTGTGAAAAAATCTCTAAGGTTGTTAGTCTATTCTGTTTGTTTTGGAACATTACTTTCTTGGTTTCTCTTTCTATCAGTAATGTTCACATCATAATATAAATATTATAATATAATATAATATAATATTATAATGTTCACAATAAAAAACTCTAAGGTTGTTTAAGCAAATATAATATAGATATTATACTTTCACAACATAAATTATATTTGCACAATAGAATATTATATGTGCACAACATCAAGTTATATTTGCACAACAGAAGTGCTGACACGATGAGTGCTGATAAAAAAGTGTTGACACGAAAAAAAAATGTTGACGCCTAATAGAAAGTGCTGACACAAGAAAAAAAATGTTGACAAACAACATAATGTTATATGTACACAACTTTAAGTTATATTTGCACAACAAAATGTTATATGAGCACAACATACAGTTATATTTGTACAACAAAAAGTGTTGAAACGAAGAAAAAAAGTGGAAAAAAATATTACATTTGCACAACATAAAGTTATATTTGCACAACAAAATGTTATCTGAGCACAACATACCGTTATAGTTGCACAACGAAAAGTGATAAAACGGAAAAAAAAGAGGAAAAAAACGAGACATGGTTTATATTTGCACAACATACTGTTATATTTGCACAAGCACAACATAATGTTATTTTTGCACGACAAAATGTATTGACACGAAAAAAAACTATATTTGGGTTATATTTGCACAACATGCGATTATATTTGCACAAACACAACATAATGTTATATTTGCACGACAAAATGTAAAAAAAAAAAGAAAAAAACCTAGACTTGGGTTATATTTGCACAACATACGGTTATATTTGCACAAGCACAACATACTCTTATATTTGCACGACAGAATGTAAAAAAACAAAAAAAACTAGACTTTGGTTATATTTGCACAACATACGGTTGTATTTGCACAAGCACAACATACTCCTATATTTGCAGGACATAATGTTAAAAAAATAGATTTGGGTTATATTTGCACAACATACGGTTATATTTGCACAAATACAACATACTCTTATATTTGCAAGACAAAAAAAAAAGACTTGGGGAGGGGATGGACAATTCACTAATTTGTCCAAAAGTGTAGATAATTCACTAATTAAGCCATGTATTTTGGACATTTTGCTAACTCCCCCTAAATAAAGCCTTTTTCCATAAAAGATAAACTATAACCCAAAAACCCACTTTTCATTACATTCTTCCAACAGTGGTTGCATATATTCTAAAATCACTTTTTTTTATTTCATTATTTTGGTTCATAAGGGGAAGGGGAATTTGAATTACACGATGTTAAATCTCTTTCGATTTAGAACAGAATGCAAGTCTAGCACCACTTTAAATTACGCTAATTTGTCATTCTCAACCAATTGAAATATTTGTAACACCATCCCGTTGGATGATCATAATTGAACTTTATTTTTTCAAATCTGACTTACTACTTGCCTACTTGAAAAAAAAAATGGAAATTTCGTCAGGTACCCTCGAGGTATACCATTTTTCACCGGGTGTACAAAAGATTTACAATTTTCGTCCAATACCCTTGAGTTTTCTCCTAATTTCGCTTAGTGCCCTTTCTTACTTAACCTTAACATCAACTCTCAATCTCTGTTATTTTTTTTAAATTAAAAAAAGAAACAAAAATCAGAATGAAAAGGAGAAAGTGAACCCGACTCTCTCAGGCGACATAGACTCACAGAGGTGGATGAGGCAACATCGGAGGGAGTAGCAGGCCGCACCAAGGTGTCGGGTGTTGGTGGAGATGGATTTTTCGAAGGAGCTTAAGAAAATGATCAACATTGAGTTCTCGGATGCGCCAGATCACTTATGCTATATTGACTACGAGAATCTCCCTCCTCGATGCAACAAATGCTATTCGTTTGGGCATGAGACGAACAGATGCCCTGTGAACAAGAACACGAACAGTGCTAAGGGTAAAGAGGCTGCTTCTGATGGCTCCCTAAGCATGCAGAGGACTTCATCTTCTTCTCCAAACTCCAACCACCCAAACACTCCTCCTCCTGCTGGCTCCTCTCGTCTTGGAGTTGGACAGTCCTCAAACTCTCGAGCCCTACCTGAGCCCACCAATCCTCCTCACCTTGATCAGCAACCCTCCTTTGCTCAATCCTCCCCCTCCCCTCTTACCCACTCGCCTACCTCTCAGAGCGGTTCTCAAACCATTGCCACCTTGAACCTCCACAATGAATCTAACCCACCCCACAACCCCCCCCTCCTCACCCTCTTCATCGGGTAAAAGACCCTCCTCCTCCGCCCATCCTACCCACTCGCTCACCTCTCGGATTGGATCTCAAACCACCACCATGAACCCTCTCAATGACCCTAACTCAACCCACAATCCCCCCTCTACATCCTCTTCATCGGATAACAGACCCTCATCTGTTTCAGCCTCCACTCGAGCCAATGTTAAACACTCCCTCTTCTCCTCTTCGATCAATAGAATCAACACCTCCTACGCCAAGAAAAAGACTTCCCCTAGCACCTCCCCTCCCCCTTCCAATGTTTCTGACCATCAACTTGCTCAGGGAGTCTATAAAGAGACCACCAGGGTGCTTAACAAAGGCAGCTCTTCTATCAATCGAATCAACGTGTCCTATGCCAAGAAAATGACCTCTCCTAGATCCCCCCTTCCCGCTCCCTACGTAGTGGATCTGCAGCTCGCACAGGGTGCCTACAAGGAAGCCAAGACGACACTTAACAAAGACAAAAAGCAAGGGATAAGGCTAAAAGAAAGAAGGTCACTTTTGAAGATACAAACAGATAGAGTGTCTTGGCTGACGACGAAGAGATTCAGACAGAACAAGAGCAAGAAAGAGCTCAACATCAGAAAGGAAAAGAAGTTGTGGCAGATCCCAAAAGAAGCAAAGAAGCTGAGACAACAAACAGAAAGGGTAATGAAAGGGTTGCAAAAAAAGTGGGTGAGCAACAAGAAATCAGGAGGAGCTTGAGACTGAACAAGAGCCCCAACTCTGGAATCAACCTAGAAGAAGATGTTATAGACTCGCTGGCTCTCAAGTATTGGCCATGAGTTAGTCGAGACTCAAAATAAGAAGCACCAAGGGGGCCTAGCACCCTCTCTAAGGAGGGGAAATGAAGATTCCTTCATGGAACATAAAGGGGTTTAACAACTCCCCCAAACAAAACGTTGTGCAAAAGTTCCTTAGAGAACAGAGGATTGGATTGATGGGAATCTTGGAAACTAAACTGAATAGAGCTAAACTTCACGTAATTATGAGGAATAGCTTCAGCTCCTGGCACTGTGTCGACAATTTTGATCATAGTGACGCAGGGAGAATTGTTGTGTTATGGGACGCGAGAAAAATTGAGTTTGACTTGATAAGATCAGATGACCAGATGATCAGTGGCAAAGTTACATGCAAAATTAGTAGGAAATCTTTTTTCCTGGCCGAAGTGTATGGTCTGCACACTATAGTGACAAGAAGAACCCTCTGGAGAGCTCTCGTTCATATATGTCAACAGTACCAGGGTTTGTGGTTGATAATGGGGGACTTCAACTCTGTTTTGAGAAGTTGTGAACGAAAAAATGGAAGGGAGGTAACTGCATATGAAATCTCTGACTTATGGAATTGATGCACGGAATTGGGCCTCTCTAATGCTATTGGGACTGGAGATGAGCATACATGGTTTGATGGAGAAAAGTTGACAAAAATCGATAGGGACATGATCAATAACGAGTGGAACAACAGACAATATCACTGCAGGGCATCATTTCTCAAACCGAAAGCCTGTTCTGATCACTCTCAAATTTTAATAGAGGTGCTTGACTTGGAAAACAACAAGAAGAAGCCATTTAAATTCTTCAATATGTGGATTAATCATGATCACTTCTCTGAAATTGTTGAGGAAGCTTGGAGAGCAGAAGATTGGGGTACTGAGCAGTATAAGTTATGTAAAAAATTGCTTAAGCTCAAGCAACCTTTGAAGCAATTGAACAATCATTCTTCTCCCAGATTGGTGATAGAGCTAAACAAGGAGAAGAGGAGTATGAGCAGACCTTCACAGCTTTCAGAAGAGACACTGACAGCATACAACTAAAAGAAGAAATGGAATTCGCTAAGAGAAAAGCTCTCAGACTTTAGAAGGCTGGATTTTACTACTAGAATTTTGTCATTTAACATCGGGTAATAACCGATGTCTTTAAAAAAAATTAGATGTCGATGTGGGTGATGTAAAAAGTCAAAACTTTTTAACATCGGGTAGTAGCCGATGTCTTTGTATTTTATAACATCGGTTATATTTTTAAATCCGATGTTATAACATACAAAGACATCGGCTATTACCCGATGTTTAAAAGTTTTGGCTTTTTACATCACCCACATAGACATCGATTTTTTATTTTGATTAACATCAGTTTTTAGCCGATGTTAAATGAAATATTTGTTTTTTTTTGTTGTTGTAGCCTATACGGGATTTGAACCCGCACCTTTGTGCTTGAACACATCGCTCTACCAGTTTGAGCTAATAGGCTTTAAATTAGCAATAATAAAGATCAAAACATTAATAAAAAAAAATCCCTTCTAAAGTTTCTTTATCATAATCCATGCTTAATCGAAATATTTACTAGTTCGGAGAGAAATGACACAAGTAGGACTGAAAATTTATTAAAATAGTGCCCTCGTATTCAGTCAATTAGCAAAAAGACAATAAACCACTCCAGGCTAATGTCATACAAGCTGCAGGCTGAAAATTCAGTAATGTACAGGTATTCAGTTAAACTAAAAGATTTTTTATCTTTTGAAAGGTTTGTATCCTTGGGGTCATTGAGACAATTTATAGGAAAGCAAGGTTGCTGGTTGTTTCACAAGAGCCAAGAAAATAAAGTCTTGTTGTCAAATTCACTGAAGCCAAAAAGTTGCCGAGGAAAATAAAACTGTCACCTTTCTGAAAGAAGCAAGGAGCATGAAAAGAAGGGATTATGCATTTATAACTAATAATCCTTCTATTTCTTTTTAAATGTTGTATATTATTCATGCACATTTTTTAAGGATGATAAAATATAAGGAGTATAAAATATCAACTTTCTTTTATTACTCCGTAATGTTTTAAAATGATTTCATACTTGATAGTAATAATTATGATATTATTAAACAAAATTAGAAAAAATTGGTGTTTTATATAGTGTAGTTTTTATCATCGTTAAAAAACGTATATGAATAATAAACCGCGCTTAACAAGAAACAAAGGGAGTAGTTCAGAATGTCTTTAGATTATATTTTTTTTATTATCTTAAGCAAACTGTGAAGGGAAAGGGATATTACTATTGATAATGTTGAAACACTTGCTTAAATGTTCTTGTTTGTATTAGCCATAAAAAGACATCATGAAGCTAAAAACTGCCACATTTGACAAGGATAAATCAATTGCATTGATATGCTTGAACATTATTTACCTTTAACTTCACAAACTACATGCATAGATTTCTCCAAAATGGATGACAATTGTTGATATCCAGGATAGCCGTCAATAAAGATCATCTCATCTATATGTCTGAATTTCCCAAGGTCATCACCCTTTTGAAATCATTAATTTAATAAATGAGTGATGACAGCGATACAAACATTTTGTAATGATTTTGAGACTTGGTCTTAACACTCTAGAATATAGTTTTGAAAGCTATTGCACCATTTATAAAAAAAGAGGAAAAGCCCTTATTTAATATGTTGAAATCTACCACACACAGTTTTCAGACAGTACATTTACAAATATTAATGTCAAACTGTAATGGTGAATAGGTTTGGGTAGAAAATTCAGTGTGTATCACTCAATTTATGTATCACATAGAAGAACATTGTCTTGTGTATAATAGAGATGAGATCATCACAAGATCTCGTCCATAAATAATATTCGTTGACATACCTTCATACGGGCTTCCTCAAATATAGGTAACATAATAAAAACGGGATCAACAGGTGTTGAAGTGTAGAGGCTCCCATCTGGTGACACATTGAAAAGCTAAATCTGTCAGAGAAAACTGGTTACCTATAGCATCTGGCAAACATTAAGATTAACGGTACGATGAATAATTGCTTAGACAAAATATCCTAGAGATAAGATGGCGGGACTAAGGAGGCATAAAAGGGATAAAAAAATATATTATCGTACTGGAGAGATAATGAGAACTGATCATCATCAAGGAAAATGATGAACTAATAACTGCTACCTTGAGGGCACGAAGCCTCTCCATACAACATGGCATACCAGCATTAATTAATCTTCAGAATACATATGAAAATTTATCAAAATAGTGCCCTCGTATTCAGTCAGATGAACAGGGCAATCAAGATAACCCGATAGAAGTCCATAAGGGCAACATTGACTCTTCCCATCTACCTCATTACCCATCTTTCCCGTGGGACTCGGATACGAATTTTTTATGGCAAGATGACACCAGTCAATCGTCATAAGAATCAAGAAAGACAACCTCGGAAACACTTACTTTCTAACTTGGAATTACATCAAAAGCCAACTTTCAATACTCTCCCCAAGCAACACTCATATCCAACCATGATTCTGAAACAATATGTTTACCAACCCGATTTCCCGTGAAGGAGACCGATATTCGAAGGGAGGACTCGATTGAACTATCAAAGGGTTCATAAGGAAAGGGGCGGTCCCACAAAACTGAGCTTAACCATATAAGAAGAAGGAGAGTACTCCCGCTATCCCATTCGCACAAATCGCTCAATATTCATTCAATAGTTAGGACATAACAATCAAATCTTTAGCATATAAAGCACTCAACATAGAGTCAGTCAATGACAATTACAATGATCTCCTTGGAGTCTTCCCAACCCATATGTAAAGAACAAGCTAGTATTTCGCCTACCCATTTCCGACTACATCCAATAGAGATGGTTTAGCGCCTTTTCTACCCACTCGATCCCTTATTAGTTGGTTCTCCTCTTTTATAACAAGTCAAGTTCATTACTTAGTCCAATTGGAGTTAGGCATCTTAAGTTCATTTTGCCCCTTTTTAAATCTTCAAATCCTTTGAAATTCATGGGCGGTTTTCCAAAACATACACTCGACCCTTGCGTACCCGAATTGCACAACCTGGCTCTGATACCAACTTTGTAACGGCCCGGATATAAATATCCGGGATACGTTTCGAAGGTCGGATACCTTCGTTCGGATGTTGCAATTCAAGTACGGGTCGAGGTTTCAAACCTCTAATTAGTCGAAGTCTCAGAAATACAATTTAAACGAAAGTAAAGCGGAAGTACGGTTTAGATACAAAAGCCACGGCAGAGCCGGGTCAAAACCAAAACAAGGTGGGTGATTGCCATTTGTCAAGTTAGAATATATTAGCTGGATTCTTCGATTCGCCAAAAGATTTCCCCGTCACAGAAGCATGGAGCATCAAGAGCGGTACCTAACACTATCCACGAAGTCAGGCCTGGTGATCGCCTGCGGGTTCTCTGACCGCGCTGAGGCCACATAACATGCCTATACCTAAATAAAAGATGACTAATGCGGTACAAGATTTAAATCACACTATCATGCCCCTAGTATATATATAATATGCAGAAAAGAACTGTAAAGGGCCCAAGACAATGCCAAGTGGATAAGTATTTAAATCACCAACTGGAGTGATTCATGATGATGTTCCCGTCCGTGTAGGTAATTTTTTCGTCCCCACTGATTTTATTGTTATGGATATACTAGAGGATCCAGTGGTGCCCATCATTCTTGGAAGACCGTTCTTAGCAACCGCTAGAGCAATAATTGATGTTAGGAAGGGACTCTTAACATTTGAGATTGGGGATGACATAGTTGAGTTTCGCTTCAATCCAACGATGAAGGAAACCACGGACATGGTAGAAGTAAGCTATTTTGATTGTCTTGAGTCTGCAGGCCCAGTCTCAGGTCTTCTGGCATACCAAGAGGAGGTTTATTCTTTAGAGTTCCTGGAAGCAATATTAAAGACGAAGGAGGAAGAGCCAACAATTGTTCCAATCGAGCCTTCTCCAGAGCTTAAGCCACTTCCAGAAGGTTTGAGGTATGCTTTCTTGGGTCCCAATTCTACTTTTCCTGTGATCATTAATGCGAAATTGAAAGAGGAAGAAGTAGAGAAGTTACTTGATGTGCTTAGGACCTATAGGAAGGCTATTGGTTATTCTTTGGATGATATCATTGGAATTTCACCTTCTTTGTACATGCATAGAATATTCATGGAGGATGATCATAAGCCAACCATACAACGTCAGCGTAGGCTTAACCCAAATATGCAAGAAGTCGTCAAATCTGAAATTTTGAAAATGTTAGATGCCGGAATTATTTATGCTATTTCTGATAGTAAATGGGTGAGCCCTGTTTATGTTGTCCCTAAGAAAGGTGGAATGACTGTGATTGAGAATGAGAAAGGTGAGTTAGTACCTACTAGGACCACTACTAAATGGCGCATGTTCATTGATTATAGGAAGTTGAATAGTGCTACTAGGAAATATCATTTTCCTCTTCCTTTTATTGATTAAGTTCTAGAGCGTCTAGCACAACACGATTATTTTTGCTATTTGGATGACTATAGTGGTTTTTGGCAGATTCCCATTCATCCAGATGATCAGAAGAAGACAATTTTTACTTGTCCTTATGGAACTTTTGATTACAAGAGGATGCCATTTGGGCTCTGTAATGCCCCTGCAACTTTTCAAAGGTGTATGATGACTATTTTTTCTGAGATGATTGAGGATATAGTAGAAGTGTTTATGGATGATTTTTCTGTTTATGGTTCTTCTTTAGATTCATGTCTTGCCAACTTGAGTAGGGTGATAGAAAGATGTGAAGAAACCAATTTGGTGCTTAATTGGGAAAAATGTCACTTTATGGTTCAAGAGGGAATTGTTTTGGGGCACTTGGTTTCAAATAGGGGAATTGAGGTGGATCGTGCTAAAATTTAATTGATTGAGAAATCACCTCCTCCCTCCAATGTGAAAGATATTAGGAGCTTTTTAGGACATGTAGGCTTTTATAGGAGATTTATTCAAGACTTCTTAAAGATTGCTAAACCTTTAACTAATTTGCTTATGAAAGATGTAGCCTTTGAGTTTTCTGCAGAATGTCTTGATGCATTCAACAAGTTAAGAGAAGCCCTTATTTCCGCTCCTATTATGCAATCGCCCGATTGGAACCTTCCCTTTGAGATCATGTGTGATGCTAATGACTATGATGTGGGTGCCATGTTTGAGCAAAGGAAAGACAAGAAGCTTCATGCCATCTACTATGCAAGTAAGGCACTCGATGAAGCGCAAAGTAAGTACATCACGACGGAGAAGGAATTCCTCGCCGTGGTATTTGCCTTTGAAAAGTTTCGTACTTATTTAGTAGGTTCTAAAGTCATTGTTTATACGGATCACACAGCGGTAAGGTATTTGATGACTAAGAAGGATGCCAAGCCTAGGCTCCTTCGGTGGATGCTTTTGTTTCAGGAATTTGATTGTGAGATTAGGGACAAGAAAGGAGTGGAAAACTCGGTGGCTAACCAACTGTCTAGGTTGCCCTTAAACCACCCGAAGGAGTCCGAAAATGAAGTGCCAATCAATGACTCTAGGCCGGATAAAGCCTCCTTAAGCTCATTCGCTCCAATTCGGTGAATTCTGTTGAGGATTCCTTTTATTCCCCTCCTTCTTCTCCTATATCTTACCATATTTATGTCGTTAGAGGGTCGAGGACCCCTTGGTTTGCAGATTTTGCTAATTATATTGTAGAGGGAGAAATCCCTAAGGATTTGACCTCGCAAGCCAAGAAGAAATTCCTCCACGACGTCAAACACTACTATTGGGATGAACCTTGCTTGTTCAAGCAAGAAAGTGACCACATTTTTAGATGTTGTGTGCCGGATGAAGAGATTGAGAGCATAATCAAGCATCGCCACACCCTTCCGACGGGTGGCCACGCAAAGAGCTTCAACACCACGACGAAGATTCTTCAAAGTGGCTTCTATTGGCCTACTTTGTTCAAGGATGTACATGCTTACATTGAAGGTTGCGATGAGTGCCAAAGAGTGGGGAATATCACTTGGAGACATGAGAACCCTCTCACCGGAATCCTAGAGGTTGAGCTTTTCGACATATGGGGTATTGATTTTATGGGGCCCTTCCCTTCATCAAGGCCTTATAAGTATATCTTGGTAGCGGTTGATTATGTTTCTAAATGGGTTGAGGAAATAGCTACACGTACTAATGATTCCAAAGTTGTAGCTAAATTTATGAAGACTAGCATATTTCCCAGGTTTGGAGTCCCAAGGTATCTTATTAGCAATGGAGGATCTCACTTCATAGAGAGGGGTTTCGAAGCTCTTTTGGCTAAGTATGGGGTGACTCATAGGATTGCAACATCTTATCACCCTCAAACTAGCGGCCAAGTGGAGATTTCAAATCGGCAAATCAAGAGCATCTTAGAGAAGATGGTGTCGTGCTCACGAAATGATTGGTCATCTAAGTTAGATGATGCACTTTGGGCATATAGAACGGCAAACAAGACACCATTGCGCACAACTCCTCACAACTTGGTTTATGGCAAGTCTTGCCATTTGCCCAATCGAGCTTGAGCATAGAGCGTTATGGGCTCTCAAGAAGCTTAACATGGACCTTGACGCGGCCGGAGCGAAGAGATTCATGGACTTGCGAGAATTGGAGGAGTTGAGGCTCAAATCTTATGAAAATGCCAAAATCTACGAAGAGCGCACCAAGAAGTGGCACGACAAGAAGTTGGTCCCAAAGACCTATGAGGTAGGTGATAAAGTTCTTCTTTTCAATTCTAGATTGCGATTGTTTCCAAGGAAGCTTAGATCGCGATGGAGTGGGCCATTCGTGGTTCATCATATCTATCCCCATGGAGCAGTGGATCTAGTTGATGAAGGAGGGGCAATATTCAAGGTCAATGGTCACCAACTTAAGAAGTACTATGATAGAGTGGATCTAGAGGACGAAATAAGAGTCACTTGGGCTCTTATAACATTGGAATGAAGATGAGGTAACCACGTCAAGCTAACGACGTTAAAGGTAGCGCTTTCGGGAGGCAACCCCCTTTCTTTCCTTTTTTTTTTCTAAGTTTTATTTTTAGTTTTTAAATTTTAGGATAGGTAGGATAGCTGGGGTAGAGCATATTACACTAACCATGCAGGTCTTAGGAGGAAACCACTGTGAAAACGGCAAAAAACGGAGAAAGAAGCCAGGAAACACCTGTATCGAGGCCATACTGAGGTCCCCTAGCCTCGGTACCGACCCCCGTGATGAACAGGTAAGTCAACTCAGAGAACTGAGAAATTCCAGTAGCCATACTGAGGTTGTACCGAGGCACCTAGCCTCGGCACCGACCCCCCTCCTATAAAAAATCAAAAATTCGAAAAAAAATTCTTTTCTTTTTCTTTTTCTTTTCTTTTCTTCCTTTTATTCTCCTGTCTTTCTTTCTAACTATTTTCTGAATCCCTCTCGGTTTATACGAATCCCCCAGCCCCGTTACACCTTATCACCCCCCTCGGTTTCGAAGTACCCAGCCCAGCGCCGCCTTCTCTTCGGGCCTCCCACGTCCTCCCCGAGCCACCTCCGACCAGGCCACCACCACCGGTCTAACCATCACCCTCACCCGCACCCCTTGAGCCCAGCATTGACCCGGTTCGAGCCCAGCAGCACCCCCACCGAACCACTTTGCCAAAAATCGTTGTTTCGGTTCTTTAGGCTTGTTACTCTTCAAAACCTCCGATTTTCTTCCTCTTTCTACTCAATATTGATATGATTTCTTACCCTAAACTTATTTATTTCAATTATTTTGATTGATTTGATAATTTAGGTTGAGATGGAAAACCTAGGATTTGAATTAGGATTGAAGATTGGGGCTTTTTACCGAGGGTCGAATTGGTCGATATTGTTGATGTGGTTGTGTTGTTGGGTTGATTGGGAACATCTTTCATGTTCATAGCATTGTCAAATTGATTATGGATTGTGAGCCAATTGAATCTTATGATTTTCTTGCGATTCGTTTCGGATTTTGATTTTGATTTGATTTTTATGCTTTAGGTTGATTAGTTTCTTCTATTTTAGCATAAAAATTATATCTTTGCATGATTTGACAATTGCGAGCAAGTTATATGTCCATTGCATATTTATTTGACTTGTTTTGAACTTAAGTATGGGGTTGTGACGGTTGATTTGTGCATAATGAGTTTTGCATTACTTATATTACTTTTCTTGAGTATATTGTTTTATGATTAGGTGATGCATTAGTGCTTATGCATGATATTACATTATTTATATTGTTTCCCCTATTCATATAGTCTAGGTTGAGCATATGTTTTATATATAGGTAGTACATTATATTTATTCTATATGGCGGTGAGTTTGTGTGCATATGAGTTCATTTGATATTTTCAAGAATGCATGTATTGTTATGTGGTTTTATTCTTGCACATGCTTTTGCTTATAGCATTTATTTAGTGCATCTAATTGCTTTTGGGTCTACTTGGTTATGTAGGTATGTATGGCTTGATCATAATTGATTTGGTTTTATGATTATATAAAGGAATTTAGCTTGAATTTGTTTGCTTTGTTTCAGGAATATGTTCCGTTCTAAGAGTAAGAGGGTTAGAGAGTCATCTTCTACGGTTACATTGGATGACGTGATCATCTATGACACACGTCAGAAGAAGGAGTACAAGGACATCACCAAGTACCACAAGCTTCGGGCTCGGTGGTATGACCCTGTAGATGGAGTAAGTTTCGGAGTACAGGATGACATTGTGGAGGCCTTTTCCTAATTTGGCGCCACGTATCTACTGGATCTTGTCCCCCACTTCTACCCAGCTCTCATTGTCGAGTTCGTGGCTACTCTGCAGACGGACATCGATGGGCCGGATTTTAAGGGCCCCATTACATTCCAGCTAGGGAATGAGATGCACACATTCACCTTGCAGCAGTTCAACGCTCTGTTGGAATTCCCCAACTCTGTAGAGCCACATAACATCGTCTGATGCAAAGCTTTAAATACATGGAAATTGATCACCGGCACGCACAGATGGCCTGACAAAGCTCTTCCAGGTAAGGATATCGCGAACCCTCTATTTCGCATTATCCTTAGGATTTTTGGTAGTACTATATGGGCCAAGAAGGAGCTTTCTAGGCCCACAAGGATGGAAATTTCTTGTTTAAGGGGGGTGTTATTCGAGATGGAGACACCCCTAAACTTGGGTTATGAGTTCCTTGCGCATGTTAGAGATTACACGAAGAATGCCGATAAGTTTTGGTTTGGTGGCATGATTGTGCTTTTGGCCAGGCGCCTTCAAGTGGATCTAACCAGATACAAGTCTGCGGCTACTCAGCTCATAGACATTGCATATTTGACAAGTGCTAAGGTGATCATGAGAAAAAAGGACAAGTTCTTTTCTACTTTTCATGGTCATAATGTTGAGATTCTCAAGCAGAACTTGGACTTGTTGTATGTACCGAATTGGCACAACACTTGGGCTGATGAATATCATCCAACTTCAGAGGAGATTTTGGGAGATCCTCTGAGACGTTAGCGACCGCCCAGGTATCCCCATCCAGAGGACACATTAGATTTAGTGGTTCGCCAGCCTGACAGACATGGCGACTCTCGAACCTCTGAAGCTGGGTTCCAGTAGGAGGAGAGTCAGTCGGAGCATACTGAATTCATGGATCGTGATGCTAGGCCTAGTAGCCACTACTTTTCTGATGGGGATGGCCCGAGTAGGACTTCTACACAACAATCTTCTACTTTTGATGATATCATGAGCGACCTGCAATTTCTGAGACTAGGTCAAGAGAGCTTGCAGGATGGGCAGACTGTTCTGAGGAATGAGTTTACACGTTTGAATGAGAGGATGGACCTACAGGAAGCACGCGAGTCCTCTTTCATGTCTTGGGTATCCTCTTTCTTCCCACAACATCCATTTCCACCCCCGCCGCCGCCCTCTGAGTAGAGCTTCTTGATTTCTTCAGCAGCTTCTGAATCTTGTTTTTGTGAGTTTCTGAGTCTTTTTCTTTTTTTACTTTGATTTTTCTTTTGACAGTGGGGACACTGTCTATTTTTAAGTATGGGGTGGGGATTTAGAAAACTTTTGTGTCATTATTTTTGAGAATTGCCTTCTATGTGTTGTACTTCATTTCATTTTATTTGGATTATGTTATGCATTCATGTTTAAGTTTTATGCATTTTAAGTTTTAAGTCCTTAGGCATAATTTGCAAAAAGCCAATAAACCACTCCAGGCTAGTGTCATACAAGCTGCAGCCTGCAGGTTGAAAATTCAGTAATGTAAAGGCATTCAGTTAAACTTAAAAGATTTTTAACTAGATCACCTAATTTTTTTTCAACTCTTTTAAACACATGCTGTATAACTTCAACCTCAGAGACGTAATCACCGAGGAACCAGGATCCATATGCTTGTTTGAACCAGTGCAGTTCTTGAAGGCTCCCATTGATGAAAAGATAAGTAGCTTTGGTTCCTGTCAATGACAGATACACCAACACAAAATTATTCTATGTACTTAGCCATGATAAAACAAGTGATGATATATTAACTACTGTAAAAAATTGAAGCCTTTGCTAGGATAAGCCTTCTCCAAACAGTTTGGGCATTTAGAATGAACTTCGTACTTATATACAAATGTATTAAATCCTCTAGAACTATAATATCTAGAAGCTTAATTATTATTTACTTACTAAAGTAGGAACAGAGGACTATCATCTACTCATTTAACAGTTCCATTCAAGCCCCAAGGCATTCACACAAAAAGGGGCAATGTGAACCACGTGTATGTTCAGAAGCTTAAACTTTTCTTATTAATGGAATCCTTCAAAACCATGAAAGCTAAACAAGGAAAATACACGAATCATTCAGCATTTTTGACTCACTCCCTCTTTTTAAGGTATGGATGCCTAACAAAACTGCTGAAACAAGATTTTTGGTGAACAGAAAATTATTTCACTATACATGTCCCAAAGCAAAATGTAACCTAGTAAAATGACACTAGTAATAATGAAAAAAAAGAGTTAAACTATTGTCTTTCTCGTAATAAAAAGGCAAGTGACAATTTTAAACTCGACATAGGATCTCCAATTAGGACAAAAAATTTTCATTTTGAGATTATTAGGAGACTACACTCAATGAGAGCACATTACCTAGCGCCTTACAGCTAGCCCATGTAATATTCCCAATTTGATTCCTAAACAAGGCTTTCAAAATGCACAATGGAGCAAGGAATAACAAGGGGGAAGTGAAAATAAGGAACATTTGCCTTACCGTTGGAGCCTCTTGTGGAGCATATACCGCAAATATGCATCTGTACCAAATTAAGAAATATCTATGTAAACATATGCATACACTCATTGAAAAATTATAGTTTATAAAAAGGGGATCCAATGACAGTAAGAGCATCACCACTTCATGACAACAAGAGCAAAATGGCAAAGCAACCCATATATCACCATTGTAAACAACGACCATATATGATGGGAAATTTCACCTATAATGGACATCTGTTTCCGCTCAACTCAGCAGAACATAGAGTAGAACATAGAGTAGTATGATACTTCTTAACTAGAAGAGAGAGACTAGTGATCATGCAAAGAAAGATTACTGTCTGTGATCAGATTAATTTTGTTTTAGTTCTGGACAAATTAGAGAGAACAGTTGAAAAATAGATTTCAATCCATCGGAGAAAGTGGCAAATGAGCATCAACTATCAACTATACCTATAAAAGATACTATATTACTTATTCAAATAGATTTTAATCCATCGGAGATAGCAAAAGCATCATACACAACTCAAAGGTGAAGAATACCTGTCCAGCAGTCCAGCTTCACCTTGCCTCTATCTGTCGTTGCTGCTCCTTGCATCAATGCATAACAGTCATTTATAATCTCACTGAATAAAGGAAGATGCACACATTGTTAAGGTACAGTCTTCCATCAAAAGCAGATAAATAAATAACCAAAGGACCAATTTTTCTCACTACCCAAAATGAAGCTTTTTAAGAAGAGGAGAAATATTCCATGGCTGCTAGTTCAGAACTTAAAAGAGAAACAAAAAATGATAAACCTAATGAAGAAACTAAAGGGGAGAAGAAATAAACCAAAACGATAAACACAAACCCTAAATTAGCAAACGGGAAATTCGAACGCCAACCTGACAACATGTGTCTCCTCCACTGATGATTTCAGCCTCGAATATGAAGGAAAGAGCAAGGAGCAACTCACCAGAAAAGCGACAATCCATGTTTGAAGCGCTTAGAGGGAATCTTTCAAAAACCGGACAGATCTATATTGAAATCGAATTTCTTTTGATTTTGGAGGAGATATTAGGTGAAGGATCGCCGGTGAGGAGGCGGCGAGCCTGTGATTAGGATGGAGCACTGAGAAAGAAGAGATCTGGCGTGTATGGGTTTAGATCTGAGGAGGAAGAACGGATCTGGGTGGATTTACGAAGGGAGGTGACGGGAGGAGGAGGTGGAGCGAGTCGCCGGAGGCTTCGCGGTTCGAGCTAGGGTTCCATCGATCTGATTGACAAAGATGACGAAGAATGGATTGAGATGCACATTGAGGGCGAGAGTGGAGGAGGAAGAAAAAGTCACGATTTGGCCGCCGAAGAGAGGAGAAGAAGGGCGGTGTCGAGATTCGGTCGCCGGAGGTCTGCAACTTCTACTGTGAGAGAGAGAGTGGAGGAAGGGTCAGTTTACTGAGCAAATGAAGAAAGAAGCGGCTTGCCTTCTAAAATCGTACCCATGTTTGTTTGAGCGGGTTTTAAAATGAATTCAGATTTACTTCCGCGCCTTCTAAATTTTTTTTAAAAAACACATATTTAACATCTATCAAATAAATGGGACGATGTCTATACTTTTATTTACATCGAAAATTTAGAAACCGATGTTAAAAAACTGTTTAACATGGCAGGTTTTTCTTATTGATGTTAATGACCCGATGTTAAATAACAGAATTCTAGTAGTGACAATTCAATGTGCAGCTTGCTAAAACTAAACATGTTATACAGGGAGACAAGTGCTCAGCCTATTTCCATGGCCTAATGAAGAAAAATCTAAAGAGGAATCATATCAGCTCAATACTAAGATCGGATGGCAGTAGAACAACATCTCTTCAAGAAGTTGCCTCAGAGTTTGAAATATTCTACAAAGATCTTTTGGGCACAGAAATCCCTTGCTCAGATATCGACATCTCAGTGATCCAAAATGGGGGTACATTATTGCCACCTGACATAGCTGCTCAATTAATTCAGGATGTCACAAATGATAAAATTAAAAGGAGCCTATGGAGTATCGGGGATGACAAGTCACTGGGGCCCGATGGCTACACTTCAAAGTTCTTCAAAAGTTCATGGAAAATCACAGGGGACCTACTTTGTTCTGTAGTTAAGGAGTTTTTCAGCTCTGACCGACTCTTGAAACAAGCAAATCATACAAGTATATCATTGATTGCTAAAAAGACAGATGCTAGTAAGGTGGGGGAGTATAGGCCTATTTCTTGTTGTAATATCTTCTACAAGACAATCAAAAAAATCCTGGCCAACCGATTGACCTCGGTGCTTACTTCTTTGATCTCTCCATCACAAGCCGGATTTATCAGTGGAAGACTCTTGGGAGAAAATGTAATGCTCTTACGAGAATTGCTCAGAAAGTATACAAGGAAAAGAATTATTCCTCGATGCACCTTGAAAATTGATTTGAGGAAAGCATAAGATTCCATTTCGTGGAAATTCCTGCACTCAATGCTGGTAGAGCTTCACTTCCCGGATCGATTTATAAGATGGGTAATGGAGTGTTTGTCTACCCCCTCTTTCTCTCTCAATATCAACGACAACCTCTTTGGTTTCTTTCATGGGAAATGAGGGCTAAGGCAGGGAGACCCCCTTTCCCCGCTCCTTTTTGTCCTAGCTGCAGACTATCTATCAAGATTACTCAAATGCATAATAAGGAGTCCACAATTCAGATTTCATCCTAAGTGCGAATGCCTCCAAATCTCTCACCTAGCTTTTGTCGACGACTTACTACTAATGTGCAGAGGAGACTCACCTTCTGTTCGAATCCTAGTGGACTGCCTCCAAAATTTTCAGAGCTGCTCAGGACTTCAAATTAATGCAGAAAAATCCTCCTATTACTCAGCTGGTATGATGGAACAGGATGAAGATTTACTTGTTCAATGGACAGGCTTTGAGAAAGGAACCTTTCCGTTCACATATCTGGGTATTCCAATAGCCTCAGGGAGATTACAAGTATCTCAATTCACTCCTCTTCTTGATAAATTTGCCTCTAACATAAATGTTTGGAAAGCAAAGAAATTAACATATGCAGGAAAAATCAAGCTTATAAGATCGATTCTCCAAGGAATCGAGGCATTCTGGTTTGCTATTATCCCCTCTCCCATTGCCGTCATTAAAAGATTAAATAGCTTTTGTTCTCAATTTCTTTGGAAGTCTCACAGGGTTAAATAGAAGGAAGTTTGTCTACCCAAAAGAGAAGGTGGGTTAGGCCTCAAGAACCTACAAGAGTGGAACATGGCATTCATGTGTAAAAACCTTTGGGACATCATTAGGAAAAAAGACTCCCTATGGGTTAGGTGGATCCACCACTACTATCTAGCTTCCTCGGATATCTGGAGTTGGAACGTGCATAAGAAGAACGACTCACCTCTAATTAAAAAGATTTTAGATGCTCGTGATCTTCTTTTGAACCTTGTAGGTACTCCTGATCATGCAATCCAACTTCTGCAAGAGTGGACAAAGGGTGAAAAGCTGAGTTTATCACTTGCATATGAAGGCATAAGAACTAAAGAAACAACCAAACCAGCACAACCATATGGAGCGGGATTGTCACGCCAAAGCACTCCTTCATCATTTGGCTAGCAGCAAAGGATAAATTAGCTACCAAAGACAAATAACCTACAGGGAGATTGATCCAGCTTGCACTCTCTGCAATGTTGATTCTGTAACACAAAATCATTTATTTTTCTCATGTGATTATTCCTCCTTTGTATAGGCGCAGATTAAGAGATGGCTCGGGCTTAAGAGAGAGATGTCAATGTTGGCTATCGCACTCAAATGGATAAAGAGAGAATCAAAGGGTTCGAGCTGGAAAAGCAAGGCTAAGAAGGTGGCTATCGCAGCGGTGGTATATTACCTCTAGGCAGGAAGAAACATGAGCATCTTCGAAGGGAAGCTAAGAACGAGATAGGATACCATGCATCTCATCAAGACACACACATACAAGGTCCTCTATGCACACTTTCCACTCCACTTCACACAATTTGATCTGATGCATGAAGGAACCGTAGAAGAATAACAACACTCGATTGACAGTCGCATAGATGACGTCCATAGGCAACCTATGAATTTGAGTACAGTGGCCTCTCACAACCTTTTGTAAGGCCTCACTCTTACCTTAATCCGAGATAGAGTGTATGGAAATTCCTTCCACTTATCATATTGTACAAGTGTGCTAATGTTGAGTAGTTATAACACCCTTGATGGCCTAGCCGAAGGGGGTGTTATCCTTGCTCCACATTAGGGTGTGTGTCCGATTTCGAATAGTTGTGGCTTGATGAGACTGGATCCGCACCAGGACTTAGAGTCCAACACACCCCATAGATTTGGAACCATGCCCAATGGTCTTCAATATTTTGGGTAGGATCACCGAGAGACGGGTCTTTTTTATGATTTTTTATTTTTGTATTTCTCGAACTGTCCTTGTAATTATTTCTTAGTTCTTAATATATTTTAACCTTAAAATAAAAAAAAAAGGGCAGTGGAGTCGTCGGAATCCCCTGAAAGGGGGTGGTGTCAAGTATGTCATGTTGTGATATTTTGAACCCTTTTCAAAATTAGGGTTTCTATGTGTGAAGTTCGAATTTGGGGTTGCTAAGTTGAGTTTCAATGCTTAATTCGTAAATATGTGATGTGAAATACTTGGATTATGATTGGAGATTTTGGGTTTATGATTAGTGTTTGGGTTAGATTGGTTTCCAAAACGACGGTTAAGTTGGCTATATGGCTATATTGACCTGAAATCACTACTTGCTGAATGATATACTCCAAATAGCTCCAACCCTTTGCTACTTTGAATTCCAATAAAATTCTTCCTAAAGATTCGTCTTTTAGAGGTAAACAAACAATCCTATAGTGAAAATTAAGCATATATTTCCTTGCAAATTGCTATATATAAACACTTTCAATTTTCTTCAATATAAAAAGTGCGCGCGCAGGAAACTAATTTCCATGTTTGGCGTGTTAAGAGGCCATACCTTTCTCTTTTCATAGTGGCGGCAAGATGCTTCTTCAAAACGGTGAAGGTCGGCTTTCACTTCTAACACTGTTTCATAACTGCTTTGATTTTGTCTGATAAATTGTGATTTTGCAAGTCTTATTACAATGAACTAATTTGAGTGTTAGGGTTTAGAATTAGAGTGTGAGGGTTGGGGTTTAGTAGTTCCAATCTAGTCTCTAAATTTTTATTTGCTTTGATTATTATATGTAATATAGGAGATAAGATTGTGATACAATTGTTAGTTGTTGTTGCTTTTGTTTACTGATTGTTGGCTGCTATTACACTGGACTAAGTAATGCAGTAGCACTGAGTAAATATATAATGATATGGTAGTTAGTTAGGCAAAATAAGCATGTATATATTATAGCTATGTAAGCATTACTAATATAGTATGACCAAGTGTAGAAACTTGTATATATTATAGCTATGTAAGCCCGTATATATTAGAATTTAATAGCTATGGCAATTGAAGTGTCCAAGAAGTAATATGTTATATATTATAGTTATTTAAGCTTGTATATACTAGGATTTAAGTTTCAACATGAAGTTTTCGATCAGCTAAAAACTCAAATTAAAATCACACCTAAACACCAAGCTAGATACCCAAACTTACTCTAAATCTAAACAAGTTTCTTTGATAGTACATAGTCAGAAACCACCCTAGCTAATAATCAAAATTAATTGACAGTGCATTAGTTGACAGTGTGCCTGAGGTAAAGATCTAAGATTATCTCTTCTACCCATCAGTTCGAGAACTTTTTCATAGGGCTGTTATTCGAGTCGAACGAGCCGAGTATTGCCTGTTCATATTCTGTTCATTTAGAATATGAACGAGCTCGAGTCGAGCCTAAATTTTGACTCGAGCTTAAAAATGTGCTCATACTCGGCTCGTTTAGGGAAATGAACGAGCTCAAGACGAGCTTTTTTTCGAGCTCGAAGCAGTTCTACTTGCTTATTATACAGTCACTTAAAGAAAATTTTAGAAATTCCATAAAATTTGAGCTATTCGAGCTTAATTCGAACGAGTCGAGCTTTAGACCGAGCTTTAAAATGTGCTCATACTCCGCTCATTTAGAAAATGAACGAGCTCGAACCGAGTTTTTATCGAGCGAGTACGAGTCGAATTCGAGCTACTCGTGTTCAAACAACACCCCTACTTTTTCACCTAGTAATTTTCTATTGTGGGTCTTAAGATTTATGGTATTTATAGTGTGTTCTTATGATTGCATTTTGATTTTTTTAACCTATTAGCTCAACCAGTAGAGTAATGTGCTTTGGCACAATGATGTGGGTTCGAATCCCACATAAGTTCTAACAATTTTTCCCCTGCATAAAAAATTTAAAAACTCACATTTTTTAAGTGGAAGAATAAAGAGATATACGTACAGGAATCATAGGAAGAGGGTTCTACATAAGTAATTTTATCACTAATTTATCTTTGCATGACAAGAACATCAACCCAAGTGAATGAATTATTATCAAATAGCAACACCAAAGTGTACATGTGCAATTTAGTTTGCTCACCGATAGATGTAAGCTAAAGGGTGATGAGATATGTAGCTGTCAACTATCACTACAGGAAAACAGTGTCAATTTCGACACTTTTTATGACCAATCTCGACGCTTTAAAGCGTCGTAAATTTCATTTTCGACGTTTTTGAAAAGCGTCGAAAATTCTTGTGTCACGAATGGCAAGTGCTATTTCCGATGCGGAATTCTGTCGAAGCCAATCTCGACGTCCTAGGGCGTCGGAAATGACATGTAATTTTCGACACCATAGGGCGTCGAAATTGGCATGTTATTTTTCAAAAAAAAAATAAAAGCGTATTTTTCTTCTTTCATCCCCTTTCATTACACATTAATTCAAATCCTTTAATTAACAAAAAAAAATATCAACACAAATCCAATAAAGCATTAGTCAAATGAATCAAAATCTTACATGAGTGAATTAAAAATAATATACATGACGACAAATAATTGAAATAACAATTACTGATAACATAATTTAACAAAGTTGTGTTTAGAAAAATTAAGCAGTAACCATAATTCTTCTCTTTGTGCAATCATATTACCAGATACTTTCCCCAGTTGAAGTCTTTTATGTACATGATCACCATCCTTTTGAGACCATTCTACCGAACAATCAACAAATACAATCTTATAGCTAGACAATACATATAAAAAGAGTGCCACTAGAGCTGATAAGTTACCACACCTTTAGGGAATGATCAACCTCTTGGAATATCATCTCTGCAAGAGCAATACCTGCAAGGATCCCATCTGCTTCTTTGGCTAAAAAATAAGCTTCCACTTCCATGTTAGCTGGAATGGTAGCCGAACATGTCACATCTCCTGCAAATTAGATAATAACAAAATTAAGGATTATCAAGCAGAGAACATGCTGTACGCAAACATTATCAAATCATCCCCGCCAATTAAACACAAATGTCCACCGTTTCTAAAGATAGTACACCTTCACACAGCAAGACAAAAAATTATATTGCCGTAGCGCACTTATAATCATATTTAGTTGTGTTAAAATTGGATAAATAACTTATCTTTGTTAATACAACCATTTTCTTGAATAGTCTAAAAATAAGCGTGGAAGGGAGAAAAGAACATGACAACTCACAAGGATTAGTTTCTTTTAAAACAAGACAAATGTGCAAAAATGTGAAATAGAAAAAGGATAGAGTAGAAAATCCAAATCCTTGATGATGCACACTTCTCACTTACAGTGGCAACTGAGTTGTGTATAACCAAGCACTTGCAGAAATGATCAATATCCATACACAACAAGAAATTGACTACGGATAATTTCCAATCTTTTTACCTGGATTCCGTCAAGGAGATCACGTAAACATTCATTCAATGCAGCCAACTCAGCAGCATTTTTACCTGCAGATAAAATTATACAACAACATTTGTAGAGCAAAACATATGCATTGGAAAGTAATTTGCATGCTCCTTCAAATAAATAAAATTGTAGGTAGTCATTTTTCACGAGAGGAAGAGGCATGGAAGCAGGAACATACTTGCTTTGCTTTGCTTTCCTTATTGGAATCAAGCAATTTTTATCAATACCCTGGTGTAGAAAATGAGGCAGGGTGAGCTAGTGTATATAGAAAGGAGGTTCAAATTGAAGATATAGTGTTTCTAGTAACCCACCATTAAATTTTGCAAGAGGCGAGCATATGTCCTACATTTAAAACGCAGATCAGCATGATCAGGCCGCTTCAACTGTCCACGCTGCTCAGAATAGTACCAAGTATCATATATATTCCAATTGAGTCATTATATTATAAATTTAACAAAAGCGATTTTGAAGTTTGAGCAATACCTGAGGGAAATAACTCTTGTCATTTACAATGGAATCAACCAGACTAGTAAAGTACCTCTTAAAAAAATCAGATGCTCTGCGAACAAATGCAGTCTTCAACTCCATTCCAGCCTTCTTCTCTATAACCTGTAACATGTTGAAGCACATGTAACAGATGGATTATAGTGATTCAGTTGTTTAACCCATATTCATAGACCAGATAGTTGATGAGTTCTCATTACAGCCTCAAACAGATCTCATATAGTGATATCAATGCTAATCAACAAATAACACCCCTTGTCAAGAAATCATTCCAGCATATCATACTTGAAGAGGGAGCACAATATATTCATTATTCATGGCAATAATACAAGTTATTTATGATGAAATGGGCAAAAGGGCAAGTGCATGATAAGTCTCATATTAAGTTATAAAATGTCTGAAACTCCAAAGGCATTCTATTTAATACTGCCCAATCCCAGCCCTTCGGTCTACTCTAATAAAAGGGGCACATGCTTACATGAGAAGGACAAGAAGTATGAGGGAAGTTTATATAACATAAGCTCATCCCAATCACACAAGATAGAAAAAAGAAAGCAACTTCAATCCTGGCCATCTTATCGCATTGTTTGAGGTAAAAATAGACCAATAAACCGCATGACCTAATAAACTACACTTATTTAGGGAATTCCAAACGATGAACATCTTTCTTTCAACCAGTAAACCCAACTAATTTTGGCCATTATCTCTACAACAATAACTTCGGTTATAGTTTTATATTGGAAACAGGAATGGTTCAGAGTCGACATAGCATAAGAGAGAAAAACATGGAACACCCACCTTAACCTCGATATAATCAAAGGGCAAGAAAGGGCAAAGTCCGGCAAACAGAAGGTAAATTTGAGCATTGGATGAGCTAGACATTAATCTCAAGCCCTTATCCTCTCTCTGTGAATCCAACTTGTTGATATAGTAAGCAAGAGCAGGTCCGTTGTACTGGAGGGGCTGCACCGACGATGGTGGGGTTTTACCAACCTGGAGGAGGACTGAAGAAGCTGCGGCGAGGGAGATGAGGGCACGACCCCCAATGAGAGCTGCTGTGTTCTCTGAACCATCTGTTGAGGACCCTGCGCTACCCGAGCTGATTGCACTCTCTGCTATGTAAACTGCAGGCTTCCCAAAGTAAAAATGCATAAAAATTATATAAAAGGAATACAAGGATAGACTAGTGCAGTGTGCGACGAGTGAGCTAACCTCAACTGAGTATATATTTGTCTGACCGGCAGTATCCTTCTCAACATATCCTGTCCATCCGCGTGTGCGAGGTGGAAATGTTCCGACCACTTTATTCCTCTCTTCGGCCACCCATTCCATGCTCACTTTGCCGACCTGAATGAATAATCATCCACCCAACACCCTTTTAAATATCCAAACGTAGATTCATCAGCAACATCACAGTTTTAGAGTCGAGATCCCTAAGTGTTAGATACAATACACCAACAATCTAGTAGAGACTGAACTCCATCAAATCAGGTTACTACCACTGTCCTTGCTTGTTACTGTATAACAGAACAATTACGCTTGATCACTGTTGAGTCCAAGGCACACCCAAGTTCAATATATTGTCAACAAGTGCATTTCCTCATATCAAAATCCGTCAATGTTATAAATATCCCTCTATTAGTTTATTCATCATTCAAATGTAACAACAACAGCTAGTATAAATTCTTTTCCTGGCCAATTGGAATCAGGCCCTTATCATTATTAAACTACGGCTAAAGCTAGAAAGGATTATAGAGAATCATTGACTAGTGATTTAGAATACAACATAAACTTTTCTTCCTTGTTATCTATCTCCTTGTATGGAAAATAATATTTTTAGAGCAGCCCGTGAACTTTTCTTCTTTGATAACTATCTCCTTTGAGAAAACGTTATTTTTTAAAATAGTATTTTGCGGTGTTAGGATTGACATGGAAACGGTTAATTTCAAATTAAAGGTTAGGACTTAGGATTATAGTAGTAATGCTTTAGAAGTGTGCAATAGAGTTTGATTTTTAGCAGCAAAATGAATAACTATTAAACATTACTTTTCTTCCTTGCTATTCCATGTGAGTTCAGTCAGTTTATATCATAGTCAGCAAAATGAGTAATGTATACATAATCATCTTTGACCATTAAGAATAGCCAAATGAAATAAGAACCCAAAATCAAGGTAAGGTAAGCACTAACTATTTAAGTACGGTAAAGAGCAAGGCTAAGTGGCTCTAGGGAATTATGCATTTTGGGTTTGCTCTTCTTGTGTTAACGGATTTCTTGCTTTCGCTACGCCCCTCCGCTTCACTCACTAGCTTTAGAGCTGCACTCACTCATTTAAAAAATGACAAGGGGAAGTATTCATCATGTTCGGCCTTTCTGCATAGTTTGCAAATTTTCTATGTAAGGTTTCTCCTATAGTAATAACAAGCAGTAGCAATATATGCTAGCAATTCATATTCAAATACAGTACAACAGAAGATACAAAATTAGTAAGGTTATCACCTGATTCCAACTTATAGGGATGATTCGAACTTCTGAACTCCAAGGAACTTTCGGTAGCAGCCTGATTTGGGAAAACAAAAGCGCCTTAAGTGATTAAAATCATAGAAAGGGATACCAGAAGTGATTCGAACTCAAAAAAATCCAAAGACAAAAGAAGAGGAGAAACCTGACTCAAACTACAGCTGAGAAAATGAACCTCTTCTCTCCAATCCATCGGAATTCACGAGCTTCTCTTCTCTAGTACAAATCAAAAGTAGGTCTTTCAGACCATAAACACTTCAACAAAATCCGCGGAAAAAAAACCTTAGAAATGTGCTCTTTACAAAATCACATCCAGATCTCATTGATTCAAATTTGAGATGAATTCTAACTCGACATCAGCGATGACAGATCCACGCTCCAAAAATCTAGAAAGAGAAGAACGGGAATACCTGATTTGAACTTCCGACTTCGGTATCAACCTCAACTGCGAAAACAAATCTCCAATCTAGCGACTGTCGAGACTCGAGACGATGTTGAGATGGCGAAGCGAAATGGCGAAGTTGAAGCTCTGGCAAAGCGGGAGAGATACCACACTCTGAATCGCCAGTTGAAGCTCTGGCCAAGTTGAAGCGAGATGGCGAAGCGCTTTGAGTTGAAGTTCTGAAACTTTTTTTTTTTTTTGAACCAGAAAGAATTTGGAAAAGTGAGAACTCACTTTCCAAGGGCGTCCGAAAGGACGATTGCAGGGAGCCTAGACACAGAAGGATCCATGATGTCAGCAGAAGAGTAGCCAAGATGTGAAAGTAAGTCAGCCGCTTGGTTAGCTTCTCTGAACACATGGCAGATCTGAACAGTGTTGAAAGCGTGGAGAGAGTAAAGTGCATCAGAAATAATCATTTCTGTATCTAATGGTGAACACCAAATGTCTTTAAGGCTGTTAATAATGGTGAGGTTATCACCTTCAATGATGATATCAGATATATGTAAATCTCTAGCAGCAGAGATCCCTTTCCAAACTGCAAACCCTTCAGCACCGACAACAGAGCTAAAAGGAGAGGCACCAGCCCCAAAGGAAATCGGATCTCCAAGGTGGTTCCTAATAATGAAACCATAAGTGCCAGTGCCGTCAGGGGAGAAGGCACCATCAAAATTTAGTTTATAATGGTGTTCAGGAGGTTTGGTCCATTTTGCCTTTTGCCTTCGTTTTCGGCTTGCGGAGGTGTTTGTTGATTTAATGGGCTCTGAATTGGAATTGGCCATTGCCCACAGATAGGATTGGTTATTGTAGAAGGAAATTATTGTTCTAATGTCTGTCTGTAAGTTCTGAAAGATTTTTTTGTTTCAGAAGTTCCAAATACACCACCATGCTAAGGCTAGTTTGGAGAATTTTGCTATGCCAATTTTATTCTTTATGCTTAGAAGTGTGTTAACGTTCTGGCCATGGTGTTGTTGTTGTCTTATTTCCGCTTCTATTTTGGGATCAATACCCTTTATTGTGCTAAGCGTGATGGGGCAGTGCCATAGTAAATGCGGAATATCTTCATAGCTAGTATCACAGAGGTTACAGTTAGTTGGTATACCTATGCCGCGGGATGCTAGTATGGTTGAAGTGGGAAGTCTTTTTTTAGTTATTTTCCAAAGGAAGTTTTTTACCTTTGGCATGACATTGAGACTCCAAATCCAGTGTTGTTCGGATCTAGTGGGGCGCTTTGAGTGGTGTATCATTTCAATTGCTGCTGATGTTGAAAACCATCCATTTTTACTCCATTTCCAGTATATTCTATCTTGTTCTATGTTGTGTGGGATTGGTGAAGCTGTTATGCTGTCTATGTCATTTTGAGATAAGTGAGTCCTGTAGGTGCTATGTAGAAGTTCTAGTTTCTAGGTTTTGTTGTCATTAATAAATTTGTTTACTTTGACCGTTAGGTCAACCCCTCGTACATCTGAGAGATGTTCAATCAAAGGATCGGGGCCACACCTGTGGTCAAGCCAGAAGTTTATGCTTCTGCCATCACCCACCGCCCATTTGATTCCTTGTTTGAAAATTGGAATAAGATTTGTAAGTTTAGTCCATTGCCACGAGCAATTTCCTTTTCTAGTATAGTGGAGGATCTGTTTATCTTTTAGGTACTTTTCTGTGATGATTTTGACCCAAGGATTAGTTGGTTCAGCTAGTATTTTCCATATTAGTTTGAGTTGCAAAGCTACATTCATGTCTTCTGAGCTACGAATCCCAATTCCTCCATTTTTCTTTGTTTTGCAGACTTCAAACCAACTGATAAGAGGTCTGTGTTTTGGTCCCTTGTTCCAGAGAAAATTTTTGTTGATTCTATCTAGATCTTTATGGATTGAGGATGGTAGCATAAAGCACTGCATGATATGTAGGGGTTTAGCAGCTAAGGTAGATTTAATCAGAGTACACCGCCCGGCTTGAGATAACGAATTTGCTTTCCATTTCTCTAGTTGTGTTTTAGTTGTGGTTAGTATGTCTTTGAAGGAATCTTTAGTGGTCCTTCCCATTAGGATGGGGCATCCTAGGTAGGAGCCTAAGTCATTTGTTGGTGAGATACCTAGTTCCCCTTGTATGATTCTTTTGGTGGGTGGTTGCGTGTTTTCAGTAGCTTGAAATGATGATTTAGCCCTGTTTATTTTTTGCCCAGAGATTGCGCAATAATCATTTAGGACTTGGTTTAGTTGATCACATGCCGTTTTTGTTGCTGATGCGAAGATGATGATATCGTCAGCAAAAGCAAGAAAGGGAATTTTAGTACCTCCTCTAGTTAAGGCGATCCCTATATGGCTGTGTGATGACATCATTTGCTTTTGGAGGCCTCTTGCAAGGACTTCCGATAAGAGAAGAAATAAATATGGCGATAGCGGATCGCCTTGGCGGATACCACGGGTGGGTTTGATTAATTCCGTTGGTTCATTATTAACCAGTATTGAGTATGTGACGGTCGTCAGACATTCTTTAATCCAGGAGATGAAGGTCTTGGAGAAACCAAATTTTTCCAAGATTGTTAGCAGAGCTTCCCAGTCCACAAGATCGAAGGCTTTTTCCATGTCAAGTTTGACTGTCATCCATTCTTTGTTTCCTTTTTTCTTTGTGTTAAAAGTATGGAAAACTTCATGTGCAAGTAAAATGTTGTCCTGTATAGCTCGCCCCGAGGAGAAGGCACTTTGTAATGGGTGGGTGATTTTTGGTATTATCTTTTTTAAACGGGTGGCTAGCACTTTGGCTATAATTTTGTAGAGTTGTGCATAGGCTGATAGGTCTATAATTGTTGGTGGTTTTCGGATTATCACATTTTGGTATGAGTGCTATGAAGGTATGATTTATTTGTTTTAAAATTTTACCACTGGTAAAAAAACCTTTAACAGCTTTAGTGACGGATGGGCCGACAATGTGCCAGTAGGTCTTGTAGAAGCCAGCAGGAAAACCGTCAGGCCCCGGAGACTTGTCACTTGCTAGGGTAAAGACTGCATTTTTAATTTCAGAGTTGGTTACTGGCTTAGAGAGCCATTCGTTGTCAGCTGGTGTGATTTCGTGGCTTATATTATTTAGGAGGTTGTTTCTGTTTAGATTACGGGAAGAAGCTGTGTATCTGGTTGTGAAATCGTCTTTAATTTTTGCCCGTATTTCTGTATCTTTTGAGAGGACGACTCCAGAGTGAGATAGGATTGATTTTATGAAGTTCTTGTTTCTTCTTCCCGTCGCAATTCTATGGAAGTACTTAGTGTTCCCATCAACCAGGTTTATATGTACTCGTTTCGCTCGTTGTCCCCAGTATGTTTTTTGAAAATTTATCAAAGCTGCATGTTTTTTCGTGATTTGTTCTAACTTTCTATCAAGGTGGGAGTCATAGTTTCTGTATAGTTGGTTTTGTGTGGTTTCCAGTTGTCTTTCAACCAGTTGTAGTTGTGTTGTTATGTTTCCAAACTTCTCCTTGCTCCAGATTTTACTTTTCTGTTTCACTTCTTGCAATCGTTTGACTAGTTTATAAGTGTGAGAACCCCGAATATCTTTTCTCCAAGCATTTTTAACAATAGCCTCAAAGTCTGGTGCTTTGGTCCAAGCCATTTCGAATTTGAATGGTTGTAATTTGGGTCTTTGGTTATCATTTAAGTCAATGGTTATCTGAGCATGGTCTGAAGTAGTGAAAGCAGATACCTTAGTTCCGAGGTTGGGGTATATATTGAGCAGGCAACTACTAGCAAGTCCCCTATCTAGCTTTTCGAAAATGTTGTCATTCCCAGATTTCCTTTTCCTCCATGTGTACTTATTACCCCAAGTCGGAAGATCAGTGAGATTGTGTTTTATTATGAATTCAGATAATCTAGTGAATTTATGTTGTGATAGGTACGTTCCACCAATTTTATCATCATTAGATAGGAGCTCATTGAGATCCCCCATGATTAAATATGGTCCCGTAGTTTTTGACAGAATGTACGATAATCGATTCTAGAAATCATCTTTATCTTGTTGTTGTGGGGGTGCATAGACAAAAAATATTGAAGCTCTCGTGTCGAGGTAGTCATTTTGGTAAGTTATTTGAATGATACGATTGTCCGAGTATATGACTTCAATATTTTCATTATTGAAGTGGGCCCTTCCAGAGAAGACAAATACCACCACAGAATCCAGATGATGGAACAAAATGAATGTTGTCAAAGCCCGCTTTATGTCAGATAGTCTCGTGTGGGGGAGTTTGTATTTTGGTTTCTGCTAATGCTAATATTTGCATATGTTCTAGTTTAGTAGTTAGTTCAATTTGTGTCCATATGTTTTTCCGTCTAAGACCCCTAACGTTCCAGTAGCTAATCTTCATAGTAACCTAATGCTTGTAATTGGTGAAATGTGGTCCTTTTGCCTTTTGTTAGTTTTTCGCATAATGTGGCATAAGTGTTGTTGTTGTTATAGTGAAGTTGTTGCTTTCTGTTTCTTAGTTTGATATGATTACTGTCCTTCATAAAGCAGAACAAATTAGTTAAGAAGAAACTGGTGGTTTGTATATAACCATAGTAATCATTGTTGGTAATATGTTTACAAAGCTTAATTAGTAAGAAACAGTGTAAAGGTGCAATCAAATAAATGTTAGGGCTTAATAGTTTGAGTACAAGGGCCTTCCATAAGAGTCCCATGTTTTTTCTAGCTGAAGTGTTTTGTAGTAGGTTGCTATAGATGCTGGTGTTTGCTGCTTCTGCTAGCTGCTTGTGTATTCTCCTGAATTGGCGCCAAAGTTTATGCAACCTGGGGTAGGGGGTGTGTTCCTGCATCATAGGTATCATGTAGTATTGCTCGAGTGAAGGACTCACTCGAGCATGGTTAGAAGGAAACATAGTCAATATATATAAGTTTAAGTTGGAATTTTTTTTACAGATTTCCTTTGAATGATTCAGTGCAGCAGATTGTAGTTGATTGTGTGTGATCCACATTTGTATACATTGGTAACTATGAAATGAATTTATTAAACATGTAGAGAGATCCTTGATATAAATGGCAGTAGCATACACAGTACTAAATAAGGTGCCACATGGATTTTTTGGTAATAGATTTCTTACAAGCATACTTGAAATTGCACCTTGGCAAAGGGTAGTTACATGGAAGCATGTCATAGTTAAAGAGTACATCATAACAGCAAATCTGCATAGGTAGGTTCTTGCTAGCAAATAACAAAGATTACATATAACATTAACAAAATGATTGGCAAGGTTTTGGGAAGAATTAGGATAGCAAAAGGCAATAGCAGTCGGCTTGGTAGTTTTACAAAAGGTCCTAATTCTTAGCAAAAACTTAATCATGATAGACTTAAGGATTTGGCTTGGTCCTCTTCAGAGTGGAGCTAGCAGTGTCATCCTAACCACCAGCCACTTTTCTCTTGAGGGAGTCCGAGTTAGAGGGTTCCTTTGGAGGCATGTCCAAGGAGGAGAGTAACTTGATCACAGTGGAGTTGGAGTGCAGAGAATGGAAGGATGGCTCAGAGACATCCTCCTGGCCATAGTCCAACTGCTCAAAGTTGCCCTCCAAAGGAGCATCCAACAGATAGTCTATGTCTTCTGCATCAAAGAGGTCATTATCCTCAATGTTGTAGTTGAGACAGGATAGAGTTTCTAAATCTATCTCGGCTCCTATCTCAGAGAAAAGGTTGGGGTTCGGGAGCTCAGGGCCAGCAGTCACAATTTCATCATTGGAGGGGGGGGGGGTTGTTTGTTGTCTCATTATGGGTTTGCTGTGTTGGCAGGTTAGCTTCAGCAGGATTCACCAGAAGCGCAACCTGGCCAGGGGCAGCAGCCATGATGCCAGCAGTGGGAGGAACAAAAGAAGTTTCTCCCACTGGGCACACAGTGGAGCCACCAGCAGGGCCAGGAGCAGCAGCAGGAATCAAGATAGAGGGAGAAGCTTCCTGCACATGGTGAGATTGGGTCTTAGAGTCCATTGAGGAGGAAGAGGAGGTAGACATTGACTCAAAGGCAATAGAAACCCCTTTTTTTTCCAGTAACATATGGCTTGTTGGTGAAAGCTGAGATGGGGTTTGGGAGCTTCACATTTTTCCCTTTTTTCTGAACCTTGGTCCAGCCCTCATCCTCAAGACCAGATTCAGCAGGAGGTAGTTTGAAGCTAGGTTTCTTGATAGTAATCTGGATTTTTTTTGGTTTGGGAATGAAGAGGGGACAGAGGGAGAAGAGGTGGTCAGGAGAACCACAATTCCCACACCCATTTGGAAATTCTTTGAACCAAATTATGTGAGCAGACACTTGGTCTTTGTTGACTGGTATGAGGATGGTATTGGGAACCTTCTTGGATATATCCAAGTTGACACACACTCTAGCGTAACGTGCATTGGCATCAACTGAAGGATCAATTTTAATGAAATTGCCAAACTCATTGTTCTTGAGAATGATTTCAATTGCGGCTGGCTTTTTGTAGATTTCTGGAATGAGAGTAATGCGCAGCCACATGTCCAGGGAGGTTGTGTTTTCAGTCAAAGGGTCGAAATTTGGTTTCCAAGGTCGAAGGATGATCAGCTGACCAAAAATATGATAAGGTCGAGCCTCCCAAACCCTCTTGAGATCATTTGGATCAAGGAATCTTAACTCAAACCAGTGATTTGGAAGGTCAAGGAACTCGAAATCCCCTGACAATCCACACCAATCGAGATTGAATTTGCTTTCGATTTTCTGGAGCTCAATAGGAGCACCAAATGCTCGGCCATACAGAATTGCAGTGGTTGCAAATCTATATTTGGGAGCAAATTTCTGCAGTTGTGAGTAGAAAGAGGTAAGATCAAGTTTCGCCCGGAGGCTTCCCTGAGTTGGTAGCTTTTGTGGGTGTCAGAGAAGACTCAACAAGTTTCTCTTTCCCTTTAGATTGTTTCTTGTTGCCAGCCATAGCAGAAATGAGACAAAAAACGATTTTGTTGCAAACAGAGACAGTGAGAGAGGGGAGGATTATCAGAGGCAAGTGGGAGAGGGAAGTTTGGCACACTAATGGGTTATTACCCTTTGAAGTTCTGAAACTTGAAAGGGTTTTCGGGGAGAGACAACTAGTATCAGGCTAAATTAAATTTATTTTTTACTAAAACCATTATCGACGCCTTAGGGCGTCGAGAATATGTTAATATAGACGGCTAAAACCGTCGAAAATTTTCGACAACTTAGATCGACGGCTTTAAAAAGCGTCGCAAATAAAACGTCGAAAAAAACACACTTTTCCTGTAGTGTATAGATATAATTCAGCACACAACAAAAATGATAAATGCAATGTGGTCTTGCACTCACATGATGTGGTTATGTACTCAATCGCCCTTAAAACAAATACACATCACTAAAAGAGCTCTAGGTTGTGAAAATCAAGTTTTGTTGCACTCAATCACCTCGTTTTTATGCATCATCAACACGTTTCTTAAATTGCAAATAAATTGTCAATGCCATAATAACTGAGAAAGCAATAAGTCACCTTCGGGCGACGCCCAAACAAACCAAAAACTGAATGGGAAGCCTTTGGGCGACACCCAAATCGGGAAGCCTTCGGGCGACACCCAAATCGGGAAGCCTTCGGGCGACACCCAACCAACCATCGAAACCAAAGGGAAGCAATTGTTCGACCCCATACAAACAACACTCACTCCCCTCGACCGTCTCACAACGAGAGGGGAATAAGGAAAATCAATAATACCTCTTTCGACTCACATCTCACCAAGTCCAAAGATAACTTTAAAGATGATAACCATACCTTGAATCAAAGAAATTACCAGCTCTTATTAATCAAAGAATCCATTGCTGAAAGTTTGTTCCAATCTATTATAAGTACCTTATTGTATCTCCTCTTGTCAGGATCTGTGTTTCCTTGTTTAAACCTGTTGGAACTCCTGTTTTACTGCAATCTCAGAGCTTTAACTCCCATGATCTCAAACTATATCTCGAATTTACCACCTTTGTATGATATTTCTATAAGCCTTAAGCTTTGGACCTTGCCTCAGATCATGATTAATAAAGAAACCACTAATCTTATGTGTTCACCTTGCACTTCCTGTCATAAGAATTTCTATCTTAGCTTCAACTTTCTGCCAAGGGTAAGGAACTATATCATTTCCCTCTCTTCTTGGTGGTTACTGTTATATAAACCTATAACTTGTTTAATACCACTAAATTTATACACATACTCCATAAGGAAAGTAACCTATAACAGCTATAGATACTGTACTGTTAAATTCCTAACACCTCTCCATCTAGCCAAGATCACAATACACTCTAAGGAAAATCTTCATTCTAAACTACAAATAAATATGATTTATAAAGCTCATCACTCAAGGGATACTACAAAAACTAGTATTATTATCACGACTAATTCTCTGTTGCATTATCACAAGCATAAGCATTTGTCTGCTCTGTTTGCTATACTGTACTCTCACACATCTCTACCTGTCTTGCTTAATATCTTGGCTACACATTTGCCTCCTATACCTGCTAGGCTTTACGAAAGCTTCAAACCAGCCAGATTCAGAATCAAAGAATCTAACTACAGTAAATTTCATAATATATTACTACTCTTCCTTGTGGGATTTCTGTTTTCCCAATTCATAAATTCTTATAATTTGAACTCTGCCTTCGTGTGTTGTTCTATCATTAAAAATCAGATGGGAAATTCCTTAAGGAATGACACCCAAATTCTTAACCCTCAACTAATACCAACTGGGTTGCCTTTGTTTGGCTCCCATTCAACCCACTCATCAACTGTGTTCAAATTAAACGCAATGCTCATTTACACCCAACTGCCTACCTATATCTACAGTCATGCTATCACTCTAACTATTGAATTTTGGCTTTATAATTTCTGCGATGACAAGCCCTGCCCCAATTTCACAACTTGCTACTTAAACAACCCAACAAAGCCATCAGAATCCCATCTGCTTGATAAAATCTCTTATACTATCAATCAATTTTACATGATCTTAAATATCTGTCATAAACAATATGAACATAACTGTATCAGTTTCTATTGGATTTGGAACTTCACTGTCACATGCTATCTAAATACCATCATGTCTAGCATGTTAGCTACTACTAGATTTTCCATCCAAAAGTTCATCATACCTTTCCATGATTTAATCTACCAATGCATATACCTCACATTTAAGCTTGCTCTCTTTATTATTACAAACTACCCAAAGTTACACTCATTGCTCTACCTTAATTTTAATCTAACTCATTTAAAACCCAGCTTCATTCGAACACTGATATCATATCACTTTATCACAATACAATCTCTTTCTCTATCCGATTACTTAATTATTATGATCACAATATTGAGCTTCCTCTTGTTTAGTTGGTGTTATAGCAGCTGGAACATTACCATCTTAACTTACTCTAATTGGCCTAACAATACTGGAACTTTACTCCAAGCTAACAATGTTGCAATCATCTTTACTCCCTGGCTATTTTACCTGATAAATTATAATCATAAGTCATGTTATATACCAATATGTCTACAAATAACATTTCAAGATGCTTTAACTGGCTTGACCTTTTTATCATCCTTTCTACAGCATAAACAACTGCATTACATCTGTAAAATTGCTAACCTCACTCGAGAGATGCCTTTACCGTCAAATCAGCAACAGGACCAATTGTATTTTACTAACTATACTCGAGAGGTTTTTCCTCTTGAGCATATACACATTTGCACAATGATGCAGGATCTCTCATACTGGACAGTACACTCTTGCTGCTAGGGGCTCTCCAAACAAATACTGAACACCATGAACATCATACAAACAAGAACAGGAAAAAAGGCCCCAGAAGGCTGCATTAACATGTTTATTAGACTATCTAAAAACTCTTGCATCTTTCTATCCTTACTATGTCAAACTATCCGGCTTCACACTAGATTGAATATTATCTGTACAAGGACTGTTTATTATTCGAACTGTTTAATTCTTATCAGATTGGATGCTTTGATTTACTTCTATTCCCTTACACCTACTAGTTATCGCAAAATCAATGGCCAAGCTATTTCTCTAAAAATCCACTCTATCTATAATGCAATAATAGATAGTCTAACATACAAACACTGGTTAATATTGCATATCATTGCTATGCAAACTTCTTCTATTAGTTGGTTACCTATCTACATATTATCTCATGATAACTCACTTGATAACTCCATCATAATCAATGATACTAAAATCGACATTACTAATTACGAGAATATTATAAGCTTAGGACATAACTGCTACCCAAAACCCTTATGCGACAACAATAATCAAGCTATCTCCCAACAAACATCATCTGACCTAATAGTTTACCATTTTCTAGTAAACAAATCACAACACCAATTGCCCTAACTTCTTAACAAGAGAACACAGAGTATATCTATGGCATTAATCACTCGACAAATTATATATTATTCTCTAACAAATAAATCAACAGATCACCTATCCATTCTAGTTTGGTTCATTGCTCAGATGTGGACGAAGTTAGTTATCATATCACATCAACTTAACACTAAGAAGCACATACCCATTTCTACTAATTGCAGTTCTAAAACTAGCTACCTAGTCTTGGACCTACTCCCTTTGCATAATGAATATCCCATGTTACCCCTTATTCAAATAAGTGTCAAAACATGAAAATTAGCTTCTGGAATGTTAGAGGACTTGCTAAAAAGAACATTTGGACACACATCGACTCAACCTGTAAAACTGAACATATTCAAATATTAGCATTAGCAGAGATCAAGCTTAAAACACCCCCTAAAGAAGCCCTTTGGTGACATGCTGGGTTTGATAAACTTTGCTTTTGCCCTTCTGTAGGGCTATCTGGAGGTCTCTGCCTCCTTTGGAAATCTTCCCACCTAAATAACGACACCTTTGACATCATAAGGTCAGAAGAACGATATATTCTGACAAAATACTATAATACGAGTCTTAAATTGACTATATCAATCTTATTTGTTTACGCCCCCCCACGACAGAACCAAAAATCACAGTTCTGGAATGAACTCTCGACAATAATTCTAACTAACCCACACCCATGCATAATCGCAGGTGACCTTAATGACATTCTCTATAACTCCGATAAACTAGAAGGACCATCCCCTTCTTCTTCAAGGTTCCACAGACTCACAGATTTCATACTAAATCATGACCTGATAGATCTGCTAACGACAGGAAACCAATTCACTTGGCGCAAATGCTCATGCACATAACAAAATACCTACGAAAAATTAGATCGATTCTTGGTACATAAGAACATCTATGCTGTTTTGCCAAACCTAACGACAAAAAATCATGCCTTCACAACTTCAGACCATACCCAAATTACATTAGAATTATTCCCAAACGAGCTACCAATCATGCAGCCCTTCAAATTTGAATTGGCATGGACAAAACATAAAGACTACGAAAATCTAGTTAGGCAAGCGTGGCGGCTAAATCCTACAGGCTCCCATCTATTCAAGCTAATCAAGAGACTACAAGACCTTAAAAGGAAGAGTAAACTCTGGAGCAAACGCACGTTCGGGAATATCTTTGCGCAAATTGCCAATACAGAAACAGAGCTCCAACAATTGCAAACTAAATTATTCACTAATTATGACACAAACATTGACACAAAGCATAAACGCCTACTAAACAAGTATAATCAACTAGTAAGCTTTCAAAGGACATACTAGGGACAACGCGCTAAAAGGATACACCTTAAAAATGTGGACACTAACACAAAATACTTCCACAGGGTGGCTACTGGGAGAAGGAATAGAAATATAATAAAAACTTTCACTACAAAGGGCGGAGTCGTTCTTAATACAGTAACTCAGATTCGACACGAAATTAAATCAGACTTCTCTGACCGATATTCAGCTAATCCGCAAACTCAAGGGAACTGCACGTTACTAGAATATATTACACCAGAAGTTACTATTGCGGACAATGACTAGCTAACCAAACCAATTTTAAACTCCGAGATTAGATCTGCTGTCTTCTCTTTAGCAAGTGACAAATCTCCGGGCCCTGATGGTTTCCCTGCGGGATTCTTTCACTCATACTGGCACATTGTTGGTCCTTCTGTCATAAAAGCCACCAAAGGTTTTTTCTCCAGTGGGAGAATCCTAAAACAAATAAACCACACCTTTATTGCACTAATACCCAAATGTGACAACCCGCAAACAGCATCTAACTTTAGGCCCATTAGTCTCTGCTCTACCATCTACAAAATAATCTCTAAGATCCTAGCAACCAGACTTCGACATATACTCCCGAAATTAATTCATCCGCTCCAAAGTGCATTCATAGCTAAACGATCTATCCAAGATAATATTCTGATCGCAAATGAAATATTTTATTCTTTTCAGCACAAAAAAGGATCATCCGGTTGGATGGCCGTCAAACTGGATATGGAAAAGGCTTTTGACATGGTAAGATGGGAATTCCTACTTAAAATTTTGGAAAAATTTGGTTTTAACAACAAATTTTGTTCTTGGATAAAGGAATGTATAACAACTGTCACCTACTCGGTCCTTGTTAACAACGAACCCACAGAAATGTTCTCACCATCAAAAGGCCTGCGACAAGGAGACCCTCTATCACCGTATCTATTCCTTCTAGTATCTGAAGTCCTTGCTCGGGGGCTACAACATGATGCTAATCTACCTAGCAGTCAACTAGGCATCTCTATCAAAAGAGGCTGCGACAAGATCCCGTTCCTTGCTTTTGCCGACGATATCATTATCTTCGCAACAGCAACTAAGAAAGCCTGTGACCAAATAAACAAAATAACCCAAGACTTTTATAGACATTCTGGTCAACGAATTAATTTTCATAAATCAGCTTTTCATACCACAAGGAACACAGATAACTCAATAAAAAACACAATAAAAAGTGAACTCAACATAGCATACACAACTAATCTAGGAAAATACCTGGGATGCCCTGTCATTTCTGGCAAAGTCACAAATTCAACCTTTGATGAGATCACATCCAGTAGCAGGGCTCAACTTACAAAATGGACTGCAAACAATCTGTCACAGGCTGGCAGGTGCACACTAATTACAACAAACTTAGCAGCTAAACCATTACACATTATTCAGTGTTTTCTCCTTCCTTCGCACATACATAAAGAACTGGACAAAATCAACAGGAACTTTCTTTGGAATAAGGGTCTCAGACATAAACCCCTTATCAACTGGTACGAGGTGTGTAAGACGCGTGCCAAAGGTGGTTTGGGCATTCGTCTTTCCGAAGACATGAACAAATCACTTCAATTAAAGCTCATATGGAAACTACTAGCTGAACCAAACAACCCATGGGTCAGATTAGTATCCCAAAAATACCTAAGAGATAAAAATATACTCAATTATGAGAAAAAAGGAATAGTGTCCTGGCAATGGTCAAAACTAATCTCTCTTATTCCACTATTTAAAAGCGGTTTGTGCTGGGGAATAGCCAATGGAAAATCAATAAATTTCTGGCACGACCTTTGGGCTGAAAAAGTCCCGCTTCTGACCAAAGCAAGAAACACAACCCTAATTGACCATCATCTTATGGTGGGTAACTTTATTACTGCTGACAAGAATTGGGATATTAATAAATTGTGAAATACCATAGGTAACAATGTCTGTAGCGATACCCTTAGAATGATTTCCCAAATCCCAATACCAAAAAACACATCATGATAGGCTATATTGGGGCTACAGTAAAAATGGTTGGTTTTCTACAGCCTCCGCATTTGAGCTAATTCACACAATAAAAAACCACTCCACATCTAAATCTTCGTGGATTTGGAACTTAGACGTTCCCCCGAAAATAAAAAACTTCTTGTGGCGAATAACCAAGAATGGACTTCCTACCTCCGTTAAATTGGCTTCCCGAGGAGCCGGTACCCCAACTGACTACCCCCTCTGTGGTATGAACTATGAAGACATAGATCACTTCTTATTCAAATGCCCTAACATAAACTACACAATACAACAACTCTCCCCCAACATCCAAAAAACCCTTCAATACACTTATGATAATACGATTAACACCAACGAAGCCTTATGCACACTTTATACCTCCCTTGGCAAATCAGAATTTTCCACGCTTGCTACCACTTGGTGGTGCTCTTGGTTCTTTAGAAACAAAGCCCTTTTCAAAAACCACAAACCGAACTCTAAAGCAATAGTATCCCACATAACTAACCAATTGTCAAACTGGGAAAAAGCAAAAATTGACGACCTAGGTATGGACACCAATCCTAAGACAAATGCTCCTAAACCCAATAAGGCCAGAAAACGCCCAACAAAATGGACAAAACCACGAACCAATTGGTGTAAGCTAAACTTCGATGGAGCTCTTTCCTCTGGCAATTGTGGCACTTATGGATTTCTTATTCGTGATTGCCTGGGTAGGGTTCTGTATTCAGAATCAGGTACCTCTCCTCTCTCTTCCGTGATTGGATCCGAATGTTTTGGATTATGGAAGGGTATTCTTAAAGTACGGGATCTCCAAATTGATCAGATCTGTATTGAAGGCGATAATCTTAGTATTATCAAAAGTCTTAGCACATGTGTGTCTTGTTATGGCGAAATAGAGATGTTATTATCTGATGCTCTATTTGCTCTGACACTTTTTTCGAAATATGAGATCTCTCATATCTTCAGGGATGGTAACCGAGCTGCTGACCGTCTATCTCACATCGGGATCGACTTCTCGGACTCCTCTTTCCCCCCTGATGCGGTTCTAAGTGAAATCATCCTTAAGGATGCTCTTAGCTAGTATGCTTTGCGTACGGCTAAATTATTTATTGTTCAAAAAAAAAAAATGAACACATTTCTTAATAGGCTTACAATGTATACTTGCACTATCACAAATGGGCATTTTCAAGTACACTTCATTATGCATCTAATCTAACTTTTTCATTCTTATCTTCATCAAAACTGAGAAATCTAATGCAATCAGTCACCTCGTTTATGGCCTATGTAGGATTCGAACCTACATCTTGTGTCTAAATACAATGCTCTACCAATTGAGCTAATAGGTCAAATAGTTTTATAACTAGGTCTACACGCATTAAAACAGATTTCCAAGCTCAGTATTGCCTAATTTTCCAAGCTCAGGACTTGTCAAAGACTTCAGCTGTTGTTGTTAGCACAAATTCAAAAATACCAATTGACGATTGAAACCAAAAAAATCATTCCAAGGCAAGCTGTCATCATTTACAAGCTCAAAAATAGAAATTTATGCAAGCTGCAGAAAAGGCTCAACTGAGATGAAACCAAAAGAGATCAGGATCAAGCAATCCATTCTAGATTAGAATCCAACTGAGATGTACTCCTATGGGTTAACAAAATATTATTGATGTGTTCCCATCTGTCAGAATTTTCAACTTGTCTAATGGCTTGTACAACACTACTATCATCTACCTACAAATATATTCAGATACAAACCTGAAAAAAAAAGATGTGCTCCAATCTGTTAACAAAATATTATAGATGGAATGAAATCCTATGTTTTCCAAAGCCAGTACAGAAATCAGAAATGAATGATTCAATCAAGGGAAGGGTTAGTTCCAATGAATTCTAAGACTGATAAACAAGTTACAATACAACACCTACAATTAGAATCCAAGAAACCCCCCAATTTCAAATTGACTTCTCCAATTTCACACAACAAGAAAACCCCAATTTCAAATTGACTTCACCAATTTCACATCACAAGAACCCCCCAATTTCAAACTGACTATAGCAATTTCAACCGAAATCCTAAATTTCAGTAAAAGGAAAAATGTCAAGCACTAACCTGATATCACCTTCTCCTCCACCTCCGATCGGCGGCCTAGACACCGGGTCACCATTGCCTTCGCATAGAGTCACGGGAGTTCGGTGTATGGCTTCTCCTCCCTCAATTGCCTCCATCTCCTCGCTCTGCCCGAACACGAGTAAGGACTCCCTAGCAGCCTCTCCGCAGCGCTCAGTCACCGACGCTAAGTCACCGGTCGTCTCCTTATCGCTGACCGTCTCCCTATCTCTTCTCATTTCGCTTCCTTCTCCCTATCACCCCTCAGTTCGCTTCTTCGTTCTTCCGTTCTTTCTTTCTTTTTCTTTTTCTTTTTCTTTTCTAATTCAAAAGTAACGGAGAATGCAACTTCTATTAAATTTAACCTTCTAAGGGCACGAGGTGAATTATCCTTAAAACTCAAGGGTACCACATGACAACTGTAAAACTTTTGTACACCCCGCGAAAAACGCTATACCTCGAGGGTAGCTCGCGAAATTTCCAGAAAAAAAATAGCAGCTAATTTGCCTTGAAACAGTAACCTAAACAACTCGAGTAAAACCTACGGGCTTTTGCCAAGTAGGGGGCATTATTAGGGACTCGAATGGTAGGGTAATGAATATGTTTCAGCAGGAGACATGCATAACTACGGCTTCCAAACAGAAGCATATGCTTTTTGTGCAGGTTTACATTTAGCCGCAAACAAAGGTCTGCGGAATGTTATCATGGAAGGGGATTGCCTGGAAGTAGTCCAAGCCATTAATGATAGGACTAAGATTAAGTAGGAAATTTCGCGCTATATTGAGATGATCGATGGACTGAAGACAAGGTTCGACTGCATCGAATTCAGACATTGCTTCTGGGAGGCAAATAGAGCGGCTGACTATATAGCTAGGAATACATGTATTTGTAATATTTCGACTCTCCCTATAAATAGAGATCTGTGTAACATCATCCGTCAGGATAATCAGGGTAGTGCCTTACTTTTGTAGTCTGGGTCTCCCATTGTTTGCCTACTGTAAAAACAAAAAAAACTCGAGTCCACTCTTTTTTTTATTCTATTATTTTTTTATTTTTATATTCCAGTACTGTACATCGGTAATGTGACTAAATAAGTAAATATTAAAAATAGACGATTTTTTTCAGAAAACAATCACACAAAAATTTGAAATTTCGATTTCCATCTTCCTACTCCACCAGTTATCGTTGTCTTGTCAAGAACAAAAAGAAAGAAATCGCATTAATTAAAGGCATCCGAAAATACACAAAAATTTATATCAGACAACGTGCTTTGTCCGGGTTCCATTTTGATTTTATTTTTATTTCGAAAAAATAAAAAAAAATCTGAAAAAGGGGTTTGGGGAGGGAAAGAAATACTGTAATTTGTAGAGAGCCACGGAGGGAGTGAAAAGTTTGACCAGAGAGAAGGAGAGGAGAAAGCGACGAGCATGTGAGAGTAGTTGGTTGGATTTTGCCAACCTCCTCACCCAGGCGTTACCTGCGGTGGTTGCTCCCCCTTCCCTTCCGCCGGAGACCAAACGACGCCTATTCGTCTTCGTCAGCGATTGCGTCAAATACACGATCTCTCTATCTCTCTCTGTGTTCTGCAACTTTTGATATTTTGATACTGTGGTCAGGGAAAAGGAAACCGAAACCCCTAACGCAGCTAGAGATTGTCATGGAAAAGGTTCGTGAATCTCCCTTTTCTCTTTTCTGTATACGGATTTCGATTTATCGGTCGCTTTGTTTCTCCGGGACGGTCTACGCCCCTCTCGGATTAGTATTTGATGAAATTTAGCTTGAATTGTAGCCAAAGCTTGACGATTTAATGGCTGTTGATCATCGTCTACAATTTCTCTTGATTTAAGTTGAAAATCGATTGGTTCTCGTTGCTGTAGTGTAGTGATTTGCTGAACTCGTTATATTGTTGGCTTTTCTGCGTTAAATTGTCTGGTGAATTCGGTTCCTGAATCTCTAAAAACAGATCTATCATCTATATGCTTCCGGATTTTTTTTTCATTAGACTTGATTTAGTTGATTTTTTTTGTCTTTGTCTGTACTCAAATCTTGATTAATTTGTCTTAATTAATCATTGTTCCTCTAATGACCGGGTAACCAAAAAGCAATGTTGAATAATTGACCGCTTCGGATACCTTGAAGAGCGAAATTGAGGCTTTCATGTCGGCCACATCTAGCTTTGCATTTCACCGTTTTGTATTGCTGGAACTCAAAATTTGAATTTCGAAACTAAATTCCCTCTCTTTTCCCTCATGATTGCCTGGTAAAACCCTTAATTTAGTTTGATTTATTTTGCTTTAATTTCGCTAACAAGAGGAGAACACTACAGCAGTAAAGGACAGGGAAAAATGTAGAAAAAAAGACTTTTTTGTAAAGTGTGGCTATCCTCTTCTGCCATGCCCCCACTGAGGTGTGTGTGGGTCACGTCGTCACATTCTGAGGCAACTTGTGTCTATGGCAACAACGCTTCCTTTCCATGAAAGACAAATTATACACCATCACACAAAATTTTGGAACCAGATGGACAACTAAATAGTTCAAGTTTTGGAAGATGTGTGGTAGCGTTCAACTGATCCTAAATTGAATGATTGAAAGTGTTTTTTTTTTATCTCTAGTCGTTGCATCGAAGTTTTGTTCCTATGTCCTTTTCCCCTTGCCCATTTATGATCTGATAGTAGCAGAAGAATAACCACACACCTATTTTGTTTTCTCTTGTTTTGATTATTTTTATATGATTTTTAAAAAAAAAACATTTTTAGCATATTGATGCCAACTGACTTCTAATCGGTGACGTAAAATGGGTCCTGGAGGTTGTGTTAAGGTTCTCGCTGTAGCAATCCTCTTGTCAAAGGATATGAACTATTAATATGATAATGCTGTGAAGTGCATAGTAACACTAACTCCTGTCATCAGTTATAGATCTGTGTGCTAATGAGTTTCTATCATTTTTAATGTGTGCTATTTGATTCATAATGCACTATCACTTGTAGGCAGGCTGGCTGTACCATTAATGAATATCATTTGTATAATGAATAGTTATTTGGTAAAGTCTCCCTTAAGATGAGGAAGTTTCTTGTCTCTTGACAGGTGTCAATGACTGATTCATTGCATTTGGTCTTATTGGGTGGTTGCACCTTTTCCTTTCTTTCTTCCTCTTATTGCCCTTCTAATCTCTCTATCATAGAGTAGAGATTTGCAGAGTTTTTGGATGTGCACTAAACTAAAACAGTGAACATATTTTACATGCTGAATTGCAGGTTCATTTCTAGTCTTCAGCTTAAGGGCCTACCATTGAGGCATTGACTTTCAATTATTGACTCATTGTAGGCTCATTTGAGCTGGTATCTGCATCATCCATGGTAAGGCGTAACAACGTCATCATTTATGTGATTATGTCTCCCTTGCTTCTTTTCTCTGTTTTATTTGGTTAATATTTCACTGCTGGAAATTGGTTTTGAAATTTGAGATCGTACAGGAGCACATTTCCTTATTTGCTTAGTGTAGGTGAAGACAACCTTTAGCTTAACTCATCTCTTGTTTGAATCTACCTGAACTTAGACAAGGTTTGATTGTGGTCTATGCAATGATGAACGTAAACATCGGGAGTCCTACAGTTTCATGACAGGAACAGAAGTTTATACTGTGGTAAATGGTAAACAATTGTGTCAAGTCCTACATTTTCATTACTACGCAGTTGTGGAAGATTGAATTCCGGAAATAAGAGGGGCCTGGGGCATGTGGACGCATAATCAAAATTGTAATCTTTGTTTTTCAATTGTTGAGGCAACATACTTTAAATTATAATTGCAGCTCATGTTGATTGATTTATCCTAATTCGCCAAGAAGGTTGTAAGTGCACATAATAAAGCTACATTAGGTTTAGACCTTTAAAAAGAAGGATGGTAACAGTTTGCATATTTATAGCTTTATATCCTGCCATTGTGGATAAAAGACAGTAACAGTTTGCATCTTTTTCTGACGTCAGGAATATGCAAAGAAGTCTGCAGAAAGGTTGGAATCAAGAAAATCGCATTCCTGGTGGTGGGAGAGTCACATTAACCCCAAAAATGCGAAATGGCTTTCTGAAAATATGGAGGGTTAGTAGCTAGTACTTCCTGTTACTGATTCAACTTATATGTGACAACTTAGTGCTCGAGAAAGTTATAATAATCTCTTTGGCTGCAGAAATGGACCAAGGTATTGAACGGATGATGAAGGTGATTGAAGATGATGGAGACTCATTTGCTAAAAAGGCTGAGATGTACTATAAGAAGAGGCCAGAGCTTATTTATCATGTCCAGGAGTTCCAGCGCATGTATCAAGCATTGGCTGAACGTTATGCTCAACTAACTGGAGACCTTCGGAGGAATCTGACGCCTGATCTAACTTCTATTGCCCCAGTTACTCCTGAGTTGGGATCTGAACCAAACTCTCCATGGTTTTCTCCTGATATGAAAGTAACGCGCTTTAGACCCTCTCATCGAGCTGCCGGTTTCGATGTCTTCCTTGGCTCTGGAGGAAGCACTGATCGTTATTCTAGAGGTGATGAACCGTCTTATTCACTGTCAGATTCTGAAGAATCTGATATCTCATCTGTCCACAGTTATCCTCGATTTCCAATGGGTAGTGAAGACGTTTTCCATGAGAGTGGTTCATTGAGAAGAACAGAAAGTGTCAGTTTAATTGAATTACAGCTAAAGATTGCTAGTTATGAAGAAGAGATTGCTAACCTAAAGATGGAGCTTCGAAATGTCAGATCATTAAGCGAGTTTTCGTCAAATAACAAATCAGAGATAGATGAGCCAGAAGTCAGTGAGGAGCAAGTTTTAGAGGTTCAAGAAAGCAACAATGGCATGAAAACAGAAGCCTTCGATCCTGACCAAAAAACCCAAACACTGGTTAAAGAGTTGAGGTCAACTAAGGCAAGACTCCTTGATTTAGAGAGTCAAGTTGTAAGATTGTCGACTGAGAACAAGTTGGCCCACGAAAGTATTCATCAGTTGCAGGATCAACTTAAGACTGCTCAGAAAGATGGCGCTGTGCTGAGGGCGAAACTGGAGTCAGAGATAAGAAAAGCATCCAAGTGGCAGGATAGGATTGCAAGATACAAGGCCAGTTTAATAGACCGGGACGTTGAGATCAGGGAACTGAAGGATTTAGTATCAGATGCTGGCAAGAAGTATCAGCTCCATGCCGAGATATCCAGATTGTCTGATGAAAAGAGTCAGATAGAGCAGAAGTTTCGAGAGCTGGAAGTACGCTGTCATACGCTAGAAACTCAGTATACAGTGATGGAGAAAAAGTTGAGTGATGAAATTGAAGATCTGCAGGCAGATATAAGCGAGAAAAGAGATCAGTTGGAAACTTTAAACAAAGATCTGGATGATCTGAAGCAGAAGTATGATAGCCTGATGAGTGAAAGAGATGAACTTAGCGCCCAGGTTGCCAGGCTCATACCAGAAGCTAGTTTGAGCAATGAGCTGAAGTTAGAAGTGGAGGAGCTCAAAGAAGAAGTTGAGAGACAAAAGGTTTTGATTCTGGAAGGAGCAGAGAAAAAGCGAGAGGCTATCCGACAACTCTGCTTCTCCCTTGATCATTACCGCGATGTGTATGAACAGCTTCGTCAGGCCTTCATGGGGCACAGGAGGCTCCCGGTTCTTGCCTCATAGTGTTGTAGGTTCCTCCCGTCGTTGGTTGCTCAACTTTATTGGTTTGACGTCAATCAGGTACATGTTTGTTCATTCTAATCTCGTTCTTTTTCGCTGTCATAAGTTAAAATTTTGTTTCTTCAGGTTGTTTTTTTTTTTTTTTTTTTGTAAAATCAGAGGTTGTGCATTTGCCATTTAATGGTAACTAAGCTTTGGCAAGAAGTGACTTGATGTAATAGAAAGAATGAGATTTGTGTGATTTGATGATATAAACCTCTTTGCAAGGTTTGTCATTTTGTCAGGAGATTCCCTACTTACTACATTAGTTTTGATAATCTTAGATAGATGTGGTATAAGATTTGATAGACGTAGTATAATAGATGTGGTATAAGATTTGATAATCTTAGATTGACAAATCTGTTTGATGAATTATCATTCATCGGTCACAGATGGTCTAACACCCCTCCTAGAGCGTCCTTTCGGATGAGATCCTGCAGTTTTGAATCTTGCTTCAAATCTTCGTTGACAGGGATACAGTAAGCCAGATGCGCAATCCTATCTAGCCTGTAATCGTATTTGCTTCCCTGAAAATATGTCGAATTGACACTGAATTAAAAAAAATAATAAAGCAAAGATTTCATATTTGTAACCAGGATTTCTATAATCCATGGGCAACTCTAATCTCCCAATAATGCTTTTATTACAGTGAGATTGTCTCCCTCAATAAGGATGAGCTGAATGCCAATATTTTTCTCTCTAAGAATCCCATATTGGGGACCCAGAGCTTCAACATATACAATTGGCATACCATCGCATAACCCTCCCCCCCCCCCCCCTCACCCACATAGTAATCGGATGCGCATTAGAATCACGAATAATGAATCTATACACTGTCTTACCACAAGACAATTTAGATCCCATCGAAATTTAGTTTACAACATTCAAGTGAAGGACTTTCCCACCGAACTGCCTTGCGATGTTGCCCATTATCAGTAGGACATGTTGATGTATTGTGTTTAGAGCTGGCAAAATCTGATCCGACCCGAGAAAACCGACCGACTCTCCGGAACCGAAACCCGATCGAACCCGAAAATTTGGCGTTATGCATAACCCGAACCCGAAACCGAGCCCGACCGATGTTGACCCGAAACCCGAAGTGACCCGAATACAGACAAACCCGACTCAACTCGGATCCGACTCAAATTTCAACCCGACCCGACTCCCAACTGACCCGACTCCCAACCCGACCCGACTCCCAACCCGACCCGAATATCCTTGAATATATATATCTATTATACATTTATACTATAAAACAAAAAAAATTACTATAATCCATTATTGAGCTATTGATAGTTAATGCTATTTCAAAACAAAATAAAATTTTCATTGATCAAAGTGAAAACTTAAAACCATTAGTGCATAAGTGCATTACATAGGTTCGTTATAAGGATCGTTATAAAATTTAAAGGGTAAATATTAAAAATTTCTTATAATAGACATTTTATAGGATCGTTATAATCGCAAAAAATGATCGGGGATCATTTTTCCATTTTTAGATCGTAGGATCGTTGGAAGAGGATCGAATCGAGATTTTAACAACATTAGAGCTTACGAGCCAATGAGTAGATTATATATTGAATCATATTTAATTTTACTAACATGCTTTTTGAAATACATAAATAACATGAATTACATATTCAATTTAATAAAATTGATTACCCGGAAGTCCCGAACGAACATGATTCAACAAATTCAACCCAAACAATTAAAAGTTTGAAACAAACGTAGACCCGCTTCTAATTGAAACCTGAATGAGATCGAACCGAGTACCGACTCGAAACCCGAACGAGACAGACCCGATTTTGACCGAAAACCCGAATGGGTCCAACCTGATTCTGACCGAAACCCGACCAATCTGAATTTCATTTTGACCGAATCCGACCAGACCAAGCCCGACACAGAAATTTTGACCGAGTTGACCCGACTCATCAGTGACCCGACCCGAATGTGATCGACCCGAACCCGACCGGATGACCCGAATCGCCAGCTCTAATTGTGTTGATGGGTTTCAACCAAATTAGTAGGACATGCTGATGTATTGTATTGTGTTGATGGGCTTCGTCATTGAGCACTCCACAAGAATGTGATTTGTTGATAAGTGCAAGCAATCACAGAACACACAATCCATAGGAATTGAGATGTGTAATCGTTGTAACCTGTTCTTAGATAGTAGACCATCGCGCACAATTTTCCATAAGAAGTGCCTAACCTTTGGAGGAACATCCAACTTTCAAATCCAAGGGCATTGAAAATTAAAATTCATATACCCATTCAACACTAAAGTAGTAGCTGTTTTGGTTGGAAACCAACCAGTCTTGCTTGGACCCCAATAAAGCTTGTCAGTAATTGGTATGACCAGTAAAGGGATCGTACAAATGCGTTCTATAACCCCCTGCAGAAGAATACCAAGAAGATCACAATGTAAACAAGACTGAACCCATACATTATCTTGTGTAAGGAAACGGTTAACTTTCCACTGAAGTTGATCTCCTGTTAAGGGAAGCAAAACTTGATCCAAAAGTTTAGAATTGGAAGTGCAGTAATCGAACCAAAATTGAATAGTAGCCCCATCACCCACACTCCAATGTAGACCTTTGGTAAACATAAGGCAAATCGACATTAACTTTGTCCATTGCCAGGAAGATCATCCCTTTTTAGAGTAGGGGAAGATGCCTGTCCCTTAAGGTATTTCTCAGTTATTACTTTCACCCAAACATTATTTGGTTCATCAATAATTTTCCACAGTAATTTCATATGCAACGCAATGTTCATAGTCTCAGCTTTATACAAACCAAGACCTCCTGCTAATGTATTTGTACAAATCTTATCCCAACTAATCAGAGGGGTGGACGTTGTCTGTTTGTTCTAGAAGTAAAACCGATAAACTCTATCCAGTTCGTTAAGGATCAATACATGTAGCATAAAAGATTGCATAAGAAAAAGAGTTTGGACACTTAAATTTGATTGAATAAGCACTTTATGTCCTTCTGCATACAAATTCGAAGCTTTCCATTTAGACAATTGTTATTTAGCTTTTAGTACTACCTGAGCGAAAGTGTCTTTATTGACACGACCATTTATAATCAGATAACTCAAATATTTTTCAATTGCGGTTGTGTGCGCTATTCCCAGTGAAGTCGTGAGTGTAGAGATAGCCGTTTGGCTAATATTGGAGGAAACATGGAAATTTATTTTGTGAAAATTTATTTTTTGTCCTGAAATAGTGAAATGTGATAGTGGCGATCGAGAATAGTGTATACCTTACGGACCGCTGTGTCTATAGCCTTAGCAAAAATAATAATATCGCCGGTGAAAGTTAGGAATGAAATTTTCATACCTTTTGCCAAGAAATTTATCCCAATTAAGGTCCTTATGAAAATATTTATAAAAAAATATTTATAAAAAAATATTCAAAATCTGATATTTTATAAAGTTGATTTTTAAAAAGTGTTAAAAAGTTAAACAACTTATATTTTAATTTTAAAATGGAGGAAGTATCGTATACATATAGTTATGTGTTTGTGATTATTCATGCACAAAATAATAAGTTATAAGAATTGCACTGATTCGAGATATCCTTCTTAATTAAAACATTCAAGTACGCTAAACTTCTTCTTATATTTGCTTATGTCTGGTTGTATTATGACGGTTAGTCCGTCAGTCGATTCCTTTTGACCTCTTGATTTCCCAGAGATTTCCATTGTTATTTGAGATTTCGAATTATTTTCTTTTAAAAAAAATACGCACGCTAAACATTTTTTTTTAATAACTTGTGGTATATATTCCTCTTTCCTTTGTTTTAAATGTTTACAAGTTGGTTTGATGCGATATTTGATTGTTTATGATACTCCGTAAGTCAATATAGAAACTTCTAATGTGTAATCAGTTTTTGACAAACGAATTATCCATTCTAGCTGCCTCCATATGCTTTGGTGAAATACTTTCTCCAAGATCACATTTATACACATTAATACTGAATTTATTTGAGAAATTAATGAGGGAAAAGTACACATGGGCCACATGGTCTTGTGTTAATTTCATAACTGTACAAGCATAACTCAGCAAATTAATTACTCCCTCCGGTCATTTATATTAGACTTTTGATAATGTTAAATTTGATAAAAAAAAAAATTAAACGTTTTGGAAAAAGTGTACCTTTCACATTAATTGTTTGGTGTTCACCTGATTAATCTCTCACTATTAACCAATAGAATGTCAAGAGCATTAGATGTGAATTAAAAAAGTTGATTTGATTAAAGATAATTGTACAGTAGAAGTGTTTTAAGAGGATGCACACCGATGAGTCCCAACGCGGACTCTGATAAGAGGAGTATTTTTTTTATTAAATTTGCAAAATAGACACTTTATTTAGACAAATTGGGGAATTGTCCACCTTTTTGGATAAATTAGCAAAATGTCCAATATGTATACTAATTTGATCCTAATTAGCAGCCCCAAATTCTGATTTTGGACAAACAGAGAAACAGAGCTGGCCTCTTCTTAATCTCTCTCGCTCTCATCTAATTAATCTCAGATATGAGATTCTCCCACTCTTCCCTTGCCATGGCGGATGAAAAAGGTTGCAGCGGCGAGTGGAGGAGTTCGCCGAGGTCCGAATCCCCTTCCTCCTCCTTGTTTCATCAAGGTCTGAAACTCATCGCACCTCAACGGAAACCTTTTCTTCCTCCCCAGATCTTGCGCCTGATCTGTGCTAATGAGGCAACGACGTCAAATCTGCATTTTTTGCTCGACCTGTACTCAGATCTCGATCTCGATCACCGAGGAGGAAGGAGGAAGGGGATCTCTTAGAAAAATCTGCATCCGTCTTCGTCGAATGCCCCCACTAGGATCGTCGACGGTGCACCGCCTCTCGGAGGCCGCCATTGGAAGCGGAGGCAGCAAAGGCCCCCTTCCTCCTTCCTCCTCTATTGTCGTCGGCCGATGTGCACAAGAAGGTCCGACTCAGGAGGAAGATCCGACTCAGGAGGAGGAATCGAAGAGGAATAATCGGCGCGAGGTCACCATAGGCGGATAGATCCGAGATCCGAGATCTGAGACGCCCCCTTCCTCCTTCCTCCTCTATTGCCGTGAGGAAGATGATGATTTTTTGTTAAATTACAAAAATCACCCTATGAATATGAGAAATTAAAAAAACTATCTATATTTTATTATGTGATCCATAATCTATATTTTTATTTTTGCACAACAAAATGTTATATTTGCACAACATATAATTATATTTGCACAAGCACAATATACGGTTATATTTTCACACCAAAATGTATCGATGCGAAAAAAAAACTAGACTTGGATCATATTTGCACAACTTACGGCTATATTTGCACATCGTACTCTTATATTTGCACGACAAAATGTAAAAAAAAAACTAGACTTGGGTCATATTTGCACAACTTACGGTTATATTTGCACAACGTACTCTTATATTTGCACGACAAAATGTAAAAAAAAATAAAAAAAACTAGACTTGGGTCATATTTGCACAACTTATGGTTATATTTGCACATTGTACTCTTATATTTGCACGACAAAATGTAAAAAAAAAACTAGACTTGGGTCATATTTGCACAACTTACGGTTATATTTGCACATCGTACTCTTATTTTTGCACGACAAAATGTTAAAAAAATAAAAAAAAAAGTAGAGTTGGGTCATATTTGCACAACTTACGGTTATATTTGCACAACGTACTCTTATATTTGCACGACAAAATATTAAAATTTTTTTTAAAAAAAATAAAAAAAACAAAAAAAACTAGACTTTGGTCATATTTGCACAACGTACTCTTATATTTGCACGACAAAATGTAAAAAAAAAACTAGACTTGGATCGTATTTGCTCAACATACGGTTATATTTGCACATCGTACTCTTATATTTGCACGACAAAATATTATATTTGCACAACAAAATGTTATATTTGCTCAACATACGGTTATATTTGCACATCGTACTCTTATATTTGCACGACAAAATGTTAAAAAAAAATTTTAAAAATAAAAAAAACTAGACTTGGGTCATATTTGCTCAACATACGGTTATATTTGCACATCGTACTCTTATATTTGCACGACAAAATGAAAAAAAATAAAAAAAAAACTAGACTTGGGTCATATTTGCACAACTTACGGTTATATTTGCACAACGTACTCTTATATTTGCACGACAAAATGTTTAAAAAAAAACTAGACTTGAGTCATATTTGCTGAACATACGGTTATTTTTGCACATGCACAACATACTCTTATTTTTGCACGACAAAATGTAAAAAAAAAAACCTAGCCTTGGGTCTTATTTGCTCAACATATGGCTATATTTGCACATGCACAACATACTCTTATTTTTGCACGACAAAATATTTAAAAAAAAAAAACAAAAAAAACTAGACTTGGGTCATATTTGCTCAACATACGGTTATTTTTGCACATGCACAACATACTCTTATTTTTGCACGACAAAATGTAAAAAAAATAAATAAAAAAAACTAGACTTGGGTCTAATTTGCTCAACATGCGGTTATTTTTGCACATGCTCAACATACTCTTATTTTTGCACGACAAAATGTTAAAAAAAAAGAAGAGTTAGGCTATAGGCAAGATGATAAAATTGCTATTGGCAAGATGATAAAATTGCTATTGGCAAGATGATAAAATTGCTATTGGCAAGATGATAAAATTGCTACAGGCAAGATGGACACTCCACCAATTTGTCCCAAAATGTAGACGTTTCACCAATTAGGACAACTTTTTTGGACATTTCACCAATTCCCCCTATTTTTTTTACCACATCAGCTGAAGAGTCCAATTCTAACTTTTTATCATTTGTATCCTCATTTGTGAGCTCGATTTTCGGTCCATTAAGTTACTTTTTATTATTTATCTTTTTAGTTCGTCATTTATTATTGTTATTGTTATTATTATTATTATTATTATTATTATTATTATTATTATTATTATTATTATTATTATCATCATCATCATCATCATCATCATCATCATCATCATCATCATCATTATCATTGCATAAAAGCATATTACAAGAAATTAGTGGGTAAGCGAGATACTATCTGGACACCCACTCCCTTAGCGATAACAAAACTAAGTCTAGTAAAAATATAAGCGGCATCACGAGCCCCAACATCTTGAGATATCGAGAATTTCTGAATTCGCTTCAGCAAGGTAACAACATCCATATCTAGCTCTTCCAATGAAGAGAAGGAGAAGGGTAGAAAACCATCACTAGCCGCAATGTACAAATCTTGATACTTGGCATACTTACGCTGAGCAGCATCAATAACAACACAACTGGGCACAAAGTCAGTCATCCTAGATTGATTCAAAGGGGAGGATCTTGTCAGATCGACACACACATCCCGCCCGCTGTCCTAGGAATAAAGAAGTAAATCCGTCGGACGAAGGGGCTTATCACGCCTATCAACCAAACCGATATCAACCTCTTTACCGGCAGAAATCCCTGCCCTGTAACAGATATCCAATAAAGTGTCGCGCACAAGGTTATATCGATGTTTAATGCCCACGGTACCAGCGCAGGACACATCATGATCGTCATAGACATCACTGTCAAAGACCCGAGAACAAGTCGGACAAGGCATAGACATTGTGAACAATAGAACCCCCAGTCGATAGCTAAACGCACTACGATAGGTCATTCCATTCATCGTATGCCCCAGCCCAAAAATAGGAACTGCACAAAACTAATCAGATGAGTGAGCACCCTGCTGAGACTTCCATAATGCCACATGTCGCGGGGTCAAAGAGAAAACAGAGTCTGATGTAGCAGCAACCTTCGCGAAATATATATCTACCAATTTCTTCATAAGTTTAGGGGCATCGATTTCACTAGGATCGCGTAGAAGATCAGAACCCGTGGTCTCATTAAAAATACGCCAGACATCATCAAAAGTAGGGCCAACATCAATGATACCAAAAGGATGTAGGAGATTAGCCTGCAACTCAGCAGACTGTAAACAGGACGCCAAAAAAGCATAATATAGACATCCCCAACAACATACACTCCAAGCCCACCAAAATGAAAAGGGAAGGTAGCAAGCCTCCACTGCCAATCTCCAAAACTAGGCCAGACGTAGTGAGAATACAATGTATTATTATTGTTGTTGTTGTTGCTGTTGTTGAATAAATTTTTAATGTTCTATAAAGAAAATAAGGGTATTATCTATTCAAAAAAAATTCCTCCAAACATATTCAATATGGGTGTCTATGGATATATAAAATTAAATTGCATTAAAAAACAATTTTAATTATTTCTTTAATTTAAAAAAATGTAGAAAAATCAATTTTTTTTAAATATATATAAGTGTTGCCATGTGTCGCCCAACTAGTGGACCACGTGATAGCACATTAGAAAATTCTCCCCTCCCCACTTCAAAGTGCTCAAACGCAACGTTTGTAATGTGCAATCGCCCAAACAAAACAGTAATTTAACCAACTAATCACATAAATCGAGTTAAAATAATTGTGTTATATCAATACATATATTGTAGAATGCACACACACCCTGAAATTAAAACACCGTAAAAATTAACTAAACACCACTTTATCTATTTGCATTATAAATATAATACAATTGGAATCCAAACACATGCTAATGAACCTACGCAACATGTACTTTCAGGAAATTGGGTCGGAAGACCCAATTTCCTAACCCAATTATGCAAATGTCCACCAGACAGTCCAAATTAAGCAGTTGTCATATCGGTCAGCTTTTTACCTCTACGTCTTCTCTCTCGCTCTATTTCTCCCTCGGTTCTCTATCGCTCTGTTTCTTTGCTTTCGAATGATCACCGTCTTCCCTTTCCCTCTCGATCATCAATTTCATTTCTGATTACTAAAGCGACAATGGCATATGAAGATTAGTTTAGTTGAAATGTATTATTTTTTTAAGGTTTTTTCTGATTATGACTGAATCAATGTTGTACTGTTTAACTTTTTTTTAACCTAGGGTTAATGCTTTGTAATTTCTTTCGATTATGACATGCAATAGTGTTTCTTCTTTGGAAGATTATAAAAAACAGTTCAATGTGAGTGTAGTTTATTTTTTCCGTTGTGTTCTATCTTTGTCTTTTGTCCGTTGTCTTTCAATGAGGTCCGATTTTGATGTGTTCATGTTTTTGTTTTGTAGGATTTTAGTTATTGGTAGAGTGATGAAAAAAGATTTCCTTCACGGGGAAATCTCTATTCTTACCCTGATGTTTGCGAAATTATCAGATATGGCTTGTCAGATGTAGATGTTCAGGAACTGAAAAATAGTTGTTTTGGTTTAGTTTTTCAGCAAAGTTCTAAACTTCGTTTTAATTTTTTAGTTAGTACATCATATGGTTATGCATGAAATTATAACAGAAAAAAGAGATGGAACTCTGGTTTAAAGTTGGGGGTCTTATTCCTCATTTTTCTTTAGTTGAGTTTCATCTAACTAGTCTTCTAGTTATAGAATATGATTCTTCACCTTTGAAGCCTATTACATTTAAAGAGTTATTTGGCAAGGTTATGGTCTTTTATTATGATATTGTTAAGATTTTTAAAGCTAAGTCTAAAAAGTATCCAAAAAAGTTAGTGATGGCATAGCTTTTGATTATTGGGAAGTTTTTTTTTGTTTTAAACGTTTTGAGTTTGTCAGCTTGGACCATTCAACGCTTGCTTGTAATTCTGAAAATTTTGAAAGGTATCATTGGGGCCGTGAATGTTACGTGTAATTGTTTAGATGTTTGAGGAAGGTGTCATATGTTGACAAGTCTAGGAAGGTTAGGGACTATATGTGTTGTATGGATATCCTCTAGCATTACAGATGATTTTTTATTCTCTTTTGACTTTCACTAATTATAGTTTATTTGTCAGCTTTTTTTTGAAAATTGGCTTGTTTTTGTTGTTGTTGTTGTTATTGTTCTTGTTGTTGTTGTTGTTGTTGTTGTTGTTGTTGTTGTTGTTGTGGGTTTAACAAATTTGGATTCTTGAAGCTTTCCCTTCTATTGCTGAAAAGCTTCAATGTACTTTTAATAATGTTGACAACGACCCAACCTCCCTGCATCGAGTTTGTAATCGCAAAAGTAGTAGTCATGAACAAGCTTTATCATTGTTTGAAGAAGAAGTGGTAAGCTTTTAATTTTTTCCTTTCATTGATTTTCAACATTCTTGCTTATTAGTATTTTTCGTTTAATTGATTATCAACATTATTGTATTTGTGGAACAGGCTCCGATGTATCCTAAGTATGGTGAATTTTCAAGAAAGCCTGAGATGGAATTTCAAGACAAAGTTCAAGAACAATTTCTTGATTCTCTTATTTTTTTTTATTGTTTTGGTGAGCCCCCAAAAAGATCCTCCTTATCATGTGAGGCATGCATGTTAGGAAGGAATTTTAGTTGAAGTGTTTTATAGACAATGCCCATGTTGCTTCTATTGCCCCCCTAATTCTCCTGATTTTTCAGTGCCTTTGTTAGTCCCATTGACGCGATCTAGCTTGAAACATAAACCTTCTAATTTTGGTGTTGCTAAGGAGGTAAAAAAGAGGCAGAAGTGCAAGCCAAAACCCTGTTGCCATCAAGAAGAGGAGGGGTCTCTCTAAGAAAGCTGACAATGAGGGGGCATCGGATGCTGACTATAGAGTGGATACTGAAAATATAAGAGCCGATAAAGGGCATGAGGGAGCTGAGAAAGAAGGCATGCCTAAATGGGCTAAGGATTTGTTTTTGAAGTTTGAGAACATTTTTGAAATGCTTGAAAATAGAATTGTAATGTTAGAGAAGGTATTATTGAGCTTGAGAAAAATGTTAGCGGACTTTCTGATAGAGTCAAAGAACATGTGAGTGATGTGAATGAGAATGCATCTATTGATGTTGAAGGTTAGTTTAGTATTTGTATTTGAAAGAATTTGAAACTTTTTAATGATTTATGTTATAATATATCGTTTTCATTCTTCATTATATGTGCTTATATCTGTCAAATTTGTCAGCTATCTGTCATGATTTGTCATATGATGTTTAATCATTTGTCAGCTATCTATCATTCTTTGCCAGCTTATATTTTGAGGATTGTGTTAATTACCAATCTTTTTAGGGGATGTTGAAAATAATCAAGGGGATTGTGCACTTGATGCTGAAATTGCTTTTGAGGATGCTGAAATTGCTTCACACTTTGATTGTCATGCTAAAAATGATGCTGAGATTGAATTGTTAAAGCGTTCTAACTTTATTTCAAAATCTAGTAGTTTATCTTTGGGCTCGTGTGAGAATGTGAAGAAGAGGAGAGTATCAAAATACAATCGGTCAAAATCACTATTATCTGAAGATGATCATATCTTTTTTGTACTCTTACGAAATGAGAATAGGTGCTCATTTTAGAATTCAAAGTTTTGTGTTTTAAGTTTGATATCTCATATGCTGACTTAAAACACAAAACTCTTTGTCATATGAGGAAGCTCTTTGGCATATGCATTTTTCAGCATGTGGAGGAAGCTCTTTGCCATATGAGGAAGAGAATATCATATGAGGCTTCCAAATTTGAGAAAGTTGTTATTTTGGACCGGTTGCTTTACTAGCGGTATTTACCATAATCATTTGCTTCTTTACAAGTAGGAATTTCTGTTGATCATTCTATATTTAAGTATTTTATTTGGTTATATCCTAAAGAGTATGGCAAAGATTGGATGATTGCAACCAAGATTTATACTTCATTCAATATTTGATAGCGTCTACTTAGCCATGTTTATAGGTCACTCTTGCATAGAGTTTAGGGCGTTTTACTTAAGTATTTTACCTATTTCTTAGCCCTTTGTGTCCCGTTTTGAGAAATCAATGTCTACCGCTAGTTTTCCGCATATGGAGGAAGGTCTTTGTCATATGAGGAAGAGAATATCAGATAAAGGCTTCCAATTTGAGAAAGTTGTTATTTTGGACCGGTTGCTTTACTAGCGGTATTTACCACAATCAGTTGCTTCTTTACATGTAGGAATTTCTGTTGATCAATACTATATTTAAGTATTTTATTGGGTTATATCCTAAAGAGTATGACAAAGATTGGATGACTGCAACCAAGATTTATACTTCATTCAATATTTGATGGCGTATACTTAGCCATGTTTATAGGTCACTCTTTCATAGAGTTTAAGGCATTTTACTTGTGTATTTTACCTATTTCTTAGCCCTTTGTGTCCCGTTTTGAGAAATCAACGTCTACCGCTTGTTTATCGTCATTTCAGGTATTTTGGAGCAGTTTTGGACCCAACTCAATAGATAAAGGAGGAAAAGGTGGTTCGAGGTCCTTCGGTGCACTAAAGAGTCATCAAAGATGGGCTAGGAGGCATGAGATCAAGGAAATGTGCAAAGAGAATCGAAGCAAGACCGAACAAAGTGGACAAGGCGGAGCAGCACGGAGAAACTTTCTATTTTTGCCCTAATTAAAAAACTTCGAATAAAGTCCTAACACCTTCATGAGAGTTTTATTCCTTGAAAAGAGATTTTCTATGCATATTCATATGCGTTAATCGGACTAATGAGGACTCTAAAAAGTGTGTTACAAGGCGACCCTGCTGAAGGCCACTCGACCGAGTGAAAAATGCACTCGGACCTCACTCTGGTTGAGTGCTTCACATGACTATGCTTCACAGAGCCCACTCGGCCAAATTGAAAAACAACTCAATCGAGTGTTTCATGTGTTTCGACTTTAATTCATTTTTTTATAAAACTAAGGGGGGTTTGAAAGGGGAACGGTCAGACTTTGTTGGGGACAAAAAACCTGAGACTGGGGAGATCTTTTTGGAAAGTTTGAGACACTAATCGAGAACTTGTTCGATACATCGAATTTCGGTAATCTTCTTTTACTCTTTCTGTTAATCTATGTTTTCTTTACCGAATCCGATTGAATTAGGCATGGATTTCTCCATGAGTGGCTAAATCTCTTCGTTCTAGGGTCAGGGTGATTCCGATGATGCGAAAATAGACTCATTCTTTGTATTTCTTGAATGACTTTGAATCTTATTTGTGATTTAATCCTATTGTGCTAGCCCTAATTGATGAAAATTGGTTAGAACTGATTTAGGGTTCGAAACGGAAAGACAAAAACCCTAAATTGGAATTTAGACGATGAATTGAGACCGAAAGGCAATTAGATCCATCAGAACTATAAGATTAAACTGAAGCTTGTTTGTGCAAAAGTAAATTAAGCTTCTCGAGGATACATAGGTTGTCATAGTTATTTTAGGTTATATTGATATTGATCAGAACCGAAAGGGGACGTTAGTATGACTATCACCTATATTTCTAAGAACTTAAAGGGTCTGAATTTCTTGCTTGAGCCCGAAAGGAGAATGTTAACCAATTTAGACACATTCGTTTTGAAACCGAAAGGAGATTTACGATTACCTAAGACAACTTACCTTCACATTTGTTTTATAAATCGTTCGAGTGAGAATACATTTTAGTCTATTGATGATGCATCGTTGGTGAATCCCTATCCCTAGAATATCTTCCATACATATATTTCTCAACATTTTTATCGGTGTTTGCTATTTTTACGCACACATTTTCCCTCATTTTATTTGTTACTTTTGGGCTTAGTCGAACTACTTTGAAATTGACAATTGATACTCTATTGATCCTTGTGATACGAGACTCGATATAATACAACTGAACCTCACACACTTGTGGGTGTAGGTTTTAACGTATCAAGTTTTTGGCGCTGTTGTCAAGGACTAGTTTTATTATCAATCGTTACTTGACAACTAGTTTGCTAAGTCCTTTTTGCATCTTTGATTTGGTTCTTTTTGTCTTTGGTTTCAGGTGGTGCTTTACACTGAATGCGAAAGGAGAAAAACTCTAGCAATCTAGTGCCTTTTAATCCTAAACTTGAGCGTACTTTTCATACTAGAAGAGCTGAACAATAAGCCGCTATAATCCAAACAACGGATGACAACATCGTTGCTCGATTGGCGGAACTTGAGTGGCTTATGGCTCAAACATAGCAAGAGAATGTCGCCCTTCAACAACAACTAGCTAATCAATAAGTTGCGGTAATTCCATAAGGGCCAACAACTCTAGAAGGGCGGATGGATCCAACTCAGTATCTACCACAACTGTAACGGCCCGGATATCAATACCCAAGTTACGTTTCGAAGGTTGGATTACCTTCATTCGGATCTTGCAATTTAGGTATGGGTCAAGGTTTCAAACCCCAAAGATCAGTGTTTTAAAGTGGGGATTTCGAACCCCAAAACAATCGGAGGGTCGTTGGATACCCTTAACCTGTCCTAAGGCTAAGTCGCAGAAACTCATTTGAAAGAAATGGTGAAAGCGGAAGTAAAGTACAACTTGCCACGGCGAGGCCGGGTCAAAACCAAATCGGTAAAATATATAATCAGAAATCCTTTAGCCCAATTAGCGGAATTAGACAGGTTCTTCGCAATCGCCCGGGGGGATTACTATGCCATAGAAACATAGAACAAGCATACCTAAAAATAATTTGTGCAAGCGAGGTCAGACCGAGTCCCCCCAACGCACTCTGTCCCGCAAGAAAACATACACATACGCTATACCGGTAATAAAGATGCTCTAATGCAGTAGGGAAAATTAAATCACACTAGCATGCTCCAAGTTGAAATAATATGCAGAACAACTGTAAAGGCGCCCGAAGAATGCCAAGTGGAATATCTCTCTCCTACTCCACCCCCTTTTTCATGAGCGAACCTGGCCAGTATGGTACCCATTCCATCATACATGTGTGCACATTATCATCATATCATCATCGTATCATATCATCATCAACTAGTTCAGAGAGGCTTAGCAATTCAAATGGAGGACACTCCCGCCTGCAAGTCATATCGTACTCAATAACCGCAATCCTCGAAACGTGCTTATGGTGCCGACATCCTTGATCCTGAGGCTAGTGGGTTATAGGCCCACGCTTCCGCTGTGCTGCTCTATCACCATCTAACTTCCCGTCCCCTCTTCTATGCGGTCGCTCATCCAATGTATCGCATAGGAGTCCAATTTAGCGGAGATAGGGGTGTGACAAGGGCGGACAACCTAATTTCCTCTCGGAGACAAACACGAAAGCTAAGGATGACAAGACTAGAGACAAGCAAACACGAATTTATCATGGAGCATATCAGTCACATTAATCCACACTAACATGTACCTATCTCAAGGAACAACGACATACGTATTCATTCCAAAGACACAATCGAGTCCTACACGGATGCACGTGAGACAAGCTAGTTGTCTATTATTCCATGGATGCAGATATGTCTAGCAACCTAAGCAAGTCATGCAGAACCAGTAATGATTATGCAGGGTTTGAGGTCATGCGGGATTTAATAAGGATAACAAGTATTATTTATATGAACGAATGCATAAACATGGTATACACATCAACAGGTGAGGTCAAATACTGATGTACATATTTGTACTTCTCTTTTATTGCATCTTTTGACTTCTTATTTTATTCGATCTCCAAAGAAAATGTTCAAAAGAATATAAACTTGTGTAAGAATGGGCTAAAATGCAAGAAATAGGGTCTGCACAAGTATTGAGCTAACCATGCAGGAATTCGGTGAAATCGGAGTCAAAACGAAGAAGCCAAGTAAAGCTGAGAAGAGGTAGATATCGACCTTCAACATATATATCGACCCTCGACGTCAATATCGACCCTTATATCGACCTCAACATAGACATCGAGTGGAGCTGGACAAGTCGAGCAGGAACAGAGACCTCGATATCGACCTCTGGTGTCGATATCGACCCCTTATCTCAACAGAAGATAGACTCGATTTCGAGATACGGATTGGAGACTTTATCTTCAAGGAGGCACGGATTTATCTTACACTTTTAAGATAGATGGCAGCTGATGACTTAGTTATCTTTTACCTTTAAGTTTTATCAAAATAAAAGACCTATCCTAATTGTTTGGATAGAGTTCATAGTTTAGATAGAAGTTACAATCCTCGGATAGCAAGGATTAGTAGCCTATAAATAAAGCCCTAGGGGGCTGGCATTCAAGGATCTTTCATCCAATCTTTGAATCATCAATCAAGACAATCAATAGAGTTAGAGTTAGAGAGAAGTTTTAGGGTTTGACGTTTGCGAAAGTTGATGTTGAGTTGTAAAGCTCCGGAGTTTATTTTAATGCAAGTTTCTTCTTTTCAATCAACAACGAGTTCCATGATGAGAAGCGAGTAGTTCCCCAAAGCTCTTAGGGTCGGGGTGAGCCCGACGTTAGCCATGCGCGCTTGAGGTAAGTATTTGATGTCGATATCGTTGTGTCTATCTCTCCTCCTACGATTCTATGTTTAGTCCTAATCGAAAGAAAAGGGATTCATGCTAACAACTTGAGTTATAAACATAAAATTGGTAGAGACAATTAGGTTTATTTGCAAGAGTAATCCTAAGAGTTGGTGTTCGGCGAAAGCTTGTCCCTCGGGTGAAATAGCGCAATTGTCCGTCTTATTTATCTTATCGTATGCATTGGTTAACGTTGTGGTAAACCCTAATCCTAGGAGTTGCCTTTTACATATTTTATATTCATCAAAACCCTCTGTTTGATTTCTGTTCATCTCTTCTCATCCATTCTTAAATTTTCGGCCCTTCTTTGCCGACGAAAAACTAACCCACTGCAGGAAGACATCGATATCAACTCCAGACGTCGATATCGACCACTGAGTTCGTCGACAGTTTTCTGAGTCGACGACGATCATCACTGCGGAAGTTGCTGAACATCGATATCGACACCAGACATCGATATCGACCCTATTGTGTCGACCGACAGTCTTCTGAGCCAGTCGATTTCGTGACTGACATCAATATCGACCCTTTCCAGTCGATATCGACCACTTATTTTTGTCTCTGCAGGTCTTCTGTTGCAGAGAACATCGACAGCCGAGGTCGACATCGAGCACCAAGGTCGAAATTGAGGCTTCTGGTCGACGCAGACTTGAGATTTCCAAAGCTACTAGGATCCCGCTGACACGCCTCCTCGTGGATCGATCCTGACTACCCTTCCACTACAACGGGAGGAAGTCTTGTAATTATTTGCATAGGCTAGGAGTTGGTTTACGTCTATTACATCTTTATTATTTGTAATTACTCGACATATCAATCCTTCCTCCTATTAACAAATTGGCGCCGTTGCCGGGGAGGCAATCAATCGCGCCCTAGTAGTCTATCTCACGTCTCTATCTAGATTGGCTTTACAGGTGTATGCGACGCATTGATCGCCCACCTGAATTTGAAGGAGTAGACGACCCTGAGCGTTATTTCCATCTAATTGAGCAACTAAGGAAGCAGGTTGAGGATTTAACGACTAGAGAGGCGGCACTTAAGGAGCGTGCGGATAGGGAGGAGGAAGGCCGGAGGCAAATAGAAGCCCAAATCAATGCCCTCCCTAGGAATGCCAAGCAATATATGCACCCCGCTCTCACAGTGCCTGAATCGGCAATTCTTATCCCTGCCTCTAATTTTGAAATTAAACCTAACTTCCTAACTGAAATTATAGGGCATCAATATGAAGGAAAACCTAATGAATGCCCTATGGCACATATTTCATCCTTCTTAGACCTTTGTGATACTATTGCTGATGGACGAAGTCTTGAATATGTCCAACTAAAAGCCTTTCGATGGTCTCTTACAGGGAAAGCATTGCAGTGGTTGGAAAGCTTAGCCCCAAGATCGCTCTGCACCTGGAATGAAGTCAAGGACGCGTTCCTCAACAAGTTCTTTCCTCCTTCTAAGATGGCGTTGATCCGACAGAAAATCACGGCTTTCAAACAAAAGCCTGGTGAGGCTCTGGCAACTGTTTGGGAAAGGTTTAAGGACCTACTACGATCATGCCCGACGCATGGCCAACCACCGTATGTAATTCAGGAGATCATTTACAATGCTCTTGATGCTGCAACTAAGGAGAGGATCAATACCTACACCTCCTATGGCTACCTTGAACTCGCTCCACAAGAGGCTTGGGAAACCATAGAGAGGTTGGTGTAGTTCGACAACACATATGGGACTCCTGAGGCTTTCGACACATCATCATCGTCGAGGCCTGTCCCATCTATGCCCTTATATAAACCCTCCAATGTAATCGATCCGGACGTGAAGGAGCAATTCCATAGGGATCAACTTCGAAAGCTCCAAAAGCAAGTGAGGTTCCTTTCAGCGAACCAAGATTGCATTTAATGTGGATCGCAGCGGCACACCACCGTCGAGTGCCCACATGTCGAACAAGTACAAATAGCGGAGACTCACCAAGAGGCGCGCTACATGAGGGGCCCCAATCACCAATATTGGGGAGACCAAAGGTCCCATCAACCACAAAGGAACCAGGTTAACCCTAGGGACTCCCCGCCTTATAGAGCTCCTGGGCACCCAGAGTGGGACCAACGAAAGGATGATCTTCAACTTGTGCTGGATGAAATCAGGCGGAATCAGGCTAAGAATGATCAATCCAACAATGCCATCCATTCTCAACTCAATCACCTTACCACAAGGATTGGGGAGATGGATATATGGAAAAGGAACGTAGAGACCCAACTGGGTCAATTGGCGGCACAAATCCCTAGACCGTCCGGAACACTCCCTGGGCAACCCACTACAAATCCTAAGGGACAATCCGGGTCAGGCCATGTCGCAGCCATGCAATTAAGGAGTGACAACAAAGTACAAAAGCCACGAACGGAATCGGAGAAAGCAGCAGACCCAGTCGACATCGACAGACCAGTCGATGTCGAGGACGAGGTCGATATCGACCTTCAGGTCGACCCCCTGGTCGACATCGATACCACTACAGAACCTGTCGAGCCCCAAAAAAGGTCTAAATCGACCATTCCAGTCGATATCGACCAGAGCCCAGTCGACATCGATGTCCAGCAGGCCCCTCCGACCATTGTTTTGTCTCCTCCGCCAAAGAAGACGTTGCCATTCCCATCCAAAGCATTGGAGGATCCAACTAAAGGTAAGTTTAGGCGCTTTGTAAAGATTCTCCAAGGACTTAACATTACTTTCCTCTTACAGAAGCCCTAAGCGAGATGCCTGCCTATGTTCGGTTCCTGAAAGACATACTTAGAAAGAAGCAGTCCATGGCAGAGATCGCAGAGGAGTGCTCAAAGATGGACTTCCCTGAGAAGAGTGATCTAGGGAAGTTTGCAATCACCGTGGGACTTGGCCAACATCGTTATAAAGCCCTATGTGACCTAGGGGCAAGTGTAAGTCTCATGCCTCTTTCTATTTGGCAAAAGGTGAACATTAGCGCCCTTGAACCTGTGGACATGAAACTTTATATGGCTGACAACTCATTCGTCAGGCCCACAGGTATAGTTGATGACGTTCCAGCAAAGGTAGGTAAGTTCTTTGTGCCTACCGATTTCATTGTATTGGAGATGCCTGAAGATCCTGTAGTGCCTATTATACTTGGTAGGCCTTTCTTAGCTACTGCTGATGCCAATATCAATGTACGTCAAGGATTACTAACCTTTACTATAGGGAACGAAGTAATAGAATTCTCTTTCAACCCAACCATGAGCAAAACAAAGCACCTGGAGCAAGTAGTCCTCTCGCCGGCTAAGGAAAAGCTTAAAAAAATTTTCTTGGCGAGGACGGAAACAGCAAACAGGGTCGACATCGACTGGAACCAGTCGATATCGACTAAAAACATCGAAATCGACCCCCTTTGGTCGAAATCAAGTATGTTAGATTGTTGCCAGGAGCTTAAGTATGGGGTCACAGAGGTCGATATAGACCCCCACATATCGATATCGACCACAGATCTTGAAATCGACCCTCCTTGGTCGAAATCGACCACCCCTCAGCCCGAAGATTTCTGTTTTGGGCCCAAACAGGTAAGCCCAGGTATGACTCCTAACCCTCCTCAGTCCCTTATTGATAAATCAATTAAGCCAATTATTGATAATTCTACTAAAGAGAGGGTCAAAGCTCCATGGTTTGCCTATATTGCAAAAGTTAGGTCAAGAAAGAGAAGGAAAGTGCCCAAAGAAGAACCTATTAATGAAGAAGCCTTGGTCGCCGAGCTTAGATACTACCAAAAGAACCTAGATGATCCAGGAGAAGGTTCAAGCTCAATGGGTCCCTACATAAAAGGATCGTGAAGAATTAACGGAGAAGTCGGCCTAGCGACTCAAAACTCTAGAGCATGTACATAAAACCTTTAAATTTTTTCGCATAGATGGTTTTTAGGATTTAACTTTTGTTTTATCAAACTTTTGAAACTGAGATAATTCGTTGCTTTATCTATATTCCTAACAAAGATTTCAGGTTTCTAAGCAAAAAGGAATGACGAAGAAGAAAAGAAGCTTCTGCAGAGGCAGTCGAAATCGACCAGGCCAGTCGAAATCGACCCCCCCAGGGTCAAGCCATCTCCTGGAGTCGACATCGAGGACTCGGGAGCAAAAAAGAGAGGACGATATCGACCATTATACTCGATATCGACCCCAAACTGGCAGCCCTTGTCTTCATCTTCTTCCTCGACTTCGACAGATGCAGTCGACATCGACCACTGACCTAGATATCGACTTCTGGCATCGACCTAGCCTGAAATCGACCTAAATCCGCAGGTTGCACTGTGAGTTTCTCTCTACCCTTGTTCTTCTTTTAAATACAGTGAGGACACTGTATATTTTAAGTATGGGGTAGGGGAAAAACATGTCTTATGGTCATAACTTGGTTTTCTTCTTCGCATTGCATTCATGTTTAAATTTTTGTTCTTAGTTTTACTTTTATAAAATGTCAAAATTAAAAAAAATAGAAAAATATCAAAAATACAAAAAAAAAATGCATGTTTATTTAAACCCTACTTAGATGTCCTATGATGAAAACTCAATAGCTGACTTGATCATGTAAATCCTATGGCATATTTGGATGGTTTAGCCTAAGTCCTTAAAATTTTTATGAAGATTGTGAACTTGTGATGAAATTGAGCACATATGATCCTAGGCTAAAAAGCAAATCCAACAAAAATTGTCCTTGTGAGAATTTTGGCCTATAGGGAGAACATCAAAAATCCCTCCGCTTTCTTGAGTGAATTTACTCTTCCTATGCATCTCTAAATGTTGTGATAGTTATTCAAAGCCAATACATATATATGTTTATGTTTACAAGAATTAAATGATGGAGGCATCTTTTAAGCCATTTTTATCCTCTCTTTACCTACCCTGCATTATCCCTGCTTGAAGCCAGAACATTAGCCTGAGCCTGAAATTGCAAACTCCACAAAATTATCCCTAGCCAAATTGAGCCTGACCCCCATTTGGGAATTGAGACTTAGATTGGCTGGACTAATGCCTTGTGGAAAGAAAAGTGCATATATCCAGTTTTGAGCAAGGAAATTATGGGTTGGTGTATATTTTCATCTTGTCATATTTTGTAAAAGGATTTTTTGGCTCACCATATAAATGCACATATTTTTAATATTTATTTATTATTTTCGTCAAAAAAAAATCCGAAAAAGAAAGAGATATATGTATATAGTGCATGAGCCAAAATCCTTAAGTCTTTTATTCATATAAGTGTTATATTTTTGGGAGACATATTAGAGTTTGAAAGAAGGGTTGATAGTATGGTTTACATCTTTTTAGTGCATCTTTAGAGCATATTATATAAATATGAAAATATGAGTTGGGAAAGAGCATTATAGGAGATTGAGCTTGGAAAGTGCAACATTGAAGAGTTATGGTTTGGATATTGCAAGTGTTGAGATTTAGGAGTCTTGATTCCCGAATTATAAAAGCACCATATAGCCAAATAATTCCATACCCTTTTATTTCATACCAAGCCCCAATACAACCCCACCGAATGGAGTCTTCTTTGAAGTCTTCCATTGAGCGAAAGTCCTCCTGATGGTTCTTATTGCATTTTCATAATTGGTTGCGAAGTGGATTTTTATAAATTGCAATGTTTATGAGATTGTATATGGAATTGAGTTGAGAGTTGATCTTCATAGTCTAAACACATGAGAGTTGAGTGCAAACACATTATCCCTGAGAGGTTGGATTGAAATTGCATATGCCTATGGATCGCCTAAATATGTGCTATGCCGTTAAATTCACTTGCTTTGCTTTGCTACCGCTTATGATGTTGCTTTTGACAAGGGCGAAGACTTGAAGGGTGTGTTGTAGGTGTTGGTTATTGCTTGGTTATTGCTTGAGGACAAGCAAGTCTAAGTATGGGGTGTTTTGATGTACATATTTGTACTTCTCTTTTATTGCATGTTTTGACTTCTTATTTCATTCGATCTCCAAAGAAAATGTTCAAAAGAATATAAACTTGTGTAAGAATGGGCTAAAATGCAAGAAATAGGGTCTGCACAAGTATTGAGCTAACCATGCAGGAATTCGATGAAATCGGAGTCAAAACGAAGAAGCCAAGTAAAGCTGAGAAGAGGTAGATATCGACCTTCAACATATATATCGACCCTCGATGTCGATATCGACCCTCATATCGACCTCAACATAGACATCGAGTGGAGCTGGACAAGTCGAGCAGGAACAAAGACCTCGATATCGACCTCTGGTGTCGATATCGACCCCTTATCTCGACAGAAGATAGACTCGATTTCGAGATACGGATTGGAGACTTTATCTTCAAGGAGGCACGGATTTATCTTACACTTTTAAGATAGATGGCAGCTGAAGACTTAGTTATCTTTTACCTTTAAGTTTTATCAAAATAAAAGCCCTATCATAATTGTTTGGATAGAGTTCATAGTTTAGATAGAAGTTACAATCCTCGGATAGCAAGGATTAGTAGCCTATAAATAAAGCCCTAGGGGGCTGGCATTCAAGGATCTTTCATCCAATATTTGAATCATCAATCAAGACAATCAATAGAGTTAGAGTTAGAGAGAAGTTTTAGGGTTTGACGTTTGCGAAAGTTGATGTTGAGTTGTAAAGCTTTGGAGTTTATTTTAATGCAAGTTTCTTCTTTTCAATCAACAACGAGTTCCATGATGAGAAGCGAGTAGTTCCCCAAAGCTCTTAGGGTCGGGGTGAGCCCGACGTTAGCCATGCGCGCTTGAGGTAAGTATTTGATGTCGATATCGTTGTGTCTATCTCTCCTCCTACGATTCTATGTTTAGTCCTAATCGAAAGAAAAGGGATTCATGCTAACAACTTGAGTTATAAACATAAAATTGGTAGAGACAATTAGGTTTATTTGCAAGAGTAATCCTAAGAGTTGGTGTTCGGCGAAAGCTTGTCCCTCGGGTGAAATAGCGCAATTGTCCGTCTTATTTATCTTATCGTATGCATTGGTTAACGTTGTGGTAAAACCTAATCCTAGGAGTTGCCTTTTACATATTTTATATTCATCAAAACCCTCTGTTTGATTTCTGTTCATCTCTTCTCATCCATTCTTAAATTTTCGGCCCTTCTTTGCCGACGAAAAACTAACCCACTGCAGGAAGACATCGATATCAACTCCAGACGTCGATATCGACCACTGAGTTCGTCGACAGTTTTCTGAGTCGACGACGATCATCACTGCGAAAGTTTCTGAACATCGATATCGACACCAGACATCGATATCGACCCTACTGTGTCGACTGACAGTCTTCTGAGCCAGTCGATTTCGTGACTGGCATCGATATCGACCCTTTCCAGTCGATATCGACCACTTGTTTTTGTCTCTGCAGGTCTTCTGTTGCAGAGAACATCGACAGCCGAGGTCGACATCGAGCACCAAGGTTGAAATCGAGGCTTCTGGTCGACGCAGACTTGAGATTTCCAAAGCTACTAGGATCCCGCTGACATGCCTCCTCGTGGATCGATCCTGACTACCCTTCCACTACAACGGGAGGAAGTCTTGTAATTATTTGCATAGGCTAGGAGTTGGTTTACGTCTATTACATCTTTATTATTTGTAATTACTCGACATATTAATCCTTCCTCCTATTAACAAATACAACATGGCAAGATTCATCATAACAATCAAACTAAGTGTCATGCGAGAGCACATAAGAGCAGCATAGTAATTATCACATCTGACAACAATGATCATATAATAGGTTTAGAATGGCATGTAATCATACGACGAGATACATTTAGAAAGCATAGATCCTACATGATGCTAGCGATACATGTTAAGACATGGGCACAGTCAAGAGTCATTTAAGTGAGTTCAGTATAAAGCAAGAGAGGTCACTACAAAGTAATGAGGAGAACATCACGGGGGATAGGTTATAATCATGCTAGGAATGAACCGTCATAGGGGACAAATAATGGTACAATAGTTATCACATTATAGAACAAGTACGACATGTAATCATTTAGCTAGTCATATTGGGAAGCATAATCCCTACAGGGTACTAATAGCACATATCGAACATGAATACAATCAAGGTAATTCGACTAGATTCATTCTAACATTCAATTGTCATGCGTATGCGAAATAATGATATAGCGTGGTGTGTGATCATGTGAGGTGTAAAGTCATACGTTTATGCAAGCACGAGAAGGATGTCATATAGAAATGGGGGAACACCTCCGAGCGATAACAGGTAAGCATGCTAGGATTTACCATCACGGAAAGCAAGTTGATCATCGAATTCAACATCAATCTAATCAGGATGAGTAAACATTTTTAAGAGGATAGAAAGAGGGAAGAACCACACTATCAGGGACCTAGCTCAAGAGAGAATCAGCAATAATGTAGGCAAGGTATAAATTCGCAAAAGTCACCACCAAGGGTCGTACACGATACTAATGACTCAACATAACATATTATACATATATGCATTTAATTGCTTAACACGACCATATGCAAGAGTTCAATCAATCACATTCCAATGTTATAGAGGCAGGGGAAAAAATGCAGCGATGTATAATGCAAGTCTAAGTAACGGGCAATATGACTAGAATATGGGGACATGAGTTCAAATCAACACATAATGGGATAAAGATGCATTTATCAAGACTCAACTATGCCAATCTATTCTCCATTCAGCGCAAGTAACACACAACAACATTAATTGCAGAATAACCAATAATAGTCAACCTGTGGAAAACAAATAGACGAGCATGCTATAGATTCTGGTCACAAAAGGAGGGATAAGCATCGAGTCATCATCAGCTAGCATGCTAAGGAGATCATTTATGGGCATTCATTCAAGGGGAGTTGATCACACTATCATGCACCTAATTCAGAAGAAAGCAACAACCATATAGATTTATATCATGTGGTTCATGCTTCTAATCAACCATTAGCACGATCAATACAATAGGTCAAGTAGATATGCTATGACAACATATAATCATGATAGAAAGCAAGGCACAACACGAGATCTGAGCAATGTAACTAATCATAGATGTAATAACATGAGTAGCTGTTCACTAATGGTCATTCGCAAGGTACATGCCGGAGATTACAAAATCATGTCATGTCATGTCATGCAATTCAGAAAGAGCCACCATTATAACTGGAAAAAGATCCCTAAGGGCAACCATTGGCTTCTCCTAACTAACTCATCACCCCCCGTGGGATTCTAGTACGACTCTTTATGGCAAGAAGACACTGGTTAATCGTCATAAGAATTGATAAGGACAACCCCGGAAACATCTTACTCTCGAACTCGAAATTACATCAAGAACCATCTTCTAATACTCACTCGGACAACCCTCATATCCAAACAAGATTCTCGAAGACAATGTGTTTACCAACCCAATTTTCCCGTGGAGGACACTGATATCCGGGAGAAGGACTCAATAGGATCATTAAGAGTTAACATAGTGGAAGGGGCTTTTGCACACAAACTAGGCTTGACCAAATAGGAATAAGGGTACTCCCACTATCCCGTTTACACAAATCATTCAATACACATTTCATAGTTAGGACATACCAATCAGATCTTTAGCATAACAAGCAGTCAGCATAGATCCAATCAATGAAAATTATAATGATCTCCTTCGAGGGAGATCGCCCTCAGGCCCAATTGATATAAAGCACATCAAGCTATCTAATGTCGCTCTTCGAGGAGCGACTGACCGGAGGGGCAAATACCTCACGATCTCTACCTAACTCGCCACTCCAACCACCGCGGTGCAATTCCTAGGAGTCGTCAAGGCCCATCTGTAAAGAATAAGCTATATTTCTCCTACCCGTTCCCATCTACATCCAATAGGGATGGTCTACCGCCCTTTCTACCCACTCGATCCCCTTGTTTGATTCGTCTTATTTATTAGGTCGAGTTCATATTTAGTCCATATGATTTAGTCATATTAAGTTCATTTTGCCCCGTTAAAACACCTTCAAATCCTTGAAAATTCATGGGCAATTTTCCAAAACATACACCCGACCCTTGCGTACCCGAATTGCACAATTAACCTCGCTCTGATACCAACTTTGTAACGGCCTGGATATAATTACCCGAGTTACGTTTCGAAGGTTGGATACCTTCGTTCGGATCTTGCAATTCAGGTACGGGTCGAGGTTTCAAACCCCAAAGATCAGTGTTTTAATGTGGGGATTTCGAACCCCAAAACAATCGGAGGGCCGTTGGGTACCCTTAACCTGTCCTAAGGCTAAGTCGCGGAAACTCATTTGAAAGAAATGGTGAAAGCGGAAGTAAAGTACAACTTGCCACGGCAAGGCCGGGTCAAAACCAAATCGATAAAACATATAATCAGAAATCCTTTAGCCCAATTAGCGGAATTAGACAGGTTCTTCGCTATCGCCCGGGGGGATTCCCACGCCATAGAAACATAGAACAAGCATACCTAAAAACAATTTGTGTGAGCGGGGTCAGACCGAGTCCCCCCAACGCACTTTGTCCCGCAAGCAAACATACACATACGCTATACCTGTAATAAAGATGCTCTAATGCAGTACGAAAAATTAAATCACGTACACTAGCATGCTCCTAGTTGAAATAATATGCAAAACAACTGTAAAGGCGGCCCCTTTTTCATGAGCGGACCCTTTTTCATGAGAGGGATATGTCACTCTCCTACTCCGCCCCCTTTTTCATGAGCGGACCTGGCCAGTACGGTACCCATTCCATCATACATGTGTACACATCATCATCATATCATCATCATCATCATCATCATCATCATTGTATCATGCTCATGCCCGGTGGTGCCGGGTTATCTCATCATCATGCTCATATATCGACACAACTGACTCAGGGCAAACCCGATGAGGCTAGGCTACCCTATGACTTTAACAAAGACTCTAGGACTCACAGATAACGGCCGTTCTGTTCTCAAACACACAGAATAACCGAATGCTCAATCACAAGTGCAATCCTAGCATGATACTACATGGCATGCTTTTAAATGCATATGAAGCACCTATTTTATCATATGATCACAAGCAGGAGATTTTTCTTTCGAATCTAAGTAAGCCCATAAAGGAACTTAACCGGAGACGTGCAGAATCCAAGCAATAAACACCAATAGTAAGCAATGTCCAACAAATCACAATCACCTAACAAATATACCAATATGCATGAGTCTATCTAAGTCACACAAGGCGCCCCAAACTATCATACATAACTTTACATGTCTCATTTCAGATTATCCCATCGTATCTCATCATATATCATATGTCATTTCATGTTCATCTCATCTCACATATCATATCTCAAGCAGGATTCAACAATAAATTCACTGAGTTAAATCAAGTAATTCACTTCCCCAAAGTTTTCCAAACTCTTAAATCTCAAGTTAAGTCAACTCAGAAAATTAAACAATTTTTTTTAAAATCGTACTTAGTCAAATCTCGACATTAAACATTTAAACCTTAAAACCAATCTCTAAAATCATATATTAGAAATAATTCCGGCATTTAATTTCAAAATCGTTATATAACAAAGTCCGACATTTAGTCACCAAAATAATTTTATTTTCACAACCATTTTTATAAATCAAAACACATAATTCATTTCAAATTTCCTAAAATCACAAATTAAACCATCACTAAATACATATTCCAAATAATGTCACTTTTAAAATAATTTTATAGTCCATAGAAATTTCAGAAAATGTAAATCTTAAAATGAAATAATATAATAACAATACTAACAACAACTAACCCTTAAATACTAACATATAGTAGATATACATATAATAAATAACATCAAATATCAATTAACAACAACAACACAGAAAGGCCCAAATCTGGACGGAAAGGACCAGATTCGGCCCAGAAGGAATGAAAAGAAGAACCCAACCCGGATTTTCTATCCTCCTCACAAAATGACCCGGAACCCACATGAATGAACACAAACGCAGAAAAGAGAGGGAGAGAGAAGGGACAAGGTGTTATCGAAGGCTCCGGGGATCCAATTCCGGGATGCTTGAGAAGGATTTTGACTTCGACGATGAAGGATTTGAGTTTTTCTTGGCCTGGGGTGAGAGATAAGAGAGTAAAGTTTATCTTTTAGGGGGCTTCACGAGTTGAATGGACAAAATAGTTGAAAACCGACCTTGCTTGAGCAGGAACAGGGGAGCAGAGAAGCTGGTGGCGGCGCTGTAGCTCCGGGGATGCTTCTAGCCCCTAGGGTTGCTCTTGGCTCGATCTCGATCGTCGGAGGATCGGCTGTGCTCGGATGGAGATGGGCTCGGCTCTTCGTCGGAGAGGCTCCTTCTTCTTACCTTTGGTGAAACAGGGCAACTGGTGTGGCCTCCGACGGCTTCTCGATCGACGTCGACGGCAACAGTTGTGGCTTCTGGCGGTTGACGGAATCAACGGAGGAGAGCTAGGACGGTGAAATCGAAAATGGAGGGTGGAGGATGGGTGGCTTGAGGTGCCTCAAAAATTTCAGGGAGAAATGGGGTTGTCTTGTGGGTTTTATGAAGAGTAAGGGAGAAGAAGATGAGAGGATGAGGGGATGTCTGTAGATAAGGGCTTAGGGTTTACAGGTTGTTCAACTTATAGGAGAGGAGGGAGCAAAATTTGTGTGAGCTGTAAGTGGGGTGGTAAGGAGGAAGAGGACAAGAGGATTGGAGAAAAGGACAAGTTAGTGAGCTGGGTGGAATGGGGCTACAGGGAAATCCTCAACTGCCGAGAGAGAGAGAAGAAGAAGAAGAAGAAGAAGAAAAGAAAAGGGAAAAGTAATAGAATAGAAAAGGTCCCCAAAACGACAAATTTAAATCCCGCAAATCGAAACTCGAAACCCGCTAATCCCGACTCTGACAAAATTTCAAATCGAAAAACTCCAAATAATTTTCAAACGATTGTAATTAAATTAAATTTCCCAACTCGAAGCCCGAAAGAGAAAATGGAATCCGTCAAAATCCCAAATTTTACAAATTGAATAAAATAATATAAAATATATATTTGGTCTTTACAACAACCAAGTCTTGTTCTTCCTGCTTTAACACCCGTTAATTTTGAGCTCAAACCTATATTATTTAACATGATAAGGCAAAATCTTTTCAATAGGCTTCCCTCAAATAATCCTCATCAACACATCGCCAATTTCAAGGAATTTTGAGACATAGTGAAGGTTCAAGGTGTCAGGCCAGAGGAGCTTTTGATGAGATCTTTCTCTTTTTCACTTGGAGGGAAAGCCAAGCGCTGCTAAAATTCTATTCTTGTTGGTACCATTACTACTTGGGATGATTTGTCATCTGAATTTTGAATAAGTTCTTCCCGCCTGCTAAAACTGCTGAAATGAGAAGAAAGATAAACTTTATGCTTTGGAAGAAGCTTGTACAGTTTGGGATTTCTGGTGAGTGATGGAGAGAACATCCATGAGTTGTGGACCAAATTCAAGGATCTTTTATATGAGTGTCCTGACCATGGGATGCCAAAGCTGAATCTGCTGGAGATCTTTTACAAAGCTGTGGATGACACAACCAGGTTGTTGATAGACTCCTCATCTGGAGGATATTTCTTAGAAATAGTAGCTGACTGACGATGCTTGGGCTTTTATCGAGAAGACAACTAAGAGGTGTGGGAAGTACTCGCAGCCTAGGGATCTTGCTAATTCCAAAAGAAGTTCAGGGGTCAATGAAGTTGATGCTGAATCTTATAAGAATGCTAGATTTGATTCATTGGCTTCTGAAATTAAGCGTCTGAATAGAAACTTCAGCTAAGGAAGTGAATTCTACGAGTTCTAGACCAGTGTCATGCCAGTTTTGTGGATCTCCCGATCACACCATTTCAGCTTGCCGGATCTATGCTCCCCAATGTGTCGAATATCAAGAGGAGGAAGTCAGCTACATGGGCAACAACAACTATAACCAGGGTCAAGGCTATAATAGAAACTTCAGCAACATCAATCCCCGAGAGAGGGATCACCTTGGTTTCTCTTATGCTAACAAGCAAGCTGTCAAAGGATCGCTTCCAGGATTTCCACCGAACATCCCCCCACAACAGAAGGGTAAGATGGAGTTGATGATGGAGTAGCTCATGGGCACCGTTTAAAACTTAGCAGGGCAGGTGCAGAATCTCAGCCATAGTTAGAAGTTACTTGAAATACAAGTAGCTCAGCAAGCTAGCAATGCAACTAGGCTTGTTGGTGAGTTTCGAGGGCATACTAAAGAGAACCCCAAGATACACATTTCTGTTGTATCTTCAAGGAGCGACAAGCAGTTAGAAGATCTAATGCATGTAGCACCGAAAGAGAATACGAACAGAGCTGAAGCTGAAATGGAAAAAGCTCTTGAAGAAGTGAAAGAGCCACCATATGAGTCGCCTCCTCCTTACAATTCACCGCTCCCGTTTCCTTAAAGGAGGTCCCAAACTCAAACCGAGGCACAATTTAAGAAATTCTTGGAGGTGTCAAAGAAACTCTACATCAACATCCCCTTCATCGATGCTTTGACTTAAATGCCATCTTACTTGAAGTTTCTGAAGGTGATCTTGTCGAATAAGAGGGAAAGAGTGTTAGACCATCTCATTAGATCGGGAGACTAGCGCTCTCATCCAGAACAAGTTGTCACATAAGCTTGAAGATCTCGAGAGTTTCCGTGTCTCGATCACCATGGGGAATCACACCTAGAAAGCCCTATGCGATTTGGGTGCCAGCATGATCATCATCCCCCTTTCCATCTGCAAGAAGCTAGGACTGGGAGACCCCAAACCAGTTTAGGTGACACTTAGCATGGCTGATAAGTCAATTCGAAACCCTTTAGGTATACTTGAGGATATCCCCATTCAGGTTGGTAAGCTTTTCATCCTGGTAGAATTTATAGTCATTGGCATTGAAGTCGATTGTCCTGTGCCTATTATACTAGGAAGATCTTTCTTAGCTACTGTAGGCACAAATATTGATGTCAAGAATGTTGTTCTTTCTTTCACCATAGGAGATTAGAAACTTGAGTTTAATTTCTTTAATGATATTAAACAACTTGTTGTTAAGAATGAATGTTATAGGGTAGAGGTGTTAGATGAAGGAGGTCGTGGTACCATGAAAGAAGTGGTCAACCGATACCCTCCGGAGTTTATTCTGGCAAAGAGTGTGGTTAATGGTGCTTAAGAGGAACTAATTTCTGATGTAGTTCATGATTTGAATGTCATCATGGATGATTCTGTAACTATTTTCGAAGTTTTGAAGGGAGATGATGGAGGCACTAATGGTGAAGCTAAAGGAGGACCTCCCAAGGGATTTCAAGAAGGTGATTTAGTATTTCTTTTCAACTCAAGGCTGAGATTGTCCCCGGGGAAGCTAATATCGAGGTGGAGTGGCTCTTTCAAGGCGAAGAGAGTGCATCTTCATGGAGTTTTGGATGTGTGGAGTGAGAGGACCGGAGAATTCAAGGTGAATGGCCAAAGTTTGAAGGAGTATTCCGTCGTTGATTCGACTGAGGAGGTTGTTTCCATTCAACAACCTTAATCTGAGCACATAAAGGTGATGGAATGTCGATTTTGGACCTTAAACTAGCCCTTCTCGGAAGGCAACCCGAGGTAAGTTTTCTCTCCTTCTTTTGAAAACAAAAAAGAAAAAAAAAAGAAAATGAGAAAAAAAGAAAAAAAAACAGTTTTTATTTTTAGTTTTGTTTTTCTTTTGTCTTTTTTTGAGCTGATTTGCAAAAGTGCAAGTATGGGGTGGAGAGTGCGCTATATTGAGAAGATTGGTTGTGTTTTAAGCTCAATTGAAGGTGTTTGACACCTATCTACTAACCCCCATCTTGTCGAGTTTTGTTGTTTGTTTGTGTTGTGTGCCTTGGTTCAATTTTTGACATGAATGGCTTTGGCTTGGCCACCTTCAAGACACACGTTTTGTATGTTGAAATTGTGATTATTCCCATATCTTCCTTGATTGATTTGCTCATTGAGGACAATGCTTTGTCTCTAAGTATGGGGTGGAGTTGAATACTTCACAATTTTTGCAGTTTTGTGTCTATTTGGCCTACACTTACCGGAATGTTTGATGATTGCTTCAGCATTTAGCCATCGCCTTGTTTGACTAGATAGCATGTGTACCCTCTTGCTTGATTATGTATGTTTCTCTCCTTATACTTGGATACTCGAGCTTGATTTTATGGTTGAGACCGCATTATTTGGTTTTTGTGCACAATTGAAATATGATTGAGGCAATTTTGTTAGTCCATTTCTCCTATCCTACCCTTACATTTGATCATCTACTAGCTTGAAGCCTTTTGAGCCTTAGAAGCCTGTTTCCTTTGTAGCTCCATAAGATTTCCATAGCCCGCTACTTGTCTTTCCCCAATTTGGGATTTAGGGACATGGTAATGTTTATTTGTTATGTGGATGTGCTTCAAATGTGGGGTGATTTTCCTTGATTGTGATTGAAAAAAAAGGAAAAAAGAAAGAAAAAGAAAGTCTGGGGTAAGAGGAGAATAAAATTCACTCTTGTGCAAAAGTTAAGAAAAAAAAATACAGTTAGTAACTGACCCTACTTGTGAAGAATAAAATTCACACAAGGAGGAAGAAGTGCAAAGTGAGGAGGACGAGACACTTAGTAACTGGGTGCATTCATTACAAATGTTTGTATTTGCATAAAACGATGTCGAGACTAGAGAGGTAAGGAAAAGGGTGAAAAAGGAAAAGAAAGAAGGAAAAAAAAAGAAAAATTTTGATGTGGTTGACAAAGGTGAAGATGAAAAAGTTGTTATGTTGGAGTTTGATTGGTGGATTGGTATGAGTTTGATTCTTTGAAGTGAGTGTTTTTCCGGTTGTTCTCGCATTATCCTTTTTCCCGGATTTTAGCACCACATGCCTGAAATTTTCCATACCTAAATGTTTCCGCCTTAGCCGCATCATAATTAGAGGTGGCAATTGGGCGAGTCGGGTTGGGTTCGGATCGGGTTATTCCATTTCGGGTCATATCGGACTCAGGTTGATATCGGGTGTGATGACAATTCGGGTCTGATTGGGTTCGAATCGGGTTTATTTGGGCATTTTTTTTATCGGATACAATCGGGTTTTCGGATCTTATTCATTTCGGGAGAATTGGGTTTCGGTCTAAATGGTTTCGGGTGAGTTGGGTTTCAATCTAAATGGGTTTGGGTGAATTGGGTTCAGTCAAATCGAGTCTGCAAGAATCATATTGGATAAATCAAATCATTTTTTTTACTTATGAGATATTTATCTTTTTTATATAGATTAAGCTAATGTTTATCAATTCTTAATTAATACTACATTCGTCAAATCAATGTAAGTATTCTCACTTTTTTGAACATTTTTTTTTAAAAAGTCACAATTATATAAAATATTTTTTAATATTAATTTCATACTTATTACTCATAACTACGGAATTATAAAAATAACAAAAAAAATGATATTTATATAGTTTTAGCGTCTTAAAAAATACTAAAAAATTAAATGAATTTTTTTAATAGAAGAAGTACAAAATTATATTTAATTATACTATATGCATGATAATACTAACATCCATTATTAAGTAATCAAATACTTAGGTTGTTTTGAGTATTTTAGGGGATCCGAAATGCTAAAATTTTTGTTGGTTTCGGATATAATCGGGTTTCAATTGTTTCGAGTGTCGGGTATAATCGGGTTCGAATAATTTTGGATTTCGGATATGTTCAGGTCGGGCAATTTCGGGTTTTGGGTTGATTTTGGGTTGATCCATTCGGATATAATCGGGTTCGGGGTATTACGGGGTTCGAATTGATTTCGAGTTCGAGCTTAACTCGGGTCGGGTTGGTCGGTCTCGGATCCAGACTTTTTTTCCAATTATTTGGGTGTCAAACGGGTTCGGGTCGGATCAGTTGGATCGATTTTCTTGGGTCGGATATTGCCATCTCTAATCATAACCCTATAAAGTCCTCATGATTTTGTTGTGTGCATAATGCCAAGCGGTGGAGATTATCAAGATTGTTCAAGCTTTGTGGATGATGAGTATTGAGGGTAAGATTTGAGTGAAGTGTATTAGATGGTTTTGGTATTTTGATGTGCTAGTTAAGCTTGGTTGTTGGCTATAATATGCTAGGACGACATTCGACGAATATTTTGATTCATTAGACGCTATATGTTGGTAATTGTCTTGGTCTTGCTTGGGGACAAGCAAGGTTAAGTATGGGTTATTTTGAGAGCGTCTATTTAGCCATGTTTATAGGGCCCTCTTGGATAGATTTTAAGGCGTTTTACTTGAGTATTTTACCTATTTCTAGCCCTTTTTGTCCCGTTTTGAGGAATCGGTGTCTACTGCTTGTTTATCATCGTTTTAGGTATTTTGGAGCGGTTTCAGACCCAATTCAAGAGATAAAGGAGGAAGAGGTGGTTCGAGGTCCTTCGGTGCGCTAAAGAGTCATCAAAGATGGGCTAGGAGGCATGGGATCAAGGAAATGTGCCAAGATAATCAAAGCAGAATCGAACAAAGTGGACAAGGCGAAGTAGCATGAAGAAACTTTATATTTTTGCCCTACAACACTTCGAATCAAGTCCTAATGCCTTCATAAGAGTTGTAGTCCTCGAAAAGAGATTTTCAACGCATATTCATACGCGTTAATCGGACTAACAAGGACTCCAAAAAGTGTTACAAGACGACCCTACTGAAGGCCACTCGACCGAGTGAAAACTGCACTTATTGAGTCTCACTTTGGGAGAGTGCAGGAGGCACTCGACCGAGTGAAAAATACACTCGGGCCTCACTCTGGTCGAGTGCTTCACAGGACTATGCTTCACAAAGCCCAATCGAGGACCGAGTGGAAAAGCAACTCGACCGAGTGTTTTTTTGTGTTATGACATTATTTCATTTTTTTTATAAAACCAAGGGGGGTTCGAAAGGGGGACGGTCAGACTTTGTTGGGGAGAAAACACCTGAGACTAGGGATATCTTTTTGGAAAGTTTGAGACACTAATTGAGAACTATTCATCGAATTTCGGTAATCTTCTTTTACTCTTTCCGTTAATCTATGTTTGCTTTACCGAATCTGATTGAATTAGACATGAATTTCTCCATGAGTGGCTTAATCTCTTCTTTTTAGGGTCAGGATGATCTCGATGATGTGAAAATAGACTCATTCTTCGTATTTCTCGAATGATTTTGAATCTTATTTGTGATTTAATCCTATTGTGCTAGCCCTAAATGATGAAAATTGGTTAGAACTGATTTAAGGTTTGAAATCGAAAGACAAAAACCCAAAATTTGAATTTAGATGGTGAATTGAGACCGAAAGGTGATTAGATCCATTGAAACTATAGGATTAAACCTGAAGTTTGATTGTGCGAAAGTGAATTAAGCTTCTTGAGGATACATAGGTTGTCATAGTTATTTTAGGTGATTTTGATATTGATCATAATCGAAAGGGGATGTTAGTATGACTATCACCTAGAATTCTAAGAACTTAAATGGTCTGAATTGGTTGCTTGAGTCCGAAAGGAGATTCTTAACCAATTTAGATACATTCGCTTTGAAACCAAAAGAAGATTTACGATTATCTTAGACAACATAGCTTCACATTTTTTTTTCTAAATCGTTCGAATGAGAATACATTTTAGTCTATTGAAGATGCATTGGTGAATCCCTAGCCTTAGAATATCTTCCATACAGGAGAATTGAAAATTTCTAAATTAAACTTACTTAGGAAATAAGTAAGTGAATTTCTCCAAATTGAAAAAATTTAACTTCGAAAAGTTAAATTTCATGGTTTTATATTTTTAAAATGTCATGCAACCAAATATATATATATTTCTTCTACCTCATGAGATTTTCTAATTTTTGTGCTTTTTAATTGCCTACCAAGCGTGACCTTAATAATGAGAATGGAAAGTCCCTAATGGGGTGGCTCAATGGTAAGGATTGGTGTAAGGGGGGTTAATGGGAGGTCCCGGATTCAATCCTTGTCGCCGCCCTTTCTCTTGGTGAAATAATCAGGGTTCACCTTGCTTATTACCCTTGGGTCTAACCGGTTGGTACAAGCGGGTTTACTTAGCGCAAGAGTGGGTCACGTGTACGAGGTTTACCACTAAAGATGGTTATCCTCGTTAACAAAAAAGAGAGAGAGAGAATGAAAACATTGATCCTCAATCTTTAAAACTCGAACCCATTATTATCCCTACCATGAATTGTTTTCTCTATTTTTTTGAATTCTTTTTTTCAAAAAAATTGAGTGAGTTCATTTCCATCACACCATTAGAGTCGGACACACGTTTGGCACCAACAATTGGTTATAGATGTTAACATATATTGTTATATTTATGCATCTTAAATCCTTACAAGTTATAGATGGTTACCATAAATTGTTGTAAATACGACTTCATTATAAATTGAGACCCGCATTTGGGTACAACAATACATGTTTCATATTTCTTTTGAAAATTTTAATTAAAATAAGAAAAAATGACTAAAAATAATATAAATTATCACCGGTGAACAAAAAATAATACGAATTTTAAAAATCACCAATTCATATACAAACTATATCCTATTAAACCAATATTAATACATTGTCTATTCGCAAACTAAATTAAATTTGAACACAAAGTATAGTTAATTAAAAGTTTACTTAAAATAATAAAAAAATTTAAACTTGAATCAGGGTAAAATTCAAATAAAAACTTTATTTATCAAAACTATGAAAAACATACATAATCCGTCATACTTTGTACAAACCGACCATTTATTTTTCAAAAACATCAAAATCACTATTTATTAATCCAATTTTGTTCACTATTGCCCCAATTTTAAAATTATACAGAATTATATATTATTGTTTTGATTTTAATAAATTATAGATAAAATGGGTGTGATTTCACATTATTCGTGGTTTTACGTGCCCTAATTCATGAAGTGCTTTCTTCTTTGCCAAATGTTGCTCTTTATCTTTTGCATATTTGATTGATTGTATTTATGAGAGTCTGTCCATTTGCATTTTATTTCGACCTCTCCATTAAGTGTTGACTAGTGTTTTAAATTTCTTAATTTCATTTTTTTTTATAAAAGAAACAAAATAATATAGAATAAATAGTAGATGGATGGCGACGGGGGCACATGAAGAAGATGGAAGTGGTTGGTAGAATTGGTGGTGCCGGAGAACGCCAGGGAGGGTAGTTACTTCCATGGAGGTGGTGGACGTCTTTGGCCTATGATCGAGGGGGGTGGTAGGTGTGTTTCACACACCCGCGTGTTCATGTGCCCACCTTTGAGTTTAATTTCTACTCCCTCTTTCCTTATGTGCTACCGGTAGGCCGTATCTATAAGCCATCCATCCATTATTAGATTTTGGGGCCTTTCTCATATATCTATACATACATACATAATTCACCCAATCACCACTGCATCTCATTTCATACCTTTTTTTTTTTTTGGCAGTAGGAAAGAAGAAGTAAATCGATAAAACGATCTTAAAACCATTAAAAAATAGTTTGAATGACCCTACGTAGAGAGAATGACCCTACGTAGAGAGTCGCCAGTAAAAAAATACTCTGTAGTTTGAAAGACCCTACGCAAAGAGTCGTCAGTCAAATACATTATATTTTAAATACAACATAGATATCTCAGTAGATATATATAACATGCAACACTCGGTGCAACACTTAGTTATTTGGGGTATAATTTTATCTTGAAAAAAAATAAAAATTTTATTTGTGTTTTAAAACACTTATATTTACATTATTATAAATTTTTATTATTACAAATTATGTTTTGCAAAAATATAAAATTATAAACTAATATGTAAATACAAATATAATTTCTTAAACTTTTTTTCTCAACTTTTTTAAAAATAAAATTATACCCTAGCTAATTTAATAGTGTACAGTGTTACATGAGATCTAATTCATCTGAACAGGTATCTTGATCTATCCTTCAATCAAGGTCAACTTGATCTATCCCGAAAGGTCAAAGTGTATGATTCCATTTTGCAAATTAAAACCTTATCGTATATTATTTCTATTCTATACAACACACGAGTTCAAAACCTCAGACCCTGTACAATTTTCAATCTATATATTTAAAAAAAAATGTTTGACAAAAAATAATAAATAAATGTGTTTTTTTTCAAAAGTAAATGAAAAAATTGCGGTAGTTCATATGGAGACTCTTTAAGATTTGGGACTCGTTCAAAAGCTAAAAAGCACAAATACACCAACCTCCTTCCACCTACTCCCCTCCCACCCATCAAAACCTCCTTTACTTATTAACGCCGTTTAATCTTCTCTTCCTATCCAACCCGTAACATGTAACGGTTGCCGTTAAGTCTTAATCCTTCCTCACTATAAATGGCAATTCCCCCACACTCTTCACCTCCCAACCCCAACAAACTCGCAGCGCAAACCTCCGATCACAAATTCGCTCCGCCATGGATTTGGTTCTACTCCAGAAGGGGCTTTACGGCCTCTTCTTTGCGATTACAGTTGCGATTGTCATCTCGAAGCTCCGCGGGAAGAAGTACAAGCTCCCGCCGGGGCCGATCCCGGTGCCGATCTTCGGGAATTGGCTCCAGGTCGGCGACGACCTGAACCACCGGAATCTGACGGATCTCGCGAAGAAGTATGGAGATATCTTTCTCCTCCGGATGGGGCAGAGGAACCTCGTGGTGGTGTCCTCGCCGGAGCTGGCCAAGGAGGTGCTCCACACGCAGGGAGTTGAGTTCGGATCTCGGACGAGGAACGTCGTCTTCGATATCTTCACCGGGAAGGGTCAGGACATGGTGTTCACCGTCTACGGCGAGCACTGGCGCAAGATGCGCCGGATCATGACGGTGCCGTTCTTCACGAACAAGGTGGTGCAGCAGTACCGCTACGGCTGGGAGATGGAGGCCGGGAGCGTGGTGGAGGATGTGAAGAAGAATCCGGAGTCGGCGACCAAGGGGATCGTGCTGCGGAGGCGGTTGCAGATGATGATGTACAACAACATGTACCGGATCATGTTCGATCGAAGGTTCGAGAAGGAGGACGATCCGCTGTTCACCAAGCTCAAGGCTCTCAACGGGGAGAGGAGTCGCCTCGCGCAGAGCTTCGACTACAACTACGGCGATTTTATCCCCATCCTCAGGCCGTTCTTGAGCGGTTACCTCAAGATCTGCAAGGAGGTCAAGGAGAGGCGATTGAAGCTCTTCAAGGACTACTTTGTCGACGAGAGGAAGTAAGTTTAATTCATCAATTTTGCTTGTTTTTGTTGATTCAGTTTTCATTGATGTTGATCTGTAGAACCAACACCCATCCATCGTCACCTTCAGCTAACAGTACTGATCACTGTTTTATTGAATTCAATTAATCGGAACCACTTCACGCTTAATTTCTGGTAGTGAGGTCACTAGCTTCTTACGTCAGCCGTTTTTTAATTTAATTTAGCTATTTTTTTAATTAAGTATAGTGAATTTAATTTAGAATATAAATTGTCGTTGAAATAATTAGAGATTTTGATAGGAATATAGATAGGAATAGTGTTAACACACAGTATATATATATATAGATACGGTAATTAAATCAAGATAGCAAGCTACCTCTATCCTCACCAAATCAACTACTCTGTTTTAAAATAAATGTCACTTTACTATTCCGCACGCATTTTAATGAGGTAAAATTTTTATAAAATATTATTTTTTTTAATCAAATTTTTTTCATAATTTCATACTTGTTACTAACAAGTATGAAATTATGGAAAAAATTTGATTAAAAAAATAATATTTTATAGAGTTTTTATCTCCTTAAAAAACGTACACTAAAGTCCAAACGACTTTTATTTTGAAACGGAGGGAGTAAAAAATGAGACAAAAGACCTCCAGGTCTCTCAAAAGAGCAATCTAATTAGACCCTACTCAACTACTCCCCATAAGATAGGAAATTAGGAATGAGTCATTGCCACCAAAAAAGTAAAAACATAGGGGCGTTATTTTCCCCATCATCCTCTAGGTTTATCTTTTAAACATAGAAAATAGTAGGCAGGTAAGGGGGAAAAGTAGGTGATTGGTTTAAAATAATATCAGTTTTCTAACCTATGAATTCAAAGATTTCATTAGATTTATTTATTTTTTGATTTAAACTCTTTTTTTTTTAGAATTTATTGATTTATGTTTAAGGTTTTCTTTCCAAATAAAAAATGTTAGTTAGTCATACCTCAATTTGATCTAGGTTGGAGTGTTGGACCAACCATTGCAAAAGTATGGGTCTTACCATCTTGTAAAATTGAAAGGATTCAAAATTAGGTTAATTATATATAGGGCCTTAGATGCAGTTCAAATTGGACCACCAGCATTAGTAATGCTGTAGTAAACACACCATTATCAATTGTTAGATAGTTACAACTGATTTTTACATCCCACCTTATCCACAGATTTACCAACTTCTTGGAATCAGATTTGGAAGCATTTTGGTTCAATTGTGTAGTTTAGGAATTAAGATGGAGTGGAACCTTTTTCCTGTTTTGAACTTCAAAGTTGGAATCATCATCCTTTTGGTGCTCCTGATTACTACTGAATATGAATTAGAACACAATCTGAATTTGGTTTGATTTTGGACATTCTCTCTGTTGCGAATTACAGGAAACTCGGAAGCAGCAAGCCAGCAAGCAACAACGAGTTGAAATGCGCCATTGACCACATCTTGGAGGCACAACAAAAGGGCGAAATCAACGAAGACAACGTTCTTTACATCGTCGAGAACATCAACGTTGCCGGTTAGTTTCTCTTGATCCCCTGCACATACACCACTCATTTTACATCAGATGATAATAAATTTGTGCAATTAATATCTATAAAGTATAAACTGTTTAATTTATCTATCAAATGTTGACGTACATACAATTCATTTCCCTATCCGTTTGTAGTTGGAAAATTGCATTTACTTTGTTCAATTGGCTTTGGTAGCGTGTTCACTTCAAAGCCACATATAGGAAAACAAGTTATTGTTGCTTACCTTTCTTCAAGGTTCTAGATGTGTGGTTTGGTAGGTTAGAAAATTGCTGACCAAGAAATTGAATTCCCCTGCAGCCATTGAGACTACACTGTGGTCCATCGAGTGGGGGATCGCGGAGCTCGTGAACCACCCGGAGATCCAGAAGAAGCTGAGGGACGAGCTCGACTCGGTCCTAGGCAAGGGAGTGCAGATAACCGAGCCAGACCTCCCGAACCTCCCCTACCTCCAAGCAGTGGTGAAGGAAACCCTGAGGCTCCGGATGGCGATCCCGCTCCTCGTCCCGCACATGAACCTCCACGACGCCAAGCTCGCTGGGTACGACATCCCGGCGGAGAGCAAGATCCTGGTGAACGCCTGGTGGCTGGCAAACAACCCGGCACAGTGGAAGAAGCCGGAGGAGTTCAGGCCGGAGAGGTTCTTCGAGGAGGAGGCAAAGGTGGAGGCCAACGGCAATGACTTCAGGTACCTGCCGTTCGGCGTAGGGAGGAGGAGCTGCCCAGGGATCATCCTGGCGCTGCCGATCCTCGGGATCACCATCGGCCGCCTCGTGCAGAACTTCGAGATGATGCCGCCGCCAGGGGAGAGCAAGCTTGATACCTCCGAGAAAGGAGGGCAGTTCAGCTTGCACATTTTGAAGCACTCCACCATTGTTATGAAGCCCAGGAATTAAAGGGGTGTTTTTTTGGATTGAATTATCTCTTTAATGTCCCCTTGTTCGATCTCCTCTAAGGTTTGATTTGTTTTGATTTCCATACCATTAATTAATGATCATCAATGGGAAGAGTTACGATATGTAAAGTTAGTGAATCTGTAAGGTTATGGTTTCATGGAAATTTACAATAATTTGGTTTGGTCACCAAGCTTTTGTGCTACTAAACTCGACTCCAACAATCATGTGACTCAAATATTATACTCCATTGAACTTAAATAGTTATTTTATTTTTAGCACATTTTTAAAAAAAATTAAGATTTTTCAATTTTTTAGTTCATAGATAAGCAATTAGACCATTACAATATGGGAAATGGAATTCGAACTCGTTACCTATTACACCCTTCTTCAAATACTAGTGTTTATTATTCCTTGTAATTGTGCATGTGATGATGACAACTCAGCAAGACTTAAGTTAACAAGTTAGAAATATGTGCCTAATTGGTGTCACTGATCTTTCACTTAAGAAATCTTATAAAGGTTTATTAATCTTTTTTCCCCGAATTCTCTCAATTATCAATTTCTTTATATAAAAAAAACATAGGTAAATTTTGAAGTTTATTGAAACACATATATAAACTCTAAATGCCTACTTGGCTACTTATATAATAAATAAATAAATAAATAAATAAATAAATAAGAGCCAAAATGAGCAACTCCATTCAATTTAGCAATCTTTCCTAAAAGAACTTATGGATAATTTAGTATTTTCAAATTGGTAGAATAAAATAATAATAATAATCGATCGGTAAACAAATAATTATAAGGGGGTTTGGTGAGTTGTGCGCGCGGCTAGTTATTTCTAGTGCGAGAGTTGGTGATATGGTGCCCACCTCATGACCTGTGGAATGGCCCGCAGCCACCAACGGTTGCTGGTTGGTGGGTTCGGTGGGCACGTGACTTTTCTCACAATTCACACACTAACACTAACTCCAATTGAAAGTCAAACGCAGATCTACCCGTCCTAACTCCGATTGAAATTAGGAAATTATACAAACTCAACTACGTCTAACAAATCATAGTTTAATGTGCGTAGGCACTAGCAGGGGCGGATCTGGGGTGCTGGGGTGCCCGGTCGGAAAATAAAAATAAAAATAGATAGTAATTTCGTATTTTACACACTATACCAGGTTACAGTTTAGATGACGGACCAAAGTGGTCGCCTGAAAGGGATTTTTGCCCCTTGAAGTCTCAAGCGACGAACATCCGTCGCCTATATGACCGTCCAATAAATGTCATCCCTAGAGACATTAGACGACGAACCTCATAAGGTTCGTCGCCTGAATAAAACTCAGGCAACCAATTTTACGCCCGTCGCCTGAATACCTTGTCAGACCCCAAGGGCTTCCCAATCCCGCACATTAACTCTCAAGCGACACTCTCAGACGACGAACTTGGTCCCTCACTCTACAATGGGCTGAGAATTATAAAACGTTATTTAATGTAGCTCAGGCGACGGACCTATACTAATCAGACGACGGACACGGTCACACGGTAAAACATTCAGACGACGGGTTTGTTTGTAAGTTCGTGGCTTGAATATGTTCAAGCCACAAGGATTTGTAGATGTTTGTCGCCTGATAGCCGTCTAGGAAATTTTTTTTTGAGATGAGTTGATGTTCGTCGCCTGAATTCGTTTAGATTTAAAAAAAATAATTTGGAATCGCTTTTTGCCACCTGTTTATACCCAAAATTTGCAGATACATTCAGAACCTGGTAACACATTCTAAACATATTCTAAACACATCTCCAAACCTGTAATTCAATCTGAACATATTCTAAACCAGTTGTGTGCATATTTTTTTGCACCAAACCTATAATTCAATCTTAACATATTCTAAACACAACTCCAAACAATCCCTACAAACACATTCACAACTTGCAATTCAATATAAAGAGATTCCAAACCGACAGATTCTAAATACAAACATCAAATTCCAAAGAAATCCAATCCCTATACAAACACATTCACAACCAGCTGCAATTCAATCTTTCAATCCACACATACCCAAAATACAATCCTTCACACATAATTCAAAATACACAAGCAATCTGAACAATATATGCAAAAGTAGTAGACAAGTCCATAAAGGTATGTTCTAATATTGAGGATGGCTAAGTGATACCTTCTACTACTGGGAGGAGGGCTGAGAAGACGCGAGAGGAGCGTCAGACGGTGTAGACGGTTGTGCAACTGAGTTGAAGGACGGCTGCGAGCTAGCAGCTCCACCTAGGAAATCAAACATCCTCTTCTCCAAGTCTAACATGCGCGCCTGCAGCTCTTCGTTCACCATTCTAACTTCCCTCGCTTCCTTCCTTGCTTCCGTAGCCTCATCCTTTGTCCGCTGAGCTTCGAGCTTCATTTCCTCCAGCTTCTTCTGCCTCTCGTCAGCCCTAGCAGTCCACGGTCCCCCCCTTTTATTTGCAGGCCGCTGACCAGCCCAACCCATGCGTTCAAGAAAAGAATATATAATTATGTAGCTATCATAACACACAAATCTGTTTTTAAGTAAAACATATCTATATATGCAAGTTTTAAGTTTTGAGGGACACAAATCTGTTTTAAGTATATTATATCTATGTAGCAAGCTTTGAGGAACACAATCTGTTGCAAGTTTTAAGTTGTATTGAAATGATGATGTATATATACAAGTATAACACACAATTTGTTTTATTTCAGTTTGTATTATCCAAATAATCGAATGGATGTATCAATAAAGGATATACCTCGGACTTCGGTTCCCCGTCTCTCGCTGAGGCATTTCAAGATCATAGTTGTCTGTTCTTCCATGGGGATTGGTTCCAACTGGCTAGGGTCGTCATCCTCTCCTTCCTTAGATGCTAGGACCTCCGCAACACGGGCCTTTAATTTATCCTGTCAAAAGAAGGTAGTTAGCCCAACTGACCAAAACTAAAGTAAATTGACCAATTACGAAATATTTGAACAGAAATAAACGGATTTTCAGGAGCTATAATGGATTTCAATGCAATAGAAAGACAAAAGGGAAGAATATGAAAATATAATCTGTACAATCATGAAAATATAATCATTTATACATAATCAATCAAACTTATAGAATAATTCATATTTTAATCATTTATATAAGTTTCATATACTTGTAAAACTTGCTGATTTTATACATGCATATACAATCATTCATATAAGTTTTATAATCATTCATATAAAACTTATATAGAATGATTCATATTTAATCATTCATATAAAGGATATATAGATACTAATAACTTAAAGAATATATAATCATTCACATAAAGGATATATAATCATTCATATAAAGTTTTTATATTACCTTACTAATTTGGAGTACATATAAAATAACTTACTCATTTGGAATACATTTAATCATTCATATAAAACTAACTGATTTCTAATACTTACTTTTATAAGTTTAATTTATTGATTTCTAAATGTTATAATAGTTTTAGTTTTATAAGTTATAAGTATAGGCTACAGTATGTAGTTGCCTCGTTGAGCGTGTAACGCTCGGCAATACTCCCCTCTGGATAACAATAACTTTTGACGTCATCCTTGTAGTCGCCCAGTTGCCAAGATTAATCAACCCATTATGATGATGTCGAACCAAAGCAAATTCAACTAGGGACTTTGAAAGTTTTGAACAATACCTTTCAATTGGATACATCCACGTATAATGCACAGGTCCAGTTTCAAGCACCTGTTGCAGCAGGTGAACCAGAAGATGCACCATGATTGTGCAAAAGTGTGGGGGATAAATCATCTCCAAGCTACATAGAATCTGCACTATCTCATCTTCCATTTGACGTACACCCTCCCTCCTCAGCTCCCTAGCACACAGTTTCTGAAACCATTTCGATAGCGCAACCAATGCCTTCGCAACACTAGGTGGAAGGTATGCACGAACGAAAATGGGAAGCAGACGCTGGAACATGACATGAAAATCATGGGTCTTCAAACAGTGAACTTTCTCTCTCGAACGTTGACCTTGTTGTGCAAAGCTCCGGCGTACCCATGGGGATACTTAACATCAACGAACCACTCTAATATCTCTGGTATGTCCTCCGACTTCACTAAGAATGGCGCGTGAGGGAGTCTGCCATCTCTCCTTGGTGCCTGGCTTTTCCGCACCCCCCTCCGCTGCAATGCAGCTCGAGCTTTGGATCCATCTTTTGTCTTCCCATCAATGCTAAGAGTGGTGCCAATGATGTTATCAAATACGTTCTTCTCAATATGCATAACATCCAATGCATGTCTCACTCGAGTATATGACCAATACGACAATCTCCAAAAAGCGCATTTGTGAGTCCAGCAGACCCTGTAAGTCGCACTGTACGGGACATTCAAAGCAGGGTGCGAGCTGAGGACATGAAAGTTGATCCTGTTGCAACATATACGGGAGTAGTATAATGAGATGGATGGTGTATAATTTTCAAGCGAGGAAGGAAGAGTGTATGCATAACAATCTCTTACCGATTGATTTGTGATATAATTTTCTCCCCAGTCCAAGAATGTGGTCGTCCTCTTTCCTCGCATTGGACTTGGATCCTCTCCTAAGGGAAAGTTCCTTATATTTACCTAATAAATCAATTTAAGCCATTGGATTAAATCAATGGCTCAGATTTCTCTAATATTAATTAGTACTAATAAAATTAGTTTACCCTGGTTATCAAAGCGTCGCTATGAGATCGAGAGGGCACAAATCAATTTGGTGGAGATCTAGGCGGTGAAGTTCCTAAGCCTCCGCCACCAGATCACCTCCAATAGCCAACGACCGGCGGTGGCAGAGAAGGATGAGAAGATTGAGCAAGAGAGCAAGGTGGCGGGGTTCTTCGCGGGGATGGAGGAGAGCGCGACAACGTTGGACGGGATCTTGACACCGGAGAAGAGGACACTGCGGCGACGACACCGAGCACGACATTCGAGGAGGAGGAGGGGGACGACGATGTGGGGACGTCACTGGCACGGGTGGCGCTGAGGAGCTACAGGGAGAGGGAGGAGGGGGCCGTGTGGTGGGTGAGGATATCGGACTGAATTCGAACTTCATCGTTAAGCATGGAATTTTTCGTTTTGTTTTTAATTGGAGTCTTTTTTGTTGGCAATATATTTATAATGTGTTCTTGAATTGCATCTACATCCTAATTTGCAGTTTCGGATGAAGTATCTTCCAATCCTTCCATCATTAACTGCCATTGAGCTTCCACTTCACTTCATGGATTACCGAATATATGACAAGTTTTGAGTCTCTGTTTGTCAATTTGATCAGAGAATATGAATTGAAACATAAGGAGTAGATCAAGCTGGCAACTGGGGAAGTCGGGTTCATTTGTGTTAGGTTATTGATGGGTCGGCTCATTTTGGGTAAAATTTATGCTCGGGTTTTTATCGAGGTTAGGTTGGATTGGACTGGGTCGGAGGGGTCGGAGGAGAAAGGCGGGATTGAGGTAAGAGGATCGTTTGTGACGACTGAGGGGCGGACGGGTGGCGGCGAGGGCAGTGCAGCAAGGAGATGGACGGGAGAGCGACGGCGACAACAATGGTGGTGGTTAGTTGGGAATATGCCGATGGGGAAGAAGATGGTGGGTGTAGGTGGATTTATTATTTTTTTATTAAAGAGATTGGATAATCTTGACCATTCAATTTTTTGAAGGGTGGAGATTGATTTATTAGGCCTCCTAATATAAGGAGAGGATCCGGATCCCCTCGCATTGCCCATTGAATGCCATAACGGCGGATCTCCAAGGGTGGTTTGGCGAAAGCCATCTTCGGTGCCCATCATAAACCATTCTTCCATGTTCATGTGATGCAACCGTGTTATCCAAGCAAGCGGGGCACGCTTTATACCCCTTTGTTGTCATTCCTGCCAACATCCCTATACTGGGAAAGTCGCTGATAGTCCACAGAACTACTGCTCTCATGGTGAAAGTGGACATCGAGTGTCGATCAACTGTACACACTCCAGTCTGCCATAGGTGCAGAAGCTCATCGATCAATGGCTCCATGTACACACTAAGACACTTTTCAGAAGACTTCGGTCTCGGAATTAGCAACGCAAACATGTTAAATTCCCGCTTCATGCACATCGATGGAGGCATTTTATAGGGCATGACAATCACAGGCCAGGTGCTATGGAGACTTGACTGTTTCCCAAACGGATTGAACCCATCAGTGGCAAGTGCAAGCCTAACATTCCTCACGTCGTCAGAGAAATGCGAATACGTTCTATCGAATTGTTTCCATGCATCGCCATCTGCAGGGTGTTTCAGCCATTCTGAATCTCTCACCCGCTCACCATGCCATCGCATGTTCTTCGCAATGTTCGGCTCCATGGAGAGTCTCTTCAGTCTTGGGGTAATGGGAAAGTACCGGAGGACCTTTCTAGGAACCCTTCGACCTCTACCTTCCTCGTCGGCCTCCCATCTCGAAGTGTTGCACTTAGGACAGGATGCTAGCTCTGCGTACTCCTTGTAAAACAGAACACAGTTATACTCACAAGCATCAATTAGCTCATACCGGAATGCAAGGTCCCTGATCACACGTTTCAACTTCTTCCAATTAACTGGATGTTGGTATCCTTCTGGCAAAAACTTCAAAATGTGTTTGCAATTCAGATCCATGCTCCTATCTATCCATCCAAACTTTGACTTCAGCGTCATGGAATCTAGACAGGCGTCCAAATGAGTGTACTTGCTGCCGGGATAAAACTGTATCTGAGCCGCCTCTAGAAGCCTATGATATTTCGAATAGTCATCATCGACGACATCTTCGAACGCGGGTTCTTCAGCAGCCTCGTCACCATCCATGTGTGCATCGTACCCAGCATGATAAGGAAAAGCATCATGCTGAATGTCCATAACAGGACCATGATCAGAGGAAGATGCCCCGTCATCCAACATCTGCTGTCGTCTTTGGTCATTTGTCATATCAGCTGGTGCCTCTCCATGTTTGTCCCAAACTGTATAACTAGACCACATCCCATAACGGGCCAAATCCGAGTGCATCTCCTCTACAGTAACCCATTCGTTGTTGTGACATCTTCTACATGGACAAAGGAAATGAGTCGTCCCACTTCTAATCGCATACTCTCTAATAACTTCCATAAAATTAAAAATTCCTATTTGATAGTTCGCGTGAGCGTGAGGGAGTTGCATCCAACTTTTATCACCCATTATGGTCCTGTCAATATCAATTTCAATCTCTAAAACACATTCTCAATCCACATTCAAACAAACACATTCTCAATCCACATTCAAACAAACACATTCTCAATCCACATTCAAACAAACACATTCTCAATCCGAGGTGCATCCAACATGTGTCATCACTTTCAATCTCAACCTATAACACATTCTCAATCGAAAACAAATTCTCATTCTCATCATCAATCCATATTTTCAATCACCATTCTCAATCTAGAACATATTCTTAATCCTTAAATAATCCATATTCCTATTTTCATCATCAATTTCAAACCCGAACATCAAATATACGTAATCAACACAAAAAACCGATATAAATAATCCATATTCCCATTACCTATCTTCATTAAAACCACATTATCATTATCACCTCATTTTCACCATCAATTTCAATCACCAACCTAATTTATACATAAATATTCAACAAATCCATACAAAACTTAACATATTTAACCATACCTTGAATAAAAATGGCGGAATGAAGTTGATAAATGCCAAAGACCTGCTTACAAGGTGATTAGGGGAGAGAAATGATGAAGAGATGGAAAGGGAAGACGGAAATGGAGAAATGGGGAGGTTCTGTAATTCACGATTCAAATAGACCATTCAGGCGACGAACATAGCAGTATGTTCCTCTCCCGAGTGAACAGTATTAATTGAGTTCCAACTACCTTCTTTTTTGGCCTAGCTCCGGCGACGAGTATAGATTAATGTCCGTCACATGAATTAATTGTATTAAATGTGCCAACTGGCTTACTTTTTTGGCCTATCTTAGGCGACGAACATATTTATATTTTGGTCGACTAAGTGAATAGTATTAATTGTGGCAACGACCTTACTTTTTTGTCTAGCTCAGGCGACGGACATAGCAGTATGTTCCTCTCCTGAGTGAATAGTATTAATTGACTTCCAACTATCTTCTTTTTTGGCCTAGCTCCGGCGACGAGTATAGATTAATGTCCGTCGCTTGAATTAATTGTATTAAATGTGCCAATTGACTTACTTTTTTGGCCTATCTCAGGTGACGAACATATTTATATTTTCGCCGACTGAGTGAATAGTATTAATTGTGGCCCAGCGACCTTACTTTTTTGCCTAGCTCAGGCGACGGACATAGGTCGCCGGGCTCTAAACTCGTCGCCTGAATGCCCATTCTGACAGGCCCAATGCTCAAGCCACCATCATCCTTCTTTTGTTCGTGGCTTGAAAATGTCCGTCTCCTGAATGATGTTTCAGGCGACGAACTTTAATATTAGTTCGTCGTCTGAATTTGATTTTGGATGGGTTCAATCCTTGGGCGATTCAAACGAGGGACCCTCATAAGTCCGTCGTCGGAAGTGCACTCAGGCGACGAAAGCTCAAGGGTCCGTCGCTTGAGATGCAATCTGGCATAGTGACATATATTTACTATTTTAAGGTAACCTAAACATTGAACGTAAAGTGCGTTTAATGTTCAGTTTAAACTCTTGAGTAAGCTGCTTGTAATACTTGGCATTGCATGCATATTCTCTCTTTTTTGGACTTGGTAGACCATATGAGAGAGCATAGTCGGTCCTGTCATTTTAGTATCTTATGTAATTTTTTTTATAAAATATTTTATATCAATTTAAAGTACTAAACATCACTTAAACTCTAACGTCGTGCCCTAAAAAAAATAACATATATCCTCCAGCAATATTTTAAGAAATGACTAGTCACTAATACAAAATGTATACTACTATTGAGGGTTTTCAAAATGTATACTACTACTAAGAGGTGATTTTGGGGTTGAAAGTTAGAAACAGAAGATTCATGTTGAAATTTGTGCATATGATTTCATGAAAGTTGAAAGCCTAATAGAGTGTATAGAAGTCTTTGGAACTTGTAAGCAGGGGTAGCTTTCAACATCTCACCCGTTGACAATTGAAATATTATGGATTTAATACTATTGATTACACTCCTATGCTAATAGTACTCTAGCATAGAAGCCGGATAAAATTTCATCTTTGAATTAATTAACAATAAAAAAGAGTAATTTATCAACAATATTTTATCTTGAAAGCCTAATAGAGTATATAGAAGTCATTGGAACTTGTAAGCAGGGATAGCTTTCAACATGATATCTCACCTGTTGACAATTGAAATATTGTCAATTTAATGCTATAGATTACTCATGCGTTAATAGTACTCTAGCACAGAAGTCAGGTAAAGTTTTATCTTAAAATCAATTAATAATAGAAGGATAATTTACCAACTTATATACTAGGCTTGTTTTTATTCATATTTTCAATATGCAACTCTTTAATTAATCGCTTTACATCTCGATATAAAATATAAGATTGGTGGGATATTAAGACGACTAGGACACAATTATCCCTTAAAAAATGACGAATGTACAAAGCTAGCTGAAAGCTCCATTTACAAACTCTGAGCCGCAATACGAACATTAGGATCCTATCCAAAAGGTACTCAAACACCCCTCCCCTAACACACGGGCACCTTGTGTTGGGCCTGGGGCCCATAGAAGTCTAGCCCAAATTTGGTTTGGTTAATTGCTAGGTTATTTAGCAATTGATTAAAACAAATGAAAGAGAGAAGAAAATGGGGGTTGATTCAATTGGTGCCACTAACAACAAGAAGAAAAAGGAGAGAGAAAGAAAAGAGAGAGGAGGGAGAAAGAAGAGGAAAGATAGGAGATTTAAGTGGGTGATTCGTCTCTTGATTTGGTGATCTGTCTTCCACCTTTGGCAAGTCAACAATGGGTGTTTTTTTTGTAACGTGGGGGTTCCAAGGTTGTCGACTAATCCCCCACGGGTCCGAACATGCAAAGGACGTGAACCGGTAAGCTATGTGGCAAGCCACCAGGTAGGCTCACCCAAGCCAATGAAGACTTAAGCGCCCATTAATTACACAAATGTGTAAAGAATGAGATTTGAACCCTTGACCTCTTACAAGGGTTACCTCTCCCTTACCACTAGAGTAAGGGATTATTGGTTCAACAATGGGTGTTTGTTGATAGGTATTATTCTCTCCCTGGAAATCTAATCTGATCGATTACAAGTGTTTAGCTAGGTTTTTGGAGATGAATCCATTCTAGATCCAGGTTGTATTTAGATTGGTGTTTGAGATCTCTATGTTTGTTTGTCTCAGCCTGAGACTGGATTGTTATACACTTGTACCGATTTATTGATTAGTGGATTGGTTGCTCTAGCGGGTGGAAGGTGGGTTTTTTAATCCTGTAGTTAAAGAGGGGTTTCCCATGTAAATCTTGTGTTGAGTATTTGTGCTTGTCTTGTTGTTTGCGTTGCTTAGATATTTTTTGGATTTTTTTTCTGGATTGTGCAGTTGTTGGTGCTATTTTCTAGTGTAGCCGGATTGCTATCTAATTGTCATTAGACTCCCAGATTACCCCGGACGCGCTTTCGTTTCCCAACAAGTGGTATTGGAGCTTCGGGTTGGGATCTTGTTCGATTGAGATTGTGGTTATGTGGAGTTGGAAATGACAATGTTTGATCTGATAGAGTTGGATAAGATAGCTATTAGAGACTCTAGAGAGCTAACGGCCAGAAGAATCTGCACGGAGCAGTTGTTAGGGAACCATCAGAGTATGTGTTGATGATTGTGTTTCCATCGGATTAGTAATGTAACAGATCGATGCATAGGTGAAAAAAAGGTAAGATAAATTTTTGTTTTTTTTTTAAAAAGGAATTCATGGATGTGATGGAAAAGTCAGCATGGATGAATCTCAAGTTTAAAGATGGGAACCCTATTGTGGAGGAAATCAAGGAAGGCTTGGCGGGAGTTCGATCAAGCAGATACTTTTTTTTATTTGGAGCATAGGTGGTATACATGCTTGTGTGGGAAGGGGATGTTGAAGCAAAAGAGAAAGACTCTCGTTTCTTTTGCTGATAAGGAGGCCTTGAGCACTTGTGATTTGTCTAGATTGGAGACAAGATTTAGCGGAACTTCTGAGACATCAGAAGAGGACAGCACAAGTGGGGAGTGATGACGCTCAGGAGTGATGTGTTGTTGGTCCTAATCCCAAATGCAATTAATATCCCTAACTCAACCTAAAAAAAGATTAGTATAGCGGACAAGTAGGGGTCGAACCCACAGAGAAGATAGATTCGTGTTTCTAATGATGATTCAGGGAAAAATAATAACAAGATTGAGATGAATAAAGCAAACAAATAAATAAAAGTAGTAATGATGGCAAAGTGTTACCAATACGATGAAAACGCTTCACCTGTAATTCTTGACAATGGTTGGGGTTCATGATTCTTGAAGTGATTTCATTGTTATTCTTAATGGTTATTTCGATGTTGGTTTAAATAGATTGATATCCCTTACAGGCTTTCCAATCCCTTACACTATATGTGATCCTAAAGGATTCTTAAAATACACAGCAGTATTAAATCGCAAAGTACTTGGCCAATTGGCAACATAAAATTTCAATGCAATTAGAATGTCAAAAGAGTATAATAAATCTCTTAACCCTAATCTCATATAAATCAATATTTAACCATAAGTCATTATCATGCATAAACAATTGATGTTTTCACAGGAATAATTATCTATTGCTTGCTACCATGGATTAACTATTCTTACAAAATCATTAATCACTAGCAAAGATGCAAATTCCATCAAAGTAATCAATCAAGAGGGAACATGTGCAAATAAGAAATATAAGAACAAATATAATAAATAACTCATGAATAACAATATGAAATCAAATCCTCACAATTGAAATTGTTCTAAAACTGATGAAAAGGTTGGATTTTTCTCTCTAAACCTAATAGTGTCGGCCTATATAAGATAGGAGTCGACTTTATTAACCCTAGAAAATAAAATAATAATAAACTAATTAAAATAGAATCGGGAGAAATCGTATTTCCTGAATACTGCGAAACCGGCGGGGGTCGGTGGAAAAGCGGCGGGCGCCGCTCCTTTGGATATGCAATTCTTCTTTATCTTCCACGTTGTTCTTCCTTAGCTCCCTTGATGGTCTTCTTTTGCCTCTTTTATGCTCCAAAACCAGCTCTTTTAGACATCTTAATCCTCCATTCAAGCTAGGATTATAAAAATGCAGAATAAACACAAAATAGCGTAGATTCTGAACTCGAATGTTAAAATAGAAAATAACAATGTGAATTAACTACAAAACATGCAAGAAATCTATCTAAATGCACCTAAAAATACCTATAATGTCTATCTAAAATATGCATTATCAAACTCCCCCACAACTAAGCTTTTGCTTGTCCTCAAGCAAATGAAGAATAAACATGAACCAATGCATTCCACAGAAGATTCCTTCAAAATTCAAACTTCATCAAAAATAACATCAGCGCAAGTGCAAACATGAATAAGGCACACAAACATCCTAGCATGTACATGATGATCAAGTAGCCCGCAAGCTTATCAATCCAACCTCACAAGAAATAATATGTGTTTCTTTCATCTCATGTGTTTAGGCTTTAAGCACACTCTCAACTCAATTCAACATGCAAACATCAATCTTAAATATTAACACTTATATAAATAAATCTCCACCAGATACATCAAAGCAAAATAAGAAACATCAAGAGGACTTTTGCTCAATGGAAGAGTTCAAAGAAGACTCCATTCGGCGCGGTTGTAATGAGGCTTGGTATAACATAAAGGCAAGAAATTGTATTTGGTCATGTGGTGCTTTCAATTCCGGGAACTAAGATTCCTAAAACTTCCAGCATGACTCAAAACAACTCAAAAATCACATCAAGCTCACATAAGAACATCAACTCTCTCAAAAATAAGTATCATCTCTCAAAATAACATAAATCAAAACACTCAAAAGATGGTAACTCTCAATAATCAAACATTTATCCACTCTCATATGCAAAAATAAATAACAAGGCTCTCATTCTTTCTTTTTTTTTTTTTCTTTTTTCTTTCGACTTTTTCTCTTTTTTTCCAACATTTTTTTTCTTTTTTTTTATTGAGCCATAGGCATGAAATACAAATATGAGGAAAATAAGCACATAACATTACATCTTTTTCAAAGCTCTCAACAATAAACACTCACTTTAGCTTCTTTCTCTCAACTCAAAATAATCATCTATAACCAACTCTAAATCCTAATTTCCGAATTTGTAAAGCTTATCATAGGTTAGGAATACATGAATTTTGTGGAGCTTCAAAGAAATAGGCTAAAGGCTCAAATGGCTTCAAATTTAACCTATCTTCAGATGGAATATATTTAGGGTGGGTGATTAATGAAAAAAGTCATTTAAAGGGCGATTTTATGAAAATATCAATTTAAGAGGTGATTTATGATAAATGGGTGTATTTAAGAGGTGATTTATGATAATTTGGTCGCCCTATACTTTTGTGACAGAAAAAGACATTTTGTTGCCATATCTCTTTCATGACGATTTTGATTTGTCACCCTAGACTTTTAGTGACGAATTCTATTATCATCTAAATGTGGTTTCTAGCAGCTTTATCCATTTAAGTTGTTAATGAAGGAATAGTAGTTTAGATATCAAATAGTTCAAAAATGTATACACATATTAATAGTAATAATAATAATGTATAAATACTAAATGAGATTACAAGAATTCAAAATACATTAATCAAATCCCAAAATGTATACTACCAATTCTATATAAAAAATTTATAACAAGTACATTATCAAAATCTATGCAGACAAAAATTAAGAGTAAGAGCTTCCCTTGATCCACATCTATGAAGGTTCTGTACACTCCCTATAGACACAAAGACGAGCTTAAATTAACAACAAAAACGTGCTAGTGGGAAAGATGTATAAGATTTAGTGGTAGAGGGAGATTTTAAATCAAATATAACGAGTAATACCTGTTGAGATTAACATCATAGCTAGGAGGAAAATAGAAAAGCAACCTTTGCAAAATATCTACAGCAACCTTCGCCTTTGTAAAAGATCTGCAACAACCTTCCTATTACATGTGATTAGAACTGCATTTCGCCCTACATCAAAGGGGTGTATGCTACCTGCCAATTTTCATATTTCTCATGGTCATCATCACCACAACTAATTACGTCAACACCATTGATAAGGCTAGTCAACATTAGCTCACTGACGTATATAATGCACCATAATTGCTTGATAATCAAGTTACGTTATTTCAGAGGATCATTTCATGTCAACAACATTCTTCTGCAGAATCATCCTACAAAAGATGCCAACAAAGAGAACTGTGACATCAGTGAAAAACTTACAGAATCTGCATGAAAGAAGCTATGCGAAAGAATCTGCTCCAAGTAAGACTCAATAACATATCGACCTAGTATGTGTCAAAATAAGGGAATTGAAATTCCCGCATTGAACCAAACGAGCCATTAATGAATACTTCTTTAAGAATTGTGGTAGATGTTTTTTTTATAAAGTTGTTAGGAAAGAAACTTAAATATAAAATAATAATAATAATAATAATAATATATATATAATAATAATAATAATAATAATAATAATAATAATAATAATAATAATAATAATTGTTGAATGAATGAGCAATAAATGACTAAAAAAGCTACTTTACCATAGAGTAAGAAAGATGAATTTTTTCCGAAATATTCACTAAAAATTAAATATTTACAATTTTATTCACAACTTCAAAAAGTTTACACAAATATTCAATTTTTGCAGGGGAATCAGAGAAACGCGGGTTGAGGCCGCGTTTCATTCATAATTTGAAGCTAAATTAAACTTGAAAAAAATAAACAAAAGAAATGTGGTTTAAAACCGCGTTTTACAATTAATTTGGGATAAAACACATTTTGAAACCGCATGTATATATCCATTTGTTTTTTTAAATAAAAAAAATATAAAAACATATGAAGCGCGGCTTCAAGCCCCGCTTCATGTGCAACACAAGCATCCCACCTTAAACAACCATGCAACCACCTCAGGCTTGCGAGGACCTGGAACATAAAACCTTGCCTAAAAAACCAAAAACCTGAGGTTGTGGCTTGGTTTCGGGATTCATGAAACTTAATTTTGATGGTGCGAAAGTATCGTCTGGTCGTGCCGCTTCTAGGTTCGTTATCCGTGTCCACATGAGGAGAGTTTTGTCCTGTGGGGCGCAAGATTGTGGCTTGGTTTCGGCTTTGTAGGCTGAGTTCCGGAACCTCCATCATGGGATGACTAACGCGATTAAGAGGAGGGTCACGCGTTTGGAGGTGGAGGGGGATTGTCTTACTATTATTAACGCCTTCAGAGGGAGTTGGATGTGTCCTTGGGAAGTTGAAATGATCTTCTCTGACGTGCTCGCTATTTGTCGTTCCTTTAATGCTATCCTGTTCTCCCACGTTCGTAGAGACGGCAACCAGGTAGCAGATCGACTTGCTCATATTAGCTTGACTTCGACCTTCACGGAATCTAGGGGATGTGTAGCAATCAAAGATCTCGTACATAAGGACGCTCTTGGGCAAAGGTCAACCGCGGTTGACTTCCCCCAAATTCTCGCCTTGTATAAAAAAAACAGGCATCCCACCTCACCTTCCGCCTCCCGCCTCCCACCTCCCACCTCCCACCTCAAGCTTCCTGGGTTCTCACACCACCACCCCCTTGCAATCCACCGCAGGCCATCACCGACCAGACACCACCGCTCCCCCTCGCGGCCCACCATCGACTAAATTTACACCGGATCTTGTGGGATCGCGTTTGAAATTGAGATCTGATTGGGGATTTACCTTCTCTGGCTGCCAAATTGAAGTAGAGATCAACAATATATGTTGGGGTAGTTCTTGAAGTAGGGAGGTGATGCGGATCAAGATGGCCTTCTATGGGTCAAACAATGATCTTGATCCAGGCGAGCTCTCAAGACCGATTCAAGGACTATTGATGGCAAAGACTGTCAATCTCAAAAGAAAGAAGAAGGCTCCACCATGGGAGAAGGTCCAAAGGAGCAAGGTGAGCTAATGTCCATGTTATGGTTCGTTCGTAATGGGTTGACAGCATTTCGACGTCTCAGTAAAATGGGTCGTTCGGAGTCCATATTTATCGGATTGGGTCGTGTCATACCTTGTTGGAACGAGACGAAAAGATCTACAACTTTTCTGTTGAAGGTTTTTCCAGAATCAACCTCGAAAATGGCCGAAATGCATCATCTTTGCAGATGTCCCTGTTTGGACGAATTTCTACATGTTTATTTAATTATTTTCGGTTTTCCTATTTTATTAAAGTTGGATATAATTATTTTGTTTAGGAAATAATGTGGGAGGAATTATATCTCATCTAGATTAATTCTTAACCACCAAGTTGTTAATTTTCTATCCTTAGTTAGTTTTACTTATCTTAGGAAAGATTTACATATCTTTAGATTATTTGATTTATCTTTAGTTACCAAAACTCTATCTTTTGCACAAGATAGAATTGGTATGTCTCTATTTAAACTCTTATATTTCATTCAATTAAACTTAGATGGGAAAATTATATTGAAGAAACCTTTTTGGCTAAAAAGGTTCTTCAGGTTCCCCCATCCTAAAGCTTTTGCCTTCAAGTTATAGTTCGATCAATCATCCGATACCCAACCCTAATCCCCAAACACAACCCATAAACACAAACACAAAGGAGAAACCCATCCTGAGAAACCGTCGCTGGATCAGAGAAGCCGTCGCTGATTCTGCCCAAAACCGTCGCCCGCGTCCGGGCCGCCCCGCGGCTCCTTTGGCCGCCCCGCGGCCGTCCCAGCAGCCGTCACTGCTGCTTTGCTTCCGTCGCTATTTCCTTTGTTGGTTTTGGTTTTTAATTGTTTGTTTTCTTTTCGTTCACAATAGTTCAAAGTCTTTTATTGTAAGTAATTGTAAACATCAAGGATATCAAGAATATTGCAAGATCGGGCCGTCAACAAGTTGGTGTTCTTGATTCCGAGCCCACAGGCGAAGGATCGGGAATAGCAACGCATCAGGAGGGGAGCAGGGTCTGGCCATGAAGTCAACTTGAGGAGCTCATCGGAGGAGATCCTGGCCATCTTTCGGTCGACGCCAGAAGATGTGACACAAGAATCAGTCTCGAGGGTAGGCGGTGGTAGACTAGCCAGTGATGGCCTGCAGTGGGCTGTGAGGGGGGTGGTGGTGTGAGGACCTGGGAGGCCAGAGGCAGGAGGTGGGAGAGGAGGTGGGATGCCTGTGTTGCACATGAAGCGCAGCTTGAAGCCCAGCTTCATAATTTTTTTTATTTTTTTAATTTAAAAAACAAATGGATATACACACGGTTTCAGAATGCATTTTACCCCAAATTAATTGTAAAACGCGGTTTTAAACCATGTTTCTTTTGTTTATGTTTTTCAAATTCAATTTAGCTTCAAATTATGAATAAAGCGCGACTTTAACCCGCGTTTCTCTAACTCCCCTACAAAAATTGAATTTTTGTGTAAATTGTTTGACGTTGTGAATAAAATTGTAAATATCTAGTCTTGTTACTTGTGCTTTTGTGCGTTTTGTTAATAAATTATATTTTATTATATTTATATATTAAAATTATTATTTTTTATTTAATTTGACGTGAAAATTAAAATAATTTATTTAAATTTTTTTTACGGGGAAAGTAGAAATCCTAATGGATCAATTTTATAGCATATTTGTCAGATTCTTTACTTTATAAAATTAAATTGATTTGTAAATAAAACTATTATTTAATTTATCAAAACTAATTAGATTTATATTTTGTCAAAACTAACAGTATATATTTTTATCAAAATTAATTAGATTTATTTAAATAAATCACAAAATATTACAAAAATATAACTAAGTAAGATATGATAATAACTTATTAATTGATGTAATATTGGATAAATTATTTGATCTAAAAAGATAAGTTTTCTAACTAATTAAGATATAAGGTTGAATATTTATAAGAATAAGTTGGACCATTAATTTAGATAACAAATTTATATTGGCTTATTAATTGATGTGGCTAAAAAGATAACAATATATTAATCCAGCATATAACACGTATGCGTATTTCTCCAAAATATGACAAGTATGCGAATCGCACTAGAGCCCGTTTCATATCTCTGTTTTAGTATTTCACATAGATAGATTATTTCTGCTTGTGCTGCTTTCAAGTGGGCAAGCCATACCCTTTGTGCTCTGGCCGTCCTTTAAGGGGATGTATGGTTGCGAAGAAGAAATTGAAGTTTGGTTTAACATTCTGGGTCAAAACTTCCATGGAAATCCGGTGCTCCACATCTCTTTGGGTACTCATTTTCACTTGGGGTGGTTTACTCAAGATTGTTGCTGATCTTAGGGTCACAAGTTTGTTCATATGTGGCATGTCCTTCTGCAGGATGTGTCTCACACCTCTGCTCAGTATGTTTGGTATTAATGCTGCTACTCTCCAACTATCTCCTACTCAAGGCGCTTTTAGTATCATTCTAATGTCTCAACAAGATTCGATGTTTTATATGTCACTTTTGTGCCGCTGCAGTGTCCTCGGGGTAGCATACTGTGCCATAGCAAAATTTCTCTTCCTTTACAAAAACTTCTTATCAGGCAACTCGTTTGTGACTGCCAATATCACACATCAGCTTCATTTATGGCTCTTAATCAATAATTCACTAACACATACCCCTTCTAAGGGGGTAAAAAGCTCCCAAAAATATTATGTAATTGGCTCTCTAGGCATCCATTTGCCAATGGTATACTCTCTGCCAGTTTGTATATCATTAATGAATAATCGTTGCATTAAAATTATTCCTAATCACTCTTCACTTATAAGACCATCCGCAACCATGAGGTAACCTCTTTCCCCTTTTTATCCTATCTTCCTATCATAACTTTACAACTCATTTATTTTTTTGTTTAAAATAATTTTTACTTTTTCTACCCCTTTCTAAAAGGTTACTTCTACAACCATGGGAAACCTCTTTTACCTCTTTTCAAATTTATTTTCACTTTTTCTTTTCCTTTATATATCTTTCTCTTTATTATATGTGTATCATTGTATATTATTGTGAATTATTTTTATTTATAATTTTATAAATAAATAAAAATAGTAAGTAGTTAATATAAATATATTTTATTACATCTAGATTAAAATAAAAAAAAGTTAAAAACATTATAACAATCGAACTATCTATAAATTCGGATCATAGACTTGGAATTGGTTCCACAAGTGCTCAACCAAATCATTCTTGAAATTCATATGAGTTTGTCTATCCCGAATCTCATCTCTCATAGCCATATAGTTGTCCAGATTTCGATCTTCATATCTCCTAGTGGTAACGTTGAATGGCTCAATATTAGAACCGCCTGATGATCCAAGAACATTATTGGAGAAAAAAAAAGGATTGTACACATTGGTAGGATTATGTGGGGTATAATTTGGATATTCGGGTGTTGGAGGATTGTTAAGCATTTGTAACATCACTTGAAATTGAGGATTTTTTAGAAGATTTGGATCAAAAGGCAAATTTGGAATGGGTGGAGTATTTGGATTATTGTGATCCATAATTAAGAAAATAGGTGCAACTACAATAGATCAAGATGGGGTATATATAGGGTAAAATTGGGCTCAAATTATAGAAAAAAATAAAATTAAACCAATGGGATATTTTAATTTAAAAAATAATAAAATATAAATATATTTTTATTTCATTTTAACACTATTACAGTTAATAAATCTAAATGGAAAAGAGAAGATCCTACTTTATCATTAAAAAAAAGGAAATAAAATTAGAAAAAGGAAGAGGTTACCTCTCTCTACCAAGGTAACCCCTTCCCACCTCTTACCTTAAGGTAAACCCCACAACCATGGGCTTACCTTTTAGCAACCTTAAGGTAAGTAAAACTCATGGTTGCTCATGCTCTAACCCCTTTATATTACTACCTAGATTCAGTTGCTAGAGGGATCCCATTTTACACCAAGGTTAAAGGTGTTAGTGAAATTTGTGTAGGGCCGTTGAAAACCAGTTGAAAAACTCTATCGAAAACAGCGAGATTAAAAACCAAAAAGTTGTTGCGTGGTATATGCCGAACAGACTGCTTTAGAAGCGAATTCGCCCCGACTGTAAGTGCAAGTCGGTGAATGGCTTTGCCCCCCAAGGTTACACAGCACACCTTCGTAATCGTGCACTCGAAAACAAAGGTTTGGAATAACTCAAAATGCTCAGAACGAATGTGGAAGAAGAGAGAAAGGTTTTCTATGTGTTTTGTAAAGAAGAAGACGTCGGTTTAAAAAGAAAAGAAGACGCTCCTCAATCAAACATGCAGGCTGAAATCTCGGAACGGTTACAACAAAGAGATAAAGATGAGAAATTAAATCGGGAAAAACAAAAGGATAAGTTATAGAAATCTTATCAGTTATTTCGTAACTTATCTGGCCCAAATTAATAAAACGTCACCTAAAAACAGACCCCACCCCACCCCTCCACGCACGTGCCACGAACACGGACCGGACCGACGGCGTTGGTGGTGGTGCGCGCGTGTGAGTCCCCTATTTCATCTCTCAAACCATGGATGGCAAACGAGCATTTATAAATCATCTCTTCATGTCCCAAGAAATCAATGTGGGACTCTTAAAAACTCTTCAACTTCCACAAACCTCTTTCAAGCATTTACTCCAACAGTCCCCCACAAATGTGAAGAACTGAGGTTTTCACAAACCAAAACTTGAAAAGCAGTGTTCTGAGCATGTTATGAGAAAAGTACTTAAATGCTGGTGTCTTTCGATTGAACCAACACATAGTGAAACTAAACAACCCTCAAATGAGATAAGTGAACGAATCTTGAACTTTCTGATTCAAGAGCTGACCTCAGCAACACATACCACTCCCATGTTCTGTAGTGATTCCTCGATAATACCTGCAAAATTTATGGTCACCTCTGACCCTAGGTGCTGAAGAGTGCTCTAGAAAGACATCCCTAGTCTTTCATAGAAAGAGACCAACCCTTCACACTCTCGTAGGTGGTTCCATCAAGTCTATCTCACATAGACCACCCTTGTAGGGCTATAGAACCATTAAGAGCATTTCGCTCAACCTCTATTGATTTCGGTGAATCCATCAAGTCCTTCTCAATAGGACCACCCAACTATAAGCTATGGACTCATTAAGAGTACATGACTCAACCTTTTTTCAATACACCTGTCCCGGGGAATGAGATGTGGTGTATCTCACATCATATGGGTTTGAGTCCCATCCCCCTAGACGAATCCAGAACCAACCTCCTTGTCAGTCCTTTCATCAATGGATCAGCCAAATTCCTCTCAGACTTCACATACTCCAAACAGATCACATCGGTCACAATTAGTTGTCTCACAACTTCATGTCTAATCCGGATGGGTCTCTTCTTGCCATTATATGTATTGCTATTAGCTACACAGATAGCAGATTGTGGGTCACAATGTAGAGAAATAGATGGAGCTTTGCACCCCCACAAAGGTAAATTAGTCAGTAAGCTTCTTAACCACTCAGCCTCTTGACTAGCTAAATCTAAAGCTATAAACTCAGATTCCATAGTTGATCTAGCAATGCACACTACTAGAAATTTGCTATTTAACATCGGGTAATAACCGATGTCTTTCAAAAAAAAATCGATGTCTATGTGGGTGATGTAAAAAGTCAAAAGTTTTTCACATCGGCCATAGCCCGATGTCTATAAAGTTTATAACATCGTTTATATTTTTAAATCTGATGTCTTTGTATGTTATAACATCGGGCTTTGACCGATGTTAAACATTTTTTACTTTTAACATCACCCACATAGACATCGATATTATTTTTTTAAAGACATCGGTTATTACCTGATGTTAAATGATATATTTGTAGTTTTTTTTTATTATTGTAACCTATGCGGGATTTGAACCCGCATCTTTGTGCTTGAGCACAACACTCTACCAATTGAGCTAATAGGCTGAATCACAACAATGCTTAGATGCTTAGAAAAATTTAGTTATGTCCAAATCATGATAAATGCAAAAATTAGTAAAATAATTGTAACCGATTCCTAAATGGATAAAAAGGCAAGGCAAAGATGCTAGGATCTCTCCTTGCAGAGATATCCTAGCACACTAGCAGATAATGTATCTTTAGATCTAGATGAGTGTATTAGATGAGGCAGGGATTCCAAATAGCAAACCTTAGTCCTGAATCCCCCGTGGTGAACATGACATGGCATGCCCAAGATAAGAAAACTGCGACACTGGCATCACAAGACATAAAGTTTAAATGAGGTAGTACTGATTAATGAATGCTCAAGGAGTGGCTATAAAACCGAAATGCATTCCAAAGGTTATTCCATCACTAAAAATGAAGTTCTTTGTGCAACACTTCACCATGGGTAATATTATCTATTTTAAAAGTTGTTCTACAGTTAATTTTAAGCGTCCTTAATCTTTCATTGATGCAGTACTTAAGTGGATACAAATATGTCTTTTTTTTATGCAAACCTAGCTCAGAAAATTCTGACCTGGGAAGTGTCTTACCTTCCGGAAAGTATATCACCCTGACCTCCACAACGCCTAGGAGAACCAAAAATGCTTACTGAACAAACTGCATAAAGCATTGATAAGTAAATGAATTATAAAGTTGTTAGAACTCAGTAAACCAGAAGAAAAAGAATTTGCCCAAAAATCCAAGAACAGAAGGAACAAGAGAACAGATAGATTTAGAGAATATCAATTAGTTGCTTTACCGACTTCACCATCACTTATGAGATCACTTTTTCCTTTCCGTAGGATAGTTATGCCTCCAATCCTAATGTAACAGGATTTAGAAGGTGAATAATGCAGGACATACATATGAAACCTCACAGGTAATAAAATTAAGCATCACACAGGAGTCAAAGTTCATTGCAATCACCAAATTTTTATACTGTACATGGAATCCATGTTAGGCTTTATCGTAAAAAATAAACAAACTGATTCAGTAGCAAAAGGACAAGCACTCATAGGTTCACATCAACAAAAATACAATTGATTATCCAAAATTTGAGTTACCAAGACCAAACATAAGAGCATATGCTATACTCGTATGTTCATCCATTTGCCATATTCACATAAGAAGCCTTTGAAACTATACCAACAGGAATCAATTTTCTTTCCAGTTGTTGTAGATGTGAATAACAAGCCTCAACTTACATAAGGAAAGATAGATTTTTCTAAAATAAAGAAACTAAAAACTAAATTTACCTTTGTACAAGAGATAACAGTTCACCAGGAGCATCTTGACCACTAACTTCACATCTTAATACTTTCTGCACAAGCCGCTTATACTCATTTACATTTGGCATCAGCACAGCTAAAGGATAGCCACTAACCAGATCAAGATTGTCTGTAACCAGAAATAGACCATCTTATCAAATAAATAGAAATGTTACATGGTCAGCTTTTGTTTACTCATAGTTAGAAATCCGATGTCAAACTTGCACAAGTAATTAAAACTTACACCATCAATAACCAGGGGGATATTCACCTTCCGTGCATGCTTAATAATTTCACTCACACAACCCTGCAAAGATTACACCAATTAGATTAAAACTTCATGTTATGGATTTTTTTTCCCAGTATCTTTAAAGTTTGCAACAAGGAAACAAGAACAAACCAAGAGAAACAGATCCCTTCCAAGCCCTAGACCAATGACAATGCAATCAAATCTTTCCATCCATTTGTCAACTTCAGCGAGCACCTTTCCAAACACGGTTCTCTTTTCCTCATCCCTGAGATATCACTCAATACTTATTGAACTGAACAGAATATATTTTCAGAAATATTGAAACATTATGTTCTTCAAGCAAATCTACCTAACAGAATATGATTCTTCCAATACTGGGTGCACTATCAACTCAGGACTGTAGCTCTTGATGATTGGTGCTGCATCTCTGGTACAAAAGACGTGAGAAAGATCTGCACCCTGAGAAAATAGAATACCAAGGCTCATCCAAATCAGTAGATAAAATTAAATTACAAAGAAATCCTGATGTGAATGAATGAACAACAATGATATGCAAAGATAACAAGGACACCAACAATTTTCAAGGCAGAGATAGCTGAGAAATAAGGTGCACCGGTATATTTACGGCATCCACCAATAACAACAATTTTTCCTGACACAAAAGATGTGTTAGTAAACCAGAAAGAAGATTAAAATCTTCAACAAGTGGAGGGAGAAAGAGGTTTTAGACCTGAATGAGTAACAGGTGACCTCCGAGCAGCACACGTACGATCCTGGCCATCAGCAGCGCACAACGGACCATGAGGAAGCACCACCTGGGCATCTAGATTGAGGATGGGATTTGTCCCCGAATCAGGAGCCATGGCTCTCGACAAATATCCATTTTTAGACACTTAATTCGGATAAATATTACCTCTTTCCTCAACCCACTGAGCACCCAGATTCGGCGAAGTGGACGACAGGTTCCCCGAGAAGTGAGATCCACCATTACTGGGAGAAGGGGAGGAACACAACTCCTCCAGGGGAATGGAAGGAGAGGAGGATGAACCAGCTCCACCCAGACCCACTTCGCTCTTAGCGCCATCGAAATCACCCAAATCTGATTGGGCACCCCACGAAGCACTCGTCTCGAACATATTCAAATGAATATCCCTTTCAATCTCCTTCCCAGCTTCGAGAAATCCAAGTGACCTTCGAGAAATCCATAAGAATCTCTCTTTCAATCTCCCTTTCAGATCTGATTTTCATCGAGACGATAGAAAGAGGGAGGAAAGTGATAGGTTTTCAGATCTGGTTTACAAAAGATGGATTTTTGGTTTGAGAAGAGGGATTTTAGGACTCATCTCAATTTGTTCACACTGGTAAGTACGGGCGGGTGTTTAAAAAAATTTTGGAACTTGAATTCCGCGCTTGAAATTTTTTTTAAAGAAAACTTTTGACATCTGTCAATAAAATAGGACGATGTCTACTTTATTTTTCACATCTCAAATTTAGAAACCGATGTTAAAAAACTTGTTAACATGGCAGGTTTTTCTGACCGATGTTAATCACCCGATGTTAAATAACAGAATTCTAGTAGTGGTAAGTTTGTTTTGATGATTTCCACGAAATAGCACCACCACATAATGTAAACACATAACCACTAGTGGAGCTAACCTCATCATTATCAGTAACCCAGTTTGCATCACAGTAACCCTCCAAAGCTTGAGGGTACCCTACATAATGTAAACCCCAATCCATTGTACCTTTCAGATATCTCGATAATCTGTGAAGTGCAGTCCAATCATCTCAACTAGGGTTATGGGTAAATCTACTGAGTCTACTTACAGCATAAGCAATATCAGGCCGAGTGTAGTTCATCAAGAAGATTAAACTCCCTATTATTTTAGCATACTCATTTTATGATACACTATTCCCAAAAATTTTCTACAATTGCATGTTAGCATCATAAGAAGTTTTTACTGGCACAACACCAAAACTATCAAACCTATTCAACATTTTCTCTACATAATGAGGTTGAGATAAAATGAAGCCATTTCCTTTTCTAGTTACTTTAACACCTAGAGTCACATCAGCTTCACTCATATATTTCATTTCAAATTGAGAGGACAAAAACTGTTTGGTTGAATTTATAGCATTTATGTGGGAACCAAAAAGCAACATATCATCCACATATAAGGATATAATCACACAATCAGCACGAAACAATTTTGAATAAACGCAAGCGTCAGGTCCATTTACCTCAAATCCAAAGCTAAGTATGGTTTGATGGAACTTTTCATACCATTGCTTCGGCGCTTGCTTGAGTCCATACAATGACTTCTTCAATTTGCACACCTTGTTCTCCTGTCCTGGAACCACACATCTCGGTGGCTGTTCCATGTAGACTTCCTCGTTGAGATCACCATTCAAAAAATTTGTTTTAACATCCATTTGATGTACAAGCAATTTATAGTTAGAAGCTAGAGCAAACAATGCACGAATGGTAGCAATCTTTGTAACAGCAGAATATGTGTCAAAAAAGTTAATGCCATATCTTTGAGTGAATCCTCTAATGACTAGTCTTGCCTTATATTTATCCACTGAGCCATCCACCTTAAGCTTCTTCTTAAAGATCCACTTACAACTAATGGCTCTATTTCCTTTAGGCATATCGACTAGTTCCCAAGTGTGATTAGACATAATGGATTCTATCTCACTATTGATAGCATCTTTCCAGAAACTAGCATCTAATAAACTTATAGCCTCATCATAGGTCTTAGGATCATCTTCTATCATATGAAGACTAATGAACGTGTCATCTAGTTCATTTAAATCATTAAGTTCAACTAGAAAGGCAGTCACAAAATCAGGACCAAAACTAGTTTCCTTCCTACGCATTTTACTCTTCCTAGGTTCATCATGATCAGCATGAGCATTAGGCAAAACAGTATTGGGCATGGATGAAGATGCATCATGAGATGAAGAATCATTAGCAGGCAATGTAGATTTCTTTAAAGGAAACACATGCTCAAAGAAAACAGCATCACGATATTCACACAAGGTACGATCACTCAAACACATGAAACGATAGGCAGCACTATTTTCAGCATAACCAATCAGAATTGCATCAAAAGTCTTAGTTCTAATCACAACAACTTTGAACGAAGGTAACCCCACTTTAGCTAGACACCCCCACACTTTTAAGAATTTCAGATTAGGCGAATGCCCTCTCTGAAGTTCATAAGGTGTTTTGTCAAGCTTCTTATGAGGTACCTTATTCAAAATATGATTAGCGGACAAGACAGCTTCCCCCCCACAAATTATCAGGCAAACCAAAACAAGAAAGCATAGCATTCATCATTTCCTTTAAAGTTCTATTTTTTCTTTCAGCAATACCATTTTGTTGTGGGCAATAAGGAGCTGTAAATTCATTAATAATGCCATTTTGTTCACAAATTCTTGCAAAGAATGAGTGACATATTCACCGCCTCTATCAGATCTAAGCCGTTTTATTTTGCGATTCAATTGGTTTTCTACTTCAGCTTTATACACATAAAACATGCTTTCTACTTCATCTTTAGACCTAAGCAAATATACCTTAGTATATCTAGAATGGTCATCTACAAATGTGATATAGTAGCACTTACCACCTCTACTTTCCGTGTTTTTAAAATAAGCCAAATCAGAATGGACTAACTCCAACAATTCAGTTGTCCTTTCGTTCACCGTTTTAAAAGGTTTTTTATGAAATTTGGCCTCAACACATATTTCACATTTTCTATGGCCATGTTTGGAAAGGCTAGGAATCAAACCAATATCATGCAATCTACATATAGATTTAGCATTCACATGTCCTAGTCTAGCATGTCATAAATCAACAGACTCAACAATATAAGCAGAAGTAGATGCATTCTCATTATTCTCAATCATGGTCTCAAGCACATACAGAAAATCAGCCCTATAAGCCTTTCCTACAAATTCTCTATTTTTGGTTAAAACCATTTTTCCAGCATCAGTCACTTGCTTAATACCAGCTATCTCAAGCAAACCACATGAAATCAAGTTCCGGCGCAGAGAAGGAACATAAAGCAGATTCACAAGGGTAAGAGACTTCCCTGAGGTGAGCTTGAGTGTCACCTTCCCTTTGCCAAATACTCGAGAGATACTCGAGTTTTCCATGTAGACTTGGTCGATGTCTGTAGCATCCTCGAACTCAGCAAACAGGTCCTTGTTAGCGTAGAAATGTCGAGTAGCTTAGCTATCCAGGAGCCAATCGACCTGGCCGCCCACATGGTTGACTTCAGTGATCATTGCTATCAGTTGGTTGATATCCTAGACAACATTTGCTTGCTGTTGAGCTGGAGATGCGGGCTTGTGCTGCTGCTGTCCTTGGTTCTAGAGATCAGCCCCATTGCGACACTGCCAAGCCTTGTGGCCTGGCTTGCAACAAACATAGCAATCGATCCCAGTCCCTCCCTGCTTCTGCTGCTTGTCTGGCTGCTTGCCAGACTTCTTGAATTTCTTACCCTTCTTTGGCTTCATATTTTGCTTGGAGCCTCTGGATTGGTTTCCCTACTTGGACCTGTCAGATTTCACAGAAGATTCAACCAGATTAGCCTTTACAAAATCTGCAGGTTTTGGCTTTGGCTTGTCTTTCAGCCGATTTGCCTCATTTATCTTTATGTAGCTGACAAGCTCCTCCAAGGTCAGATCCTTCTTCTTGTGCTTCAGATGGTTTCTGTAGCCCACCCATGACGCAGATAACTTTTCAATAAGAAAGTTTGCCTGCAGCACCTCACACATCTTCATACCCTCAGAGAGAATATCGACCACAAGGTTCTCGTACTCGTGGACTTGCTCCATAATTGGTTTTTCATCGACAATTTTGAACAACATAAATTTTTCACAAACATATTTTTTCTTCCCTGCATCGTCATCAACATACTTTTTCTCCAATAAATCCCAAATCAACTTTGCAGATTTATGAATGGAAATTAAATAAAAAAAATAGGGTTTGAAACATGGCTGAGGATATGACCGCGCACTGTTTTATTGTCATACTCATACTTCTTCAACCGTGCAGGATCAATCTCCTCAATGACGTTCTTGCCCTTGTCGAAGACGAGGACAGAAGCATCGGCAACCACATCTAGAACAGTCTTGGCCTCCGCCTTGTCCTCTACAGCAGCGGTGGAACCAGCAAGAGTGGCTTTGAGCAGGACGTAATCCACCTCCAATTGCTCAAAGAAGATGAGCATTTTCTGCAACCAGCGTTTGTAGTTGGTCCCATCGAGCGGGTCCAACTTCAACAGATCCAACAACGGCTTGAAGAACTGGAAGGCCATTGCACGAACAAACTGGAATTTGCTTCTAAATTGTTAGTGCAATTTATGTAGGGCCGTTGAAAACCAGTTGAAAAACTCTATCGAAAACAATGAGATTGAAAACCAAAAAACTATGGCGTGGTATATGCTGAACCCACTGCCTTAGAAGCGAATTCGCCCTGACCGTAGGTGCAAGTCGGTGAATGGCTTCGCCCCCCAAGGTTACACAACACACCCTCGTAATCCTGCACTCGAAAACAAAGGTTTGGAATCACTCAGAATGCCCAGAACGAATGTGGAAGAAGAGAGAAAGGTTTTCTGTGTGTTTTGTAAAGAAGGAGACGTCGGTTTAAAAAGAAAAGAAGACGCTCCTTAATCAAAGGGGCTAGCTGAAATCTCGGCAACCACATCTGGAACAGTCTTGGCCTCCGCCTTGTCCTCTGCAGCAGCGGTGGAACCAGCAAGAGTGGCTTCGAGCAGGACATAATCCACCTCCAATTGCTCAAAGAAGATGAGCATCTTCTGCGACCAGCTTTTGTAGTTGGTCCCATCGAGCGGGTCCAACTTCGACAGATCCAACAACGGCTTGAAGAACTGGAAGGCCATTGCACGAACAAACTGGAATTTGCTTCTAAATTGTTAGTGGAATTTGTGTAGGGCCGTTGAAAACCAGTTGAAAAACTCTATCGAAAACAATGAGATTGAAAACCAAAAAACTATGGCGTGGTATATGCTGAACCCACTGCCTTAGAAGCGAATTCGCCCTAACCGTAGGTGCAAGTCGGTGAATGGCTTCGCCCCCCAAGGTTACACAACACACCCTCGTAATCGTGCACTCGAAAACAAAGGTTTGGAATCACTCAGAATGCCCAGAACGAATGTGGAAGAAGAGAGAAAGGTTTTCTGTGTGTTTTGTAAAGAAGGATACGTCGGTTTAAAAAGAAAAGAAGACGCTCCTCAATCAAAGGGGCTAGGTTAAATCTCGGAACGGTTACAACAAACACGGACCGGCGGCGGTGGTGGTGCGCGCGTGAGAGACCCCTATTCCATCTCTCAAAACATGGATGGAAAAAGAGCATTTATAAATCATCTCTTCATGTCCCAAGAAATCAATGTGGGACTCTTAAAAAACCCTTCAACTTCCACAAACCTCTTTCAAGCATTTACTCCAACATGTCATTTTAATGCTTAAAGACTATATATATGGCCTTTTGAATTCAACATGCTGTCCTTTAAAGGCTATTGAAAAAATCCCCCGTGAGGATCAAATAAATAATCTATTGAAAAAACATTTTCATCCGCTATCGGATGTTAAAAATTTTATCCAATCCTCTAGTAATCAACCACTTTCCCATGATATACAATTTCTTGCATACATGTATCTAGGTGACTAGATTAAAAGACACCACTTCGATTACAAAATAAAAGATCATCGGGATATCCTCTATTATACAAACTCGGCTCTGGGCTCTCTTCTATTATTGTTTGTTGCTCCTTTGGGCTCCGGTGTTAACACTCGGGCTCGTTCGCTTCAACTAACACCCACAATTACATATCCACCCAAACGAACATTGGTTTATCATTGTTGTTATCAATACACACATCACCCTAATCCTCAAAATATAAACTTCTGCCTCATGTTCACTGGTGTTTCTCTTGGGGTTTTGCTAGCGGCAGAAACACAAATATAATCTAACTCTTTCAGAACTCTATTGCATGAGGTTTTTTACCCGTTTCTCTCATGCTTGCCAAAGCTATTCATGAAAATAAGTTTTTGGAACTGCAGAGGTATAGAAAAAAAACCTTCTGGATAGACATAAATTCTTGGTGCAAAAACGAGCATATACAATTGGTCGCACTAGCTGAGACAAAAACAGAAAATATCCCAAATAAAACATCTTGGAAATATGCGGGCTTCGATAACGCTATATGGTCACCTGCCTCCGGCAAATCTGGTGGTCTTGGAGTACTATAGAAGGACCATCAACTTCCATCCGAGTCCCTTTATGTAGAAATTCACCTCCCAAGAATCATTGGTATGCGATACAACAACCCCTCCGACGATGTAAGTATCATGCTCTTTTTTGTATATGCCCCTCCTGATCCTCGGGAGAAGGACGCATTTTAGGAAAATCTCACCAAATATCATTTTAACGGCACCTTTACCTTGTATCGTTATGGGCGACCTGAATGAAATCAACTATAGTAATGACAAGCTGGGTGGTGCAAATCTCAATCCTTCTCGTTTCTCTAGACTCATACAATTTAAAAATGACTACTCGCTAGTGGATATTCTCACCTTTGGAAACCCATTCACTTGGAGGCGAAAGCTGGAAGGACACCGAAACATACTAGAAAAATTGGACTGAGTTCTTGTGCACCATGCAATTCTGCATAAATACCCCTCTCTCATTCCTAAAAATGGCGCCTTTTCCTCTTCGGATCATTTTCCCATCTCAATCACTCTTGATAGTAGTACCACATTTAAAGCTCCTCCATTCAAGTTCGAAAGCATTTGGCTCCAACGAAAAGATTTTCGTAATATAGTTAAACAAGCTTAGCACAGTACTTGTCCGGGCTCAACTCTGTTTCAAATTACCTTCAAACAAAAAACTCTGAAACAAAAAGCACCTTCAAACAAAAAACTCTGAAACAAAAAGCTTAGGCTTGGAACAAACACTCTTTTTGCAATATCTTCTGGCAACTTCAGGAAGTAGAAGATAATTTGTTAGAAATACAATCACAGGAAGCTAATTATACAAACTACTTGGGTAAAATCAAAGAAGCAAATCTATTACGGAAAAAAGAAAAACTGTTATTATTCCAAAACAATTTCTGGAACCAAAGAGCTAAAACCAAACACCTAAAATTATCAGACTCAAACACAACTTATTTTCATCGTGTTGTAACAGGTAGAAGACACATGAAACAAATTCACAATATAACAATTACTGAAGGAACCCTGATTGTTTGAGAGGAAAATATAAGATTTGAAATAAAACAAGACTTCGAGAAAAGATTCAAGAAGGAAACAATTAATGAAAGTTTGATTAATGAGCTTCTAGATCTCATCCAACCATCAATAACTATGGAAGAAAATCTCTTCCTCACTCAATACCCTTCGAACGGTGAAATAAAAAATACAGTATTTAGTTTAGGGAATAACAAATCTCCTGGCCCCGATGGCTTCTCCGCATAATTTTACAAAACATATTGGGATATTGTTGGCCCTTCGGTGATTAAGGTTGTCAAAGGTTTTTTTCATTCCAGAAAAATCCTCAAACAAATAAACCATACTTTTATCTCCCTGCTCCCAAAACGTGTAGATCCCACATCGACAAATCACTACCGCCCCATAAGCCTATGCTCCACTCTATACAAAGTTATCTCTAAAATTTTGACAGAAAGATTGAAGAAAACAATCGGTAAGTTAATGCACCCCCTTCAAAGGGCTTTTGTATCCAACAGGGCCATCCAGGATAATATCCTCATCGCTCATGAAATCTTTCACTCATTCAAATCTCGTAAAGGTAGTGAAGTCTGGTTAGCAATCAAATTGGATATGGAAAAAGCCTACAACAGGGTTGATTGGAACTTCACACAAAAGGTCTTAACCAGATTTGGTTTCCATCCTACTTTTGTGGCCTGGATAATGGAATGTGTCACTACTGTCTCGTTCTCAGTTTTGGTGAACAATGGACCGACTGATGTATTCCGTCCATCTCGGGGGCTTCGTCGGGAAGATCCATTATCCCCCTTCTTGTTTATCCTGGGAGCAGAACTCCTTGTTCACAAACTCTCAATGGAAGCGAGTATATCTAACAGCCCTATTGGCTTTAGATTTGGTAGAAATGGTCCTTGTGTCCCCTTTCTCGATTTCACAGATGATATCATTATTTTCTCAAAAGGCAGTGTTTCTTCTGGTCTCAAAGTTAAAACAACTATTGAAGACTACTGTAAAGTATCGGGACAAAAAGTCAACTTCCACAAATCTAGCTTTCAAGAAACAAAAGGCATTTCAAATTCAAGAATCCAGGAACTCGTTAGTAGTTTGAATATTGCAAATGAAAACTCATTGGAAAAATAATTGGGCTACCCAATCATCAACGGAAGAGTAAATAAAGAAACCTTTGAGGACATCATCTATAAATCGAAGGAACAATTGAGCAAATGGAGAGCAAATGCCCTATCTCAACAGGGTCGTGCTATTCTTATAGGCTCTAATCTAGCTTCAAAACCGCTTTACTCTATGCAGAGTTTCATGCTTCCATCCTTCGTTCACAAAGAACTTGACCAAATAAATAGATGTTTTTTCTGGAATAAAGATATTCAACACCGTCCGCTTATTAGCTGGGACAGAATATGTAGACCAAAGAAATGCGAGGGACTAGGCCTGAGAAAATCGAGTGATATGAATGTAATTCTCCAAATGAAATTATTATGGAAAATCCTAGCTGAACCTGAGAACGCCTGGGTCAAACTAGTCACACACAAATATCTTGGAAAGACGAATCTGCTCCAATACCACAAGCAGGGGGGATCCTCTTGGCAGTGGTCTAAACTCACTCCATTTTTAGACAAATTTAAGTCCGGATTAATCTGGTCCATTGGCAATGGAAAATCTGTTAATTTTTGGAATGACAATTGGCTGACAACCTCCTCAATACGCTCAAGGCCTGATTGTCCAAGCTCATTCAATACAAACGAGTGCGATAGCGACTATATCCTAGGGGTTAGTGGTGGGTTGAGAAATTACAGGCTTGTCTCCCATCATCCATTATCAAAGACATTCTTGTCATCCCGTTACCGGCTAGTCAAATTGAAGACCGACTTTACTAGTGGCCCGATAGAGAGGGATGGTTTATCACATCGTCTGCATACAAACTCATATCCTCCCGAAACCGCCTCGAGGTGGACAGTAACGCCTAGATCTGGAAAATCAACATTCCTCCCAAAATCAAGAATTTCCTCTGGAAAATCACTCAGAAAGGTTTACCCTCTGCTGGCAGGCTCTGTCTACGTGGGGTCCCTATTCCTAGTACATGTTGTCTATGCAATCTTGCTGTCAAAGACGACACTCATTTGCTAATCGAATGTCCTTATTTGAACTTACTACAGTGCTTTTCGATCCATACCCGACAACAAATTTCAAACCTAATTATCCAATCACGCGATATGAAGCCTATCTTAGAATTTATTGGTAATGTCTTCACGAAAAATGAGAAAGAAAATATTGTTGTCACCTAGTGGACAATCTGGTATATACGAAACCAAAATGTATTTAAACAAATTCCCATTCCAAGTACTCGTGTTATAAAACAGCTAATTCAAACTCATATGGAAAATTGGAGAAAAACTTCTACCTTTGACGCTGATCTAAATGAGGCATACACACCTTCCAAACAAAATTCCAATCACCAAAGAAAACCTCAACATAAGAAAACGGTAACATGGCAGAAGCCTCCCCTAGGGACCTACAAACTTAACTTTGATGGATCCACCCTCACTGATAGAACGAGTTCTACATGCATTATTATTAGGAACTGGTTTGGAGATCTCATTCTTATTGATTATCAAGACATCGGTCGCCAAACCCCTCTCATGGCTAAAGCAATGGCGTTAAAAAACGGTGTTTTAAAAATTTTACAACTATAGATTGACAAAGTTTATATTGAAGGAGACTTTTTGATAATTATAAAACACTTGGCAAACAAAGGTAAATGCTCCTGGGAAATTGAAATGATTATGACTGACATCAAAATCCTACTGTCGAAGGTGAAAGAAGTATCCTTCTTTCACACCCCTCGCATGGGCAATAGAGAGTGGATGACAAGGTTGCACACCTTGGTCACTCTGCCTGGGGTCTCGACATTTCAAAAAATCCCGGTCTTTTTGACCTCATCCGTAAGGATGCCCTCGGGTAGAGTTATATCTCCCGAATTCTTACCTAATCAAATATATATATATATATATATAGGCTCTTTCCGGTGAAACAATTCTTACCATGTAACGGAGGGACAAATTTGGGCCATTAGATTTAAAAGAATCAAGGGCCAGCCTTTATTTTGAAAGAAACGTGTAACTACCTAGTATTCACATTTAGTGTTAAATACGAATACTAGTTGGTTAAACGTTTAAAACTTATAACCACCAACTATTATTCCCCAAATATGTTAATATTCATATATATTTAGTAACGTAATTATTCAAATCTAAGCTATTAAATATTCATATTTTACAAACTAATAAAAATTTACTATTGCATATTACTATTCATATTTAAAGATACGGTTACACAACTAGTATTCATATTTAATGTTAAATATGAACACTAGGTGGTTATACCGTTAATTGTGTTTTTTTTAAATCAATCTCCTCCCCTCATTTCTTTTGATCCAAGGGTCCACAATTGTCTCTCCGTTACATGGTAAGTGGTGTCCTTATAAAAAAGTTGTTATATATATATATATATATATATATATATATATATATATATATATATATATATATATATATATATATATATTATAATATAATACATTCCACTAAATTTTAGCGGATTTATAAATATTTTTTTAGGGTCTCCCATTTCTTTTTTGGGTTTTCTTTTCTAATAAAAAATGCTTAATCTATATCCAAGTATAAGTTAGATAAACTATATGGATATATAGATTTCCACGCTAATGAAACTCTTCAGGCCGGATAAGTTGTTTTACAAATTACACCAACGGGTCCGAACCCAGGAGTAGCTAGGATTGATCTGATTGTAAGTCAACTCATCGACATGGTGTTGAGATTGCCCTTGCTTTGATCAAAACCCGAATAAGAAACTAAATCGAGAAATTATTTACCTCAAAATATAAATGGTTAAATCTTATAATCAATTACTCCCTCCGTTAATTAAAATTTGACGTTTTACTATTCATGTATGTTTTTTAAAGTGTTAAAAACTATATAAAATACTAACTTTTTTAATATATTTTTTAAATAATTTCATACTTGTTACTATTAAGTATGAATTTATAAAAATAAATATTTAAAAAAGTTAATATTTCATATAATTTTTATCATTATAAAAAAGCGTGCAGTAAACGACAAATTTTAATTAACAGAGGTAGTAATATCTAAATCGATTTACCGAGAGAGATTGAAGTTTTCTCCAATGGAAATATTTAACCTATATGACAAAGACAAGCAGTTTATATATTCATGATGATGATGATTATAATTCGGGTTTAAGTTCTAAAAAAAAAAACATGACAGCTATTTGAGCAAATAAACAAATTAATTCACATATCTAGCTAGATCACCATGTGAAGGGGTAACTACTGAGACTCGTTTAATTGATTCAGATCTGCACAATATATAATATATAGTATTCCATTAGATCTTTCTTTTACACAGTACTTAACTTGTACTTGCTGAATGAGCTTCGGGCGATTATGCGATCGGATATATTTTAGGGCGATTTAGTTATACCTTTATGAAGGTTTAATTAACTAATTATTACCTAAACTAATTTAATTAGCTAACCTATACCTTACCTTTACACGCGCGCTGACATCCTCCTTCCTCCTTCCTCCATCAGTCTGTGCGCAATTTCATCTGCAAATCTCCAGATCTGGAATCGCGCGATCTCCGATCGCGCAAAGCCATCAACCACATCCATCATCAAACACACACTCGAATCATCCACCCTCCCTCCTTCATCTCCCCCTGATTCGTCCATCTTTCTCGCGTGATTCTATCTACAGATCTCCAGATCTGGAATCATCCAAACTCACTGTCGATGCCACTTCCATCAACAAACTCAAGCTCAGAATACGAACACACACTGGAATCATCCAAACTAATATCGAGGCCAGCATCCGTTTACATCACCCCAACTCAAAGCTTCAAATACGATTGAACACACACTTGAATCAGAAGCAACGAGAATATAGCGGATTTGATAGATAAAAAAAGGTATGGAACATGAAATTCCAACATAAAAATCACTCTCAATATCATCAATTTAGAATTTGAATCTCAATTACACAACCTAGGGTTCTGACATATGTTGCATGTTTTTTGCTGTTCAATTTAGTCTAGATCTAAAAATATTAATTTTGAGCATGATTTAGTATGGTTGGAAGTGAATTTGAACTGTTTTATAATTTATTGTGAGCATTCTTCAGATTATTGTTTGGAATCTCGATTGAATTTGTTATGAGCCATGAATTAATTTGTTGTCTCAGACATATTTGTTGTTAGTTAGGAACAGAATTGGAATAAGGAAATGTATACAATGATGAATTTTGATTCTTTGTGCTTCATATGTTGAACCATGTGCTGTGTAAACAGATGGAAATCAAACTATTGACAGTTTGTTTTGGAGGAGAATTGAAGATGACAAATGGGTACTGTGAATATGTAGGGGAAAGTGTGTCCAAGGCATTTGTAATTGAAAGTAGAATTGAGTTGGAATCACTCAAACAGATGATTAGTGACAGATTTGACATTTGCATAGCAACATATGAACTAAAATTAAGCCACTTGCATCCTTTACACAAATTGAAGGACCCATTTACACTCAACAAAAATGAAGATCTAAATGCATTCATGGCTATAAATGATGCGTCTCAGGTAGCATGGTCGTTGCCTCTATATGTATCTTCTAAGAAAAAGGTGAATGGGAGTGAAATAACAGCAACTGTGCAGCAAACATGGGCACAGTGTCTAATGAGTATGCTCAAGAGACAAGTGTTGATGACACACTAGCTCTAACGATTACTGATTTAGCATCAGAATATACAGAGATCTGCAATGATGAAGATCTAAATGAAGACCTTAGTGATCATGACAAAGATGACGTTGATTTCATCCATGTGGGGCAGATTTTCAACTCAAAGAGTCAGCTAAGGAATGCAGTGGCTAGTATGGCAGTGAAAGAGAACTTCCAATTTCGAGTGAAGAAATCAACACCTACAAAGTACAAGGTGATTTATATTGATGCCAGCTGCAAATGGACAGGGGTAGCAACTTGTGTCAAGAACTCAAGCTACTTTGAGATCAGAAGAGTAAATGAAGAACACACCTGTTCGTTTTCGGTTAGATGTAGGCAACACTGGAAACCATCATATCAAGCTGTAGCGGACAAGATTAAGATAAGGTATGATTGATTACCATTGTATTAACTACATTTAATCAAATGTATGAATGAAAATGACAATTATTTTGTAATAAAATTTGAGTTTATTACTTAATTTTTCCATATCACTAATGAAGGTATGAAGGTGTCGCAAAAGGCCCAGATCCTAATCAGATTCGAAATGCAATGCAAAAGGAATTTATGCATGATGTAAGCTACTGGAAGGCATGGAAAGCAAAAGGATTGGCACAAGATTTGATAAGAGGAACACTGGAGGAAAATTATGAGTTGCTGCCATCTTACTTGCACATGATACAACAAGTAAACCCAGGGTCATACACATGCATAGAGATTGATAATTGTAACCGTTTCAAGTATGCATTCCTCTCATTTAAGGCATCCATTAGAGGATTTATCATGATGAGAAAGGTACACACTAAAAGTATTCGTTTTAATAAAAAAAAAGGACGTTTCTAAAATATATTAAAAACTGTAAATTTCATTTGATAGGTTATCATGGTAGATGTTGCGTTCCTACATGGGAAATTCAGAGGGATCCTAATTACAGCCACAACGCAAGATGCTAATCACCGTGTATATCCACTTACATATGGAGTAGCGGACTCAGAAAATGACAATGCGTGAAAGTGGTTCATTCAGAGATTGGCTGCTGTAATTCCAGATTCACATGAACTCGTGTTTGAATCTGATCGGCATGTGAGCATCAGCAAAGCCGTAGAAGTTGTATATAGATCAGCAAAACACGTTATCTGCACATGCCACTTGAAACAGAACATAAAGGCAAGATACAAACACCGTGGGGTCCTTCACTTTGTCATCAAAGCTTCCGAATGCTACACTACAAGGGAATTTGAAGGATACTTCCAAAGCATTCGTGTCATCAACAACGAGATTGGAAATTATCTTAGAGATGCATACTTCCAAAAATGGTCGAGGGCTCACTTCCAAGGTGACAGGTACAATCTTACGACAACAAATAATGCTGAGTGTATAAATGCTATATTGAAGGAAGCAAGAGGGTATCCCATAGTTGCACTGTTTGAGTATATAAGGAGAAAAATGGCTGATTGGTTCAATGAACGTAGAGGAAAGGCAGCGAAGATCACTGATTTGCCCCCCAATGTGAAAGACATTTTAAAGAAAAGATATGATCATTCAGGTAGATATGAAGTAAAGATATTGAATGATACACAGTGCAATATAGTTGGTGGGAAGTATACAGGGGTAGTTGATTTGGCACAAAAGACATGCAGCTGCAGAGTTTTTGATTTAGATCATATGCCATGTGTCCATGCTATTGCGGCAATTCAGATGATGAAACTCAACATCACTGATTTTGTGAGTGACTACTACAAAATTCAAACTTGGAACATGGCATACCAAGAAACCAGATACCCGGTGCCTTGCCAAGACAATTGGTATGTACTAGAAAATGTCAAACGGCTCAAGTGTCAACCTCCAACAGTTCGTAAGAAGAGTGGAAGACCAATAAAATGCAGGATTCCGTCAATTGGTGAAGGGCAACAGAAGAAAAGGCATGTGATATACAAGTGTGGCATCTGCGGGAATAAAGGTCACAACAAGACAACATGCCCCAATAAAGCAGCAAGCAGCTCACACACACAAGAGGAATGCATATAGGAAAATGGCAAAACTCATTATCTTCTTAATTTTTTTCCATATAAAATAAAATTGAATAATTTGAGCAAAGACATGATATCTCTATTTTTTTATATTTCTTTATATGAAACATTGGATTTATATGGATTAAAAGCTCAAAGTTCATGATATAAACAAGTTAATATGGTATTCCATTTGTGTTGGAATTACATTTGTATATTTAGCATCACTTGATATGCTTTTTTAACAAAACAACCCAATGGGGACTGTCATCAGTGGGATGGAAGGTGGCATTAACAACTTAACAGTGTTGATAAAGCATGGAGAGCCTATTGATTTGATGAGAAAATAAGTTTTATGACAATTAGTTGGGTACGTTCGTTTGATGAAGAACGTGTGATTCGCATTATGGAAGTCAGTTACTAAAAATGTTGATAATGCAAAAGATGCTTGAACTCAAAATGTAGATAGGTTTGATAACATTTAGGTAGGGCATTTCGATTGATGGATAACATCTGATTCACACAAAGTGATGCAGTTACTGAGATATGGCAACTAGAATAACAACTAATGTACTTAGACAGCTCAAATAACTAAATGCATTGTTTGAGTTAAGAGTATGTATAAACAAACACCTTAGTTGGGAAAGAGAGCTTGCAAGCTCTAAGGCCACTTAATATCCAAAACCCATTCGTGCCATAGTTACAAAAATAAGAGCATGGAAGCTCTAAAAAGATAGTGTTGGCAAGCTAAAGCAGTAGTTGCAAAAATAAGATCATAGAAGCTCTAAGATAGTGTTGGCAAGCTAGTTCGATAGTTACAAAAATAAGAGCATGAAAGCTCTAAAATAGTTTTGCCAAGTTAAAGAACCAATACCCCAAACCATCCCTAACAGATCAACCACTATTGTAAAGACCGAATATATTCTATATATTCTATATATTATATTATTATTATTATTTTAATTAAATATATTATTATTTTATTCAATCAGTAAAAATGGAAGAAAATGCGTCCTCGAGCGTAAGTTTCGATTTTAAAGTCATTCCGGCATCGTTTTGAGAATATTAGATTCTAGCGGATTTTAATTCCGCCTTCAAGCTCCGAGTTTTGATAAAAATTAATTTAATTCCGTTTATCTTGAAATTAAATTGAAAGTTGATTTAAATTTGATTTAGTCGGGTTTCGAGTCTATTCCGCTAATTTGAATTCTTTTGTGGGGGACCAATTTTCATTCCCCTTTTCTTTTATTTCTCTCTCTCTCTCTCTCTCTCGGATTTCTGTTGAAAGTGTGATAATGGTCCCTCCCTCCCTTTTGTCTTCTTATATCTACTCCCTCTGAATTACAGCCCTCTCCTGCCTCACTCTCCTCATCCCTTCCCTCAAGCCCACAAGAGGAGCCCTCTCCTCTCTCCTCTGTCGTCTGCAGAAAACCAACCTCCATTCTCCCCCATTTTTCAATTTCAAACCCAAACATACACTAGAGCTCTCTCTTCTTTTTCCATGAGAAATAGCTCCCAATTTTCAGCCTGGCCACCTCACAACCTCACCACCCCTCCACCACTTGATCCCCGTCACCTCCTCCTCCCCCTGCTTTCACCTCCCTGTAATCGGCAACCATCACCACCGGCCACTGGGATGCCGCCAGCGACATCACTAAACACACCACTCCAAGCTCCCTCCTCCTTCCTCCTTCCTCCTCCCTCGTGTCCTAGCAGCAGAAGCATCTTCACCGACGTCAACGAGCAGCTGGAGCCACCAGGAGCCCCGACGGAGCCGCCCTGAACACCTCCCTCCCCTGTTTCTCGTCCTAAGGTCGGTTTTCATTTTCGCTTCAAATTCCGACTTAGAAACCTCGTAAAGGTGTACCTTTACTTACTCATATTCCGTCCTAGGCCCCCGAAGCCCTTTTTCCATCGATTTGCAACCAGAGTGCCGCCGTCGAGCCCGGAGTCGCCCTCGGAGTCGCCACTGTAAGCCCTCTTTTCCTTCTCCTCTCTTGTGCGCGTTTCATTTCTATGGCTTGGGTCTTGGTCGGAATTTCGTGCTGGTTAGGTGGGGAGAGTTTGGGAGGGAATGGAGTCGCCGGCGGGGTCTGTTCTTCCTCCCCCTTCCCTTGCTTTCGAATCCTCTGTTCAGAGGTTAGTGATGGGTTCGTTTCGTCCGGTTCACCCTTTTCTTTTCTAAATTTTATGGCCGGTTTGGTCTTCTTTTCTTCTTTTTTTCTTTTGTCCAGTTCATTAAATCAAAAAGGGGGCAAGCGGGTTTGGGCTTGGATTCGGGTTCTTCTTCCGGGTTGTGGGATGGGCTGTCGGGCTGGGGATTTGGGCTGTGAGTTGGGTGTTAGGTTGAGTTGTGGGTTATTAATATTGGGTATGTGTTAAATTTATATTATGTGTTATATTATTTTATATATATATATATGTTATATTATATGTTATTTCTGATTTTTGGATATGCATATATATATATATATATTCTGAAAATATTAATATATATTATAAATGGTTTTAAAAGTAATATTAATTGATATTGGGTTATATATATATATATATATGTTATACCTTATGTGATGTTGGTATTTTATTTTGTTAGTAGATATTATAAAAGTGATTAAAAATGGTATTATTTGATATATATATATATATTATGATATTATGTGGTGTTTTAATAAATGTTTTAGAAATGATAAAGTAATTTAGTGTTGTTGTTTTATAAATGTGGGTTATTAAAATGGATTGATTTTGGTAATTTATTATATTTAAATATTAGTTGGAGTGTGTTATTAGATGTTGTTTCAAAATGTGGGTTATGAAATAGGGATTAGATAATCTTATACTATAAGTACATATATATATGTTGTATAAACTAGAAGATGCACTTACCCATCATTGTTCTGAGGGAGATCACGGAATCTGTTAACTTTGAAAGGGGACTTAATGCTTTTCCCCAAATAAGTAAAATGGCCAAACTCTCTCAAAAGAGCTGGAAACAAGGTGCAAAGTGGCTCCAAGATTGACTGCATCTCATCTTCACCATAGAGGTAGATTCCAAAATCACCCACATTCACTTGCCCAAGACCAAGATCAATTTGTAATGCAACCCAGTGTTTGTTTTTGATATTGAAAGGTGCATAGACAGTTTTTGCACCAATCAATGATTTCCCAGAAAATTTCGGCAACAAACCATCAAGGTACTCGAAAAAGACATCGCCAAAGGAAGCTTTACCTCATTTATACTTATAAAAAAACGGTCACTGAACTTCGTAGGCCACACCCAGTCCGTAATCACAATATCTTTGTATTTGGCACCATTATCAGCAATATGCTTCCTAAAATGGGACAAGGCCTCACCTATATGCTAAAAACACATACAAAATGGAAAATTACAATTGTGAAGGATAATATAAAGAAAGAAATAAAGAACATTGACAACTGAATATTCCAAGTTATGAATGACTCGACTTACTTCATCACGAAGCCAATGTTGCTTCCCCACAATAGCAGAAAAAAAATCCTTGTCAAGCACATCCTCATTGCCTGAAATTTGATTACAGTGATCCCTGCAAAATACAAAACCAACCACCCCCATAAAAAAAAGCATACAATAACTAGAAACCACACATAAAAGAAAATACAGAATCATAACAGAAAATAAAGCATACAGTAACATTATTTCAAAAGAAAATACAAATATAAAACTTACTCATCAGAAAGAAACCAATCATAAAAGGATTTGCGATCTTCAAGTTCAAAGAATGAGAATTTAGGCCTCCTAGGAAGTGCACGCTTCTTTTCACCTCGAGTGTATGGGGTCTCCAAAGCAGCAGCAGCTTTGACGATGTGAGTAGACTTCCTAGTAGGAGGACCTAAAGCCTTTAGATTGTGAGATTTCAGGGGTGATGGAGAAGGAGATTTCTGTGCAGTAGACTGAGGAGTAGGGACAATGTTACGGAATAAATAATCATGCTCAGACAACTGCGAGCAACAATCTCTGATCCCCCTGAGTACATTTTGAAGAGACGCATCAATGTCAGCAGATGGTACAGGAGAGCATTTACTGGAACTAGCAGCTAGATTGGGTTGGACACCAACATGAGGTGAAGTGGTGGACTCAAGCTTGGAATGGATGGAATCAACCTTCGACTGAATAGAAGCAAGGATAGATTGAAGAGTGTCCAACTTAGAGGGAAGACGTTTAAAGATTGAGAGCAACTTGTATGTTCGTGCATCAGAAAGTAACACAGAATCGGAAAACAAAGCCAACTGTTGTTGGATCAGTGGGAGCCAGATTGGCTCACTAGAGTTGATGTCGGTGTCATCAACAGGCACTCCTTTGCCAACACCACCAACTGCACCTCCATCATCGGGCAAAGCTCCAGAGTTTATGTCAACGTCATCAACGTCCACTCCTTTACCAACACCACCAGTTGCACCTTCATCATCTAGCAAAGCTCCAGATGCTTCCTTTCGTATAGTTGCTTGTTGGTTATCAGAACTACCACCAACACCAGTAGAACCTTTGCCATCAATCAACTGCGCAGACGCAATCACATCCTTCAGAATCAACTTCCCACCAACACCAGTAGGACCCTTGCCATCAGCCAACTGCTTAGCCGCAATCACATTCTTCATGCACAGCTTACCACGATTAAGAGGCAACGCTAGAACAGAAACCATTGGTACAAGCTTTACAAAATCAGAATCATGGGGAGAGCCTCTTTCATCAACAACAGCTTTCTTTGGGAGTTTACCAGAAACAAAGGAAGGAGAGCCAGAGAGCTTTCTCTTCCTAGAAGGCCCAACCAAATCAAGAGATATCCCAGCTGAAGGAGTTTTAGACCGTGTCCTCGTAGATACAGACGAAGGTGATACAATAATAGCGGTGCAAGGGACAACTTGATTCATAAAGCCAGGAGAAATCAATGTCGGTTGCGTAGATTCAATAGGTTCGGAAGGTTGAGCAGGTTCAGTAGCGGGAGGAGTGGATAATCTCCCAGATGCTTTGACTGTCAACCACTCGAGATATGCGGCAACAACAGAATCATCCTTTTCATTAGGGAACGACATTGAAGGACCATCCAAATATTCCCCAAATGTAGGGTAAATCGTATCCTACAATGAGAAACAAAAGTGTCACCGCAAAAATAATATAACAAATAACTAAAAAATCAATAATAAATAAGAAACACAACAAAATAAATAACGAGACAAAACACATCCAGTAGGCATATTCAAAAAAGTAATAAAGGTGGAAAAGAAAAAGAATAGATATTACCAAGCGAATCTTCAAAAATTCACTCAGAATATGACTAGCTCGAACAACCTTACAAGATGGTAAGCTCTGCCATTTCATAAAAGATCTATCCCCCATATCAGTAACAGCTTTGCAATGGACAATTGGAGGAATTTGGGGGAAAGCCTCCAACATCCAAACCTAAAATGACAAAAAGGACAAAAGCAAAAAAAACACATAAGATAAAATATAAATAGCACAGAAAAAATACAAAACACACAAAAAGGAAATGATGCAAGTATGATAACCTGGAAAGCTAGGGGGAAGCCTAACAAGTTAAAGCCACTAATGCCCTTTGGGGCTTTGTCATCAACAGCTTTAACTGAACTGTTCTTGACAACAGTACGAGCACTCCCAGTCAGCTGCTTCTTTGAATGCTTAGACAATTGACGTTTGGATGAACGGTTGACCTTCATCAATGATGAAATAGTCTCTACATAAACTAACCTACCCCAAGAATATTCATTAAACTTGCTCATATCTGAAGCAAGGGAGACAATATGTTCCCTAAGACACCCCCCACCCCGATGAGGTAACAGAACCCCTTCCATTATCAAAACATAGGCAATCGGAAGTTTCTTGGGTGATTCCGTGGGTGTTTTGTAAAAAAGAACAAGTAAATCATTAAATGAGATGTTGTCTACACCTAAGACAGACTTCATCAACACAGAAGGGACATCCACAGGGGAATCAGAGGAACATTTTAACCCCGTAACAGCAGCAAACTCAGAAATGGAAAACCTCGCAGGGTGAGAAGATTCCAGTTTAAACCACATCTCTCTAGATTTTGAGGTTTTAAGTTCATACATCATGAAATAGTTTACAAGTTGTGGAGCAAATTTCAAATTCTTACCAAACCAGATAACACGCTTGAACCCCAATCATCAGGAGATAATTCTTTTTCAATGGTAAGAATAACATCATTACGGGAATACAAAGTGTACTTCCCATAAAGATTAGTATGATCTTCACGAAAATACTCAAAACCCTACATAGAAAACAGAACAACAATAAACTAGGAATCAGATAAGGAATCAAGATAAAAGAAGCAAAATGTAAACAAACATAAACGAAACCACAAAGAAGAAAGTAACAAACCGGAGAAGGCAACGGATCAGATGCATCACTGGGGGAAGTAAGGAAAGCTGCACAAAGATACAACATGACACTTGAATCAGTTACATAATTTGGGAACTAAAGCAACATAAATATCATAGACATACTTTCACCAAAATAATATATCACCAAAAAGGATGTCAAATATAAACATATGACAACTAAAATGACATACAGAATATAAAGAGGACAACACAAGGTGCTCATATATACAACCAACTAGCATCAACATACAGAAGAGAAAAAAGGAAAAGAACAAAGAATCACCAACAAAATGTGCACAGATGGTTGAAATCATAGATTGCAAACAAGATAATAGCATCAAACAAAAACACAGTCAACATCAATTTAACCAAACACGACAATCGCATATTTTCCCCAAATTTCGAAACCCTAATCAAAACAGACAATACAAAATCCGCAAAAAAACAACAAGCAATAGAGTAAACAATAGGAAGACAATGAATAAATTAGTACGAAAACAAGATGAAAAACACAAAAACATACCAGGAGAAGTAGCCATTATAGCTCACTGGGAGAAACTTCACAGAACACTAGATGACACAACAAATGGACACAAGGATGGACGAAAACAGGAAAAGGAAAGAGGATAGAAGGAAACAGTTGACGGACAGAGATGGAAGAGACAAAACAACGATGAACGCAAGGCCGGAGGTGAACGGAGATGACGAATCGCAAGGAATCGCCGGGAAAGAGAAAGAGATGAGCGAGGAGAGAGTGAGACGGGAGAAGTACAAGGGGGCTAATTAAATTTTGGGCAAGGTCACAACGGCCAATAATAAATTTAATAGGGTCAAATAACTAATTAAAAGGCACAAAAGGTACAAAAACACAAATTTTCTGTATATTTTATGATGGTGTTGGGAACTCGGAGCTCGATCAACATTTCTACATATTCTTCTGCAAATCGCCAAAATTTATGATGTATTAGTACCATGTAAAAAGAGGATTAGAAATAATTACAAATGTGATTGCTTCTGGTGGCAGATGTATAAACTTTTGTAGGGGGCTAAAAAAATTTCGATTTTTTTTGCATTTATGTATGATTGTATGAAAAAAAAATTCTTTAAACATACTAGAAAAAACCTCAAATTTGTTATGGGTCAATTGAGCAATAGACCATAATTAGGGCCTTTATTAGGAAAATGTTCACCCTTCCTTCCAAATTGGCAAAATGTCCACCTTCCTTCCCTTGCCCCCTTTGCCCCTTTGCACCCCCCACCACGCACGCCCCCTGTGCTCCTCTCCTGTTTCAGCACATTTGGTTTCAGCAAACCCTATTTCAGCGTTTTTTTTTTCGCGCATTGCTGAAACAAAAGTTGCTGAAACCGAAGTTGTTGAAATTGTTGAAATTAGTTTTTTTTTCGCGCGCGTTGCTGAAACCTAAGTTGCTGAAATCGGAGTTGTTGAAACCAGAGTTGCTGAAACCGGAGTTGCTTAAATAGTTGTTGCAATTGCTGAAATTAGTTTTTTATTTTTTCGCGTAAGCGCTTCGACATCGGAGTTGCTTTTTTTTCTTTTTTTCTTTTTTTTTCGCGTCACCACTTCGACACCGGGTTTGCTGAAATCGGAGTTGCTGAAACCGTGTTGTCGGATATAAAATTTAGCCTATGCGGGATTCGAACCCACGTATTTGCGCATAAGCACATTGCTCTACCATTGAGCTAAGAGGCTTTTAAAGGATATTTAAAGCAAGGAACATCAAAATTCATGTTGAAACCGTGTTACTAGAATATCCATATTTTCCGCATTTATTAACATTTTATCCACCAACCTATTCATATTAGCTAAATGTCCACCGTGTTGTTGAAACCGGAGTTGCTGAAACCGAAATTGCTGAAACCGAAGTTGCTTTTTTTTCAAAAAATGCTGAAATGCTAAAAAAAAAATTTCAAAAAATACTGAAACGATGAAATGCTGAAATATATGCTTGTGGTTAAGATATAGTAGCTCGTACAATTTTATAAGAATTAACCACAAATTATCACCAAAGCAACCTCAATCACAATAGCAAACTAACCACAAATTCTATGTTTCCAATATATAATTGTTAATTAATTATAAAAATTGCTAGAATTGTATTTTTAATATAATGCAATGATGTGGAAAAAATAAAGAAATTGTTGAAATTAAATGTAAAAATTGTTGAAATTATATTTTATATATGTGACACCACTTCGCTTGGATTAATCGATCCATTCATTCATCCTTGGATTTCAACGGTCTGTGGTTGCTTTTTTATTTCTTTTTTTATAAGAATTAATTTCAGTATTTCAGTATAACGAATTTAGCTAATAAATAATTAATTTCAACATTTCAGCGTTTTACAAAAAGTTTCAGCAAGGCAAAAAAATTTGCTGAAATTGTCAATATCCAAACTCTCAACCAAAGCAACCTCAATCATAGTAGCAAACTAACCACAATTCTATTTTTCCAATATATAATTGTTTATTAATTTCAATATATAATTGCAATATCCAAACTCAACATCAGCATCATTTATTAGCAAAATTAATCCACTATATCTTCTATTGGTTTGGCTTCCTTAACTAAGTAATCAATGGCTTCCCATCAAACATTAATCCACTATATCTTCAACTACCTATTCTCCCGTAATCTGACAATGAAAATTTCCATCAGTCAGTTGATCAACTTAGTTTATACTAGTTCCCCAAAATACACTTGAATTATATTATCCTTCCATCACCCTTAGAGAAGAGCTCCTCAGAGGCATTTCATCGAATATATCACCTACATCAACTTCTACTTTTGAACCAACAGGTATCATCCACTCAGCTATACGATGATTTGCTTACACTAATCGATTTAGTTCATGATGTATAACAATAACAAGCAGAAACTTACTCGAGACTCGTCTTGATGGCAGGGACAACAAGATCACGCTTCGTAGACGAGCACCAGAGCTTGGAGGTGATGAAGAGCTCCTCCCGAGAGTGGATGAGGCCATCGCGCAGCGCCTCGGCAACGGCTTCACCCAGAGGCTTCTCGGAGCCGTACAAGAACGCAGTGTCGATCAATCACTTGATGTAATCGTTCTGCCGTTGTTATTCCTTTGCAACACGATCTCCACTTTTTGTTGTAATCGATTAATCGCTTGATGTAAACCTCTCGATCTCTTGATATAAATCTTTGCAGCACACATCCGAAGTTCTCTCCGCCATTGTTGTTCGAGTGGTGGGAGGCGAAAAGCAACACGGCGAGGACGGGAGTTGTTGAAACCGCAGAAGGGATCTCGCTGGAGATGGCCTTCCAGTCAACGAGGATGAGGGAGGAGATACGATCGAGCTTGCAGATGGCTGGGGAGATGGAACCGGACATGTAGGCCGGATTTCTGGATCTCGTCATCCAGATACAATTTCAGCAGATCTCGGCTCCTCCTCCGATACAATTTCAGCAGATCTCGGGCTTCACAGAGGAGGACGAGCTCCGCGCGTAGACACTGGCGGCACCATCCCGACGGAATCGCAACTCTGAATCGGCGGAATCGTGGAGGAGCGGAGGCGGCGGAATCGGCGGAGAAGCTTCGTCGGTGGGCGGCATTAGATCTGAGCACCACCCCATTCGCATCGCCAGGCTTTGTACCGATGAAGTGGAGGCGGAGGTCAGATGAAGCGCGGATGAAGAACGGTGAGGAAGAGAGCGAGGAAGCGCCGATGAAGAACGGTCAGATGCAGGCAATGCGATGACGGAAGCCAGGAGAGATCTCTCATGAGGGCAATTTTGTCAAAAAAATTAGAGATGGACAAAAACCTAATTTGACGGACTTCGTGGACACTCCCCCAATAAAGGCCCAAAAAATGGCCTGTTGGGCAAATTTTTTCATTTGTTATTTGAATATATAGTCATTTTTAGTAAAAAAAAGAGAGAGAGAGAGAATTTATTTATATTTATATATAGAAAATAATATTTTTGTCTAAATATATTAGAGAAAAATTTATATTTATATTTAATTATGTATTTTTAGTAGGGAAAAACTAAGAGAAATATATAAAAATTATCGAAAAAGTGAAGATAATGGGGTTTGGAGTCATGAGTTAAAGTTAATAAAAACTTCTTCTTCTCAACTAAGTTAGTTTGTCTCTATGAATTATTACTCATTTTATACTCTTTTATCTCCAAAAGTAGTAAAAAAATACAAAAAAAAATCCATGAAAAATTATTTTTCCTAAATTTTTCTTTCGGGCCAGGGCCTACAATCAAAGGAACCCCCTATATCTATAAATGATTGCTTCAATACATTAATATCTTTTTTATTATTAAGTAATAATTCGAGCTCAGACAAGTCTGAAGCTTGAGAGGCCAACAAGTCGGCAGATGGATGAAATGTCATACAATACGACATACATAAAAAAAAGAGAAAAAACAAGGTGCAATCAACACACATCAGACACTCTAAAATGGACGAAACTAAGAAAAACTTACAACAATGAAGTTGAAGACGCCGGTGAAGAACGAAGTCAATCACCACAAAAGAGTAGCACCGCAAGCCAACAGTATTCAATACATTAATATCGATTGTATGTAGCTTTATAAGCTTCATTTTTAATTTGCTTATCATTTCTTTTAATATTAATCTCCCCCTACTAAGAGCAACCCCAACAGTAGCTATAAAATAGAGAAAATGGGGAGATTTAGGGAAAAAAAAAGAGATTTTTTAACCCAATAGCTCCTACAAACCAATTTGTAAAATAGAGTAACACAAAGAGAGAGAAAAAAATATGTGAATTTAGAAGAAAATAGTGGAACACTAAAATTACATGCTTTATACCTCCCAATAGAAATTGATTGAATTCTGGCTGAAGAATAAGCATCAATTTGATTGAATTGAATTCCAACTGGATGCCTCCAATTCGATTGGACCTCGGTCGGCGGCGGCGAAGGAGGTTTCGAGGGCTCCCGCTCTTCCACCACAGGCTCTGCCGCTGGAAATCGTGGTCGCGCGAGGAGCATTAGCAGATTCTCCCACTGGCTTCCATCAGAATTGGCCGAGTTCATAGATCGGAAGACGATGACGACGACACCAGTGGTGCAAACCAAGGGAAGTTCGTGAACACCGTGAGAGGCGCGGTGTTCGAGATTAGCCTTGATAATCTTGCAGTTGAGTTGTTCTCTTCAGTAGAGAGAAGGAGGAGCTCTGAGGTCTCATTTGGAATCACATCGTCGCATCGGGGGGGAAGGTCGGTATCCAGACAAACTGGCTCCAAGGTTGGGGTGGAGAGAAAGAGTGTGGTTAGTGGAAGAAGCAGCAAAAGTGATGTGACCTGTGGGAGCTATGGGAGAGTTTCTTCCTGTAACGGTCCGGAAAATAAGGATATTCTTTCCCCTATTTGCCCTCCCTTGGGCCTAGGAAAGAAAACCTAATTATCCGAGTTACGTTTAAAAAGGCAAGGTTACCTTCCAACTAGATCTTACAACCCGAGTACGAGTCGCAAAGTTTCGCAATAAAAGAAGCAAGGTCTTGAAATAGGGATTTCGAACCCTTAAAGATCGTGGGTCCATTGGGGACCAAGTACCTGCCTTAGTCTAATCGTGAAATTGAGCGGAAACGGAAGTAAAGTTTAAATCGAAATATAATCCAAAAAAAGTGCCACGACAGAGCGACATAAAAGAGTTTAAAAGAGAGGAAGTGTAGTGGTCTCTCAAGCTCTCGATCTAGCGCCAAAAGTCTGAACCCGCCAAACATCCATATGAGCAAAGATAGTAGCTAACGGTTACCTGAATCTAAAAAAAAGAAGGGGATCTAGGACAATCATTGGGTCACTCCTGCGCGTGTGTAAACACACTCTGAGAGGCATATAATAAGCATCATATTCCTAAGATGAAATGCGTAATGCAAAACGGAAATTAAACAGATAAGCATGCGGATAAGTAAATGCAGAAATAGATAAAGAAGCGCGCCAATTACAAGAAATGCCAAATAGCATGTCCCTCTAGGCTCCTAAGAAATCCTATAGCAACTCATCATCAAAGGAGCTACCTCACCCTACGGTGCAGGCCAACCCCACGCAATGAGCCTACTAACTATGAAAGAAAGGCAAGCAACGACACTTATATAAGGCCTAAGGCTCTAAGAATCCTATGGCACTTACTAAAAAGCCTACCGCATCATCGAGTGCAAGCAACTTTCCATACCAAAAGCCTACCGCATCATCGAGTGCAAGCAACTTTCTATATAAGCGCCAACTAGGATGACAAGAATAAAGAAAAAGGTCCCAACCAATAAGCACCTATAACGGCCGTTTTCTAGCAAAGACAGATAACAAGTCATATGGTTTCCGTTTTAGATCCTAAGCTTGATTCTAAGTCGTATGGTGCATGAACACTAGCCTACTATATAACACCCGGTGCATAAAGCGCCCATCATGAGTAAGTTCAAGGAACTTACCTGGAGAAGCGCAGAATCCAAAAGCAAGAACAACAATATAAGCAAGCAGATCCAATAGGTTATATAGGGCTGAGCACCGGTTGGAACCGGACCGGAACCGGCACAAAAACGGTAAAACCGGAACCAGAATATTCTAAATATTCTAACCGATAACCGAACCGGTAACATTTCGGTTCGGTTTAAAACCGACTCGGAATATAGAAAGTCAATCCGGATCCGGAACCGGAATAACCGGAATAATCAAACTTGAATACCAATTAAACAGCCTCACGAAGATTATTAAATTGAATCCAAAACTTCATAAAATTAAGTAGTGATCACATCCAACTTGTCCAAGAATCCAACAGAGAAGTTGTTGGATATAGTATGTACCAAAAAAAAATAAAAATGGTGAATGGAAAAAAAAAAGAAACAAGTAGTAATAACTCAATTCATAATTAATAATTAAACAAAGAATCCTTGATCGGTGTTGCAGCTTGTACGTAGAAGTTCATCTCTTGTCCCCTGCCATTCTTCAAGCTCATGAACATAAACAAACACCCTTGTAAGAAACAAAAAAATAGTCAACTAATGAGATAATAAAAGATAAAGTTAATATTTCACTCTTATAAAATATAATTACGTACCATTACTCCTTAACTCAAGTGACATAGATTATTTCATCATCATTGGAACTTTTTGTATGTAAATCTGTATTATTAATAACATCATAGTTAATAAAAAAAACCAAAGTATCAAAGGAGTTTAGCAATTTAAGTCAACAAATAACAGTGGAATATAAATATCATAGCATATTAGTAGTATACAAGCAAGTGTCAACAATTTAAAAAGATATCAAAGAATTGATATAAAAAGATGATCAGCCTCTAGTAGTAGTATATATATAACAGATAATATATATATATATATATATGTGTATATATAATGAGCAATTAGGTGATAGAAATTTACCCTTCTCCATTCGCTCCACATCATCAATCGTAATTTCCTCAATATCAAATGGAGCATTGCGAGTCCTTGCCCGAATCCAATCTTCTCCACATATAAGTGATTGTACCATCTTAGATTGTAAAAATTGATAGAAAGCTATGTTAGAAAGAAACTTACTAAAGAAAGCTTAACTAATCTACGAAAAAAAATTAAAAAACAAATAAAATCACTAGTACGAGTGTACCACCTTTGGGGTTAATGAGCTTCTGAATTGATCTAAATGTCACCCACCTGCACTAAAGACGGATTCAGATGCAACCGTTGATATTGGGATTGCTAGTACATCACGCGCCATACGTGCAAGAATCAGAAATCTTGGACCATTAAGTTTCCACCTAATCAAGATATCCTTCTCTTTATCTTCACCTATCTGCTCGTTCAAATATCTTTCAAATTCAGATCTCATCAGCCCACCATGATTTGCTTCGGTCATTTGTCTCTTCACTTGCTCTAACTTATTAGCCATGTAGCTTGAACATTCTTTATTTTTGACCAGGGAGCTACTCGAAATGGCTTCACTATTTTGAAGATCTAAAGAAGCATAAATACTCCTATATTCATCATATAACTTAAAAGCATCCTTCTTTATTTTTTCAGCCCATTCATCTCCTTCTTTATCCCCATACATGTCACGAAGAGTTAGTTGGACAGCAAGAAACTTAGCTTTTGGGTCCAAGATGACAGCAAAAAAAATCAGCCCATTCATCTTCTCAACACTACCCCAATATTTCTCAAGCTTCTCTTTCATTTTGAAGGCCATATTTGCAAAAACAGGATCCCGAGTAGACATCCAATTGTTGATCGCATTTAGAGCTTGACCAATGTGAAATAGAGCAGTGTTGCTTGTCACATACAAAGAACCTGAGACAGCATTAGTGATGTCATAAAATTCCTTTAAAAAATTAACAAGCAACTCAATCTTCTTCCAATCATCAGAAGTGAATGATCCCAACTCTATCCCATCATATTCCAAAGGAAGATCTACCCGATTAAAAACAACTTTGAACTTCAAAACAACATCTAACATCTTATAAGTGGAATTCCATCTAGTAGGCACATCATAACACAAGGAAGACTTGCACTCAATTTTACATTTCTCCGCTTGTTATTTGAATACATTCAATCTACCCGAAGAACTCCTAACGAACTTCACAGCAGCTCGCACTTTATCAATGCAATCAACATATACTTTCAAACCATCCCACACAAATAGATTAATAATATGTGCAGCACACCTCATATGCACATACTTTCTTTGGCTTATGGATCCACCTGGAGTTCCTATATTCCTCAAATAATTACAAGCTACATCATTAGAACTAGCATTATCAACTGTCACAGTAAAGCGTTTATCACATAAACCCCAAAAAGCTAAACAATCTTCAATCCCACGACCAAGAGCCTCACCTGTGTGATTAGAAATTGGACACAAATTCAAAATCCTCTTTTGCAAGTTCCATTCATCATCAATAAAGTGAGCAGTGAGAGACATGTAGTTTATCTTTTGTATAGAGGTCCAAGTATCCGTAGTCAAGCTCACTCTTTGGCATGAGACTCTAAGAAACTCTTTCAACTTCATCTTTTCACTCAAATATAATTGATAGCAATCACGCGAAACGGTGAAACGAGAAGGCATGTGAAATGTCGGACACGCAACAGATAATAGTTTCTTAAAACCGGGCTTCTCCACCGTTCGAAATGGCATTTCATCAATGACTAACATTTCTATTAATGCTTCTCGAACTTCATCGACATTTAACACCCAATTTTTCATTATAATTGCCCCTTCTCCATCGCTAGGTTGAAGTATAAGTTTAGCTTGCTTACCTTTGCTTTTGTTGGCTGGATTTTCTAGACAAGATCCCCAATGATTTCTAACATTTGTTGTTCCATTGAGGTTTGGATCAGCAGCAAATGTTTTCCCGCAAAAATTACACTCAGCACGAATATGATTCTTCTTGTCAGAATATTCTTTGAAGTCTTTCCAGTACTCCACCCTTCTTTTGCTCTTTCTTTTGATGTATGTGCGATCCTTTCTTTCATCTTTATTGGACTGCAGTAGACTTTCTGTAGGAGTATTTGGTGGATTTTCCTCTAACTCAATTTCTTCATCTTCATTAAGAGAATCAATGGATTGTTGATCATCACTAGGAGTATCTTCAATAATCGCAACCCTTTTTTTCGATTTTGACCCTGACATCTAATTTACAAAAAAAAAATTATATATCAAGATTCATACACATGATAATTCAATGATATACAAGATTACGAAATAACAGTACGACTTCAATACTTCATGGTTTTGAAAAGTGATAAAGCATATAACAATTAGTAAGTAAGGGAACTGGAAGTATTACCTGATCAATTCAAGACTTCAAGTGCACACGTGAAACCATTCAAACCAAGATTGCCGTAGTTCGTAGACAGTATTGATCGTCAAGATGTATGATCATAGGATAGGATTGATAACTAACTATCCTTATCAAATAAGAAAAGATCTTTCTTTTTAAAAAAGTGATATATTTATTATTTAAATTTGGAAGGATAAGATTGTGTATATTAACAAAAATAACTTAAACGTTATATATATTAAATAATATGTTAATATTTTTTTACAAAAACTAAATTTCCGGTTTTATCCGGTTTAAACCGGTAAACCGCCGGTTATTACCGGAACCGAACCGGAACCGTAATTCACAAAAATCATCAACCGAAAACCGGCCCGGAATATCCGGTTCGGTTATATGACTGGTTATACCGGTTCGGTTCCGGTCAGTTTTCCGGTCTAAACCGAAATCTGCACAGGCCTAAGGTTATATATCACCTAGTAAGCAATACATATGATGCATAAGTCTAAGTCTACACACATAATAGTCATTCAGATAAATCACATAAGTCAAGATCTCTTTCCATAACTTAGGCATATTTTCATCATCATCAACATCATCTCAACTCAACATCTTATCTCATCTCATCTCATCATGTCTCATATCCTTTCATAATATATCATCATATAACATTTCATATATTATTTCATCATCCTCCATAATCATTTCCATAAATTAACTCGAAATTCCAAAATATCAAATCATCAGGTCAACTCAAGTAAATCAATTCAAAGTTTCTCAAAAGCCCTTAAATTTCCAAGAAGTCAATTTAATAGTCAAACAATTCTTTTAAAATCATACTTAGCAAATTCCATTTATAAAATCTTAAACCTTTAACCAACTCGTAAAAGTATATTATTAAAATAATCTTGGCATATTTTAGTCCAAAACATTATCTAATAAATTTTCGACACTTAGAAATATTTTATGAACAATCTAAATAATTCAAAACTAATTTTTAAATGCAAATAGTTATCAAATAGATTATTCACATAAGTAAATTCCTTACAAATAAGATTAAATAAAACATCTAGATAAATCAGAATATATACTTAAATAATTTAATAAATAATAATTACTAAAGAGTTGATAAGTCAAGAAACTATTTTAATAACACTATCAACATCAAAACAATATATATAAAAATTAAATAAACACTCAAATAAATCATATTTTATATAACTTATAATAAATAATTAAATAATTAAGTAATAAATAAAATAGATAATAATAATAATAATAATAATTAAATAACAATTTATACGTAACAATTATATAATATATATATATATATAATAAGTTAATTAGACCCTTAAAATAATTTCCCCAACCGAATGCCGAACCAAACCCAATCAAACCGAACCGAACCCGATAATCTATAACTCCCAACCGGTTTAAACAAAATAAATAAATAAATAAATAAGGGAGGTGGGTCCCATGGGTCATCCCCTTCCTTGGAATGAAGCTCCCGCCTGGCGCTTGCTCCCGACGTCGCTCACGGCGCTCCCGCCTGGCGGTTGCTCCGCCTTGACCTCCTGTCTCGCCCTGCTCCGTCTCTCGCGCCCTTCGCTATCACCACACTCCCCCGCTCGCTCGCTCCCCAGCTCACGCTCACATGACCCTCCCCGCACTCATAGCTTCGCGCTCGATCTTGTCGTTTTCGAGCTCGTCGGAGCTCCCGAGCACGGCCAAGCTTCCCGCTCTCACATCTCGCTCACTCTCCCCGACTAATCTAAGTGGAAAAGGAAGAACGAAATTGAAACAAGGAAAGGAAGGAAGGTTCGGGAGCTCACCGAGGTGTTCGCGGAGTCAGAGCTCTCGACCGGAGTTCTGGGTGTCGTCGGAGACTCTCGATGGCTTCTCGGACCTGCGACAGATGTGGGTGAGTCTGATGGTGGAGCTCGATGGTGGTTTCGATTGAAAATGAATGAGAACGGCTTACCGGAAGGTCGTTCGTGCTCAAGCGGAGCCGACGGAGCTTCGGTGGCTCGGTGGTAGTATTGGGGGTTTTCTGGGCTGCCTCGGGGCATTGGTGGACGTCAAGGGAGGTGGTGGTGCTCGTCGGTCGTAGCTAGGAGGAAGGCTTTGATTCGGAATGAAGAAAGGTTAGTGCTGGGGGTGATTTTTGAAAGGAACAGAGGATGCAGAGATCTCCGTGAAGCAGGGGAGGTGGTGACGAGGGTGTGACTGATGTTGTGAATAGGTGGTGGTGTTGAACTGTTGAAGGAGCTGAAAAAATGAAGAAAGGAGGATGGATGGGATGGAGGAGTGAAGAGACGAGGGATGGTGTGAGTGTGCAGATGGTTCGGTTTGTAGCTGCAAGCCTACAATTATAGGAGAGGGGAGGGGGATGGGTAGAGAGATTGAGGGTAGGAATGAGTATAAAAGTCAAATTAATACCCGAAATAAATCTCGAAATCCGTTTTTCGACCTCAATCCGACTCAATTCAAATTAAACCTTTAAATCCAAAATAATGAAATCCGACAAATATCTTCAAGTCTCGTATAAGAAAGCGGAATAAGTCCGTTTTTAAATCAAATTCAAGTTTATATCAGAACTCGCTTCGAAGAAATTAAATTCAAATTATTTGCGCGAGGACGATGGTTTTTTAAAATTTTCCAAATCCTTGGGAATTAAATCGAAACTAAATCAATATTAAATCGAAAATAAAATCTTAATTTAGAAAATAATATTTTAAATCCCGAGTCTTTACATCATCCACCTCTAAAAACAAGTCTCGTCCCCGAGACTAAAATTACTTCAAAATAAGAGGAGGAAGTTTTAAAATGCGAGTCCAAGGACCATGTCCAATGATCTTGCAATCATCTCGGTTGCGTCTTCCGAGATTCTCACAACATCCTAATCATGGTCGTGACATCTCCAATTGGTCTTGACAAGTATGCAATAAGCGCCCCTATCACATCCCTGCTTCGACTTTTCGGAAGTACCCCAACTCTAAAAGTTCTACAATATCATCACTAGGTCTTAGCAAGCACCCTACAAGCGCCCCCATAAGATGCTTGTATCCACTTCGTGAAGTATCATAGATTACCTAGAACTTGAAAGTTTCAAAAGTGTTCCGCAATTAGAAAAGATTTGCCTCAAAATCGTTGAAATTCTCGATCGTGTTTGGTCTTTCAAAATCCAAGTTAGTTCTTTTCAACACCGCTCAAAATCCTTCAAATCCGACGTTAATCAAACAATTTCAAAACTCAAGAGGTGGAGTCATCCACCTGTAAAGACTGAATTTATTTTATTATTTTTATTATATTGTTATTTTTTAGTAATAAATTATTGTTTTATTCAATCGGTCAAAATGTGAGAAAATCGTCCTCGAGTACGACTTCAAAATTTAAAATCATTCCGGCATCAATTTAAATTAGGATTTTTGTCGGGATTTGATTTTCGACTTTGAGTCCGAGTATTATTAAAATTTAATTAAGCTCCGAATTGATTGAAATTGTTTAATTCCGATTATCTTGAAATTTGATCTAACTTTGATTTATTAAAATTGTTTTAGTCGGGATTCGATCGGGCGAGCGGGATTCGGGCCTTTTTCGCTAATTTGAATTGGGTATTGTTGGGACCACATATATTTTTAATTTCTTTTCTTTTTCTTTTCTTTTCTTCTCTCTCTCTCTCTCACATCTCCCACGCCAAATGCAGAGGTTGTTACTCCCTCCCCTGCCTTCCCCATTTCACTACAGAACTGGTCCCCTCCTCACCTCTAGCTCTCCCATTACTGCAGCACCCAGGAGGACCCCTTTGCCTTGCCAACAATGTCCAAATTCAGCTGGAAATTTTGTTCCTTTGTGTCCATTTCACACCACAAAGTAACCCTCAGCCTCCCCTCTCCTCTCTTTCATTCACCCTAAACCTTATCCACCAAAAGACCTCAAAACTCTCACCTTTTCTCCCCTTGTAGCCGCCGTCATCTCCTCCGCTGCTCAGCTGGGCACACCACCACTCCACCACCAGCCCTCGGCGTCACTGTCGCGCGCCATTGGAGCCATAACCGAGCTCTCTTCGAGCCCTGTTTTTGAGAGGCCCAGGCACCACCATTTCACCTCATTCCTCCTCCCCTTTCGTCTTCTGTTGGCCAGCGCTCTCCCTTTCCCTCTTCCTCTGAGCAGCAGCAGTAAGGAGCCTTCCAGGAGCTCCCAACCGTCGGCGCCGACGAGCCACCAAACCCAACACCCCACCTCTGCTCTCGGAATCCCACCCGAACAGACACCCACCACCCTCTCTTCCCTCTCATGTACACTCAGCAGCAGAGCAACCATCACCTCTCCTCCATTCTTGTCGTCAAACACCCGAGCCACCAAACACCTCTGCGTCGCCGAGCTCGACCCCCCCTCCTCCGAGCTCCCTGTTCTTCGAAGCCAACAACCCCGAGCGCCCTGTTTCGCGTCCTTGAAGATCGGAGCAGCAACAGCTCCAACGATTTCCTTCACCTCCTCCTTCAGAAGTCCTCGAAGAAGCGACAAGGAGTCCCATCGGAGTCCAGCAACTCCGACAAAGCCGTCGGCCGCCCCCTTTCCTCCCTCTTCCTTCTCCCGTTCAGAGCTCTGTCCATCGAATTGGAAGGAGGAGGATCCGGTTCTTTTCTTTCTTTGGGCCACCGGGTTGGGCTCAAATCCGGGTCATGGGCTTCTGGTATGTGGGTTGTTGTTTTGTTAATTATTAGTTCGGTAGTATTTAGATATTTATGAACATATATATGTTATATGTTTTATTATTTCTGATTTTTAGAAAAATGAATTTATATATTTATATGTTCTGAAATTATCAATATATATATTTAAAAAGGTTTTAAAAGTGAGATTAATTAATAGGGAGTTATAAATATTTATATGTTTTGGGTGTATTAATTTATATATTTTAGAGGATTTTAAAAAGTAATTTTAATTGAGATAAGTTATTATATTATGTTTATAAGGGTGATTTTAAGATTTGGATTTTTAAAGAAAGTTATGTCGGAATTATTTTAAATGGTATGATTTTATAAGTTGGTGAAGGATTTAAATTGTATATGTTGATTATGTGATATGTTATATCCTTATTTGAATATTATTATTATTTTGGAATTTGGTTATAATTGTAAATTCTGGAAATTACTCGTTATATATTGTTTATTGTTTTAAAATAATATTGATTGGATTATTTAATTGATGCCTTTTAAGAGGATTTAAACATGTGAGTTAGGAATTTTAAAGTGAATTGTTGGTTTTGATTTATGAATATTATTTGTGAGCATAGAAATTATTTTGATGATTTAGTATTGAGAATTATTTATATAATGTTTGAATTAAAATGCCGGAATCATTTCTATAATATGATTTTGGGGAAATTGCTTTTTAGGGCTTAAATGTTTAATGTCGGGATTTAGATAAGCGATTTTAAAAGAGTTGTTTGATTTTCTAAGTTGGGTTTTTCGAGAGGTTGTTTTGAAAATGAGATAATGAGATGAGATGAACATGAAATGGGATATGGTTTGTGATGAAATGAGATGGAATAATCTGAAATGGGATATGAGACGAGATATGAATGATAGTTAGGGGCGCCTTGTGTGAAATAGGTAGACTTATGCATTTATATGTTATTAGGTGTTTGGGAATGTTGGACGTTGCTTGCTATCGGTGATTCATTTCTTGGATTCTGCTCTGCCTTGTTCTCTGCTGTTCGGCTTATTCAGGTAAGTTCCTCTATGGGCTTACTCAGATTCGAAAGAGATTACCGGCTTGTGAATGTATGACATACTAGGTGTTGCATAAGCATTAAAGCATGCCATGTAGTATCATGCTAGGTTGCACTTGTGATTGAGCATTCTATTTCTTTACGCGTATGAAACAGAACGGCCGTTATCTATGATAGTCCTAGAGTCTTTGCTAGGGTCATAGGGTAGCCCAGCCCCATCGGGTGCCCTGAGTCTATCGAGTCGATATGAGCATGATGATAGCCCAGCACCATCGGGCATGTTTATTTTAATTTATGTTATGATGATGAGACATGATATGATGATGAGATATGATATGATGATGAGATATGATATGCTATAGCATCGAACTGGCCAGTCTCTGCACTAACGGAAATGGGTGCAGAGGTAGGAGAGGGACATGCCACTTGGCATTCTTTGGGCGCCTTTACAGTTATTCTCGCATATTGTAAATTAGGATCATGCTAGTGTGATTTAATTTCTGCATCTGCATCATCCTTATTATTAGCGTATGTGTATGTTCGCTTGCTGGACAGAGCGTGTTGGGGCCTCGGTCTAACCCCGCTCGCACCAATTATTTTTAGGTATGATTGCTCCCTGTTTATATGGCGTGGGAATGTTCCCCGGCGATTGCAAAGAAATCTGTCTAACCCCGCTAATCTGGCCATACGACTCTAGAATTTTGTTTTGGTTTTGACCTGGCCTTGTCGTGGCTCTTGTATCTAAATCGTATTTCCGCTTTACTTTCGTTTAAACTGAATTTATGAAAACTTCGACTGATTAGAGGTTTGAAACCTTGACCCGTACCTGAATTGCAACATCCGAACGAAGGTATCCGACCTTCGAAACGTATCCCGGATATTTATATCCGGGCCGTTACAAAGTTGGTATCAGAGCTAGGTTGTGCAATTCGGGTACGCAAGGGTCGAGTGTATGTTTTGGAAAACCGCCCATGGATTTCGAAAGATTTGAAAGCATTTTAAAGGGGCAAAATGAACTTAATATGTCTAACTCAATTGGACTAAATATGAACTTGGCTTACGGTAAAAGAGGAGAACCAACTAATAAGGGATCGAGTGGGTAGAAAAGGCGCTAGACCATCCCTATTGGATGTAGTCGGGAATGGGTAGGCGAAATACTAGCTTGTTCTTTACAGACGGGTTGGGAAGACTCCAAGGAGATCATTGTAATTGTCATTGACTAATTCTATGATTGAGTGATTGAGATGCTAAAGATTTGATTGTTATGTTCTAACTATTGAATGAATATTGAATGATTTGTGCGAACGGGATAGCGGGAGTACCCTTCTTCTTCTTATATGGTTAAGCTCAGCTTTTGTGGAACCGTCCCTTTTCTTATGAACCCTTTTGATAATTCAATCGAGTCCTCCCTTCGAATATCGGTCTTCCACGGGAATTGGGTTGGTAAACACACGGTGTCGGGAATCATGATTGAATATAGAGGTTGTCCGAGAGAGTATTGGAAGACGGTCCTTGATGAAATTCCGAGCTAGAGAGTGAGATGTTTACGAGGCTGTCGTTATCAATTCTTATGACGATCCATCAGTGTCCTCTTGTCACGAAAAATTCATATCCGAGTCCCACGGGAAAGAGGGGTAATGAGTCAGTTGGGAAGAGTCAATGTTGCCCTTATGGACTTCTATCGGGTTATCTTGATTGCTCTGTCCATGGTTATGTGATTCTATATGCATTACTCCTTGATCAACAGTTTGATCCTTAGTTGAAATTGTGCTTATGTGCCTTAATGTTCATAATAACTATTGTATGGGTTCGAGCTACATTTATCATACCCAAATCATCCCGACATGATTTACTTAGTATATTGCATCGTCATACTGGGGCACGAATAAATATGTCATATGCTATGAAGTTGTATAACTGATGTCCTCTCTGTGAATAGGTTCATGATAGTGTGATCGACTCTTCCTTATATGAATGCCTCATAAGATGTGCTCTTTAGCATGCTAGCCGATGATGCCTCGATGCGTATCATTCATTCTGTGACAAGAATCTATAGCATGCCCACCTATTCTGTGATTAACTGTTGTGGATTATTCTAGTAACTGCTATGCGTTAATTGTGCTAAGTGAGAATATGGTAGTGTGAACGAGTCTTGATAAATACATGTTCTATCCTAGTATACATCAATTTGAACTCATGTCCTCATATTCTAGCCATGTTGCTTAGACTTGCTCTATACCTCGTTGTGTTTTCCTCTCGTGCCACTATGTCGTTGAGACGTGATTGAATGAACTCTTGCATACCGTCGTATTAGCCAGTCAAGCGCATGTATGTACCATATGTTATATTGAACCACTAGTAACATGCTGGGCCCTTGGTTGTGACTTGTGCGAATTCTACTTTGCCTACGTTATTGTTGATTCACTCTTGGACTAGGTACCTGATAGCGTGGCTCTTTACTCTTTCTGTTCTCTTAACATGTTTCACTCGTCCTGATGAGTTTAATGTTGAATTCGATGATTGACTAGCTTTCCGTGATGGTCAAACCTAGCATGCTTACATGGTAAAGATGTCTATTACTCTATGATGGCTTCTCGTGCTTGTATGAACCTATGACTTGACACCCCGCTTGATCGCACACCACTCTATATCATGATTTTGCACCTGCATGACGCATGAATATCGGAATGAACCTAGTTGAATTACTATAGTTGTACTCATGTTCGATGTGTGCTATTAGTATCATGTGGAGCTTATGACTTCCAATATGAACCGCTAAATGATCACGTGTTGTACTTGTTCTATGATGCGACAACTATTGTACCATATATGTGCTCTATGATGGTTCATTCTTAGCATAATTATAACCTAGCATCCATGATGTCCATCTTGTTACTTTTGATGACGCCTCATGGTTCGTGAACATTATGTTGCACTCCTCTTAATGAATATTGACTATGCTTGTATCGCATTATGTATCGCTAGTATCATGTTGGATCTATGCTCTCTAAATGGATCTCGTCATAGGATTCCGTGACATGCTTGACCTAATATGTGATCATTGCTGTTAGATGTGATAGATACTATGCTGCTCTTATGTGTCCTTGTATGACGCGTCATCTGATTTTTATCATACACCTTGCCATGATATATTTTGACTCATTTGTTGATTGTATACCATGCTTTTACATTATTCATATGCATGATGATCGTTATCTCCACTAAATTCCGCTTAACTTCGAATCATGTATGATCATTTCTGGTTCCGTCTATCTTGCTTGAAGTTGCTAGGCATATCTGTTTCCATGGAATACTAGAATATTAGCTTGTTTCACATACATCAGCATCGGATTTGATTGTGTCTTTGATATGAATACGAATGTTGCCCTGGGATAGGTGCATGTTAGTGTGGATTAATGTGATGGATATGCTCTATGATGAATTGTGCTTGTTGTCACCATTGTAACCTAATGGACTTTCTTAAGGGCATCGTTACTATTCCCGAGTCGGAGTCTTGTCTCTAGTCATGTCGTCTTTAGCTTTGGTCTATTCCGTCTCCGAAAGAGACAATGGGTCGTCCGCTCTTGTCACTCCCCTATCTCCGCTAACTTAAACTCCTACGCGTTACCTTGGATGAGCGACCGCATGGAAAAAGGGATCGGAAAGTCGAATAGCGATATAGCAGCGCAGCGGAAGCATGGGCCCATAACCCATGGGCCTCAGGATCGATAATGTCGACGGAACAAGCTCGTTCGAGGATCACGATTGTTGAGTACGATATGACTTGCAGGTGAGAACGTCCTCTGTTCGAATTGCTAACCCTTTCTGAGCTTGTTGATGATGATATTGCACTGACCTGATGTTGAAAGTTGCTTGTTGATGTGATGACTATTGCTTGATTGTCTGTTGATTATGATGATATGATTTGATGCCTTACGGTCCTAATGTGCCATGATGGCTTGATGTGATGCTATTATGAGTTACTAAGCATGATCTAAATTCCTTGCATATAAGTATAAACTACCAATGCTGAGAATCTGAACCGGTTATTAGCTAAGATTATGATGAAACTTGCTAACTTGATTCGACTAAGTTCATATATGAAGTTTTGCAATACTTGTTGAGCAGGACGGTAATTTAAGACTTTGATACTTGTTGCAATGCTTAATGATGCTATTGATATAAATGTTAGTTGACATGATGTAGTCTTTATGTGCAATAATGTCCATGATTGCCTCTTCTTTGAACATGTAAGTGAGGTCCTTTTGGTTGAGAGGTCAGAGAGTGGAGAAAGGTTTTTGAGTGATTAGAATGATCGACGGTGGTAAGGGAAGGTTGCAGAAGAGGGGTGTTGACTTAAGTTGGACCGAATGGGTTCGGGAATTATAAGAGGTAATGCTTGATGATTTCGATGAGCTCCTAGGTGAATCTCGGATAAGGGTATGATTAGGGATAGGCTGGTTAGGTGGGACCGAGGAAACTTTATTGAAGATACGTGGTTAGAAGGGTTCTACGTTGTGATATCTTGGGAAGAGTGAGAAATGTAAGAAATGACCTTGGGGGGTATCGGGGACATAATATGCAGGGGTGCTCGGGTGTGAAAATAGAGATGAGGGTTGGATTCTTAGAGGTGGATTGCTAGTGAGAGCGCTTGGTGAAATGAGGGGTGAGACTAGAGTATCAAAATGAGTTGGGGTTCTTTGGGGATATTATCCGAGTTGGTGAGTTTAGATGAGGATTGATTTTGGCTTGGGAGTTGGGGACGAGCGAGCGGGGTTGCGTTTTATTTTAACTTGTATGAGGTGCAAAATTTTCTTGATTATGTGATTAGCTAATATGTATTGGCATGATGTTAGATCGCGACCATGATAAACCAGATACAACCTGATATTACATGTTGATATGCAATACTGAGTTAAAATTGATAGTGACAACTGTGAACATGATATAATGATCCATTGCTATCCTACTATGTTGTTCTAAAAGCATGTTATAGAGTGTTGAATGAATCATGAGATGATGATACGTTGTTATGTGAAAGCATGATGTTATACTATATGGTTGATAAGCCTGATTATGAATAGGTAAGTGATGAATATGACTTGAAGCATGAAAATGACTTGTATATATATATGAGATAATGGTGCGTGATTGCTAAGTGATCGTTATATGACATTGTATGAGTTGAGATGATGTTTTGCGAGTATGCTGACGTTTTGGTGATTCACATATTGACTGACTTTTCCTTTTGCTGAATCTTAATAACCTGACCTTGATGTGTTGATGTGTTGACAATGGGTTTTGGTTCATTAATTCTGTGATGAGAAATACTTTTATGACCTTTGGTATGATCTGGAGATGTGATGTGACCTTGTGGCACTACGATGGTATATGTTGAGACTTGCCTTATGATGTGTTGATTGGAGATTGGTTGGTTATACAGTTATGCATTTCTTATGGCTTATGCATCTTGCTTGAATTGAGACTGATAGATTGATTCGATTCTGGAAAACTAGGAAGAGAATATGGGATTAGCCCTTAGAGGTGGATGATTCCACCTCCTACCTTCTGAATCTGATTGATTGGTTTGCGAGAAGCTGATTTGGTTTTCGGAAGAGTTTGACGAAATCTTGATTTGGGAGGATTTGATTTGATTTGGTGTAAAGTTGCTTGATTAAAAAAAAATTTTGAATTTGAAGATTTTGAGCGGTTTTAAAAATGGCCAACTTGGGGTTTTAAAGAAGTTGAGAGTTTAATGATTTGGATGACAATCTTTCCATTTACAAAACACTTTGAGGTTTACGAACTGGATTTACATTATGACGTCTCACGAAGTGGATACAAGCATTGTATAGGGGCGCTTATAGATTGCTTGCTAAGACCTAGTCGGGCGCTATAATGCTTTAAGAGTTGTGGTACTTCCGAAAAATCGAAGCGAGGATGTAATAAGCGCGCTTATTACACACTTGACAAGACCAATTGGAGATGTCACGACCGTGACTAGGATGTTGTGAGAATCTCGGAAGACGCAACCGAGACGATTACAAGATCCTCGGACATGGTCCTCGGACTCCCCGATTTTAAAACTTTACCCCCTTTGCTTTAAAATGATTTTAGTCTCGGGGACGAGACTTGTTTTTAGAGGTGGATAAATGTAAAGACTGAATTTATTTTATTATTTTTATTATATTGTTATTTTTTAGTAATAAATTATTGTTTTATTCAATCGGTCAAAATGTGAGAAAATCGTCCTCGAGCACGACTTCAAAATTTAAAATCATTCCGGCATCAATTTAAATTAGGATTTTTGTCGGGATTTGATTTTCGACTTCGAGTCCGAGTATTATTAAAATTTAATTAAGCTCCGAATTGATTGAAATTGTTTAATTCTGATTATCTTGAAATTTGATCTAACTTTGATTTATTAAAATTGTTTTAGTCGGGATTCGATCGGGCGAGCGGGATTCGGGCCTTTTCCGCTAATTTGAATTGGGTATTGTTGGGACCACATATATTTTTAATTTCTTTTCTTTTTCTTTTCTTTTCTTCTCTCTCTCTCTCTCACATCTCCCACGCCAAATGCAGAGGTTGTTACTCCCTCCCCTGCCTTCCCCATTTCACTCCAGAACTGGTCCCCTCCTCACCTCTAGCTCTCCCATTACTGCAGCACCCAGGAGGACCCCTTTGCCTTGCCAACAATGTCCAAATTCAGCTGGAAATTTTGTTCCTTTGTGTCCATTTCACACCACAAAGTAACCCTCAGCCTCCCCTCTCCTCTCTTTCATTCACCCTAAACCTTATCCACCAAAAGACCTCAAAACTCTCACCTTTTCTCCCCTTGTAGCCGCCGTCATCTCCTCCGCTGCTCAGCTGGGCACACCACCACTCCACCACCAGCCCTCGGCGTCACTGTCGCGCGCCATTGGAGCCATAACCGAGCTCTCTTCGAGCCCTGTTTCCGAGAGGCCAAGGCACCACCATTTCACCTCATTCCTCCTCCCCTTTCGTCTTCTGTTGGCCAGCGCTCTCCCTTTCCCTCTTCCTCTGAGCAGCAGCAGTAAGGAGCCTTCCAGGAGCTCCCAACCGTCGGCGCCGACGAGCCACCGAACCCAACACCCCACCTCTGCTCTCGGAATCCCACCCGAACAGACACCCACCACCCTCTCTTCCCTCTCATGTACACTCAGCAGCAGAGCAACCATCACCTCTCCTCCATTCTTGTCGTCAAACACCCGAGCCACCAAACACCTCTGCGTCGCCGAGCTCGACCCCCCCCCCCTCCTCCGAGCTCCCTGTTCTTCGAAGCCAACAACCCCGAGCGCCCTGTTTCGCGTCCTTGAAGATCGGAGCAGCAACAGCTCCAACGATTTCCTTCACCTCCTCCTCCAGAAGTCCTCGAAGAAGCGACAAGGAGTCCCATCGGAGTCCAGCAACTCCGACAAAGCCGCCGGCCGCCTCCTTTCCTCCCTCTTCCTTCTCCCGTTCAGAGCTCTGTCCATTGAATTGGAAGGAGGAGGAGGATCCGGTTCTTTTCTTTCTTTGGGCCACCGGGTTGGGCTCAAATCCGGGTCATGGGCTTCTGGTATGTGGGTTGTTGTTTTGTTAATTATTAGTTCGGTAGTATTTAGATATTTATGAACATATATATGTTATATGTTTTATTATTTCTGATTTTTAGGAAAATGAATTTATATATTTATATGTTCTGAAATTATCAATATATATATTTAAAAAGGTTTTGAAAGTGAGATTAATTAATAGGGAGTTATAAATATTTATATGTTTTGGGTGTATTAATTTATATATTTTAGAGGATTTTAAAAAGTAATTTTAATTGAGATAAGTTATTATATTATGTTTATAAGGGTGATTTTAAGATTTGGATTTTTAAAGAAAGTTATGTCGGAATTATTTTAAATGGTATGATTTTATAAGTTGGTGAAGGATTTAAATTGTATATGTTGATTATGTGATATGTTATATCCTTATTTGAATATTATTATTATTTTGGAATTTGGTTATAATTGTAAATTCTAGAAATTACTCGTTATATATTGTTTATTGTTTTAAAATAATATTGATTGGATTATTTAATTGATGCCTTTTAAGAGGATTTAAACATGTGAGTTAGGAATTTTAAAGTGAATTGTTGGTTTTGATTTATGAATATTATTTATGAGCATAGAAATTATTTTGATGATTTAGTATTGAGAATTATTTATATAATGTTTGAATTAAAATGCCGGAATCATTTCTATAATATGATTTTGGGGAAATTGCTTTTTAGGGCTTAAATGTTTAATGTCGAGATTTAGATAAGCGATTTTAAAAGAGTTGTTTGATTTTCTAAGTTGGGTTTTTCGAGAGGTTGTTTTGAAAATGAGATAATGAGATGAGATGAACATGAAATGGGATATGGTTTGTGATGAAATGAGATGGAATAATCTGAAATGGGATATGAGACGAGATATGAATGATAGTTAGGGGCGCCTTGTGTGAAATAGGTAGACTTATGCATTTATATGTTATTAGGTGTTTGGGAATGTTGGACGTTGCTTGCTATCGGTGATTTATTTCTTGGATTCTGCTCTGCCTTGTTCTCTGTTGTTCGGCTTATTCAGGTAAGTTCCTCTATGGGCTTACTCAGATTCGAAAGAGATTACCGGCTTGTGAATGTATGACATACTAGGTGTTGCATAAGCATTAAAGCATGCCATGTAGTATCATGCTAGGTTGCACTTGTGATTGAGCATTCTATTTCTTTACGCGTGTGAAACAGAACGGCCGTTATCTATGATAGTCCTAGAGTCTTTGCTAGGGTCATAGGGTAGCCCAGCCCCATCGGGTGCCCTGAGTCTATCGAGTCGATATGAGCATGATGATAGCCCAGCACCATCGGGCATGTTTATTTTAATTTATGTTATGATGATGAGACATGATATGATGATGAGATATGATATGATGATGAGATATGATATGCTATAGCATCGAACTGGCCAGTCTCTGCACTAACGGAAATGGGTGCAGAGGTAGGAGAGGGACATGCCACTTGGCATTCTTTGGGCGCCTTTACAGTTATTCTCGCATATTGTAAATTAGGATCATGCTAGTGTGATTTAATTTCTGCATCTGCATCATCCTTATTATTAGCGTATGTGTATGTTCGCTTGCTGGACAGAGCGTGTTGGGGCCTCGGTCTAACCCCGCTCGCACCAATTGTTTTTAGGTATGATTGCTCCCTGTTTATATGGCGTGGGAATGTTCCCCGGCGATTGCAAAGAAATCTGTCTAACCCCGCTAATCTGGCCATACGACTCTAGAATTTTGTTTTGGTTTTGACCCGGCCTTGTCGTGGCTCTTGTATCTAAATCATATTTCCGCTTTACTTTCGTTTAAACTGAATTTATGAAAACTTCGACTGATTAGAGGTTTGAAACCTCGACCCGTACCTGAATTGCAACATCTGAACGAAGGTATCCGACCTTCGAAACGTATCCCGGATATTTATATCCGGGCCGTTACACCACCTCTAAGGGCTAATCTCGTATTCTCTTCCTAGGTTCATCTTTTAGAAATCAGTTTCAATCCTATCAATCTCAATCCATATCATGAATCATAAGTCATAACTCATCAAAAGCACATCAGGATAACATCACACTAGCGTCCTATTAGCAAGTCATCACACATCAATAGTCTCATTGCCAATCATATCATTAGGTATTTAACACACAACCATCAATCATATAAGCACAACGTCACATAGATAGACAATCAAAACACACGTCTCAAATACGACACATAGATTCGATTACTTCCCTAGGGTATCAATGTGTAGGGAATGTCGATTGAATTCACATCCCCGCATTTCAAGTTTAAATTATCCACAAGAATTCATCATGATAAGTGCAACATTCAATCCAATAGTCAACATCTAAACATGTCATTCATGGTATAGTCATCAATCATACATACCAAGTCATAACTTGCTAACACATCACAATCGTATAACATCCTCGGCACATCATCAATCATCTCAAGGAAATCTCATGTTATAAATCTCAAGATAGCGTTATGCTCAACAATATTGTAGAATATCATGTATCGACATAATCGACCAAGTTATCGAGCTTCAGCATGCTAATGATGAAAACAGGGATAATATCATGCCAGCATCATAAAAACATATTAACAGTCAGACTCAATGCTATGAAAAGGGCACATCAAAGTAGAATAACATCCATCACCTTTATGATAACAACATGATAGGGTAAGTACGACACATAATTATAGGATGAGCTACATTTGGGAAGCTTGCATTCTACGGAACACTAGGGATACAAGTGAAAGCATGGTACAATCAAGGACAGAAGCTCAACATAATATTTATGTGTAATGCACACACAAACCCAGGATACATCGTGGTGTGTGATCATGCGGTGTGTCTGGTCGTATGTTCATAAAAGTATGAGAGGAGTATAGAGATAATCATGATGTGGCAATTTGATAAGCATGCTAGGAATTAAGCGTCATATGAGGAATACATCAAGTTGTAACACACATCCATCAATTAAAGAACTCATATTATCATGATATTAGAAAAGAGTAACCACGCTATCATGCGCCTAGTTAAGGAGGGGACATCAAACATGTAGGGACATAACATGTGACATATGCATTCATTCAATCACTAGTATGACAATGCAAGAAGCCAAATAATTCATGTTGCAGCGACATAGAAATATGAAAGAGATATAGCGAATACACTACGAGCCTAGAGCAATGTGGCTAAACATGGATATAACGACATATAAGCATGAGTTTATCTCAATGGTCATCTGGGTAGGACATGCTAGGAACACAATAATACATCAAGTCATGCAATCATAGAGAGGGCTACCATCATAACCACACTGAATTTTGTTCGAGGAACTAGCACTCAGCACAGAATCAATAGACAAAACTAACACTCAGCACATAATCAATAGACAATAATTAATCTGATAGTTTATATAACACCACAAGCTAACTAGAAGCCGCCCTTAGAGGGACGACTGACCGGAGGGGGCAACTACCTCTCGATCTCTACATCCTAACCCCGCTACTCCAACCACCACTGTGCTAACTCCTTGGAGTCTTCTAGGCCCATCTGTAAAGTATAAGCTATGTTTCGCCTACCCATTCCCCAAGTCTACATCCATAAGGGATGAGCTATTGCCTCGTTCTACCCTAGCGATCCTATCTCTCAACTAAAAGATCCTACCCGTTTTATTTCTGAAATTCGCTTTGCCCTTTTTGAAATGATTTTGAAACTTTTTTTAAAATAAGAAATCGGTGGGCGGTTTTGAAATTATTTGCAACTCATATGTACTCGGATTGAGCAACCTAGGCTCTGATACCACTTCTGTAACGGCCCGGAAAATAAGGATATTCTTTCCCCTATTTGCCCTCCCTTGGGCCTAGGAAAGAAAACCTAATTATCCGAGTTACGTTTAAGAAGGCAAGGTTACCTTCCAACTAGATCTTACAACCTGAGTACGAGTTGCAAAGTTTCGCAATAAAAGAAGCAAGGTCTTGAAATAGGGATTTCGAACCCTTAAAGATCGTGGGTCCATTGGGGACCAAGTACCTGCCTTAGCCTAATTGTGAAATCGAGTGGAAACGGAAGTAAAGTTTAAATCGAAATATAATCCAAAAAAAGTGCCACGACAGAGCGACGTAAAAGAGTTTAAAAGAGAGGAAGTGTAGTGGTCTCTCAAGCTCTCGATCTAGCGCCAAAAGTCTGAACTCGCCAAATCTCCATATGAGCAAAGATAGTGGCTAACGGTTACTTGAATCTAAAAATAGAAGGGGATCTGGGTCAATCATCGGGTCACTCCTGCGCGTGTGTAAACACACTCTGAGAGGCATATAATAAGCATCCTATTCCTAAGATGAAATCTCTTTCTGCAAATCTTCGGCCTCTCTCATCCGTTTATAGGTCTGTCTCCCTCCGATCTGGGTATTTGCCATCGTCCTCCCACCAACCTCCGTCCCGATCGGTCTCTCGTCCTTGCTTCGCACCCAACCCTTGCAAACGTCCTCCTGTTGACTTCTCCAATGGCCTCTGTCGACACCCTGCTTGTCCTCCGTTCGCTGGCTTCCCTGTCGTTTGGTGCAGGCGGACCCCATTCCTTCTCCCTTGCGCTGCACGGTTCTACCCGGTTTTCCAATATCCAATCTCCCTTGCTTGGCAAGGGATTCAAATATTGTTAATAAAAAGTTGTTCAACCACAAAGAAAGAACTCCTGGCGGTGGTTTTCGCGCTAGAGAAGTTTCGCTCCTACTTGTTGGGTGTAAAGGTAATTATATATACTGACCATGCAGCACTTCGTTATTTGTTGACGAAGAAAGAGGCTAAGCCTCGCCTAATTCGATGGATCCTTTTATTAAGTGAATTTGACATTCAGATTAGAGATAAAAAGGGTGCTGAGAATTCTGTTGCAAATCACTTAAGTAGGATAGTGCAGGGAGATGACAAGATGAGGACACAAGCCAAAATCCATGGAGAATTCCCAGCTGAGGAGCTATTTGCTATCGTCAGAGCAGATGAGCCGAGCCCGCAGCCCCCAAGCCGCGTCCGCAGCCCCTAGCCGTGTTCGCGGCCCCTGTTTCAGCATCTAACACACTTTGTGTTTGGGCTTTACATACCCCACGGCCTTGGTTTGCAAATGTTGTTAACTTTTTGGTTTCATGGGAGTTTCCTTCCAGCCTCTCCAAAGCCCAGAAAGACAAGATAAGGCATGAGGCACGATTCTACGTGTGGGATGATCCATACTTATGGAGGCACTGCGCTGATCAGGTAATCCGTCGATGCCTACCCAACAATGAGGTACAATCCGTGCTCACCTTTTGTCATTCTTATGCTTGTGGGGGACATTTTGGACCCCAGAAGACGGCTAGAAAGGTTTTAGAAGCAGGATTTTATTGGCCCCATATATTCTGTGATGCTTATGCTTTCTGTAAGGTTTGTGATAACTGTCATCGAGTTGGGAATATGTCCTAAAGGAATGAAATGCCCTAATCCCCACTCATGTTTTGTGAAATTTTTGATGTGTGGGGAATTGACTTTATGGGACCATTTCCTAATTCTAGGGGGAATTTATATATATTACTTGCGGTGGACTATGTTTCCAAGTGGGTGGAAGCGAAAGCCGCCAGAACTGATGATTCCAAAGTGGTGAAAGGGTTCTTGAAGACACAGATCTTTTCAAGGTTTGGGGTTCCAAGGGCAATCATAAGTGATAGAGGGACTCACTTTTGCAACAGGACAGTGAGCGCTCTGCTGAAGAAGTACCATGTCACTCACAAGGTATCGACAGCATACCATCCTCAGACGAATAGCAAAGCAGAAGTGTCAAACGGGGAGATTAAGTCCATCTTGGCAAAAATAATGGCCCCAAGCAGGAAAGATTGGAGTATTCGACTAGAGGATGCTCTATGGGCTTACAGGACCACTTATAAAACACCTATCGGCATGTCTCCATACCGCTTGGTGTTTGGTAAGGCATGTCACCTTCCTGTGGAAATTCAACATCGCGTTTATTGGGCGGTGAAGCAATGCAACATGAGCTTGGATAGTGCGGGGGAGCAGCGGAAGCTACAAGTTTAGGAATTGGATGAAATCAGGAGAGAGGCTTATGAAAATGCTGAGATCTATAAGGATAAAACAAAGGCATGGCATGATAGTCAAATCTTAAGAAGGGAATTCAAAATAGGAGACAAGGTTCTCTTGTTCCAATCTCGTCTGCGTCTTTTTCCAGGTAAGTTGAGATCTAGGGGTGGTAGGACCTGAGCAAGAGCGACCGACCCCGAGGGCCTGTGGACTTTTGGCGTGGTGCTACCGGTGAAGTTTTTGATCCAAAGAAGGGGGAGTATAACTATCTTATTGTTCATCCAGCTTTGAGGTTAACACACAAGGTCTTGGCCAACGCTTTCTTTGGCCAGGCAGAGGTCAACAAGATTTCAATGATAGACTTGACGTATCTTTGGTGTTTGACACCAGGGGTGCCACATATTCCAGGTTAGGTGGACATGCTTCTGTTTCACTGTCAAGATGTGGTGGAGAAAAGGACACATGCTAGGATTGGATTTGGGGGGATGATTACTCTTATTGCTAGGGAGTTGGTTAACATGGATAGAGTCACTGTTGCAATGACGGGGCACTTTGTCTATAATGAGTCCCCGCTGCGGAGAGCCCAGCTATTGGAGGTGCAGGGTCCTCCAAAGCACCCACCTGAGTGGATGTGGAGGTATGGTCCTAGTGGTCAGCAGCACTTGAAGCTACCCAGACCGATGCCATGTGGTCCTACAGCGAGGGATTTCTTTCTTCATCCCACTGATCCTCCATTGGAGAAGGGTGATGGTGACGATGAGGAGCTTGGAGATGGACATGCTAGGATGGAGGAGATGGATTACGAGACTAGCGTTCAGCAGGAGGGGTACTATGGTGGTGTCAGGCCTTCTGGCACCGCTGGGGTTGGTGGGTCGAGTCCTTATGACTTGGCAGAGCATATGCAGCGTTTGTCCATGAGACAAGATGAGATGTGGGCCTACCAGCAGGAGATGCGCTAGGAGATACGCCAGGACTTTCACCATTTGTCCTCTATGATGGCTGAGATGCAGAGGAGGCAGGAGGAGTTCTACGCTTTGCTTACCCGCAATTTCCACCATTCCCGCCACCGTCATGAGTTTCATTGTGAGTTTTTTTCTTTTCTTTTCCTTTTCCATACTAATTCTTGTATTTGTCTTTATCTTCATTGAGGATAATGAAAGACTTAAGTGTGGGGGGATTATTAGCTAGGATTTAGGTTTTGAATTGCATTAGATACCATGTTTATTTCCTTTGCATGTTTATTTCATAGTAAAAAAACCAAAAAAAAGAAAAAAAAAAGAAATCATGCATTAGTTAAGTTTAGGTCTTATTTTCCCACATGAAAGATCGCTTGTCCTCTATATTTTATTTGCGATTTATGATGCCCCATGACTCACTTGGATTGTTGAAGCTTCGATTTAGCACTTTTATATATTAGTGGGCATGGTTTGTTGACGATTGAGCATGTATGACTCTTAGATTTGGGCGACATTGATATTCTATGCAAATTACCTGGTGAGACTATTTTGGCCTATTTCAGGACAATCTATATTGTGTCCTCTTTCTTGTTGAGTGTACTCTCTTTGATTGCTTCCTCTTTGACTTGCATTTAGATATCTTTTTCGAGGCTGCATATTATGATTTCTGCACATGACTTAAACTTGATTGAGGCACCTTTATTAGCCCTATTTGACTCTATTCCCACCCTACATATTATCCTCTGCTTGAAGCCAATTTGAGCCTAATTGCCTATTCTTTTGTAGCTCCACAAGATTTTTCCATAGCCAATTATAGCCTGACCCCATCCGGGAATTAGGAATAGTTGGTGGATATTCATATTGTGGATGATGGTTTGAGTGATGGATTGTATGTTTGAGGTACTCTTATGAGATGTTTGATTCTTTCTAGTAGTTTATACATTACTTGGGACCTAAGGAGGATAAAATTCAATTAGGGGTAAAAGTCAAGGAAAATCATTTGATATAGCATGAAAAAGAACATATGAAAAAAAAAAGAAAAAAAATGCAAAAGAAAAAAAAAAGAGAATAAGAGAATGAGTTGGGTATGGTTTGTAAAGTTTTATGCTTGAGATTGGAGTTGTATACATTGTGGAGTTATGGTATGAGCTTGTGAGTGGTATTGTGATTTGGTTGCTTCCTTAGTTCTCGGATTATGAGCACCACATGACCTAAATTGTTCCATACCTTATGTTTTCTACCTTGGCCCCATTACAACCCAATTGAAAGACCTCATGATTTTTGTTGTGTGTAGAGTCACCAGCGGTGGAGAGCTAGAACACTAGTGCAAGACTCTTGTAGCTAAGCTTTCAAAGATTGAGTTTTGAGCGTGAAATTGTTAACCCTAAACACATGAGTGAGAGTGAAACACATCCCTTGTGAGGTGCATAATTGACATGTTTGCTTGAGCTTATTGGTTACAAAATATGTGTAATGATGTTGTCAATTAATCATGTTTGCTTCCCTTCTATTTCTAAAGGAAGAGTTGGGGTGGATTCATGAAGGGTTTGTTTGTGGGGTGATTTGATTTTGCTTTCATTGCTTGAGGACAAGCAAAGGTTTAAGTGTGGGGGAATTTGATAGCATGCATTCATATAGGTATTATAGGAGTTATTTAGCATAGTTTAATTGTAAATAATGTCCTCATTAGTATTAATTTGTGAATTAGATTGTTATAGTTATCGAGGCGGAATCTACACATATTTGTGGTCAATTTCAGGTATGAGAAGCTCATATGGGAGGTGCATGAAGTGAAGATGGGATTACAAGATTCGATCAAGGAAAGAATGAATGAGTGCTGTGAACAAGAGTCGCGCCCGTGGCCATGTAACCACGCCCGCGGCCAATGCCGAGAGCAAGGAGTTGACTGAGTTATTAGGTCGCGCCCGCAGCCAAGAAGCCGTGCCCGCGGCCTCCGTCGCAGCTGAAAACCTAATTTGCTGGATTTATCATTTTTAGTAATTTTATTTTGTAACCCTTTTGGACGTCTATTAAAAGGGTTTTTAGGAGAAGTTTATTTACTAGTTTAGCAATTGAAGAAACCCTAGAGGAGAGCTTTTGTGCTATGGCAAACTAAACTCCTCTTTCGTTTGATTGATTAGTTTAAAGCTTTCGATTTGATATTCCGTGAGATATTCTCTACTCTATTTACTTTTGAGTAATCTTTATCTTCCATTGTCATTGCTTATGATTGAGTTTGTGTTCTATTGGATTGACCACCTAATATTACTTGAATTCAATCTATCGCTAGATCTATAGGGACGCTAGTTGAAGAACTTGGATCATAGTAGCAACTTGTGATTATCTAGGGCTAGTTGACTTGGTTGATTGCATGAGGATAAAGATACAATTGGTTTATTGCTAGTTGCCTTATTTCAATTGTTCCTATTGACATTCCTTGGTGTGCATTGCTATTATTGAATTGAATCTGGATAGTTTCTAGGTTATTCATCAATAAGGGTGTTTAGAGTCTAGTTGACATATTCACTAATTGCAGGGAAGGAATTGAAAGTTATTGTCAAGGTACAATTGATTTTCACAATAGGTTGCTCAAGAGTAATATGTTTAGGGAATTCCAAGGATCAGAATCCAAATTGAGAGTGGATACTAATTAATCAAGCGTGTTTCTCACATATTGTTATCAATCACCATCATTGCACCCTTTGCTTATTTTTGTGTTACTTTGCATACTTCCACAAAACCCCCTTTTCATATCATTCTCATCTTAGCATACAAATTGAGCATACAAATTGCACAAGTCTCTTTGGGTTTGACTTGTACTTGCCAAGCTATACTAGTTAGGTTAGTTCAAAACTATTTGATAGGATTTAACGACCGCGAAAATATCTCTATCAGTGGCAGTCCTTGCTCTGCTGCTACTGTACATCCACTTGGTGTGCAAGGCTATTTTTTTGGCCTTTCACGCCAAGGCTGAGCTATTAAAAAAAAGCCCGAAAAGGCCTAATTTATTCTTATACATGCTTTGAGTAAAACCCGCCCGAAAGGGTTTGATTAAATCCCGAAAGGGCCTCAATAAAATTCCGAAAGGGTTTTCAGGTGCTTTGTACTTGGACGGTTCTCGGCTGCTCTTTTGGTTGGTCTTGGCAGTCCTTTTCCTAGTTGGGGATCTGGTGTTTTGGAGTCGGGTCTAGTTGGGGTCGAGGCAGTGTGTATCGAGGCGACTCCGTGATCCGGAAATTTCCTTGGAGATTCGTCTTCACTGCCCACAGGGACTCCTGTTGTACCGCTGGCCAGCGGTGTCGCTGCTTGGTGGTGCTTGGCTTCGGTTCGTAGAATATGTTGTCCCCAACGAGTTAGGATTAGTTTTGTTAGGTTGTCCGAAATTGTTTGTTTGTCACTGATCAAAACATAACCCGGTCTAAAAACCCGACCCGTTTATTTGTCTAAAACACCAGGTTCAAATCCATAAAATTACAGGACGTACCCGACCCGTTCTCGTTTATTTCCAAAAAAAAATATTTAGACCGATTTTCGTGTAAAGAGTGCTTAGAAAAACTTAAAATGAACACGGTTTAATTTTCAAAGTGCGTTCCCAAAACCAAATTTGACTAAAACAAATACGCTTTGCTATAAAACCGTTCTCGTTTATTTGTAAAAAAATATATAACCCGGTTTTCGTGTAAAGCATGCTTAAAAAATTACAACGAACACGGTTTAATTCTCAAAGTGTGTTCCCAAAACCAAATTTAACTAAAACGAACACGTTTTTCTATAAAACCGTTCTCGTTTATTTCTAAAAACTATTAAGCCCGGTTTTTATGTAAAGCGTGCTTAAAATAAATTAAAACGAGCACGGTTTCATTTTACAAGTGTGTTCCCAAAACCAACTTTAACTAAAATCAACACGCTTTTCTATAGAACCGTTCTCGTTTGTTTCTAAAGGAATAATTAGCTCGGTTTTTATGTAAAGCGTGCTTAAAAAAAATTTAAACGAACACGGTTTTATAAGAAAAGTATCTTCCCAAAACCAAATTTAACTAGTGGGAACACATTTTTCTTTTAAAGCATTCTCATTTATTTTTATAAATCGTTCTCGAAAAAAATATTTTTTTATATTTAGAGTTTTTTTTATTAATTAGATTAAGTAAATGCACAAAGTTACAACAAAATTCCGTAGCTCAGGTGGCAGGCGTGTGAAGCGGACGAATTCAGTATGAGGGTGCAAGAGGTTGTGGGTTTCGACTCTTCGTTCGAGAGGTAAGGTATTGCATTGGACCAGTGTTGAGATGGATATATCCGTTTGAGAGATATATGAAAGAGCACACTTTTTATTTAAAGTGTGCTTATTATTAAGCACGGTATGAAAAAAAAGTGTGCTAAAACTTTTTTTTAGCCCACTTCAATTGAAGCGTTCTTATAATTCGAGAACGGATATTGGGTGTATGACAATTTTAAGCACGCTTCAACACAAAATCATGCTTAAAAGAGGGGATCACGGTTAAATAATAAGCGTGTTTGTTTGGGAGCGCACCCACTATAAGCACAGTACGAGAAGTGTGATCTCATACATAAAAAAGAGTGTTCTGGTCCCCCCCCCCCCTCTTTTGTACTAGTGTGACCCGGGAATTTTAAGGTTGAGACCCGATGACCCGTTGGGTCAAAATCGACATAGTGAGTCGGCACCATGTAGACACCACACAAACCCCAGATAGACCCCAAACAAATTCATCATGAAATTGTGTTCGCTAAGTTCACTCATAAGTTAAATATCGTATATATTTTGTCATTATAGTACTCCCTCTATTGCAAAATATAGGGTCATTTAGGAGGTATGCTTTGTTGCAAAATATAAGGGCGTATAGCCCTAATGATTGCATACATCTACTAGCTAGAGTACGGATGAATGGTACAGCCTTGAAACTACCTCATATTTGTAAATTGGAAAATAAAACCTGACTTTTCACCTTCTATCCCCCATTTCCAATGCACCTCCTCTTTATGTGTGCTTTTCTCCTTCCTTATCCCCATTCTGGAGACCTTCCATTGCCAACATTAGAGATTCAAGAAGATGGCGTTTTGGCATAGGTAATTCGAGCAAATATTGTACGGAGTATGATATTTGTGATCAAGATTACTCCCTCGGTGGGTTGGGAGTATTTTTATCCAGTTTTGAGAATGAAATCTCATACTGTAACTTTCTCTCTCTGCAAGCTTTATTTAGTGTTTTTTTTGTAGGTAAAATTGAAGTCTACTCCATCAACAACATTATGGCCGAGGAACGTGAGGCAGGTCCGAAGACTGAGAATGATAAATTGGATGTCGAACGCAATTGCAAGTTCCACTTGTCAGCCAAGGAAGGCAGGGTTGGAGTATGTCATGACCTTGACTTGAATAAGTTCCCTATGGAGCTCGAAAAGCTCGATCCAAATGTCAAGATCAATGATTTTATGGTGTCTATGTTCAACATTGTGTTCCCATCAACCCACTGGACCTGGACAAAACCGAGCTAGATAGGACTTCGCACTTCAAGCTTCGAGGCGTTTTGAATCACGTTTTGATCCGTGCTAGACTTTTTTTTTCGGTTATTGTATGTAAGTAATGTAAGCATATTGCACACTGAAGGTTCGATAATGTAAAACAAAGTAATATAGAAATACTCTAGAAGGGGGGGTTGTATAGAGTATGCCGGTTTTTCGCAGATTATCAAGACTTTTGATGCTCGTGCAAAATCCTTTGAGATTAAACCTGAATCACAAAGTTAGACAATCGAACCAAGTGCGGAAATAAGGTAAAGCAAAGATAAAGGACACGAGTAATTGTTTACGAGGTTCGGCACGAACTTGGCATACGTCCCCGCCTAGGGTTCTTCCATAACCCTAGGATTCAACCGGCTTTTATTGATTCACAAGACTTAGGATCCTAGTAGCTCCCCGAGAAGCCTCTCTCCTATACAATTGCAATCTAGTCAACTCACGTTCCCTTGGAGTCCTAGACCAATCTAGAAGAGCCCCACCTCTCTATGTTATCTAGTACAATCCTCTTACACTTAGTGAATCAATCGCCTAGTGTCTACTTCCTGAGTTACAAACTCTTGAGTATAACACTCTCTCGAAATATATCCTATAAGCTCACAGTGTAACTCTCAAATGCTTTGAAATGAAATAACAGACTCTTAAGGACAAGCAGAGAGCACACGAAGAAGACAGATTTCGCTTGAAGGCTTGAGTGTATGAAAGCTTGTGTTCAACAGGTGTCCGCTGTCTTCTTCTTCCTTTCCTTTATATAGAAGCAACATGGCACCTAAGGATCTTCAACCACGGCTAGTTCGGATCATGGCGCGCCCAAGGATCTTCTATTTTTGGACACTTCGAAGACATGATCTCTCCAATTTGGATCTCCTCAATATGCACCATAAGGAAAGAAGTAATTCGAATAATACTTCCTGAAAGGTTAGTTAGGCATATAATATAATGGAAGTATATAATATTAAATAATATTCGGACATAATAATATATAGAACAGGTTTTGTATTTCATCAATACTGTTAAAGCTCCAAGACCTTTGACACAGACAAACTGTCAAGGCCTTTGAAACTTTATTCCGATTTTCATCAAGGGAGGGAGTTATCAATCTCCCCCTTGATGAAAGACAAAACCTGTGCATCCCTGCAACTTAGTCAAGCATATATAATATAAGTAAAATCGGACTAAGTACCTGCATGGGTTAGACAAATGTTGGATCAAAAATTTAAAGCAATAAGACCATCCAACTGAAAATAAAACCAAGGTCTTCCAAGACCTTTAAATCGCAACAAAGGGAGGAGGTAAAACAGTCACCAAAAGTTTTGAAAAAGTTTCCAAAAACCAGCAATGTATCAGATGTCAGGGATGGGATAGGGTAGGGTAGGGTTTAAGCTTCGTCGTCCGGAGCATCATCAGTGAGCCTCGTCCACAGACCTTGCAGCATCTTGGTTATCCCGCTCATCTCCGTCATAACCTCCTTGTGCAGCTCCTTGATATCCAGGCGAACTTCCTCCAAGCCCAACTCCAGGTTGTCCATGCGTTCATCAACGGCTGAAGCAGTGGGAAGAGCTTTTGAAGGAGTGGAAAGACTCAAGGTCCCTTGGGGAGACCGAGTGATGCCAATCTTTTCAAGGCTCTTGGAGTCGAACTTACCCATATGACGCTGCTGTTCTTCATTTTTGAAATCAATTCCAGAAGCTTTGAAGAGTGGGGTCAAAAGGGTAGCAAAGGGGAGGGGGGTTCCTTTCCTGGCTTTTCTTGTGTGAGCCATGGATCCTAAAATAATGTTGGCCAGATCAAGATCAAGGCCATTGAGGATACGGTAAAGGAGGACCATGGCATTGTCAGTAAGGAGCGAGCCAGAGTTAAGACGGGGTAAGAGGCATCGAACAATGATGTTAAATATGATTTTTGCCTCAAGGGTAAGGGATGAGTGGGTGAGTTGCTTTGAGGTGCTGTTAGATGCTTCGGGTAGGAGGTACTTGGCTCGGGCAAGGATGATGCAGTTTTCTTTTGAGGGGTGTATTTCAGAGGGTGGACATGGGCTATGTAGGCCAAGGAAATCTGCAAAGTCATTGGAGTTGAAAGAGATTCTAACCCCTTTGACAACAGAATCCAAAGACCAACCATTGGCGTCGTGTTTGGCTTTTAGGTTTATGTAGAACAGGCGGGTAAGCTGGGGATAGTAAACGGTTTCAAGATTGAGAAGGGTCCAGGCTGGGGATTTTTTGAGAAGATCAATGCAGGGTAGTTTCAAAGCTTCGAAGAACTCAATATCCAAAAAAATCATAACAGCAAATCCTACGAGTTCGAAACTCATCTACCCACTTACCAGCAGTCTCAGCATTTTCAAACCAAGAGGAGGGCAAGGATTGGTTTACCTGGATGTAGGCAGGTGGATCGGCGTTCTTCCTGCGAGCAATCGTTGGAGCGGCTTTCTTGGCAGGCGCCTCAAGGCTCTTGAGGGTGCCCTTCCTGGTGCGCTTGGGAGAAGGAGGCTTGGTTGTAGAGGCTTTCCGCTTCTTTGGAGATGGGGGAGGAGGAGGAGGAGAAGGAGAGGGAGCATGCTCGGGCTCCTCTTCCTCTTCTTCCTCTGACCCCGAGTCCTCAGCGTTGTCTCCATCGGTATCCTCCTCGTCCTCTCCGGATTCGTCTTGCTCCTCGTCCTCTTCCTCAGGCTCCTCTTCAGAAGGAACCTCCTTGAGAGTCTCCGCCTCGGCTTCCTTCCGGATTCTCTCAGCTTCCTCCTCGATCAACTTCTTTGCAAGCTCGGCCTCCTCCTCGGCCTTTTTCTTCCTTAAAGCTTCTTCTTCGGCATCCTTGGCTGCATCCTTTTCCAGAATAGCATCAAGATCCTCCTCTTCTTCTTCCTCATCCACCTCCTCAGCGATGACCTTCTTTTTCCCTTTCTGCTTCGCGCTGAGAGGCTTCTTAGCAGAGCGTTTTTGAGAGCCCTTGGTTACTGTAGTCGTGCTCTCAGTGATGGTGCTCTGGACAACAGCAGGGACGATGGCTTGAGGAGTGGGTTCAGGTGTAGGAGAAGTAGCAGTGTCCTGGCGTCCCTTGGGGGTGGCGCCAAGTCTTTTGGGTGTGGAAGCTTTCTTTGATTTGGGAGCCATGGAGGAAATCGGTTAGGGTTTTCTTAGAGCAGGTTGAGAGGTTGAAGAAGAAGAAGGTGAAAGGGTTTGGAGAGGTTCAGAGTTGTGAGGGAATCGGGTACAGAATTGGGTTTAAGTAGAGAGAGAAGATGATGGAGTGATGGGACGGGTTTAGAGTTCCAAGGGAGGGTAATGATATCATTGCCAAATTTGAAAAATTTCCAATTCAAAATTCAAACTATTCCATTAAAATAGGACTGAATAACCGAAATATTTAGTTCCAAAACTAAGATATCTCAACGGAAAGAAAATATAACATAAATAGGCAATTTTGAAATCCGATAAAAATATAATTGATTAAATATCTAGAAAGATATTAACCAAAAATATGTGATCCGATGTATGTAATCTACCATTTAGTTCACAAACCTTGACATAATTCTCAAAGGTCTTGACACTAAGTAGATATTATCTTTCGTAAAGGGAAAGCTCCCCCTACGAAAGTGCATCCTTGTTAAGCATCCCAATCTCTCGTCTTATGAAGGTGAACCTGTCCTCTGCCAAAGGCTTAGTAAAAATGTCAGCCCATTGATAATCAGTTGAAATAAACGAAATGGACACATCACCTTTTTCAACATGGTCTCTAATGAAATGATGCCTTACATCAATATGTTTGGTCCTTGAATGCTGAACAGGATTCTTAGTGATGGAGATGGCACTTGTATTGTCACATTTAATAGGAATGCCTTTGAGGTTGATGTCAAGATCTCGCATTTGTTGAGCTATCCAAAGGATTTGGGAGCAACAGGCTCCAGCTGCAATGTATTCGGCTTCTGCAGTGGATAGAGCTACTGAGTTTTGTTTCTTTGAGTGCCAACTGATCAAGGATGCTCCTAAGAATTGGCAACATCCTGATGTGCTCTTCCCATCCACCTTATACCCTGCAAAATCTGCATCAGAATATCCAATTAATGTGAAATCCTTTTGCTTTGGGTACCATAGTCCAAGCTCCTTAGTGCCATTGAGATATCGAAAGATCCTCTTTACAGCCACGAGGTGAGATTCTTTAGGATCAGCTTGAAACCTAGAACACATGCAAACACTAAACATGATGTCAGGTCTACTAGCCGTGAGATATAATAAGGATCCAATCATTCCTCGATACTCCTTTTGATTGACACTTTTCCCAGTCTTGTCTTGATCTAGAGATAATGTTGAGCTCATGGGAGTCTTGGCTGCTTTGGATTGATCCATCTTGAACTTCTTCAAGAGATCCTTAGTGTACTTGCTTTGGTTTACAAAGATCCCTTTCTTGGATTGATGAACTTGTAATCCCAAAAAGAAGTTGAGTTCACCCATCAAGCTCATCTCAAATTCGCTGCACATGATGTCAGAAAATTCCTTGCATAAAGATGTGTTAGTAGCACCAAATAATATATCATCAACATAAATTTGAATAACCAAAATTTCCTTTCCTTTGGTCTTGATAAAAAGAGTCTTGTCGATCAATCCCCTTTTAAAATCATTTTCTAAAAGATATTTTGACAAGCGCTCATACCAAGCTCTTGGGGCTTGTTTCAAACCATAAAGCGCTTTGTCAAGTTTATAAACATGATTGGGAAATTCCGAACTTTCAAATCCTGGGGGTTGAGCCACATATACTTCTTCCTCTAAGAAACCATTAAGAAAAGCACACTTGACATCCATTTGATATAACTTTATGCTCATAAAAGATGCAAATGCTAATAAAATGCGAATGGCTTCAAGCCTGGCTACGGGAGCAAAGGTCTCCTCGTAGTCAATACCTTCCTCTTGATTGTAGCCTTGAGCAACAAGCCTTGCCTTGTTCCTCACGATCTTACCATTTTCATCTAGCTTGTTTCGAAATACCCATCGTGTGCCAATGACTGATTGATGCTTTGGCCTTGGCTTCAAGGTCCAGACTTTGTTTCTTTCAAATTCGTTAAGCTCGCTTTGCATAGCAATGATCCAGTCTGGCTCTTGAAGTGCCTCATCTACCTTCTTTGGTTCAATAAGAGAAACAAACGCGTGAAAAGCACAAAGATCTTTAAGTTTAGAACGAGTTTGAACACTAGAAGTAGGGTCAGAAATGATATCCTTTAATGAGTGTGATGAGGAGTATTTGAATTTCCTTTTGCTAGTCTTAGCTCCTTGATTCGTCACACCAGTAGGATTGACTTGTGGTACATCTGACTCCGTGGTCCTGTTAGGTTCAGTTACAGCAGTTTCTGACGTCTCAATACTGTTGGATTGGACACCAAGGGCTTTGGACGAATCTTCAACACCTTGGGCCAATTCTTCAGTGTTAAGAATTTGTTTCTGCATATTCCTCTTCTCTGTATTCTTGGTAGCAGCATCATCACCTTCCTCGTTCTCTGCATGGATGTTAAGATCTATATCTGCAACACTTTCACTCAAAGAACCGTCATTGCATTCATCAAATATAACATGTATACTTTCTTCAACTAACTAGGTCCTTTTATTGAAGATTCTATAAGCTTTGCTACTTGTGGAGTAGCCAAGAAATATACCTTCATCACTACGCGCATCAAATTTCCCAAGGTTATCTTTTCCATTGTTATGAACAAAGCAAGTACAGCCAAAGGGTTTAAAATAAGACATAAGTGGTTTGCGGCCTTTGAAAAGTTCATAAGGAGTTTTCTTTAAGATGGAACGAATAAGACAACGATTCAAAATGTAGTTAGCTGTGTTAACAGCTTCAGCCCAATAGGTTTTAGGTAATGCATTTTCTAAAAGCATAGTCCTGGACATATCCTCTAAGGTGCGGTTCTTGCGTTCCACAACCCCGTTTTGTTGAGGTGTCCTAGGAGCAGAAAAATTATGGGAGATGCCATATTTAGCACAAAACAAATCAAACTGAAGTTGATCAAACTCCCTACCATGATCACTTCGAATTGACACTATGGGCTCGTTTCTTAAAGTTTGCAACTCCTTACAAAGTTTTGAAAACTCAAATAAGGCCTCTGATTTTTCTTTTAAAAATGCAACCCAAGTATATCTAGAAAAATCATCAATAACAACGAGCATGTACTTTTTACCATTGGGAGATTTGACTCGCATAGGACCACATAAATCCATATGTAAAAGTTCAAGGGGTCTAGAAGAACTTACAACCTTTTGGGTTTGAAAGAGCTACGTGTTTGTTTACCTCGTGTGCATGCATTGCACATATCAATACCTTTGAAGTCCATCTCAGGTAGCCCTCTTACAAGCCCTTTGGACACAAGCTTCTGTAGTGTATGTGGACTCACATGACCGAGTCTCCTGTGCCAGAGCTTTGGATCGTCTGTCAAAGCCTTTAGACAGGTTAAGCTTCCTTGTGCCACTTGATCAGCATTTACAGCGTATATATTGTTGTAACGATATGCAGTCAATATAACTTCACTTGTATCTTCTCTGCACACTAGACATCTGTTCTTGTTAAATCTGACATAGTTGCCACTATCACATAGTAGAGAGACATTAAGCAAATTATACTTTAAACCATTAACAAGATAGACATTTTTAATACTATGGCTGGAATCACTTCCAACACTACCAATACCAACGATGTCACACTTTCCTTTGTCACCAAGAGTGATTGTTCCCGTGGATTGCTCCTTTAGATCATGAAAGAGAGAACTCTTTCCACTCATATGCCTCGAGCACCCACTATCAATGATCCATTTATGTTCCTTCACCTTGGTGTTCTCCTGCAAGACAAACATCAACCTTTGTGGCTAGACCAATAAGCAAATTTGGATCCATTGTTGGGGTAAACCATGTTTGGTAAAATAGTGCCTTTTGGAACCCAAACTTGTGTTATCCGTTCTTTTCTCAAATGAACAGGAAATGTATTGCGAATAATATATGGATCCTTTCTTCTATAAGGGCAGGTCTCTTTTACATGTCCCTTTCTAGCACAGTGGTGACATATAGGAGAGGTTCTGCTTCCTTTTGCCTTTACAAAGGTGGTAATGTGCTGCTTCTTTAAAAACCTTGGATTGTAACCAATACCACTTTTGTTTAGAGAACTTTGTTGCTCGCCCAACATCCTATCAAGAGTGCCTTTGGATTTGGTAAAACTTATGAGGGCTGTCTGTTGGTCTTGAATCTTATTATTCAGGGAGATCTTCTCGTTCTCTAAGTCATGATGCTCATTTCTTAGAGAGGAGAGATCTTGCTTGAGTTCAGATTTCTCTGAGTCAAGCGTCTTGACTTTAATGTCAAGACTTGAATAAGAAGCTTCAAGACTTTTAACCCTCATAGACAGATCCTCAATAGTTCTTTCCTGATCCACAGTTCTCTTAATAAGAATGTTAGTTTGGGCAATAAGTTTCTCTTCATTGGCAATCATATTGGAAAGGAATTCCGATAATACCTCTTTTGGACTTGCCATAAGTTCTCTTACAGTAGCTTCAAGCTTTTCATCGTGGGATTCATCTTTTGAGGCCATAAGACAAATATTGGCCTTCTCATCATCGGAGTCAGAGTCAGAATCGCTCCAAGTTGCCACCATGGCTTTCTTCTTCTATTTGTCACCCTTCTTGGACTGGCTCTTTGTCTTTTGAGGGCAGTCCTTCACGAGATGATCTGTTTCACCACATTCAAAACAAGACAACTGTTTAGTCTTCTTTTCATACTTGTTGTATTGAGGCTTACCTCGAAATTTTGAAGACTCTGATCCATCCTTGTTGTTGAATTGCTTCTTCATTTTGAGAATTCGAGCAAGGCCTCTTGTGATAAGAGCAAAAGGATCATCCTCATCGTCATCCTCATCTTCGGAATCAGATCCATCTTTAGGCTCATCCTTCTTAGACTTGAGTGCCAAGTTCTTAGTGCTAGCTGGAAGTTCTCCATCGTCTTCATTAAGGATCATCTCATGCGTGATCAGTTTCCCAAGCAGGTCGTCAAGAGGCAGAGTAGTGAGGTCTTGGGCTTCCTCTATAGCTGTTACTTTAGGACCCCAATTTTCTTTTGGGAGACACCTCAATATCTTCCTTACTTTCTCAACGTTTGTAAAGCTCTTGCCGAGAGAGTCAAGGTTGTTGGTGATTTCTGTGAATCGTGTGAACATGACCTTGATAGACTCATCAGGCTTCATCTTGAAAAGTTCATACTTTCGAAGGAAGATGCTGATCTTGGTGTCCTTCACTTGGCTGGTTCCCTCATAGGTGACGACCAGCTTGTCCCAAATCTCTTTAGCTGACCTACAAGATGAAATACGGTTAAACTCATCAGTGCTAAGACCACAATAAAGTAAGTTAATAGCCCTGTAGTTTTTGGAGACGAGTTCAAGATCCGCTTGGATGTATTCAGACTCCTTCTTTGCAACTTTGGTTCCATTTGGTCCGTCTTTCTCTGGAATCTTTGGCCCATTCTCTATAATGTTCCAAAGTTCCAGATCTTGGTCTATGATGAACATCTTCATCAATGATCTCCAGTGGACAAAGTTGTTTCCTACAAAGAGTGGTGGTCTGCTGGTAGACCTTCCCTGTGCAAATCCTCCGCTTGCTTCACCAAACATGATCGAAAACTCACAAGATTGTTAGATCAAAAACAGTGAGTAAAGCTCTGATACCAATTGAAGGTTCGATAATGTAAAACAAAGTAATATAGAAATACTCTAGAAGGGGGGTTGAATAGAGTATGCCGGTTTTTCGCAGATTATCAAGACTTTTGATGCTCGTGCAAAATCCTTCGAGATTAAACCTGAATCACAAAGTTAGACAATCGAACCAAGTGCGGAAATAAGGTAAAGCAATAGATAAAGGACACGAGTAATTGTTTACGAGGTTCGGCACGAACTTGGCCTACGTCCCCGCCTAGGGTTCTTCCACAACCCTAGGATTCAACCGGCTTTTATTGATTCACAAGACTTAGGATCCTAGTAGCTCCCCGAGAAGCCTCTCTCCTATACAATTGCAATCTAGTCAACTCACGTTCCCTTGGAGTCCTAGACCAATCTAGAAGAGCCCCACCTCTCTATGCTATCTAGTACAATCCTCTTACACTTAGTGAATCAATCGCCTAGTGTCTACTTCCTGAGTTACAAACTCTTGAGTATAACACTCTCTCGAAATATATCCTATAAGCTCACAGTGTAACTCTCAAATGCTTTGAAATGAAATAACAGACTCTTAAGGACAAGCAGAGAGCACACGAAGAAGACAGATTTCGCTTGAAGGCTTGAGTGTATGAAAGCTTGTGTTCAACAGGTGTCTGTTGTCTTCTTCTTCCTTTCCTTTATATAGAAGCAACATGGCGCCTAAGGATCTTCAACCACGGCTAGTTCGGATCATGGCGCGCCCAAGGATCTTCTATTTTTGGACACTTCGAAGACATGATCTCTCCAATTTGGATCTCCTCAATATGCACCATAAGGAAAGAAGTAATTCGAATAATACTTCCTGAAAGGTTAGTTAGGCATATAATATAATGGAAGTATATAATATTAAATAATATTCGGACACAATAATATATAGAACAGGTTTTGTATTTCATCAATACTGTTAAAGCTCCAAGACCTTTGACACAGACAAACTGTCAAGGCCTTTGAAACTTTATTCCGATTTTCATCAAGGGAGGGAGTTATCACACACGTATACTCTGTATGTGGTAAATGAAATGTTTAACTGCACCAATTTTCAAATTTTGGCTCCGAATGCCTTTGGAGTACTTAATTTTTTTTTTGGAGTACTTAATGATGATGGGAAATTTAGGATTGTACTTACCATTTTTATCCAACTATGGTGCTACCAGTAGGCTTCCTTAATTAGCGTGCTAAATCCTAAACGATCATATATTTTGCAACGGATGGAGTATGTTTAGAACATTAATTTGTATAAATATGATTTTTTTATGCTTAAAATATTTATATAATATTATTATTTTAATAATATTTATAAATTTAATTATAATATTATTTAGATTAATCTGACATATTTATATTACAATTTAATTTTGATAATATTTTACTGTTCTTGAAAAGACTAATTAAAAAGTTTGAGTTTTTTGACCTGTTGGGTCGACTCAAAATCGAGACAAACCCAATTTGACTCAATCCAGAATGACCGATAACCCGATTGATTCGAAACACGATCTACCTGGGATCCGAATGATCTGAACCCAAACCCAACCCAAACTAGAAAATATTAAAGTCGTTAGAGGCACTATATAAGGAACCGATCGGGAAAAAAAAAGATTCACTCCATTAGTTCATGAAAATGAAGTATAGTGTCGATTGTTTTTATACCTAGGGAAACTCAACTCTTTATCTGATGGTATCATTTTGACCGATTAGGCTCCGTTTGACAACATAAATAACTTTTTATAACTTTTGATTTGAATATTATAAGATTTTTAATAATATATATATAAAATTTTAGTTTAATTGACTTTTCAACCGTTACTTATCTCAAACTTTTTAAAAATTTTTTTTTCTAACTTCACTTACTCATCACTTACGTGTTATCAAACTAATTTGGGATAGTTACATGTTGTCAAACTATTTTGAGTTATTTTTAGTCAGAGAGATTCGACACGGATATTTATACGATTGAGAAAATAAGATAGCCAAAGTACGGTTGCACGACTACGTGATCTCGCTCTATCTCCCGATGTTTTTGCCGCTTCACCGGAGCCGACAGTGACAGCAGTAATTGAAAATCTGAAGAGCAGTAATAATAAACAAAGTAAAAGAAGGTAAAAACGAGGTCTTAAATTCAAGCGATCGCGGTTGGAGGAGGTTAATGGAGGAGTGCATGCATTTTTAACCCCCAACCCCCTCTCTCTCTCTCCTCTCCGGCATCGCTGTCTTTCTCTCTCTTCCAGTTGCATGCACACACACACGGTCACACGCCTTCCCCCCTCTCTCCCACCCACCCCTCTCTCTCTCCTCTGTTCACAATCCACAATCTCGCCTTTTCCGATGCCCTCCCCCAATCCCTTCCATCTCAGATTCCTAAACATTCCTCGATTTCCTCTCCTCCGATCGCTTTAATTGGGGGCGTCACCGCTGCCGACTTCCTCCTTGAATGATACAGTGAGTGCTCCCTTCTTTCTGCTTGATTCATTCCATTTCGTACTAGAGTTGATTGAATCCGTTTCTTTCTGCTCGATCGATTTGAGTTTTTGCCGGTTTTTTTACTTCGTTCTTGGCCGGTTGCTTGCAAGTTGGGGTTTTAGGGTTTTCTGCTTGAATTGATTGATTGTGAGCCTGAGGTGGTTTTGGATTTCGTCATTTTCAGGTGTCGGCGAGTCGGTTGTTCGGCAATTTTTAGATAAATGGGGACTAAAATCTGCATGAACACATCGTGCGGGGCTAAAGTTTCATCTACGTGGAAGAAAGGATGGGAATTGAAATCTGGTCAACTAGCTGATCTCTGCCTTAATTGCGGGTATTACTTAGAATTAATCCGATTTCGTCTTTGTTTTCTCGTGATTTCTCTCCTGTTTTGTCTAATTTTTTGGAAGAGAGCGAAATTAATTCTGATTTCTGATTTGTCTCTGTACTAGTCGTTTTTCTATTTATAGCAGTTCCTGCTTTAGTGGTCTACATTTACTACATTATCCACTACTACAATTGTTTAGCCTCTTCCTTAGCTTACCAATGTACTTTAGTTGACAAATAGCTCTTCTGATTCGATGGCATTTCCCCTTCCTGCTGACGAGTTCCGAATCTGAGCCTGGTTTTGCCTCATCGTTAAAAATTTGGGATATTTTTGGTAACAGAGTACATAAATATTGTATATAGTCATGTGAAGAATTATTTTTGTTACGCGTCGATTTTAGATCATTATCGACCAGAACAATTGATACCGCTTTTTCAGAAATCACAGGTTTAGGTGGCTGTGTATGGAGTGCCATTTAAGTGTTGCACCGCTGCCATACCTTTCCAGTCTTGTATTTATTAATTGCACAATTTGCGGTTGCAAATTAGAACAGTTTTGATCAGTTCTCTTTTTGTTTGTTTGGTGTTTGTTGCCATGTCCATGCTATTCTTACTACTACAAAGTATTTTGCCAAAATGGAGGGATAAATTGGTATTAAGTATCCAACTTATTTACTTGCTGGATTGTGCATTATCTTCTGAAGCACCCAATGTATCTGCTTTGGATTGGACACTGTAAACTACCGACTAGACTTGTTAAGTGGTGGAAGTATGTTTTTGATAATGCTAAGTTGTTGACTCTTTTTCTGTTTTGTCACCTTTAAAATGACCTGGGATGAAATGAAAATCAGACCTGTTTATGAAAAGCTCGCTTATTGTGATACGTTCCATGCTGAAGAACCAGGTTGGAGAGAATGCAGCTTGTGCAACAAGGTTTGTATTGCTTCTGAAAGCAAGCTATCTTTTGTTTTTCTGAAGGAATCTGACGGAGTAATGTTGGATTTTCTCTGGCAGCGCCTCCACTGTGGATGCAGTGCTTCTTTGAAATTGATAGAGATCCAGGATTTTGGAGGTGTCTGGTGCATTGACTGTGCACGTAATGCTGGTTGTCATCCGGTAATGCTAGTCAAATTCAATATTTTCTCTGTGTTGGAAAAGACCACGATTGCATGCTAGGAATGGATTTTGAGTTTTTTCCCCATTACTGTCATGTTAGTTGTTTGATAAAAAGAGTTTGAAGCAAATTTTCTAGGTAGAGGTCAAAGTTACCTATTTGTTAACTCTACTTTTGATGTAAAACCATCGTAAGTGCTACCCCCCCCCGCTAAAGTATACGCCTTTAGCCTCTAAACTTTGTTTTGGTATATAAGTCCTCTTACATTTTCTATGAATTGGGTTACGAGAATTCTTATTGCATTTTGGATGTTTTTTCCTTCAATTATTATTGGTTGTAGAGGATGGTGGATAATGAAGGAGTAAAAAGGTGTACTTTTAGGCTTTCCTTAATGTGTGCAAAATGCTAGAAAGACTTGTACTACGTACTCGTATTCCGTATTCTTTAACGGAGGGAGTATGTGTCACTGATGAAATATTTTGCATAGCACAGTAGATTGATGTGTCAGTGACTGCAGAAGCTGCTGTCTCTGAAATATTTACGTAGTCATGGAATTAGTTGTGGCCCCTGGGATTTTCATTAATTTTTCTCTATTCATTAACTGCAATTATTTGCTCATGAACTTCATTATCTATTTCCCACGCAGATCCGAAAAGAAGGATTGCTTTCTGAAGCTCCGAAACCAAACATATATTCTTTTGGTGAACAACACACTCCACAGTCAAGTAAAGAGTTGGATGGTAATTGTCTTGATGATGCACGGCTTTTAAGTTTAGGCATCACTGCTGACAGTATATATTTTGGGCTACCAGTGGATATTAAGAAACCAATTGAGTTTGCCTGTAAAGGCTTTGAAAATTTATCTCAACCAATTGAGCCTCCTAAGTTTGCAAAACCAAGTGACGACAGACCAAACATAGGGGTTAGAGATCTCCAGGAACCACAAATCCTGCCATCCTTGAATATAAGCTTGGGGACTCTTTCAGATTCCTCAAGCCTTAGCCTGGCAATTCCTCCTGGTGGTGTAGAAGAGGGGGATAAGAGCAGACCACCTCCCATCCAACCCACGCATAGGCCTCGACATATTTTACCTAAACCTGCTAAAGCTAACGTGCATAAAAGTTCTGAAGCTAACAAAGGACCCTCTTCTCAAAAACGCATTGCAAGGCCACCTGCTGAAGCAAGATTACGCAGTCAATTACTGCCACGCTACTGGCCCAGAATCACTGACCAAGAGCTGCAGAAGTTATCTGGAGAGTATCCACATTATCTCGTTCCTTTTTGTGTGTAAACATGCATCTAAAAATGCCCCTGCATTAGCCGTAAATTATCTCCTTTCTTAATGCATTATGCATTCGTACCTCCTCTGATCTTAAAATTTTTGTGCCTCTTTTTCTAGAACTATACGTTTCTTCCCTTAACCAGTATTCTGCTCCAGCTTGAATTCCACTATTGTACCTTTGTTTGAGAAGGTTTTGAGTGCTAGTGATGCTAGTCGCATTGGTCGGTTGGTACTTCCAAAAGCATGTGCTGAAGTAAGTTAATGTGAAGTTAATCTGTTTTGAAATCTAACATTTTTGACTTTATCTTCCTGGTAAGGGCCCTTGGTTTCAAACTTTTCATCGATGCAGGCTTATTTCCCCCATATCAATCATTCAGAAGGTCTGCCACTGAAAGTTCAGGATGTGAAGGGGAATGAATGGGCATTCCAATTTAGATTTTGGCCCAATAACAATAGTCGGATGTATGTGTTGGAAGGTGTAACTCCATGCATACAGTCCATGCAATTACAAGCTGGTGATACTGGTATTTATTCTGTTCTTTCCTTGCTCAGATTTGTATCTGCTATGTAGTTTGATACTTTTCTTTTCTTTTTTTTTTTGTTTCCTTATTTCTTACTTCTAAAGGTTTGCAGTTTGTATGTACTATGTAGTTTGTTGCTTTGTCCCTGAAACAGGGTGCCATTTTTCCTTATTCTGTTTGGCTCTTGTTTTTGGGCAAATTGTGAAAAATAGCATGAACTTTAGGGGTAGTTGCTTTTAATGGCAGAAACTTTCAAAATTTTAAAAATAATCACCAACTTTGGTTCTGGTTGCAATAATTGGCACATGTATTTTATTTTTTTTAAATATCACATTTTATTAACATTCTTTGTAGAAAAAAATCATCCAATTTTCAATTTTTTAAAAAATGCCCATATTTCATTTTTAAAAATAATCCATTTTCATCTTTAATTTTAAAAAATATAATTTATTTTATAAAACACTATTTTTTCCCTTTTTTTCTTAAAAGAATACACTCGTTATTTACACCCGGTTAAAAAAAGAACTAATTTTATTTTCTCCATAAAATCAGTTTTTTTCAAAAAATTAAATAATAAGTAATGTCTTTAAAATGAAAAATGAGTGTCTTAAAAAATACCAATTAATATCACAATTATATTTTTAAAAAAATTTTGAAAAATTGAAATTGAGTTTATAAACATGAAAATTGTTTTTTTTAAAGAAGAAAATTGTGAGTGGGTTTAAAAAAACAATGGAAAAATGTGATTTTTTTTGTAAACAAAATGTTAATAAGGGAAGCACTTTTAAAATAAAATGGTTGTGCTACTAACCACAACTACCCTTCAAAGTTGGTGATTATTATAGAATTTTTGAAAGTTGGTGCCACCGAACGCAACCACCCCTAAAGTACGTGTTATTTTTTGCAATTTGCCCTTTTTTAATGATTCTCCAATAATTATATTATACTTGCATATTACAGAGTATATGTTTAGATATCAACACGAATGCATTGCATGGAGAATGCACTGTTTCTTATGTGTGTCACTGGACCTTTTCTCCATGTTTTTCATTGAGGTTGCAAATCTTTTTTATTTTCATTATAAAGTCTTTGTCTACTTTTGATGATAATGCCATTACTTTTGTTTGTTATGATGTTGGTTCTCTAGTGACATTCAGTAGGATTGATCCTGGAGGCAAACTAGTGGTTGGATCTCGTAAAGCATCGAATTCTTTTGACGCAAAGGTTGTTTGGCTTGAATCTTCACACCTGCTACCAAATTTGTTTGCTAATTTTATTTACCCATATTTCGGAACAAGCAGGATAATCAATTTTCTGCTCCTCAGGATGGTGTGGTCTCTGAAGACAATTTTCATTCTGAAGGAAGTGAGAGCCAACAGACAGTTAATGGTTGGAGTAATCTAAAAATTTTGTCTGAACAATCAAATATGGCAAATGGTGTCACTGGTTGGAGTAATAATGGAAATTTTAAAGGGAAAATGAATGAGGACTCGCTGCAACAGCCAGCAGCAAGTTCAGAAAAGAAGAAGGCTCGGAATATAGGTCCCAAAAACAGAAGGTTATTAATTCACAATGAGGAGGCTTTGGAGCTTAAAATTACATGGGAAGAGACACAAGACCTTCTTCGTCCACCACTTAGTGTCCAACCCACTGTTGTTATGATTGAGGAATTTGAGCTTGAAGAATATAATGTAAGTATGTTAAAATTTGTGGCAATATATGTACATAAAGGTGCTTTTTTTCCCTTCCTATGAATTCAATTATGTATATGATTTATTGGTTCACTTTTGCTTGGTCAACTAATTTGTCTCAGATTCTAGTCTATCCCTAATTGAGAGGTATTGTTGCTTGTTAATGAAAATTTAGGAACCTCCAGTTTTTGGTAAAAGGACGGTCTTTACAACCGGGCTTCTTGGGTAAGCATCCGACAAAAATCCTTGTTCTTTCATGCTTTTTTAATCTGAATTTTCAAACTGTTCCTTTCACATATTCCCACTCCAGACACCTTAGCCTCACAAATTTTAAAAATCTTGATTTTTTTATATTATGCCTCATCACATGTGCCCCCACAAGCTCTATACGAGGCTCTGTGATGAGGTAAATTCTGGCATATGCTACAATTGGCCACGATTTGAACCCTATTTAGTTGATTTGTTGATTTTAATCACCGAAAACAAAAATAAGTGCTTTGTGTAGTCACACATAGGAGAGAGAGAGACTAGCACAGATTTGCACAAATTATTGTTTCACTTGTTTATATTTAAGTGTAATCTGTAATTCCTCAAATCTTAATGTTGCAGGGGCCAAAGTCAATGGGCTCAGTGTGACAAGTGTGCAAAGTGGAGAAAGTTGCCATCGGAAGTCCTCCTCCCACCAACATGGTCTTGTTTGGATAACGTGTGGGACTTAAGCAGGTCCTCGTGACCGCCTTTTTCCCTTTTCAGCCAGATTTCATGATTTGCGTAGTTACAAAATGATCATTATGGCTCGATATAACTTTTAATCTTCCAGGTCTTCCTGTTCTGCACCAGAAGAGATCAGCTCCAAGGAATTGGATCTATCTAGAAGTGGCAGAGGTTTGTACCCTCGTATATCTTTCATTTTTGGAACAAAAGCTTGACATTGATTCATGTTCAACTGTTGAAAAATACTGGAATAGCCAGATCACATATGCATGCTTAACATTATATAGTATATCATCATGGCTTCATATAACTAGTAGGGATTCACATAAATGGGAAACCGCATGTGGTAGTTCATCATTTCGGTGAATATTGAAGATTTAGATCCATCCATCTTCAGAATCTACAAGTCATGGATGCACATTTAATGAGTTTTCATATAGTAAGTGTTCTTTTCGGCTTTTTAAGATTCCAAGAGACGAAAGGTTGCAGAATCTTCGGAAGTAGCTAAAGGATGCGAGCCTTCTGGTTTAGATGCTCTAGCTAATGCTGCAGTTCTGGATGATCATGCACGCGACTCAGCAGAGCCAGCTAGTTGCGCTACTACGAGACATCCCAGGCACCGCCCTGGTTGTACTTGTATAGTTTGCATCCAACCCCCAAGTGGAAAAGGCAAGCACAAGTCCAACTGTACGTGTACTGTTTGCTCAACCGTGAAGCGGCGCTTTAAAACGCTCATGATGCGCAAGAAGAAACGTCAAGGTGAACGAGACGCAGAAATGGCACAACAGAAGAGCCAGGACGACCAGGAAAACCACCCAACCGAGGAATCTACTCTCAGCATCCTACCGTCACCTCCAAAAGACTCTCCGAAGAATGAAGAAAGCAAACAGAATTTGGTACACGAAGGAGACAGCAACAGCAAAGGAATTATAGACTTGAATTGCCGTCCAAGCCGTGAAGAAGACACACTGGTGGCGTCACCGGAAGGTCTGAGTATGCCAAGCCCTGTGGAAGCTCCCACTCTACCATTAAAAATATGTGTAAATCACAACAGTGATCAGAACAGGGCAGCCACCATCCTGCCTTTGGTTCAGCCACAGGCTAACATAGAGAGCGACAACAACCAGAATCGCGCCCTTGAGCCTAAGCCTGAACCTGAGCCAAAAGCCAAGCCAGTGAACACGCTGTCTTCGTCCCCTGCCAAAGGGCATGACAGGGACCAGGGTGGTCCAAAGCAATCGACATCTGTTGAGCAAGGATGAGAGCACAAATGGGCTGCCTTCTTTTGTGGCAGAGCAATTCTCCATCCTCCATTTTTAAAATGCATCCATTTTTCCTTTCTTGATAGTGTTAATGTGTGAGAAAGAGATTTATTGTACTTGTAAATTACTTCATCAGTCCAATATTATTTATCATCTATAGGAAACAGAGAGAAACAGATACCAACCTAGCTTTTGTCTCATAAGATTATGCTAATAGTTGTTTTGTGGACCAAATTGTTATGATGATCGTTCAATCAATTGAATACAGAAGGTTTTTGTCAGTTATATTTTGTTGTTATTGAATAGAATTATAGAGGTTCAGTTTATTAGTCATTTATTTTACTGTGTTTTCTCTAACTTTAACCAAAAGTTATCTTGATATGACAAAAAAAAAAGAGACGTCGATGTCTCCTGCAATTAAAAAAAAAAGTTGTTTTTTTTAACAATAGACAGGAAATAGAATGCTCTGGCAACACAGGATTCATTTTTTATCATCCTTAAGGATGATGTTAATAAGGTCCCCATGCAAGGGAAAGTTGACAAATTACAGATCTCTCTAGTTTTAGCATCTCTCTAGTTTTAGCAATATAATCAGCTGCTGTGTTTGACTCTCTGAAGCAATGCCTGAATTCAATATTTTCAAATCTTCCTTTCATCAGATTGATTTTCTCAATGGTTCTGTAGATTTCCCAATCGACTTTGGAGCATTCATTTATTGCATCTACCACTCTTAGGTTGTGACCTTCAATGATCACTTTTGTAAGTCCTTTGTCAATGGCTTGCTGGACTCTCAGGCAGAAGGCGTCCGCTTCTGTCTGAAGAATAGATCCCTTTCTTTCTTTCTGGTGAAATATGTCAATCACCTGGCCCGAACTGTCTCTAATGATGCCCCCAACATGACAATCATTAGGGGCTCTAACTGAGCCATCTACATTTACTTTGTAAACGGCATGTGGTGGTTTAGTCCAATGGGAGGTTTTCCGTTTTTCTTTGTTAGAGGCTTTAATCTCCTTTTCTTTAGCTAGGTTAAAGTCCCTTATGTTCTGGTGAATACGGTGCATAAGAGAGTTGTATGAATCTACCTTGTGGTTGTTAAAATTGATTTTGGTTCTCAGTTCCCAAATAGAGTGCCATATAAAACACAACTCTTCAAAGTGAGAGTTATTATGCTTAATGTAGATGAGGTCTTCTTGAATTGACTGATCCGCTTTTAAATTAATGAAGTACTAGTACAGTACCCGTGCGTTACGCATGGTCTTTTTTTAAGAAAATTATTTTTATACACTATCATACACAATTTTCAATTTAATCTTTTGATCTTATAGATGCAATGATATCTTATGCATTATACCGTCCTTTTTTCAACAGTGAAAAGATGTAGTATCAATTAAATAAACCGAAAACTAATTTATAAACGGAAATTTCACCAGGTACCCCTGAGGTATTGTAATTTTCACGAGGTATACAACTTTTTTGCATATTTCACTTGGTGCCCTTAGGGTTTTGTAACATTTCGCGTCATGCCCTTAATGGTAAAAATCTAACAGAGGAGTGAACGACGTTAGATTGTAAAAAAAAAAAAAAAGCTCACCTGCAGGCAGAACGAAAAAGAAAGAGAGCGAAGAGAAAACCAGAAAGAGAGATGACGAAGGCCACCCGGTCGGAGCTCGCCGCTGGAGGCCGCCGCCGCTGCGCCGGGTGAGACCGCCGGCGCTGCTGCGCCGGGTGAGACCACCCCCGCTGTTGCGCCTGGTGAGACCGCCGCCGCCGAGGTATGAACCATAATCTAGGGTTAGGGATTTGGGAGTTAGGGGTGAATCGTTGTATATTGTCTTCGAATTGGTTTATCGTCTGCGAATCTGTGTATATTGTCTTCGAATTGGTTTGCACACACTTCTTCTTCCAGCTCCAGTCCTCTACACATTTGACTCAGTTCTCCTTGGAACAATTTTTGACCTGTTTTACTCATTTAGCCCATCTCCTATTTGCATAATGTGAGCAATATTCAGCAAGTACCGTATCAAAAAGCAGGCTACGAAGTAATTTTAATCAAACTTGGTTAAATATAGGGTTTGCCGATATACTTTGAAATTGGTATACTTTGAATATGTTTATCTAAGCTGTCTTCGAACCATAATCTGTGTATATCGTGTTCGAATTGCCCCTGCTAAGGTCAATACACAAGCTGATAAATTGGATTTCATTCAACAGTTCACACTTCCAAATGCATCACTCTGCAGAATGCTAGCTAAAGGATGCATACGTGATATCGATACAACAATTGATATTTTAGAATTTTATTTTATGCCTCTGTGTAGCACTGTTTGAGAATTAAGATTGTGTACCCCTACTAGATATCTTCGCGAGCGTTTGGTTTGTTAAAAGTCTGATCTTATATGCAAGACTAGGCATTAAGGGTCTGTTGGGACTTGGGAGTAGAGGCTTGATTATTTACAACTCATGTGCCTGTAATTCCCAAGTGTTTGGATTCCATTCTTCATGCTGAGCATAAGAGGATTTTAGAAGAAATGCGAGTTGATTATTTCCTTGTGCATTCTACTAAAAGAAAGGAAGGTCAAGAATATGAAAAAGAGGGAAAACGGTTGCCTGATATGGTGTGGATAATTGTCTAGATGAGCTAAATGATTCCCAAGAATTGAAGTTCCATTTCCAAGTGGATTTGATGAATTTGTTTGGCTCACCTATTTCAGGGTTTGGGGTTTTAGGGATTTTTTTTAATTGAACTCTATTTTATCTTTGTTGAGATTAATGATAATCCAAAGAGCTCATAATTCATGGTGAAGGAATGGCTGATATCCGTAGGTTCCATCCTTTTAAGCACGGCCATTGCTCTTGTGGAGATTTCTAGAGAATAGGAATGGATGATATCCAATATCAAACTATGAAGGCACGATTAGCAACTGTTTCATCTATGACAATAGGTAACAGTTGGAGACTGTTTCATTTGTCATAGATGGCCTGATTCTGTTTCAAATTATTTTATTGTCAGTTTACTTATGCCTAACATTATCTATTTTTTGATATTAGACCCTACAGATTAAACCTAGTTCACCATTGTATTCAGTCAAACAACTAATGTCTGTTGGAAATTAGTATGGAATCATGTTCAGGATCAGGAATTGAATCTTGATCAATGAGAGGCTAGAGCACACCCTTGCTGATGCAAGGAATGCCGATTTGATCACTTCGTTCGTTAGATTAGCATTTAAGATAGCATTTATGCTCTTAAGTTGTATCTGGATGGAAAATCAATTCTTCAAAAGCATCTTAATGCTTAGAAAGAGCTACACTACAATATAATTCCATTGCACAACATGTGTCGGTTCTGTTATGTATCAGTCATGACCAAATTCACATCCCTTTCTATTTTGAAACTGACATATTTCCCTTTTTAGCCTATTAGCTCAAATGGTAGAGCGATGTGTTCAATACACATAGATGTGGGTTCAAATCCTACATAGGCATAGGCTACAAGCATTTCATCGTGTTGAATCATGAAAAAAAGAGTAATTTTGAACTATAGGTGAAAGTTGGCTTACTGCCAAAATGAGAGTGTGAGGGAAGGTTTAAATTTTATACTTGTAGAGATGTAAGGTTTTGTTCTAACAAATTGCTATTTTTTTAACTTTTAATTTTATACTTGCAGCAGCAACAGCGTTCTTCCTAGACACAGCAGCAGCGACCTGGCCTTCGAGCACCGGATCGAGCAAAGGCGAGCAGCAACTTCTCCTCCCGGCAGCAGCGCTGGTCTTCTTCGAGTTGTCACCCTCTCTTCGCTCCATCGTCTCAGTCGTCTGTTCTCAGGCTCTCTTTCTTTCTTTCTTTTTCTTTTTTTTTTAGTTGCAAACTAACGGAAGAAACACAATGCTGTTAAATTTAACGGGAAAGGGCACGAGGCGAAACGATTGACAACCACAGGGGCACCACGCGAAATATGCAAAAGGTTATATACCTCGCGAAAATTGCAGTACCCCAGGGGTACCTGGCGAAATTTCCGATTTATAAATCATTAGCATGTCTTACAGAATTAGTTGACCCCAAAATTTATTTATTATATTTATTTTCAATGAAGAAAAAATACAATAAAAATCCTTGAAATAAATAATATTTGTTATCCTAATTATTCTACCAATAAAACCCAAAATCTTTAGAGAATCAATATAATAGAAACCTGGTTACACTTAATTCATCTCAATTAACACTCAAGTCGATCAAAACCTAGCTCAAGTGAATCACAACTCAACCAAATCCATAATCAAATAAAATTTTGTTAAAACTATAATAATATGGTATATTCATCCATTTGATTCAAGTGAAATCCAATACTAAAAAATTTATTTCTGTATAATATAAATTATAAAATACCATGTATTACACAAATAATAGAGTATTAGTAAGTTGATGAATTTTTTGTGAATGAATAATATATTCAATAAAAGTTATGATTTAAGATGATTAATATATTACGTATAAATATTTTTCAACTAAGCTAATTATTATTAATGTTTAATACTTTTGATTAAAAACAATCGCGAGTATTTTTAATCAAAAAGTCAATGAAGCAAATAAATTTTTGTAACTTGTATTAATTTCAATTTAAAGCTAAGTACTATTTAAGAAAGTTTTATTATATTTTTTCATAAAACAATTTATAAATAAGTTGAGTTTGAGACCAACGACCATGTAATATATAGTTAATACAATCCTTTTTATAATTATAAAATCTTATTTAGTAAGATGGAACACCTGTCTAATTAATTTTAAAACTTTAAAATGAAAATAAATAAATTAAAGATATAAAATGATCAATCCAAATAACTTGTAAGTTGTTTTAATATGTTATTTTAATAATGTACATAAATGAAATTGAATATCAAATTTCAAACATGCCTATTCAATTATTTTTTTAAGGGGGAATTGTGCTATAGGCCATAATTAGGGCCTTTATTAGTAAAATGTCCACCCTTCCCCCCAAATTTGCAAAATGTCCACCTTCCTTCCCTTGTCCCCTTTGCCCCCCACGCGCGCCCCCTGTGCCCCCCCTCCTGTTTCAGCGCATTTGATTTCAGCAACTCCTATTTCAGCGTTTTTTTTTTTCGCGTTGCTGAAACCGAAGTTGCTGAAACCAAAGTTGCTGAAACCGAAGTTGCTGAAATTGTTGAAAATAGTTTTTTTTTTTTCGCGCGTTGTTGAAACCTAAGTTGCTGAAATCGGAGTTGCTGAAACCAGGGTTGTTGAAACCGGAGTTGCTTAAATTGTTGTTGCAATTGCTGAAATTAGTTTTTATTTTTTCGCGTCAGTGCTTCGACATCGGAGTTGCTGAAACCGTGTTGCTGAAACCGGAGTTGCTTTTTTTTTTAAAATATTTTTTTCTTTTTTTATTCGCGTCACCACTTCGACACCGGGTTTGCTGAAATCAGAGTTGCTGAAAGTGTGTTGTGGGATATAAATTTAGCCTATGCGGGATTCGAACCCACGTATTTGCGCATAAGCACATTCCTCTACTATTGAGCTAAGAGGCTTTTAAAGGAGATTTAAAGCAAGGAACATCAAAATTCATGTTGAAACCGTGTTGCTGAACATGCTTGTGTGTAAGATATAGTAGCTCATATAATTAATTTCAGCATTTCAGCATAACGAATTTTGCTTATAAGAATTAGTTTCAGCATTTTCAGATCACACAAACACACAAGAAGCTAATAAGCTCTCCAAGAGTCCGCATTTCAGCATAACGAATTTTGCTGAAATGCGGACACCCACTAACGCTCAAAATACCGCTGACGTTAAAAAAAGTTGCAAACACCACTAATTTTTTTTTTATAAAAAATAGATATTCCTAAAAGTATTGACACGATTAAAAGTGCTGAAAACGGAATGTAATATTACTAAAACCGTGTTGTTGAAACCGTGTTCCTAAAAGTATTGACACGATTAAAAGTGGTGAAACCGGATTTGCTGAAATCGGAGTTGCTGGAACCGTGTTGCTGAAACCGGAGTTGCTTTTTTTTCTTTTTTTTTTTCTTTCGCGTCACCACTTTGATACCGGAGTTGCTGAAATCGGACGGGACAGGACGTGGGACGGAAAGTTCTCATCCCACAAATCTCGTCCCGTCCCGCATATATGTATATAACTATATATATTTTATATAAAAAATATACATAATATCGGTTTTAATAAGTTTCACCCATTATATGTGTGTATATATATATATATATATATGTTGTATTTGTAAATAAAACCTACTGATTTTGTTATCTATATATATATACATACTCAGTACTACGTAACAATTTATATATACACATATATAGTAACATATGTTTTTGTTACCAACTACATACTCAGTAGCTTAGATATATACACACACAATGGGTATATACCCTCACTAACATACTAGAGATCAAGCTTACCTTACAGACCAAAAAAAAAAAGAGATCCAAGCTTACCTTAGTTAAGAGTTCAACAGTAGCTTAGATATATACCCATTGTATATGTGTTTAAGAGTTCAGTACTCAACAGTAGCTTAGATATATACCCATTGTATGTGTATATACTAGAGACCAAGCTTACCTTAGTTATGAAGATGATGTCGAGAAGGAGTCCAATTCGAGAAAGCAGTGAAAGGAGTTGAAGAAGGGATTGTTCCTCTGGATACGAATGGGGCTGTGGAGCAGAAGCATGAGGGTTCGAGTGAAGCACGAAATAGCTGTGAACGTGTTGGTAGTCCATACTTGGAGCTCTCTCTTTCCAATAGTACTTTCAGCATAGAAATACCAGTAGATCTTTCCAAGCTAACCGAGGAGAAGAAGCTCCAATCTAACGAGGTCGAACGAAGTATCTCACTGCAGATTCTTAATCCTTTAGCTTCATCTGCTGAAGAGAATATGTCGAAGATTTCAGTGGATGCATACGAAGGGCATAAGAGCCATGATGCAGAGGATCCTGCTGAAGGAATCAAGGAAGAGCATGCACCTTTGTCGTTCCCGTCCTCTCTCTCCCTTGAGAACAACCCAAGTGACGACGTCTTGTTGCAGCCTCTAGCCAAGAAGCCAAAGATAGATGAAACAATGGAGTCAATGGACGCGCTTCGGAACCTTTCCTTTCACCCGCATAAATGTTCCCCAAAAGAGCTTGTCGGAAGCCAAGGATTCAAGGACCCGAGTTGCGAGCTCAAGCCAATGGAGGCAGAGTAAGAGACTGAACTGAAAAGTAGGTTGCTGGAGATCTCAGACCAAAAAAAAGCCGTCCAGATCCCGTCGTCTCCGGGCTCACCGCCGCCAGATCCCGGAATCTCGTGGAGCATCGTGACAGGGCAGTAGTTCCTGAGGCTGTGGTCGCCTCCGATGACGCAACGACGATCTCCGCATCGACAGATAGACAGAGAGAGGGAGAAAGAAAACCTTGCTTGTGGCCAGATCCCTTCTCGACGGTGTGGCAATGAGCGCACTCCGCATCGAAATGGAAGAGGCAGAATTGGAGCGTCTGAGATTTGGAGGCGAACAACGAGGAAGAGAGCAAGAGAGATCTGTGATTTGGAGGGGCACACATGGGTATTGTTTTGGAAGGGTAGACAAAACCCTAATTTAATAAGTTTGGTGGACACTCCCCTAATTTGGGCCCAAAAAATGGCCTGTTTGACAAATTAATTCTTTTTTTAATCCTGCCAATTCAATTATCTAAAACCTTAATATCATCCATCATAATATTTTATTGATATGATTTTAAGTTCAAATTCATATATTTGATTTAATTACTATTTAATTGATGGGTTGTTCTTTTATTATAAAAAAAATAAAATAAAAGTCTATTAGGCTATCAATTATATCATATTTATGACAGTTATATTATAAAAGATATATTTTTCTTATTTTATACTCTCTTTGTTAATTAAAACTTGTCGTTTACTATTCATGCACGCTTTTTTAGAATGATAAAAATTATACAAAATATTAACTTTTTTTACATTTGTTTTTATAAATTCATACTCAATAGTAATAAATATGAAATTATTAAAAAAGTTAATATTTTGTATAATTTTTAACACCTAAAAAAGCGTGCATGAATAGTAAAAAGTCAAGTTTTAATTAACGGAGGGAGTACTAAATAACCTTGATTTGAAAAGATTTTGCCAAATCTAGCTATTTAAAATTTTTTAAAATTGTTTTCCTTGGTTATACATATATTGATATAGAAGTCTTTGCTAATTAAGGTTCTTAGTCTATATTGGTACATCATAGTACTTCTTCAATGATAAACTTCAATCATGTCCCAATATAGAGAAGCAAATAATCAAATTAGTATAGCAAAAATTAGAGAGAAAAAACAAATTAGATCAAACCTCGATCTAGAATAGGAAACTAAATGTATGGGTTTTTTTAAGATACGATAAGAATAAATTTGTTAGTAAATTTAAATTCTAAAAGTTTCTATAACTTTCAATATAATCTATTTTGTTGTGAATCGAAACTGGAGGTGTTTGAGAAGTGAAATGATAAAGTTGGAAATAATATATAGTGAAATAATAAAGTTGGAAATTTATTGACAAAATCCATGATAAAAAATATCCGATAAAGTTCTATGAGAAGTACTCTAAATTGAAAATCAATTGCCAAAATCTCAATCTCTCACATTAGATCAGTAAAGTAATATATAAATATTTATTTACAACAATAATTCCCAAGTTATTGACTAAAAAATAAAAGTTTCAAGAGAAAATGTAACTTTGTTAAAATTTTAATTGTGTAAGCATAGTTATTGTTATTTAATCAAGTTTTTAATTCAAACTTTTTTTAGAGTTTAGATGATTACAAAATACTATTTACATTCATGTAGTGCAAGCTACACAAAATTCTTCAATAAAAACTTGCATAAACAATAAGGAAATTAATTTTTTTTAATATAAACAATTATTTCATTTTGAATAAATTTATGATCAAATATCGTGAAAATATGTGGTTTTGTTCACAGAGAATTATACTTTTCATTTTTGTACTCATTATTTTTATCACTTTAGTTTCAACATCTTATAAAAAATTAGCTCCTTAAGTCAAATAAAAGCAGTAGTCAATAATGCCATATTTAAATTTACCGATGGGTAAATCCCCCATTGAAGCTTAAAATGGTCAGTTTTATCATCAATAATAATAAGTTCACGATTTGTTAAATATAGTATCAAATGGAATAAATAATTATGCTAAACGTCATGATCTAAATAATAATGCAAAATTATTATATATTTGAGTATGATACTGAAATAAATAAAACTGAAAAATCTACACATTAAATCTTCCAAATAGAAAATGCATTAAAATATAAGATCAAAAGATTGTATGAGTATCAGTAACTAAATTATGAGAAATATTCATAACCATTCAAAAAAATTATTCAATGGATTTGGATAAACATAAAAATGTTTTAATTAATTATTTGAGGTGGGTCCAAAAACAATAAAAAATTTGTTATATTATATATAATTTATTAGATATATACTATTTAAAATTAGTTGAAAAGATATTATAATTTGTAGTCGATAGATGTTAAAATTAATGAATTAGTTTTTTTTCATGATTAAATTTGTTTTCTCCCCTAGAAATAAGCAACATGATTATTTAAAATTTAAATTGATAATAGTTATAACAACCATATCAATTAAAAAACAAAAAAAACAACCATATCAGTTTTAATCGTTTGTAAAGAAAAAGAAAATAAATAAATTTAAAAAAAAACACAAAATGACATGTCGATATACATTTTTTTATCATCAGATTTAGATAAATATTGATAACTATTCTCGGTTGAATATCAATTATAAACATTTTTAAAATTGGGTAGAGGACCCCTATAAAATCTCATATATTTGAATAACAAATTTTACTTAAATGTAAAATATTTGAGTAATTAATAATTAAGTTAATTAATTATTTAAGGTGGGTCTAAGAATCATGACAATTTGCCACATGGGATTTCTAAGCCTATAATTAAGGAGAGTTTACCAAGTGGCATCATCAACATCTTTTTTAGTATTATACTAGTACAGTCCTCGCGCCATGACGCGTAATTTTTTTTTAAAAAAAATAAATATAAAATTTGTAAGTATAAAAAATTACTACAATATTATAAAATTAAATAAACTATTACCAAACGTTAATATAAAATAGAAAAAAATAGATTTGATAAAGTAAGTACAAATAATAATAATAATATTTATGAAAAATGTGTAAAAATTACATGAGTTTAAGATTTAAGTAGAATAGGTCAATTGGGTGAAAATCGATCTCAAAATAAAAGTGGTTATAACACCTAATAAAAAATCATTATGGTTTCTTAGTTAGATATAGCTAGATCAATTAAAGAACTTGTACAAATGTCACTAGTTGGATTTTTTTTTCCTAGGTTAAGTTGATTGGGAGGAAATCATAAAATTAAGGTGATTATGACATCTAAGCAAAAATGTTTCTCAATATATACATAGATTGGGAGGAAATCATTAAAAAAAATGTTTAAAATTTTTATCATTTAAAATTTTATGTAGATTAGGTTGGTTGGGTGAAAATCCAAAATTTAAGTTTATTATAAATAGTTTTCATTATATATATAGATTGGCTGCTCTAAAAAAATCATATATTTGGAACTATATATTTTTTAATAAAAAAAATGCTTTTGAATTCATCCAGTTGTTTAAAAGATAGATTGAAATGATATTGTGTAATTAAAATAGAATGAAATAATAGCGTATAATTAATATTAACTTTATTTTTAATTTTTTTAATTAATCCCATTGGTTAAATAAAAAGGAATTGCTTGAAATAGAAAAATCATATATTTGAAACTATATATTTTTATATATAAAAAATTCTTTTGAATTCATCCTATTGTTTAAAAAATAGATGAAAATGATATTGTGTAATTAATATAGAATGAAATAATATTGTTAGTTAATAGTAACTTTATTTTTAAAAAAAGTTTTGAATTAATCCCATTGCTTAAATAAAAGGGAATTGCCTAGATAGATTGTTTAAAAAAATAGATTGAAATGATATTGTGTAATTAATATAGAATGAAATAATATTGTATAGTTAATATATAGATAGATATAGATATAAACATATCAAATAAATATCCAATTAAATATATATAGTTGACAAAAATAGGTTATATGAATATATCAAATAAATATTGGAAAAAAACTATTTCTAAATTATAAAATTATAAATATATATAAAATAGATGTTGCCATAAATATCGGTGCACGAGGAGGTGACACGTGGCACAAATGCTTTGCTTTTAATTAATATATAGATATTAGATGTACCATTTAAAAAATAAAAAGTTGTTGATTTTATTAATGTTTACAATGATTTTTTTAAAAATAATATCATGTATGATTTTACGTGAAAGAATCGAATATTTGCAACGATTATGCACAAATAAATAAAGATAGACCTAATTTGAACATCTTGCTTAAGCAAGATAATTTGGTGATGATACAATCAGGGACGGAGCAAGAAATCTTTTAGCGGAGGGGGGCACGATTATATATACGGTGTCATTTTAGATTAAAGTAGCATAACGATCTCTATGTAATATAATAATCATAAATGATGTTATTTTAAGATAACATGACTTTGATTTATGATAAAACTATGTTATTTTTTCTCCATTAAAAAAATAAAGAAATATAAATAAATAAATGAAATAGCCGAATAAAAAAACTAACAAAACAAGGATATAAAACACAATAAATAAACATTGAGTCAATATTTAACTTGTTGTATTCTTAACATGTAATAATATATAACTAGATATAAAAATTTTAACTTGCGTAACTTCTTACCAAATTCTCAAAATAAGTAATAAAACCTATGTTTTCGATGCTCTTGAAATGAATTATAATATGTGAATGTCAATTTAAGTAAAATATTAAAGTAATATAGTCTATTGAAATAAAATTAAAGTGATTAATACATCTACAATTTTCAAACATTCATAAATTTTTACTTAGACATCGAATTAGGGCGTATTATATATCAAAACGAAGCTATCGACGAGAAGAATGCATCTAGGTAATTTTATGACCCCCATAACCCTCCATTGGTTCCGCCTCTGGATACAATTACATCCTAATATTTCACAATAATCATCTAAGTTTATTTTTCTAAGTTTTTTTAAATATTATATGTCTTAGTACTATTTTTCTTAAAAAAGAAGAGATTTGAAACACCATCAATATACACTCTAGTGAATGGAGAGGTCAAAATGACAACAAATAGACTATTCGTTGTGAAACAAATAACAACATACAAACTACAAAAAGAAGTATTAATGATCGATAATATGAATCCCAATAAACTGAACCAAATAGTTAATCATGGAGAGAAAGGAAGGTGATAAGCGTCAAGAATTATTGCAATGATCAAGAGAAAAAAATACACATAAAAGATACATGAGAAATGTTGAGATGTGAAAAAACAAGTATTTTACATCGAAAGTATAGAGCAAACTAACTTTGTATGTACGTATGTACGTATGTACGTATGTATGACGGTGGACTCCTTCTCCTATTACCAATTGATTTTAGCATAAAACTTCACTTTTTTATATGCTAAGCTACTAGCATACCTCTCATTATCGGTTTGAATCAAACTTTCATCTCCCGTACCATCAGAATCCTCAAATGCGGATTCGACCAAACAACATTATACATCACAACTGTCAAGATAATGATAAAGCAAGCAACAACGCTACATATAGTAGTGATCAAGCAATGAAAAGATCAAAAGATGGAAAATCAGTGAAACACAGGCACTGAATTCATTAATGGCTAGATGATCAAAGAGGAAATTTTGTAAGGGCGGCCAGCACCTGAGCTGCACTCTCCAATCCTAAAAACCCTACCTGATATGAGTTGACAACTGACCTTTTATAGAACCACACTTCATGATTGTCATGCCCATGAAACGCTTATTACACATCATAAGAGAGTAACAAAAGATAAAAGGAAATGAAAGCTAAATAAGACTAAGTGTGGATATTCTTCATATTCCCCCTCAAATTGGACTTGTCGAGAAGCCTACAAGACCCAACTTGAGAGCAAAGAACAAGTGTTGTTTCTCCCCCAAGGGTTTAGTGAATATATCAGCAAGCTGCACTATTGTTCTAACGTGTTGTGGATGAATAAAACCAGCCACAAGAAACTATCTTATCAAATGGAAATCAATCTTCAAATCCTTGGTCCTCTCATGAAAAACTAGATTCTCTGCTATATGGTATGGGTCTTGGCACATGTATTGACAGTGCATGTAGTATGCCTTCCACCTAAATGAGCTCAATAGTTGCAGTTGGCATACTTCTGTACTCAGCTTCTGCAAATGACTTTGACACAATATTTTATTTCTCTGTTTTCCATGAGACCAAGGAGTTTCCCATGAACACACAATATCCAGTTAAAGATTTGGCACTAAATTGACAAGTGCTCCAATCTGCATCACAGTAAGTTGCCACATTTGATGAAGAGTTTATAGGATAAAACAGTCATAAAACAAGTTTTCCTTTCAAGTATCTGACAACATGTAGTGCAGCATCATAATGAGGTTGTCTAGGCACTGACATGAATTGGCTCAAGTGTTGCACAACATAAGTGATGTCAGGTCTTGTGAGGTTAAGGAATAATAATCTCCCTATTAATCTTTTGTAAACTTCAGGATATGTCATGATCTCACCCACATATGTTGATAAATTTAATCCTCGAGGGAAAGGAAAAACTGCTTACTTACAATCCAACATATTGCAATCACATAGAATATCAAGAACATACTTCCTCTGATGCAGATGTTTGCCTGAGCCATTTCTTGAAATCTCCAATCCCAGGAAATATCTTGCATTCCTTAAGTCTTTGATGGTAAATGCATTATGCAATGCCATTTTAGCTTGCTGAATAAAGGCTTCATCATCCCCTGCTAACAAGAGATCATCAACATATACTAAGGTTATAACAATTCATGTCTTCACTTTCTTCACAAAGAGTGAATAATCATCAAGGCATTGCTCATATGCCATATTGATAAGAAATTTACATAGTTCACCATTCCACTGTCTAGAAGCCTATTTCAGCCCATAAATAGATTTCTTGAGCCTACAGACCTGATTTGGTTGAGGTAAAGCATACCCCTGAAGGCAACATTTTTCTCCTCCAAATGCCCATGTAGAAAGGCATTATTCACATCAAGTTGATGCAAGGGCCAACTTTTGATAGTTGCAAGAGCAAATAAGATCCTTACTGTACTGAATTTAGCAACTGGTGATAAGGTATGCTTGTAATCCTTCCTTTTTATTTGATTATACCCCTTTGCAACTAATCTTGCTTTGAATCTTTCAATAGACCCATCGGGTTTTTATTTGATTTTATACCCACTTTCAATAGACCCATCGGGTTTTTCTTAGCAAATAATTCTTGGCATTGCCTTGATGTGAATTATGTGCCATTGTCTGTTCTAATACACTTCACAGAACATTCAAACTAATTCCCCACATAAGCCAAGAAATATACCACGACCTTATACACCTACATTTTATTTTTGAGTAAAAATGTCCAAGTAATCCTTGAACAATCATCAAGCACAGTTAGAAAGTACTAAAAATAATTATAAGCAGCATGTTTATAAGGTCCCCATAGATCCAAATAGATCAAATCATAAGGCTTTGTTTCCCTACTCATATTCCTTTCAAAGGGAAGTCTATGATGCTTGCACAATGCGCAAGTATCACAATGAAAATTACTCAAGTCTGTCTACTCCACAAACTGCAAATGTCTCATTTTTGAAACCGAACTATGTCCAAGTCTAGCATGTGTTATATCTAAATCACATCTAACTTTATTACAAGAAACTGAGGGCAAAATAGCATTTTTCTTCTTAATTTCCCAGCTCCTAGCTTGATCAGCAAATAACACCTTTTATAGCACATGTTTTCTTTGTCATGACAGCAAAACTTCCTTAGTCCGAGGGTCCTAATTAAACATAACAACAGTCAACAACAATGAGTAAACACAACAATCAGTTCATTATCATCTAACAATTTTCCAACCAATAATAAGCTATGCTTGAAGTCTGAACCAATAACACATCATTCAAGCAAATTGAATATGTGAGCTGCAATTTTCCTTATTCTGTAACAGTTTTGACAATGCCATCAGGCAAGCCTATGGGAATAGGCTTGTTAAGCCTAATTTTGGATTGAGAGAAATGCTCAATGGGCATCATGTGGTCACTAGCCCTTGTGTCCACGATCCATTCATCTCTTGCTTGCATAGTGAGGTTAATAGAACTAACATGATTAGGCAATTTACCTGCAAAGTTAGCAAAGGCACTCTCTGATTGATTCTTGCCTTTCATCCTTCTCAAAACCTTTTGATATACAACATTGACCATAACATTATATACTTACTCTTCTGCATTTCCTGCATTTTCATCTAGAGGACTATTCATCATAAGTCCATTCATGGACCCTACTGCATTAGCTTAGCTTTTTCCACATGAGTTATTACTTCGGCTCTCCTTTAGTTCTTTAAACCAATCAAGCATTCCATGAAGCTTAACACACTGATCAGTTGTATGCCCTTTCATGCCACAATGTGAACATCTTGATGCCTGCTTTATCCTTTTCAACTCTCTCCGATCTTTCTTTTGATTTTGTCCTCCATAAAAGGCATTGCTCTGCCCTTTATAGGACCCATTACCATGCCCCTATAAGAATGACTTCCTTGAGAAGAGGTGTGACTTTTGTTAGTGGCAAAAGCACTAGCATCAGTCATGCCACTTGAGGTTCCTCTCGAGGCTTTAGATCCCATTTCAACTTGTTGCAAAATATAAAAGGCTTTCCCAACTGTGGGCAAAGGATCCATGGCAAGAATGGAGTTTCTAGCACCATCAAAGTCCTCATTCATGCTGGCTAATAACTGCATCAACCTGTTTCTGTCTTCCATTTCACTTATCTGCTTGGCCAAGTTACATGAGCAAGTCTTCATAGCCCCACACGAGCACTTTGGCTTCCTCTCTAGCACCTGAAGCTCATCCCAATGCTTCTTAAATGCATTATAAAGATCAGCTAAGCTCATGTTACCTTGATTCACATGATTCAGCTTTCTCTTAACATGAAAAATCAGTGGAGCATTGATTTGACTATACCTCTCAGTCACTTCATCCCAGAGTTGTTTAGTTGAGTCTACATACATCAAGCCTTCAACAATATTCTTACTCATCGAATTCAATATCCAACATCTAACCATGTAATCAACCTTTATCCATCTCTGTAAGTCTATCCCATATTTAGTTGGCTATTTCTTTCTCGGCTATTTTCGTAACGGAAACGGAAACGATCAGATCAAGCGCCTACAGCTCTGATACCATGTGAAGATAATGATAAAGCAAGCAACCACATTGCATATAGTAGTGATCAAGCAATGAAAAGAGCAGAAGATGGAAAATCAGTGAAACACGACCACTGAATTCATTAATGGCTAGATGATCAAAGAGAAAACTTTGTAAGAGTGGCCAACTGAGCTGCACTCACCAATCCCAAAAACCCTACTGTAAAGGCTCGGATTTTAAAATCCTAATTTTTTCGGAAAATGAGAATTAAAAATGAATTTAAATTGGATTTAAAACTCATTTAGCGGATTCCGACCGGAATATAAAATTTAACGAACGATTTCCGTCCTTGTACCTCAAAAATTCAAAATAATTATCGGATGGCGATATCCTTGTCGATTTTAAAATTCTAATTGATCGAGAAAGTGGAATTCGGAGAAACTAACATTCGAGAACTAATTTTGAGGTTCAAGATTCGTGTATTCGGGATTTATTTCCGGGTAATGGTTTAACCAATTTCACACTCCACCCTTACCCACTCCCTCACCTCACCATACTCTGTCAAATCCATCCCCATTCCGGATCGTTCACCATCACCTTCCTGCTGCGCCATCACCTTCACCATCGGTTCACCATTACCATCATCTCCTTCACGCTCCATCCCTCCATCCCGCCATTCACATTCGACACCGTCACCTCCATTCATCACCTTCCATCACCGCCGTGGCATCCCTATGAGCCACCAGCAGCAACAACGGACACCACCGGGGCCGCCACGGAGCCACCGCATCCCATTCCTTTCTAATCTTCGATCAATCGCGAAGCTAACTTCCGGTAAGCGTCCCTCCTTCGTTTTTGATCGAAATTGCTTGCGGTCTTCACCATCACACTCACTCACATCCGGTGTAGGTCCGACAAGCCATCGCGAGCCACCGACGAAGCCCAGAACTCCGATCGAGAGTTCCGAAGTCGCGAAAAATCCATCTCGGTGAGCTCCGAATTTATTCTCGTTTCGATTCGATTTTTAGTCTTTTTCGATGGTTAGATTAGTCAGGAGTGAGTGAGGCCTGAGTGCGGGACGATCGGGCAAGCTCGAGAGCTCAGGTGAGCTCGGGAGAGGTCCAGCGAGGTGAGTGAGTGTTCGGCGACGAGCGAGGTCGAGGGAAGCTGTGTAACGAGGGTGCGAGGCCGGGAGCAGCAAGTGCGAGCGGAGGCGAGCGAGCAGGCTAGGACGAGCGAGGGCCGAGGAGCCGGCCGCGAGCAAGGTCGAGCAGTGCGTCGACGTCGAGCAACGCGAGGAAGCTTCGGTGCCATGGCGGGCGGGAACCTCCGATTTGAAGTGAAGAAGAAGGCATGGGTGTGGGTCCCACCTTATTATATTATATATTTTGTTTAGTATTTAACCGGTTGGGATTTATATTATGGGTTCGGTTCGGTTCGGGTTATCCGTTTATTATTTAACTATATAACGGTATCTAAAATATTATAATATTATTTGAGGATTAAAATATAAAATACTAGTTAAGAAATTTTATAAAAGGTTGGTTTTATTAAATAAAAACGGTTGGGACTTTAAAGGATTTGGAAATATTTTTTTTCGAAAGTATTTAATAAATGACATTAAAATATTATATAATATTAATTGGGATTTAAAATATATTATGTGAGACTTGAAGTTTTAAAAAGAAATTTAGAAAATAATTTCGAGGTTGAAAAATGATTTAATAAATAAATTGAAAAGAAATTCGGGCGAGCATTTTTAAGGGTCGGAATTCTTAACTATTTGACTCGGATTTTGAAATGGTTTTGAAACTAACCTAAGAGCAAGACTTATTTGATGACTAACCAGCATGATAATATGATCGGTTGATTAACGGTATGATATGTGTGACTAATAGCATGATATTGTGGTGATTTTTAGAAGAGATTAAATGTTCAATATTTATGATGATGATGATGATGATGATGATGATGATGATGGTATATATATATGGGAAGTATGAGTATGAAATAATAATATGCGAATTTGGCTAAGTATGATATATATATATATATATATATGGAGGTTATTTTTTAAACTGATGAGTTTACAAGTTATGATGAGACAAGACGAGATGAGAACTGAAGATGAGATGATAATGTTAATAATGATGAGACAGTCGAGTTATCACATTTATGTGTATCTTATATGTTCATATGTGACTTGTGTGCCTTGCGTAAATTAGACTTAGACTGATTATGTTATTTATGGGATTACTAGGTGATCTTTGATCTGTTGGATTGCTTGCCATTGCTGATTATTGTTTGGATTCTGCGCTTCTCCAGGTAAGTCTTCCGGGGCTTACTCAGTAACCAGGGCCTCCTGCCTGATGTGTCATATAGTATGTAGGTGTTGCATATGCATAAAAGCATGCCATGTAGTATCATGCTTAGGACTTGCACTTATGAATGAGCATTCTTATTCTGTATGTGTTTGAATACAAAACGGCCGTTATCTGTGAGTCCTAGAGTCGTTGTTAGGGTCATAGGACAGCCCAGCTTCATCGGGCGTTGTCCTCCTCGAGTCATATATATATATATATATATATATATATATATATATATATATATATATATATATATATATATATATATATATATATATATATATATATCATGAGATACGATATGACGATGAGATGTGATATGCTATAGCATCGAACTAGCCAGTCTCCACCCTATCTGGAAGGGGGGTGGTAGTAGAAGAGGGATATACCACTTGGTATTCTTTGTTAAGGCCTTACTTCATATTCTGCATATATGAATTAGGAGCATGATAGTGTGGTTAATATTCCAGTACTGCATGAAGGCATCCTTTATTCTAGGTATAGGCGTATTATATGTCCTCAGCGCGGTCAGAGGAACCGCATGCGAACTCTTGGCCTGACTTTGTGGTATAGTTCAGGTACCCGATCCACTGCTTGATTCTATGCTGTTTTGACGGGGTCCATTCATATGGCGGAGAGTGAGTGTTTGATTCCTGACTTCACCAGATTCATACTTTTGGGATTTCTTCCTACTTATACTCTGTTTTGACCCGGCTCTGCCGCGACACTAGTTGTATCGTTTCAGAATTTATGTCCTTGGCATGATAAAAGATTTTCCGCTTTGTAGACTTAGGACAGGTACAGGGGTTACCCCGGGGTCTCCAGCAGACCTTCCGGATTTGGGTGCGAAATCCCGCTTTAAACTACAAATCCTTGATTTCAAACATTCAACCTGTACTCGGGGCGCAAGATCCTAACGAAGGGTTTTATCCCTCGAAACGTAACTCGTGAATCATAATATCGGGTCGTTACACCTACCTGGTGTGAGGTGACAGCTGACCTTTTATAGGACAAGTGTCATGTCCATAAAAGGCTTATTACACATCATAAGAGAGTAACAAAAGATAAAAGGAAATGAAAACTAATACTGTAAAAGCTAAATAAGACTAAGAACATCCACAATGGTTTCGGTTTCTACGGTTTCTAAACTATCCTTTATCACTTTCTCTCTCCTTAAAAAACTCAACTCTATTTTCAACTCACATCCATACAACTCATTTTAATACTATACCTATTTAATTTAACGATTAAATTAATTGAATACCCCACCATTTTTTCCTCTCTCCTCTTCTCACTCCCCACCATCACCCCTTTTTGGGTTTCTTGAGTTTATTATTGAGTTGTTAGGTAAGAAACCATCAAAATCTTTTCTTAAACTATTCATCCCTCCTTCCTTTATTTAATTATTTTTGTTGTCTTAAAAACCCTTAAGAAACCCCCAATGTAGATGGTCTAAGTGTGGATATTCTTCATAACAATCAAACAACCTCTTTTCACCAAAAAAAACAACCAAACAACCTCAACTTACTATACTCGTGGATCTCCCGCAGCACAAGTGCAACACAATAAATGAAACACACAAGAACACCTCCACTTCCCAACCACGAAATTGGTTGAAAATCGAAGGTGATTTCCATTAATAAATATGGTTTCAATATGGTGAATAAACATTTTCTTTTTATTACTCTGTTTTAGTTAACTGAAAACAGAAAAAAAATATTTAAAAAAAAAAATAGACCATGAATCCACGTTGGAGACTCTCCAGACAAAGAAATGAGAGGAGCACATGACATGGCCTGAAACACCGCAACCCCTCAATTCAACACGCTCCCACTCCCTCTCTCTCTCTCCACAGATTTCCATCTCTCAAATCCAGCTTCTCTTTGGTAGCGAATACAGTGATTCAGCTTCAGTGCAGCAATGCAAGTGGAAGGATCAGATCCATCAAACCCTCCCGAAAATGGCGGATTCAATCCCAATCCTAACCGCCTGCCGCCTCCGCCCGCCGCCGCCACCGCCTTCGGAAATTCCCCTCCCCTGCCTCCCTCAGCCTCCTCCTCCTTCCGCGGGCCGCACCACCGCCGCGCCCACTCCGAGGTCAGCTTCCGGATCTCCAACGACATGGATCTCTCCTCCGATCCGTTCGCCGGCTCCTCCAACGAGGAGATCGGATCCGAGGACGACCTCTTCACCACCTACATTGACGTTGATAAGCTCGGCCACGGCCATAGCTCTGCCAACGCTGGATCTGATCTCCGACCTGCTTCTTTCTCCTCCGGAGGAGGTGCGGACGGTGGTGATAACTCCGCCGCCTCTGGTAGGCCTCGGCATCGGTACAGCCATTCAGTTGACGTGTCTTCGTCCGGATCTAAAGCTGCGGACGGCTCCGTCTTTGGCGAGATTATGGATGCTAAGAAAGCTATGCCTCCTGATAAGCTCGCCGAGCTCTGGACCGTCGATCCGAAGCGTGCTAAGAGGTTCCTCATCCTCATTCCTAATCTTTAAAATTCGAATTCACTCGACACTCGCAAATCAATCACTTGCTTGTGTAGTTGAAATGCTTGCAATGTTCTGATTCTCATTCTACACTCTACAGTTCTTTTGTTCAGATTGATTTAAATCCTCCATGGAAAGTAAAAGAAATTTAATTTATCGATAAAATGCTTACTTGAATTCCTCCATCATCAACGTTTTTCTTCATATATGGTTGCGATGCCTAAGTCAAAGCTATTCAGTGGCCAACCATGATATACTCCGAATACCGTTGTTGAGAATTGAAGAACAGTTCTTGCTTGCTTCATTACCAAATCGGAAATAACGATCTTTAATTTCTGTTCCGTAACATTTCCTTGTCTATAGGAATTTTGTAGAATTTTCTCATCTTCATATGAATTATGTGCATGAGAGCATGTGTGAACCTTTGTTTATTTTTGTAATCGCTTGCAGAATTCTGGCAAATCGGCAATCTGCTGCTAGATCAAAAGAGAGGAAAGCTCGCTACATACTGGAACTGGAGAGGAAAGTTCAAACCCTTCAAACTGAAGCTACTACACTTTCTGCACAGCTTACCCTATACCAGGTGACTTGCCCAAATTTGTACTCTTATTTCCTGACTTTTCTGCCAAGTGATCTGGTTTTGTCATGTGTTGTTCATTATAGAAAAAAATAGGTTTAACTCTGAAATTCCGGCCTTATGAGAAACCTGGTTGGATGGTATGAAACAATACTCGTGTCAAGTTTGTTGATGTTTTTATATTAAAAGGTTGAAATCCATCTTCTACAACATAAGCTTAATTATATATTGTGTAAGGTTCACCTTTGCCCTTGTACTCTGTGGATGTTTATGTACCGAACAACAGGTGTCTAGCATCGTATTCATCTTAATAGTTGTCCCAAATTTTTTTGTATATAGACAAACAGACAAGTTTGCATCTCAATCTCTAATAGGTAATTCGATCAAGCCTAAAACCAGGGAAAATGGACCCGAACTGGCACCTTTTTTTGGGATAAAAAACATGGGAGGAATCCATATTTTTTGGCTTGATTGACCCAAAATGTCAAAACCCATCCTGATAATAACAAGTAAAAAAACGTTAGCCCACCCCTCTATAATTCAGGGCTCCACCCTGCACCCATTCAATGTGGGATGTTTATTTTCCCAACATTAACAGTATTAGGTTGTTGTTTGCATTCATCCCAAACCAATCATTCTTAGGTTGGTCTGAAATTATTGGAGGATACATAAAGCTTTTGCTTGAATTATTGGAGATTGTTGATTGAAGTGGGCATCACATAGTGTAGTTCATAGTTTTACTCTGTAATATTTCATATGTCATTGATGATTTACTTGATAGTCCTGGTGTGCATGTTTATAATGAACCTTGCTTTAATGGTGATAATTCACGTTCCCTCTGCAGAGGGATACTACTGGTCTGACGACTGAGAACACAGAACTTAAGCTTCGTTTACATGCTATGGAGCAACAAGCTCAGCTGCGAGATGGTAAGCCTTCTGCTATTCATCTGATTTATTTTGTCATCAATGGCATACCTTATTGCATCTTTCTGCCGCCAAGAGCGAAAAAACATGTTCCTTATATTGTTCTTGGGTGCAGCTCTGAATGAAGCCTTAAAGCAGGAAGTAGAAAGGCTGAGGGTTGCGACTGGTGAGACAATGAGCCCCTCAGAGTCATTCAACTTGGGAATGCACAGCATGCCATACAATACTACAGGCTACTACTCAGTCCCACAACAATCCATGTCCGCCGGCCAGCAGACAATGCAGTTTCCGCCATATCACTCTCAGTCACAAACTCCCGAGTACTTACAGAACGACCCTCTTGGAAGACTGCAAGGGCTGGACATCAGCAGCAGCAGAGGATCTCCAATCCCCTTTGTCAAGTCCGAGGACCCCTCCATGTCTGCGAGTGAAAGCAGCTAAAGGGTACGAAATCAACATTCTTACTGGTTTAGATTGATCTGTCTATAGACTGACCCTTTTGTTTTTACTCTCAAGATAAGTTATGATCCGTTATTTTTTCATTGGTCTTTTTAGTATCCCCATCTCGGGGACCAGAAATCCTAACTTCCAATTCGTTTGTCCGAGAAAAAATCCCCATGAAGGGGTCGCATTCTGTCTAGTCTCTCACCCCCTTTAGATTAATGGAATTCGTTGATGGGGTGATGGTTAACCATGGTGAGTGAAAGGCTCATTCTCCATGCATTGTGTCCGAAAGTTCCTTCCCTTATCGCCGTCACCCCTTCCTTGTTGTATTCTAATTTAGCAGAATGCGCCATTAACTTCGGTTGTGTTTTATATTGTTTCAACAGCACATTTCATTGCATCTAAAACTATTCAGATTCATTTTTCTTTTCATGATGTTTTTTCTTTCAGCTGGGTTTGATGGTAATGTTAGGTGGAGAATGTATTATTGTCTTAGGTTTCGTTTGGTGCAATAAGCCATTACAGAAGCTTCTCTTCCTTTTTTTTTAAATATTAAATAAGATCTTTACCAGCAATCAACACGATCAAATCTGAATGTAAAATTGGGCCGTACATGAGTTGTCTTATATGTTCACAAAGTGTGAACTTGGTAGCATATGGAACAGTTGAATCCAATGGAGTTTGTATTTATTCATGAGATTTTTTTCATACTGGTTTAAAATTTTAGGGTGATTTGGGGGGTCATGGAATGGAATGAACATGGTCCCATGATCCATGCCCTCTGTTTGGCATTATTATATACATGCAGTATACCTTGTTAGTAAGTGAAAGAGATAAGGATAAGAATATGCTTTTACTTTCAACTCTCCATCAATGGGACCATAAATTTGTTAATTTGTCATCATTTTCTGTTAAGAAAGCAGGCCAGTGATGACAGTGACTACTGCATTTATTGAAATTGCTCATCAAAGAGTGACAAAAAGTCGAAACCTAGTGCCATGTCCTGACTTTCCACAAACCCACATTATTGACTCTATACATACAATGATTATACTGTATTGTACTCATTCCGTCTTAAAATACATGTTTTTTTATGACTATGCACGAGAATTAATAAGTACTGTGGGATTGCAAGATTGATATAAAATCCTCCTTAGGTTTCCATTCATTGATAAACATCTATATATAGGTTACAAAGTTATTGAGTCTTATTGGGTCTTTGGGCCCACTATACATGAGAAGACCTATGTAATCTATCAAACTCCCGCAGTCGAAACTGGAAGGGGCCGTACAGTGAGACTAGAGCGAAAATCAATGAACAACTGTCGTGGTAAACCCTTGGTGAATATATCAGCGTACTGATAGGAGGACGGGACATGTAGAACACGGACATGTCCAATGGCAACCTTGTCCCTGACGAAGTGGAGATCGAGCTCAATGTGCTTCGTGCGTTGATGCTGGACTGGGTTGCTAGCCAGATAGATGGCGGAGACGTTATCAGTGTAGACCAGAGTGGCCTTCTGAAGAGGGCAATGGAGCTCAAGAAGGAGATTGCGGAGCCAAGAGCACTCGGAGACAACGTTGGCTACACCTCTGTATTCTGCCTCAGCGCTGGAGCGAGACACAACAGACTGACGCTTTGCCGACCACGACACAAGGGTGTCGTTGAGGAAGACACAGTAACCAGACGTGGAGCGACGTGTGTCAGGACAACCACCCCAATCCGCATCAGTGTAAGCAACAAGTTCAAGCTTAGAGGAAGGAGTGATCGTGGTGCCTAGCTCGAGGGTGCCGCTGATGTACCGAATGATCCGCTTCAAGGCCTGAAAGTGTGGTTCCATGGGTGCATGCATGAACAAGCAGATCTGTTGAATGGCGTAACTGATATCAGGTCTGGTGAAGGTGAGATACTGAAGAGCACCAGCGAGACTCCTGTACAATGTCGGATCATCAACCAAAGGACCAGAATGAGCACTGAGCTTGTTAGATGTATCGACCGGGGTGGCTACAGGATTACAGTTAACCATCTTAGCCCGAGCAACAATCTCAGCAGCATACTTACTCTGTGAGAGAAACAGACCAGACGTATGACGCTGAACAGCAACCCCCAAGAAGTAGGATAACTGACCCAGATCGGACATGGCGAACTCTGCACTCAACTGCGAAATAATCGATGTCCGAAGAGCATCAGAAGAGGCGGTGAGAATGATGTCATCGACATACAGTAAGAGAAAGGCCATGTCTGAGCCTCTGCGATAGATGAACAGAGACGTATCCGAGCGGCTGCCAATGAAGCCCAGGCGTAGCAGATGAGAAGCAAAGCGTTGGAACCAAGCCCGCGGAGCCTGTTTCAGCCCATACAGAGATCGCTTCAGGAGACAGACGTGCTTGGGACGATCAGCATCAGCGAACCCCGGTGGCTGAAACATGTAGACTGTCTCATTCAGATGACCATGAAGAAAAGCATTCTTGACATCCAGCTGATCAATGGCCCAGTTGCGCGACAATGCTAAACTCAACACCACTCGGATAGTGGCAGGCTTGACGACGGGGCTGAAGGTCTCATCACAGTCAATACCTACCTGCTGAGAACGACCGTTGACCACAAGACGGGCTTTGTAGCGCTCCAACGTCCCATCAGAGCGGAACTTGTGACGAAAGAGCCACATACATCGGATGACATTCGCCTCAGGAGGGCGAGGGACCAGAACCCAAGTACCATTCCTTGTAAGGGCCCTGTATTCGTCGTGCATAGCCGCCTGTCAATTCAGATCTAGGAGGGCTGTTTTGTGGGAGGTGGGAATGGGGGAAAGGGAGGTCGGGGTGGAGGCGGGGGGATTGGGAGACGGTGTGCTGGGCTGCGGCCGCGGCATGGGGGCGGCGGCCGCGGCCGTGGCAGCGGGGTGGGGCGAGGGTGGGGGCCGCAGCATGGCTGCGGCCGCGGCATCAGATGTTGGGTAGCGGCTGGCGGGGAGAATGTAGGGAGATAGGAGGCGGGGTGATGTTCGGTGTTCATGGAGACAATCTGACGGGGTCGGAAGACACCGGAGACGCTACGGGTGTGTGGTCTGGTGGTAGGGGTGGTGGAGGTGGTGTAGGGGGGAGGCAAGAGCACCGGGAGAGCCCTGGGGGAGAAGAAAGTGAGGGAACGATGACTCTGACTCAGACTGAGACACAGGAGGTGTAGAAGAGGGGAGGGGAGGAGAAGCAAAGGGGAAGCGAGACTCATCAAAGGTGACATGTCGAGACACAATGAGCTTATGGGTCTTAATATCGAGGCAGAGGTAACCGCGATGATCAGACGGATAGCCGAGGAAGACACAAGGAGTGGAGCACGGGTGAAGCTTGTGTGGGGCGGTGGAGGACTGGTTTGGGAAGCACAAGCACCCGAAGGTACGAAGGTGATCATACCTAGGCAAAGTGCAATAGAGGGCCTGACCTGGCTAGCGATGGTGAAGGGTGGTAGATGGGAGAATGTTGAGGAGATAACAGGTGGTGGATAAGGCGTAAGGCCAATAGGTAAGGGGAATAGATGCGTGAAAGAGTAGAGAGCGCATCATGTTGTTAATGGTTCTGATGATTCGTTCGGCCTTGCCATTCTGCTGGGAGGTATAGGGGCAAGACAACCGATAGGAGATCCCATTTGCGGCGAAGAAAGAGTGAAAATCTTTGTTGTCAAATTCACGGCCATTGTCACATTGGAAGCATTTGATGGATGTGTGAAACTGTGTTTTGATGTAGGTATGGAACTTGGCAAAGACAGGAAACACTTGGGACTTGAAATGCAACGGGAAGACTCATAGGAAATGAGTGTAATCATCTAGTAACAAGAGGTAGTACTTGTGACCCTCCTTACTAGGCACAGGAGAGGTTCATATGTCACTATGAATGATGTCAAAAGGAGCAAGGGTAGAGTTCAGGGACCGTTGAAACGGTAGTCGGGCATGTTTGCCTAACTGACAGGACGAACATAGACTAGAGCGTAGGTCTTTAGGACAGGTGTGACAAGACTCTGAGAACGGAGGACATCTAGAACAGCAGCACTGGGATGACCCAGGCGTGCATGCCAGAGGCTGGACGATGATGCCGAGAGGGCGACCGGGCACGACTGACTGGACACAGGAGGTGGTGTGACAGGGTAGAGCTCCCCGGTGCTGTTACATCTCATGCGAGTAACCCCCGTAGTAAGATCGTTCACAGAGAAACCAAAGGGATCAAACGTAAGGTAAACGTTATTGTCAGTAGTGAACCGACGGACAGAGATAAGGTTTTTGACAATCTTTGGGGCAATGAGGACATTGTTAAGGTGTAGTGGGAGGGTTGGGGTCTGTAATTTGGCGTGGCCAATCCCGGAAGTAGCAAGACGACCACCATTGCCGACGATAATAGAGTGTGCAGGACCCTTAAAGGAAATAGATGAGAGGTTACCTGAGGAGTTCGTCATGTGGGAGGTGGCACCAGTGTCCATGTACCAAGCAGAGTCGGGATCCGGGTTACGTTTAGAGGGAAGAGTTATCCCTCTGTCAGATCTTGCAATCCAAGTACGAGCTGCTTATTTATCAACTTCAAGTTATAACCCTGTTTATGTCTTAAGAATTTAATGAAGAAAAAAAAAAGGGATTTCAACCCTCGAGACAGTCAAAAGAGATAAAATGAGGACCTGTCCTAATTCAACTAGTCAAAAATCAAAAGAGATAAGACGAGTTTAAATCAATATAAGTACAACATGTTTCTAAATGACAAACTTAACCAAAACATTTGTAAAATCAAGCCAGAATAGGTGAAGTCTTCTTAACACTCTCGTCCCGGGAGAAAACCCCACCATAGAAGCAAATCAACAAGCAAAGGGAGCGGGTACCTGAAACTATACCACAAGTCAAGGTCGAGCCACTCATGCGGGACCGGAAGTCCTCGCTGAGGTCATATAATACCCCTATACCTAGAATAAAGGATGACTAATGCAGTACAAGATTTAAATCACACAAGCATGCTTTGACAGTTATAATATGCGGAAAACTGTAAAAGGCCCAAGACAATGCCAAGTGGCATATCCCTCTCCTACCTCTGCACCCCTTCCCGTTAGTGCAGAGACTGGCCAGTTCGGTGCTATAGCATAGCAATTTCCTCGTGGTGGTGCACTCACCACGGCATCATCATATCATATCATGTCATCTCATCTCTTGCCCGATGGTGCTGGGCTAATCATATCATATCATCTCATCTCTTGCCCGATGGTGCTGGGCTAATCATATCATATCATCTCGACTCGATAGACTCAGGGCACCCGATGGGGCTGGGCTACCCTATGACCCTAGCAAAGACTCTAGGACTATCACAGATAACGGCCGTTCTGTTTCAAACGCATAAAGAATAGGGATGCTCATTCATAAGTGCAAGTCCTAAACATGATACTACATGGCATGCTTTTATGCATATGCAACACCTACATACTATATAACACATCAGGCATGAGGTCCAATCACTTGAGCAAGCCCCGGAGGACTTACCTGGAGTCTTCACATCCAATTAATCAGCAACCAAGCCACTTAGATAATCATCCATCGGGAAACAAGCCACTCAGATAATCATCCAATCACACTAGCAAGTAATAAGCACGGAACAACTCATCAATACATATTCAATCAACACACAAGCATGTTTCCAAGTCATCACAAGACTAAGTAGATAATATTTTATTCAAGTAATCTAGCATTCTCATCCTGGCCATCATTCCCAATTAACATTGCCCTCATCAAGTATGAAACTTAGCTCAAAGTCTTACCAATATCATCACTCAAAACATCTTACTTCAATTCAAGCTCAGATTTTCCTTACACATTTTCTTAAGTGATTCATCATCATCATTATGTATCATCATATAACATCTCATCATTTTTCATAGCCTTTTCCATAAATCAACTCAAGATTCCATGTATCAATCGTGTTTTTAACTCATATAGTCATATCTCAATTACATACTTCATATATTTCATATCATAACTCACATAAGTGCTCAGGTAATTTCATTAATCAAATTATCAAGTCAACTCAAGTAAGTAATAAATTATCAAATCTCAAATAACTCAAAGAAACTATAACTTCTCAACCATCAGAAGAAGTCAGCAATTTAGCTCATGTGGATTCTCATGTACTAAATCCTCTCAGACACAATAAATTGAGATTACAACTCATGAATTTCCACAAATGAGATTACAAGCTTGACAAGTTCTTAAAGCACTTCTTATACCATTTTAACATACTACAATTAACACCAATACACTTTAGCTACTTCTCTTAGCCACAAGGGTAAAACAACACACTAAACTCGATTTCTATAACAACTCACATCTATACCCAAGTCGATTTCTCTAAGAAGATTCATGTCCCATTCTCAAAACTTAGACTAACTCGTCCATATAATACCTCAAGTTGGTTATCCTATTTATCGACCTTCTAGGCGATAAGTTAACAACTCTTTAAGGTTAAACAATAAGTCATATATCAACCACCACTATTTGTTAAGGAATGTAGTAAAGTTACTTCCCTTAGTCAACCGATGGGAAAGAGATAAAGTTAACCTCATTTGTAGATTATAATATATATATATATATATATATATATATATATATATAAAAGTTAAGGTCATCGACTCAAATAACTAGAACCGTTTATAAAACATATTAATTTAGTTAATATCTAACTAGTCTAATACATTAATGTCAATTCTAGATAAGTAAATTCAATCAGTCATGCCACCCCAAATCAATTAATAGGTGAAAGACATCGCCTCTTTTATTCTAGTACATTATTAATACAACTCTAAGGTTAAACTTATATTTGAAATTTAGTCAAAACTCATTACTTATATAGTCCAAAATAATGTCTCTAGTTCATTAATTAGTTAAACCAACACAAATCAGTTACTAATTGTGATAACAAGGGCTGGACCAATTCAATCACGTGTGACCTTACCCATTGAAGTAATGAATTCATTCCATGATCAAAGAATTTTTCAAAGGAAAACAACAATTTGGAAGGAATCAATTGAATCGAAATGTTAATCCATGAACCCAAAGCCCAAGAGATATACCCTTTTGGTGTCGATCGAAGGAGAGGTTCAAATTCAAGGGTTCGAGCTCGGCATGTTCAGGAAGGCTCTGCACAAGGATGGCAGAGAGCGCGCGGGACGACGTCGGGATAGGTCGGCTCCTGGACACTCCCTTCGGGTCTGGCTGGATTCCAATGTCACAAGGGAGGCAATATTAGAGGTGAAGTCGCGTCATCGGAGGGGCAGCTCGACCTTGGCGATTCGTCAACTCCGGCGTCGGCAGCAGGACAGCGCGAGAGGAGTGAGACAGGGGCGAGGTTGGACGAAGGCACATCAGCAAGGTATGAACAGGGGTGGCTCCGGAGCTCCATTAGGGGTGCGAAAGGTCGACGGAGGAGGAAGAGAAGAAAGGGGATCCATGGGTGGCGCTCCGGCGAGTCTTCGGCTCGGTGGCTACGAGGCAGTAGAGGAGCAAGAAGAATCAGAGGTGGCAGAGGAGAGCGTGGAGCGGAGGGCAACACTCGACTCTTGGTCGGAGGGGCGACGGGGAAGGTAGCCATGGGAGATTGGTTTTGAGGAGGAGGTGGGAGTTAAAGGAGACAAGGGCGGAAGCAAGGTGAAATGGGAGGCCCCTGTTCAGATCTGAGGCTCTTGGAGGGAGATGAATCAAGGAGGGCAGTGATGAATAGTGGGAGGCGGCAGTATAGAAAAAGGGTATATATATACCCACTCAATTAGGGTTTAGTTAGGTCATACGGAATTTACAAAAATTGTCCGCTATTTCTAAGTTACAAAAAAAAATCCCGCCACGTTTAATAATATATTCAACTCGATAAATTCTATTAAATCTTAAAATGTCTCAAAAGTTGTCATACACGCGTCAATGTGTTCAAAACAACAGTCACTTCTCAACTCGTAACCAAATTTATATATATATATATAAAAGAAATATCCTTTTGACCAAGGACGGAGAATTTTTCGAAATCTCAAAAATTAAATATTGAAATCAAGTCATAATTCATAAAATGATATTTTAAAATTTTCGGGTCTTTACATCATCCACCTCTAAAATCAAGTCTCGTCCTCGAGACTAAAATCCTTTTTAAACGCAACAAACAATTCAAAGACTCAAGTCAGCTACACCTATGTTAGTCAACCAGATTTTCAAGGATTCAGGAAGCGATTTATCCACCGCTAAGGACTAATCCAAGATTCCACTTCCTAAGTTCATTTATCAACATCAAACTCAAGTATCACATATTCAAAACATCATCATAGCAAGATTTACCATCATATTATATTTCAGCATTTCAGGCTTAAGGTATCAACATATCGGAATTCACCATACTACGAAATCCCATTATCAGCAGATCACATCATCAGTAGAACATATAATCATAGAAATCTGCACATTGCTATTAATCAGAAATGAACACAATCATCATACTTACACATCCACACCAACCAGAAAGGGCACAATCCAGCATCATGACGAGCACGACATTGGCAAATGAAATGCGCAACTCTAATTAATCTAGACGGTCCAGTCCTTATCACACCATAGACAAATATACAAGGGTGACGCGAGGCTTAAGCTGAATTCAAGGAAAGAGACACTAAGGGACAATTCGACTAACTCTTGACACGAAGATAGACTCGTATAGTATCTGATAAGACTGAGCAGGGGAATTTCGCCGATGCCCATGAGAAACCCTTAAGATTATGACCGTATCACTCAAATCATCATGTAACACATCATGTCATAAAACACACACGGGGTAATCTTGCCCACTAACATGAACCTATCTCAAGAGGCAATGATGATTCGATCCTAGCACTAGTGTCATATCATGTGGCAAGGTACAAGATAAACAACCTATTGTTATGAGAGCATTATCAATATACATACTATCATCAAGTCAAATCATCATTAACAAGGAATGTCACACATATAATAACAAAGAAATGCTATTAAGGTACCGCACTCATTTAAGGCAGATCTACAATCTATCACCCGAATATACTAAATTTTAATAGATTTCGTACATGCGTGAGAGGATCCTATATGCCACTATGGTGTAAGGAAACTAAACATAACAGGTAAAGAATAACATCAACATGTCTTAAAAGTCACGAAAGAATATGATATAGTTCACCGGAAAAAGACAAGTGTAAGTGTGTGCTTCATGCATTTGTGTCACCAATGAATATATCAACACATATTTCATGCCACTATAAGCTCAACATGGTAGATAGTATAGTATCAACAATTTTTAATCAAAATAGGGTGCATAAACATACAAATGCAATTTAAACTATAGGGGTGGATGTGTGAGCATACGAGACTTAAACTATCAATGCATAACGAGTATAGAAACACATCATGTGGCAAATAAAAGTAAGCATGTGCAATATTGTGGCCTATGCATGGCTACTATCCGAATAAAATAGAGTATGATGGTGTCAAAATGTAACAAGATAGCTCAAATGATGATATTCAAGCTGTGTAAGCAATCATAATCTCATAAAATCACATAACAATGGCAAATATGCAGGATAAGTATACTATCAAAACCTGTTTCATAAGGGACCATACAAATAACGTAAATAGTGCAAAGAATCACATACCACATCAGCGATGCGAAATTTCTACATGTTATCACTAACACATGACGATGGGTAAATGCACGAAATCATACTTTAACAACTAACAAGATGCTGCGTAATGCGTCGGACGAATCATATCATAGGAATGATCATATAAGTAATATAGAGAGTGCAATAATCATGTAAGCATATTCTCCAATACTAAATTACCAAATAGTATTTAATAACATGGCAAGGTGTAAGCACGCAGAGGTATGGTCTAACCACTAACATGGCGATTCACAACCAGACAAAACAACTATATAACCCTACAACACGATTATAGGTGAAGTATACTCGAGAACGATGTAAGTCTAAAACGGTGGGGACTAAGCATGGATATATAGAGTATAATGTCATAGATATGCATACCAACTAAGATACAGATAGAAAAGGCACGGTCGAGCTATCATGGTGTGTGGGCATGCGATGTGTAAGGTCCTTAAGGCATGAAAATCATAGAGTTATAGCACAGATTAAGAAGAGACAATGATAAGAGGTACATAGCTAAACAAGACGTTAACCACATAAGGCATAAAAACATAACATAGCTAAATCAACATCATTTAATAAGTATAAGCAGACAAAGATCAATGATCATGTGACGAGAACATACAAAAGGATGACAAGTTTAACACGAACCCGCGATAGAATTAACAAAGGCATGATACAGATGACGTAGACAAGCACGACATACTAATTCAATTATACCTAACATTCTTAACATCCAAAAGGACATGCGGTAACAAAAGAAGAACGAGAAGACTATCATGATTATGTGATTAAGGGTGACAAACAATGGTTTAGATTGGAGAGTAAGGTCACGTAGTTCACAAGTCATAAATCCTATATGACACTAGTAACACCAAATAAGACACGGGTACATAAACATATGATATACATGTACAGGGCTATCATGGCAATACATCCGACGTCAAACTAATCATATAATAATGTGAGAGAAACACAAAAGAAGTACTATGGAGTGTGGTACGATCCTAAGATAATGTGTATAATGCATGCATAAATCGAGTGCAAGACGATAGATATACATATCAATATAGATCCAAATAGAACTAGTATATACACGATAATACATCAAAATATGGAACACAACGAGACTACCATCATAACCTATTAGAAGTTTCTCAGGGCAACATTGACTCATCTCCACTGACTCCATACCCCATTCTGAAGGGAAGCCTAATTGTTTCTTTGAGAGACACTACACTCTTGGGTGAACATCAACCATAAGGAGACCTTCAAACGAATTTCCCGAATGAACAAGGACTTCAAAAGATCTCCCAATACAAAAGACGACATCCAACAGATTTCTAATAATCACTCATCAAGACCCCCATTTTGGTATTGTACTCCCTCAAGACAATCAACACTCTAACTTATATACCAGTTCGCAACAAGTTAGACTCATAAGGCTTGGAATACAGGTGACCAACATAGGAATTTAGAAGAAACCAGAGCGGCAAGGCAAGAGAAGAGTGTTGAAGAGAGACAAGGAGTCATCATGGCAATTTATCGAGGTCCTCAAAGATCGCAAATAAAACTTCACCAAGAATTCAAAGAAGTCAATCAATAGGTCAACTTGCTATCTTAACGAATCTCACCATTAACAAGTTAGCTTGAATATAGAGTCTCTTCCCTTAGAGAGGAGGAAACCCTTTAATCAAGATTTAAAGTCTACGTTTTAGAGATCATTCTTGTCTTCATTACTAAGCAAGTTACATCTATTCATCATTTCAACCTATAAAGGCCAAGTTGTACAAGTCTCCTTTCCTAACCAAATAAACGAGCCAGAATTTATCCTATTGAAATAAGGGACATGTAGGTTATCAATTATACAAGTCAGACAATTATAGGATGACAAGTAGCCACCTAGGCAATACACCATAGTTAACCATCATCGTTCATATAAACAAGATAGTGGTGCATGGCATAACTTCACAAAATCTCATAAAGTCACAACATATGAACGATAACACGTCAAGGGTAGGATGGACAATGACATAACAATCACATAAATCCTATTTTATGAATAAGCAATTCATGTCTATTCATTGATTCATATGCATTTTAGTCGAGTTGTACACACATGATCCTCTTTTGAACAAATTTCGCATAAGAAAGCAATATCATTAGAATTCATCATCTAAGATATTACTAAATAGATCATAGAACAACATCATGCCAACATCTCAAGTAAGCACATAAGCGATGCATTTTGTGATACCTACAAGTATTCCATAGGCGTCCCCATGAAATACTTGTACAAGTATCACAAAATCGTCACAATGTTCTCACTAGATTCGACCAAGTACTTTACAAGCGTCCCTGTAAAATACTTGTGTCGACTTTGTGAAAACATTATCGCTAAGCAAGAATCAACAACTTATATCGAGAATCTGAATTTCATAAGTATTTCATATCAAGTCACTATGAACTCTTATAGTCAAAATATCATGGCTCTCAATTCAACAAACATAACTTCTCAATTCTCAAACCATAAGTTTTCCCATCAACCAAAGTAAGATTCTCAAGCCTGAGCTCATAAGCTTCCACTAGCCAATACGAGACATTAGTCATAACAATGTAAAACCTCATAATCTCATCTCATGTCCTCATCAACCAAGGCCAAAACACCAACAATTTCCATCATAAGTGATGTACGTAGTAAACAAATGTGTATAAGTCAATGGATCAAGAATGACAACAATTATCCAATCCAAGTCGTCAAGTATCCATAACAAGATCAAAGCATGTTATAAAAATTACGTCAGATGTCATAACAAGGGAAACTCATATAAACAAATATCATACCAAGTCATCAAGAATAACACACATGAGTCACCAAACTTCTCCCCCAAATTTACTTATCTAAAAAAAAATCAAATTACGAATTACCCAACCAAGATTCTAAATATGTCTTTCACGCTCATCCATAAGGTATAAAGCTAGTGGTTTCTACCAATCCCAATCTATATCCGTAAGGGATAGCTATCGCCATGACTACCCGATCAAGTCCCGATTCTCACTTCTCAAGGTGGTTATCTTATTTATCCATATTAAATTCATTTTGCCCCTTTGAAAACTTTCAAAACTCGTGAAAAACTTTGGGCCATTCTATTTTCAAAACTCAAAATCACCAATTATTTTACAACTCATTTGTACTCGGATTGCACAACCTGCCTCTGATACCAACTTTGTAACGGCCCAGATTATAAATCCGGGTTACGTTTAGAGGGAAGAGTTATCCCTCTGTCAGATCTTGCAATCCAAGTACGAGCTGCTTATTTATCAACTTCAAGTTATAACCCTGTTTATGTCTTAAGAATTTAATGAAGAAAAAAAAAAAAGGGATTTCAACCCTCGAGACAGTCAAAAGAGATAAAATGAGGACCTGTCCTAATTCAACTAGTCAAAAATCAAAAGAGATAAGACGAGTTTAAATCAATATAAGTACAACATGTTTCTAAATGACAAACTTAACCAAAACATTTGTAAAATCAAGCCAGAATAGGTGAAGTCTTCTTAACACTCTCGTCCCGGGAGAAAACCCCACCATAGAAGCAAATCAACAAGCAAAGGGAGCGGGTACCTGAAACTATACCACAAGTCAAGGTCGAGCCACTCATGCGGGACCGGAAGTCCTCGCTGAGGTCATATAATACCCCTATACCTAGAATAAAGGATGACTAATGCAGTACAAGATTTAAATCACACAAGCATGCTTTGACAGTTATAATATGCGGAAAACTGTAAAAGGCCCAAGACAATGCCAAGTGGCATATCCCTCTCCTACCTCTGCACCCCTTCCCGTTAGTGCAGAGACTGGCCAGTTCGGTGCTATAGCATAGCAATTTCCTCGTGGTGGTGCACTCACCACGGCATCATCATATCATATCATATCATGTCATCTCATCTCTTGCCCGATGGTGCTGGGCTAATCATATCATATCATCTCATCTCTTGCCCGATGGTGCTGGGCTAATCATATCATATCATCTCGACTCGATAGACTCAGGGCACCCGATGGGGCTGGGCTACCCTATGACCCTAGCAAAGACTCTAGGACTATCACAGATAACGACCGTTCTGTTTCAAACGCATAAAGAATAGGGATGCTCATTCATAAGTGCAAGTCCTAAACATGATACTACATGGCATGCTTTTATGCATATGCAACACCTACATACTATATAACACATCAGGCATGAGGTCCAATCACTTGAGCAAGCCCCGGAGGACTTACCTGGAGTCTTCACATCCAATTAATCAGCAACCAAGCCACTTAGATAATCATCCATCGGGAAACAAGCCACTCAGATAATCATCCAATCACACTAGCAAGTAATAAGCACGGAACAACTCATCAATACATATTCAATCAACACACAAGCATGTTTCCAAGTCATCACAAGACTAAGTAGATAATATTTTATTCAAGTAATCTAGCATTCTCATCCTGGCCATCATTCCCAATTAACATTGCCCTCATCAAGTATGAAACTTAGCTCAAAGTCTTACCAATATCATCACTCAAAACATCTTACTTCAATTCAAGCTCAGATTTTCCTTACACATTTTCTTAAGTGATTCATCATCATCATTATGTATCATCATATAACATCTCATCATTTTTCATAGCCTTTTCCATAAATCAACTCAAGATTCCATGTATCAATCGTGTTTTTAACTCATATAGTCATATCTCAATTACATACTTCATATATTTCATATCATAACTCACATAAGTGCTCAGGTAATTTCATTAATCAAATTATCAAGTCAACTCAAGTAAGTAATAAATTATCAAATCTCAAATAACTCAAAGAAACTATAACTTCTCAACCATCAGAAGAAGTCAGCAATTTAGCTCATGTGGATTCTCATGTACTAAATCCTCTCAGACACAATAAATTGAGATTACAACTCATGAATTTCCACAAATGAGATTACAAGCTTGACAAGTTCTTAAAGCACTTCTTATACCATTTTAACATACTACAATTAACACCAATACACTTTAGCTACTTCTCTTAGCCACAAGGGTAAAACAACACACTAAACTCGATTTCTATAACAACTCACATCTATACCCAAGTCGATTTCTCTAAGAAGATTCATGTCCCATTCTCAAAACTTAGACTAACTCGTCCATATAATACCTCAAGTTGGTTATCCTATTTATCGACCTTCTAGGCGATAAGTTAACAACTCTTTAAGGTTAAACAATAAGTCATATATCAACCACCACTATTTGTTAAGGAATGTAGTAAAGTTACTTCCCTTAGTCAACCGATGGGAAAGAGATAAAGTTAACCTCATTTGTAGATTATAATATATATATATATATATATATATATATATATATATATATAAAAGTTAAGGTCATCGACTCAAATAACTAGAACCGTTTATAAAACATATTAATTTAGTTAATATCTAACTAGTCTAATACATTAATGTCAATTCTAGATAAGTAAATTCAATCAGTCATACCACCCCAAATCAATTAATAGGTGAAAGACATCGCCTCTTTTATTCTAGTACATTATCAATACAACTCTAAGGTTAAACTTATATTTGAAATTTAGTCAAAACTCATTACTTATATAGTCCAAAATAATGTCTCTAGTTCATTAATTAGTTAAACCAACACAAATCAGTTACTAATTGTGATAACAAGGGCTGGACCAATTCAATCACGTGTGACCTTACCCATTGAAGTAATGAATTCATTCCATGATCAAAGAATTTTTCAAAGGAAAACAACAATTTGGAAGGAATCAATTGAATCGAAATGTTAATCCATGAACCCAAAGCCCAAGAGATATACCCTTTTGGTGTCGATCGAAGGAGAGGTTCAAATTCAAGGGTTCGAGCTCGGCATGTTCAGGAAGGCTCTGCACAAGGATGGCAGAGAGCGCGCGGGACGACGTCGGGATAGGTCGGCTCCTGGACACTCCCTTCGGGTCTGGCTGGATTCCAATGTCACAAGGGAGGCAATATTAGAGGTGAAGTCGCGTCATCGGAGGGGCAGCTCGACCTTGGCGATTCGTCAACTCCGGCGTCGGCAGCAGGACAGCGCGAGAGGAGTGAGACAGGGGCGAGGTTGGACGAAGGCACATCAGCAAGGTATGAACAGGGGTGGCTCCGGAGCTCCATTAGGGGTGCGAAAGGTCGACGGAGGAGGAAGAGAAGAAAGGGGATCCATGGGTGGCGCTCCGGCGAGTCTTCGGCTCGGTGGCTACGAGGCAGTAGAGGAGCAAGAAGAATCAGAGGTGGCAGAGGAGAGCGTGGAGCGGAGGGCAACACTCGACTCTTGGTCGGAGGGGCGACGGGGAAGGTAGCCATGGGAGATTGGTTTTGAGGAGGAGGTGGGAGTTAAAGGAGACAAGGGCGGAAGCAAGGTGAAATGGGAGGCCCCTGTTCAGATCTGAGGCTCTTGGAGGGAGATGAATCAAGGAGGGCAGTGATGAATAGTGGGAGGCGGCAGTATAGAAAAAGGGTATATATATACCCACTCAATTAGGGTTTAGTTAGGTCATACGGAATTTACAAAAATTGTCCGCTATTTCTAAGTTACAAAAAAAAATCCCGCCACGTTTAATAATATATTCAACTCGATAAATTCTATTAAATCTTAAAATGTCTCAAAAGTTGTCATACACGCGTCAATGTGTTCAAAACAACAGTCACTTCTCAACTCGTAACCAAATTTATATATATATATATATATATATAAAAGAAATATCCTTTTGACCAAGGACGGAGAATTTTTCGAAATCTCAAAAATTAAATATTGAAATCAAGTCATAATTCATAAAATGATATTTTAAAATTTTCGGGTCTTTACAGGTTGCAAAGGGGAGAAGGCATGTTGCGTAACAGGAGCAGGCGTGATACGGGAGGAGTTCGTCATTTTTTTTATATTTTTTTATTTATTGGCCGCCTGAATTAATAAATGATTAACTCAGGGCCAAAAGGGAGAATAGTATAAAGCAAGGGAAGTTTCTGCTATTTTTACCAAAAGGGATTGAAATTCCGATTTGTTTCAATCGGACTTTTCACGTACAGGGAAGAAGTCGAAGGCGCAGAGTGAAGCGACGAGGCTCGGCGCGACTCTCCTCCGGCGTCGATAGCTAGCGGTTCAGGCGACGATGGGCAACGGTGGTGACGGCGGCACAGCAGCAGCAGTCGGAGGCAGCGCTCGGACTGCTGTTCGAGGGTGCGGCGTCGAACAGGGCGGAGACGGAAGCAGTCACAATCGGGGCGGCTCGGCGGCTGTTCGACCTGGGCGTTCTCCGGACAAGGCGCGACTGCGAGGGAGATGGTCAGGTGGTGATGGCTCGTGGCTCAGGTCGCCGGCGGCCTTGAGCGGTTGGCAGTGGCGGTCGGCTCGGGAGGAATTTAGGAGAGGAGAGGAGGACGGGTGATTTGGCGACGGCAATCGGAGGCGGTGACAAAGCAATCGAAGACGAAGGCTGCGATGTGCAGCGGCGGTAATCAGAGGCGGTGGATGTGGGTTGAATTAGGAGACGAAGAGAGAGAGATCGGCGGCGAGGGGACGACGCCGGCGGCGGAAGATGAGGGGTGGGGCGGGAGGATCAAATTAGGGTTCCGTGTGGAAGAAAAAGGCTGTGATACCATGTGACATTGCAAGATTGATATAAAATCCTCCTTAGGTTTCCATTCATAGATAAACATCTATATATAGGTTACAAAGGTATTGAGTCTTATTGGGCCTTTGGGCCCACTATACATGAGAAGACCTATATAATCTATCAAGTACATTAAATGTAATAATTAGATGTAAAAAAGTAGGTTAAGTGTGGAAAAATTTATTAGAGTATTTGTTTCTTTTTTTCAATTTGTAATGAAGAGGGTAGGGGTGATGTAAAAATTATAGTAATGATTAGATGTAAAAGGTAGGTTAAGTGTCATGATTAAATCTAAAAAGACATGTATTTTTTACAAAATTAAATGGTCTAAAAAGACATATATTTTGAGACGGAGGAAGTATTATATAGATATAGATCCCATAATTTAAGTATAAACCTCAAATTATACTCAGTAAGATAAAAAGGAACTATAAATTATACTCCTTCTGTCTCAAAATACATGTCTTTTTAATCCATGTAATTTTGTTAAAAATACATGTCTTTTTAGATTTAATCATTATACTTAACCTACTTTTTATATGTAATCATTACTTTAATTTTTGCATCACCCCTACTCTCCTCCTTACAAATTGAAAAAAAAAGAAACAAATACTCTAATACCAAAGTCTAATCATTACACTTAACTTACTTTTTACATCTAATCATTACACTTAACCTACTTCTTAATTCCCGTGCTTAGTCCTAAAAAGACATGTATTTTGAGACAGAGGGAGTATTAAATAATTTTTTATATGAGTATAAAATTAGCAATGAGGGTAAAATTATTTTTTAAATTTAATTTTAAAAAATGATATTTAATGTAATTTTTAGCTTTAAAAAATATATTAAAAAGTCAAACGACTTATATTGTAAGACGGAGAGTATATAAAAAATTGAGTAATCCTAGCATTTGAGTAATTTTTTTTGTTTGTCATGTTATATTCTGTTATATTCTTTTAATAATTTCAAAACTTTATAAAATATTAATTTTTAAATGATTTCATACTCATTATATTTTAACAAAAAACATAGAAAAAAATAACTTGAATTAAAATTTGAGACGAAAGGAATATTTGCAATGTTTACTCGTTGATGGAGAGACTTAAAAAAAATAGCCACAAGTTTTTTTTTTTTTTTTTTGAAATAAAATAGCCACAAGTTACAACATACTCCATTGGTTAAAAATTAATGAACTTTAGGATAAAAAATGTAACTATCAATACTACCTCCATTTGGAAATATAAATTCATTAACTTTTTGAAATGTTTTTTAAGGAATTAAAAACTATATAAAATAATATTTTTTTATTAATTTTTTATATAGTCTTATACATATTACTAATAATTATATAATTATATAAAAAATTAATAAAAAAATATGTTATTTTATATAGTTTTTAACTCTTTAAAAACGTGTCAAAAATTTAATGAACTTATATTTTAAAACGAAGGTAGTATTTGTTACAATTTATTCTAATATTATTTGCATGTCTGGTTTGTTTTGCTGCACACGTTTTTTCCCCAATGGACTATATATTTCAATGTTTTTTGGGAAATTTCGTTTGGTACCCTTGAGTTTGTGATAATTCCGGTTGGTGTCCCACTTTTTTTTTTGGCCGGATGATACCCTGAGTTTTGTCAAAAGTTCGGCTCATGCCCAAAACTTATATTTTCTTCTTTTTAATAAATAAAACCACCTTTTATTATTTCTTTCTTCACAAAAAAAACCCTTTACTTTTAACATTGAATAAAACTACCTATTATTTGACTAAATTCAATATAAAAGTGACAAAACTATCTTCATTTTTAAAATTTTACAAAATCATATATTATTTCCAAAAACTTTATCCCAAAATCATCCTTGTCTCCAAAAAAAATTAGAACAAAATCACTACAGTTTTTTAAATTGTACAAAAGATCTATTATTTTTTCAAACTTTGCAAAAACAAAAAAAACACTAATTATTTGCCAAAACAATATTTAACACCTATTATTTTCCAAAACAATATTTAACCTATAGCTCACTAACTTTAAACATTTGTAAATGTGATTGATGAATTTCACCAAATACTCAATTAGAATTTTATTGAAAAAAAAGTAAATTAAAGTTTATTTATTTCATTTTCATCTCTTATAAAAGAAAAATATAATAAAAGATTAATCATTCTTATCTTATTATGTTTTATGTATTCCAAACAAAAGAAATGAATAATACCTTCTTTTATTATATAGAAGGGGTTTTGTGCATTTTTTAAAGCATAAAAGGTGATTATACGCAAAGTATGGTTTTATGAAGTATTTTTTTGTAATTTATTGGTTAACTATTTTTGTTCACATAATAAGATGTTGGATTTGTGCAAAGTTTTGTAAATAATGGGTGATTATGTACATTCAATGTTTGACAAATAATGATATTTGTTATTTACAAAATATGAAAAATATATAATGGATCTTTTATGTAATGTTAAAAACAATGATTGATTTTCTTGAAAAAAAAATTGGAAACAATGGATGATTTTTTTGCTAAAACTTTGGCAATAATGTATGATTTCGTTATTTTTTAAAAATAAAGGTGTTTTTTCCACTTTTGTGTTGAATTTAGTAAAATAATAAGTAGTTTTGTTCAATGTTAAAAGTAAATGGGCTTTTTTATGAAAAAATAAAAAATAAAGGGTGGTTTTATTCATTAAAAGGGAGAAAATATGGATTTTGGACATGAGCCGAACTTTTGACAAAACTCAGGGATACCATCCGGACAAAAAAAAGATGTGGGACACCAACCGGAATTATCATAAACTCAGGGGCACCAAGCGGAATTTCCCATGTTTTTTTTTGAAGATTTTGATATAATAAAGGGAAATTTACAGAAAACCACTCCTTAAATATGAGTGTTTTCACTTAACCACCCTTTAAATTCAAAATTATAGAAAACCACCCTTTAAATGGTTTTTACTTACAACTCACCACCCCTTCATCTATTTTCAATAATTTATCATTAAATATATTATATTTTAATATTTTTAAACTTAAATTTGATTATAAATATATTCAAAATTTTAATTTAAGGGCTCGATTATTTAGGTAAATTTAAAGAAAAACGTTACATATAACAAATAAAATGGATCAAACTCATATTTTAAGTTGAAAATTATTAACTATTTATTATTATTTTTTAAAAATAAATAAAATGATCACTAAAATATAATCGAGCCCTTAAATTCAAATTTTGGATATATTTATAATCAAATTTGAGTTTAAAGACATTAAAATATAATATATTTAATGATAAATTAATGAAAATAGATGAAGGGGTGGTGAGTTGTAAGTAAAAACCATTTAAAGGGTGGTTTTCTGTAATTTTAAATTTAAGGGGTGATTAAGTAAAAACACCCATATTTAAGGGGTGGTTTTCTGTAAATTTCCCTATAATAAATGAATACTCAGTATATAACAAATGAATTAAGGGGAAATAAATGAATACTCCGTATATAACAAGGTTGCAGGAAACGGTGATGTTAAGGAGGCCCCATGGAATTTGAATTTTCAGCAAACCCGGTCCCCATTATCCACATTGGGTAACATTAGGTAACAATGTAACACCACCCAAACCAATACTTACACAATCAACAAACCCTTCCTAAACCCTTTAGACTTGTTCTTGAATCGGCCATAGGGTTTGAGATCTATTGAAGTTATAAGATGACTCCATCCACAGAATAATAAATTTAATCACCAAATATACATTTCTAATAAATTGAAAGACTGATTTAAAAAAAAAATTCCCCTAGTTTGACAAATCTGATAAAACAAATATAGGATTTCAAATCACCGGTATGCAATCATGTAAAAAATTATTAATTAAAAAATATGAAGGAGGATAAAGAATCAAATTTTATATCTAACATTTGTATGATCATTATTTTTTTTTGCGAGTTTTGGAAAAGGGGAGAGAGAAATTGTTAGAGTATCTTGAGGGATATGATTAGAACTTTATATGGATATAGTTATCCTATGTCCAAATTAGGTAATCAAATAAGAAAAAAGACAATAAATTTTGTATGAAATAACAATAAGAGGATAATTATAAGAATATTGATCAATAAATGTTAACTTAAAAATAGACTAGATTCGTAAGGTTAAAATTTCATTTATTTACTTAAATACCAACTAGGGGTTAGAGTCCCAAATTAGCTATTTTCAACTATGTCTCCCTTCCTCTCCTCAATCACCCCTAACAAGTCTTGATTAAAAAAATAAAATTACGAGTATCTAACAAAGTTGTAGCATCGTCTTAAAGTGATAAGTCCACAATAAACTTAAAAATCGTCTTATAATTAATGTTTTTTTCTTTTTATTATGAGAGATAAAATTACATTAAAACTCCATAAAATTGAAAGTCTAAAAATAAAATAAAATAAAATTCAGAAAACATAAAAATGTACTCCGTTAGTCTATACACTTTTTTAAAATCATAAAAACTATATAAATTATTATTTTTAAATAATACCTCTTTGTGCACGTAATTTAAAAAACTAAAAACTATATAAAATATTATATATTTTTTATAATATAATATGTATTATTAATAAGTATTATATTGTAAAATGTTTAATTAAAAAATTAATATTTTATATAGTTTTTAATTCTTTAAACTATGTTAAAAAAATAATGTCTTAATTTTATGATCGGAGAAAGTATAGAATATACGGTATTTTATTTTTATTGATACCTATGGTGGGCTTATTGCGTTTGTCATTTTGTTAATCCATAGTATTTTCGTATTTTTGGACGAGATTTTGGTTGAAAAAGTCTTTTATTTTTGGTCATATTGGTTGAAAAACTCTGATACGACTTCATCTCCTTTTCCTCTCTCTCGCTCGCTACGCGTCGCATCACCGTGGAGTTGAGGGTGTGGTGTTGAGAATTGAAGGCGAAACAATTCAACACAGAGAGAGAGATTACAACATCAAAACCCCACAGACACCCCCCCCCCCACAAAAACCCCACCGAGACTCTCATCCCCACCTTTATTCTCGTTTGTCCTTCTCGCTGTCTCCTGTTTTCCTTTCTGTTGGCGACTCGTTGGATCAATGGCGGTTTTGCGATTCGTCTTCGCTTGACATTCCTCCTCCTCATCCTCTTCTACCGCTTTGCTTTTTTGCTATTCTCGCTGGAATCGGAATGGTCGATCTCGGAGTCTCTTCGTGCCGTCCGAACGGCGCCGTTTTCCCCGACGGTGGCGGCGGGGATTGTCATTGGTCGGTGGTTGAAGAGGCAACCGCTCATGTGCTCCGTGGAGTTCAGCCGACTCTGTCCTCTGAGCGTAAGAGAGCGGATGTTATTTCTTACGTTCATCGTCTTCTGTTTTGCTCGCTTGGCTGTCAGGTTCGTGTGTTGTTGTTTACATTGCGATTTAAGAGAATTTTGAAAGATGAACTGCAATTATGACATAGCATTCATATATATCATCTCTGATGAACTGCGATTGATCGATTGAATTGTGTTGTTGACAATCTTGTCGTGTGAAGATCTTGATTCAATTTTCTTGGATCCAAAATAAGCATTGTGGATAGTTGAGATTTTGATATAGGTGAAGCTTGATCCAATTTCACCAAATCATGTAGAGGATCTTGAATTCAGCCGTTCTAGCTTGGTGGTGGATGTTGTAGATAGGATCAAGAAAGGATTGGAATGAATACCTCGGGATATTTTGTGAGAATAGTACATATTTTTCAGGTGTTTCCATATGGATCAGTACCTTTGAAGACCTATTTGCCTGATGGAGATATAGATTTAACCGTGCTTACCCATCCCAAAACTGAGGAGGCTCTCATCTCTGATATATTTGATGTCCTTAAGAACGAAGAGCTGAATGAACATGCGGAGTGTGAAGTGAAAGCTGTCCAGCTCATTTTTGCTGAGGTTTGTGCACCTTGCTTTGCAGTATACACTTTAGATTGGTAACCAACTTTTCGACATCATGGGAAACTGCAGGTCTATGTATCTAGACTGCACCTTTATGGCATTATCGTCTTTTAGCGGATTCCTGACTGGGAAGAAACCGTATCATGGCTATACTATTTATACTATTTATGTTCGACTTATCTTCCCTTAGCATAGGTATGACATATCTTTCTTTTATGATTTTTTCTTTTTGTTACAATGGGCAGGTTAAGCTTGTGAAATGTCTTATACTAGATATTATAGTAGATATCTCATGCAATCAGTTGGGTGGACTGTGTACGCTTTGCTTCCTTGAACAGGTATGAAAATTTCAGAGTGAATTGATGGATTGTTTTTAAGATTGGCTGTCCTTGTTTCAAATGAATTTTTAGGAGTGAATAGATTATAGATGTGTCAGTCATACAGCAGAGATTTGTTGCTAAATAAAAGATTAAAAGTTACTATAATATACTAGTGTTTTCATAATATAGTTCCATCCTATTCATATGCAGATTGATCGTCTTATTGACAAGGATCATCTATTCAAACGCAGCATTATTTTGATCAAGGCATGGTGCTTCTATGAGAGTCGTATTCTTGGGGCAACACATGGCTTGTTCTCAACATACGCACTGGAAATATTGGTTTTATATATATTTCACATATACCATTCATCCTTAAAAGGTCCATTATCTGTAAGTTTCAAGGATACTCTTTTTAAGCTACTTATGCATTTCAATATGAGTTCGTGCTAACAGAATTGAGACTTGATTTGTAGGTCCTCTACAGATTTTTGGATTATTTTAGCAAATTTGATTGGGACAATTACTGTGTCAGTTTGTATGGTCCTGTATGCAAATCTTCCTTGCCTGATATCGTTGGTGAGTAATTTTCCCACTACTATTTGACTACGAATAGTTTGGGTGTTTTGTATTGTTAACATTAATATCTTGATATTACATCTTTCCCTTCAGCCCATACCCCTGAAGTTGTTAAAGATAGCCTGCTGCTCAGTAAACAGTTTTTGACAAACTCAACAACCATGTTTAAAGTTCCACCAAGGGATCTTGGAAAGGAGCCAAGGTCGTTTCAGCAGAAGTTTATCAATATAATCGATCCACTTAAAGATGATAACAATCTTGGGCGAAGTGTAAATCAAGGTAGATAGCTGGTTTGTTTGATTCCAATCTATGTTTCTTAAACCTTCTCAGGTATCAAAAGAGACACGGTCTGATTTCACTGTATTGTTTTACCTGCGTAGGTCTTTCCCAATCAAGATCTTTTGATGTGAAAAATTCTTGTTTATGGATCTATTGCTATAGAAACTTCATTGCATGCTGGATCTGAGTTAATTTTAAGCAATAGCAGTTTCTACCTTGATTAAGGCCGTAGGACATGTGGTGGAAAAAGATAATCAGTTTAAATAAATTTGGATATTCTTCACTGTAGTGTCATGATTGATCCAATTTCTCAATTGAGTTCCATCCCTACTACCTTACTTTGTTGTTGATTTCTAACATGTTACAGGTAATTCCTACCGAATACGAAGTGCCTTGCAGTTTGGTGCCCGTAAGCTTGGCAAAATACTTGCATTACCCACGCAAAGTACAGCAAAGGAGCTGAACAATTTCTTTGCAAACACTTTGGCAATGCATGGAGGGAGGGATCAAACAAGTCCTCGTCCTAATTCAGAGTCAAGCTATAGCAGTTCGTTTCAAAGCAGTGATGTAGATTCTTCAACTGGAGTTAGATCCCCAACAGGTGAGATTGAGGGGACGTCTGATAGCTCATCTCAAGCTAGCGATGCTTCTTCATATCATGTTGATAGATCCATCCAAGCTGCTCATGCCTATGAGATCCCCTTAGAATGCACAAAATGGGGGGAATCCCTACATGACAATGGGCTACTGAACTCTCCCAAAGACATGGAGGTGGGTGCTGATAGATACGGAGAAGCTGAAGGTGCTAAATTGTGTGGAGAATTGAAGGGTGTTGGCATAATCCGAGAACCCATTGAAAACACTATTGACCATAACGAAATATCTGGACCTTTGAACCACCTTTCTGACCTCACTGGTGATTATGAAAGCCATCTCAAAAGCTTATTTTATGGTCAATCTTTTCATGGAAATGCATCCATTCTACCGATGTTTTACAACCTTCCTATCTGGGATATGCAATGTCAGATATTAAAATTGGGGCAGAATCATTACTCCCAAATGAACCCAAATCATGCAATGTGTGGACAGCCATTTTGCACTGTCCGGGGCACGGGCACTTATATTCCCAGGACGGTAATATCTTCTTACATCTCTGATTTACTAAGGGTTCCTCTATTTCCCTACTGATTTATTGTATCTGTTCTGCTAAAAATGACATTAGGAGGGAATAAATTTCCGACAGTTTCTGCTGTGGCGTTAATAATTTTATTTGGCGACTCGGGACATCTTGCAGGATCTTGGGTCATGGAGAGGAGAAAGGTTTCCGGTGAAAAGAGGGAGGAGAAGAATACAAGGAAGGAGCCCACATTTTAAAAATTACAATAATGATCGCAAGTTTGAACAAGGTATGATTCCAGTCCAAGCAAATGTGACCGAACAAATATGTCATCAGGCAGAGTTGCTTGAATCCAAGCAGTCACCTGTGTGTCCTCCATGCTTTGCCGCTAGCGTCCTGCCTGAACAACCTGAAGGTCTCGAGTTCAGCTCCTCTGAGCAGCTGCCCGAAGAGAAGGATGAGGCAGACAAAAGGACTTTGGATGACAGTCTAGAATCTGATCCTAGCCCGAAAGCAACAACTGTGCTAATCCCTGATCCAAAGCTTGCTGAGGCAGATGAAAGTCTAGAAAGGTACAGGTTTTGATGAATCTCGGTTTACATTTCTCTTTTTGTTGTTAAAGGCGAGTGGAGTTTTCTGAACTATTTCTTGCGATTTCATAATCCAGCGTTGCAGAGCAGCCATACCACCTGAAAGATGAAGCTGATTTTCCTCCTCTGGCTTCCAAGATCACATTCAAAAGATCAGCTTCTGCTTAGGAGTAGAAACGTCGAAACAGCCACTGCAGATGTTCTAGTACTTTACCAGTTTAAGATCATTTTAACTTTTGTTAGTTACTCCTCTTTTTCTGGATCTAATGTATAGCTAGAGAGAGGAGGGTGAGGCAGTTAGATAGTTCTTTGCCCTCCCCTCCCATCATTTCGACGAATGAAGACTCCGCCCCTCTTCTGCCCTGAACATCAGTGGGTGTGTGTATGCTATATATATAGAGAGAACACACTGAGGGAAGCACAACCGTAACTAGGTAGTTGATTCCCAAAGAGCTGTTTGTGTGGCTGAAAGATTACATTACAGTAGTATGTAGGGGATGAGGATTATAAGAGGTTTCCCTCATGTTAAGCTAGGAACATGGGAGATGTCCTACCTCCTATTTGTTGTTTATCAGTGGGGGTTAATTTTTATCATCGTGGTTATTTTTTTTGTCTTTAATATCATTTGAATGGCGTTGTGCCTTGACAACAGGAATGAGGCGCCTCGCCGAAGCAAGGCGATGAATCCAACAAAGATGACCCCGATAACAATGCTTGGATTCTGCCTATTGAGTGAGAACTCATCAAATACATGAATACAAAAGCTAATGTTCGATGTTGATTATGTATTCCCTCATATACAAGCTTCATGATGATCTGTACTCTGTAGCCTTGTCTCACATGCACTTGGACCACTCCATCCGTTCTCTTTCAGGAGTATATGTTACACAAAGAAAGAACCAATACCTCGATGTGCTTGGTGTGCTGATGTTGCACCGGATTGGACGACAGATATACAACACTAATGTTGTCACATTACACAATGGTAGCTCTGACATGAATCTCCACAAGGAGATGCCGAAGCCAACAGGTCTCAGCACCTCTATATGTATAGAATGGAGTAGCTTGTGGAATCAAAACATAGTTAAACCGAATGTTCATCAAAGTTGGCTGCTTGTGGAATCCACATAGTTGAACTGAATGTTTCATGAACTCCGGATCCTAAACTGAATGGGAAATATTCAGAAGATGAAATGAGAAGGGCTGTTGCCGTTAGGGTCATGTGTGGGCAACAAGCATCACGGGGAGAGGGCAATGATGACCAAGAATGGCTATCGTCATTGTCAAGCAAGGCGAGGCAATGACTCTTAACAAAGACGACCCCGATAACAATGGCTCGACCCAATCAATCCAGAGCTTTCTAACCCTGCCAATAGAGAGAAACATATGCAAACAGTAATCAATTAAGTTATTAATCAATTGAAAATGTTGTACTGTGAGCGTAAAATCATCAAATAAATGAATGCATAAGCTAATGTTCAAGATGTTGATTGTGGAAAAATAAATGTTTATCTTATACCAACAAGCACCAGTGGTCTAGTGGTAGAATAGTACCCTGCCACGGTACAGACCCGGGTTCGATTCCCGGCTGGTGCATAAGGATCTCTTTTCTTCGTACATGTTGGAGTCGGAGACTACGAATAACGAACTCCTTATGATTCCTCCCACTTATCCGACCTCAACTCCTTACTTCAAACTTGTTGTATTGTCACGTATACGATATACCTATAGGCTATATGCATATCAACTTAATGAAAGAGTTTCATGCTATGAAGTGTTGAAAAAAAAATTGTAGCATTTGATTAAACGAACAAAATATACCTACTACAATTAATCGATCTCGCTGGCTCCCTATAAGACGAACATTCCATTGTAGATAAATTTTCTGAACTATTTCTTCTTGCAATTTCTGATGGGTTCTGTTAGAGCATGTGAAGGTAAGATCGTATATAGATCTAGCCTAACACATTCAGATCTAGATAGTTTGTAGAAGAAATTAAACAAACAAACAGATCCAAACACACACATGAGATTGTTTACGGGGTTCGGATCCTCGATCCTACATCCCTGGGGCCTCAATATTTCAGCCCTAATCCACTATCACAAGATATACAGAAGGTCCAATCCGTTCAAGAAGATAGTCTGATCGAGGTCGAAGTGGATTTGAGGCCTCATCATCGTCTTAGTGACGAGCTTAGTGGCTGAGTTCTTCTCCATTGGGGGCATGTGTGAGCAGAAGCAACCCAAGAATAGGCCAATGAGGACCGAGAAGGGCTATCGTCGTTGCCCGTTGGAGTCATGTACTCAAACCGTGTGCCTTGGCAAGAAGGATGACCCCAATCCAGAGCTTTTGAACAAACAGCAAGCAATGAAGTTATTAAATTAATCAATTGAAAATTATATAAGCTAAACAGCTAATGTTGGATGTTGATTATGCATTACCTCACAAGATTGAGCTTCATCTTGATGTGTATCCTTTTTTCACTACTACTTGTACAACCTCATCCATCATCTTTCAAGTGTAGATCCTGCAGGTATGCGCCTACAGCAAGTACAAAAAACGTTTGGCAAGAGTGAGATCGAACAACGAAAAGTGCTCATGGTATGGAATGAAGATATATATATGGCAATGGCATACCATGTGTGCAAGATGAGATGCTTTGGTATGAGAAACAAGTCTTTCGAATCCGACATTTATCACCTCAAGGTCTGAAGAACGTCGAATCTGATAAGATTGAATTAGAATCCATTTTATTTTAAACAAAAGAGAAACAAAGAACTCCAGGATGAATCTTGCCTGTTATATATGTTGAGGTGAATGGGACTTGGGACTTTGGGAGTGATTCATTTTCAAAATGATCGAGCCCTACTGAGTGCTGAATTTTCTCCTTTTTCTTTGCCTTCAACTTCTGTTGCTAAATGTGAACAAAAGGTTCAATTCAAACCCCTACATAACAAAACTTTGAATCAAGCCATTTTGATTTCAATTTACGAAGAATGAAAAAGAACTCAATCTTGACGACGAATAAAGCGGCTGAGAAGAGACTGTTCTTCGTCTTTTAACCTTTTAGTGGAAAGAAATTACGATTAGTCTGAAAAACCAAACTAGCATGTAACCAATCTTGATTTTAAGTGCAATCATTATGTCAAATGTATAAACTTACCAGATCTCGATTTGTTATTGGCCAAGCTCTTGACGACGCAGATGGCAATCTGGGAAGCTCACTGAAGATGGAGGTTCATCGAGCGTTAGCTGAATGATTTTGGGGAGGGAATTCCAATCTGCACCCCTCTCATCTGTTCCTCCCACAACTCCAACTCCAACTCTGGACAACCCGTGATCTCTAAATACTTGAGGGCGTTGAGACGAAGTGGCGCCACATTCACTACCACAATCTTTATGCAATCACGAATCAGTATGTAACCACCATTTTAAGTGAAGTCATTATGCACAAGTGTTGAATATTTAAAAACTTATAATTACTTGATTTGTAATTGGCCAAGCTCTTGACGACGTAGAAGGCAATCCGGGAGCATCACTGAAGATGGAACCTCATCAAGCTTTAGCTGAATGAGTTTGGGAAGGCAATCCCAATCCACACCCCTCCTCTTTTCTTCCCACAACTCCAACTATGGACAATCCCTTAGCTCTAAATACTCAAGGCTGTTTAGATGAGGTGGCGCCACATTCACTTTCTTGAGCTTTTTGCAATCACTAATATCTAGACACCGAAGAGATGTAAGAGATTCGCCTGGAAAACTCTCCAAACAATCACAGGAATTGATTGACATAGTTTCAATTTCAAGACATGATGTTGAAGTAGAAGTGGAAGGCGAAGAGGTGTGATCACTTATTGGCACCAACTGCAACTGTTTTATCTGCTTTGCAGTTATTGAGTCGAGTGTCATACATCGAAGGTGTGGACGTAGCGGCATGGACTTGAGTTCTCCACAATCTTCAATAACTAAATATGAAAGAGTCGAAAACGAAAGCGGTTGAGGATGAGGAGCAGCAGTTGCACATGTTGAAGAAGAATGATGATCTCCTTTTCTTGACCATCCCTTCAATTTTGGCAAAAGTCGTAACTCAAGCCTCTCCAAATCAGGGATGAATAATGCATCAGAGCCAGCTATCTCCTCTTCTATGTATTCTAATTCCCACAAACCAGAAAGATTAAGATGCTTTAAGTTTGGGATGTGCTTAAAGGGTGGGAGACACTTTACTCTTCCGCAAAAATACAAATTTAGACATGAAAGCTGCGACAAGGAAGGGTTAAGTGTCCTTCCATTGCCCCAATGCGGTATTCTCGTGCCTTCGTAATTTCCAATATCAAGCGTTCGTAGAGTTAGAGGCGGTTGACAGCATTCAACTCCATCCCAATCATCCACACCATCTATAAACCAGATCGATAACCCTCCGGTAAGTTTCAGTTCAGACAATACATCAAGCTTAGACATTGGAACCCCTCCCATCTCTTTACCCACTTTGACCTCATCCAGGTGTTGAAGAGAAGTCAATTCCCCAAACCCAGGTGGCAGATTCTTCAAATTTGGACAATAACTGTTAAACAAATGCCTAAGATTGGTCAGATTTCTAAAATTATTAGGCCACGCCTTCAGTTCCTCACAACAGTTTATGTCTAGAGTACACAAATTCCCCAACTTTGTGATAGAATCGGGAAGTTTTGTGAATAAATTAATCGAAATATCAAGGTATCTCAAGTGCTTTAGCTCCCCAATAGAACTAGGAGCATTTTCAATTCGCAAGCGACGCAGACTCAATGCACGCAAGGACTTCAAATTCGCGAATTGCTTTCCTAAAACCAAGCTAGAGCATTGCGTAGGAAGGAATAACAATGAGCGCAGTCGACTGATACTCTGCGAAGATTCTGGAAGAAGCCATAAATCATCTACACCATAGTGAACACTCACATGACGTGTTCCACTGATTTCGTTGGATGATGTGGTTAACATAAGGCTTTCCTTTCCAGCAACATGTATTGCCAAGTCATGAATTAAATCATGCATTTGGTACTGTCGAAATCCCATTTGGAAAAAAGACCGCCTACTCAAATCCATGAAATATGAATGGCCTACGCTCTCTGCTGTTTGCTTATCATTAATTACATTGACATATCCTTGGGCAATCCAAAGATTTATCAACTCCTTTATGTTGAATATATGATCTTTTGGAAACAAGGAACAATAAGCAAAACAATGTTTCAAGTTTGAGGGTAGATGTTGATAGCTTAATTTTAGCACCGGCATAATACCATCCTTCGATGGGTGGCTTTGTCCTAGTTGTGGGAGCTCCTGATTCCGAATGGACTCCCATTCTTCGACGGTATTCTTTTCAAATAGAAGGCTGGCCATGCAGTTTATGGCTAATGGAACATTTGCGCACTTCTTTACGATCTCTCTTCCAATCTCAGTCCTTTTTGAGTCTCTCTCTTGCTCTGGAGTAAACTGAACAACCCTTTTGAACAGATCCCACGAGTCCTCCTCTGACAAGCCATCTAAATTATGAGTCCTCGATGCACCAACAGCCCTTGCAACTACTGAGGATCTCGTACTCACGATTATCTTACTCCCCTCGGCACCACTACCCTTTAACAAATGCATCCGATTCTGCCACCTAATAAGATCATCATCCCACACATCATCTAGGACAAGCAGAAATTTCTTACCCTCTATTGAGGCCTTAATTTTGGACTGCAGAATACTATTTGGGGGAAGTATTTCCCCCTTGCTCATTTCACACATACATTGATAGATTTTCCCGTAGAATTCTGCATCATCTGTTGTATCAGAAATGCACGCGAACCATCTCTTCTCGAAACTCGTTTCAATCTCTTTGGGATTGTAAACTAGTTGGGTAAGTGTGGTTTTGCCGATACCACCTATCCCAACTATGGCAATCACTTGAACATCATTCAAGGGATCTTGTAAGAGCATTTCTAAAATGGCTTTCTTTTCATTATCTCTACCAACAACAATATATGGCAGAGAGCTCCCGGGATCTTGCCCTTTCCTGATGCCAGATATCGGATTCTCTTCTAGACATGTTACAAAATGAAATTGTTTCATGTCTTCATAGATCGCTAGCAAACTCTCCCTAATCTTCTTAACTTTATTTGCAATCTCGTTATTGGAGACAAATGGGTTCAAACGAGAGCAAGAAACCCGTACCTTTTTCACCAACTTATTGCTTCCCTTGACATGGTGCCTAAGCAGATCATCGGTGGCAACCTCATCGAATAGATCATCAGCCTCGTGCAACACCTCTTTGGCCCTTGTGACCCAATTCTTGACAAGATCAGAGCCTTTTTGCTTCCTCTCAGCATCAAAAAGCCCGGCTTGAATGGTACCGATGGTAAGCTTGAGCTTATCGAGCTCATCCCGTGCATTCCAGACTGAAGAAGCCTTTTCATATGCCTTCGCAAAGGCTGGAGCGGCAAGAGTTGAAAGGATTTTGGAAGTAACAGTGAACAAAGCTCCTTCCGCCATTTTTGGATTCGTTTTTTCTTCCTCTTAACTTTGCAAAGTAAAAAAAACTTGGAGCATTCGATGGGAAGTCAATGTTGAACCAGCTAAGGTGGTTTGATGTCTTTGTTAAATGGGAATCCAATGGCATGATGATGACAGCTGCTATACCAACTGCAACACCAAACTACATGATTAAGCATTTGACAAATTCTAATAGTTTAAACCAATCATCTCGCCGGGTATATCTCAAGTGCTCTTCATATACAAATCACAACTTGAATTAAAATTTTCCTTTGGGTTATTTTTTTTAATGAAATTCAATCTCATCTACAATATTTTTAATATACACAAGGGGCGTTGTCCTGATCACAAGGTCCTATACAGTGAATCATCAATGTTGGCTTCAAATGAAACACATAAAATGATAATTTCAATCAGACAAACACCTAAAATTAAATATATGGAAAAAAGAAAAGATCCATATTTGAGTGGGAATATTCGGATGGGAAGATAAGAATGGAAATCGTAGTTGTTGTCACGTGTGCGCACACAAGATCGTTTTGATTAACCCAAGGGAAAATTTTAATTCAAGTTGTGATATGAATTTATTTTTTTGTTTCAATTGGCCATATATGGAGTTGCATAAGTTTATGCACATCAAATTCACTGGTTGGTTTCGAAATTCAATTTGGATCAACTCGTTTTTTCCCGACGACGTCGTTTATCAAAACGCGGGAAATAAGAAAGAAGAAAGTAAATTACTCGATCGATGGGATTCATTGAAGTATGTGGAGCTGGGTTCCATCCTAAAACAATTGACAATAGAAGTAATCCACCGACTTATACAAGGCTTAGGTTATTATCACTATATCCTAGCACCATTCAGGCGACAGACATAAAATCGTTGCAAGAATGCCTCTCACGTCACCTGAGTGATAGCATATCTTATATTTATGTAAATATCGTATTGACCTAACTTCCGTTACAAGACTCTGTACCATATATATATATATATATATATATATATATATGGTATGGTTCGGGTGTATACACCCCTTAAAGTGTACCTTGTTCACAGATATTATTCGGTGAAATGTGACACATTATTCGGTGAAATTTGAACCATTATTCGGTGAAATGTGAAACATTCTACCGAATACTGTTATGTTACAAATTATTCAGTGAAATTGGAACGTTTTCATCTGAACTGAACGGAAAAAGAAAACATAACAGTATTCGGTAGAATGTTTCACATTTCACCGAATAATGCTTCAAATTTCACCGAATAATGTTTCACATTTCACCGAATAATATTTGTGAACAAGGTACACTTTAAAGGCTGTGTACAAATGATCCATACACTATATATATATATATATATATATATATATATATATATATATATATATATATATATATATATATTTGAGAATGAATACAAGGCAACTCCAAGGGGATTATCCAATCTAACATGGTATCAGCCTAAACCCCAGCGCCGTCGGCCTCCTCCTTTTACCGCCGCTCTCTACCGATCCAACCCTTCCCTTTCTGCTGCAATCCCTCTCAGCACTAATCCCCTCTTCATCATGGGTGATCAATCTCCAAAAATCAATGACCTGGGCTCATCCTCCGGCCCCTCTAAGCCCTCCTTTCATTCGGCCTTGGCTATCTCCAACATCAAAAACCTAATTCCGCTTACCCTGAATCTCTCCAACACAAAGTACGCGTCGTGGGCGGAACTCTTCAAGGTTGTCGCTCATGCTCATCGGGTCCTAGATCACATCGATCTTGCCGTCCCGCACCCGGATGATGTTGATGACACCCTTTGGGATCAACTTGGTGCCATTATTCTTCAATGGATCTATGCCACGATCTCTCAGGATCTTCTGCTCACCATCTTGCAACCGGGTGCGACCGCTCAACAGGCATGGAATCGGATTGAGGCCATCTTCCAAGACAACAAAGCCTCTCGCGCCGTTTATCTTCAAAACGAGTTCGCAAGGTGCCGCCTTGAATCCTTTCCATCGGTCTCCGCAGACTCTCAACACCTCAAGGATCTATCCGATCAACTTGCTAATGTGGATGCCAAGGTTTCTGACTGACAACTTGTCATCCAATTGATCGCGGGTCTTCCAAGCGAGTATGACACTGTCGCGAGTTTCATCCAACACAGCAAGCCCCTACCGGACTTCGCTGACGCTCGCTCGATGGTGCACCTGGAGGAAACCCGTCGCTCAAAACGAGACGCCATCGTCGCCGAGCACAAGGCGTTGGTTGCTGCATCCTCGACGTCCACTCCGGATCCACCAGAGAAGCCGGCGTCGATATCCACCATCAGAAAACGCAAGACTCGGCAAGGATGGAAGCCGCGGGCGCGGCCCTGGTCCTGTCTCTTTCCAGCGGACTCCGTTCGGCTGGATGCAGATCTCCGACCCTAACCAACAGCAGCAGCAGTGGTCCGACAACTTCGGGTGGCAGCCTGGACCATGCCTGTACCCATCCCTTCCCGCCGCCGGCCTCTTTGGCCCTGGACCGCGCGCCGCCACTCCTCCTGCGAATGCCATGTTCGCTGACTCGGCCTATGGTTTCCAACCGACGACGGATTTCAATCAGGCCTTTAACGCGATGACCTTGTACCCGCCGGATCACAATTGGTACATGGACATAGGGGTGTCTTCCAACATGTCCAACAACCAAGGTAACCTCTCTTCCTTTACTAATTCGGGTTGTTCAAAATCGATTATTGTAGGCAATGGCAAGCTTGTACCAACCATGGGTCAAGGAAAAACCCTTATTCCTACCAATGGCTGCCCCCTGTACCTCAAAAATGTCCTGTTTGCCCCACAACTACTTAAAAACCTGATTTCAGTTCGCAAATTCACTACTGATAATAATGTTTCTGTGGAATTTGACCCAACCGGTTTTTCTGTGAAGGATCTTCAAACGGGAATCAATCGAATGAGATGCACTAGTTCCGGCGAGCTATACCCAGTCACGTGTCTGTCTCCCTCCACCTCTCGGCCCCCTGGCCCCGTCGCTCTGTCTGTTGTGTCGTCTCCTGTTTGGCATGCACGCTGCGGTCATCCAGGCGCACCTGTCTTTCAATTACTTAGGAAGTCTGTTTTACCTCATTGCAATAAAGTGTTTGATAACACTCTATGCCAATCTTGTCAACTCGGCAAACATTCTCGGTTGAGTTTTTAGAATTCTACAACTGTTACTGTTGCCCCGTTTGACATTATTCATAGTGATATTTGGACCTCTCCTGTTGTTAGTTCTGCTGGTCACAAGTATTATCTGGTGTTTCTTGATGATTTTTCATATTTTCTGTGGGTATATCCTCTCAAATTCAAGTCGCAGGTCTTCGATCATTTTGTTAACTTATATTATTACATTAGAACTCAAATCGATCGCCACGTCAAGACCCTGCAATGTGATAATGGAAAGGAATTTGTAATCAAGAGTTTCACAAATTTTTTGTCTCCCATGGCCTGTCTTTTTGTTTCTCTTGCCCATATACATCCCCACAGAATGGTAAGGTCGAACGTATCATCAGAACTATCAACAACATGGTCCGAACTCTCTTAGTCCATGCCACCATACCTCACACTCTGTGGCCCTATGCCGTTTCCACCGCCACCTACCTTCTTAACATATTACCATCCCCAAACATGGGCAACTGTAGTCCCACTCAGATCCTTTACAACTGTACTCCTCTCTACAGTCATCTACGGGTCTTTGGTTGTCTATGTTTTCCCAATCTGTCTCCTCAAACATCTCATAAGCTACAACCACGATCTACCCCTTGTGTGTTTTTAGGGTACCCGAACAATCATCGTGGCTACATTTGTCTTAAGTTGTCCACTAATCGTGTCATTCTGTCCCGTCATGTCACATTCGACGAGTCTATTAGTAACGGAACTTGGGAATTGGTCCCTTGGCCTCTCACGGCGAATGTGGTGCGTTGTATGTGGCTTTTCCGCCACAATTTTCGGTCCGATGGCTCCTTAAAGCGCTACAAGGCATGACTGGTTGCCAATGGTCGCTCTCAGGAGGTTAGAGTTGATTGTGATGAGACTTTCAGTCCAGCTATCAAGCCGGCTACAATCAGAACGGTGTTACACCTCGCCGTGTCTTACTCCTGGACTGTTCACCAGCTTGACGTCAAGAACGCCTTCCTTCACGGTCATCTGCAGGAGACAATATTCATGTTTCAGCCGCCTGGATTCGTTGATCCCTCTCGACCGACCCATGTCTGTAGACTGCGCCGTTCACTGTATGGCATGAAACAGGCTCTTAGAGCCTGGTGAAAAGCCTGGTGCCAGCGGTTCACTACCTACTTGTTCCGTATTGGCTTCACAGGTAGCCGCAGTGACTCCTCTCTGTTTATTCTGCGCCGCGGGATTCACAAGGCATATTTACTGGTGTATGTTGATGACATCATCCTCACTGCCTCATCCGATCAGCTTTGCTAGGACATCACTGCTCTGTTGAGTCAGGAGTTTGCTATGTCAGACTAGGGTCCGTTGTCGCCTACAATGATGCTGATTGGGCTGGCTGTCCGGATACTAGACGGTCTACGTCAGGATACTGTGTCTTCCTCAATGATACCCTTGTCTCCTGGTCTACTAAGCGCCAACCAGTCATCTCCAAGTGCAGAGGTCGAATATAGGGGTTTTGTGAATACGGTAGCTGAATGCACCTGGTTACGCAATCTTCTTCTCGAACTACAGTGCCCGTTGTCTCGGGCTAGCCTGGTCTACACCGATAACATATTGTCCACCTACCTTGCTTCGAATCCAGTTCAACATCAGCGCACCAAATATGTCGAATTGGATATTCACTTTTTTCGAGAAAAGGTTGTTATTGGTCACGTCAAGGTCCTTCATGTTCCATCCGCTTTTAAATATGTGGACATTTTCACAAAGGGTTTGCCTTGTTCTCTTTTCCTGGATTTCAGAGACAGTCTCACTGTTAGGTCTCCATCCGTTTCGACTGCGGGGGTGTGATAACATATCTTATATTTATGTAAATATTGTATTGACCTAACTTCCATTACAAGACTCTGTACCCTATATATATATTTGAGAATGAATACAAGGCAACCCCATCCCTCTAATCTTGAGGTGACGACCATCTATTTGTTCGTCGCCTGAGAATGCTCAGGTGACGAACACACCTCCATTGCTTGAGTATGGTCAACAGTTAGGAAATGGGTTTTAGCCCTTCAGGCGATGAGGGAAGTTCGTCGCCTGAGTGTTCTTTATTGTCAAAAAATCTAAATAGTCAGGTGAAGACATGGGTTGCTTTGTTCGTCGCTTGGTTATTCAGGTGTTGAAGATTTATGGTCGTTTTCGGAATGCACTGCGAATATGTTGATATATGAATGTTGTTCAAGCAACCGTATGGATCAATGTTCGTCGCTAGAATGGAGGTTCAAAAAAAAAATCCTATATGGAGGCTCTGTTTGCTCCCTGTTGACACGCACCAAATCACACAAGAATTTAACAAGCACTTGTTTCTTAGCATATATTGCAGATACGGAATTGACATCCATATACATTCACACATTTGACATCCAAATACATTCACATTTGACAAAAAAGTGCACATATATTTCAAATTCATAAGTTCATAGTCATATTCACAAAATTTGTCACAAACCCAACATTTCCTTTCGAGCAACAAACATGTGCACATTCCAGCAAAATTATACCCAATAGTTCCTTTCTAGCTAGATTTAAATAGTCAGGAGTAAAGTAGTTCAAGAAGGACGAGGAAGTCAGTTTCTAGCAAAATTATACCCAATAGTTCCTTTCCAGCTAGAGTTAAATAGTCAGGAGTAGAGTAGTTCAAGAAGGATGAGGAAGTCGGTTTCAAACCTTAAGCGTCATTCACGTGGGTGCTATATTGGTCCTGCGAAGAACGGGCTTGTTTTTCTGCAACAAGCTCATGACCAACACCCTCCAATGCAGAAAGGCGCAACGAAGTCGAGGAAGCTTGTTCGGTGGCCACCCTTGCCTCCTCCTTAGCTTTTGCAACCTCCTCCTTAGCCTTTGCAGCCTCCTCTTGAACCTTTGAAGCCGCCTCCTCTCTTGAAGAGAGGAGGAGGCTGGAGGAGGCGGCTTCCCCTCTTCTTTGGTGGTCGCCAGTGAGTCCTTCCCAAACCTAGATCATCACCATTCACATTATGTTATTGCATAGCAAATTGATTACAAGTGTTAATAAAAAAATTTGTGATTAATGAAATTATTGAGATGCATAAAGTTAATATGCTGACAATTGATAGAAAACAATATATATTACAACTGTTTTCGACGAATGTGTGTACCCTCGACAGATTCTGAAGAAAAATCAACCACGTAATTTATTTGATTCATACTTCATAGTATTAATAAGAAGACAAATCATTTCAATGAGCCCAGTTTCTTTTAAAATGTCAAATAAAAAATATTACAATTGCCTTAAGCCACCAAGAATTTCATCCGAGAAAGAAAACATGTAAATGAAAATTGAAGTACTAAATATATATATATATATATACATTTATAAGCAAAATGAGACCTATAGGGCTCATAGGTATTTAGAAATTGCACTACCACCCTCAAAAGCTACTTCCCCTCAAAAGCTACTTTTAGCTAGGGATCATAGGTATTTAGAAATTGTATCACCAAGTGAAATTGATAAATGCTTATCAATTTCACTTGGTGATACACTTCGTTGAATATGTAAATTAGGAGTTTAAGAAAAATGAGACCTATAGGGCTCATAGGTATTTAGAAATTGCACTAGCTGAAATATACTAAAAGGGTATTAAAGAGGTCAATTGCATGTTAAAGTGTATACGTGTTACTTTGATGAACACTAAAAACTTAATGAAATATACAAACAATGTTAATCATAAACATTATACAAACATACAACGAATGACTTAAAAATAAAACTCACAACTCGATCTTCTGCATTTTTGCAACCCTCGTATATATTCACCATGGTTTGAACAAAGGGCGAATGGTTGCCTTCTTTAGCCAGCTCTAATGCCCTGTGGCTGATTGGCTTTGGTCCGGAGTGGTGGTTGATAGGGTTTTCGTTTTTGGTACGGTATGCCTTGTTCCGTGCACACAAAGCCTCGAAAGAAAGAAAAGAAAATGACATCAAAGTGGACAAGTTAGCAGATTAGAGAAAGCTTGATAGATATAAATGCATATATATATATATATATAGACACACACACATACATACATACATACATATACATAAATATTGTCCAGAACTAAGATCTTACCTTTTTTGCCTCATTTTCGAACTCATTCACCACCAACCATTCCCACTCAGGTCGACGGTGCTTGAACTCATCAGGCATCCGCCTTCCCCCATACTGATATTAGCACTTTCGGCACTGACTTTTCCAAGATTTATAAACGGTCTGGGCATGCTCTTCAATGAATTCCTTCATAAGTGGAACTATCCCCTGTAATTCATACATTGGCTGGATGACATAAGAAATCAGTTAGTTAGTAATAAGAATATGAACTAAAATCTGATGCTAAATTTGAAACAAAGCTCCAAGTAAATGAGCATACAAATGAGCATGACCCATAACAAGAATACAATAAATAAAAACAGATAATGCATCATAGTAGAAAGGACCCGAAACAAGAACAAGAATACAACTAAGTAAACCTCCAATAAAAAACACGTAAAGCTCCAATCAGGAAAAAAACAGAAACTTTAGTATAGTAATGCAACTTGTAACAAGTAAAGCTCCAATAAAAAACAGAAACATTAGTTATAGCAAATACACATTCCGAGATCAGGAAAAGTTATAGTCAGAACAATATTAAAATGTTTATGTTGTTGCTCTTGGAGCAGAAAGACCGAAAGAGTCATTTTCCTCATAAAAGATAAGCCATATAATCTTCTCTCAAGTGTTTAGAAGTTACTCTAAATTCCAAAACAAATCATTTCCTACATAAGTTCCATATATGGTGACCAAAAGCTATTGATTTTGGACAATCAAATAGAAAATACAATAACACTTACATCAAGGTAAGCATAGAGGGCGTCCTTGTACTGTTTTTAGATATTCTTCCGCGTCGCCGCTCGCATTGCCACTTGTCTCCGTAGCCCAGCATCTATGTCCTGAAAAAGGAGGGTGAACGTTTGAATTGATGCTGGCTCACAGAGTAAGTCTGACCACTCCATAGACAGCTTCCTTCACAATGCCCTGACCAAGCCCGGGTTTTGTGGCTCCCTATGTTGCGCTAGTTTTTGGGGGTTACTCCTGCACACAAGAGAAGAGAGAAAGAAGACACTATTAGAGAGAGGAGTGAAAACAGAATAGAGCAGAGAGAAAAATATTCAAGTAACTGATGTTTATTGTATATGTATTCATATAGAAAAATATTAAACTCCCTGATTTTTGTATACTATTAGTTAGGTTTCTTGTCATGTTAATTTCTATTTTGGTAGACTCACTGGTTTCTAATTAGGGTTCGTGAATTTAGGGCTTTCCTGTGAGCCAAAAGTAAGTTGAAGGTTCCCATAGAAAGAAAATGCTTCCAGTTAAACCCCTTCATTCCAGTTTTCAACCCAAAAGTAAATCGAAGGTTGAGAGACGTACCGTCCACATTTCGACACCTGATGCTGAAGATGGGAAGCTCTTCGCCTGACTCGATGGGAGTGTTGGAGCAGGCGGCAGACCCAGAAGTGATGGCAATCGATCGTGCCGAACACACCGAGGTGGTTGCTTTCCCTTCAATTGGGGTCGAGGATGGGGTGAGTGGTGTTGACTCGGGTGCTGGAGAAGGGGCTCCATGGATGGATAGAGGAGTGCATTTGTGGGCAGTTGAAGTCGGAGAAGTGGATTGAGAAGGAGCTGGAGGAGTGGCCTGTGTTGACAAAGGGGCTGCAAACAATGAGGTAGTGGTCTTGAGTCGTTTGTGAGGAGGCATATTGGCTATTAGGGTTTGCAATTGGGGCAAGAAGAGGACGAATTTGAAGGGAAAAGGGTGGGGATGAAGAATTTGGCACAAGATGAGGAGAAGGATTTGGGTTTAGGGTTCGAAACTATCAAAGAAGGGTAGAGATTTGGGTTTAGGGTTTGAAGGAGATGGAGTTGGGATGCGGAAGAAGAAGAGTGACATTGGAGATTAGGGTTCAAAAGTGAGAAACCGATGCCGTCGTGTTCTCTTTATAATATATATATTTTACCAAAAAAAAAAAGTTCTAGTCACCAATAATCATTCAATATGCTTGTCACCATAAATTGAAATTTTGATTAATAAGGAGGGGGATTTAGCGTTTGAAAATTTTGGGAAATATTTGGAGAAAAATGTGGCAGTATTGTTGGCGCTTAGACGAAAAAAGTTGTAGCGATGAACTAACAAATTTGTTCGTTGCTAGAAACGATTCAGGCAACGAACATGTCCGTTTGTTCGTCACCTGAATATTTGACAGAACAAAAATGTGCATTTTGCAGTGTGTCTAGACTCCCTGTACACAAGTTTTATAAAGCTACAGACCAACCATATTTCCACAATGTCAATTACATTCATTTCATATATAATTGTCATAAACAATAGTTTTTATAAAAATCTAATCTACGAACCAACCATATGTTGACATTGTCAATTACTTTCGATCATTTCATATATAATATTCCTAGACCATAGTTTTATAAAAATTTAATCTACGAACCAACCGTCATCTTCATCGTCCTTCGTGTCCTTATCATCATCCTCGTCTTCCCCGTCATCCTCTGAGTCTTCATCTTCATCTTCATGTGCCTCTTCCTCCTCTTGGTCCTCCACCTCAAGATCAATGGAGAGATTGAAAGATGATCCACCGTCGGCGGGGGCTATCTCTTGGTAAACTTCCAGGCCCTCAAGTGGACATCTAATTGTAGGCGTATCACCATTCTTTGTTGCTAGTATGGTGGAGTGAAACACGTTCCTGTGAGCTATCACATTCACCACTTTCCATGTCTTCCCGACCTTTGGATCTTCTATGTAGAATACTTGCCTCGCTGTGAGGGAAAGACGAAATGGTGAATCCTAGTACCAACTTGTGTTTGTGTCAACCAACACCAACCCATGATCAAATTGTATGCTCCCTGAATGGGGGTGCGTGTCGAACCATTTGCACTTTAACAACACTATCGGCATCTGATTTGCATAAATAAGTTCAACCAGAGGCTTCACGACGGTCGATGGCAAGTATGCTCGAATGAAAATGGGGAGAAATCGTTGAAACATCACATGATTGCGTTTTCAATCCTTGAAACTTTTTCTCATGCAAGTTAACTTTGTTCTTCAGACACCCAACATAACTGTCAAGGTACTTCACATCACTAAACCACTTGATCACATCGAGAAGATCTTTCGACTTCTCCAAGAACGGTGCGTGCAAAAGCCGTCCTCTACGCCTCTCTGTCTGCTGTCTCCTTACCCCTCTATGCTGTAAGGCGTCCCTCACCTTTGGGCCATCTTTTGACTTCCCATCAATGCTAAGTGTAGTCCCGATGATGTTATCAAAGACATTCTTCTCAATATGCATAACGTCAAATGTATACCTGACCACATTGTACTCCCAGTAACGCAATCTCCAGAACCAGCACTTATTAGTCCAACAATCCCGATTTCTTGCATTATAGGGTACCTTGAACTTCTCGTGTAAGATGAGGACGAGGAGTATACTCCTGCAAATATTCCCACAAAATGGATTAGGCATATGTCTTCGAATCTAATATGGAATGAAATTGAAGGTGTGATTCGTACCGGTTGATTTTATCACGGACTTCCTCTCTAATTAAACCCCTTCATTCCTATTTTCAACCCAAAAGTAAATCGAAGGTTGAGAGACGTACTGTCTACATTTTGACACCTGATGGTGAAGGTGGGAAGCTCTTCGCATGACTCGATGGGTGTGTCGGAGCAGGCGGCAGACCCGGAAGTGATGGCGAGCGGTCGTGCCGAACACACCGAGGTGGATGCTTTCCCTTCAATGGGGGTCGAGGATGTGGTGAGTGGTGTTGACTCGGGTGCCAGAGAAGGGGCTCCTTGGATGGATGAAGGAGTGCATTCGTGGGCAGTTGGAGCCGGAGAAGTGGCTTGAGAAGGAGCTGGAGGAGTGGCCTGTGTTGACAAAGGGGCTGCCAACAATGAGGTAATGGTCTTGAGTCATTTGCGAGGAGGCATATCGGCTATTAGGGTTTGAAATTGGGGCAAGAAGAGGATGAATTTGAAGGGAAAAGGGTAGGAATGAAGAATTTGGGGCAAGATGAGGAGAAGGATTTGGGTTTAGGGTTCGAAAGTGTCAAATAAGGGTAGAGAATTGGGTTTAGGGTTCGAAGGAGATGGATTTGGGATGCAGAAGAAAAAGAGTGACATTTGAGATTAAGGTTCCAAAGTGAAACAAATGCCGTCATGTTCTCTTTATAATATATATATATATATATATATATATATATATATATATATTACCAAAAAAAATATATGTTCTAGTCACCAATAATCATCCAATATGCTCGTCACCATAAATTGAAATTTTGATTAAAAAGGAGGGGGATTTAGCATTTGAAAATTTTGGGAAATATTTAGGGAAAAATGTGGCAGTATTGTTGGCGCTTAGGTGAAAAAAGTTGTAGCGACGAACTAACAAATTTGTTCGTTGCTAGAAACGATTCAGGCAACGAACTTGTCCGTTTGTTCGTCACCTGAATGTTTGACAGAACAAAAATGTGCATTTTGCAGTGTGTCTAGGCTCCCTGTACACATCTTTTATAAAGCTACAGACCAACCATATTTCCACAATGTCAATTACATTCATTTCATATATAATAGTCACAAACAATAGTTTTTATAAAAATCTAATATACGAACCAACCATATTTTGACATCGTCAATTACTTTCGATCATTTCATATATAATATTCATTGACCATAGTTTTATAAAAATCTAATCTATGAACCAACCATCATCTTCATCGTCCTCCGTGTCCTCATCATCATCCTCGTCTTCATCCTCCTCTTCCTCGTTGATACGGGGATTAGCCGTGGATGTCCCGATCTTTCGACAACAAGCACAAAACAAACAAAGAACACAAGTTAGACAATAATGACTCGACAAAGACTCAAAGGACTCGACAATGGTAATGAAAAAGATAGATAGGGCAGGAGAAAGTCTAGGTAGAACGAGCGAATAGACCCTTGATCCCAATTGAACAAAGTCCTAAACCAACGACTAGCTAACCAATCTCTACGATCCTACACAACCTAGGACGTATCCTAGGAGCACAAGAAAGGGGCTCGTGAAAGCTTGATAGCACCAATCAACTAGCGAAGATCGACACACACAAGACAAACCAAGCAAGATCAATTCACCAAGAATCCACTCGGTCTCTCTCTTGAATCCTCAAGAAACAATGTGTTTGCAAAGCAATGCTTTTCATTAATCAAAGATGGGTTTGTTTTCTAATACAACCGGCCTAGGAGGCTATTTATAGCCTTAGATGGAAATAGAAAAGGCTGAAAATAAATGACAACAAAAGAAATTCAGAAAATTAAATGGAAATTAAAACAAATTCAGAAATTGCAAATAAAATCCCTAAAAGATAGGAAGTGGCCTTGACTTCTTCAATCATGGCTCCTAAAGAATAGGTCTTTATGGCTGGCCACTTGAGCACTTAGCAAGGCTGTCAACGGCTAGTATTTGGACCCGGTCTTCACGGAGCAAGGTAGGCACATGTGCTCGGTACAGCCTCGGCATCAATCCAAACAAGGGTCCGTGGCTTGGGCTGCGTTGATTCCTTGAGGCCTCGTCGGTTCTTGAGCTAGGGCATAGCTCACAAGAGTGTAAGGCCTTAGCTTGGATGGTCCCGCATCAACCTCCCCTTCTTGGAAAGGATTCGACCACGAATCCAAGTTCTTGTCCACGAACTCCCTCTTGGCGGCAAGGAACACTTTTGATGGCACCGACCCTCCACTTTCCTTCTTCTCAAACTCCCCGGCTACTTGAGTAGGGGTCATTGGCTTTAGAGTGAAGTTCCTGCCCTTATACTCAAAGGAATAGCGGTTAGTGAAACCATCATGTAAGACTTTTCGATCAAATTGCCATGGACGACCAAAAAGTAAGTGAGAAGCTTGCATAGGTACTATATCACACAAAACATCATCTTCAAAATGTCCTAGCTTAAAAGAAACCTTAACTTGCTTATTCACTTTTAATGCACCGCAATCATTCATCCAATGCAATTTATAGGGCCTAGGGTGGTGTATAGTGGAAAGTTGTAGTTTTTCAACCAATTCAGTGCTAGCAAGATTACAACAACTTCCACCATCAATAATGACATTACAAACCTTACCCTTTACTAAGCATCTAGTATGAAATAAGTTCTCTCGTTGGTTATCATCACATGGAGTTGGATTGACATGCAAAGCTCTCCTCACAATCAAACTTTCACCATGTTCATACTCAATGCCTTCATCATCACAATCATCATAGGAATTTAAGATAGGATCACAATCAAAATGCAAACACTCATCATTTTCATGCTCAATTTCAGAATTGGTGTTGCCTAAGTGATCAACCATGAGAGCTTTCCTATGTGGGCAATCTTTCATCATGTGTCCTCTATCTTGGCACTTAAAACACACAACTTCCCTATTTCGCAAATTAGAAGGGTTAGGGGTACCTCCTTTAGGGTTACCGAGAGGGTTAGGTGGCTTGGCACTCGATATGGCTTGAACTCCTCCTCGATTCCCTTGCTCTCCTCCATTACCGAGACTAGGCTTCTCCCTTGGTGCTAGGGCATCTCGGCCATAGGGCTGCGTGCTTGAGCTTCGGTTTCCTTGAGCTCCTAAGCTTCTTGCCTTCAATTTCCTATCAACCTTCACGGCTAAATGTAAGAGATCAATGCTAGTATTATAAGGATAACAATCAACTTCTCTAGCTAAGTAAGGGTGTAGGATTCTTAAGAACCGAGCATTGGTGTCTTCCTCATCTTCTACCACGTTTGCCCTTGCCATAGCCAATTGCATGGCATTGAATGCTTCCTCCACACTCATGGAACCTTGCTTGAGGTTCTCAAGCCGCTGCTTGAGTTCCCTAGCGTAGTGTTGAGGGATGAATCGTGCCCTCATGAGTGCCTTCATTTGTTCCCACGTGGCTACGGGTGCGTCTAGGGCTCTTCTCCTTTCCTTCACAAGGGTATCCCACCATATTAGTGCAAAACCGCTAAATTCAAGGGTGGCTAGTTGTACCTTCTTGTAATCGGTGAAGTTGTGGCAGCTCCAAATGTGCTCGATCTTGGTCTCCCATTCGAGGTAAGTGTCCGGATCGCACTTTCCCTCAAAAGGTGGGATTGTGACCTTGACCTTGCCAACTCCGTCTTGCTCGGGCTCTCGGGGCCTCCGTTGACGGGGTCCTTGTTCATGCCTTCTCGATTGGCGCTCCCATTGATCCTCTTCTTCTTGGAAACCCTCAAAGTGTTCATAGGGCTCAAAGTCATCCTGCACATCACGAAAATGATTAAAACGACCACGCCTCTCACGAGGAGGTGGGTTCTCTTCAGGTGGAGTATTTCGTGCATAAATAGGAGTTCTAGGAGGATCTTCCCGGTTGTCTTGGGTGTGCTCCGGGGGTGGAACGCGGCTGTGATGTCCGGAAGTCGAAGGCTGGCCTTGGGGTGCCCTAGGCATCTCCGTGGACGTCGAAGGACGTGCCTCTAGGGCTGCCATCCTTTCCATCAACGTCGTGATGTTGTTGTTCATTTTGTTCAACATGTTGAACAACTCCGGGGAAATGGGCTCGGAAGTCTCCGACCTTGGTGATTTGTTACCTATAGTCATCACAACTCAAACAAACACGTAAATAGGTTAAGGTTAGACAGAACAAAAACTTCCTCACAAGTGTTTGCTCTCGACACTCCTCTCCCTTTGGTGCTGAAATGCTTGTTGTTGCAATTTGTCTTACGATAGTCAATCACTCAAGCTAGTCAAAAGGACAATAAAAAATCCTCTAACCAAAAGAGATTAGCTACACAATCAATGATAAGGTTCCAAGCTGGAAATTTCAGAAATGAATCAAAGAAAGTGAGATCAAGAGATAATAGAAACAAGGGACAAGAATAAAATGGTAAGAAAGGACTAAGCACAAAACTTGATCAAATCAACCTTGTCTAACCTTCAAACTATAAGCAAGATAGTTGTTGGTAGGCTAAGGATAGGTTGAATGGTAAGATGGTGTTTAGGCTTTCTTGGCTCACAATGGCTCTTGTTCACTTGCAATGCTTACTCTTGCACTTCTCTTGTACACTTAGAACAATCAACAACAATGCAACTCAAATCTGATTTTTTTTTTCTGAATTCTTTTTCTTTCTTTCTTCTCCTTTTTTTTTCACTGTCGACTTCTCTTTCTTTTGATACGGGGATTAGCCGTGGATGTCCCGATCTTTCGACAACAAGCACAAAACAAACAAAGAACACAAGTTAGACAATAATGACTCGACAAAGACTCAAAGGACTCGACAATGGTAATGAAAAAGATAGATAGGGCAGGAGAAAGTCTAGGTAGAACGAGCGAATAGACCCTTGATCCCAATTGAACAAAGTCCTAAACCAACGACTAGCTAACCAATCTCTACGATCCTACACAACCTAGGACGTATCCTAGGAGCACAAGAAAGGGGCTCGTGAAAGCTTGATAGCACCAATCAACTAGCGAAGATCGACACACACAAGACAAACCAAGCAAGATCAATTCACCAAGAATCCACTCGGTCTCTCTCTTGAATCCTCAAGAAACAATGTGTTTGCAAAGCAATGCTTTTCATTAATCAAAGATGGGTTTGTTTTCTAATACAACCGGCCTAGGAGGCTATTTATAGCCTTAGATGGAAATAGAAAAGGCTGAAAATAAATGACAACAAAAGAAATTCAGAAAATTAAATGGAAATTAAAACAAATTCAGAAATTGCAAATAAAATCCCTAAAAGATAGGAAGTGGCCTTGACTTCTTCAATCATGGCTCCTAAAGAATAGGTCTTTATGGCTGGCCACTTGAGCACTTAGCAAGGCTGTCAACGGCTAGTATTTGGACCCGGTCTTCACGGAGCAAGGTAGGCACATGTGCTCGGTACAGCCTCGGCATCAATCCAAACAAGGGTCCGTGGCTTGGGCTGCGTTGATTCCTTGAGGCCTCGTCGGTTCTTGAGCTAGGGCATAGCTCACAAGAGTGTAAGGCCTTAGCTTGGATGGTCCCGCATCACTCGTCTTCCCCGTCATCCTTTGAGTCTTCATCTTCATCTTCATGCGCCTCTTCCTCCTCTTGGTCCTCCATCTTAAGATCAATGGAGAGATTGCAAGATGATCCACCGTCGGTGGTGGCTATCTCCGGGTAAGCTTCCACGCCCTGAAGTGGACACCTAATTGTAGGCGTATCACCATTCTTTGTTGCTAGTGTGGTGGAGTCAAACATGTTCCTGTGAGCCATCACATTCACCACTTTCCATGTCTCCCCGACCTTTGGATCTTCTATGTAGAGTACTTGCCTCGCTGTGAGGCCAAGACGAAATGGTGAATCCTCGTACCAACTCGTGTTTGTGTCAACCGACACCAACCCATGATCAAATTGTATGCTCCCTAAATGGGGGTGCGTGTCGAACCATTTGCACTTGAACAACACTACCGGCATCTGATTTGCTTAAATAAGTTCAACGACTTCCTCGAGGATACCGTAGAAGTTGCCGTCTGCTGTCTCCACCAACACCCCACTGTTTTGTGTGGTTCGTGTTCGATCTTTCTCCCATGTGACAAACTTCACACCATTGATAGAACATGCGAAGTAAATCCGAACTTGTTGTGGTTTTCTAGATAAATTAAGGAGTTCTTCTTAAAGTTAGGGTGTCCACATCTCTTTTTATTGTCAACCTATTGACGAGGATAACATTTGAGTGAAGAGAGACTTCAAATTAGGGGATAGATTATCAAGTTATCAAATTAGGGGAGGAGGATAACGTATGAGTGAAGATGCTTACCCATTTAAGGAATAAAGGGTGAAAACTGTTCCTGCGGGCTTGCTCTTGCTGATTTGGGTACGATCGATTATACTCAGCTTCATGCTCATTTATGTAGGATGTGACTTCATCGAAGTCAATCAGGACTTACCAGGGAGCCTCTGCGATCTCATCGCAACTCAACCTTCGTCGACAGTCTTCGTTTTGAGGCCGCACGATGTCAGATACGACAGAAAGAGCATGGTGGGCTGCATCATGAGTGACATCAGCCTCCTCGTCATCCTTGTCGACCCCTATGTACAATCTGAAGTAAGTAATGGCCTCTTCTATAAGAAGGTATTTCTCTGTGATACTTCCCTTCGAGAAGCGTTTGTTGAATACCTTTTGCTTGTAACGACCCAATTGTCTACAATACAACACATAGAAATAGGATCAACATTATGTATTGCTAAAGTTATAAAAAGGGCACAAAATCATAATGTACACGACCTCATATCTTTATACTGGGTACATCCAAGTATAGTGCAAAGGACCGGTCGTAGCACTTGGTGTGGTAGATGCACAATGAGGTGAACCATGATCGTGCAAAAATGTGGAAGATAAATCATCTCCAGGTGACATAGAATTTGGACGATCTCTTCTTCCATCGCCTGAACATCTTCTCTCCGCAGCTCTCGAGTGCATAATTTCTGAATCCATCTGGACAGTGCAACCAGAGGCTTCGCGATGGTCGATGGCAAGTATGCTCGAATGAAAATGGGGAGAAGTTGTTGAAACATCACATGATAGCCATGCGTCTTCAATCCTCGAAACTTTTTCTCATGCAAGTTAACTTTGTTCTTCAGACACCCAGCATAACTGTCAGGGTACTTCACATCACTAAACCACTCGATCACATCGGGAAGATCTTTCGACTTCTCCAAGAACGGTGCGTGCAAAAGCCGTCCTCTACGCCTCTCTTTCTGCTGTCTCCTTACCCCTCTCCACTGTAAGGCGTCCCTCACCTTTGGGCCATCTTTTGACTTCCCATCAATGCTAAGTGTAGTCCCGATGATGTTATCAAAGACATTCTTCTCAATATGCATAACGTCAAATGTATACCTGACCACATTGTACTCCCAGTAATGCAATCTCCAGAACCGGCACTTATTAGTCCAACAACCCCGATTTCTTGCATTATAGGGTACCTTGAACACCTCGTGCAATCTGAGGATGGGGAATATACTGCTGCAAATATTCCCACAAAATGGATTAGGCAATATGTCTTCTAATCTAATATGGAATGAAACTGAAGGTGTGATTCGTACCGGTTGATTTTGTCACGAACTTCCTCTCCAATTAAACCCCTTCATTCCTGTTTTCAACCCAAAAGTAAATCAAAGGTTGAGAGATGTACCATCCACATTTCGACACTTGATGTTGAAGGTGGGAAACTCTTCGCCTAACTCGATGGGAGTGTCGAAGCAGGCGGCAGACCCGGAAGTGATGGCAAGCGGTTATGCCGAACACACCGAGGTAGATGCTTTCCCTTCAATGGGGGTCGAGGATGTGGTGAGTGGTGTTGACTCGGGTGCCGGAGAAGGGGCTCCTTGGATGGAAGGAGGAGTGCATTTGTGGGCAGTTGAAGCCGGAGAAGTGGCTTGAGAAGGAGCTAGAGGAGTGGCCTGTGTTGACAAAAGGGCTGCCAGTAATGAGGTAATGGTCTTGAGTCATTTGCGAGGAGGCATATCGACTATTAGGGTTTAAAATTGGGGCAAGAAGTGGACGAATTTGAAGGGAAAAGGGTGGGAATGAAGAATTTAGGGCAAGATGAGGAGAACGATTTGGGTTTAGGGTTCGAAAGTGTCAAAGAAGGGTAGAGATTTGGGTTTAGGGTTCGAAGGAGATGGATTTGGGATGCTGAAGAAGAAGAGTGACGTTTGAGATTAGGGTTCCAAAGTGAGAAACAAATGCCGTCGTGTTCTCTTTATAATATATATATATATATATATATATATATATTACCAAAAAAAAATATATGTTCTAGTCACCAATAATCATCCAATATGCTCGTCACCATAAATTGAAATTTTGATTAAAAAGGAGGGGGATTTAGCATTTGAAAATTTTGGGAAATATTTAGGGAAAAATGTGGCGGTATTGTTGGCATTTAGGTGAAAAAAGTTTTAGCGACGAACTAACAAATTTGTTCGTTGCTAGAAACGATTCAGGCAATGAATATGTCCGTTTGTTCATCACTTGAATGTTTGACAGAACAAAAATGTGCATATTGCAGTGTGTCTAGGCTCCCTGTACACATGTTTTATAAAGCTACAGACCAACCATATTTCCACAATGTCAATTACATTCATTTCATATATAATAGTCATAAGCAATAGTTTTTATAAAAATCTAATCTACGAACCAACCATATTTTGACATTGTCAATTACTTTCGATCTTTTCATATATAATATTCATAGACCATAGTTTTATAAAAATCTAATCTACGAACCAACCGTCATCTTCATCGTCCTCCGTTTCCTCATCATCATCCTCGTCTTCCCCATCATCCTCTGAGTCTTCATCTTCATCTTCATGTGCCTCTTCCTCCTCTTGGTCCTCCACCTTAAGATCAATGGAGAGATTGAAAGACGATCCGCCGTCGGTGGGGGCTATCTCCTGGTAAGCTTCCACGCCCTCAAATGGACACCTAATTGTAGGCGTATCACCATTCTTTGTTGCTACTGTGGTGGAGTGAAACACGTTCCTATGAGCCATCACATTCACCACTTTCCATGTCTCCCCGACCTTTGGATCTTCTATGTAGAATACTTGCCTCGCTGTGAGGGCAAGACGAAATGGTTAATCCTCGTACCAACTCGTGTTTGTGTCAACCGATACCAACCCATGATCTAGTTGTATGCTCCCGGAATGGGGGTGCGTGTTGAACCCTTTGCACTTGAACAACACTACCGGCATCTGATTTTCATAAATAAGTTCAACGACTTCCTCGAGGATATCGTAGAAGTTGCCGTCTGCTGTCTCCACCATCACCCCACTGTTTTCTGTGGTTCGTGTTCGATCTTTGTCCCATGTGACAAACTTCACACCGCTGACAAAACATACGGAGTAAATCCGAACTTGTTGTGGTGTTCTGGCTAAATTTAGGAGTTCTTCTTTAAAGTTAGGGTCTCCAAGTCTCTTTTCGTTGTCAACCTATTGACGAGGATAAAATTTGAGTGAAGAAGACTTCAAACTAGTGGACAGATTATCAAGTTATCAAATTAGGGGAGGAGGATAACATTTGAGTGAAGATGCTTACCCATTCAAGGAAGAAAGGGTGAAAAATATTCCTGCGGGCCTGCTCTTGCTGATTTGGGTACGATCGCCTATACTCAGCTTCATGCTCATTCATGTAGGGTGTGACTTCATCGCAGTCAATCAAAACTTACCAGTGAGCCTTTGCAATCTCATTGTGACTTAAACTTCGTCGACAGTCTTCGTTTTGAGGCTGCACGAGGTCAGATACGACAGAAAGAGCATGGTGAGCTGCATCATGAGTGACATCAGCCTCCTTGTCATCCTTGTCGACCCCTATGTACAATCTACAGTAAGTAATGGCCTCTTCTGTAAGAAGGTATTTCTCTGTGATACTTCCCATTGGGAAGCGTTTGTTGAATACCTTTTGCTTGTAACTGCCCAATTGTCTACAGTACAACACAGAGAAATAGGATCGTCATTATGTCTTGCTAGTTATAAAAAGGGGACGAAATCATAATGTACACGACCTCATATCTTTCTACTGGTACATCCAAGTGTAGTGCATAGGACCAGTTTGTAGCACTTGGTGTGGTAGATGCACCATGAGGTGAACCATTATTGTGCAAAAATGTGGAGGATAAATCATCTTCAGGTGACATAGAATTTGGATGATCTCTTCTTCCATCACCTGAACATCTTCTCTCCGCAGCTCTCGAGTGCATAATTTTTGAATCCATCTGGACAGTGCAACAAGAGGCTTTGCGACGGTCGATGGTAAGTATGCTCGAATGAAAATGGGGAGAATTCGTTGAAATATCACATGACATCCATGCGTTTTCAATCTTTGAAACTTCTTCTCACGCAAGTGAACTTTGTTCTTCAGACACCTAGGATAACCATCACGGTAGTTCACATCACTAAACCACTCGATCACATTGGGAAGATCTTTCGACTTCACCAAGAACGGTTCGTGCAAAAGCCATCCTATACGCCTCTCTGTTTGCTGTCTCCTTTCCCCTCTCTGCTGTAAGGCGTTCCTCGCCTTTGGGCCATCTTTTGACTTTTCGTCAATGCCAAGTGTACTCCTGATGGTGTTATCAAAGACATTCTTCTCAATATGCATAACGTCAAATGTATACCTGACCACATTGTACTCCCAGTAACATAATCTCCAAAACCGACACTTATTAGTCCAACAACCCCGATTTCTTGAATTATAGGGTATCTTGAACTTCTCATGCAAGATGAGGATGTGGAATATACTCTTGCAAAGATTCCCACAAAATGGATTAGGTATATGTCTTCTAATCTAATATGGAATGAAATTGAAGGTGTGATTCGTACCGATTGATTTTGTCACGGACTTTCTCTCCGGACAAATGGGGAGGTCTTTGTCTGTGCCCAGACTTTCCGTTGAATGCTTGACGCGTAGCCCTCCGGTGGTGGTTTGGTGTAAGCCATCTACGATGACCATCGTACACTATTCGCCCCTGTTCGTGGGTTGCAGCAGTGTCATCCAAACAAACGGGATATGCTTTATAGCCCTTTGTAGCTGCACCTGATAATAAGCCCAACCCTGGACATTCGCTAATTGTCCACATTCTTGCTGCTTTCATCATGAAAGCGGACCCTGAATATCGATCAACAGTATGGACTCCAGTTGTCCATAACCGTAGGAGCTCATCAATCAATGGCTCCAGGAACACACTCAGGCACTTTCCGGGAGACTTTGGCCTTGGAATCAACAATGCCAGCATATTGAATTCTTTCTTAATGCACATCAATGGAGGCATATTGTATGGCATGACAATGACGGGCCATGTGCTATGGTTCAATCCCAACGTAGAATAAGGGTTGAACCCGTCAGTTGCTAGCCAAAGCCGCACGTTCCTCACATCATATGAAAAATGTGGAAACATCTTATCAAATTTCTTCCACGCCTTCCCATCTGCTGGATGCTTCAACCACTCATCAGAAGTGACCCTTTTACTATGCCATCACATGGATTTTGCAATATTCGGCTCCATGTACAACCTCTTCAATCTAGGAGTCAATGGGAAATACCGAAGTGTCTTTCTGGCAACTCTTCTTCCTCTCCTATCTAAACGTGGCTTCCATCTCGGAGTATCACATATGGGACAAACATCATAATTCTCATACTGCTTATAAAAAAGCACACAATTGTACTCACATGCATGGATTTTTTTATAGTCAAGCACGAAATTCATACAAATTCCCTTCATTGTATTTCCACTTAAAGATACTTGTGTCCAGGGGGAGCAAACGGTTAATGTGTTTGCATATGTCATGGATTCTGTTATCTGTCCATCGATTCTTCATCTTCACCTTCATTGCATCTAAAACAACACCCAAAAAAGTAATTTTGGCGCCAGGGTACAACGGAGTTCGAGTTTCAACTAAAAGTCTCTCATACTTGTTGTAATCATGATCAACAACATCCTCGAAGGTTGGCATTCCATCATCAAAGATTGGGTTGTCCCCTACATATGCATTGTATCCAGCATGATATGGAAATGCATCATACAACATCTCCATCACAGGACCCTCGTTAGAAGTAGAAGGCCCTCGATCCAATATATGCATTCTAAGCTGGTTTGTTATTCGACTGACTGGTTGCTCCCCATGTTTATCTCATACCGTGTAGCTAGCCCACATACCTGATTCGGTCAGGTGCTTAAAGATCTCCGCAACCGTAACCCCACAAGAGTTGCAACAATGAGCACATGGACAATGAAACAAATGACCTCCCATTTGCTTGGTGATAGGCCTAAGAACAAAACAAAGAAATCCCCTCACTGTATTTTGGATGACCACGAGGGATTAAAATCCAACTCTTATCCGGAATCTCCATCTTCCTGTTTTACATAACAATCACCATCACAGTCACATTCACTATCTCCAACAAAATCACAATCTTAATTATAAATTCCAATGTCAATCACAATATCCATTCCAATCTCAACCTAATTTCTATTCCAATCCCAACCTAATCACAATTAAAATCTCTATTGCATTCAAAAAGTCAATCTCATCCTCATTTATATAACAACATCAAAGATAAAATCTCAAACACAATCTTAACACAATCACATTCTCAATCATAATTTCTCTAAACCATATAACAACTTTAACAAACTCCAAAACATCAAAAGTTCAATCACAATCTCCATTTCAAGCTCATTTGAAATCTCAATCAACAAAAAAAAAACATTCCAATCACGATTACATTCAACATATTAATCAAAATCTCTATTCCAACCTCAACCTAATTTATATAACAAAATAAAAACTAAATGAACAATATCAATCACAATCTCCGTTTCAATCTCATTCAAAATCTCTCAACCAAAAATTACAATAAATAAACATTTCAACGATAATCTCAACCAAAATCACTATTTCAATCTCAACCTAATTTATATAACAAAATACAAAACACAATCTCAACCCAATCCCATTCTCAATCATAAATTTCAAAGAAAACAAATAACCTAATATACGAAAAATCCCCCAAAAATACAATAAATATAATATTTTTCACTTAAATACATAGATTAACAAACGAAAACTCCACAAAAAATACAATAAATACAATAAATTATATATATATACACACACACATACACCTCTTGACTTCCTTGGAGAAGAAAATGGAGGGGTGAGGATGGAGATGGAGAAGATGTCGAAAATGTGGGGAAAGTTATCACTTTTCGTATACAAGTATACACTGTAGTTAATGCTGTGTTCAAAATTTTCACTCAGGTGACGAACATTAGAATATATTCAACAACTTTAAATGTGGTAGGTAGGTCCCTAGATTCAGGCGACGAACATAGTATACACTCGTCGCCTGAATGCAACTTACTTTTTGGTCAACCTTTGCCATCTGTTCAGGTGACCATATCCATATTGTTCGTCGCCTGAGTAGATTCATGCGACGAACATTGCTCATATTTTCGTCACTTGAGTACTTTAAACTTTGGTCACATTTTTCCATCTGTTCAGGTGACCACATAAAACAATGTTCGTTGCTGATGTACATATTTGTACCTCTTTTTATTGCATCTTTTGACTTCATATTTCATTCGATTTCCAAAGAAAAGGTTCAAAATAATATAAACTTGTGTAAGAATGGGCTAACGTGCAAGAAATAGAGTCTGCACGAGTTTTGAGCTAACCATGCAGGAATTCGAGTGAAATCCGAGTCAAAACGGAGAAACCAAGAAGAGCAGAAGAGAGGTTGATATCGACCTTACATCATCGATATCGACCTTACAACATCGACATCGACTACAGTAAATCGACACAGAACTGAGTGTCGAGATAGACCACATAGACCAACCAAGAAGGCACTCGATATCGATCACTTGACATCGATATCGACCATAACATAGACATCGAGTGGAGATGGACAAGTCGAGCAGAAACACAGACATCGATATCGACCTTACTGGTCTATATCGACCACACCTCGACAGAAGATAGATACGATTTCGAGACGCGGATTGGCTATTCTATCCTCAAAGAGGCACGAATTATCTTGTAACTATAGATAGATAGCAGCTGAGATTTATTTATCTTTACCTTTAAGTTTTATCAAGTTGTTTAGAATTTTATCAAAATAAAAGACCTATCCTAATTGTTTGGATAGAGTTCATAGTTTAGATAGAAGTTACAATCCTTGGCTAGCAAGGGTTAGTAGCCTATAAATAAAGCCCTAGGGGGCTGGCATTCAATCATCCATCAACACATCCACAGACACACAATCAATAGCAATAGAGTTAGAGAGAAGTTTTAAGGTTTGGCGTTTGCGAAAGCCGAAGTTGAGTTATAAAGCTTCGGAGTTTATAGTTTAATGCAGGTTTATTTCTTTCAATCAAAGATGAGTTCCATGATGAGGTGCGAGTAGTCTTCCAAAGCTCTTAGGTTCGGGGTGAGCCCGAAGTTAGCCATGCGTGCTTGAGGTAAGTGGTAGATGTTGATATCGTTGTGTCTATATCATCTCCTACGATTCTATGTTTAGTCCTAATCGAAAGAAAAGGGATTCATGCTAACAACTTGATTTATAAACATAAAATTGGTAGAGACAATTAGGTTTATTTGCAAGAGTAATCCTAAGAGTTGGTGTACAGCGAAAGCTCGTCCCTCGGGTGAAATAGCGCAATTGTCCGTCTTATTTACGTTATCGCATGCATTGGTTAACGTTGTGGTAAACCCGAATCCTAGGAGTTGCTTTTTATATAAGTTAATTCATCAAAACCATTGTCTTTATTCTGATCATCGCATCCTCATTCATCCTTAAGTCTTCGGCCTTTCTTTGCCGACAAAAGCTAACAACTTTGCAGGAGAAGACATCGATATCGACCACAGACGTCGATACCGACCACTGAGTTTCGTCGACAGTTTTCTGAGTCGACGACGATCATCCCTGCTGAGTTACTGAACATCGATATCGACCCTCCCACCTCGATATCGACCACCTGTATCGACTGGCAATCTTTTGAGCCAGTCGATTCCGTCTACTAACATCGATATCGACCTTCCCTAGTCGATATCGACTACTTGTTTTCGTCTCTGCAGGTCTTCTGTTGCAGAGAGGAGCGACAGCTGAGGTCGACATCAAGCATGAAGGTCGAGATCGAGGGTTCTGGTCGATGAAAGACATGAGATTTCCAACGCTACTAGGATCCCGCTGACACGCCTCCTCGTGGATCGATCCTGACTACCCTTCCACTACAATGGGAGGAAGTCTTGTAATTATTTGCATAGGCTAGGAGTTGGTTTACATCTATCATATATATATATTTTTTAAGAACTCGACATTCCTCCTTCTTAACAATTGGCGCCGTTGCCGGGGAGGCAATCAATCGCGCCCTAGTAGTCTATCTCACGTTTCTATCTAGTTTGGCTTTGCAGGTGTATGCAACGCGCTGATCGCCCACCTTAATTCGAAGGAGTAGATGACCCTGAACGCTATTTCCACCTAAGAGCCCAAGCTCAGAGAATCATGGCAGACAACGCGAACCAGGCTGAACTAATTGAGGAACTAAGGAAGCAGGTTGAGGACTTAACAACTAGAGAAGCGACACTTAAGGAACGTGCAGATAGGGAGGAGGAAGGCCGGAGGCAAATAGAAAGCCCAAATCAATGCCCTCCCTCGGAATGCCAAGCAATATATGCACCCCGCGCTCACAGTGCCTGAATCGGCGATTCTTATCCCTGCCTCTAATTTTGAAATTAAACCTAACTTCCTTAATGAAATAAGAAGGCATCAATTTGAAGGAAAACCTAATGAATGCCCTATGGCACATATATCGACCTTCGTAGACCTTTGTGATACTATTGCTGATGGACAGAGTCTTGAATATGTCCAACTAAAAGCTTTTCATTGGTCCCTTATAGGAAAAGCATTGCAGTGGTTGGAAAGCTTAGCCCCAAGATCGCTCCGCACCTGGAATGAAGTCAAGGACGCGTTCCTCAACAAGTTCTTCCCTCCTTCTAAGACGGCGTTGATCCGACAGAAAATCACGACTTTTAAACAAAAGCCTGGTGAGGCTCTTGCGACTGTTTGGGAAATGTTTAAGAACCTACTACGATCATGCCCGACGCATGGCCAACCACCGTACGTGATTCAGGAGATTATTTACAATGCTCTTGATGCTGCAACCAAGGAGAGGATCAACACCTACACCTCCTATGACTACCTTGCACTCGCTCCACAAGAGGCTTGGGAGACCATAGAGAGGTTGGTGGAGTTTGACAACACATATGGGACTCCTGAGGCTTCCGACACATCATCATCGTTGAGGCCTGCCCCATCCATGCCATTATATGAACCCTCCAAGGTAATCGATCCGGACGTGAAGGAGCAATTCCATAGAGATCAACTTCGAAAGCTCCAAAAGCAAGTGAGGTTCCTTTCAGCGAACCAAGATTGCATTGAATGCGGATCGCAGCGGCACACCACCATCGAGTGTCCCCATGCTGAACAAGTACAACTAGCGGAGACTCACCAGGAGGCGCGCTACATAAGGTCCCAATCACCAATATTGGGGAGACCAAAGGTTCCATCAACCACAAAGAAACCCGGTTAACCCTAGGGACCCCCCGCCTTATAGAGCTCCTGGGCACCCGGAGAGGGACCAACGGAAGGATGATCTACAACTTGTGTTGGATGAAATCAGGCAGAATCAGGCAAAGAATGATCAATTCAACAATGCCATCCATTCTCAACTCAATCACCTTACCACAAGGATTGGGGAGATGGATATTTGGAAAAAGAATGTAGAAACCCAACTGGGTCAATTGGCGGCACAAATCCCTAGACTGACCGAAACGTTCCCTAGGCAACCAACTACAAATCCTAAGGGGAAATCCGGGATGGGCCATGTCACACCCATGCAATTAAGGAGTGGCAACAAAGTACAAAAGCCACGAACGGAATCGGAGAAAGCAACAGATCCAGTCGACATCGACAGCCCAGTCGATGTCGAGGCAGACGTCGATATCGACCCCCAGGTCGACCCACTGGTCGACGTCGATGCCACTGCAGAGCCTCTAGAGCCACAACAGAGGTCGACATCGACCATTCCGGTCGATATCGACCAGAACCCTGTCGATATCGATGCCCAGCAGGACCTTCCGACCACCGTTTTGGCCCCTCCGCCAAAGAAGACGTTGCCATTCCCATCTAAAGCATTAGAGGACCCCACCAAAGGTAAGTTTAGGTGCTTTGTAAAGATTCTTCAAGGTCTTAACGTTACCATTCCTCTTACAGAAGCCCTAAGCGAGATGCCCGCCTATGTGCGATTCCTCAAAGACATCCTTAGCAAGAAGAGATTCATGGCAGAGATCGCAGAGGAGTGCTCAAAGATGTACTTCCCTGAGAAGAGGAGTGATCCAGGGAAGTTTACTGATGTATAACAATTGGCTAGGCGGACCAATTGCTAAAATAAAAGCTCGATCGTGTGCTAATTCCCCCAGGAGGATCTTGATGAAGCCGGATCTTGAACTTCTTGAGAGATCTTGGTCGATTCTTGATTGATCTTTGTAATAAAAACTTGAATTGGTTGTTGAATGGTGATGAACGTGAGAAAGGAAGAACGTAGAAGATGAAGAGCGATTAGGGTTGACGAAGAGAAAGCACTTAGCCAAGTGCTTCTCTTTTAATTTCAACCTGTCTTTCTAAATGACAAATTACAACTTAAATAGAGAAAGGATGCTTAGATGAGTTGGCCTACTATGCAAAGGAGGAAACCCTAATCCAACTCATCTTTATCTATCTAATAATAAAATATAATAATAGATATTCCTAAGATAATTCCTACCCTAATTTATCTATTTAAAATAAATAAAGATAAAGGTAGATAATGTCTTACTTGATGAGCAAGGAGATAAATATCTCCTCACCTTTTATTCATGTAACTAATACTATAAATAGATAAGATAGATAAAGAAAGTCTAGTAAATGAGGCAAAACCGGCCAGCCCTAGAGAACCCTCGGTGCCGATCCCAGGACCCTTGACGTAGACCCTTCAACAAGATTGAATCCATGGTGGCGCCTTTTTCTTTTTCGGGATGATCGGGTCCTCGAACCGCCTTGGCCCACAGAGGGCCAATCTTGATGACATCATTCTCCCCCACTTAGCTTCGATTCGTCCTCGAATCGACTCGTTGTAGGACACTAGGGGAGCAGCAGCCTTTTCTTGAACAAAAAGAGGATTATAATGGGCAACTACCAGCAGATTTCGAGGTCGAGAAACCTCAAAAACAATAGCGTCCATGATGGCCTTGGAGCAATCAACATCAACGATCTGAATTGGCTCCTTGGCCACACTTTTCTCAACATCAACGACCTCCTCCTTAGACTCAACATCAGCGAAGACAACCTCATGAACATTGATGGACACGTTAAGCACATCCTGTGCAGAATCGCTACCTACTTGCAAATCAGATTCGGAGGCCTTTCCGGGAGAGTCTGATTACGTATGACCCACCGTTGGAAAGATCTTGAAGTTATCTACGCAGGGAATCTGAGATGAGGCAATTTCGAGTTCGGAATCAACAGGAATCTGCAAAACAAAATCATCATACTGATCTGCAGGGACGCTACTGATGCTGCTGTTGAAGCCGCGGGCGCGGCCAAGGGGGCAGCGGGCACGGCCTTTTAGCCGTGCGATTTTCGCGAACAGTCTCTCCTCCTGCCGTCGTCGTTCTTCCTCAGCCTCTCGTTGTTGGAGAAACCAAATCTGTCGACGACGTTGAAGTTGTTGTTGACGTCTCCTTTCCTCATCGATCTCCGCTTGCCGTTGAAGCCAAAGGCGACGCCTTTGAGCCTCCCTTTGTCGCTGCCAATACCTCAAGAGTTCGGGGTCATCATCCCCATCTCCCCATATCTCCCAAGTCATCTAATTAGCAGGACAATCATATCAAGATCAAAGAGAATACGCACAAACTTTTTGCTAAATAAACTCATGCGATTTAGCCATTTTTCCCGATTAAAATCCCACACATCATCTAGGACAAGCAAAAATTTCTTACCCTTTATTGACTCTTTAATTCCCTTCATGGTCACTTCTATATCCCCATTGTATTCCTCAAACATGGCCTTGTAGATTTTCCCACAAACTTCTGCATCATCATTTATATCAGAAATGCACGCGAACCACCTAAATTCGAAACTTCTTTTAACCTCTTCGTCATCATAAACTAGATGAGAAAGTGTGGTTTTGCCCATACCACCTATCCCAACTATGGCAATCACTTTATTATCTTGTTGAACATTTGACTGATCATGCAAGAGAAAATCTAGAATGGCTTTGTTGTCCTCATCCCTACCAACAACTTTTTTTGGAAATAGAAAGCTCCTAGGATCTTGATCATTCCTGATGCCAGATATCGTAATCTCAAGTGGACATGACATAAAACTAAATGCTCCCATGTCGTTAGAGATCGCTAGCAAACTCTCCCTAATCTTCTTAACTTTATTTGCAATCTCGTTATTGGAGACAAATAGGTTCAAACAAGAGCAAGAAACCCGTACCTTTTTCATCAACTTATTGCTTCCCTTGACATGGTGCCTAAGCAGATCATCAGTGGCAACCTCATCGAATAGATCATCCGCTTCGTACAGCACCTCCTTGACCCTCTCGACCCAATTCTTGACAATATGAGACTCTTTTTGCTTCCTCTCAGCATCAAGAAGCCCGGCTTGGATGGTACCGATGGTATTTTTGTGCTTCTCGAGCTCCTCCCATGCGTTCCAGGCCGAAGAAGCCTTCTCATATACCTTCCCATATGCCTTCTCAAAGCCTTTAGCGGCAAGAGTTGAAAGGATCTTGGAAGCAACAGTGAACAAAGCTGCTTCCGCCATTTTTGGATTCTTTTTTTTTGTTTTTTCTCTTCCTCTTTCGCAGAGTTGAGCAACACTTTTCAGCTTCTCACCTTCATAGCATATATAGATCGATTATATAGATAGGGGTGGGAATTTCAATACAATTAACCAATTAAATGATTAATTGCATTGAAATTGCAATTAATATATATAAGAAAAGTGAAACTGCTTTCTCAAAAAAGAAAAAAAAAGTGAAACTGCTAAATTGGTTTTAATTCTTTGTTATACTAGTTGCTGCCCCGCGTGTGTTAATTATTGCTCAAAGATAGAAGAAATACAATCAATCTTTAGTGTGAACTTAAAATAGACGTTATCAAACACATTGGCTGACAAGAGGAAAACCTGTCGTTGTTCCTGCCAAAGAAATACTCAAACCTACAACTAGTATAGTTGGTAAGAAAGAGGTCGATCCACAGGGAAATCTAGTAAGTTCAAGTGGTTATCTAATCGCAAGTAAACAAAAAGAGAGTTTTTATGGGAAAAAGATCCGCCTTTTGTCAAAGCGGAACGAAACAAACAAACTAAAGTGGGTTGTAAGATGCAATGGAGAGAAATAGGTTCACCTACAATTTGTCACTTTAATTGATGAATTTGATCCTTGTTTCAGCCTCTAGTTCTCTTCTTTTCCTATCAATGTCCTTGTCCAGATCTTAGGTAAATTACTAGTCCTACGAGTCCTAGTAATCCTTATCTCTAAATAACCCTAACACGGTTAAGATTTAACCTAGAGATAGCATTAAGACTATGAATTAACCAAGGTATATGCAATATCAAGCTACGAGTCGATATTTAACATATATTCAACTTCCTACACATCCAATTAGTCCTACGAGTCCTAAAGGGATATGATTGCTACTTGGGTTAAGGTTCGCTACGAGGAATCTACAAAACCCTAGCAATTGAATGAATCTACTCTAACTAGTTGATCAGGCCAGAGAGAATAAAACACATTCAAAGAATTAAGCGTAAGGAAGCCAAAACATTCAAATAGGAATAAGAACTAGATTAAGAAACTCACAATTCAACAATCAAGATCCAAACTGTAGGCGAAACCTTCGAGAGTTTAGTTGCTCATGCTCAACGTGCTCTCAACAATTCTCAAAAGTGCATAAGGTGGTTAATAGAATAACCTAAAAATGTCTTTTAAAGGCCTACAAAGGATCGGCCAAAAATAATACTAAAACCCTAATTAAATTGAATAACTGAATCGGCGTTTCTGGACAGGCCGCAGGGCGGCTGGCTCAGGCGACGGGGCGGCCTGGCGATCAGCGAAATCCTTCGAGATGTCTTCGGGCCGCGGGGCGGCCAGGTCAGGCGACGGGGCGGCCAGCGATTTCTTCCGCTTCTCTCCACGTGATTTGCTGTAGCTGATAATGCAATTTACTTTAATTCTTTAACTCCCCTCAAATTCATTCCACCTTGAATCACGATTCCTGAAATAAACCATAATGTTGTGTAGATTCCGCATCTTCCAACTCAACAAGTAATCATGTAAATGCAACTAAAATATGCACTATTTACACCCAAACTATACTAAATGCAATCTATTATGCACTACTAATAATGCTCTATCAAATTCCCCCACACTTGAACCTTTGCTTGTCCTCAAGCAATAGAAAAAGTACTTTGCAACCCCACAGAATAGCCATTCATGTATCAATCTCAATATTCTTTAAGTGTAGGAAAAACTAGCAAACACAATAGATTAACAATATCATAGCACATAATGTTCATGATTAATGAAATCAAGCAACCATATCCATTCTAGACCTCACAAGGAATATGTGTTTCACTCTCACTCAAGTGTTTAGGGTTAGATATTTACGCTCAAACTCAATCTTTAAAAACTTAGCTACAATAGTCTTGCACCAGTGTTCTAGCTCTCCACCGCTGGTGACTCTACACACAACAAAAATCGTGAGGTCTTTCAATTGGGTTGTAATGGGGCCAAGGTAGAAAACATAAGGTATGGAACAATTTAGGCCATGTGGTGCTCATAATCCGGGAACTAAGGATGCAACCAAATTACAATACCACTCACAAGATCATACCATAACTCTACAATGTATACAACTCCAATCTCAAGCATCAAACTTTACAAACCATACTCAACTTATTCTCTTATTCTCTTTTTTTTTCTTTTTTTTTCTTTTTTTTTTCATATGCTCTTCTTCATGCTATATCAATTGATTTTCCTTGACTTTTACCCCTAAGTGAATTTTATCCTCCTTAGGTCCCAAGTAATGTGTAAACTACTAGCAAGAATCAAAACATCTCATAAGAGTACTCCCAACATACAATCCATCACTCAAACCATCATCCACAATATGAATATTCACCAACTATTCCTAATTCCCGGATGGGTCAGGCTATAATTGGCTATGGAAAAATCTTGTGGAGCTCAAAAGAATAGGCAATTAGGCTCAATATTGGCTTCAAGCAGAGGATAATATGCAAGGTGGGAATAGAGTCAAATAGGGCTAATAAAGGTGCCTCAATCATTTTTAAGTCATGTGCAGAAATCATAATATGCAGCCTTGAATAAGATATCTAAATGCAAGCCAAAGAGGAAGCAATTAAAGAGAGTACACTCAACAAGCAAGAGGACATAATATATTTTGTCCAAATATAGGCCAAAATAGCTCACCATGTCATGTCTAGAACTTCAAGATCACCCAAAATCAAATATCTTATGTGCTCAATCATTAACCAACTATGCTCACCAAATAGTGTGGAAATCAGATATCAAAGGTTTTCAACAATCCAAGCACATCATGGGGCATAAGTCTCAATAAATAAATTAGAGGACAAGTGGCATCCATATGGGAAAATAAGACCTAATCCTAGCTAATGCATAAATATAATAACATAAATAATATAATTTTCGGATTTTTTTTTTTGCGAATAACATAGACTAACATCAACTAAAATATTCCAACATGCAATCTAAAGTCAAAATGCAACATAAAGATAAAGTACATGTCATGCAAGTCTTCCCCCACACTTAATTCTGACATTGTCCTCAATGGCAAAAACATCAAAATAACTGAAAGGGAAAATAAAAGAAAAAGAAAAAACTAACATGATCACTGTGGAGGTGGTGGTGGATAAGGTGGGAACTGAGGATATGCAAATCGGAAGAACTCCTCCTGTCTCTGTCTTTGCAGCTCCTGAGCCTCCCATGCAGCCTGCTGTCGTTGGAGCACCTGCTCCTGTAAGCGTCGCATCTCAGCCTGGCTCTCAACCATATCCGCCATGCTAGTCGTCAGTCCACGCACATCGCGACGGATGTCTCCTATATCAACATAAAGCTGCTGCTGATGATCCCACATATCATCCTGACGACGGGAAATCATCTGCTGATGCTGCCACATGGTGTCCTGGAGCACAGCCATCTGCTGCTGCTGCTCCCACATAGTCTCCTGTCGCAGAGACATCGCCGTCATCCTCTGCTGCAGCTCATAATAATCTGGACCAGCACCTATCCCAGATGTGCCAGAAGGTCCAGCATCTCCACCACCTACATCCGTCTGCATCTCAGGAACACCACCATCATCGCCCTGATCATCATCATCTCCACCATCCTCATCCTCATCCTCATCATCCTCATCCTCATCGCCCATGAAGAAATCCTCTGCCGTAGGACCAAAGGGAAGCTGCCGGGGTAATCTAAGCTGAATCACCCCAAGATGGCCTGTCCTCCAGACCCACATTGGTGCTCTCCCCTCCAAATGGCCAGCTTTCCTCAGCTGGGCCTCATCATACAGAAATGAACCATGCAGGGCATCAGGGACAACGCTCAAATCAATACAATCCCGTGCTATGAGAGTGATAAGACCCCCAAAGCTAATCGTCGCTGACTTGCGCTTGTCTATGATGTCCTTGCAGTTGAAAAGGAACAAATCTACCCAACCTGGAATAACTGGGCTCTCTGGCCTAAGACACCACAAATATGACATATCCCGAAGTGAGATCTTGTTGACCTCAGACTGGGCAAAGAAGGTGTTGCCTAAAACCTTATGGATCAGCCGTAATGCAGGGTGCCGAATACTCGAGTTGTATTGGCCCTTCTTGGCCTCAAACGGCACCCTAGTCGCCGCAAGCCAAAATGCAACAGGTCCCTCTCCCTTTGACACATCAAACCAACCTGCGGTGGGTGCGGCTGTCACTCCAAAAAGCTGTCCCACTCTCTCCTTTGTCCTCGTGAACTCCTGTCCCAATAACCTAAACTCGATAGATGTAGACCGCACACTCAACGTAGCCAGGAATTCCTTAACTAAACCCGAATAGGTCGGAGCATTCTTCTCTAAGAAATTTCCTAGGCCTCCATGTACTAACAACTGTCTAGTGCATACATCCATTTCTAACATCCGAAGGGTAGGTTCGTGAAAAAACTTGGTTTGAAAGAAATTCCTAGTATTCAGCGCATTCCATCTCTCCTTCTGACTCCTACTCATTCCATGGGGTCTAGACATGTTTGCTTAAAGCTATGAAATTAACCCAAGAAAAAGTTCGAAGTAAAAACTCACGAAAATGGATGTTTCTGCAGTGGCCGCGGGGCGGCGAGGGTAGGCGACGGGGCGGCCGGCGACAGGTGGCCGCTGGGCGGCAAGGCTGGCGACGGGGCGGCCGGCGACGGTGGGCGACGGGGCGCCTGGTGCGGCGACGGGGCGGCCTCAGAAAAACCACCGGATCTGCAACTCCGACTTCCGATTTGCGCTCCGACGTCTCAAATTCCTCCCTCCGTTGGTGGATTTCTCCCAAAACCTTGAAGATCCTTCAAATCGGGTGTTTTTGGTTTAGATCTAGGAAGAATGAGGAGAATGTGGGTGGTTTTGTGAAAGATATAGGTGGACAATGGGAGATATTGAAGAAAGGGGTGAGGTTTGTGAGGATGGAAGCTTGAGGAAGGGTGTTAATGGAGGTTTTGGGTTGTGGGTGTGAGGTTGAAGATGAAGATAGAGAAGATGGGGAAAGAGAGAGGGCGTGGGGGCGGCTAGGGCTTGAATGGATGATGATAAAAGGGGTGGATAGGGTTAAAGGGGGTGGAATATGGGGCCCACACGGGTCCCAATATTTTTTTGTCATCCGTCAGGGGCGACGGGGCGGCCAGGGCTGGCGACGGGGCGGCCAGCGATTGCGAAGAGATTTCGCTCGCTGTCGCTGGCTGCGGGGCGGCCAGGGCTAGCGACGGGGCGGCCAGCGATTGCGAAGAGATTTCGCTCGCTGTCGCTGGCTGCGGGGCGGCCTGGCTGGAGACGGGGCGGCCCGCCCCTTTTCTGACCATCTCTACTTCTTTTTACCCTGCGGGGTTAGTACGCCGAAAACACCACAACTAAACTAAAAGAAAGTAACTAAATGCAATAAGAAAATAACATCTAAACTACTTACCTTGGGTTGCCTCCCAAGCAGCGCCTTTAGTTAACGTCGTTGGCTCGACATCATTGCTCCCTAGTGATCCTCAATGCTTGGTTCACGGAGAACCAACTCATCACCATTCTCTTTGACAAAGTTCTCATAATATGGCTTCACGCGATGGCCATTTACTTTGAAGATGTCTCCATTCCTCTCATTGAGTAGCTCTATTGCACCATGAGAAAAGACATTAGTAATCACATATGGCCCTGCCCATCTAGAGCGAAGCTTACCTGGGAAGAGTTGAAGGCGCGATTGGAATAGAAGGACCTTGTCCCCAACTTTGAGGTCCTTTCGCAAAATATGCTTGTCGTGCCATGCCTTAGTCTTCTCCTTATAAGTGACGGAGTTGTCATAGGCATCCAGTCTCAACTCTTCCAGCTCCTGCAGCTGAAGTTTCCTGAACTCCCCAACTTCATCCATTTGCATATTGCATTGTTTCACCGCCCAGTATGCCTTATGTTCGAGCTCGACAGGAAGATGGCAAGCCTTTCCATAAACTAATCGAAACGGAGACATCCCAATGGGAGTCTTGTAAGCCGTTCGATAAGCCCACAGAGCATCATCAAGTCTTACACTCCAATCCTTCCTGTTTGGGGCAACAGTCTTCTCCAAGATCGTCTTAATCTCGTGATTAGACACCTCAGCTTGCCCATTAGTCTGGGGGTGGTATGCAGTAGACACTCTCTGCGTAACATGATATTTCTTTAATAAAGCACTTACCGTCTTATTGCAGAAATGAGTCCCTTTATCACTGATCAATGCTTTCGGCACTCCGAATCTAGAGAATAGCTCTTTGAGGAAACCTGCAACAACTTTTGAATCATCAGTCCTGGTGGCCTTCGCCTCCACCCACTTGGAGACGTAGTCCACCGCAAGCAAAATATACAAGTTCCCAAACGAGCTAGGGAATGGTCCCATGAAGTCAATGCCCCAAACATCAAAAATCTCACAAAATATCATGCGGGTTTGTGGCATCTCATTCCTCTTAGAAAGATTCCCAACTCTCTGACAGCGATCACAGGATTTACAAAAAGCATATGAATCACGAAATATATGCGGCCAAAAGAACCCTGCCTCAAGTACCTTTCTTGCTGTCTTTTGTGGTCCAAAGTGCCCACCACATTCATGTGAATGACAGAAATTAAGGACAGATTGTACCTCATCGTCGTGAAGACACCGACGTATTACTTGATCAGCGCAATGCTTCCATAGGTATGGATCATCTCAAACGTAGAAGCGAGCATCATGGCGTATCTTGTCCTTTTGAGCCTTGGAAAAGTTGGGTGGAAACTCCTGCGAAACTAAAAAGTTCACCAAATTAGCGAACCAAGGGCGGGGAATAGAACTTACCTTCAAAAGAAGCTCCGTATCAGATTCTGCAAAGGCGACGGGGCGGCCAGGGTCAGCCGCGGGGCGGCCGGCGACAGGTGGCCGCGGGGCGGCCAGTCCGGCGACGGGGCGGCTGGAGACGCTGAAAACCTGCAGCAACTCTTCGTCAGGAAAACTCCCCAAGATATGTGATTGCTCGTCCTGCCCATTCTTCCCCTGCAATATACGACTTAGATGATCTGCAACAAGGTTCTCCGCACCCTTTTTGTCCCTGATTTCGATGTCAAACTCGCTTAAAAGCAAGATCCATCTAATCAATCTTGGCTTGGCCTCTTTCTTCGTCAAAAGGTAACGAAGCGCTGCATGGTCAGTATACACAATAACTTTTGTACCAAGCAAATAAGATCTAAATTTCTCAAGGGCAAAAACAATAGCAAGGAGTTCCTTCTCTGTAGTTGAGTAGTTCCTTTGGGCGCCATTCAACGTCAGAGATGCATAGTAGATCACATGAGAGCTCTTCCCCTCTTTTTGTCCAAGCACAGCTCCCACGGCGTAGTCACTAGCGTCACACATCAATTCGAAGGGTTGGGACCAATTTGGCGCTTGTATGATTGGTGCACTAGTAAGACAAGTCTTCAACTCATCAAACGCCATCATGCACTTCTCATCAAAAGCAAAAGTGACCTCCTTCTTCAGTAGCTCGCACAAGGGTGAGGTGATCTTTGAGAAATCCTTAATAAACCTGCGATAGAATCCTGCATGGCCTAAAAAGGAACGCACTTCACGCACATTAGTAGGATAAGGCAATGATTGAATGATGTCTATCTTTGCCTTATCAACCTCAATCCCTTTATGTGAGACAATGTGACCTAAAACAATGCCCTCCTCAACCATAAAGTGACACTTCTCTGAATTGAGCACTAAGTTAGTGTCCACACACCTTCTAAGCACAAGTGCCAAATGGTTTAAGCAAGCATCAAAACTATCACCATGTACAGTAAAGTCATCCATAAAAACCTCAATGAATTGCTCTATATATTCAGAAAAAATGCTTACCATACACCGTTGGAATGTCCCAGGAGCGTTGCACAAGCCAAAAGGCATCCTGCGATATGCAAAAGTGCCAAACGGACAAGTGAATGTCGTCTTTTCTTGATCCTCCGGTGCGATGGCTATCTGAAAGTAACCTGAATATCCATCTAAAAAGCAATAATATGGACGACCAGCGAGCCGTTCAAGCATCTGATCAATAAAAGGTAAGGGAAAGTGATCTTTTCGAGTTACCGCGTTCAGCTTGCGATAATCGATACAAACTCTCCAGCCTGATTGGACTCTGGTAGGGACCAACTCACCTTCTTTGTTCTCAACCACTGTTATGCCTCCCTTCTTTGGTACTACCTGCGTTGGACTAACCCATTGACTATCAGAGATGGGGTAGATCATACCTGCCTGAAGGAGTTTCAGCACCTCCTTCTTTACTACATCCATCATAGGTGGGTTGAGTCTCCGTTGAGGTTGCCTAGAAGGTTTGGCTCCCTCTTCTAACAAGATTCTGTGCATGCAAGTAGCTGGGCTGATTCCCTTAATGTCTGCTATGGTCCATCCCAGAGCGGTCTTATGTTCTTTGATCACCGCCACCAACCTATCCTCCTGTTCCTTAGTAAGCTTGTTGGAGATAATGACAGGCAAGGTATCACCTTCCCCCAAGAATGCATACTTCAAATGCTCAGGAAGTGGCTTGAGCTCAACAACGGGTGCCTGCACAATAGAAGGTAAGAGCTTCTCGCTCGAACCGGTGAGTTCCATAGGCGTACCTACCTGCAAATGAGTAGGAAGGGTGGACAAGTCTCTTATAGTCTCCTGCAGGTTAGTAGACAAAGCATAATTCAATGACAACTCCTCAATAGGAGCTTCTAAAGCAACCTGCAGGTCATCTACACAACTCATGTCAAAAGTATCCTGCATACAAGTATCAATGGCATCTACAAAGCATAAGGAAGGATCATCAGAAGGGAATTTCATTGCATCATAAATATTATATTCAACCTTCTCACCATCGAATTCCATAGTTAATGAGCCAGAATACACATCAATTTTTGTCTTAGCAGTCTTCAAAAAGGGTCTTCCTAAGATAATAGGGGACTCTTGCTTACCATGCTCCATGTCTAAGACAAAAAAGTCAGCAGGAAAAATCAAGTTGTCAACCATGACCAAAACATCCTCTACTATACCTCTAGGATAAGCATTTGAGCGGTCCGCTAGTTGGATCACCACTCTAGTCTCATGCAAAGGTCCTAAGCCTAATGATTCATATAAAGAATAAGGCAAGACATTAATAGATGCACCTAAGTCTAACAAAGCTTTATCAAACTTAGTCTCACCTATCACACATGGGATTGTAAACATGCCAGGGTCGCTACATTTCTTAGGCATACGCTTTTGAAACACAGCAGACACATGTTCGCTTACCTTAATCTTCTGCTTCCCTTTCAACTTCTGATTCCTCTTTATGGTGCAAAGCTCCTTAAGAAATTTAGCATAACGAGGAATACTTTTAATCAATTTGAGTAAGGGAATGTTTACCTCGCACTTACTAAATGTCTCAAAGATCTCTTTGTCATTCTCAGGCCTCCTTGTATCTCTAAGAGCTTCAGGAAAAGGAGGAACAGGTTTGTAAGAATTTAAAGGAGGGAATTCAGGCCTTACATAGGAGTCGGCAGGTTCGTCAGGGGCAAGGCCGCGGGGCGGCTCAGGGTGGCGACGGGGCGGCCCGCCGAACTCTGCATCTGCAGAATCGCCTTGGCCGCGGGGCGGCTCATGAGGGCGACGGGGCGGCTCGCCGAATTCTGCATTTGCAGAATTGCCTTGGCCGCGGGGCGGCTCATGGGGGCGACGGGGCGGCTCGCGATTTCGCAGCTCTCCTTCTCCTTTGTCTTGATGGATCTCAGGTTCTCCATAGGTTTCGTCATCCTGGTGAGTAGTAATCAGTTCCTTACCACTTCTTAGCGTTATTGCGCTGACGTTCTCCTTAGGATTCACCACCGTTTGAGATGGTAGCTTTCCTGAGTCCTTAGCGTGCAATTCACTTACCGATTGAGCCAATTGGCCTACCTGTTTTTCAAGATTCTTTGAGTGCTCAACGTGGTTCATGAGTATCCTAGTGAGGGTTTTAATAGGGTCCTCAGTTGATTGATCCTCTGCGGGGGGTGCTCTCTGCCTCGAATCGAATTGTTGTTGAGGCCTTTGTTGGTATCCCCCTTGCGGATTGTAAGGGGCTTGGTTATTACCATAGCCATACCCCTGGTAACCTGCATTATAATTGTTATTGAATTGATTTGGGTTACCATAGTTACCATGCCTGGGCTTCTGCGGGACAAAGTTTCCCATGGCGTTGAGCTCAACATTAGGATCCTGAAGTAGCGGGCACATATCGTTTGGATGTAAAGGATCAGCACATAGCCCACATGCTTTGAGTTCCTGAGGGGTCCCTTTTAGCATCATCCTTCTCATCATCTCCTTCATCTCCATCATATCAGCTTGTAAATTGGAGCTTGAAGAATCCACAGCCAGTACTCCACGGGGGTTTGCCCTCTTGCTATATTGTCTAGACCCTTCAGCAAGCTCTGAGAACAAATCCATAGCATCATTTGGGGTCTTGTTGAGAATGTTACCCCCACTAGCGGCATTCACCATTCGACGCTCATCATCAAGCAAACCTCCATGCAAATAAAGTACCAAATCCTGTTGTGAGTAACCATGGTAGGGGCAACTTGAGCAGAGCTTTTTGAATCGCTCCACATACTCATACAGGGTCTCAGTTGCTAATTGCTCGATGTTGCTGATGGCCTTTTTGAGAAAGTTCAGCTTTGTCGCAGGGAAGTACTTCTCTAAGAACAACCTTTTCATCTCTGTCCAGGTAGTAATGCTCCCTGCAGGCAAATAATAAAACCAATCATTAGCTGAATCTTTTAATGTGAAAGGAAAAGCTCGCAGCTTGATTTGGTCCTCTGTGACATCTGCGGGTCTCATGCTCTCAATGATAGCATGGAACTCCGCCAAATGTTTGTTGGGATCCTCGCCACTCAACCCATGGAACTTAGGTAGAAAGTGGATCCATTGAGCCTTAAACTCGAACTTTGTCCCATCAGCAAGCGCTGGAAACTGCACCGCCAATGGTTGTGTTTGAAGATTCGGTGCGGTGAGTTGCCTTAAGGTTTGGTTCGCGTTATCTAACGCGTTGTCACCCATCTCTGCAGTTCCTTCGGCTTCTTGATCAAAAGGTAATTCGCTAGAGTTGTTGCGAACCTCCCGCCTTAGGTTGGAAAGAGTCCTCTCAATCTCTGAATCAAAAGGAAGTAAAGATGGATTAGTAGCACGGGTGCGGACCATAAACGTGGTCCACACCAAGGGTAGCGATTAAACAACACAAGAAATTAAAAAGATATCCCCGGCAACGGCGCCAAATTTGACAAGAGGAAAACCTGTCGTTGTTCCTGCCAAAGAAATACTCAAACCTACAACTAGTATAGTTGGTAAGAAAGAGGTCGATCCACAGGGAAATCTAGTAAGTTCAAGTGGTTATCTAATCGCAAGTAAACAAAAAGAGAGTTTTTATGGGAAAAAGATCCGCCTTTTGTCAAAGCGGAACGAAACAAACAAACTAAAGTGGGTTGTAAGATGCAATGGAGAGAAATAGGTTCACCTACAATTTGTCACTTTAATTGATGAATTTGATCCTTGTTTCAGCCTCTAGTTCTCTTCTTTTCCTATCAATGTCCTTGTCCAGATCTTAGGTAAATTACTAGTCCTACGAGTCCTAGTAATCCTTATCTCTAAATAACCCTAACACGGTTAAGATTTAACCTAGAGATAGCATTAAGACTATGAATTAACCAAGGTATATGCAATATCAAGCTACGAGTCGATATTTAACATATATTCAACTTCCTACACATCCAATTAGTCCTACGAGTCCTAAAGGGATATGATTGCTACTTGGGTTAAGGTTCGCTACGAGGAATCTACAAAACCCTAGCAATTGAATGAATCTACTCTAACTAGTTGATCAGGCCAGAGAGAATAAAACACATTCAAAGAATTAAGCGTAAGGAAGCCAAAACATTCAAATAGGAATAAGAACTAGATTAAGAAACTCACAATTCAACAATCAAGATCCAAACTGTAGGCGAAACCTTCGAGAGTTTAGTTGCTCATGCTCAACGTGCTCTCAACAATTCTCAAAAGTGCATAAGGTGGTTAATAGAATAACCTAAAAATGTCTTTTAAAGGCCTACAAAGGATCGGCCAAAAATAATACTAAAACCCTAATTAAATTGAATAACTGAATTGGCGTTTCTGGACAGGCCGCAGGGCGGCTGGCTCAGGCGACGGGGCGGCCTGGCGATCAGCGAAATCCTTCGAGATGTCTTCGGGCCGCGGGGCGGCCAGGTCAGGCGACGGGGCGGCCAGAGATTTCTTCCGCTTCTCTCCACGTGATTTGCTGTAGCTGATAATGCAATTTACTTTAATTCTTTAACTCCCCTCAAATTCATTCCACCTTGAATCACGATTCCTGAAATAAACCATAATGTTGTGTAGATTCCGCATCTTCCAACTCAACAAGTAATCATGTAAATGCAACTAAAATATGCACTATTTACACCCAAACTATACTAAATGCAATCTATTATGCACTACTAATAATGCTCTATCATTGGCCTATAGTATTTTACAAAAAAATGCCAAAAAGAAAACTGGCAAATCGAGATAGACCAATTGGATAGCATTGCCTTCTACATATTTTTACAAATTAATGCAATTCAAATGTCAAATCTCAATGGAATTTGAAATTTCCAGAGATCAAAACCCGTCTTTGCTACGACAATAAGAGATTATTTCCATAGCAAGGCTAAAATTTGAAATTTTGGCCTTGAGTTGTTTATTGAGAAGGATACTGCTTGCCTTGATGTCCCTGCTAGCTATAAAAAAGTGCAACCCTCAAATGGAACAAGGCATTGAAGTTACCAAGAAGAGTATGCGTAAGGCTATTGTTCTTAAGATATCCATAAACCGAAATCTAATTGTTCTTCTCCATATAGTAGCTATGCTATGAGAAAGAACCTTACTATAACCTCATTCACATCCGATAACCTTTTTTAAAAAGAGATTACTTCAAGATCTAACCTTGTAGATTGACCTAAAACTTTTCTCCTCTATTTTATTTGCGGTTGCAAGAACTTTCTTCTCTTCATGAAGAGGGTGCTCATAGCTCTCATAAGACACAGCTGTCCATCTTGCATAACATTTAATAGGATTGTTACCTGAAAAAAAAATTTGATTACCGCCTCATCTCATAAGTTAAAAAGGCTCAGCATATAAATCCAACTGTTATGCTCTTATTATGAACAATGCCAGTCACAGGTTAGAAGATATAAATTCTATGTAACAATTAGCAAACATAGCCATTTGAAGTACAAGGTATGAAAGTAAATATAACTCAATTCAAGCGAATGATATCATATTTCAAGTAGGATACATGTCATCAATTCATCACTAATCCGAGTACTCAGAGCCTATGATCTAGTATCAAACTTTAACCACGCACCAAGCAACATTTAATTAAATCAACTGACACTAAAACTTGAATAAAAGCATATTCATTTGCTGAAAAGAGAGCTTGAATAACTAAAAGTAATGGCAATGATAATTCAGAATAGCAAGTGTGGAAGCAGAATGAGCATTCCGTACATCGAATTCACTTAGCTTGTTATCAGGGCGTAAGGTTGTGTTTGGCAGGAAGTGTTTCATGACCACATCTTGTGATTCAGTATACTTATCACACAACAAGTGCTGTATTGGATTTTCCAGCGCAACATACTACATCATATTTCTTGTTTGGATTTGACTGGTTAGGCCATCAGGCATGGCTGTTGCAAAGATACCTTTACCAAAATTTTGAGATCCTCCAAAGTTGGTCATCATTTTTGGATTGTTTGTAATTCAACAAATTGAAAATTTAAGATCCATTAGAATATACAGTGTATTAAGATAACACAAGCGGGTAATATTTTAGATACAAAAGTAACCAAATGAATTTGAACCTATAAGAACATTACTCAAGCTGGTAATGTTTTTAATTCAAAAACAGCTATTAATAAGGTAACAAGTCAATTACTCCTCAAGAGACTAAAAAACAAAAAAAAGATAAGGCTGAAATTTATAATTATTATTTTAACATCTTATTTTCATGCTTATCTTCAAAATATGCAAGCGCATATGCTTTTGCATTTTCCACAAATGACAAATAACATATTGACATAGTGGAGGAGTTAAATTTCTGTGAGTATGTAATTAAGTATTTCAATTAGATAGATAACAGATTGACAGTGTAAACAAACAACAACAAAAAATGCACAGGACTCATAAGATGGTCAGCCATCAATCAAAGCCACTAATGGTGAAACCATCTAGAATTTGAGGGAGAGCAAAAATGCATAGTACTCATTAGGTGAAGAGAGCATCTAGAATTTCCCACTGAATAATCATTATATCAAATTATCATGTAAGAAAGGAAACAAAATTAGAAATCACAATCGCAATTCATGGACAACTGGATCAAATCAAAACCTAAAATGTGATTTCTATAATTTCAACTATACGGAATTCATACACAGTGCTTAATTTCGCACTCAGTAAATGATTAACCCAAATGTTGAGCATTTTTATGCTTACATTCTACTTTCAGTCTTTCAACAGTAGATGAAAGCGCTGCAATTACTTAAATTAAGAACAACTGAGCAAAAAGGAAGAGGAGATTAGTACCTGAATCCCTGGCTCCAGAGGCAAAGCTGAATCCGCAGCTTTAGCAGCCCGAGTCACTGAGAGGGAGAGAAGAGGCTTTGTGGGCTGGCGCCTAGTGGAAGCGGAGAGTCCGAGGTCGATCCGGGAGGCGTAATCAACTATGGTCCAGTTCTAGGGGTAGGGTTTGTTGATTTCACATTTGATTTGGGGGTTTTAGGGGTGAGAGAACTGATGAAGCTTGATTGAATTGGAATTGGACCAGGGTATGGAATGGGGAGAAGAGGAAGTGGAGGTGTGAGCAGAGGAGGGCGAAAATCTGGGCGGTAGCGGAGACAGAGAGGGGAAGGGGACGGTCAAGGGCTCAAGCTTCAAGGTAGTGTATATTGTAATGGCAATATAGTAATTTTTCAGTAAAGCTGAATGGATAAAAGGGCAAAATGGTAAGTTAACTTTGTGTCCATTCTCGCTTTTATATATCTATAGATGTGAATCCAATGGGATGTTGATGACAGTTATACCAAATGCAATGCCAAACTATATTATTAAAGAAAAGGTATCTCTCAAATTGGCTTCATAGACAAATCACAACTTGAATTAAAATTTTCACTTGGGATCAGTTTTAATGAAATTCAATGCATGTCATTCAGAAGTTCTCCCTCCATTCCTTAATGTTTGTTATTTTTAAAATTGCACGTTTTTCTAAAAAGGTAAAAAATTATATAAAATATTAATTTTTTATTCAATTTTTTTAATAATATTATACTTATTACTAATAAGTATGAAATTATTAAAAAAATTATTAAAATAAATAAATATTTTATAGTGTTTTTAGTACATTAAAAAACGTGATTGAATAGTGAAATGTCAAATATAAAAAAATGGAGGGAGTATATATAAGGGTCGTTGTCCTGATCACAAGGTCCGACCCATTCCGTAAGATCCGTTAGTGTATAAATTAAAAACCAAAAGTAAAATGTACTTACGGATGTACTCCGTATATAAGATCCGTTCATTGATTTTTTTTTTTGAAAAATTGAAATATAGAGAATCGATATGTGATGTGCTTTTTTATTTTTTAATTTCACAAGCAGATTAAGGATCCTTTTATATTCTTTTTAATGTCAAAAGTATTTAATGTTGAATACGTGTTACTCTGTGGTTCAAATGGATCTCTAATCTATACACATAGGCACGTGATACTAGGAGTGGGCGCGGGACGGGACGGGGGTCGTCCTGTGTCCCGTCCCGCGTAATTTTTGTGGGACGGGATCGGGATGGGATTCGCTATTTTTTTATCAATTCCGCACGGACCTTGTCCCTCACGGGTCGGGACGGGACGGACCTTGTCCCTCAAATAAAAAACAATATAACTTTTAAAAAAAATTCTTATATTTTACGGTTTTCAATGGCATTACATATATAAATTTATAATATTTTGTATATAATTTTACAATTTTTTTATATATAAACATTGAACACATTATACGTATAATTACACAATATGTATATATAAGAAAAATTGATCAACAATGTATACAAAGTATATACACACTGTAAAAGTATTCAATGTAAAAATTGATCAACAATTAATATACACACTTTTACTGTGTATATATACAGTATATATATACACTTTCCTTAACAAAAAAACAGTATATATATACACACACTATAAAATTGTGTGTCTATATATATATGGGTTGGTTCAATGGTACCCAACTCTTATAGTGTACTTTGTACACAAATAAGAGCCATAGATCTTAAACGATCCGATTGACTAGATTATGCCATGTGGGCGCGGAAAAAAAAACCCGTATCTTCCATAGAAGGGCGCGTGATACACAAAGCAAATTAAAAACTCTAGGATAGGAAAACCGTCTTCATCAAGTGGAAAAGGGGACCTTTTGGAAGCTTCCTCATTAGTCCCCATCAAACCCGTATACCACGCCACCACCAAACAGCAACGGAGGGCCGACTACGGCGGCAAGGGGCGGTGATTTAAAGGGTGGATCTTGCGCCAAAGCGGCGCCGTCGACGCTCAGCCGCCGAAAGAATCGGATGCCGATTTCAGTCGGTTCCTCTGTCGAATCCGAGTTCAGGGCGCCCGACCATCGATTCTCGAGTCGCGTTCAGTCCATTAGTGGTCGATTCCGAATGCGGGTTAGAGAGCAAAATGGGTAAGCCCCAAATCTCCATACTTGAGTAATTTGAGGACATTATTCCGCGTTTTGATTTGATTTTGTGGAATTGGGTGTGGAGATTATGCGATTTTATGGGGTTTTAGTATAAAAGGGTTGCGATTTCATGTGGTGTTTGTTTAAAAGGAGAAAAAATGGGGTACAAACCAAAAGGGTGGACTGGTTGTTGGTAAATCTGGCTACAAAGTAGGTTTATTCATTAGATTATAACGATTTGAGCTCTTATTTGTGTGATTGAATTAGAATTGGGGGTTTTGCCATTATTCAACGAATTGGGTGGGGTTTATTTATGGTAAGTAGAGTGCTTGAGTAGTCAACAAAAGGAAAAGAATTTGTGTCGGTTGTGTGGAATGTATGTTGAACAGAAAGTTTGGCTACAAACTTTCTACAAATTTGAGTTGCTTGAAGAGCCAGAGGTATACAAGAGACTAGTAGGAAGATTACTCTTCCTCAATATGACAAGACCTGATCTATCATATGCAGTACAACACATGTCTCAGTTCTTAAGTGCTCCTCGTGTCCCACATTATCAAGCTGTCAAACATATTCTTAGATACCTTAAAGGAACAATCAATGCTGGATTTTTCTATTCTTCTCAATCTGCACTTCAATTGACAGCTTACAGTGATACTGATTGGGGAGCATGCCCTTTTTCAGCTAGATCTTTATCAGGATATTGCATTTTTCTTGGAAACTCTTTGATTAGTTGGAAGACAAAGAAGCAGCTTACTGTCTCCAAGTCTTCACCATAATCAGAGTATCGTTCCATGTCTTACACAACAAGTGAGATGGTTTGGTTGCAGGGGCTATTTCAGAACCTTCATGTATCTATTCCTCTGCCAATTCCATTGATTTGTGACAATCGTGCAGCTCAACACTTGGCAGCTAATCCTGTATTCCATGAGCGCACAAAGCACCTAAGGATTGATTGTCACTTTGTACGAGAGAAGCAACAGGAGGGGTTCCTTCTTACACAGCATGTTTCAACAAACCTTCAAGTTGCAGACATCATGACCAAGGCTTTGGGTGAACAACAGCACAAATTTTTGTCTCTCAAGTTGGGCCTTGTATTTGATATCCCGGATCCAACTTGAGGGGGGGGGGGGGTAATAACACTATGTATAGGATATATTATGTATAATCTATAAGTAAGGGTGATTATTTGTAATTACAGAAAAGAGACTTCTATCTCTATAAATAGGGGTTTCTGTATTCTGTTGCAACTAACCTTGTACGATTACTCTTGCTCTCTTCAATGGTGAATTACAGATCTTCCATATTTGTCACTTTGCAGTTATTGAGTGGAGTGTCATCCATTGAAGATGTGGACATAGCGGCATGGACTTGAGATTTGGACAATTTGTAATAACTAAATCGAAAAGAGTCGGAAACGAAAGCATCCGAGGATGAGAAGTAGCAGTTATACATGTGGAGGAAGAATGGAGCTCTCCTTTTCTTGACCATCCCTTCAATTTTGGCAAAAAGGCTAACCAAAGGTGCTCCAAATCAGGGATGAATAATCCATCAGAGTCAACTACCTCCTCTTCTATGTATTCCAATTCCTTCAATTGGGAAAGATTAAGATTTTTTTTATTTGGGATGTGCTTAAAGGGTGGGAGACACTTCACTCTTTTGCAAAGCGCCAAAGTTAGAGATGAAAGTTGCGGTAAGAAAGGGTTAACGTTAATCGTCCTCCCATTGCCCCAACGTGGTATTCTCGTGCCTTCATAATAATAAATACAAAGTTTTTGCAGAGTTAGAGTTAGCTGCCAACATTCAACTCCATCCCAATCATTCGCACTATCTTCAAACCAGATCGATAACTCTTCGGTAATTTTCATTTCGGATAACACATCAAGATTAGACATTGGACCCCCACCCATCTTTTTACCCACTCTAACCTCATCCAAGTGTTGAAGAGAAGTCAATTCCTCGAACCCAGGTGGCAGATACTTCAAACTAGTACAATCATAGTTAAACAAATGCCTAAGATTGGTCAGATTTCTAAAACTATTAGGCCACACTTTCAGTTCTTCACATAAGCTTATGTCTAGAGTACACAAATTCACCAACTTTGTGATAGAATCGGGAAGTTCTGTGAATCCATTAAACGAAATATCAAGGTATCTTAGCTGCTTTAGCTCCCCAATAGAACTAGGAACATTTTCAATTTGCAAGTGACATAAAGTCAATGCACACAAGGACTTCATATTCGCAAATTGTTTTCCTAGAACCAGTCTAGAGCCCAGAGGAGACATGAATAACAATGAGCGTAGTTGGTTCACACTTTGCAAAGGTTCTGGAAGAAGCCATGAATCATCTACAACATAGCCAACACTCACATGTCGTCTTCCACTGATTTCATTAGATGATGCAATCAACACAAGGCTTTCCTTTCCAGCCACATGTACCGCCAAGTCATGAATTAAATCATGCATTTTGTACCGCTCAAATTCCATTTGGAAAAAAGAACGCCTACTCAAATCCATGAAATATGAATGGCCTACGCTCTCAACTGTTTGCTTCTCATTAATTACATTGACATATCCTTGGGCAATCCAAAGATGTATCAACTTCTCTTTGTTGAATTCATGATCTTTTGGAAACAAGGAACAATAAGCAAAACAATGCTTCAAGTTTGAGGGTAGATGTTCATAGCTCAATTTTAGCACTGGCATAATACTATCCTTCGATGGGTAGCTTTGTCCTAGCTGTGGGAGCTCTTTATTTCGAATGGACTCCCATTCTTCCATGGTATTCTTTTCAAATAGAAGACTAGCCATGCAGTTTATGGCTAATGGAACATTTGCGCACTTCTTTACGATCTCTCTTCCAATCGTAGTCCTTTTTAAGTCTCTCTCTTCCTCTGGAGTAAATTGAACAACCCTTTTGAATAGATCCCATGAGTCCTCCTCTGATAAACCATCTAAATTATGAGTCTTCGATGCACCAACAACACTTACAACCGTTGAGGATCTCGTACTCACGATTATCTTACTCCCCTCGGCACCACGTACTAGCCTTTAACAAGTTCATCCGATTCTGCCACCTAGTGAGATCATCATCCCACACATCATCTAGGACAAGCAAAAATTTCTTACCCTCTATCGACTCCTTAATTTTGGTCTATAGAATACTATTTGGGTAAAGTATTTCCCCACTGCTCATCCCACACATACACTGATAGATTTTCGCATTGACTTCTGCATCATTTGTTGTATCAGAAATGCACACGAACCACCTCTTCTCGAAACTCTGTTCAACCTCTTCATGATTATAAACTAGTTGGGTAAGTGTGGTTTTGCCCATACCACCTATCCCAACTATGGCAATCACTTGAACATCATTCAAGTGATCATCTAAGAGCATTTCTAAAATGGCTTTCTTTTCCTTATCTCTACCAACAACAATATTTGGCACACAGCTCCCCGGATCTTGCCCTTTATTGGTACCAGATATTGGATTCTCTTCTAGACATTGAACAAAATTAAATGCCCTCATGTCATTAGAGATCGCCAGTAAACTCTCCCTAATCTTCTTAACTTTATTTGCAATCTCGTTATTGGAGACAAATAGGTTCACGAGAGCAAGAAACCCGTACCTTTTTCACCAACTTATTGCTTCCCTTGGTATGACGCCTAAGCAGATCATTAGTGACAACCTCGTCGAATAGATCATCAGCATCGTACAGCACATCCTTGGCCCTTTTGACCCAATTCTTGACAAGATCAGAGGCTTCTTGCTTCCTTTCAGCATCAAGAAGCCCGGACTGGATGGTACCGATGGTAAGCTTGAGCTTATCGAGCTCCTCCCGTGCGTTCCAGACCAAAGAAGCCTTTTCATATGCCTTCTGAAAGCCTGGAGCCGCAAAAGTTGAAAGGATCTTGGAAGCAACAGTAAACAAAGCTGCTTCTGCCATTGTTTGGATTCTTTTTTTCTTCCAGTAAAAAAAAACTTGGAGCATTCGATGGAACGTCAATGGAGATAGAAGTGAACCTGCTAAGGTGGTTTTAATTCGCTGTTAAATGCGAATCCAATTAATGGAGCGCATGTTGATGACAGGCTGACAGTGACAGCTATACGAACTGCAACGCGCCAAACTACATGATTAATTAAGCATTTGACAAATTCTAATAGTTTAAACCAATCATCTCACCGGGTATATCTCAAGTTCTCTTCATAGACAAATCACAACTTGAATTAAAATTTTAGCTTGGGTTAATTTTTAATGAAATTCAATGTCATCCACACTTTTTTTAATATACACAAGGGGCGTTGTGGTCCTATACAGTGAATCATCAATGTTGGCTTCAAATGAAACACATAAAATGATAAATTCACCAAAAATTAAATCATCAATAGTATAATAATAAAGGAGAAGTCGTTTAAGTCATGTGACGACTTCTCTTTTAAAGTAGGTACTAGATTAGTGCCCGCACAGTTGTGCGGCTGCTTTTATATAATAATTTTATAAATATATAAAACATTTATATAAGTTAAAATACAATAGGATTTTTATCACTTTATCTAAATTTCTTTTAAAATTTAAATAAATTTCATATTAATACCCGTTCAACTAATGATTTCCCTTTACTATAGGTGCATTAATTCAACAATATATTATAACTCCTAAATCTATTATCTTTTACCCGGTCCAGATGTAGAGCGACCGAGTCGATCGAATTGAATTAAGATAAAAAAATGTTATCATTGAAATGAGAATAATTGACTAAAGTAAATATATAATCAAATTATAACAAAGTAATTTATTAAATGGACTTAATCATTATTTATATATATTATACCATGAGTCAAAACTACAAAGATTATATGTTTTTATTAAAAAAAGTAATTTAAAAATAAAATCAATCGGTTAAGATTTAGAAAAAGAAAAGAATTAATTAATTACTTATTTAAAGAAGTAATTTGATTTATAATAAAAAATAATTTATTTAAATATAGAAAAATATCTAATTAGTTAACAAACAAATCTATATTAAAGGAGAAGCCGCCACATGGTGTAAACGACTTCTCCTTTAGTATTATTAATTGATTTTAATTTATTCATTAATTAAATTATTTCACAAATCTAATTCAGTTAAGATTTGAATACAAAATCTATTAAGATCATAACAACTGCATATCGGATGGTTTGGATAAATAAACAAATCTAATTAATTAATTAAATAAAATTCAATTAAGATTTGAATATGAAATCAGTTGAGATATTCTTGATATTTTGATTGGTTAGTTTAGATATTCACCGAATAAAATTAAAATAAAATCATATTTATTTTAACAAATCAAATATGATTTTCTTCTTTATCTGTTTAGATTTTTAATTGTGTGTCTTCCTATGTACCCCATCATTTACTATATAATTACTCTTCTTCTCACTCCCTTTCCATTTTTCTTCTTCTTATCTCTACCCAAGTTTGTTGTATCTGTTGAAGGATAAATTCGTACAATCATACTGATGATACTAATCAATAATTGTGGAAATTATTGGTGGTACTCAATTTGATTTCTCACTCTCTTTTATGTTTGTATTTATTTTAATTTCAGTTTCACATTCTCAATGTGAGATTTATTTGTACGCATATAATACTTCTTAATTTGTATTCATAACTCTATAATGTAATTTGTTCGGTTGAATATATAAGTTATTATTTCATCCCTTTAATTTTAGTCGGCACTCATGTTTTATCAGTTCATGGATAATTGATACTATTTTATTTCATCTCTAATAATATATGTGATTTTTTTAATATCTACATTAAAAAAAGATCAATTTTATTTTCTCATAATAAAAACTCACGCAATATATCTATTTCGCATTCAAACGACAAACTAACTTATTCACACAAACGAAAAAACAATAAAACAAAGAAATGAAATATGACAATTTAATCTACTATAACCGGTGAGAGAGCTAAAAAAATGTTCTTATTTAAAGATATACCGCACAAGGTGCGGGTTAGTATACTAGTATATGGAAAAAGAAAAGATCCAAATTTGAGTGGGAATATTCGGATGAGAAGATGAGAATGGCGAATTGGCAATCGTAGTTGTTGTGTGCGCACGTACAAGCAACACGAGAAGAGGCCGATGATGACCAAAAATTAACCCAAGGGAAAATTTTAATTCAAGTTGTGATATGATTTTTTTTTTCCAATTGGGCATGGAGTTGTGTGAGTTTATGCACATGAAATTCGGGAGGAGATCCCCTACAACACAATATGTGACACTATGTGTTACACAAAATTATTTGGGGTATAAATCTATGTTAAAAAAATTCCAAAAATTATTTCTAAGTTTTAAACAACTATTAATATATGTTTGTAAAAAAAATTGGTTAAAAATCATGGTTTAAATTTTTATATAAATTAAAGATCAAATATTGTATAATATAATTTTTTAAAAAAATTCAAACATGATTTTCATCAAATTTTTTATATAAACCTACACATATATTTGTTTAAAACTTAAAAATAATTTTTGGAATTTTTTTTAACATAGATTTATACCCCAAATAATTTTATGTAACACATAGTGTCACATATTGTGTTGTAGGGGATCTCCTCTCATGAAATTCACCGGTTGATTTCGAAATTAAATTTAGGATCAACTAGTTTTTCGGACTGTATCGGTTAAGGATGTGCATAACCGGGTATTCGACATGACACGACACGGTATGTCGGATACACGAAACCGATAACACTGAAGAAACTGATCCGAACACGACACGATTTCCAACACGAAAACACGAAACGGTTTCGTGTCGGATACCCGTGTAAGTTGTACCGACACAAACCATTTATATAAAAAAAACAAAAAAACTGTTTTTTTTTTCAGTATAAGCCTGACGTTTGTTCTTAGATTGTTTTTCAGTATTATCCGTGTAATCGATTAAAACCCGGCACAAAGGGCACCTATGGATTCATTATCAGAAATCATACAGGTACTCCGGTTTTTTTGGGTGCTGGGCCTTCTCCCATTTCCTCTATTGCTGGTTCTGAGGGTTTCGTACTTTGGAAGGGGATCATAGCGGCACGAGACCTAAACATAACTAACCTGGTAATCGAGGGTGACAACCTCACCATTATCAATAGCCTTAAAGGTTTTGGATTGCCTACTGAGGATTCTGAGATGATTGTCTCCGACAGTCTAGTCTCCTTAGGTTACTTTCAAACATTTGAGATTCGTCATGTCTATAGGGAAGTAAACCGTGTTGCGGACCGTGTATCGCATCTGGATCTTGCTTTCTCAGGTACAGTGACACCTGACGATTCTGTGCTTTGCAATCTCATCCGTCTGGATGCTCTTGGCATATAGAGGATGCCCTATTGCCAAATTTTTTCCGGTTAAAAAAAAAATTAAAACCCAGCACGAATCAAATAGTAACGGCGAATTAAAACCCGGTGAGGGTCCTTGTGGTTTGGGCGGCCGATCGGGTAAGAGAGAGTGAGGGCGAGTCGGCATCTCGGTAAGAGGCTTGCTGAGCGAGAGAGGATTAGCCGATGAGGGGTAGCCGCGCAGGCGACTGGGCGAAGAAGAGGGCGAGAGGCTGATGTCTTGACTGGTGGCCGATACATAACCCTCCTCTAAAAGGCAAAATAAAAAAATAAAAAAGAAAGAAAGTGAAGAAACCAAAAGGGGATCTGGAATCGAACCCAAGCGCACCTAAAAGGAACTAGGCCATTACGTAATTCTTAGACACTTATTTTATATATATACTTCACAACAGAATACCAATAATTAAAAAAAATAATGTATCGTGTCGGATACCTGATAAGGAAAATATATCGATCTGAACACAACACGTTTATTGTCATCTTTTACAGTTTCGTGTCATAATCGTATCATATCTAATATTGTTTCGTATTTCTTCGTGCTGTTTTGTCGCGGTTTCGTGTCGTGTCAACCGTGTCGTATTTTTCTGCACAACCCTAATATCGGTTGGTGATGAGATTGATGTGGATGTTGTTAAGCAGTAGTGATGCGGGACCATCCAAGACACCTTCGGACACACCTATACTTGGGGATGGACCTAAGATTCGAGCTCGTGAGAATGTTGTCATCTTCAAGAGGAAGAAGAAGGCTCCACCATGGGAGAAGATCCAAAGGTGCAAATGACGTTTATAGATTCGTTTAGCATTTTGACAGCTTTTCGACGTCTCAGTAAAATGAGTCATACGGAGTCAATATTAATCGGATTTGATCGTGACATACCTTGTTGGAACGAGGACGAAGAGATCTACAACTTTGTTGTTGAAGGTTTTTCCAGATTCGACATGGAGCTTGGCCGAAAATCACATTCTTTGCAGCTGTCACTGTTTTGACGGGAATTTGTTAAGTGTTGGAACTTTCCTTGTTGCTATTTTTAGAGACCTTATTTACTTAAGTTATTTTAGGTAATTTAGGGTTTTATTTTAATTTCTCTTTTAATTATTATTTTCATTAAAATCAGCCTTTAGGGTTATAAGAAGGGGCTGATCTCCATTGTAGAAAAACACACGTTCAATTCTTATGAAAATTTCTCTCTTTTGGTGAAAAACACAAGAGTGCAAGTCAATCGATTCGAAGCGTTGCTCATCGATTGCAATTGGTTATAGATCCTGCTTGGTTTGCTTTGAGTTCGTCAACCTCGCGAGAGCTTGGTGATCCAGGTAATCACAAGTCCCCTCCTTGTGCCTCCAAGTTGTCCGCTTGGTTGTGTAAGGTTGTAGAGGCGGGCTTTGTAGTCGTTGGTATTTGGTTCCTACCCTCTTAGGAGGCCTGGGGTCTTTATCTCGTTCTATTTTAGTTCGAATCACCCAAACTATCGGTCTTTGTTCTTTAATTGTCGAGTCTTTCATTGCTGCGTCTTGTTTGTTCTTGTTCTATTCTTGAGTCTTTGCTTCCGTTCTTGTCTTTGAGTCTTGATTGTCGAAGATCGGGCCATCCTGTGGCTAACCCCGTATCAAGTAGGGAGTCTGATAATTTGATAGATGACCAACCCCAACTTGCAAGACAAAAATAGGTGTTGTTTCTCTCCCAGTGGCTTAGTGAATAAGTTTACAATTTAAACACATGTTTTGACATGCTGAGGATGTACAAATCCTTTCACCAAATACTGTCTAATGAAATGGCAATCAATCTTCAAGTGTTAATTTAGTCCTTTCATGGAAGACAGGGTTTTCAGCTATGTGAAGTGCTGATCTGCTATCACAGTATAAAAGAATGGGAAAAGGCACCTCTATTAGTAGGGAGTGCAAAATTCCTTCCACCCAGATCAACTCACTTGGTGGTTGACATACTTCTGTATTCAGCTTCTGCAGATGACTTAGATACAGTAGTCTGCTTCTTTATTTTCCAAGAAACCAATGAATTTCCAAGAAATACATAGTATCCAGTTAGTGATCTAGCACTAAATTGACAAGCACCCCAGTCGGCATCACAATAGGAAGAAATCCTTAAAGGTGTGTTTGATTAGTAATGTAGACCAATTCTAATAGTACCTTTAAGATACTTGACAACATGTAAGGCAGTTTCAAAATGAGGTTCCGTTGGCTCAAGCATGAATTGACTCAAATGTTGAATTGCATAAGAAATATCTGACCGAGTCAAATTGAGAAAAAAAAGCCTTCCAATCAACTTTTTGTATCTCTCAAGATCAGACATGATGATTTCTGAATTGTTTGAGAGTTTCAATCCTCTTGGAAGAGGAAAAAATGATGGCTTGCAATCCATCATGTTACAATCAATTAAGATGTCTATCACATACTTCCTTTGATGAAGTAAAAGGCCTCTTGACTCCTTGGATATCTAAGGCCAAGGAAATATCTTACTTCTCCAAGATCCTTGATGGTGAAGGTTTCATGAAGAGCATCTTTAGTGTCTTGAATAACTCTATCATCATCTCCAGTAAGGAGTAGATCATACACATATGCTAAAGCTATGACAATGCCTGAAGTTTCTCTTCTTACAAATAGAGAATCATCATCTAACCATTGCTCATATCCCATGCTTGTCACGAACTTACATAATTCAACATTCCATTGTCTTGATGCTTGTTTCAATCCATTTGAAGGTTCGATAAAGTATAACAAAGTAGAATAAAGATACTCTAGAAGGGGGGGTTGAATAGAGTATGCCAACTTTTCACTGACAATCTCAAGACTTTTGAAACGCTTTCCAAACCTCTGGGAGTAAACTCAATTCTTTCGATTAGGATACCTGAATCACAACAAAGTTATACAGTTCGAAACAAGTGCGGAAATAATGGTAAAGCAATAAGTAAAGAACACGATGAATTGTTAACGAGGTTCGGCTCCTTAAAGGCTTAGTCCCCGCCTAGGGTTCTTCCACAACCCTAGGATTTAATAGGCTTTATTGATTCACACAGCTTAGGATCCTAATAGCTCACCGAGAAGCCTCTCTCCTATACAATTGCAATCTAGTCAACTCTCGTTCCCTTGGAGTCCTAGACCAATCTAGAAGAGCCCCACCTCTCTCAGCTATCTAGTACAATCCTCTTACACTCGTGAATCAATAACCTAGTGCTCACTTCCTGAGTTATAAACTCTCGAGTATAACACTCTCTCAGAATATATCCTATAAGCTCACTGTGTAACTCTCAAATGCTTTGAAACAAAAGATAAGACACTTAACACCTAGCAGAGAGTACACGTAGAAGAAAGATTGACTTGAGGGCCGAGTGTGCAATGTAGTTCAATGGTCGTCAGTTGTTCAACTCTCCTCTTTCTTCTTTCTTCTTCATCTCCTTTTATTCTTGATCAAATCGGCGCCACGAATCTTCACCCAACGGCTACTTGAGATCATGGCTTAGGAGGGATCTTCGCAATCTTCTATTTTGGGAAACTGCAAAGCCACCATCCACCTGATTTGATCTTCATATCTTTCAGCTTTAAGGAAGGAGATCTCTTCGAAATCTTTGTTGTATGGTTAGTATAACATATGTATAATAATAATATTCGGAAACCATACATAGATAAGATAATAACTAAAATACAGGTTTTGAATTTCATCAATACAGCTTTGGCTTCAAGACCTTTGACACAAGCTTTGTGTCAAAGCCTTTGAAACTATTTCCGATTTTCATCAAGGGAGTGGAGTTATTAATCTCCCCCTTGATGAAAGACAAAACCTGTGCATCCCTGTAACTTAGTCAAGCAAATATATCATCATAAAAAAACGGACTAAGTACCTGCAGGGGTTAGACAAATGTTGGATCATATAAGTTCAAAACCAATGATAAACGCATCCAACAAAATAAGGCAAAATAAGGTCTTCCAAGACCCTGTACTTCAAAACGGTTTAAAGTCTAACCAAGTTTTAAAGTCTTAAATTCTAACCAATCTCCCCCTTTTTGTCTTTCAACAAAGGGAGGAGTATGACAACAGTCACCAAAAGTTTTGAAAACAGGGCAAACAGTGTTAGAGAGTTAGATCAAGGGTCAGGATAGGGGTTCAGGGTTCATCGTCTTGAGCACCATCTTGGATCAGCATCTTCAACTCGTTTAACTGCTTGGCCATCTCTCTCATCTCAACCATTAACTCGTGGCACAACTCCTTGACGTCCAGGCGAACTTCCTCCAAACCCAACTCCAGGTTCTCCATGCATTCAGCGATGGCAGAGCTAGTGGGAAGAGCTTTTGAGGAAGAAGAGGCAAGGCTCCAAGTCCCTTGAGGGGTCTGAGTTATGCCAATCTTCTCAAAGCTCTTGGAGTCAAATTTTCCCGTATGATGTTGTTGTTCTTCATTTTCAAAATCAATTTTAGAAGCTTTGAAGACACGGGTCAAGAAGTTTGCGAATGGGAGGGGAGTTCCTTTTCTGGCTTTTCGGGTTTGAGCAATGGATCCTAAAATGGTATTGGCCAGATCAAGATCATGGCCATTCAATATGCGGTACAGGAGGACCATAGCATTGTCAGTGAGGAGGGATCCAGAGTTGATTCGGGGTAAAAGACATCTCACAATGATGTTAAAGATAATTTTGGCTTCGAGTGTGAGGGACGAGTGGGTGAGTTATTTGGAGGTGCTGCTTGATGCTTCGGGGAGCAGGTATTTGGCACGGGCAAGAGTAACACACTGGTCTTTTGTGGGGGTTTGAGGGGAGGGTGGACTTGGTTTGGGAAGACCAAGGAGTTCAGCGAAGTCAAGGGAGTTGAACATGATTCTAACCCCTTTGACGACTGACTCCAGAGTCTAGCCTTCATCGGTGTGCTTGGCTTTGAGGTTTATGTAGAAGAGACGGGTGAGTTGGGGGTAGTACTCAGATTCAAAGTTCAACAGGGTCCATGTAGGGGTTTGTTTGAGAAGGGAGATGCAGGGTAGGTTCAAAGCTTCTAAGATATTAAAATCGATAAAATCAGAACAACAAATCCTACGAGTTTTGAACTCGTCTACCCATTTGCCAGCCATCTCAGCATTCTCAAACCAGGAGGAGGGTAAGGATTGGTTTACCTGGATAAGTGCAGGGGGATCGATGGCAGGCTCAACGTTCTTTCTTCGGGCTTTTGTTTGAGCGGTCGTCTTGACGGGCGCTTCAAATCTTTTGAGAGTGGCTTTCCTGGAGCGCTTGGGAGGTGGAGACGTCTTGGCTTTAGCGGCCTTGCGCTTCTTCGGGGACGGGGGAGGAGGAGGAGGAGTAGGAGAGGGAACAGGTTCTGGCTCCTCTTCCTCTTCTTCCTGAGACCCCGAGCCCTCAGCAAACTCCTCAGCCTCATCTCCCTCGGCCTCCTCGTCATCATCAACCTCGTCCTCCTCCTCAGCTTCCTCTTCCTCTGGTTCCTCTCCTGCTGGAACCTCCTTCTCCGCTTCTCTCTTGGCCTCTTCCTCGGCCTTTTTCTTTTTTCTGGGCCTCTTCCTCGGCCTCTTTCTTTTTCTAGGCCTCTTTCTCGGCCTCTTTTTCAGCATCTCTCTCTAGAACTTCCTCAAGATCTTCCTCTTCCTCCTCTTCCTCAGCAACGATCTTTTTCTTTCCCTTAAGCTTCTTACTGAGGGGCGTCTTTTTCTGGCACTTCGTGGACTGTTTGATTTCGGCAAGGGTGCTCTCAGGGACGGTGCTCGGGACAATGGTCTCAGGGGTAGGTTCGGGTAGAGGGGAAGTCACGAGGGGGATCTGGCGACCTTTGGAGGTAGCGCCAAGTCTTTTGGGGGTGGAGGTTTTCTTGGATTTGGGTGCCATGGATACGAACGGTAGAAACTTTTAAAGAAAGGATGAAGAAGATGGTTTAAAGGTCAGAGAGAATCTGTGGGCTCTGAAGATGTGAATAGTGGGGGTAAAGATTGTGTGGTTTAAAAAGGGAGCGGGTGAGGTAAGTTGATGGGACAAGATGGTAGTTTCCCAAGGTAATAACTCTAACTCATCATATCACTGCCATATTTTCAAAATCAGTTTTACCAAAACAAATTCAAAAATTGAACAAAGAGCCGTTTGAATCTTAATGGTTAAGGCAAGATGTTTATCCGATTTAAAAAGTTTCCACAAATAAAAATATAATCGGATAACATGTAATAAAAAGATTTTCCTGAATAGGTAACAATGAAGTAAAGATATTTAAAATTCCTTTTTAAAAAATATTTGATCAAATATCTAAAAAGATACCAACCAAATATATGATCCGTTATATGTGCTCTACTGTTCAGTTCACAACCTTTGAAATGATGTTCAAAGGTCTTGACACTGAGTAGAAGTTTTCTTTCGTTAAGGGAAAGCTCCCCCTACGAAAGTGCATCCCTGTTAAGCATTCCGATTTCACGTCTAATGAAGGTGAACCTGTCCTCTGCCAATGGCTTAGTAAAAATGTCAGCCCATTGATAATCAGTTGATATAAATGATATTGACACATCACCTTTTTCGACATGGTCTCTAATGAAATGATGCCTCACATCAATATGTTTGGTCCTTGAATGCTGAATGGGATTCTTTGTAATGGAGATGGCACTTGTGTTGTCACACTTAATGGGAATGTTTTTGAGGTCGATGCCAAGATCTCTCATTTGTTGAGCAATCCAAAGGATTTGGGGGAAGCATGCTCCAACGGCTATGTATTCGGCTTCGATAGTGGAAAGAGCAACTGAGTTTTGTTTCTTTGAGTGCCAACTAATCAAGAATGCCCCTAAGAATTGGCAACATCCCGACGTGCTCTTCCTATCCACCTTATAGCCTGCAAAGTCTGCATCAGAATACCCAATTAGTGTAAAATCTCTTTGCTTCGGGTACCACAAGCCAAGCTCCTTGGTGCCATTTAGATATCGAAAGATCCTCTTCACAACCACAAGGTGAGATTCTTTAGGATCAGCTTGAAACCTAGCACACATGCAAACACTAAACATGATGTCAGGTCTACTAGCAGTAAGTTTAATAAAGATCCAATCATCCCTCGATACTCCTTTTGATTGACACTCTTCCCGATCTTGTCTTGATCTAAGGACAAGGTTGAGCTCATGGGTGTCTTGGCTGCTTTGGATTGATCCATCTTAAACTTTTTCAAGAGATCCTTAGTGTACTTGCTTTGGTTGACAAAGATCCCTCTCTTAGATTGATGAACTTGCAACCCCAAAAAGAAGTTGAGTTCTCCCATTAAGCTCATCTCAAATTCACCGCACATAATATCGGAAAATTCCTTCCTCTTGATTGTAGCCTTGAGCAACAAGCCTTGCTTTGTTCCTCACGACCTTACAATTCTCATCTAGCTTGTTCCGAAATACCCAATGTGTGCCAATGACTGATTGATGCTTTGGCCTAGGCTTCAAGGTCCAGACTTTGTTCCTTTCAAATTCGTTAAGCTCACTTTGCATAGCAATGATCCAGTATGGCTCTTGAAGGGCCTCATCCACCTTCTTTGGTTCTACAAGTGAAACAAAAGCGTGAAAAGCATAGAGATTTTTAAGTTTAGAATGAGTTTGAACACTAGATGTAGGGTCAGAGATGATAATCTGTAATGGGTGTGATGAGGAGTATTTGAACTTTCTCTTGCTAGTCTCAGCTCCCTGGTTCGTCACATCAACAGGATTTGTTTGAGGTCCATCTGACTCCATGGATACATTATGCTCAGTTACTGCAGTATCTGACGTCTCAATAGCTTTGGACTGATTGTCAAGGGCTTTGGACTAAGCTTCAAGACCTTGAGCCAACTCCTCAGTGTTAAGAATCTGATCTTGCATGTTCCTCTTCTCTGTGTTCTTAGTAGCAATATCATCACCGTCCTCATTCTCTGTATGGTTGTTAAGATCTAAATCTGTAACATTTTCACTTAAAGAACCGTCATTGCATTCATCAAATATAACATGAATACTTTCCTCAACCATCTTGGTCCTTTTGTTGAAGATTCTATATGCTTTGCTACTTGTGGAGTAGCCAAGAAATATACCTTCATCACTATGCGCATCAAATTTCCCAAGGTTATCTTTTCCATTGTTATGAACAAAACAAGTACAGCCAAAGGGTTTGAAATACGATATAAGGGGTTTGCGGCCTTTGAAAAGTTCATAAGGAGTTTTCTTTAAGATGGAACGAATAAGACAACGATTCAAAATATAGTTAGCTGTGTTAACAACTTCAGCCCAATAGGTTTTAGGAAGTGCATTTTCTAAAAGCATAGTCCTGGCCATGTCCTCTAGAGTGCGGTTCTTTCGTTCCACAACCCCATTCTATTGAGGTGTCCTAGGAGCAGAAAAATTATGGGAGATGCCATATTTAGCACAAAACAAATCAAACTGAAGTTGATCAAACTCCCTACCATGATCACTTCGAATTGACACTATGGGCTCGTTTCTTAAAGTTTGCAACTCCTTACAAAGTTTTGAAAACTCAAATAAAGCCTCTGATTTTTCTTATAAAAATGCAACCCAAGTATATCTCGAAAAATCATCAACAACAACAAGCATGTACTTTTTACCATTCGGAGATTTGACTCGCATAGGACCACATAAATCCATATGTAAAAGTTCAAGGGGTCTAGAAGTATTTACAACCTTTTTGGGTTTGAAAGAGCTACGTGTTTGTTTACCTCGTGTGCATGCTTTGCACATCTCAATACCTTTGAAGTCCATCTCAGGTAGTCCTCTTACAAGCCCTTTGGACACGAGCTTTTGTAGTGTATGTGGGCTTACATGACCAAGTCTCCTGTGCCAGAGCTTTGGATCGTCCGTCAAAGCCTTTAGGCAGGTTAAGCTTCCTTGTGCCACTTGCTCAGCATTCACGGCATAGATGTTGTTATAACGATAGGCAATTAGAACTATTTCACCTGTATCTTCTTTGCGTACTAAACATCTTTTCTTGTTAAATCCAACATCATTACCATTATCACATAGTTGAGAAACACTAAGCAAATTATACTTCAAACCATCAACAAGATAAACATTTTTAATACTGTGGTTAGGATCACTCCCAACACTACCGATACCAACGATGTCACACTTTCCTTTGTCACCAAGAGTGATTGTTCCAGTGGATTGCTTCTTTATTTCATGGAAGAGAGACTTCTTCCCACTTATATGTCTAGAGCATCCACTATCAATAATCCATTTTTGCTCTTTCACCTTGGTGATCTCCTGCAAAACAAAAATCAACCTTTGTGGCTAGACCAGTAAGCAAATTTAGATCCTTTATTGGGATAAACCATATTTGGTAAAATAGTGCCTTTGGGGACCCAAACTTGCGTTATCCGTTCTTTTCTCAAGTGAATAGGAAATGTATTGTGAATAATATGACGATCCTTTCTTCTATAGGGGTAGGTTTCTCTTACATGTCCCTTTCTTGCACAATGGTGACATATAGGAGAGGTTCTGCTTCCTTTACAAAAGTGGTAATGTGTTGCTTCTTTAAAAATCTCGGGTTGTAACCAATACCACTTCTGTTTAGAGAACTTTGTTGCTCACCCATCATCATATCAAGAGTGCCCTTGGACTTGGTAAAACTTATGAGGGTTGTCTGTTGGTCTTGAATCTTCTTATTCAGGGAGATCTTCTCGATCTCTAAGTCATGATGTTCACTTCTTAGAGACGAGAGATCTTGCTTGAGTTCAGATTTCTCTGAGTCAAGAGTCTTGACTTTAATGTCAAGATCTGAATAAGAGGTTTCAAGACTTTTGACCCTCATTGACAGTTCCTCAATAGTTCTTTCCTGGTCCACGGTTTTCTTAATAAGAGTGTTTGATGCAGGACCATCTTCTACAGCTCCAGACACACCCATCATCTTAGGAGAAGGACCTATGACTCGAGCCCGAGCTAAGAAGCTTCAACGAGACTCATTCCTATTCGTGAGTCATGCTTTGTTCTCGAGCACGGTACAACTCCCGGAGCCTACATTGAAGACCTATATGTGCATAGGGATTCAAGAAGAACTCGAGCCACCTTAGTCCTAGATCAGCCGATTTTGGCTAAGTGTTGGAACTCCTTTATATTGCTATTTCTAGTATTATTTTTACTTAAGTTATTTTAGGAAACTTTAGGGTAATTTTATTAATTCCTTTAAGTTGTTATTTTATCTCCTTTAGTTAGATAAAACCGGCCCAATAAGCCCTTTTAGGGTTATAAATGCCGATTCCAGCATTGTAGAGAAGGCACGTCTATCTTTGAATGAAAAATCAGATTTATGTTAAACACATTGAGTGAAAGTCAATCGATTCGAAGCATTGCTCATCGATTGCAAATTGGTTCTTGTCTCAGCTTGGTTTGCTTTGTGTTCGTCAACTTCGCAAGACTTGGTGATCCTAGTATCCACAAGCCCCCTCCTTGTGCCTCCAAGTTGTCCGCTTGGTTGTGTAGGGTTGTAGAGGCGGGTTATATAGTCATTGGTATTGGTTCCTACCCTCTAAGGAGGCCTGGGGTCTTTATCTTGTTCTATATAGATCGACTCAGTCCTTATCGGTCGTGTCTTTCCATTATCGCTGCGTTTCTTTGAGTCTTTTGCTTCCGTTATTGTCTTTGAGTCTTGATTGTCGAAGATCGGGCCATCCTACAGCTAACCCCGTATCAAATTGGTATCAGAGCTTAGGTTTCCGACATCAAATTGAGTCTTTTCTTTTCATAAACACAAAACCCACAAAAAGAGTCCTTTTCTTGTTTTGGTTTTTTACTTCTTAATTTCTGAATTTTGATTATTGCACTAATCTTTTGTTTGTGATTGTTGTGGTTGCATAGCCTAAACACAAAGCCTAGCCGAGACCGTGGAGTCGACCAGCCGTGAGCACATCTCCTTGTGCAAACCCTAGCCGACGGCACCTTGTGTGTCCCCATAGTGAAGCTTGGTCGCTCCCTCCTATCACACACACAAAACCCTAGTTTGTTCTATCTTATTCTATCTATTTACTTGCCTTATCAAAATCTGATTTTATTTGGTAGATTTAATTCATTATATCTATCATATATCTTTAAAGGCTTAGATAGATCCAATTACCAAAATTAGCCAATTTCACCTATATATCATCTTTAGGGCTACAAATTTTATCTTTTCACCATTATTTTTCAGATTTTTCGAGTCCTTTACATTGTTTTGAGTCTTTCTTGCATTAGGTCAAAAAAAAAAACATTTTCGAAATTCTTCCAAAAAAAAAAAAAAGAGATTGAACTTGGACCTAGGAGGATAAAATTCACTAGGGGAAAGAGTAAGTCAAAAAAAAAAAGAGAGAGAGTTTGTTGATTCAATCTAGTGCAAGAAAGCTCCCAAAGGATCAACCTTGGTGATCTACCTAGCCCTAGTCGACACACCTCAATCCTAAACACATTACCTCCACAAAAAAATCACAAAATTGAAACCCTACCTTGCAACTACAACATCATAACTTAAAGGTTTTCAATCAAAAAGAGGTAAATTTCCATACTTTCTTTGTTTTCTTTCTTTTTGAAGTTTGTCGAGCACTGTAGAGTCCATACCGACCCTGTACCGACCCTGTACCGACCCCCCTCAGCCTCGGTACAGCCCCTGTCGAAGTCTGTCGAGTACCGCAGCCCTTGTACCGACCCCATACCGACCCCCCCTACCTCGGTACAGCTTCTGTCGAGCCTATTTTTGGTCGATTTCGAGGCCCGTGGTCGATTTTGACCTTCTTCTTTTTCTATTTTGTGTGATCCTTGCTGCTGATTGAGTCCTATACTTGCTTGGATCGAGTCCTTTGTTGGTGTCGAGTCATCTTTTGCTTTGTTCTCCTTCATACTCTCATATCTATACTTTGATTGTTAGGTTTTTTGCTTGAGTGTTGATTTGCCCAAAGCGGATTGCCCCAACAAGCGTGACATACCAATTAGAGAGAGGAGTGTGAGCGAAACACAATTGTGAGCTGTTTATAATTTTACTAACCTTTAACATAGTTCCTTGTTTCTTTTCTCTTTGTTATAATGTCTAATAATCACGGTAACAATGAGGACAACCCCAACCATGGGGGTAGCTCGAGTGCAACCGTGACACCTGAGCAATTCAACAACTTTACTAACACCTTGACAGCCATATTAGATCGGTTGACAGCTTTGGAGTCTAGGCCTAGTGGTTCGAATACCATGGGTGGTCGAGGAGATCCTAGGCGTGACGAGCCGCCTCGCGATGAAAGGGAAGTCAATAATCCTAACCCTAACCCTAACCCAAATATTAACATTCATAACCCTATTTTTGAAGAAAACAACTCTCCACGAGGTGGGAGAAATGGTAGGAATAATGGGTTTGTTAATGTGCAAGGTCAAGGACAAGGAAGGGGAAGAGGACGAGGCTTCCAAGATGATTTCTACTACTCGGAGCGCGACGACGACTTCCAAGAAGAGGAGTATTGGGAGCCACGCCCGAGACGGAATCAAAGGGGAAATCAGCACCAAGACCGGCCACCTAGGAATCATGATGAGGACGGAATAGGTAAGGTTAAGGTAACGATTCCTTCCTTTGAAGGTAGAACTGATCCGGATGTCTATATTGATTGGGAAACTAAAATGGATCAGATTTGGAGTTCTCATAATTTCTCTAATGCTAAGAAAGTGCAACTAGCTACCCTAGAATTCACTGGCTTTGCCTTAATTTGGTGGGATAACCTAGTTAAAGAAAGAATAAGAGCCCTTGATGCACCTATTGCTTCTTGGGAACAATTTAAAGCACTTATGAGAAATAGATTTGTACCTCAACATTATGCTAGAGAGCTTCGGCAAAGATTAGAGAACCTTAAGCAAGGTAATAAAACTGTTGAGGAAACTTTTAATGCAATGCAAGAAATCATGGCTAGAGCTAATGTCGTTGAACCCGATGAGGATACCAATGCTAGATTTCTTAGGATATTGCATCCCGCCTTAGCTCATGAAATTGACTAGTTTCCTTACTCTACTCCTATTGAGTTATTACATTTAGCTATTAAAGTTGAAAGAGGAGCTAGATACAGGAATCAAGGTGGGCGGAACTCAAATGGACAGCAACAAGGGTGGCGCCAATCTCGGCCCCAGCAGCCCCAATGGCGTGGTGATAGTGGTCCACGTGATCGACCGAGCCAGCCCCAAGTGAAAGGAGAGAGCCGAGCCCCTCAGCAGTCCATTGACAAAGGAAAAGCGCCATGGAATGGGCGTGAATCATCCGGGACATCTACTGGTCCCAAAGGGAGTAATCCTAACTCTTCTACCCTTAGATCTAGAGATATTGTATGCTTTAAATGCCAAGGTAGAGGACATTATATGAAGGATTGCCCTAATAAGAAGACTCTCATGATTAATCACCTAGGAGAATATGAATCTGAAAATTCTTGTGATGAACATGATGAGCATGCTAATGACAATGATCAAAACCTTAATCTTGTGTGCTATGATGACGATGATGATGCGGTCGAATATGAACATGGAGAGTCTTTGATTGTTAGGAGAGTTCTAAGTGTTGTTCCTACACCATGTGATGATAATCAAAGAGAAAATTTATTTCATACTCGATGCTTAGTTAAAGGAAAGGTTGTGAATGTGATCATTGATGGTGGTAGTTGCTGTAATTTAGCTAGTCAAGAAATGGTCGATAAATTGCAACTTTCCACTATGCAACACCCTAGACCTTACAAATTGCATTGGATGAATGATTGTGGAAACTTGAAAGTTAATAGGCAAGTTAAAGTGCATGTTAAGCTAGGACATTATGAAGATGATGTTTTATGTGATATCGTGCCTATGCAAGCTTGTCATATTCTATTAGGACGTCCTTGGCAATCTGATCGTAAGGTTATTCATGATGGTTATACTAATCGCTACTCCTTTACTTTTCAGGGAAAGAGTGTCGTTCTCAAGCCTATGACGCCGACGCAAGTGGCTGAAGAGATTGAGAAGCGCAAGGTAAGTAAAGGTGAGTTAGCTAGGGAGGCTCAGTCGAGCCAAGTGGATCCTCAATCTCGGCCTAAAGGTGTGTTGTTAGCTTCCAAGAGCACATTTATGGATGAGTTTGTGGATGGGGAAACAACCCTCATGCTCCTATGCAAAGGGTTGAACATGTTGAGTGAGGAGCTTAGAGCTACCCTCCCTCCTCGCATCCTATCTCTCCTTGAAGAGTATAAGGATGTATTCCCCGATGACATACCACCAGGTCTACCTCCTATTCGTGGCATTGAACATCAGATTGATCTCATTCCAGGTGCTTCTTTGCCTAATAGGCCTGCGTATCGTATGAATCCCACAGAGACCCAAGAGGTCCAATCCCAAGTCCAGGAACTGTTGGATAAGGGATATATTAGAGAAAGCTTAAGTCCTTGTTCTATGCCTGTGTTATTAGTCCCTAAGAAAGATGGATCATGGAGAATGTGTGTAGATTGTAGGGCTATTAACAATATAACTGTCAAATATCGCCATCCTATTCCTAGATTAGATGATATGCTAGATGAACTACATAGTGCTTCTATATTTTCGAAAATAGATCTAAAAAGTGGCTATCATCAGATTAGAATGAAGGAAGGTGATGAATGGAAAATAGCCTTTAAGACTAAGTTTGGGTTATATGAGTGGTTGGTTATGCCTTTCGGTTTAACTAATGCTCCAAGTACTTTTATGCGCTTAATGAATCATGTGCTTAGAAACTATATAGGGAAATTTGTTGTTGTTTATTTTGATGATATTCTGATTTATAGCAAATCCCCTAAAGAGCATGAATCACATCTTAGAGAAGTACTTAAAACTTTAAGATTAGAACACTTATATGCTAATTTGAAGAAATGTGAGCTATGTAATGAACAAGTGTCTTTTCTTGGTTTTGTATTAAGCTCTACTGGACTGCATGTTGATGAAGCAAAGATTAAAGCTATACAAGAATGGCCGACACCCACTAATATCGGTCATGTGCGCAGCTTCCAAGGATTAGCGAGCTTCTATCGTCGCTTTGTTCGTGATTTCAGCACCATTTCAGCACCTCTTACCGAGCTTACAAAGAAGAGGAGCGAATTCACTTGGGGAGCAGCTCAGGACGAAGCTTTTCGCATCCTAGAGGAGAAGCTCACCCAAGCTCCATTGCTTGCTTTGCCTGACTTCACTCGGCCTTTTGAGGTTGAATGTGATGCTAGCGGAGTGGGAATTGGTGGAGTTCTGATGCAGGAAGGTAAACCTATTGCTTTCTTTTCTGAAAAATTGAAAGGTGCGTGTCTTAACTACTCTACCTATGATAAAGAGTTGGATGCATTGTATCGTGTTCTTAAGACATGGTCTCATTACCTATGGCCTAGAGAGTTTATTCTTAGGACTGATCATGAATCATTGAAACACTTTAAAAGCCAAGATAAACTTGATAGGAGACATGGTAGATGGATGGAGTTCATTGAAACATTTCCTTATTTGATTAAGTATAAGAAAGGCAAAGACAATGTGGTAGCTGATGCATTATCTAGAAGACATGTTCTTTTAACCACTTTGGATTCTAGAGTCTTAGGCTTTATTTATATTAAGGAATTGTATGAACTAGATGCTGATTTTGGAGAGATCTTTCGAAAATGCTTAGATAAAGGGCCAGCCGAAAATTTCTATATACATGATGGCTTTCTATTTCGAAAAGATCAAGTGTGTATTCCTAGATGTTCTTTGAGATTACTACTTGTTAGTGAAGCACATAGTGGTGGTTTAATGGGACATTTTGGAAGGGATAAAACATATCATACTTTAAAATCACACTTTTATTGGCCACATATGCTTAGGGATGTAGAACATTGCCTTAAAAGATGCATAGATTGTATAAAATCCAAAGCTAAGCTTATGCCCCATGGCCTATATACACCATTGCCGACCCCCACAGCCCCTTGGGAAGATATTTCTATGGACTTTATAGTAGGATTGCCTAGAACTAAGAAGGGGAGAGATTCTATATTTGTAGTGGTTGATAGATTCTCTAAAATGGCTCATTTCATTGCATGTCATAAAACTGATGATGCTACTAACGTTGCTAATCTATTCTTTAGAGAAGTAGTTAGATTGCATGGTGTGCCTAAAACCATTGTTAGTGATAGGGATGTGAAATTCTTAAGTCATTTTTGGCGAACCTTATGGAATAAATTGGGAACTAGATTGTTATTCTCTACTTCTAGCCACCCCCAAACTGATGGCCAAACTGAGGTGACTAATAGAACCCTTGCTACTGTCCTAAGAGCCATTATTAGGAAGAATTTGAAACTTTGGGAAGAAGCCTTACCTCATGTTGAATTTGCTTATAACAGAACCACGCATTCGGCTACTAAAATCAGTCCATTTGAATGTGTGTATGGTGTTAATCCACTAACCCCTTTTGATCTTACTCCATATCCTATGAGAGACAAAGAATCATTTGAGGCAGGTAAGCATGTCGAGTTCATTAAGGAGCTGCATGAACGAACTCGTGAGAAGCTGAAGTTAAAGGCTGAATACAATGCTAACAAGGCCAACAAGGGACGTCGATTGGTCACATTTCAGCCTGGAGATCTTGTATGGGTGCACTTAAGGAAGGAGCGGTTTCCAGAAGCCCGGAAGAACAAGCTGTCACCTCGTGGTGATGGACCATTAAAAGTCAAGAGGAGAGTGGGCGACAATGCCTACCAATTGGAGCTTCCTGGAGACATGGGCGTGAGCGCTACATTCAACGTCGCGGATCTAATCCCTTACTTCGTTGTGGATGAAGACTTGGATTCGTGGTCGAATCCTTTTCAAGAAGGGGAGGTTGATGCGGGACCATCTTCTACAGCTCCAGACACACCCATCATCTTAGGAGAAGGACCTATGACTCGAGCCCGAGCTAAGAAGCTTCAACGAGACTCATTCCTATTTGTGAGTCATGCTTTGTTCTCGAGCACGGTTCAACTCCCGGAGCCTACATTGAAGACCTATATGTGCATAGGGATTCAAGAAGAACTCGAGCCACCTTAGTCCTAGATCAGCCGATTTTGGCTAAGTGTTGGAACTCCTTTATATTGCTATTTCTAGTATTACTTTTACTTAAGTTATTTTAGGAAACTTTAGGGTAATTTTATTAATTCCTTTAAGTTGTTATTTTATCTCCTTTAGTTAGATAAAACCGGCCCAATAAGCCCTTTTAGGGTTATAAATGCCGATTCCAGCATTGTAGAGAAGGCACGTCTATCTTTGAATGAAAAATCAGATTTATGTTAAACACATTGAGTGAAAGTCAATCGATTCGAAGCATTGCTCATCGATTGCAAATTGGTTCTTGTCTCAGCTTGGTTTGCTTTGTGTTCGTCAACTTCGCAAGACTTGGTGATCCTAGTATCCACAAGCCCCCTCCTTGTGCCTCCAAGTTGTCCGCTTGGTTGTGTAGGGTTGTAGAGGCGGGTTATATAGTCATTGGTATTGGTTCCTACCCTCTAAGGAGGCCTGGGGTCTTTATCTTGTTCTATATAGATCGACTCAGTCCTTATCGGTCGTGTCTTTCCATTATCGCTGCGTTTCTTTGAGTCTTTTGCTTCCGTTATTGTCTTTGAGTCTTGATTGTCGAAGATCGGGCCATCCTACGGCTAACCCCGTATCAGTGTTGGTTTGGGCAATAAGCTTCTCTTCATTGGCAATCATATTAGAAAGGAATTCCGATAGTACCTCTTTTGGACTTGCCATGAGATCTCTTACAGTTACCTCAAGTTGCTCATCGTGGGATTCATCTCCTGAGGCCATGAGACAAATGTTGGCCTTCTCATCATCGGAGTCTGAGTCATCTGAGTCAGAATCACTCCAAGCTGCCACCATGGCTTTCTTTTTCAATCTATCACCTTTCTTGACATGGCTCTTCTTCTTCTGAGGGCAATCTTTCACTAGATGGTCTGTTTCACCACATTCAAAACAAGACAAAGGTTTAGTCTTCTTGTCATATTTGTTGTATTGAGACTTACCTCGAACTTTAGAAGACTCTGATCCATCTTTGTTGTTGAATTGCTTCTTCATCTTGAGGATTCGAGAAAGACCCCTTGTAATGAGAGCAAAGGGATCATCCTCATCATCATCCTCATCTTTAGAATCAGACACATCTTTGGGCTCATCCTTCTAGACTTGAGTGCCAAGTTCTTAGTGCTTGTTGGGATTTCTCCATCGTCTTCATTGAGAATCATCTCATGTGTGATCAACTTCCCAAGCAAGTCATTAAGGGGTAGAGTGGTGAGATTTTGGGCTTCCTCTATGGCTGTCACTTTAGGGCCCCATTTGTCTTTTGGGAGGCACCTCAATATCTTCCTTACTTTCTCAACATTTTCAAAGGTCTTGCCGAGAGAGTCAAGGTTGTTCGTGATTTCCGTGAATCGTGTGAACATGGCCTTGATAGACTCATCAGGCTTCATTTTGAAAAGTTCATACTTTCGAAGGAAGATACTGATCTTGGTGTCCTTCACTTGACTGGTTCCTTCGTAGGTGACAACTAACTTGTCCCAAATCTCTTTAGCCGACCTACAAGATGAAATACGATTAAACTCATCAGTACTAAGACCACAATATAATAAGTTAATGGCCTTATAGTTCTTGGAGACGAGTTTAAGATCTGCTTGGATGTATTCGTCCTCAGTCTTCACGACTCTGCTTCCATTAGGTCCTTCTTTCTCAGGAATCTTTGGACCATTCTCTATAATGTTCCAAAGTTCCTGATCTTGATCTATAATGAACATTTTCATCAAGGACCTCCAGTGGACAAAGTTGTTTCCCACAAAGAGTAGTGGTCTATTGGTAGACCTCCCTTGTGCAAATCCTCCACTTGCTTCACCAGACATGATCAAAACTCACAAGATTGTTAGATCAAAAGCAGTGAGTAAGGCTCTGATACCAATTGATGGTTCGATAAAGTATAACAAAGTATAATAAATATACTCTAGAAGGGGGGGTTGAATAGAGTATGCCAACTTTTCGCTGAGAATCTCAAGACTTTTGAAACGCTTTCCAAACCTCTGGGAGTAAACTCAATTCTTTCGATTGGGATACCTGAATCACAACAAAGTTATACAGTTCGAAACAAGTGCGGAAATAATGGTAAAGCAATAAGTAAAGAACATGATGAATTGTTAACGAGGTTCGGCTCCTTAAAGGCTTAGTCCCCGCCTAGGGTTCTTCCACAACCCTAGGATTCAATAGGCTTTATTGATTCACACAGCTTAGGATCCTAATAGCTCACCGAGAAGCCTCTCTCCTATACAATTGCAATCTAGTCAACTCTCGTTCCCTTGGAGTCCTAGACCAATCTAGAAGAGCCCCACCTCTCTCAGCTATCTAGTACAATCCTCTTACACTCGTGAATCAATAACCTAGTGCTCACTTCCTGAGTTATAAACTCTCGAGTATAACACTCTCTCAGAATATATCCTATAAGCTCACTGTGTAACTCTCAAATGCTTTGAAACAAAAGATAAGACACTTAACACCTAGCAGAGAGTACACGTAGAAGAAAGATTGACTTGAGGGCTGAGTGTGCAATGTAGTTCAATGATCGTCAGTTGTTCAACTCTCCTCTTTCTTCTTTCTTCTTCATCTCCTTTTATTCTTGATCAAATCGGCGCCAAGAATCTTCACCCAATTGCTACTTGAGATCATGGCTTAGGAGGGATCTTCGCAATCTTCTATTTTGGGAAACTGCAAAGCCACCATCCACCTGATTTGATCTTCATATCTTTCAGCTTTAAGGAAGGAGATCTCTTCGAAATCTTTGATGTATGGTTAGCATAACATATGTATAATAATAATATTCGGAAACCATACATAGATAAGATAATAACTAAAATACAGGTTTTGAATTTCATCAATACAACTTTGGCTTCAAGACCTTTGACACAAGCTTTGTGTCAAAGCCTTTGAAACTATTTCCGATTTTTATCAAGGGAGTGGAGTTATCACCATTGATTGATTTCTACAACTTGCTCACCTGATCTGGCTTGGCCACTTCATATCATTCAGGGGGCAACATATACACCTCTTCTTCTAAATGCCCATGAAGGAAGGCATTATTCACATCAAGTTGATGCAATTTCAACCTTTTGATGCTTGCCACTGCTAATGGGATCCTCACAATACTGAACTTAGTCATAGGAGAGAATGTATGTTTGTAATCCTTCCCCTTTATCTGATTATAACCTTTAGCTACCAATCTTGCCTTGACACTTTCCACTGAACCATCTGGTTTATATTTAACCTTATGAACTCACTTACTTCCAATAGCCTTCTTCCCTTCTGGTAAGTCTATCATCAACCATGTGTCATTGTCTTCCAAGGCTCTTATCTACATTGCCACCACCCAATGGTGTTTTTTAGTAGCTTGTAAATAATGAGAAGGCTCATAAACATTAGTCATAAGTGCAAAAGATGTCATAAAGGTGGGTTCAATATCATGTGATTGGTCAAAGCATGTGGACAAGAAGGTTTCGAATAGGGAAGAATTTCTTTTGGAGGGCTGACAGACAAAGTTCTCTAAATGTCTTGGTTTTACAGGTATTCTAGTGGATCTTCTCAAAGGTGGAAAGATATTTTGGTCATCATGGAATCCAGGGGGAGTGCCTGAATCAGATGAAGGTTCATTTGGTGGAGGGGGTTGTACTGGACTCTGGGTAGGTGATAATTGTGATCCAAGTGATGTGTGACTCATAGAGTCGGACACATAATTTTATGGCTTAGGAAATGTGGATGACTCTTTTTCATTACTTTGGAAATTAATGATGAATGGAGGATCATTAAAATCAGGAGCAGGATTTACTAAGGGCAAATTAGGTTCAAGGTTAATCATAGGTGGGTGTGAAGGTTAAGGGTGATCTTATGATTTAAAAGGGAAGGTTTTTTCTTGAGATGTGACATCCCTGCTAATGAAAGTTACCTTGGAATCCACATTCCAAACTTTACAAGCCTTCTTCCCATGTGGGTAGTTCAACCAGATGCATTTCCTTGCTCTAGCACTCCTCTTCTTGGCTGTTGTATAGATACACAGCAGAGGCATCCAATGACCCTGAGCTTATCATAGGTAGCTGGCTTATTGAACAACACTTCATAGGGTGATTTCTAGTTAAGTATTTTTGTGTGCATCTTGTTAATCACATAAGTAGCATCAAGAAAAAATTCTCCCCAAAACTTAATGGGAAACCCAACATAAACTCTCATACTTCTAGCTGTTTCAAAAGGTTCATGTGCTTTCTTTCAACTCTCTCATTCCGTTGAGAAGTGTATGAAACAGTTTTATGATGTATGATGCCTTTTAATGCAAACATTTCTTCACAATTCTTGGAAGTAAACTCTGTCCCATTATCCGTTCTCACACATGTCACACTGCATCTAAAATGATTTTCAGCATATGCTAGAAAATCACAAATAGTTTTGAACACCTGCATTTTTTTCCTCAATAAAAATCTCCAAGTAACTCTTGAACAATCATCTAACACAATAAGAAAATATTGGAAGCCATTGTAAGTAACATTTTATATGGAACCCATAAGTCCATTGAGTAAGATCAAAAGGTCTAACTGCTTGATTCATACTTCTTTCAAAAGAAGTTCTGTGATGCTTACAAAGAGCACAATTCTCAAAAATGAAAGTTACTCAAATCTGACTGTTTAACAAAACTCATCTGTCTCAATTTAGAAACTAAAGAGTGCCCAAGTTTGGCATTTGTCACATCTATTTTACTGTTCACTTTATTAAAGAAAATAGAAGGCAAAATAGATTTTCTTCTTCCACTTGCCCCTGCATCTCTTCTAGACTCCCAATCCTGTGCTTGATCTGAAGTAAGCAGTTTGTATAATCCTTTCATCACCCCTGACAGCAACACCTCCTTAGTTCTAGGGTCTTGAACATAATAATGTGCACGAGTGAACACGACTATCAAAACATGATCATCTAGCAATTTCCCAATAGATAAAAGCATGTGCTTGACATCAAGAACAAGCAAAACATCGTTTAAGCACATGAAGTCAGTGAACTGCAATTTTCCGATTTCAGTAACAGTTTTGATGGATCCATCATGTAATTCAATATTAATAGGTTTGTTTAGTTTGGACCTATTCATTAGGAGCTCTTCATCAGGCATCATATGATTAGTAGCTCTTGTATCAACTATCCACTCAGATTTAGCATTTTTAGGTGGGTCTGGCCGCTTCACGGACCCTCCCCCCCTCCGATCCTCTTTGAGAAGGCTCACAGCAAGCAATTGTTTATCATTCATAAACAACCTCCCCCAAGGGGAAATCCAATAATTTGTTCACGTCCTCCAACACCTGACCACCCACGAATGTATCATCCCCGCCGAGAAGGACAACCTCCACGATGATCGGCAGTGCAAGCTTGAACATGCGCTGGGTGGACATCTACGTCCTCTTGGCGACCCTTCAATATTCCTCCAGTTCTTCCAATGATATCTTCTTTGGCTGAAAATCCCATGATGGCATCCATATACTTTGCATCTACAATATGGCGAGGTAGGGGCTGACAGTTCAACCTTGTCACCATGGAGAACTCATGCAGAGAGAACCGTAGGAGGTGCCCCTAGAGAAGGTATCAGGTATCGAATATCTTATCTGACTGCAATTGTCATAGCAACAAGAAATGCGTCAATTGAGCGGAGAATTCCATGTTCATTTTCTCAATTCAGTTTTTTTCTTTGGCAAGTTACAAATTGTGTGTTCTTGATCTTGAAGCTGTTTTGATCAGCTTCATAATTACAAATATTGCACTTCGGCGTTTTTTTTTTGTTATATTTGTATTTTGTGTTTAAATCAACAAAACAAAGTGTGAAATGAGAGAGAATTGAATTTGGGGAAAACCACCATTAGAGAGAAAACTTCGAAGCTTGAAGTTTGTTACAACTGAATTCTACTGCTATACAATAGTGGGCTTGGCCCTTATTTATACATGTAAAAGATGGGCCTTATCCGGTCTACCAGTGGGCCTCAGCCCAACCTTCTGATTCGGACTATCCAATCCAAACAAAAACCATAGGAACCAGGAGGAAGCATTCCAAGCTTGGAGAGGAGATTCTCCTGCTGCGCAGAAGGTAAGATCTTTGTGAAAACATCAGCCAGCTGTTCGACAGTGGGGATGTAAAACAATTAAAGAAGTCCTTCAAGGACTTTGTCACGAGTAAAATGACAATCGATGTCAATGTGCTTCGTGCGCTCATGGAAGATCGGGTTCTTGGCGATTTGAAGAGCGGAATTGTTGTCACAGTGCAAGGTGACTGGGGAAAGAGAGTGAATACTAAGGTCAGCTAGCAATCTCACCATCCAAGTGATCTCAGTGGCAGCCTAAGCCATAGCCCTATACTCAGCCTCGACGGAGCTTCGAGAAACGACGCTCTGTTTTTTGGATTTCCAACTCACAGGAGAGTTACCAAGAAGAAGAACATAACCAGTGACTGAACGACGACTAATAGGGCAAGAGGCCCAGTCGGAGTCAGAATAAGCAGTAAGGGTAGGATGATCACAACCATTCAAAGTGATGCCTCTGTCGACAGAGCCCTTGACATAACGCAAAGTGTGCATAAGAGCATCTAGATGGGAAGAATAAGGATCCTGCATAAATTGGCTCAGACTCTGGACGACATAGCAGAGGTCAGGCCTCGTATGGGTGAGGAAATTGAGCTTGCCTACCATCATCCTATAATAGGAAGGATTGCTCAACTGAGTGCCCTCTGATTTGAGTAGTTTACAGTTCAGAGGAAGAGGGGAACAAACTGGCCGAAGTGCATTAATACCAGCATCATGAATGAGCTCCTGAGCAAACTTTTGCTGTGTTAAAGCAATGCCTGACTCAAGATAAGAGACCTCAAGGCCAAGGAAATAGTGAGGTAATCCCAAGTCCTTGAGCCCAAAATTGGTGTCCAAATACAGCTTGAGAGAATCAATCTCAGTAAGGTCAGAGCCTGTCACAAGAAGGTCGTCCACATAGACAGCAATAGCAGTGAAAGACCCTGAAGAAGACTTGGTGAACAAGCTGTAGTCGTTCTTGGACTGTGCATAACCCTTTGATATTAGAGCAGAAGTAAGAGTGGCAAACCACTGTCTAGACGCTTGTTTTAACCCATACAACGATTTCTTCAAACGACACACTAAATTGTCAGGGTTAGGAAGACCATCCGGCATCTTCATAAACACATCCTCATCAAGCTTCCCATGTAGGAAAGCATTATTCACATCCATCTGATGGACTGGCCATTTCCTTGAGGCAGCAACTGAGAGAAGACAACGAATAGTGGCCATCTTCACCACTGGAGAAAACGTTTCAAGGTAATATATACCATACTTCTGGGTGAAACCCTTTGCAACCAGACGGGCTTTGTATCTCTCAAGTGTGCCATCATATTTAAGCTTTACACGAAAAACCCACTTGTAGCCCACAGCTTTCTTCCTAGGAGGAAGCTTTGTCAAGACCCAAGTGTCATTGGCTTGTAATGCATCAACTTCCTTTGCCATTGCTTTGACCCAATTTGGATCTTTGGATGCCTCAGCATAAGATCCAGGTTCAGAATAAGAAGCAAGGGAAGACAGAAAAGAATAATGAGAAGAAGGAAGAGAGTGAGAGAATACCAAGTTAATCAGTGGGGTTGACCGAGCAGAATGAGTGCACACATAGTCTCTCAAGTAGTCAGGTGGTCTGGAAACTCTGGTGGACCGTCGAGAAGGTTCAAGTGGCATTGAATGAAGAGAAGATTCAAGAGGTGAAGCAGCATGCTCAAAAACTGCAGGCTCAAAAGCTGTAGTCTCAGAAGCTGCAGGCTCAGAGATGGAGGAATCAGGAAAATTTGGAATGGAAGAAGTGGGTGGAGGAAAGAAAATATGTGATGGAAAATCAGAGGCCAAAGAAGGGAGTGTGACAGAGGTGCCAAGAGATTGAAGATAAGAGAAAGGAAAATGATCTTCATGAAAGATCAAGTCCCGAGAGAAAAACACCTTGTGAGAGGCAATGCTAAGGACATCATAAGCCTTTTTGAAAAAAGAATATCCAAGAAAGACACAAGGATCTAAACGAGGTTGAAACTTGTCATTGGAGGGATTCAAGATTTTAACAAAAGCCAAACAACCAAAATTTCTGAGGATGGAATAGTCAGGAGCATGGTGAAACAAAAGCTCAAAGGGAGTCTTGTTCTGTAGAGAGGGGAGAGGTGCCCTGTTGATAAAAAATGTAGCTGTCATAACACAATGACCCCAGTAAGGAAGAGGAACCTGAGACTGGAACATGAGAGCTCGAGCAACCTCAAAGAGGTGCTTGTGCTTACGTTCAACCACCCCGTTTTGCTGAGGACTATAAGAACAAGAAGTTTGATGAATAATCCCCAAGGACTGAAGGAGAGAAGTGACGCTACTGGAAAAAAATTCAGCAGCATTATCAGATCGAATGATCTTAATAGAAGCAGCAAACTGATTCTTAACAAGAGCAATGAATTTTGTGATGACACTACAAAACTCACTTTTGTGTTTCATGAGAAAGATCCAAGTACACCGTGTAAAGTCATCCACAATGGTTAGGAAGAACCTAAAACCATCATGAGTTGGACACCTATACGGGCCCCAAGTGTCTATATGAACCAATTCAAAAGCACTTGATGTAGTGGATTTGGAAGAATGAAAAGGTAATCTGTGTTGTTTAGCCTTTGGGCAAATTTGACAGACATGTGTAGGTTTCACAGAAGCTGTAAAGAAAGGTAAATGACACAACTGTTTGAAGGGAATATGCCCGAGTCTACAATGCCATAGCTCAGGACTTTTATTGAAAACAGAAGCTAAAGAAGTACCACTAGAATCTCCAGCACAATGATCTTGAGAGAGAGAGAGTGATGCACCACATAAAGCCCTTTGTCTTCACTACCAATTAAAATTGGCTTCTTCATAGAAGGGGCCCGAAGAAAACAAGAATGTGAGTTGAAAGATATGGTAGCATTAAAAGCTTTGGTTAATTTGCTAATGGAAAGCAAATTGAACCAAAAATCTGGGACAAAAGTACATCAGACAAAGATATGTTAGGCAATAAAGTGGACGATCCAATATGAGAAATGGTTGATAAACTTCCATTAGGCAAAGTAATGTGTTTAGAGGCTGTTACTGGAGAAAAGGAGTCAAGTAACTGACGCTGAGAAGTGATGTGGTCAGTTGCACCACTGTCAAGAATCCAGTTAGAAGCAAAACAATGAGAAAGAGAATTAGATGCATTACCAACAAGCATAGCACAAGAATCTGAGGAAGTAGCCTGTTGATTTCCAATCAAGGCAAGCAACTGTGAATACTGAGTCTGAGTGAAGGCAGGAACAGAAGGAGGAGCAGGTGCGGAAGAAGAACCAGAAGGAGGAGCATCCTGAGTTGTAGTAGCAGCAACCTTGTTGCAATTGAAATCCACAGGATATCCATGAAGCTTCCAGCACCTCTCGATTGTGTGGCCTGTATGTTTGCAGTGCTCACAAAAGAAGGTGCGTTTGCCACTGGATCCATCACGAGAAGAACCACCACGAGAAGATCCACCACGAGAAGAACCACCTCTGGAAGTCCCTTTGGAACTGGAAGTAAGAGCAGTGGACTCAGCGTCGACGGAAGAAGAGGAATTAGACAAACCTCGTTGTTCTTCGTCTTGACTAACAAGCTGATAAACTTAATCGAGATTAGGAGGAGGATTCATCAACAATATCTGAGCCCGAGCGGCAGCAAAGGACTCATGCAATCCCATCAAGAACTGATGAACCTGTTGCTCCTCAATAAGAGACAAAATAGAATCATTCGAACCACAAGAACAGAGTCTGCCTTCAACGAGCAAGCGGAATTCATCCCAGAGGCACTTGCACTTCGTATAAAAACCTTTGACAGAGAGATTTCCTTGATGAAGAGAGTGGAGATCTCGTTGGACTTGATAAAGCCGAGTACGGTTAGAACGACCAAAACGATTCTCCAAATTCTTCCAGATCAACTCAGCAGAACGAAAATACATGATAGATTCAGCAATTTCTTTATCTACAGAGTGAGCGAGCTAGGAAATTACCATAGCATTGCACCGATCCCAATGATGAGCAAGCTGAGATCCAGGAGCTGGACGATGACAAGATCCAGAGATAAATCCAATTTTGTTCTTCACGAGAAGAGAAACTTCAACGGATCGGCGCCGTTGATGATAATTTCTGCCTGTAAGCTTGTTCGTGGCCAGAAGGTAGCTCGGATGATCCGAGTGGTGGAGAAACAATTCATCAGACGAATCAATTTCACTGAGAAGTAGACGAGGATCATCAGCAGCTTCGAAAGCCATTGTGACACAGAGAAGAACAGCAAGAAAGCAAATAAGAAGAAGAAGCGCGGAAGAGCGTAGATCGAACCAACTGATACCATGTTATATTTGTATTTTGTGTTTAAATCAACAAAACAAAGTGTGAAATGAGAGAGAATTGAATTTGGGGAAAACCTCCATTAGAGAGAAAACTTCGAAGCTTGAAGTTTGTTACAACTGAATTCTACTGCTATACAATAGTGGGCTTGACCCTTATTTATACATGTAAAAGATGGGCCTTATCCGGTCTAACAGTGGGCCTCAGCCCAACCTTCTTATTCGGACTATCCAATCCAAACAAAACCAATCATATAACCTCCTACATTTTTACCTCCTTAGTCTTCGAGCCATTGCTCGAGCCATTGCTCTTCACCATCTTTAACACTTCCTTAGCTTCTTGCATCAATAACCAAACACACAAAAATCACAATCCACATATATTTCCTAATAACCAAACACACAAAAATCACATTAATTCCACATATATTTCCTGAAAAAACAATTCATGCCATCAGTTTGAATATTACATGTTGTGTTCGGACGTGTGAACCATGTTATACATGACCAATCACAATCAGTCACCATTGATCTAGTTGCCATGAATCCCGATCCAAGTAAAGACATCTTAGTTGTGACACTGAGTTTTTGAGTGGATGCCCAACGTGTTAGTGGGATTCTAACTTGTATCTGGTTTAGGGAGGACATGATGAAGAAGGTCTATCTTAGACAATATTATCCAAAAAAATGAAATGAAATTAGGATTTTATAAAGAGGGAAAAGGAGGAGGATGAGGGTTAGCATAACACAACCTTCTCCCAATCATGAATATTAGTTTTGAATCATTTGTGAACTCAAGCTGACATAACAATTCATAGTCAATTTTATCTATATTTCGTATCGTATGGTGCTCCTGCGCGCAGACAAGCTGTGAATTTGGACCCGAATACACTCAACTCCGACAACTCAACAGAGGTGACAAAAAAAACACATAAACCACACATCTAGCTTCCAAGAATTTGTAATCACCCCCTGAATGACTCACAAAAATAATGTAACATTCCAAGTACTGTAATAAATAGATTTTTTATTGATTCACATCAACTAGTACCAGTAGTCTAGTGGTAGAATAGTTCCCTGCCACGGTACAGACCCGGGTTCGATTCCCGGGCTAATGCACGCACGAGCTATGATGAATTGTTGCGTTCAATATGGCTCCTTTGGGTCCTGCCACAACCGTCAGACTACCATAAGGTGAATCAAAACGCACCTGAGCTCATATTTTTTTTCCCAAAAGAAAAAAAATTTATATGGTCACTCTTTAACTTGACTCAAACTACTTTAGCAATATCTCCTTAATTTTTTTCCTTCTTGTGTAAACTTGCTTCAATCACACCCTTCCTCCTTTCATTGTCTTTAAATCCAAACCAGAGTCTTTCTTTAACCCTGCCAAATGCCAATAGAGAGAAACATATGCAAACAGTAATCAATTGCATTACTAAATCAACTCAGAACATGTTATACTTTAGAGGTGAAAGCTTAAGTTAATGTTTGATGTCAATTATGCATTACCTCATACGAGCCTCATGATGATCGATCTGTAGCCTTTTTCACAACTACTTCTACCATACTCTTTCAGGAATTTGCAGCTATAACAGGAAAAATATAAACACTAAAGAAATAACCAAAAATATGGTCGAACATCAGCTATTGCTCAATGTATAATCCTTGTCTGAGGCTCTGTCAACGGATGTATCCAATCCATCGCTTTTTAACCCTGCCAATAGAGAAAGAAACACCTGCAAGCTGTGATGAATTAAGTAATTGATCCACTGAAAATGCATAAGCTAATTTTCGATATAAATTATGCAATAACTTTCAACAGGTGTAAGGCGATATACTAAACTCAAACTCAGTAATAATGTAAAAGTATAACCAACAACAACCCAGTTAATCATGCGATTAAGCGGGCTCTAGGGGGTCAGAATGTACGCACTCTTACCATGAATAGGTCGAGAGAGTGTTTCCGAAAGACCCAGAACAATAAGGCGCAAGGACCACTAGTAAGCAGAAGATAAAAAGACAGTAATGAAGCAGAAAAGAGGCACATACAATAGGACACAACACCAAAGCCTAATACTCTATACATATACGAAAATTCAATTTCAGTATTGTCATCTTCACCTATATTATAATGTCCCACATATACGAAAATTGCCTCGGTTTTTCATTGAGAATTTAAGATGTAGATTGCTACCTTGTAGAGGTTCAACACATGGGAACATCATGTCTATCGACTCTCTAGAGATATCCGAAGCATAGTAACATAAGTGCTATACTTCAAAAGTATTCATATATAGACATTCGTCCATATGAATTCTTTCCTTTCCTTGCGTTTCTCTAAGCAAACAGGACTAGCCTTCACATGATCACATCTATGCAGGTTGTCGAATGCTTGTGTTTTTTACGAAATATGAACATTTTTAATTCAAATTGCTCGATTGAAAACCCAACAAATAAAATTGACAAAGCAGAAGCTGAATGTAGTGAATCCAGCTTGTGAAATTTCTAGGCATCATAAACTAACCAATTTGATTTCGATACGTCAATCTATATTAACTCTTATGTCTTCCTCAAGCACCGTACTTTGCAATCTGAAGATAACTTTACAAAATGAAGATTCAAATCATATATTGCAGATGGCCTAAAAAGGACAGATCAAGCTCTTTAATGAGCTCAAGATGAGAGCAGATTTCGGCCTAGCTTGATACGAGAGCTCATTGTAACATTTATCTGGTGAGATTTGAGTGGTTGCCTTCGGCATCTGTTGCTTTTTTTTTTCTTCTGAATTTGCATTGAAATCATACTCAGAAGGCAAATTAATCAGGCACCAACATACCAATAGATATCGTCGAAGAGTACAAGAAACAAGCCCGGCCTTTCAAAATGACCATGATGATCGCAAGTTTGACCTACGTATGATTCCAGTCCAAGCAAATGTGACCGAACAAAATAAATATATCATCAGGCAGGGTTGGGTCAGTCCAAGCAGTCAATTGTGTGTCCTCCAATCCATCCAATGCGCTTTAGTCCTGCCTGAACAATCTGAAGGTTTATAATTAAGCTCCTCTGCCCAAAGATAAGGACGAGGCAGATAATGATAAGTCTAGAATCTGATCCTAGCCCGAAAGCAACTACCGTGCTAATTCCTAATCAAAAGCTTGCTGTGGCTGATGATGAAAGCCTAGAAATTAAAGATGCAGGATTTAATGAATCCCACTTCACATTTCTCTTTTTGTTGCTCATACATTTAGAGCATGTGAAGGTAAGATCGTATAGATCTAGCCTAACACGTTCAGATCTAGATAGTTTGTAGAAGAAATTAAACAAACAAACAGATCCAAACACACAACACAAGAGATTGTTTACGGGGTTCGGATACTCGATCCTACGTCCCCGGGACCTCAAGATTTCAGCCCTAAACCCACTATCACAAGAAATACAGAAGGGCAAATCTGTTCAAGATTACAAGCGGACACACATATGTTAGTAAAAACCATGAACAAAGTTCGATTTGATTGAAACACATCAAATTAAAGCGTAAGACTCATCTGAAAACACGAATTGCTGTGGCGTGGTATATATCCGAACCCACAGCCTTAGAAGCGATTTCGCCCCGACCACGGTGCAACTCGGCTTCTGGCATCGCCCCCCAAGGTTACACAGCACCTCCGATCGCGTGTACTCGCCAAAGAAGGTTTGAAATCTTTCCAGAAACTCAGAACGTTTCTCAGAGAAGATGATGAAGATGGGAAACGCACGCTCACTCTTGAAACCCTAAAAGGTTTGTTATAAGATGAGGCAACGTGTGTATTCCTTCCACTCTCCCACCCACCTTCTTAATTGAGAGAAACCCTCAAAAACAGTTAAAAACATTTTTCCCTTTTATTTTTAATATGGATAAGATTGTGAAAATTAAAACCCTTTATAAAACCTTTATTTAAGCATTATTCCAACAATCCCCCACAAATGCGAGAAAAATGGGTTTTTTTAAAGCAACTTCAAAAATAACATTCTGAGCTGGTTTTATGGAGGAGATACTTAAATGTTGGTGAACGAGTCTTGAACCAACACATAGTGAAGTTGAGTGCCTCCCTCGTCATAGAAGTGAAACAAGTCTTGAACTACTAGACTCGAGAGGTGATCTCAACAGCACATACCTCAACCATGATCCTTGTGATTCCGCGATAAGATCCTCAATTATGTATGTGGTCAGCTCATACCTTGGGTTCTGAAGAGTGCTCTAGGAAGACCACCCTAGTCTTCCATAGAAGGGGACCAACTCCTTTACGCTCTCGTAGGTAGCTCCATCAAGTCTATCTCACATAGACCACCCTTATTAGGGCTATGGAACCATTAAGAGCTTTACGCTCATCCTCTTCTATATTCGGTGAATCCATCAAGTCATTCTCAATTGGACCACCCAACTCTGGGCTATGGACTCATTAAGAGTACATGACTCAACCTTCCTCAATACACCTGTCATGGGAATGAGAAGTGGTGTATCTCTCCTCATATGGGTTTGAATCTCATTCCCTTAGACAACTCAAGGGCTAGTCTCTCATTAAGCCCTTTTGTCAATAGACCATCAAGTTCCTCTCGGACCTCACATTCTCCAAATAGATGACACCATTCGCAATTAGCTATCTCATAGCTTCATGTCAAATCTGTGTGTGTCTCTTCTTGCCGGTTTATGTATTGCTACTAGCTATACAAAAAACAAATGTGAGTCACAATGTAGAGAATTAGATATAGCTTCATGCCCCCACAAAGGTAAGTAAACCAGAAACATTTTCAACCACTCAATATCTTGTCCAGCTAAATCTAGAGCTATGAAATCACATTTCATAGTCGATCTAGCAAAACATGACAATTTTGATGATTTTCACGATATAGCACCACCATATAATGTCAAAACAAGACCACTAGTGGAGCTATAACATCATCATAATTAGAATGTTCGATCATGCTGGCACAACAATAAAATTATCAAACCTTCTCAACATTTCTCTACATAATGGAATGAAGCAATTTCCTTTTTTTTTTCTAGTTTCTTTAACACTTAGGAACACATCAACTTCACCCATATCTTTCATCTAAAGGCGAGAGGAAATAAACCTTTTAATTTTATTTATCATATGCATGTTAGTGCCAAATATCAACATCTCATATATATAAAGGCAAGTAACCAGTGTAATACATCTTGGTATAAAAACATGCATTATAAACACAAAACCACAACTTCAACACATGCAGTTTTGTAAAATCCTCATAACATTTCTAATATGCTTGGTTAAAGCCATATATTGATTTCTTAAATGAATACAAAATTCTCTTTTCTAGGAACCACATGCTCGTAGGCTACATATCTCTTTCTCTAGATCGTCATTTAAAACATAGTTTAACATCCATTGATGTACTGTTAATTTAATTAGATGCTAAAGCAAATAATAAATGTAAATGACAATCTTAATCATTAGAGAATATGCATTAACGAAATCAATTTCATATTTGTATGAATCCTTTAACCACTAGTCTTGCCTTAAACCTTATAATAGAACCATCAGTTCTAAAATTCCTTTTAGAGATCCATTTACACTTAATGGTTTTGATACCTATAGGCAAGTCCACTAGTTCCCAAGAAGGGATACACATAATAGATTCCACTTTACTCTCTATAGCATCTTTTGAAAGAAACTAGTATGGGTTGAACTCATAACCTCTTTAAGTGTTCTAAATTCATCTACTATAACTTAAGAACATAAATAAGAGGTAAATCACTTTCAGTCACATCAACGAGTTCATCCAACAAAGTTGTCTCAAACTTAAACTCATATCTAGTTTCCATTATATCTCATTTACTCCTTCTAGATTCACTAGATTCAAGCTCGACATTTGAATCAAGTAAAGATAAAGATGCAGACATGAGCACATAGACATGAATACTATTATGATTTTACTTAAAAGTAAACATTGCTACAAAACTCAGCATCATGATATCCACACGTATTTATATCATCTAAGCACATAAGCAACGAAATTGTTCTCATCATAACCAACAAGTATATATACAATCAACCATATTAGATTCAACATCATCTCACTTAAAGGAAAGTACATCCACTTTAGTCAAACACCCCCACATTTCTCATATGCACTAGATAGACTCTAAGTCATTTCCACATCTTATATGGGGTTTTGACTAACTTCTCTTGTGGCATCTTACTTCCTACCTCGATTGGATCTAAATCATTTTTGGTTTTATGCAAGTTGGTTTTGTATCTCATATGTATATATCAAGAACAATTCTTCCTACTACATTTTTTTTGATCTTAGCCAATGCATGTAACTTGGTATATCTAAAGATCATCTAATGTGATAACACCTTTACCACGTTTGCCTTTAGAGTTTCTAAAAAAGAAAGATCAATCTTTGTTAACTCAAGCAATCTAGTGGTCCTCTCAATAACAGATTAAAAGGTATTTAGCAAGTTTATGCACATATCACATATATTTTGATCAGCAAAACCAAGTTAAAGAATGATATGATATATATCAATAAAAATTTAGTTGAGCTTACCTTGTCTGCATTGGCATATAAGTAGACTTACTTATTCATAGCTTGAATTGGTTCAACGTAAGGTCATGTCATCACATGTCGCTTGACCTAGAAGTAGAGGCACTAGAGCGTCTCTTAGACAGATCTAACCAGCCATCTTTCCTCAACCAACCCTAGCAACCAGCTTCCGCAATGACATCTCGATACAACTCCATCCACATTTCAGTTGTATATTTTGCAGACAACATCATGAAATGTCACAAGTTATGCTAGGATTATACCCATTAAAAGCAAATAGAACGTAATAACGATTCCATAACATATAGCACATACATATATGATTATGCTTTTCTCACCTTTATGAATTACATGCTTCAATTATGATGGAATTCATAAGACAATCGATGATGGGTATATTTATTCATTCATGTCATTGAAGATGGCATACATATGCACTTAATATAGATAACACAAATGCACATGATATCAACATATAGACATTTTTGTATAGTTAAAACTAATAAGTCAAGCAAGATTGCTTACCTAATTAATTTCAAACTTAAAAGATCATGTCAATCACTTAGCTTAACTCACAAAATAGGCTGGCATGAATGTACTCAGCAAATGTCCTTTGTAAGACCGAAGTGACAGCTCGACTGGTTCATCGACGGCTCGACGCAATGCATTGGGCATCCTGATCTCCTGCCTCTAGCATCCCAGTGCCACTCCGCATACATCGCATCATGAAATCAACCACACAAGTTATACTTGAGTTATACAAAATCATCATGATAGCACATCTTCATCAATTTCTAATCACCCGGTTTATAAATCAAGTGGGTCGAAATTGAGACTATAATGTATGTATAACTACCCATTTAGTAGTACTGATCAAGACAATCTACTAAGCTCAATATATATATACACCATCACTTTAGAATCCAAATGACCAGCCACTACGTATAAATATATCATTGAGCTCAATATATATATAAATATACCAACCGAACAAGACAAAGTCTACTTGGTAATTAAACTCAGTTCGACATATGTGTATATATATATTTATATATGTGACATCATTTAGGTAAGATGTATATATACTTACCTGGCGTGAATATTCACAGGCTCAAATGCAAGAACACTTTGCTTACCCAATTACTTAATTTGCCGTAATTCAAACCCAAAAGTAATAGGACCCTCCATGTCCATATCATCAACCCTTGGACTCTCTGGCAACCTAATAGCTTTGGAACCATGCTTTTGTATGTCCGTCTTTTCCTCCTAGTCATCTGCCATTGTGCTAGGAAAGTAGTTAACATAATACACCAAATCAATATATTAATATAATACACTGATTACTCCCAAGCAATTAGGGTCGCCGATCCAGCTACGGAGGACTCCATGGTGGCAGTGGGTCGCCCCTAATTAGCCCCGATTGCTTCAAATCGGCGGTTGATATCACTTCGCTCCGATTGCTGAAGAAGGTGTAGGGCACCACCGCATCTAATCGATCTCCAACAAATTGCGACCGACAACATGAACAGGAGCCACCACTACAGATGGATCCGACTCGATCCGAATTCCTTGATCCGTGGTGTCACTTGCCATGGCTGATACGGAGATCAGTTGCACTCCTTCCTACTGCGGGGGTTTACTCGGTAGCTATCATCGCGTCCACGCGAATGAACCGAAAGAGCAGACGCATCGCAGCGCCTACTGCTCCTCTTAGTAGTTGCAGTTGACACGACGCGAGTGATCTGACCTGGCGCCTTAGCCTTGGCTTTCATCGCCGCAACCGCAATGTCTTCGGAGATCGCGTGCAGCGAAGGCTTCCAATCGCAAGTCCCCTGCCTCGGATGGGAGCGGCGGCGGCGCAGCGTGCACAGGCCGCGGAATCCTCAACAGGCTTGGACGGTGAAACGAGTTGGTGCGTCACCTCCACCGTCGCCGCCGAGGACTTGAATAAGCCCTCCGTTAGATCCAATTGAGCAGCGCCATTGCAGTTGACACGAACAAGAACCTTCAGACTCATCCCAAATCAGAAGAAGAACAAACGATTAATCCACCCGGTTAATACTAACACAAAAATCGCTTCTAAATTGTTAGTAAAAACCATGAACAAAGTTCAATTTGATTGAAACACATCAAATTAAAGCGTAAGACTCATCTGAAAACACGAATTGCTGTGGCGTGGTATATATCCGAACCCACGGCCTTAGAAGCGATTTCGCCCCGACCACGGTGCAAGTCGGCTTCTGGCATCGCCCCCAAGGTTACACAGCACCTCCGATCGCGTGCACTCGCCAAAGAAGGTTTGAAATCTTTCCAGGAACTCAGAACGTTTCTCAGAGAAGATGATGAAGATGGAAAACGCACGCTCACTCTTGAAACCCTAAAAGGTTTGTTATAAGATGAGGCAACGTGTGTATTCCTTCCACTCTCCCACCCACCTTCTTAATTGGGAGAAACCCTAAAAAACAGTTAAAAACATTTTTCCCTTTTATTTTTAATATGGATAAGATTGTGAAAATTAAAACCCTTTATAAAACCTTTATTTAAGCATTATTCCAACAACATATAATACTACAGGGAAGTAAAAAGATAAAGGGAGAAGAAGATCTTCGTCTCAGTCAAGAGGCCTCATCGTCGTCTCAGTCACAAGCTTATTGGCTGAGTTCTTTGTCGTCGGAAGGAGCTCTACACTAAGGCTTGATCTCCGTATTTGTGTGTCTCTAACCCTAAGAAACTTAGGATTACGGAATGTGACCCCTACAGAGCATCTCCAACAGATTCCCAATTCAAGATTTCCCGTTTTGGGGATTTTGGAGTTTTTTGGTCTTAGTAGGAAACTCCAAAAAAAAATGCATGCCACAAGACAAGGGATATCACCGTTGGCCTGTTGGGGTCATGTGTAAGCAAAAGCAACCCAAGAATAGGCCAATGATGACCAAGAAGGGCTATTGTCGTTGCCCGTTTGAGTCATGTACTAGAACTGTGTGCCTTGGCAAGAAGGATGACCCCATTCTTGAGCTTTTGAGCCCTGCCAATAAACAGGACAGTGATCAGGGTGAACTCATCAAATAGATCGAAGTGAATGCATATATAAGCTAAATAGCTATTGTTCGATGTTGATTGTGCAATACCTCACAAGATTGAGCTTCATCTTGATCTGTAGCATTTTTTCGAGTAAACTTGTGATTTAGTCAAAAAAATCCAACGTAATTTGGAGAATAGCCAATTTTCCAAAGTATTTTGGAGAATAACCAAAATCTACTGTTCATTTTTGTGTATTTTTAAACTATTTCCACAAAGACCAAAACATTATAAAAATAAACCCTACCTTTTAGTAAGTTTAAGTTACACCCTTAGTTTGTATTCTTATCTTTCTAAGTTCCGCTTTAATATTATTTAGTATTTTTGTGTATTTAATGTGATCATGTAATTTGGTATCAGAGCCTAGTTAATTAAAAATAATTTGTATTTATCTATAAGTCAATTGGAGGTATCTACTCACTGTCCCCATAAGTCTTATCCTCATGCTTTACATTTAGATATAAATGATAAGCACTTTGGAGCAATTTTAAATGCCATATCAGACCAACTTATAGATTTAAAATTAGAAATTAAAAAATTAGAACAACTATATATTGATATTAGTAGTAAGATTTTTAAAACTGTAAAAGAAACAGGTGAAGTGCATCACTCGACTAATCTAAAAGTCATGAATGAAATTAGCCATCAGATAAGTCTAAAATCAAGTGGTGAAATTAAAAGAGGAGATCATTTTAAATATAGTTATCCATTTAAAAAGTCCAAAAAGAAGTTCTCTACTAGGTTAGATAAAAATATAAAGAAAAAAGATGTTATTGTAGAAGAAAATCAGGATGAAAATCAAATCTTTAAAAATGAATCGACATTCGTTTCAACAAATAAGGAGGTTTATAACTAAGTTGGATGACCTAGAATGGAAGCTGAAGTTACAGAAACTCAAATCCATTGAAACCAACTTCATAAATGAAAAGGGCATGAGCGACGATGAGTCTGAAAGAAATTCAGATGAAGAAGTTGTATATCAGAAAATGGGGTTAATCAACCTAAAAGACATGGAAGGCATTCCTATATCTAAAGTCCAATAAAGGTTAGATGAAATCCTAAGACAAAGAAGCCTAAGGGGAAATGAACCAAAAGAACATAATGAAGCTAAAAGAAATTACAGAAATTATGAACATGGTTCGACCAATAACTATAGGCCCAGGCTTAAGCCAAAAGAATTTCTAGAAAAGAAGGGGAGATTTGGAGTAACCATTATGCCAAACCATAGGCCGAATCAAAGATAAATGAATCTAGAACCCATAAGTGAAACAGGGTATAAACTAAACCTAGATGGTGTAAGGAATAGGAGAGAAATCATAGAATTCTGGAAGAAAAGCATGATGAGTGTATTAAACATGAATGTAGAATGGAACTCTTCTCAACTCTTTAACTATATAGAACATAGTTTCTATGGATGTATTGCCGACTGGTATGGAGCTATTGGTGATGAAGTAAAACAGGAGCATAGGAATTTAGGAAGTCCATTGAATATGTTCACGCTAATATGTGAATTAATTGAAGAAGAATTCGTTGAAGAAAAAGGAAGACGAAGATAAAGAAGCTTTAAAATGACAAAAAATATTAAACAATCTTGAAATCTGTAACATGAAATATGTTGATAACTACACAACAGAATTTGAGAAGTATTATTATAAGATAGAAGAAAATGGTACTAATTTACAAATGTTCTTTGATAAACTTCCTACCCCAATTAATGAACAAATAAGTGAAGAATATCAAGAATTGCTAAAAGGTGGAAGTAAAGATTCACTTGGAAATAGAATTTCTTAGGTAAAAAATGGGTAGAGAAAAATGTCGAGATGTGAGAAGTACTCAAACGATGAAAAAATAATTTTTAACTTGTTTGGAGACACCGACCGAGTGGGGATGTAACAAATGAGATTATGAAGGCAGAAGAAACTATAAGATAAAGAGTTTCAACAAACATAGAGGTGAAAAATATTACAAGAAGTATTATAAAAAACATTATAAAAATAGAAGGTTTTTTAGGAAAGTCTCATTATGTCCTTAGAAAAAAGAAAAACTGCAAATGTTGGGCATGCGGAGAAGTGAATCAGGCCACTATGCTAATGAATGCAAATACAAGAAGAACAATAGGTTAGCAGAGGCCCTAGGTAGTTTAGATTACATCGAACTATCAGAAGATGAAGCAGTAGATCTAGCCCTAAGGAATAACAAAGGAATAGTAGAAATAATAGAAACACAATTTAAAGAAGATGAAGAATTTGAAAATGAATCAATAGTAGATGAAGAAATTAATGAAATGATGGAAGGAGAAGCTCCTAGTGAGTTCTCTAATGAGTATGAAATGACCACCTTAGCTCAACTTCAGCAAGCTGAAACTTCTATTGATGAAGAACAAGTAGAAGAGCAATTTGTTAAAAAGCTGAAACTTCTATTGATGAAGAACAAGCTGAAACTTCAGCAAGCTGAAATTTCCCGATCATTGCTAAAGAGCAATTTGTTAAAAAAACATTATTCTCAAATATGCTAAGTATGTATGTAAAGAGATGTTTGGAGACCTATCTGTCAAGAACAATGAAAATCAAGCAACTGAAGTGAACTTAATTAATTGGGCAAACATTCAAAAACACAACAAAGATAAAAAAAAATTTAAATATATTTTCATATGTGGCATCCAAGTAATTATAACTCCATTACAAGACTATGGAAAAGATGTGCAATGCATTAATTTTGTTTGTGATATCAGACATAACAAGTTTAGTGATCAATGCATTATTAGAATAGTTTGTAATCTAAGTCAATGAGCATTTTCTTGGATCTGTAGACCCAACTATTATGTTAGTCTAGAAGATCATTATGCATCTAAATTCTTGGCTATAAAGTTATTAACATAAGGTATTAGTATGCATAAGGGAACTTGTCCTTTACAGTTGAAGTGGAAGGTAGTTTATAAATTGGAGAATACTACAAACCCTCCACGAATGTGTCATATAGTAGAAGCCGAGAAACACGAAGTTGTAGGTCCTAGTAAAGAGGTTGTGCCTGTGAAGCTAAGACCGAATCAGATAAAACCCAAGACCATTTGGGTAAACGCATATGAGAATTCCACAGCCACTAGTAGTGATCATGTCTTAACTATAGATGAAAAAGGTAGAATCTATACAAATGCTAAACCACCAATAAGCCTTTCTAGATGTCCAAGTCTAGCTAGAAATCTCAGCTTTAGGTTCAATCCTAATCTTAGTATTACCCCGAGAAATCAGGGAGCTACTGCAAGTAGGAGTGACAAGCCATTTGTGGTAGATGAAGATATAGCACGCATGATAGCAACAATGAATAAGAGGTTGGAAAACAAGATTATAAGAGAACCAGCTAGACATAGTCTAGACTTAGGTTCTTGTCCATTTAGAGAAACCGGTTCAATACCATTAAATCCTTCAATGATGCCAATAAATTATGAAGGTCAAGAAGGATCATCTAGTTCTGAGCCAAAAGGAAATATAGTAAGATATCAAAGTTAGAACCATTAGTGAACCTATATATGAAAATGATGTAGCGGCAAAAAACCTTAAGGAACCATTTTATGAAGAGGGAATAGGAATGAGAATGGAGATAATGGACCTCAGATACCTCTATGAAGAGAATTTGAGGGTAGAAGAAAGCCTTGAATATATCAACAGATGATCACTGAAGAAAAATTATAGAATTATCAACCCTAATAACATTTATATCCCAATAAGTATTTGTTTAGAAGGGTTTAATAATTATGAACTATGTGCCTTTGTAGATAGCGGTTGTTCCTTGTGGTTTAGTAAAAATGCACTATTTTCTGAGTTTATATGGCAGAAATCTCGTAGACCAATCCAAGTCAGAATAGCTGATGATATTATCATGGTTCATTCAGAATTAGCTTCTGATGTACCTATCATGATAGGAGGAGTCCCATGTGTAATTCCTACACTTTGGGCTACTAACTAACCTTCGCACGATATGTTAACTGAAAACAACTTCCAAAAAATTCATGTCCCAATAACTAAGCACTTAGATATGATGGTCTTTAATATCAATGGCGAAGATGCTTGGGTTAAAAAGATTAAACAAGCTTATACACACCAAGCAATAGAGTTTACGCGCACTAAGCATGATGAGGAGTATATTCTTTCTACACAAAAAGAGTTTCTACTCTTTATATATGAGGTAACACTAAAAGAAAAAATCCTTAAGCAGCAAGAAAAAATGTGTAGGGAATTATATTATGAAAATCCTTTAAAATTTTGGGATAAAGATAAGTCATTTGTTACCATATAATTAATAAACCAAAAAGCTGTCATTAGAGTAAAGCAAATGGTTTACACTTACAAAGATCAACAAGAGTTTAAAGAACAAATTGATGAGCTGTTAAAGAAAGGTTTGATTAGAGAAAGCAAAAGTCCTCATTCTAGTCCTGCCTTTATGGTTAGGAATCATACCGAAGAAAAAAGAGGAAAAGCTAGAATGGTTATCAGCTATAAAAGCTTAATGACAATACTGTTTTTGATGGATATTATATCCTTAATAAAACATTTTTATTTAATAGAATACAGGGAGCCACTTGGTTCTCTAAAATGGATTGTAAAACTGGTTATTGGCAAGTAAAGATGGACAAAGAAAGCATTTCACTTACTGCATTTAGTGCCCCACAAGGACACTATGAGTGGATAGTCACGCCATTTGGTTTGAAAAATGCACCACAAATATTTCAAAGAAGAATGGATAATGTTTTCAAAGAATTTAAACATTGTTGTCTTATTTATATTGATGATATCTTAATCTTCTCTAAAACTTTGGAGCAACATAAACATGACTTGAAAGCTATAACTAAAAAATGTATTGATCATGGGATCAATCTAGGTCAGAAGAAATGCATTTATGATGAACCTAAAACTGAGTTTCTAGGATTAAAGATTAAAGCAGGTCAAATTGTGCTGCAAGAACATATCCTGGAAAAGGTAGAAAAATTTCTAGGGTGCATGTCTTACTAGGATTAAAGATTAAAGCACCTAGAAAGATTTCTAGGGTGTCTTACTTGTGCTTTTGATTTTATTAAAGATTTAGCCAAATTAAGAAAATCTTTACAAGTAAGATTAAAGAAAGAGCAAGTTTGGAGATGGACTCGTTTAGATACTAAAATAGTCCAACAGCTAAAAAGATGATGTGAAAAACTTCCAATACTGACTTTACCTAAAGAAGATGATGAGTTTGTTCTAGAAACAGATGCTAGTGATTATCATTGGGGAGCTGTTTTGAAATTAAAGAAATATAATAAGCTTTGCAGATACAGTAGTGACAATTTCAACAAATCCGAATGTAATTACACTGTCATGAAAAGGAGATTCTTGCAATCTACCGTGGGATCCAAAAGTTTATAATCTTCCTAGCCTCTAAACCTTTTACAATAAGAACAGATTGTAAAGGAATACCGAGTTTTATAAATAATAATTTTGATAATATGAAAGCGCATGGGAGACTCATGCGTTGGCAATTAGCCCTTAACCAATTCACATTTACTGTCGAACATGTGCAAGGATAAAAAAATTCTCTAGCAGACAGTCTAACTAGAGAACTCGCTAATGAACCAAAGAAGTCAGATTCGATGGGAAGATCTAAGATGGGCGACTAGCCTAATGGATCGTGATCTCTTATGCAACATTAGAGAATACCAAGGATGGGTTTCCCCTCCAAGTTTTTACATTTCTATTGATTTTGGAAAATTTACTCAAAGCAGATTCTGTCGTGGACTCTTAGAGATAAGACACAGAACGGTTGAAAGGTTTTTAACTATGGAAAATCATCATAAAAGTTCTTCAGCTACCTATTGAACTTTAGGAAGATATATGTAGAAGATGGAGGATGAGAGATTTTCAAGAATTCTAATGGACAGTAACCTAGAGGATCGGAATGATGCCAGAAGTGATAGACGAATGGTTCGTTCACTTTAGTATAAACAACATGTCAAGATTAAGAGGAGTATCAGTGCCAATCATGCCAGAAGAAGACACAGATTACTTAAAATCCTGGAAATATGGAATGTGCAACGAACTCTATCAGAAAAAACGATGGTGGCCAAAAGGAGAAGAGCAGAGAATTATGTTCAAGTATTTCACCAAGTTCCAGAAAGAGATCTTCCCTCAAGACGGCAAGGTTCGAGAACATGGATAAAATAATAGGATGTTTAGTTATGAGCGCATGCATGGATGTTAACCAGGGAAAAACCCGGTTACCACATTATCTGACCTTCATATTATTTTCAGACTGGTTCGTAAAGGACCTAGTAGAGGAAAGCCAGACACATTTAATAACAGTGAGACATCCATGGGTTGCAAGAGCAAAAGAGTTCTTCTACATCTATTACTACATCACCAAGTATCGCCACACCGATTGTGGAATATTCAAAGTTGGCAACACAACCTTCATTATAACCCCATATCTCAAGCCACTGATGCAACAAGCCATAGAAAGGTCCAAGTCCATTGATCTATATTTAGCACAGATAGTAGTCCGACACTTCTTACCAAAAGAATGCCGTGAAAGGATGATTGATATGTTAAGCGCATGGGATCGAGAGTACACTCAAAGCCTAATGCTTGATCTCGATTTGGACAATGAGCAAGATCTAGAGCTTGATAATTTTCAAGAGCTGATCGTGGATGATGACGATGAAGATCTGGAAGCTAACATGGGATCGAGAAGAAGGGGTCCAAAACCTGAATGATTGAAACCACCGTCAAGTACCAGCACAATTATTGTACCTTTCGGTTTGCTTTTATAACTGTTTACCATGTGAGCCTGTAAGATAGTGAGTGTACTGTTTGCTTTTCAGATTTGAATAGGCCAACCTGTCAGCCATTAGCTTTTAGACGTTGGAGAGGCATCCAATGCCCTTTGATAAGCTCTATAAATAGAGCTCTCCTCAAACTTCTTAGGCATCGAATTCCAGAGAGTGAAAAATTCATATGAAAAGAGAGAAGTCTTGTAATACAGAAAGAGAAAGAGAAGCATTGTTGAGTTCTGAGTAGGTTGGTTTCCCATCACTCAAAAGCTCAAGAATCCTTCGATGGAACTTTCTGGTGTGAGAGTCTAGTATGTTTGTATGCTTTCAATTAGGAGTGCTTGTGTGTTGTAATATTTTCCAGATTCAATAAAATTAAAGTTTGTTTTTATGAAAGGGAAAGCTACTTAATCGAACTCTATGTTCTGAATAATTAGTTTTCTTCATTCTAATCCTTTCACCCTCTAAAAACAAAAAGTGAGAGTTAGACACTACGGTATGAGGTAGGAAACAAAACAATCTGTGTTGTGCTTGGACTTAGGGAGGCCTGGTTGAAGGTTAGCCCCCTCTAGAAAGCCGGAAGCTACAAGAACGTCGGTGGTCCAGTGTAACTACGTTCAATTATCGATCAAACCTCTCTATGTTTAATTTTTTAATTGTAGAGTGTGGTGGGCTTGAAACCAGAGAAAATTCATTATTCAGAATATAGTTACCACCAAAAGTCATTTATAAGCAATCAATATTAAGCTCGTGGTAATATTTTAAAGTCTAAGAAATTTCAGATAATATTTGTAATTTAGCATAAATATAGATAGCTTTATATAATTAAAAACCAAAAAGTCATCACTTTTGGCTATTTCCCTAAATAGTTTCAAATCTTGGCTATTTCTCTAAATAGTTTTAAAATTTTGATTTTCTAGCTAGCTAATTATTTCCATATTTTCACTACCTATTCCATTCTCTTTAAGGGTAGATCCTGGTATGCGCCTATAGCAAGTACAAACAATATTTGGAAATAGTCAAATCAAACAATGAAAAGTGCTCATGGTAAGGAATGAAGATATATATGGCAATGGCATACCATGCGTGCAAGATGAGATGCTTTGGTATGAGAAACAAGTTTGTCGAATCCAACATTTATCACTTCAGAATCAGAAGAACGTTGAATCTGCTAATATTGAATTAGAATATGTTTTATTTAAAATAAAAGAGAACAAAGAATTCCTGGGAAGAGTCTTGCCTGTTATGTTAAGGTGAATGGGACTTGGGAGTGATGCATCTTCGAAAGCCGATCGAGCCCTACTGACTGCTGATTGTTCTCCTTTTTCTTTGCCTTCAACTTCTGTTGCTAAATGTGAACAAAAGGTTCAATTCAAACTCCTACATAACAAAACTTTGAATCAAGCCATTTTGATTTCGATCTTGGAAGAACAAACAAGAACTCTATTAATTTCTAAAATTCGTTGAATGATCGAAAGCCACTGAATTAACGCCATTTCTCATAGCAAAAGAAACACAAACAAGGAAAGTGATGAAGACAAACAAACCTCGAAAGATGTGGATCGAATCCAATTCATTTGGTATGAGAAACAAGTTGTCGAGTCCGGAAGTTCATCACCTCATGCTCGTAATCAAAAGAACATGGAATCTGCTAATGCTGAATTAGAAACCATTCTATGCTAACTCCAAGGAAGAACTTAATCTTACATGTTTAAAGTGCAAACATTACTATCAGTCCGGAAAAAAAAAACCGATCCTGATTTTAAGTACAAACATAAGATATTGAGACATTATGGCCAAGTGTTGAATATATACACTTATACCTGATCTCAACTTGTAACTAACCAAGCTCTTGACAACCCTCTCATCTTTTACTGAATAAGGTCGGGGAGGGAATTCCAATCTGCACCCCTCTCATCTTTTCCTCCGACAACTCTAACCCTAGACAACCCGTGAAGTGGCTCCACATTCACCTTCTCCAGCTTTATGTAATCATGAATCAGTATGTAACCACCATTTTAAGTGTACATAGTCGTTATGCATTAGTGTTGAATATGTAAAAACTTACGTTTTCTTGATTTGTAATTGGCCAAGCTCTTGACGACGTAGAAGGCAATCCGGAAGCATCACTGAAGATGGAATCTCATCAATATCTAGCTTAATGAGTTTGGGGAGGGAATCCCAATCCATGCCCTTCCTCTCTTCTTCCCACAACTCTAACTCTGGACAACCCGTTAACTCTAAATACTCGAGGGTGTTGAGGTGAGGTGGTGCCACACTCACTTTCTTAAGCTTTTTGCAATTAATAATAGCTAGATGTCGAAGACACGTAAGAGATTCCCCTGGAAAACTTTCCAGCCAATCAAAGGAAGAGATTTTTACAGTTTCAAGATATGACGTTGAAGTAGACGTGGAAGGTGAAGAGGTGTGATCACTTATTGGCAGCAACTGTAATTGTTGTATCTGCTTTGTAGTTAATGAGTCGAGTACCATCTCTTGAAGGATTGGACATAACGGCACGGACATGAGCTCTGGACAATATTCAATATAAAAACAGGAAAGAGACGGAAATGAAAGCAGTTGAGGATGATGATCAGCAGTTGTACATGTGGAAGAAGAATGATGCTCTCCTTTTCTTGACCATCCTTTCAATTTTGGCAAATCTTGTAATAGAAGGATCTCCAAATCAGGGATGAATAATGCATAAGATCCAGCTACCTCCTCTTGTATGTATTCGAATTCCCCCATATTTTGGAGACTAAGAGATTTTATATTTGGGATATCCCTAAAGGGTGGGAGACACTTTACTCTTTGGCACTCATACAAAAATAGAGATGAAAGTTGTGGTAACGAAGGGCTAAATGTCCTCCCATTGCCCCAACGAGGTATTCTCGTGCCTTCGTACTCATTAATGTAAAGCTTTTCAAGAGTTGGAGGCGGCTGCCAACATTTAACTCCATCCCAATCATCCGCACCTTCTTCAAACCGGATCGATAAATTTTCGGTAAGTTTCCGTTCAGACAACACATCGAGCTTAGACATTGGACCCCCTCCCATCTCTATACCCACTATGACCTCATCCAGCTTTTGAAGAGAAGTCAATTCCCCAAACCCGGGCGGCAGATGCTTCAAACTATGACAATTCTCTTTAATCAAATGCCTAAGATTGGTCAGATTTCTAAAATTATTAGGCCACACCTTCAGTTCTTCACATGAGCTTATGTTTAGAGTACACAAATTCACCAACTTTGTGATAGAATCGGGAAGTTTTGTGAATAAATTAGAAGAAATATCAAGGTATCTCAGGTGTTTTAGCTCCCCAATAGAACTAGTAACATTTTCAATTCGCAAGTCAACCAAACTCAATGCACGCAAGGACTTCAAGGTCGTCAATTGTTTTCCTAGAACCAGACTAGAGCCCGTAGGATGCATGAATAAAAATGAGTGCAGTCGGTTGACACTCTTCAAAGGTATTGGGAGAATCCATGAATCATCTACAACATAGCCAACACTCACATGTCGTGTCCCACTGATTTCATTGGATGATGCGGTCAACATAAGGCTTTCCTTTCTAGCCACATGTATCGCCAAGTCATGAATTAAATCATGCATTTTGTACCGCATAAATTCCATTTGGAAAAAAGATCGCCTAGTCAGATCCATCAAAAATGAATGGCCTACGCTCTCAACTGTTTGTGTCTCACTAATTGTATTGACATATCCTTGGGCATTCCAAAGATTTATCAAATCCCCTTTGTAGAATTCATAATCTTTTGGAAACAGGGAACAATAGGAAAAACAATGCTTCAAGTTTGAGGGTAGATGTTCATAGCTCAATTTTAGCACTGGCATAATACCATCCTTCGATGGACTCCCATTCTTCGATGGTATTCTTTTCAAATAGAAGGCTAGTTGTAAAATAAACAAAGCAAGAATCTGCAAATACAGTGTAGCTGTATGAGCAGGAAAATATCAAGGTATGATGCCAATCCCCAAGTTTTCCATTCTTGATGGCCAATGGCCTATTTTCGTAAACACAGATCCCCAAAACCCTACCTCACTGATGCAACAGATAGAGACATTATATAGTCCCTCATCACGTGAGTAGCACATTGTCTCCAGCTGTGTGACAACTTGTTATTACAAAAGGAGGACCATAGAAAACAAAGGGAGGTAATAAGGGACTACAAGACAAAACTAATAAATGTCTTAAGGAGATAATAAAGAGCTAAGATAATCAAAACACCTTGCTTAACCAGCTTATTCTCCATATCCCCCCATCAAGTTAGACTTGGTGAAAATCCAACAAGTCCCAACTTGGAAGAAAGAAAATGATGGTGCTTCTCACCAAGTGGTTTAGTCAACAGATCAGCAAGTTGAACCCCTGTCCTAACATGCTGAGGTTGAATGAGGCCAACTTGGAGACGTTCTCTGATGAAGTGTCAATCAATCTTCAAGTGTTTGGTTCTTTCATGAAACATAGGTTTCTCTGCTATGTGAAGAGCAGCTTTGTTATCACAAAATAATGGAATAGGCAAAGCACTGAGCTCTGCAGAACACCCATTACTCCTTCAATCCACACAATTTCACTAGCTGTCATAGACATGCTTCTATATTCAGCTTCTGCAGATGACTTTAGCACTGTATTCTGCTTCTTAGTCTTCCAAGAAATTAACGAGTGTCCCAAAAAGACACAATATCCAGTAAGTGATCTAACACTTAATTGGCAAGCACCCCAGTCAGCATCACAGTAGGCAACAAGATCAAATATTGAATCCTTTGGATAATTCAATCCCACTACCATGGTACCCTTAAGGTACTTAACTGCATGTAAAGCTGCTTCATAATGTGGTAATCTAGGTTGTGTCATGAACTGACTCAAGTGTTGTACAGCATATGAAATATCAGGCCTAGTCAAATTTAAGAACAATAATCTCCCAACAAGCCTCCTGTAAGTTTCAAGATCCTTCATAATCATCCCTGAATCAGTTGAGAGTTTAAGCCCCGTCTGTAAGGAAAACAGAGCTGGTTTACAATCAAATAATTGACAATCTTGTACTATGTCTAATACATATTTCCTCTGGTGCAAGAAGGTTCCTTCAGGGGTCCTAGATATTTCAAGTCCAAGGAAGTATCTTGTCAGCCCCAAATCTTTGATAGTAAACCTCCTGTGCAATGCCTCTTTAGTTTTCATAATTTCCTTTTCATCATCACCAGATAATAATAAATCATCAATATAAATGAGGGCAACTACCAGTCCTGTTGGAACATGTTTGGTGAACAAGGAATAGTCCTCAATGGACTGTTTATATCCAAGCTGAGTAAGAAATTGACACAGCTGTGCATTCCACTGCCTTGAGGCCTGCTTCAAGCCATAAATAGATCTCTGAAGTTTGCAAACTTTTCCTGAGCACTCAGTAAGATATCCTTCAGGTGGTTTCATATAAACTTCCTCTTCAAGGAATCCATGAAGAAATGCATTGTTGACATCCAACTAATGCAATTTCCAATCCTTGATAGTTGCTAGAGCAATCAACACTCTCACAATAGTGAACTTAGCCACTGGTGAGAAAGTGTGTTTGTAATCCTTTCCCTTTATTTGATTATAGCCCTTGGCTACCAATCTAGCTTTAAATCTCTCAACACTTCCATCGGGTTTATACTTAATCTTATAAACCCATTTGCTACCTATAGCTTTCTTTCCCTGAGGCAGCTCTGTCATTATCCAAGTACTATTTTTCTGTAAGGCTTCCACCTCTGCATCCATTGCTGTTACCCATCTGTGATCCTTCACAGCCTGTGAATAAGAATAAGGTTCCTGTATGCTAGCCATAAGGCAATAAGATTGTAGAAAATTTGATCTCTGATCATAAGTGTGTTCCACACAAGTTGCCAAGAAGGATTGTGAGGCTGGTTAATTCCTTCATGTGTACTGACAGTTGAAATCTGCAAGTCTCCTTGGTCTAAGAGTTTCTCTAGTAGACCTCCTCAATGGAGGGAACTGGATCAAATCATCAAGAGGAACCACATCTGCTTGAACATTTGGCATCTGTGATGAACTAGCAACATCAGATCCTGTACTGACACTATCCTGCATAATCTGCTGAGAGAGAGGTGATCCTGTGTCACCATTAAGATTCCCTGATGCAAGAGGCATAAAAGATCCATGATCTAGATCATCTGTAGCTGACAAGAGGAAGCATAGAATTTTCTGAACTGTCATCAATTCTTTTCTCAGGCAAATTTTCTTTGAAAGGAAATGAAGTTTCATGAAACACCACATCTCTGCTATGAAATGTGAATCTTTCTTCAATGTCCCATAGCTTGTAGGCTTTTTGTCCATATGGGTATCCAAGGAATATACATTTCCTTGACTTAGGTCCCATTTTATCTCCCTTGGTTCCTGGAACCTGAGCATAGCACAGACATCCTATCACCCTGAGTTCTTCATAACCAGGTGATTTTCTGAACAATTTCTCATTAGGAGAATGCCCTCCCAAGATTTCTGTTGGCATTTTGTTTATCACATAGGTGGCTGCCAAAATGCAGTCCCCCTAAAACTTCACAGGTAGAGCAGCATGTGTCCTCATAGCTCTAGCTGTCTCAACCAAGTGCCTATGCTTTCTTTCCACTCTCCCATTCTGCTGTGGAGTATAAGGTACTGATCTTTGATGCATTATCCCTTCTGAGGCAAAGAACTCCTAACACTGTCTTGAAGTGAACTCAGTACCATTGTCTGTCCTAAAGATCTTGACTGAACACTGAAATTGATTCTTTAAAAAAGCAACAAAATCAATAATAGTTTTATAAACCTGTATTTTGCTTTTAAGCAAGAAGGTCCATGTCACTCTGGTATGATCATCCAGAATGGTAAGAAAATATTGAAAGCCATTATAAGTAAGGGTCCTATAAGGGCCCCAAACATCCATATGAATCAATTCAAAAGGCTTTTCAGCCATGCTGCTACTCCTTTCAAAAGGTAACCTGTGATGCTTGGCAATAAAACAAGATTCACAAGTAAAGTCATTCAAGTCTATGGGATTAAACATATTCAAATGTCTCAATTTTGAAATTGAGTTATGCCCCAGTCTGGCATGAAAAAGATCTAAACAAGTTCTCTTAGAACCAAAAGACTTAGATGCAAAAAACTGAACTGATCTTCTTAAAATGATTAACATTCTGTTTCTTCTGCCATGCTTCTGCTTGAGGGACCATGCTTCCTTTCTCCAGCTAGCACTACTTGTTTAGTCCTAGGGTCCTGAACAAAACAAGTATCTCTAGTAAACATAGCAATCAAATTATTATCATCCAACAGTTTTCCTACTGACAGCAATCTGTGTTGGAAATCAGGAACAAGAAGGACATTGCTCAAAGCAACTTTCCCTGTTAACTGCAGATTTCCCATTTCAGTAACCACTTTCACTGACCCATCTGGCAACCCAATATGCACTGGTCTCTCCAGTTTAATAAAAGCTGAAGTATAGTGACTTCTAGGCATCATATGATCACTAGCACCAGTATCTACAATCCATTCATCTAACTGGCTATTAGCAATAGATATATTAGCATTTGAAACACAAATTTTACCTGCAAAATTTTCAAATGACATGTCAGTGCCTCCCTTCCCCTTCATCTTTCTCATGATCTCCTTAAATACAGCATTCACCATTGCTGGATCCATCTGTCTGTCACTAGAAGCTTTGTCATTAGCATCATCATCCAGAGGGCTATTCTGAGAATTCCCTGGAGGTATGAACCCTGCATTGTTTGCTGAACTCCTGCCTCCTCCAGTACCAGTCTTCTCTTTGTCCTTCAAGGCCTTGAACCACTCAGGCACACCATGTAGCTGTGTGTGGCCCCTGTATCCACAATGAGTACATTTCTTCTCATATTTCAGCCTTTTTAACTCTTTCCAATATTTCCTGGGAGATTGGCCTCTTGATGAGCCACTCTGGTACTGCATATTTCCAAATTTGTTGGCAGCAAAAGCACTGCTGTCAACTGACCCAGTTGATGTGTCATTGGAAGCATCATTTCCTCTTTCCACCTGCTGGAGAATGTAATAAGCCTTATTCAAGGCAGGAAGTGGATATGTGGCTAAGATCTGCTTCTTAGCAGCCTCAAAACTCTCATTCAAGCTCATCAATAACTGCATAACCTTGTTTCTAGAATCCATCTCTGTCACCCTCTTCATAACATTGCAAGTGCATTGGCTAAGAATACCACAAGTACATTCAGGAAATCCCTCTAAAACTTGAAGCTCGTCCCAATACTTCTTAAGAGTATTATACAGATCTGCAAGACTCATAGTGCCCTGAGTGACAGTTCCCAGTTTCTTCCTGATCTGATAGATCCTAGGTGCATTAGACTGGCTAATTCTCTCAACAATTTCATCCCACAAATGCTTAGATGAATCCACAAACATAAATCCCTCTGCTACATTCTTAGTCATGGAATTTAATAACCAACATCTGACCATATAGTCGGCTCTTATCCATCTTTCTAGATCTGTACTTTCAGCAGCTGGTTTCATGCACCTCCCATTTATGAATCCCAACTTACATTTTGCTCCAAGAGCCATCATCACTCCTCTACTCCATGTCATATAATTAGTACCATCAAAAGGAATAGCAACCAGTTGTACACCAGGGTGATCAGAGTTACTTAAATGCAAAGACCAAGATTACCTTGAGAGGAGTCACCAACATTAACTCTAGCATCTGAGCTCATACTGTCACTGACGTGGAACATGAATCAATCCTTCCAAGCTCTTGAATAAGATGGATCTACTCCCTGCAGCTCTGATACCATGTAAAATAAACAAAGCAAGAATCTGCAAATACAGTGTAGTTGTATGAGCAGGAAAATATCAAGGTATGATGCCAATCTCCAAATTTTCCATTCCTGACGGCCAATGGCCTATTTTGGTAAACACAAATCCCCAAAACCCTACCTCACTTATGCAACAGATAGAGACATTATATAGTCCCTCATCACGTGAGTAGCACATTGTCTCCAGCTCTGTGACAGCTTTTTATTACAAAAGGAGGACCACAGAAAACAAAGGGAGGTAATAAGGGACTACAAGACAAAACTAATAAATGTCTTAAGGAGATAATAAAGAGCTAAGATAATCAAAACACCTTGCTTAACCAGCTTATTCTCCATACTAGCCATGCAGTTTATAGCTAGCGGAACATTTGCGCACTTCTTTACGATCTCCCTTCCAATCTCAATCCTTTTTGAGTCTCTCTCTTGCTCTGGAGTAAACTGAAGAACCCTTTTAAATAGATCCCATGAGTCCTCCTCTTATAAGCCATCTAACCTATGAGTCCTCGAAGCACCAACAGCCCTTCCAACCGTTGAAGATCTTGTACTCACGATTATCTTACTCCCATCAGCACCACTACCCTTTAACAAAGCCATTCGATTCTGCAACCTAATGAGATGATCATCCCACACGTCATCTAGGACAAGCAAAAATTTTTACCCCCTATTGACTTCTTAATTTTGGTCTGCAGATTACTATTTATGTGAGGTATGTCCCCCTTGCTCTTCCCGCACATACACCCATAGATTTTCCCATTGACTTCTACATCATCCGTTGTATTAGAAATGCACACGAACCACCTCTTTTCGAAACTTTTTTCAACCTCTTATTGATTGTAAACTAGTTGGGTAAGTGTGGTTTTTCCCATACCACCTATCCCAACTATGGCAATCACTTGAACATCATTCAAGTGATCATGTAAGACCATTTCTAAAATAGCTTTCTTGTCCTTATCTCTACCAATAACAATATTTGGCACAGTGCTCCCGAGATCTTGCTCTTTGTTAATACCAGATATCGTAAAGTCACTTGGACATGGCACCAAATTTAATGGTCCCATGTCAGTAAAGAGCGCAAGTAAACTCTCCCTAATATTCTTAATTTTGTTCGCAATAGCGTTATTGGAGATAAATGGATTCAAACGAGAGCAAGAAACCCGTACCTTTTTCACCAACTTATTGCTTCCCTTGGTAGGACGCCTAAGCAAATCATCGGTGGCAACCTCATCGAATTGATCATCAGCGTCGTACAGCACATCCTTGGCCCCCTTGACCCAGTTCTTGACAAGATCAGAGCCATTTTGCTTCCTCTCAGCATCAAGAAGCCCGGCTTGGATGGTACCGATGATAAGCTTGAGCTTCTCGAGCTCATCACATGCATTCCAGATCGAAGAAGCCTTTTCATATGCCTTCTCAAAGGCTGGGGCGGCAAGAGTTGAAAGGATCTTGGATGTAACCACTACTAAAAACGCAGGAAATAGCTACGGCAAATAGCAATGGATTTAGCCACGGAATCAGCCACGGGCGGGCCATCCGTAGCCATATGCCTCATGACTAATAGCGACGGCTTTTTAGCGATGGATTTAGCAACGAAAAACATCTTCATGGCTACGCCCATGGCTAAGCATGGACAAACTATGTCGTGGTTGTTGCAACGAAAATAGCACCAAAGACAGCTACGAATTGCGGGCATCGCCAAATTCGTGGCTAAGTTCATGGCTAGATTCGTTGCTATAAATAGGTTATCAGCTAGGATGATTCCGTAGCTGCGTCGTTGCTATGGTTTGCTAACGTTGTTGCTTGTTTCCTTAGTAATGTTGTTGCTAGGGTTGTTGGTAACGCTAGTATTCGTTTCATTACTATTATTGAGGCTAAAGTCGTGGATGGTGTTATTTTCATTTGTTTGGTGATTTTGTAGCATAACTTTGATAGATACATCCAAAGCAATAACAAATCCAAACATACATAAATGAAGTACAAAAATAAAGAACATATTATAGATACAAAAGAAACCACATCTGGCCAAGAAAGTGCGAGTTCTTGGATGACATTGTCGGGGCATCCCTACTTCCGCTCCCATGATTAAGTCAATGAGTGCCCAAACTTGCTCTGAGACAAATCTATTAAACCTGAAACAAGAACAAGTGATGTGTTTTGACATTCAAACAAACAAACAAAGGAATCAACATTTAAAACAAGTATTGTGAGAAACATGTGTAGCTTACTTCTCTCGGTTGTTTCAAACAAACGACCCCAAAATTTACCAATTGTAGACAGTTGAAAATAAACCAGATCTAACCGCAATTAGGCCGAATTGAACACACACACATAAAAGCTCACAAATGTCGATCCAACCTCAAGGTTCCATTTTTTGTACTATTTGATTTCATATTTTTTTTACTCTTTGATTTCGTATTGTATATCCTCCCAACAAGAGAAAGACAAGCCAGATAGAGAGAAAAAGAGAGAGAGCACAGAAAACTTCACCTCTCATGGCTGCTCAATTGCAGATTTTTAAGCAAGGAGGAAGCAGAACCCGCCTTGTTCTCCTTGACGTCGCCTCCTCCAATCTGACGCCGACGCCGCCTTATTCTCCTTGATGCAACCAAGGGCGAGCCTCACTTTTCTCCATTTACTCCCAATTTTGAATGCTCTGAGTGTGTGAGAGAGAGAGTTAGACAATGGGATGGGGAAAGAGAGGAATATGAAGGGGGAGAAGAGGGTTGAAGTATACCTGGAAATCACACCCCAGTGGAGCCAAACCCACCAGCGCCTCCGCCTCCGGAATGGTTGAACTCCACATCGGAATGGTTGAACAGAATCACCCTGACGGAGCCCCTGTAGTCGGCGTCGATCACACCAGCACCCACGTCAATCGAATGCTTCCATGCCAACCCAGATCTCGGCGCTACACCACAAAGACATAACTCAATCAAAATCAGCAAACTTGAAAACTGAAACCCTAAGAACACAAAATAAACAGAGGCATAGTAAAAGAATACAGACCGAAAGGAGGCGGCGCTACCAGCGGCTGGGTTTCTCCGCCCATTTCTTCATCTGCTAGAGGCGGCGCTCCCTCCGGGCTCTACCAGATTGGATTCTCCGTCGGCATCGTTCTCCGTTGTGTTTGTCGGGGAGGATGAGAGATTTGAACGATGAGGAGGATGAGAGATTTGAAATCTTCAGGGGAGAGAGAGCGAGATCTGGAATGAAGAGAACCTGTGAATGGAGGCGGCGGCCAAATGAATTAGGTTATACCGCTTTCTAAATTTCAAAGCCCAAAATTTACCGCTAAAAAATCAATTGAGCGCTAAAAAAAAATTTCGACAATGGGCATAAATTTTTTTCCTTTCACATTTTACATCTACAAAATAAAAATATTAATACAACTACTTATCATTAAATATATACTTTAGATAAGTTTTTATCAAAATTAATTAGATATTTATATGTTTTTTATAAGATTTTACCCAACATCATTAAACAAGATCAGTACTCCTCGTATCGTATGTGAATTTTTAAATATCAATATTAATATTTATGGGTTTGGTATAAAAAAAATTATAAAAAGGTTTGTAATTGCATATCATTCAAACAAGAATTTATTTGTTAAAATAAGTTTTTGTCAAACCTTATTAAATAGCATTATATGTTTCTCATTTTGTGCATAGTTGTATAAAATTCATATATAAAGTTTGGAGGTACTTATAAAAAAATTTCCTCGAAACATACCCTTACAGTATTCTAAAAAGATTTTATTATTAAACACTAGTATAAGGTTTTATTCAACATTTATTAGTTACTTGTATGAGTTTTCCTCAAAACATACTCTTATAGTATTCTAAATAAGAATTTATTAGTTAATATAAGGTTTTATTCAACATTTATTAGTTACTTGATATAAGGTTTATTAGCTACTTATACGAGTTTTACTCAAAACATACTCTTAGAGTATTCTAATAAGAATTTATTAGTTAATATAAGGTTTTATTAGTTACTTATATGAGTTTTACTCAAAACATACTCTTAGAGTATTCTAATAAGAATTTATTAGTTAATATAAGGTTTTATTAGTAACTTATATGAGTTTTCCTCATAACATAATGTAACGGCCCAAATATAAATATTCGGGTTACGTTTCGAAGGATTGGATACCTTCGTTCGGATCTTCCAATTTGAGTACGGGTTGAGTTTTAAAACAAAGTTTTAATGATCAAAGAAGGGATTTCGCACCCTAAAATTCACGATAGGGCCGTTAGGTCCCCGATCCGGTCCTACTTGCCTAAGTCGCTCAAAACGTTTTAAGTTCGAAAGCATAAAGAAAGAAATATCATAATACAAGTTGCCACGGCATGGCCGGGTCAAAACCAAATACGAGGAAGTAAGTAGCAAAAGTTTGGAGTTCAAGTTGGTCTTTCTCTCCCTCTCACTGCGCCATGAGATATCCCCCGCCACATCAGCACATGATCAAGTAAGGGTACGGGTACCTGAAACTAACCACGAAGTCAAGGTCGAGCCACTCATACGGGCCTTGAAGACCTCGCTGAGGACATATAATGTGCCTATACCTAAATAAAGAATGCTCTAATGCAGTGCCAAAATATTAAACACACAAGCATGCTAACAGTTTATATGTATGCAAAAAGCGATTAAATGGGATCCCGCACAGAATGCCAAGTGGCATGTCCCTCTCCTACTCCCGCACCCATGCTCGTTAGTGCAGGAACCGACCGCGTTTTATACTCCCGCACCCATGCTCGTTAGTGCGGGAACCGGTCGCGTTCAATATCATAACATCGTCAATCATATCAATATTCATGCTCGTCAATTTAACAGTCTGACTCGATGAGGACTAAGCCCGATGGGACTGGACCATCCTATGACCATAGCAAATGACTCTAGGACTCACAATTTAACGGCCGTTCTACAATACGCAAAGAGAATACGGATGCTCGATTAATTGTGCAACCTAAGCATGATACTACATGATTATGCGGGATGAGGTTCTAACTTGAGTAAGCCCTACACACTATATGACACATCAGGCATGAGGTTCTAACTTGAGTAAGCCCCGGAGGACTTACCTGGAAACGCAGAGCAGCAAAATAAGGCAGCAGGGATGAGCAATCCAACAGATCAGAAATCACCTAGAAATTTCATAAAATAATATAATAAGTCTAAGTCTAATTTACACAAGCACACAAGTTACATAAGAAACATATAAGATACACATAATAACATAACCCATCTATTTCATCATTATCACCATTATCATTTCATCTCCATTCCTCATTCAGTTTCATTATCTCTCACAATCCGATATCTTTCCCAATGCGATCATAATATCATCATCATCATCCTCAGTCAACTCATCACATTCTTATTTCCATGAATTATTCCAATATCCCAAATTACCCATTTCAAATATCAAAACTTAGGAATTAGTTTAATCATTCTCAACAAATTAGTTTAAATAGATAAATAAATAAATTGAGGAAAGATAATCAATTACTTGACCATATAAAGGGTCACATTCCATAAAATATTTAAATAACCTTTACACATTAAAATAGTATAATCAACAAATAAAAAAAATCAGATTTTAAGCATATGTATTAAAATGGATATCTAAATGCTCAAATAAATCCCATATCATATTCAAGTAAAATTCAGAAATATATAAGTAGTAATATTAGTAGCCATCAAAGGGTTCACAAGTTGTTGAACTATAACCTTAAAATAATATAATTAATTAATCAAATAATTCAGATTTTAATAACTTATAATAGATAAGTAAATAATGAGTTAAATAAATACATAAATCAGATAAATAAATTAAAATAAATTTAATAATACTTAGAATAACATTTATATAACCAATATATAAATTTTACAATTTCAGAATATTTAGTAATAATTTTTATAATAATATTCTAGAGTGAAATTAAATAATAACACATTTAAATAACACAAATAACACTTTTTAAATCAAAGCAAACCAGCCCAAAGGAGTAGCCCAGCCCATTTCCCTTTCCCGGCCCAGACCCGAATCCTTACCCGCCCATCCCGGGTCCAACCCAGCACTCCAACAGAAAAAGAAGAACCGGAAGAAAAGAGGAGAAAAAAAAGAAAACCGGACCGGACCAGGGGGAAGAAGAAAAAGAGAGAACCGGGAGGCCTAACCCGTCTCCCTCCACGTTCAAACCTGTCCAGGCGCGAAGAACAGGGGAGAGAGGTGAGGCTCCCCGCCGGCGATTGGCTCCCCTTTTCGGACACCCTCAACGGCCTCCCCGACCATCACTAACCCAAAAGCAAGACCAAGGAAAAAGGAGGAGGTTCGAGGGCTCACCGAGGGCTCGAGATTTCGCCGAAAAACCTTCGTCGGGCTCGATTGGCTTCGTCGACAGGGGGAAGAGCTTTGGAATAGGCCTAGCAGCAGAGGAGGAGGTTGAATGTTGCTCTTTTATGGGGTTTCAAATGGAAAAACAGAAGGTTGAAGTTTACCAACCTCGGATTACGGAAACAGGGGAGGAGGGGTGCTCGAGCTGCTCGACCTTGCTCCGTCGGAGTTCCTGGGCTCCGGTGGGACTCCTAGTCGTGTTCTTTGATGTCTGAGGAAGCAAGGAGCTGGAGGGGATGGCTGTTGCTCGAAGAAGGTGATGGGCTTGACTGTTCTCGACACCAACGACGACGTACGGGGATGACAACGACGACGACGGGAACTGATGGTGGCTGCTGGGTGCGGCTGGTTGGCAACGAGAGGGTGAGGGGTGTCTGCTGGTGGCTCCCGAATCAGAACGGAGAGGAAGAGATGGAGGAGAAGTTGGAGGGTGGTGGTGATGATGAAAAATGGAGGTGGAGGTGAGGTGATCTGTAAGAGGAATGGAGGTAAGGGGGATGGGCTTAGGCCGCTTAATCAGCCAAAATAGGGGAGGGGTAGGGGATGGCTTGAGGGATGGTGAGATTGAGTGTGGATTTAGTTAAAGAAAAGTCAAAATTATTACCCGGAAATAAATCCCGAAATCCGCTTTTCGACCTTAACCCGACACAATTTAAAATAATTAATTGAATCCGAATTAAATAACGGAACCCGAAAATATTCTCAAGTCTCGGAAAATAAAGCGGAATTATCTCGTTTCCAAATTTGAGTACTAATTTTATGTCGGAACCATTCGAAAGAATTTTAATAAGTCGTTGGCTCGAGAACGGAAAATTTTTGAAAATTTTCGGAGTCTCGAAAATTGAATAAGTTTTTATCAAAATAAAATTTATAATTATAAAATATTATTCAAAAATCTCGGTCTTTACATCATCCACCTCTAAAAACAGTCTCGTCCTCGAGACTAAAATCCTTTTTAAAGCAAGTGGATGAAGTTCGAAATTGGTGAGTCCGAGGATCACGCCATTGATCCCGTGAGTACCTCATAAGTGCCCCTATGAGATCCTCGCAGTATCTTCGTCATGATCATAATATTCCCAATTGGTCGTAGCAAGGATGTGATATGGGCCCCTATCACAACCTTACCCCGACTTCTCGGTTACATTATAACTCAAAAGAATCATAGCGTCTCCACTAGGTCTTAGCAAGCAATCTACAAGTGCCCCTATAAATGCTTGTATCCACTTCGTGGGATGTTATATGTAAACTCGGGTCGAAAAGTTTCAAAAGGGTTCTCAATTCAAGTTAATCAATCAAATTCTCGATCGCGTTTGGTCTTTCAAAATCCAAGTTATTTCTTTTATTTTAAGTCTATCAGATTTCAAAGATTTCAAGAGGTGGCAACATCCACCTCTAAGGGCTAATCCCATATTCCACTTCCTAGGTTCATTCTCAAAGTCAATCTCAGCATTCTTAGTTCAAGGTATAACACATCAAGATATCATATACTCATAGAAATTGTACACAACTGTCAATCAAATAGGCACAATCACATAATCAGACAATGATAAGGCACATCTCATAACAAGGACCAGACAATACTCACCAACTAGCTCATGAGGTCAAAGAAATGTCCACGCTAGGCTCCACATAAGATGTAAGTAACTCGTCTAACACTCCCCCAAAACTGGCCCGAATGCTCTCCTCGGTCTCCCAGGTAGCCTCCTCAGGACCCCGCCTAGACCACTGAACTAAAAGCAAAGGAACCTCCCTGTTCCTGAGCTTCTTGACACGTCGGTCAAGGATCCTAATAGGGTGCTCGATAAAGGTATGGTCGGGCTCAACATGGAGGTCAGAATGATCGAGGATATGGCTAGGATCGGGCACATATCTACGGAGCTGAAACACATGAAACACATCATGAACTCCAGCTAAAGACGGGGGTAGGGCTAATCTATAGCCCCCTCACCTACACGCTCTAGGATCTCAAAGGGTCCAATATACCTAGGGCTCAGCTTGCCCTTGATCCCAAATCGTCGGACTCCCCTGGTAGGTGACACTCTCAGCCAAACATGAGCTCCCACATCAAAGACGATCTCTGTCCTCCGTCGATCAGCATACTTCTTCTGACGGTCCTGAGCGATCCTCATGTGCTCTCTGATACGGCCAACCTGATCCACTGTCTCTTGGACTAGCTCTGGCAAAGATGTGACTGTATCTGCGGGCTCATCCCAACAAACTGGCGACTTGCAGCGCCTCCCGTACAACGCCTCATAAGGAACCATCTCGATCGAAGAATGATAGCTGTTGTTGTATCAGAACTCGACCAGCGGTAGGTATTTCACCCATCTATCACCCCACTCTAGCACACAAGATCGTAGAATATCCTCCAGTGTCTGTAGTCCTCTCGCTCTGCCCATCTGTCTGCGGATGGAAGGAAGTACTGAACTGTAATCTGGTCCCTAGGGCCTCGTGCACATGCTGCCAAAATCGTGAAGTAAATCGGCCATCTCTGTCAGAAACAATCCTCTCTGGCACTCCATGCAGACAAACAATCTGTCGAATGAACTCTTCAGCTAGTCTAGATACTGGCCATGTCTCCTGTATGGCGATAAAATGTGCGGACTTGGTCAATCTATCGACCACAACCCAAATGGCATCGACCCCTCTAACATCTCGCCTCAGTCCGGTGACAAAGTCCATGGAAATGTCAGTCCACTTCCACTCAGGGACTGGAAGTGACCTGACAAGTCCTCCTGGCCGCTGGTGCTCAATACGAACCTGCTGACAAACTGGCATCTAGCTACGAAGTCAGTGATGTCTGCTCTCATCCTCTGCCACCAGTAAGACCTCCTCAAATCCTGGTACATCTTATTCGTCCCGGGATGGACAGAATAAGGAGTGGTGTGCGCCTCTCGCATGATCCTCTGTCTAAAATCCTGAGTAGATGGTACTACAACGCGATCCTGAAAGGTCAGCGTCCCGTCCTCCCTCTCTGATAACTCTCCGGCTCGTCCCTGAGCCATCCGCTCTCTAAGAGCTACAATCTCTGGGCAATCTGTCTGGGCTCTGCGAATCTCCTCCAACAGATCTGACTGTACCTCTAAGAAGGTCAGCTGTCTGCTCTCTTGCTGAATCCAAACCTCGATACCACTTGATCTCAAATCTGACTGTAGTCGCTCCTGAGCGGTGAGTCTAGCTACCGTCACCTCTTGATGAGTCTTCGTGGTGAGCGCATCTGCGACCACGTTGGCCTTCCCAGGGTGATACACAATCTCCAGATCATAGTCCTTGAGCAACTCCAACCAGCGCCTCTGTCTCATGTTCAGCTCCTTCTGAGTGAAGATGTACTTCAGGCTCTTGTGATCCATCATCACCTTGCACGACGTGCCATACAGATAGTGCCTCCAGATCTTCAGAGCATGAACTACAGCTGCTAGCTCTAGGTCGTGAGTGGGGTAAGACAACTCTCCGGGCTTCAACTGACGTGAAGCGTAGGCAATAACTCGATCCCTCTGATGAAGCACGCACCCCAATCCAGCTCTGGATGCATCCGTATAGACAACGAAATCCTCAGTCCCATCTGGCAAGGCTAGAACTGGTGCAGTGGTCAGCTTCTCCTTCAGAAGCTCGAAACTAGCCTGACACTCCACGCTCCACTCAAAAGGAACGTCCTTTCGCAGCAGCTGTGTCATCGGTCGTGCGATACTCGAGAATCCCTGAACGAATCTCCGGTAGTAACTTGCCAAGCCAAGGAAAGAGCGAATATCCCTGACATTCTTGGGCACCTCCCAAGCTACTATAGCCTCTATCTTCGCCGGATCCACAGCGACACCCTCTGCTGAAATCACGTGACCCAAGAAGGTCACCTCAGAGATCCAAAAATCACACTTGCTGTACTTGCCATACAGCTGGTGCTTCCTCAGCGTCTCTAGCACAATCCTCAGGTGCTCCTCGTGCTCCTCCCTACTCCTCGAATACACCAGAATATCGTCGGTGAAGACAACGACGAATCGATCCAAGTAATCGATGAACACTCGGTTCATGAGTTCCATAAAAGCTACAGGTGCATTGGTCAACCCAAATGGCATGACTACAAACTCATAATGTCCATAACGAGTCCGGAAGGCGGTCTTCGGTACATCCTCAGGCTTCACTCGAAGCTGATGATAACCGGATCTCAAATCGATCTTCGAGAACACAACTGCTCCCTGAAGCTGATCCAACAAGTCATCAATCCGAGGGAGAGGATAACGGTTCTTCATCGTCGCCCGGTTCAACTCCCGGTAGTCAATGCACAATCTCAACGATCCGACCTTCTTCTTAACGAAGAGGACCGGTGCTCCCCACGGCGACGCACTAGGTCTGATGTAGCCCTTCTCGGCCAACTCCTCCAACTGAGCCTTCAGCTCTGCCATCTCGGTCGGTGCCATCTGGTACGGTACACGTGAAATGGGCCTCGTCCCCGGCTCTAACTCTATGGCGAAGTCAATCTCTCTCTGCGGAGGGAGTCCTGGCAACTCGTCAGGAAACAAGTCAGCAAACTCCCGCACTATAGGTACATCGGCCATGCTGGGCTGCTCACGATCCACCTCTAAGGCATAGCACCAGTACCCCATGCATCCCTGATCCAAAAGCCTAGCTGCTCAGACTGCGCTTATAAGCGCCCCGTTCCATTTGGGGTCACTTCCCCAAACTTGGTGCTCAGTCCCGTCATCAGCTAGAAGTGTCACAGTCCTTGTCCGAAGGTTGACGATCGCTCCATATCATCCCATGAAGTCCATGCCGAGAATGAGGTCGTCCGTCTTCAGTGGCATCACAATCAGGTCTGCTGGCCACTCACGCTCTCCTATGCGAACAGGGCATCCTAGGATCTCTCGACTAGTCCTAACCCTAGATCCATCCGGCATGCCTACTAGGAGGGATGGACCACTCGTGTAGCTAAGGCTCAGCCTAGCAACGCACGTCTCTGCTATAAAGCAGTGTGTAGCACCAGTATCAAACAGCATACACAGACACACATCATAGAGAGAGAGAGATGGTACCTGCTGCAGTCGGAGTGGAATGATCATCAACTCGCATCTGAAACATATGGGGCGGTGGGGGCAATGCGGAACCACGGCCTCCTGAAGTCTGTCCTCTGCCATAACTCGACCCAGATGGCCCGGCTGAAGTCGATCCTCTACCTCTACGGCCAGAACCTCTACCGCCTCTCAATCCTCCGCGGCCTCTACTAGGAGCAGAACCTCTCCCTTGAACCTGGGGGTAAGTCAGCTGTGGGGGTCTGGGAGCCTCTGGAAGTCGGAGAGCGGGTGCAGATGGAGTCCCTCCGCTCTAGGGGCAGTAGCGAGATCTATGCCCTAAAAGTCCGCATGAATAACACCTAGTATCTCTCATCGGACATGCAGCAATATAATGACCCTCCTCGTAGCAGCCGTGACAAGTAATGCTCCTAACTCGAACCTCCCTACTCGGAGCAGACGGTGCTGATGGAATCCTCGATACTCCTCCGAATCCTCCTCGGAACCCTCCTCTAGGTCTTGTCTCCCATCTGGTCTCAGCAGGTCTAGGTCTCTTCCCCTCAAAGTGGGATGAAGCATATGCAGTCGCGGAGAGGATACGCTGCTGATCGTATAGAAGAACCACCTCCAGGAAACGGTCGAACGAGACTGCGCCCAGACTAGAAGCATGCAGTAGTACCGCTGGTGACAACCTCATCGATAACAATCGAATGCGACTCTCGTTAGTGGGACACAGGTGTGCACAATAAACCAACTCCTTCTTGAACTGGCGGACAACATCAATAACAGAGAGAGACGGGTTGTAGGTCCCACGATAAAATGCCACCTCGCAAGCAATCTGAGTCCCCAGGGGACTATACTCCTTCAGCATCAAAGTCCGGAAAGCATCGTAACTCCACTCAGTCTGGTCCGTCTTGTACACGGACTAGCGATCAAAGGCGTCCCCCCGTAGATGTCCTGCTGCTAGCCTTTGTCGCTCTGTAGCTGGCACATCGATATGGTCGAAGATCCCGTCTAGCTGACGGAACCACATCTCTATATCCTCTCCCGTGCCTCCTGAGAACTGCAGCGGCCTACACTGCCCCATGACCTTCACCCAGTCGATGCGCTTCTCGGGTCACGCAACGGCCATAGGAACAGCTCGAGCGGGCTCAGGTGCTATAGGCGGCTCGATCGGGATCTGGGCCCCTGGTGCTGGAGACTATGACTCCCCAAGAAACTCTCGTAAGACCTCCAAGATCGCAGCTCGGTCCATCTGCCCTGGTGTGGTCTACTGAATGGGGACCTGAGTCTCGCCGCCCTCAGGTGTCGGAGTGTCATCGTCGGTCGTAACAGTAGCTGCCCTACGATGGGGTCATCCTCTACCTCTACGCATTGGGCCCCCACGCCCGATCCGTCCACCTCGTGTATCGGCCATAGTGGCTGCAATAGAAGGGCGGGGCTTAACACACAGCATAGAAGCACTCAACAGAAATTAATCAGATCCCCTTCGAGGGGGACCGCCCTCAGGCCCCATTTATAAAATCACAGAAACTATCTAGAAGCTGCCCTTCGAGGGGCAACTGACCGGAGGGGCAACTATCCTCTCGGCCTCTACATTCTAACCCCGCTACTCCAACCACCACGGTGCAAACTCCTTGGAGTCTTTCAGGCCCTCTGTAAAGTACAAAGCTAAGTTTTGCCTACCCGTTCCCAAGTCTACATCCAATAGGATGGTCTATCGCCTTTCTACCCACTCGATTTCCCTTATTTTAAGTCAAGTTTATTAAGCTTTGTTCATTAATTTAGCCATATTAAATACATTTTGCCCTTTTTTAAAACTCTTCAAAATCCTTTAAAACGTTGGGCGGTTTTCAAAATCATACTTCAACCCATTTGTACTCGAATCGCGCAACCTGAGCTTTGATACCACCTTTGTAACGACCTAAATATAAATATTCGGGTTACGTTTCGAAGGATTGGATACCTTCGTTCGGATCTTACAATTCGAGTACGGGTTGAGTTTTAAAACAAAGTTTTAATAATCAAAGAAGGGATTTCGCACCCTAAAATTCACGATAGGGCCGTTAGGTCCCCCGATCCGGTCCTACTTGCCTAAGTCGCTCAAAACATTTTAAGTTCGAAAGCATAAAGAAAGAAATATCATAATACAAGTAGCCACGGCATGGCCGGGTCAAAACCAAATACGAGGAAGTAAGTAGCAAAAGTGTGGAGTTCAAGTTGGTCTTTCTCTCCCTCTCACTACGCCATGAGATATCCCCCACCACATCAGCACATGATCAAGTAAGGGTACGGGTACCTAAAACTAACCACGAAGTCAAGGTCGAGCCACTCATGTGGGCCTTGAAGACCTCGCTGAGGACATATAATGTGCCTATACCTAAATAAAGTATGCTCTAATGCAGTGCGGAAATATTAATCCCGCACAGAATGCCAAGTGGCATGTCCCTCTCCTACTCCCGCACCCATGCTCGTTAGTGCAGGAACCGACCGCGTTTTATACTCCCGCACCCATGCTCGTTAGTGCGGGAACCGGTCACGTTCAATATCATAACATCGTCAATCATATCAATATTCATGCTCGTCAATTTAACAGTCTGACTCGATGAGGACTAAGCCCGATGGGACTGGACCATCCTATGACCCTAGCAAATGACTCTAGGACTCACAATTTAACGGCCGTTCTACAATACGCAAAGAGAATACAGATGCTTGATTAATTGTGCAACCTAGGCATGATACTACATGATTATGCGGGATGCAACACCTACACACTATATGACACATCATGCATGAGGTTCTAACTTGAGTAAGCCCCGGAGGACTTACCTGGAAACGCAGAGCAGCAAAATAAGGCAGAAGGGGTGAGCAATCCAACAGATCAGAAATCACCTAGAAATTTCATAAAATAATATAATAAGTCTAAGTCTAATTTACACAAGCACACAAGTTACATAAGAAACATATAAGATACATATAATAACATAACCCATCTATTTCATCATTATCACCATTATCATTTCATCTCCATTCCTCATTCAGTTTCATTATCTCTCACAATCCGATATCTTTCCCAATGCGATCATAATATCATCATCATCATCCTCAGTCAACTCATCACATTCTTATTTCCATGAATTATTCCAATATCCCAAATTACCCATTTCAAATATCAAAACTTAGGAATTAGTTTAATCATTCTCAACAAATTAGTTTAAATAGATAAATAAATAAAATTGAGGAAAGATAATCAATTACTTGACCATATAAAGGGTCACATTCCATAAAATATTTCAATAACCTTTACACATTAAAATAGTATAATCAACAAATAAAAAAATCAGATTTTAAGCATATGTATTAAAATGGATATCTAAATGCTCAAATAAATCCCATATCATATTCAAGTAAAATTCAGAAAAATATAAGTAGTAATATTAGTAGCCATCAAAGGGTTCACAAGTTGTTGAACTATAACCTTAAAATAATATAATTAATTAATTAATCAAATAATTCAGATTTTAATAACTTATAATAGATAAGTAAATAATGAGTTAAATAAATACATAAATCAGATAAATAAATTAAAATAAATTTAATAATACTTAGAATAACATTTATATAACCAATATATAAATTTTACAATTTCAGAATATTTAGTAATAATTTTATAATAATATTCTAGAGTGAAATTAAATAATAACACATTTAAACAACACAAATAACACTTTTTAAATCAACGCAAACCAGCCCAAAGGAGTAGCCCAGCCCATTTCCCTTTCCCGGCCCAGACCCGAATCCTTACCCGCCCAACCCTGGTCCAACCCAGCACTCCAACAGAAAAAGAAGAACCGGAAGAAAAGAGGGGAAAAAAAAAAGAAAACCGGACCGGACCAGGGGTAAAAAGAAAAAGAGAGAAGCGGGAGGCCGAACCCGTCTCCCTCCCCGTTCAAACCTATCCAGGCGCGAAGAACAGGGGAGAGAGGTGAGGCTCCCCGCCGGCGATTGGCTCCCCTTTCCGGACAACCTCAACGGCCTCCCCGACCATCACTAACCCAAAAGCAAGACCAAGGAAAAAGGAGGAGGTTCGAGGGCTCACCGAGGGCTCGAGATTTCGCCGAAAAACCTTCGTCGGGCTCGATTGGCTTCGTCGACAGGGGGAAGAGCTTTGGAATAGGCCTAGCAGCAGAGGAGGAGGTTGAATGTTGCTCTTTTGTGGGGTTTCAAATGGAAAAACAGAAGGATGAAGTTTACCAACCTCGGATTACGGAAACAGGGGAGGAGGGGTGCTCGAGCTGCTCGACCTTGCTCCGTCGGAGTTCCTGGGCTCCGGTGGGACTCCTAGTCGCGTTCTTGGATGTCTGAGGAAGCAAGGAGCTGGAGGGGATGGTTGTTGCTCGAAGAAGGTGATGGGCTCGATTGTTCTCGACACCAAAACAGGGGCGTCGGTGGCGTACAAGGATGACAACGACGACGACGGGAACTGATGGTGGCTGCTGGGTGCGGCTGGTTGGCAACGAGAGGGTGAGGGGTGTCTGCTGGTGGCTCCCGAATCAGAACGGAGAGGAAGAGATGGAAGAGAAGTTGGAGGATGGTGGTGATGATGAAAAATGGAGGTGGAGGTGAGGTGATCTGTAAGAGGAATGGAGGTGAGGGGGATGGGCTTAGGCCTCTTAATCATCCAAAAAAGGGGAGGGGTAGGGGATGGCTTGAGGGATGGTGAGATTTAGTGTGGATTTGGTTAAAGAAAAGTCAAAATTATTACCCGGAAATAAATCCCGAAATCCGCTTTCCGACCTTAACCCGACACAATTTAAAATAATTAATTGAATCCGAATTAAATAACGGAACCCGAAAATATTCTCAAGTCTCGGAAAATAAAGCGGAATTATCTCGTTTCCAAATTTGAGTACTAAGTTTATGTCGGGACCATTCGAAAGAATTTGAGTACTAAGTTTATTATTAAACACTAGTATAAGGTTTTATTCAACATTTATTAGTTACTTGTATGAGTTTTCCTCAAAACATACTCTTATATTATTCTAAATAAGAATTTATTAGTTAATATAAGGTTTTATTCAACATTTATTAGTTACTTGATATAAGGTTTTATTAGCTACTTATATGAGTTTTACTCAAAACATACTCTTAGAGTATTCTAATAAGAATTTATTAGTTAATATAAGGTTTTATTAGTTACTTATATGAGTTTTACTCAAAACATACTCTTAGAGTATTCTAATAAGAATTTATTAGTTAATATAATGTTTTATTAGTAACTTATATGAGTTTTCCTCAAAACATAACCTTATAGTATTATAATAAGAATTTATTACTTAATATAAGGTTTTATTAGTTACTTATATGAGTTTTACTCAAAACATATTCTTAGAGTATTCTAATAAGAATTTATTAGTTAATATAAGGTTTTATTAGTTACTTATTTGTTACTTATATAAATTTTCCTCAAAACTTACTCTTATAGTATTCTCATAAGAATTTATTAGTTAATTTCAGGTTTTATTAAACATGTATTCGTTACTTAGATGAGTTTTCCTCAAAACATCCCCTTATATTATTCTAATAAGAATTTATTACTTACTATAAGGTTTTATTCAACATTTATTAGTTACTTGTATGAGTTTTCCTCAAAACACACTCTTATAGTATTCTAAATAAGAATTTATTAGTTAATATAAGGTTTTATTCAACATTTATTAGTTACTTGATATAAGGATTTATTAGCTACTTATATGAGTTTTACTCAAAACATACTCTTAGAGTATTCTAATAAGAATTTATTAGTTAATATAAGGTTTTATTAGTTACTTATATGAGGTTTACTCAAAACATACTCTTAGAGTATTCTAATAAGAATTTATTAGTTAATATAAGGTTTTATTAGTTACTTATATGAGTTTTTATCAAAACATAGCCTTATAGTATTCTAATAAGAATTTATTACTTAATATTAGATTTTATTCAACACTTGTTAGTTACTTGTATGAGTTTTCCTCATAACATACCCTTATAATATTCTAATAAGAATTTATTAGTTAATATAAGATCTTATTAATCTTTTAATAGTTACTTATATGAGTTTCCTCAAAACGTACCCTAATAGTATTCTAATAAGAATTTATTACTTAATATAATGTTTTATTAAACATGTATTAGGCACTTATATGATTTTTTTCTCAAAACACACCCTTATAATATTCTAATAAGAATTTATTAGCTAATATAAGATCTTATTGAACTTTTATTAGTTACTTACATGAGTTTTCCTCAAAACATACCCTTATAGTATTCTAATAAGAATTTATTACTTACTATAATGTTTTATTAAACATTTATTAGACACTTACATGAGTTTTCCTCAAAACACCCTTATAATATTCTAATAAGAATTTATTAGTCAATATAAGGTTTTATTAAACATTTATTATTAACTTATATCAATTTTCCTCAAAGCATACTCAATATAAGGTTTTATTAAACATTTATTAGTCACTTATATGAGTTTTCCTCAAAACATACGCTTGTAATATTTTCTTAAGAATTTATTAATTAGTTAATATATATTATTTCAACACTTGTTAATTTATATAAAGAAATTTCATAGGGATATTTGGACCCGTCAATGGGCCAATCAGGGAAAACATAGTCATATTTGGGCTGATTTAGCCACGTATTTAGCCACGGATTCAATCATCGCTAAATCACCACTTCATTCAATGGGCTGAGATAAGATAATTGGGCTTTCACTAGCTTCTAATGGGCCGAGCCCGGAAATTTTGGGAGAGTTTGTACCTGGATTCAGCCACATGGCCCATTCATGATATATATCCGGCCCGCCTACAATTAGTGACCCAAGGCCCATTCACCCCATATGTTCATTTGATTTCCGATGATTAATAGCCACGGATTTAGCGACTGATATTGTGTTGTGGCCATATCATCGTCGAAAACAGCCACAACAATCCTATTCGTAGCTACGTTCATGGCTATTTACTGACACTGACACATATCGAGCCACGAAATCAGCTACGGACATCTGGGTTTTTGCTAATAGCCACGAATGTTTTGGCATGTCATACCAGGATGAGTATTAGCCACGAATATAGCCACAGTCAGGAACAGTCGTGGCCAATGTCATCACTAATAGCCACGAATACAGGGTCGCCTATAATCTGTGGCTAATCATCTGTAGCTATTTCCTATTTTTTTAGTAGTGAACTGTGAACAAAGCTCCTTCTGCCATTTTTGGATTCTTGTTTTTTTTTTTCGGGAGGGTTAAGCAACACTTCTCAGCTTCTCACTTTCACCACATATATAGATAAGGGTGGGAATTTCAATACAAATATACAATTAATCAATTAAATGATTAAATTAATATAAGATAACAAAAGTCAAACTAATTTATCAAAAAAAAAAAAAAAGTGAAACTGCTAAATTGGTTTTAATTCTTTGTTAAATACTTGAATGTGAATCCAATGGGAGGTTGATGACAGCTATACCAACTGCAACGTACGTTAAACCACATGATTAAAGAAAAGGTATCTCTCAAGTGGCTTCGTAGACAAATCACAACTTGAATTAAAATTTTCACTTGGGATCATTTTTAATGAAATTTAATGCATGCCATCCAGAATTTTTTAAGAAACACAAGGGGCGCGCGATGTCTTGATCACAAGTGAATCAATTATCAATCTTGACTTCATATAGTCTCGTCGTATGTTGATGCTATATGCACTGAGATGAGATAATGTATAAGGGAATTATAATCAATTTACCTTATAATTTGGTATGTGTCCAATTAATTAATGTCTGACAATAAAAAACTACAAACGGATCATACCGTTTGTGTGCAATTCAAAAAAAAAGAGAAATTGAAAAAAGAAATCCAAAAGTAAAATGTACATACGGATGTAAGATCTCCATTAGGGTATAAATAAAAACCAAAGGCATAATGTACTCACGATATGTATGATCCCTTAGTATCAAATGCCCATTTAATTTTCAAAATTTACAACGATAATGTTAAACGGACTTGAGATCGGTTCATTTAAAAAAATTCTCAAAAAATGAAAGATAGAGAATCCATCGGTGTTTTGTTTGTATTTTTTTAATTTCACAAGCTAATTAAAATATCAGAAGTATTTAATGTTGAACGCATGTTACTATATGGTTCAAACGAATCTATAATGAGTGCATTTAACACCTAATCTCCACACATATAGCCTTCCTGCACATAAAATTACAAATTCAAGCAAACAAATAGTACGTAGTAAAATATATGAAGGGGAAATTATCATGTGAAAGAGACAAAGAAGATATATGGATCGAGATCTGGTTTATGGCCATTTTTTAATTGGATGTACGTATAGGATTATGAATACGGATCAAGATCTGGTGTGGGCACGTGATACCGCCCAGTGGCAGATCTGTGGGAGGGCTCGGGGTGGCTGAAACCCCCCTAGCTCGAAAGAAAAACGTAAAAAAAAAAATTATTTTGGATCTTTTTTGGTAATTTTTACTAATTTTATGGATAAAATAGTGTAAAAGGAGTAAAAAATAATAAAGACAGCTTAGCTTAGTTGGTAAGGAGATGTATTTATTACCTTGAGGTCATGGGTTCAAACCTCCATAGCCTCATTTTTTTAAAATGATTTTTGTTTCTCTTAGTTTTCTTCTACTAAAAATGTCTAATTAAATAACAAATTTAAATTTTTCTCCAATATATTTAAATAAAAACATTATGTCCTATATATAAATATAAAAAAATCTAATTTTTTTTTATAATTTTTGTTTTTCCTACAAAAATTGACTGTTTAAATAACAAATTTAAGATTTTTTCTAATATATTTATAAATAAAATTATTTTTCATATATACATATATGATATATATATGTGACAAAACTTTTCTAAAATTTTTTTTAGCCCCCCCTTAGGAAAATTCCTAGATCCGCCACTGATACCGCCCTAAACCAAACTTCTAATCTCAATCTCATTTTCTTGAGATTCGGTTTGGGCATTGAAACCAACCTCTTATAATAGGCTAGCTAGTATTAGCTAGTTTTGTTTAAAGCATACCAAAACGTACTGTTGAATTAAAATAAGATTAATTTTGACAGATAAGAGGCAGAGGGCGATTCCAAATGATCGCCTTGAATCACGGAGGGTCAAAATTAACTTAGGACTGGTAACAATTTTCAAATCACAAGTCACTTAAGCCCGATCTCACCAGTCAAGAACGACAATGAGCGTAGTTGGTTGGTCGACACTGTGCAAAAGCCCGATCATACCTTCAAAAAGGCTGGAGCGACAAGAGTCACTACGCCATTTTTACACTCTAGACACGGACGTCTTATTACTCGTGGCTTGAATGCACTTCTAGCGACGAACATAGACTGTATTGTCGCTTGTAATAGGGTCAGATGTACCCCATCCAAGAGAAGGTATCAGACGAGGAGTATTTACGAAGTCTGTCGCCTAAGAGTGCTACAAGGGATGCACATTAATATATTTGTCTCTTGAATAAGAAGTGAAAGTGAAAGTTGACCACACCGTTGATCGTGATGATGTTGGTGGCTTCAATAAGGATTGTCAAATGCCTAAAAGTGGTACAAGGAACAAGGGGCGCACACCGTTGATTGTCAAATGCCTAAGAAGTGAAAGTTGACCACACCGTTGATTGTGATTGAGATTGGGATCAAGATTGTGATTGAGATTGAGATCAAGATCAAGACCGAGATTGAGAATGAGAATGAGATTTTGGTTAATATATAAATATAGTTTTGTGATAGATTTTATATATCAATTTTCAATTTATGTTTGAGATTGAGATTGATATCGAGATGAAGATTGTGATTGAGATTGAGATCAAGATTGTGATTGAGATTTTGGTTGTTAAACATTGATTTTGTGATATATGTTATACATGAATTTTCAATGTCAATTTGAGATTGAGATTGATGTGGAGATTGAGATTGAGATTGATATGGAGATTGAGATTGAGATTGAGATCGAGATCAAGATTGTGATTGTGATTAAGATTGAGATTGAGATAGAGATCAAAAGATTGAGATTTTGGTTGTTAAATACAATATAGATTTTGTGATAGATGTTATATATGAATTTCCAACTTTCATTTGAGATTGAGATCAAGATTGTGATTGTCATTGAGATCAATTCAAGATCAAGATCGAGATTGAGATTGAGATTTTGGTTAATATATAAATATAGATTTTGTGATAGATTTTATATATGAATTTCCAATTTCCATTTGAGATTGAGTTCGAGATTGAGATTTTGGTTATTATTTATAGATTATGTGATAGATGTTATATATAAATTTCCAATTGATCAGTTGTTTAATGTGAGCATTGATATATACCAAGGTATTCTACGTGCTGTATGACATGTTCTGTTTGAGATTGAGATTGAGATCGAGGCCGAAACCGAGATTGGAATTGAGATTGAGATCGAGATCGAGATTGTGATAGATCTTATATATGAGTTTCTAATTTTAGTTCGATATTGAGATTGAGATTGAGATCGATATTGAGATTAAGATTGAGATTTTGGTTATTAAATATAGATTTTGTGATACATGTAATATATGAATTTCTAATTTTCATTTGAGATTGAGATCGAGATGTTAGCTAGATGTTATATATTAATTTTGAGTTTTTGTTTGAGATTGAGATGTGGATTGAGATTGAGATCGAGATCAAATGATTGAGATTTTGGTTAATAAATATAGATTTTATGATAGATGGTATGTGTAAATTTCCAACTTTCATTTGAGATGAGATCAAGATTTTGATTGAGATTGAGGTTGAGGTTGAGATGAAGACCGAGATTGAGATTTTGGTTAATATATAAATATAGAATTTATAATAGATGTTATATATGAATTTTCAATTTTCTTTTGAAATTGAGATAGAGATAGAGACGTTATAACAAAAACTCCTGCATTTTCTTTTCCATTTTCAGATTTCCACAAAAAAAAAACAAAAAAAAAATTCAGAAAAAGAAATAGTCCAATGAGATCCCTACATTTTAGCCACACCTCTCCACTTTCCTATTTACTCTCTACGGCTCTTTTCCCATCTAGAGGCCACGTTTTTTTTGTTGTTCAAATTAGTTGCATCTTGCATTTTGTTTAATTAGTTTCTTACTTAAAAAAAACCCTAAAAAAAACGCAAAATTCCCTTATTTTTAGTTTGAACAAGTCAAGGCTTTAACCACTTCCTACATTGAAGCATTTGTCTCCACTTTTCTACCACTCCAACATTCCCTTTCTTGCCATTCCAACGTCACTTGAAGCACACCCATCCCCACTTCTTTGCATTTGTTTATTTTTCTGAAATTAAAAAAAGGAAATTCGGAAATACAAAAAAAATTAGATTTCCAAAATTAAAAAAAAAAGAAAAAAAAAAGAATTCTGGAAAAAAAATCAGAATTGAGTTGAGTTTGTTCTTGAGTTCTTGAGTTTGAAGTGAATGTGTTCAACAAAGAGCCATAGTTGATTGTGTGGAGCTAAGCCTAACTCATCCATTTCAACCCTTCCTTTGCCTACCAACAATAACCATACTTGTAGTTTGGAGTTAAACAAGTTGAATTGATCAAGTTTTGTGCTTAGTTTGTCTTTCGATTCTACTCTTATTGCTCTTCTAGTTCTTTTTATTGTTTCTTCACTTCTGAAAATTAATTGTCGCAACACATACCTTTGATTGACTAGCTTATCTTCATTGGTCGGTCGTTCATATGAGAGTGAGCTACACACATGAGTGAAACACATGTGAGGTTGTTTTATTAAGAGATGTGGGAAATACTCGCAACCCAGGGCACTCTCTAATGTAAAAAGGGGTGAAGGGATCTATGAGGTGGATGCTGAAACTTATAAGGATGCTAGATATGACTCATTGGCTGCTGAAATTAAACGTCTAGCCTCAGTTATGGAGAAGTCCTTGTCTACCAAGGAGTTGAGTGTTGTGGGCTCTAGACCGGTGCCATGCCAGTTTCTGTGGATCCCAAGATCACACTATTTCAGCTTGCCAGATCTACACCTCCCAAGGTGATGAAAGTCAAGAAGAGGAAGTTGGCTACATGGGCAACAACTACAATAGGGGTCAAGGGTATAACCGAAACTTTAACAACTACAACCCTCGAGCAAGGGACCACCCCGGTTTCTCCTATGCCAACAAGCAAGCTGCAGAAGGACCGCCTCCTGGTTTCCCACCAAAAGTCCCACCACAGAAGGATAAGATGGAGATAATGATGGAGCAGCTCATGGGAACCGTTAAGAGTCTAGCTGGAGAAGTGCAGAATCTCACTAAGGGGCAGAAAATGCTTGAGACGCAAGTAGCTCAGCAGGCCAACAACACCGCTAGGCCTACTGTCAGTTTCCAGGGAAAACGGAAGATAACCCCAAGGGACATATTTCTGCTGTGTCCCTGAGGAGTGGTAAGCAATTAGAAGATCCGAGGCCTTCCGAGCCAACTGGAGCTCAAGAGAGTGCTAAGAAAGGAGAGAAAGTTGCTGAATTAGTGACAGAGCCACCATATGTCCCACCTCCTCCTTACAAGCCACCGCTTCCATTTCTACAAAGGAAGGCTCAGATCGAGAAGCAATACGGGAAGTTCTTGGAGGTGCTGAAGAAGCTCTACATAAACATCCCCTTCACTGATGATTTGTCCCAAATACCCTCTTATGTGAAGTTTTTGAAGGAGATCCTCTCTAACAAGAGGAAGCTAGATGAGTGTCAGACGGTGTTTCTTAATGAGGAGTGCAGTGCCTTGATCCAAAACAAGCTGCCACCTAGCTGGAGGACCCAGGTAGTTTCGTTGTCCCTATTTCCTTTGGTCATGGTCCTGATTATAAAGCTCTATGTGATTTGGGAGCTAGTACCAGCTTGCTTTCTCTCTCTATTTATAAAAAGCTAGACTTAGGAGAGCTTAGGCCTGCTAGGATGCAACTTATTATGGCGAATAGGTCCATAGCCCACCCCGCTGGTATCTCATTTGTGATGAATGCACGCAGCTATGTCTTATGGAGAGTGTAACTGATGCTGGTGATGATGAGCTACTTGCTGAAGTAGTTCAGGATTTGAAAGCTCCTTAGGTAAAACGTGTTTGTCATGCCATTTTTTAGTTCTCTCCTTATAAATCTTGGCGTTTTTGTAGGCCTCCAAACGCAGCTCCTCAAGCTCTTGCAACTGTAACTGCCGCTTTTCTCCCGCTAGCTTCATATTCAGATTTAGTGTCTTAATTGCCCAATAGGCCTTATGCTCCAACTCAACGGGGAGATGACAAGATTTTCCATACACCAGCTTGTACGGAGTAGTACCAATCGGAGTCTTAAAAGCAGTCATGTAAGCCCACAAAGCATCATCTAACTTGGTCGCCCAATCTTTCCGCGAGCGAGACAGTTTTCTCCAAGATGCTTTTTATCTCCCGGTTGGAGACCTCTACTTGCCCACTCATTTGAGGATGGTAAGGGGTTGCAATCCGGTGATGAACCCCATACTTCTTCAGCAAAGCCTCAAAATTCCTCTCAATGAAATGGGAACCGCCATCACTAATCAGAAATCGAGGAACTCCAAACCTCGAGAAGATCACATTCTTGATGAACTTTGTGACCGCCTTAGCATCATTCATGGGGGTTGCCACAGCTTCAACCCATTTCGACACATAATCCACCGCCACAAGTATATACTTGTATGGCCCAGAAGATGGAAAAGGCCCCATAAAATCGATTCCCCACACATCAAACAACTCAACCTCTAAAATGCTATTCAGTGGCATCTCATTTCTCCTTGAGATATTCCCTGTCCTTTGACATTCATCACAAGAAACAACAAATTCTCTAACATCTTTGAACATATTAGGCCAATAGACACCAGATTGAAATACCTTGGCCACAGTCTTAGAGGTGCTAGCATGACCTCCAACTGGTAGAGAGTGACAATGCTTGATGACACTAAGGACTTCTTCCCTCAGAATGCATCTCCTGAAAAGCCCATCGGAGCACCTTTTAAAGAGGTACGACTCGCTCCAATAATAGTGCACAACATCCTTCAAAAATTTCTTCCTTTGCTGAAATGAAAGATCACCAGGCAACTCATTACATACAATGTAATTCACAAAATCAGCATACCATGGTACCTCAGAAGTGGTGCTCAAGATCTCAATGGAGAAATCAGGCAAATGCTCCTCTGGAAAAGACTCATTGATGGGAAGCTCAGATGAAGTGTGCTTTAGCTGCTCCGGCGGTAACCTGGACAAGTGATCAGCAACCAGATTCTCCGCGCCCTTTTTATCCTTAATCTCCAAATCGAACTCTTAGAGAAGAAGGATCCACCTAATCAGACGCGGTTTTGCATCTTTCTTTTGCAGCAAGTATCGGGTCGCATCATGATCCGTATACACAATCACTTTAGCACCCACCAGATAAGACCGAAACTTCTCAAAAGCAAAGAATATAGCAAGCAATTCCTTCTCTGTTGTGGCATAATTTCTCTGAGCTTCATCCAAAGTCCTACTGGCATAGTAGATGGCATAGATCTTGTTATCCTTCTTTTGACCCAGCACGGCTCCAACAACGTAGTCGCTGGCGTCACACATTATCTCGAATGGGAGATCCCAATCAGGAGACTGCATAATAGGAGCTGAGATCAATGCCTTCTTCAACCTACAAAAGGAGTCATGGCACTCCGGAGAAAAATCAAAAGTGACATCTTTCATTAGCAAGTTAGAAAGGGGCTTAGCAATTTCGGAAAAATCCTTTATGAACCTCCTGTAAAAGCCAGCATGGCCTAGAAAACTCCTAACACCCTTAACCGAGGTAGGAGGTTGTAATTTCTCAATCAGATCTATCTTAGCTCGATCCACCTCAATACCATGGTTAGAAACTAAATGATCAAGGACAATACCTTCTCTTACCATAAAATGACATTTCTCCCAGTTCAAGACAAGGTTCACTTCTTCGCAACGCTGCAAGACTTGAGACAAGTTAGACAAGCAAGCATCAAAAGATGAACCGTATACAGAGAAATCATCCATGAACACTTCCATAATGTCCTCAATGAAATCAGAAAATATCGCCATCATACAACGCTGAAAAGTAGCAGGGGCATTACACAAACCGAAGGGCATTCTCCTATATGCAAAGGTACCGTAAGGGCAAGTGAAAGTAGTCTTTTCCTGATCATCCGGATGGATAGGAATCTGAAAGAATCCACTATATCCATCCAAATAACAGTAATAAGAGTGCTTAGCTAGCCTCTCAAGCATCTGATCTATGAAGAGAAGGGGAAAATGATCTTTTCGGGTAGAGGCATTCAACTTCGTATAATCAATACACATTCTCCAACCTGTAACAGTCCTAGTGGGGATCAACTCATTCCTATCATTCATGACAACAGTCATTCCTCCTTTCTTAGGAACCACATGAACGGGGCTAACCCATTTGCTATCAGAAATAGGAAAAATAATACCAACATCTAACAGTTTAAACACTTCCTTTTTAACAACTTCTTTCATGTTAGGGTTAAGCCTTCTTTGATGCTCTCGGGTGGGTTTATGATCATCCTCCATCAAAATCCTATGCATGCACATGGAGGGGCTAATCCCTTTCAAATCATCAATGGTGTAGTCTAAAGCCTTCTTATACAGTCTAAGCTTATGCAACAGCTTTTCAGTTTCATCTAGGCTTAGGCTAGCACTCACAATCACGGGATAAGTGGAATTAGGACCCAAGAATTCATACCTCAAAGTAGAAGGAAGTGGCTTCAACTCCATCTTAGGTGCACCTCCCAAGTCTTCATCATCTCTTTACGAAACCTCAAAAACAGCTTCGGGGTCTTCTACAGCAGCTTCCAAATCCTGAACTACTTCAGCAAGTAGCTCATCATCACCAGCATCAGTTACACTCTCCATAAGACATAGCTCTAGAAGGTCTCGCTCGATCACCTCTGTCATGACATCTTGAGCTCCTTCATCTATTACATCAATCCTGCGAAATTCATCCTAAAAAACAGGGGCTTTCAAAGATTTAGGGAGGTTAAACACAATTTTCTCATCCCCTATTTCAAAGGAAAAAGTCCCTTTCCGGACATCAATCACAGCACCTGGAGTGGCCAAAAAGGGCCTTCCAAGAATAACAGTACGACGAATGTCGGCGTCCATATCTAAAACAACAAAATCAACAGGTACAAAAAACTTACCCACCTTTATAGGAACATCCTCCAAGATACCAGCGGGGTGGGCAATGGACCTGTTCGCCATAATAAGCTGCATCCTAGCAGGCCTAAGCTCTCCTAAGTCTAGCTTTTTATAAATATAGAGAGGAAGCAAGCTTGTACTAGCTCCCAAATCACATAGAGCTTTATAATCAAGACCATGACCAAAGGAAATAGAGACAACGAAACTACCTGGTTCCTCTAGCTTAGGTGGCAGCTTGTTTTGTATGCTTTTATTTTTTTATTTATTTATTATTTTCTTTTTTTTCTTCCTTTTTTGTTTCTAAAAAAAAAGCATCTGTTTCCTTTTTCGTTTCAAAAAAAAAGAAACGCATCTGCTTGCGTTTCAAAACAAGAGAAGCCATTTGTGTTCTCTCTCTCCGCGCCTGCGCACTCCTGCACCATCGCATGTGCCCTGCACTCGCCGTCTGCACTCCCCGTCTGCGCCCTCCTACACCCAGTAGTTCAGCCACTCGAGCAGCTGCCTCGCCCTTTGCGCAACTCTCTCGTGCTACCCATAAACCCAATTCTCAAAACCCAAAATCTTCATTTTTGTTCTTAATTTCTTCGAAATCTCTGGCTTTCCAAGGTATTCTCCTACTCTAACCTTGTTATTCCTTCAATTTGTGATGCTAATTTGTGAGAATCATGCAAATTGTGAATACTTAGGGTTTAGTAGGAAGTGTTTGGGGATTTTTGTGATTGAATTGTTACTTTGGGGGAACTATTTGTTTGAGATAAATTGGGGATTTTTTTTGTTTAATGTCATGCTTGATTGGGACCATTCAAGTTGAGAAAGGGGATTGACCTAGCTTGTTAATGGGATAATTTTGGTTATTTGGTAAGTTAGGTGCCTAAATTGCAAATTGAGGTTAAGGTTAAATGACAAGTATGGGGTGCGTTTTTGCGTCATTAGATTGCAACATTGCTATTGATTCACCTCTCCTACTTGTGAACTTACATTGGGCATGTTTGGTTTGGTTTGTGTTTTTGGTGTTTTGCTAATTTCTTTTTTTTAAGCCAACCCCCCCCCCCCCCCCCCGCACTAAGTCCGGGTGAAGGGAGGAACATGTAAATAATAGTGAAAGAATGGGGGGATCCAAAAAGGATCATACATCAAGCGTTTGAGCCAGATTTGAGTTAGGACGCAACCTAACTCAACAAGCGTTCAAAGCTAAAATAAAATCGCGGGTATATGTCCCAGTTAAGGCGCAACTTGATTGAGCACATACAAAATGCCAAGAAAACACAAAATGGGAGCGGTTAGGGTATGTAAACCCAACACACCTCCAAAATACAACCAAAAGACCTTGCACTTGGGCCACGCAGGTACCCAAAGGGACACAAGCCAAAACACCAGCCAACCGGAGATGGTTCCCGAGTGCACATAGGCATCAAAGGCACGCAGGCCCTAGGACACCATCCAAGAAAACCACTATCCAACAAAACATAGACCAAGAGAGTTTTATAAGGAACCAAGTCTTAGATCTTTCCAACATCATCAAAAGCAAAAGAAGCGTGAAGGAGCCGGAATACATGGGTCGCTATGAGTCTCGCCACCACCTCCTCGGGGATGTGATTATCATCATAAACCTTTGCATTCCTCACATGCCAAATGAAATAGATCGCTGCGGAAAAGGCGAAGGTCTTAGCCTTAGCTTCGCAACCTTTCTTTTGTATCTCCGAAGCCACCTTAAACCTCTAGCCAGGCTGTCCACCCCTTCCGGGATTAAGAATCGATCCTTGTTCTCCTCCAAATACCCTTAGTGAAAGGGCATCCGAAGAAGAGGTGGTCATGTGTCTCCAAGATGTCTCCACCACAAAGTCTACACCCATGGTTAATATCAAGAAAGAAAAGTCTATCCAAGGTAGGGAGCTTACCCAAGGTAGCGAGCCAAAGGATGAAACTATGCTTCGGGGTGTTTCCTTTCACCCAAACCTCCTTATACCAACGGACATTGGCCTCCTTTTTCTCGAAGTTCCTCATAGGCTCTCTTGACCTTGAATCTCTCACCATCACACCATTCAACAAGCAAATTATTAAGGTTAGAGTTAAAACCCAACATTTTGTTCTTTACATCAATAATTGCTTTGATGAGTGGTGAGTCTCTCCGATGAGCTTCCCAAGTCTCCACATCCGCCACTCCAAGATACCGGTGGTGCACCCACCGAATCCACATGCTTTCTTTCTTTTCCTGGATCCTCCAAAGGTGCTTGCACATGAAGGCATCATTCCAAGGCCTTAAGTCGATCAGCCCTAGTCCTCCTTCATGCCGAGGCTTGCACACTTTGCTCCATTTTACTCTCGGTGTTTTCCAAAGGAAGGAGCGGCACAAGCTTATGAGAGCTTGTATAATGGACTCCGGAACAGGAAGTACCGAGAGCCAAAACCCCTCCGTCCCTTGGAGTTCTCTTCTCTGGACCGGATGTGGATATCGACAACTCATGGTTCGCTCGAGGAGCTTCAATTCGGGAGGAGGATAAGACCATGCTCATGGAACCGGTCTCGAAAGCGGAAGTCAGTTGCTTCTTCTTCATCAAAGGGATGGAGGGAGCTTATTCAGGACGAAGGGAGCTTTCACAACATCGAAGCAGAAGTCGGTTGCTTTCTTGGGTTGGTAACCGACTTCCTTTTGATCGGCATTAGCAAATTTCACAACATCGATAGCCTTTTCTAATTTCGTGTGTAGGATATGGCTGGAGGGTCAAGAAAGCGGAAGTCGGTTGCTTCTTCTTCATCAAAGGCTATCGATGTTGTGAAATTTGCTAATGCCGATCAAAAGGAGAAATATGAGGAGCATATGAAGAGGACGCACGTGGGCAGACGTTGGTACCATGACACTTCTATGCAAGCTTTGGGACTTCAGGATGAGATTTTGCGCCTCTTGGCGACTATCGGGGCGAAAACTTTGCTGAGCATGCAATACCCCTCTTATCCAGCATTGACTTCTGAATTGCTTAGCACATTTAAGATGGAAAAGAAAAGTGTGTGGGATAGTAAGGTCACCATTACATTCCGACTTGGAAACAAGGATTTTGATATCGGTTTGAAGGACCTGAATGGATTCCTCTCGTTCCCAGAGAATTGTGACGATCATAAGGTCACGACCAAGGACCTCAAGCGTTTTTGGCTTCATCTCACCAGCCGCTCTAATTACAGCACGAGCTCATCTTCGAGTGTCGACATTGTCCACCCAGCTTTCCGCTTCATCCAACGTCTTCTTGGGAACACAATATACGCACAGAGTAAGTGCACCAAATTATGACAAGGAGAGCTGATTTGCCTTTGGTGCATGGTCCACAAACGCCCCATCAATTTGGCTGATGAGGTCGCCTCTAAGTTAGTCACTCTTGTCGTCACTCCCAAAGGACCAGTCCACATTGCCAAACTTACAGATTCGTGCAATATTGACCTCTCCAAGTAATCTTCCATCCACCCTCAATATGTGGATTTGGCTCATCTAAAGAGTTCGGGGATTATTCAGGGGGATGGGGCTTCTTATGCTTTAAAGATCAATTAGATAGGGAGGTTCAAGCCATTTCGTGATGGCCCTATCAGCACAGAAAACTGAGTTGATTGGTATGAGTCATGGGTCGGGAGTCCCACTCCGTGTACAGATAATGAGCAAGAGGATGACGAGATGTCTGGCGGTGCGCCTGAAGATGGTCTCATGGGTGATTCAAGTCATCATGAGCACAGTGGGGCTTCTTTGGATGAGCGGATTTTTTCCCTCCGTCAGGATATGAAGGATTTACGTACTCACGTCGATGACCAGTTTTCTGAGGTCTTTCGACGATTGGATTTTCAAGATCACCTTCAGAAACAGATTTACTACCATGTGACGGGCCATCTATATGACCATGATGCCCCCTTCCCACCACCACCTACATAGGCATTTGTGAGTCTCTCTCTTCCTCTTGTTTATTTCTACATTGGGGACAATGTAGGATTTAAGTACGGGGTGGGGTGTGCTTGCATTTGCATTGTATATATAGTCTTCATTGCATTTGCATTTTCATTGCATTTCCACTTACATTCTGCATTTTTATTTTTATTTTATATTCTCAGTTTTTTTTTCTTTTTTTCCATCTATGTCTGGCTAGTATGTGTGATAAATCCCCATGCTTTTAAAGAATTCACAATGATATGTTGATGATCTAGGAAGCTCAATGTTGCACTTGATTTATGTGTTATGCTCAGTTTGCATGGATGAATTGCCTACCTTAGGAGTCATTGAGGAGAACCATGCATAATTCAACTTCTTAAGCAAACACCCTGATGGAAGGAGCCTAAAAGGACATAACTTGAGTCCTCGTATACCATATTGAGTGTCTCTCACATGATTGCTTAATCTCTTGAACTTGCATTAGAATCTGGGTTGAAGCTATTCTGTGCATATGCATGACTTTGATGTGATAGAGGCATGATATTTGTTTCTGAGCTGATTTTGCCTTCTTTTTCCTTGTCCTATACTAATCCTCTACTTGACAGCCCATTGAGCCTTTAATTTCCTATTTTTTTAGCTCCTCAAAACATACCGAGCCTTATTATTAAGCCTATTACCCATCCGGGAGTTAAAACCATGAGTAGTGATGGCTTGTGGAGTATAATGGTTGTTGAAAATTGAATGTTTTGTATGGATAAGAAATGGAAGAGTTGTCTTGTATTGATGTGTACTAGTTGATGAGAGTGATGGAATGGGTATTAATAAAAATCAAGAAGAAGAGAGTTTCTAAAGAAGTTTGAAATGAAAAGGCTAGTTCATCACTAATGTGCAACAAAAGAATGCAAGTGTAGCACAATAAAGAGAGAAGGGCCAAGAGTGAGCTTCATTGTTTATGTTTTGGTGTGTCAATGTAAGATAGGAGGTGGAGTGCTCTTATATGAAAATGGTGCATGAGTTTAGATGGTCTAAGTCCCGGATTTTAGCACCACAATTCCAAAAATACTGTCTTCCCCTCTATGTCTTACCATGGCCCCATTACAACCGTATAAAGACCTCTTGATTTTAGTCATATACATATGTGGGTGGTGGATATCTAGAACGCTATGCAATTTTTTGGTTGATTAGTATCGTCCTGAGACCGAGCAAAATTGATCCCTCTAAACACATTTGAGTGAGTGATTCACTAAAGATATTCCATGTGAGGTTTAGGGGTTGATGATTGCAATTTTCTCGGTCAATGATGATGACTTAGCAAGGATGGCATGTGTTTATGTGAATTGAGCAAAAATTTGTATTTCTTGGCATCGGATGAGCTGAGATTGATCACATGTCTTGCACTTGTGATTTTGAATACTGAATTTTGCTTGGGGACAAGCAAGGTTTAAGTATGGGGTATTTTGATATCATCTAGTTTTATACATTATTCATGTACATTTAGGTTAGTTTCATGCATCATTTTAGAGTAGTTTTATTGTCTTTTTGTGTGGTTTCTGTATTATTTATGATTCAGAGATCTACACAAGCTTTGTTCGTGTTTTGTAGGTTTGGGTCGGTGATTTGGGCTAAATTGCATGCATCTAATTGAAGGGGATTGAAAGACAAGCAAAAGAGACGGTTCATGGAGCAAGCATATCAAGCGGAACACTGATATGAGCTCAAGGTGGTGTAGCACAACTCGCGGTATCAAGGAGTTTGTGCAATTTTCAGCTACAGCAAGCTGTCATGAATCGTGGGAGGTCTTCACGAGTCGTGACAAGTGAACCGTGTGTTTTGTGGCCTACTGCAGGTTGTCACGACCCGTGACAGACTCTTCACAAGTCGTGACAGTGCCCAGTTACACCCAGACCTTTCAGATTTCGGTTTTACTTTTATTTGTGGGGATTAATTTAAAGAAAGAGGAGGATTTACATTGAAGAAGAGGGGGATCTAAAACCCGAACTTTGGGGAGATTGTTGTAGAGTTTTTGGAAGCTTTGAAGACTAGAGATTTTGGGGAAGAAAACTTGTTCGATTTATCAAATTCCGGTAAATTCCGTTTCCATCTCTATTATTCTATGTTTATCTTGTGGAATTTGATTGAATCAAGCATGTACTTTTCCATGAGTAGCTAGATTTCTTGTTCTAGGGTTGGGATTGTCCCGACGATGTGGAAATAGGCTTGTTCTTAGTATCTCTCGAATGATTCCCGAATTAGATTATGGTTTAATCATGTTGTGCTTATTTTGATTGATGCGAGTCATTTAGATCCGATTTAGGGTTTGAAATCGAGAGACGAAAAACCTAAATTGGAATTTAGATGGTGATTTGAGACCGAAAGGTGATTAGGATCCATCGGAACTACACGATTAAACCCGAAGTTTATTGATCGAAAGTGAAACTAAACTTCTTGAGGATTCTTAGGTTATCATAGATGTTATGGGCAATTTTGATATTATTCGGAGCCGAAAGGCGATGTTAATATGATTATTGCCTAAAACTCTACGAACTTAAAGGTCCTGAATTGGTTGCTTGAGTCCGAAAGGTGAATTACTAACCAATTTAGGCACATTCGCGCTAAACCCGAAAGGGGATGCGTGATTACCTTAGATAAACTACCTCCACAATCTGATCTCAGAATCACTCGAGCAAGAAAATATTTTATGCCTATTGATGATGCATTGTTGGTAAATCCTTAATCCTAGAACACCTTCTTTATATATATTTCTCAACATTTAATCGGTTTTCCTGGTTACTTTATACACAAACACACTCAATTCTGCTTGTTTATTCTGAACTTGATCGAACTAGCTTGAAATTACAATCGATACTCCTCCGGTCCTTGTGATACGACACTCGATATACTACTACTGAACCCCATACACTTGTGGGTGTAGATTTTAGCCTATCAATAAGAACAATTGCAACCCTTAGCCTTTCAAATAAATTCAAAACTCCCCGTTGTAGTACTAGGGGAATTAGGTTCGATCCTGGAGGAAGTGGGTCAGTGGGATCCAAAGATAGTCCAAAAGCACGTTCTGTATCGACCAAAAGTCACTCGATCTCGATAGAGGTAGCCGATGTCGAAGGTGGATGTCGATCTCAAATGAAGAAGACATGCAGAGACAAAAACAGTAGCTGATGTCAACCTAGTGTGTTGATGTCAAAAGTCAGTAACGATGTCGATCGACTCAGAAGACTGTCGGTCGATCTTGGGGCACTCGATATCGAGTAGGGTACTTGATCCCGAGCTCATCACAGGGGCAGAAGATGTATTCGACTCAATAGACTGTCGACTCGATATGTGGGTGTCGATATCGACCAGCGTGGTCGATCTCGAGTGCTCCTACAGAAACGTTAGTAACAGTCGGCAAAGAAAGGCCGAAGAAAGTAGGATGGAAAAGGAGTAATGAACAGAAATAAACAGAGGTTCGTATGATTAAAGGATGTAAAGATATATAAAAACGAACTCCTAAGGCAAGGATTTACCACAACGCTAACTACACATGCATAAGATAAGTAAGATGGACAATTGTGCCATCTCACTCAAGGGACAAGCTTTCGCCGTACACCAACAAGTAAGGAATACTCTTGCAAATAAACCTAATTGTCTCTACCGATTTTATGTTTATAACCCAAGTTGTTAACATGAATCCCTTTTATTGAGATAAGGACTAAACACAAAAGAGTAGGAGATGATCAAGACGCAATGAACATCAACATCAAACACTTACCTCAAACACACATGGCTAACGTCGAGCTCACCCCGACCCTAGAAGAAAGGGCGACTACTCGCTCATGATGATGGAAGACATCTTTAAATGGAAACAAACTTGCATTGAATGAAAACTTGAAATCTTTACAATCTCAACGCCAACTATCGCAAGCGCCAAACCCTAAAGCTCAAAACCTAAAACTATTTCTATTGGTGAGATTGAATCTCTGAAATTGAATGAATAAAACCAGCCCCCAATGGCTTTATATATAGCCTCTCAATCCTTGCTAGCCAAGGAAATGAGTCCTAATCCTAGTAAAACTACTCTGTCTAAATTATATCCCCATAGTGAATAGGATGAAACATTATTAAGGTAATTAATAAAAACTCCTAGGGTAAAAAGGAAAGTTCCCCTAGGAAATAATCTATCTAAAACAAAAGATAAATCATGGCTTCGATGTATCTTCTCATCTCGGATTCTTCAAACCGCGTCTGAACTACGGAAATCTTCAGTCGATATCGACCAGAGTAGTCAATATCAAGTGCCTTGTTTCTGTCTGATCTCTCTTGATTCCACTCGAGCTCGGGTGATAGTTCGATGTCGAGTGGTCCACTCGATCTAGGGTTATGTCGAGTGCTTCTCCAGTAGCTTGTGTTTTCTTGGCTCTGGGTACTTAGTTGTTGAGGCTTTGATCCATTCGATCTCGAGCTCTCAGGTCGATCTCGACTGCCTTTAGATGGCTCTTGGCTTCTTGTTTTGAATCTGATTCCGCTCCAATTCCTACATATTTAAATCAAAACTTGTGCAAACTCTATTTCTTGCACATTAGCACATTCTACACAAATTCTCATTGTTCTCAACATATAATTTAGGAATCGAATGAAATATGAAGTCAAAATATTCATTTAAAACGGCTAGAAATATGTACATCAAACATTTATAGGAAATGACAAGAACTATAGGCTGAGACAAGGATCAAATTCATCAACTGAAGTGATGAATTCTAGGTAAACCTAGTTCTCTCTATTGCATTCTACAACCCACATTACTTTGTTTGCTTGCTCCACTTTGATAAAAGGCAGATATTTTCTCACAAAACACTGTCCTTTTTGTTACTTGCAATTAGATTGACACTAGAATTTATTAGATTTCTCTGTGGATCGACCTCTCTCTTACCAACTATACTAGTTGTAAGTTTGAGTATACTTTGGCAAGAACAACGACATGTTTTCCTCTTGTTAGTGTGCCCATTCATTTGCATCTCCATTTGAGATGTACAAATGGTGAACCCAAGTTGAACTCAATAACAAAAAGAGGAAACACATTGGCAAAGAAATCCCCCCCCCGACCCTTTTCCTTTCTACCTCAGTGTTCTAAGTTGGAGTTATGTTTGGATCTTATGATGGCTAAGACGTGAAACTAAAAATCATAGAACAAATTAAAACAGTTTAAAAATTCAATAACAATTTTGTTTTGAACACCAAGCTTATGCCAAATACTAAGAAAGCAATGTCGAAAATTAGACAACACTAACCATGGCTAAATTTTATTGTATTTACCTAGGATGAAAATTAGCACATGGAATTGTTGTGAAATTGGACATCAAAATAGATGGAAAGTGATTGAAACCCTATGTAAAATTGAAAACATCCAAATTCTGGCTCTACTAGAAACCAAATCGGATGTTCAACGCCTTGATGCAATTCGGAAAAAGGTCGGTTTTGATTCTATCTGTTTCTCTCCGGTTGTAGGTAGGGATATGGGGATTTTTATGCTATTGAAAAACTATCAGATAATTGATTCGTCGGTTTCTATTTTGAACAAAGAAGAGCGCTTTATTTCCTTGAAAATTGAAAACAACAATAGAGGAATAACTTTTGTGGTTTCTTTTGTCTATGCACCTCCTCACAAGAGAGCTAAAATCTCTTTCTGCCCTACTTTGATGTCCTACATCCACTCATTGACAATCCCAGTCATTCTGATGAGTGATCTCAATGAGATTCAAAGCTCCAATGAAAAAGGATGGAGGAATCCCACCACAACCTTCTAGATTTGACAGATTGCTCTCCTTTAAAGACCAATGCAGTTTGATGGATATTCCATCATTCGAAAACGAATTCACTTGGAGGAAAAATAAAACAGACATAAACAATATTTATGAAAAATTAGACAGAACATTGGTCCAAGACCAAATATGCCAATGGTACCCCTCCAAAGCAACAAGAAACCATGCCTTTTTGACCTCAGACCATTGCCCAATCTCTGTACAACTCCAAACAAACAATAGAAGAAAGGCTAGACCATTTAAGTTTGAGAAAATGTGGCTTAGTAGGAAAGATTACAAGAACCTAGTCGCCCAAGCATGGAGAACACATTACGAAGGGTCCCATATGTTCAATGCTATGAAAAAATAAACCCAATTATTGAAAAGACACTCTAAAGAATGGAATAAGAAAATATTTGACAACATATTTAGACAATTAAAAGAGATAGAAGAATGACTACTAGAATTACAAAAGGACAATAAACAAGGCCGGAATAATGAAAACATCAAAAGACAACAGCAACTAAAAACGAAAAAGGACCAACTCCTGAACTACCATAAAGTATACTGGAGCCAAAGGGCTAAGATAAAACATTTAAAACTTTTGGATTCAAACTCTGCTACCACCATAGATTTGCATCGGGAAGATGAAATGGGAAAATTATAAGGGAAATTAGAACACAAGAAGGTGCATAAATAATGGGTGAAGAAAACATCAGAACAGAAATCAAAGCCGACTTCAAAAAAGGTTTCAAAAAGAAAACATCAACGACTGAATGCTCCAAGAGTACCTACTACTTATAGAAAATGAGATGACGATGGAAGATAATAATGAACTCACTAAAGTAGTAACTAATCTCGAAAAAAAGTCAGCTTTTTTCTCTATCGGAAAAGATAAATCCCCAGGTCCGGACGGAATGACTGCAGAATTCTACATAAAATAATGGGATATTGTTGGACCATCAATCACAATGGCCATCGAAGGTTTTTTCAGATCGGGAAGAATGTTATGACAAATTAACCAAACTTTTATCACCTTGATCACAAAATTTGATATCCCGTCCACTACGAACAACTATAGACCTATCAGCTTGTGCACCACGCATTATAAAGCGATTGCAAAGATTCTTGCAGAAAGAATGAAAAAGATCCTCGGGGAAATCATTCACCTGCTCCAAGGAGCCTTTATAGATGATAGAGCTATTCAAGATAATGTTCTTATAGCTCATGAAATTTTCCACTCTTTCAAAACAAGAGTTGGAAGACAAGGTTGGATTGAGATAAAAATTGACATGGAGAAGGCCTATGACTAAGGGAACTGGTGTTTTCTTTTAGCGGTCATGGAGAAATTTGGCTTCTTCCTAAGATTTTTGGGGTGGATCAAGAAATGCATCCAAACTATTTCTTTTTTCTATATTAGTAAATAATGAACCTACTGAGACTTTTTGACCACATAGAGGGCTAAGACAAGGTGACCCGACTTCCCCCTATATCTTCATTATAGAAGCAGAAATCCTTGCAAGAAAATTACAAAAACAATGCAATGAAACAACAAACTCAATTGGATTTAAGATAACCCCAAATGGATCATGAATCTCGTTCCTGTCTTTGGCAGACAATATTATGATATTTGCTAAAGCATCACAAGAGTCATGTGCAACTGTAAAAAAATCATTAATCAATACTGCCAGATTTCGGCACAAAAGGTAAATTTCCACAAGTTCGCGTTCCAAGTAACCAAAGGAGTCCCTCCTACCCAAAAACAACTAATCCAAGGCACCCTACTTATAATGAACCAAGTAGCTTTGGACAAATACCTAGGCTGCCCCATCATCAATGGCAGGGTTAACAAAGAAACCTTTGAAGATGTAATAGGGAAAACAAAAAGACAACTGACAAAATGGAAAGTGAACATGTTGTCCCTTCAAGGAAGGGCATTACTCATAAAAGCAAATCGTTTGGCCAAATTAGCCTGTGTTATGCAAAACTTTATACTTTCAAAAAATGTGTACAATGAATTAGATAAATTAAATAGATGTTTTTTTTTGGAAAAAGGACTAAAACTACAAACCCCTGCTAGGATAGGACAAAATTTGTAGTTAAAAAAAACAAGGAGGTTTAGGAATCCACAAAACAAAGAATATAAATAAGGCATTACAAATGAAACTACTGTGGAAAATCCTGGTAGAACCCCATAACCCACGGGTTAGAATAATAAGAGAAAAATGCTTGAAAGATGACCAAATTGGGATTATAAGAAAAAGAAAACATGTCATGGCAATGGGTCAATCTAAGTAAGCTTAAGGATGAGTTTAGTGCTGGACTTATATAGCAAATCGAAAATGGAAAAACAATTAAATTTTGGAAGGACAAAGAGATAAATGATGGTGAAAACATGAGGACCACCGATTAAATCCCCAAATTGAAGATCAAGGAAAAAATTGCTAACTGTATTTTGCCAAACAAGGTTTAAAATGTGGAAAGGCTTCGTAAAGTCCTACCGAGAGAAATTGTATATATGATTTCAAATGTCCCCCTACCTTCACAGGACTTTGAGAATAGATTATACTAGAAACTAAGCGCTGACGGCTGGCTCTCGATGTCTAGTGCTCTGGAATCTATCACAAAATCCAACGGGAATGAAACTGACCTGTTTAGCAACATATGGAAAATCGATTGGCCGCCCAAGGTAAGAAATTTCCTATAGAAAATGGTTCTGGATGGACTCTCAACCAAAGTAAGACTAAGAAACAAAGAAGTACACACTTCCTTGGATTGCGCTTTTTGCAACTTAAAAGAGGAAGACACTATTCACCTTCTGATGGAATGTAAAACTCTAAGAATCATTGGACGAATAGACAGCGCTATCGAGCGACAAATCACAAACATCGCCAAAAGTAGCCAAAGTGGTACTAACCAACGACATCTTGCTACACCTAAACTCTGAACAAAAAGCTATGTTCTCATTTACATGGTGGTGTATATGGACTAAGAGAAACAAGATCATTTTTTAAAATTAAAATTTAAGAACAATAGATGACCTGATTGTAATCATCAAAAACCACATGAAAATTGGGGGGAAAAAACAAAACAGGATGAAAACAACGCAACGTCATCGCAGCTAGCGCAGGAGCCAAAAACGCAATGAAGCCTTGGCAGTAAACAACGCAACGTCATCGCAGCTAGCGCAGAAGCTAGAAACGCACTGCACGCCCGCATGCCCCTGGTGCGCACCTGCGTGCCTCCCTGCACACGCTTACCAGTTTGCATTCTTTACCCAAAGCCTCAGGATTCCAACTCCGATTTTTTTTTTGCACGTTTCTCCTATTCTTTTTGTTGATTTCCTTACTTTTCTTACATTAAAAAAACAGTCAAGATCGAATGTGTGTTATTGGAAAAGTTAGTAGTCGACGATAAGAAAGGGAGTCACTTGCATTCTCGTCCTTTGTTTACCTTGCTCAATGATGTACTCCTATTTTGCCGTGTTTTGTACTTACTTTTACTCCGATTTTTATGCATATTTTATACTTTTGGGTTAGGGAAGTATGTAATTTGTGTAGTTATGCTTAATGTTGCAAAATATAGAGTCTACAGAAAGTTTGGTGTGATTTTCAGGCATTTACATCTGATTTGGAGGAGTTTGGACGCACTTTGGAACTTAAAGGAAAACCATGAAGAAATTGGAGTAGCTAAAGAAGAGCGCAAGATGGTGCAGCTAGAGAAAACCCAACTTTTTTCCATTCCTCATTTTGAATTAAGTTCTGATGCCTACATGAGAGTTGTATTCTCAAAAAGAGCTTTCCAACGCATATTCATATGCGTCAATCGGACGAACGAGGACTCGGGAAAGTGCGTTTCAAGACGGAGCTGAATGCTGAAAGCTGCCAGCAGTGCTCGATCTCGACCGACCCACTCGACGTCGACCCAAAAATCCAGAAAACTACAGAGCCGAGTTGAGAAGTCCAAGTGAGAAGAGGATTGCTTGGCCACGAAGTGATATATCTTTATCTTACTTAGATAGACTCTTTCCTTTTGGGTATTTTCCTATTTACCCTAGGGATATATTTTATTTTCCTATTTTAGATTTTATCTTCTTTAAATTAGTTTTATCTTTTGCAATTTAGATATTATTTTATTTAATTCCAATTATACTAGGATTATGATTACTTTCCTTGGCTAGCAAAGATTAGTCTACTATAAATAAAGGCCCTAGGCCTAGGATTTTATTCATTCAAGCCAAGTCGTCTTCAGACGCAAAGAAGAAGGAGAGAGAGAGAGAGAGAGAGAGAGAGAGAGAGAGAGAGAGAGAGAGAGACCGAGTGGAGAGAGGAGGAGGAAAGAGATGATTGAATGGTTGTAAGTTTGAGTTTTTATTTAATATTAAAGTTGTTTTCTTTTAGCATGTTTTGTTTCTAAAATCTCATCTTCTAGGGTTGGGGTGAGCCCAACGATGGATATGTGGTTTGATTTATGAATTCATATTTATGTGTGTCTTTATCATCATCTACCTATATGCTTAATCCTTTGCGAGAGTTGAGGAAATTCCTCATTTGCAATTATGAAGCGAAAGTGAATTGATTGTAAATTTAGATAGTAATTAGGGTTTATTTGCGAAAGCTGACTAATCCTAAATGAGAAAAGGTAGAAAAAATTAGGTTTTTATGCGAGAGCCTCTATTACCTAAATTGTTGCAATTAGAGAAAGTCGATTCTTTGGTATAAAGCATGCTCTTTTATGTGATTCATGATTCTACACATATGTTTATTATTGTGGTGATCCCTAACCTTGGAAGTTTGCACCTATGTGATTCATGATTCTACACATATGTTTATTGTTGTGGTGATCCCTAACCTTTGAAGTTTGCACCTTTAGTTATTTTATCTCATTATTTTTATCCTGCATAGTTACCCGACACCGACCACCATTCTCTCTCCATCCCTCAACATCGACTAAGTCTCAGTCGACATCGCTAGCAACCCTCGGCATCTTTTCCCGCTATTCCCGAACCTCGAAACACTAAACTAGAACCACTGACTTCTCTCCTAAGAACAAACCTGACTCCACTATCCTATAGAGGGGTCTTGACTATAAATTTATTTGGTCGAGAAACCCTGTCATCACTCAGTTGACCCGACTACTTGCATTTTGTGATTGTGTTGAGGTCGTTACTCTATCACATAATTGTCAGATTTAGATATTCTTTTAGGTATGGCTTTTGCACTGGTATACTAACCATTTTGCAGGCTATCCGAAAGAGGTTGATTGATGATTTTCGTCGTCTTGCTGATAAACTTGAGTAGCAAGTACACCTACTCTATGACCAACACAAATCTTATTTCCATGAATCCGTGATAGAAGCACCATTTATAGATTATGAGGCACTTACTATCATATATGATGTCTATGCTGATGATGTTGAGCATGAAGTTGCTTTTGATGTCCTTTCAAAGGATAAAGGCATTGTGGATGATCTTTTGGAGGAGTTTGTTGAGGGTGTTCCCTTGGTTGCGCTACACATGAGTTCCATTCCTATTGTGGAACACTTTAAGGAAATGACTACAACCTTTGCTCATGATCGTCCTCATTATTCTCCATCGATGTTTCCATTTATACACGAGTCGAGGACGACTCGAATTCAAGAAAGGGAGAATGATACAATCCGGGAAACGTCAAATTGGTCAACAATGAGGCAACTAAGATTTATTCAAGGACTTGAAGTGATTAAGATTAAGGATCCATGATTGTATTATATTTTTATTTTTTAGTTAATTTTAGCCTATCCTGTTATTTAATAAGTTTGAATATTTAATAAGTATTAGTTTTTCTATTATTTGAGTTTTATTATATTGTTGATGGACTTTAGGAATTTGTTAGAAAAATCCATTAGGTTTTTTATGTATCGTTGTTTAAGTATTTTTTATGATTAATGAAAGAAAACGCTCAATTATTAATTTCCCAAACAAGTTTCTTTGAGAAACTCTAACGAACGTGAGAAGCGTTCATCTTTTTCGTGAGATTCGAAGAAACTAAGGACCGTGAGAAGCGGTGTTGAGAGACTGATTTGCTTATGAGATTCAAGTAGATTAAGACCTCATCGGTCTAAAGGAGGATACGTGAGATTCGAGTTCTCTTGAAGATCTAATTCAACAACCTATTCAAAGCGATCGGGCACACTTAGGCGTGAGATTCGCCATCACAAACCGAGTGGTGTTCCATCCTAAAACCAAATGGTATTAGGTGGGGTAGCTCACCGGCTTATATGCAAGGCTTGAATTCATCATTTTATTAATGTGGTATGTCATTTCACATCTTTCCATACCCCCCCCACAAGTACAATTGTCTGACCCCGCAATATCTGTCAGTTGCACTTGACGACTTAATGCCTTAAGGCCAGCCAATCCATTAGACCAAGATCCCAAAACATACCACTCTAATACCATGTTAAATTCTGACGGACCATATGACATGGGAATCACACACTTCCAAGCGCACCATGCGCTAACCAAGTCGCGCACACAAACCGAGTGGGGTTCCATCCCATATTGATGCTACTAAACCTATCGAACAACCCTCTAACTAACCTTCTGACGTCACCTATGTACACATACTCTACAATATTGGGAGAATGTCTAACTTACACTATGAGACATGGATGAAATCCCAAATCGCAGAAACATATTATGATCAAATATCCCAAACACAACAGAAAAAACAACAATGGCCTATTATTGATCAAAATAGATGATGAAAGAATCGGAGAAAATCATCATTCGATTGGTTTAAACTAAATTTTGATGGGTTAACATTTACTAGTGGTGATAATATGAGTTTTCAGTTTTTGTTTGAGATTGAGATGTGGATTGAGATTCAGATCGAGATCAAAAGATTGAGATTTTGGTTAATAAATATAGATTTTGTGATAGATGCTATGTATAAATTTCCGACTTTCATTTGAGACTGGGATGAAGATCAAAAGATTGATATTTTGGTTTTAAAATATAAATTTTGTAATAGATGTTATATACGAGTTTCTAATTTCCGTTCAATATTGAGATCGGGATTGAGATCAATATTGAGATTAAGATGGAGATGTGATATAGGAATTTCCAATTTTTGTTTGAGACGGAGACGGAGATGGAGATGAAGATGGAGATTGAGATCGAGATCAAGATTGCGATTGAGATGAAGATGGAGATTGAGATTGATATTGAGATCGAGATTCGAGATTTGAGATTAAGATTCAGATCAAGATACATTAGTTTTAATTTTATATAATATGAGTATGATCCCCGCGTCATGGCGCGATTTTTTATAAATAAAATCTTAGTAATATATTAAATTAATATTATAAAACAATAGTAAAAGTTTAGATAATTAAATGTTTTGAATTAAACCCATTGTTTGAGAAAAAATTAATTAATTTTATGTTTCCTTATTATTAATTTTATGTTTTGAATTAATTCCATTATTTAAAAAAACTACTGAAATTATAATATAGGCTAAGATCATGAATAAATTGATTTTTTTAAAAAATTTGATCAAATAACCTACTTTTAAGGAGAGAGTGACACCTCATAAAAAATGCTTCTCTTTTAATAGTTAGATATAGATATAGATATTGGTTCTAATTTTATAGATAATCGATTTAACAAAATAACAAAATTTTATATTTAAATATAAAAGTGGTATAAAAACTAAAAAATCACACAAATATTAAATTTATAATATTATATTTATACGAGTTCATTTTTTTTAATACTATAATGTTATAATTATAAAAGTTATTAGCAAGACCTCAAAAGTTATAAACATATAAATATTAAATATATAATGTTATAAACATATAACTAGAGGTTCAAAAACCCACTTTTCATCCGTCAAAGCAACCAATCACTAATCATAGGAAATAAGAAAATTGAACCTGCTAAGGGGGTTTTAATTCGTTGTTAAATGTGAATCCAATGGCATGTTGTCATGTTGATGACAGTTGTACCGACTGGCGACTGCAGCGCCAACGTACATGATTAGATTAAGCATTTGGCAAATTCTAATTGAAAGAATTTGCCAAACATGCTATTTTTTGAGCCCAAATTGGAAAATTGTTCATGGATTGGTTTTATTGGTAAAAAGTCCATCCTAAATTTAACCTAATTTCTTCTTCAACGGACGGCGTCCTACTCCTTATCCGTCCTATTCCTTCTTCAACGGACGGTGTCCTACCTTGTTGGCATCAGGAGGAAGAAGATGCGTACGATCTACTTCCACCACAAATCAAGCCTCCGTCAATCCCTCCCGCATCGTCACTCAGATCCGGCGGCGCTAGTGGTCCCCGGCTAGATCTCGTCCACAACCGCGCATATCTCTTGTTCTTCCGCCAGATCTAGGTCGTTGCTCCTCCCGCTCACCTGCTAATCGTGTGTGACCGGAGTTCCTCCACGAGGGCGGTGGCATCATCGGTGCGCAGGTGGTGCAGTGGTGGTCTTGCCATACGCAGGTGGCTACGGATGAATGGGAGATCAGAGAATGAAATCGAGGAGCTCGTCTCCACACTGCTCTTCCTCGCTCGTCTTCACGTTGCTCTTCCGCGTTCGACGTCCCTCGTAGGATGGACTTGAAGATGTGTGAGAAAGGGGCAGCCCTATGGGGAAGAACAAGGCTGGTGCTTTTTTGAGAGCTTTGGATATTAGCAATTTCAGCAATTTTTTTTGCCTTGCTGAAATGCGGACTAATTTTTAGGTTGTCGTTTGTCTTTATTTTTTTGATGATAATGGATTAACACATGTTTTTGATGTAAGAACAATGTAGATGTATTATTAATGTCAGCAACACATTTCAGCAATTGGATTAACACATGTTTTTAATGTAAGAACAATCGTAGATGTTGTCACGTTGTTGTGCTGAAAACTGGTGGACATTTCAGCAACACATTTCAGCAACTCTGGTTTCAGCAATAGATTTCAGCAACTCCGGTTTCAACAACACGGTGGACATTTAGCTAATATGGATAGGTTGGTGGACAAAATGCTAATAAAGGCAAAAAAAATATGGACATTCTAGTAAATGCTTCATTCTAATATACTCTGTATAATTTAAACCAATCATCCCACCGGGTATCCAAAATGAATTAAAATTTTCACTACAAATATTTTTTTGATGTAGCACCATAACTATTAATACATTTTTATCTAAAAAAGTATTTTTTAAAATTAAATATTTTATGTTTAACTAATGGTTATGATTGTCATTATAAGACATATATTATTTATGTTTAATATTATTTAATGAATAAAAAAATAGAGGGCCTTACTTTATATTAATGTTAAAATATTGATAATAATATATTATTTTTTTTACAAAATGTGATTAAATAAATGTTGTCAAAAATAAGAATATATAATTCTATGCAAATTAAGTGGTTATCAATTGCCAAAATAAAATAAATATTTTCTAAACATTAAAACATATTTTAATTTGTCAAAAAACTTATCAGTTCTATTAAATACTCCATCTGTTCAGAAATATGTGTCATTTGACATTTTGACAAGTTTTTTAAGGAGTTTAAAACTATATAAACTAACAAATTTTTAATCAATTTTTTTTATATATTTTAGACTTATTAGTTATAAGTTTAAAATTATTTTTGAAAAAAAAAAGTTTATTTCTGAACGGAGGGAGTATATTATAAGAATAAATATTGTACATGCTAAATTATATTATTTAACTTAAGTAATAAGGGATAAAATCAGTATATGAAAGATTGTAATATAAGACTAATGGCATGAGCATATATAAAAGGCCAAAACCATAGCCACATTAATGTGTAAATAACATCTTCAAAGATGTCAGGTACGTTGCATATAAGATTTAAAGTTTAACATACTAAATAATGACCCGCGCGTAGCGCGGGAATGCATATCTAGTGAATTAAAATTTGAAAAAATTTGCCAAACAGGCACTTTTTGTGGACAAATTAGTGAATTGTCCATCTTTTTGACAAATTAGCAAAATGTCCACTATATATACTAATTCTCAACTTTTTTTTTATCTGATAGTTGCCCCCAATCCCATCGTCTCCAATCTCTCTCTCCGCTCCCGATTGAAGGAGATGGAGGTCTCGATCTCTCCGGCGCCGGAGCCGCTGTGTGGTGGCGAGCGAGCAGCCGGTGCGAGGTCGATTGAGCGAGCGCCGGATCCGAGATCTCCTCGAGCGAGCGAGCGAGGCTGAGCGAGGTAGCGAGGGAGCGGGAGCATCGCCGAATCTGAAACCTCTAGATCTCTTCCGCCAGATCTCGGATCTCCTTGGAGCGAGGGAGGCCGAGCGAGCGAGCGATGGCCGGAGATCTCCTCTGAGATCGCGAGCGAGGGAGGCCGAGCGAGCGATTGAGCCATGTCCAGATCTCAGATCTGTTTCTTCGCCTCGTCGCAGACCTCGATACATCCTCTGTTTCCGAAAAATAGAATTCGAGTTTAGTCTGAAGTACAAGGGTAATAATCAAATGTTTGATGATGCAGTATGGGCGCCTGAACAACCAATCAAGCAGTCAGTACAGGGGCGCCAGTTCGACGTCCATCACCGCCACCGCCCCTGGTGGGGGAGGGAAGACGGTGGAGCGACAAATCTCTGCCTCTCCTCCAGCGAAATCGCGATAACGAGGGAGCGAGGCGAACTCCGTCGATTAGCCAGGTCGAGCGAGGTGGACTCCAGCGAAATCACGATTCCAGATTTGTGCGATTCATCCGATATCTCCAATTCCAGTGGCCGGTGGAGTCGGACGCGATCGTCAAGGAGGTCGAGCAGTCGGAGCGGGCGAGCGGTGCGAGCGAGGTGGCCGGAGCGAGCGGCCTGAGCGACATCTCCTTCGGGTTCATCGACTTTACAGAGGTTGAAGAAGGAATTTTTGTTAAATTACAAAAATTACCCCATTAATATGATAATTAAAAAAACTATCTATATTTTATTATGCGATCCGCATCTACTATATTTTTATTTTTACATTTGCATAATATAAAGTTATATTTGCACGAGAAAATGTAAAAAAAAATTACAAAATAAAATAAAATAAAAAACTAGACTTGGGTCATATTTGCTCAACATACGGTTATATTTGCACAACGTACTCTTATATTTGCACGACAAAATATTAAAAAAAAAACTAGACTTGGGTCATATTTGCACAACTTACAGTTAAATTTGCACAATGTACTGTTATATTTGCACGACAAAATGTTAAAAAAATTAAAAAAAATAAAAAACTAGACTTGGGTCATATTTGCTCAACATACGGTTAAATTTGCACAACGTACTCTTATATTTGCACGCTAAAATGTTTAAAAAAAGAACAAAAAAAAACTAGACTTGGGTCATATTTGCTCAATATACGGTTATATTTGCACATCGTACTCTTATATTTGCACGACAAAATGTTAAAAAAAATTTTAAAAATAATAATAAAAAAACTAGACTTAGGTCATATTTGCTCAACATACGGTTATATTTGCATATCGTACTCTTATATTTGCACGACAAAATGAAAAAAAATAAAAAAAAAACTAGACTTGGGTCATATTTGCACAACTTACGGTTATATTCGCACAACGTACTCTTATATTTGCACGACAAAATGTTTAAAAAAAAACTAGACTTGGGTCATATTTGTTGAACATACGGTTATTTTGGCACATGCACAACATACTCTTATTTTTGCACGACAAAATGTAAAAAAAAACCTAGCCTTGGGTCTTATTTGCTCAACATACGGCTATATTTGCACATGCACAACATACTCTTATTTTTGCACGACAAAATATTAAAAAAAAAACTAGACTTGGGTCATATTTGCTCAACATACGGTTATTTTTGCACATGCACAACATACTCTTATTTTTGCACGACAAAATGTAAAAAAAAAATAAAAACTAGACTTGGGTCTAATTTACTCAACATGCGGTTATTTTTGCACATGCTCAACATACTCTTATTTTTGCACGACAAAATGTTTAAAAAAAAAGTTAGGCTATAGACAAGATGATAAAATTGTTATTGGCAAGATGATAAAATTGTTATTGGCAAGATGGACACTCCACCAATTTGTCCCAAAATGTGGACGTTTCACTAATTAGGACAACTTTTTTGGACATTTCACCAATTCCCCCTTAAAATTTTCACTGGGGTTCATTTTTAATGAACACAAGGTGCGTTGTCCTGATCACAAGGTCCGACATAGTGAATCAATCATCAATGATGGCTTCAAATGAAACGCATAAATTACCAATTCAAGCATAAATTACCAATTCAAGCATAAATTACCAATTCAAGTAGACAAATACCTAAATTAAATATATGAAAAAAGAAAAGGTCCAAATTAATTTGGCCAATTTGCATAGATATACCAAAAAAAAAAATAGCTTTGCAAAAATGTCAATGGGGGTAGAATTTGCAAGGGGGTGTCAAAATGTTAGATTTGCAAATTTCTCTCACCCGGTAGCAGGTCACTTGGCAAAAAAAAAAAAGAAGAAGAAGATTAAAAGATTTGTTGAAAGAGAGGGCAAATGGGATGGTGACAAGTGGCTAAAATTAAGTTTTAATTGTTTTAACCTAATTTTCAACCCTTTTTATTTGTTAAAATTAAAAAATAAATTTATTTTTGAACTTAATTTAATTTTATCTATCTATAGACACCCACTTTATATATGTTTATGAAAAAAATATTTCGAAGTAAATTTGGGTCTACATCGTATCTTGATCTCAATTTGGAGCATGACATTGATAACCATTTGGATGACAAAGACAATAATTCAGCTGGTACAGAAATTCACACAACTGGCAAGATAAACCAGAAAACCTAGGCAGAACCGACAATCGTTGCTCCGGAGATGAAAGGTAAAGCTGCCGACGTAGACATAGAGGAGGGGGCTAATCTCAAAATGGTAACTGACACTAGTAAAGAATGAAACAAGACTTAAACCAAACACTACGAAGTACTAAAGTTATTAACCAATACAGTCCATAACAAGTTAAGTGCAAAACAACATAAGTAATGGGTAAAGGCGCAGAAATACGGCACATTGCTTCCGATCATTACAATACCCCCGATCTCGAAATCCACCAAAAGTATCCGTCACGGGGAGAGTATGTTCGCCGGAAGCGTCGGAGGACATAAGTAAGTGTTGAATGGTAAGGTCATCATATGCCGCTCGTCGTACGAACGCTTTTTCTTTTCAGTCGGCGAAGGTTGGTTTTTGTTATTTTGCATGAACTCAAGGTAAAGTATGTGGTTGTCTATTTTGTTTGCCTAAGATGCGAAACCCGAATATTTGCGATGTAAATTACTAGCCAGTAAATACTATTATCTAGCCAGTGACAACAATGTCTTAGCCAATGTAGAAGTAACCCCTGCCGGATCTCATCTTAGCCAATATAAGACTAATCCCTGTCGGATCTTGTCAATCTCATAAACTTCTCAACAGTAGGATAGACCATATTAAGCACAAACTAAAGCAGTCAGAACAACATTCTGGACAACCAACCATAAAACCATCCATACATAAATCCAGAGCATAAGGGATCAGTATCAAAAAGGGAGGAAACGTTTTAGACCTAAAACAAACACAACGAAGTACTAAAGCTAATGTCGGCTGCTTTCCTTCAACATCTTCCAGTTTGCAGCAGCGAGGGCTTGGTCCATGCGATCTAGGAGGCCCAGAGGAAGGGCTAGTGTCGGCTGCACAAATATCACAAGACACGACATGTTTAACATCACCAAGACAAAAAGAAGGCCCTTAATCTGTCCGAGAAGTGATTGCAATTAATACCTTGTTGTTCGACGGCATCGCGACTATTTTCCTTTCATTTTTCTCATTGTCTCCTTAATCTATCATACATGTGTTCAGATAGTACCCATTTTAGCAATAATCCTTGCCAATATATACATATGTCTAGCTAGTCAAAATAATGTCTCTGCCAAACATATAACCTTACACAAATGACACAATTACGCAAATGCCACGAATACCAATGTTCACATATTCATGTCCCACAAATACACAGGTTCAAATAATCTCAAAATGGTAACTGACACAAGTAAAGAATTAAACAAACACCACACATACACAACTACACAATAGTGTCAATCATTAAAAAACTTATGTAATACACATATGACATATGACAGCCCTAGAAAAAAAACTACATTACTCTCAAATGACATCATCCAGTGTAACATTAATGGTTTCAATCACAACATACTGCAACACATAGAAACAAATTTACAACGATGTACAAGTATAACCCATTGCGATGTATTCTTACTATCCAGTAAATACTATTATCTAGCCAGTGACAATGATGTCTTAGCCAATGTAGAAGTAACCCCTGCTGGATCTCGTCTACCTCAGGAACTAATCATAATATTGAAGTTTTCATTGCAAAGAGAGCAAAATGTGAGATGAAATTTATCAACTGTCAAAAACTTGATTTAGAGCGTGGTACATAGATTTGTAGTGGTTTTCACAGACAACTCAAGATGATAAAATAGCTGAACATTCCCAAATGATAAACAATTATAATCTAGTGCGTTGAAAGAATATATCGTGAAACTAATGAAGCACACACGAACCTTCATGAGTGAACAAGATGTCTCCTTAAAGCCAAAAATCGAAGAACATGTATTAAAATCAAGTACTCATAGGAACAAAAACCGTAATTTCACACATCAATACAAAAGAAAGAGGGGTTGATTACTCTCTTGAAGTCGGGTTCCATGCTCTCGGAAAGAACGACAACAACAGGTGATTCGCTACCAGTGATGCAGATCAATGCCTTCCATCATATCAGTGCAGAGGTAACAATCATACCTGACAGAGTAACATAGGAAGTGAATGGTTTTAGCTGCAATTAAGAGCCGAATTTGAAGGTCAAAGCACTCATTCAGCAGATCTAAGCTTTGTAGACGCCGAATACACTGTGCCACCGCCTTCTCCCTCCGGATCTCTGCCCATAGCTGCCTCCATGAGCATCCACGGCACCACCGCCTCCTCCATCCGGATCCCATCAAAGATTCCACCAAAGCACTCATTCAGCAGATCTAAGCTTTGTAGACGCCGAATACACTGTGCCACCGCCTCCTCCCTCCGGATCTCGGCTCGTAGCCGCCTCCATGAGCATTCGTGGCACCACCGCCTCCTCCTTCTGGATCCCACCAGAGATTCCGCCAGCCGACGAGGAGAAGTCGCTGGAAGAGTTGGAACCGGAATCGTCGGAGCCGGAGGAAAGGAAAGACAAGGAGGAGGTCGGCGAGGAAGAGAGGACGACGCCGGCCGAGAAGCTCTTCACCGGATCTGGAAGCTCTTCACCGGAATCGTCATAGCCTCCATTTGAGGGAGTCTAGGGCTGTTGAGATTTAACCGGCCATAGAAGGTTAAGGCTACCTGTTATTTTTGCCAAAAAATGGGTCAATGTGTTATTTTTGCAAAATTGGGCCGGATGTGTCATTTTTGCAAGCAACCCACTTTTTTGGTATATTTAGTGTCATTCCCTGAATTAATTTTAGTTAAAATACATGTACTTCTCCGTTCTCGCCTTCACCATATATATAACTAGTACTTTTCATGTACTTTGTACGGGTGAGTATTTTTCATGAAATTTACCGAGTTAGTTCCTTCAGGCCAATACCATGAATATATTTCATTTAAATTGTTGTCATCCTATATTAACTACAACTCCTGTTATAATACAACCATGCTATCAATCACAACCCCTTTGTAATATAATAACACTTAAAATCAGAAAAAAAAATATCATAATTGATAAGAGAAAAAATAAAAATTATGTCATCAAACGGAACGATGGGTTTATTACACCCAATTTCACACCATGCTTGTGAAATTGGTTGTAGAAAAATAAATGATTTATATTTTTACTCGTTTTAAGGCCGTGTCTATATTAATCGGAGTTCAATTACTCTATTTTCCCCTCACATAGACTATTTCTTTATAGATATTTTTTTAATTTTTGGTGTTTGTTATTCCTATTGTAATTAATTTTGAAACCTGATTTTCATCGCGATAATATATTTCACATCATGCTTGTGAATGAGGTTGAATAAAATGAATAATTTATGTTGTTACTCATTTTAATGATGTGTATATTTTCATGAGAATCTAATCATCCCAAATCGACATACAATAGATGATTTATTTCCATATGCTTTTACTTTTTGATTTTTTTTATTCTTATTGTATTTAATATTGAAACCTTATTTTACTCGTCATAATATATTTCACACCATATTTGTAAACTAGGCTGAAGAAAATCAATTACGAAAATTTTGCCTGGTACCCTTAAGGTATTGCTTATTTTGCGCGGTGTACAAAAGATTTACTAAATTCGCCCGGTACCCCTGAGTTTTGTGTTTATTTCGCCTCGTGCCCCTAGTAAGTGAAAACTAACAGTGTTAATGAAGTCCCGTTAGTTCATCGTTACATCAGTTATGGGAGAGGAGATAACGAAGAAAGGAGAGGCCGACTAGGCATGAATCGCGGCGACGAGAGCCCGAGGCGACCGGAAGGAGAGGTGGAGAAGGAGAGCGACCCGACTTGGAGGAGGACTTGGAGAAGAGGGCTCGACAAAAAAAAGGACTTGGAGAAGAGGGTTCGACGCCCAACTTGGAGGAGAAGGAGAAGGAGGCCCGTCCTTGAATTGCTGACAACAATCATCGGAGGCATCGCTAGGGGTGGTGGAGGCGCCGCTCGACTCGCCGGGGTGGTGGCATGGTGGAGCCGCCAGCAAGGTAAGTTGATTTAGGGTTTGCAAATTGGGGTTTAGATTTGTGTTTGCAATTTGGGGTTTCAATTTGTGTTTGCAATTTTGAGCAACATTTCTTCCCCAATGGCCCGCAATTCTACCACTTCTCCTGAAAACAAATTTGTAATCATTATCCTTCTATCATGTTATACATATAATACTAAACTTGATGGATGATGATAAATTTTCATGTGACTAGCAAGATATAGTGTTTTCCCTTTTAATGTTTAATCTCATTAGACATTTATTCCACTTTACTAAGAATTGTATGCTTTGATTCATTACTTCACAATGTTTTGGAGAAACTCAATGGGAGTAATATATATATATATATATATATATATATATATATATATATATATATATATATATAAAACGTGAGGTATGAAATGTTAAATATTTTTCTCCACTGAATTGTATGCTTTGATTCATTAAATATTTTGGAGAAACTCAATGGGAGAAATACTTCACTGAATTGTCTACAACAAAAATATTTTTCTCAATGGGAGAAATACTTCACTGTTTTTGAAGAATTGTATGCTTTAATTCATTACATCACTGAATTGATATGTTAAATATTTTTCTCCACTTTTGTGAGGTATGAAATGCAAGATGTTGCTTGTAAAAGGTTGTCTACAACAAAAATCAGTTGATGTTATTGTGTATGACAGCAATGCGAACCTATAACAAAATGTGATCAAAGTGTGAACCTATATATTGCAAAAATCAGTAGCACATTTAAACACATACTCCCTCCGATTTTTAATATAAGGCATTTGACTTTTGTGCACATAGTTTAAGGAGCTAAAAACTACATACAATATTAATTTTTTTAATTAAATTTTTTTAAATTATAATACTTATTAATAGTAACTATTATAATGTAAAAAAAATTAATTAAAAAAATTAATATTTTATATAGTTTTTAGCTCCTTAAACTACGTGCACAAAAATCAAATGCCTTATATTAAAAATCGGAGGGAGTATATGACAACAGTAGGTTGCATAAATCAGCAGGCCAAGAAACTATTGTGCTTGCTTCCAATATACCTAAAATATTTGAAATTTTAAGTCTTTTAGCTCAAATGGTAGAGCAATGTGCTTATACACAAAGATGTGGATTCCAATCCCACACAGGTTATCAAAAATTTTGAGTCAAAGTGCATAATGTTAGGTATTAGAGATTAGTTCACTTAATTGGTGACCTTGCAAGAAGCTTGCAACGACGGCGACATTGTCTATTGAACCCGGAATTGTACTATTCTCATGCAAATATGTTATTCCAGGGAGGTCTACTACTTATTCTCTACTGGATATTTCATATTTGTGGTAGAATTTTGAGCTGTAGCATAGAAAACCAGGTTGCGCAATGAGGTGGTTGTAATTTGTAGATGTAAATTGTGGTGTTAAAACATGGAAGAAAGCGAACCCTAACTCACGTTGCGTTTTGTACAGTTGTGACTAGAGCTGACAAAATCTGACCCGACCCGAAAACCCGACCCGACTTACCCGAACCTGAACCCGACCAACACCCGAAAACCTAGAGTAATCCGTAACCCGAACCCGAGACCGAACCCGACCCCAACCTGACCCGACTCGAAACAGACCCGAACACAGATAAATCCGACCCGACCCAAACCCGACCCGACTCTGAACCTGACCCGACTCTCAACCCGACCCGACCCGACTCGACCTGACTTGAAATGGTTATTAACATCAACATTTTAATGTTTGAATGTTAAATGTTTTTTTTTTATTTTAACACAAGTTTATGATTATACTTTTAACATATAAAACACCAATTATTTTTGTTAATTGTTATCATATGAATAAGAACCCAAGTAAAATCAATAGATAAGCGGATAAGTCAATGAGTCAAGTAAGTCAACCGCCATACATCAAAACATCGATACATACTACGAGTCAGAAATGCTAAAAGTTCATTAATCGTTGCAGATGATATAGCGTGCAACCCAACATCATATCCTTCCAACAACCACCAGCAACCCAATAAAATATCCTTCTAGGAACCAGTAATACCTCCGCAACAAAAGAAAGCAGCAGAACAATATATTTCTATTAATTCTAGTAGTTTTTGGTTTTTATAAATGGATTTCTTTTTATAAATATAAGTGTAATAATTCTATTAAATTTCATAATTATGGTTATTCTATAACTATTTGTCCATATTCCATAATTTGTATGAATTATGATACATGATTATTTTTTTGCGGAAAGAATTATTTATATCCAAATCAATAATTTTGTAGTTGTTATTTTATTTTATCTATATTAGTATACTTTGATAGAATTAATTATTTATATCTAGATTTGTTAAAAACTAATAATAATAATGAAAAAAAACTAATGGGCCAAAAGCTAAAAATGACATGGGCATTGAAAATGATATGGGTCAATGATATAGTCAAACCAAAAATAAGCTCATTTGCATCTTGCTAGTTAAAATAAGGTTAAATCCTAAATGTACAATCAATTTGATTTAATTATAGCACCGATCAATTGGTTTAAATGTTTAAAAAAGGACGATGGTACCGAATACCGAAATTCCGATTATGACTTTTTTGAAAATCGGTCGACAACCGATGAGTCAATGACAATGAGTGTATTCAACCGAGTCAAAATTACATATTCAAGTATTCAACCGAGTCGAAATCATTTATTTTATTTAAATTACATATTTAAATATTCAACCGAGTCAAAATCATTTATTTTAAGTAAATTAAATATTTAAGTATTCAACCGAATCATAATCAATCTAATTATCCAAACGGGTCGAATATGATTCGACCGAAAACTCAAACCAACTATACGGCTATACCCACTTTGATTTGAAACTCAAATGAGACCGACCCGCCTCTTGACCCGAAACCTGAATGAGCCCGACCCGCTTTTTCCCGAACCCGAATGGACATGACCCGATTTAACCCGAACCCCGACCAATCTAAAATTTATTATGACCGAACCCAACCCGAACCCGACCCGAGCAGTACCTGACTATAAATTTTAACCAAACTGACCCGACTCGTAAGTGACCCGACCCGAGCAAGCCTGACCCGAACCCAACCCGAACGACCGAATTGCCAGCTCTAGTTGTGACATTGTGTCTTTATATTGTGGCACATTTGTTACCAGGATAACGTGCTGATGCACTTATTTTACGTGATCCTACATAGACTATCTAAATTAAACCAGCTATCATTTAATTTGAATACTGACACAATGGTCTATTAAATTCTATTTCAGAAAAACAACATATGAGCTCTGATCAGATGTAAGGCTCTCTGGTAAGTTTTTCACATAATTTAAATGATTTAGAAAAATGAAAAAGAGACATGGAATCGAACTTTATGACACACTATAAACTTTTTTAATCATAAAATGTGGGCGTCACTTGTTACTGTTGTATGGATGAATATACTTGGGATGACAATGGTTCAAACATCACATTAAGACAACTTCTCCATGTGTAGCATATAAGTGTATAACCTATGTGGGAGTCGAACCCACATCTTGTACATAAAGACATGCTCTACCATTTGAGCTAATAGGCTTTAAAAAAAGCTTCAAGGTAATTATCAAGCTCTACCATGTCAACCTCTTTTCTAATTAGTAAGATACTGTATGTCAAAGTGTTTAGCCATAAACACACAAATTGAAGATGATGAATCGAATTAGATCAAATATTAATGGATCCAACAACAATAAAAAATGATGTAGATATGTATTCCAAGAAGGTGGCCATGCATTCTCATATTGAACCTATATATTAAGCAATTTCCTTTGTTGTTTTCTTTGATTATCTTTTATAAAAGTGCAGAATGCAACTCTATTCTATTTCCCTAAAATTTTGACAAAACCCAATAAATGAGAATGAGAAATAAATGAAGAAGCTACCTACAACATTGAGTAAAACTTCCAAGAAGTAACACAAGTATCTAGAAGGAAAGCATGGTTTTTAATTAAAGAAAAAAAACACAAATGCAAGTTTTCAAGTTTCAACTAAGTTTACCTGCAAACTCTAGCTAAGTAATTCATTCATCCTCTATAAGAATTGTGTGCTTTGATTCATTACTTCACTGTGTTTTGGAGAAACTCAATGGGAGAAATATATATAAGGTGAGGTATGAAATGTTAAATATTTTTCTCCACTGAATTGTATGCTTTGATTCATTAAATATTTTGAAGAAACTCAATCGGAGAAATACTTCACTGAATTGTCTACAACAAAAATATTTTTCTCAATGGGAGAAATACTTCACTGTGTTTTGAAGAATTGTATGCTTTGATTCATTACATCACTGAATTGATATGTTAAATATTTTTCTCCACTTTTGTGAGGTATGAAATGCAAGATGTTGCTTGTAAAAGGTTGTCTACAACAAAAATTAGTTGATCTTATTGTGTATGACAGCAATGTGAACCTATAACAAAATGTGATCAAAGTGTGAACCTATAGCTTGCAAAAATCAGTAGTACATTTAAACATATATATGACAACAGTAGGTTGCATAAATCAGCAGGCCATGAAACTATTGTGCTTGCTTCTAATATACCTAAAATATTTGAAATTTTAAGCCTTTTAGCTCAAATGGTAGAGCAATGTGCTCATATACAAAGATGTGGGTTCGAATCCCACACAGGCTATCAAAAATTTTGAGTCAAAGTGCATAATGTTAGGTATTAGAGATTAGTTCACTTAATTGGTGACCTTGCAAGAAGCTTACAACGACAGCGACATTGTCTATTAAACCCGGAATTGTACTATTCTCATTCAAATATGTTATTCCAGGGAGGTCTACTACTTATTCTCTACTGGATATTTCATATTTGTGGTAGAATTTTGAGCTGTAGCATAGAAAACCAGGTTGCGCAATGAGGTGGTTGTAATTTGTAGATGTAAATTGTGGTTTTAAGACATGGAAGAAAGCGAACCCTAACTCACGTTGCGTTTCGTATAGTTGTTACATTGTGTCTTTATATTGTGGCACATTTGTTACCAGGATAACGTGCCGATGCACTTATTTTACGTGATCCTACATAGACTATCTAAATTAAACCAGCTACCATTTAAGTTGAATACTGACACAATGGTCTATTAAATTCTATTTCAGAAGAACAACATATGAGCTCTAATCAGATGTAAGGCTCTCTGGTAAGTTTTTCACATAATTTAAATGATTTAAGAAAATGAAAAAGAGACATGGAATCGAACTTTATGAAACCCTATAAACTTTTTTAATCATAAAATGTGGGCGTCACTTGTTACTGTTGTATGGATGAATATACTTGGGATGACAATGGTTCAAACATCACATTAAGACAACTTCTCCATGTGTAGCATATAAGTGTATAGCCTATGTGGGAGTCAAACCCACATCTTGTACATAAAGACATGCTCTACCATTTGAGCTAATAGGCTTTAAAAAAAGCTTCAAGGTAATTTTCTAGCTCTACCATGTCAACCTCTTTTCTAATTAGTAAGATACTGTCTGTCAAAGTGTTTAGCCATAAACACACAAATTGAAGACGATGAATCGAATTAGATCAACTATTAATGGATCTAACAACAATAAAAAAAAATGATGTAGATATGTATTCCAAGAAGGTGGCCATGCATTCTCATATTGAACCTATATATTAAGCAATTTCCTTTGTTGTTTTCTTTGATTCTCTTTTATAAAATTGCAGAATGCAACTCTATTCTATTTCCCTAAAATTTTGCCAAAACCCAATGAATGAGAATGAGAAAGAAATGAAGATGCTACCTATAACATTGAGTAAAACTTCCAAGAAGTAACACAAGTATCTAGAAGGAAAGGATGGTTTTTAATTAAAGAAAAAACACACTAATGTAAGTTTTCAAGTTTCAAGTAAGTTTACCTGCAAACTCTAGCTAAGTAATTCATTCATCCTCTATAAGAATTGAAGTCAGATCTTCTCGACAAAGTCACAGACACACAATAAGCTCAGGGTTGTATCCGTGTTCTTCCTACTTGAAGCCGCTTTGCCTTGTCAAGGAAGAGAAAACATGGGTGATAATCTAGCACCACAAAGCAGAATGCATCTCTCATATGTTTCCCTAAAAGTTTGCCAAAATCAATGAATGAGAATAAGGATGAAATGAAGAAGTTACATACACCGTTGGTTACCTTTGCTACTACAGTTGTTATTGATAACAATAAGAGAGATTCACACACCCAACTTTGAATCCAGGAACAATGAACAATCAATTAAAACTTTCAATTTCGATCATAGCATTTGAAACTAAAAATCCCCAAATTTTCCAACCCTAAAATCGAAACTTTACCTAGACGTTGTCTGAACTTTGAACAACCGACCACAACCACAAAGGGCCTTTCTCACCAGCCACCATTGTGTAAAGGCCGAGATAGTATTTTAATATTAAATTAATTAAAAGTATATTATTTTATATATGAGATATATAAAAAAAAATTTGAGAAGAACTTGTCCTCGAGCGATTTCCGAGTTAAAAACATTATGAATGATTCCGACATCGTTTTAAAATTTGATTCCGATAGATTCTATTTCCGCCTTCTTACTTCGAGATTTGAAATTTAATTGAGGTCCATTATTTTATTGCGGATCCGGAAAATTTTATTTTTGATTTAGTCGGGATTCGATCGGGCGAGCGGGTTTCGAGCTTTTCCGCTAATTTGAATTCTTTGTGGGGACCCCCTTTTATTCCTATTTATTTACCTTTTCTTTTATTTCTTTCTCTCTCTCTCTCCCTCTCTCTCTCTCTCCCTCTCTCTCTGGTCCCCCCGTCAGTAACCCATTTTTTTGTCTGTTCCTCCAAGGTCACTGCCCTGCACCTCAGGCCTCCCTTAGTCTCCTCCCTTCTTCTTCTCATTTGCCCTGCTAGCACCCTCACAATCTCTCTCTCCCTTTTCTCGGTTCTGCATTCCACCACAAACACCACTCTCTTCCCTCTTCTTCTTCTCTTTCAATTCCAGAAATTTGTCCTCCCCTTGCCGCATTTCCCTCCTCCACTTCGGGTTTCAATCACCAGGGAGTCATCTCAGTCTCTCCTCCTTTTCTAATGCCCAAAGACGCAGCCAAGCCACCCGAAGGAAGCACAGAAGGCCGCCGGAGCCTCCAGCGCGCCGCCGCGTGCAGCAGCTCCCCTGTTCCATTGGAAGGAGCCAACCGCGACAACCCCTTCTCCGTCCTCCTCCAAGCAGCAGCATCAGTAGAATTTCATCGAAGACACACTCCCTCCCGTCGATTGCAGCCGGAGCCCCGCCGACGAGCAACTCCGGTGAAAACTTTGAATCTTCGGTGAGCACTCTCCCCTCCCCTCTTCCTTGTTGTTCTTGGTCTTGAGTTGTCGGGTTGGGGTCGGAAACTCACTTCGGTCGGAGGGGAATGGCTTTGGATCGAAGAAGGCCGCCGCCGGTGGCTTGGGCTCCTCTTTTCTCCCTTCTCCCGTTTCAGCGTAGCTAATGCTCTGTTCTGAGGTTGAAGATAAGCTTCCTCCTCTGCCTTCTTTCCTTGTGGGCTGGGCCGGATCCAGGTAGGGCTTAAGGGTTATATCAGTTTCAAACGGGTTCTAGTGGGGAGGGAGTATTGAACTTGGATCCTCTTGTCTAGTCTTTCAGGTTTGGGCTCGGATTCGGGTTGGGCTGTGGGCTGGGCTTTCGGGTTAAGGGTTGGGCTGACATGTGGGTTGGGATTCTTTTAAATTTTTGGGTTATATATATATATATATATGTATATACTATATGATATGTTAGTGTATATCGTATGTTATTTATTTAATATTTCTGATTTTAGGAAAATGACAATATATATATATTTATATATTCTGAGATTATTAATATATATGTATAAAAAAAAGGGTTTTAAAAGTGATATTAATTGATATGGAGTTATTAATATATTTATGGATTGTTTTGAGATTTTATGGATAACAAGAGTGGAATTATCTAAATATTATTATTTTGGGATTGGTTATAAATTCTGGAAAAATTAATCATTAGATATTGTTTATTATTTTAAAATAGTATTAAGTGGATTATTTATATATATGATGCTTTTCTGAGGATTTAAATATGTGAGTTAGGAATTTTAAAGTGAATTGTTGGTTTTGATTTATGAATATTATTTGTGAGCATAGAAATTATTTTGATGATTTAATATTGAAGTTTATTTTATAATGTTTTGAAATAAGAAATATGCCGAAATTATTTTATAACATGATTGTGGGAAATTGGTTTTAAGGCTTAAATATTTAATGTCGGAATTTGGCCAAGTATGATTTGAGAAATTATTTTGAACATGAGTTGACTTAATTTTGGATTTAAGATTTTGGAAAACGGTTTTACTATCGGTCGGTTTTGAGAATGTTGAGAACTTGGGTTCCTGTGTATGAACGTTGGTATGGTAGCTTATGGAGATGACTTGATGATAGGTGTGTATTGCTTTTGGATTGCTTTGGACTTGCATTTGGGCCCTTGCTTGTGTTATCTTGCTGTTCTGCATCAACAGGTAAGTATCCTACGGGACTTACTCAGTAACCTGGACCTCCTGCCTGATGTGTCATGTAATGTGTAGTTTTGTTGCAATATAAAGCATACCATGTAGTATCATGTTAGGATTGCATTGAACTGAGCATGTGGTTACTTTGTGTGTTTGAATACAGAACGGCCGTTATCTGTGATAGTCCTAGAGTCTTTGCTAGGGTCATAGGGTAGCCCAGCCCCATCGGGTGCCCTGAGTCTATCTAGTCGATATGAGCATGATATGATAGCCCAGCACCATCGGGCAAGAGATGAGATGAGTTGATATGATACGATTAGCCCAGCACCATCGGGCATGTTTTATTTATTTTATGGTATGATGATGAGATATGATATGATGATGAGATATGATATGATATGATGATACCGTGGTGAGTGCACCACCACGAAGAGAGTGCTATGCTATAGCCCGAACTGGCCAGTCTCTGCACTAACGGGAAGGGGTGCAGAGGTAGGAGAGGGATATGCCACTTGGCATTGTCTGGGGCCCTTTACAGTTCTTTTCTGCATATTATGTATATACTAGGGGCATGATAGTGTGATTTCAATCTGTACCTCATTAGTCATCTTTTATTTAGGCATAGGCATGTTATGTGGCCTCAGCGCGGTCAGAGGACCCGCAGGCGATCACCAGGCTTGACTTCGTGGATAGTGTTAGGTACCGCTCTTGTTGCTCCATGCTTCTGTGACGGGGAAATCTTTTGGCGAATCGAAGAATCCGGCTAATATATTCTAACTTGACAAATGACAATCACCCACTTTGTTTTGGTTTTGACCCGGCTCTGCCGCGGCTTTTGTATCTAAGTCATGCTTCTGCTTTACTTTCGGTTAAATCGTATTTCTAAAACTTCGACTGATTAGAGGTTTGAAACCTCGACCCGTACCTGAATTGCAACATCCAAACGAAGGTATCCGACCTTCGAAATGTATCCCGGATATTTATATCCGGGCCGTTACAAAGTTGGTATCAGAGCCAGGTTGTGCAATTCGGGTACGCAAGGGTCGGGTGTATGTTTTGGAAAACCGCCCACGGATTTCGAAGATTTGAAAGCGTTTTAAAGGGGCAAAATGAATTTAATATGTCTAACTCAATTGGACTAAATATGAACTTGGCTTATGATAAAAGAGGAGAACCGACCAAATAAGGGATCGAGTGGGTAGAAACGGCGTTAGACCATCCCTATTGGATGTAGTCGGAAACGGGTAGGCGAAATACTAGCTTGTTCTTTACAGATGGGTCGGGAAGACTCCAAAGAGGTCGTTATATGTGGCATTGACTAATTCTATGTTGAGTGCTTGATGTGTTAAAGAATGATTGTTATGTTCTGACTATTTAATGAATATCGAACGATTTGTGCGAACAGAATAGCGGGAGTACCCTCCTTCTATTATGGTTAAGCTCAACTTTTGTGGAACCGCCCTTTCCTTATGAACCCTTTGATAGTTCAATCGAGTCCTCCCTTCGAATATCGGTCTCCTCCACGGGAAATCGGGTTGGTAAACACATGGTGTCGGAAATCATGATTGAATATAAAGGTTGTCCGTGAGAGTATTGGAAGACGGTCCTTGATGAAATTTCGAGCTAGAGAGTGAGATGTTTACGAGGCTGTCGTTATCAATTCTTATGACGATCCATCAGTGTCCTCTTGTCACGGAAAATTCGTATCCGAGTCCCACGGGAAAGAGGGGTAATGAGTCAGTTGGGAAGAGTCAATGTTGCCCTTATGGACTTCTATCGGGTTATCTTGATTGCTCTGTCCATGATTATGTGACCCTATATGCATTACTCCTTGATCAACAGTTTGATCCTTAGTTTGAAATTGTGCTTATGTGCCTTAATGTTCATAATGACTATTGTATGGGTTCGAGCTACATTTATTATACCCAAATCATCCCGACATGATTTACTTAGTATATTGCATCGTCATACTAGGGCACGAATAAATATGTCATATGCTAGGATGTCGTCTAATTGATGCCCTTCCTGTGAATAGGTTCATGATAGTGTGATAGTTCGGTTCTAATATCATGATAGAGTGAGTCCCTTACTTGATGGATACATGTTATAATTTCATGTCAACATGCCTCCTATGCTACGTAATCCTCGGTACATTTATGATGATCTTTAATATGAATTCGTAGTTGTATGATATTCTGTACCCATGCTTGCCCCATTGCTTAGGTCCCGTGTTATGCCTTTCCTTCTCTCATGATTATATGTTGTCATCGCATGTCTACTTGGCATATTGATCGTATGATTGATTAGAAACATGAACCACATGATATGAGTCTATATGATTGTTGCTTCTTCTGAATTAGGTCCATGATAGTGTGATCAACTCTTCTTAGTATGAATGTTTTTTTAATGACCTCCTTAACATGCTGGGTGATGACGTGTCGATGTTCATTATTCATCTTGTGACAAGAATCTATAGCATGCCCACCTATTTTGTATTCCTCAGATTAACTATTGTTGATGCTTTTACAAATGAGTATTGTTATGTGTTAAATGTGCTAAGGTGAGAATATGTTAGTGTAAGTGAGTCTTGACAAATACATGTTTTATTCCAGTATACATTAACTTGAACTCATGTCCCCATATTCTGGTCGTGTTGCCATTACTTAGACTTGCACTATACCTCGCTACCCTTCCTCTCCTGTTTCTGTATTATTGGAATATGATTGAATTGAGCTCTTGCTTAGCGTCGAGTAATCGATCAAGTGCATGTATGTACCACATGTTATATTGAGCCATTAGTAACGTGTAGGATCCCCGGTTATGACTTACGCACATTTATGCCTTGCCTAACTTATTGTTGATTCTCTCTTGAACTAGGTCCTTGATAGTGTGGCTCTTTCCTCTTCCCGTTCTCTTAACATGTTTCACTCGTCTTGATTAGCTTAATGTTGAATTCGATGATTGACTAGCCTTCCGTAATGGTTGAACCTAGCATGCTTGAATGGTTAAAATGTCTACTACTCTATGTTATTCTCTCGTGTTTGCATGAACCTATGATTTGACACCCCGCTTGATCACACACCACTCTATATCTTGATTTTGCATACACATGACGCATGAATACCGTAATGAATCTAGTTGAATCACTTTAATTCTACTCATGTTCGATGTGTGCTATTAGTACCATGTGGAGCTTATGACTTCCAATATGACCTGCTGAATGATTTCATATCATGCTTGTTCTATAATGTGACAGCTATCGTACCATATATGTACTCTATGATGGTTCTTTCTTAGAATGATTATAATCTAACATCCGTGATGTTCATCTTGTTACTTCTGATGGTGCCTCATGTTTCGTGAATATTATGTTGAACCTCTCTAAATAACTCTGGACTATGCTTGTATCACATTATGTATCGCTAGTATCATGTAGGACCCATGCTCTTTAAATGTATCTCGCCATATGATTTCGTGCCATGTTTGACCTAATATATGATCATTGTGAGATAGTACTATGTTGTCCTTTAGATGATCTCGTATGACGCATACACCAAACTTGAGCATTGTTCATATATGTGATAATTACTATGCTACTCTTATGTGTTCTCGTATGACGTTTCATCTGATTATTATAATATACCTTGCCATGATATATTTTGACTCATTTGTTGATGTGTATACCATGCTTTTACCTTGTTCATATGCATGATGATCGTTATCTTCACTAAATTCCGCATGACTTCGAATCATACATGATAATTGTTGGTTCCGCCTATCTTGCTTAAAGTTGCTAGGCATGCCCGTTCCCATGGAATACTAGAATGTTAGCTTGTTTCACAAACATCAGCGTAGTACTTGATCGTGTCTTTGATATGAATACGAATGTTGCCCTGAGATAGGTACATGTTAGTGTGGATTGATGCGATTGATATGCTCCATAATGAATTCATGCTTGTTTGTCACAAGTTGTAACCTAATGGACCCCATAAAGGCATCGTTACTATTCCCGAGTCAGAGTCTTGTCTCTAGTCATGTCGTCTTTAGCTTTGGTCTATTCCATCTCCGAAAGAAACATTGGGTCGTCCGCTCTTGTCACTCCCCTATCTCTACTAACTTAAACTCCTACGCGTTACATTGGATGAGCGATCGCATGAAAAAAAAGGGATCGGGAAGTCGAATAGCGATAGAGCAGCGCAGCGGAAGCGTGGGGCCCTAACCCACGGGCCTCAGGATCGATAATGTCGACGGAACAACCTCGCTTCGAGGATTACGATTGTTGAGTACGATAGGACTTGCAGGTGGGAGCGTCCTCTATTCGAATTGCTAACCCTTTTTGAGCTTGTGGATGATGATATTGCACTGACTTGATGTTGAAAGCTGCTTGTTGATGTGATGACTGATGCTTGATTGCCTGTTGACTATGAGAATATGATTCGATGCCTTACAATTCTACTGTGCCTTGATGACTTAATGTGATGCTACTCTGAGATGTTAAGCATGATCTAAATTCCTTGCCTATAATGTGAACTGCAAATGCTGAGAACCTGAACTGTTATTAGATGTGGTTATGATGAGGTGTGCTAGCTTGGCTTGATTAGGTTCATATATGATGTTTTGCAATACTTATTGAGCATAACAGTAAATTGAGACTTCTGATACTTGTTGCAATGCTAATGATGCTAGTTGATATGATGTAGTCCTTCTGTGTAATAATGTTAATGATTGCTTCTTCTTGAAAACATGTGAGTGAGGTCCCTTGGTAGAATGGTTAGAGAGCGGTTAAGGAAATTGAGCGATTGGTATGATGTGAGGGTCTTCTTGATTATGTGATTTATTAATATGTACTGGCATGATGCTAGATAGCAACCATGATAAACCTGTATGGCATGATATTACATGTTGATATGCAATACTGAGTAGAATTTGTAGTGACAACTATGAACATGATGTAATGATCCATTGCTATCCTACTATGTTGTTCTAAAAGCATGTTATAAGGTGTTGAATGAACCATGAGATGATGATACGTTGTTATGTGAAAGCATGATGTTATCCTATATGATTGATAAACCTGATTATGAATAGGTAAGTGATGAATATGACTTGGATCATAGGTATGACTTATGTGTACATATAAGATGATGGTGCATGACTGCTATTAATCGTTATATGACATTGTGATGAACTAAGATGACGTCTGGAAAGCATGATGACATTTTGATGTTGATATAATGTTGATCTTCCCTTTCTGGTTGAATCTTAATAGCATGATTTTGTTGGATTGATGTGATAATATGTTATGATAGTGCTGGATAGAGATTGGATAGGATGACTATGTGAATTTATGCTTTATATGAGATCCCTTGATATGACTGGTTCCACTAGTGTGCGATGTTGAGATGCGATCGTGAGATTTGACTAGAAGTAGTGTATTGACTCCATGACACCTAACCTCCTTGATCTCTTGACATGTGTGCTTGCGTGATTTATGAGAATTCGATGATGCACTTGTGATGCCTTCGGTATGAGGTAGATATACTTTATGGCTCATGGTATGACATTAAGACTTTGTTATTGCTTTTGGCGTGTTATGAAAGAATGGTATGATTTATTTTATGGGTAATCATTTTACACGGTTGAGATGTCGATTAGTTGAGATTATCATGATTGATGTTGAGATTGCCATATGAGAAGTGGTTGATGATGTTATGAGTCGATGAGTTGATTTACTTACGTACATGTTGAGTTGAGGATGATGATAAAAGATTCTGGAAACTAGGAAGAGAATATGGCATTAGCCCTTAGAGGTGGATGACTCCACCTCCTACCTTCTGAATTCGATTGATTGATTGCGAGAAGATGATTTGGTTTTTGGGAGATTTTGACGAAATCTTGATTTGAAAGGATTTGACTTGTTTTGGTTTAAAATTGCTTGATTAAACATCGGATTTGGAGATTTTGAGCGGTTTTAAAAATGGCCAACTTGGGGTTTTAAAGGAGTTGAGAGTTTCAATGATTTGGATGACAACCTTTCATTTACAAAACACTTTGAGGTTTACGAACGGGATTTACATTATGACGTCTCACGAAGTGGATACAAGCATTGTATAGGGGCGCTTATAGATTGCTTGCTAAGACCTAGTCGGACGCTATAATGCTTTTAGAGTTGTGCCACTTCCAAAAGGTCGAAGCGAGGATGTGATAGGGGCGCTTATTACACACTTGACAAGACCAATTGGAGATGTCACGACCGTGACTAGGATGTTGTGAGAATCCCGGAGGACGCAACCGAGATGATTACAAGATCCTTGGACATGGTCCTCGGACTCACCGATTTCAAATTTTCTTTCCCTTGCTTTGAAATGGTTTTAGTCTCGGGGACGAGACTTGTTTTTAGAGGTGGATGAATGTAAAGGCCGAGATATTATTTTAATATTAAATTAATTAAAAGTATATTATTTTATATATGAGATATAAAAAAAATAAATAAATAATAAAATTTTAGAAGAACTTGTCCTCGAGCGATTTCCGAATTAAAAACATTATGAATGATTCCGACATCATTTTAAAATTTGATTCCGACAGATTCTATTTCTGCCTTCTTACTTCGAGATTTGAAATTTAATTGAGGTCCATTATTTTATTGCGGATCCAGAAAATTTTATTTTTGATTTAGTCGGGATTCGATCGGGCGAGCGGGTTTCGAGCTTTTCCGCTAATTTGAATTCTTTGTGGGGACCCCCTTTTATTCCTATTTATTTACCTTTTCTTTTATTTCTTTCTCTCTCTCTCCCTCTCTCTCTCTCTCCCTCTCTCTCTGGTCCCCCCGCCAGTAACCCATTTTTTTGTCTGTTCCTCCAAGGGCACTGCCCTGCACCTCAGGCCTCCCTTAGTCTCCTCCCTTCTTTTTCCCATTTGCCCTGCTAGCACCCTCACAATCTCTCTCTCTCCCTTTTCTCGGTTCTGCATTCCACCACAAACACCACTCTCTTCCCTCTTCTTCTTCTCTTTCAATTCCAGAAATTTGTCCTCCCCTTGCCGCATTTCCCTCCTCCACTTCGGGTTTCAATCACCAGGGAGTCATCTCAGTCTCTCCTCCTTTTCTAATGCCCAAGGACGCAGCCAAGCCACCCGAAGGAAGCACAGAAGGCCGCCGGAGCCTCCAGCGCGCCGCCGCGTGCAGCAGCTCCCCTGTTCCATTGGAAGGAGCCAACCGCGACAACCCCTTCTCCGTCCTCCTCCAAGCAGCAGCAGTAGTAGAATTTCATCGAAGACACACTCCCTCCCGTCGATTGCAGCCGGAGCCCCGCCGACGAGCAACTCCGGCGAAAACTTCGAATCTTCGGTGAGCACTCTCCCCTCTCCTCTTCCTTGTTGTTCTTGGTCTTGAGTTGTCGGGTTGGGGACGGAAACTCACTTCGGTCGGAGGGGAATGGCTTTGGATCGAAGAAGGCCGCCGCCGGTGGCTTGGGCTCCTCTTTTCTCCCTTCTCCCGTTTCAGCGTAGCTAATGCTCTGTTCTGAGGTTGAAGATAAGCTTCCTCCTCTGCCTTCTTTCCTTGTGGGCTGGGACGGATCCGGGTAGGGCTTAAGGGTTATATCAGTTTCAAACGGGTTCTAGTGGGGAGGGAGTATTGAACCTGGATCCTCTTGTCTAGTCTTTCAGGTTTGGGCTCGGATTCGGGTTGGGCTGTGTGCTGGGCTTTCGGGTTAAGGGTTGGGCTGACATGTGGGTTGGGATTCTTTTAAATTTTTGGGTTATATATATATATATGTATATACTATATGCTATGTTAGTGTATATCGTATGTTATTTATTTAATATTTCTGATTTTAGGAAAATGACTATATATATATTTATATATTCTGAGATTATTAATATATATGTATAAAAAAAGGGTTTTAAAAGTGATATTAATTGATATGGAGTTATTAATATATTTATGGATTGTTTTGAGATTTTATGGATAACAAGAGTGGAATTATCTGAATATTATTATTTTGGGATTGGTTATAAATTCTGGAAAAATTAATCATTAGATATTGTTTATTATTTTAAAATAGTATTAAGTGGATTATTTATATATATGATGCTTTTCTGAGGATTTAAATATGTGAGTTAGGAATTTTAAAGTGAATTGTTGGTTTTGATTTATGAATATTATTTGTGAGCATAGAAATTATTTTGATGATTTAATATTGAAGTTTATTTTATAATGTTTTGAAATAAGAAATATGCCGAAATTATTTTATAACATGATTGTGGGAAATTGGTTTTAAGGCTTAAATATTTAATGTCGGAATTTGGCCAAGTATGATTTGAGAAATTATTTTGAACATGAGTTGACTTAATTTTGGATTTAAGATTTTGGAAAACGGTTTTACTATCGGTCGGTTTTGAGAATGTTGAGAACTTGGGTTCGTGTGTATGAACGTTGGTATGGTAGCTTATGGAGATGACTTGATGATAGGTGTGTATTGCTTTTGGATTGCTTTGGACTTGCATTTGGGCCCTTGCTTGTGTTATCTTGCTGTTCTGCATCAACAGGTAAGTATCCTATGGGACTTACTCAGTAACCTGGACCTCCTGCCTGATGTGTCATGTAATGTGTAGTTTTGTTGCATATTAAAGCATGCCATGTAGTATCATGTTAGGATTGCATTGAACTGAGCATGTGGTTACTTTGTGTGTTTGAATACAGAACGGCCGTTATCTGTGATAGTCCTAGAGTCTTTGCTAGGGTCATAGGGTAGCCCAGCCCCATCGGGTGCCCTGAGTCTATCGAGTCGATATGAGCATGATATGATAGCCCAGCACCATCGGGCAAGAGATGAGATGAGTTGATATGATACGATTAGCCCAGCACCATCGGGCATGTTTTATTTATTTTATGGTATGATGATGAGATATGATATGATATGATGATACCGTGGTGAGTGCACCACCACGAAGAGAGTGCTATGCTATAGCCCGAACTGGCCAGTCTCTGCACTAACGGGAAGGGGTGCAGAGGTAGGAGAGGGATATGCCACTTGGCATTGTCTGGGGCCTTTTACAGTTCTTTTCTGCATATTATATATATACTAGGGGCATGATAGTGTGATTTAAATCTGTACCGCATTAGTCATCTTTTATTTAGGCATAGGCATGTTATGTGGCCTCAGCGCGGTCAGAGGACCCGCAGGCGATCACCAGGCCTGACTTCGTGGATAGTGTTAGGTACCGCTCTTGTTGCTCCATGCTTCTGTGACAGGGAAATCTTTTGGCGAATCGAAGAATCCGGCTAATATATTCTAACTTGACAAATGACAATCACCCACTTTGTTTTGGTTTTGACCCGGCTCTGCCGCGGCTTTTGTATCTAAGTCATGCTTCCGCTTTACTTTCGGTTAAATCGTATTTCTGAAACTTCGACTGATTAGAGGTTTGAAACCTCGACCCGTACCTGAATTGCAACATCCAAACGAAGGTATCCGACCTTCGAAACGTATCCCGGATATTTATATCTGGGCCGTTACACATTGAGTGCACGGAACAACCCTCTATCCAACCGGCAACCACCACAAGCAACGAGAGCACCCCCTCCCTCTCTCTCTTCCTCAAGCTGCACATTAGTACCCCTCTCTTCTCTTTAAAACCCTAATTTTTTTATAGGGGCATACCTGGCGCCACAACCTATAGTGGATCCTGGGCGTTTCCACCTCTCCTTCTGGCGCCTCCGGTGGCTACAACTTCTCTTGGTTGCCGGCGATTCCTGCTCCTCCGGTCGGACTATCCTCTCCTTTCTTCGTTTCATCTGTGCTCCGTTTATGGAATTGAACGACTCAGAATGAAGTCGATAAACAAACGAAGCAAGACGAAGCTGTTAGTTTTCACTTACTAGGGGCACGGGGTGAAATAAACACAAAACTCAGGGGTACCGGGCAAATTAAGTGATTCTTTTGTACACCATGCGAAATAAGCAATACCTCAGGGTTACTAGAGGAAATTTCCGAATAAATTATTTATATTTTTACTCATTTTAAGATCGTTTGTATTTTTAGTTAAAGGTCTGATTATTCTAAGTTGACCTCACAATATAACGATATATATAAGCAACTCAACCCGAGCAATCAATACGATAACTAATGGAATTAAAGATAAAGGCTTTTGCCTAAAATATAATACAGGACACTTGAAATGAATCTCTTAGGCTGTGTTTGATAGTGTGTTTGGGAAGGTTATGGAGTTGCAAAAAAAAAAAAGCTCTCACCCTCCATGTTTGAGAGCGTCTTTGCCATGAGCTAACGGAGGTGGAGGTGGAGTTTATTTCCGCAGATTTCTGAAGCTTGGGGGGCAGCTTCAGCAGGTTATTTCATGAGGTGCCTCAAAATTGTTCAATTTTGCCCTCAATCTTCGATCGCCCTCATCGCTCAGGTATGCCTCCTCTCCAATGGACCATAAGTTCTCCTTTCCTTCGTTCTTCAATCACCCTCTTTTCTCCTATCGCCTCCTCCCTTGTTGTCGTTGCCGCTACCACTATCGGCTATCCTCTCCACCATAGTCGGCCTACCTTCACCCCCGACATCCTCTACCACCTCCCAGCCCTCGCTGCATCGTCTCCACCTCCGTCGGCGTCAACCGCACCGTCGGCGTCAACCGTCAACCACATAAAACTCGTTGAGTACCGCCGCTATCGCATCTCCGTCGCCTCCGCCGGCGACGTCTTCTCCGGCATCTCTGCACCAAAGTTGAAATCCCCAATTAGTTTTTCTATGTTGTTGTTGTTAATTGGACTCGTAATTAGTTGAAATCCCCAATTAGTTGAAATCCCCAATTTGCTTTTGTTTTCAATCCCCAATTTGACTTCGTTTTCAATTTCTCCTTCTCGTTAATTGGACTTACAATGAGACAGCCGATAGGTGGTAGACAAGGGGGCATTTTGGACTTTTCCACCAAAATAACCACTTATAAACCTTATCACTATCAAACACCATTCAGGTTTTTTACAAGGTTATTTTAAAAAAAACTCCATCTCCCACACCTCCATAATACACAAAAATAATCTCCACCTTCGAAAAAATACACAACCCCTAAAAAAACCCCCTTTTGCCAAACACGCGCTTAGTTTATTTAGATTGTGAAACACGAATGCAACTCAATTAGAGCTTTTTATACCCATTTTTCTCCCGGTTATTACTATCAAAAGTAGGGGCATCCGGCCCTCCTTACTATCAAAAGTAACTGTATTAATGAACCTTAACTTGTTGCTTGCAGATCAAAACCACCTGAAATTTGAACCTGGATGCCCAGTACCTATGCTAACTTTTTCTTGGACGTAAGGAGTCCTAAAATTCAACCAAAAAATGTCAATCATGAATTCTAGAAGCATAACTTTTCAGTCACCATATTATCACAAAAGAAGCATCCAATAACAAAATACAAACCATAATAGAACAAAATCACGAGAGTCATTGACAACCACTGAATTTAATACAACTAATGTGAAAGTACATACCCAAATAGAAATAGAAGTAGAAAGACTTCCAATTTATAAAGCACTTTAGGAGAAGTAGACTCAATGATGTAACCAAGAAGCGACCAAAGTTCGGGCATTTGATTCCGATCTTTCTCAACCTGAGAATAAAAGATAACAACACATGTATCATCATCAAGGCTCATGTAACATTATTTAGAAGGCATTATTCTAGACATGCTGGTCATTAAGCGAATTAGAATAAGCATCTAAACCCTAAATTTCTCAAAACTTTTAACTTCAATTCCAAATCCCTAATTTCAACCCACCAAATCCTAAATAAAAACAAAATCATAATGGAATCGAATATTCAAAACCTCCAATTTCAACCCACCAAACCCTAAATAAAAAAATCAGAATAAAAACGATTACATACCGATTCCCCATCAGCCACCGGTGGCATCGACGTTGTTCACTCTGAATCCCCTTGTCATCATCTCAAGCCCCTCCCCTTGTCATCATCTCAAGCCCCTCTTGTAGCCTTTGTCAATGTCTCTCTAACCATTCATTGGTGACTCTCCCACCATTTAGTCGTGCCCATTTTAATGACTCACGATTCGCGGATTACTCTCCCACCCTGGTCAACCTCTTTAGCCGAGGTTATCTCCAACCTCACATTCATGGAGATCTCCCACCTTTAGAAAGCAAGGTGTTGTTAGAGAATGTGGGTAAATGAGATGAAAATTTGATGAATAATAAATGGTTAAATTTTAAAAAAGTTGGACATGTGGCTCAATCGGCTAAACCCAATTGAGCCACTTATCCAAATTTTTTTTATAAATGACAACTGAACTCAGGTGCCATTCATAAGTAAAAGCAATGGACAATAACATTATTCTTTCCTAAGGCTGGAAAAAGTGAAAACATAATTTTTTTATGAACGGCAACTAAAAACTTTTAATTTTAATTAAAAACCATAACTATAAAATATATAGGTTTATAATTTTATTATTTATAGATTTACATAAATATTAAACACTTAAAAATAAATGAATAAATAAATAAATAGTATTTGGCCTTCCAAAAGAGGAAGCCAAATTTGACCTTTCTTTTAGAAATAGGCCAAAAACAAAAAGGCTAAAATGGGTTTTGGCCTAGGGTGGGAGCAAAATTAGGCCAAAACTGTAATAAAACATAAGAATCAAGAGGAGAATGAACGATTGTATTCAATTGTGTCCTGGGGAATCCACCAAATACAATATATATAGAAGTAATCTCCTTCACCTCCAAGAATAAGATCTTATCTAAAAGGTAAAATTCTATCTAAGTAAATATACATATATCTTGTACATCCATATATAATAATATTATAACACTCCCCCTTGGATGTACAATCTTTATGCCGCTGACTGTCTCGTTAAAAACCTAGCTAGGAAAACGCAATGGGACAAAACCATAACTTAGGGAAAAAGAGTGCAGTCTTTTATGTACGCTCTTGTTGTTCCGCCTCATTAAAAACTTGTCAGGAAAACCCAGTGGGATAAAACCCGATCGAAGGGAAAAAGAGTGCAGTGCGTGTATACTCCCTCTGAATACAACATCCTTCTCGAAGTCTTCTCATTCTTCTTAATGTCGCCGTCTTCATGAGCTTATGGTCGAATCTCAACATTGTCTTTGATGTGTATGAGCTGGAATGTCTTCGTGATTGACTTTGACGCGCTTGACTTTGACGCGCTTGACTTCCATGTATTGGTGTTGTGCTGCTTTGGATGCACAAGCATAAGGTACTTCAGGACCTAGTGTTCTTTTCATTGTTGATTTGATGGATCTGATGTATTAAATTGTGCTTAAGTTGTCTCGTTAAAAGTCTTACCTTGGAAAAACCCAGTGGGATAAAGACCAAGATTAAGGAGAAGAGTACAACTTTGTATGGTACTTCGGGGCCTAATAAAATGTCATCACTTTAACAATTATAGGTAATTCAGGTGCTCTAATAAGGATCTTTAACCAACTGCACATGACAAGACTTTGATAATAATGCTTCAGGCATTTTCAATCGATTCTTTCCATTTATATGGGTATGCACCTGCAACATCCGTCATTTATATTTGGAGCCAAAATTATATTTACTCTTGGTGAATACATTCTCATGTAACCTTTAATAGGCTTTTGTGCAATCAATTTGGCTTTATATTTTCCTTTGTACGAACACTCACTTAAAACCAATTGATACTAAACTTTCCAATGTTGGAGCTACAGGTCCAAAAACTTCATGCTTAAATAATTCATCTTTGCATGAAATATTTCTTTCTAGAATTTGGGATATACCATGTATCCTTATGAGGGGAGTTGCCTCGTTAAAAACCTTGCTTTGGAAAAACCCAAATGGGACAAAAACCAAAGTTAAGGAAAAGAGTACAACTTTTCTCCCCTTCAATTTAGCATATAAATCACCAATTTTATAAAGATATGGTATTTCTGGACTTAATATCCTTTCACAATCTAATCAAAGATGAAAAGATCATTTGTCTTCACATTGTATATATCTCTCTTTGTACACTCGAACTACATGTCGTGATATTTTTAGAGCTTTCAACTAATTTCCAACTAATCCTCCGCATATTGGATATCTTATGAATTGTTCAATAAACCAATCGCATTACGCTCTTAGCGTTTTGTAAGGACATTCATTCCTAATCAAAAGATTTCACATCTTTAATATTGGAGCTACGGGTCCAAAATATTAATGTTTAACTTATTAAAATAATCATTTTAATGTAGATATACTTCTATTTAGAAGCTCTAATTATTCTTATCAAGCACTTCAAGTGCAAACTTAAATATGTGCCATCAAGGATCTGGTCATTTCAAGACAACTCATAATCAATTCTAACCCTGTCAACGTTCATGAAATCTCTTCAGGAGTTTTATACTAGAACCTTGATCTAAATCATGCTAGTGTATTGGTTCACTTCTCTACCATGCAATATATTGCTTCTTGATCTCCTTTTCCTCTCCCCCTAAATACCGACTATTTTATCATCTGTGATAAACTCTAGGTATTTGATCATCTATGGGGATTCAATCCTTCATATACATCATCTTTCTTCAACTTAGTGTAATCTGGGAAGATTTCGGTGCCTCTACCGAATATGTAAATACCAAGCTCTCTACTAGAGATAAATTACAAGAAGGAGAATTTATTCTATTTTTGACCGAAATCGAATCAATTTCTTGATATTCATACCTGCTTGTTAGCTATTATTGACGACTCTACTGGGTCATTCCATGCGTTAGCATTATCCTAAATGATGATCTCATAAGTAATGACTTCACTTGGTCGATTTAATTGTCAGCTTCTCAATGCTCATTTATCCAACATATCAAATTTATTGATAGCATTTCTATATTACATCCATATTGCCAACATGGATAATCTATTTATTATATGTCGGATCTTCTTTTGACATCCTCGATTAGAGGAAAACCACTGCTTCGGGCAATTATCGAATTTCACGATCCCAACTTATCTGTCATCACTCCTTCCCTTTAGAGTGTTTTGACACTCTTCTAGATCCATCTTCTCATATAATTTTACTGTTTGATTATATCAATAGGCCTTCGAGGACTAGTTTTGATGCTCTTCTAGAGCTATATATAAGGTTTAATTATGCCAAGTATAGACTTTATACAAATACTCATTAGTTATTTCATCTCGAAACCTTCAGGTTTTCCATATCATCAGATACCAAGCTCGAAGCCATTCTAACATTTTCATACGATGATTCATTCACAGTTTGGGAGATTACAAATCCAAATTAGGCAAACCATCAACTTTGACTTGTTCTTCCACATTCTCTTTGATGTGGGAGTTAGCTCATACATGATTATCTATAATCATTTTCAAAAGGGTCTCCCTATATGCACCGCAAATCCGCGGTTAGCGCTGCTAATACAACGTCAGATATAACGTTGTAGCAACGTTGAATGTCACGTTGTTACAACGTCTAATCCGACGTTGTGATATGCCATACACGACGTTGTGAATTGGAGGACGACGGGGCGGGTCGGGCACTTTACAACGTCAAATTAGATGTTGTAAAGTGGGCCTGGGCGGGCCACATAACAACGTAATATTTGACGTTGTAATAACTTCATATTCGACGTTGTGGTCTCCCATAACAACGTCCAATCGGACGTTGTTAATTAGGCCATCTATAAATACCGCAACACTTGTTCCCCGAGGCACATCCCCTACCATACACTAAACACACATCAAGGCATCAAACCCAAATAGCTTTGTTAAACATGGCATGTTTCGTGATGGGACCCATTTCATTGTTGAAGTGGAGAGACACCGTCGTCCACCTGAATATGATGCTTGCAACTGCAAGCACAAGAACTATAAGCATTTATTTTGATGCAATCTATTTTCTGTGTAGGGTTGCCGCATCCTCGAGAGATCACCAAAGTTGCGATTCGGGTGTAAAGAGTGTGATAACGACCTTGCGTCGTACTATATGCGGATCACCGAGCAGATAACGGATATGCTAACCATTTTTTACGGCGATGTGTCTCTCACGCGTTGTCGCAGCCTTGCCCAGTATGCAGTTGATATATCAGTGCGCCCTGCCCAAGATGAGATGGCGACATATGCGTTCCAGCAGGTATAGATTCGGATATACCCAAACAGTCCTGAGGAGTCCATCGGTAGCTGTTCCGTGTAATACAAGAACCCTTGCTGAAATTTTAAGTTAAAAAATGTTTGTAATCCTTGCTGAAATTTTAATTTAAAAATTGTTTTTAATTTTTGATTTTGGCGCCAACTGATGTTCGTTTTGCTTGAATGATTGTGTTTTTTTATGGTTTCTACGTCTTGATAATAACAAACGTGCAAGGATGACTGGCAATATAATAGGGCAACGATAACTGAAAATCGTGTCATGACTCCTAAACATGGTATAGGGGACGACCTTCCTAAACCCGCAATTCTATAAATCTATCAAATTGGTCTTGGAAGCGAGTATCCCATCCGTTGACGCTCGGGTGATGGTATGCCGTCCATTCATGCGTTGAAGGAGGTAAAGGAGCGTTGCGATGTAACCATATCTGCAATAAGTATATTAGAATGTTAAGTTTGGTAATTTATGGATGAAATGCAGTTGAAGTGAGAGTAACACATATCATACTCACCGCTGCGAAATGATCTTGGTTCCCGATGCAGGCCAGGCTTAGTATGGTCTCGTTGGGGGCGTCATTTGGTTGTTCGGTGTACATAGGGAGGCATGTGAATGGCATGTGCCAAGATGTGATGACAAGGGGCACCTGGTAGACGGTTGCGAACACAAGACCAATGATCGACAGCTCGATCCAGTATCTTCAGTCACCTCCCACTATGCCAAAGTAACTCTGCAGGTCGATAAACTCTCGCACCGAATACCCTCCCATGTAACAACCAGCGTAAAGTTGATGATTCTATTCAAAATGGGCGCACAATAACCCTTTCATATCTCGAAACCGTGCCTCTCCTGGCCGTAACATCAGTTGTGCCAAAGCCCGATATCCGCAGTGACCATCTCCTACAATGTTGACGGTTGTCGCAATGTGCCTGAACATAAAAGAGTCTACATTGTTGTGACCCCAGTCAAAACCCCAGTACTGTGCGTCAGACGGTGGTCCGGACTGTCAGTCCCTACCGCGGCTGAAATACCCCAAATCATTTTTGGGTTATTTCTTAGTTTTATTTAATTAAATAATTAAATTATTCTAAAGAGTAATGATATAGAGTTGATTTAATTAGATAAAATTTCTAGATACTCTTATTATTTAATTTATAAAGTTAAATTAAATAATATTCATTCCGCTAAAGTGGAGAAACTTATCTTCTACCCCATCTTTATCCGCTTCTTTTATTTATTTTCATTAAAATCTATCTTTTATCTAAACCTAAATCAAGGAGTATAGATACACGTCAAACCTAGGGTTCCCGCAACCCAAAACTCATTCACATCACCGTCATCCATCACCCTCGCCTCTCTTCCGTACGCCGCAGCCCACCACCGTCGCAGTCCACCGCCGGCCACCATTGCCACTGTCCTCGCCGCCGAGCAACTGCAAAACGCAGCCTTGCTGGAGAACAGAGGGCCGAGCCGCGACGCCCACGCACAACTGCCAAGCCGCCCTCGACTGTGGCTGCCTGCGTCTCGGATCTCCGCCAGCCACTGCTCGAGCGCCGCCCCGATCGCTGCCCTCCCGCAGTCCTTCGCCGCCGAACCGCCGAGGAAGAGCCACCCGATCGCTGCCCTGCTGCAGTCCTTTGCCGCCGAACCGCCGAGGAAGAGCCACCCGATCGAAGACCCATTGCCGCCGGAGGAATTCCTTGTCCTCCTCTGTACGTGACTTCAAAGGGGAAAGAAAGATCTGAGATTTTTAATCTCTTTTGGTTAAATTACAGAAACTCCCCTTGTTTTTATTCTATTCTTGTTTCTGACCCTAATTTAATTATTTATTAAGTCAGATGACCTATATTTCTAAACCATTCGATTCTTGCCCGATTCAGCGACACCAAGCAACCTCGAAGCACCCACGCCGGATCCCGCTCCCCGAGGAATTTATATTGGTATAGATTTTTAACCTTGAAGAATTAATTCAATTTCAAATTGAGTTAAGTAAGGTTAATTGTATCAAATATCAATATTAAATATTTTCCTCTTCAATTGGATTCAATAGGTGCTAAGATCTCGTCTCGCTGTCATCAACCGATCAACGAAGGTTAAGGCAAGTGATTTCGTTCAACGCCCTTTGCGTGTTTCGTGATTCTTTTGACGTGACTTTTTAACTCTTCAGTGTCGAATGCGGCCCTGTGGCTAATTTCCTTGCCTGTTTCGATAAATTGCATATTCGTCTGCTTGATGTGATTTATCTCATTATTCATAAATTGGCATGAGTATAAATAAATGGGCAATTATTAATTTAATTATAGTGATATGTGTATTAAATATGTTATTTATATATAACTCGAGATAAGTGAAAATTTCCCATTTTCACCTTCCTAATTGCATGAATTTCTGCTTGTTTCTTTCATGCAAATTAATAGCATGTGATATTAAGATCCTTTGAAATATCTGTGCTTGTACGTCCTCGTTGGTTTAATGTCGTTATTATGATCACCTAGTATTAAATGTTAAAGTCGTTATAATTAAAATGTGCATCTCACGTGGTGTGGATTGACTTAAAGTCAGTGCGAGAGCTATCTCGCAGGTTGGGAATAGTGTAAAACCCAGTCTAAAAGGTTCCATGGAATATCTAGACTTCAAACAGTCTCAGGTCGCAGTCCTAGTTGAGTCTGGACCCGTGTCCATACGTACGATTAGACTTCAAAGTCTCAGGTCGCAGTCCTAGTTGAGTCTGGACCCGTGTCACTACGTTTTATATTGTGTTATATACATATTTACATTATTGTTATTATCGAGGTTATTAATAGGTGATCAATTCAGTTTTATTATACTTCATTCTTATTCGAGGTATAATTCCTTTTCTTATCATATAATCGATCGTTATGATCATCTGAGTCATGTTACGAATCTTATTTCTTATTCAGCTTTCACCTTAAATACTCGTGTCTTTCCCTTAACCTATGACATACCGTTTTATGGTTACTGTATGGTTAAAGTCTGAACATTTTCCTATCATTTGCTAGTCTTAATTGTACTAACCATCCTATTTATTGGATGGCTGGTGTCCTTCGTACTCACGAAACACCAGACCATATTCCACCGGTTTAGCACGGGCAGTGGAGCAGGAGAAAGCTAAAGAGAGGACTATCATCCATGGATTTTTAAAACCGCAGTTTCTAAACTTTTACAGTTTCCGCAATGCTACGTTGGTTTTAGCTATTTTGAATGTTTATTTACAATTTATGGTTTTGGCATTTTAAGCTATGTTATTTGGATTGAATAGTTTAAACTACGATATTTACTTGACTTCCGCACTATTTTAATCAATTGTTCGAAGTATCGTCTTGTTTATGGGAGCATGATAGCGTGTCCCTATAAGCCTCAGGTGAATGCAAAGACATTAAAGTCTGAGAATTCACTGGCGCTGTAGCCCTCCCTTGGGATTAAAAAGGGGGTGTTACAGAAGGTGGTATCAGAGCTGTAGGTTTTTAAAACGTTTTCATTCGGATTTTAAAATGATTTCTAAAGTGAATTTCAAAAAAAAAAGGGTTTTTATCAAAACTAAGTTTCTACTTACAAAAGTAAGCAGTTTTGGAAATTGTTTCAAAGTGTTTGTCCGATAGTCCTGCTCAAGCTCCTGCACCTACAATAGACTAATCTTAGATTCTTTATTCTTGTTTCTTCTAAATCTCGCTTTCAAGATTATCTCGCGCGAGTATTAATGACTCATTGCCATCCTCGATAGGTGTCTAATGTTCGCAAGACCTCAGAACTACAGCCACGGAATATGGCAAGAAGCTCATCCGTGAGTGGTATAAGGGACATAACTTGGGAATTCGTAGATTCTATAGCAAGGAAAATGCAGTAAGGGAAAAGAAAGCCATGCTAACTCCTCTGGACGACAATAGGAGGAAGTACCTCCTTAACCTAGTCCGAGTGTATGGCTTGGGACCATCCCAAAACCTCAGTGAGGAGGAGCCCAAGAAGAGATCCTTTTTAGAAATCCTAGTTGATGGAAAAAAAAAAACATACCAGGCTTGCGGGCAAGAAGAGCGAGGTAGAGGCTCTGCGTGAGGGAGGCCGAGGAAACATACAAGAATAAGGAGTGGATGGTGGATGAGCTAGAGGAAACTCTGTGATCGTGCTATGGATGAGATGAAAGAGATGTGTGAGCATGCTGAGTCGGAGAGAGATGAAGCATCACAAAAGCATAGCTCCGAATTGGACAAACTCGTCGAGTTGTATGTCTTTGTAGAAGATGACGAGGATTAAGATCTCATCAGCAGCAACACAAGCCGTAGTAGTACCAGCAGAATACCCAGATTCCTGCAGGTTCACAATCGACTGTGAACACAGGGTAGAATGTCGCCGGACCATTTCAGCAGGGTCCACGACTATATTATATGTGTAGGTTGGATGACAGTATTTCTCCTATGGCCCAAGGTATTATCTATCTCCTGGCTGAGCCAATTGATATTCTTTTTATCCAGGTGTTTCTCATTCTTCCCTGGCTGAGCAAACTGTTGAAAGACTCGGATTAGAATCTGTGACTCTAGATGATTCCTTTATTATGAAATTCCCTAATGGGAATAGAGTTCGAGGTAGGAAAATGTTATTCCACTTCCACATCGCGATAGGTGGCGATGAGTACTTTTTCGTTCTTGTTCTGCTTCCGATCCTTCCTCATGACATCATCCTCGGCATGGATTGACTTACTCGCTAGGGTGCAATTATTGATTGTGGTCGGAGAATCGTGACCCACTCATCGGATGGTAAGGTTGTGTGCAGATTTCGTAGGCGCTTCCCCGAGGAGGATGGTGGTGTTATTAATGTGATGCAGGCAGCCAAATTGTCACGTCAAGGTTGTGCCGGATTCTTATGCTATCTGCAGAATCAACCGTCCGATCCGGTCCATATCTCCGATATTCCTGTAGTTCGGAAATTCCCTGATGTTTTCTCCGATGAGATTCCTGGTTTACCTCCAAAGCGGTTCATTGAGTTCACCATCGACTTAGAGCCAGGAACTGCTCCTATTTCCAAAGCCTCGTATCGCATGGCTCCAGTGGAGATGCAAGAATTGAAGAGCAAGCTTGAAGAGTTGTTCAATAAGGGTTGTATACGACCCAGTGCTTCACCGTGGGGTGCTCCCGTGCTGTTTGTGAAGAAGAAAGACGACTCTTTACGTGTGGGTATTGATTATCGGGAGCTGAACAAGGTGACGATCAAGAACAAGTATCCATTGCCGCGCATGGATGACTTATTAGATCAGCTTCAGGGAGAAAAGGTATTCTCCAAGATTAACTTTTGATCTGGTTACCATCAGCTCCGAGTCCATGACGAGAATATTCCAAAGATTGCTTTTAGGACACGTTATGGGCACTAGGAGTTTGAGGTGATGCCTTTTGGCTTAACAAATGCCCCAGCAGTCTTCATGGATCGGATGAACCGTTGTTTTTACCAGTATTTGGACGAATCCGTCGTAGTCTTCATCGACGACATCTTGATCTACTCGCCGAGTGAGGAGGCTCACTCCAAACACTTGAGAACTATTTTGATGACACTGTGAGAGCATCAGCTGTACGCAAAGCTGTCTAAGTGTGACTTTGGATGAAGCAGATGGCATTCCTAGGCCACATCATCTTAAAGAAAGGGAGCAGCTGTAGCGAAGTGGAATCCGCCGAAGAACGTCAGGGAGATCCGGAGTTTTCTGGGACTAACAGGTTACTACCGGAGGTTCATGGAAGGGTTTTCTAAATTGGCCCAACCACTGACCTTACTCCTACGAAAATTCCAGAAATTCGTCTAGAATGACAAGTGCGAAGCAAGCTTCCAGGAGCTCAAGAAGCGGTTGACCACAGCACCTATTCTGGCACTTCCTAAGGAGTCAAAGGATTATGTGATTTACAACGATGCTTCCAAGCAAGGTCTGGGTTGTGTATTGATGCAAGATGGGAAGGTGATAGCCTATGCATCACGATAGTTGAGGCCGTATGAGGAGAACTACCCAGTGCATGATCTAAAAATAGTTGTTGTGGTATTTGCTCTAAAAATATGGCGACACTATTTGTATGGAGTTCGTTGCCAGATATACACCGACCACAAAAGCCTCAAGTATGTGTTCACCCAGAAAGAGTTGAACATGAGACAGAGACGCTGGTTAGAGCTGATCAAGGATTATGACATTGAGCTTCTCTATCATCCTGGAAACGCTAATGTCGTAGCCGATGCTCTGAGCAGCAAGTCTCAGCACGAGGCTATGATTAGCTGTTTGACCGCAAGTCCTGTTCTGCAGAGGGATCTTCTCAAGTTAGAGGTTGATGTTTGGTTTGAAAGGAACCGAGGACAGTTGTGTATGGTGGAGGTTTAGTCAGATTTGTTAGCAGAGATAAAGGCAAAGCAGACAAAGGATGTTGTGTTACTGCAGATCACCATTGACTTCTTCGAGGGTAAAGCTCAGGGCTTTGTCGTAAGAGATGATGGATCCTTATGGTTTGGGAATCGCATCTGCGTCCCCAATGTCCCTGAAATCCGATAGATCATCCTTTAGGAAGCTCATGCATCCGACTATTCAATGCATCCTAGAGCTAGTAAGATGTATAAGGATCTGAGACAGAACTACTAGTGGTCTGGTATGAAGAATGAAGTGACCGAACACATGGCCAGATGTTTGGTATGTCAGCAGGTCAAGATTGAGCACCAGAGACCTGGTGGGAAGCTCCAACCACTTTCAGTGCCCATATGGAAGTGGGAGTAGATCTCGATGGATTTTGTTATGGGGCTCCCTAAGGGTCAGGGGCAGAAGGATGTCATTTGGCTGATTGTTGATTGACTCACCAAATGTGCACACTTCATTGTTATTCGATCTAACTGGAAGCCGGCAAAGCTAGCAGAATCGTACCTTCAGCACATAGTCCGCCTTCACGGTGTTCCGTCGTCCATCATCTCCGATCGTGATGGACGGTTTATCTCAAAGTTCTGGAATAAGCTACATGAGGGACTTGGCACTCAGCTCAACTTCAGTATTGCTTTTCATCCTTAGACAGATGGTCAGTTAGAGAGGACCATCTAGACACTGGAGGATATGCTAAGAGCATGTGTCCTGGATAGGCCGACAGATTGGGAGACCAGTTTGAGTCTGATTGAGTTCACCTACAACCACAGCTAACAATCATCCATAAAGATGGCTCCTTTTGAAGCCCTCTATGGACGGAAGTGTCGATCGCCAGTGTGTTGGGATGATGGGATTGATGTTATCTATATAGGTCCGGAGATGTTAAAGAAGACAGCTGAAGAAGTCGCTATGATCAGGCAACGAATGTTGACCGCTCAGGGTCGCCGGAAGTCTTTTGCTGACCCTAGACGTAGAGAGGTCAACTTTGAGGTGGGCGACAAGGTGTTCGTGAAAGTGTCACCCCCGAAGGGAGTCTTCCGGTTCAGAAAGCGAGGGAAGTTGAACCCTTGATATGTCGGGCCATTTGAGATTCTGCAGCGTGTAGGCAATGTTGCCTACCGTCTTGCTCTACCTCCGTCAGCTCATCCAGTACATGACGTCTTCCATGTAACACTGCTATGGAAGTACGTGCCTGACCCGACCCACATCTTGAGCTATGTGGACATTGAGGTCCGCCCCACCGAAACCTACGAGGAAGAACCGGTGCGGATTCTAGAGCGACGAGATAAGCAATTTCGCACCAAGGTAGTTCCGCTCGTCAAGGTGCTTTGGTCAAAGCAAGGGACTGAGGAGATGACTTGGGAAACTGAGGGAAAAATGCGGAAACGCTTTCCTCATTTGTTTTCTACTTAGCGCGAGTTGCATAGTGATTTAATTACCTCATTTATTCGGATATTAATAAATAAGGAAGCTTGTCAGAGACCATGTGTGATAGTTCCTTTGGTTAATGTTTTGAATTCATCTTTATAACTTTACAGGTTCAAGTCAGAGTGGGGAATTGGTGTGGAAATTGGGAATATTCTGACGTTGAATATCATATAATAAGCTAGGGATACGTCCCTACTATTATTCCTTTCATTTTATACAGTCGGCTCTAGTGTGTTGATATTTATGATTCCATATCCAACTGGTCAACCTGTGTTTTTATAAGACATCGAAAAAGGGTCGGGAAGTGCTCCCTATAGACTCTAGAAGGGCTCCTCTGTTTCACTTCTGTATAAGCAGGAATAATACCCGCTTGTAAAATCAGTGATTAATGATCGGTACGTCATAAGTAAGATGCTTTAGGAGGATAATTAATAACTTTTTTAGGTAGGTAGGTTCACATTTCCTAATATCGATAGGATTAAACGATCATGGGTTACATATTTCATTTCTCTTTTCCATGATCGAGCAACCGAACTCTCATTGGTAAAAAGTTTGAGAATAATAATTTTAAATATAGATATACGCGATTTATGGTTACGAACAAGACAAGGACGCAAGGACACATGTGCTTAAGAACCGGACAACGTTCGTGACGATAAACCAGAAGACGAAGACTCACAACTCATCTCATATGAATGAGGCTGGCTAGTTTTGTCACAATGGTTGCCTTCAAAGCCACCCGGGTCATTTGGCAACCTAGAAAAGGAAGCCAGATGGGGCTGAGACGAAAGCCAATGACAAGCTAGTTAATCCCGTTTCTTATGGGATGCAAGTTCACTTATCTCGAGCAGCGAGTGTGGATATTAAAAGATGTCTCTCAAAATTTTATTATCCTTATTTTAGATACTCATAACTATAGAGATACACTGTTTTCATATGATTAAAAATTTTAAAGCTTTGCCATTGGGGAGTTCGAAAAGCAATGAGTTACTTTAGATATAATTCTCATCGCTCACGTATTCGATTAGTACATTAAGCGAAGAATGCTTAAATTCAACCTATTCGGCCACCATTGTTGGATACACCTAGCTCTGCTTTGATCAATCTATATCCTCTCATCTATTTCGAGGTTACTATCCTATCTGCAATTCATTTCTCGTTCTTTTCTAAGTTTCGGGACGAAACTTATTTTTAGTGGGGAGGTATGAAATACCCCAAATCATTTTTGGGTTATTTCTTATTTTTATTTAATTAAATAAATCTATATTATATTAAACTATAATATATATCTTGTGAATTTGGTCATTTAATAAATTCACATAAGATATATGGTATGAATTAGAATAATTAAATTATTCTAAAGAGTAATGATATAGAGTTGATTTAATTAGATAAAATTTCTAGATACTCTTATTATTTAATTTATAAAGTTAAATTAAATAATATTCATTCCGCTAAAGTGGAGAAACTTATCTTCTACCCCATCTTTATCCGCTTCTTTTATTTATTTTCATTAAAATCTATCTTTTATCTAAACCTAAATCAAGGAGTATAGATACACGTCAAACCTAGGGTTCCCGCAACCCAAAACTCATTCACATCACCGTCATCCGTCACCCTCGCCTCTCTTCCGTACGCCGCAGCCCACCACCGTCGCAGTCCACCGCCGGCCACCATTGCCACTATCCTCGCCGCCGAGCAACTGCAAAACGCAGCCTTGCTGGAGAACAGAGGGCCGAGCCGCGACGCCCACGCACAACTGCTGATGTACGCATTTTTAGTCATATTTTGCATCATATTTTCATCTCATTTAAGTCATTTTATTTACTTTTGTGATGGGAAAGTGTGTCGTTTGTGTTAGTTTTCGTATTATTCAAGATATGGAGTCTACACAAGCTTTGGTGGTGTTTTTGTAGGTTTTGAAGCTGATTTGAAGGAGTTTGGACGCACTTTAGAGCTTAATGAAAAATCATGAAGGCAATGGAGATGCCAAGCAAAAGCAAAAAGTGGTGCAGCTGGAGAAAAGCCTTATTTTCGCCATCCATCACTTCGACTCAAGTTCTGGAGCCTTCATGAGAGTTGTAGTCCTTGAAAAGAGCTTTCCAACGCATATTTATATGCGTCAATCGGATAAACGAGGACTCGGGAAATTGCATTTGAAGTCAGAGTCGAAAAGCTGGAGAAAAACAGAAGTTACTGCATTCAAACAGACCCTCGGCGCCGACACCTCAGACCTCGGCGCCGAGGTATCTGCGAACATGAGAAGATTTTACGGGCTGATTTTATTACTTAATGGGCTTTTTAATTAGGATTTTCATCTGAATTTCTTTTAGGATCTTTTAGTTAGATAGACTTGGGATATGTTATCCTTCCTTAGATGGATTTTATTATTTTCCTAAGATAAAATCTCTTTTCCTTAGAGATTAAGTCTTAAGTTTTATCTTTTAAATAAAGCCAATTGGAGGCTAAGGAAGACACGTACAGTAGCTGAGTTTACAGCAGAAAAAAAGGCACGTTTGAAGTTTAGGGTTGAAGAATATTGAAGGAGACTTTGAGGTTTGGTTTTATGCAATTTAAGATTATGAATTCTTCCATTGTTTTTGTGTTTTTCTTTGCAATGAGCGAGTAGTTCTCTTCTCTTCTAGGGTTAGGGTAAACCCAACAATAAGCATGTGTATGAATGAATGAATCTATACTTATGTGATGTTTTTATCCACTTCTACCTATGTACTTCACCCTTGATGATAATCTAGGGAATTCATTGTTACAATTGAATTGACCAAAGGAGATTGTTAACTTTGATAGTAATTAGGGATTTTTTATGAAAGTTAAAAAGACCTAATTAAGAAAAGGTATAGTCAAATAAGTCTCTTATGCGAAAGTGAATTGATTTGTTTGATTGAGATGAAAGCATATTTCTCATATGGTTCATTGAATTATACATGTGTTTATTGTTGTGGTAAGGCCCCAATCTTGGAAGCCCTTTCTCATATATTGCATTCGTGTTAGTTACTTGTTACTTGAGACGAAATTAGTGTGTTTTGCCCTGTTTTACAGCCGCTACTTTTGTCTTTATTTCCCCTATTTTCGACCATTAAAACAACTAGGATAGAACCGCTGACATACTCCCTTGGATCGACCTTGATTTCCACTATACTATAGAGGGATTCGAGCATAAATTTATTTGATTAGAGTGAGCATAGGCATCGATCTCCCATCACGCACGTCAAATTGGCGCCGTTGCCGGGGAGTAATCAATCGCGCCTAATCTAGTTGTTTTAGGGTTTGGGAATAGCCCATCCCCCTTTTGCTTTTAATTGTGGTATCTTTGTTTTTGTTTTTGGTTTTAGTTTATGCCATCGGGGCGACGTCGGCTTGATTTCGATTTTGCTATTGATCCCGAACCGGAACGCTCCTTCCATCACAGACTAAGAGAAGCCAGGACAATGGGAGACAACACAGGAAACAATGTTGACGTTGCTGCGCAGATGGCTGACCTCCGTCGTCAGATGGAGCAATTTCGGCTCACTGCAGAAAGAGAAAGGGAGGCTGCAGCAAGAGAAAGGGAAGCGACTGCTCGTCTGCAACAGCAGTTAGATGCTATCCCAAGGAATGCAAAACAGTATATGCACCCAGAACTGAGGGTGCCTGAGTCTGCAATTGTCCTCCCTGAGATTGAGCGCCACTTTGAAATCACATCTCACTTTATCTCTTTAATTAAAAGATCTCAATTTGAGGGCAAAGCTAATGAATGCCCTATGCTTCATATCAAGAATTTCATTGATTTATGCGATACTATTGCTGCTGATAATATATCATTAGAATATGTTCAATTGAAGGCTTTTAAATGGTCTCTTGCAGGAAAGGCCCTGAATTGGTTGGAGAGTCTACCGCCTAGGTCTATCACTACATGGAAGGCTTTGTATGACTTGTTCATGACAAAATTCTTTCCACCGGCAAAGACAACGGAGCTTAGGAAAAAGATTACCTCTTTTCACCAATTGCCCGGAGAGACATTTCTAGAGACTTGGGAAAGGTTCAAGGAGTTGCAGAGACAATGCCCAACCCATGGGCAACCCGAGTATGTACTCCAAGAAATCTTCTTCCAAGGCATCAATACAGAGACCAAGACTCGATTGAACCTACACACTGATTGTGGGTTCCTTGAGATGACTCCGACTGAGGCATGGGCTCTTTTAGACAAGCTCACGGAGTACGATGCTATGTATGGCACTCAGGAGGCTAGACCGTCAGGTAAGAAGCTTTATGAGCCTCCTTATGAAATTGACCCTGATGTGCGTAGGCAATTCCATGATGATGAGACCCGACGCCTCAAGAAACAAGTAAGTTTTCTTTCTAGAAACCAACCTTGTTTAGAATGTGGTTCTCAATCTCATAATACTATAGATTGCAATAATATTAGCCAGGTACAAAGGGCGGAACACTATGAAGAGGTAAGTTATATGAAAGGCCCTTATAGGCCTCCCAATTACAATAATAATTATGCAGGGAACCCGAATAATAACTATGCAGGGAGGAACAACAATTACCCTAATTGGGGTAACTATGGACAAGGCCAAGGGAGCCAACCTCCCCAAGATCAAAGGAGTCCCCCATATAGGCCCCCTGGCTATCAAGAACCACCATCATGGGTACAAGAGCTTAAGGAAGGATTTCATGGGCTTCGTTCCGATGTAAACTCTCAAATTAAAGGTGTTCAAGCCCAACTAGGAGATATGGAAACATGGAAGAAGGGAGTGGAGTCTCAATTGGGGCACCTAGCGGCTCAAATCCCTAGACCTCAAGGGAAATTCCCGGGCCGTCCCGATGAGAACCCTAAAGGGCAAATAGCCGCAATTCACCTAAGAAGTGGGAAGAAAGTGCCTGGACGCGAAAGCACGTCAAACGAGGAGGAAAACGGCAAAAACAGTGTCCATACCGAGGCCGTACCGACCCCCCCTAGGGTCGGTACCGACCCCCCTACAGGTATGACTTCTTTTCCTTCTTTTTCTCCCGAGCCCAGTAGCTGTACCGAGGGCCGTACCGACCCCCCTAGGGTCGGTACCGACCCCCAGTCTTCGACAGGTGACGTCCACCCCTCCAACAGTAGCCGTACCGAGGGCAGTACCGACCCCCCTAGGGTCGGTACCGACCCCCAGTCTTCAACAGGTGACGTTCCTCTTCCCATCAGTGATCATACCGAGGCTGTACCGATGCCACCAGGGTCGGTACCGACCCCCCCTTCAGCAGTGACGGATTCTTCTGCAGGGCCTCTCTCAGCCCCGAATCCGACGATAATGCTTCCATACCCTTCAAAAAAGGTAAAGGACACGGCGGAAGGTAAGTTTCAAAGGTTTGAGAAGATGCTTCAAAGCTTAAATATAACTATTCCTTTCACTGACGCTTTGAGTGAGATGCCCGCTTACACTAAGTTTTTGAAGGACATCTTAGCCAAGAAGAGATCCATGTCTGAGCTTTCTGACGAGGTCCGTTCAGTAAAGTTCCCTGAGAAACTTGGAGATCCAGGTAAGTTTGCTATTACTATTGGTTTAGGATCTTACCGTTTCAAAGCTTTATGTGACTTAGGTGCAAGTGTAAGCCTCCTCCCCCTTTCTATATGGTCGAAGACGAGCTTAGGAGCCCTAGAGCCCGTCAACATGAGAGTGTCCATGGCCAATGGCGCAGTAGTATCACCAACTGGGGTGATTGATGATGTTCCTGTCCGTGTAGGCAAGTTTTTCGTCCCTACTGATTTTATTGTTATGGATATGCCAGAGGATCCAGTGGTGCCCATCATTCTTGGACGACCATTCTTAGCGACCGCTGGAGCAATAATTGATGTTAGGAAGGGACTCCTAACTTTTGAGATAGGGGACGACCTCGTTGAGTTTCGCTTCAATCCAACAATGAAGGAAACAACGGACATGGAAGAGGTAAGCTATTTTGATTGTCTTGAGTCTGCAGGCCCAATCTCAGGTCTTCTGGCGGACCAAAAGGAAGTTTATTCTTTAGAGGCTCTGGAGGCGATACTAAAGACGGAAGAGGATGAGCCAACACTTGCTCCAATTGAGCCCTCCCCAGAGCTTAAGCCACTTCCGGAAGGTTTGAGGTATGTTTTCTTAGGTCCCTATTCTACTTTGCCTGTGATCATTAATGCTAAATTAAATGAGGAGGAAGTAGAAAAGTTACTTAACGTGCTGAGAACTTATAGGAAGGCTATTGGTTATTCTTTGGATGATATCATTGGAATCTCACCTTCTTTGTGCATGCATAGAATATTCATGGAGGAAGATCATAAGCCATCTAGAGAACGTCAGCGCAGGCTTAACCCCATCATGCAGGAAGTAGTCAAATCTGAAATTTTGAAAATGTTAGATGCTGGAATTATTTATGCTATTTCCGATAGTAAATGGGTAAGCCCGGTTCATGTTGTCCCTAAGAAAGGGGGGATGACTGTAATTGAAAATGAGAAAGGTGAGTTAGTACCTACTAGGACCACTACTAAATGGCGCATGTGCATTGATTATAGGAAGTTGAATAGCGCTACTAGGAAAGATCATTTTCCTCTTCCTTTTATTGATCAAGTTCTTGAGCGTCTAGCACAACACGATTATTTTTGCTATTTGGATGGCTATAGTGGTTTTTGGCAGATTCCCATTCATCCGGATGATCAAGAGAAGACAACCTTTACTTGTCCATATGGGACTTTTGCCTATAAGAGGATGCCATTCGGGCTTTGTAATGCCCCTGCCACTTTCCAACGATGCATGATGGCAATCTTCTCCGATATGATCGAGGATATTGTTGAGGTATTCATGGATGATTTTTCCGTATATGGTACTACTTTTGATACTTGTCTAGCTAACTTGGCCAGGGTACTCAAGAGATGCGAAGAGACGAGTCTTGTGCTTAATTGGGAGAAGTGCCACTTTATGGTGCAAGAAGGAATCGTGCTAGGACACTTGGTGTCCAAGAGAGGTATAGAGGTGGATAAAGCCAAGATCGAGCTTATTGAGAAGCTACCTCCTCCAACGTCGGTAAAAGATGTCCGTAGCTTTTTAGGACATGCTGGATTTTATCGTCGTTTTATTCAAGATTTCTCCAAAATTGCTAAACCACTCATTAATCTATTGATGAAAGAAGTTGCTTTTGAGTTCTCTTTGGAGTGTCTTGATGCTTTTAATAGGTTGAGGGAAGCTTTGGTCATGGCACCAATCATGCAATCACCCGATTGGTCACTTCCATTCGAGGTCATGTGTGACGCAAGTGATTATGCCGTGGGAGCGGTTCTTGGACAGCGGAAGGAAAAAAGATTGCACGCCATCTACTATGCGAGCAAAACTTTGGATGATGTCCAAACAAGGTACACAACCACGGAGAAAGAGTTTCTAGCCGTGGTATTTGCCTTCGAGAAGTTCCGCTCTTACCTAGTTGGCTCGAAAGTTATTGTCTACACCGACCATGCCGCATTGAGGTATTTAATGAACAAGAAGGACGCCAAACCACGACTTCTACGATGGATGCTCCTTCTTCAAGAGTTTGACTGCGAGCTAAGAGACAAGAAAGGAGCCGAGAACCTTGTGGCCGACCACCTCTCTAGGTTGCCACCCAAGCACATCGAAGGCTCGGAAGATATGGTGCCAATTGATGACTCACGGGCTGATGAAAGACTCCTGCGTATTGATGTGAGTAAGGTATGTACAGGTACCTCGGCGCCGACACCTCAGACCTCGGCGCCGACCCTTTGCGCAGAAACTTTAATTGCTACAGGTACCTCGGCGCCGACACCTCAGACCTCGGCGCCGACCCTTTCCGCAGAACATAAAGTTGAGTTGCTTGGAACATCGGATAAGGTAAGTTTAGGTGAGGAACTCTTCTTTACTCCTTCTTCTAGCCTTGTTCGTGATATTTTTCTTATTAAGAAGGCTAGTACACCTTGGTTTGCGGATTATGCTAACTACATTGTAGGAGGTGAGATTCCGCCGGATTTGACTTCACAAGGTAAGAAGAAATTCCTACATGATGTCAAGAGGTATTATTGGGATGATCCTTACTTATTTAAACAAGGGAGTGATCATATTTTTCGTCGTTGCATCCCGGAGGAAGAGGTAGAAAGTATTATTCGCCATTGTCATACTCTCCCTACCGGGGGTCATGCTAAAGGTTTTAGGACCACTGCGAAGATACTTCAAAGTGGATTTTATTGGCCTAACATGTTTCGAGATGTACAGGAGTTTGTGACATCATGTGATGAATGCCAGAGGGCCGGAAACATAACATGGAGGAACGAGAATCCGCTCACGGGGATCCTAGAGGTCGAATTGTTCGACGTTTGGGGAATAGATTTTATGGGCCCTTTTCCATCCTCAGGCCCTTATAAATACATCCTTGTAGCGGTCGATTATGTCTCCAAATGGGTGGAAGCCATTGCTACACGAACCAATGATGCAAGAGTTGTGGCTAAGTTCTTTAAAACTAATATTTTCCCTCGTTTTGGTGTTCCTAGGGTCTTAATTAGTGATGGAGGCTCGCATTTTATAGAGAGAAGCTTTGAGGCACTTTTGACCAAGTATGGGGTACATCACCGGATAGCCACACCCTACCATCCCCAAAGTAGCGGTCAAGTTGAGGTATCTAATAGGCAAATCAAGGCTATCTTGGAGAAGACCGTGTCAAGATCACGGAAGGATTGGTCATCCAAGCTTGATGACGCGCTATGGGCTTATAGGACGGCATATAAGACGCCTCTCCGCACCACTCCCTACAACCTCGTGTATGGTAAGTCATGTCATCTACCCGTCGAGTTAGAACACAAGGCTATGTGGGCTCTCAAAGAGCTTAATATGAATCTCGACGAGGTCGGAAAGAAGAGGTTTATTGACCTACAAGCACTTGAGGAGTTGAGGCTTAAGGCGTACGAAAATGCCGAAATCTACAAGGAAAGGACCAAGAAATGGCATGATCGGAAGCTAGTGCCCAAGACCTATGAGGTAGGTGATAAGGTATTGCTTTTTAACTCTAGACTCCGACTTTTTCCAGGGAAGTTGCGTTCAAGATGGAGTGGACCATTCGTGGTTCAAAAGATTTTCCCTCACGGAGCGGTAGAGCTCTTAGATGACAATGGGGCTACCTTTAAAGTCAATGGGCACCGATTGAAGAAGTACTATGAGCATGCCACGTTTGACGAGGATATCCGTGCCTCCTGGGCACTCATCCTCTCCGATTGAGATCAAGGGAAGTATGTCGAGCTATAGACTTTAAATATAGCGCTTCCGGGAGGCAACCCGCTTTCTTGCTTTCTTTTCTTACTTTTTGCTTTTGATTTTTAGTTAGGAGTTAGATAGCCCAAGACCTACTGTTTTTGTTGAGAGAATAGGTCCCAAATATCAACCATGGTACTCAGGATCGAGAAGAAACGGGCTACGAAGGAAGTAGACGTGCTGTGCAGATTTTTGAACTCCTCCAAATTGCTCCATTTTTGCATCATTGTCCATGTGAGTTTCTTTTTCCCTTTCCCTTGTTTTATTTTATTCAGTGGGGACACTGTCTATTTTTAAGTATGGGGTGAGGGATTCAGAAACTTGTTTGATGTGTTTTGGATTATGTTTATGTTTATGTGTTGCATTTTAATTTATTTGGATTATGTTTAGCATATTTGGATTATGTTATGCATTCATGTTTAAAATATATGCATTTGAGTCTTTTGTCATGTCTTTAGTCTTGCTTTTAGTGTCACAAAAAAATACAAAAAAAAAATAAAAAATAAAAAAAAATGTCGAAAAAAAAATGCATGTTTATTTTCATTTTGTCTTATGTTTTAGTGAGTTTATAACCTAACATAGATGTCCAATGATGAAATCTAATAATTGAGCTTGATCATGTAATATCCTAAGGCATAGTTCGGATGGTTTAGCCTAAGTCGCACAAAGTGTTTTTATGTCAAGTTTGACTTGCAAATGAAATTGAGCATATATGACTTTAGGATTTAGGTGATTGGAATCCAACATGTCCTAGTGAGTTACTTGGCCTATTGGGAATTGTACTTTATATATTTTTCCTTTCTTTTTGATGTGTGTATTACTCTCCTTATACATTACCTCTTGATATTGCGGTGTATATCTAAGTCTTGAAACCAATATGAGATAGCTAGTCATTGCATAATTTGATCAAATGATAGAGGCACTCTTTATTAGCCACTTTTTATCCTCTTTTACCTACCTTATATATGTTTCCTTTGCTTGTAACCACTTTGAGCCTTATAGCCTATTCTTGTAACTCCACAAAATCTATCCTAGCTAATGATTAGCCTTACCTCCTTATCCGGGAATTAGGACTTAGTGATTGGTAGAGATTGATGTTTGAGGAGTAGAGACCTATGATTGGTTTAAGTGTGGGACACATTTTTGGGTGGGCATTTTATTTTCTCACCACTTGATCTATTGTAAAAGGTATTTTTGGCTCTTATATTTAAATAAATGCACATGAGATTATGAAAAAGAAAAGAGAGTTCGAAAAAAAAAAGAAGAAAGAAAAAAAAAAAGAAAAAAAAGGAATAAATAAGAAATTGTGCATGAGCTAAATTTATCTTTATTTATTTTATGTGAGATATATTGGATATTTTGGGGTTATTGAAGAGTTGTGCCATATTAGATGAGTTTGGAAGTGTTATTATATGATGGAATTGTTTGGATGAGTTGAGTTGGAAATTTAGGAGTCTTTGGTTCCCGGATTTCTAGCACCACATAGCCTAAATGATTCCTACCTTTATGTTCTTACCAAGCCAAGTTACAACCCGGCCGAATGAGTCCTTCTTTGAAGGCCATTGAGCCAAAGTCCTCTTGATGGTTAATGCATGTTTTGACATCTCGGTGAATCGATTAGTGATATTAATTGCAATTTCTATGTAGCTTAATGTCATAAAGGATTGAGTTGAGAGATGTACTTCAAGCCTAAACACATTTGAAAGGGAGTGAAAACACATTATTCCCCTTGAGTGGTTGGATTCTAGTTGCTTTGCCTAAGGTTATCTAAATATATGTAATGATGGTTCAATGCTTGTTCTTATTTGCACTATGCTAAATTGATGTTGCTTTTGACTAAGGCGAAGACTTGAAGGCATGTGAAGGGTTTTGGTCATAGTTTGGTTATTGCTTGAGGACAAGCAAGTCTAAGTATGGGGTGTTTTGATGTACGCATTTTTAGTCATATTTTGCATCATATTTTCATCTCATTTAAGTCATTTTATTTACTTTTGTGATGGGAAAGTGTGTCGTTTGTGTTAGTTTTCGTATTATTCAAGATATGGAGTCTACACAAGCTTTGGTGGTGTTTTTGTAGGTTTTGAAGCTGATTTGAAGGAGTTTGGACGCACTTTAGAGCTTAATGAAAAATCATGAAGGCAATGGAGATGCCAAGCAAAAGCAAAAAGTGGTGCAGCTGGAGAAAAGCCTTATTTTCGCCATCCATCACTTCGACTCAAGTTCTGGAGCCTTCATGAGAGTTGTAGTCCTTGAAAAGAGCTTTCCAACGCATATTTATATGCGTCAATCGGATAAACGAGGACTCGGGAAATTGCATTTGAAGTCAGAGTCGAAAAGCTGGAGAAAAACAGAAGTTACTGCATTCAAACAGACCCTCGGCGCCGACACCTCAGACCTCGGCGCCGAGGTATCTGCGAACAGGAGAAGATTTTACGGGCTAATTTTATTACTTAATGGGCTTTTTAATTAGGATTTTCATATGAATTTCTTTTAGGATCTTTTAGTTAGATAGACTTGGGATATTTTATCCTTCCTTAGACAGATTTTATTATTTTCCTAAGATAAAATCTCTTTTCCTTAGAGATTAAGTCTTAAGTTTTATCTTTTAAATAAAGCCAATTGGAGGCTAAGGAAGGGACGTACAGCAGCTGAGTTTACAGCAGAAAAAAAGGCACGTTTGAAGTTTAGGGTTGAAGAATATTGAAGGAGACTTTGAGGTTTGGTTTTATGCAATTTAAGATTATGAATTCTTCCATTGTTTTTGTGTTTTTCTTTGCAATGAGCGAGTAGTTCTCTTCTCTTCTAGGGTTAGGGTAAACCCAACAATAAGCATGTGTATGAATGAATGAATCTATACTTATGTGATGTTTTTATCCACTTCTACCTATGTACTTCACCCTTGATGATAATCTAGGGAATTCATTGTTACAATTGAATTGACCAAAGGAGATTGTTAACTTTGATAGTAATTAGGGATTTTTTTATGAAAGTTAAAAAGACCTAATTAAGAAAAGGTATAGTCAAATAAGTCTCTTATGCGAAAGTGAATTGATTTGTTTGATTGAGATGAAAGCATATTTCTCATATGGTTCATTGAATTATACATGTGTTTATTGTTGTGGTAAGGCCCCAATCTTGGAAGCCCTTTCTCATATATTGCATTCGTGTTAGTTACTTGTTACTTGAGACGAAATTAGTGTGTTTTGCCCTGTTTTACAGCCGCTACTTGTGTCTTTATTTCCCCTATTTTCGACCATTAAAACAACTAGGATAGAACCGCTGACATACTCCCTTGGATCGACCTTGATTTCCACTATACTATAGAGGGATTCGAGCATAAATTTATTTGATTAGAGTGAGCATAGAAATCGATCTCCCATCACGCACGTCAAATTGGCGCCGTTGCCGGGGAGTAATCAATCGCGCCTAATCTAGTTGTTTTAGGGTTTGGGAATAGCCCATCCCCCTTTTGCTTTTAATTGTGGTATCTTTGTTTTTGTTTTTGGTTTTAGTTTATGCCATCGGGGCGACGTCGGCTTGATTTCGATTTTGCTATTGATCCCGAACCGGAACGCTCCTTCCATCACAGACTAAGAGAAGCCAGGACAATGGGAGACAACACAGGAAACAATGTTGATGTTGCTGCGCAGATGGCTGACCTCCGTCGTCAGATGGAGCAATTTCGGCTCACTGCAGAAAGAGAAAGGGAGGCTGCAGCAAGAGAAAGGGAAGCGACTGCTCGTCTGCAACAGCAGTTAGATGCTATCCCAAGGAATGCAAAACAGTATATGCACCCAGAACTGAGGGTGCCTGAGTCTGCAATTGTCCTCCCTGAGATTGAGCGCCACTTTGAAATCACATCTCACTTTATCTCTTTAATTAAAAGATCTCAATTTGAGGGCAAAGCTAATGAATGCCCTATGCTTCATATCAAGAATTTCATTGATTTATGCGATACTATTGCTGCTGATAATATATCATTAGAATATGTTCAATTGAAGGCTTTTAAATGGTCTCTTGCAGGAAAGGCCCTGAATTGGTTGGAGAGTCTACCGCCTAGGTCTATCACTACATGGAAGGCTTTGTATGACTTGTTCATGACAAAATTCTTTCCACCGGCAAAGACAACGGAGCTTAGGAAAAAGATTACCTCTTTTCACCAATTGCCCGGAGAGACATTTCTAGAGACTTGGGAAAGGTTCAAGGAGTTGCAGAGACAATGCCCAACCCATGGGCAACCCGAGTATGTACTCCAAGAAATCTTCTTCCAAGGCATCAATACAGAGACCAAGACTCGATTGAACCTACACACCGATTGTGGGTTCCTTGAGATGACTCCGACTGAGGCATGGGCTCTTTTAGACAAGCTCACGGAGTACGATGCTATGTATGGCACTCAGGAGGCTAGACCGTCAGGTAAGAAGCTTTATGAGCCTCCTAATGAAATTGACCCTGATGTGCGTAGGCAATTCCATGATGATGAGACCCGACGCCTCAAGAAACAAGTAAGTTTTCTTTCTAGAAACCAACCTTGTTTAGAATGTGGTTCTCAATCTCATAATACTATAGATTGCAATAATATTAGCCAGGTACAAAGGGCGGAACACTATGAAGAGGTAAGTTATATGAAAGGCCCTTATAGGCCTCCCAATTACAATAATAATTATGCAGGGAACCCGAATAATAACTATGCAGGGAGGAACAACAATTACCCTAATTGGGGTAACTATGGACAAGGCCAAGGGAGCCAACCTCCCCAAGATCAAAGGAGTCCCCCATATAGGCCCCCTGGCTATCAAGAACCACCATCATGGGTACAAGAGCTTAAGGAAGGATTTCATGGGCTTCGTTCCGATTTAAACTCTCAAATTAAAGGTGTTCAAGCCCAACTAGGAGATATAGAAACATGGAAGAAGGGAGTGGAGTCTCAATTGGGGCACCTAGCGGCTCAAATCCCTAGACCTCAAGGGAAATTCCCGGGCCGTCCCGATGAGAACCCTAAAGGGCAAATAGCCGCAATTCACCTAAGAAGTGGGAAGAAAGTGCCTGGACGCGAAAGCACGTCAAACGAGGAGGAAAACGGAAAAAACAGTGTCCATACCGAGGCCGTACCGACCCCCCTAGGGTCGGTACCGACCCACCTACAGGTATGACTTCTTTTTCTTCTTTTTCTCCCGAGCCCAGTAGCTGTACCAAGGGCCGTACCGACCCCCCTAGGGTCGGTACCGACCCCCAGTCTTCGACAGGTGACGTCCACCCCTCCAACAGTAGCCGTACCGAGGGCAGTACCGACCCCCCTAGGGTCGGTACCGACCCCCAGTCTTCAACAGGTGACGTTCCTCTTCCCATCAGTGATCATACCGAGGCTGTACCGATGCCACCAGGGTCGGTACCGACCCCCCCTTCAGCAGTGACGGATTCTTCTGCAGGGCCTCTCTCAGCCCCGAATCCGACGATAATGCTTCCATACCCTTCAAAAAAGGTAAAGGACACGGCGGAAGGTAAGTTTCAAAGGTTTGTGAAGATGCTTCAAAGCTTAAATATAACTATTCCTTTCACTGACGCTTTGAGTGAGATGCCCGCTTACACTAAGTTTTTGAAGGACATCTTAGCCAAGAAGAGATCCATGTCTGAGCTTTCTGACGAGGTCCGTTCAGTAAAGTTCCCTGAGAAACTTGGAGATCCAGGTAAGTTTGCTATTACTATTGGTTTAGGATCTTACCGTTTCAAAGCTTTATGTGACTTAGGTGCAAGTGTAAGCCTCCTCCCCCTTTCTATATGGTCGAAGACGAGCTTAGGAGCCCTAGAGCCCGTCAACATGAGAGTGTCCATGGCCAATGGCGCAGTAGTATTACCAACTGGGGTGATTGATGATGTTCCTGTCCGTGTAGGTAAGTTTTTCGTCCCTACTGATTTTATTGTTATGGATATGCCAGAGGATCCAGCGGTGCCCATCATTCTTGGACGACCATTCTTAGCGACCGCTGGAGCAATAATTGATGTTAGGAAGGGACTCCTAACTTTTGAGATAGGGGACGACCTCGTTGAGTTTCGCTTCAATCCAACAATGAAGGAAACAACGGACATGGAAGAGGTAAGCTATTTTGATTGTCTTGAGTCTGCAGGCCCAATCTCAGGTCTTCTGGCGGACCAAGAAGAAGTTTATTCTTTAGAGGCTCTGGAGGCGATACTAAAGACGGAAGAGGATGAGCCAACACTTGCTCCAATTGAGCCCTCCCCAGAGCTTAAGCCACTTCCGGAAGGTTTGAGGTATGTTTTCTTAGGTCCCAATTCTACTTTGCCTGTGATCATTAATGCTAAATTAAATGAGGAGGAAGTAGAAAAGTTACTTAACGTGCTGAGAACTTATAGGAAGGCTATTGGTTATTCTTTGGATGATATCATTGGAATCTCACCTTCTTTGTGCATGCATAGAATATTCATGGAGGAAGATCATAAGCCAACCAGAGAACGTCAGCGCAGGCTTAACCCCATTATGCAGGAAGTAGTCAAATCTGAAATTTTGAAAATGTTAGATGCTGGAATTATTTATGCTATTTCCGATAGTAAATGGGTAAGCCCGGTTCATGTTGTCCCTAAGAAAGGCGGGATGACTGTAATTGAAAATGAGAAAGGTGAGTTAGTACCTACTAGGACCAATACTAAATGGCGCATGTGCATTGATTATAGGAAGTTGAATAGCGCTACTAGGAAAGATCATTTTCCTCTTCCTTTTATTGATCAAGTTCTTGAGCGTCTAGCACAACACGATTATTTTTGCTATTTGGATGGCTATAGTGGTTTTTGGCAGATTCCCATTCATCCGGATGATCAAGAGAAGACAACCTTTACTTGTCCATATGGGACTTTTGCCTATAAGAGGATGCCATTCGGGCTTTGTAATGCCCCTGCCACTTTCCAACGATGCATGATGGCAATCTTCTCCGATATGATCGAGGATATTGTTGAGGTATTCATGGATGATTTTTCCGTATATGGTACTACTTTTGATACTTGTCTAGCTAACTTGGCCAGGGTACTCAAGAGATGCGAAGAGACGAGTCTTGTGCTTAATTGGGAGAAGTGCCACTTTATGGTGCAAGAAGGAATCGTGCTAGGACACTTGGTGTCCAAGAGAGGTATAGAGGTGGATAAAGCCAAGATCGAGCTTATTGAGAAGCTACCTCCTCCAACGTCGGTAAAAGATGTCCGTAGCTTTTTAGGAGATGCTGGATTTTATCGTCGTTTTATTCAAGATTTCTCCAAAATTGCTAAACCACTCACTAATCTATTGATGAAAGAAGTTGCTTTTGAGTTCTCTTTGGAGTGTCTTGATGCTTTTAATAGGTTGAGGGAAGCTTTGGTCACGGCACCAATCATGCAATCACCCGATTGGTCACTTCCATTCGAGGTCATGTGTGACGCAAGTGATTATGCCGTGGGAGCGGTTCTTGGACAGCGGAAGGAAAAAAAATTGCACGCCATCTACTATGCGAGCAAAACTTTGGATGATGTCCAAACAAGGTACACAACCACGGAGAAAGAGTTTCTAGCCGTGGTATTTGCCTTCGAGAAGTTCCGCTCTTACCTAGTTGGCTCGAAAGTTATTGTCTACACCGACCATGCCGCATTGAGGTATTTAATGAACAAGAAGGACGCCAAACCACGACTTCTACGATGGATGCTCCTTCTTCAAGAGTTTGACTGCGAGCTAAGAGACAAGAAAGGAGCCGAGAACCTTGTGGCCGACCACCTCTCTAGGTTGCCACCTAAGCACATCGAAGGCTCGGAAGATATGGTGCCAATTGATGACTCACGGGCTGATGAAAGACTCCTGCGTATTGATGTGAGTAAGGTATGTACAGGTACCTCGGCGCCGACACCTCAGACCTCGGCGCCGACCCTTTGCGCAGAAACTTTAATTGCTACAGGTACCTCGGCGCCGACACCTCAGACCTCGGCGCCGACCCTTTGCGCAGAAACTTTAATTGCTACAGATGCCTCGGCGCCGACACCTCAGACCTCGGCGCCGACCCTTTCCGCAGAACATAAAGTTGAGTTTCTTGGAACATCGGATAAGGTAAGTTTAGGTGAGGAACTCTTCTTTACTCCTTCTTCTAGCCTTGTTCGTGATATTTTTCTTATTAAGAAGGCTAGTACACCTTGGTTTGCGGATTATGCTAACTACATTGTAGGAGGTGAGATTCCGCCGGATTTGACTTCACAAGGTAAGAAGAAATTCCTACATGATGTCAAGAGGTATTATTGGGATGATCCTTACTTATTTAAACAAGGGAGTGATCATATCTTTCGTCGTTGCATCCCGGAGGAAGAGGTAGAAAGTATTATTCGCCATTTTCATACTCTCCCTACCGGGGGTCATGCTAAAGGTTTTAGGACCACTGCGAAGATACTTCAAAGTGGATTTTATTGGCCTAACATGTTTCGAGATGTACAGGAGTTTGTGACATCATGTGATGAATGCCAGAGGGCCGGGAACATAACATGGAGGAACGAGAATCCGCTCACGGGGATCCTAAAGGTCGAATTGTTCGACGTTTGGGGAATAGATTTTATGGGCCCTTTTCCATCCTCAGGCCCTTATAAATACATCCTTGTAGCGGTCGATTATGTCTCCAAATGGGTGGAAGCCATTGCTACACGAACCAATGATGCAAGAGTTGTGGCTAAATTCTTTAAAACTAATATTTTCCCTCGTTTTGGTGTTCCTAGGGTCTTAATTAGTGATGGAGGCTCGCATTTTATAGAGAGAAGCTTTGAGGCACTTTTGACCAAGTATGGGGTACATCACCGGATAGCCACACCCTACCATCCCAAAACTAGCGGTCAAGTTGAGGTATCTAATAGGCAAATCAAGGCTATCTTGGAGAAGACCGTGTCAAGATCACGGAAGGATTGGTCATCCAAGCTTGATGACGCGCTATGGGCTTATAGGACGGCATATAAGACGCCTCTCCGCACCACTCCCTACAACCTCGTGTATGGTAAGTCATGTCATCTACCCGTCGAGTTAGAACACAAGGCTATGTGGGCTCTCAAAGAGCTTAATATGAATCTCGATGAGGCCGGAAAGAAGTGGTTTATTGACCTACAAGCACTTGAGGAGTTGAGGCTTAAGGCGTACGAAAATGCCGAAATCTACAAGGAAAGGACCAAGAAATGGCATGATCGGAAGCTAGTGCCCAAGACCTATGAGGTAGGTGATAAGGTATTGCTTTTTAACTCTAGACTCCGACTTTTTCCAGGGAAGTTGCGTTCAAGATGGAGTGGACCATTCGTGGTTCAAAAGATTTTCCCTCACGGAGCGGTAGAGCTCTTAGATGACAATGGGGCTACCTTTAAAGTCAATGGGCACCGATTGAAGAAGTACTATGAGCATGCCACGTTTGACGAGGATATCCGTGCCTCCTGGGCACTCATCCTCTCCGATTGAGATCAAGGGAAGTATGTCGAGCTATAGACTTTAAATATAGCGCTTCCGGGAGGCAACCCGCTTTCTTGCTTTCTTTTCTTACTTTTTGCTTTTGATTTTTAGTTAGGAGTTAGATAGCCCAAGACCTACTGTTTTTGTTGAGAGAATAGGTCCCAAATATCAACCATGGTACTCAGGATCGAGAAGAAACGGGCTACGAAGGAAGTAGACGTGCTGTGCAGATTTTTGAACTCCTCCAAATTGCTCCATTTTTGCATCATTGTCCATGTGAGTTTCTTTTTCCCTTTCCCTTGTTTTATTTTATTCAGTGGGGACACTGTCTATTTTTAAGTATGGGGTGAGGGATTCAGAAACTTGTTTGATGTGTTTTGGATTATGTTTATGTTTATGTGTTGCATTTTAATTTATTTGGATTATGTTTAGCATATTTGGATTATGTTATGCATTCATGTTTAAAATATATGCATTTGAGTCTTTTGTCATGTCTTTAGTCTTGCTTTTAGTGTCACAAAAAAATACAAAAAAAAATAAAAAATAAAAAAAAAATGTCGAAAAAAAAAAATGCATGTTTATTTTCATTTTGTCTTATGTTTTAGTGAGTTTATAACCTAACATAGATGTCCAATGATGAAATCTAATAATTGAGCTTGATCATGTAATATCCTAAGGCATAGTTCGGATGGTTTAGCCTAAGTCGCACAAAGTGTTTTTATGTCAAGTTTGACTTGCAAATGAAATTGAGCATATATGACTTTAGGATTTAGGTGATTGGAATCCAACATGTCCTAGTGAGTTACTTGGCCTATTGGGAATTGTACTTTATATATTTTTCCTTTCTTTTTGATGTGTGTATTACTCTCCTTATACATTACCTCTTGATATTGCGGTGTATATCTAAGTCTTGAAACCAATATGAGATAGCTAGTCATTGCATAATTTGATCAAATGATAGAGGCACTCTTTATTAGCCACTTTTTATCCTCTTTTACCTACCTTATATATGTTTCCTTTGCTTGTAACCACTTTGAGCCTTATAGCCTATTCTTGTAACTCCACAAAATCTATCCTAGCTAATGATTAGCCTTACCTCCTTATCCGGGAATTAGGACTTAGTGATTGGTAGAGATTGATGTTTGAGGAGTAGAGACCTATGATTGGTTTAAGTGTGGGACACATTTTTGGGTGGGCATTTTATTTTCTCACCACTTGATCTATTGTAAAAGGTATTTTTGGCTCTTATATTTAAATAAATGCACATGAGATTATGAAAAAGAAAAGAGAGTTCGAAAAAAAAGAAGAAAGAAAAAAAGAAAAGAAAAAAAGGAATAAATAAGAAATTGTGCATGAGCCAAATTTATCTTTATTTATTTTATGTGAGATATATTGGATATTTTGGGGTTATTGAAGAGTTGTGCCATATTAGATGAGTTTGGAAGTGTTATTATATGATGGAATTGTTTGGATGAGTTGAGTTGGAAATTTAGGAGTCTTTGGTTCCCAGATTTCTAGCACCACATAGCCTAAATGATTCCTACCTTTATGTTCTTACCAAGCCAAGTTACAACCCGGCCGAATGAGTCCTTCTTTGAAGGCCATTGAGCCAAAGTCCTCTTGATGGTTAATGCATGTTTTGACATCTCGGTGAATCGATTAGTGATATTAATTGCAATTTCTATGTAGCTTAATGTCATAAAGGATTGAGTTGAGAGATGTACTTCAAGCCTAAACACATTTGAAAGGGAGTGAAAACACATTATTCCCCTTGAGTGGTTGGATTCTAGTTGCTTTGCCTAAGGTTATCTAAATATATGTGATGATGGTTCAATGCTTGTTCTTATTTGCACTATGCTAAATTGATGTTGCTTTTGACTAAGGCGAAGACTTGAAGGCATGTGAAGGGTTTTGGTCATAGTTTGGTTATTGCTTGAGGACAAGCAAGTCTAAGTATGGGGTGTTTTGATGTACGCATTTTTAGTCATATTTTGCATCATATTTTCATCTCATTTAAGTCATTTTATTTACTTTTGTGATGGGAAAGTGTGTCGTTTGTGTTAGTTTTCGTATTATTCAAGATATGGAGTCTACACAAGCTTTGGTGGTGTTTTTGTAGGTTTTGAAGCTGATTTGAAGGAGTTTGGACGTACTTTAGAGCTTAATGAAAAATCATGAAGGCAATGGAGATGCCAAGCAAAAGCAAAAAGTGGTGCAGCTGGAGAAAAGCCTTATTTTCGCCATCCATCACTTCGACTTAAGTTCTGGAGCCTTCATGAGAGTTGTAGTCCTTGAAAAGAGCTTTCCAACGCATATTTATATGCGTCAATCGGATAAACGAGGACTCGGGAAATTGCATTTGAAGTCAGAGTCGAAAAGCTGGAGAAAAACAGAAGTTACTGCATTCAAACAGACCCTCGGCGCCGACACCTCAGACCTCGGCGCCGAGGTATCTGCGAACAGGAGAAGATTTTACGGGCTGATTTTATTACTTAATGGGCTTTTTAATTAGGATTTTCATATGAATTTCTTTTAGGATCTTTTAGTTAGATAGACTTGGGATATTTTATCCTTCCTTAGACAGATTTTATTATTTTCCTAAGATAAAATCTCTTTTCCTTAGAGATTAAGTCTTAAGTTTTATCTTTTAAATAAAGCCAATTGGAGGCTAAGGAAGGGACTTACAGCAGCTGAGTTTACAGCAGAAAAAAAGGCACGTTTGAAGTTTAGGGTTGAAGAATATTGAAGGAGACTTTGAGGTTTGGTTTTATGCAATTTAAGATTATGAATTCTTCCATTGTTTTTGTGTTTTTCTTTGCAATGAGCGAGTAGTTCTCTTCTCTTCCAGGGTTAGGGTAAACCCAACAATAAGCATGTGTATGAATGAATGAATCTATACTTATGTGATGTTTTTATCCACTTCTACCTATGTACTTCACCCTTGATGATAATCTAGGGAATTCATTGTTACAATTGAATTGACCAAAGGAGATTGTTAACTTTGATAGTAATTAGGGATTTTTTATGAAAGTTAAAAAGACCTAATTAAGAAAAGGTATAGTCAAATAAGTCTCTTATGCGAAAGTGAATTGATTTGTTTGATTGAGATGAAAGCATATTTCTCATATGGTTCATTGAATTATACATGTGTTTATTGTTGTGGTAAGGCCCCAATCTTGGAAGCCCTTTCTCATATATTGCATTCGTGTTAGTTACTTGTTACTTGAGACGAAATTAGTGTGTTTTGCCCTATTTTACAGCCGCTACTTGTGTCTTTATTTCCCCTATTTTCGACCATTAAAACAACTAGGATAGAACCGCTGACATACTCCCTTGGATCGACCTTGATTTCCACTATACTATAGAGGGATTCGAGCATAAATTTATTTGATTAGAGTGAGCATAGGCATCGATCTCCCATCACGCACGTCAAATTGGCGCCATTGCCGGGGAGTAATCAATCGCGCCTAATCTAGTTGTTTTAGGGTTTGGGAATAGCCCATCCCCCTTTTGCTTTTAATTGTGGTATCTTTGTTTTTGTTTTTGGTTTCAGTTTATGCCATCGGGGCGACGTCGGCTTGATTTCGATTTTGCTATTGATCCCGAACCGGAACGCTCCTTCCATCACAGACTAAGAGAAGCCAGGACAATGGGAGACAACACAGGAAACAATGTTGACGTTGCTGCGCAGATGGCTGACCTCCGTCGTCAGATGGAGCAATTTCGGCTCACTGCAGAAAGAGAAAGGGAGGCTGCAGCAAGAGAAAGGGAAGCGACTGCTCGTCTGCAACAGCAGTTAGATGCTATCCCAAGGAATGCAAAACAGTATATGCACCCAGAACTGAGGGTGCCTGAGTCTGCAATTGTCCTCCCTGAGATTGAGCGCCACTTTGAAATCACATCTCACTTTATCTCTTTAATTAAAAGATCTCAATTTGAGGGCAAAGCTAATGAATGCCCTATGCTTCATATCAAGAATTTCATTGATTTATGCGATACTATTGCTGCTGATAATATATCATTAGAATATGTTCAATTGAAGGCTTTTAAATGGTCTCTTGCAGGAAAGGCCCTGAATTGGTTGGAGAGTCTACCGCCTAGGTCTATCACTACATGGAAGGCTTTGTATGACTTGTTCATGACAAAATTCTTTCCACCGGCAAAGACAACGGAGCTTAGGAAAAAGATTACCTCTTTTCACCAATTGCCCGGAGAGACATTTCTAGAGACTTGGGAAAGGTTCAAGGAGTTGCAGAGACAATGCCCAACCCATGGGCAACCCGAGTATGTACTCCAAGAAATCTTCTTCCAAGGCATCAATACAGAGACCAAGACTCGATTGAACCTACACACCGATTGTGGGTTCCTTGAGATGACTCCGACTGAGGCATGGGCTCTTTTAGACAAGCTCACGGAGTACGATGCTATGTATGGCACTCAGGAGGCTAGACCGTCAGGTAAGAAGCTTTATGAGCCTCCTAATGAAATTGACCCTGATGTGCGTAGGCAATTCCATGATGATGAGACCCGACGCCTCAAGAAACAAGTAAGTTTTCTTTCTAGAAACCAACCTTGTTTAGAATGTGGTTCTCAATCTCATAATACTATAGATTGCAATAATATTAGCCAGGTACAAAGGGCGGAACACTATGAAGAGGTAAGTTATATGAAAGGCCCTTATAGGCCTCCCAATTACAATAATAATTATGCAGGGAACCCGAATAATAACTATGCAGGGAGGAACAACAATTACCCTAATTGGGGTAACTATGGACAAGGCCAAGGGAGCCAACCTCCCCAAGATCAAAGGAGTCCCCCATATAGGCCCCCTGGCTATCAAGAACCACCATCATGTGTACAAGAGCTTAAGGAAGGATTTCATGGGCTTCGTTCCGATGTAAACTCTCAAATTAAAGGTGTTCAAGCCCAACTAGGAGATATGGAAACATGGAAGAAGGGAGTGGAGTCTCAATTGGGGCACCTAGCGGCTCAAATCCCTAGACCTCAAGGGAAATTCCCGGGCCGTCCCGATGAGAACCCTAAAGGGCAAATAGCCGCAATTCACCTAAGAAGTGGGAAGAAAGTGCCTGGACGCGAAAGCACGTCAAACGAGGAGGAAAACGGCAAAAATAGTGTCCATACCGAGGCCGTACCGACCCCCCCTAGGGTCGGTACCGACCCCCCTACAGGTATGACTTCTTTTCCTTCTTTTTCTCCCGAGCCCAGTAGCTGTACCGAGGGCCGTACCGACCCCCCTAGGGTCGGTACCGACCCCCAGTCTTCGACAGGTGACGTCCACCCCTCCAACAGTAGCCGTACCGAGGGCAGTACCGACCCCCCTAGGGTCGGTACCGACCCCCAGTCTTCAACAGGTGACGTTCCTCTTCCCATCAGTGATCATACCGAGGCTGTACCGATGCCACCAGGGTCGGTACCGACCCCCCCTTCAGCAGTGACGGATTCTTCTGCAGGGCCTCTCTCAGCCCCGAATCCGACGATAATGCTTCCATACCCTTCAAAAAAGGTAAAGGACACGGCGGAAGGTAAGTTTCAAAGGTTTGTGAAGATGCTTCAAAGCTTAAATATAACTATTCCTTTCACTGACGCTTTGAGTGAGATGCCCGCTTACACTAAGTTTTTGAAGGACATCTTAGCCAAGAAGAGATCCATGTCTGAGCTTTCTGACGAGGTCCGTTAAGTAAAGTTCCCTGAGAAACTTGGAGATCCAGGTAAGTTTGCTATTACTATTGGTTTAGGATGTTACCGTTTCAAAGCTTTATGTGACTTAGGTGCAAGTGTAAGCCTCCTCCCCCTTTCTATATGGTCGAAGACGAGCTTAGGAGCCCTAGATCCCGTCAACATGAGAGTGTCCATGGCCAATGGCGCAGTAGTATCACCAACTGGGGCAACGTCAACATTGTTTCCTGTGTTGTCTCCCATTGTCCCGGCTTCTCTTAGTCTGTGATGGAAGGAGCGTTCCGGTTCGGGATCAATAGCAAAATCGAAATCAAGCCGACGTCGCCCCGATGGCATAAACTGAAACCAAAAACAAAAACAAAGATACCACAATTAAAAGCAAAAGGGGGATGGGCTATTCCCAAACCCTAAAACAACTAGATTAGGCGCGATTGATTACTCCCCGGCAACGGCGCCAATTTGACGTGCGTGATGGGAGATCGATGCCTATGCTCACTCTAATCAAATAAATTTATGCTCGAATCCCTCTATAGTATAGTGGAAATCAAGGTCGATCCAAGGGAGTATGTCAGCGGTTCTATCCTAGTTGTTTTAATGGTCGAAAATAGGGGAAATAAAGACACAAGTAGCGGCTGTAAAACAGGGCAAAACACACTAATTTCGTCTCAAGTAACAAGTAACTAACACGAATGCAATATATGAGAAAGGGCTTCCAAGATTGGGGCCTTACCACAACAATAAACACATGTATAATTCAATGAACCATATGAGAAATATGCTTTCATCTCAATCAAACAAATCAATTCACTTTCGCATAAGAGACTTATTTGACTATACCTTTTCTTAATTAGGTCTTTTTAACTTTCATAAAAAATCCCTAATTACTATCAAAGTTAACAATCTCCTTTGGTCAATTCAATTGTAACAATGAATTCCCTAGATTATCATCAAGGGTGAAGTACATAGGTAGAAGTGGATAAAAACATCACATAAGTATAGATTCATTCATTCATACACATGCTTATTGTTGGGTTTACCCTAACCCTAGAAGAGAAGAGAACTACTCGCTCATTGCAAAGAAAAACACAAAAACAATGGAAGAATTCATAATCTTAAATTGCATAAAACCAAACCTCAAAGTCTCCTTCAATATTCTTCAACCCTAAACTTCAAACGTGCCTTTTTTTCTACTGTAAACTCAGCTGTTGTACGTCCCTTCCTTAGCCTCCAATTGGCTTTATTTAAAAGATAAAACTTAAGACTTAATCTCTAAGGAAAAGAGATTTTATCTTAGGAAAATAATAAAATCTGTCTAAGGAAGGATAAAATATCCCAAGTCTATCTAACTAAAAGATCCTAAAAGAAATTCATATGAAAATCCTAATTAAAAAGCCCATTAAGTAATAAAATCAGCCCGTAAAATCTTCTCCTGTTCGCAGATACCTCGGCGCCGAGGTCTGAGGTGTCGGCGCCGAGGGTCTGTTTGGATGCAGTAACTTCTGTTTTTCTCCAGCTTTTCGACTCTGACTTCAAATGCAATTTTCCGAGTCCTCGTTTATCCGATTGACGCATATAAATATGCGTTGGAAAGCTCTTTTCAAGGACTACAACTCTCATGAAGGCTCCAGAACTTGAGTCGAAGTGATGGATGGCGAAAATAAGGCTTTTCTCCAGCTGCACCACTTTTTGCTTTTGCTTGGCATCTCCATTGCCTTCATGATTTTTCATTAAGCTCTAAAGTGCGTCCAAACTCCTTCAAATCAGCTTCAAAACCTACAAAAACACCACCAAAGCTTGTGTAGACTCCATATCTTGAATAATACGAAAACTAACACAAACGACACACTTTCCCATCACAAAAGTAAATAAAATGACTTAAATGAGATGAAAATATGATGCAAAATATGACTAAAAATGTGTACATCAAAACACCCCATACTTAGACTTGCTTGTCCTCAAGCAATAACCAAACTAAGACCAAAACCCTTCACATGCCTTCAAGTCTTCGCCTTAGTCAAAAGCAACATCAATTTAGCATAGTGCAAATAAGAACAAGCATTGAACCATCATCACATATATTTAGATAACCTTAGGCAAAGCAACTAGAATCCAACCACTCAAGGGGAATAATGTGTTTTCACTCCCTTTCAAATGTGTTTAGGCTTGAAGTACATCTCTCAACTCAATCCTTTATGACATTAAGCTACATAGAAATTGCAATTAATATCACTAATCGATTCACCGAGATGTCAAAACATGCATTAACCATCAAGAGGACTTTGGCTCAATGGCCTTCAAAGAAGGACTCATTCGGCCGGGTTGTAACTTGGCTTGGTAAGAACATAAAGGTAGGAATCATTTAGGCTATGTGGTGCTAGAAATCCGGGAACCAAAGACTCCTAAATTTCCAACTCAACTCATCCAAACAATTCCATCATATAATAACACTTCCAAACTCATCTAATATGGCACAACTCTTCAATAACCCCAAAATATCCAATATATCTCACATAAAATAAATAAAGATAAATTTGGCTCATGCACAATTTCTTATTTATTCCTTTTTTTCTTTTCTTTTTTTCTTTCTTCTTTTTTTTCGAACTCTCTTTTCTTTTTCATAATCTCATGTGCATTTATTTAAATATAAGAGCCAAAAATACCTTTTACAATAGATCAAGTGGTGAGAAAATAAAATGCCCACCCAAAAATGTGTCCCACACTTAAACCAATCATAGGTCTCTACTCCTCAAACATCAATCTCTACCAATCACTAAGTCCTAATTCCCGGATAAGGAGGTAAGGCTAATCATTAGCTAGGATAGATTTTGTGGAGTTACAAGAATAGGCTATAAGGCTGAAAGTGGTTACAAGCAAAGGAAACATATATAAGGTAGGTAAAAGAGGATAAAAAGTGGCTAATAAAGAGTGCCTCTATCATTTGATCAAATTATGCAATGACTAGCTATCTCATATTGGTTTCAAGACTTAGATATACACCGCAATATCAAGAGGTAATGTATAAGGAGAGTAATACACACATCAAAAAGAAAGGAAAAATATATAAAGTACAATTCCCAATAGGCCAAGTAACTCACTAGGACATGTTGGATTCCAATCACCTAAATCCTAAAGTCATATATGCTCAATTTCATTTGCAAGTCAAACTTGACATAAAAACACTTTGTGCGACTTAGGCTAAACCATCTGAACTATGCCTTAGGATATTACATGATCAAGCTCAATTATTAGATTTCATCATTGGACATCTAAGTTAGGTTATAAACTCACTAAAACATAAGACAAAATGAAAATAAACATGCATTTTTTTTTTCGACATTTTTTTTTATTTTTTATTTTTTTTTGTATTTTTTTGTGACACTAAAAGCAAGACTAAAGACATGACAAAAGACTCAAATGAATAACCAATACACGGACAGGAACATCATCAATCACCCCAGTTGGTGATACTACTGCGCCATTGGCCATGGACACTCTCATGTTGACGGGCTCTAGGGCTCCTAAGCTCGTCTTCGACCATATAGAAAGGGGGAGGAGGCTTACACTTGCACCTAAGTCACATAAAGCTTTGAAACGGTAAGATCCTAAACCAATAGTAATAGCAAACTTACCTGGATCTCCAAGTTTCTCAGGGAACTTCACTGAACGGACCTCGTCAGAAAGCTCAGACATGGATCTCTTCTTGGCTAAGATGTCCTTCAAAAACTTAGTGTAAGCGGGCATCTCACTCAAAGCGTCAGTGAAAGGAATAGTTATATTTAAGCTTTGAAGCATCTTCACAAACCTTTGAAACTTACCTTCTGCCGTGTCCTTTACCTTTTTTGAAGGGTATGGAAGCATTATCGTCGGATTCGGGGCTGAGAGAGGCCCTGCAGAAGAATCCGTCACTGCTGAAGGGGGGGTCGGTACCGACCCTGGTGGCATCGGTACAGCCTCGGTATGATCACTGATGGGAAGAGGAACGTCACCTGTTGAAGACTGGGGGTCGGTACCGACCCTAGGGGGGTCGGTACTGCCCTCGGTACGGCTACTGTTGGAGGGGTGGACGTCACCTGTCGAAGACTGGGGGTCGGTACCGACCCTAGGGGGGTCGGTACGGCCCTCGGTACAGCTACTGGGCTCGGGAGAAAAAAAAAGGAAAAGAAGTCATACCTGTAGGGGGGTCAGTACCGACCCTAGGGGGGGTCGGTACGGCCTCGGTATGGACACTGTTTTCGCCGTTTTCCTCCTCGTTTGACGTGCTTTCGCGTCCAGGCACTTTCTTCCCACTTCTTAGGTGAATTGCGGCTATTTGCCCTTTAGGGTTCTCATCGGGACGGCCCGGGAATTTCCCTTGAGGTCTAGGGATTTGAGCCGCTAGGTGCCCCAATTGAGACTCCACTCCCTTCTTCCATGTTTCCATATCTCCTAGTTGGGCTTGAACACCTTTAATTTGAGAGTTTACATCGGAACGAAGCTCATTAAATCCTTCCTTAAGCTCTTGTACCCATGATGGTGGTTCTTGATAGCCAGGGGGCCTATATGGGGGACTCCTTTGATCTTGGGGAGGTTGGCTCCCTTGGCGTTGTCCATAGTTACCCCAATTAGGGTAATGGTTGTTCCTCCCTGCATAGTTATTATTCGGGTTCCCTACATAATTATTATTGTAATTGGGAGGCCTATAAGGGCCTTTCATATAACTTACCTCTTCATAGTGCTCCGCCCTTTGTACCTGGCTAATATTATTGCAATCTATAGTATTATGAGATTGAGAACCACATTCTAAACAAGGTTGGTTTCTAGAAAGAAAACTTACTTGTTTCTTGAGGCGTCGGGTCTCATCATCATGGAATTGCCTACGCACATCAGGGTCAATTTCATTAGGAGGCTCATAAAGTTTCTTACCTGACGGTCTAGCCTCCTGAGTGCCATACATAGCATCGTACTCCGTGAGCTTGTCTAAAAGAGCCCATGCCTCAGTCGGAGTCATCTCAAGGAACCCACAATCAGTGTGTAGGTTCAATCGAGTCTTGGTCTCTGTATTGATGCCTTGGAAGAAGATTTCTTGGAGTACATACTCGGGTTGCCCATGGGTTGGGCATTGTCTCTGCAACTCCTTGAATCTTTCCCAAGTCTCTAGAAATGTCTCTCCGGGCAATTGGTGAAAAGAGGTAATCTTTTTCCTAAGCTCCATTGTCTTTGCCGGTGGAAAGAATTTTGTCATGAACAAGTCATACAAAGCCTTCCATGTAGTGATAGACCTAGGCGGTAGACTCTCCAACCAATTCAGGGCCTTTCCTGCAAGAGACCATTTAAAAGCCTTCAATTGAACATATTCTAACGATATATTATCAGCAGCAATAGTATCGCATAAATCAATGAAATTCTTGATATGAAGCATAGGGCATTCATTAGCTTTGCCCTCAAATTGAGATCTTTTAATTAAAGAGATAAAGTGAGATGTGATTTCAAAGTGGCGCTCAATCTTAGGGAGGACAATTGCAGACTCAGGCACCCTCAGTTCTGGGTGCATATACTGTTTTGCATTCCTTGGGATAGCATCTAACTGCTGTTGCAGACGAGCAGTCGCTTCCCTTTCTCTTGCTGCAGCCTCCCTTTCTCTTTCTGCAGTGAGCCGAAATTGCTCCATCTGACGACGGAGGTCAGCCATCTGCGCAGCAACGTCAACATTGTTTCCTGTGTTGTCTCCCATTGTCCTGGCTTCTCTTAGTCTGTGATGGAAGGAGCGTTCCGGTTCGGGATCAATAGCAAAATCGAAATCAAGCCGACGTCGCCCCGATGGCATAAACTGAAACCAAAAACAAAAACAAAGATACCACAATTAAAAGCAAAAGGGGGATGGGCTATTCCCAAACCCTAAAACAACTAGATTAGGCGCGATTGATTACTCCCCGGCAACGGCGCCAATTTGTTGAAGGGTTTATTTTCAATCAAATAAATTTATAAGATCGAAACCCCGCTATAGTATAGTAGGGTCAAGTTCGTTCGCAGGGAGAAAGTCAGTGATTCAATTCTAGTTACCAAAGAGCAAGAAATAGCAAGAAGAGATGGAAAATTATAGAATTATGGGGGTTTGTGGGCTGCTGGAATTTTTAGGAGATATCAATAATAATAAAAGTCTAGGGCATAAAGATCACCACAACGATAATCATGCAAGCATTGCAATGAATCATATAAAAATCATGTTTTTATCTATGAAATAGGTCATAGTTTGGTTATTGCTTGAGATACACTGTTTTCATATGATTAAAAATTTTAAAGCTTTGCCATTGGGGAGTTCGGAAAGCAATGAGTTACTTTAGATATAATTCTCATCGCTCACGTATTCGATTAGTACATTAAGCGAAGAATGCTTAAATTCAACCTATTCGGCCACCATTGTTGGATACACCTAGCTCTGCTTTGATCAATCTATATCCTCTCATCTATTTCGAGGTTACTATCCTATCTGCAATTCATTTCTCGTTCTTTTCTAAGTTTCGGGACGAAACTTATTTTTAGTGGGGAGGTATGAAATACCCCAAATCATTTTTGGGTTATTTCTTATTTTTATTTAATTAAATAAATCTATATTATATTAAACTATAATATATATCTTGTGAATTTGGTCATTTAATAAATTCACATAAGATATATGGTATAAATTAGAATAATTAAATTATTCTAAAGAGTAATGATATAGAGTTGATTTAATTAGATAAAATTTCTAGATACTCTTATTATTTAATTTATAAAGTTAAATTAAATAATATTCATTCCGCTAAAGTGGAGAAACTTATCTTCTACCCCATCTTTATCCGCTTCTTTTATTTATTTTCATTAAAATCTATCTTTTATCTAAACCTAAATCAAGGAGTATAGATACACGTCAAACCTAGGGTTCCCGCAACCCAAAACTCATTCACATCACCGTCATCCGTCACCCTCGCCTCTCTTCCGTACGCCGCAGCCCACCACCGTCGCAGTCCACCGCCGGCCACCATTGCCTGTCCTCGCCGCCGAGCAACTGCAAAACGCAGCCTTGCTGGAGAACAGAGGGCCGAGCCGCGACGCCCACGCACAACTGCCGAGCCGCCCTCGACTGTGGCTGCCTTCGTCTCGGATCTCCGCCAGCCACTGCTCGAGCGCCGCCCCGATCGCTGCCCTGCCGCAGTCCTTCGCCGCCGAACCGCCGAGGAAGAGCCATCCGATCGCTGCCCTGCTGCAGTCCTTCGCCGCCGAACCGCCGAGGAAGAGCCACCCGATCGAAGACCCATTGCCGCCGGAGGAATTCCTTGTCCTCCTTTGTACGTGACTTCAAAGGGGAAAGAAAGATCTGAGATTTTTAATCTCTTTTGGTTAAATTACAGAAACTCCCCTTGTTTTTATTCTATTCTTGTTTCTGACCCTAATTTAATTATTTATTAAGTCATATGACCTATATTTCTAAACCATTCGATTCTTGCCCGATTCAGCGACACCAAGCAACCTCGAAGCACCCACGCCGGATCCCGCTCCCCGAGGAATTTATATTGGTATAGATTTTTAACCTTATAGAATTAATTCAATTTCAAATTGAGTTAAGGTTAATTGTATCAAATATCAATATTAAATATTTTCCTCTTCAATTGGATTCAATAGGTGCTAAGATCTCGTCTCGCTGTCATCAACCGATCAAAGAAAGTTAAGACAAGTGATTTCGTTCAACGCCCTTTGCGTGTTTCGTGATTCTTTTGACGTGACTTTTTAACTCTTCAGTGTCGAATGCGGCCCTGTGGCTAATTTCCTTGCTTGTTTCGATAAATTACATATTCGTCTACTTGATGTAATTTATCTCATTATTCATAAATTGGCATGAGTATAAATAAATGGGCAATTATTAATTTAATTATAGTGATATGTGTATTAAATATGTTATTTATATATAACTCGAGATAAGTGAAAATTTCCCATTTTCACCTTCCTAATTGCATGAATTTTTGCTTGTTTCTTTCATGCAAATTAATAGCATGTGATATTAAGATCCTTTGAAATATCCGTGCTTGTACGTCCTCGTTGGTTTAATGTCGTTATTATGATCACCTAGTATTAAATGTTAAAGCTGTTATAATTAAAATGTGCATCTCACGTGGAGTGGATTGACTTAAAGTCAGTGCGAGAGCTATCTCGCAGGTTGGGAATAGTGTAAAACCCAGTCTAAAAGGTTTCATGGAATATCTAGACTTCAAACAGTCTCAGGTCGCAGTCCTAGTTGAGTCTGGACCCGTGTCCATACGTACGATTAGACTTCAAAGTCTCAGGTCGCAGTCCTAGTTGAGTCTGGACCCGTGTCACTACGTTTTATATTGTGTTATATACATATTTACATTATTGTTATTATCGAGGTTATTAATAGGTGATCAATTCAGTTTTATTATACTTCATTCTTATTCGAGGTATAATTCCTTTTCTTATCATATAATCGATCGTTATGATCATCTGAGTCATGTTACGAATCTTATTTCTTATTCAGCTTCCACCTTAAATACTCGTGTCTTTCCCTTAACCTATGACATACCGTTTTATGGTTACTGTACGGTTAAAGTCTGAACATTTTCCTATCATTTGCTAGTCTTAATTGTACTAACCATCCTATTTATTGGATGGCTGGTGTCCTTCGTACTCACGAAACACCAGACCATATTCCACAGGTTTAGCACGGGCAGTGAAGCAGGAGAAAGCTAAAGAGAGGACTATCATCCATGGATTTTTAAAACTGCAGTTTCTAAACTTTTACAGTTTCCGCAATGCTACGTTGGTTTTAGCTATTTTGAATGTTTATTTACAATTTATGGTTTTGGCATTTTAAGCTATGTTATTTGGATTGAATAGTTTAAACTACGATATTTACTTGACTTCCGCACTATTTTAATCAATTGTTCGAAGTATCGTCTTGTTTTTGGGAGCATGGTACCATGTCCCTATAAGCCTCAGGTGAATGCAAAGACATTAAAGTCTGAGAATTCACTGGCGCTGTAGCCCTCCCTTGGGATTAAGAAGGGGGTGTTACAGCGGCGACCTGATCTGGCTTCCTCCCTTTCAAAATTGGCCCGATATTCCTCATATCGTAAGGGATTTGTTCTGCACGGGTTCCTCCTCCCTGTAGGTCTGCCCTTTGAACGTACGCTACCATGCTCGGGTGGGTGCAGATCAAGGTCACAGGCTTCATTTGAGGCAGTGTACGAAGACAACATGGCATAGGGTAAGGCAGCATTTTCTGATTCATCCAATGTCAGATCTCTCCAAAATGGGTGGATGTCGTCTAGTGATATTGGAACTCCTTCAGCAACACAACGCTGAACGTCGTGCACACACGGCAGCCCATAGCAAATTCTCCAATACCAGTCGAGGCACTCTTCAGGTACTTTTCCATCGACAACGGTCCTCCAAAACTCGTATAGATATTCGAAGCACTTCTTCGAAACCACATGCTTAACCTCTTCGAATAAGGGGACGTTGTATATGTTAGTTGGCCATTTGAAACGATCTATCTCCAAGGCAGTCTAGAGATCGTGCACCTGACATTCATTAACTCGATGAATGGCATCCACCACGACACAAAAATCACCTGTGGACGAGTGCAATGCTTCCTTCAACACTTTATGCTGGCCTTCAACCCTACACATTGCATCATGTGCTCGAGGTGTTCGGTGGATAAGCCACACTGATTCCAGATACTCCATGACCCCGGGTGCTATCCACCATTGGCCGTGAAGCCATCGCTGGCGCCGTTCGAACGACTCCTCTGAAGAAGCCGAGAATAAACCCCACACGTGATTCTTGAATAGTTGTGAAAGTTTCAAATTTTTGGTAATCTTCAATGGAGCCTCTTTACTCTTGCGAGTTACATGTAACCAGCACAGTAAATGTTGCACATCGGGGAAGACGACCCTAAGTGCAGCGAGAAGGCCCAGCTCCCGATCTATCATGATCGAATCTGGTACCCTACCCTGAAGAATAACACGTAGGTTGTTGAGCACCCAAGCGTACGTGTCCTCGTTCTCGCGAGCCATAAAAGCATAGGCGATGCAAAAGTTATTTCCCGTTGGCGTTAAGCCCACTATCTCGCACAGAGCAAAATTGTACCTGTGGACGCAGTGTAGCAACGTACTCACATTAGTAAAACACTCGATAAGGAAGAAATGTACGAAGACATAAGATATAGTACTTACACATTCGTCTTGTACGTACTATCCATCACGATGACATACGGGTATTTGTTTAAGAGACGAATCCCATCTGGGTGTGCGAGAAAAAGGTCATTCAATACGTTGTCATCGTCTGGGCTTCTTCTGAATTTGTATTAGTAGCCTCTTTCTCGGAGACGATGGAGGGTATCTTGCGTCATCGTCCGATTTCCTCTCTCTTCAACGGCGAGTTTGTTGAGGGTGTTCTCCAGTGATCACGCTGAGGTGAAGCTATTCGCATCTACTTGCGGTAGCCCGTACGCGATGGCCTTCGGTGGAGTTCCTATGTCTTTCATCCACTTGCACATTTTCTTCTCCCCAGGGTTCATCCTTCCTGCATAAGCATGACCCTTCAATCGGTAAGGGAGGTGATGGTTGTGCGTTCCATTTCGCACGGTCATCGTCCACATACTCGGTCCCCCCTCATGACCATGTAAGGAGAACGGACAGTTGGTTAGTTTGCTCTGCGTGCTGCGAATCTGCTTCCCCCATCCGCGAAACACCTTATATTGCTTGCACGCTAACAACACGCCACCCGGTCGGTTTGCAGCGCTAGACCACGATCGCTTGATTACTAAGACCATATTGTGCTTCACGCCGATATGCTTAAAATGGTTGACAATTTCTTTACGGCAATGCCAAGTACGGGTGTCGGTAAACACAATTGTAAAGTCTCGATACTGGATAAAGACATAAGAAAGTATATGAACTTGATTTTACTTAAAAAGTATATCCTTATGGATACAGATAAGCACATAGAGGCAGAAAGTATATCCTTACTTTAGTTTAAACTGGATACAAATAAGAACATAGAGGCAAAGAATACATCCATAACATTTTACCTGTGGGGCGACATTGATTTGTGGTGTGGGAGCTTCATCTCGTGCCACGTCCATCGCTCGTTCACTTTCTGAAGATGACATCTTCCTCTCTATAGATAAAATTACTATTGTGTGAAATTGTGAGGTGAAGAGACGACATTCATTCGCCCTCATGTTGGAAGTATATAAAGGCATCGCGGGAGACCATACATGACGTCAATTTGCGCGTTCTAGTCAGACTTCACAACGTCCTATTTGACGTTGTAAACCCAATTACAACATCAAATCGGACGTTGTAATGGTGCATTCCCCCATTACAACGTCAAATCGGACGTAGTAATGGTGCATTCCCCCATTACAACGTCTAATCCGACGTTGTGATTGGGGGGACCATATAACCCCCAACCTCCGGTCCCCACTCCCCACATCCTCCATACACCATACACCAAACACCCAAAAGCATTCAACCATGCCTTCAACTCCGTACAGCTTCGTCAAGGAAGTCGAGTTCTCAGACGGCACCCGTTTCACTGTTAAAGTGACCAGACACAGTATGCCGCCTGAACGTCACTTTTGCAACTGCAAGCACAGGAAGTATCGTCATTTTTATCCATGTACTTTATTTTCTGTGCAGTGTCGTCGCAGGTCTAAGCGGTCAACGGAGGTGCATTTCGGAGGAAGGGATTGCGACGATGACCCTGAGTCATACTACCCTCGCGTGTTGGAGCAGATAAAGGATAATATCAAAACTATTTACAGTGACGTGAGTCATTCGCGTATTCCCAGCATTGCCTAGTATGCAGTGGACGTAGTAGCGCGCCCCGCCCAAGACACTATGGCAACGTATGCGTTCCAACAGGCGCTGATTGAGATACAACCAGGGGCTCCTGCTGAGTCCCTTGGGAGCAACTGATCCAATTGATTTTGTGTTTTCAATGTACGATTAGGGGCAACTGTACGGTTTTTTCATATGTTATATATTCGGTAATGCACTTGTGATGTAAACTCAATGTACTCCCCTTGATTGTAACCTTAGGTATATTTATGGCTTGGATCTAATCAAATCTATGTACTCCCCTAAACTATGTAAAGTCTATTCGGTAATGTACTTGTGATGTAAACTATTTGATTATTCACTTGAATCGAATCTAATTAGAAGAACAAATACATTGAATATGAATCATTTCAATATTCACTTGAATCGAATCTACTTAGAAGAACAAATACATTGAATATGAATCATTTCAATATTCACTTGAATCGAATCTACTTAGAAGAACAAATACATCGATTATGAATCATTTTAATATTCACTTGAATCGAATCTAATTAGAAGAACAAATACATTGAATATGAATCATTTCAATATTCACTTGAATCGAATCTACTTAGAAAAACAAATACATTGAATATGAATCATTTTAATATTCACTTGAATCGAATCTAATTAGAAGAACAAATATATCGATTGAAGATGGGTCGATGTCGAGTCAAAATGCAGCGTAGGGCATGCAACATCGGATCGAACGTTGCTATACCCTATACAACGTCGAATCCAACGTTGCAAACCCTATGCAGAGGGGCTAGGGTAGGAACCCTAAGCCCTTCACAATGCAATGTCCGATCCGACGTTGCATAGGGTTTGGCAACGTCCGATCCAACATTGCAAACCCTATGCATAGGGTTGCTAGGGTAGGAACCCTAAGCCCTTCACAATGCAACGTCCGATCTGACGTTGCATAGGGTTTGGCAACGTCCGATCCGACATTGCATTTTGAAGGGCCTATAAAAGCAACAACCCCCCTCAACAACCCGGACACATGATGTGCGCTCAATTTGCCATGTTTTTCGCTTACATCTATTTCGATTTTTGTCCATATTTTATGTTTTTGGGTTGTTAAAGCATGAGATTTGTATAGTTTATGTTTATTTGCAATATATGGAAGTCTACACAAGTTTCTGTTTAATTTTGCAGAAATCGGACGTACTTTGGAGCTTAAAGAAAAGTCATGAAGAGGTTGGAGAAGCTAAGGAAGAGCACAGGATGGTGCAGCTGGAGAAAATGCCACTTTTCGCCATTCACCATTTTGAATCAAGTTCTGATGTCTTCATGAGAGTTGTATCCCTCGAAAAGAGCTTTCTAACACATACTCATATGCGTCAATCGGACGAACGAGGACTCGGGAAAGTGCGTTTCAAAACGGATGCAGAATGCTGAGAACTGTCAAGGAGGTCGATATCGACCTTACTTGGTCGATATCGAGGGGAGCACGTCGACCAGAAATGCCAGAAATCGACTCAGCACTTGGAAGCTGCATAGAAGAGGTCGATATCGACCAACTTTGGTCGATATCGAGTCAAGACATGGTCGAAATTACGTTCAGAGGCCGAGATCGAGTGAAGCTGAGAAGACGGGTCGATATCGACTGAACATGGTCGATATCGAGTGAACCCCAGAGGCCGATTTCGAGCCATACCGAGTCCTAATCCGAGTGGAGGAAACTTGCACATGAAGGAGAAGATATTTTATCTATTTCATCTACTTTCTATCCTAAAGGGTTGAACAATTAATTACCCTAAAGATTTATCTATTTTACCAATTTAGATTTATTTCCCTTTATCTAGAAGTATATCTTTAGATAGATTTAGATAGATTGCTCTCTTAGAATAGCTAGGATTGAGCCCTATAAATAAAGCCCTAGGGGCTGGTTTTTCAATCATTCAAGTCAAGTCGTCTCAAGACGCAAGTAGTTAGGAGGAGAGCCTAGAGTGAAGATTGAAGGTTTTGTAAGTTTTAGTTTTAATTTAAAGTTAGTTGTTTATTTTCATGTTTTGTTTCTAATTCCCCTGTTCTAGGGTTGGGGTGAGCCCAACGATAGGCATGTGTTCTTAATCGATGAATTCATAATTGTGTGTTTCTATCATCATCTACCTCTATGCTTAACCCTTGGATGAAAGTTCAAGGAATTCATGTTGCAATCTTAGATAGTAATTAGGGTTTTTATTCGCGAGTTTAATAATCCTAATTAAGAAAAGGTAGAAACAATTAGGTTTATTTTCGAGAGTTGATTTACCTAAATTGTTGGAATTAGCGAAAGTTGATTCTTTGATGTAAAGCATGCTCTTTTATGTTATTCGTGATTTATACATATGTTTATTGTTTTGGTGATCCCTTACCTTGGAAGTTTGCACTTTTACTACTTTATTTTATTATTTATATTCTATAGATATTCTACTCGACACCAACCACCATCCCCTCTCCATCCCTCGACATCGACCAGTCTCAGTCGATATCGACAGCAACCGACCGCTGTTAAGGAGGTAAAGTCGAGTACAAATAATAAGATGTAAATATGTAAATCGACTCCTAGCCTATGCAAATAATTACAAGACTTCCTCCCGTTGTAGTGGAAGGGTAGTCAGGATCGATCCACGAGGAGGCGTGTCAGCGGGATCCTAGTAGCCTCGGAAATCTCAAGTCTGCATCGACCAGAAGCCTCGATTTCGACCTTGGGCCTCGATGTCGACCTCGGCTGTCGATGTTCTCTGCAACAGAAGACCTGCAGAGACAAAAACAAGTGATCGATATCGACTGGTGGGGTCGATATCGATGTCAGTCCACGAAATCGACTGGCTCAGAACACCGCCAGTCGACACAGTAGGGTCGATATCGACACAAGGGGGTCGATATCGATGCTTGCAGAAGTTTTCCAGGAGTCTCGAGATCGACTCAGAAAACCGTCGATCTATCAGTTTTGGTCGATATCGATGTCTGCTGTCGATATCGATGTCTTCCTGCAGTGAGTTAGTTGTTTTGTCAGCAAAGAAAAGGCCGAAGAATTTAGGATGGATGAGAAGCAATGAACAGAAATAAAACAGAGGTTTTGACTGAATATAAACTATTTAAAAAGCAACTCCTAGGATTAGGGTTTACCACAACGTTAACCAATGCATGCGATAAGATAAATAAGACGGACAATTGCGCTATTTCACCCGAGGGACAAGCTTTCGCCGTACACCAACTCTTAGGATTACTCTTGCAAATAAACCTAATCGTCTCTACCAATTTTATGTTTATAACTCAAGTTGTTAGCATGAATCCCTTTTCTTTCGATTAGGACTAAACATAGAATCGTAGGAGGAGAGATAGACACAACGATATCAACATCAAATACTTACCTCAAGCGCGCATGGCTAACGTCGGGCTCACCCCGACCCTAAGAGCTTTGGGGAACTACTCGCTTCTCATCATGGGATTCATTGTTGATTGAAAGGAAGAAACTTGCATTAAAATAAACTCCGAAGCTTTACAACTTAACGTCAACTTTCGCAAACGTCAAACCTTAAAACTTCTCTCTAACTCTAACTCTATTGTCTTGCTTGCTTGTTCTTGGATTAATGGATGATTGGATGTTGGATAATCTAACAAATCAGCCCCTAAGGCTTTATTTATAGGCTACTAATCCTCGCTATCCGAGGAGTGAAAGTTCTATCTAAACTATTAACTCTATCCGAACAATTAGGATATGTCTTTTATTTTGATAAAACTTAAATAACTTAAAGGTAAAGGATAAATAACTCTTCAGCTGCCATCTATCTTGAAAGTATGAGATAAATCCCGTGCCTCCTTGAAGATGTAGTTCCAATCCGCATTCGAAACCGAGTCTATCTTCTGTCGAGATAAGGGGTCTGGTGTCGATATCGAGGTCTCTGTTCCTGCTCGACTTGTTCAGCTCTGGTCGATTTCTATGTTGAGGTCGATATGGGGGTCGATATCGACACTGGGGGTCGATATCTGGGTCTAAGGTCGATATCTACCTCTTCTCAGCTTCACTTGATGTCTATGTTAAGGTCGATATCTATGTTGAAGGTCGATATCTACACCAGAGGTCGATATCTATGTCAGGGGTCGATATCTACCTCTGCTCAGCTTCACTTGGCTTCTTCGTTTTGACTCCGATTTCGCTCGAATTCCTGCATGGTTAGCTCAAAACTTGTGCAGACCCTATTTCTTGCATTTTAGCCCATTCTTACACAAGTTTATATACTTTTGAACCTTTTCTTTGGAAATCGAATGAAATATGAAGTCAAAAGATGCAATAAACAAAGGTACAAATATGTACATCAAAACACCCCATACTTAGACTTGCTTGTCCTCAAGCAATAACCAAGCAATAACCAACACCTACAACACACCCTTCAAGTCTTCGCCTTTGTCAAAAGCGACATCATAAGCGGTAGCAAAGCAAAGCAAGTGAATTTAACGTCATAGCACATATTTTGTCGATCCATAGGCATATGCAATTTTGATCCAACCTCACAGGGATAATGTGTTTGCACTCAACTCTCATGTGTTTAGGCTATGAAGATCAACTCTCAACTCAATTCCATATACAATCTCATAAACATTGCAATTTATAAAAATCCACTTCGCAACCAATTATGAAAATGCAGTAAGAACTATCAGGAGGACTTTCGCTCAATGGAAGACTTCAAAGAAGACTCCATTCGGCGGGGTTGTAACGGGGCTTGGTATGAAATAAAGGGTATGGAATTATTTGGCTATGTGGTGCTTTTATAATTCGGGAATCAAGACTCCTAAATCTCAACACTTGCAATACCCAAACCATACTCTTCATAATATGCTTTAAAGATGCATTCCATCAACCCTTCTTCCAAGTTCTAATATACCTCTCAAAAATATAACACTTGTATGAATAAAAGACTTAAGGATTTTGGCTCATGCACTATATATAGATATCTTTATTTATTTTTCTTTTTTTTTCGAAATAAATAAGTAAATATGTGCATTTATAGGTTGAGCCATAAACCCTTTTACAAAATATGACAAAATGTAAATATGTGCCATCCTATACTTTCCTTGCTTAAAACTGGACATTATGCTCTTTTCTTTCCACAAGGCATTAGTCCAACCAATCTAAGTCTCAATTCCCAAATGGGGGTCAGGCTCAATTCGGCTAGGGATAATTTTGTGGAGTTTGCAAATTCAGGCTCAGGCTAATGTTCTGGCTTCAAGCAGGGATAATGCAGGGTAGGTAAAGAGAGGATAAAAATGGCTTAAAAGATGCCTCCATCATTTAATTCTCGTAAACATAAACATATATATGCATTGGTTTTGAATAACTATCACAACATTTAGAGATGCATAGGAAGAGTAAATTCACTCAAGAAAGCGGAGGGATTTTTGATGTTCTCCCTATAGGTCAAAATTCTCACAAGGACAATTTTTGTTGGATTTGCTTTTTAGCCTAGGATCATATGTGCTCAATTTCATCACAAGTTCACAATCTACATAAAAATTTTAAGGACAGGCTAAACCATCCAAATATGCCATAGGATTTACATGATCAAGTCAGCTATTGAGTTTTCATCATAGGACATCTAAGTAGGGTTAAAGAAATAGACTTAAAAATAAACATGCATTTTTTTGTATTTTTGACATTTTTCTATATATATATATATATTTTTTTTTTTTAGATTTTGACATTTTATAAAAGTAAAACTAAGAACAAAAATTTAAACATGAATGCAATGCGAAGAAGAAAACCAAGTTAAGACCATAAGACATGTCTTTCCCCCACCCCATACTTAAATTATACAGTGTCCTCACTGTATTAAAAGGAAGAACAAGGGTAGAGAAAAACTCACAGCGCAACCTGCGGATTCAGGTCGATTTCAGGTTGGGTCGATGCCAGAAGTCGATATCTAGGTCAGTGGTCGATGTCGACTGCATCTGTCGAATTCGAGGAAGAAAATGAAGACAAGGGCCGCCAGGTTGGGGTCGATTTCGACTGGCCTGGTCGATTTCGACTACCTCTGCAGAAGCTTCTTTTCTTCTTCGTCATCCCTTTTGCTTGATAACCTGAAATCTTGGTTAGGAATATAGATAAAGCATGAATTAACTCAGTTTTAAAAGTTTCAAACAGCCAAAAATTAAATCCTAAAAACCATCTATGCGAGATTTAAATGTTTTATGTACATGCTCTAGATTTTTGAGTCGCTAGGCCGACTTCTCCATCAATTCTTCATGACCCTTTTATGTAGGGACCCTCCGAGCTTGAACCTTCTCCTGGATCATCTAGGTCCTTTTGGTAGTAGCTAAGTTCGGCGACCAAGGCTTCTTCATCATTAGGTTCTTCTTTGGGCGCTTTCTTTCTCTTTCTTGACCTAACTTTTGCAATATAGGCAAACCATGGAGCTTTGACCCTCTTATTAGTAGAATTATCAATAATGGGCTTAATTGATTTATCAATAATGGACAGAGGAGGGTTAGGAGTCATACCTGGGCTTACCTGTTTGGGCCCGAAACAGAGATCTTCGGGCTGAGGGGTGGTCGATTTCGACCAAGGTGTGTCGATTTTGAGTGCTGTGGTCGATATCGATATGTGGGGGTCGATATCGACCTCTGTGACCCCATACTTAAGCTCCTGGCAGCGATCTGGCATACTCGAATTCGACCAAGGGGGGTCGATTTCGATGTTTTTAGTCGATATCGACTGATTCCAATCGATGTTGACCCTGCTTGCTGTTTCCGTCCTCGCCAACAAAAATTTTCTAAGCTTCTCCTTAGCCGGCGAGAGGACTACTTGCTCCAGGTGCTTTGTTTCGCTCATGGTCGGGTTGAAAGAGAATTCTATTACTTCATTCCCTATAGTAAAGGTTAGTAACCCTTGACGTACATTGATATTGGCATCTGCAGTAGCTAAGAAAGGCCTACCAAGTATAATAGGCACTACAGGATCTTCAGGCATCTCCAACACAATGAAATCAGTAGGCACAAAGAACTTACCTACCTTTACCGGAACGTCATCAACTATACCTGTGGGCCTGACGAATGAGTTATCAGCCATATAGAGCTTCATGTCCACAGGTTCAAGGGCACCAATGTTCACCTTCTGCCAAATAGAGGAGGCATGAGACTTACACTTGCCCCTAGGTCACATAGGGCTTTATAGCGATGTTGGCCAAGTTCCACGGTGATTGCAAACTTCCCTGGATCACTCTTCTTCTCAGGGAAGTCCATCTTTGAGCACTCCTATGTGATCTCTGCCATGGATCTCTTCTTGCGCAGGATGTCTTTGAGGAATCGCACATAGGCGGGCATCTCGCTTAGGGCTTCTGTAAGAGGGATGGTAATGTTGAGTCCTTGAAGTATCTTTATGAAGTGCCTAAACTTGCCTTTGGTGGGATCCTCCAATGCTTTGGAAGAGAATGGCAACGTCTTCTTTGGAGTAGGGGCCAAAACGGTGGTCGGAGGAGCCTGCTGGACATCGATGTCGATTGGGCTTTGGTCGATATCGACTGGAATGGTCGATTTCGACCTCTGTTGTGGCTCTGATGGCTCTACAGTGGCCTCGACATCGACCAGGGGGTCGATATGGGGGTCGATATCGACCTCATCCTCGACATCGACTGGTCTGTCGATGTCGACTGGGTCTGCTGCTTTCTCCGATTCCGTTCGTGGCTTTTGTACTTTGGTGCCACTCCTTAATTTTATGGCTGCGATATGGCATGTCCCGGATTGTCCCTTAGGATTTGTGGTGGGTTGCCCAGGGAGTGTTCCGGATGGCCTAGGGATTTGTGCCGCCAATTGACCCAGTTGGGTCTCTACATTCTTCTTCCATATGTCCATCTCCCCAATCCTTGTGGTAAGGTGATTGAGTTGAGAATGGATGAAATTGTTGGATTGATCATTCTTAGCCTGATTCCGCCTGATTTCATCCAGTACTAGTTGAAGATCATCCTTCTTTTGGTCTCTCTCCGGGTGCCCAGGAGCTCTATAAGGCGGAGGGTCCCTAGTGTTAACATGGTTCCTTTGTGGTTGATGGAACCTTTGGTCTCCCCAATATTGGTGATTGGGACCCCTCATGTAGCGCGCCTCTTGGTGAGTCTCCGCTAGGTGTACTTCTTCGGCGTGTGGGCACTCGATGGTGGTGTGCCGCTGCGATCCGCATTCAATGCAATCTTGGTTCGCTGAGAGGAACCTTACTTGCTTTTGGAGCTTTCGAAGTTGATCCCTATGAAATTGCTCCTTCACATCCGGATCGATTACATTGGAGGGTTCATATAAGGGCATAGATGGGGCAGGCCTCGACGATGATTGTGCGTCGGAAGCCTCAGGAGTCCCATATGTGTTGTCGAATTCCACCAACCTCTCTATGGTCTCCCAAGCCTCTTGTGGAGCCAGTTCAAGGTAGCCATAGGAGGTGTAGGTGTTGATCCTCTCCTTAGTTGCAGCGTCAAGAGCATTGTAAATGATCTCCTGAATTACATACGGTGGTTGGCCATGCGTCGGGCATGATCGTAGGAGGTCTTTAAATCTTTCCCAAACAGTCGCTAGAGCCTCACCAGGCTTTTGTTTGAAAGCCGTGATTTTCTGACGGATCAATGCCGTCTTAGAAGGAGGAAAGAACTTGTTGAGAAACGCGTCCTTGACTTCATTCCAGGTGCGGAGCGATCTTGGGGCTAAGCTCTCCAACCACTGCAATGCTTTTCCTGTAAGAGACCAGCGAAAGGCTTTTAGTTGGACATACTCAAGACTTCGTCCATCGGCAATTGTATCACAGAGGTCTAAGAAGGTTGATATATGTGCCATAGGGCATTCGTTAGGTTTCCCTTCATATTGATGCCTTCTTATTTCAGTTAAAAAGTTTGGTTTAATTTCAAAATTAGAGGCAGGGATAAGAATTGCCGATTCAGGCACTGTGAGAGCGGGATGCATATATTGCTTGGCCTTCCTAGGGAGGGCATTGATTTGGGCTTCTATTTGCCTTCGGCCTTCCTCCTCCCTATCCGCACGCTCCTTAAGTGCCGCCTCTCTAGTCGTTAGGTCCTCAACCTGCCTCCTTAGTTGCTCAATAAGTTCAGCCTGGTTCGCATTGTCCGCCATGATTCTTTGAGCTTGGGCCCTTAGATGGAAATAACGCTCAGGGTCGTCTACTCCTTCGAATTCAGGTGGGCGATCAGCACGTCGCATACACCTACAAAACCAAACTAGGTAGAGACGTGAGATAGACTACTAGGGCACGATTGATTGCCTCCCCGGCAACGGCGCCAATTTGTTAAGGAGGTAAAGTCGAGTACAAATAATAAGATGTAAATATGTAAATCGACTCCTAGCCTATGCAAATAATTACAAGACTTCCTCCCGTTGTAGTGGAAGGGTAGTCAGGATCGATCCACGAGGAGGCGTGTCAGCGGGATCCTAGTAGCCTCGGAAATCTCAAGTCTGCGTCGACCAGAATCCTCGATTTCTACCTTGGGCCTCGATGTCGACCTCGGCTGTCGATGTTCTCTGCAACAGAAGACCTGCAGAGACAAAAACAAGTGATCGATATCGACTGGTGGGGTCGATATCGATGTCAGTCCACGAAATCGACTGGCTCAGAACACTGCCAGTCGACACAGTAGGGTCGATATCGACACAAGGGGGTCGATATCGATGCTTGCAGAAGTTTTCCAGGAGTCTCGAGATCGACTCAAAAAACCGTCGATCTATCAGTTTTGGTCGATATCGATGTCTGCTGTCGATATCGATGTCTTCCTGCAGTGAGTTAGTTGTTTTTTCGGCAAAGAAAAGGCCGAAGAATTTAGGATGGATGAGAAGCAATGAACAGAAATAAAACAGAGGTTTTGACTGAATATAAACTATTTAAAAAGCAACCCCTAGGATTAGGGTTTACCACAACGTTAACCAATGCATGCGATAAGATAAATAAGACGGACAATTGCGCTATTTCACCCGAGGGACAAGCTTTCGCCGTACACCAACTCTTAGGATTACTCTTGCAAATAAACCTAATCGTCTCTACCAATTTTATGTTTATAACTCAAGTTGTTAGCATGAATCCCTTTTCTTTCGATTAGGACTAAACATAGAATCGTAGGAGGAGAGATAGACACAACGATATCAACATCAAATACTTACCTCAAGCGCGCATGGCTAACGTCGGGCTCACCCCGACCCTAAGAGCTTTGGGAAACTACTCGCTTCTCATCATGGGATTCATTGTTGATTGAAAGGAAGAAACTTGCATTAAAATAAACTCCGAAGCTTTACAACTTAACGTCAACTTTCGCAAACGTCAAACCCTAAAACTTCTCTCTAACTCTAACTCTATTGTCTTGCTTGCTTGTTCTTGGATTAATGGATGATTGGATGTTGGATAATCTAACAAATCAGCCCATAAGGATTCATTTATAGGCTACTAATCCTCGCTATCCGAGGAGTGAAAGTTCTATCTAAACTATTAACTCTATCCGAACAATTAGGATAGGTCTTTTATTTTGATAAAACTTAAATAACTTAAAGGTAAAGGATAAATAACTCTTCAGCTGCCATCTATCTTGAAAGTATGAGATAAATCTCGTGCCTCCTTGAAGATATAGTTCCAATCCGCAATCGAAACCGAGTCTATCTTCTGTCGAGATAAGGGGTCGATATTGACACCAGAGGTCGATATCGAGGTCTCTGTTCCTGCTCGACTTGTTCAGCTCTGGTCGATTTCTATGTTGAGGTCGATATGGGGGTCGATATCGACACTGGGGGTCGATATCTGGGTCTAAGGTCGATATCTACCTCTTCTCAGCTTCACTTGATGTCTATGTTGAGGTCGATATCTATGTTGAAGGTCGATATCTACACCAGAGGTCGATATCTATGTCAGGGGTCGATATCTACCTCTGCTCAGCTTCACTTGGCTTCTTCATTTTGACTCCGATTTCGCTCGAATTCCTGCATGGTTAGCTCAAAACTTGTGCAGACCCTATTTCTTGCATTTTAGCCCATTCTTATACAAGTTTATATACTTTTGAACCTTTTCTTTGGAAATCGAATGAAATATGAAGTCAAAAGATGCAATAAACAAAGGTACAAATATGTACATCAACCGCCACCTTTTCCCGCTACTCCCGAACCCCAAAACCAACTAAACCTAGAACCGCTGACTTCTCTCCTGAGGATGAACCTGACTCCCCTATACTATAGCGGGGGTCTTGACTATAAATTTATTTGGTCGAGAAACCCTCTCGTCAACACACAACAACAATCCCTCTTCTACATATACCACCTAATATTGGTCCCCAATAGACCCCCGAGTACCTTCCTAAAAGACGGAGAAACGTCCAATGGGACCGGTTATCAAGTTAGAGGGATGAAACACTGTTTTCCGTTAGAGAGGCCTACCAATCCGACATTGGCAACAGGATTACGGAAATGCTAGACAAGTTCTAACATGATGTATGTCGACATTGTATTTGTGAAGTATTTAATATCATTGTAGGCTCATTTCAACTTTGATAATGAAGGAAGGGTTTGGGCTTTTATAGGTCTTGGCTCTTTGAAAAACTTTTTCCGCTGCAATCGTCGAACGATGAGTGAATCTACTTGCCGAAAAATTTCAAGTACGTAGAATCACATGTCGTTCCACGAGTACAGCGGACAAAGTTTTTCAAAGAGTCAAGGCCTATAAAAGTCCAAACCCTTTCTTCATTATCAAAATGACACCAACTTATGTTTGTAACAAAGCTCGTTGCGGTGTAAGGTTTTATTTTTTATTTAACTTGTTCGTCAACTTGTTCCTCCCTCCGATCGTGAATTTGTAACTTCGCCAAATTCCAACACTTAATAAAATAATATAAATAAATTCCGACATTAAACAAGTGTCCCAATACTCCCACAAGTATCGAAATGGCATTTTATGCCTAATCATTTAATATCCCAATACTCCCATAAGTATCGAAATGGCAAACAAATACTAACTAAATATTAAATAATAATTTCTAAAAGAGTTGCATAAATACTCAAATATATTAATAATCCATAATAATTTAATGATGAATAAATAAACAATTATATAACAATTTAGATAATAATATATGTATAAAATAATTTAATGATGAATAATGAAACAATTATATAACAATTTAGATAATTTAAACCCTTACAACAATTTAAACCCTTACAACAATTATCCAAAACCCATAACCAAAAGGCTCATGTCTCAGCCCACCCAAAATAAAACGTTGTAATTTGAATCACAACATCCAATCGAACGTTGTGATTCAAAACGTTGCGGAGCACAACGTTCAATTGAACGTTGTGTCCACTATGCACAACGTCAAATCCGACGTTGCGCTTCTTTTTATATAAAGTACAACATCGGATTCGACGTTGGTATTCTTCTTCCTCAACACGAATCGGCGAGAGAGAGAGAGAGAGAGAGAGAGAGAGAGAGAGAGAGAGCTCCTGAACACGAATCGGCGAGAGAGAGATCGAGTCCGACGTTCCCAAATCCGGCGAGAGAGCGATGGTGAGATCCCGAGGATGAGGCAAGGGCGGCGTTGGGCGAGGAGGAGGAGGAGGTGGCAGTGATGGTGGTGGCGGGAGTGTTGGTCGAGGACGAGGAGGCGGCGCCGGCGATGAGGGAGGCGAGGCGGTGGTGGTCGATTCTGGGCGAGGTTGGGGCGCCGGTGGTGCTGGTGGATCTGGAGGGGGCGGCGCTGGTGGTGCTGGTGGCGGTGGTGGTTGCGCCGGTGATGGGGGTGGCCGCGGTGGTGGGAGAGCGGGTGCACGTCGAAAGAGGTGTACCCATGAGGTGTCTCCCTTGTCGAGTACTCCATCGGTTAGCATCAATTCATTTATTTTCATTTTACCATATTGTTTAATTTTATATACAAATAATAATTAGTTTATTTATTTTTAGATAATAGTTAATTTATCGGAAATAATAGTTAGTTTATGTAATTTTAGATAATAGTTAATTTATCGGAAGTAATAGTTAGTTTATTTAATTTTAGATAGTTTTATATAAATTTTACATATTAATTTAATTTAGATTAGTCATATATGATAATATTGAATTAAATACACAATACAATATATTGAAAAAATAAATATATATAAAAAAAATTGTTAAAAATAAAATAAAGTATAGAATAAATTGTTAAAAAATAAAAAAATTATAGAAAAAATAAAATTTATATATATATAAATTAAAGTATAGAAAAAATTGTTAAGAAATTGTTAAAATTTTTAAAATAAAGTATAGAAAAAAATGTTAAGAAATTGTTAAATTTTTTAAAATAAAAAAAATTAAAAAAATTGTTAAGAAATAAAATACAAATACAATATATTGAAAGCACATTATATTTAATACAATATATTGTAAGTATAATATAAAATCAAAATTGTATTGAACAAAATGCAAAGATAAAAAAAATAAAGTATAGAAACAAATTGTTACAAAATAAAACAATTTATAGAAAAAAATAAAATGTACTTATATATATATTAAAGTATACAAAAGTTTTTTAAAAAATTGTAAAAGTTGTTAAAAAATTGTTAGAATAAAGTTTAGAAAAAATTGTTAAGAAATAAAATACAAATACAATTTACTGAAGTTAACATTCAATTGAAATAAAATAATATATTTAAAAACTACTTCGAAATTTAATAGGATTCGCGGATGAGGAGGGATGACGGGACTATTCGTATCGTTCTCGGTCGAGATCGCAATGCGTCTTTACCTACAGTAGCAGGGAGCGTCGACGCGGCCGAGGTCGTCATCACTGATTCATCTTCGCAGACAGTGTCAGATCTCATGGCTCTTGCGGAGCAAGAGACTATGACCGTGCGTGATACAGCGGTTGAGGCGGCTACGTCCCAAACGCAGATTATGGATAAGTCGCAGGGCCGATTGGACACAGATACTTCGTTCTACAGCATGGGTGTTGGGGTTCAGTTTCACACGGGTGGTGCTAGTACCTCCGGACAGGCACGAAGCGACGCTGATTGGGCTGAGGTCGGGCACAGCTTGAGCGCATGACCATCGATTAGGTAACGTGTTTCTCACTTTCTTTGATATTAACTACATATGTCGAGTATGATTGTTTCCCTAATATCATTTTTACAAATTAGGTCGAGAGGATGCCTTTTGGCAGAGACTTGGATTTTGCAGGTCGGTTTCGCTCCTCCACCTATCGAGGCACCATCAGCTTCGGTGGCGTCGTTGAGCCGTACATGCCAGATAGGGTGCTCCGACAGTTTGGCCGCGTGCAGGAGACCCCATTGGGCGTCATCCCTCCCACCCTGGCCCAGCGACCGTTTCGGCTTAAGAAGCGTTACGTCGTGTGGTTTGCCCATCAGCACGACCGTTGGTCATCACAAGACCCTGACAGATTCTACCCTGTCACTGGTCACCGGAGGACGGACGAGAGTTGTGAGGGAGGCGTCACAGCTGACTACCTCGCTTGGTTTCAGTCCCAGAGTCGAGGTCATGTGTTGCCCACGACAGTGGTACGAGATGATGATCCCCTGGCTGTGCCTACACACCCAGACAACGTCATCGGACCAGCTGAGTCTGCTGCTGTAACGGCCCAGATTATAAAATCCGGGTTACGTTTAGAGGGAATAATTATCCCTGTGTCAGATCTTGCAATCCAAGTACGAGCTGCTTATTTATCATCTTCAAGTTATAGCCCTGTTTAAGTCTTAAGGATTTGATGATATAATTCAAGAAAAAGGGGATTTCAAACCCTCAAAACAATCAAATCATAATCTGTGCTTTCGCATGGGAACCTGCTCTAATTCAACTAGTGAAAGCTCCAAAGAGAAAATGAGTTTAAATCAATATAAATATACATTGCCTCTAAATGTCCAACTAAACCAAAACGTTTGTAAAGTCATATTTGTACGAAGTCTTCTTAACACTCTCGTCCCGTGAGAAAACCCCGCCATAGAAGCAATTCAGCAAGCAAAATGAAGCGGGTACCTGAAACTATACCACAAGTCAAGGTAGAGCCACTCATGCGGGACCGAAAGTCCTCGCTGAAGCCATATAATACGCCTATCCCTAGAATAAAGGATGTTCTAATGCAATACTGGAATTTAAATCACAAAAGCATACTAAAAGTTTATATAATGCAGAAAGCGATAAATTGGATCTACACAGAATGCCAAGTGGCATATCTCTCTCCTACCTCTGCACCCCTTCCCGTTAGTGCAGAGACTGGCCAATTCGATGCTATAGCATATCATATCTTATCATAGCATATCATATCTTATCATAGCATATCATATCTCATCATCATATCGCATATCATGCTCATGCCCGATGGTGCTGGGCTATCATCTCATCATGCTCATGCCCGATGGTGCTGGGCTTTCATCTCATATAACGACACGACAGACTCAGGACAACCCGATGGGACTAGGCTATCCTATGACCCTAGCAAAGACACTAGAACTCACAGATAACGGCCGTTCTGTTTCAAATGCATAAAGAATAGGGATTCTCATTCATAGGTGCAAGTCCTAAGAATGATACTACATGGCATGCTTTTATGCATATGCAACACCTACGTACTATATGACACATTAGGCATGAGGTCCAATCACTTGAGCAAGCCCCGGAGGACTTACTTGGAGTCTTCCCATCCAATAAGTCAGCAAACAAGCCACTCAGAGATTCATCCATCAGCAAACAAGCCACTCAGAGAACCATCGAATCACACTAGCAAGTAATAAGCAAGGAATAACTCATCAATACATATTTAATCAACACACAACCAGGTTTCCAAGTCATTACCAGACTAAATAATATTTTATTCAAGTAACCTCACATTCTCATCATAACCATTATTCTCAATTAACCTTGTTCTCATCAAGTATGAAACTTAGCTCAAAGTCTTACCAATATCATCACTGAAAACATCTTACTTCAGTTCAAGCTCGGGTTTTCCTTACACATTTGCTTAAGTGATTCATCATCATCATTACATAACATCATATAACATCTCATCATTTTTCATAGCCCCTTCCGTAAATCAACTCAAGATACCATGTATCAATCATGTTTTTAACTCATATATTCATATCTCAATTACATACTTCATATATTTCATACCATGACTCACATAAGTGCTCAAGTAATTCATAATTTATCAAATCCTCAAATACTTAACCAAAATCATAAGTTCTCAAAACCCAAGGGTTAACAAGTCTTATTTATCAAAACTCACATAACAAATCATGCTCAATAAGTAACCAAGGTAAGTTGATATTTCAAGAATTAATTTATAATCTCAACTATAAGAACTACTCAACAACAAAGCACTACCATCAAGTTTAAAGCACGCGAGTATAAGAAATTATAAAACATTTTCTTTATATAGTCTTACTAACCACATTCATAGCTCAAAGTACAACAACAACTTATACGTATAACAAATTCTTAACTACAAATATAGGATAAGTCAACAGATCACACAATCTCACTCATGTGTTTATCCAAATAATTAAGCATTGCACTTCATAAGATTCACCAACATGCTTATGTTGTCAAGTAACCATGCAAGTAGGATATTTCTCATAAAATATGTTCTTAACATGAACCCGAATTAGCCTCCTCTTCAAGATTTCATTGTCTAGTTATTACCAAATTGATCGCTCATCACTTATTAAATTCAATTATAGGATTTATATCCAAGTCATCTATTTAAAACCAATATTAATTCCCATTATATAGCTTAGATAATCTAGTCAAACTACTTAATCAATTTAAACACACTCAAATAATGTCACAACTCATAAGTCATCACAAGTAAGCTTACAAGCATAACAAGTATCACAACATCTTTTCTATCATCTTAACCATATCTATACTTAAGCCGGTTCTTCTAAGAAAATTCCTGTCTCATTCTCACTTTATTAACTTAGGCTAAGTCATCTATAGAATACCTCAAGTTGGTTAACCTATTTATCGACCTTCTAGGTGATAAGTTGACAACTCTTCAATGTTAAACAATAAGGTCATATATCAACCACCACTATTTGTTAAGGAATGTAATAAAGTTACTTCCACTATTCAACCGATGGGAAAAAGATCAAGTTAACCTCATTTGTAGATTATAACATATATATAAGTTAAGTTCATCGACTCAAATAAATTAGAACCATTTATAAATTCATTTATCGCAAGCAAGATTAATATATAATATGTCTTCAAGAAATCTTTTATATAACCTTCTATACTTAACCAAGTCTTGTCCAACCCTATTGCATTCCAAATTTATATTGGGTAATTAAGTCAAGTAATTATTTCATTAGAAATAGCCAAAACCATGACAACTGAGATCAATAGTTCAACTAAAATCCAAAATTTACTCGACATTGCCAAACTGAAATCAACCATATTTGAGAAATAAGATTCCAAGAGTTTATACCCAATCTCGACGAGGCTAGTCAAGGGTTCAGATTCGGGGTTCGGTGAGGTCGATTTGGGCATCGATTCGGGGATGTAGAGAGGCACTCGAGCTGCTGCAACTGGAGGCTGGTCTCGTGCGCAACATTGTTCCCCAACTGGGCTCCGGCTCCGACGTTGTGTTCGTTGGCGACTTCGGGCGCAAGAGAGGGCATCAAATCCGGCAAGAGGAGGCAGTGGCTACTTCGACTCCGGCGGCCCCTCCATCGAAGGTGAGGACATGAGGAGATGGAAAGTCAGTTCTTCGAGCTCGGTTGATGAGGGCTCGAACGCGGAAGAGAGAGAGAGAGCGAGATCTGGGAGATGCGAAGGCCGTCAGGTCCAGTCGGCGCCGGAGAGGGGACATCGAGGGAGGAGATCGGAATTGATGTTGTGTCCGGCGATGCTACAGGCGTCGGTGAGAGCAAGAGAGAGGGAGAGATGGAGGCGAGAGAGAACGGGAAATGAAGACGAAGAGAGAGCCATGGGAGCTCGAATTTTTGGATCTGGCAGAAGGAGGGTGAGATGGTGAGGAGTAGCCATGGAGGAAGAAGCTCGAGACCTCGGATCCAGGTGAACAGTCGGGAAGGGCGCCTTCAAATCTGAGGGAGTGGGAGGAGATAAGGAGTAGTGATACTGTGTGAGGCGGCAGCATTTATTGGAAAAGGGTATATATACCCATTCAATTAGGGTTTGGTTAGTTTCCGAGAAATTTATAAAACTATACCGCTATTCCTGTCTTATAAAAATTCTATCCCAATAATCAGTAATATTTAACCCAACAATTTCCATTTAATTAGAATTGTCATAAGAAATGGAGACACACATCTCAATAGGAAACGAAAAAAAAATCTATTTTAAATCGAATTTAAATATATGTTGGAGTTTGGTTCGAAAGAAATAAAATACAAATCATTTTGATCGATGATGGAGATTTTTAAATATTCCGAAATCCCAGAATTTAATATTGAAATTAATTCATACATAAAATAATATCATATAGTTTCGGGTCTTTACATCATCCACCTCTAAAAACAAGTCTCGTCCTCGAGACTAAAATCTTTTTTTTTCTTCAAGGATTCAACAATCAGTTTATCCACCTCTAAGGGCTAGTCCCAGATTCCTTTTCCTAAGTTCATTTCTCACGATCATTCTCAACATCAAAATCAAGTATCAATATATCCAAAACATCATCAAAAAAAAAGATTTATCATTAGCAGATTACATAATTAGCACACCATATAATCACAAAAAGCTGCACATTTTTATCTACCAGAAAAGAACACAATTATCATTAATAACATGTGCACTCAGAGAGGGAAACATAAATCAATATGTTACAAGGTTAGCATGTTGGCCCACCACGCTTCCGCGTCCCACTCTGATCAGTCTATAGACAAGTATACAAGGGTGATGCAAGGCCTAAGTTGTAACCGAAGGAAAGAGACGTTAAGGGGAAATTCGACTAACTCTTGACACGTAGATAGACTCGGATAGAATATGGTAAAGCTAGACATGAGAATTTCGTTGATGCCCATGAGAAACCCTTAAGGTTAAGATCGCATCACTCAAATCATCATATAGCACATCAAGTCATAAAACACACAACATTGTGTTCTTACACGCTAACATGGACCTATCTCATGAAACAATGACAATACAATTCTAGTGTGAGTGTCATTACGTGTGATAAGGTACAAAGTAAATAATCTAGCGTTATCAGAGAAATATCAATATACATACTACTATCCATTCACCTACTCACTAGCAAGGGGTATTACATATAATGACTAGAAAATGCTATTTAGGTACATCACTCATAGATATACACAAGATAGATCTGGCAATCTGTTATCCGAATATACTAAATAGATTCAGTACAAGTTTGAGGGGATCCTATATGCCACTATGGTGTAAGAGAACTAACAAAACATGTAGGGAATAAGATCAACATGTCCGAAAAGTCACAAAAGAAATATCATATAGTTCACTAGGAAAAGGCAAGTGTAAGTGTGTGCTTCATGCATATGTGTCACCAAAGCATACATCAACACATATTTAATACCACTATAAGCTCAACATGGTAGATAGTATAACATTAACAATTCTTAAGAAAAATGTGGTGCATAGACATACAAGTGCAATTTCAACTATAGGGATAGACATACGAGCATACAAGGCTTAAACTATTAGTGCATAATGAATATAGAAGGACATCATGTAGTAGGTAAAAGTGAGCATGTGCAATATTATGACCAATGGATGATACTGTCCATGTAAAGTAAAGTATGATGGTGTCGAAAGATAACAAGATTTCTCTCATGATAATATTCTAAATGCATAAGCAATCACAACTGCATAAAATCACATAACAAGTGCAAATATGCAAGATAGGTATACTACCAAAACCTTATTAAATGAGTAATCATACATATAATGTAAGTATTGCAACGAATCACATATCATATTGTTGATGCGAAATTTCTACATATTATCGATAACACTTGACGATGGGTAAGTACATGAAAATATATACTTTAACAACAAACAAGATGATACACAATAAGCCAAACCATCCATATCATAAGATTGACCATATAAATAATATAGAAAGTGCAATGAATCACATAATCATTTTCTTCAAATGCTTAATTTTCCAGATAGTATTAATAACATATGGCCAGGTGTAAGTATGCGGAGTTACGACCTAACAACTAACATGAATTTACACAGCCAATCAAAACACTATACATCCACACAACATTAGTATATATCAAGTATAATCGAAAACGATTTGAACTTAAAATGGTGACGACTATCCATGGATATATATGTATATATATATATATATATGAGAGAGAGAGTATATCGATATAGGTATGCATACTAGCTAAGGCACGAGTCGGACTATCATGAGCCATGCAGTATTAGTAATCAACCGATGTTATAATTAGGGTATAAACTAAATAATCATTTCCTTGAAGGTAGAGATCATATAAGGGATACTAGTAGCACACAACACAGTAAGAGTGTTCATAGGTAGCATGTAACAACATAAGTCAATAACACACAATAGCCAAAATGATCATGCGAAAACTCAACAGGAGCATGAGAGATGTGTAAAAGAAAGTAATGCAACCAAGAATCAGGAGTGACTAACTAAAATTACACAAAACGTCATGATATGCATATATATATCAACAAGGCATGAACATTACAAATAACTAGATGTAATCTCATATCATGTCATGAATGCTCAAATGTGGCTACCATCAAAATCAAATAATAGTTCCCAAGGGTGGCATACTACAAGAGAATAACACGTTGTATATATCTACATATCATTACATAAATTTATATAGCTATCATGGTGGGTGGACATGCGACGTGTGAGGTCCTTAAAGCATAACAATCGTAGAGTTATAACACATGCTAAGATGAGACAACGATGATAGGTACATAGCTGAACAAGATGTTAACCACATAAGGCATAAAGTCATAGCACACCTAAATCAATATCATTTAACAAGTATAAGCGGACAAATATCAAGGATCATGTGGTGAGAACATACAAGAAGGATGGCAAGTCTACCACGAATCCGCGATAGAAATACTAAAGGCATGATGCAGATGGGCATAGAGGCACAACATAACTAATTCAATTATATCTAACATCCTTATGCATCCAAAAAAAACAAGTGGTGAAAAAAGGGAGAATGAAAGGACTTCCATGCATCTATAATTAAGAGTAATAAACAATGATGATGGAGAATGAAGTCACTTAGCTCACAAGTCATGGATCATGTATGACACTAGTAACGCTAGATGAGTCATAGGTTCATAAATATATGATATACATGTATAGGGTTAACATGACAATGCATCAGAAGTCAAACCAATCATATAATGAAGTGAGAGAAACACAAAAGGGGTACTATGGAAGGTAATACGATTCTAAGATAATGTACATGAGGCATAGATGGATCAAGTATGATAGGATAGATATACATATCAACGTAGATCCAAATAGAACAAGTATATAACAGTATAACACATCAAAACATGGAAACACAAACAAGACTACCATCATAACCAATTAGAAGTTTCTCAGGGTAACATCGACTCATCCCCACTGACTCCACAACCCATTTCGAAAAAAAGTCTAGTTGTTTCTTAGAGAGACAATATACTTTTGCGTGAACACCAACCATAAGGAAAACCTTCAAACGAATTTCCCGAATGAAACAAGACTTCAAAGGAACTCTCGGTACAAAAGATGACATCCAACCGATTTCTAAGAATCGCTCATCAATACCCCTTTTTGGTATTGTATTCCCTCAAGACAATCAACACTCTAACTTATATACCAGTTCGTAATAAATTAGACCCATAAGTCTCGAAACGTAGGTGACCAACATGGAAGAAATTTAGAAGGAACCAGAGCGGTAAGGTAAAAGAAGAGTAACGAAGAGAGACAAGGAGTTATCATGACAATTTATTGAGGTTCTCAAAGATTGCAAGGAAACCTCCACCAAGAATCTAAGGAGGTCAATCAATAGGTCAACTTGCTATCTTATCGAGCCTTACCATTAACAAGTTAGCTGGAATATAGAGTCTCTTCCCTAACCAAGTAGACAAGCAAGAACATCATCTTATTGGAACAAGGAACATATAAGACATCAATTATACAAGTCAGACAGTTATAAAGATAACGAGTAACCACATAAGCAGTACATTATAATTACCATCATTGTTCATAAAAAAAGATAGAGATGCATGGCATAACTTCACAAAACCTCATATTGTCACAACATATGAACGATAACACGTCGGGAATAGGAGGGACAATGTCATATCAATCATATAAATCCTATTTTACGAATAAGCAATTCATGTCTATTCATTGATTCCCATACATTTTAGTCGGGTTGTATACACATGATCCTCTTTTGAACAAATTTTGCATATAAGAGCAATAACATTAGAATTCATCATGTAAGGCATCACTAAATAGATCATAGAACAATATCATGCCAAAACATCTCAATTATGCATATAAGCGATGCATTTTGTGATACCTACAAGTATTCCATAGGCGTCCCCATGAAATACTTATACAAGTATCACAAAATCGTCACAATGTTTTCATTAGATTCGACCAAGTACTTTACAAGCATCCTTGTAAAATACTTGTGTCGACTTTGTGAAAACATTATCGCTAAGCAAGAATCAGCAATTTATATCAAGAATCTGAATTTCATAAGTATTTCATATCAAGTCACTATGAACTCTTATAGTCAAAATATCATGGCTCTCAAATCAACAAACATAACTACTCAATTCTCAAACCATAAGTTTTCCCCATCAACTAGAGTAAGATTCTCAAGCCTGAGCTCATAAGCTTCCACTAACCAATACGAATCATCAGTCATAACAGTGTAAATCCTCATAATCTCATCTCATGTCCTCATTAAACCAAGGCCAAAAGGCACCAAAAATTTCCATCATAAGTGATATACGTAGCAAACAAATATGTATAAGTCAAATGCATCAAGAATGACAACAATTGTCCAATCCAAGTCATCAAGTATCATACATTATATGCACATAACAAGATCAAAACATGTTATAAGAATTACGTCAGATGTCGTAACAAGGGAAACTCATATAACAAATATCATACCAAGTCATCAAGAATAACACACATGAGTCCCCAAACTTCTCCCCCAAATTTACTTATCTCTAAAATCAAATTTACGAATTACCCAAACAAGATTCTAAATATGTCTTCCATGCCCATCCATAAAGTATAAAGCTAATGGTCTCTACCAATCCCAACCTATATCCGTAAGGGATAGCTATCGCCACGACTACCCGATCAAGTCCCGATCCTCACTTCTCAAGGTGGTTATCTTAGCTGTCCATATTAAATTCATTTTGCCCTTTGAAAACGTTCAAAACTCGTGAAAACCTCTGGGCCATTTTATTTCCAAACTCAGAATCACCAATTGTTTTGCAACTCATTTGTACTCGTATTGCACAACCTGGCTCTGATACCAACTTTGTAACGGCCCAGATTATAAAATCCGGGTTACGTTTTGAGGGAAGAATTATCCCTCTGTCAAATCTTGCAATCCGAGTACGAGCTGCTTATTTATCATCTTCAAGTTATAGCCCTGTTTAAGTCTTAAGGATTTGATGATATAATTCAAGAAAAAGGGGATTTCAAACCCTCAAAACAATCAAATCATAATCTGTGCTTTCGCACGGGAACCTGCTCTAATTCAACTAGTCAAAGCTCCAAAGAGAAAACGAGTTTAAATCAAGATAAATATACATTGCCTCTAAATGTCCAACTAAACCAAAACGTTTGTAAAGTCATATTTGTACGAAGTCTTCTTAACACTCTCGTCCCGTGAGAAAACCCCGCCATAGAAGCAATTCAGCAAGCAAAATGAAGCGGGTACCTGAAACTATACCACAAGTCAAGGTAGAGCCACTCATGCGGGACCGGAAGTCCTCGCTGAAGCCATATAATACCCCTATCCCTAGAATAAAGGATGTTCTAATGCAATACTGGAATTTAAATCACAGAAGCATACTGACAGTTTATATAATGGAGAAAGCGATAAATTGGATCTACACAGAATGCCAAGTGGCATATCTCTCTCCTACCTCTGCACCCCTTCCCGTTAGTGCAGAGACTGGCCAGTTCGATGCTATAGCATATCATATCTCATCATAGCATATCATATCTCATCATCATATCGCATATCATGCTGATGCCCGATGGTGCTGGGCTATCATCTCATCATTCTCATGCCCGATGGTGTTGGGCTTTTATCTCATATAACGACACGACTGACTCAGGACAACCCGATGGGACTGGGCTATCCTATGACCCTAGCAAAGACTCTAGAACTCACAGATAACGGCCGTTCTATTTCAAACGCATAAAGAATAGGGATGCTCATTCATAGGTGCAAGTCCTAAGCATGATACTACATGGCATGCTTTTATGCATATGCAACACCTACGTACTATATGACACATCAGGCATGAGGTCCAATCACTTGAGCAAGCCCTGGAGGACTTACCTGGAGTCTTCACATCCAATAAGTCAGCAAACAAGCCACTCAGAGATTCATCCATCAATAAACAAGCCACTCAGAGAACCATCCAATCACACTAGCAAGTAATAAGCAAGGAATAACTCATCAATACATATTTAATCAACACACAACCAGGTTTCCAAGTCATTACTAGACTAAATAATATTTTATTCAAGTAACCTCACATTCTCATCATAACCATTATTCTCAATTAACCTTGTTCTCATCAAGTATGAAACTTAGCTCAAAGTCTTACCAATATCATCACTGAAATCATCTTACTTCAGTTCAAGCTCGGGTTTTCCTTACACATTTGCTTAAGTGATTCATCATCATCATTATATAACATCATATAACATCTCATCATTTTTCATAGCCCCTTCCGTAAATCAACTCAAGATACCATGTATCAATCATGTTTTTAACTCATATATTCATATCTCAATTACATACTTCATATATTTCATACCATAACTCACATAAGTGCTCAAGTAATTCATAATTTATCAAATCCTCAAATACTTAACTAAAATCATAAGTTCTCAACACCAAGGGTCAACAAGTCTTATTTATCAAAACTCACATAACAAATAATGCTCAATAAGTGTAAAGACCGAGAATTTTAACTATTATTTTGATAATCATGGATTTGAATTCCGATTTAAGATTTTATTTTATTTCTATAATCCAAAAAAAAATTTTAAATTTCTTTCCTCGAGCGAACGATTTTATTTAAATCTTTCAAGAGGAATTCCGACACAAACTTGTTATTCGATTTGAAAATGAATTTATTCCGCTTTATTATTCCGAGGCTTGAAAATATTTTCGGATCTTGTTATTTAATTCAGATTCGAATGTTTGTTTTAAATTTATTTTTATCGAGTCGGGACAAAGACGAAAAGCGGGTATAGGGATTTATCTCCGGGTATTAGAGTTGACTCTCTCTCTCACATTAATTACCTTTCCCATCCCATCCTATCCACCCACCACCGACCTAGCCCTGCTGCACACCTAAACCCCCCTTTTCTGTAACCATCCCCTTCTTTTGTTTTATATTTCATCCTCCTTCTCCTGCATTGTTCCATCAGCCCCCACCATTCCCTTAAAAACATCACCACCACCTCCTATGCACCTATGCCCACCCTCAGCACCTTCAAGAAGCCAGCCGAGCCTCATTCTCTTCCTCGAGAAGCCCCTCTTTGTGTAAGGATCGAGATTTTTAAAAGATATTATTTATATAAATTAAAGATTTTATTCTAATTTAAACTCCATTAAGTTCTATGACTTCAAAAAAAAAATTGAAAGCTGTGTCCTCAAGTAACTGATTTATTTTACTCTCTCGAGACCAATTCCGGCATAAACTTGTTATCCAAATTTGAAAATGAAATTTATTCCGCCTTATTCTTCCAAGGCTTAGAAATATTTACGGGTTTCGTTATTTAATTCGAATTCGAATATTTATTTTAAATTTATTTTAATCGTGTCGGGTTAAGATCGGAAAGCGGGTTTCAGAATTTATTTCCGGGTATATAAGTTGACTTTCTCACAATTAATATCCTCCCCTTCCTAGCCACCCTAATACCCTACCCAGCTGCACTCACCTCTTCAAATCCGACAGCCCCTAATTCCTAAACCCATTCCCCTCACCCTCTCCCTACTTAAGTTATCCAAACAAACCCATCTACTTATTTTCTTTGGTTCGATGCAACAGTACCTACAGCCCCTCCTACTCACTGTTTGAGCTACTCCCTATTTGACCTGTCAAGCCATCTCCTCCTGTTTCCCTATTTGTAGCTGCAAACTCCTCTCCACACACAAACCCAAATTTCTTTTATCTTCTCTCCTGCATTTCACCCTCTTGCCTTGTTCCCTTTCTTTGGTTGGGCAATAATAGTGCCCAAATGCTCTTCCCTTTCTCTGCCTTCGGTTCAACCAACACCAGGCTCATTCCTCTGTTTCGAGCAGCCCTTCACACCTCCTCCAACGGCCGAAGTGAAAGCCGAGCTCAGGAGCCACCGACCGCCGGCGCCGTCCCTTCCTCCTCCACCCCTATTTTTCTATTCAAAGGTAACCTCTCCTCCCCCTTTTCACTCTAAACTGATTTAAAACACCACCTTTAACATATTACTTTCCGTTCTAAGGCTGAACTTACTCGATTTTGAGTCCAACGAAGCAAAATGCAACTCCGACGAAGATTCCGGCAAGACTTCGAGACCTCCGGTGAGCTTTTGACCTTCCCCTCCCTTCCTTGATTAGATTTCCAGTTTCCTTGTGTTTTCAAATGGTCGATGAGAGAGGGTAAGAGCCGAGTCCAGGAGAGTGGGTGAGCTCGAGAGCTCCGGCGAGCTCGAGAGCGGGGAGGTGAGCGCGAGAGCGGGAGAGAGAAGAGTGCGAGGGGGCTGCGAGAGCTATCAGCGGGGGAGCGACGTCGGGCATGAGCGGGCGAGCGAGCAGTGAGCGTGAGGGTGTGGGAGCATCGAGAGCTGCGAGCACGAGGGCGGGGGAGTAGGGCAAGTGAACAGGGGAGCGGGGCGAGACGTCTGAAGGTTGAAGGAGAAGTGGGGGCCGCCCTCTTCTTGCTTCCTTTTTTTTAACATTCAAAAAATTGAAAATCTGAAAGGTATTTGGGCTGAGGGATGTTGGGCCGGGAAATTAGATAGAAAGAAAAGGGTTGGGCTGGGTTCTTTTTTTTTCTTTCTTTCTTTTGGGCCGGTTTTTAATTGAAATTTGGGTTCGGGTTTAAGTAGTTATTGGATCCGTTTTTGGTTAGCCTAATAATTAATTACTTATTTGTTTAATTACTAATATTTACTTACTTGTTGAATTAGTTACTATTTAATTATTAAATTAATTAATTTATTAATTGAAGTTATCAAAATGGTTAGATTTAAATTATATTAACTGAATTATTTATCAAAGCGTCGGAAATTGTTAATACCTTAGAGTGATGATTTTTAGATAAAAATGAAATTATGTCGGGATTATTTTAAGGATATAATTTTGTGGATTTGCCATAAAGGTTAAATACTTTATAATTGAGTTTGATAATTATGATTTTTAAGAAATTATTTTGGATGGAATTGTCTTGAGAATAAATGATTTTGGAACCTTTGAACTGATTTGCTTGGACTTGGCTTGGTAAACTAATTGATGAGAAATCTTGAGATTTTGATTTCGTGAATCACTTGTACGATAATATCTTTATTACAGGAGTAAAATATGAGTTGCATGCATGAATGATATATGATATGATATATGATCTATAATGAGATATTAATTTAGTAAGCATGTTATGATGTACTATGATATGATATAGGACCTACGATGAGGTCTTTACTCCGATCCACATGATGGTATATTATATGATTGAGAAGCATAATTATGGATATGTGCCTAAGAATGAAAGCATGAAGTGTTCCAGGATGATTGGAGTATGAATATGACTTATGATATGAGATAATGAGTTGATGATTACGAGAATGAGATGATATATGATGAGACAATATACGATGCTATATGATGAGAAATGATGGTTGATATAGTGATGATGATGATGATGTTATGACTAAGTGTGATTATGTGTAGTGGAAAATGGATCCCATTCTCTGCAGTATACTTATACATGTTCATTAATAATTGTTAGGTGATCTGTGACCTGCTTGCTTATCCTCTTGTTGATCTGCTACTCCAGGTAAGTCCTTCGGGGCTTACTCAAGTTAGAACCTCATGCCTGATGTGTCATATAGTGTGTAGGTGTTGCATCCTTCATAATCATGTAGCATCATGCTTAGGTTTCACAATTAATTGAGCATCCGTATTCTCTTTGGGTATGGTAGAACGGCTGTTAAATTGTGAGTCCTAGAGTCATTTGCTAGGGTCATAGGACGGTCCAGTCCCATCGGCCTTAGTCCTCATCGAGTCAGACTGTTAAATTGACGAGCATGACTATTGATACGATTGATGATGTTATGATATTGAACGCGACCGGTTCCCGCACTAACGAGCATGGGTGTGGGAGTATAAAACGCGGTCGGTTTCTACACTAACGATCATGGGTGCGATAGTAGGAGAGGGACATGCCACTTGGCATTCTGTGCGGGATCCCATTTAATCGCTTTCTGCATATTTATATATATAAACTGCTAGCATGCTTGAGTGTTTAATATTTCCGCACTGCATTAGAGCATCCTTTATTTAGGTATAGGCATATTATATGTCCTCAGCGAGGTCTTCAGGGCCCGCATGAGTGGCTCGACCTTGACTCGTGGTATAGTTTCAGGTATTTGATCCTTGCTTGTTCCATGCTTCCATGACGAGGTTTTCTTCCGAGGCGTTCAACTAACCGAGAGAATGACTACCACCAAAATCGACACTTTAGAGGTTTTATACTCGTTCATATTGGTTTTGCCCCGGCTCCGTCGAGGCAAGTTGTACTGTCAATGTTCTTTCTCTATGTTTTGAACTATAAATGGTTTTGAGCGACTTAGTCAAGTAGGACAAATCATAGTTCCCCATGGACCTCTCACGAATTTTGGGGTATAAAATCCCCTCTTTTAGCACTCACACTTTGTTTTGAAACTCAACCCGTACTCGAATTGCAAGATCCGAACGAAGGTATCCAATCCTTCGAAACGTAACCCGAATATTTATATTTGGGTCGTTACAAAGGTGGTATCAGAGCTTGAGTTGCGCGATTCGAGTACAAATGGGTTGTAGTACGGTTTTGAAAATCGCCCAATGTTTTAAAGGATTTTTGAAGAGCTTTAAAGGGCAAAACGAATTTAATATGGCTAGATTAATGAACAAAGCTTAATAAACTTGACTTAAAATAATGAAAATCGAAAAAGGGAAATCGAGTGGGTAGAAAGGCGATAGACCATCCTTATTGGATGTAGACTTGGGTAAGGGTAGGCGAAACTTAGCTTTGTACTTTACAGAGGGCCCAGAAGACTCCAAGGAGGTTGCATCGTGGCGGTTGGAGTACCGGGGTTAGAATATAGAGGCCGAGAGGATAGTTGCCCCTCCGGTCAGTTGCCCCTCGAAGAGCAGCTTCTACATAGATTCTGTGATTTTATAAATGGGGCCTGAGGGCGGTCCCCCTCGAAGGGGATCAGATCAATTACTGCTGATTGATTCTATGTTGAATGTTGTCTTCATTGAGCAAGGATTCTGTTTGTTACTCTACTTGATATATGTTGGCTATGAGTTGAACCTCTGTGTGAACGGTGTAACGGCCCAGATTATAAAATCAGGGTTACGTTTAGAGGGAAAAATTATCCCTCTGCCAGATCTTAGCAATCCAAGTACGAGCTGTTTATTTTCTCTTTAAGTTATAATCCTGTCCTAATTCAACTAGTCAAAAACTTAAAAGAGACAAACGAGTTTTAATCAATATAAGTATACATTTCTACTAAAAGTCCAACTAAACCAAAACATTTATAAAGTCAAGGTTGTACGAAATCTTCTTAACACTCTCGTCCCGTGAGAAAACCCCGCCATAAGAGCAATTCAGCAAGCAAAAGGAAGCGGGTACCTGAAACTATCCACGAAGTCAGGCCAAGAGACGCATGCGGGCCCTAAAGACCTCGCTGAGGACATATAATACACCTATACCTAAAATAAAGGATGTTGTAGTGCAGTACGGAATTTAAATCACACAAGCATGCTGACAGTTATATAATGCAGAAAGCGATAAATTTGATCCACACAGAATGCCAAGTGGCATATCCCTCTCCTACCTCTGCACCCCTTGCCGTTAGTGCAGAGACTGGCCAGTTCGGTGCTATAGCATAGCAATTTCCTCGTGGTGGTGCACTCACCACGGTATCATCATATCATATCATATCTCATCATCATATCATATCTCATCATCATATCATATCTCATCATCATATCATATATCATGCTCATGCCCGATGGTGCTGGGCTAATCATATCATATCATATCATCTCAACTCTTGCCCGATGGTGCTGGGCTAACATATCATGCTCATATCGACTCGATAGACTCAGGGCACCCGATGGGGCTGGGCTACCCTATGACCCTAGTAAAGACTCTAGGACTATCACAGATAACGGCCGTTCTGTTTCAAACGCATAAAGAATAGGGATGCTCATTCATAAGTGCAAGTCCTAAGCATGATACTACATGTCATGTTTTTTATGCATATGCAACACCTACATACTATATGACACATCAGGCATGAGGTCCTGGTTACTGAGTAAGCTCCCGTAGGAAACTTACAAGGAGTCTTCACATCCAATTAGCCAACAAATAAGCCACTCAGAGAGTCATCCATCAGCAAACAAGCCACTCAGAGAACCATCCAATCACACTAGCAAGTAATAAGCAAGGAGTAACTCATCAATACATTTAATCAACACACAAACAGATTTCCAAGTCATTACCAGACTAAATAATATTTTATTCAAGTAATCTCACATTCTCATCACAACCATGTTCTCATCAAGTATGAAACTTAGCTCAAAGTCTTACCAATATCATCACTCAAAACATCCTACTTCAGTTCAAGCTCGGGTCTTTCCTTACACATTTGCTTAAATGATTCATCATCATCATCATTATATAACATCATATAACATCTCATCATTTTTATAGCTCTTTCCGTAAATCAACTCAAGATACCATGTATCAATCATGTTTTTAACTCATATATTCATATCTCAATTACATACTTCATATATTTCATACCATAACTCACATAAGTGCTCAAGTAATTCATAATTTATCAAATCCTCAAATACTTAACCAAAATCATAAGTTCTCAACACCAAGGTTCAACAAGTCTTATTTATCATAACTCGCATAACAAATCATGCTCAATAAGTAACCAAGGTAGGTTGATATTTCAGGAATTCATTTATAATCTCAACTATAAGGACTACTCAACAACAAAGCACTACTATCAAGCTTAAAGAACGCGAGTATAAGAATTTATAAAACATTTCCTTTGTATAGTCTTACTAACCACATTCATAGCTCAAAGTACAACAACAACTTATACGTATAATAAATTCTTAACTACAAATATAGGACACGTCAAGAGATCACACAATATAACTCATGTGTTTGTCCAAATAATTAAGTATTGCACTTCATAAGATTCACCAAACATGCTTATATTGTCAAATAACCATGCAAGTAGGATATTTCTCATAAAAGATGTTCTTAACATGAACCCGAATTAGCCTCATCTCCAAGATTTCATTGTCTAGTTATTACCAAATCGATCGCTCATCACTTATTAAATTCAATTATAGGATTTATATCAAAGTCGTCTATTGAATACCTCAAGTTGTTTAACCTATTAATAGATCTTCTAGGTGAAAAGTCAACAATTTATCAAGGTCATACTATATCTTCTTTATATAACTAAATAGACCTACTCAATGGGGTCACAAGGCATAATAACAAATAAGCATCTCTTCATCTAGGATCTCAACTTTACTTATCCAAATAAGTTAATAAATCATATCACAAGGTATTTCCCATAAGTTAGTCGGTTATGCAAATTCATTAATCCACAAGCAATTAACCACAACACACTTATTTAGTCAATATATATACTTGAAACAAGTGGATCACCAATTTAGTCCATTAGAAAATCAAAATCAATTAAAGTAACCAAACCGAATCAATAACCAAAAGAAGATTTAATATGTATCCCAAATTCAGATTCAATTCCAAATCAAATTTTGTTCAAGCAATCAAACAGTTAAGATGCAATCCTACTCATCAATCAAACTTAATAATCTGAATCGAATTTTATTTAAGTAAAAGCCAAGATTTATACCCATCTGGGAGTGTAATTGAAAAGAGGGTTCGCCATCCGAAATCAAAACTGCGAAGGGCTGTTGGAGTAGCCTGGCGTCGATCATGATGGTTCATCAACTTTGGTGTCGACTCCGATCACCCGAGGTAAGAGGAACGTGAGGGAAGAGAGAGAGCTGGCCTGGCTCCTAGGCTCGATGATGATGGGCTCAGCAAAAGGGGCAGGGTCCTCGACGGCGGCGAGCAAGTCGAGAGGAGGGCGTCGAGAGGAGAGAGAGCTCGGGCTCAGACAACTCGGGGGAGGGGCCGCAGTTGTTGGTGGTTCCAAGGCTGCTTGCAGGAGGAGAGGTGAGGTCCCCGGCGTCGGATTGTAGCTCCGGTGAGAGAGACTGCTCAGAGAAGGAGAGAGAGAGAGAGCATGACAAGGAGCATCGTTCGAATTCGGTCGAGGGAAGCAGCTCCGTCCTCATTCACTTGCGGCATATGCTGCTCTTCTCTTGCCGGAAGGAGATGGACACCGGATGGCCAGCGAGATCGACGAGGACGGAGGTTGGAGGTCAAGGTGAGGGCGCGTCGACGAAAGCTCGAGAGGGCCTTCATTGGTGTCGAACAGTGAGAGCGAGAGGAGGGAGGGGGATAAGTGACGAGCTTGAGGGATCGAACAGAGGGGGTGCCATGGAAGCTCAAAGAAGGAAGAAGGGCAGCCATGGGAGGAGAAGAGAGTGGCTTCAGATCCGAAATGGGGAGGATGAACAGTAGGGAGAAAATGAGTAGAGGCGGCACACATAGAATAGAGGGTATATATACCCGGTGAACTAGGGTTTGGTTAACTTATAAAAATTTACAAAATCAATCCGCTATTCTTAAGTTATAGAATTATTACCACTTCAAATAACAAATTTACCCCAAATAGATTATGGTATAAGAAAGCGGAATGAGTCTGTTTTCAATCGAATGCAATGTATGCCGGAATTGACTTAATAAAATAAATAAATACATAATTAGAACATTTTGATCGAGGAAGGGGATTTTTTTTTTTCAAATTTCCGGAAATCTCAAAATTTTAATATTGTAATTAAGTCATAACTCCTAAAATAATATTTTAAAACTTTGGATCTTTACATCATCCACCTCTAAAAACAAGTCTCGTCCTCGAGACTAAAATCCTCTTAAAAGCAACAAACCACTTCAAAAATTCGAGTCAACTCCTCCTACGTCAGTCAACCAGATTTTCAAGGATTCAAGAAGCAGTTTATCCACCTCTAAGGGCTAGTCCCAGATTCCACTTCCTGAGTTCATTTCTCGTGATCAGTCTCAACATCAAACTCAAATGCTAACATATCTTAAGTATCATCAAGTCAGAATTCATCATTAGCAGATCACATCATTAGCACACCATGTAATCACATAAAGTTGCACATTTTTATCTGTTAGAAAAGAACACAATTGTTATAAATAACATGTGCACTCAGAAGGGAAAGCATAAATCAGCATCGTAAAAGTCAGCATGTTGGCCCACTACGTTTCTGCTACACCACTTTGATCACACCACAAAAGATTATACAAGGATGACGCAAGACCTAAGTTACAACCGAAGGAAAGAGATATTAAAGGACAATTTGTCTAGCTTTGGACACGAAGATAGACTCGGATAGTATCTGGTAAGACAAAACGTGAGAATTTCGTCAATGCCCATGGGAAACCCTTAAGGTTACGACCGTTTCACTCAAAATCATCATTTAACACATCATGTCATAAACACACAACGTTGTAATTTGCACACTAACATGGACCTATCTCAGGAGGCAATGGAAATACGATTTCAGTGCCATAACGTGTGGGAAAGCACAAGGTAAAGAACCTATCATGATCATAGCAATATCACTACACATACTACTATCAATTCGAATCCTGACAAGAAAGGAGTATCGCCTATAATGACTAGGAATTGCTATTAAGGTTCAACATTTATGGATATACACAAGATAGATCTAACAATCCGTTGCACGAATATACTAAATTGATGCAATACATGCGTGAGGGAATCCTATATGCCACTAAGGTGTAAGGAAACTAAACATAACATATAAGGAATAGCATCAACATGTCTTAAACGTCACGGAAGAAATATCATATAGTTCACTGGCAGAAGACAAGCATAAAGTGTGTGCTTTATGCATTTGTGTCACCAAGGCATACAACAACACATGTTTCATACTACTATAAGCTCAACATGGTAGATAGTATAATATCAACAATTCTTAAGCAGAATGTGGGGCATAGACATGCAAGTGCAATTTAAACTATAGGGGTGTACGTGCGAGCATACAGGACTTAAAACTATTCATGCAGAACGAGTATAGAAAACATCATGTAATAGGTAAAAGTGAGCATGTGCAATATTATGGCCTACACATGGTACTATCCATGTAAAATAGAGTATGATGGTGTCGAAAGATAACAAGATTTCTAAAATGTTAATATTCAAAATGCATAAGCAATCATAATTTCATAAAATCATATAACAAGGGCAAATATGCAAGATAGGTACACTACCCAAACCCTATTACAAGAGTGATCATACAGATAAGGTAAATAGTGCAATGAATCATGTATCATATCGTTGATGTGAAATCTCTACATATTATCGATAACGTATGACAAGGGGTAAGTACATGAATATCTACTTTATCAACAAATACGATGATACACGACAAGTCGAACCACCCATATCATAAGAGTAATCCCATAAATAATATAGAGAGTGAAATAAATCACATAATCACATCCTCAAATACTTAATTACCAATTAGTATTTAATGACATATGGCGAGATGTAAGCATGCAGAGCTGTGGTCTAACCACTAACATAAGGATTCGCAACCAGTCAAAACAACTATATAACCACACAACATGAATATAGGTGAAGTGTAATCGAGAACGATGCACCTAAAACGGTGATGACTAAGCATGGATATATAGAGTATAATGACATAGATATGCATACCAATTAAGATGCAGATAGAAAAGGGCACGGACCAAGCCATCATGAGTCATGCAGTAATCGTAATCAATCAATGTTATGATTAGGACATGAAACCAAATAATTCTTTATTCGAAAGTAGAGATCACATAAGAGTAGCACGCAACACAGTAGGAGTACACATAAGAAGCATGAACAACATACATGACAATAACACATAATAAGCCAAAATAACCAGCGAAAACACACCAGGAGCATGAGAGGGATGTAAAAGAAATTAATATGACCATGAGACAATAGTAGCTACCTAAGGTTACACGAAACGTCGTGATATGCATATACATGTAAACAAGGCATGAATATTTAAAGTAACTAAATACAATGTCATATCAAGTAATAGATGCTCAAGCGTGACTATCATCAAAATTAGATACTATTTTCCAAGCGCGACATACTATAAGAGGATGACACGTTGTATATGTCGAGAGATCATCATATAATTTTATACAACTATCGTGGTGTGTGGGCATGCGATGTGTAAGGTCCTTAAGCATGAAAATCATAGAGTTATAGCACAGATTAAGAAGAGACAGTGATAAGAGGTACATAGCTAAACAAGACGTTAACCATATAAGGCATAAAATCCTAACATAGCTAAATCAACATCATCTAATAAGTATAAGCAGACAAAGATCAATGATCATGTGATGAGAACATACAAAAGGATGACAAGTTTAACACGAACCCGCGATAGAAATAACAAAGGCATGATACAGATGAGGTAGACAAGCACGACATACTAATTCAATTATACCTAACATTCTTAAACATCCCAAAACGACAGGTGGTAACAAAAGAAGAATGAGAAGACTATGATGAATATGTGATCAAGGGTGACAAACAATAGTATAGATGGAGAATAAGGTCACGTAGTTCACAAGTCATAAATCTTATATGACACTAGTAACACTAAATAAGACACGGGTACATAAACATATGATATACATGTACAGGGCTATCATGGCAATACATCCGAAGTCAAACTAATCATATAATAATGTGAGAGAAACACAAAAGAAGTACTATGGAGTGTGATACGGTCCTAAGATAATGTGTATAATGCATGAATGAATCGAGTGCAAGATGATAGATATACATATCAACATAGATCCAAATAGAACAAGTATATACACGATAATACATCAAAATATGGAACACAACGAGACTACCATCATAACCTAATAGAAGTTTCCCAGGGCAACATTGACTCATCTCCACTGACTCCATATCCCATTCTGAAAGGAAGCCTAGTTGTTTCTTTGAGAGACACTCTTGGGTGAACATCAACCATAAGGAGACCTTCAAACGAATTTCCCGAATGAACAAGGACTTCAATAGATCTCCCGATACAGAAGACGACATCTAATAGATTTCTACTAATCACTCATCAAGACCCCCTTTTTGGAATTGTACTCCCTTAAGACAATCAACACTCTAACTTATATACCAGTTCGCAACAAGTTAGACTCGTAAGGCTTGGAATACAGGTGACCAACATGGAAGGAATTTAGAAGAAACCAGAGCGACAAGGCAAGAGAAGAGTGTTGAAGAGAGATAAGGAGTTATCATGGCAATTTATCGAGGTCCTCAAAGATCACAAATAAAACTTCACCAAGAATTCAAAGAAGTCAATAAATAGGTCAACTTGCTATCTTAACGAATCTCACCATTAACAAGTTAGCTTGAATATAGAGTCTCTTCCCTTAGAGAGGAGGAAACCCTTTAATCAAGATTTAAAGTCTACGTTTTAGAGATCATTCTTGTCTTCATTACTAATCAAGTTACATCTATTCATCATTTCAACCTATAAAGGCCATTTTGTACAAGTCTCCTTCCCTACCCAAATAAACGAGCAAGAATTTATCTTATTGGAATATAAGACATGTAAGTTATCAATCATACAAGTCAGACAATTATAGGATGACAAGTAGCCACATAGGCAATACACCATAGTTAACCAACATCGTTCATAAAAACAAGATAGAGGTGCATGACATAACTTCACAAAATCTCATAAAGTCACAACATATGAACGATAACACGTTAAGGGTAAGAGGGACAATGTCATACCAATCACATAAATCCTATTTTATGAATAAGCAATTCATGTCTATTCATTGATTCACATGCATTTTAGTCGAGTTGTACAAACATGATCCTCTTTTGAACAAATTTTGCATAAGAGGGCAATATCATTAGAATTCGTCATCTAAGATATCACTAAATAGATCATAGAACAATATCATGTCAAAACATCTCAATTAAGCACATAAGCGATGCATTTTGTGATACCTACAAGTATTCCATAGGCGTCCCTATGAAATACTTGTACAAGTATCACAAAATCGTTACAATGTTCTCACTAGATTCGACCAAGTACTTTACAAGCGTCCTTGTAAAATACTTGTGGCGACTTTGTGAAAACATTATCGCTAAGCAAGAATCAACAATTTATATCAAGAATCTGAATTTCATAAGTATTTCTTATCAACTCAACTAAGAAGTCCTATAGTCAGAATATCATGACTCTCAAATCAACAACCATAATTCACCAGTTCTCAAACCATAAGCTTTTCCATCAACTAGAGTAACGTTCTCATGCATGAGCTCATAAGCTTTCAACCAACCAGAATGAAACATCAGCCATAGTCATGTAAATCCTCATAATTTCATCTCATGTCCTCATCAAACCAAGGCCAAAAGGCACCAACAATTTCCATCATAAGTGATATACGTAGCAAACAAATATGTATAAGTCAAATGCATCAAGAATGACAACAATTGTCCAATCCAAGTCGTCAAGAACAACACACATGAGTCACCAAACTTCTTCCCCAAATTTACTTATCTCTAAAATTAAATTTACGAATTACCAGTCACCATCTATATCCGTAAGGGATAGGCTATCGCCATTACTACCCGATCGAATCTCGATTCTCACTTCTCAAAGTGGTTATCTTACTTATCCATATTAAATTCATTTTACCCTTTAAAACATTCAAAAACTCGCGAAAACCCTTGGGCCATTTCATTTTCAAAACTCAAAATCACCAATTGTTTCACAACTCATTTGTACTCGGATTGCACAACATGGCTCTAATACCAACTTTGTAACGACCCAGATTATAAAATCCGGGTTACGTTTAGAGGGAAAAATTATCCCTCTGCCAGATCTTAGCAATCCAAGTACGAGCTGTTTATTTTCTCTTTAAGTTATAATCCTGTCCTAATTCAACTAGTCAAAAACTTAAAAGAGACAAACGAGTTTAAATCATTATAAGTATACATTTCTACTAAAAGTCCAACTAAACCAAAACATTTATAAAGTCAAGGTTGTACGAAATCTTCTTAACACTCTCGTCCCGTGAGAAAACCCCGCCATAAGAGCAATTCAGCAAGCAAAAGGAAGCGGGTACCTGAAACTATCCACAAAGTCAGGCCAAGAGACGCATGCGGGACCTAAAGACCTCGCTGAGGACATATAATACGCCTATACCTAAAATAAAGGATGTTCTAATGCAGTACGGAATTTAAATCACACAAGCATGCTGACAGTTATATAATGCAGAAAGCGATAAATTGGATCCACACAGAATGCCAAGTGGCATATCCCTCTCCTACCTCTGCACCCCTTCCCGTTAGTGCAGAGACTGGCCAGTTCGGTGCTATAGCATAGCAATTTCCTCGTGGTGGTGCACTCACCACGGTATCATCATATCATATCATATCTCATCATCATATCATATCTCATCATCATATCATATCTCATCATCATATCATATATCATGCTCATGCCCGATGGTGCTGGGCTAATCATATCATATCATATCATCTCAACTCTTGCCCGATGGTGCTGGGCTAACATATCATGCTCATATCGACTCGATAGACTCAGGGCACCCGATGGGGCTGGGCTACCCTATGACCCTAGTAAAGACTCTAGGACTATCACAGATAACGGCCGTTCTTATTCAAACGCATAAAGAATAGGGATGCTCATTCATAAGTGCAAGTCCTAAGCATGATACTACATGTCATGCTTTTATGCATATGCAACACCTACATACTATATGACACATCAGGCATGAGGTCCTGGTTACTGAGTAAGCTCCCGTAGGAAACTTACCTGGAGTCTTCACATCCAATTAGCCAGCAAATAAGCCACTCAGAGAGTCATCCATCAGCAAACAAGCCACTCAGAGAACCATCCAATCACACTAGCAAGTAATAAGCAAGGAGTAACTCATCAATACATATTTAATCAACACACAAACAGATTTCCAAGTCATTACCAGACTAAATAATATTTTATTCAAGTAATCTCACATTCTCATCACAACCATGTTCTCATCAAGTATGAAACTTAGCTCAAAGTCTTACCAATATCATCACTCAAAACATCCTACTTCAGTTCAAGCTCGGGTCTTTCCTTACACATTTGCTTAAATGATTCATCATCATCATCATCATTATATAACATCATATAACATCTCATCATTTTTATAGCTCTTTCCGTAAATCAACTCAAGATACCATGTATCAATCATGTTTTTAACTCATATATTCATATCTCAATTACATACTTCATATATTTCATACCATAACTCACATAAGTGCTCAAGTAATTCATAATTTATCAAATCCTCAAATACTTAACCAAAATCATAAGTTCTCAACACCAAGGTTCAACAAGTCTTATTTATCATAACTCGCATAACAAATCATGCTCAATAAGTAACCAAGGTAGGTTGATATTTCAGGAATTCATTTATAATCTCAACTATAAGGACTACTCAACAACAAAGCACTACTATCAAGCTTAAAGAACGCGAGTATAAGAATTTATAAAACATTTCCTTTGTATAGTCTTACTAACCACATTCATAGCTCAAAGTACAACAACAACTTATACGTATAATAAATTCTTAACTACAAATATAGGACACGTCAAGAGATCACACAATATAACTCATGTGTTTGTCCAAATAATTAAGCATTGCACTTCATAAGATTCACCAAACATGCTTATATTGTCAAATAACCATGCAAGTAGGATATTTCTCATAAAAGATGTTCTTAACATGAACCCGAATCAGCCTCCTCTCCAAGATTTCATTGTCTAGTTATTACCAAATCGATCGCTCATCACTTATTAAATTCAATTATAGGATTTATATCAAAGTCATCTATTGAATACCTCAAGTTGGTTAACCTATTAATAGATCTTCTAGGTGAAAAGTCAACAATTTATCAAGGTCATACTATATCTTCTTTATATAACTAAATAGACCTACTCAATGGGGTCACAAGGCATAATAACAAATAAGCATCTCTTCATCTAGGATCTCAACTTTACTAATCCAAATAAGTTAATAAATCATATCATAAGGTATTTCCCATAAGTTAGTCGGTTATGCAAATTCATTAATCCACAAGCAATTGACCACAACACACTTATTTAGTCAATATATATACTTGAAACAAGTGGATCACCAATTTAGTCCATTAGAAAATCAAAATCAATTAAAGTAACCAAACCGAATCAATAACCAAAAGAAGATTTAATATGTATCCCAAATTCATATTCAATTCCAAATCAAATTTTGTTCAAGCAATAAAACAGTTAAGATGCAATCCTACTCATCAATCAAACTTAATAATCTGAATCGAATTTCATTTAAGTAAAAGCCAAGATTTATACCCATCCGGGAGTGTAATTGAAAAGAGGGTTCGCCATCCGAAATCAAAACTGCGAAGGGCTGTTGGAGTAGCCTGGCGTCGATCATGATGGTTCATCAACTTTGGTGCCGACTCCGGTCACCCAAGGTAAGTAAGAGGAACATGAGGGAAGAGAGAGAGCTGGCCTGGCTCCTAGGCTCGATGATGATGGGCTCAGCAGAAGGGGCAGGGTCCTCGACGGCGGCGAGCAGGTCGAGAGGAGGGCGTCAAGAGGAGAGAGAGCTCGGGCTCAGACAACTCGGGGGAGGGGCCGCAGTTGTTGGTGGTTCCAAGGCTGCTTGCAGGAGGAGAGGTGAGGTCCCCGGCGTCGGATTGTAGCTCCGGTGAGAGAGACTGCTCGGAGAAGGAGAGAGAGAGAGAGCATGACAAGGAGCATCGTTCGAATTCGGTCGAGGGAAGCAGCTCCGTCCTCATTCACTTGCGGCATATGCTGCTCTTCTCTTGCCGGAAGGAGATGGACACCGGATGGCCAGCGAGATCGACGAGGATGGAGGTTGGAGGTCAAGGAGAGGGGGCGTCGACGAAAGCTCGAGAGGGCCTTCATTGGCGTCGAACAGTGAGAGCGAGAGGAAGGAGGGGGATAAGTGACGAGCTTGAGGGATCGAACAGAGGGGGCGCCATGGAAGCTCAAAGAAGGAAGAAGGCCAGCCATGGGAGGAGAAGAGAGTGGCTTCAGATCCGAAATGGGGAGGATGAACAGTAGGGAGAAAATGAGTAGAGGCGGCACACATAGAATAGAGGGTATATATACCCGGTGAACTAGGGTTAGGTTAACTTATAAAAATTTACAAAATCAATCCACTATTCTTAAGTTATAGAATTATTACCACTTCAAATAACAAATTTAGCCCAAATAGATTATGGTATAAGAAAGCGGAATGAGTCTGTTTTCAATCGAATGCAATGTATGCCGGAATTGACTTAATAAAATAAATAAATACATAATTAGAACATTTTGATCGAGGAAGGGGATTTTTTTTTTTCGAATTTCCGGAAATCTTAAAATTTTAATATTGTAATTAAGTCATAACTCCTAAAATAATATTTTAAAACTTTGGATCTTTACAAACGGGATAGCGGGAGAGTCCCTCCTTACTCTGTAGTCGGGATTTCAGTACTTGTAAAGCAATCTTTTCCATTATTCAACTGTCTGTGTCATTTCTTTTCATTTCGCCTTCTGTTCAACATATTTCTAAGGTTAACAATTGTCGAAGGGTGTATTCCTTTCATTTCGTTTTCCTCATCTCTCATGCTCTAAATGATGTCTTATCGATCATTTCCTTTCCTTCTTTTTCCTTCTTTTTCCTTCATTTTCCTCTCCTTCCATTTCTACCCTTTACTATTATTTTCTTCTTCTTCTTCTCTTTCTTCAATCCTATTCGATAGATGTTTTTATCGAGTCTTCTCTATGATATTACCGTCTTCCACGGGAAATTGGGTTGGGCATCTAATCATGTTCGGAATTGTTGTTCTGGTGCAACGATTACTCGAGAGTGTGATGGAGGATGGTACTTGATGCCATAGGTCATGCCACGAGCTAATTAATGTACTAGAATATCAACTTCGAATAACCTAAGTTTCTCGACATGATTCCGAGTCCAAAAGGATGGGTTGCTTTGTCGAGTCCTCCCTCTCGATTCTTACGATGGTCAACAGGTGTCTTCTTATCATGAGACCTTGTCCAGAGCTCGACCACCCTTCTTTGGAAAACAATTTGAGTATTCTTTTCTCTTACCCAAATGAGTCATACAAGCATTCCACGGGAAATGGTCTCTTGAGTCAGTGGGTTGATGTTACCCTTGGAAATTTCTGTTTGATTATGATTGTAGCCTCATCTGTAATTACATGACCTGATATAACATTATATTAAATACATTTCCTATTCAGATAATTGCTTATTTGAACATGTGTCCCCATACTGTTGTCATTTCTCGGGTTGGGGACCGCGTCGTTAGTCTCGTTATCCTCAGTCTCGGTTTATAATTGACTCTGTTAGGAATCCTGGTCGTTCGCTTTTGTCTCTCCCCTATCTTTGTTAACTTAGGATCCCTGTGTCACCTTATGAAAGAAGTGTCAACACGAGGAAGAGAACGATTGACTGGATAGCACTAGAACGGCGCATTGGAAGCACAGTGGGTCCATAACCCACGAGTCTCCAAACTGATGTCATAAATAACATTGAAGGACGAGCATGCACTGGATTCATAGATATGACTTAGGAAAGGGGCACTCCCCATTCGAGTTACTAACCTGTCCTGTGATGATTGAAAATGGTGATTGTGTGCAATAGGCCTAGATATGATATGATTATGACGCCCTTGCATATGGGATATGGGTTACTGATGCTAGTGAGCAGATGGTTGTTGACGTTTCAGCGAGTTTTGACGTAGTAGGTATGCTTGATGATCTTCTTTTCTTCTCTTTCCTTTACTTTCCTTTTCCTTCCTTTCCTTTTCTTCCCTTTTCTTCTCTTAAGGATCGGGGTCCCATTTGTTGTAGGATTAGAGGGGTGTATAGGAGGACTAGAAGTCATAGGTCCCGATCGTTGATGATGAGAGATAGGAACATAGGTAGGAGACATTGGTTTAGGCAAGACCGAGAGAGTTTCTAGGACTGGTAGGAGACAGTGGATAGGAATTTTCAAATAAGCCTTCTAGGTAGGCCTTAGATGGGGCATAAGATGAGAATGGCAAGATTTGAGGAATTGAGGTTTTAGTATAAGTGATAAATGGATGAAGGATAGTGTGAATCTGATTGGGTATGAATAAGGAAGATATGAGTGGACCAGACGTGAATGATTAGGGATTCTTGTAGAGAGAATGTGATTATGGATAGGTTAGTGGTGCTATGAGTGAAAACGATGTTGTTGAAGAACGATTTTTGGATGGTGTTAAGGTTTGAGAGGACTTGGAATGTTTGGGGGATTTTAGACCTTAGGACTTAAGTTACTTGTACTGTGAGTAGGAAACGACTTCGGTAAGAATGAATTATGGATATCGTTAAGGTTGAGTAGGCTAGGGCTACTTGAAAATTTGCGGATCTTGAGAATTAGGTTGTTCGTATGATAGCATGACCAGATGTGAGATGTGTACTTGAGCATTGCTCGGGTGATATTGAGGACGCTTGCTAGATTTGTAATTGGAGAACCATTAGAGGCGTGATAAGGGGGGATTTTTAGCATAAGAAAGAAATCGAAATTGGTATGTATATCATTGATTTGAATGTTGAGGTGCTAGGAAAAGAAAAATGAGATTTGAGGAAAGGCCTATAGCAGAGTAAAGGATATCGTTAAGGTTGATCGTAAGTTTGTTTGATTGAGTTCGAGGTAGGGCGATTTTAAATGGCGAATATGGAAATACCAATTGTTGTAGAACTTTGGGAAATTTAAATAGCTTGTGATGCCTCTGGTAATTCCAGAAAAGGATAACGTAGAGATTCTCTGAGCAAATGATTGGTAATAATGGTCAATTAGAGGTAAACTATCATTAGTTGAGGATTGTGGTCTAGGGCTAATTGAGAGTGTGCAACAATAAGGAATTAGAATAAGACGTCTTGGGAGATTGTGACTGTTTTGGTAAAATAGTGGAATTTCGAGCGATGAATTAGTGTTAGGAGTAAGTGGAAGTGTTGTGACCTTTGGAAATTGAGGAGAGGCGATTCGGTTTAGAGATATTCTGATGAGCTGCTTGGGTAACACTTGTGTGCTTAACTACTTGAGGATGGGTGCAAATGAGGAGAAACATAATGTTTTATGATTACAAGATTATCACTAGTCGGCTCTCTGGTTTAGAATCTGAGGAGTGCAGGCGATTATGTATTGCTAGGGCCTTTCGATATAGCTGAGTGAGGTTCTTACGTTATTTGGGATGCATGAATAACCTGGGGGATGAACCTTTGTCGTTGGATATTGAGGACATAGAGTGTAAGAGTTCTCTTGTAAGAGGTTAGCAGTAGGAGTTGGTTCTTAGAGGTGGATTTGCAGTGGGTGTGCTTATTGGTACGGGAAGTGAGATCAGGGTATGGGAACAATTTAGGAGTTCTCTCGTAGGGATGCTGATCGGATGGATTCTTAAGGATATAGGTAGAATAACGGAATTCGGAAGAAAACCCACTAGATTGCTCGCGCGTTTGATAGAGGTTCTGACGAGAGTTGGAGTATAGGGCTCGTTTTATGATTCCCTAGAGAGTTATGATCTCCGATATATGGGCTTAACTTAGTTAGATAGAAAGTTGGGATTATGAGTTGAGATCTTGTGTGAGATGAATCTTGGAGAACTTATGGGCCTGATAATTTAAGTATATAGTGAATGAATTAGGACTAGACTTTGACCTTGCGACTTTTGTGAACAAAATCAGGGAAGATGCCTATGAGTTTTGTTATAAAGGGAGCGAGATACGGTTGTATTTGAAAGTTGTAGCACGTTTGAGTGAATGAACCTAGCTTAGACTTGACCTTGACTTCGGGAGTTGGCGGTGGCTTCTTATTCTGATTGATGACGATATACAGATTCCTGATTTTCTTCGTATTTGTTGATGATTTACCTGTTGAGGGAGAGGCTTGATGTGCAAATATGATACCCATTTGATAAAGTGACGTCCTAGTTATGATGAATTCTGACATGTTGATACCTGAAACTTGGAATGCTAATGTCTAATTTTGTTGATATTCTTATGTGCTCATATTCTGTAAATTGGCATAATAATAACCTTGATATTATGCATCTTGATGGGTGGTGATGATATAATAAAATGCGCTATCTTGAAATGAGACGCTTCGAGATCTTTGGATGCGATACGCCTTGAACGTGAAATGTCGATGACGATAATGTATATATATATATGTTACCCTTGTGATGAGATGATGTGATAGGCCCTTTTGTGTTATGAGGTGTAAAGTTTGATGGTATTTTGCTATATTTGATGTGGTTCTTGTTATGATATACCCTCGGGGTTGATTGGTTATCTGGTATACGAGATTATGCATTTTGCTGACTTATGATCCATGACATGATTGAGACTGATAGAATTAACACTGACTCTACAAACGGAAACTAGGAAGAAAATATGGGATTAGCCCTTAGAGGTGGATGACTCCACCTCTTGAGTTCTGAGGCTTGCTTGACTAACTTGATATTTTGAAGGATTTTGGTTGGTTTAAAAGAAAGAAAGTTTCGCAGGGTTTTAAAATGGTTTTAGTCTCGGGGACGAGACTTGTTTTTAGAGGTGGATAATGTAAGGATCGAGATTTTTAAAAGATATTATTTATATAAATTAAAGATTTTCTTCTAATTTAAATTCCATTAAGTTCTAAGACTTCAAAAAAAAATTGAAAGCTGTGTCCTCAAGTAACTGATTTATTTTACTTTCTCGAGACCAATTCCGGCATAAACTTGTTATCCAAATTTGAAAATGAAATTTATTCCGCCTTATTCTTCCGAGGATTAGAAATATTTACGGATTTCGTTATTTAATTCGAATTCGAATATTTATTTTAAATTTATTTTAATCGTGTCGGGTTAAGATCGGAAAGCGGGTTTCAGAATTTATTTCCGGGTATATAAGTTGACTTTATCACAATTAATATCCTCCCCTTCCTAGCCACCCTAATACCCTACCCAGCTGCACTCACCTCTTCAAATCCGACAGCCCCTAATTCCTAAACCCATTCCCCTCACCCTCTCCCTACTTAAGTTATCCAAACAAACCCATCTCCTTATTTTCTTTGGTTCGATGCAACAGTACCTACAGCCCCTCCTACTCACTCTTTGAGCTACTCCCTATTTGACCTGTCAAGCCATCTCCTCCTGTTTCCCTATTTGTAGCTGCAAACTCCTCTCCACACACAAACCCAAATTTCTTTTATCTTCTCTCCTGCATTTCACCCTCTTGCCTTGTTCCCTTTCTTTGGTTGGGCAATAATAGTGCCCAAATGCTCTTCCCTTTCTCTGCCTTCGGTTCAACCAACACCAGGCCCATTTCTCTGTTTCGAGCAGCCCTTCACACCTCCTCCAACAGCCGAAGTGAAAGCCGAGCTCAGGAGCCACCGACCGCCGGCGCCGTCCCTTCCTCCTCCACCCCTGTTTTTCTATTCAAAGGTAACCTCTCCTCCCCCTTTTCACTCTAAACTGATTTAAAACACCACCTTTAACATATTACTTTCCGTTCTAAGGCTGAACTTACTCGATTTTGAGTCCAACGAAGCAAAATGCACCTCCGATGAAGATTCCGGCAAGACTTCGAGACCTCCGGTGAGCTTTTGACCTTCCCCTCCCTTCCTTGATTAGATTTCCAATTTCCTTGTGTTTTTAAATGGTCGATGAGAGAGGGTAAGAGCCGAGTCCAGGAGAGTGGGTGAGCTCGAGAGCTCCGGCGAGCTCGAGAGCGGGGAGGTGAGCGCGAGAGCGGGAGAGAGAAGAGTGCGAGGGGGCTGCGAGAGCTATCAGCGGGGGAGCAACGTCGGGCATGAGCGGGCGAGCGAGCGAGCAGTGAGCGTGAGGGTGTGGGAGCATCGAGAGCTGCGAGCACGAGGGCGGGGGAGCAGGGCAAGTGAACAGGGGAGCGGGGCGAGACGTCTGATGATTGAAGGAGAAGTGGGGGCCCGCCCTCTTCTTGCTTCCTTTTTTTTAACATTCAAAAAATTGGAAATCTGAAAGGTATTTGGGCTGAGGGATGTTGGGCCGGGAAATTAGATAGAAAGAAAAGGGTTGGGCTGGGTTCTTTTTTTTTCTTTCTTTCTTTTGGGCCGGTTTTTAATTGAAATTTGGGTTCGGGTTTAAGTAGTAATTGGATCCGTTTTTGGTTAGCCTAATAATTAATTACTTATTTGTTTAATTACTAATATTTACTTACTTGTTGAATTAGTTCTTCTTTAATTATTAAATTAATTAATTTATTAATTGAAGTTATCTAAATGGTTAGATTTAAATTATATTAACTGAATTATTTATCAAAGCGTCGGAAATTGTTAATACCTTAGAGTGATGATTTTTAGATAAAAATGAAATTATGTCGGGATTATTTTAAGGATATAATTTTGTGGATTTGCCTTAAAGGTTAAATACTTTATAATTGAGTTTGATAATTATGATTTTTAAGAAATTGTTTTGGATGGAATTGTCTTGAGAATAAATGATTTTGGAACCTTTGAACTGATTTGCTTGGACTTGGCTTGGTAAACTAATTGATGAGAAATCTTGAGATTTTGATTTCGTGAATCACTTGGACGATAATATCGTTATTACAAGAGTAAAATATGAGTTGCATGCATGAATGATATATGATATGATATATGATATATAATGAGATATTAATTTAGTAAGCATGTTATGATGTACTATGATATGATATAGGACCTATAATGAGGTCTTTACTCCGATCCACATGATGGTATATTATATGATTGAGAAGCATAATTATGGATATGTGCCTAAGAATGAAAGCATGAAGCGTTCCAGGATGATTGGAGTATGAATATGACTTATGATATGAGATAATGAGTTGATGATTACGAGAATGAGATGATATATGATGAGACAATATACGATGCTATATGATGAGAAATGATGGTTGATATAGTGATGATGATGATGATGTTATGACTAATTATGATTATGTGTAGTGGAAAATGGATCCCATTCTGTGCAGTATACTTATACATGTTCATTAATAATTGTTAGGTGATCTGTGACCTGCTTGCTTATCCTCTTGTTGATCTACTACTCTAGGTAAGTCCTTCGGGGCTTACTCAAGTTAGAACCTCATGCCTGATGTGTCATATAGTGTGTAGGTGTTGCATCCTGCATAATCATGTAGCATCATGCTTAGGTTGCACAATTAATTGAGCATCCGTATTCTCTTTGCGTATGGTAGAATGGCCGTTAAATTGTGAGTCCTAGAGTCATTTGCTATGGTCATAGGACGGTCCAGTCCCATCGGGCTTAGTCCTAATCGAGTCAGACTGTTAAATTGACGAGCATGACTATTGATACGATTGATGATGTTATGATATTGAACGCGACCGGTTCCCGCACTAACGAGCATGGGTGCGGGAGTATAAAACGCGGTCGGTTCCTGCACTAACGAGCATGGGTGCAGGAGTAGGAGAGGGACATGCCACTTGGCATTCTGTGCGGGATCCCATTTAATCGCTTTCTGCATATTTATATATATAAACTGCTAGCATGCTTGAGTGTTTCATATTTCCGCACTGCATTAGAGCATCCTTTATTTAGGTATAGGCATATTATATGTCCTCAGCGAGGTTTTCAGGGCCCGCATGAGTGGCTCGACCTTGACTCGTGGTATAGTTTCAGGTATTTGATCCTTGCTTGTTCCATGCTTCCATGACGAGGGTTTCTTCCGGGGCGTTCAACTAACCGAGAGAATGACTACCACCAAAATCGACACTTTAGAGGTTTTATACTCGTTCATATTGGTTTTGCCCCGGCTCCGCCGAGGCAAGTTGTACTGTTAATTTTCTTTCTCTATGTTTTGAACTATAAATGGTTTTGAGCGACTTAGTCAAGTAGGACAAATTATAGTTCCCCACGGATGTAAAGATCGAGATTTTTAAATATTATCTTTATAATTATAGATTCCATTCCGATTTAAAATTTATTTAGATTTCTAAGACTCTAAAATATTTGAAATATTTCCGTCCTCGAGCAAACGATTTATTTGAATTATTTTAAACAAATCCCGGCATAAGCTTGTTATTCAATTTGGAAACGAGATAATTCCGCTTTATTTTCCGAGACTTGAAAATATTTTCGGGTTCCGTTATTTAATTCGGATTCGAATGTTTACTTTAAATTTATTTTAATCGTGTCGGGTTAAGGTCGAAAGGTGGGTTTCAAGATTTATTTTCGGGTATTTATTTTAATTTCATAAACTCATCTCACCTACCCTTTCCCCTGCCTTACCCTGCAGCTACACTCACCCCCTCCCCTCTAGTCTATTTGTAGCTTCATCCATCAACATCACCACCATCACCCTGCACCCCTACCTCCTCTCGGTCACCTTCATCACCAGCACACCACCCCTATTTCATCGAGCCCAAGCCACCCGAGCACCTTCCTGAGTGCTCCCGAGCACCTCCACCCTACTCCAGCAGCAGCAGAGACAAAGTCGCACAACCGCTGCCACCAACGACTCCACACGCCACCACCACCTTCCCCTGATTCTAATGTCGAGAGCCACCCGAGCACCTCCCGAGCACCTGGCCGAGCACTCCAGCAGCTCTCCCTCCGAGTCCGAGCAGCAACAACTAGTACACCCTTCCCCCGTTGTCCGAAGACGAAGCCGAGCTACAACCCCGGAGTCACCAACGCCGAGCCGCCCGCCTCTTTCATCCTGTTTTTCCGGTGACCCCTCCTCCTCCTTTCGATCCCAAAATGTTGTAAAGCTTCATCTTTTTGATCTCTCCCTTCATTCTTGGCTGAGAATCACAACCTCAAGCTCCGACGACCCTAAAATCAACTTCCAACGAGCGCTTTCCAGCGAAATCTCGAGACCTCCGGTGAGCTTTCCTTCCCTTTTCTTTGAGTTGGGTTCGGTTCCTTCCCATGTATAATGAGTGTCGGGGTCGGTGAGGGTGATCGGGTGAGGGCGAGGCAGTCCCGGCGAGCCTCACTTCTCCTTTCTCTCTTCCGTGCTGAGCAGATGCGTGGCTGGGGAAGGAGAAGCCACTGAACCCGGTTTTCCCCCTCCTTTTTTTTTCTTTTCTGGTCCGGTTCACTTTAAAAATCTGGTTTGGGTTAAGTTTGGGTGGGCTCGGTTTTTAGATCCGAAAATGGATCCAGGCTTCTGGTTTGGGCCTAGTTGGCCGATTGGGTTATGCTAAAAGGGTTGTTTACATTTTCACATAATATAGTTATGTCATATAGCTAGTGTATAATCATTATTTAATTATTAGATTATTATTATTATTTTAATCTGAGTTTTGAGATAATTGATATTTTCTGTAAATGATAGATTATAAGTTGTATGAAAAGTATAATTATTTGGGATATAGTATGTTATTATATGGTGGTTTTATATGTGTTTTTAGAAATGGTTAAAATGAAATATTATTATAAATATTCTTTTGGAATCTCCAAAGTACTAAATTATTATTATAAGTTATAAAAAAAAATCTAATTTTAAGTATTATTCACTTATCTGATTATATTGTTTTAATGTGGGAAGGTTACTTAAATACTTCATGGATTGTGATTCTTTATATTGTTAAGTTATTTAATTATATTTTCTCCGATTTATTTATTTATTTAATCATTTAAACTGGTTTGTTGAGAATGATTTATGTGAATAATCTAATTGCTAAGTTTTGATATTTAAAATGGGTAATTTGAGTTGTTGGGTTAGTTTAATATATATATATATATATATATTATTTTAAACTTATTAAAGTGTTGGGAATTATTAGGACCTTAGAATAATGAGTTTTGAAGTAAAAAGAAATATGCCGGGATTATTTTGATAGTAGGAATTCGCAAGTTGGTAAAAGGTTTAATGTTCTATAAATGGAATTTGTTAAGTGTGACTTTGAAAGAATTATTTGACTAGTAAATTGACTTCTTGGGAACTTAAGGGTTTTGAGAAACTTTGAATTGATTTACTTGAGTTGACTTGGAGAATTGAATTATGACTCCTACTTGTGAAATTACATGAGTTAATTCCTGAATCTATGTGAATTGAAGCATGATCTGACATGATAGAAACTTGAATTAAATTATGGAAATTGATGAGATGAGTTGACTAATGATGATGAAGATGATATTATGAACGAATTGAGAAAGATGTCGGTTTATGATGATGATGATGAGAAGAGATAGAAAATGGAGATGAGATGATAATTAATGTTGATAACGATGAGATGGTTCAGTTATGTTGTTATGTGTATCTTATATGTTTCATATGTAACTTGGGTGCTTGGTGTAAATTAGACTTAGACTTATTATGTTATTTATGAAATTACTAGGTTATCTAATCTGTTGGACTTGCTTACTCTTGCCGCTATATTGCTTGGATCCTGCGCTTCTTCAGGTAACTCCTCCGGGGCTTACTCAAGTTAGAACCTCATGCCTGATGTGTCATATAGTGTGTAGGTGTTGCATCCCGCATAATCATGTAGTATCATGCTTAGGTTGCATAATTAATCGAGCATCCGTATTCTCTTTGCGTATGGTAGAACGGCCGTTAAATTGTGAGTCCTAGAGTCATTTGCTAGGGTCATAGGACGGTCCAGTCCCATCGGGCTTAGTCGTCATCGAGTCTATATGGAATTATTACCTCACGCTCATTCTATATTTTCTCCTTGGTTGGTGATCAGACTGTTAAATTGACGAGCATGAATATTGATACGATTGTTGATGTTATGATATTGAACGCGACCGGTTCCCGCACTAACGAGCATGGGTGCGGGAGTATAAAACGCGGTCGGTTCCTGCACTAACGAGTATGGGTGCGGGAGTAGGAGAGGGACATGCCACTTGGCATTCTGTGCGGGATCCCATTTAATCGCTTTCTGCATATATATAAATTGTTAGCATGTTTGTGTGTTTAATATTTCCGCACTGCATTAGAGCATCCTTTATTTAGGTATAGGCATATTATATGTCCTCAGCGAGGTCTTCAGGGCCCGCATGAGTGGCTCGACCTTGACTCGTGGTATAGTTTCAGGTGTTTATCCTTGCTTGTTCTGTGCTTCTATGACGAGGGTTTCACCTGGGGCGTTCAACTAACCGAGATACCGACTTACCACCATACTCGACACTTTAAAGGTTTTATACTCGTTCATATATTGGTTTTGACCCGGCTTCGCCGAGGCAAGTTGTACTGTCAATTTTCTTTCTTTATGTTTTGAAACTCAACCCGTACTCGAATTGCAAGATCCGAACGAAGGTATTCAATCCTTCGAAACGTAACCCGAATATTTATATTTGGGCCGTTACAATGGTGGTATCAGAGCTTGGGTTCCGCGATTCGAGTACAAATGGGTTGAAGTATGGTTTTAAAAATCGTCCAATGTTTTTAAAAGGATTTTAAAGAGTTTTCAAGGGCAAAATGAATTTAATATGGCTAAATTAAGTAACCTAGCTTAATAAACTTGACCTAAAATAAGAAAAATAATAAAAAAAGGGGGGGATCGAGTGGGTAGAAGGGCGATAGACCATCCCTATTGGATTTAAATTTGGGAAAGGGTAGGCAAAACTTAGCTATATAATTTACAGTGGGCCTCGAAGACTCCAAGGAGTTTGCACCGTGGTGGTTGGAGTAGCGGGTTAGGTATAGAGACCGAGAGGATAGTTGCCCCTCCGGTCAGTTGCCCCTCGAAGGGCAACTTCTAGATAGCTTCTGTGATTTTATATAAATTGAACCTGAGAGCGATTCCCCTCGAAAGGGAACACATTAATTATTGTTGATTGATTATGTGCTGAGTGTTGCCTTCCTTGAGAAAGAATTCTGTTAATCTGTTAAACCTATGTTGGTTATGAGTTGAACTTCTGTGTGAACGGGATAGCGGGAGAGTCATTCCTTACTCTGTAGTCGGGATTTCAAGCAATCTTTTTCATTATTCAACTGCCTGTGTCTTTTTCTTTTCATTTCGCCTTCTGTTCGACAGATTTCTAAGGTTGACAATTATCGGAGAGTGTATTCCTCTCATTCCATTTTCCTCATCTCTCATGCCTCTAAGTGATGTCTTATCGATTCTTTCCTTTTCCTTCTTTGTTTTCCTTTTCCCTTCGTTTCTTTTCTCTCCTTTACTAATCTTTTCTTCTCCTTCCCTTTCTTTTATCTTCTTCCGTAGATGTTCCTATCGAGTCTTCCCTTTATCATATCAGCGTCGTCCACGGGAAATTGGGTTGGGAATCTAATCATATTCGGGATTTTTGTTCGGTTGCATTGATCACTTAAGTGTGTGATGGAGTATGTTAGTTGGCACCATAGGTCATGCCCCGAGTTAATTAATGTACTAGAATATCAACTTCGAACGATCTAAGTTTCTCGACATGCTTTTAAATTTATAGAACATGTTGTTTTAGAGAGCCATCCTTTTCGATTTTTGTAAAGGTTCACAGGTGTCTTTTTGTCATAAAACCTTATCTAGAGCTTGACCATTCTGCTTTGGGAAACAGTTGAGTGCTCTTTTCCCTTACCCAAGTGAGTCATACAAGCAGTCCACGGAAAATGGGCTCTTGAGTTAGTGAATTAACATTGCCCTTGGAGATTTCTGTTTGGTTATGATTGTAGTCCAATATGTGATTACGTGACCTGATATTTCATTATGCTAAATACATGTCCCTATACCCTTATGTTCAGATTCAACCACATTTCTTTAGGCTCGTATTATACTTCGTTGTGTTCCTCCGTATTCCTATGTTGTTGTAGCATGATTAACTTGATCTCTTGCATATTGTTGTGCTAGTTGACTAAATGTATGAAGGTGTCATATGTGATGCATATTGTAGGATAGACGAAATGTGATTTGCGCGATTTTGTGCCTTATCCACGTGGTTGTTTGCTTTTTCTTGACGTAGGTTCCTGATAGTATTATCGTTCTTTCGTGCTTTCATGAACAATTGGTGTGACACCTCACATGATCATACACCACGATATGTTCTAGTTTCATGTATACATGACCCATGAAGGTTATATTAAACTTATTTGGATCACCCCTTACTGTACCTATGTTTTGCCATGAATTACTAGTGTCATGTAGAAACTATGCTCTTACCAAATATAACTCATCATATCATTTCGAGTCGCACGCGCCCCCCCCCCCTTATGTGAACTTTTTCATCGTAGGATGTGATAGCTTACTATACCGTCATTATATGCTTTTATGTCATGAATATATGTTGACGTTATTCATTGTGATAGGTACATGATAGTGTTCATTGATATGATTGGTGTACTTCATGAACTAGGTGTATCTTACTTTTTGCGATTGTACCTCATAGATCTCCATAAGGGCCTCGTTGTCATCCTCGAGTTGGAATCTTGTCTCTAGTCTCGTTAGCCTTTGGTTCATATGTGACTCCGTAGGGAATCCGGGTTGTCCTCTTTTGTCTCTCTCCTATCTCCGTTAACTTAGAACCTCTGTGTTATCTTTTTGGAACAAATGACGACATGAGGAAATGAACAACCAGCCGGGTAGCACTAGAGCAGCGCAGCGGAAGCATGGTGAGCTCATAACCCACAAGTCTCAGAACTGATGTCGTCCGTAGCCTTGGAGGATGAGTACACAGCGGATTCATAGATATGCCTTAGGAAGGGGGACGTTCCCCATTCGAGCTACTAACCTTCCTTGTGATGATTAAGAATGATGATTGTGTGCAATAGGCCTAGATGTGATATAATTCTGATGTGTTGATGTGGTTATGTTGATATTTGGGTTGTCGGTGAGTATGGTCTAGTTGCCCTTGCATATGAGATATGGGTTACTGATGCTAGAGAGTAGATGGTTGTTGATGTGTTAGCAACTTTTGGCTTAGTGGGTATGCTTGATGATCTTCCTCTCTTCTCTTTCCTTTTCTATCCTCTTCCTTTCTCTTCCTTTCTTTCTCTTTCTTTTCTTAAGGATGAGGGTCCCATTTGCAGTAGGATTGGAGGGGTGTATAGGAGGACTAGAAATCATAGGTTTTGATCACTGATGGCATAAGACAGAGTCACAGGAAGAGGACATTGGCTTAGGCAGGACCGAGTGAGTTTCTAAGGGGGCTGCTAGAAGACGGTGATTAGGGTTTTTCAGATGAGCCTTCTAGGTGGGCCTTAGGTGGGGCATAGGCTTATAATGGCAAGATTGCGGAAATAAGATTGTATTATAGGTGAGTAATTTTGGATGAAGGATAGGGCAAATTCATTTAGGTACAAATAAGGGAGATGTGGGTGAACTAGACGTGAGTTGTTGAGGATTTTTGTAGGGATGATGTGATTGTAGGTAGGCTATTTGTGCTATGAATGGAAAACGATGTTGTTGAGGAACAAGTTTTGGATGGCGATAAGGGTTGAGTGACTGGCATTGTTTGAGAGTTGTAGACCTTGGGACTCAGGTCATACGTACTGTGAGTAGGGACGACGTTGGTAAAGGAACGAATTATGGATATCGTTAAGGTTTGAATGGCTAGGGCGGTCGAGGATTATTAGATCTTGGGGGTTAGGTTGTAGAATGTGAGATCTGTATTTGGGAATTGCTCGTGTGAATTTTGAGGATGTTTGCTAGAATTATAATTAGAGGAATGCTAGAGGCGAGATTGGATGTTTTTAGAATAGGAAGAAATTATAATTGGTATGCGTGACAGTGTTTTGAATATTGAGGTGCTAGGAAAAGAAAAATGAGATTTGAGGTGGATAGTGAAAAAGGTACCATTAAGGGTGATTATGAGTTTGATTGATTGGGTTTAGAGATAGGAAGATTCTGACTGACGAATATGGGGACTAGTCCAGGTGGAGGACGTCGAGAATGCTAATAGTTGAGGGATTGTGGCAAATTCAATACAATGATGATGTCTTGGGTAAGATTGGATAAGGATAACATAAAGATTCTCTAAGCAGATGATTGTTAATAAAGGGCATTAAGAGATGAGGTGTCTTCATTTGAAGGTTGTAGTCTAAGGCGAGTTAGGAGTATATGGCAATAAGGAACTAGGGTAAGACATCTTGTGGGATTGTGATTGCTTTTGGAAAATAGTGGAAATTTTGAAGCGGTGAATTAATGGTAGGAATAAGTGGAAATGTTATTACCTTTGAGAAATGAGAAAACGTGATTCAGTTTAGAGATATGCTGCTGAGTTGCTTGGGTAACACTTGTGCGTTCGACCGCTTAGGAATAGGTACAGTTGAGGAGAAATTTGATGAAATTATGATTTCAGGATTGTCGCTAGTTGGCTCTCTGACTTAGAATATGATGAGTGCGGGTGATTGAGTATTGTTAGGACTTTCTGACTTAGCTGAGTAAAGTGGTTATGGTTTTTAGGATGCGTAGGTGGCTTAAGAATCAACCTTGATTTGCGTCATATTGAGGATATAGGATGCATAAATGCTTTTGCCTAAGGATAGGAATAGGAGTTGGTTTTATAAAGGTGGATTAGCAGTGAGTGTGCTTATTGGTATGAGAAGTGGTATCATGGTTTGGAGCAATTTGGCAGTTCTCTTGTAAAGGTAATGATCGGATGGATTCTTAAGGACATAGGAGGAACGAGTGAACTAGGTAAGAAACGCTTGGATTGATCAGGCACTTGATAGAGGTTTTGAAGAGAGTTTGGGATATTGGGTTTGGTCCATGATTACTTAGAGAGAGTTAGGAGTTCAAATATATGGGCTTTGATTGGTTAGGTAGGAAGTCGGGATTGTGAGCTTGATATCTTAAGTGAATTGATTCTTAGCAGACTTGTTGACCTGAGCTTGAGGAATGTGTTGGATAATTTGGGATAGGTTTGATCCTTGGACTTGTATGCATAGAATTGAAGAGAGCATCCATGAGTTCTAATTTAAGAGAAGCGATATATGGTTGTATTTAGATATTTTAACCTGAATTGAGTATGATGGTTGTGTCCCGTTCTGATTAGTGACAATATACATATTTTCCTGATTTTATGATCTGCTGAAGGTGAGATTTGATGTGTTGATACGTTACCCTTTTGATAAAACGGCATCCTTGTTATGGCGAATTCTGCTATGTTAATATTCCGATAGATTATGATTGGTTATGTCAGTTATGATCGGGTAGGTTGTTATTCTTGTTGTGATTAATGGCATAATAAACCTTGATGGACTGACTTTGGTATGTTGGTACATGATATTCTGAGACGGTTAACGTTGATTTTGATGATATCTTGAGCTTGATAGATTGAAACAGACTCTGAGAAATGAACCTAGGAAGCAAATATGAGATTAGCTCTTAGAGGTGGATGTTGCCACCTCTTGATTTCGTGAGACCTGATTGACTAACATGGGAAGAACTGACTTGAATTTCGAGAGGCTTTGTTGTTTTAAAGAGATTTTAGTCTCGAGGACGAGACTTGTTTTTAGAGGTGGATGATGTAAAGATCGAGATTTTTAAATATTATCTTTATAATTATAGATTCCATTCCAATTTAAAATTTATTTAGATTTCTAAGACTCTAAAATATTTGAAATATTTTCGTCCTCGAGCAAACGATTTATTTGAATTATTTTAAACAAATCCCGGCATAAGCTTGTTATTCAATTTGGAAACGAGATAATTCCGCTTTATTTTCCGAGACTTGAAAATATTTTCGGGTTCCGTTATTTAATTCGGATTCGAATGTTTACTTTAAATTTATTTTAATCGTGTCGGGTTAAGGTCGAAAGGTGGGTTTTAAGATTTATTTTTGGGTATTTATTTTAATTTCATACACTCATCTCACCTACCCTTTCCCCTGCCTTACCCTGCAGCTACACTCACCCCCTCCCCTCTAGTCTATTTGTAGCTTCATCCATCAACATCACCACCATCACCCTGCACCCCTACCTCCTCTCGGTCACCTTCATCACCAGCACACCACCCCTATTTCATCGAGCCCAAGCCACCCGAGCACCTTCCTGAGTGCTCCCGAGCACCTCCACCCTACTCCAGCAGCAGCAGAGACAAAGCCGCACAACCGCTACCACCAACGACTCCACACGCCACCACCACCTTCCCCTGATTCTAAAGTCGAGAGCCACCCGAGCACCTCCCGAGCACCTAGCCGAGCACTCCAGCAGCTCTCCCTCCGAGTCCGAGCAGCAACAACTAGTACACCCTTCCCCCGTTGTCCGAAGACGAAGCCGAGCTACAACCCCGGAGTCACCAACGCCGAGCCGCCCGCCTCTTTCTTCCTGTTTTTCCGGTGAGCCCTCCTCCTCCTTTCGATCCCAAAATGTTGTAAAGCTCATCTTTTTGATCTCTCCCTTCATTCTTGGCTGAGAATCACAACCTCAAGCTCCGAAGACCCTAAAATCAACTTCTGACGAGCGCTTTCCGGCGAAATCTCGAGACCTCCGGTGAGCTTTCCTTCCCTTTTCTTTGAGTTGGGCTCGGTTCCTTCCAATGTATCATGAGTGTCGGGGTCGGTGAGGGTGATCGGGTGAGGGCAAGGCAGTCCCGGCGAGCCTCACTTCTCCTTTCTCTCTTCCGTGCTGAGCAGATGCGTGGTTGGGGAAGGAGAAGCCACTGAACCCGGTTTTCCCCCTCCTTTTTTTTTCTTTTCTGGTCCGGTTCACTTTAAAAATCTGGTTTGGGTTAAGTTTGGGTGGGCTCGGTTTTTAGATCCGAAAATGGATCCGGGCTTCTGGTTTGGGCCTAGTTGGCCGATTGGGTTATGCTAAAAGGGTTGTTTACATTTTCACATAATATAGTTATGTCATATAGCTAGTGTATAATCATTATTTAATTATTAGATTATTATTATTATTATTATTATTATTATTATTATTATTATTATTATTATTATTATTATTATTATTATTATTATTATAATCTGAGTTTTGAGATAATTGATATTTTCTGTAAATGATAGATTATAAGTTGTATGAAAAGTATAATTATTTGGGATATAGTATGTTATTATATGGTGGTTTTATATGTGTTTTTAGCAATGGTTAAAATGAAATATTATTACAAATATTCTTTTGAAATCTCCAAAGTACTAAATTATTATTATAAGTTATAAAAAAAATCTAATTTTAAGTATTATTCACTTATTTGATTATATTGTTTTAATGTGGGAAGGTTACTTATATACTTCATGGATTGTGATTCTTTATATTGTTAAGTTATTTAATTATATTTTCTCCGATTTATTTATTTATTTAATCATTTAAACTGGTTTGTTGAGAATGATTTATGTGAATAATCTAATTGCTAAGTTTTGATATTTAAAATGGGTAATTTGAGTTGTTGGGTTAGTTTAATATATATATATATATATATATATATATATATATATATATATATATTATTTAAAACTTATTAAAGTGTTGGGAATTATTAGGACCTTAGAATAATGAGTTTTGAAGGAAAAAGAAATATGCCGGGATTATTTTGGTAGTAGGAATTCGCAAGTTGGTAAAAGGTTTAATGTTCTATAAATGGAATTTGTTAAGTGTGACTTTGAAAAAATTATTTGACTAGTAAATTGACTTCTTGGGAACTTAAGGGTTTTGAGAAACTTTGAATTGATTTACTTGAGTTGACTTGGAGAATTGAATTATGACTCCTACTTATGAAATTACATGAGTTAATTCCTGAATCTATGTGAATTGAAGCATGATCTGACATGATAGAAACTTGAATTAAATTATGGAAATTGATGAGATGAGTTGACTAATGATGATGAAGATGATATTATGACCGAATTGAGAAAGATGTCGGTTTATGATGATGATGATGATGAGAGGAGATAGGAAATGGAGATGAGATGATAATTAATGTTGATAACGATGAGATGGTTCAGTTATGTTGTTATGTGTATCTTATATGTTTCATATGTAACTTGGGTGCTTGGTGTAAATTAGACTTAGACTTATTATGTTATTTATGAAATTACTAGGTTATCTGATCTGTTGGACTTGCTTACTCTTGCCGCTATATTGCTTGGATCCTGCGCTTCTTTAGGTAAGTCCTCCGGGGCTTACTCAAGTTAGAACATCATGCCTGATGTGTCATATAGTGTGTAGGTGTTGCATCCCGCATAATCATGTAGTATCATGCTTAGGTTGCACAATTAATCGAGCATTCGTATTCTCTTTGCGTATGGTAGAACGGCCGTTAATTTGTGAGTCCTAGAGTCATTTGCTAGGGTCATAGGACTGTCCAGTCCCATCGGGCTTAGTCCTAATCGAGTCAGACTGTTAAATTGACGAGCATGAATATTGATACGATTGATGATGTTATGATATTGAACGCGACCGGTTCCCGCACTAACGAGCATGGGTGCGGGAGTATAAAACGCGGTCGGTTCCTGCACTAACGAGCATGGGTGCGGGAGTAGGAGAGGGACATGCCACTTGGCATTCTGTGCGGGATCCCATTTAATCGCTTTCTGCATATATATAAACTGTTAGCATGTTTGTGTGTTTAATATTTCCGCACTGCATTAGAGCATCCTTTATTTAGGTATAGGCATATTATATGTCCTCAGCGAGGTCTTCAGGGCCCGCATGAGTGGCTCGACCTTGACTCGTGGTATAGTTTCAGGTGTTTATCCTTGCTTGTTCCGTGCTTCTATGACGAGGGTTTCACCTGGGGCGTTCAACTAACCGAGATACCGACTTACCACCATACTAGACACTTTAAAGGTTTTATACTCGTTTACATATTGGTTTTGACCCGGCTTCGCCGAGGCAAGTTGTACTGTCAATTTCCTTTCTTTATGTTTTGAAACTCAACCCGTACTCGAATTGCAAGATCCGAACAAAGGTATTCAATCCTTCGAAACGTAACCCGAATATTTATATTTAAGCCATTACAATGGACCTCTCACGAATTTTGGGGTATGAAATCCCCTCTTTTAGCACTCACACTTTGTTTTGAAACTCAACCCGTACTCGAATTGCAAGATTCGAACGAAGGTATCCAATCCTTCGAAACGTAACCCGAATATTTATATTTGGGCCGTTACACTTTGCCTTTAATAGACAACCACAAACCACGCACCTCCGATGCCGCTCGATGCCACCAACACCTCCGAGGTAGGAGCGATGCGGCTGTGCTTCCCGGATCGAAGAGGAACGAGCTTGGACAAGCCCCATCCTCCTATGTTTTACCTAGGGCCAAGCCGCACCTTTCCTCCCTCTAGCTCCTCTGTCCTTCGAAGGTTCAAGCAACAAAACCACCGAACACCACCGGCACCTTCCTCCTCCCTCCCCTTTTTGTCGAGCAGCCCGAGCAACTTCCCCCTCGATGTCCCAGGCAAGCCCAGGTCTGCCCAAGAGCAGCATCTAGGAGCTGAAGGAGGAGCCACCGCCGAGCTTCGAATAGCTCCGATCGAACCTCCGGCAAGCCTCGATCCCCCTTGGTGAGCACGCCCCCCCTTTTTCAATTCGTTTTCTATTTAGTTTCATTTGAGATGGCATAAGGAGCGAGAGTGAGGGAGGTGTGGGCAGCAATGGCGTGGCCTCGGTGGCTCGATCCCAAATGGTGAGTAGCAAGGGCGAACTCCGGAGGAAGGAGGAGAAGGCCTCCATTTAGGCCCCGTCTCCTTTTTTTTTAATTCTATTTGTTTTCTTTTTTCTTTTTATTTTATTTTATTTTATTTTATTTTATTTGGCAATAGTATGAGGGGTAAGGGTTGGGCTGATGAGAGTTGGGTTGTTTGAAGAGAACATGGGCCGAATTGGGGTTAAATAGAGTGTTAATTTTGGGCTTAATTTTGGTTGGGTTAAATTCAAGAAATGGGAGGAAGAATTGGTCCGGTTTGGTTAAAGAAATTGGGTTCGGTTCGGTTTTCAGAAAAACCTTGTTCGATTTTGGGGGTTAGTTTATTCATTATTTATTTAATATTTTTATTCAGCTGTTATTTAATTATTTAATTATTTGTTTAGTTATTACTATTTATTTACTGATGAATTGTTCATTAGTTGATCAATTATTATTTAATTCATTTTTGGATTAATTATTATGAAATTATTGGATGGGTTAAATATTGGCATTCAAAAAGGTTTGATTTAATATGTATATATTATTTATTTGAAATATTTACTCAAGTGTCGGAAACGATTAAAGCTTTAAGATAACGGTTTTAAAATGTATTAACTTATGTCAGACATTTTATTAATGTAATATTGTGAAGTTGGTTTAAAGATTTAAATGCTTTGATATCAGAATTGGCTAAGTATTAATTTAGAATAAATTGTTTTAGCTAACGGTTTGACTTAATTTGAGATCAAATGGACTTTTAGAAACTTTTTGAACTGGTAGCTTGCAACTTGACTTGGTAAAATGATTGATGGACTTTGCTTGAGACTTATATGAGTTGAGATATGAATATATATGAAATTGAAGCATGATTTGATATGTTGGAATTCTGAGTTGATTTATGAAAATGATTAAGGAAAGTGAGGAGATGAACCAATTGGAAATTAGTTGAGAAGAGTTGAGACAAGATGAGAAATTGAGTTGAGATGTTAATGTTAAGGATGACGAGATGGTTAACGCATATGATATATGTGTATCTTAATTCTGTGTGTTATGGATATGCCTTGTGAAAGTTAGACTTAAACATATTATATTATTTATTGAATTACTAGGTGATCTCTGATATGTCTGGACTGGCTATTACCTTGTGGTTTGCTTGGATTCTGCGCGTCTCCAGGTAAGTCCTCCGGGGCTTACTCAAGTTAGAACCTCATGCCTGATGTGTCATATAGTGTGTAGGTGTTGCATCCTGCATATTCATGTAGCATCATGCTTAGGTTGCACAAATTAATCGAGCATCCGTATTCTCTTTACGTATGGTAGAACGGCCGTTAAATTGTGAGTCCTAGAGTCATTTGCTACGGTCATAGGACGGTCCAGTCCCATCGGGCTTTGTCCTCATCGAGTCAGACTGTTAAATTGACGAGCATGACTATTGATACGATTGATGATGTTATGATATTGAACGCGACCGGTTCCCGCACTAACGAGCATGGGTGCGGGAGTGTAAAACGCGGTCGGTTCCTGCATTAACGAGCATGGGTGCGGGAGTAGGAGAGGGACATGCCACTTGGCATTCTGTGCGGGATCCCATTTAATCGCTTTCTGCATATATATATATATATATATATATATATATATATATATATATATATAAACTGCTAGCATGCTTGAGTGTTTAATATTTCCGCACCGCATTAGATCATCCTTTATTTAGGTATAGGCACATTATATGTCCTCAGCGAGGTCTTCAGGGCCCGCATGAGTGGCTCGACCTCAACTATAAGAACTACTCAACAACAAAGCACTACCATCAAGCTTAAAGCACGCGAGTATAAGAAATTATAAAACATTTTCTTTATATAGTCTTACTAACCACATTCATAGCTCAAAGTAAGACAACTTATACGTATAACAAATTCTTAACTACAAATATAGGATAAGTCATGAGATCACACAATCTCACTCATGTGTTTATCCAAATAATTAAGCATTGCACTTCATAAGATTCACCAACATGCTTATGTTGTCAAGTAACCATGCAAGTAGGATATTTCTCATAAAAGATGTTCTTAACATGAACCCGAATTAGCCTCCTCTTCAAGATTTCATTGTCTAGTTATTACCAAATCGATCGCTCATCACTTATTAAATTCAATTATAGGATTTATATCCAAGTCATCTATTTAAAACCAATATGAATTCCCATTATATAGCTTAGATAATCTAGTCAAACTACTTAATCAATTTAAACACACTCAAATAATGTCACAACTCATAAGTCATCACAAGTAAGCTTACAAGCATAACAAGTATCACAACATCTTTTCTATCATCTTAACCATATCTATACTTAAGCCGGTTCTTCTAAGAAAATTCATGTCTCATTCTCACTTTATTAACTTAGGCTAAGTCATCTATAGAATACCTCAAGTTGGTTAACCTATTTATCGACCTTCTAGGTGATAAGTTGACAACTCTTCAATGTTAAACAATAAGGTCATATATCAACCACCTCTATTTGTTAAGGAATGTAATAAAGTTACTTCCACTATTCAACCGATGGGAAAAAGATCAAGTTAACCTCATTTGTAGATTATAACATATATATAAGTTAAGTTCATCGACTCAAATAAATTAGAACCATTTATAAATTCATTTATCGCAAGCAAGATTAATATATAATATGTCTTCAAGAAATCTTTTATATAACCTTCTATACTTAACCAAGTCTCGTCCAACCCTATTGCATTCCAAATTATTTCATTAGAAATAGCCAAAACCATGACAACTGAGATCAACACTTCAACTACAATCCAAAATTTACTCGACATTGACAAACTGAAATCAACCATATTTGAGAAATAAGATTCCAAGAGTTTATACCCAATCTCGACGAGGCTAGTCAAGGGTTCAGATTCGGGGTTCGGTGAGGTCGATTTGGGCATCGATTCGGGGATGTAGAGAGGCACTCGAGCTACTGCAACTGGAGGCTGGTCTCATGCGCAACGTTGTTCCCCAACTGGGCTCCGGCTCCGACGTTGTGTTCGTTGGCGACTTCGGGCGCAAGAAGGGGCATCAAATCCGGCAAGAGGAGGCAGTGGCTACTTCGACTCCGGCGGCCCCTCCATCGAAAGCGAGGGCATGAGGAGATGGAGAGTCAGTTCTTCGAACTCGGTTGATGAGGGCTCGAACGCGGAAGAGAGAGAGAGAGAGAGAGAGAGCGAGATCTGGGAGATGCGAAGGCCGTCAGGTCCAGTCGGCGCCGGAGAGGGGACATCGAGGGAGGAGATCGAAATTGATGTTGTGTCCGGCGACGCTATAGGCGTCGGTGAGAGCGAGAGAGAAGGAGAGATGGAGGCGAGAGAGAACGGGAAATGAAGACGAAGAGAGAGCCATGGGAGCTCGAATTTTCGGATCTAGCAGAAGGAGGGTGAGATGGTGAGGAGTAGCCATGGAGGAAGAAGCTCGAGACCTCGGATCCAGGTGAACAGTCGGGAAGGGCGCCTTCAAATCTCAGGGAGTGGGAGGAGATAAGGAGTAGTGATACTGTGTGAGGCGGCAGCATTTGTTGGAAAAGAGTATATATACCCATTCAATTAGGGTTTGGTTAGTTTTCGAGAAAATTATAAAACTATACCGTTATTCCTGTTTTATAAAAATTCTATCCCAATAATCAGTAATATTTAACCCAATAATTTCCATTTAATTAGAATTGTCATAAGAAATGGACACACACATCTCAATAGGTTCGAAACAATATTCATTTCTTAATTCGAAATCCCCAAATATTTTCAAGTCTCGGTATAAGAAAACGGAAAAAAAATCTATTTTAAATCGAATTTAAATATATGTTGGAGTTTGCTTCGAAAGAAATAAAATATAAATCATTTTGATCGATGATGGAGATTTTTAAATTTTCTGAAATCCCAGAATTTAATATTGAAATTAATTCATACATAAAATAATATCCTATAGTTTCGGGTCTTTACAGCTGCGCGCGATGCCCGGGTCGACGAGATGACCCAGGGTATTCAGGCATTGGTCGGACATCCCCAGCTGGACCAGATGTACGAGCATATTATGAGCTACATTAGATCTTTTCAGTAGATACATTATATGTTGTTTGTTTATGACATACTATTCGTATTTGGTGGATATACTTTATTTGTCTAGTTCTTGTTGCTTGCATTAGTGTTTTTGATGGTTTCTGCCTATTGACAATAACAAACAATCACATGCAAACACTTTACTTCATAGATAACAATTAGATAACACATCAAGATTACTAAAACAAATAAATCCACTACGGATAATAACACAATCGACCTGGCTCTACTTAATTCGTCTTCGGAATGAGCTCAATCTTTAACTCGTTGAATACAAAGTTTCGGACCTCCATATTTGCTTCCCTCACAAGTATCCCTGCCTGTTGAGCTACGTATACGTAGTCATCTCTGCTTACATCGGGGAAGAATGACAGAATACATTGAAGGAGAAGGTCTCCAACCCTCCACTCATACGTTCCAGGAATGCCCTGATGAAAACGGTTGCAGTACCTACACTCGAACTGCAAGGGTGCGGAAATATGAGTCTCATTTTCACACTCGACCCGAAAGAGGGCGCAAGGATGACGGCCACTGTATTCTGGATTGCGGCAAGCACAGTCGGACACCTCCGGGGGAATTGGGTACCGAACCCTTTTGATTACAAAATCAATGCTAGGGGTTGATCCACGATGTTCAGTTTTAACCGGCTCCATGGCAGGAAGGAAAGAAAATGTGGAATTGTTGTGTTGCATTTTCAATTGCGGTCCTCACCCCTTTTATAGGAGTTGCTGATATTACTGGGAGTACAACGTCCAAATTGACATTGTAACAACGTCGGATCATACGTTATTACAACGTCCAAATGGACGTTGCCACTGTTCTAAAAATCGCGCCTAGGCGCCGCCTGGGCACCGCCTAGGCGCTAGGAGACCCCCTCCGCCTAGAGCTAAACGGCCGCCTAAGCACGCCTAGGCGTCTGCCTTGACCGCCTGGGTCCCGCCTAGGCGCTAGGCAGCCCCTCACCGCCTAGAATCCGCCTAGCGCTTTTTAGAACACTGGACGTTGCTAAGCCTGACGGAGCCCGATAGGTTCCAGCCTACAACGTCGGATTCCTTTTCCGTTGGGCAAATATACCACCACTAACAACATCAGATAGTACGTTGTGGCAACGTTAATTCTGACGTTGCTACAACGTTGGATCCGACGAAGTATTTGCGGTGTATATAGGGTCCGTGTTTTCAAAATTATGACCAGTATCCTAACAACGGTCGCACGCACCGTATCCTCTTTATGTCCTCTGCTAGAGGTAACAATATATATTGCATCTGGCAATAAAAGAGGTTTTTATGAACCATAGGTCGTTTAGCTAGCTATTTATTTGAGTTCTACTATACCCAAGTAGATTAAGAACAAGATCCCAAAATAAAGAGTCTTCGGGCTCTCGTGAACTAATTTTATCAATTTCACACAATTAATCAAGGATGTGCTACAAACTCTTCTCCTAAATCATCATTTGTTGAATAAAATTGGCATTATCTACCCATAATTGTTTCTTCAAGAAACATTTCCAATGCATATTCATATACATAAAATGCAAATCAAATCAAATAGATAAATAAAATAAAGATTCCATGTACCTTAAAATAGTCAAATTGAACTAATAACAAACCAAAAATGGCAGAGTTTACATAATCAAAAGTGTTGGATCATTTAGGCTCTTCATTCAATAGATAGCGTTTATTAACACTAATGACATAAATAATCCTTGTCAATATAAAATCACATATGTTTATGGCATAAAAGCATATTAGCAATATGGCATGATTTATGATGTAAAATCTATAGGTGCAATCAATAACGTCATTTTGTAATTAGCAACTAAATTAAAACCTGATAATCAATATTTAAATGTATGAGATCAACTCATAACACCTATATAAATCACTTATGATCAATATGCACAAAAAATCATAACTCAAATATATGATGTTTAGGCTTACCTGACCGCAAGCTCGATTGTACATACCAAGATTAAGAAATCAACCCAATTTCCTCATGAGCCTTGAAGTTGAGCCTAACATAGACAGGCTCACTGCGTAGTAAAGTTCAATCTTCTAAGGTTCACCTCCTTTAGTAACAGCCTGGATATAAATACCCGGGTTACGTTTCGAAGGTTGGATACCTTCGTTCGGATGTTACAATTTAGGTACGGGTCGAGGTTTCAAACCTCTAAAGATCAGTATTCAAAGCGGGGATTTCTAACCCCAAGCAATTGAAGTCGCGGAAATTCAATTCAAATGAAAGTAAAGCGGAAGCAAAGTTTAGATACAAGTGCCACGGCAGAGCCGGGTCAAAACCAAAATATAATGGGTGATTGCCATTTTATCAGGTTAGAATATTAGCCAGGTTCTTCGGTTCACCAAGAGATTCCCCGTCACAGAAGCAAGGAGCAAACAAGATCGGTACCTAACAATATCCACGAAGTCAGGCCCGGTAATCGCCTGCGGGTCATTTGACCGCGCTGAGGCCACATAACATGCCTATACCTAAATAAAAGATGACTAATGCAGTACAAGATTTAAATCACACTATCATGCCCCTAATATATATAATATGCGGAAAAGAACTATAAAGGGCCCAAGACAATGTCAAGTGGCATATCCCTCTCCTATCTCTGCACCCCTTCCTGTTAGTGCAGAGACTGGCCAGTTCGGTGCTATAGCATAGCAATTTCCTCGTGGTGGTGCACTAACCACGACATCATCATATCATATCATATCATCTCATCTCTTGCCCGATTATGCTGGCTATCATATCATGCTCATATCGACTCGATAGACTCAGGGCACCCGATGGGGCTGGGTTACCCTATGACCCTAGCAAAGACTCTAGGACTATCACAGATAACGTTCGTTCTGTATTCAAACACACACAGTAATCACATGCTAAGTTCAATGCAATCCTAGCATGATACTACATGACATGCTTTAATATGCAACAAAACTACACATCAGATGACACATCAGGCAGGAGGTCCAGGTTACTGAGTAAGTCCCGTAGGATACTTACCTGAAGATGCAGAACAGCAAGATAACACAAGCAAGGGCCCAAATGCAAGTCCAAAGCAATCCAAAAGCAATACACACCTATCATCAAGCCATTTCCATAAGCTACCAGACCACCATTCATACACACGAAACTCAAGTTCTCATCATCCTCAAAACCAACTGATAGTAAAACCGTTTTCCAAAACCTTTCCGATACGATCAAATCGACCAAAATCATTCTTCCAATCAAACCCATTGATAAAATCATACCAACCATGTTTTCCAAACTCTTAAATCCAAAATTAAGTCAACTCATATTCAAAATAATTCCTCAAATCATACTTGGCCAAATTCCGACATTAAACATTTAAATCCTTAAAGTCAATTTCTCAAAATCATAGTATAGAAATAGTTCTGGCATTTCTTTTTTTTTATTTAAAGACATCATCGTAAAATCATTTCATAAAGCATTTATTAATCATACTTCTCAAATAATATCACTTTAAAATTCCATTTCTAAACAACATCTAATATCACACTCCAATAATATTTAAATATAATAAATTTACCAAGATAAATCCATTTTTACCATTCTCATTTATAAAACGACAATACTAAATTACTTTCTCATTTCTAAAACATTTATTAAAATGCCACATAATATCATAATAATATATATATATATATATCAAATAATACCATTTTTTATCACTTTATAATATCTACTAACAAAATAAAATACCAACATCACATAAGGTATAACATATATATATATATAACCCAATATCAATTAATATTACTTTTAAAACCCTTTAAAATATATTTTAATATTTTCAGAATATATATATACATATCCAAAAATCAGAAATTGTATATCATATAACATATATATATATATATATAAGTAACTTAATACATAATATAATTTAACACATCACATATAACCATATACATAACACAATTTAAAAAAACACCCATCAGCCCGACAATTCGGACACACAACACTCAAGCCCAAACCGAAACCCGGATCCGCCAGCCCAAAACCCGAGCCCATCTGAAAGGAGAGAAAAAAGGCCCAGCTGAAAAAATGACATAACCCTTACCTAATCCGGATCCGGGTCGAGATCCGTTTGTGTTTGATGAAACGGGAGAGAGGAGGTGAACCGGAAGAGGGAAAATAAAATAGAAAACCGGGCTTTGAACCCGTCTTCAACCCAACAGATGAATAGAGGCACCACGACGACGGAGAAGAAACGGAGGAGAAGAAGGTGGAATGCTCAGGATAGGGTGGTCCGTTTGGCTCAAAAATTTACCCAGGCACTCGCAATCGAATTCCGACCACACTCGTCCCAGAAAGAAGGAAACGACGCAAGGAGAGGAGGAGGAAAGAGGGAACTTACGGCGGCGACTTTCGAGGTGGAGTTTCCCGGCGTCAATGACGGCTTTCGGCAGCGATAGCTCAAGGGGAGGGTCACGTCCGGCCTAGGAATAGAGAGGGATAAGTAAGGAGGCATTTGGCGCACTTGGGCATTGAAATCGAGAGAAAATAGAATTACGACCTTTAAATCGGAAAAACAGGGGAGGGAAAAGAGCTCCTCGGCGGCGCTAGTGGTTCCGGCAGCCTTCTGGGCGCTCATGGGAGTTGGTGGAGATGCAGCTGCTACCTGGACACACGGGAGGGAGTAATGGAGGCTGCTGCTGCTGTTCGTTTTTTGGGCTCGCAAAACAGGGGAGGCTCGGCTCGTGGTGGCGGCGACGACGAGAAGGGTTAGACAACAAGATGGTGGCTCAGCCTTGGAAACGAAATGGAAGGAGGAGGGAGGTGGTGTTGTTGTGGTGGTGGTGGCTGGCTCGAAATGGAGGAGAAGGAGGCCTCCACACTCGGCACACAAGGAGGAAAAAGGGGATAAGGGTGTGTTTGTGTGGGTTTCTCTGGTGGATTTCTGGGGGTTAGCATACAAGAGAAATGGAAGATAGAGGGAGGAGGGTGTGAGCTGGTGTGTGCAGAAGGAGAAGAAGACAAAGAGAGGGGGGACGAGCTGGTCTAGCTTCGTTTAACAACATCCGAGAGAGAGAGAGAGAGAGAGAGTAAAGAAAAGAAAAGGAAATAGGAAATAAAAGAGGTCCCCACAAAAGAATTCAAATTAGCGGAATAGACTCGAAACCCGCTCGCCCGATCGAATCCCGATTAAATCAAATTTAAATCAAATTTTAAATCATATCGGAATGAAATTAATTTCCTCAACTCAGAGCTCAAAAGCGGAATCAAATTCCAAAAAATCCAAATTTTAAACGATGTCGGAATCTACTTCGAAAAGATTAAGAATAAAACGCGTTGCTCGAGGACGAAATTTTCAAATTTTTTCGAATTTCCAATTCTAATAAAGTATAATTAATTACCTTTCCAAAATAATAATATATAATATATAGCATGATAATATGAATATATTCAGTCTTTACATTTATCCACCTCTAAAAACAAGTCTCGTCCCCGAGACTAAAATCATTTTAAAGCAATGGGAAGGAGTTTGAAATCGGTGAGTCCGAGGACCATGTCCAAGGATCTTGTAATCATCTTGTGTAACGGCCCGGATATAAATATCCGGGATACGTTTCGAAGGTCGGATACCTTCGTTCGGATGTTGCAATTTAGGTACGGGTCGAGGTTTCAAACCTCTAATCAGTCGAAGTTTCATAAATTCAGTTTAACGAAAGTAAAGCGGAAATATGATTTAGATACAAAAGCCACGGCAGAGCCGGGTCAAAACCAAAACAAAGTGGGTGATTGCCATTTGTCAAGTTAGAATATATTAGCAGGATTCTTCGATTCGCCAAAAGATTTCCCCGTCACAGAAGCATGGAGCAACACGAGCGGTACCTAACACTATCCACGAAGTCAGGCCTGGTGATCGCCTGCGGGTCCTCTGACCACGCTGAGGCCACATAACATGTCTATGCCTAAATAAAAGATGACTAATGCGGTACAAGATTTAAATCACACTATCATGCCCCTAGTATATGTAATATGCGGAAAAGAACTGTAAAGGGCCCAAGACAATGCCAAGTGGCATATCCATCTCCTACCTCTGCACCCCTTCCCGTTAGTGCAGAGACTGGCCAGTTCGTTGCTATAGCATAGCATATCCTCGTGGTGGTGCAGTCACCCACGGTATCATCATAACATGTATAAAAAAAAATATGTAAATCTTGCCCGATGGTGCTGGGCTATCATATCATGCTCATATCGACTCGATAGACTCAGGGCACCCGATGGGGCTAGGCTACCCTATGACCCTAGCAAAGACTCTAGGACTGTCACAGATAACGACCGTTCTGTTTCAAACACACAAAGTAAACACATGCTCAGTTCAATGCAATCCTAGCATGATACTACATGGCATGCTTTAATATGCAACAAAACTACACATTACATGACACATCAAGCAGGAGGTCCAGGTTACTGAGTATGTCCCGTAGGATACTTACCTGTTGATGCAGAACAGCAAGATAACACAAGCAAGGGCCCAAATGTAAGTCCAAAGCAATCCAAAAGCAATACACACCTATCATCAAGTCATTCCATAAGCTACCGGTTCACATTCATACATACGGAACCCAAGTTCTCAACATCCTCAAAACCAACCAATAGTAAAACCGTTTTCCAAAATCTTAAATCCAAATTAAGTCAACTCATATTCAAAATAATTCTCAAATCATACTTGGCCAAATTCCGACATTAAACATTTAAGCCTTAAAGTCAATTTCCCAAAATCATGTTATAAAATAATTCCGGCATGTTTCTTATTTCAAAAACATAAAATAAGTTCCAATATTAAATCACTAAAATAACTCTATGCTCACGAATAATATTTATAATTCAAAACCAACAAATCACTTTAAAATTCCTAACTCACATGTTTAAATCCCCATAAAATGCATCAATTAAATAATCCAATTACTATTATTTTAAAACGGTAAACAATATATAACGATTAATTTTCCAGAAGTTATAATTATAACCAAACCCAAAATAATACTAATTTTCACAAAATTTAACACTTACTATCCATATATTCTTAAAACAAACCAAAAATATATTTATATATCCATATCACTTAATATCACTTTTAAAACCTTTTTAAATATAAATATTAATAATTTCATAACATATAAATATATATATTCATTTTCCCAAAATCAGAATAATTAAAATCATATAACATATATGGGTATATATATATATATATATATATATATATATATATATATATATAAATACATAACACAATATATATATATATATATATATAAAACATAACAAAAAGGTAACACTCCAGCCAGCCCAAACCAAGCCCAACCCGAATCAAAACCCAGCCCAAGACCCGGATTACTCGACCAAGACCCGCTGAAAGCTTCAGAGAAGGAGGGAGCCATATTGTGTTTTGGTGGATCCGGCCCATACCCGAGAAAATTAGGCCCAACCCACATTGAAACAAGGCAACAAATGGGATCTGGATCCAAGTGGGTTAAAGGAAGAGAGGGAAGGGGATCCGGGTTTTTAAACTGTGATAACCCATTTGGCATATCATCCGGCCCAGGCCCACGAGGACAGGCCCAAGGAGGACTCCCCTTGTCTTCAACCTCCAGCCGAAGCAGAGGAGGAAGCGGAGAGCGACGGGGGAAGAGAGGGAGGAGGAGAAGCAGCTCGCCGGCGGTCCTTCGGTCCGAGATTCCCCCACTCCGATCGAGCACTTATTCCGACCACACCCATACAAATAGATTTCTAACAGCAAATGAGGGAGTGAGAGAAAGATTACCGAGTCGCGGCGCGATTCCGACTCCGAGGGGCTCCGAGGGCGGCTCCGGTTGCGATTGATGGGGGAAGAGCGTCGATTGAGTCCTTCGAGAAGGAGGAGTGATAAAGGATGCATTTCTATAGGGTTTGGAATCGAAACAAACACAAACGAAATCGACCTTATGAATCGGAGACAGGGGAAGGTGGTGGCGGCGTCGGCGACTCAGCTCCGGCTGCTTCTGGGTGTCTCCGATGGAAGTCTACTGCTGCGGCTGCTTGGAGGAGGATGGAGGAGGAGTGGGGCTGTGGGCTCGTCGCTTGCTCTTGGATGGCAAAACAGGGGAGGCTCGAAGAGGGCTCCAATGGGCGGCGACGGGGGTGGAGGAGAGGTGGTGGTGCTGCTGCTCATCGAGGAAGGGAAAAGGTGGAGCTGTTGAGGCTCGACTCTTGTTGCTCGGAGGCGAAAAGGAAGAGGAGGTGATGGGTGGCGCTGGCGGCCAATGGAGGGGAACATGGCTGTGGTGGCTAGGAAACCAGAGGACAAGGAGGGGGAATGGGGTGTTTGTTTTGAAATGAAAGTGAGAGAGAGGAGGGCTGAGAGGGTTGCAGAGGGCAATTGAAAGGGAGAGGGAGGTTCATGGAGGAAGAGGACAAAAAGGAGTGATGTGTGTGAGCTGTGTGAATTGCAGCTTGTGGGGGGGGGGGGCAAGAAGGAAGGGAGGAGGTGAGGCAGGGGACCATTGCAAGTTGTGTTTGTAGTTGCAGGTTTGTGAGGTAATAAGGCAGGCTGCCGAGAGAGAGAGAGAGAGAGAGAGAGAGAGAGAGAGAGAGAGAGAGAGAGAGAGAGAAATGAAAAGAAAAAGAAAAAAAATAAAATAAGATAGGAATGGTCCTCACAAAAGAAATTCAAATTAGCGGAATAGACCCGAATTCCGCTCGCCTGATCGAATCCCGACTAAATCAAATTTTAATCAAATATTAATTCAATTTTAGGATAATCGGAATTAAATTAATTTTTATGAAAACTCTGAGCTCGAACGCGGAATCAAATCCGCTATAATCTAAATTCTCAAAACGATGCCGGAATGACTTTAAAGTCAAAACTTACGCTCGAGGACGGGTTTTCTCACATTTCTACCGATTGAATAAAATAATAATTTATTTACTCAAATATAATAATATAATAATATAGAATAAATTCAGTCTTTACATTTATCCACCTCTAAAAACATGTCTCGTCCCCGAGACTAAAATCATTTTAAAGCAATGGGAAGGAGTTGAAATCAGTGAGTCCGAGGACCATGTCCAAGGATCTTGTAATCATCTCGGTTGCGTCTTCCGGGATTCTCACAATATCCTAGTCACGGTCGTGACATCTCCAATTGGTCTTGTCAAGTGTGTAATAAGCGCCCTTATCACATCCTTGCTTCGACCTTTCGGAAGTATCACAACTCTAAAAGCATTATAGCGTCCGACTAGGTCTTAGCAAGCAATCTATAAGCGCCCCTATAAAATGCTTGTATCCACTTCGTGAGACGTCATAATGTAAATCCAGTTCATAAATTCTCAAAGCGTTTTGTAAATGGAAAGGTTGTCACCCAAATCATTGAAACTCTCGACTTCTTTAAACCCCAAAGTTGGCCATTTTTAAAACCGCTCAAAATCTTCAAATTCAATTTTTAATCAAGCAACTTTACACCAAAACAAGTCAAATCCTTTCAAATCAAGATTTTGTCAACATCTTCCGAAAACCAAATCAGCTTCACACATACCAATCAATCAAATTCAGATGGTAGGAGGTGCAGTCATCCCCCTCTAAGGGCTAATCCCATATTCTCTTCCTAGGTTCCAAAATCGAATCAATCTATCAGTCTCAATTCAAGCAAGATGCATAAGCCATAAGAAATGCATAACTGTATAATCATCTAATCTCCAATCAACGCATCACACAACAAGTCTCAACATATACCAGAGTAGTGTCACAAGGTCACATCAACATCTCTATATCATACTAAAGGTCGTAATATGCATCTCAACGATATAACAAAATCATAACAACGTCTCAACATCACACCAGAAGTCATAAAAGTATCTCTCATCACAGAATCAATGAACCAAAACTCATTGTCAACACATCAACACAACAAGGTCAGATTATTAAGATTCAGCAAAAGGGAAAAGTCAGTCCATATGTGAATGATGAGGGACCATCCGAGCCTAGACCTCCTCCAAATGCACCAATGATGACGGATGGGCCAATGACTCGAGCTCGTGCCAAGAAGCTTCACCAAGCTCTTCTCAATCTCGTGAGTCATGCCTTAGCTAAAGAGGACTCGGAATCAACGCAGCCCAAGCTACGGACCCTTGTGCGGATTAGTGCCGAGGCTGTACCGAGCACCACGCAGCCCATTATAACCACTAACGGCTAGTTGTCCTAGTCTTTAGGCTTGTCCTAGATTTTAGGGATTCTATTTGCCATTTTCTGAATTTCTTTTAAGTTGCTGAATTTCTTTTAATTGTCATTTATTTTCAGCTTTTCTATTCCCATCTAAGGCTATAAATAGCCCCTAGGCCGGTTGTAATCACACACAACATTGATCATTTTTATTCATCTTATGAGCATTGCTTTGCAAGCCAAATTGTCTTGAGTGTTTCAAGATTGCCGAGAGTTCTTGGTGTTGAATCCGCTTGGTTTGTCTTGTGTGTGTCGATCTTCGCTAGTTGATTGGTGCTATCAAGCTCCCACGAGCCCCCTTCTCGTGCTCCTTGGATACGTCCCTGGTTGTGTGAGATTGTAGAGATTGGTTAGCTAGTCGTTGGTTTAGGACTTTGTTCAATTGGGATCAAGGGTCTATTCGCTCGTTCTACCTAGACTTTCTCATCCATTTATCCTTGCTTTGTCTAGTCATTTGAGTCTTTATTGAGTTCTTTCACATCTAACTTGTGACCTTTGTGTTTTTGTGCTTGTTGTCGAAAGATCGGGACATCCACGGCTAATCCCCGTATCAAATTGGTATCAGAGCTTCGGCTACCGACATCAAGTGTCTCATCTCCATTGTCATCATCAAAAAAAACTCAAAAACTCCATTGGAGTGCAAGGTTTGATCATCTCTTCTTTTGTTTGATTTTTCTTACTATTAGCATTGGTTGTTGTTGGTTTGCTTAGGCATTACCTTCTGCCGACCCCATCACCAATTCATCACCACCATACCGCCACCCTATCACCACCATCAGACCACCATTCGACCACCCTTTCATCACCACCAAGAAAAATCAGATTTTTGGTCTTCTATTTTTGCTATTTTCTGAAATTCAAAAGAAAAAGTCAAAAAAAATCCCTACATTTTAGCCATACCATTTCCAGCTCCTATTTTTTTAGCCACACTTCCATCCCAACAGCTCTATTAGTTACAAGGTCTCTTTTATTTTCATTTTCAGATTTTTCATTTGTTATTTAATTGCTGAAAGTCAAAAAAAAAAAAAAATCAGACTTCAAAAAAAAAAAGAAAGAGAAGTCGACAGTGAAAAAAAAAAGAGAAGAAAGAAAGAAAAAGAATTCAAAAAAAAAATCAGATTTGAGTTGCATTGTTGTTGATTGTTCTAAGTGTACAAGAGAAGTGCAAGAGTAAGCATTGCAAGTGAAAAAGAGCCATTGTGAGCCAAGAAAGCCTAAACACCATCTTACCATTCAACCTATCCTTAGCCTACCAACAACTATCTTGCTTGTAGTTTGAAGGTTAGACAAGGTTGATTTGATCAAGTTTTGTGCTTAGTCCTTTCTTACCATTTTATTCTTGTCTTTTGTTTCTATTATCTCTTGATCTCACTTTCTTTGATTCATTTCTGAAATTTTCAGCTTGGACCCTTATCATTGATTGTCTAGCTAATCTCTTTTGGTTAGAGGATTTTTGATTGTCCTTTTGACTAGCTTGAGTGATTGACTATCGTAAGACAAATTGCAACAACAAGCATTTCAGCACCAAAGGGAGAGGAGTGTCGAGAGCAAACACTTTGAGGAAGTTTTTGTTTTGTCTAACCTTAACCTATTTACGTGTTTGTTTGAGTTGTGATGACTATAGGTAACAAATCACCAAGGTCGGAGACTTCCGAGCCCATTTCCCCGGAGTTGTTCAACATGTTGAACAAAATGAACAACAACATCACGACGTTGATGGAAAGGATGGCAGCCCTAGAGGCACGCCCTTCGACGTCCACGGAGATGCCTAGGGCACCCCAAGGCCAGCCTTCGGCTTCCGGACATCACAGCCGCGTTCCACCCCCGGAGCACACCCAAGACAACCGGGAAGATCCTCCTAGAACTCCTATTTATGCACGAAATACTCCACCGGAAGAGAACCCACCTCCTCGTGAGAGGCGTGGTCGTTTTAATCATTTTCGTGATGTGCAGGATGACTTTGAGCCCTATGAACACTTTGAGGGTTTCCAAGAAGAAGAGGATCAATGGGAGCGCCAATCGAGAAGGCATGAACAAGGACCCCGTCCACGGAGGCCCCGAGAGCCCGAGCAAGACGGAGTTGGCAAGGTCAAGGTCACAATCCCACCTTTTGAGGGAAAGTGCGATCCGGACACTTACCTCGAATGGGAGACCAAGATCGAGCACATTTGGAGCTGCCACAACTTCACCGATTACAAGAAGGTACAACTAGCCACCCTTGAATTTAGCGGTTTTGCACTAATATGGTGGGATACCCTTGTGAAGGAAAGGAGAAGAGCCCTAGACGCACCCGTAGCCACGTGGGAACAAATGAAGGCACTCATGAGGGCACGATTCATCCCTCAACACTACGCTAGGGAACTCAAGCAGCGGCTTGAGAACCTCAAGCAAGGTTCCATGAGTGTGGAGGAAGCATTCAATGCCATGCAATTGGCTATGGCAAGGGCAAACGTGGTAGAAGATGAGGAAGACACCAATGCTCGGTTCTTAAGAATCCTACACCCTTACTTGGCTAGAGAAGTTGATTGTTATCCTTATAATACTAGCATTGATCTCTTACATTTAGCCGTGAAGGTTGATAGGAAATTGAAGGCAAGAAGCTTAGGAGCTCAAGGAAACCGGAGCTCGGGAAGCCAAAGCTATCAAGGCCGCCGAGTCACACCACCCTACGGGAGAGAGCCCTCGGTACCGAGGCAAGGCCCCGGGCATGGGGGAGAAGCAAGGACCGGGAGTGGATACCGCGGGACGCCAAATCACGCAGCCGCGAGCGCGGGAGCGACGAATGGCACTCGGACCCCGAGTAACACCACCGGTAACACCAAGGGAGGTAACCCTAACCCTTCCGCCTCTAGAAATAGGGAAATTGTGTGTTTCAAGTGCCAAGATAGAGGCCATATGATGAAGGATTGCCCACATAGGAAAACTCTTATACTAGATCACCAAGGCAACACTTGTGAAGATGATATTGAGCATGATGAAGTTGATGAGTGTTTGCATGATGATTGTGATGCTAATGTGAATTCCTATGATGACTATGATGATAATGACTGCATTGAGTATGAACATGGTGAATGTTTGATTGCTAGGAGAGCCTTGCATGCTAAACCAACCCCATGTGATGATAACCAAAGAGAAAACTTATTTCATACAAGATGTTTAGTCAAAGGCAAGGTTTGTGATGTAATTGTTGATGGAGGTAGTTGTTGCAATATTGCTAGTGTAGAAATGGTTGAAAAGTTACAACTTCCTACTATACATCACCCTAGGCCTTATAAGTTGCATTGGATGAACGATTGTGGTGCATTGAAAGTAAACAAGCAAGTTAAGGTTTCTATTAAACTAGGACATTATGAAGATGATGTGTTATGTGATATAGTGCCCATGCAAGCTTGTCATATTCTTCTTGGTCGTCCATGGCAATTTGATCGCAAGGTCTTACATGATGGTTTCACTAACCGCTATTCTTTTGTGCATAAGGGAAAGAACATCACTCTCAAGCCCATGACACCCACGCAAGTGGCCGACGAGTTTGAGAAGAAGAAGGTAAGTGAAGGTAAGACACAAGGGCCGGCTCCATCGAGCCAAAACACAAGCCCTCGAGCCCCAAATGTTCTCTTTGCATCAAAGGGAGGATTTGAGGACGAGTACTTGGATGGGGAAACGACACTCATGCTCTTATGCAAAGAGTTGAGTTTGTTAAGTGAGGAGCTTCGAGCCACCTTACCCCCACGGATCTTGGCCCTACTTGAGGAATATAGGGATGTATTCCCCGAAGAGATCCCAACCGGCCTGCCCCCTATCCGAGGGATTGAGCATCAAATTGATCTCATGCCTGGGGCTTCTTTGCCTAATAGGCCGGCTTATAGGATGAATCCTACCGAGACCCAAGAGGTCCAATCCCAAGTTCAAGAATTGTTGGACAAGGGATACGTACGAGAGAGCAAGAGTCCTTGTGCCGTTCCGGTGTTGCTAGTGCCGAAGAAAGACAACACATGGAGAATGTGCGTCGATTGTCGAGCCATTAACAACATCACGGTCAAGTATAGACACCCCATCCCTCGTCTAGATGACATGCTAGATGAACTACATGGTGCTACTCTATTTTCTAAGATAGATTTGAAGAGTGGATACCATCAAATAAGGATGAGAGAAGGGGATGAGTGGAAAACAGCCTTCAAGACCAAATTTGGTCTATATGAATGGCTTGTTATGCCATTCGGTCTAACTAATGCTCCAAGTACATTTATGCGTCTTATGAATCATGTGCTTAGGAATTTTATAGGGAAATTTGTTGTTGTATATTTTGATGATATTTTGATTTACAGCAAGTCTTCCGAAGAACATGAAGCACATTTAAGGGAAGTACTCTCTACACTTCGATTAGAGCACTTGTATGCTAATTTAAAGAAATGTGAATTGTGCACTAATCAAGTCTCTTTTCTTGGTTTTGTAGTGAACAGCAAAGGACTACAAGTGGATGAGGCCAAGATCAAGGCAATACAAGAATGGCCTACACCTAGCACAATCGGCCAAGTTAGGAGCTTCCATGGCCTTGCAAGCTTCTATAGACGATTTGTGAAGGATTTCAGCTCAATTGCCGCCCCTCTCACTGAAGTAACCAAGAAAAGGAGTGAGTTTCATTGGGGAACAGCTCAAGAAAAAGCGTTTTACACCCTCAAGCAAAGGTTGACCGAGGCACCACTCTTAGCCCTTCCGGACTTCACCAAGCCATTTGAAGTGGAATGTGATGCTAGTGGAGTTGGAATAGGTGGCGTGCTCATGCAAGAAGGTAAACCCATTGCTTATTTTTCAGAGAAGCTAAAAGGTGCTAGTCTTAATTATTCTACATATGATAAGGAACTTTATGCCCTTTTTAGAGTACTTAAGACTTGGCAACACTACCTATGGCCTAGAGAGTTTGTTTTGAAAACAGATCATGAATCTTTGAAACATTTTAAGAGCCAAGACAAGCTTGATAGGAGACATGGTAGATGGATGGAGTTTATTGAAACATTTCCTTATGTGATTAAATATAAGAAGGGTAAAGACAATATAGTTGCCGATGCCCTATCTAGGAGATACACCTTGTTAACTACCTTAGACTCTAGAGTATTAGGCTTTGCTTATATTAAAGAGTTATATGTGGATGACTTGGATTTTGGAGATGTTTTCAATAAGTGTGCCGAAAAGGGTTCATTTGAGAGCTTTTATGTCTTTGAGGGATTTTTGTTTAGAAAGGATAAAGTTTGTATCCCTAGATGTTCCCTTAGGCTATTGTTAGTTGATGAAGCACACCGTGGAGGACTTATGGGACACTTTGGCCGAGATAAGACATACCACACCCTTAGGAATCATTTCTATTGGCCACATATGTTAAGGGATGTAGAGCATTGTCTTAAGAGATGCCTTGAGTGCCTTAGAGCCAAATCTAGGTTAATGCCCCATGGATTGTATACCCCTTTGCCTACACCTACAGCCCCTTGGGAAGACATATCGATGGATTTTATTGTGGGGTTACCTAGGACTAAGAAGGGGAGAGATTCGATCTTTGTGGTTGTTGATCGTTTCTCTAAAATGGCACATTTTATAGCTTGTCATAAAACCGATGATGCCTCTAATGTAGCTGATTTGTTCTTTAGAGAAATTGTTAGGTTACATGGCATTCCGAGGACCATAGTTAGTGACCGTGACACTAAGTTCCTAAGTTGTTTTTGGAAGACATTATGGCATAAAATGGGAACTAAGTTGTTATTTTCTACCTCTAGCCACCCTCAAACCGATGGGCAAACCGAGGTCACCAATAGAACGCTAACTACCATCCTTAGAGCTATAATCAAGAAAAACCTTAGGTTGTGGGAGGAAGCTTTGCCACATGTGGAATTTGCTTATAATCGAACCATGCATTCATCTACTAAGCTTACTCCATTTGAATGTGTTTATGGCACTAACCCACTAACCCCACTAGATCTAGCCCCATATCCTATGAGGGAAAAGGAGTCTTTTGACGCAGGTAAGCATGTGGAGTTCATCAAGGAGTTGCACGAACGTACGAGGCTAAAGCTTGTGCAAAAGGCCGAGTACAATGCCACAAGAGCTAACAAGGGACGGCGTCAAGTGATCTTCCAACCCGGAGATCTTGTGTGGGTTCACCTAAGGAAGGAGAGGTTCCCGGAGCGTAGAAAGAGCAAGTTGTCACCACGTGGAGATGGACCTTTCAAGGTGCTTCAACGAATTGGAGACAATGCATACAAATTGGAGCTCCCGGGAGAGTATGGTGTGAGTGCCACCTTCAATGTGGCTGATTTGGTGCCTTATCTAGCTATTGATGAAGACTTAGGTTCGTGGTCGAACCCTTTTCAAGAAGGGGAGGATGATGAGGGACCATCCGAGCCTAGACCTCCTCCAAATGCACCAATGATGACGGATGGGCCAATGACTCGAGCTCGTGCCAAGAAGCTTCACCAAGCTCTTCTCAATCTCGTGAGTCATGCCTTAGCTAAAGAGGACTCGGAATCAACGCAGCCCAAGCTACGGACCCTTGTGCGGATTAGTGCCGAGGCTGTACCGAGCACCACGCAGCCCATTATAACCACTAACGGCTAGTTGTCCTAGTCTTTAGGCTTGTCCTAGATTTTAGGGATTCTATTTGCCATTTTCTGAATTTCTTTTAAGTTGCTGAATTTCTTTTAATTGTCATTTATTTTCAGCTTTTCTATTCCCATCTAAGGCTATAAATAGCCCCTAGGCCGGTTGTAATCACACACAACATTGATCATTTTTATTCATCTTATGAGCATTGCTTTGCAAGCCAAATTGTCTTGAGTGTTTCAAGATTGCCGAGAGTTCTTGGTGTTGAATCCGCTTGGTTTGTCTTGTGTGTGTCGATCTTCGCTAGTTGATTGGTGCTATCAAGCTCCCACGAGCCCCCTTCTCGTGCTCCTTGGATACGTCCCTGGTTGTGTGAGATTGTAGAGATTGGTTAGCTAGTCGTTGGTTTAGGACTTTGTTCAATTGGGATCAAGGGTCTATTCGCTCGTTCTACCTAGACTTTCTCATCCATTTATCCTTGCTTTGTCTAGTCATTTGAGTCTTTATTGAGTTCTTTCACATCTAACTTGTGACCTTTGTGTTTTTGTGCTTGTTGTCGAAAGATCGGGACATCCACGGCTAATCCCCGTATCAGTGAATCACCAAAACGTCAGCATACTCGCAAAACATCATCTCAACTCATACAATGTCATATAACGATCACTTAGCAATCACGCACCATTATCTTTTATATATATATATATATATATATATATATATATATATATATATAAGTCAGATTCATGATCCAAATCAATATTCATCATTTAACATCCCTGATCATAATATAACATCATGCTCTCACATAGCAACACACCATTATTTCATGATTCATACAACACATCATAACATGCTTCTAGAACAACATAGTAGGATAGCAATGTATCGTTATATCATGATCATACTTTTCACTGCCAACTAGATTTCAATATTGCATATCAACATGTAATATCAGGTCATATCAGGTTTATCACGGTTGCTATCTAACCTCATGCCAGTTCATAACCACATAATCAAGAAAGTTTTTGCACATTACCACCAGGTAAAATAAACGCAACCCCCGCTCGCTCGATTTCAATTCCTACATCAAAACCAGCCTCATCTAGATTCACCAACATTAGCTCAGGTAGCATCCTCAAAAGAAGTCCTAATTCATTTCAATACCCTAATCTCGCCCCTCATTCCACCAAGAACTCTCACTAGCAATCCACCTCTAAGAATCCACTACTATCTCTAACCTCACACTCAAGGGCCCTCTCATACTATATCCTTCATACCCTTAAAAGCCATTTCTTACACTTCCACACTTCCACACTTCCCAAGATTTCACAAGCAAATTCTCCCAAAATTATCTCAAGAAGAGAGTATATGTTCCGAGAACTCCTCCGTAGAGACCACAAAGAAGTTGAATAATACATGGGGTTTGAGTCCCTAATGATATCAAATACCTCGAGCTTCATAAAGGTGATCAAATGCTCGGTATTTAGGGGGAGATAAAATGAGACTATATTACGAAAGATATTGCATGAAAGCAACTTCTTTATCATTTGGTATCCGTGGATAAATGAAAGGGAACCGGAAGTTCAATACATATGTACACCAAATGAAAATTACATGGTTTAGCAAAAGGCTAACAGATGCATTTACTAAAGCCAAGAAAGTGACAAAGTCACATAATTTGCACTAGCTCATTTGGAAGTTCGAGAAGTAACTCCAACTCAATGAATATCAAGTTATTCTCAAATACGTCGGAAGTGATGAAGATCACTAGACTCTTAGTATATCTTTTCATGAGAAGTGGAAAGAGCTAATGAGAATACGATGATAATCAAACAAAGAAAAGATGTCGACATTGAAATGATAATTAAGAGCTAGAAAGAAGCAACTTCATATAAATATAAATTCTTCAAGCATGATAATATTGGACCCGTAGTTCCAACACTGTAAGTGTAATATCAATTGGTTTTAAGTGGGTGTTCGTACAAAAGAAAATATAAAGCCAACAAGTTGATTACACAAAAGTCATTAAAGTTAAAGGTTATATGAAAATATATTCACCAGCAGTGGATATAATCTTTGGTTATCGATGGATTGACTCCATGTATAATTGACGAACATAGATGAAAATGATTGAAGTGCTTGAAGCATCAATATAAAAAGTCTCGTCATATGTAACCGATTAAGCCCAAAGGTGCTTATAGTACTTGAAGGATCATGTATTTGTGAAAATGGTGACATTGTGTATTGAGTCCTGAAGTACCATGCACAAGTTGTACTCTTTTCCTTAATCTTGGTTTTTATCCCATAGGGTTTTTCCAAGGTAAGGTTTTTAATGAGGCAACTTATACACCATCTATACATCAAATCGTCCGTATCAAACGATGAAAAGCGCACGAGGTCCCGAAGTGCCTTATATTTTTGTGTATTGAAAATACGTGAAACATTAATGTCAAAGCCCCGTCACATGCAATTGATTAAAGATCCTTATAAGAGTACCTATAGTACCTATAATTGTGAAAGTGGTGACATTGTATTAGGTCCCAAAGTACCATACAAAGTTGTACTCTTTTCCTTAATCTTGGTTTTTATCCCATTGGGTTTTCCAAGGTAAGGTTTTTAACGAGGCAACTTACGCACCATTTAATACAATTGATCCCCCTGTTAGGTCCTGAAGTACCTTATGATTGTGCATTGAAAGCAGTTTAACACCAAGATATATAAGTTGAGCGTGTCGATGTCAATTGCAATATATAAAGACATTTCGGCTTGTACACATCAAAGACAATGTTCAGACTCGACTATGAAGCTCGTGAACTTAGAATTATCAAGAAATTCGATGAGCATATCGAAATGAGAAAGCTACAAGAAGAATGTTGAATTCAGGGGGAGAATATACGCACTTCACTCTTTTTTCCTTCGATCAGGTTTTGTCTCACTAGGTTTTCCTGACAAGGTTTTTAACGAGGCAGTATCAACAAAGCGTATCGAACGAAATATGTACTTTTTTCCCTTAGCCCTAGTTTTTATCCCACTAGGTTTTTCTAGGCAAGGTTTTTAACGAGGCAATACGCAAACTACGAGGTGCACATCAAGGGGGAGTGTTATAATACTAGCTATTACTATGTGATGTTACACCTCTCTAACCCCCATATGGTGAAAAACCAAAGGTTGTAACCCCCACATGGTGAAATACCAAATGTCACAATTTATGGCTTATCCTTTGTAACCCCCTCCATCAATGCCTATATAAGGTATTGTATATTCTCAGTTGAGACACACACAAGCAATAGAGAATATCTCTCTTTTCTCTTCCTCCTATCTACTTTGTTATTCTTAAATATATTATAACAAACTCATACATATATAATTATATATATGTACGTATATGCTTAGGCATATTCGAAATAAATTTATTTAATTGCAAAATTAATCCACTAAAATATAAGAATTATAATTGGCACGAATTAAGAATTTGAGTTTGATCGAAACATAAAATTAAACTCGTCAAATATTCTTTGTCAATTAATTCTAGTGGGTCAATCTCAAATAGGCTCCTAAATAAATAACGGAGTCAAAACCTCATATTGAATTTCACTAAATATAAACTTGGTTCCGAGGTAGAACTACGTAAAGACTTGACTCCGGAAAATCAATTACGCAGGTAGCCTGATATTAAATCTCAAAAATATATCGGGTACAGTCGTCTGCCTCTAAATTCCCTTTAAATGAATATGAGGTCCAAATCAAATAAAAAATTAAATGGTTCGTTTAAGAACTACGCCCGATTTGATTCCAACTTGTCGGATACGTAGGCCACCCGACATAAAGCAAAAGCTCGTCGGGTTCAATCTTCAAACAAAACAAAAAAATCAAACTTGTTCTTTGATAATGAACTACGAGTGATTTGATCCCGTTCAAACGGGTACGTAGGTAGCTCGACATAAAGCAAAAAGCTCGTCGGGTTCAATCGCCAAATAAAAATAAAATCGGTTCCGGTAGAACTACGTAAAGACTTGACACTGTAAAATCGGTTACGTAGGTAGCCCGATATTAAATCTCAAAAATATATCGGGTACAGTCGTCAACCTCTAAATTCCCTTTAAATGAATATGAGGTCAAAACCAAACAAATTAAATTGGTTCGTTTTAGAACTACGAGTGAGTTGATTCTCTTCTAAGGGATACGTAGGACACTCGATACAAAGTCAAGGCTCGTCGAGTTCAATCGGCAAAAACCAATTCAAATTGTCCATTCCGACTCGATACAAAGCTTCTGCTCATCGAGTTCAGTTACCACTCTTAAATGATCTCGCGATCAAACCCAAATACAAAATTTATTTTGTCCCGAACTACGGTGACTTGATTCTACTAAACAAGTGGATACGTAGGAAACTCGGTGTAAATCAAATTATCACAAAGTCCAGTCACACTCAAACTTTCAATTAAATCTCCTCAAATCCATTTGTCGACTCTAGTCGTCCCAAATATCAAATTTTTCATCAAAACCAAAGTGCTTATTCTAACTCGATACAAAGCTTCTGCTTGTCGAGTTTGGTCACGACCAACATTATCAAAGTCAAATTCCACCATCCCCAAATTGACCTTTAAGTCAAATCTCAAATCAAAACAAATTAAACTCCACATCAAAGTCAAATTGTTTTCAATGCAAATGATAGGCGGGTTACTTGAGTTACGCTTTCGAGAAGGTGGGCTCAGGTTACTCGGATGGAGTGTTGTTCGAGCTACCCCTCGTAGAAGGTGGGTTTGAACCTCATCCTCTGATGCATATAAGAAAACAAAACCAAATCCAAACCAAACCAAACGCAAATCAAAAACACTCTGAACTACGTAAGGCTTGATTCTCTTCCAAGAGATACGTAGGCAACCCGCTAAATTTCGAGTGCAGCCCAAATCACCAAAACCACTCAAATCTTGGTATCGATACGACTTCGAATCAAGAGGATAACCAAAAGGGGTCGAACTCAAATATTAAAAATTAAATAAAATGTGTTGTATAAATTATTTGCGCATTTTTGTTCAACATATTTTTGGCACGCATGGTGGGGCCCTTTTTGCCTTTTCATCTCTTAGTTGTATTTATACTAATATATGGTTATATCTTTTTGGAAAGTACAAATGGCACCAAAAGTGATTGTCAACTTCATCGAGCTTCCAGCAACCTTCATCATCAAAGGAGGTCGTTGGATCAAGAAACTATCATTTGAAGCATACTTTGACATCACTCGGGAATCGACGTCTGCAGCGATCCCGACCAAAAACACATTTGGAACTCTTAAAGCTCTAGAGGACAAGATCATCGCTAAGTGGGTGATGAAGTCTCCAACAATGCTTTCAAGGGATGGGGGCATGAAGCCTAAAGTCCTTCCAAGCCATGGGGGCAAGAAGTTCAAGATCACCCGACTCGGCGACAACAAGTTCAACAACCATCCCATCTGCAACAAGCTCAAAATATAGGAGGGTGGTTACAACGGCACAAAGCCAACTATTGAGGTTGCTCAAAGGCCCATCATTCACATCACTAAAAAGAATGAGGGGTTGATCGCAACGTCTGCACAAACCGTCTCCATTGCCAAGAAGGCACCCATATCCATGAAGAGAAGGGGACACAAGTGTGGATCTCAATGCGGCAAGACAAGACCTCGTCTTGAGCTAGCTCGTTCATCAACTTTAGAGCAAGCGAGTGCAACCCTTGCAAAAGATCTTCCTAGCTCGCAGGGGCAAAAGAAATTCCTATAGTGGCTTCTCCAAGAGAGATCCTCGTTGGATCTCTGCCTATCTATCCGAAAGAGGTTGTACAAGTTGATATGACCTCATATTTGGAAGAGATGGAACCCATGGCCGCAAAGGTTAAGCCTTCAAGATCCAAGAAGGGCAAGGAGGTTCAACAAATATGCCAAATCTCTAAAGAGGATGCAAGAGAGAAAGACCGGTTGGAGCTAACAAGTTCAAATGCTTTAATGGTCGAATCTCAAGCAAACATATCACAAGATGGACCCGATGTGATGCCGGTATTGACTACTAGTACATCAAGTGTCGAAGAGCAACTTCAAGAGTTGCAAAGAAAGCTTGATGAGAAAGATGCCCAAATTGCATCACTTCTCGCTCAAATCAATATTCAAGCTCAAGAAAAGAGACAAGAGCAAACAAGGCTGAATGGTGAAGGTTCAAGCAGTAGCACATCGATCTCTCCACAAGAAATCAAAGAGATGATCGCCCTAGGGATAAGAGAATTCTATGAATCCCAAATTCCACCAGTGCTTGGGTATAAAAAGCCATATCCAGCACACTATGATTCGATGCTATTTCCCCCAGGCTACCAAAGACCGAGCTTTGAGAAGTTCGATGGCCTTCACGGTTCACCTCACGAGCACCTAGCTCATTTCTATTCTGCTTGTGGTGAAACTGCCCTGAATGATGCCTTATTAATTAGGCAATTTGTCCAATCTTTGAAGGGATCGGCATTCACCTGGTACACTCAACTTCAGCCAGGGTCGATTCAAACATGGGATGATCAACAAAGAGAGTTCCTAGCTCAATCTGTGAGCTCGAAAGCAAAAGTTTCCATTCTGGATCTTGCAAACACCTAACAAAGGCCTAACGAGCTCGCGAACGACTTCATCGCCAGGTGGAGGAGTATAAGACTCCAATGCCATGAAAAATTAAGTGAACAAGCGTGCGTTCAAATGTGCACCAACAACCTATTGCCAGAATTAGTGGTACATGTTGGAAGTGCTGAACCTCGCTCATTTAATGAGTTGGTGTCGAAAGCGTGCAACGTTGAAAAGCAACTCGCACGGGGATCCAACTGGTCTCAAGATAGCGAGTCTAATGAAAATGATGGCTATGGGGTACAAGATGAAGATGAGTCCATGGCGACTTTCGTCAAACATGATCGAGAGTTCGTTAACAAGAATGGTTCCAAAGCTCAAATAAAAGAGAAAGCCAAGGAGCCAGCCAAGAGGTTCACTCTTCATGAAAAAAAGTCAAAAGAAATATCCCTTTGACGATGATGATGTACAAGGGATATTTGATGAATTAATGAGTGCTAAAATGCTAACACTCCCGGAGCCAAAAAGGCCGAAACAAGCTGGCAAGGCGAGTGATCCAAAATATTGCTCGTACCACCAGCTCGTTAGTCATCCGATCAAAGATTGCTATGTCTTCAAAGACATCGTAGAGGAGATGATTAACAAAGGAGAAATTGAAATTGAGGGGGCAAAATCCACAACTCCAACAGCTTCATCAAATACCATTTCAGTGGTAGACGTTGCAGAGTGCACTCCCTCACTCCAAGTGTCTTCTCAAACAGAAAAAACATTTGCTATGGCTATTGAAGCTGGGGGCAGCCCCACAGTTTAATTGCCTCTCAAAGTGTTGGTGAAAGATGACACTTCAAAAGAAGGGTCTTTGAAAGCCAAAGACATCACTCAATGTTGTATGGTCTCATGGACCGATGACATCTGCGAAAAGGAAGCAAGAGTTAAAAAGATTACTCGCCGCTCCAAGCAGCAAATTCTCTCCTCAAAATCAAAAGAGAAATCAAAGAGAAAGAAATCAAAATTCGGTGAAGCTTCAAAAGCACACAAGAAGCATAAAGTTCCAGTGCAGAAGCTAAAACCCTGTTTCAAGGGTAAAACGCCACAAAAATCGTTGAGGAGGCTTGTGTCAAAAATTTCCAAATCACATACGAAGAGGGTGTTCTAACCGCATGTGTGATAGAGCCTAGAGTGTCCGCATTTGAAAGGCTCGAGATGGCTTCGAGTGGAACTCCTAAATCTTCGGTGTTTAAAAGGCTTAATCCAGCCCCTACATGTGAGACACCGAAATCTTCCGTATTTGAAAGACTCGAGCTAGCCTCAACAAATGAAGCATCCAAATCTTCAGTGCTTCAAAGGCTTGATATGGCCTTGGCAAGTGAAGAATCCAAACCTTCGGTGTTTCAAAGGCTTAATATAGCCTCGACAAGTGGAGAGTCTAAAGCTCCGATATTTGAAAGGCTCAGAAAATTTGATGAGTCTAAAAGCAAGAAGGTCCAAATGAAAAGGACTAAAAGTAAGAGCTCGGGAGAAGGCAATCAAAAGTTCTCGTCCACAAGCTCAAACAGGTCATGGACACCTAAAATCAAGTAAGGATGTCAAAATGATCAAGTAGTCTCCAAGGCGGGAAAACAAATAGTTCTGCCTAGAACTACATTAAGACTTCATCCCCAACAAGGGGTACGTAGGAAATTTGGCATCAAAAAAAAATCTGTGTCAAGTTCAGTTGCACAAAAAAAAAAGTTCCGGGTTCGCAAATGATAGTCAGGTTATTCGGGAAACCCTTCCTAGAAGGTGGGCCCGGGTAATTTGAATGATGCGGTAAAAAAAAAATAAAAAGAAAAAAAAGAGAGAAAAATCCCGGTTTGCAAATGATAGTCGAGTTATTTGGGAAACCCTTCCTAGAAGGTGTGCTCAAGTAATTCGAGTGATGCATTAAAAAAAGGACTTGATATTAGTCCGAAATTCAAATGACCCGAAAGCATATATGAAAAATGGGTTCATAAAGAACTACAAGCGGCTTGATCCATCATAAAGGCGGTACGTAGGCAGTCTAGCTAGCCAAAATGCTAGGTGCAGCCACAAAAACAAACAAACCATCTTCTTTTCTCAAACAAAGAAGAAAAAGAAGTGAACTCCTCTGTTTTTGTAGTCAAATGAGCATTGTCTCAAATACAAGGGAAAAAAATCAAGTATGGTCTGAAGACTTGCACATTTTGTGCCTATATTGAAAATGAGGCAAAGGGAAAAGCGAGAGAGTAAAATTTTATCGTTCAAAGACATTCTCACAAAAAGAGATAAACAAAAGGCCTATGCTTAAATTTTACGACTTTGAATATCACGTCCAAATGTGATAGTCAATTCAAGTCTCATAAATCAAATTTCCTTCCAAGGAACCATAAACCGAAATTTGCCTCAAAACTTGACTAATCAAATGGTCAATGTTTTCTTCTCTCTCAAAGACAAAAAGGCCCAAGCCTTTCAAAACCCTCCCAAATAAAAAAATTGACCAACATTATCTACATGTGTACGGTCATTCAAAGCCCCTAAAATTCAAACCAAAATTCAAAACTCAAACTCAAAGAAAAAAAGCCATTAAATATCTTGGCTTCAAATGGTATGGGTATCATATTCCAAAATCATCTCAGATGAGATTTTGATCACAAAGCTTCGACCACAAAGGTTACAAAAGCTAAGCCCGCGATACTAAATCGTCAAAACCAAATTCTTGTCCCTCACAAGAAAACTGTCAAATCCAAATTCAGCTTAAAGTCGAAAATCTCCGACCAAAAGCCAAAAAATCCAAATCGGCAAAAAAAGTCAAAAAAAAATTGACTCAAAGCTGAAAATCCAATCAGTTTGAAAGCTCAAAAGCAAACTGGTTGAAAAGCCAAAGATTCATAAATCAAATTTAGAGACGGAGAATTTTTCCGACTCTCACTTACCCATACCAGATTGTATCGTATTGGTCATAAGCAAGTTCTAAGTAGAATTGCTTTTCTTATTTGATCAATTTTAATCGGTACAATTCAAGTTTAAATTCTATTCGAACTACAAATCAAACAAAAAACTTTCTTAAGCAAAGTCCGTTCGAAACACAAATGGTGGATAAATAGCACATTGTTCGAACTTTGAACTAGGGTTGTTCAAAATGTGGCCCGGCCCGAAAACCGAACCAAAACCGAACCGAAAATTCGGTTTCGGTCTAGCCCGGGTACTATACGGTTCGGGCCTCGGTTCGTAAAAAAAGAAATTTCGGTTCGGTTCCGAAAACCGGAACCGAACCAAAATTTTCGGTTTTTAACCGAATAAACCGAATTTAAAAATAAAAATAAAAATAAATAATAACTTAATAAATACCTACACCTACCTACTCCGTATTACCTTTTCCCTTTACAGTGAGTACGGGCCTTTCAATTTTCACTTTCCCAATCCCAATCCCCACAGAAGCAGACTCGCCGCACTCAACACGACACCTAGCCGCCTCGCCGAACTCGCCTGCCCCTGCCGTTGCCGTCGCCGTCCCCCACGGTTGCCAGTGCTTCTCGCATGCCCTCTCCCTCTCCCTCTCCCCCTCCGGCAGTCCCACAACCTCACTCCCAAGTCCCAAATTCAATCCAAGTCGTAGGTTTCCAATTTTCAATTTTCCAAAATTTCACCTTTCTCTTGTTAATCTACTTTTATTACCCTTAATTTGTTATTGTGCACTTGCAATTTCAGTTTTACAGAGCAATTGTTTGGTTTCAGAATTTCATAATACCCAAGGTCGGTTTTTTCGGTTTTTTCGGGCCTAGAACCGAAAAAACCGAAAACCGAGTGATCGGTTTCGGTTCGAGCTTCGGTCTAATCTACCAAAAAATTCGGGCCATCGGTTCTAGCCCGAACCATTTGACTCGGTTCGGTTCGGGCCGGTTCGGCCCGTTTGCGCCACCCTACTTTGAACACGTTCGATATCTCACACGTACAAAGTTCGGGGGGGGGGGGGCAACTGTTGGAGGGTAAAATTTCATGAATTTTATTGATTCATGATTGCATTAATAATATTGTCACATTCATATAAAAAATTGGGTATGATAAATTTTCTTCAAATTAAACATGAGGATTACAAATATAAAATTGGGCTGGCAAATTCCATTACAAATCCAACTTCGTCAAGCCCAAACATGACAAAAAAAAAGAAACATGCTTGAGATGGGAGGTTACAAATGTTGTTAACTGTACCCCTGTTACAATTGCAGTTAAAGGGAAAAAATGCAAAGAAATAAAAATAAAAATCAAATGAGTGCAGTTAGCAGTACGTGGCCTGAGACCATCCGTAACCATAAGGTTACCTCTTATCCAATTTTTTTCCTCTCTCCCTATAATATTTTGACACCTCATTTATTTTTTCTTTTAAATAATTTTCTACTTTATTAACCTCTTTCTTTAAGGTTTTCATATTTTTACTCCATAACCATGAGTTTACCTCATTCTTCTCTTTTTCCCATTTATTTATACCAACTATATGATTTCCACCAATCATAATCTTATTAGTTAAATATAAAAACATAAAAATAAATAAAGCATCATGCTTTTGCACATGGTCCAATGCACTTCCTACCTCTCCACACCAAGGTAACCCCTTTCCTCTCTTTACCTTAAGGTTTTGCCTACAACCATGGGGTTACCTTTTAGCAACCTTAAGGTAAGCAAAACCCATGGTTGCTCATGCTCTGAGTGGAAGGTACTTCCTCTACCCCTCTATAAAAGCTTTGCTGCAATTCCTTTTTGGGGAGGTCCACCTGCGAACAACACATCAACAACAAAAGAAGGGTTGGCTTTTCTTCCCTTTTGGGTGATTCAACTGCAAAAGATAACAGTTATCCTTTCCTTCACGCTTCCTTCTCTGCAAAACAGAAGGGAGCAACAAACACAGCCTTCTTCCTCCTAGTTTCTCCTCCTCTCGAATGCACCTGCAACCACACATAAAACAAAAAAAAATCAGCAAAGGAGAAGAAGCAAGACCTCATCAGTGTTGCTGCTTAAACTCCAAAACAGAGGGTAGAACCCTATCCTCACTTCTTTTCTATTGTTTGCAGTTACAAAGAAGCACGACAATGGAGAAGACCAACCCGGGCCTTGGGTTTAGGTGCTCTCACCTAGTGTTTGGGATCGTAATAGGCTTTCGCCTAGAGACCATCACGTAATAGGTTGGGGGCATTCGATCCCGGCGAGGATCGGTTTAGAGAGGCGAAGCCCTGTCCAATTTTCAGCTTGCAGCAATGGTTAAAACGACACATGCTCTTACCTAGTGTTTGGGCTCGTAATAGGCTCTCGCCTAGAGACCATCACGTAATAGGTTGAGAGCATCGGTTCATAGGGACGAGGTGCTGCCGGATTTTGCCTAGAATTCACAAGCAATAAGCTACTGGATTTTGCTGGGAATTCATAAACAAGAAAATGTCGAATTCCATACAAATAAACTAATCAAGGGCGAGGTTCTGTTAAAATTTCCCTAAATGAAGTTCTAACAAACAAGCTTAATTAATCCACACAAACTGGAATTGAATTCAGCTAGTAAAATATTAAATCTGAAGTGACTGAAAGTTTGTCAAAATCGGCAAACATAAAGTCAGGCAATAGGAGAGATTGCAAAAGAGAAAAGTTCCAATTGGAGCGACAAGTTTCGGTTTAATGAAGTTAAATTTGGGCACTGAGGTTGAACAATTAACCAAAAACAGAGTGAAGTAAATCTTGGACAAAAATCTCCAGAAATCCACATACCTAATTGACAGCTCTTTATTGATTGGTAGTCTCTCGGGTCATTCGTTCTCAGCCACCCCAAGCCTTTAATCCGTCTCCTCTTTCGATCACTCAAACACTGAATTTGAGCCCGGAATTGTGGCTGTCCCAAACCCTAAAGCTTTCAAATGACAAATTACGGGGAGAAAGAAAGCTTTAGAGACATGAATTGCTCAAAGACTAAATCAAACGACAAATCAAGGGCAGAAATTCGCAAACGAAAAGGCCCTAAAGCGTACCTGATTGGAGAGTCGAGTCGAAACTTTATCTTGGCTCTACTGCTCTGCCTCAATCCACCTGCGTTCCGCCTGTAGCCGCTTCAAACGGCCAAAGCCAAAGCCAGTCGACCGGAGAATGGAAGTGGATTGTTGCTGTCAAAAGCGGGCTAGCATCGGAGAGAGGGATTGAGCGTTTGACAGGAAACGCGCCGCTGCTGTTCCGTCACCAAGAGGGAGACGATCTGAGCCTGCGAAAGAGGGCAAACACCCGAAAGAGGCTAGGTTCAGTAGTCGGTTCACCTAATTGTTAATTGGGCCCCATTAAATTAGAATGGGCTGTTAATATCCTGGGCTTCGGTTTGCTTTGAAAAACAAACAAACAAACAAGGAAACAATTCCATAAAGCCAACTCATACATATATAATTATATACTAGTACAATCCCCGCGCCATGGCGCGATTGTTAATAAATCAAAATTTAATAGCATAACAAATTAATATTATAAAATATTATTAAAAGTTAGGATAAGATAATGAAAGTAGACTTGAAATCTTTAAGAAAATGGTAAAAATATTTATCTTAAAGTTAGGCTTCATCAAAAGGTTTTTGAATTAAGATATTATATATCGATATAGATGATTATTATTATTATTATTATTATTATTATTATTATTATTATTATTATTATTATTATTATTATTATTATTATTATTATTATATAGTAGACATTAGGTTTAATTCAGTGCTTTGAATTAAACCCATTGGTTAGTAAATAGGTAAAAAAAATAAAAGGAAAAAAATGTAAATGTATGAAAGAGATTAATTAAGAGAAAAAAAAAAGAAAAGGAAATAATAAGAGAAAATTGTGATTAGTTGAAAAACCTTAAATTAAGGAGGTGTTGACACATCATCAAAAGTCTTCTAAATTAAGGTATTATATAGATGGTTAGTAAATAGGTAAAAAAAATAAAAGGAAAAAAATGTAAATGTATGAAAGAGATTAATTAAGAGAAAAAAAAAGAAAATGAAATAATAAGAGAAAATTGTGATTAGTTGAAAAACCTTAAATTAAGGAGGTGTTGACACATCATCAAAAGTCTTCTAAATTAAGGTATTATATAGATTGGTTAGTAAATAGGTAAAAAAAATAAAAGGAAAAAAATGTAAATGTATGAAAGAGATTAATTAAGAGAAAAAAAAAAGAAAATGAAATAATAAGAGAAAATTGTGATTAGTTGAAAAACCTTAAATTAAGGAGGTGTTGACACATCATCAAAAGTCTTCTAAATTAAGGTATTATATAGATATGTACGTATATGTTTAGGCATATTCGAAATAAATTTATTTAATTGCAAAATTAATCCACTAAAATATAAGAATTATAATTGGCACGAATTAAAAATTCGAGTTTGATCGAAACATAAAATTAAACTCGTCAAATATTCTTTGTCAATTAATTCTAGTGGGTCAATCTCAAATCGGCTCCTAAATAAATAACGGAGTCAAAACCTCAAATCGAGTTTTACTAAATATAAACTTGGTTCCGAGGTAGAACTACGTAAAGACTTGACACCGGAAAATCGGTTACGTAGGTAGCCCGATATTAAATCTAAAAAATATATCGGGTACAGTCGTCTGCCTCTAAATTCCCTTTAAATGAATATGAGGTCCAAATCAAATAAAAATTAAATGGTTCGTTTAAGAACTACGCCCGATTTGATTCCAACTTGTCGGATACATAGGCCACCGGACATAAAGCAAAAGCGCGTCGGGTTCAATCTTCAAACAAAACAAAAAAAATAAACTTGTTCTTTGATAATGAACTACGAGTGATTTGATCCCATTCAAACGGGTACGTAGGCAGCTCGATATAAAGCAAAAAGCTCATCGGGTTCAATCGCCAAATAAAAATTAAATCGGTTCCGGTAGAACTATGTAAAGACTTGACACCGTAAAATCGGTTACGTAGGTAGCCCGATATTAAATCTCAAAAATATATCGGGTACTGTCGTCAACCTCTAAATTCCCTTTAAATGAATATGAGGTCAAAACCAAACAAATTAAATTGGTTCGTTTTAGAACTACGAGTGAGTTGACTCTCTTCTAAGGGATACGTAGGACACTCGATACAAAGTCAAGGCTCTTCGAGTTCAATCGCAAAAAACCAATTCAAATTGTCCATTCCGACTCGATACAAAGCTTCTACTCGTGGAGTTCAGTTCCCACTCTTAAATGATCTCGCGATCAAACCCAAATACAAAATTTATTTTGTCCTGAACTACGGTGACTTGATTCCACTAAACAAGTAGATACGTAGGAAACTCGGTGTAAATCAAATTATCACCGAGTCCAGTCACACTAAAACTTTCAATCAAATCTCCTCAAATCCATTTGTCGACTCTAGTCGTCCCAAATATCAAATTTTCCATCAAAACCAAAGTGCCCATTCTAACTCGATACAAAGCTTCCGCTCGTCGAGTTTGGTCACGACCAACAATATCAAAGTCAAATTCCACCATCCCCAAATTGACCTTTAAGTCAAATCTCAAATCAAAACAAATTAAACTCCCCATCAAAGTCAAATTGTTTTCAATGCAAATGATAGGTGTGTTACTTGAGTTACTCTTCCGAGAAGGTGGGCTCAGGTTACTCGGGTGGAGTGTTGTTCGAGCTACCCTTCGTAGAAAGTGGGTTTGAACTTCATCCTCTTATGCATATAAGAAAACAAAATCAAATCCAAACCAAACCAAACGCAAATCAAAAACACTCTGAACTACGTAAGGCTTGATTCTCTCCCAAGAGATACGTAGGCAACCCGCTAAATTTCGGGTGCAGCCCAAATAAACAAAACCACTCAAATCTTGGTATCGATACGACTTCGAATCAAGAGGATAACCAAAAGGGGTCGAAATCAAATATTAAAAATTAAATAAAATGTGTTGTACAATTATTTGCGCATTTTTGTTCAACAACCACCGCAATCATAGTAGGGTCAGTCACAACATGGGATCTCATTTAAAGTATAAATTCTCATAGTCATCCTATCCAATTTCTATCCAGCATTATCAGAACATATTTATCACGTCAATCATTGGTACTTGTAAGGTTAGCCATAGCGAAATTTCATCATAAGTCAACGAAACAAAACTACTTATCAACACATTAATACAAACAAAGTCAGGCTATTAAGATTCAATCATAAGGGGAGATCGAGCAGTATACCAACATCAAAATGTCAACATACACAATAGACATCATCTTAACTCAACACAATACCACATAACGATCATTTAGCAGTCACGCACCCTCTTCTCATATATACACGTTATATTTATGCCCAAGACATATTCATCATCTAGCATACCTATAATCATGCTTGTCAACCATAGAATACGACATCATGTACTACCACATAATATAACATCATGCTCGCACACAATAACACATCATTATCTCACATATCATATCACAACACATCCTAACATGCCTCTAAAACAACATCGCAAGGCATCAATATATCATGATAACACTTGTCACTGCCAACTAGATTTCAATATTGTACGTCAACATGTAATATAATGCCATATTAGGTTCATTATGGTTGCTATCTAACATCATGCTAGTTCATAATCACATAATCAAGAAAGTTTTGCACATTATACCAGTTACAATAAAACGCAAACCCCGCTCGCTCGTCTCCAACTCTCAAGCCAAGACCAAATCTTCATCTAGACCCACCAACTCGGATAATATGCCATAGAAGAAGTCCTAATTCATTCCGACACTCCAATCTCATACCTCTTCCCACCAAGCTCTCTCACTAACCATCCACCTCTAAGACTCCAACCCCTATCTCTGTTCTCACACTAGAGCACCGCTGCATACTATGTTCTCGATACTCACAAGAGCCATTCCCTACACTGCCCATACTACGTACGACATCACAACATAGAACCCTTCTAACCATATCTCTTCTATAAGAATACCCCGATCACCACTTAACTGGCCTATTCTATCCATACCCCCACCTAAGATTCATCCAGAAGCTCGTCAGAAACCACTAAGCATCGCCTCTTACAGCTCTCAAACTCACGCGTTCTTACTTAAGCCAAACCCCTCTCATGTGACTTACCTCATACTACCATCGATCATTCTAACTGCTCAAATTCCTCCCACCATTCTCCGACCACTCCACAAAAGAATCTCACCCATACGTTCAAAGAAGAAGCAATCATGGACATTATTACACATAAAGATTACATCATATCAACTAGCATTTATATCAATAGCATCATTAGTTCATCATTAAGCATTGCAACTGTGTCAAAAGTCTCAATTTACTGTCATGCTCAACAAGTATTGCAAACATCATATATGAACCTAAACAAATCAAGCTATCATGTTTCATCATAACCATATCTAATAAACAGTTCAGGTTCTCAGCATTTGTAGTTCACATTTATAGGCAAGGAATTTAGATCATGCTTAGCAACTCAGAGTAGCATCACATGGAGTCATCATGGCACATTAGGACTGTAAGGCATCGAATCATATATATCATCATAGACAATGGATAATCAAGCAATAATCATCATCACGTCAGTACATCAACCATGTTAATTCCAACGTCAGATAAGTGCAATATCATCATCGATATATTCAGAAGGGATTAACAATCCGAACGGAGGGCACTCTCGCTTGCAAGTCATATCGTACTCAATAACCGCCATCCTCGAAGCAAGCTTGTTCCGTCGACATCATCGATCCTGAGGCCCGTGGGTTATGGGCCCACGCTTCCGCTGCGCTGCTCTATCGCTATCTAACTTCCCGTCCCCTCTTCTATGCGGCCGCTCATCCAATGTATCGCGTAGGAGTCTATATTAGCGGAGATAAGGGAGTGACAATAACGGATAACCCAACGTTTCTTTCGGAGACAAAATGGACCAAAGTTAAAGATGACATGACTAGAGACAAGACTCCGACCCGGGAATAGTAACGATGCCCTTAAGGAAGTCTATTAGGTTACAATTGTGACAAACAAGCACGAATTCATCATGGAGTATATCAATCACATTAATCCCCACTAACATGTACCTATCTCAAGGAACAACGACAGACACATTCATTCTAAAGACACGATCGAGTCCTACACTGGTGCACGTGAAAAAAGCTAGTAGTCTATTATTCCATGGATGCAAATATGTCTCGCAACCTAGGTAAGTTATGCGGAGCCAATAATGGTCGTGTGGGGTCCAAGGTTATGCAGGATTTTACGAGGATGACAAGTATTATGTATATGAACGATGTAAGAGCATGGTATACACATCAACAATTGAGTCCAAATAGATCATGGCAAAGTATATTATAACAATCAGATGAAGCGTCATACGAGAACACATAAGAGCAGCATAGTAATTATCACATCCGACAACAATGATCATATATTAGGTTAAGAATGACACGTAATCATACAACAGGATACATTTAGAGAGCACAGATCCATCATGATGCTAGTGATACATGATTATGCATGGCATAGTCAAGAGTCATTAAATGAGTTCAATATGATGTACATGGAAGCAAAAGGATCACCACAGAGTAAACAAGATAACATCACGGGCGATAGATTATAATCATGCCAGGAATGAACTATACTAGGGCACATAAAACGATACAACAACTATCACATTATAGAACAAGCACGACATGTAATCATTCAGCAGGTCATATTAGAAGTCATAAGCTCTACATAATACTAATAGCACACATCGAACATGAGTACAATTAAAGTAATTCAACTAGATTCATTCCGATATTCATGCGTCATGTATAGGCAAAATCAGGATTTAGGGTGGTGTGTGATCATGCAAGGTGTCAAGTCATACGTTCATGCAAGAACGAGAGGGTATCATAGAGTAATAGAGGGGTACCACCGAGCGAGAACATGTAATCATGCTAGAATTTACCATCGCGGAAAGCGAGTCGATCATCGAATTCAACATCAATTTAATCAGGGTGAGTGGAACATTTTTAAGATGAGAGAAAAGGAAAGAATCACACTATCAGGGACCTAGTTCAAGAGAGAATCAACAATAACGTAGGCAAGGTAGAATTCGCACAAGTCACAACCAAGGGTCCTACATGATACTAATGGCTCAGCATGACACATGATACATACATGCATTTAGTTGATTAACATGACAATATGCAAGAATTCAATCAATACTATTCCAACGATATAGGAGTATGGGAGGAAATGTGGCGATGTATAATATAGGAGTCTAAATAACGGGGCAATATAACTAGAATACGGAAACACGAGTTCAAATCAATGCATACTGGGATGAAACATGTATTTATCAAGACTCATTTACACCAACATATCCTCAATTTAGCGCAAGTAACACACAACAGTATAAATCACAGAACACTCAACAATAGTTAATCTCATGAATGCAAAATAGGTGGGCATGCTATAGATTCTTGTCACAAAAGGAATGATATGCATCGAGGCATCATTGACTATCATGCCAAGGAGAACATCTTACGAGGCATTCATACAAGGAAGAGATGATCACACTACCATGGACCTAATCCGGGAGGAAGCAACAATCATATAGACTCATATCATGCCATTCATGCTTCTAATCACTCAGTAGTACGATCATTACAATAGGTGAATTAGACATGTAAAGACGACACCTAATTATGGCAGGAAGCGAGATGCAACACGAGACCTAAGCAATGTGATCAACATGGATACAGGATGTCATACAACCACGAATTTACATTAAGGAACATCATCATAACATGTACTGAGAATTACGTAGCATATAAGGCATGTTGACATTAAATTATAACTCGTATCCATCAAGTAAGGGACTCACCCTATCATGATACTCGAACTGAATGATCACACTATCATGAACCTATTCACAGGGAGGACATCAATTATACAACTTCCTAGCATATGACATATATATATATTCGTGCCCTAGTATGACAATGCAATATACTAAGTAGATCATGTCGGGATGATATGGATATAACAAATGTAGCTCGAACCCATACAATGGTCATCATGAACATCAAACCACATATGCACAATTTCACACTAAGGATCAATCCGTAGGTCAATGAGTAGTACCACATAGTATCACATAATCATGGACAGAGCAATCAAGATAACCTGATAGAGATCCATAAAGGCAAACATTGAATTTTCCTCACTGACTCATCACTCATCTTTCCCGTGGGACTCGGATACGACTTTTTATGGAAAGAAGACATCGGTTGATCGTCATAAGAATCAAGAAAGACAGCCCCAGAAACACCTTACTCTCTACCTCGGAACTTTACCAAGAACCATCTTCTAATACTCACTAAGTCAACCTTCAAAGGCAACATGACTCCTGAAGACAACGTGCTTACCAACCCGATTTTCCATAGAGGACTCCGATATCCGGGAGAAGGACTCGATAGAACCATCAAGGGCTAACATAGTGGAAGGGGTTGTTTCACACAAGCTGTGCTTGACCATAGGGAAATAAGGGTACTCCCGCTATCTCATTTGCGCAGATCAGTTAGTACACATTTCATAGTCAGGGCATACCAATCATATCCACAACAAGCGCTTAGCATAGAATCAATCAATGACAATTACAACGATCTCCTCGGAGTCTTCCAGACCCATCTGTAAAGAACAAGCTAATATTTCGCCTACCCATTCCCAACTACATCCAATAGAGATGGTCTAGCGCCTTTTCTACCCACTCGATCCCTTTAGTTGGTTCCAATCTATTTCTTAGGCCAAGTTCATATTTATTCCAATTAAGTTAGGCATATTAAATTCATTTTACCCCTTTAAACATCTTTAAATCCTTTGAAATTCATGGGCAATTTTCCAAAACATACACCCGACCCTTGCGTACCCGAATTGCATAACCTGGCTCTGATACCAACTTTGTAACGGCCCGGATATAAATACCCGGGTTACGTTTCGAAGGTTGGATACCTTCATTCGGATGTTGCAATTCAGGTACAGGTCGAGGTTTCAAACCTCTAAAGATCAGTATTCCAAGCGGGGATTTCTAACCCCAAGCGATTGAAGTCGCGAAAATTCAATTCAAATGAAAGTAAAGCGGAAGCAAAGTTTAGATACAAGTGCCACGACAGAGCCGGGTCAAAACCAAAACATAATGGGTGATTGCCATTTTATCAGGTTAGAATATTAGCCATGTTCTTCGGTTCGCCAAGAGATTCCCCGTCACAAAAGCAAGGAGCAAACAAGAGCGGTACCAAACACTATCCACGAAGTCAGGCCCGGTAATCACCTGCGGGTCCTCTGACCGCGCTGAGGCCACATAACATGCCTATACCTAAATAAAAGATGACTAATGCAGTACAAGATTTAAATCACACTATCATGCCCCTAATATATATTGATGTACATATTTGCACCTCTTTTTATTGCATCTTTTAACTTCATATTTCATTCGATTTCCAAAGAAAAGGTTCAAAAGAATATAAACTTGTGTAAGAATGGGCTAACGTGCAACAAATAGAGTCTGCACAAGTATTGAGCTAACCATGCAGGAATTCGAGCGAAATCGGAGTCAAAACGGAGAAACCAAGGAGAGCAGAGGAGAGGTCGATATCGACCTTTAACATCGACATCGACCATAGTTGTCGACACACCTTCTGAGTATCGAGATAGACCACACAGACCAACCAAGAAGGCACTCGATATCGACCTTACATCATCGATATCGACCTCAACATAGACATTGAGTGGAGATAGACAAGTCGAGCAGGAACAAAGACATCGATATCGACCTTCCTGGTCGATATCGACCTTCCTGGTCGATATCGACCTTCCTGGTCAATATCGACCTTATTTCGACAGAAGATAGATTCGATTTTGAGACACGGATTGGAAACTTTATCTTCAAGGAGGCACGGATTTATCTTGTAACATATAGATAGATAGCAGCTGGGATTTATCTACTTTTTACCTTTAAGTTTTATCAAGTTAGTTTAACTTTTATCAAAATAAAAGACCTATCCTAATTGTTTGGATAGAGTTCATAGTTTGGATAGCAAGGATTAGTAGCCTATAAATAAAGCCCTAGGGGGTTGGCATATGATCACCCAATTTTAGAGTTCAATTACATACAATAGAGTTAGAGAGAAGTTTTAAGGTTTGGCGTTTGCGAAAGCCGACGTTGAGTTGTAAAGCTTCGGAGTTTATAGTTTAATGCAAGTTTATTTCTTTCAATCAATGATGAGTTCCATGATGAGGTGCGAGTAGTCCCCCAAAGCTCTTAGGGTCGGGGTGAGCCCGACGTTAGCCATGCATGCTTGAGGTAAGTGTTAGATGTTGATATCGTCGTGTCTATATTATCTCCTACGATTCTATGTTTAGTCCTAATCGAAAGAAAGGGGATTCATGCTAACAACTTGAGTTATAAACATAAAATTGGTAGAGACAATTAGGTTTATTTGCAAGAGTAATCCTAAGAGTTGGTGTACAGCGAAAGCTTGTCCCTCGGGTGAAATAGCGCAATTGTCCGTCTTATTTACCTTATCGCATGCATTGGTTAACGTTGTGGTAAACCCTAATCCTAGGAGTTTCTTTTTACATAGTTTATACACATAAAACCACTGTCTGTATTTCTGATCATCGCATCCTCATTCATCCTTAAGTCTTCGGCCTTTCTTCGCCGACAAAAAGCTAACGAATTTGCAGGAGAAGACATCGATATCGACCCCAGACGTCAATATCGACCACTGAGTTACGTCAACAGTTTTCTGAGTTGACGACGATCATCCCTGCTGAGTTACTGAACATCGATATCGACCACCCTGTGTCGACTGGCAGTCTTCTGAACCAGTCGATTTCACTGACTAACATCGATATCGACCTCTCCAGTCGATATCGACTGCTTGTTTATGTCTCTACATGTCTTTTGTTGCAGAAAGGATCGATAGCCGAGGTCGACATCGAGCACCAAGGTCGAAATCGAGGCTTCTGGTCGATGCAAGACGTGAGATTTCCAACGCTACTAGGATCCCGCTGACATGCCTCCTCGTGAATCGATCCTGACTACCCTTCCACTACAACGGGAGGAAGTCTTGTAATTATTTGCATAGGCTAGGAGTCGGTTTACATTTACATCTTATTATTTGTATTTAAGAACTCGACATTCCTCCTGCTTAACAAATTGGCGTCGTTGCCGGGGAGGCAATCAATCGCGCCCTAGTAGTCTATCTCACGTCTCTACCTAGTTTGGTTTTGCAAGTGTATGCGACGCGCTGATCGCCCACCTGAATTTGAAGAAGTAGACGACCCTGAGCGCTATTTCCATCTAAGAGCCCAAGCTCAAAGAATCATGGCAGACAACGCAAACCAGGCTGAACTAATTGAGCAACTAAGGAAGCAGGTTGATGACTTAACAACTAGAGAGGCGGCACTTAAAGAGCATGTGGACAGGGAGGAGGAAGGCCGGAGGTAAATAGAAGCCCAAATCAATGGCCTCCCTCGGAATTCCAAGTAATACATGCACCCCGCGCTCACAGTGCCAGAATCGGCGATTCTTATCCCTGCCTCTAATTTTGAAATTAAACCTAACTTCCATACTGAAATAAGAAGGCATCAATATGAAGGAAAACCTAATGAATGCCATATGGCACATATATCAACCTTCTTAGACCTTTGTGATACGATTGCTGATGGACAGAGTCTTGAATATATCCAACTAAAAGTTTTTCGTTGGTCCCTTACAGGAAAAGCATTGCAGTGGTTGGAGAGCTTAGCCCCAAGATCGCTCCGCACCTGGAATGAAGTCAAGGACGCATTCCTCAACAAGTTCTTCCCTCCTTCTAAGACGGCGTTGATCCGACAGAAAATCACGACTTTTAAACAAAAGCCTGGTGAGGCTCTGGCGACTGTTTGGGAAAGGTTTAAGGACCTACTACGATCATGCCCGACGCATGGCCAACCATCGTACGTGACTCAGGAGATCATTTACAATGCTCTTGATGTTGCAACCAAGGAGATGATCAACACCTACACCTCCTATGGCTACCTTGAACTCGCTCCACAAGAGGCTTGGGAGACCATAGAGAGGTTGGTGAAGTTCGACAACACATATGGGACTCTTGAGGCTACCGACACATCAACATCAAGGCCTGCCCCATCCATGCCCTTATATGAACCCTCCAAGGTAATCGATCCGGATGTGAAGGAGCAATTCCATAGAGATCAACTTCGAAAGCTCCAAAAGCAAGTGAGGTTCCTTTCAGCGAACCAAGATTGCATTGAATGCGGATCGCAGTGGCACACCACCATCGAGTGCCCCCATGCTGAGCAAGTACAACTAGCGGAGACTCACCATGAGGCGCGCTACATGAGGGGTCCCAATCACCAATATTGGGGAGACCAAAGATTCCATCAACCACAAAGGAACCCGGTTAACCCTAGGGACCCCCGCCTTATAGAGCTCCTGGGCACCCGGAGAGGGACCAACGTAAGGATGATCTACAACTTGTGCTGGATGAAATCAGGCGGAATTAGGCTAAGAATGATCAATCCAACAATGCAATCCATTCTCAACTCAATCACCTTACCACAAGGATTGGGGAGATGGATATTTGAAAAAAGAACGTAGAGACCCAACTGGGTCAATTGGCGGCACAAATCCCTAGACCGTCTAGAACGTTCCCTGGGCAACCCACTACAAATCCTAAGGGGCAATCCGGGACGGGCCATGTCGCAGCCATGCAATTAAGGAGTGGCAACAAAATACAAAAGCCACGAACGGAATCGGAGAAAGCAGCAGATCCAGTCGACATTGACAGCCCAGTCGATGTCGAGGACGACGTCGATATCGACCCCCAGGTCGACACCCAGGTCGACGTCGAGGCCACTGCAGAGCCATCAGAGCCACAACAGAGGTTGACATCGACCATCCCGGTCGATATCGACCACGTCCCAGTCGATGTCGATGTCCAGCAGGCCCCTCCGACCTCCGTTTTGGCCCCTACGCCAAAGAAGACGTTGCCATTCCCATCCAAAGCATTGGAGGATCCCACCAAAGGTAAGTTTAGGCGCTTTGTAAAAATTCTTCAAGGTCTTAACGTTACCATTCCTCTTACAGAAGCCCTAAGCGAGATGCCCGCCTATGTACGATTCCTGAAAGACATCCTTAGCAAGAAGAGATCCATGACAGAGATCGCAGAGGAGTGCTCAAAGATGGACTTCCCTGAAAAGAGGAGTGATCCAGGGAAGTTTGCAATCACTGTGGGGCTTGGCCAACATCGCTACAAAGCCCTATGTGACCTAGGGGCAAGCGTAAGTCTCATGCCTCTTTCTATTTGGCAAAAGGAAAACATTGGCGCACTTGAACCTGTGGACATGAAACTCTATATGGCTGACAACTCATTCGTCAAGCCCACAGGTATAGTTGATGACGTTCCAGTAAAGGTAGGTAAGTTCTTTCTGCCTACTGATTTCATTGTATTGGAGATGCCTAAAGATCTTGTAGTATCTATTATCTTTGGTAGGCCTTTCTTAGCTACTGTTGATGCCAATATCAATGTACGTCGAGGATTACTAACCTTTACTATACGGAACGAAGTGATAGAGTTCTCTTTCAACCTTACCATGAGCAAAACAAAGCACCTAGAACAAGTTGTCCTTTCACCAGCTAAGGAAAAGCTTAGAAAATTTTTGTTGGCGAGGACGGAAACAACAAGCAGGGTCGACATCAACTGGAACCAGTCGATATCGACTAAAAACATCGAAATCGACCCCTTGGTCGAAATCGAGTATGCCAGATCACTACCAGGAGCTTAAGTATGGGGTCACAGACGTCGATATCGATCCCCACATGTCGACATCAACCAAAGCACTCGAAATCGACCCACCTTGGTCGACATCGGCCACCCCTCAGCCCAAAGATTTCTGTTTCGGGCCCAAACAGGTAAGCCCAGGTATGACTCCTAACCCTCCTATGTCCCTTATTGATGAATCAATTAAGACAATTATTGATAATTCTACTAATGAGAGGGTCAAAGCTCCATGGTTTGCCTATATTTCAAAAGTTAGGTCAAGGAAGAGATGGAAAGCGCCTAATAAAGAAGAACCTAACGAAGAAGAAGCCTTGGTTCCCGAACTTTGCTACTACCGAAAGAACCTAGATGATCCAGGGGAAGGCTCGTGCTTGAAGGTTCCCTGCGTTAAAGGCTCATAAAGAATTGACGGAGAAGTCGGCCTAGCGACTCAAAACTCTAGAGCATGTACATAAAACTTGATTTTTTTTTTCATAGATGGTTTTAAATTTTGGATTTTGAACTTTTAAAACTGAGATAATTCGTGGCTTTATCTATATTTCTAACAAAGATTTCAGGTTTCTAAGCAAGAAGAAACGACGAAGAACGAAAGAAGCTTCTGCGGAGGTAGTCGAAATCGACCAGGCCAGTCGAAATCGATGCCCCAGGGTCAAGCCATCTCCTGGAGTCGACGTCGAAGACTCAGGAGCAAAAAGCAGAGGTCGATATCGACCATCATCATCGATATCGACCATCATCAGGCAGCCCTTGTCTTCATTTTCTTCCTCGACTTCGACAGATGCAGTCGACATCGACCACTGACATAGATATCGACTTCTAACATCGACCCAACCTGAAATCGACCTGAATCCGTAGGTTGCGCTGTGAGTTTCTCTCTACCCTTGTTCTTCTTTTTAATACAGTGGGGACACTGTATATTTTAAGTATGGGGTGGGGGAAAGGCATGTCTTATGGTCATAACTTGGTTTTCTTCTTCGCATTGCATTCATGTTTAAATTTTTGTTCTTAGTTTTACTTTTATAAAATGTCAAAAAAAAAATCCAAAAAATAGAAAAATGTCAAAAATACAAAAAAATGCATGTTTATTTTTAAGTTTAAACCCTACTTAGATGTTCTATGATGAAAACTCAATAGCTGACTTGATCATGTAAATCTTATGGCATATTTGGATGGTTTAGCCTAAGTCCTTAAATTTTTATGTAGATTGTGAACTTGTGATGAAATTGAGCACATATGATCCTAGGCTAAAAAGCAAATCCAACAAAAATTGTCCTTGTGAGAATTTTGGCCTATAGGGAGAACATCAAAAATCCCTATGATTTCTGGAGTGTATTTACTCTTCCTATGCATCTCTAATGTTGTGATAGTTATTCAAAGCCAATACATAAATATGTCTATGTTTACGAGAATTAAATGATGGAGGCATCTTTTAAACCATTTTTTATCCTCTCTTTACCTACCCTGCATTATCTCTGCTTGAAGCCGGAAAATTAGCCTGAGCCTGAAATTGCAAACTCCACAAAATTATCCCTAGCCGAATTGAGCCTGACCCCCATTTGGGAATTGAGACTTAGATTGGCTGGACTAATGCCTTGTGGAAATAAAAGTGCATATTGTCCAGTTTTGAGCAAGCAAATTATGGGTTGGTGCATATTTAGATCTTGTCATATTTTTTAAAGGAATTTTTGGCTCACTATATAAATGCATGTATTTTTTAGTATTTATTTATTATTTTCGTCAAAAAAATCTGAAAAAAAAAGAAAAAGAAAAAAAAAGAAGAGACATATGTATATAGTGCATGAGCCAAAATCCTTAAGTCCTTTATTTATTTCATACAAGTGTTATATTTTTTAGAGGCATATAAGAGTTTGAAAGAAGGGTTGATAGTATGGTTTACATCTTTCAGTGCATCTTTAGAGCATATTATGGAAAGATGAGTTTGGGAAAGAGCATTATGGAGGATTGAGCTTGGAAAGTGCAACATTGAAGAGTTATGGTTTGGATATTGCAAGTGTTGAGATTTAGGAGTCTTGATTCCCGAATTATATAAGCACCACATAGCCAAATAATTCCATACCTTTTATTCCTTACCAAGCCCCATTACAACCCCCCCGAATGGAGTCTTCTTTGAAGTCTTCCATTGAGCGAAAGTCCTCCAGATGATTCTTATTGCATTTTCATAATTGGTTGCGAAGTGGATTTTTATAAATTGCAATGTTTATGAGATTGTGTATGGAATTGAGTTGAGATTTGAACTTCATAGCCTAAACACATGAGAGTTGAGTGTAAACACATTATCCCTGTGAGGTTGGATCAAAAATTGCATATGCCTATGGATCGCCAAAATATGTGCTATGACGTTAAATTCACTTGCTTTGCTTTGCTACCGCTTATGATGTTGCTTTTGACATATATAATATGCGGAAAAGAAATGTAAAGGGCCCAAGACAATGCCAAGTGGCATATCCCTCTCCTACCTCTGCACCCCTTCCCGTTAGTGCAGAGATTGACCAGTTCGGTGCTATAGCATAGCAATTTCCTCGTGGTGGTGCACTAACCACAACATCATCATATCATATCATATCATATCATCTCATCTCTTGCCCAATGGTGCTGGGCTATCATATCATGCTCATATTGACTCGATAGACTCAGGGCACCCGATGGGTCTGGGCTACCCTATGACCCTAGCAAAGACTCTAGGACTATCACAGATAACGGTCGTTCTGTATTCAAACACACAGTAATCACATGCTCAGTTCAATGCAATCCTAGCATGATACTACATGGCATGCTTTAATATTCAACAAAACTACACATCACATGACATATCAGGCAGGAGGTCCAGGTTACTAAGTAAGTCCCGTAGGATACTTACCTGAAGATGCAGAATAGCAAGATAACACAAGCAAGGGCCCAAATGCAAGTCAAAAGCAATCCAAAAGCAATACACACCTATCATCAAGCCATTTCCATAAGCTACCGGACCAACATTCATACACACGAAACCCAAGTTCTCATCATCCTCAAAACCAACTGATAGTAAAACCGTTTTCCAAAACCTTTCCGATACGATCAAATCGACCAAAATCATTCTTCCAATCAAACCCATTGATAAAATCATACCAACCATGTTTTCCAAACTCTTAAATCCAAAATTAAGTCAACTCATATTCAAAATAATTCCTCAAATCATACTTGGCGAAATTCCGACATTAAACATTTAAATCCTTAAAGTCAATTTCTCAAAATCATAGTATAGAAATAGTTCCGGTGTTTCTTTTTTATTTATTTAAAGACATCATCTTAAAATCATTTCCTAAAGCATTTATTAATCATACTTCTCAAATAATATCACTTCAAAATTCCATTTCTAAACAACATCTAATATCACACTCCAATAATATTTAAATATAATAAAGTTACCAAGATAAATCCATTTTTACCATTCTCATTTATAAAACGACAATACTAAATTATTTTCTTATTTCTAAAACATTTATTAAAACGCCACATAATATCATAATATATATATATATCAAATAATACCATTTTTTTATCACTTTATAATATCTACTAACAAAATAAAATACCAACATCACATAAGGTGTAACATATATATAACCCAATATCAATTAATATTACTTTTAAAACCCTTTAAAATATATTTTAATATTTTCAGAATATATATACATATCCAAAAATTAGAAATAGTATATAATATAACATATATATATAAATAACATAATACATAATATAATTTAACACATCACATATAACCGTATATATAACACAATTTAAAAAAAACACCCATCAGCCCAACAATTCGGACACACCCCAACACTCAAGCCCAAACCGAAACCCGGATCCGCCAGCCCAAAACCCGAGCCCATCTGAAAAGAGAGAAAAAAGGCCCAGCTAAAAAAATGACATAACCCTTACCTAATCCAGATCCGGGTCGAGAACCGTTTGTGTTTAATGAACCAGGAGAGAGGAGGTGAACCGAAAGAGGGAAAATAAAATAGAAAACCGGGCGTTGAACCCGTCTTCAACCCAACAGATGAACAGAGGCACCACGACGACGGAGAAGAAACGGAGGAGAAGAAGGTGGAATGCTCAGTATAGGGTGGTCCGTTTGGCTCGAAAATTTACCCAGGCACTCACAATCGAATTCCGATCACACTCGTCCCAGAAAGAAGGAAACGACGCAAGGAGAGGAGGAGGAAAGAGGGAACTTACAGCGGTGACTTCCGAGGTGAAGTTTCCCGGCGTCAATGGCGGCGTCCGGCAGCGATAGCTCGAGGGGAGGGTCACGTCCGGCCTAGGAATAGAGAGGGATAAGTAAGGAGGCATTTGGCGCACTTGGGCATTGAAATCGAGAGAAAATATAATTAAAGACCTTTAAATCGGAAAAATAGGGGAGGGAAAAGAGCTCCTCGGCGGCGCTGGTGGTTCCGGCAGCCTTCTGGGCGCTCATGGGAGTTGGTGGAGATGCAGCTGCTACTTGGACACACGGGAGGGAGTAATGGAGGCTGCTGCTGCTGTTCATTTTTTGGGCTCGCAAAGCAGGGGAGGCTCGGCTCGTGGTGGCGGCGACGACGAGAAGGGTTAGACAACAAGGTTGTGGCTGAGCCTCGGAAACGAAATGGAAGGAGGAGGGAGGTGGTGTTGGTGTGGTGGTGGTGGCTGGCTCGAAATGGAGGAGAAGGAGGCCTCCACACTCGGCACACAGGGAGGAAAAAGGGGATAAGGGTGTGTTTGTGTGGGTTTCTCTGGTGGATTTCTAAGGGTTAGCAGACAAGAGAAATGGAAGAGAGAGGGAGGAGGATGTGAGCTGGTGTGTGCAGAAGGAGAAGAAGACAAAGAGAGGGGGACCAGCTAGTCCAGCTTCGTTTAACAACATCCGAGAGAGAGTAAAGAAAAGAAAAGGAAATAGGAAATAAAAGAGGTCCCCACAAAAGAATTCAAATTAGCGGAATAGACTCGAAACCCGCTCGCCCGATCGAATCCCGATTAAATCAAATTTAAATCAAATTTTAAATCATATCGGAATGAAATTAATTTCCTCAACTCAGAGCTCGAAAGCGGAATCAAATTCCGAAAAATCCAAAATTTAAACGATGCTGGAATCTACTTCGAAAAGATTAAAAATAAAACGCGTTGCTCGAGGACGAAATTTTCAAATTTTTTCGAATTTTCAATTCTAATCAAGTATAATTAATTACCTTTCCAAAATAATAATATATAATATATAGCATGATAATATGAATATATTCAGTCTTTACACCTTTTACCTTGATATCCTGGTGTGGACCCGTGGACAAACCACTCGTATGACACCATTCATCAGCAAATTAAAATATTAAGAAATTATGTACCATGCCTTAAACCTTTTGAAATTCTAATTGACCAATTTAATTAATCAAGCAAGGAAAGTCAACGTACCTTTTATGTGAGTAACACGTACATAATCACACTCCGAAACAGATTTACAATATTATCAAAATGCCTTATTTTGATTAACTTTCCAATTGGCGATAATCTATCTTTATTCACTATCTACTTCGAGAGATATGCCATTTCATGAGATGATGATAAAAAATATAATGTACAAATAAAACAAAACAAAACAATAATCATTACTCATCGCTACATGGATGATACTTATTGTTTCATCACTACGGGGATGAAATTTATCAATCACATGTGATTCATAATATCAATTTCTTTTACTTTCATCCACTTCGAGAGATTTAATATTTTCTACTTCAAGAGACCAATTAAATTATTTATAAATAAAATAATAAATTACAAAAATCAAATTGCACCAACCCCTCTAGGACGGCGCAGAACTCTAGGGCTAATAAATTAGTTTGTAATTCTAGCCTAATTAAATAGGCCCACCACTTCAAAGAAATGCACTCGGAGATGACAAGCTTCTCTTCTTTGCGGTAATGGTAAGCCAATGGAGTCAAGATATTAGGATGGCGAATCCTACCAATGGTCTTCATCTGAGCATCAAAAGCTTGTTTACCTAACTGGTTCATGTCCTTAATCCTCTTGACCACAACCGAAACCCCATTGTCCATTAACGCTTTATAAGACGAACCCAATCCCCCTCCTGATCCATTGCCTAGCACCTCCGCAGCAGCTTTCATCAGATCAGCAAAACTAAAAAAACCCTTGTCCTCATTGATAATGACCAAGGGAATTGATAAAATTTATGTATACATCCTCTTCGGGGGATGTATTTATCTTTTTCACTTGCTAAATCTCATCGCTTCTAGGAAGAGATTTTCCACTCATCGGATGACAACCCTTGAAGTCTGGGTCTTTTCTGTTATTTATCAGAAAAATGTATGCCAATTCGCAATTTTGATAATTTCAGGGCTGGTTTTGTAATTAATACAAAAACTGCCCAAAATCGTTCGTCTTCTTCGTCGTGAATTCGCAGACGTGTTGTAGCCGTCGACGAGTTCGTCTCCTTCGTTTTGAATTCGGAGACGCTTCCGACTAGACCGGCGAGGTAGCGTTCGCCAGACGCTTCCGAAGAGGCAGCGTTCGACCGTCTCTAGGCTCACCACCGGCGTCGTGGAGGTCGCGCCTTCTCCGGAGACTCGACCGGTTCAACCTCGGGGCTTGCGTGGAGGTCGGCGGCATCGCCCATGGAGGCAGCATTCGACCGTCTCTGGACTCACCACCGGCGATGTTGGCGGTTCCACTTGAGAATCCGACCGTCTGATACGCCGACGTACGGGCCTCCGCCGTTGGGGTCGAAGGCTATGCTTTCTCCTCCAAATTACGCCGTCGATCGGCAGGGATTCGATTTCCGATGGATGCTTGATGAATACGGTGTTGGTGGCGGTCGGATAATCTGGACCTGGTTGGTTGAGGATCCACCACCGCGTCAGGACGGCGACCACCAGGGCGATTGCTGTCCCGTCGTCAGGAGAGAGCTTTTGTTTGAGGAGATCCGATGCAGATTTGGGAATTTAGGGTTGCGGATTTAGAGTTTAACTATAACGGCTAATAAAACATAACAATCAAGGGGAGAATGAAAGATTGTATTCAATTGTGTAATGGGAATCCACCAAATAAAATATATATAGAAGTAATCTCCTTGTCTTCCAAGAATAAGATTCTATCTAAGTAAATATACATATATCTTGTACATCCATATATAATAATATTATAACAAAAATCTCATTTTTTGGCTTAGGATGGAAATGTCCTTAGGGGTGCTACCTATCAACCATTGTTTGCAACCAAATAGGAGAATACTACATTTCGCTTAGGACCAACATTTGGACAAGCTCTGTTAATCTCCCTCCACCCAAAATTGTACACAATTCTGATAGAAGAAATATAGAAGATCGCACTAAATTACCATTTTGTAGCAATCTATTATACAGTTATAATAAAGTCAACTAACTCACTCAATATTCATTTATCTCTTGGAATTAGAATAGCATATATTAAAAATTACATCAGATTAATTTGCTAAATGTGAAATACTATAGTACATATGGAATTTGATTGAAATCAATATATAATACTAAAACAGAGACGTGAAAATCCTATGTGGCGGGCTCTGGTGCAATTCGCTTACGTGTCGTTCTCTGGTGCAATTTGGACCGGTTTGTTTGTCACGTCAGTTAATGATGATCCAATAAATTTAAGCCACGTTAGACGATAACCCCATTTATTTATACATGTCTCATCCTATGTGTCCATTTTAACTATTGATTAAATTATTTTTTAGTATAAATATTCAACCTCATATCTTGCAAATCTTATCCGTTTACCTTAAATTATTTTTTTAAGTATTTTATCTAGAAGTTTTTTCCCATTATGCCTATGACTATTGAAAAAAATTTGAAATAACCTACAGATGTATATACATTGTAGCTACGTACTTATAATAACAATTGATGACATCGTACGGTACATATTTTATATGGATATATAACCTACAGATTTAACAAATTAGGGTACATATTTTATATAGATATATAACCTACAGCTAGGTTACCTAGGTACATATAATAAGCTATAAATAATCTACAGATTTAAAAAAAATCCATCATGAACCCTAATTTTACATATTTTATATAGATATATTATATATGATTATATTTTATATATTTAAAATAACAATTAACGACATTGTATGGTACATATATATTTTATATAGGATTATACATATATTTCTTTTCTAAAATTTTAACATCAAATTTGACGTATGATACATTTTTTTTAAAGGTTGACGACATGCATATTCATCCAAATTTGCCGACATGCATAATATTAGATATATTATTTTATCTAAAAAGATAAATTTTCTACCTAATTAAGATATAAGGTTCAATATTTATTAAAAAAAACTAATTAAGATATAAAAAGATAAGTTTTCTACCTAATTAAAAGATAAGGTCGAATATTTATAAAAAAAAAGTGAGATCATTAATTAAGATGACAAAATTATATTGACTTATCAATGACTTGACTCAAAAAGATAAACAGGCAGTCTATTTATAATTTTTTGTTTTTTTCCAACATAAACAAAATCTTACGTTATTACCAATATTAAATCAATACCATGTTGTAATTATCAATATGCCATCTTTCATAATTTGATTATATATTCCCATTATTCCTATTTATTTTTCTGTTTATGTTATATTACGGTGTGAGTGTGTAACACCTTTATTTATGTTTCATAACTTTTTTTAATTGTTTTTTTCTTCTTTTAGTCCCCAATCGTTGCCATTGTTTATTTTTTAGTGATATAACTAAAAGACTTAAATTCAGCGAATGGAAATGATTAATCAATATCAAGCATATATCATTTTACTTTAAGTTATTTTATAAATATTTTATCTAGAAAAAAATCTAGATTATATTAATTTATATGAAAAAAGGTTAGATTAGTTTTATCACTAACAAAAATTGATTAAATTACATAGATATAGAATAAGTTTATATATATATTCTATAAAATTATTAAACAATCATATTAACCAATAGAGATAATTCAAATCAATAAGTGTTTATATTTAACAAACAATTAATTTTTAAACTAAATTTATGCAAATATTGCTCACGTACCAAGTAATTTTGTTTATCTTTAAACAATCACATTAAAGTATCTTTAACAAATAATTAATTTATAAACCAAATTTATGTAAATACTGCTCACGTACCAAATTTATGAAAATATTGCTCAAATACCAATTAATTTATAAAGCAAATTGATACAAATATTAGATCCATTATACATATTGCTTTGTTTAGCGATAAAATAATTTTTTTTATGAAAAAAAAAATTAGTAAAATAATAATTAAATTACTTCATACAAATTTGAAATTAAATGCTCGGCCTTACTCCGGCCTATAGATTAAATTTTACCTTTAAGTATTCATATATATATATATATATGAAATTAAAAAAATCAAAAATAATATTTATATAATTTTTATGATCTTACACAATTTATGTATGAATAATAAAAGTCATATAAAAAAACCGCGAAAATCGCGGGCAATAAAACTAGTTACCGTAAATGAGGAGCATTATAAATATTCTATACCTTAACTAATGGCTAATTATAAAAATTGCATTACTCAAATCAAACTATCAGATGGTATCCATGAACTTTAAATTCTTTGTTAATATTTAAAGCAATTACCATCTTGACCCATAAAACATACAACAATTACTATGTAAAAATTACTTAAAGACAAAAATATTAGTGTTGATGTCAATGTACCTGAAAAAAAAGGCAAAGAGATGATAGTTAAAAGTAAAGGTATCAATATCTTTGCTTCTTCATATAATACTACACAACCTTTCACTCAAGCATCGACATTGACGAAGCTTCAATTATTAAAGAATTCAACTTCAGACAAATCCCATAATATGTCTAAAGTGTTGAGATTTAGAGAAATTGATCACTTTATTAGTAGGGATTCATCCCATTATATAATACAAGAGAGACTCATGCTTGAGCCCCAAGATAAATATATCTATCCTAGTAGAAGAAGATAACAATCTACTATAAAGGATAGAAATATTAGGTAAATAATATATTGCAAAACAGAATCTAGAATAGGAAATCTAAATATCCTTAACACGCCCCCTCAAGCTGGACGACGGGACGGAAAGACCTAGCTTGGAAGCCAGAAGCTGGAATTTAGAACGCGGAAGTGGTTTCGTCAAAATATCAGCTAACTGATCATCAGTGGAGATATAGGACACACGCAAATAACCATTATTAACAAGTTCCCGAACAAAATGAAATGCCAAGGCAATATGCTTCATCCGAGAATGAAACACGGGGTTGGCACTTAAACTCTTTGCCCCTATGTTGTCACAGTAAACCACCGGTTGGCGGGTAAGTCGCACACCAAGCTCAGAGAGGAGATTGGTGACCCAAACAAGCTCCGCAGACGACTCAGCTAAAGCCTTGTACTCTGCTTCATTGGAGGAACGAGCAATAGTTTTCTGTTTCCTAGAGCTCCACGAAATCGGTGTAGATCCCAGATACAGAAGGTAACCCGTGGTGGAGGTGTAGTCATATTTATTACCAGCCCAGTCAGTGTCAAAAAACCCATGGAGAGAGAGCGGAAGCTGCCGATGAATGATGATGTCGTGTATAGAGGTGCCACACAGATATCAGAGGCGTTTGAGTGCACTCCAGTGAGCCGTTGAGGGGGAATGCATAAACTGAGAAAGCTTATTAACAGCAAAACTGATGTCAGGCCTTGTTAGGGACAAATATTGAAGACTCCCAAGGACCATTCGATACTCCGTTGTAGAGTCAAGGAGGGAGCCCGAGTGTTTCTGTAGAGTGGTGGACAAACACATAGGAGTAAACATGAAATTTGCATCAGCCACATTGACTTTAAGCAAGAGATTAGTGATGTACTTGTGCTGATTTAAGAACAATCCCTTAGGATGATCATGAACCTCCACACCCAGAAAGTAACGCAGGGATCCCAAATCCTTCAAAGAAAACCGAGATGACAGGCGAAGAATCAAACGTTCAAGGAAGGCACCATCACTGCCCGTTATGATAATATCATCCATGTAAACGAGCAAATAAATCACAGTTGTTCAATGCCGCAGAATGAACAAGGAAGAGTCGGCAACTGAGTTAACAAAACCGATCTGAAGAAGGAAAGAGCGAAGCTCAGTGTACCAAGCCCGGGGCGCCTGTTTAAGACCATAGATCGCCTTCTTAAGTTTACCGACATGGCGAGGGAATTCTTTGTTGACAAATCCAGGAGGTTGCTCCATAAACACATCCTCAGGCAGAGACCCTGCAGAAAAGCATTGTTCACAACAATCTGACGAATGGACCAGTCAGAGGAGACGGTGATGGTGAGAACCGTACGCACTGTAACCGGTTTAATGACTGGACTGAATGTCTCCGTGAAGTCAGAACCAGGTCGTTGATGGAACCCTTTCGCGACTAAGCAAGCTTTATATTTGTCAAGCGAACCATCAGGATTCTACTTGACCCAAAAAACGCATTTACAACCGACAGCATTGACTGGAGACTCGGGTTGAACTAGCTCCCAAGTCTCGTTTTTGCACAAAGCATCATACTCCGCAGCCATTGCTTGACGCCAATCGGGATCTTTGAGGGCTTAGGTAATATTGGCGGGCTCACGACGTGGTTGGGTTTGGGCTGTGAGGTTGAGTTTACGAATTGGTTTGAAAATTTGGTTTTTAGAGCGAGTCACCATGCCATGTTTTGGTGGAGAGGGTTCAGGTTCAGGAGGTGGTTGGGCAGGACTGGAAAGAGGTGTGGGGGAGGCAGGCGAGGAGGGAGTAGGAGACATGGGAGGTGTAGCTGGAGGGGTGAGGAGCTGGAGCGGAGGAGCTGGCTGTGTAGCGGCTGACAAGGGGACGATGGGTACGCCAAAGGTCGTCCATGGGTGAGCAGGTGGCTCGACAGGGGAATCAGACCGGGCTGAGTCATGGGTAAGGAAGGGGTACACACTCTCAACAAAGGTGACATGCCGAGATGTGTAATCTTTGAGTGTTGTAGGATCCAAGCAAAAATAGGCGCTTTGGGAAAGGGAGTAGCCAACAAAGACACATGGAATAGATTTAGGATCCAATTTATTGGTGGTGTACGGTTTTAGCCATGGAAAACACAAACAACTGAAACATTTCAACTTTTGATAATTAGGGAGAGTGTGAAAAATTTTGAAGTAAGGAGACACATTTTGGAGGGTGGGCGTGGGCATGCGGTTGATAAGGTAAACCGCAGTTTTAAAGGAAAAAGGCCAAAACTTTGTGGGTAGACTAGAGAATGTCATCAAGGTAAGACCCGTTTCAACAATATGACGATGACGCAGCTCAGAATAACCATTGTGTTGAGGGGTGTGGGGCAGAGAAGTTAGGTGAGTGACACCATTTGTGGCAAGAAAAGAAGTTAGTGCAACATACTCACCTCCATTGTCAGAGAAGAGGATTTTGATTTTAGATTGGAAGTAATTTTCAACCAATGATTTGAACCTAATGAACACCTCCTTTATCTCAGATTTCCTTTTAAGAGGGTAAAGCCATATATACTTGGTAAAATGATCAACAAAGACAATATAGTACCGAAAACCTTCAGTAGAAAGAACAGGGGAGGTCCAAACATCAGAGAAAATAACTTCAAAGGGAAAAGAAGAGGAAATAGACGACTGATGAAATGGTAATTAATGACTTTTATTAATAGAGCAAGAGTTACAAGATTCCAACCGAGTTGAAGAACGACTTAAATTGAAAGTTTGTAACATGAATGTAAGAATAGAATATGATGGATGCCCTAGCTTGTGATGCCAGGACGACTCCACTGAACTGTGAGCAACAAGAGCTTGAGGCGACATAGAGAAAGGCCAGGAGTAGACGCCATCAATGCAAGGACCACTAAGGAGGGTTGAGCCCGTTAGACGATCCTTCACAAGAAAAGACGATGGTAAGAACTCAACTGACAGATTATTTTGAGAAAAAAATTGAGACACAGAGATTATATTTTCGGAGATTTGGGGGACAAGCAGAACATTATCAAAGTTGAAAAGTCGGTTGTTTGAATTAAGAGAGAAACGACCAACATGAGAGATGGATAAACCTTTACCGTCACAAATGTGGAGAGAGTCGGGTCCTTCATAAGGGTAGTGGAGGCTGAGGTTTTGGAGATCATATGTGGCATAGTGAGAGGCTCCAGTATCCATTACCCAAGATTGAGATGTTTTGGCGGCAAAGTTGGCCTGTGGGGGTCTAGGGTTATAGGGTTGATTCGGGGAAGGCGGCGGATAGGATGGGCCTTGTTGCAAAGGTGGGTGGAGATGAGGTGCAGCTTGGCGAAATCCAGGGCACTGAAACATGACATGGCCACGTTCACTACACCATTGACACTTGCCGAGGAAGGGTCGGGGACCAGAGGCAGGCAAAGTGGAATAAGGATTCGGCTGAATGTAGGTGGGATTAGGGTTAGGATGTTGCAGAATAGGGTTGGTGGTTTGTGGAGGGCGAGGATTGTAGGTTTGGGATGGCGTCAAGGGAGGCTGCGAAGGGACAGTGGAGCGAGACTTGGATCGAGACTTTGATTGCATTGACATGGCAATTGCCGGTGCCGAGGAAGACGAATCATCGGCAGAACTCTTGAGTTGGAGCTCCTTTTGTATGAGCTTTTCATGCAAATCTTCAAAGGTGATTGGAGTCTCCCGAGTACGCACACCATCTGTGATGGCTTGATAAGAGTCGTCAAGACCATGGAGAACAACATCAATGAGATCGTCCGGGTCTTGTTCTTTACCGAGGGAAGCCAGGAGATCAGCAGAGGTTTTGACTTGAAACATGAAGTCGGAGATCGATTGAGATCCCTTCTTCAGGTGTTTGAGCTTGTCTTTCAATTGGTGAATATGACCCCTAGACGGCTTGGCATAGGTGTCGGCCAGAAGCTGCCAGGCGGCCTGGGAGGATGTTGCTCTAGTGACGAGAGTCGCCACTGTAAGAGACAGTGTGCCAACAAGAGCACCGAACAGGAGCTTGTCCTGACGTAGCCGGGTGGTGTAGGCGGGATTAAGCGTGGTGATGTTGGGTTCAGCGGGATTGGGTAGGGTTTGAGCAGGGGCAGGATGCAAACCATCAAGAAACTTGAAGAGATCGTAGCCAATAAGTATGGACTCAATCTGGGTTTTCCAAGTAACATAATTGATGAAGGTGAGTTTGATGGCATTGTGGAATTGAACGATGATGAATGGTTTGGTAGGTTCACCATTGTTGGGTATAAGCTGATTGTTCGCCGCCATGAGAGGAGGTTAGAGACGAACGTGAAAAGAAAAAAAATTTGGGGGGATCAGGCTCTTGATACCATGTTGAGATTTAGAGAAACTGATCACTTTATTATTAGGGATTCATCCCATTATATAATACAAGAGAGAGACTCATGCTTGAGCCCAAGATAAATATATATATCCTAACAGAAGAAGATAACAATCTACTGTAAAGGATAGAAATATTAGGTAAATAATATATTGCAAAACAGAATCTAGAATAGGAAATCTAAATATCCTTAACATAAAGACCAATAAACAAATAGATAAATTCCCATTGGCATCAGTCAAAGAGTTATATTCGGAATAATGTAAAATTATATCATAAAGAAATCAAACATCAATAAGAAGAAAAATCGAGAATTCCAATAAGTAATGTGTGGGCACCTCTAATGCACTTACCACTTGGATCCAAATAGAAAGCTTTGTGGCAAATCCTAAAAAAAAAACAATTAATAAATAGTTTGATATAGTAGAATGTGTTTAGTAGATTTTTTTTTAAATAGGGGCATCATTACCTTTTTACATATTGAAACACCTCTAATGGCATGAATGCATGATGATGAATTTGGTTCTAGTTAACCATGTCATGGATGGATGGAAAAGATTAGATTTTGGGTCTCTGCAAGAATAAACACCATATTAATATATTCGGAAATTTCGCCCCATACCCCTCAAGTAAAGCCTTTTTCGCAGGGTATACAGAAGTTTGACATAATTCGCATAGTACCCTTGAGTTTTGTAAAAATTCCGCATTATACCCCTCCGTCAAACTACTGACCCCAAACCGTTAACTTGATTAAAAAAAGGAAATCTTCTTTCCTTCTTCCAAGAGGACAAAGGCAATTACGAAGAGATATCGACACAAGGACAGTGGTCGATGACACAACAGTAGACGCCGGAGGAGTCATCCGCGTTGGTGGAGTTCTAATGGCTCACCCTCAATACGACGAGGTAAGTTCTCATTCCATTTTTTTTTGGGGGGGTGGTTAGGGTTTGGGGATTTAGGGAGAAATCCATAGATGGTTTATGGATTTTGATTTCCTTAAACACAAAACACTGGGCATGAATAAGGGATCTAATTTCACCTTCGAATTTAGTGTTCTTAACTTATTGTATCTGATTTAGAGAACCGATTTTGAGGTTCAAATTTGAACAGTGTTCCCATTTTAAGTTTCTGCTGGTGCCTCTAAATCTAAAGATCAATGAGTTTCAGATTTGTGATATTTGCAATGTTGAATGGTAAATTTACGATTGTTCATCAGTTAATGTTAGCTTCTTTTGGGGAATGAATAATGTTCATTTGCTTATTGTTCTTCTATTTTTATCACTGAATTTTGCACTTGATGGGCTATAACACATGGGTTGTGAATTGTGCAGGTTGATTGAAACTGCACAATTGAACTTTCACATTCAAGAATTTGCAGCTATACTATATGTATACAACTCACACCTCATAGCTGAATTGTGTTGTTTGTTTCGTATTCTCCAGCGATAAAATGTGTTCATGTGTGCTTTTTAAATTCTTAGTTCCATTTTTCTTAACCTTTTAGTTCGTTAGGCAAAAAATCAGTATAATTTGAGAATATCTTTCTCATATGAATTACCTTAATTATGAAGTGGTGTACTGATGCTTTACACGAGTACTTTCTATCTCATACCGAATCGATGCCTGAACAAGCTTAACCGATCATTAGTAGGACATTGTTTCTTTTGCAGTCATTTATTTTTCCTGTCATACTAGGAAATTGAGAAAGTGTGTTGGTCTCAGTGTTGTCTCAACAAGGTGGATTCTGCATCAGATTAATTGCATTGGGTGATTTTTAATAGCTCGATGAGGAGAAAATTAGTCGTTAAACCAAAAACTGAAGGTTAATTTGGATTCCCCCTGTTGGAATACGATTAAACTTTTTGTGTGATCTATGTCATTTTATTTGTGTGAAATATTTATGTGTGAAATATTTCTAGGTCATTTGATTTTAACTCAATTAGGATTAGAGTTGTCTGATATTTGAATGAGATTTGAATTAGAGCTGTTTGAGTTGTCTCAAATGACGTTTATTCTTTTTTTCCTATCTGTTTGCAACTTGTCATGTGAGTGTTATCATGCATGGTTTCAAAAATCTAACTCTATGCTATTTGAACATTTTATAAAGCCTATTAGCTCAATTGGTCGAGTGATGTGTTTATACACAGAGATGTGGGTTCGACTCCCACATAGGCTAAATTGGAATATGGATTTAAATAGTTATAAAAATTCTTCATTTAAATCTTTATCATATGTTTTTGTCTTCTTGCTGATTTTCTGTAGTTAGGATCATGATTAGCTATAAGAGATTTACATTGATCAGGAGTCCAAGCATGATTGACACTGTTGTTGGTACTTAGATAGATTACTTAAATGGTTTATGAATTCAATAAGCCTATGTGGGATTCGAACCCACATCTTTGTGCATGAACACTTTGCTCTTCCATTTGAGCTAATAGGCTAAAACACTTTGATGTCCAAAGTTTTTTCCCCCTCGCCCCTCCTGAACAAAACAAAAATCAACAAATCTGTAAGTATTTTACATCCTTGGATTTTAAGACAAAATTGGAAAATCTCACATCTTCTATTTCCCCTATATAACTTCACAGATATAGTTGAAGCACACAACTATCAGAAGCTTCTGATTCTATAATTTTCTTTTTGACAGGTTATGAGATCAAAGAGAGCACAAATGCTAGCTATCAACATGAAATTCAACTTCAAATCACATTCCACACACTATTGAGACTCAATTGATTAGTTTTTTTTTATCTGCGCTCGTGTTCAGTTCTAATTCACCTGCACATAGAAATACCAGTTTGATATAAGGGTTCTATATCTTGTTATGGAATTGGTTAATTGGTAAGGCAGCTAAACTGTTGTATGAATATCAATGATAATGTCTACTGGTGAACTTACGAGTTCAATATGGATGTGGCTACTACTTCATAAAGAATACAGGTTGCAGATTCACAAAAAGAACAACACAAACAAACAGAGACGACAACCTGTATTTCACTTCTAACATAACAGTACAAACAATGAAAGATGACAACCTGCAAATCAATGAAAGAGGAGCCATTGGAGGAGGGTTCACTCTGGATTTCGCCCCAAAAACCTTAGCAAGTAGAGACTTTCGCCCCTAACCCTAACCCTAGGTTTCAAAAATTAGAACTGTCGTTTCCAGGAGCCATTGGAGAAGGGTGGAACATGGATTCAATGGTATGAAGATAGGGCTGAGAGGAAGAAGACGAGGGATACCTGGATTCAAGCTTTCGCCTGTCGCCTCCAATCTTCGAGAGAGCACAGGGCGAGAGTGAAAGGCTCGTTCCTCTCTCCACCCGATTGCAGCTTGGTCCCCCTCTCGGCTCGACGTCCCCCATATGCTCAGTCGAAGGGCTGCGTTCGCCGGCTTCGAGAAGATGCAGAAACCGGCCACTTCATCCTCCTCCTGCCTTCGTCCTCCTTCGTTCGCTCGCTCAGACGTTCGTCTGAATCGTCTTCCTTCTTCCTTCCTTCCTTCCTTTCTTTTTTTTTTTTAAATTCAAATCTAACGGAGACTCCCTTTCTCTGTTAAATTTAACCCTAAAGGGGCGCGAAGTGAAATCTATCCAAATGTCAGGGGTACCACGCGAAATTTGTCAAACTTTTGTATACCCGGCGAAAATTGCTATACCACGAGGGTACCTCGCGAAACTTCCGTATATATTTGGCACCATATCAAATGAATTTTTGCTAATATTAAAGGCTTGTACTTGCACAAAGGGCTTATCAATTATCACCATAATTTCAGGAAATTAGGTTATTTATCTACTCAATCCCTTATTTTTGCAAATCCTCTAACTACAATTAGCTAGATATAGAGAAAAAGAGAAGAAATTGAGGACATGAACAGGAGACCACCTACTTGAGGTATTTGACGCCGGTTGACTCCGAAGCTTTGTAGTTGAAGCAAACTCCATATGTTGACTGTTATTATTCTCCTTCTAGTGAGTGGGTAAAGAAATTGCTTCGGGTCATTATATCCAGTATGAAGGATGATTTAGCTAAAAAGCTATCTGAACGATCAAGCAAAGAACACTAAAAAAATGGCAATTAACTCACCGATGAAGCAATTTTCAAATTGACCATTGATGGGAAAACTACGACAGCAATGCATGGGAGAACTGAATCTGTAAAATTTAGGTGGCATGAGTTGCACCGGGAGCTTCTACATCGCCAGTGTCTGCCCTCCTCTTCTTCGGATCGAGCGTCGTATGGACGAATTAATTAGCACCAGAGTGGAGCGGTTTACCTAGATCAGTAAGAAAATTAACAGGGAAGAGGAGAACGTGGGTGATAGAAGCTTTGTATAAAATAAGTCACACCTCCGGCCGATTACCGCCTCCAGCCATCGCCGACTGCGCCGCCGTCCACCAATTGCTCTCCTCCGACCGCCAATCGATTGCGCCCCGCCTCCAACACCGACAAAAACCCATGGAAATATCAATTATGAGGAATAAAGAAAATATTGGGAGGAAGAACGTGGGAAAAGAAAGCCAAAAAGAGATGGAACTTGGATTGAGAGGCAATTGAATGGCGAGAACGAGGAGAAAAGGGCTGAAAATTGATTCTTAATTTTGCTCAGTCAGTTTTTAACAAAGACTCTGCTTCTGAATTTATAAGTATTAAGGTGGGATATCAACTGTATGAAAAGAAGATAAATAGTACCGGTAGTAAAAGAAAAGGCCGATGATGCCCAAGAAGGGCTATCGTTGATTCGTTGCCCATACGTTGGAGTCATGTATGTACCCGTGTGCCCTTGGGAACAATAATGGCTAGCCCAGGCAAGCAATGAATCTAAGGAAGATGAACCCAATCCAGAGCTTTTGAACCCTGCCAATAGAGAGAAACATGTGCAAACAGGAAGCAACGAAGTTATCAATCAACTGAAAATGCTGGACAGTGAGAGTGAACTCACCAAATAGAGGTGAATGCATATATATAAGCTAAATAGCTAATGTTCGATGTTGATTATGCCTTACCACATAAGATCGAGCTTTATAATGATCTGTAGCCGTTTTTCACTACTACTTTTACCACCTCATCCATTCTCGATCCTGTAGGTATGCGCCTATAGCAAGTACAAACAACATTTGGCAACAATGAGATCGTACAATGGTAAGGAATGATGATATATGGCAATGGCATACCTTGTGTGCGACTGTGCGAGATGAGATCCTTTTGTATGAGAAACAAGCTGCCAAAGCAGAAGTTCATCACCTCAGGCTCATAATAGTAAGATCATGATATCTGCTAATGTTGAATTAGAAACTATTGTAAGATATATATTTTTTTTATTTATTTAAAATGTACAAGAGAAACAAATAACTCCAAGGAAGAACATAACATAATTGCCTATATATTTTTAGATTTATATAGAGGTGGTTGGGAGTGATGCACCTTCTAAAGCTGAAGCATGTAGACTTATACCCTTTTTTTCACCTTTGGTTGAAAGAAATTACGATTAGCCCTGAAAACAAAACCGATCTTGATTTTAAGTGCAGACTGAAGTTCGATTTTCGCCATAACATTTAAGTAAAAACGAAGATCGAAAAGGGCACAAGGATTTGGTAACGCAGTTCGGGTAAAAACCCACTCTGCGGGATCTCAAGAGGGGAGATCCGATCCCAGAGTTCACTATATTGCAAGAGGGGTTACAAGCTAAGCACAACAGACAGAGCACCAAAACCAGCAACTTATGGAACCTCAAACCGAGCAAGACTAACAGGAGAGAGAGGGTAAAAGGAAGAGATCCCACCTGAAAGGCAACCGAGAAACTTCGTGGAAGTTTCTCACGGAGAAAGAGCTTCACAACCACCGTTGGAGCTCACAGAACCACCGTCTTCTTCAATGGCTCACACCAGAGCTCTCTCTTTCTCTTTCTGTAGCTAGGGTTTCCTAAGGTGAGGCTCAGAGGCTACAGTACCGAAGAGGAAGCTTTTATAGCTCAGATCTAGGGTTATCTGAGCATCTTCCAATGGCACCAAAGATATGGGCCAGATCAATACTATTACACAGCTAACAGTGGCCCAAAACAGAAAAGGCCCATAAACCTGAGCTCGGAATGAGCTATAATCTAAGTGTTAGATTATACATATAGTACATATACTTTAGGTGGTGTTCTTATAGGTAAGTCAACCAGCTTAGAAACATATAAATATGTCCAAGGGTAACTTCAACCTATGAGATGTCCACACTTAGTATAGTATATGTATAATCTAAACACTTAGCATAAAACCTAAAGTTACCAATGTTTAAGTGCTCAATGTCCAATGTTACAAGTTTAGCTTTACATGAAAAGATTAATAATACAACACAGACATTATGCCCAAGTGTTGAATATGTATACACAAAAATGTAGGAAAACTCTTCAGCCAAACAAAGGAATCGATTGATACAGTCTCAAGACGGTGTGATCAGAGTGATCGCTTATTGGCAACAACTGCAACGAGCCGGTTGTATCTGCTTCACAGCCACTAAGCCCAGTAACATGGATTGAAGGCACAAATTCCAAAATATGACCACTTCCAGACCCTATATAAAGTCCAACTTATTGCTAAAACAACGCAAAATTCATCCAGACAAATTATTCAAGCTCTTAAATGCACTCAATAAAGAAGAAATTGGCAAGTACCTATTAACCTGCGTTACAGGGGATTTTAATTTACACTTGAATTTAAGTCAGCAAAACCCCTACAATCACAAAAATGAACCAAAACCAAAAGTTCAGAGAACTTAAAAGGAGAACCACCAGATTGCAAGTCTGTATTTTTATTTTTTTTACTCCATCTCCAGCTCATGTAAGAAGAAAATACAGAATAATGATTATTTGCACTTTGAAAATAGATTTGAAATAATAATACAAAAGAAACAATAACGCACCTTGTTAAAACTCATATCAGTATCCTAAAATGAATGGGAAACCAATTGGCTATATAGACCAAACCGAGCAAGACCGAAGAAAACCAATTGGTAGTAACCTCATCGTATTTTTCGATTTCACATCACACCAACTTTTAGCACCTCATCCATTCTCTTTCAGGAGATTGTAACTATGACAAGAAAAACTTAAATATGCAGACGTCAATTGCAAAGTGTAAGAGTTAGAGTAGGTGGTACACAAAGAAAGAACCGGCGTTGTGATCGAACATCACCTATTGCTTGCCATAAAATCCTTATTTGAAGCTCAGTCGGTAGATCCTGCAAGTATTAGCCTAGCGCAAACAATATTTGTCAGTAGTGAGAACATCAACTTATCAACGAAAATTGCTCATGGTATTGAATGAAGACATATGACATACCTTGTGTGCAAGACGAGATCAATGTATATGAAAAACAAGTTGTCAAATTTGAGGTTAGTCGCTTCAGGCTTAGAAACACCTGGAATCTGCTAAGATTGAATTAGAAACCATTTTATGATGTACTCCATAGTCCATACTAATTTAAATCAAAATGGAAACAAAGAACTTCAAGGAAGAATCTTGCCTGTTATGTTAAGGTGTTTAGGAGTGATGCATAAGTTGAGCTGTGCTGAGTGTGAATTGTTCTCCTTTATCTTTACTTTCTAGTATGTGCAGAGAAATTAGGATTAGTAAATAAAACAAAACTAGCATGTAACCCATATTGATTTTAAGTACAGTCACTATGGTAGAGCGTTGAATATGTATAAACTTACAAGATCTTGATTTGTAATTGGCCAAGCTCTTGACGGCGTAGAAGGCAATTTGGGAGTCTCGCTGAAGATGGAGCTCTATCAAGTGTTAGCTCAATGAGTTTGTGGAGGGAATCACAATCCACAACTCTCTTCTTTTCTTCCCACCACTCCAACTCTGGGTAACCCCTAAGCCATAAATACTTAAGGGTGTTGAGTTGAAGCGGCACCACATCCACATTCTTCAGCATGATGCAATCACGAATCTCTAGACGCTGAAGACAAGTAAGAGATTTGCTTGGAAAAATCTCTAGCCAATCAGAGGTATCAATTGATACATATTCAAGACTTGATGCTGAAGTTGTAGTGGAGTGATCGCTTATTTGCAGCAACTGCAACTGTTATATCTGCCTTGCATCCACTGAGTTGAGTGACATGGATCGAAGACGTGGACATAATGGCATGGACTTGAGCTTTGGACATTTAATAATTTCTAAATAGGAAAGATTCGGAAATGAAGGCAGCTGAGGAAGAGGAGCAGCAGTTGTACATGTGGAAGAAGAATGATGCTCTACTTTTCTTGACCACCCCTTCAATTTTAGCAAATTTTGTAACTTAAGTTCCTCCAAATTGGGGATGAATAATGCATCAGAGCCACTTCGAGGGTGGGAGACACTTTACTCTTAGGCAACAATCCAAAGTTAGAGATGAAAGTTGCATAAGGGAAGGATTAATTGTCCTCTCATTGCCCCAGTGTGGTATTCTCACGCCTTTTTAATATCGAATACGAAGCTCTTCTAGAGTTGGAGGTGGCTGCCAACATTTAACTCCATCCCAAACAGCTGGACCCTCTTCAAGCCATTCTTTAAACCAGATCACTAACTTTCCTCCGAGTTCCAATTCAGGCAACACATCAAGCTTAGACACATTCAGCTTAGACATCCCTGTACCCACAACGTACATATCCAAGCATTTAATAGAAGTCAATTCTGCGAACCCAGGTGGCAGATGCTTCAAGCTAAAACAGCCTTGGTTACACAAATGCCTAAGATTGATCAGATTTCTAAAATTATTAGGCCACACCTGCAGATCGCTACATTCCCTTATGTTTAGCGTACACAAATTCACCAACATTGTGATAGAATCAGGAAGTTTCGTCATTCCACAACGTGAAATATCAAGGTATCTCAAGTGCTTTAGCTTCGAAATAGAGCGAGGAATACCTAAACTGTCCTGCAAACTCAATGCACGCAGTGATGTCGACTGCATGAGTTGTTGATCTTATAGCGACACTCTATACAATCAAAACTCATTAGCCAGGAACAACAATGAGTGAAGTCGGTTGGCACTGTGGAAAATTTTTGGAAAAACCACAGAATTATCTATACCATTGCCAAGACGCACATGTCGTGTTCCACTTATTATATTGGATGATGCAGTCAACGTAAGGCTTTCCTCTCCAGCCACATGTATTGCCAAGTCATGAATTAAATCATGCATTTTGCACCGTGTATTATCCCCAAATTCATCCTGGAAGAAAGACCTCCTAACCAAATCCATGAAATATGAATGACCTATGTTCTCAACTATTTGCTTCTCATTGTTTGGATTGACATATCCTTCGGCAATCCAAAGCTTTATCAACTCATCTTTATCAAATACATGATCTTTAGGAAACAGGGAACAATAAGCAAAGCAATGCTTCAAACTTGAATGTAGATGTTCATAGCTCAACTTTAGTACCGGCATAATACCATCCTCGTGGCTTCGTCCTAGCTGTGGGAGCTCTTCATCCCGAATGGACTTCCAATCTTGAATGGTATTCTTTTCAAATAAAAGGCTGGCTATGCAGTTTATGGCTAATGGAACATTTGCGCACTTCTTTACAATCTCTCTTCCGAGATCAGCCCACCCTGAGTCTTCTTCTTGCTCTGGAGTAAAGTTGACTACATTTTTGAATAGATTCCATGAGTCCTCCTCTGATAAGCCATTTAAAATATGAGTTCTTGATGCACCCACAACCCTCGCAACTGATGAGCATCTCGTACTCACAATTATCTTACTCCCCTTCATACCATTGCTAAACAAACTCATCCGGTTTTGCCACCTACTGCGATGATCATCCCACACATCATCTAGGACAAGCAAAAATTTCTTACCATATATCGACTTCTTAATTTTGGTGTCCACATCACTTGCAGTCGCAGAGTGAACTATTTCCCCACACATAGACTGATAAATTCTTCGACTGACTTCTGCATTATCAGCTGTATCATAAATGCACGCGAACCACTTCTTTTCGAAACTCTTTTCAACCTCTTCGTGATTGTAAACTAGTTGGGTAAGTGTTGTTTTGCCCATACCCCCTATCCCAACTATGGAAATCACTTGAACATCACTTGACTGATCATTCAAGAGCATTCCTAAAATGACTTCCTTGTCCTTATCTCTACCAACAACTCTCTTTAGATCTACAGAGCTCCCATGACCTTGACCTTTCCTCACGCTAGATATCGGATCCTCGCAACATTTCACAAAATTAAATGCACCCATGTCTGTAGATATCGCTAGTAAACTCTCCCTAATTTTTTCAACTTTGTTTGCAATATCGTTATGGGAGACAAACAGCTTCAAACGAGAGCAAGAAAGTTGTACCTTTTTCATCACCTTGTTGCTTCCCTTTATGTGGCGCCTAAGCAGATCATCAGTGGAAACCTCATCGAATAGATCATCAGCATCGTACAACACATCTTTGACCCTCTTGATCCAATCCTTGACATCTTCAGAGTCTTTTTGCTTCCTCTCAGCATCAACAAGCATGGCTTGGATAGTACCGATGCTATTCTTGAGCTTGTCGAGCTCCTCCCGTGCATCCCTGACGGAACGAGCCCTTTTATAAGCCTTCTTGAAGGCTGGAGGTGCAATAGTGGAAAGGATCTTGGAAGCAACAGAGAACAAGGCAGCTTCAACCATGTTTTGGGGGTTTTTTTCTCTTCCTAGCACTTTTGTTGAGTAAAATGACACTTTCAATCCTCACACTCATACTCACCACCTCTAGAGATAGATAGATGGATCACGATATCTGTAAAATAATCTCAGAGCTCAATCAACGTGATTCATATGCTAAAAGTTGCCGGCTGCCGCTGTTTGATAAATAGCCTTGTTGTTATTTGGGCAACTTGCTGAAGCCCTCGGCCGCCTTTGTTTACTGAGTAAAACGTACTTGTAATGTTACATGATACTTTCCTATGTCTTTTATGCTTGTTTGTTACATGTAATATTGTGTATATGCTTGTAACATGTATGTGCATATGATGATCATACATATAACATATAATGGATATATATACTATGTATGGATGCATATATGGTCTAATCTTTGACTGAGTAGTATTGAGCTATAAGCTTAATCCTCTAACAAAGACTTTAGGGTATATATGGAGTAACAATACATATTTGGTATATATCTTATTATATGTATTCTATATATTAAGTAGTGTTGGAATTTCCTCAGTTTGGGCCCTGACCCATACTTGAGATACAACCCATGACAGCCGAAGAGAACTTGGTGGCCCAAACTGGTTGAGCCTTGGATCCAGTTTCTCACTTGATGGAACACAGCATTTTGCCTCTTCAGCTGGCTCCTTCAGATGACCTAGCTATATAAGGCTAAGAGCTGCCTCTCCGTGCACTGTACCTCGACACACCGTCTCTTCAGATTCCAAACACTCTCTTGGCTAGGGTTTGGGTTTCCATCTCCTTGACTTGAGATTTCAAGGGAGATCTTGAAGAGGATCGTCGACGACACTTTTCTGGAGGACTTGAGGCTGCCATAGCTCACGTTTGGGTTGTCGTTCTTCCTTTCAGGCTGTCTAGGGTTGAAGATCGAAGCCATCTTCGATCTTCTGGTTCCCACACAGGGGGATTTCCTTTCTCCCTTGCTTCTTGATCACATGCATGCTTAGATCTATGGTTTATCTTGTATCTGCTACTTGATTGTCCCTGTACGAACTATTTCTAGTGGATTTGGCCAACTCCTGAGGCCCCGTGGATGTAGGCATAGCCGAACCACATAAAATTGCTTGTGTTCGTTCTTTTGCTTGCATGTTTATCTGGTTCTTTGATCTCTTGCTTCGATTCTTTCGCTTCCGCTCCAAAACCTTGTTTTCGATCTTATTACTTAGGTTTTACAACATGGTATCAGAGGTTGAGTGTCCTGATCTTGATTCTCTGCATCATTCTTGATTCCAGAGATAAAGTTCAAACGTAGGGCCTCGGACGGACCTAAAAAGGCGACATCGCTGGTGCCGAACCCCCCCTGCGTGACATACCACACCTTCTGTGCTAGATCTAGGGTTTCTTTGCTTGATTCTAGTGCTTGGTGTTTAGATCTATCCTTTACCTCCTCTATGTGGTGTTCTTTAGGTAGATCTGTGTTTGTCTTTACGATTCAAGTGTTTTATTGAATCTTTGTTACCCCTTACAACTTTTTACTAACTTGGTTTTTTGTTTTCTCTGCGAGGTACCTATAACTATGGGAGATAAAGGCACTTTTCTAAGGCCTTTCAACGGCCACACTGATTTTGCAATGTGGCAAATAAAGATGAAGGCCATTTTAATCAAATAAAAGTGTTGGACTGTTGTGACTTGCAAATTTCCTGAGAATACATCAAAAGAAACAATACAGGAAATAGATCAACAAGCTCACAGTGAAATCATGATACGACTGAGTGATGAGGTAGCTAGACAGGTTCTTGGTTATGACACTGCAGAAAAACTTTGGGAAGGTTTGGAAAACCTGTATCTGGTAAAATCTCTCCCATCTCGTATTAACCTGTTTAACAAATTGTTTACCTTCAAAATGGATGTTTCCTGTCCTCTATCTTAAAATCTTGATAAATTTCTTACCATTATTCAAGAATTACAAAGATGTGGCGATAATGTTGAGGAAACTCAACAATGTGTGTTGTTATTGAATGCTTTGCCTGCTCAATTTGACACTTTTAAAGATGTTGTTCAATAAGGTTATCCTTGAGTCCATTATTCAGAAAAATAATGCTTTAAAAGTTTTTAGAAACAAATATGAGTCTAAATCTGATCGTAAACCTAAGACTAAAAATGAAGTTCTAGTTTCTAAAGGTAGGCCCAGAGGCAACAGAAATAACAACAACAAAAATAACAGGAATAAACCTCAGAAGGATAATAGTAAACCTGAGCCTAATCAGCATGATAAAACTGGCAATGATAAGTCAAATCTGATGTGTACTTACTGCTCAAAGTCTAGTCATATTGAAAAACATTGTTTTAAAAGAAAAAGAGATGAAAAGGTTGCTGGTAAGAAGCCTGTTCGCAAGAGAGGGATTGTGCAATTCAAATATTCAAATACATAATTCACAACTATGCTAACTCCCTTATCAACCAAATAATACAAGAATCCCTCCCGATGTAGTGGTAGGGTAATTCAGGATCGAATCCATGAGGAGGTATGTCAGCGCTTCCCTTGTTGTAATCACGATCAAGCTTTCGACCTCAGAAGACACTCGATATCGATGTGCCTGGTCGATATCGACCTCAGTTCTGGTCGATTTCCAGCCAAGTTCCTGGAAAAGACAAAAGCAGCAAAGTCGACGTCGAGCTTGACCTCAATATCGACGTTAGACCTCGATATCGACCTTTACAGTCGATTCCGATGTTTGTCACAGAAACTGTTTTGCGTAACCTATTGTCGAAAAAGTGTCCGAAGAACGTAGAATGGTAAAGAAGGATGATCAGAAATCAAAACTTAACTTTTATATGAATTCAATAAACTTAAAACTTCCAAGATCGGGGTTTCATGCCACAACGATAACAATGCAAGTATTATGCTAAGGTTATGAAATTTAATGCCTTTCCGTAAAATAACTTTCGTTACCAACACTTAGGTGATTAGAGGCTCTTGCATAGTTCCTAAGAGTTACTATCCAATTCATGAGTAATCCAAGTTCACAATATGAGTGGCTTTCGCTTCAATAATGCAAATAATGAATCTCCCTAACTTTCGCAAAGGATCATGCATAGGATAGAAGATGGAATCGCATAAAAGTCATACCTTTGATGCACTTACCCTACATCACTATCGTCGGGCTCACCCTGACCCTAGAAGTGGGTTGACTACTCACTTCTCATCATGCAACTCATCATCATCATTGAAAGAAAACTACTTTTTATTTGCAAAAGAAAGAAATTACAACCGAACAAAGCCAAACCTCCACTCTCGCTTCTCTCCAACCTCACTCGGCCTCCTCTCTCTCTCTCTCTAAAAATTCTCTGCGAAAAACTACTAAAACTTGCTGTGCTTGGATAACTGAAATTGGATGATTAAACTCAGCCCTAACGGCCTCTAGATATAGATATCGAACTTTGCTATCCAAAGACTCGAAACTTTATCTTTATTCTCTGAGATAAAACTTAAATAAAGTAAAAACTAAAAGTTCTATGGTAAAACTAGTAAAAGATGTAGTCTGGTGTTGATGATAAGAAATCTCGACTTTAGGATAGACGTGCAAGCTTTGGATAGAATTCTATTAAAATGTGAGTCGGACTTCTCTGCTGGCAACATCGATATCGACCTTCAGACGTCGATATCGACCTCTGTAAAACTTTATCTCGAGCTCTCCTTCTTCTACTTGGATTAGCACTCGACTTCTGTCATTTATCTCAATTTGGGCACTCGATATCGACCATGCATCCTCGATATCGACCTCTGCTAGTGTCGACATGCTCTGGTCTTCTCTTGCTCGATTTCTACCTCACTGCTGCACTCGATGTCGAGGCCTGTCAGTCGATTTTGACCTCTTCAAAAGACTTCGAGTTCTTTTTCCGCTCTTTTAAATTTGTCCATTTTTGCCCTGTTTTCGGCGAAATCACATAGAAACTCGTGCAGACCCATATATTTGACATTTAAGCGTAAACTACACTAATCCCATGTTTTCCCACTAATATGTATGCAAAAGAATGATAAAATGGACTTGTATGTGCATAGAAAATATGGCAATTTGCGCGCACATCAAAGCCTAATGTTTCTGCTGTGTTTGAGTCTCATCTTTATTATACTCATGAAGTTCTTACATTATTAAATACTGCTGACACTAATACCTGGATTTTAGATTCTGGATGCACCATGCATGCTACATATCATAAAACCTGGTTTCATGACCTTAAATGTTTTGATCTTGGCACTGTTATGTTGGGTGATCATTCTGTGCTCAAAATTAAAGGTGTTGGGTGTATTGCTTTAAAGATGTTTGATAATGTGGTTAGAGTCATTAAGGAGGTTAAATGGGTCCCTGCTTTAAGAAGAAATCTGATGTATGAAAGTGCTCTTGAAGAATTACATTATGATGTTTTCAGTTCAAATGGTGTTAGAGTTGTCACTAAGAATGGTAAGCCTGTCATTAAGTGCATTAGAAAGGGTGGCTTATATGAATTGCTTGCTACTCCTGTGATGAACTTCTCTGCTGCTGCTCTTACTGCATCTACTGCTTCCACTGCTGTGAAAACCATGTCTATGAGTGATACTCTTATGTGGCATAACAGATTAGGACATGTAGGCAATAAGGGTTTAGAACATTTTCATAAATCTGGTATTCTTGACTCTCAACCATGCACCATAGACATCTGTGAAAATTGTGTGCTTGGTAAACACACTAGGAAAGGGTTTAAATCTTCTGTTCATGTCTCTACTGCTCCTCTTGATTATGTTCACTCTTATCTGTGGGGCCCTACCCAAGTATCTACTTTTGGTCATAAAAGGTACTTTATGTCCCTTGTTGACCATTACAGCAGATATGTTTGGATTTACTTGCTTAAGACTAAAGATGAAGCTTTTGAATCCTTTAAGGTGTGGAAAACTAGAGTTGAAAAAGAGTATGGGTTATCTGTGAAATGTTTAAAAACTGATAATGGCTTAGAATTTTGTAATTCTATGTTTAATGAATTATGTAAGGAGCATGGCAATAAGAGACATCTGACTATTCATGGAACCCCTCAATAAAATGGTACAGCTGAGATGTTAAACAGGACCCTTCTTGAAAAGGCTAGATGTATGTTAATCTCTTCTGGTTTAAAGCATTGTTTATGGGGTGAAGATGTAACTACTGCTGCATATTTGATTAACAGAACTCCCTCCTCTGTGATTTCTTTTAAGACTCCTTATGAGTTATGGACTAAAAGAAAACCTAACCTAAATCAGCTTAACCCTTTTGGTTGTACTGTTTTCTCTTACATCAACCAAGGTAAACTGGAACCCAGGTCATAAAGGTGTGTCCTTCTAGGGTATCCAGAGGGAATTAAAGGTTATAAGTTGCTTCTTATCCAACCTGGTGTCTATAAAATCATTGTGAGTAGGAATGTTATCTTCAATGAGCATGAGTTTTATTTTAAAGCTTATGCCTCTGCTATACATGACACTAACTTGCAGGTAAATGATCAAGATCAGTTCTATGTTCCTAAAGACATAGAATCTGATTCAGAAGATGTATTTGATGGTGGTTTTGCTATCTCTCCCTCCCCTCCTCTTTCTGTTCCTTCTTCTTCTCCTACCCCTCCTGCTTCTGTGATTATTCAACCTCACCAATTGGGTGGGGAAGCTAGTAATGAATCTGTGTTACCTTCCTCTTCTGCTTCTCCTGTTTCTATGAATGAGGATATTATTGTTGAATCTGTGCCTGCATCTGGTTCTGGCAATTCTAGTTCTTCAGTTGCTCAAAGGCATGATTTAACTAACTGGCAGTTAACTAAGGATAGAAGTCCTAGGACTGTCATTCCAAATAAAAGATTCATTACCAATCTTGTTGAGTTTGCTTGTCTTGTGTCTTCTGTTGTGAAAAACTACACACCTGATACTTATGAACAAGCTGTTAAATGTGCTCACTTTAAACAATGGAAGCAGGCTATGAATGAAGAAATGGAATCTATGAAAGTGAATAAAACCTGGTCTTTGGTTCCCACACCTTATGATGCTAGATTGATTGATTGTAAATGGATCTACAAACTTAAAGAGGGTATAACTAAGACTGATCCACCTAGATACAAAGCTAGGTTGGTTACAAAGGGTTTTACTCAAAGGGAAGGTGAGGATTACAATGAGATCTTTGCTCCTGTGGTGAAATATAAGACTCTTAGATTGTTGCTTGCTATGACTGCTGTCTATGACCTTGAACTTGAACAGATGGATGTTAAAACTGCTTTTCTTCATGGTGACTTGGATGAAACAATATATATGAAACAGCCTAAGGGCTTCATTAATACTGTGCATCCTGACTATGCTTGCTTGCTTAACAAATCTATATATAGCTTGAAACAATCTCCACGACAATGGAATATCAACATTGATAGATGCATGAGGTTTAGCTTAGGTTTTAAGAGAAGCAAGTTTGATACATGTTTGTATTTCAAAGGTCTAAAGCATACTGATCATGTGTTATATGTTCTTCTTTATGTTGATGATATCCTACTTATTTCTAAGTCTGTTGATTGCATTCATGAGATTAAGAAGAACTTGCAAAAACATTTTGACATGAAGGATCTAGGTACTGCTAAGAAAATTCTGGGCATGTCCATTGTTAGAAATAGAAAGTATAAGAAGCTTTGGTTGCTTCAATGTGATTATGTTCAGAAAGTGCTTGATAGATTTCATGTGAATGGTGATAAAGTGAATCATATTCCCTTAGGTCCCCATCTAGACTTGACTAAGCTTAAAGAAAAAATGTCTGATGTTGAGTTTAAAAGAATGAAGTCTATCCCTTATGATGCAGCTGTTGGGTCTGTTATGTACTCTATGATCTGTACTAGACCTGACTTAGCTTTTGCCATAAGTACTCTGAGCAGGTTCATGTCTGAGCCTGCTGAGAAGCACTGATTGTCTATGAAATATCTGCTTAAATATCTTCTTGGTTCTCTGAATTTGTCTCTGCTCTATGCTGAACATGCTTCCTCTTATGATTTACATGGTTTTGTGGATGCTGACTATGCCAGTAATAAGGACAATAGAAATCTATTACCTCCTATGTTTATACATGGGCTGGTAACTGTATTTCCTGGAAGTCCCAACAGCAGCCTATAGTTGCACTATCATCCACTGAAGCTGAATACATTGCAGCTACAGAAGCTTGTAAAGAAGCTATCTGGCTGCAGGGTATTCTTAAAGAGATTGAAAAGAAGCACTATACATCTGTATTGCATATAGATAGTCAAAGTGCCCTTTATCTCTATCGTGACCCCATGTATCATGAAAGAACTAAGCATATAGATGTTAGATATCATTTTATCGGAGAAAAGGTTGAAGATAATGTGATTCATGTTAAAAAGAAAGATGGTAGATATAATCCTGCAGATTTTGGTACTAAAATTGTTCCTCAAGATAAGTTTATGTAATGCAGGAACTTCCTCCATTTGGAGGAGCTCACTTGATCTGTTTGCTGAGCATGGGCTGAGGACGGACCTGGCAGAAGAATCCACTTGTTATGTGTAAAGACCGAGTATATTTTATATATTATGATTATTTTAGTTAAATAAATTATTATTTTATTCAATCGGTAAAAATGGGAGAAAACCCGTCCTCGAGCGTAAATTTTGATTTTAAAGTCATTCCGGCATTGTTTTGAGAATTTAGATTCTAGCGGATTTTAATTCCGCCTTCAATCTCCGAGTTTTGATTGCAATTTATTTAATTCCGTTTATCTTGAAATTGAATTGAAATTTAATTTAGTCGGAATTTGATAGAGTCGGGATTAGCGGGTTTCGAATTTGAATGTCGGGTATATTCTCCTTACATTTTATATTGGGACCACATATATATTCATTTCTTTCCTTTTTCTTTCTTTCCTCTCTCTCTCTCTCTCTCTCTCTCTCTCTCTCTCTCTCTCTCTCTCTCTCTCTCTCTCTCTCTCTCTCTCTCTCTCTCTCTCTCTCGCTGCTCACTCCAACTCACCTCCCACGCCAAATTTCAGAAAATGGTCCCCTACCTCACCTTGTTTTGTCCCATTATGGTAGCAGCTAGCAACCCCTTCAATTGGAATCCAAACCCACGCCAAAAAAAAACTGCAGAGACCAACACCACCACACACAACCCTCAGCCTCTCCTCTCCTCTCCTCTCTTTCATTCACCCTAAACCCCCCTTTTGCCGAGTGTAGAGGCCTCCTTCTCCTCCATTTCGAGCCAGCCACCACCACCACCTCCCCAGCTCGTTGTCGTAGTCGTCCACCTCCTTGGGAGCCAAGCCGCAAGCTCCACCTCCATCTCCCCCTGTTTTGCCGAGAGCACGTCCCCAACTCTACCACCTCGTCCTTCCTCCTACTTCTACACAAGGCCGACAGCAGCTCCTTCCTCGATCTCCTTGGTGTCCCAGAGCTGCGGCGATCCCAGAAGACATCAGAGACCCGAGAGCGCCGCAACCGCCGCCCGAACGCCACCCTCGTCCTCCTTCCCCTGGTTTCTCTCGAATCCGAGCGGTAAGCCTTCCCTCTTCCTTCCTTTGGTCTAAAACAAGGTAAAAAGGCTGCCTTTAACCTCCTCCCTTTCCGTCCTAGGCCAACAAGAACACCTCGAGCCTCTGACGAAGCTCCATCAACTCCGACGGGCGTCTTTCTGGTGACGTTCTTCGAATCCCGGTGAGCTCCTTCCTTCCTCCTTCTTCCTTCTCCTTTCCCTTCTTTCTGATGTGTGTGTGTCAGACCCGGCTGCGCTTCCCTCTTCTCGTGCTGAGGTCGAACTCAGGGGAGCCTGTTCTCCCTGCTGCTTTCGAGCAGCAAAAGGAAGAAGAACAAGTCGGTGGGACCCGCTCCCACTCTCCTATTTAGCTTCCGGGCCCCCACCAGTTGCCACCTTGACGCCATGTCACCCTGGGGCCCATCTACTTTTTTTTTTACCTATTCTGGGTTCGGTTTTGGGTTGAGGAAAGGGTGAAATGGATTGGGCCTATTTTGTTTTATAAAATGGGTTGTCATTTAACAATGAGATTGGCCCTATTTCTTTTAACAAATATGGTTGGGTTTATTTATGATGGGTTTCGGTTTGGGTTAGTAAAAACTAAATTGGGTTCGGTTTGAAGGGTTTAATACTAATGGTCTCGGTTGGTATATGAATAAAAGGGAGGGGTCGGTTTTATCAATTTATAAAATATAGGGGTTGTTTGTTAATTAAATAAAATGGTATTGTTTGATATATATATATATATATATTATGATATTATGTGGTGTTTTAATAAATGTTTTAGAAATGATAAAGTAATTTAGTATTGTCGTTTTATAAATGAGAATGGTTAAGATGGATTGATTTTGGGTACTTTTATTATGTTTAAATATTATTTGGAGTGTGTTATTAAGAATTATGTATATTATAAATGGTTTTAAAAGTAATAGTAGTTGAGAAGTGTTATTAATAAATGTTTATTAAGTGATTTTAAGATGATGTCTTAAATAAGTAAGAAATGCCGGAACTATTTCTATACTATGATTTTGAGAAATTGATTTTAAGGTTTAAAGGTTTAATGTCGGAATTTGGCCAAGAATGATTTGAGGAATTATTTTGAATATGAGTTGACTTAATTTTGGATTTAAGAATTTGGATAAATGGTTGGTATGATTTTATCAATGGGTTTGATTGGAAGAATGACTTTGGTCGAGTTGATCGTATCGGACAGGTTTTGGAAAACGGTTTTACTATCGGTTGGTTTTGAGGATGTTGAGAACTTGGGTTTCGTGTGTATGAATGTTGGTCTGGTAGCTTATGGAAATGGCTTGATGATAGGTGTGTATTGCTTTTGGATTGCCTTGGACTTGCATTTGGGCCCTTGCTTGTGTTATCTTGCTGTTCTGCATCTTCAGGTAAGTATCCTACGGGACTTACTCAGTAACCTGGACCTTCTGCCTGATGTGTCATGTGATGTGTGGTTTTGTTGCATATTAAAGCATGCCATGTAGTATCATGCTAGGATTGCATTGAACTAAGCATGTGGTTAATATGTGTGTTTGAATACAGAACGGCAGTTATCTATGATAGTCCTACAGTCTTTGCTAGGGTCAAAGGGTAGCCCAGCCCCATCGGGTGCCTTGAGTCTATCGAGTCGATATGAGCATGATATGATAGCTCAACACCATCGGGCAAGCGATGAGATGATATGATATGATATGATAGCCCAGCACCATCGGGCAAGCGATGAGATGATATGATATGATATGATGATGCCGTGGTTAGTGCACCACCATGAGGAAATTGCTATGCTATAGCACCGAACTGGCCAGTCTCTACACTAACGGGAAGGGGTGCAGAGGTAGAAGAGGGATATGCCACTTGGCATTGTCTTGGGCCCTTTACAGTTTTTCTGCATATTATAACTGTCAAAGCATGCTTGTGATTTAAATCTTGTACTGCATTAGTCATCCTTTATTTAGGTATAGGCATGTTATGTGGCCTCAGTGCAGTTAGAGGACCCGCATGCGATTACCGGGCTTGACTTCGTGGATAATGTTAGGTGCCACTCTTATTTGCTCCTTGCTTCTGTGACGAGGAATCTCTTGGCGAACCGAAGAATCCGGCTAATATTCTAACTTGATAAAATGGCAATCACCCACTATGTTTTGGTTTTGACCCGGCTCTGTCGTGGCACTTGTATCTAAACTTTGCTTCCGCTTTACTTTCATTTGAATTGAATTTCCGCGACTTCGATTGCTTAGGGTTCGTTAAATCCCCGCTTTGAATACTGATCTTTAGAGGTTTGAAACCTCGACCCGTACCTGAATTACAACATCCGAACGAAGGTATCCAACCTTCGAAATGTAACCCGGTTATTCATATCCGGGCCGTTACAAAGTTGGTATCAGAGCCAGGTTGTGCAATTCGGGTACGCAAGAGTCGGGTGTATGTTTTGGAAGATTGCCCATGAATTTCACAGGATTTGAAGATGTTTTAAAGGGGCAAAAATGAATTTAATATGACTAACTCAATTGGACTAAATATGAACTTGGCTTATGATAAAAGAGGAGAACCAACTAAAAAGGGATCGAGTGGGTAGAAAAGGCGCTAGACCATCCCTATTGGATGTAGTTGGGAATGGGTAGGCGAAATATTAGCTTGTTCTTTACAGATGGGTCTGGAAGACTCCAAGGAGGTCGTTATAATCGTCATTGACTGATTCTAAGTTGAGTGCTTGATATGCTAAAGATTTGATTGGTATGTCCTAACTATTTAATGAATATTGAATGATCTGTGCAAACGGGATAGCGGGAGTACCCTTCTTCTTCTTATATGGTCAAGCCCAGCTTGTGTGGAACAACCCCCTTCCACTATGTTAATCCCTTGATGGTCTTATCGCGTCCTTCTCTTGAATATCGGTCTCCTCCATGGGAAATCGGGTTGGTAAACACATTGTTTCGGGAATCATGGTTGAATATGAGGGTTGTTTGGGAGAGTGTTAGATGTTGGCTCTTGATGTAATTCCAAGATTAGAAAGTAAGGTATTTCTGAGGTTGTCTTTCTTGATTCTTATGACGATCAACCGGTGTCTTCTTGCCATAAAAAGTCGTATCCGAGTCCCACGGGAAAGATGAGTGATGAGTCAGTTAGGAAGAGTCAATGTTTGGCCTTATGGATCTCTATCAGGTTATCTTGATTGCTCGGTCCATGATTGTGTGATACTATGTGGTACTATTCCTTGACCTACAGATTGATCCTTAGTGTGAAATTCTGCTTATGTGCTTTGATGTTCATGATGACCATTGTATGGGTTCGAGCTACATTTGTTATATCCATATCATCCCGACATGATCTACTTAGTATATTGCATTGTCATACTGGGGCACGAATATATATGTCATATGCTAGGAAGTTGTATAATTGATGTCCTCCCTGTGAATAGGTTCATGATAGTGTGATCGTTCAGTTCTAGTATCATGATAGAGTGAGTCCCTTACTTGATGGATACGTGTTATAATTTGATGTCAATGTGCCTTATATGCTACGTAATTCTCAGTACATGTTATGATGATGATCCTTAATGTAAATTCGTGATGGTATGACATCCGGTATCCATGTTGGTCACATTGCTTAGGTCTCGTGTTGCATCTCGCTTCCTGCCACAATTACATGTCATCATCGCACGTCTAATTGACCTATTGTAATGATCGTACTACTGAGTGATTAGAAGCATGAATTACATGACATGGATCTATATGGCTATTGCCTTCTCCTAAGTTAGGTACATGGTAGTGTGATCAACTCTTCTTTATATGAATGCCTCATAAGATGTACTCTTTAGCATGCTAGCCGATGATGCCTCGATGCTTATCATTCCTCTTGTGACAAGAATCTATAGCATGCCCATCTATTTTGTATTCCTCAGATTAACTATTGTTGATTATTCTACAATTAGTCTTGTTATGTGTTAATTGTGCTAAATTGAGAATATGTTAGTGTGAATGAGTCTTGATAAACACATGTTTCCTCCCAGTATACATTGAATTGGACTCATGTCCCCGTATTCTAGTCATGTTGCCCCATTACATAGACTTGCTTTATACATCGTTATATTTCCTCTCATGCTACTATATCGCTGGAATGTGATCGATTGAACTCTTTCATATCGTCGTATTAACCAATCAAGTGCATGTATGTATCATATGTTATGTTGAGCCATTAGTAACATGTAGGACCCTTGGTTGTGACTTGTGCGAATTCTATATTGCCTACGTTATTGTTGATTCTCTCTCGAGTTTTGTCCCTGATAGTGTGATTCTTTCCTTTTCTCTCATCTTAAAAATGTTCCACTCACCCTGATTAAATTGATGTTGAATTCGATGATCGACTTGCTTTCCGCGATGGTAAATTCTAGCATGATTACATGTTCTCGCTCGGTGGTACCCCTCTATTACTCTATGATATCCTATCGTGCTTGCATGAACGTATGACTTGACACCTCGCATGATCACACACCACCCTATATCATGATTTTGCATATGCATGATGCATGAATATCGGAATGAATCTAGTTGAATTACTTTAATTGTACTCATGTTCGATGTGTGCTATTAGTATCATGTAGAGCTTATGACTTCCAATATGACCTGCTGAATGATTACATGTCGTGCTTGTTCTATAATGTGATAGTTATTGTACCATTTTATGTGCCCCATGATGATTTATTCCTAGCATGATTATAATCTATTGCTCGTGATGTATCTTGTTTACCCTGTGGTGATCCTTTTCCTCTCATATACATCATGTTGAACTCATTTAATCACTATTGGCTATGCCATGCCTGATCATGTATCGCTAGTACCATGTATTACGTGCACTTTTAAATGTATCTCGTCATATGATTACACGTCGTTCTCAACCTATTATATATGATCCTTGTTGTCAGATGTGATAATTGCCCTACCGCTCTTATGTATCCTCGTATGACGCTTAGTTTGATTGTTATGATGTACCTCGCCATGCTATATTTGACCTCATTTGTTGACGTGTATACCATGTTCGTGCATTGTTCATATACATGATGTTTATCATCCTCGTTAAACCCTGCATGACCATTACTGGCTCCGCATATCTTACTTGAAATTGCTAGGCACATCTGCTTCCCTGGAATAATAGACTACTAGCTTGTCTCACGCGCATTAGTGTAGGACTCGATCGTGACTTTGGAATGAATATGTATGTCGTTGTTCCTTGAGATAGGTACATGTTAGTGTGGATTAATGTGATTGATATGCTCCACGATGAATTCGTGCTGGTTTGTCATAATTGTAACCTAATAGACTTCCTTAAGGGCATCATTACTATTCCCGGGTCGGAGTCTTTTCTCTAGTCATGTCATCTTTAGCTTGGGTCCATTTTTGTCTCCGAAAGAAACATTGGGTTGTCCGCTCTTGTCACTCCCCTATCTCCGCTAACTTGGACTCCTACGCGATACGTTGGATGAGCGACCGCATAGAAGAGGGGACGGGAAGTTAGATAGCGATAGAGCAGCGCAGCAGAAGCGTGGGCCCATAACCCACGGGCCTCAGGATCGACGATGTCGACGGAACAAGCTTGCTTCAAGGATTGCAGTTACTAAGCACGATATGACTTGCAAGTGGGAGTGTCCTCCATTCGGATTGCTAATCCTTTCTGAACTTGTTGATGGTGATATTGCACTAACTTGATGTTGAAAATTGCGTGTTGATGTGGTGACTTGGTAGTGATATTTGCTTGATTATCCGTTGCCTATGATGATATATATGATTCGATGCCTTACAGTCCTAATGTGCTGAGATGACTTGATGTGATGCTATTCTGAGTTGCTAAGCATGATCTAAATTCCTTGCCTATAAATGTGAATTGCAAATTTTGTGAAACCTGGGTTGTTTATCTGATAAGGTTATGATTAAACTTGCTAATTTGAATTGACTATATTCATATATGATGGTTTTCAATGATTATTGAGCATGACGATATATTGGGACTTATTGATACATTTGCAATGCTTGTTGGTAAACTAATGATGCTATTGTTATACATGCTAGTTGATATGATGTAATCTTTATGTGTAATAATGTTCATGGTTGCTTCATGTTCGAACTTGGGGGTGAGATTCTCTTGAGGAATGGTCGGAGGCTAGTGAGGGAATTTGAGCGGTTAGAATGATCGATGGTGGAATGAGGTAAGTCACAGGAGAGAGGTTTGGCTTGAGTAGGAACGATTGAGTTTTGAGGGCTATAGGAGGCGATGCTTAGTGGGTTCCGATGAGCTTCTAGATGAATCTTAGGTGGGGGTGTGGTTAGAATAGATCGGCTAGGTGGTGATCGGGGTATTCTTATAGAAGAGATGTGGTTAGAAGGGTTCTATGCTTGTGATGTCTTAGGTAGTATGGGCAGTGTAGGGAATGGCTCTTGTGAATATCGAGAACATAGGATGCAGGGGTGCTCGGGTGTGAAAACAGAGATAGGGGTTGGATTCTTAGAGGTGGATTGCTAGTGAGAGTGCTTGGTGAAATGAGGGGTGAGACTGGAGTGTCAAAATGAGTTGGGGTTTCTTCGGGGATTTTATCCGAGTTGGTGAGTCTAGATGAAGATTGGTCTTGGCTTGAGAGTGGAGACGAGCGAGCGGGGTTTGTGTTTTATTGTAACTGGTATAATGTGCAAAACTTTCTTGATTATGTGATTATGAACTGGCACGATGTTAGATAACGACCGTGATAAACCTGATATGGCATGATATTACATGTTGATATGCAATACTGAGATATAATTGGTAGTGACCACTATGATCATGATATAGTGATACATTGCTATCCTACTATGTTGTTCTAGAAGCATGTTATGATGTGTTGTATGAATCATGAGATGATGATATGCTGATTATGTGAAAGCATGATGTTATACTTTATGGTTGATAAGCATGATTACGAATAGGTAAGTGAGGAATATGACTTGGAGCATGAATATGACTTATGTGTATATATGAGATGATGGTGCCTAATGACTAAATGATCGTTATATGGTATTGTAAGGAGTTGAAATGATGTTTTGTGAGTATGTTAGCATTTCGATGCTTGGTATATGGTTAGATCATTCCTTTTGCTGAAGCTTAAATGGCATGACCTTGTGTGTTCATGTGTTGACAATTAATATTAGTCTGTTGACCTTATGATGAGATTCTGCTATGACTACCTTTACCATGCTAATGTTTGAATTGACATGCTAAATCTGTTATGACTGGTTCCACTAGTGTTGCGATGTTGAGATGCGATCGTGAGATTTGACTTGTAGTGGCGTACTGACTCCATGACACCTAACCTCTTTGATCTCTTGACATGTGTGCTTGCGTGATAAGTTGTGAGAATTCGATGATGCACTTGTGATGCCTTCTGTATGAAGTAGATATACTTTATGACTCATGGTATGATGTTAAGATTTTGTCATTGCTTTTGGCGTGTTCTGAAGGGATGGTATGATTTATGTTATGGGTAATCATGTTATGCGGTTGAGATATCGATTGGTTGAGATTATCATGATTGATGTTGAGATTGCCATATGAGAGGTGGCTGATGATGTTATGAGTCGATGAGTTGATTTACTTATGTGCATATTGAGTTGAGGATGATGATAAAATGATTTTGGAACCTAGGAAGAGAATATGGGATTAGCCCTTAGAGGTGGAGGATTCCACCTCCTACCTTCTAAATTTCAATGATTGGTATGCGAGAAACTGATTTTGTTTTTGGAGGATTTTGACGAAATCTTGATTTGAAAGGATTTGACTTGTTTTGGTGTAAAGCTGCTTGATTAAACATCGAATTTAGAGATTTTGAGCGGTTTTGAAAAGGACCAACTTGGGGTTTTAAAGAAGTTGAGAGTTTCAATGATGTAGATGACAATCTTTCCATTTACAAAACGCTTTGAGGTTTTACAAACTAGATTTACATTATGACGTCTCACGAAGTGGATACAAGCATTTTATAAGGGCGCTTATAGATTGCTTGCCAAGACCTAGTCGGGACGCTATAATACTTTTAGAGTTGTGGTACTTCCGAAAAGTCAAAGCGAGGATGTGATAAGGGTGCTTATTACACACTTGACAAGACCAATTGGAGATGTCACGACCATGACTAGGATGTTGTGAGAATCCCAGAAGATGCAACCGAGATGATTACAAGATCTTTGGACATGGTCCTCGGACTCACCGATTTCAAACTTCTTCCCATTGCCTTAAAATGATTTTAGTCTCGGAGACGAGACTTGTTTTTAGAGGTGGATAAATGTAAAGACCGAGTATATTTTATATATTATGATTATTTTAATTAAATAAATTATTATTTTATTCAATCGGTAAAAATGGGAGAAAACCCGTCCTCGAGCGTAAGTTTTGATTTTAAAGTCATTCCGGCATCGTTTTGAGAATTTAGATTCTAGCGGATTTAATTCCGCCTTCAAGCTCTGAGTTTTGATTGAAATTTATTTCATTCCGTTTATCTTGAAATTTGATTTAGTCGGGATTTGATAGAGTCGGGATTAGCGGGTTTCGAATTTGAATGTCGGGTATATTCTCCTTACATTTTATATTGGGACCACATATATATTCATTTCTTTCCTTTTTCTTTCTTTCCTCTCTCTCTCTCGTTGCTTACTCCAACTCACCTCCCACACCAAATTTCAGAAAATGGTCCCCTCCCTCACCTTGTTTTGTCCCATTATGGTAGCAGCTAGTAACCCCTTCAATTGGAATCCAAACCCACGCCAAAAAAAAAACTGCGGAGACCAACACCACCACACACAACCCTTAGCCTCTCCTCTCCTCTCCTCTCTTTCATTCACCCTACACCCCCCTTTTGTCGAGTGTAGAGGCCTCCTTCTTTTCCATTTCGAGCTAGCCACCACCACCACCTCCCCAGCTCGTCGTCGTAGTCATCCACCTCCTTGGGAGCCAAGCCGCAAGCTCCACCTCCATCTCCCCCTGTTTTGCCGAGAGCAAGCCCCCAACTCTACCACCTCGTCCTTCCTTCTCCTTCTGCACATGGCCGACAGCAGCTCCTTCCTCGACCTCATTGGTGTCCCAGAGCTGCGGCGATCCCAGAAGACATCGGAGACCCAAGAGCGCCGCAACCGCCGCCCGAACGCCACCCTCATCCTCCTTCCCCTGGTTTCTTTCGAATCCGAGCGGTAAGCCTCCTCTCTTCCGTCCTTTAGTCTAAAACGAGGTAAAGGGGCTGCCTTTAACCTCCTCCCTTTCCGTCCTAGGCCAGCAAGAACACCTCGAGCCTTCGACGAAGCTCCATCAACTCCGACGGGCGTCTTTCTGGCGACGTTCTTCGAATCCCGGTGAGCTCCTTCCTTCCTCCTTCTTCCTTCTCCTTTCCCTTCTTCCTGATGTGTGTGTGTCGGAGTCGGCTGCGCCTCCCTCTTCTCGTGCTGAGGTCGAACTCAGGGGAGCCTGTTCTCTTGGCTGCTTTCGAGCAGCAAAAGGAAGAAGAACAGTTCGGTGGGACCCACTCCCACTCTCCTATTCAGCTTCCGGGCCCCCACCAGTTGCCACCTTGATGCCATGTCACCCTGGGGCCCATCTCCTTTTTGTTTTACCTATTCTGGGTTCGGTTTTGGGCTGAGGAAAGGGAGAAATGGATTGGGCCTATTTTGTTTTATAAAATGGGTTGTCATTTAACAATGAGATTGGGCCTATTTCTTTTAACAAATCTGGTTGGGTTTATTTATAATGGGTTTCGGTTTGAGTTAGTAAAAAATGAATTGGGTTCGGTTTGAAGGGTTTAAAACTAATGGGCTCGGTTGGTATATGAATAAAAGGGAGGGGTCGGATTTATTAATTTATAAAATATAGGGGCTGTTTGTTAATTAAATAAAATGGTATTATTTGATATATGTATATTATTATTATGATATTATGTGGTGTTTTAATAAATGTTTTAGAAATGATAAAGTAATTTAGTATTGTCGTTTTATAAATGAGAATGGTTAAGATGGATTGATTTTGGATACTTTTTTTATGTTTAAATATTATTTGGAGTGTGTTATTAAGAATTATGTATATTATAAATGGTTTTAAAAGTAATAGTAGTTGAGAAGTGTTATTAATAAATGTTTATTAAGTGATTTTAAGATGATGTCTTAAATAAGTAAGAAATGCCGGAACTATTTCTATAATATGATTTTGAGAAATTGATTTTAAGGTTTAAAGGTTTAATGTCGGAATTTGACCAAGTATGATTTGAGACATTATTTTGAATATAAGTTGACTTAATTTTGGATTTAAGAATTTGGAAAAATGGTTGGTATGATTTTATCAATGGGTTTGATTGGAAGAATGACTTTGGTCGAGTTGATCGTATCGAAAAGATTTTGGAAAACGGTTTTACTATCGGTTGGTTTTGAGGATGTTGAGAACTTGGGTTTCGTGTGTATGAATGTTGGTCCGGTAGCTTATGGAAATGGCTTGATGATAGGTGTGTATTGCTTTTAGATTGCCTTGGACTTGCATTTGGGCCCTTGCTTGTGTAATCTTGTTGTTCTGCATCTTCAGGTAAGTATCCTACGGGACCTGGACCTCCTGCCTGATGTGTCATGTGTTTTGTAGTTTTGTTGCATATTAAAGCATGCCATGTTATGCTAGGACTGCATTGAACAGAGCATGTGGTTACTATGTGTGTTTGAATACAGAACGACCGTTATCTGTGATAGTCCTAGAGTCTTTGCTAGGGTCATAGGGTAGCCCAGCCCCATCGGGTGCCCTGAGTCTATCGAGTTGATATGAGCATGATATGATAGCCCAGCACCATCGGGCAAGCGATGAGATGATATGATATGATATGATAGCCCAGCACCATCGGGCAAGCGATGAGATGATATGATATGATATGATATGATATGATATGATATGATATGATATGATATGATATGATATGATATGATATGATATGATATGATATGATATGATATGATATGATATGATATGATATGATATGATATGATATGATATGATATGATATGATGATGCCGTGGTTAGGTCACCACCACGAGAAAATTGCTATGCTATAGCACCGAACTGGCCAGTCTCTGCACTAACGGGAAGGGGTGCAGAGGTAGAAGAGGGATATGCCACTTGGCATTGTCTTGGGCCCTTTACAGTTTTTCTGCATATTATAACTGTCAAAACATGCTTATGTTTTAAATCTTGTACTGCATTAGTCATCCTTTATTTAGGTATAGGCATGTTATGTGGCCTCAGCGCGGTCAGAGGACCCGCAGGCGATTACCGGGCCTGACTTCGTGGATAGTGTTAGGTACCGCTCTGATTTGCTCCTTACTTCTGTGACGGGGAATCTCTTGGCAATCACCCACTATGTTTTGGTTTTGACCCGGCTCTGCCGTGGAACTTGTATCTAAAATTTGCTTCCGCTTTACTTTCATTTGAATTGAATTCCCGCGACTTCGATTGATTGGGTTCGTTAAATCCCCGCTTTGAATACTGATCTTTAGAGGTTTGAAACCTCGACCCGTACCTGAATTGCAACATCCGAACGAAGGTATCCAACCTTCGAAATGTAACCCAGGTATTCATATCCGGGCCGTTACATTATGAAAGTTAAAGTCTGCCCAGAGCAAGACTTAGAAAAGTACAGGGGCATTTGTAATGTTATGTGATACTTTCCTATGTCTTTTATGCTTGTTTGTTACATGTAATATACTATGTATGGATGCATATATGGCCTAATCTTTGACTGAGTATGGATGCATATATGATCATACATATAACATATAATGGATATATATACTATGTATGGATGCATATATGATCATACATATAACATATAATGGATATATATACTATGTATGGATGCATATATGGCCTAATCTTTGACTGAGTAGTATTGAGCTATAAGCTTGATCCTCTAACAAAGACTTTAGGGTATATATGGAGTGATAATACATAGTTGGTATATATCTTATTATATGTATAATATGTATTAAGTAGTGTTGGAATTTCCTCAGTTTGGGCTCTGGCCCATACTTGAGATACAGCCCATGACAGCCGAAGAGAACTTGGTGGCCCAAACTAGTTGAGCCTTGGATCCAGTTTCTCACTTAATGGAACAGTGTTTTGCCTCTTCAGCTGGCTCCTTCAGATGACCTAGCAATATAAGGCTAAGAGCTGCCTCTCCGTGAACTGTACCTCGACACATCGTCTCTTCAGATTCCAAACACTCTCTTGGCTAGGGTTTGGATTTCCATCTCCTTGACCTGAGATTTCAAGGGAGATCTTGAAGAGCATCGTCGACGGCGCTTCTCTGGAGGACTTGAGGCTGCCATAGCTCATGTTTGGGTTATCGTTCTTCCTTCCAGGCTGTCTAGGGTTGAAGATCGAAGCCATCTTCGATCTTCTGGTTCCCACATAGGGGGATTTCCTTTTTCCCTTGCTTCCTGATCACATGCATGCTTAGATCTAGGGTTTATCTTGTATCTGTTACTTGATTGTCCATGTACGAACTCTTTCTAGTGGATTTGGCCAACTCCTGAGGCCCCGTGGATGTAGGCATAGCCCCGTGGATTTGGCCAACTCAGACGTGGTTCGGCTATGCCTACATCCACGGGGCCTCAAGAGTTGGCCAAATCCACTAGAAAGAGTTCGTACATGGACAATCAAGTAACAGATACAAGATAAACCCTAGATCTAAGCATGCATGTGATCAGGAAGCAAGGGAGAAAGGAAATCCCCCTATGTGGGAACCAGAAGATCGAAGATGGCTTCGATCTTCAACCCTAGACAGCCTGGAAGGAAGAACGATAACCCAAACATGAGCTATGGCAGCCTCAAGTCCTCCAGAGAAGCGCCGTCGACGATCCTCTTCAAGATCTCCCTTGAAATCTCAGGTCAAAGAGATGGAAATCCAAACCCTAGCCAAAAGAGTGTTTGGAATCTGAAGAGACGATGTGTCGAGGTACGGTTCACGGAGAGGCAGCTCTTAGCCTTATATTGCTAGGTCATCTGAAGGAGCCAGCTGAAGAGGCAAAACGCTGCGTTCCATTAAGTGAGAAACTGGATCCAAGGCTCAACTAGTTTGGGCCCCCAAGTTCTCTTCGGCTGTCATGGGCTGTATCTCAAGTATGGGCCAGAGCCCAAACTGAGGAAATTCCAACACTACTTAATACATATTATACATATAATAAGATATATACCAACTATGTATTATCACTCCATATATACCCTAAAGTCTTTGTTAGAGGATCAAGCTTGTAGCTCAATACTACTCAGTCAAAGATTAGGCCATATATGCATCCATACATAGTATATATATCCATTATATGTTATATGTATGATCATCATATGCACATACATGTTACAAGCATATACACAATATTACATGTAACAAACAAGCATAAAAGACATAGGAAAGTATCACATAACATTACAAATGCCCCTGTACTTTTCTAAGTCTTGCTCTAGGAAGACTTTAACTTTCATAATGTAACGGCCCGGATATGAATACCTGGGTTACATTTCGAAGGTTGGATAACTTCGTTCGGATGTTGCAATTCAGGTACGGGTCGAGGTTTCAAACCTCTAAAGATCAGTATTCAAAGCGGGGATTTAACGAACCCAAACAATCGAAGTCGCGGGAATTCAATTCAAATGAAAGTAAAGCGGAAGCAAAGTTTAGATACAAGTTCCACGGCAGAGCCGGGTCAAAACCAAAACATAGTGGGTGATTGCCAAGAGATTCCCCGTCATAGAAGTAAGGAGCAAATAAGAGCGGTACCTAACACTATCCACGAAGTTAGGCCCGGTAATCGCCCGCGGGTCCTCTGACCGTGCTGAGGCCACATAACATGCCTATACCTAAATAAAGGATGACTAATGCAGTACAAGATTTAAAACATAAGCATGTTTTGACAGTTATAATATGCAGAAAAACTGTAAAGGGCCCAAGACAATGCCAAGTGGCATATCCCTCTTCTACCTCTGCACCCCTTCCCGTTAGTGCAGAGACTGGCCAGTTCGGTGCTATAGCATAGCAATTTTCTCGTGGTGGTGAACTAACCACGGCATCATCATATCATATCATATCATATCATATCATATCATATCATATCATATCATATCATATCATATCATATCATATCATATCATATCATATCATATCATATCATATCATATCATATCATATCATATCATATCATATCATATCATCGCTTGCCCGATGGTGCTGGGCTATCATATCATATCATATCATCTCATCGCTTGCCCGATGGTGCTGGGCTATCATATCATGCTCATATCGACTCGATAGACTCAGGGCACCCGATGGGGCTGGGCTACCCTATGACCCTAGCAAAGACTCTAGGACTATCACAGATAACGGTCGTTCTGTATTCAAACACACATAGTAACCACATGCTCAGTTCAATGCAATCCTAGCATGATACTACATGGTATGCTTTAATATGCAACAAAACTACAAAACACATGACACATCAGGTAGGAGGTCCAGGTTACTGAGTAAGTCCCGTAGGATACTTACCTGAAGATGCAGAACAACAAGATTACACAAGCAAAGGCCCAAATGCAAGTCCAAGGCAATCTAAAAGCAATACACACCTATCATCAAGCCATTTCCATAAGCTACCGTCAGGATACTATCGGAAGGAGTATGAGAGATCTCTCTCATGTTTTTTGAACTTCCGGTGGTTTATAATTATCAATGAGTCCCCTTCAATTTGAATTTTATTACCGAGTAAAACTGTAGTTTTGAAGTTACAATTCATTATAGGGAGATTTTTTTTTGGAAAAAAGGTAATGATTGGAAATATCAGACAAATTGAGATGTCGTATAAAATAGCGAACGGGACCCGTCAAGGTTGAGATCAAATGACGACAAACGAGGCAAACAAACAAAGGCGGTAGCATCTAGCAAGACACCGAAAACGAGAATGACTTTGAAGAGATTGTGAGAAATCAAGCACCCCTGAAGTGGCACCACCGGCCCGCAGGTATAGCAGGATATGATCTCCTATGGAACGTAAAGACGGGCTCCAAAGAAACTCTTCTTAAAAACGGAACTGTATGAAATACACAAATACAACATGTTCGAGCAGGGGGTCACCATTATAGTAGACAAGAGAAAAAAGTCGTAAAACACACAACATGTTCGATAGTACAAACTAGTGTCAAACGATAATCCAAACTAGTGTGAAACGATACTATAAGGGCGAGCCGAAGCGCACCCTACACGCATCTAGGATGCGTGTAGATGCGCACCCAACAAATACGCATCCTGGATGCGTGTTTGTGTTGTATTTAATAGGGAACCGGGATAAAAAGTCAAGGCCATAAAAAGCAGTTACACGCATCTAGGATGTGTGTACTTTAAAATTTATTTAAAGTTAAATTTCTTGTGCAAGCACGTGATTTAAAAAAAAAACAAATCACACGCATCTTAGATGCGTGTGATATAAATAAAAAAAATTTCACACACATCTTAGATGCGTGTGATATAAATAAAAAAAATTTCACACACATCTTAGATGCGTGTGATATAAATAAAAAAAATTTCACACGCATCTAGGATGCGTGTGGTATAAATATAACACGTGCAATGCACGTGAAAAATTAAAAAAATCCGACTACCACACGCATCCTGGATGCGTGTGGTTAGATTTTTGTTTAAAGACCTCTCTTCTTCTTCTTCCCCTTCACGGCAGCTGGTCTTCGTCTTCCTCTGCAATCGGCCGAAGCTCACCGCGACATCGTCTTCCCCTTCAATCGGAGGCGCCTGGTCTTCGTCTTTTCCTTCAATCGGAGGCGCCTGGTCTCCCTCTTCCAATTTCCTATTTTTCCTCTTCGAATTTCGAATCCCGACATGGAACCAAGGAGAGGTGGCGGTGGTGGGCGAGGGCGGCGAGGTCGGCGCGGTTTTTTCGAGCCGTGGAGGGCATTCGTCCCGTCTTCGGAGAGAGCGCGGCCAAGTGGTGGTGATGGCGTCCCAGATCCGGCGGTTCGAGTCGGAGCGGCGGCGGCTGTTGGCTTCCCAGATCTAGTGACGACTGGTGGTGGTGGGGTTTCGACTGGCGGCGGCGTTCCAAGGGCTGGTGGTGGCGGCGGCGGCGTCCAAAGGGCTGGTGGTGGGGGAGTTCCGACTCCAACTCCGGCGGGTGGTGGGGTGTCGACTCCAGCTCCGGCGGGTGGCTCCGGTTGTGTCGGGGTTTTGAGTCTGGGCACCCCAAAACGAGGCCGTGAATCGTCAAAGATACGTACATAATTGTTTTTAATAATTTAATTTATTTCGATAAAATTACAATTATTATGAAATTTTTAGATTAAGATTTATCGGAATTATATTAGGATTTTCGGAATTTAGTGATTTAAATTTATATGTTAGAATTTTTTAATTTAGTTTTTGAATAATTGGAAATACATAACTGTTTTTTTTTTAATTTTAGGAATTTTTAGGAATTAGGGTTTAGGGTGTAGGCTTTTATCGGACTTAGATTAGGGTTTTTAGACTATATATAGAATTATAAAATACATATATTTAAAAAAATTATATTGTATAATGTCGAATAGAAAAATTAAAATAGAAAATAGAAAAATTAAAATTAATTATATTTCAAAAATTCAAATAGAAAATTCAAAATTAATTAGATTGGAAAAATCTTTTAATTTTTGTAAAATAAAAAAATCTTTTAATTCAAATAGAAAAACAAAAAAAATTCAAATAGAAAATTAAAAAATAATTGGATTGTAACAATCTTTTAATTTTTTTTAAAATATTCCAATAGAAAAATTCAAATAGAAAAAACAAAAAAAAATAAAATTAATTAAATTAAAAAAATTCAAATAGAAAATTAAAAAATAATTGGATTGTAACAATCTTTTAATTTTTTTAAAATAATCCAATAGAAAAATTCAAATAGAAAAAACAAAAAAAACAAAATTAATTAAATTTAAAAAATTCAAATAGAAAATTAAAAAATAATTGGATTGTAACAATCTTTTTATTTTTGAAAAATAATCCAATAGAAAAATTCAAATAGAAAAAACAAAAAAAAATAAAATTAGTTAAATTTCAAAAATTCAAATAGAAAATTAAAAAAATTATTGGATTGTAACAATCTTTTAATTTTTAATTAACAATAGTCGGTGACTTCGGATAAGCGGAAGATAAAGGCTCGTAAGCTTACTGCCTCGCTTCGGGCCGCTCGAGATGTTACTATCGATCCAGCTGACGTGCCTGAGGATAGTGGGTCAGGGTACTTTGGGTCTTCAGAGGATCCATCGACTGATGATGACGGAGATGCGGTTGGCACCACTGAGGGTCAGACCGGGGTTGAGGATCTCACCACTACGCATATTGGCATACCTGTTACAGATGCACACCATTACACCACGGAGAACACCCCGGAGCACATTCATGCACACGAGGAGTTCGACATCGTTGGGGGCCCTGCTACAGATCTTGGTGCAGAAGTCGATCCTGACCCATCCTCAGATCCGAGTCCTCCATCCAGACCAGAGCCGGAGGCATCATCGTCAAGGGCGACAGAGGCGGGGACATCGAGGGGCGCAGCCGAGCCAGATGCCCAGGCGCCAGATGCTCAGGCGCTAGATGCACATGCCCCAGATGACCTACATTGGAGATCACATGAGCTCGTGCAGTCGACGCTTGCGCAGATGGTGCATGTGGACACTGGTCACCCATTGGTTGAGGACATCATCGAGAAGAAGAGCTACGGCAGACACATCGCCGCGATTTTGTGGAAGGACCCGTACACGGTACGATATAAAACAATTGTAAAACATGTCAATAATGAATAAATCATTGTTTTTTAATAATCACGCCTGAATCTCAAATTGTGTGATAGGTGAGGGGAGAGAAAAATCTCAAGGTCTATAGGAAAGAGAAATGGTTGGACAAGCTGAAGGAGGTGTATGTGAATGCGAGGGAAAAGGCAGAGGCATGGGTGACGTTAGTCGATCGTACTCCCTTACCGAGCTTGCTGACTTTGCCGGTTAAGGGCGTCGATCATGCACTGGTCGAGTCGTTCACAGATCGTTGGTGGCCGGAGACCAACACATTCCACATGCCATTTGGGGAGATGACCATCACCCTGCATGACGTCGAACAACTTTTTGGTCTTCCGATTGATGGCGAGTGCATGGGGGTCGTGTTGGACGACGGGCCACAAGGACCTTTGCGTGAGGTCCTCGGTCAGATATTCGGTTACACGGATGGCCAGGCTGGGAGGTACATCAAGAAGGGTGGGATTCCAGCCACGGAGTTATTTTCGAAGTTGAGTGCGATGCGGGCTGACCCTGTGGTATCGGCAGAGAGGATTGCATCTGTTTTCCTTATGTTGGTGCTCGGGATCACATTCTTCCTTGACAAGTCTGGCGGAGGGGTCAAGTGTAGAGTGGCGACGCTGGTTTATGACCACGGGAGGACTCCTCACATGGCTTGGGGCACTGGCTTTCTTGCCTACTTTTATAGATGCCTCGGAGAGGCATCTAGGGGGTCGTGCAAGGGTATCGGCGGCTTTTCATCTCTACTCCATGTAAGTTTTGTTTGCTTTTTATTAGTGAATCTTTCCGGAAATATTATATAACAAATTATGTTTATGGTTGCAGCACTGGATTTGGTCGTATTTCCCGATCTTATACGGGCATTCGGAGCCGAGTATGACGATTGCGAACGATCCTCGGAAAGCGGTCTACCACCGACAGGAGAGGACTCCCAAACAAGCTGGGTCACTGCAGCATTATCGTACTCGACTGGACAATTTGATGGTTACCGAGGTACACGTCTATTTCAATTATTGTCTAGTTATCTAATTATATGCAACTCCGCTCAACATTGTGTGCATGACAGGTGAACTGGCAGCCACATACTGCGATCACATGCGAGAGTTTACTTGCATCGTCCTATAGAGGGACAATCAAGTGCTTTCATGTGGAGGAGCCTTACCACCCGGATCGTGTGTTGAGACAGTTTGATCGGATTCAGACGATCCTAGTTGAGCGACCTATCCAGCCCGAGGAGATCCACAGGACGACAGCGGGAAAGTACAGCATCGCATTCGCCCGTGACACTTGCAAGTGGGAGGATCGTGCGAACCACCGATGCGCACTCATCTTGCAGACGACATGAGAGATAGCCATGTGGTCGGAACATGTGGATTACATGCCTTGGTATTGGAGACATGGTCATCCTTTCATCTTTAGATCATCGTTGGAGAAGCAGATTGCCATCCACCGCTGCCTTAGGCCCCCACGAGATGCCCCGACCACCCTGTCGGAGCCAGTAGATCATGCACGTCGCTTACAGCTGGTCATGTCGATGTTGTTGGATTACCAGGATCAACGTGTGCTCCCGACGATGGATCAACTCAATGACATTATCTCCGTCGGAATTGGTGAGATTCATCCATCAGAGGCTGATTTCCCACACACTCAGCCATCTCAGCATCACTAGGTCGTGTATTTCTTGTAGATCGTTTCTTATATATATTTCTGGATTTGAATTATATTTTTGGCTTGCGATATCAATGCATTATACTTTGAATATCGATACATTATAACTTTTGGAAACATATTATATCATCTTTTTGGCAGTCAAATCACTCCTAAAATGCTCAAAATGACACAAATACTTAATATCACTTGTACCGAGGCTGGGGGGTCGGTATGGGGTCGGTATGGGCACTGCAGTACTCGACACACTCGACAGAACCTGTACCGAGGCTGGGGGTCAGTATGGGGTCGGTTGTAACGGCCGGGAAATAAATATCCGGGATACGTTTCGAAGGTCGGATACCTTCGTTCGGATATTGCAATTCAAGTACGGGTCGAGGTTTCAGACCTTTAATCAGTCGAAGTTTCATGAATTCAGTTTAAACGAAAGTGAAGTGGAAATCTGATTTAGATACAAAAGCCACGGCAAGGCCGGGTCAAAACCAAAACATGATTCTAAAGTCGTATGGCCAGATTAGCGGGGTTAGACAGATTTCTTTGCAATCGCCGGGGGACTTTCCCACGCCATATAAACAGGGAGCAATCATACCTAAAAACAATTGGTGCGAGTGGGGTCGGACCGAGGCCCCATCACGCTCTGTCCAGCAAGCGAACATACACATACGCTAATAATAAAGATGATGCAGATGCGGAAATTAAATCACACTAGCATGATCCTAATTTACAATATGCGAGAAATAACTGTAAAGGCGCCCAAAGAATGCCAAGTGGCGTGTCCCGCTCCTACCTCTGCACCCCTTTCCGTTAGTGCAGAGACCGGCCGGTTCAATGCTATAGCATATCATATCTCATCATATCATATCTCATCATCATGCATAAATAAAAATAAACATGCCCGATGGTGCTGGGCTATCATCATGCTCATATCGACTCGATAGACTAAGGGCACCCGATGGGGCTGGGCTACCCTATGACCCTAGCAAAGACTCTAGGACTATCACAGATACGGCCGTTCTGTTTCATACGCGTAAAGAAATAGAATGCTCAATCACAAGTGCAACCTAGCATGATACTACATGGCATGATTTAATGCTTATGCAACACCTAGTATGTCATACATTCACAAGTCGGTAATCTCTTTCGAATCTGAGTAAGCCCATAAAGGAACTTACCTGAACAAGCCGAACAGCAGAGAACAAGGCAGAAGCAGAATCCAAGTAAGAGTCACCAATAGCAAGCAATGTCCAACATATCACAATCACCTAATAACATACAATTGCGTAAGTCTATCTAATTCACACAAGGCGCCCCTAACTATCATACATCTCTTTTCATATCTCATTTCAGATAATTCCATCTCATTTCATCACAAACCATATCTCATTTCAGGTTCATCTCATTTTCAAAACAACCTCTCAAAGAACTCAACTTAGAAAATCAAACAACTCTTTTAAAATCGCTTATCTAAATCCCGACATTAAACATTTAAACCTTAAGGCCCATTTCCAAAATCATATAATGGAAATCGTTCCGGCATGTTTCTTATTTAAAAAACATTATATAAATAAACTCCAATATTAAATCATCAAGATAATTTCTATGCTCACAAATAATATCCATAAATCAAAACCAACAATTCACTTTAAAATTCCTAACTCTCATATTTAAATCCTCATAAAAGCATCATATATAAATAATCCAATCAATATTATTTTAAAACAATAAATAATATATAACGATAAATTTTCCAGAATATTATAAAAATCCCAAAATAATAATATTCAAATAATCCAACACTTGTTATTATAAAATCTCAAAGCAATAACCATATATATATAAATAACATAACATATTATAACCAATAATAACTTTTAAATCGAACCCAAAGGTCAGCCCCAATCCCTCAAAACAGATGGCCCAACCCGAAAACCAAAACCCAGCCCACCTGAAGATAAGCCCAGCAAAATAAAAAGGAGAAGACCCAAATTGCCTACCCGGATCCAGAAAAGAACCCGACCCGGATGCCCATGATCTCAGTCCAAAGAAGAGAAAGAAAAGAAGGACCCGGATCCGATCCAAATATAGAAAACAAATCCGGATAAATTCCGGAAAGGAAGTAAAGGGCCCAAGCCCAGCCCAGCCCAACCCGAAATAAAGTAAAACAATGAAGAGGGGGGGATCCGAATGCCATTTGATATAACCCGGAAGGCCTCAGGTTTGGCCCAGAAATTAGGCCCAAGGAGGCTGAGCTCCTTCTTCCCCACAAACGAACAGAGCTCTGCTCGCTCTCATGAAATCGGAGGAAGGTGAAAAGAAAAGCCTAGGCCACCGGCGGCAGCCTTTCAACCTAACCCTCACCCATCCAGATCCACCACCAATTCCGACTGTTCCCCACCCAAAGAAACTCAAACGCGAGGGAATGAGAGGAAGGAGAGAGGGATTATCGAGAGTGGTTCTTCCGACGACGAGAGGCTCCGAGGTGGCTCCGGCTGCTCTGGCTTTGGTGGTCACTCCGGGCTGCTTCTGGGTGGCGTCACTGCTCGGAGAGGAAGGGCGCTCCTGTTTCCCTCAATCGAGAGAGGAGGAGCTGTTGTGGGCTGCTGCTCGGTGGTTTCCAAAACAGAGGACGGGATGTGTGCTTGGTGGTGGCGGGGTGAGAAAGGAGAGGGTGGCGATGGTGGTGCTGAGTGCCCAGCTGTTGGAGCTCTCGAGACAGAGGAACGACGCTCCAATGGAGTTCTGGGGAAGCTTAGGAGCTGCTGTGGAAAACAGGAAAAGAGGGGTTTAAAGAGAGAGGGGGAGATGGAGGATGAGGGTTGCAGGGAAAGAATACAAAAGAAGATGGAGAGAAGAGGAGGTGGGAGGCTGTGTGAATTGAATGAAAGGATGAGGAGGAGAGAGTTTGTGGGTGCAGGTTCGGCTGAGGCAATTTGAAAGGGAGGGGGGACATTGGATGAAATGCAGGAGGAGGGGATCATTTCATTGTGAGGCAGGGCTGCCGAGAGAGAGAGGGAGAGAGAGAGAGAGAGATAGAAAAGAGAAAAGAAAAGAAAAAGAAAGAAATTAAAATATATGTGGTCCCAACAAGATATTTTGAACCCGATAAAATATCCCGAAACCCGCTCGCCCGAACGAATCCGGACTAAATCGAATTTAATTAAATTTATAATCCAAGATAATCGAAAATTAAATAAAATTCAATCAATACTCGTAGCTCAATTTAATTAATTTTTTTTATTAATACTCGGACTCGATGTCGAAAATCAAATCCCGTAAAAAATCCTAATTTAAATTGATGCCGGAATGATTTTAAATCGAAACTTGATGCTCGAGGACGGATTTTTATTCCACTTTTACAAATTGAATAAAATAATAGTATATTTAATTAAAATAATATAAAAATATTTTCGGCCTTTACATTCAGCCACCTCTAAAAACAAGTCTCGTCCCCGAGACTAAAATCATTTTAAAGCAAAGGGAAGAAGTTTGAAATCGGTGAGTCCGAGGACCATGTCCAAGGATCTTGTAATCATCTCGGTTGCGTCTTCCGGGATTCTCACAACATCCCGGTCACAGTCGTGACATCTCCAAATGGTCTTGTCAAGTGTGTAATAAGCGCCCTTATTACATACTCGCTTCGACTTTTTGGAAGTACCACAACTCTAAAAGCATTATAGCGTCCGACTAGGTCTTAGCAAGCAATCTATAAGCGCCCCTATACAATGCTTGTATCCACTTCGTGAGACGTCATAATATAAATCCAGTTCGTAAATCCTTAAAGCGTTTGTAAATAAAAGGTTTGTCATCCAATTCATTGAAACTCTCAACTTCTTTAAAACCCCAAGTTGGCCATTTTTAAAACCTCTCAAAATCTTCGAATTTAATTTTTAATCAAGCAACTTTACACCAAAACAAGTCAAATCCTTTCAAATCAAGATTTTGTCAAAACTCTTCCGAAAACCAAATCAGCTTCACACATACCAATCAATCAAATTCCGAGGGTAGGAGGTGGAGTCATCCACCTCTAAGGGCTAATCCCATATTCTCTTCCTAGTTTCCAGAATCGAATCGATCTATCAGTCTCAATTCAAGCAAGATGCATAAGCCATAAGAAATGCATAACTGTATAACCAACCAATCTCCAATCAACACATCATAAGGCAAGTCTCAACATATACCATCGTAGTGCCGCAAGGTCACATCACATCTCCAGATCATACCAAAGGTCATAAAAGCATTTCTCATCACAGAATTAATGAACCAAAACCCATTGTCAACACATCAACACATCAAGGTCAGGTTATTAAGATTCAGCAAAAGGAAAGGTCAGTCAATGTGTGAATCACCAAAACGTCAGCATACTCGCAAAACATCATCTCAACTCATACAATGTCATATAACGATCACTTAGCAATCACGCACCATTATCTCATATATATAAGTCAGATTCATGATCTAAATCAATATTCATCATTTAACATCTCCTGATCATAATATAACATCATGCTCTCACATAGCAACATATCATTATTTCGTGATTCATTCAACACATTATAACATGCTTTTAGAACAACATAGTAGGATATCAATGGATCATTATATCATGAGTATAGTTGTCACTACCAATTATGATTCAATATTCCATATCAACATGTAATATCAGCCATATCAGGTTCATCATAGTCGCTATCTAATATCATGCCAGGTCATTTTAATAAATCACATAATCAAGAAAGCTTTCACATCATCACTAGGCAAAATAAACGCAAACCCCGCTCGCTCGATTTCAATTCCTACATCAAAACCAGCCTCGTCTAGATTCACCAACATCAGCTCAGGTAACATCCTCAAAAGAAGTCCCAATTCATTTCAATACCCTAATCTCGCCCCTCATTCCACCAAGAACTCTCACTAGCAATCCACCTCTAAGAATCCGACTCTCATCTCTGTTTTCACACTCGAGCACCCTTGCATCCTATGATCTCGATACCCCCAAAGGTTATTTCTTACATTTCTCACTCTTCCCAAGATACCACAACTTAGAACCCTTTGAATCACGCATCTTGAACAAATCTTCTCGATCACTACCTTACCGACCTATCCTACCCATATCCCTTATCCAAGATTCACCTAAGAGTTCATCGAAACCACCAAGCATTGCCTCTTATAATTCCCGAACTCACTCGGTCCAACCTAAGTCAACACCCCTCTTCTGCATCTTCCCCTTACCACCGTCGATCATTCTAATCACTCAAAACCTTTCTCCACTCTCTGACCGCTCAACCAAAAGGACCTCACTCACATGTTCAAAGAAGAAGCAATCATGGACATTATTGCACATAAGGACTACATCATGTCAACTAACATTTATATCAATAGTATCATTAAGCATTGCAACAAGTATCAAAGTCTTAAATTACCGTCATGCTCAACAAGTATTGTAAAACATCATATATGCACATAATCAAATCAAGCTATCCAGTTTCATCATACTCTTAGCTAATAAACAGTTCAGATTCTCAGCATTTGCAGTTCATACCATATAGGAAAGGAATTTAGATCATGCTTAGCAACTCAGAATAGCATCACATCAAGTCATCTTGGCACATTAGGACAATAAGGCACCGAATCATATATATCATCATAGACATCGGATAATCATGCAATAATCATTACCGAGTCATCACATCAACACGCAATTTTCCACATCAAGTCAGTGCAATATCAACAAGCTCAGAAAGGGTTAGCAATTCGAATTAGAGGACGTTCCCACCTGCAAGTCATATCGTACTCAACAATTGTGATCCTCGAACGAGCTTGTTCCGTCGACATTATCGATCCTGAGGCCCGTGGGTTATGGGCCCACGCTTCCGCTGCGCTGCTCTATCATTATCCGACTTCCCGTTCCCTTTTTCCATGTGGTCGCTCATCCAAAGTAACGCGTAGGAGTTTAAGTTAGCGGAGATAGGGGAGTGACAAGAGCGGACGACCCAATGTTTCTTTCGGAGACGGAATAGACCAAAGCTAAAGACGACATGACTAGAGACAAGACTCCGACTCGGGAATAGTAACGATGCCCTTAAGAAAGTCGATAGGGTCACAATTGTGACAACACGCACGAATTCATTATGGAGCATATCAATCACGTCAATCCACACTAACATGTACCTATCTCGGGGCAACATTCGTATTCATATCAAGGACAAAATCAAGTCCTACGCTGATGTTTGTGAAACAAGCGAACATTCTAGTATTCCATGGAAACAGATATGCCTAGCAACTTCAAGCAAGATAGACGGAACCAGCAATGATCATACATGATTCGAAGTCAAGCGGAATTTAGTGGAGATAACGATCATCATGCATATGAACAATGTAAAAGCATGGTATACAATCAACAAATGAGTCAAATATATCATGGCAAGGTGTATGATAAAATCAGATGACGCGTCATACAAGGACACATAAGAGCAGCATAGTATCTATCACATCTAACAGCAATGATCACATATTAGGTCAAGCATGGCACGGAATCCTATGATGAGATCCTTTTAGAGAGCATAGATCCTACATGATACTAGCGATACATAATGCGATACAAGCATAGTCAATATTCATTAAGAGGAGTTCAACATAATGTTCACGAACCATGAGGCATCATCAAAAGTAACAAGATGGACATCATGGATGCTAGGTTATAATCATGCTAAGAACGAACCATCATAGAGCACATATATGGTACAATAGTTGTCGCATCATAGAACAACTACAACACGTGATCATTTAGCGGTTCATATTGGAATCATAAGTCTTACATGATACTAATAGCACATATCGAACAGGTGTACAACCAAAATGATTCAATTAGATTCATTCCGATATTCATGCGTCATGTATATGCAAAATCAAGAGATAGAGTGGTGTGTGATCAAGCGGGGTGTCAAGTCATAGGTTCATACAAGCACGAGAAGCCATCATAGAGTAATAGACATCTTTACCATGTAAGCATGCTAGGTTTGTTCATCACGGAAAGCTAGTCAATCATCGAATTCAACATTAAACTCATCAGGATGAGTGAAACATGTTAAGAGAACAGAAAGAGGAAAGAACCACACTATCAGGTACCTAGTTCAAGAGTGAATCAATAATAACATAGGCAAAGTAGAATTCACTCAAGTCACAACCAAGAGCCCAACATGTTACTAGTGGTTCAATATAACATATGGTACATACATACTCTCGACTAGTTAATACGACGGTATGCAAGAGTTCATTCAATCACATCTCAAAGACATAGTGGCACGAGAGGAAAACGCAACGAGGTATAGAGCAAGTCTAAGCAACATGGCGACATGACTAGAATATGGGGACATGAACTCGAATCAACACATAATATGACAAAACATGCATTCCTCAAGGTTCAATTATAACACATATTCTCCGTTCAACACAACTAATCACACACAATATTAATTTGCAAAATAATCAACAATAGTTAATCTGACGAATTCGGAATAGATGGGCATGATATAGATTCTTATCACAAAATGAACGATAAGCATCGAGGCATCATCGGCTAGCATGCTAAAGAGCACATCTTAGGAGGCATTCATATAAGGAAGAGTCGATCACACTATCATGAACCTATTCACAGAGAGGACATCAATTATACAACTTCATAGCATATGACATATTTATTCGTGCCCTAGTATGACAATGGAATATACTAAGTAGATCATGGTGGGATGATATGGATACGATAAATATAGCTCAACTTATACAATAGTCATTATGAACATTAAAGCACATAAGCATAATTCCATACTAAGGATCAATTGTAGGTCAAGGAGTAGTGCATATAGAATCACACAATCATGAACAGGGCAATCAAGATAACCCGATAGAAGTCCATAAGGGCAACATTGACTCTTCCCAACTGACTCATTACCCATCTTTCCCGTGGGACTCAGATAAGAATTTTCCATCACAAGAGGACACTGATGGATCGTCATAAGAATTGATAACGACAGCCTCGTAAACATCTCACTCTCTAGCTCAGAATTTCATCAAGGGCCGTCTTTCAACACTCTCACGGACAACCTTTATATTCAATCATGATTCCCGACACCATGTGTTTACCAACCCGATTCCCGTGGAAGACCGATACTCGAAGGGAGGGCTCGATTGAACTTTCAAAGGATTCATAAGGAAAGGGGCGGTTCCACAAAAGCTGAGCTTAATCATAGGGAAATAAGGGTACTCCCGCTATCTCGTTCACAGATCATCAATATTCATTCAATAGTTAGAACATAACAATCAAATCTTTAGCATATCAAGCACTCAATCATAGAATCAGTTAATGACAATCACAATGGTCTCCTTGGAGTCTTCCCGACCCTTCTATAAAGAACAAGCTAGTATTTCGCCTACCCGTTTCCGACTACATCCAATAGGGATGGTCTATCGCCTTTTCTACCCACTCGATCCCTTATTAGTTGGTTCTCCACTTTTATCATAAGCCAAGTTCATATTTAGTCCAATTGAGTTAGACATATTAAGTTCATTTTGCCCCTTTAAAACGCTTTCAAATCTTCGAAATCCGTGGGCGGTTTTCCAAAACATACACCCGACCCTTGCGTACCCGAATCGCACAACCTGGCTCTGATACCAACTTTGTAACGGCCCGGATATAAATATCCGGGATACATTTCGAAGGTCGGATACCTTCGTTCGGATGTTGCAATTCAGGTACGGGTCGAGGTTTCAAACCTCTAATCAATCGAAGTTTCATGAATTCAGTTTAAACGAAAGTGAAGTGGAAATCTGATTTAGATACAAAAGCCACGGCAAGGCCGGGTCAAAACCAAAACATGATTCTAAAGTCGTATGGCCAGATTAGCGGGGTTAGACAGATTTCTTTGCAATCGCTGGGGGACTTTCCCACGCCATATAAACAGGGAGCAATCATACCTAAAAACAATTGGTGCGAGTGGGGTCAGACCGAGGCCCCATCACGCTCTGTCCAGCAAGCGAACATACACATACGCTAATAATAAATATGATGCAGATGCGGAAATTAAATCACACTATCATGATCCCAATTTACAATATGCGAGAAATAACTGTAAAGGCGCCCAAAGAATGCCAAGTGGCATGTCCCTCTCCTACCTCTGCAACCCTTTCCGTTAGTGCAGAGACCGGCCGGTTCGATGCTATAGCATATCATATCTCATCATATCATATCTCATCACCATGCATAAATAAAAATAAACATGCCCGATGGTGTTGGGCTATCATCATGCTCATATCGACTCGATAGACTCAGGGCACCCGATGGGGCTGGGCTACCCTATGACCCTAGCAAAGACTCTAGGACTATCACAGATACGGCCGTTCTGTTTCATACGTGTAAAGAAATAGAATGCTCAATCACAAGTGCAACCTAGCATGATACTACATGGCATGCTTTAATGCTTATGCAACACCTAGTATGTCATACATTCACAAGCCGGTAATCTCTTTCGAATCTGAGTAAGCCCATAAAGGAACTTACCTGAACAAGCCGAACAGCAGAGAACAAGGCAGAAGCAGAATCCAAGTAAGAGTCACCAATAGCAAGCAATGTCCAACATATCACAATCACCTAATAACATACAATTGCATAAGTCTATCTAATTCACACAAGGCGCCCCTAACTATCATACATCTCTTTTCATATCTCATTTCAGATTATTCAATCTCATTTCATCACAAACCATATCTCATTTCAGGTTCATCTCATTTTCAAAACAACCTCTCAAAGAACTCAACTTAGAAAATCAAACAACTCTTTTAAAATCGCTTATCTAAATCCCGACATTAAACATTTAAACCTTAAGGCCCATTTCCAAAATCATATAATGGAAATCGTTCCGGCATGTTTCTTATTTCAAAAACATTATATAAATAAACTCCAATATTAAATCATCAAGATAATTTCTATGCTCACAAATAATATCCATAAATCAAAACCAACAATTCACTTTAAAATTCCTAACTCTCATATTTAAATCCTCATAAAAGCATCATATATAAATAATCCAATCAATATTATTTTAAAATAATAAATAATATATAACGATAAATTTTCCAGAATATTATAAAAATCCCAAAATAATAATATTCAAATAATCCAACACTTGTCATTATAAAATCTCAAAGCAATAACCATATATATATAAATAACATAACATATTATAACCAATAATAATTTTTAAATCGAACCCAAAGGCCAGCCCCAATCCCTCAAAACAGATGGCCCAACCCGAAAACCAAAACCCAGCCCACCTGAAGATAAGCCCAGCAAAATAAAAAGGAGAAGACCCGAATTGCCTACCCGGATCCAGAAAAGAACCCGACCCGGATGCCCATGATCTCAGTCCAAAGAAGAGAAAGGAAAGAAGGACCCGGATCCGATCCAAATACAGAAAACAAATCCGGATAAATTCCGGAAAAGAAGTAAAGGGCCCAAGCCCAGCCCAGCCCAACCCGAAATAAAGTAAAACAAGGAAGAGGGGGGGATCCGAATGCCATTTGATATAACCCGGAAGGCCTCGGGTTTGGCCCAGAAATTAGGCCCAAGGAGGCTGAGCTCCTTCTTCCCCACAAATGAACAGAGCTCTGCTCGCTCTCATGAAATCGGAGGAAGGAGAAAAGAAAAGCCTAGGCCACCGGCGGCAGCCTTTCAACCCAACCCTCACCCATCCAGATCCACCACCAATTCCGACTATTCCCCACCCAAAGAAACTCAAACGCGAGGGAAGGAGAGGAAGGAGAGAGGGATTACCGGGAGTGGTTCTTCCGACGACGAGAGGCTCCGAGGTAGCTCCGGCTGCTCTGGCTTTGGCGGTGACTCCGGGCTGCTTCTGGGCGGCGTCACTGCTCAGAGAGGAAGGGCGCTCCTGTTTCCCTCAATCGAGAGAGGAGGAGCTGCTTTGGGCTGCTGCTCGGCGGTTCCAAAACAGAGGACGGGATGTGTGCTTGGTGGTGGCGGGGTGAGAAAGGAGAGGGTGGCGATGGTGGTGCTGAGGTGCCCAGCTGTTGGAGCTCTCGAGACAGAGGAACGGCGCTCCAATGGAGTTCTGGGGAAGCTTAGGAGCTGCTGTGGAAAACAGGAAAAGAGGGGTTTAAAGAGAGACAGGGAGATGGAGGATGAGGGCTGCAGGGAAAGAATACAAAAGAAGATGGAGAGAAGAGGAGGTGGGAGGCTGTGTGAATTGAATGAAAGGATGAGGAGGAGAGAGTTTGTGGGTGCAGGTTCAGCTGAGGCAATTTGAAAGGGAGGGGGGACATTGGATGAAATGCAGGAGGAGGGGACCATTTCATTGTGAGGCAGGGTGAGGTAGGGCTGCCGAGAGAGAGGGAGAGAGAGAGAGAGAGAGAGAGAGAGAGAAAAGAGAAAAGAAAAGAAAAAGAAAGAAATTAAAATATATGTGGTCCCAACAAGATATTTTGAACCCGATAAAATATCCCGAAACCCGCTCGCCCGAACGAATCCCGACTAAATTGAATTTAATTAAATTTTTAATCCAAGATAATCGAAAATTAAATAAAATTCAATCAATACTCGTAGCTCAATTTAATTAATTTTTTTTTAAATCGAAACTTGATGCACGAGGACGGGTTTTTATTCCACTTTTACAAATTGAATAAAATAATAGTATATTTAATTAAAATAATATTTAAATAATATAAAAATATATTCGGCCTTTACAGTATGGGGTCGGTATGGGCACTGCAGTACTCGACACACTCGACAGAACCTGTACCGAGGCTGGGGGGTCGGTATGGGGTTGGTATGGGCACTGCAGTACTCGACACACTCGACAGAACCTGTACCGAGGCTGGGGGGTCGGTATGGGGTTGGTATGGACACTGCAGTACTCGACACACTTGACAGAACCTGTACCGAGGCTGGGGGTCGGTATGGGGTCAGTATGGGGTCGGTATGGACACTGCAGTACTCGAGACACCAAAATAGGAAAAGAAAATGAAGGGAAAGAAAGAAAAAACTTGGATTTTTACCTCTTTTTGATTCAAACCCTTAGCAAGGACATTTTAAACTTGGATAAACTTGAACAACAAAACCAAATATGGATGCGTACTAGTCACGCAACAGCGGTCTACCACTAAGTTCCCGATTGATATGAAACTCCTCAATACGACTTGCATATTGTGTGTCATATCCGTCGACACTTTCGTCATGGGAGTCTTTCCAATACATAGTGATGGGAGGCATGGGAAATGGATTTTCCATAGTCACCTACAAAATAATATAAAACAATAAGATAACTTATAATCAAAATCAAACCAAATTATAATAGAATATAGAGGAGAAGCTTACCGCGACAAAATGGGCACGCCATCCTATTAAGCAAATCACGATGATCGCCCCGGATGGGGGTGCGCCGGGAGCAGGATCTTGTCTGACAAGCGGGAGGAAAGTCATTGGCGCGTTGTAGTCCAAAAATACAAGGGTGCATTGATAGGTTGTCGCAAATACATGGCCGTCCTCCGGAAAAGCCAACCAACACCGCTGAGGTGCATCGGTATTTCGATCACTCCAATTGAAATACACCTTGAATAATATGAGTCTTCTATCTGGCTCGTTGGATCGTCCGTAAAGAGTAAGAAGCGGTTGATATCGTTCCGGATGGAGATTCATTTCTCTCATCATCCCCATCCGTAGGTCAAGCCATGCATCTTCACCAAGCCCCATGGCGAATGCCAATGCGCGAAATCCACAATTTTCGTCTGGCCTCACATCTTGCACACGACGAACGAATCCTTTCATGAACTCGTCAATGGTGTTATTCCCAAAGTCGAATGAATCAGGTACAACTCTTGGAAGTGGGGGCACAGACCTTGAACTCCTCGAGGTCCCACGACGGGGGCGCCCACGCGTCCCACGTGCTGCAACTCATGATGACTCATCCACCGGAGGAATAGGATGGTCAGAATTGCCCCTACCCGTTCTCGTGCTCCTCGGAGGGCGACCACGACCACGAGTCCCGCGTGAACCACGAGATGAAGTCGGTGTATCCCACATGTTGGAGTTTGAGGGTCATTGGGCCCCTCGGGTCGTGTCTCCTCCTCATTGGGCTCCTCGGGTCGTGTCTCCTCCTCATCGAAAGAATCATCCATGTACCGCCGCTCTTGTGCCATATGCTCAAAGAAGCTTAACCGACGGGGTATACTATTCTGCAGCTCCTTAGTCGGTCGTCCCCTCTTTGATGATTTCGCCCGATGTGTAATGGTCATGTAAAGGGTGGACAGGGAACTTACGTGATGGGCCACCATCTCGCCCGATGTGTAAGCGTCAATCATCTCCGTCATGTTAACTTCATGAATGTTGACATCCGAGGCGTCTGGAGCAAAGGCCGATTGATGTACATATTTATATCTCCTTTTATTGCATCGTTTGACTTCATATTTCATTCGATCTCCAAAGAAAAGGTTCAAAAGAATATAAACTTGTGTAAGAATGGGCTAAAATGCAAGAAATTAAAATAGGGTCTGCACAAGTTTTGAGCTAACCATGCAGGAATTCGAGCGAAATCGGAGTCAAAACGGAGAAGCCAAGTGAAGCTGAGCAGAGGTAGAAATCGACCCCCAACATAGATATCGACCTCTGGTGTCGATATCGACCCCCATATCGACCTCAACATAGACATCGACCAGAGCTGAACAAGTCGAGCAGGAACAGAGACCTCGATATCGACCCCCTGGTGTCGATATCGACCCCTTATCTCGACAGAAGATAGACTCGAGTTCGAATGCGGATTGGAACTATATCTTGAAGGAGGCACGAAATTATCTCATACTTTCAAGATAGATGGCAGCTGAAGTTTTATTTATCTTTTTACCTTCAAGTTTTTATCAAAATAAAAGAACTATACTAATTGTTCAGATAGAGTTCATAGTTTAGATAGGAGTTACAATCCTTGGGTAGCGAGGATTAGTAGCCTATAAATAAAGCCCTAGGGGGCTGGCATTCAAGCATCCAATCTTTCAACAATCAATCAAGACAATCAATAGAGTTAGAGTTAGAGAGAAGTTTTAGGGTTTGATGTTTGCGAAAGTTGACGTTGAGTTGTAAAGCTTCGGAGTTTATTTTAATGCAAGTTTCTTCTCTTCAATCAACAATAAGTTCCATGATGACAAGCGAGTAGTCCCCAAAGCTCTTAGGGTTGGGGTGAGCCCGACGTTAGCCATGCATGTTCGAGGTAAGTATTAGATGTTGATATCGTTGTGTCTATCTCTCCTCCTACGATTCTATGTTTAGTCCTAATCGAAAGAAAAGGGATTCATGCTAACAACTTGAGTCATAAACATAAAATTGGTAGAGACAATTAGGTTTATTTGCAAGAGTAATCCTAAGAGTTGGTGTACGGCGAAAGCTTGTCCCTCGGGCGAAATAGCGCAATTGTCCGTCTTATTTATCTTATCGCATGCATTGGTTAACGTTATGGTAAACCCTAATCCTAGGAGTTGCTTTTTACATATTTTATACACCTAAAACCCTCTGTTTTATTTCTGTTCATTGCTTCTCTCTCCATTCTAAATTCTTCGGCCTTTCTTTGCCGACAAAGAACTAACCCACTGCAGGAAGACATGGATATCGACCCCAGACGTCGATATCGACCACTGAGTTCGTCGACAGTTTTTTGAGTCGACGACGATCATTCTGTGAAGTTTGCTTGACATCGATATCGATACCAGACATCGATATCGACCCTACTGTGTCGACTGGAAGTCTTCTGAGCCAGTCGATTTCGTGACTGACATCCATATCGACCCCGTTCCTGTCGATATCGACCACTTGTTTTTGTCTCTGCAGGTCTTCTGTTGCAGATAACATCGACAGCCGAGGTCGACATCGAAGCCCAAGGTCGAAATCGAGGCTTCTGGTCGACGCAGACGTGAGATTTCCAACGCTACTAGGATCCCGCTGACACGCCTCCTCGTGGATCGATCCTGACTACCCTTCCACTACAACGGGAGGAAGTCTTGTAATTATTTGCTTAAGCTAGGAGTTGGTTTACATTTATTTACATCTTTATATTTGTAATTACTCGACATATCATCCTCCTGCAACAACAAATTGGCGCCGTTGCCGGGGAGGCAATCAATCGCGCCCTAGTAGTTGTTCACAGGGGGAGCGGGGTGTGTATGTAAAGTAGGAGAATAAAATAAAGCACAACTAGACTATCTCCCTGTCCCAAACAAATAATACAAGAATCCCCTCCCTTGTAGTAGTAGGGTAATTCAGGATCGAATCCACGAGGAGGTAGGTCAGCGCTTCCTTTGTTGTACTCACGATCAAGGCTTTCGACCTCAGCAGACACTCGATATCGAGTATACAGGTCGATATCGACCTCAGTTCTGGTCGATTTCCTAGCGCAGTTCCTGCAGAAGACAAAACAGCAAGTCGACGTCGAGCAGAGACCTCGATATCGATGTTAGTCCTCGATATCGACCCTTAAGGTCGATTTCGATGCTTGTCACAGAAACTGTTTTTGTAACCAATTTGTCGGAAAAGGATCCAAAGAAAATAGAATGGAGAGGGAAGATGAACAGAAACAAAACTAAGACTTTTATGAAGAATTTAATTAATTAAAAGGCTTCCAAATTCGGGGTTTCATGCCACAACGATAACAATGCAAGTTTCATGCTAAAGATATGAACTTTAATGTCTTTCCGTCAAATAACTTTCGTTATCAACACTTAGGTGATTAGAGGCTTTCGCATAATTCCTAAGAGTTACTATCCGATTCATGAGTAATTCAAGTTCGCAATATGAGTGGCTTTCGCTTCAATAATGCAAATAATGAATCTCCCTAACTTTCGCAAAGGATCATGCATGGGGTAGAAGACGGAATCGCATAAAAGTCATACCTTTGATGCACTTACCTCACATTGCTATCGTCGGGCTCACCCCGACCCTAGAAGTGGGTTGACTACTCGCTCTTCATCATGCACATCATCATCATTGTTATTGAAAGAAAGCTACTTTGAATTAAAACTCCGAAAGAAAGTACAACCGAACAAGCCACTCCGCTCTCGCTTTACAACTCCACTCGACCTCCTCTCTCTCTCTCTCTATTCTCTATTGCAACTGAATTGTGTCTAAAACGGGATCCCTAAACTCAGCCCTATTGGCTTCTATTTATAGATGTCGATAAGGACTCGAAACCTTATCTTTATTCTCTATGATAAATTAAAACAAAGTAAAAGCTAAAACTTCATGGTGAAATCAGCCTCCTCATGATAGATCTGGTGTTGATGATAGGAAATCTCGACCTTTGGATAGATATTGCAAGCATTGGATATAATTCTATCGAAATTGGAGTCGAATTCCTCTGCTGGCATGGTCGATATCGACCCTTGGACCTCGATATCGACCCCTCCAAAATCTTATCTCGAGCTTCTCTTCTCCTACTCGAACTGGCACTCGACTTCTATCAACTTGGTCGATCTGGCAGCATCGATATCGACCCCCAAACGTCGATATCGACCTCTTCTGTGTTGAAATGCTCTGTTTCCTTTTCTGCTCGATTCCTATGTCTCTGATGTACTCGATGTCGAGGTCTTCAGTCGATTTCGACCTCTTCAGAAGACTTCGAGTTCTTTTTCCGCTCTTCTGAATTCATCCATTTTCATCCTGTTTTCTGCGAAATCACATGGAAACTCGTGCAAACCCATATATTTGACTTTTAAGCATAAACTACACCATTCCCATGTTTTCCCATTAATGTGCATGCAAAAGACAATAAAATGAATTCATATGTGCATAGAAAATATGGCAATTTGCGCGCACATCAAACACCCCATACTTAAGCTTGCTTGTCCCCAAGCAATACTCTTAATGGTCATTCAGGGGAAGAAAGTAAACCCTCAACATCATAGATTCATTTTTCATATGTCCCTACAATCAATTGCCATCCTCGAGAAGGTACTTATGTCAACCAAGTCCATGCCTGTGCATAAAAGCAATTTCATACTTATAAAGGAGGTAATATGCAAAAAATAATTTTAGCGACATTGCTTTAATAATCAAGAGGACTTTTTTCAAGCTTGTGAGAAGTGGATTGGTAAAAGGCTAAAGGTGGGCTAATATTTGGCCATGTGGTGTTAAATCCGGGGAAGTACACTTTCTTTCCAAAATATTCCACATTCCTCCTTCATAATGTCTCACCTTTCACTCATCGTTCAATGCTTTTTTTTCAATATAATGCTTTTACCTCTCTAACCTTAGCACTGCCTTCTCGCGAGTCGCAAACATGGGTGTCATGAATGGCCCCGGATACTTAGTACTTCGGACTCCTCACCTTTGTGTCCCATCTCGCCAAACTATTATCTCAGCGAGCAGGGTCGACCCACCTTTATCTCCTAAGGTGATCGGATTTTTTCTCGCTCATTTAATTTTCCATATTGTATCATTCCTGCCAACAACTTTATAAATGCACAACTCCATATAACTCCAAAGATGTCATCCAAAAAAAAACTTTGTCCCCGGATAGGGTATAAGGTAAAAAATGGGCAATATGTATATGTGGAGCAATAATGATCATGATAAGTCTCATATATGGCTTTGTGAATATGCGTAGGTAAGGCTAGGATATGAACTTTGCTTGTATGGAATTTTTATAAAAAATCCTCCATCATCTTATCATGCACATGTCAAAAGCAACTTCAAATTTTCATCTCCTTTATGATTTTCTCAAAAAATTTGCACTTCATTAGGACTTCCCTTAACTAGGCAATCTCATGTTATATCTCTAATGAATCTAATTTTGCATCATAGAGCTCCTTTTTTTTTTTACTTCCATGACTCTCTCTTTTCCAAAATTTTTGATGGGGGTCATTTTTTTTTATATATATTTTTTATATCTCTAATGAATCTAATTTTGCATTAAAATAAATATGCAACCCTAAACTAAGTATGAATATGCAAATAAGCCTTTCCCCCACCCCATACTTAAAATTTACAGTGTCCTCACTGTATTAGAACTAGGGTTAAGAAGAAAACTTACTAAACCGTCACAAATTTCAGGAGTCGAAGAAGACAATAGGGAAGGTTGATATCGACCCTTTACATCGATATCGATGTCTCTCTTGATTTCTGCTCAGGCTTCAGGGTGATTCGGCCTCGATCACAAACCCTATCCATGTCGACCTTAAGGTCGATTTCGATGTCTGACATCGATTTCGATGCCTTTCTGTGTGTTTTTCTCTCTCCTGCAATTTGAAAACTAAACACAAAATATGCAAAACAATAAAGTGTCTAAAACCAAAACAAAAGCTGTCTTAAAACCAAAACTAAGTCTTTGTTACAAGCTCTAGATTTTTAAGTCGCTAGGCCGACTTCTTCCTTTGCGCTTCTCAAGGTGGCATCTGCAGAGCCCATGTGGCTTGGGCCTCAAATATCACTCCTTTCTTGTCCCGCAGCTGCATTCCCCCGGGATTGATTTGATTCACCGTGAATGGACCTAAGTTCTTATCCTTGAATCTTGTAGGGAACCAATGGTCTTTAGACTTGGCAACATAGACCTTGTCTCCTATCTCATATTGGCTTGAACCATCATCGGATACCCTACATAAGCGCACATGCCAAGGCACACCTCTTCCAAATAATGATAAGTCCTTAATTGTAATTGAACAAGAGGAATCCGTACCTTGACTTACCTTCTTCTTCTCAGTCTGTGGCTCAGGTCGATGTCGATGTTCGGAGGTCGATATCGATCCCTGTTGTACACCTGTAGGATCAGTCAATTTGGGGAGTTTTGACTCGATATGATCAGGTCGATTTCGACCCTCAGAGGTCAATATCGAGGTCTCCTTGCCTCTCTTCTCAGCGCTGATGGTGGTCGATTTCGATAGGGTGTGGTCGATATCGACCCTTGACCCCGATTTCGATGCTTCCTCTTTTCCTCCGTCGACCCCATACTTATGACCTGTCACAGAATCTTGAACATTAGTGGTCGATATCGACTTACCTAGGTCGATTTCGATGTTCTGTTGAGCTCCTTCGTTCAAGATTGCTTCAACTTCCTCTACTTGGGCTTCATTGATGGCTTTTATCTCCATTGGCCCTTGACTTTGCACCGTCTTGCTGAAGGAATACTCTATTACTTCATCACTAATTGTGAGTGAGAGCAATCCTTTCTTCACGCTAATGTTGGCATCGACGGTTGCTAGGAATGGCCTACCTAAAATAATTGGACAAGCAGGTTCCTCCGCTATGTCAACAACTAGGAAATCAGCAGGGACAAAGAATTTGCCTACTTGTACTGGCACATCCGTCACTATCCCAGTTGGAATCACTACAGTATTGTTAGCCATGTACAATCTTGCATCCACGGGCTCCAGAGGACCTATCTTTACCTTGTGCCAAATGGTTAGTGGTATCATGCTAACGCTAGCGCCCAAGTCAACTAAAGCATTAAATTTGAATTGACCTAGACCTATAGCGATAGAAAACTTACCTGGGTCCGCCCGCTTTTGTGGTAGCTCCAACCTGTTGCATTCCTCTGCGATCTCAGAGAGCGATCGCTTCTTACCCAAGATATCCTTAAGCCCTTGGAGCATCTTCACGAACCATTGGAGCATCTCGTGAAGTGCCTCTGTGAATGGTATAGAGACATTAAGCCCTTGGAGCATCTTCACGAACCATTGGAACTTCTTTTCCGCTGGGTCCTTAGTCACCTTTCTAGTTGGGAATGTCAACACCTTCTTCCTTCCTGCGGCTGCAGTGAGGTCGATATCGGCATCAGTAGGGTCGATATCGACTGGAAGAGTCGATTTCTGTGGTGACGCAGAATTAGGGTCGACATCGACAGGAGGGTCGACATCGATGTCACCTTGGTCGATATCGACAGGGGGGGTCGATATCGACGTCTGTTCTGGCTCCTTCTCCTCCACTTTTCGCTCGGGCGTTTGTAATTGACGCCCACTCCTTAGGTTTACTGCCGCAATATGACCTGTGGTTTTGCCCTTTTGGTTGGGCACAGTGGATCCAGGGAGTGATCCGGACGCTTTGGGCATTGCTTCCGCCAATTGACTCATTTGAGTCTCCATGTTGCGCTTCCAAACGTCGATCTCCCCAAGTCTAGAATTGATGCCCTGCAGCTGAGTATGGACGGAGTTATTGGCTTGTTTGAACTCAGCGTGGTTCCTCCGCATCTCATCAAGGATGATTTGCAGGTCATCTTTCTTAGTTTCCCGCTCAGGGTGCCCTGGTGCCCTATATGTTGGGGGATCCCTTTGATAGAACCTTTGATCACCCCAATTTTGTTGATTGCCCCCTCCATAGGGGCCTCTCGTCCATTTGACCTCCTCATGTTGTTCCGCCATGGATACTTGCTCAGTATGTGGACAGGCACTGGTGTTATGTCTTATTGAACCACACTCCTGACAAGGTTGATTATTGCTCAGGAACCTTACTTGCTTTTGAAGGCGGCGTGTTTGATCGTTATGGAATTGTTGCCGTACTTCAGGATCTATCTCCCTTGGAGGCTCATATAGTGGCATAGATGGGGCAGGCCTTGCATCATAGGCTGCAGCAGCCCCATAGGTGTTGTCAAAGTTCACAAGCCTCTCAATGGTCTCCCATGCCTCTGTTGGTGTAAGCTCAATGTACCGATAGGAGGTATATGAATTGATCCTCTCCTTATTCGGCGCATCAAGGGCGTTATAAAAGATCTCTTGGATGACATATGGAAGTTGCCCATGCGTCGGGCATGATCTCAGCAAGTCTTTAAAGCGCTCCCATGCCTGTGCTAGGGTTTCACCTGGCTTTTGTTTGAAAGCCGTGATCCTTTGTCGTAGCATCGCCGTTTTAGAAGGTGGGAAGAACTTGTTCAAGAATGCATCTTTCACCTCCGCCCATGTCCTTAGCGATCGTGGAGCCAAACTTTCAAGCCATTGTAATGCCTTTCCTGCAAAAGACCATCGAAAAGATTTTAGTCGCACATACTCTAAGTTTACTCCATCAGCAACTGTTTCACATAAGTCCATAAAAGTAGAGATGTGTTGCAGGGGGCATTCATTATGTCTTCCTTCAAAAGTATTTCTTTTAATCTCAGATAGGAAGTTAATTTTCAATTCATAATTGGAGTGAGGAATTATAATGGCAGATTCAGGAACATGAAGCGGCGGATGCATGTATTGCATCGCCGTCTGTGGATACTGATTTAGCCGCTCTTGGGCTTGTCTGCGCGCATCCTCCTCCCTATCAGCATGGGCTCGCTCAGCAGCAGCAGCGGCCCTTTCAGCAGCGATTGTAGCATTGTGGTCCTCGATCTCCTTTCTCAACCGCTCTATGATCTCAGCCTGCGTCTCGTTGTCAGCCATGATGCGAATTGCTTTGTTGCGAAGATGGTAGAAACGTTCAGGCTCGTCAATTGGTTCCAGGACAGGTCCGCGATCAGAACGTCGCATAAACCTGCAAAATAAGCTTAGAAAAAGATCGTGATAAACTTAGGTGGCGATTGATTGCCTCCCCGACAACGGCGCCAATTTGTTCACAGGGGGAGCGGGGTGCGTATGTAAAGTAGGAGAATAAAATAAAGCACAACTAGACTATCTCCATGTCCCAAACAAATAATACAAGAATCCCCTCCCTTGTAGTAGTAGGGTCATTCAGGATCGAATCCACGAGGAGGTAGGTCAGCGCTTCCTTTGTTGTACTCACGATCAAGGCTTTCGACCTCAGCAGACACTCGATATCGAGTATACAGGTCGATATCAACCTCAGTTCTGGTCGATTTCCTAGCGCAGTTCCTGCAGAAGACAAAACAGCAAGTCGACGTCGAGCAGAGACCTCGATATCGATGTTAGTCCTCGATATCGACCCTTAAGGTCGATTTCGATGCTTGTCACAGAAACTGTTTTTGTAACCAATTTGTCGGAAAAGGATCCGAAGAAAATAGAATGGAGAGGGAAGATGAACAGAAACAAAACTAAGACTTTTATGAAGAATTTAATTAATGAAAAGGCTTCCAAAGTCGGGGTTTCATGCCACAACGATAACAATGCAAGTTTCATGCTAAAGATATGAACTTTAATGTCTTTCCGTCAAATAACTTTCGTTATCAACACTTAGGTGATTAGAGGCTTTCGCATAATTCCTAAGAGTTACTATCCGATTCATGAGTAATTCAAGTTCGCAATATGAGTGGCTTTCGCTTCAATAATGCAAATAATGAATCTCCCTAACTTTCGCAAAGGATCATGCATGGGGTAGAAGACGGAATCGCATAAAAGTCATACCTTTGATGCACTTACCTCACATTGCTATCGTCGGGCTCACCCCGACCCTAGAAGTGGGTTGACTACTCGCTCCTCATCATGCACATCATCATCATTGTTATTGAAAGAAAGCTACTTTGAATTAAAACTCCGAAAGAAAGTACAACCGAACAAGCCACTCCGCTCTCGCTTTACAACTCCACTCGGCCTCCTCTCTCTCTCTCTATTCTCTATTGCAACTGAATTGTGTCTAAAACGGGATCCCTAAACTCAGCCCTATTGGCTTCTATTTATAGATGTCGATAAGGATTCGAAACCTTATCTTTATTCTCTATGATAAATTAAAACAAAGTAAAAGCTAAAACTTCATGGTGAAATCAGCCTCCTCATGATAGATCTGGTGTTGATGATAGGAAATCTCGACCTTTGGATAGATATTGCAAGCATTGGATATAATTCTATCGAAATCGGAGTCGAATTCCTCTGCTGGCATGGTCGATATCGACCCTTGGACCTCAATATCGACCCCTCCAAAATCTTATCTCGAGCTTCTCTTCTCCTACTCGAACTGGCACTCGACTTCTATCAACTTGGTCGATCTGGCAGCATCGATATCGACCCCCAGACGTCGATATCGACCTCTTCTGTGTTGAAATGCTCTGTTTCCTTTTCTGCTCGATTCCTATGTCTCTGATGTACTCGATGTCGAGGTCTTCAGTCGATTTCGACCTCTTCAGAAGACTTCGAGTTCTTTTTCCGCTCTTCTGAATTCATCCATTTTCATCCTGTTTTCTGCGAAATCACATGGAAACTCGTGCAAACCCATATATTTGACTTTTAAGCATAAACTACACCATTCCCATGTTTTCCCATTAATGTGCATGCAGAAGACAATAAAATGAATTCATATGTGCATAGAAAATATGGCAATTTGCGCGCACATCAGTAGTCTATCTCACGTCTCTACCTAGTTTGGTTTTTCAGGTGTATGCGACGCACTGATCTCCCACCTGAATTTGAAGGAGTAGACGACCCTGAGCGTTATTTCCATCTAAGGGCCCAATCTCAAAGAATCATGGCGGACAACGCGAACCAGGCTGAACTTATCGAGCAACTAAGGAAGCAGGTTGAGGACCTAACGACTAGAGAGGCGGCACTTAAGGAGCGCGCGGATAGGGAGGAGGAAGGCCGGAGGCAAATAGAAGCCCAAATCAATGCCCTCCCTAGGAATGCCAAACAATATATGCACCCCGCTCTCATAGTGCCTGAATTTGCAATTCTTATCCCTGCCTCTAATTTTGAAATAAAACCTAACTTCCTAACTGAGATTAGAAGGCACCAATATGAAGGAAAACCTAACGAATGCCCTATGGCACATATTTCAACCTTCTTAGACCTTTGTGATAATATTGCTGATGGACGAAGTCTTGAATATGTCCAACTAAAAGCCTTTGGATGGTCTCTTACAGGGAAAGCATTGCAGTGGTTGGACAGCTTAGCCCCAAGATCGCTCCGCACTTGGAATGAAGTCAAGGACGCATTCCTCAACAAGTTTTTTCCTCCTTCTAAGACGGCGTTGATCCGACAGAAAATCACGGCTTTCAAACAAAAGCCTGGTGAGGCTCTGGCGACTGTTTGGGAAAGGTTTAAGGACCTACTATGATCATGCCCGACGCATGGCCAACCACCATATGTAATTCAGGAGATCATATACAATGCTCTTGACGCTGCAAATAAGGAGAGGATCAACACCTACACCTCTTATGGCTACCTTGAACTCGCTCCACAAGAGGCTTGGGAGACCATAGAGAGGTTGGTGGAGTTCGACAACACATATGGGACTCTTGAGGCTTCCGACACATCATCATCATCGAGGCCTGCCCTATCTATGCCCTTATATGAACCCTCCAATGTAATCGATCCGGATGTAAAGGAGTAATTTCATAGGGATCAACTTCGAAAGCTCCAAAAGCAAGTAAGGTTCCATTCAGTGAACCAAGATTGCATTGAATACGAATCGCAGTGGCACACCACCATCGAGTGCCCCCATGCTAAACAAGTACACCTAGCGGAGACTCACCAAGAGGCGTGCTACATGAGGGGTCCCAATCACCAATATTGGGGAGACCAAAGGTTCCATCAACCACAAAGGAACCAGGTTAACCCTAGGGACCCCCCGCCTTATAGAGCTCCTGGGCACCCGGAGAGAGACCAAAAGAAGGATGATCTTCACCTAGTGCTGGATGAAATCAGGCGAAATCAAGCTAAGAATGATCAATCCAACAATGCTATCCATTCTCAACTCAATCACCTTACCACAAGGATTAGGGAGATGGATATATGGAAAAGGAACGTAGAGACCCAACTGGGTCAATTGGCAGCACAAATCCCTAGACCATCCGGAACACTCCCTGGGCAACCCACTACAAATCCTAAGGGACAATCCGGGACGGGTCATGTCGCAGCCATGCAATTAAGGAGTGGCAACAAAGTACAAAATCCAGAACGGAATCGGAGGAGAAAACAGCAGATCCAGTCGACATCGACAGCCTTGTCGATGTCGAGAGAGACGTCGATATCGACCCCCTATGTCGACCCCCTGGTCGACGTCGATGATACTGTAGAGCCTAAGAAGTCACAACAGAGGTCGAAATCGACCATTCCAGTCGATATCGACTAGACTCCAGTCGATATCGATGTTCAGCAGGCCCCTCCGACCACCGTTTTGGCCCCTACGCCAAAGAAGACGTTGCCATTCCCATCCAAAGCATTGGAGGATCCCACCAAAGGTAAGTTTAGGCGCTTTGTAAAAATACTTCAAGGACTTAACGTTACTATCCCTCTTACAGAAGCCCTAAGTGAGATGCCTGCCTATGTGCGATTCTTGAATGACATCCTGACCAAGAAGAGATCCATGGCAGAGATCGCAGAGGAGTGTTCCAAGATGGACTTCCCTGAGAAGAAGAGTGATCCAGGGAAGTTTGCAATCACCATGGGACTTGGCCAACATCGCTACAAAGCCCTATGTGACCTAGGGGCAAGTGTAAGTCTCATGCCTCTCTCTATTTGGCAAAAGGTGAACATTGGCACACGTGAACCTGTGGACATGAAACTCTATATGGCTGACAACTCATTCGTCAAGCCCACAGGTATAGTTGATGACGTTCCGGTAAAGGTAGGTAAGTTCTTTGTGCTTACTGATTTCATTGTATTGGAGATGCCTGAAGATCCTGTAGTGCCTATTATACTTGGTAGGCCTTTCTTAGCTACTGCAGATGCCAATATCAATGTACGTCGAGGGTTACTAAACTTTACTATAGGGAACGAAGTAATAGAATTCTCTTTCAACCCAACCATGAGCGAAACAAAGCACCTGGAGCAAGTAGTCCTCTCGCCAGCTAAGGAAAAGCTTAGAAAATTTTTGTTGGCAAGGACGGAAACAGCAAGCAGGGTCGACATCGACTGGAACCAGTCGATATCGACTAAAAACATCAAAATGGACCCCCCTTGGTCGAAATCGAGTATGCCAGAACACTGCCAGGAGCTTAAGTATGGGGTCACAGAGGTCGATATCGACCCCCACATATCGATATCGACCAAAGCTATCAAAATCGACCCTCCTTGGTCGAAATCGACCACCCCTCAGCCCGAAGATTTCTGTTTCGGGCCCAAACAGGTAAGCCCAGGTGTGACTCATAACCCTCCTCTGTCCCTTATTGATGAATCAATTAAGCCCATTATTGATAATTCTACTAAAGAGAGGGTCAAAGCTCCATGGTTTGCCTATATTGCTAAAGTTAGGTCAAGAAAGAAAAAAAAAGCGCCCAAAGAAGAACTTAACATCAAAGAAGCCTTGATCGCCGAACTTCGCTACTACCAAAAGGACCTAGATGATCCAGGAGAACGCTCGAGCTCGAAGGGTCCCTAGATAAAAGGCTCGTGAAGAATTGACGGAGAAGTCGGCCTAGCGACTCAAAACTCTAGAGCTTGTACATAAAACCTTTAAATTTTTCATAGATGGTTTTTAGGATTTGGACTTTTGGCTTTTTGAAACTTTTAAAACTGAGATAATTCGTGGCTTTATCTATATTTCTAACAAAGATTTTAGGGTACCAAGCAAAAGGAACGACGAAGAAGAAAAGAAGCTTCTGCAGAGGCAGTCGAAATCGACCAGGCCAGTCGAAATCGACCCCCCCAGGGTCAAGCCACCTCCTGGAGTCGACATCGAGGACTCAGGAGCGAAAAAGAGAGGTCGATATCAACCCCGATCTGGCAGGCCTTCTCTTCACTTTCTTCCTCGACTTCGATAGATGCAGTCGACATCGACCACTGACCTAGATATCGACTTCTGGCATCGACCTAACCTGAAATCGACCTGAATCCGCAGGTTGCGCTGTGAGTTTCTCTCTGCCCTTGTTCTTCTTTTTAATACAGTGAGGACACTGTATATTTTAAATATGGGGTGGGGGAAAAACGTGCCTTATGGTCATAACTTGGTTTTCTTCTTCGCATTGCATTCATGTTTAAATTGTTTGTTCTTAGTTTTACTTTTATAAAATGTCAAAAAATCCAAAAAATAGAAAAATGTCAAAAATACAAAAAAAAATGCATGTTTATTTTTAAGTTTGTTTTTACCCTACTTAGATGTCCTATGATGAAAACTCAATAGCTGACTTGATCATGTAAATCCTATGGCATATTTGGATGGTTTAGCCTAAGTCCTTAAAATTTTTTATGTAGATTGTGAACTTGTGATGAAATTGAGCACATATGATCCTAGGCTAAAAAGCAAATCCAACAAAAATTGTCCTTGTGAGAATTTTGGCCTATAGGGAGAACATCAAAAATCCCTCTGCTTTCTTGAGTGAATTTACTCTTCCTATGCATCTCTAAATGTTTTGATAGTTATTCAAAACCAATGCATATATATGTTTATGTTTACAAGAATTAAATGATGGAGGCATCTTTTAAGCCATTTTTATCCTCTCTTTACCTACCCTGCATTATCCCTGCTTGAAGCCAGAACATTAGCATGAGCCTGAAATTACAAACTCCACAAAATTATCCCTAGCCGAAGTGAGCCTGACCCCCATTTTGGAATTGAGACTTAGATTAGCTGGACTAATGCCTTGTGGAAATAAAAGAGCATAATGTCCAGTTTTGAGCAAGGAAATTATGGGTTGGTGCATATTTACATTTTGTCATATTTTGTAAAAGGATTTTTGGCTCACCATATAAATGCACCTATTCTTTTAGTATTTACTTATTATTTCCCAAAAAAAAATCCAAAAAAATAGAGATGTATATATATATAGTGGATGAGCCAAAATCCTTAAGTCTTTTATTCATACAAATGTTATATTTTTTGAGAGGTGTATTAGAGTTCGAAAGAAGGGTTGATAGTATGGTTTACATCTTTTAGTGCATCTTTAGAGCATATTATGGAAAGATGAGTTGGAAAAGAGCATTATAGGAGATTGAGCTTGGAAAGTGCAACATTGAAGAGTTATGGTTTGGATATTGCAAGTGTCGAGATTGAGAAGTCTTGATTCCCGAATTATAAAAGCACCACATAGTCAAATAATTCCATACCTTTTATTTCATACCAAGCCCCATTACAACCCCGCCGAATGGAGTCTTCTTTGAAGTCTTCCATTGAGCGAAACTCCTCCTGATAGTTCTTATTGCATTTTCATAATTGGTTGCGAAATGGATTGTTATAAATTGCAATGTTTATGAGATTGTATATGGAATTGAGTTGAGAGTTGATCTTCATAGCTTAAACACATGAGAGTTGAGTACAAACACATTATCCCTGTGAGGTTGGATCAAAATTGCATATGCCTATGGATCGCCAAAATATGTGCTATGACGTTAAATTCACTTGCTTTGCTTTGCTACCGCTTATGATATTGCTTTTGACAAGGGCGAAGACTTGAAGGGTGTGTTGTTGGTGTTGGTTATTGCTTGGTTATTGCTTGAGGACAAGCAAGTCTAAGAATGGGGTGTTTTGATGTACATATTTATATCTCCTTTTATTGCATCGTTTGACTTCATATTTCATTTGATCTCCAAAGAAAAGGTTCAAAAGAATATAAACTTGTGTAAGAATGGGCTAAAATGCAAGAAATAGGGTCTGCACAAGTTTTGAGCTAACCATGCAGGAATTCGAGCGAAATCGGAGTCAAAACGGAGAAGCCAAGTGAAGCTGAGCAGAGGTAGAAATCGACCCCCAACATAGATATCGACCTCTGGTGTCGATATCGACCCCCATATCGACCTCAACATAGACATCGACCAGAGCTGAACAAGTCGAGCAGGAACAGAGACCTCGATATCGACCCCCTGGTGTCGATATCGACCCCTTATCTCGACAGAAGATAAACTCGAGTTCGAATGCGGATTGGAACTATATCTTCAAGGAGGCACGGAATTATCTCATACTTTCAAGATAGATGGCAGATGAAGTTTTATTTATCTTTTTACCTTCAAGTTTTTATCAAAATAAAAGACCTATCCTAATTGTTCGGATAGAGTTCATAGTTTAGATAGGAGTTACAATCCTTGGATAGCGAGGATTAGTAGCATATAAATAAAGCCCTAGGGGGCTGGCATTCAAGCATCCAATCTTTCAACAATCAATCAAGACAATCAATAGAGTTAGAATTAGAGAGAAGTTTTAGGGTTTGATGTTTGCGAAAGTTGATGTTGAGTTGTAAAGCTTCAGAGTTTATTTTAATGCGAGTTTCTTCTCTTCAATCAACAATAAGTTCCATGATGACAAGCGAGTAGTCCCCAAAGCTCTTAGGGTCGGGGTGAGCCCGACGTTAGCCATGCATGTTCGAGGTAAGTATTAGATGTTGATATCGTTGTGTCTATCTCTCCTCCTACGATTCTATGTTTAGTCCTAATCGAAAGAAAAGGGATTCATGCTAACAACTTGAGTTATAAACATAAAATTGGTAGAGACAATTAGGTTTATTTGCAAGAGTAATCCTAAGAGTTGGTGTACGGCGAAAGCTTGTCCCTCGGGCGAAATAGCGCAATTGTCCGTCTTATTTATCTTATCGCATGCATTGGTTAACATTGTGGTAAACCCTAATCCTAGGAGTTGCTTTTTACATATTTTATACACCTAAAACCCTCTGTTTTATTTCTGTTCATTGCTTCTCTCTCCATTCTAAATTCTTCGGCCTTTCTTTGCCGACAAAGAACTAACCCACTGCAGGAAGACATCGATATCGACCCTAGACGTCGATATCGACCACTGAGTTTGTCGACAGTTTTCTGAGTCGACGACGATCATTCTGCGAAGTTTCCTTGACATCGATATCGACACCAGACATCGATATCGACCCTACTGTGTCGACTTCCAGTCTTCTGAGCCAGTCGATTTCGTGACTGACATCGATATCGACCCCTTTCCTGTCGATATCGACCACTTGTTTTTGTCTCTGCAGGTCTTCTGTTGCAGAGAACATCGACAGCCGAGGTCGACATCGAAGCCCATGGTCAAAATCGAGGCTTCTGGTCGACGCAGACGTGAGATTTCCAACGCTACTAGGATCTCGCTGACACGCCTCCTCGTGGATCGATCCTGACTACCCTTCCACTACAACGGGAGGAAGTCTTGTAATTATTTGCTTAAGCTAGGAGTTGGTTTACATTTATTTACATCTTTATATTTGTAATTACTCGACATATCATCCTCCTGTAACAACACCGATCTTTCCCCGAACCACTCAACCTGCCACCAGAAAGGGTGAACATCATCCATTTGAAATATGCGCTTGGCAACCGGAATTTCTTCCACTTGATGGATACATGGAAGGCCACGAGACGTCCTCACCCATCAACATGTGCACCTCAAGGGGACGTTATGTGCACGACACTCCCGTAGGAGGTCGTACAAGTGATCCAAGACCGGTTTTGTCACCTTTCGAACAATATTACGAAACATAATATCGAGACAACGACCATCTGTTGCCTCTAATTTTATTGGAATTAGTGTCCGCGACTGCTCTAGCTCGCCCCGAACTTTGAGGATCTGATCCTCCAGCATTCTGTGGATGTGGTCAAACAACGTGTCCAACTCATTGGTGCTTGACTGCATCTGCCTCTTAATCACTGTGTGAGCTGATTCAACCCTACATAAGATATGTAAAAGTAGACTAAAATCAACACATATAAAACACACCAATTTAAAATGTAATGCAAATCGTAATGAAAACTGACCTGCTAGTGCAATGGTTGCCTAAATGAAAATTCTGGTTTGCCCAACAATACACCAGCTTCTCCCTGTGAACTAGCCATGTATACTCGAAGTACCCCATCAAGTTACCGTATTTAGTTCCCCATTCAACCTTCATTGTAGCTAACCGCCGATGGTAAGTTTGTTCCGATCCGGACCTGATCAAGCGCTTGGCTTGACTGCAGAACCTACTCTGAATAGCCTCTGTCTGCGCTGTTTTTCTGAGAGCCATGCCCTCTATGTTTCGCAACACATGCCATTCACATAACATATGTTTCGCCTCAGGGAAAACATTCTCTAAGGCCTTCATAAGTCCTAGCTCCCTGTCAGTAACTATCGTCGTCGGAACATGTACGCAAACTCCTTTCACTTGTTGCAATACCCAACTGTATGTGTCTGTATCTTCCCTTGTCATCAATGCACATCCCAAGTGAAATGAATTTAATGTGCTCGTTACACCAACCATCTCCAACAATGCCTTTTCGGGCCTGTGACATAATTTTTGTTTTATTAACTGAATATAATGTAATATGAAGAAATAAATTAATTTAAATATTAAAAGATAAAAAAAACTAAGAAGGAGCATACTTATTTGTGCCATATGTCGTGTCCATCAGCAGCACATACGAAAACATCTTCCACAACTTTATAGAATCTGGGTGGAAAAAGGCAAGATCTCCAATACGACCTTCATAGTCTAATCTGTATTGGAATAAATATCCCTTATTAACCTGTTCTGACAAGAGATACTGAGTCGGTGTTCGATCGCCCATTAGATTCTTCCTCATCCGAGCCCGTGCCGCGTATATTTGATCCCTCGACGTCACATTGGTTGTGACATCATGGCGCAATTTAGTTTGTACATCTTTCGGCCTCGATCCAGCTTTAGTGCTACTTTCGACGTCAACCAATTCTTTCGGCTTCAACCGTCCGGCGAATGAATGACCAATCAACTTAGTCGGATGGGTGTGGTTGTGAACATCTTCGATCACTTCGACCGTCCAACATCCCTTTGGACACTCTCGACCACTCAACTCGAAGGGACATCGATCTTTTTTGGTTTGCGTATCGAGCTTGACAGTTTCTTCATCATTATCACCATCCACAGCTTTGCGCCCCTTTTGGTAGACTCCGTAATGTTCACATGTTAAAATAACTCTCCCAAATCTTATATCAGAGCTACTCCACGACTTATAAGTCGTAATTACGAAATTTCTTCAACTAGCTCTCTTTCGCGCCCAATTTCTCAACGAATTCATATCTGGCCACACTCTTTTAGTCGAAAAACCTATGGTGTTATCATTTCCTTCATTTATGCCATCACGTATCTACGCAAAACATCGGAAACTAACTAAATATACCAAGATTGGAATGAAAAAAATAACATTTATAGAAATAACGATCTCTTCTAAACTAAGATTCACTAAGATTCAATATATGAGAATTCATGATTTCATCTACTCTAGGATTTCATATTATAGAAATAACGATCTCTTCTAAACTAAGATTCACTATCTCATAAATCATGATTTCATCTAATCTAGGATTTCATAATATACTATAAACTTGGGTTTCAATAAGACAATATACTATAAACTTGAGTTTCAATAATGAATAGATAAACATACCCGAGCATTTTCGCCTTCGCTGTCGAATCTATCTTCCTCCTCTCTAGACATATTCGTTTTTTAGAGTAAAATAGATGTAGATCATACCACAATCTAAAGTCATTATATAGTAAAAATAGGTGGAACTAGACGTTGTAACGGCTAGTTTTTTCAAAAAAAAATTGCACAGCGTACACGCATCTAGGATGCGTGTGATATATTACACATTGATTCACACGCATCCTGGTTGCGTGCCTTTATAAACCCTAAACTAGGGTTATACACGCATCCTCTATGCGTGTATAACCCTAACCCTACAAACCCTGGATGAGTGCACACGCATCTAGGATGCGTGTACAAACCCTAAACCCTAACCCTACATGTAACGGCCCGGGATTATAATTCCTGGGTTACGTTTCGAGGGATGAAAACCCTCGTTGGGATCGTGCACCCCGAGTATAGGTTGAAGGTTAGAAAGCCTAATCTAATGTTTCCAAAGTGGGATTTCATACCCAAATTCGAAACGTATCGTTGAAATCCCCGGGGAAGTCCCCTTTACCTATCGTAAGTCTATGCGTGGAAAACCAGTAGGCATGCAAATAGCGAAATCAAGTGTAATACAATAGGGTGCCACGGCAGAGCCGGGTCAAAACGGAGTCTAAAAGTATAAATCCAAAACCATGGTCAGAGTTTGGTGAAGTAGATAACTCCAGCGCTCGCTCTCCGCCGAACCAAATGACCCGCGCAATATGCAAACAGCACCAATGGGATGAACATAAATAATACCAAAAAATGGTAATGGTGAGCGGGATCAGAATGATGCCCACCTGCTGCATCCCGGCTCTAAGCACACATATACGCTATACCTTATAAAGATGCTTCTAGATGCAAGGCATAATATTAACACACTAGCATGTCCCTAAGATAAAGTGCTTAATAATAGATAGGGCCCCAGCAAAGAATACCAAATGGTATGTCCCTCTCCTACCTCCACCCCCTTCCGATAGGGCGGAGACTGGCCAGTTCATGAATGCATTCCTTTATCATCGGGCGGTTCGCAGACCCAACCCGTATCCACAATAAATAAAGCCAGCAGGCAGCTCATAATATAAGTAAAGGAAGTTCCATGACTCGATCGACTCAGGACAGAACCCGATGGGACTGGGCCATCCTATAACCCTAGCAAAGACTCTAATTACTTCATAGATAACGGTCGTTCTGTTTACATACGCATAAAGAAATAGAATGCTCAACGGTCAATGCAACCTAGCATGATACTACATGGCATGCTGATCATGAATGCAAGCACCTAGTATATCATGCACATAAAGCAGGGAATATCTCTCTATCAATCTGAGTAAGCTCCGAAGAGACTTACCTGGTAAGTAGAACAGCAAAAGGCAATCAACCAGGCAATATGAAATCTGACACGTCATAGATGGTCACCTAATAAGTATAAGCACATGAATGAGTCTATCTCTAAGGCACACAAAGCATGAAATTATCACACACACAACTACACAACTTAACACAATAACCGTCACATCATCATTTTCATCATCTTAACTTTATCTCGTAATCCATCATCCCACAACTCATACCATATTCCATATAATTCTCCAATTCATCATCTTCATAAGTATCGAATATTTAATCTCTTTTAAAAATCACCGCAATATCATGCTATTAGTCACACATATCATACCGTTTAGTCAAACGATCAGATTATCATGCTAGTTAGTCATCAACTAAGTCTTATTCCCAAGTTAGTTCCAAAACCGTTTAAAAATCCGAATTAATCAGTTAAGAATTCCGACCTTGAAAATACTTGCTAAAATCCTTTTTCAATTATTCAATCCAAATAATATATTTTAAAATCCCAAATAATATAATATGATATTTTAATTACCCTTTATTATTTAATAAACCATCTCTTTATAAAATCCCCAAAATAATATTTTATATTTAAATCCTTGAATAATATTATAGTATTTTAAAGACCGCAACCAATTAAATAAATAACCGATTAACTCGACCGAACCAAACCCAACCGAACCAAACCGATTTAAACACATTATAGGATCCACTATCTTAAGACTTTTCACATCGACTCAAGCTATCCTAGAGAGAGGAAGGTGGAAGAGAGATTACCTAGGCAAATGGAACACAAATGGCTCGAAAATTCTCACTTCGGGGACCTTGGGGACACCTCCAAACACCTTGCAATATATTTTCCAAAACCCCAAGCAAAAGGGTCAGGACTTTGTTTAAAAATGAATCAAAGAAGTCATATAAAAGGTATAAACTCAGTTTTGGAAGGAAATAATGGAGCTTACCAAGAAAACAACGCAAAACCTCAAGATCCTTCAAAAGACAGTTTCTGCAGCCTCAATGATGGACGATTTTGGATGGGAAAACGAGCTTGGATTTTGGATTATAATGTATTGTTGGAAAGGTGGTTTCAATACGGTTCTAAGGCCACTGAGTTTGCTCAATTCGGAGTAGTATTGAGGGAGATATGGCTTTTCTTGTGCAAGGTCACCAAAATGGACCTAAAATGGTGAAGGCTTCTTCTCTCTTTGGTTTTCTCTCAAAGTGACGGTGGGGCTCTTTGTGAATTAGTTCTAAACTGAGCTTGGGTCAGTTATAAAGGATAGAAAGGAGTGGTTCATGTGTTAAAGATGGCGAGTGATTAAATGGAAGGGATGGGAGTGGTTGGACACCTATCATCACAAGCAAGCCACAAGTCAAGTCAAGTCAAGGAGTGGGTGGTGATCAATGTTGGTCAAGTTAAGTATGGAAGACTGGCCTTGTAAATCAAAGACGTAAATCCCAAGCCCGAGATGCGTTAAAATCCGTTAAGTTCATAAAAGCCGAGAAAAGGTGGCTCGGGAATGTGTTTCTATCATTAAATCAATGTAAAGCCATGCATAAAAATTTTAAATTTTTCGAGTTTTCATAATCATAGGGGAGGATAATATTCGGATTATCCTAAGGATATTTTATAAATATTGATTAAATTCCGGTCTTTACATCATCCACCTCTAAAAACAAGTCTCATCCCCGAGACTAAAATCAATTTGAAAACGGGGATGAAGTTTGAAATTTTCGAATCCAAGGATCATGCCCTTTATCCTGTCAGTACCTCACAAGTGCCCCCATGAGGCCCTCACAGTATCATTGTCATGACCATAATATTCCCAATTGATCGTAGTAAGAATGTGATATGTGCACCTACCACATCCTTATCCCGACTTCTCAGTCATATCATAACTTGAAAACATCACAACGTCCACTAGGTCTTAGCAAGCATTCTACGAGTGCCCCCGTAAAATACTTGTATCCACTTCGTGGGACGTCATAATGAAAACTCGGGTTGTAATAACTTACTTTAAAAATCCGAGTTCCTTTTAAATCACCGTTCAAAATTCTTTATTCTCGACGTTAAACAAGACATCCCCAACTTCCCAATCAACTAACATCCACCTCTAAGGGCTAATCCCATATTACCTTCCTAGGTTCCGAGTCAGATCATAATTCAACATTTCAATCTCTAACATTTCTAATGTCATGCATCATGGATATAGAAGAATGATCATAATCTCGAGATAAACAGCAAATCATAGCACATTAAAGACAGTCACATACCATAATATCTAGCACATCATCATATCATCGAGGCTCATCACATCATATCACCAAGGATCTGCACACAACTACCAAGCATAAGCACGCAAATCAACGAGACACTACTAACCAATCCCATCCAACTAACTAGGCATACTCACCGCACTCGAGAGGTCAAGGTAATGTCTACGCTCGGCTCAACATAAGACGCAAGCAGCTCATCTAGGACATCCCCATAGCTAGCCCGAATGCTCTCCTCGGTCTCCCAGGTGGCCTCCTCAGGACTCCTCCTAGACCACTGAACTAGAAGCAAAGGGACCTCCCTGTTCCTAAGCTTCTTGACTCGACGGTCAAGGACCCTCACTGGACGCTCCACAAAGGTATGGTCAGGCTCGATGCGAAGGTCTGAGTGGTCGAGGACATGACTAGGGTCGGGAATATACTGGCGGAGCTGGGAGACATGAAAGACGTCATGGACGCCAACCAAGGTTGGAGGTAAGGCCAAACGGTAAGCTACCTCACCGACTCTTTCTAGGATCTCAAATGGGCCAATGAACCTCGGACTCAACTTCCCCTTAATGCCAAACCATCGAACTCCCCTGGTGGGTGAAACCCGAAGCCACACATGCGAACCCACCTCGAACTCAATCTCTGTTCTACGCCTGTCTGCATATTTCTTCTGACGATCCTGAACGACTCTCATATGCTCCCGAATGCGACCCACCTGATCAACTGTGTCTCTAACTATCTCATGTAACGACAACACTGTATCTGCAGGCTCGTCCCAACAAACTGGCGACCTACATCGTCTCCCGTACAAGGCCTCATATGGAGCCATCTCGATCGATGCATGGTAGCTGTTGTTGTACGAAAACTCCACTAGCGGCAGATACCTAACCCACTGATGACCCCACTCCAAAACACACGATCGTAACATGTCCTCCAAGGTCTGAATCATCCTCTCACTCTGCCCGTCTGTCTGAGGATGAAAAGCTGTACTGAAATGCAGTCTGGTCCCTAGGCTCTCCTGAACCTGATGCTAAAACCTCGAGGTGAACCGTCCATCTCTGTCAGATACAATCCTCTCAGGTACTCCATGAAGTCTCACGATCTGGCGAATGAACTCCTCAGCTAACCACGATCCTGGCCATGTCTCCTGAATCGGAATGAAATGAGCTGACTTGGTCAACCTATCGACCACAACCCAAATGGCATCGAAACCTCGAACATCTCGCCTCAGTCCGGTGACGAAATCCATAGAGATGTCCGTCCACTTCCACTCAGGAACTGGAAGCGATCTGACAAGTCCTCCCGGTCTCTGGTGCTCAATCCGAACCTGCTGGCAAACCTGGCATCTGGCTACAAAATCTACGATGTCCGCCCTCATCCTCTGCCACCAATAATACCTCCTCAAATCCTGATACATCTTATTCGTCCCTGGATGGACAGAATAAGGAGTGGAATGAGCCTCTTGCATGATCCTTTGCCTAAGGTCTGATGTCGATGGAACTACAGCTCTGCCCTAAAAGGTGAGCATCCCATCTGCTCTCTCTACAAGCTATCTGAATCTGCTCTGATACCACCTTTGTAACGGCCCGGGATTATAATTCCTGGGTTACGTTTCGAGGGATGAAAACCCTCGTTGGGATCGTGCGCCCCGAGTATAGGTTGAAGGTTTGAAAGCCTAATCTAATGTTTCCAAAGTGGGATTTCATACCCAAATTCGAAACGTATCGTTGAAATCCCCAAGGAAGTCCCCTGTACCTATCGTAAGTCTATGCAATCTTTCTTTTTTTTTCTTTTTCTTATGGTAATGCAATGCAAGAAACAAATCTCCAAGCCTTTCTTTATTGATGAAACGATATAGATCATGTAAGGAAGGCCAAAATCACCTAACAGCTGCGCTCTCTGGAAAACCAGTAGGCATGCAAATAGCGAAATCAAGTGTAATACAATAGGTGCCACGGCAGAGCCGGGTCAAAACGGAGTCTAAAAGTATAAATCCAAAACCATGGTCAGAGTTTTGTGAAGTAGATAACTCCAGCACTCGCTCTCCGCCGAACCAAATGACCCGCGCAATATGCAAACAGCACCAATGGGATGAACATAAATAATACCTAAAAATGGTAATGGTGAGCGGGATCAGAATGATGCCCACCTGCTGCATCCCGGCTCTAAGCACACATATACGCTATACCTTATAAAGATGCTTCTAGATGCAAGGCATAATATTAACACACTAGCATGTCCCTAAGATCAAGTGCGTAATAATAGATAGGGCCCCAGCAAAGAATACCAAATGGTATGTCCCTCTCCTACCTCCACCCCCTTCCGATAGGGCGAAGACTGGCCAGTTCATGAATGCATTCCTTTATCATCGGGCGGTTCGCAGACCCAACCCGTATCCACAATAAATAAAGCCAGCAGGCAGCTCATAATATAAGTAAAGGAAGTTCCATGACTCGATCGACTCAGGACAGAACCCGATGGGACTGGGCCATCGTATGACCCTAGCAAAGACTCTAATTACTTCATAGATAACGGCCGTTCTGTTTACATACGCATAAAGAAATAGAACGCTCAACGGTCAATGCAACCTAGCATGATACTACATGGCATGCTGATCATGAATGCAAGCACCTAGTATATCATCCACATAAAGCAGGGAATATCTCTCTATCAATCTGAGTAAGCTCCGAAGAGACTTACCTGGTAAGCAGAACAGCAAAAGGCAATCAACCAGGCAATATGAAATCCGACACGTCACAGATGGTCACCTAATAAGTATAAGCACATGAATGAGTCTATCTCTAAGGCACACAAAGCATGAAAGTATCACACACACAACTACACAACTTAACACAATAACCGTCACATCATCATTTTCATCATCTTAACTTTATCTCGTAATCCATCATCTCACAACTCATACCATATTCCATATAATTCTCCAATTCATCATCTTCATAAGTATCGAATATTTAATCTCTTTTAAAAATCACCGCAATATCATGCTATTAGTCACACATATCATACCGTTAGTCAAACGATCAGATTATCATGCTAGTTAGTCATCGACTAAGTCTTATTCCCAAGTTAGTTCCAAAACCGTTTAAAAATCCGAATTAATCAGTTAAGAATTCCGAACTTGAAAATACTTGCTAAAATCCTTTTTCAATTATTCAATCCAAATAATATATTTTAAAATCCTAAATAATATAATATGATATTTTAATTACCCTTTATTATTTAATAAACCATCTCTTTATAAAATCCCCAAAATAATATTTTATATTTAAATCCTCGAATAATATTATAGTATTTTAAAGACCGCAACCAATTAAATAAATAACCGATTAACTCGACCGAACCAAACCCAACCGAACCAAACCCAACCGAACCAAACCGATTTAAACACATTATAGGATCCACTATCCTAAGACTTTTCACATCAACTCAAGCTATCCTAGAGAGAGGAAGGTGGAAGAGAGATTACCTAGGCAAATGGAACACAAATGGCTCGAAAATTCTCACTTCGGGGACCTTGGGGACACCTCCAAACACCTTGCAATATATTTTCCAAAACCCCAAGCAAAAGGGTCAGGACTTTGTTTAGAAATGAAGCAAAGAAGTCATATAAAAGGTTTAAACTCAGTTTTGGAAGGAAATAATGGAGCTTACCAAGAAAACAACGCAAAACCTCAAGATCCTTCAAAAGACAGTTTCTGCAGCCTCAATGATGGACGATTTTGGATGGGAAAACGAGCTTGGATTTTGGATTATAATGTATTGTTGGAAAGGTGGTTTCAATACGGTTCTAAGGCCACTGAGTTTGCTCAATTCGGAGTAGTATTGAGGGAGATATGGCTTTTCTTGTGCAAGGTCACCAAAATGGACCTAAAATGGTGAAGGCTTCTTCTCTCTTTGGTTTTCTCTCAAAGTGACGGTGGGGCTCTTTGTGAATTAGTTCTAAACTGAGCTTGGGTCAGTTATAAAGGAGAGAAAGGAGTGGTTCATGTGTTAAAGATGGCGAGTGATTAAATGGAAGGGATGGGAGTGGTTGGACACCTATCATCACAAGCAAGTCACAAGTCAAGTCAAGTCAAGGAGTGGGTGGTTATCAATGTTGGTCAAGTTAAGTATGGATGACTGGCCTTGTAAATCAAAGACGTAAATCCCGAGCCCGAGTGTTCGTCAGTGGGTATGGGGGAAATGTGTATGTAAAATAGGAGAATAAAATAAAGCACAACTAGACTATCTCCCTGTCCCAAACAAATAATACAAGAATCCCCTCCCTTGTAGTAGTAGGGTAATTCAGGATCGAATCCACGAGGAGGTAGGTCAGCGCTTCCTTTGTTGTACTCACGATCAATGCTTTCGACCTCAGCAGACACTCGATATCGAGTATACTGGTCGATATCGACCTCAGTTCTGGTCGATTTCCTAGCGCAGTTCCTGCAGAAGACAAAACAGCAAGTCGACGTCGAGCAGAGACCTCGATATCGATGTTAGTACTCGATATCGACCCTTAAAGTCGATTTCGATGCTTGTCACAGAAACTGTTTTTGTAACCAATTTGTCGGAAAAGGATCCGAAGAAAATAGAATGGAGAGGGAAGATGAACAGAAGCAAAACTAAGACTTTTATGAAGAATTTAATTAATTAAAAAGCTTCCAAAGTCGGGGTTTTATGCCACAACGATAACAATGCAAGTTTCATGCTAAAAATATGAACTTTTATGTCTTTCCGTCAAATAACTTTCGTTATCAACACTTAGGTGATTAGAGGCTTTCGCATAATTCCTAAGAGTTACTATCCAATTCATGAGTAATTCAAGTTCGCAATATGAGTGGCTTTCGCTTCAATAATGCAAGTAATGAATCTCCCTAACTTTCGCAAAGGATCTTGCATGGGGTAGAAGACAGAATCGCATAAAAGTCATACCTTTGATGCACTTACCTCACATTGCTATCGTCGGGCTCACCCCGACCCTAGAAGTGGGTTGACTACTCGCTCCTCATCATGCACATCATCATCATCGTTATTGAAAGAAAGCTACTTTGAATTAAAACTCCGAAAGAAAGTACAACCGAACAAGCCACTCCGCTCTCGCTTTACAACTCCACTCGGCCACTCTCTCTCTCTCTCTCTATTGCAACTGAATTATCTCTAATTGAATATTGAATAATGAATCGAATAATGAATGCCTAAACTCAGCCCTATTGGCTTCTATTTGTAGATGACGATAAGGACTCGAAACCTTATCTTTATTCTCTATGATAAATAAATAAATAAATAAAAGTAAAAGCTAAAACTTTATGGTGAAATCTGCCTCCTCATGATAAACCTGATGTTGATGATAGGAAATTTCGACCTTTGGATAGATATTGCAAGCATTGGATATAATTCTATCAAAATCGGAGTCGAATTCCTCTGCTGGCATGGTCGATATCGACCCTTCCACTCGATATCGACCCCTCCAAAATCTTATCTCGAGCTTCTCCTTCTCCTACTCGACTTCTATCAACTTGGTCGATCTGGCAGCATCGATATCGACCTCCAGACGTCGATATCGACCTCTTCTGTGTCGAGATGCTCTGCTTCCTTTCTGCTCGATTCCTATGTCTCGATGTACTTGATGTCGAGGTCTTCAGTCGATTTCGACCTCTTCAGAAGACTTCGAGTTCTTTTTCCGCTCTTCTGAATTCATCCATTTTCATCCTGTTTTCTGCGAAATCACATGGAAACTCGTGCAAACCCATATATTTGACATTTAAGCATAAACTACACTATTCCCATGTTTTCCCATTAATGTGCATGTAAAAGACAACAAAATGAATTCATATGTGCATAGAAAATATGGCAATTTGCGCGCACATCAAACACCCCATACTTAAGCTTGCTTGTCCCCAAGCAATACTCTTAATGGTCATTCAGGGGAAGAAAGTAAACCCTCAACATCATAGATTCATTTTTTCATATGTCCCTACAATCAATTGCCATCCTCGAGAAGGTACTTATGTCAACCATGTCCATGCCTGTGCATAAAAGCAATTTCATACTCATAAAGGAGGTAATATGCAAAAAACAATTTTAGCGACATTGCATTAATAATCAAGAGGACTTTCTTCAAGCTTGTGAGAAGTGGATTGGTAAAAGGCTAAAGGTGGGCTAATATTTGGCCATGTGGTGTTAAATCCGGGGAAGTACACTTTCTTTCCAAAATATTCCACATTCCTCCTTCATAATATCTCACCTTTCACTCATCGTTCAATGCTTTTTTTCACTTTAATGCTTTTACCTCTCTAACCTTAGCACTGCCTTCTCGCGAGTCGCAGACATGGGTGTCATGAATGGCCCCGGATACTTAGTACTTCGGACTCCTCACCTTTGTGTCCCATCTCGCCGAACTATTATCTCAGCGAGCAGGGTCGACCTACCTTTATCTCCTGAGGTGATCGGATTTTTTCTCGCTCATTTAATTTTCCATATTGTATCATTCCTGCCAACAACTTTATAAATGCACAACTCCATATAACTCCAAAGATGTCATCCATTCAAAAAAACTTTGTCCCCGGATAGGGTATAAGGTAAAAAATGGACAATATGTATATGTGGAGCAATAATGATCATGATAAGTCTCATATATGGCTTTGTGAATATGCGTAGGTAAGGCTAGGATATAAACTTTGCTTGTATGGAATTTTTATAAAAAATCCTCCATCATCTTATCATGCATATGTCAAAAGCAACTTCAAATTTTCATCTCCTTTATGATTTTCTCAAAAAATTGCACTTCATTGGGACTTCCCTTAACTAGGCAATCTCATGTTATATCTCTAATGAATCTAATTTTGCATCATAGAGCTCTTTTTTATACTTCCATGACTCTCTTTTTTCCAAAATTTTTGATGGGGGTCATTTAAAACAAATATGCATTAAAATAAATATGCAACCCTAAACTAAGCATGAATATGCAAATAAGCCTTTCCCCACCCCATACTTAAAATTTACAGTGTCCTCACTGTATTAGAACTAGGGTTAAGAAGAAAACTTACTAAACCGTCACAAATTTCAAGAGTCGAAGAAGACAACAGGGAAGGTCGATATCGACCCTTTACATCGATATCGATGTCTTTTTGTTTTCTGCTCGGGCTTCAGGGTGACTCGGCTTCGATCACAAACCCTATCCATGTCGACCTTGAGGTCGATTTCGATGTCCGACATCGATTTCGATGCCTTTCTGCGTGCTTTTCTCTCTCCTGCAATTTGAAAACTAAACACAAAATATGCAAAACAATAAAGTGTCTAAAACCAAAACTAAGCTGTCTTAAAACCAAAACTAAGTCTTTGTTACAAGCTCTAGATTTTTAAGTCGCTAGGCCGACTTCTTCCTTTGCGCTTTTCAAGGTGGCATCTGCAGAGCCCATGTGGCTTGGGCCTCAAATATCACTCCTTTCTTGTCCCGCAGCTGCATTCCCCCGGGATTGATTTGATTCACCGTGAATGGACCTAAGCTCTTATCCTTGAATCTTGTAGGGAACCAATTGTCTTTAGATTTGGCAACATAGACCTTGTCTCCTATCTCATATTGGCTTGAACTATCATTGGATATCCTACATAAACGCACATGCCAAGGCACACCTCTTCCAAATAATGATAAGTCCTTAATTGTAATTGAACAAGAGGAATTCGTACCTTGACTTACCTTCTTCTCCGTCTGTGGCTCAGGTCGATGTCGATGTGCAGAGGTCGATATCGATCCCTGTTGTACACCTGTAGGATCAGTCGATTTGGGGAGTTTTGGCTCGATATGATCAGGTCGATTTCGACCCTCAGAGGTCGATATCGAGGTCTCCTCGCCTCTTTTCTCAGCGCTGATGGTGGTCGATTTCGATAGGGTGTGGTCGATATCGACCCTTGACCCCGATTTCGATGCTTCCTCTTTTCCTCCGTCGACCCCATACTTATGACCTGTCACAGAATCTTGAACAATAGTGGTCGATATCGACTTACCTGGGTCGATTTCGATGTCCTGTTGAGCTCCTTCGTTCAAGATTGCTTCAACTTCCTCTACTTGGGCTTCTTTGATGGCTTTTATCTCCATTGGCCCTTGACTTTGTACCGTCTTGTTGAAGGAATACTCTATTACTTCATCACTAATTGTGAGTGAGAGCAATCCTTTCTTCATGCTAATGTTGGCATCGACGGTTGCTAGGAATGGCCTACCTAAAATAATTGGACAAGCAGGGTCCTCCGCTATGTCAACAACTAAGAAATCAGCGGGGACAAAGAATTTACCTACTTGTACTGGCACATCTGTCACTATCCCAGTTGGAATAACTACGGTATTGTTAGCCATGTATAATCTTGCATCCACGGGCTCCAGAGGACCTATCTTTACCTTGTGCCAAATGGTTAGTGGCATCATGCTAACGCTAGCGCCCAAGTCAACTAAAGCATTGAATTTGAATTGACCTAGACCTATAGCGATAGAAAACTTACCTGGGTCCGCCCGCTTTTGTGGTAGCTCCAACCTGTTGCATTCCTCTGCGATCTCAGAGAGCGATCGCTTCTTACCCAAGATATCCTTAAGGAACCTTACATAAGATGGCATCTCGTGAAGTGCCTCTGTGAATGGTATAGAGACATTAAGCCCTTGGAGCATCTTCACGAACCGTTGGAACTTCTTTTCCGCTGGGTCCTTAGTCACCTTTCTAGTTGGGAATGGCAACACCTTCTTCCTTCCTGCGGCTGTAGTGAGGTCGATATCGGCATCAGTAGGGTCGATATCGACTGGAAGAGTCGATTTCTGTGGTGACGCAGAATTAGGGTCGACATCGACAGGAGGGTCGACATCGATGTCACCTTGGTCGATATCGACAGGGGGGGTCGATATCGACGTCTGTTCTGGCTCCTTCTCCTCCACTTTTCGCTCGGGCGTTTGTAATTGACGCCCACTCCTTAGGTTTACTGCCGCGATATGACCTGTGGTTTTGCCCTTTTGGTTGGGCACAGTGGATCCAGGGAGTGATCCGGACGCTTTGGGCATTGCTTCCGCCAATTGACTCATTTGAGTCTCCATGTTGCGCTTCCAAACGTCGATCTCCCCAAGTCTAGAATTGATGCCCTGCAGCTGAGTATGGACGGAGTTATTGGCTTGTTTGAACTCAGCGTGGTTCCTCCGCATCTCATCAAGGATGATTTGCAGGTCATCTTTCTTAGTCTCCCGCTCAGGGTGCCCTGGTGCCCTATAGGTTGGGGGATCCCTTTGATAGAACCTTTGATCACCCCAATTTTGTTGATTGCCCCCTCCATAGGGGCCTCTCGTCCATTTGACCTCCTCATGTTGTTCCGCCATGGATACTTGCTCAGTATGTGGACAGGCACTGGTGTTATGCCTTATTGAACCACACTCCTGACAAGGTTGATTGTTGCTCAAGAACCTTACTTGCTTTTGAAGGCGGCGTGTTTGATCGTTATGGAATTGTTGCCGTACTTCAGGATCTATCTCACTTGGAGGCTCATATAGTGGCATAGATGGGGGAGGCCTTGCATCATAGGCCGCAGCAGCCCCATAGGTGTTTTCAAAGTTCACAAGCCTCTCAATGGTCTCCCATGCCTCCGTTGGTGTAAGCTCAATGTACCGATAGGAGGTATATGAATTGATCCTCTCCTTATTCGGCGCATCAAGGGCGTTATAAAAGATCTCTTGGATGACATATGGAAGTTGCCCATGTGTCGGGCATGATCTCAGCAAGTCTTTGAAGCGCTCCCACGCCTGTGCTAGGGTTTCACCTGGCTTTTGTTTGAAAGTCGTGATCCTTTGTCGTAGCATCGCCGTTTTAGAAGGTGGGAAGAATTTGTTCAAGAATGCATCTTTCACTTCCGCCCATGTCCTTAGCGATCGTGGAGCCAAACTTTCAAGCCATTGTAATGCCTTTCCTGCCAAAGACCATCGAAAAGATTTTAGTCGCACATACTCTAAGTTTACTCCATCAGCAACTGTTTCACATAAGTCCATAAAAGTAGAGATGTGTTGCAGGGGGCATTCATTATGTCTTCCTTCAAAAGTATTTCTTTTAATCTCAGATAGGAAGTTAATTTTCAGTTCATAATTGGAGTGAGGAATTATAATGGCAGATTCAGGAACATGAAGGGGCGGATGCATGTATTGCATCGCCGTCTGTGGATACTGATTTAGCCGCTCTTGGGCTTGTCTGCGCGCATCCTCCTCCCTATCAGCACGGGCTCGCTCAGCAGCAGCAGCGGCCCTTTCAGCAGCGATTGTAGCATTGTGGTCCTCGATCTCCTTTCTCAACCGCTCTATGATCTCAGCCTGCGTCTCGTTATCAGCCATGATGCGAATTGCTTTGTTGCGAAGATGGTAGAAACGTTCAGGCTCGTCAATTGGTTCCAGGATAGGTCCGCGATCAGAACGTCGCATAAACCTGCAAAATAAGCTTAGAAAAAGATCGTGATTAACTTAGGTGGCGATTGATTGCCTCCCCGGCAACGGCGCCAATTTGTTCGTCAGTGGGTATGGGGGAAATGTGTATGTAAAATAGGAGAATAAAATAAAGCACAACTAGACTATCTCCCTGTCCCAAACAAATAATACAAGAATCCCCTCCCTTGTAGTAGTAGGGTAATTCAGGATCGAATCCACGAGGAGGTAGGTCAGCGCTTCCTTTGTTGTACTCACGATCAATGCTTTCGACCTCAGCAGACACTCGATATCGAGTATACTGGTCGATATCGACCTCAGTTCTGGTCGATTTCCTAGCGCAGTTCCTGCAGAAGACAAAACAGCAAGTCGACGTCGAGCAGAGACCTCGATATCGATGTTAGTACTCGATATCGACCCTTAAAGTCGATTTCGATGCTTGTCACAGAAACTGTTTTTGTAACCAATTTGTCGGAAAAGGATCCGAAGAAAATAGAATGGAGAGGGAAGATGAACAGAAGCAAAACTAAGACTTTTATGAAGAATTTAATTAATTAAAAAGCTTCCAAAGTCGGGGTTTTATGCCACAACGATAACAATGCAAGTTTCATGCTAAAAATATGAACTTTTATGTCTTTCCGTCAAATAACTTTCGTTATCAACACTTAGGTGATTAGAGGCTTTCGCATAATTCCTAAGAGTTACTATCCAATTCATGAGTAATTCAAGTTCGCAATATGAGTGGCTTTCGCTTCAATAATGCAAGTAATGAATCTCCCTAACTTTCGCAAAGGATCATGCATGGGGTAGAAGACGGAATCGCATAAAAGTCATACCTTTGATGCACTTACCTCACATTGCTATCGTCGGGCTCACCCCGACCCTAGAAGTGGGTTGACTACTCGCTCCTCATCATGCACATCATCATCATCGTTATTGAAAGAAAGCTACTTTGAATTAAAACTCCGAAAGAAAGTACAACCGAACAAGCCACTCCGCTCTCGCTTTACAACTCCACTCGGCCACTCTCTCTCTCTCTCTCTATTGCAACTGAATTATCTCTAATTGAATATTGAATAATGAATCGAATAATGAATGCCTAAACTCAGCCCTATTGGCTTCTATTTGTAGATGACGATAAGGACTCGAAACCTTATCTTTATTCTCTATGATAAATAAATAAATAAATAAAAGTAAAAGCTAAAACTTTATGGTGAAATCTGCCTCCTCATGATAAACCTGATGTTGATGATAGGAAATTTCGACCTTTGGATAGATATTGCAAGCATTGGATATAATTCTATCAAAATCGGAGTCGAATTCCTCTGCTGGCATGGTCGATATCGACCCTTCCACTCGATATCGACCCCTCCAAAATCTTATCTCGAGCTTCTCCTTCTCCTACTCGACTTCTATCAACTTGGTCGATCTGGCAGCATCGATATCGACCTCCAGACGTCGATATCGACCTCTTCTGTGTCGAGATGCTCTGTTTCCTTTCTGCTCGATTCCTATGTCTCGATGTACTCGATGTCGAGGTCTTCAGTCGATTTCGACCTCTTCAGAAGACTTCGAGTTCTTTTTCCGCTCTTCTGAATTCATCCATTTTCATCCTGTTTTCTGCGAAATCACATGGAAACTCGTGCAAACCCATATATTTGACATTTAAGCATAAACTACACTATTCCCATGTTTTCCCATCAATGTGCATGTAAAAGACAACAAAATGAATTCATATGTGCATAGAAAATATGGCAATTTGCGCGCACATCACCGAGATGCGTTAAAATCCGTTAAGTTCATAAAAGCCGAGAAAAGGTGGCTCGGGAATGTGTTTCTATCATTAAATCAATGTAAAGCTGTGCATAAAAATTTTAAATTTTCCGAGTTTTCATAATCATAGGGGAGGATAATATTCGGATTATCCTAAGGATATTTTATAAATATTGATTAAATTCCGGTCTTTACACTACAAACCATAAAATACCTGAAGTTTCTAAGGGACACTCATCCTGGATGCGTGCACACTCATCCTGGATTCGTGCACACGCATCCTGGATGCGTATGATCATACCCAACAACATCTTCATCATAATAAGCCTAACAACGTAAGCTAACTTCATTATATAACAATCATATGCCTAACAACATTTTAACTTATCATAATAAACCTGATTTATAGCTTTGAACTTACCATTACATGCACTCCCGTCATCAAATAAGAGTATTTATAAAGATTTCCTAAATGTTCATCAACAAATAATTTACAATAAGCCAAAGTCCGAGGTCTACCACTAAGTTCACGGTTCATCTGAAACTCATCAATACGACATAAAGTGTGTACGCAGTACGTATCAATTTCGTCTACACTCTCGTCATGTGAGTCTCTCAAATAAGTGGTGATCGCATGGGTTATAGTTAGGGTTAGTGTTAAGGTTAGGGTTATGTTAGGGCTAGGTTATATATACATGAAATGATGTATGGGTTAGAGTTAGGGTTAAGGTTAGGGTTAGGTTATATATATTATGAAATCAAATCTTATTTGATGTATGCTAAGTGTTCAATATCGATTTATCGACTATATACCCTAACCCTAACTTTAATTAAGCATACATAATAACCGAATCAATTTAATCTCGTCTATTGTTAGATGAAATTCTATATTGTTGAATATAAACTAATAGTTAAATCTCATTTCGTATTTTATAGTGATTTACATACAATCGTTATCAAAAATAGCAGAAATTAAATCAAAATATATTCACATGAGTATGACTATCATTCTACATATTAACTATCTAATCTAATTATTCAATCTCATGTATTATAAAATGGAATCCAATCTTATTTGATATATGCTAAGTGTTCAATATCGACAATAATAATCTAATTCCGATAAATCATAAAATATGAATAAATTGCTATAAATTCTAATATATAATATAAATATTAATTATCATTTCCGAACAACTTTAATACGATTTGCAACAAATATAAATAAATTATAATCGAAAATTCGAACGATTCAATTATGATATAGGGTGCATTTACATTATTAACATTTCCAACATTATTACAATTATTTAAACATCATATAAGGGGTCAACAATTGTTTAAAAATTCCAACAAATTATCATTGGTCAACACGCATCCTAGTTGCGTGTTGACCAAATTTTATAAATTCTAAAGTCAACACGCATCCAGGATGCGTGTTGACCCCATTTATTATCTCGGTTCCACATTATTTTTAACTCGTTTTTTTTTTCTTCAGAAGCAACCACACGCATCCTGGATGTGTGTGGCTTGGGTGCGCATACAAGCACGCATCCAGGATGCGTCCTGGGTGCGCGACTTACTACCCTATTATAAACTACTACAAAGATATAAAACGAAAATAAGGATATAAAAAAAAGGATATAAAATGCAAAAAATAAACATTGTATTCTTAACATGTAATAATGTATAACTAGATATAAAAAATTTGAACCTACGTAACTTCTTACAAAATTCTCAAAATAAGTAATATAACCTATGATTTTGAAGCTATCGAGATTAGACCTGTCAAAGCATGACCCGACCCGTACGCCCGGTAATTTCACGGGTTTGGACCCGGTGTTTTAGACCCGGGACCCAAAATCGACCCGAACCCGAATTACCCGGGAATTGTAGGGTCAAGACCCGGTGACCCGTTGGGTCGAAATCGACCCGGTGAGTCAGCATCATGTAGACGCCACACATGCACTAAATTGAACCCACATAGATTCGTCATGCAATTGTATTCGTTAAGGTCACTCATAAATTAAATAATTTATATATTTTACAATTATAGTATGTTTAGAACACTTATTTGTATAAATATGATTTTTTATGCTTACCATATTAATATAATATTATTATTATAACAATATTTATAAATTTAATTATAATATTATTATTTAGTTTAATTTGATATATTTATATTACAATTTAATTTTGATATTATCTTAATATTTTTAAAAATTCTTCAAAAAGTTCGAGTTTTTTTGACCCGGTGGGTCGACCCGAACCCGGGACAAATCCGGTTTGACTCGACCCGGAACGACCGGTAACCCGAATTACCCAGGACCCGAATGACCCGAACCTGAACCCGACCCGAATGACCCGATTGACAGGTCTAATCGAGATGAATTATAATATGTGAATATCAATTTAAGTAAAATATAAAAGTATTATAGTATATTGAAATATAATTAAAGTGATTAACACACCTATAATTTTCAAACATTCATAACTTTTTACTCAGATATCGAATTAAGGTGTATTATATATCAAAACGAAGCTATCGACAAGGAGAATACACCTAAGTAATTTATCAGATGAGGGGAGGATCACGTGACCCTCTAAGACCCTCCTAGCTCCGTCTCTGAATACAACCCTAGCTAGACACGACTCATACCGTGAAATATACAATCAGAACCCCCAGCCAGACACGACTCAGCAACACAAAGAAGCTCACTAGAAAAGGAAAAAGCAAGACGCCAAATGCATCTTGGAAAGCTCCAGCCTCAATCCAATCAATTTATTGAGAGTCAATTTTTTTTCTTTTCCTTTTTTTTTTACTTTTTTTGGATTTCCATTTGTTTAATCTGGTCAACACCTTGGTCCATGCAAAGCGTTTCAAAGGACGCTTGCTTAAGCAATGTTTATCAAGAGATAGTAAGAATATTAATATTTTATTATTCTCTTTCCGCCACATCATTTTAGCATCTCATTCTCATTTTTTCAATTTTATCAAGGAAAAATGACTAAAAATAATACAAACTATCAACGGTGAACCAAAAATAATACGAACTTTAAAAATTACTAATTTATATACAAACTATATCCTTTTAAACCAATATTAATACAATGTCTGAATTTTGTAAACTAAAAATTAATTTGGACACAAAACATGAATAGCTAGAACATTGGGTAAAAATGGTAAATAGATGGAATGATTCTTAATTTCAAAAAATCACTGTTCATCTTCAACCTCGGCAAAGAAGTGATGGATACATGTGCGCGCAACTCGACTTGGGCTTCATCTGCAGCTGGACTCGAAAAGAAATTGCAAGGTGATATGATAAAAAGGTCGAGGAGATAGAGGGATCGATCGAGATTGACCCGAAGTACGTTTGAGGGAGGCAGCCATGGGAGTTGTTCTTGAGATTCGAGAGAGGGCGAGGAGGGAGTCAAGAGGGCTAGAGAGGGGTGTCTCCATATATGGGTGCAAGATCTGGCGCCATAGACTATACGAAAAGCAATTGAGATATCGATTGAGACTGAGCGAGAGATCGATGGATGAAATACCCAAATCCATCAGCATTTCAGCCATGTTTTTGGAACCAAGAGGATGAAAATTGATTTCTTCCATTAAATTTACAATCTTTTACACAAACTTTTTATTAATTATATTTTGAGTTCAAATTTATTTTAATTTGCGAATTATGGACAATGTATTAATATTGGTTTAATAGGATATAGTTTGTATATGAATTGGTGATTTTTAAAGTTCATATTATTTTTTGTTCACCGATGATAGTTCATACTCCTTCCGTATCAAAATTTAAGACATTTTAGGATTTTGCACAAGTTTTAATAAAACACTCACCCCTCAATCAACATCATCATTCCACTAACTTTTTCATAAATTTTATTATTTTTTAACACCCACTATATTTTTTAACCAATCAAAATCTTTAAAAAAGTCAACAACACACAAATCGATACAAATCATTATTATCCCTCACCTAGAAAACCTAAAACGACCTAAATTTTGATACAAGAATTAAAGGCTAAAACGACCTAAATTTTGAGACGGAGGGAGTATTATTTTTAGTTATTTTTCCTTTTATCAATAGCATCTTTAGCATCCCAAAACTCATATTTTCCAACCAATTCAATTTACAACTTCCAATTACAATTTTTGATATTATTTTGCATAATTGTATTCAAATCAAAAAATATTTTTTTCTAAATATAATCAAACATATTCAAAATTGATGTCTATAGGTAGAGAAAAATGATTCTAGTATCGTGGTATTTTTTATTTTTTATTTTTTTTTGCATTTTTAATATCGAAATATGTATTTTAAATATGTAAAACGTCTATATCTATATCTATATATATCTATATATAATATAATAAAACAGAGACCTGAAACGGGCTCTGGTGCGATTCGCATACGTGGCATTTTTTTGGATTAAAATGGTGTTATTTTTGCATACGTGTCATATTCTAGATTAAAATGGTATTATCTTTTTGAGTCACATCAATTAATAAGTCAATATAGTTAGGTAAAAAACTTATATTTTTATATCAAATAATCTATCCAATATAACCTTATATCTTAATTAGGTTTTTTGTATAAATATATTCAACCTTATATCTTAACTAGATAGAAAATTTATCTTTTTAGATCAAATAATCCATCCAATATTTGGTCAAAATTGAATATAATTTTTTTTTTTCTGTGTAATTTAGGGATATTTAATTTTTGAGTGGGTCATTGGAAATCTTATCCATGTTTTTGAAATAAAATTCAATGAAAGGAGAATAAAAAATGCATTGAACTTTTGAAATACTCAAACCGAGATTTTTTATTAAAATAAATAAATTATTCAAGTAAATCATTTTTAAATATTAAAATGTCATTTCAATCCTTCTTAGGAATGGAGATTGGATTGTTATGTAATCAATGAAAAAATCACTTGAATAGCAATGCCACAAAAATATTATAAATGTATGCCATGAAATAATTTAATAAAATTAACACTTTATCGTTAGAATATTATAAATAATTTAATTAAAAATATGTATACCATCTATATATCTATATCTATATCTATATAAAATACTAAATCAAAGGCCTGAAACGGGCTTTGGTGCAATCTCGCGTCCACGGAATTTTCTGGATTAAAGCGGGATTATTTTTGCTTACGTGTCATTTTCTTGATTAAAGTGGTATTAACTTTTTTAGTCACGTCAATTAATAAACCAATATAGTTAGGTAAAAAAACTTATCTTTTTAGATCCAATAATCTATGGTTAATCTTATTTGATAATTAACTCCCTTTAATTTTGATTATAAATATTCAAACTTATATCTTAATTACTTAGAAAAATTATGTTTTTATACTCCACATCTAACAAATAATTTTTTTAATATCATAACTTATTTAATATTTTAATGTTAAAGTAATATATTGAAATATAAATATGTACCATCTTAATTTGATGATAAAATTTGAGAATGATTGTAAAATAATTTTTATTTTTATTAATTTCAATCATGAATGATGAATTACCATTTACAACGTTAAATGGCTTTGTATGAATAATTTTTATTAATGATATAAAATATTTGTTTACTTTCATGATGTTTCATCGTTAAATATATTATTTATAAATAATGAATTGTTCTTTACAAAGAAATTGTTATCTTATCTTGGTTTGTTAAGTTTGATAACATTTTATAACTTAAATAGAACCATTTTTTTTATTATCAAAAGGGATTGAGATAGAATTAAAAAAAAGTTAATATTTTATTTGTATTATTTTTACTGGAGTACGGTTTTTTATTTTGTTTTTGGGTCAAAGGGTTTGAGGAGATTGATTTTGTAACGGTCCGGATATAAATATCCGGGATACGTTTCGAAGGTCGGATACCTTCGTTCGGATGTTGCAATTCAGGTACGGGTCCAGGTTTCAAACTTCTTGATGCGGGACCATCCAAGCTAAGGCCTTACACTCTTGTGAGCTATGCCCTAGCTCAAGAACCGACGAGGCCTCAAGGAATCAACGCAGCCCAAGCCACGGACCCTTGTTTGGATTGATGCCGAGGTTGTACCGAGCACATATGCCTACCTTGCTCTGTGAAGACCGGGTCCAAATACTAGCCGTTGACAGCCTTGCTAAGTACTCAAGTGGCCAGCCATGAAGACCTATTCTTTAGGAGCCATGATTGAAGAAGTCAAGGCCACTTCCTATCTTTTAGGGATTTTATTTGCAATTTCTTAATTTGTTTTAATTTCCATTTAATTTTCTGAATTTCTTTTAATTTTCTGAATTTCTTTTAATTGTCATTTATTTTCAGCCTTTTCTATTTCCATCAAAGGCTATAAATAGCCTCCTAGGCCGGTTGTATTAGGGAATCCATCTTTGATTAATGAAAAGCATTGCTTTGCAAACACATTGTTTCTTGAGGATTCAAGAGAGAGACCGAGAGGATTCTTGGTGAATTGATCTTGCTTGGTTTGTCTTGTGTGTGTCGATCTTTGCTAGTTGATTGGTGCTATCACGCTTTCACGAGCCCCTTTCTTGTGCTCCTAGGATATGTCCTAGGTTTTGTAAGATCGTAGAGATTGGTTAGCTAGTCATTGGTTTAGGACTTTGTTCAATTGGGATCAAGGGTCTATTCGCTCGTTCTACCTAGACTTTCTCCTGCCCTATCTATCTTTTTCATTACCATTGTCGAGTCCTTTGAGTCTAGTTGAGTCATTATTGTCTAACTTGTGTTCTTTGTTTGTTTTGTGCTTGTTGTCGAAAGATCGGGACATCCACAGCTAATCCCCGTATCAAATTGGTATCAGAGCTTCGGCTACCGACATCAAGTGTCTCATCTCCATTGTCATCATCAAAAAGCTCAAAACTCCATTGGAGTGCAAGGTTTGATCATCTCTTCTTTTTGTTTTATTTTTCTTACTATTAGCATTGGTTGTTGTTGGTTTGCTTAGGTCTTACCCTTCTGCCGACCCCATCACCAATTCATCACCACCATACCGCCGCCCTATCACCACCACCAAACCACCAGTCGACCACCATTTCATCACCACCAAGAAAAATCAGATTTTTGGTCTTCTATTTTTGCTATTTTCTGAAATTCAAAAGAAAAAGTCAAAAAAAAATTCTCCTACATTTTAGCCATACCATTTCCAGCTCCTATATTCTAGCCACACTTTCATCCTCACCCTAACCATCCCAAGGGCTCTATTAGTTACAAGGGTTCTTTCATTTTCATTTTTCAGATTTTCATTTGTTGTTTAATTTCTGAAAAGTCAAAAAAAAATCAGACTTCAAAAAAAAAAGAAGAGAGAAGTCGACAGTGAAAAAAAAAAAGAGAAAGAAAGAAAAAGAATTAAAAAAAAATCAGATTTGAGTTGCATTGTTGTTGATTGTTCTAAGTGTACAAGAGAAGTGCAAGAGTAAGCATTGCAAGTGAACAAGAGCCATTGTGAGCCAAGAAAGCCTAAACACCATCTTACCATTCAACCTATCCTTAGCCTACCAACAACTATCTTGCTTGTAGTTTGAAAGTTAGACAAGGTTGATTTGATCAAGTTTTGTGCTTAGTCCTTTCTTACCATTTTATTCTTGTCCCTTGTTTCTATTATCTCTTGATCTCACTTTTCTTTGATTCATTTATGAAATTTTCTGCTTGGAACCTTATCATTGATTATCTAGCTAATCTCTTTTGGTTAGAGGATTTTTTATTGTCCTTTTGACTGGCTTGAGTGATTGACTATCGTAAGACAGATTGCAACAACAAGCATTCCAGCACCAAACGGAGAGGAGTGCCGAGAGCAAACACTTGTGAGGAAGTTTTTGCTTTGCCTAACCTTAACCTATTTATGTGTTTGTTTGAGTTGTAATGACTATAGGTAACAAATCACCACGGTCGGAAACTTCCGAGCCCATTTCCCTGGAGTTGTTCAATATGTTGAACAAAATGAACAACAACATCACGACGTTGATGGAAAGGATGGCAGCCCTAGAGACACGCCCTTCGACGTCCACGGAGATGCCTAGGGCACCCCAAGGCCAGCCTTCGGCTTCCGGACATCACAGTCGCGTCCCACCCCCGGAGCACACCCAAGACAACCGGGAAGATCCTCCTAGAACTCCTATTTATGCAAAAAATACCCCACCTGAAGAGAACCCACCTCCTCGTGAGAGGCGTGGTCGTTTTAATCATTTTCTTGATGTGCAGGATGACCTTGAGCCCTATGAACACTTTGAGGGTTTCCAAGAAGAAGAGGATCAATGGAAGCGCCAATCGAGAAGGCATGAACAAGGACCCCGTCCACGGAGGCCCCGAGAGCCCGAGCAAGACGGAGTTGGCAAGGTCAAGGTCAAAATCCCACCTTTTGAGGGAAAGTGCGATCCGGACACTTACCTCGAATGGGAGACCAAGATCGAGCACATTTGGAGCTGCCACAACTTCACCGATTACAAGAAGGTACAACTAGCCACCCTTGAATTTAGCGGTTTTGCACTAATATGGTGGGATACCCTTGTGAAGGAAAGGAGAAGAGCCCTAGACGCACCCGTAGCCACGTGGGAACAAATGAAGGCACTCATGAGGGCACGGTTCATCCCTCAACACTACGCTAGGGAACTCAAGCAGCGGCTTGAGAACCTCAAGCAAGGTTCCATGAGTGTGGAGGAAGCATTCAATGTCATGCAATTGGCTATGGCAAGGGCAAACGTGGTAGAAGATGAGGAAGACACCAATGCTCGGTTTTTAAGAATCCTACACCCTTACTTGGCTAGAGAAGTTGATTGTTATCCTTATACTTCCGTTATTGATCTTTTACATCTAGCCGTGAAGGTTGATAGGAAGTTAAAGGCAAGAGACCAAGGAGGAGCTAGAGGAGGAAACCGAAGCTCAAGCACACAGCCCTATGGCCGAGATGCCCTAGCACCAAGGGAGAAGCCTAGTTTCGGTTATGGAGGAGAGCAAGGGAATCGAGGAGGAGTTCCAGCCATATCGAGTGCCAAGCCACCTAGCCCTCTCGGTAACCCTAAAGGAGGTACCCCTAACCCTTCTAATTTCCGAAATAGGGAAGTTGTGTGTTTTAAGTGCCAAGATAGAGGACACATGATGAAAGATTGCCCACATAGGAAAGCTCTCATGGTTGATCACTTAGGCAACACCAATTCTGAAATTGAGCATGAAAATGATGAGTGTTTGCATGTTGATTGTGATCCTATCTTAAATTCCTGTGATGATTGTGATGATGAAGGCATTGAGTATGAACATGGTGAAAGTTTGATTGTGAGGAGAGCTCTGCATGTCAATCCAACTCCATGTGATGATAACCAACGAGAGAACTTATTTCATACTAGATGCTTAGTAAAGGGTAAGGTTTGTAATGTCATTATTGATGTTGGAAGTTGTTGTAATCTTGCTAGCACTGAATTGGTTGAAAAACTACAACTTTCCACTATACACCACCCTAGGCCCTATAAATTGCATTGGATGAATGATTGCGGTGCATTAAAAGTGAATAAGCAAGTTAAGGTTTCTTTTAAGCTAGGACATTATGAAGATGATGTTTTGTGCGATATAGTACCTATGCAAGCTTCTCACTTACTTTTTGGTCGTCCATGGCAATTTGATCGAAAAGTCTTACATGATGGTTTCACTAACCGTTATTCCTTTGAGTATAAGGGCAGGAACTTCACTTTAAAGCCAATGACCCCTACTCAAGTAGCCGGGGAGTTTGAGAAGAAGAAGGAAAGTGGAGGGTCGGAGCCATCAAAAGTGTTCTTTGCCGACAAGAGGGAGTTCGTGGACAAGAACTTGGATTCGTGGTCGAATCCTTTTCAAGAAGGGGAGGTTGATGCGGGACCATCCAAGCTAAGGCCTTACACTCTTGTGAGCTATGCCCTAGCTCAAGAACCGACGAGGCCTCAAGGAATCAACGCAGCCCAAGCCACGGACCCTTGTTTGGATTGATGCCGAGGCTATACCGAGCACATATGCCTACCTTGCTCCGTGAAGACCGGGTCCAAATACTAGCCGTTGACAGCCTTGCTAAGTGCTCAAGTGGCCAGCCATGAAGACCTATTCTTTAGGAGCCATGATTGAAGAAGTCAAGGCCACTTCCTATCTTTTAGGGATTTTATTTGCAATTTCTTAATTTGTTTTAATTTCCATTTAATTTTCTGAATTTCTTTTAATTTTCTGAATTTCTTTTAATTGTCATTTATTTTCAGCCTTTTCTATTTCCATCTAAGGCTATAAATAGCCTCCTAGGCCGGTTGTATTAGGGAACCCATCTTTGATTAATGAAAAGCATTGCTTTGTAAAACACATTGTTTCTTGAGGATTCAAGAGAGAGACCGAGAGGATTCTTGGTGAATTGATCTTGCTTGGTTTGTCTTGTGTGTGTCGATCTTCGCTAGTTGATTGGTACTATCAAGCTTTCACGAGCCCCTTTCTTGTGCTCCTAGGATACGTCCTAGGTTGTGTAAGATCGTAGAGATTGGTTAGCTAGTCGTTGGTTTAGGACTTTGTTCAATTGGGATCAAGGGTCTATTCGCTCGTTCTACCTAGACTTTCTCCTGCCCTATCTATCTTTTTCATTACCATTGTCGAGTCCTTTGAGTCTTGTCGAGTCATTATTGTCTAACTTGTGTTCTTTGTTTGTTTTGTGCTTGTTGTCGAAAGATCGGGACATCCACGGCTAATCCCCGTATCACCTCTAATCAACCGAAGTCTCAGAAATTCAATTTAAACGAAAGTAAAGCGGAAATATGGTTTAGATACAAAAGCCACGGCAGAGCCGGGTCAAAACCAAAACATAAATTCTAAGTCATATAGCCGAATTAGCGGGGTTAGACAGATTCTTTGCGATCGTCCGGGGGATTTTCCCATGCCATAGAGACAGGGAACAATCATACATAAAAACAATTGGTGCGAGCGGGATCAGACCGAGGCCCCAACACACCGCAAGCGAACATACACACACGCTAATAATAAAGATGATGTAGATGCGGAAATTAAATCACACTAACATGATCCTAATTTACAATAGGCGAAAAAGAACTGTAAGGCGCCCAAAGAATGCCAAGTGGCATGTCCCTCTCCTACCTCTGCACCCCTTCCCGTTAGTGCAGAGACTGGCCAGTTCGGTGCTATAGCATAGCAATATCCTCGTGGTGGTGCACTCACCCACGGTATCATCATATCATATCATATCATCTCATCTCTTGCTCGATGGTGCTGGGCTATCATATCATATCATATCGACTCGACAGACTCAGGGCACCCGATGGGGCTAGGTTACCCTATGGCTCTAACAGAGACTCTAGGACTATCACAGATAACGGTCGTTCTGTTACATACGCATAAAGAAATAGAATGCTCAATCACACGTGCAATCCTAGCATGATACTACATGGCATGCTTTAATGCTTATGCAACACCTAGTATGTCATATATTCATAAGCCAAACAGCAGAGAACAAGGCAGAAGCAGAATCCAAGCAATGAATCACCAATAGCAAGCAATGTCCAACAGATCACAATCACCTAATAAACATCCAAATATGCATAAGTCTACCTAATTCACACAGGGCGCCCCTAACTATGATCCATACTTCTCATATCTCATTTCAGATTATTCCATCGTATCTCACTATAATTCAAATATCATTCCAAGTTCATCTCATCTCATCATCTCATTTTCAAAACAATCTCTCGAAGAACTCAACTTAGAAAGTCAAACCATTTTTTTAAAATTGCTTATCCAAATTCCGACATTAAACTCTTAGGCCTTAAAACCAATTTCTCAAAATCATAATATAGAAATCATTCGGGCATGTTATTCTAAAACCTTATCAAAATCAACAAATCCCTTCTAGAACCCTTTATAACATATAAAATAATATAAATAATAATCTAACAATAATTTAATAATAATATTTATCTAAAAGAAAGCACCAAGATAAATCCATTTTTACAATCCTCATTTTTAAGACAACATTAATAAATCATTTTACCATTTCTAAATCACATGCTAAAACACCACATAATTATTTCCCAATTAATTCTATTTTTTTATAATATATACCATTTTCAGAAAATATACTCCTCACTAACAGAATAATATAAATACAATAATAATATTAAACTGTCAACAATAAAATATAAACTTATAATATATAACACATAATATATATATATATATATATGTAAAACAAAAAACCACTCATTTAAACATAACAATGGACAACAACAACCCAAAGCCGAGCCCAATAGGAAAGGAGGGAGGAAAAGGCCCGGATACAACCCAACTCTCCCCAACCCGGAAGTAGGATCCAAAACCAAACCCTTACCCGAAAGACAAGACCCGGATCAGGAGCCCACAACCCAGAAATTAAGCCCACACTCAATCTGAAGTTAAAACAAAAGGAATGGGCCCCACAACGGCACCTTCTTCCCCAGAAGAAAGGTCAGGCCGGCTCTGCTCTCGACGGAAAACGAGGGAAGAAGTAGGAACTAGACCGGCCGGAAAACAAAAGGAGGAGGGGGAAACCCATGTCTGTCGGAGTTCCACTCAACCCGAACCCACACTCACGAGCCCTCCCGACACTCAGCCACACGGATTACGCCAAAACGACACAGAAAAAAGGGGAGAGAAGAATCTCACCGAGGTCGCCAAGAACGCTCGCCGGAGGCACGTTTAGTCTTCGACGGAGAGGGTTCGGCGCCAGAATGTCTCTGGACGAAAAAAAAGATTAGAAGGAGGAAATTAAAGGGGTAATCGATTGGAAACGAAAGACAACCCGATTCCGACCTTCCGGGGACGAACAGAGGAGGCGAAAGGGATGTGGTGCTGCTGCGGCTTCCTGGCTCGGCTCCTAGAATTCGACGGCGCTCCTGGCCACCACTGCTACTGCTCGGAACTGGGGAAGCTCGGTGTAGATGGCTTGGCTCGAAACAGGGGAGGCTCGGTCCTCAGGGAAGCAGAGGCAGAGCGCTCGGAGATGTTCGGACATCGGAGTGCTCGGCTGCTGCTGCTTCTTGGAAGGAAGAGGTGTTGGTGGTGCGTCGGCAGTGAAAGGAGGAAATGGGGAGATGTTTTGAGGGTGGTTTCTTCAGTGCTATACACCATCAGTAAGTTCAGAAAGGGTTAGTAATTCGAATGGAGGACGTTCCCACCTGCAAGTCATATTGTACTCAATAATCGCAACCCTCGAAGCGAGCTTGTTCCGTCGACCTTGTCGATCCTGAGGCCCGTGGGTTATGGGCCCACACTTCCGTTGTGCTGCTCTATCGCCATTCGACTTCCCGTTCCCTTTTCCATGTGGTCGCTCGTCCAATGTATCGCGTAGGAGTTTAAGTTAGCGGAGATAGGGGAGTGACAAGAGCGGACGACCCAATATTTCTCTCGGAGACAAAATTGACCAAAGCTACAGATGACACGACTAGAGACAAGACTCTGACCCGTGAATAGTAACGATGCCCTTAAGAAAGTCTATTAGGTCACAATTGTGACAAACACGCACGAATTCATTATGGAGCATATCAATCACATCAATCCACACTAACATGTACCTATCTCGGGGCAACATTCGTATTTATATCAAAGACACAATCAAGTCCTATGCTGATATTTGTGAAACAAGCTAACATTCTAGTATTCCATGGAAGCAGATATGCCTAGCAGCTTCAAGCAAGATAGACGGAACCAACAAGATCATATATGATTCGAAGTCATGCGGAATTTAGTGAAGATAACGAGCATCATGCATATGAATAATATAAAAGCGTGGTATGCACGTCAACAAATGAGTCCAAATATATCATGGCAAGGTATGTCGTAACAAACAGGTGAAGCGTCATACGAGAACATATAAAGGGCAACATAGTAACTATCTCACCTGACACAATGATCATATATTAGGTCAAGCATGGCACGGAATCATATGACGAGATACATTTAGAGAGCATGGGTCCTACATGATACTAGCGATACATAATGTGATGCAAGCATAGTCAAGAGTCATTTAGAGGAGTTCAACATAATATTCACGAAACATGAGGCATCATCTAAAGTAACAAGAAGGACATCATGGAAGCTAGATTATAATCATGCTAAGAACGAACCATCATAGAGTACATATATGGTACAATAGTTGTCACATCATAGAACAAGTATAACACGTGATCCTTTAGCGGGTCATATTGGAAATCATAAGTCTTACAGGATACTAATAGCACACATCGAACATGAGTACAATTAAAGTAATTCAACTAGGTTCATTCCGGTATTCATGCGTCATGTGTATGCAAAATCAGGATATAGTGTGGCGTGTGATCAAGCGAGGTGTCAAGTCATAGGTTCACACAAGCACGAGAAGCCATCATAGAGTAATAGACATTTTAACCACGTAAGCATGCTAGGTTTGACCATCACGGAAAGCTAGTCAATCATCGAATTCAACATTAAGCTAATCATGACGAGTGAAACATGTTAAGAGAACAGAAAAAGGAAAGAGCCACACTATCAGGGACCTAGCTCGAGAGAGAATCAACAATAATGTAGGCAAAGTAGAACTCACACAAGTCACAACCAAGGGCTCGACATGTTACTAATGGCTCAATATAACATATGGTACATACATGCACTTGATTGATTACTCGACATTAAGCAAGACTTCAATTCAATCACCTTCCAATAATATAGAAGCATGGGAAGGAATCTAACGATGTATAATGCAAGTCTAAGTAACGGGCAATGTGACGAGAATATGGGGACATGAGTTCGAAGCAACACATAATATGACAAAACATGCACTCATCAAGGCTCAATTATAACACATATTCTCCATTTAATGCAAGGAACACACAACACCATCATATACAAGGTAATCCACAATAGTTAATCTAAGGACGACAAAATAGATGGGCATGCTATAGATTCTTGTCACAAGATGAATGATAAGCATCGAGGCATCATCGGCGAGCATGCTAAAGAGCACGTCTTATGAGGCATTCATACAAAGAAGAGTCGATCACACTATCATGGACCTAATTCAGAAGAAGAAACAATCATATAGACTCATATCATGTGGTTCATGCCTCCAATCAATCATACGAGCAATACAATAGGCCAAGTAGACATGCTATGACAACATATAACCATGATAGAAAGTAAGGCATAACACGAGGCTAAGCAATGCAACTAACCACAATCCGAGCTTAAATAATATACTGACGGAAGGCAAGGCATAGCATGAGGCTAAGAAATGCAACCAACCACAGGTGTAATAACATGAGAAACATTTTACAAATGAGCATTCGCAAGGTACACGCAAGATGTTACAAAATCATGTCACGCAATTCAGAGAGAGTCACCATTACAACCGGACAGAGATCCCTAAGGGCAACCATTGACTCTTCCTAACTGACTCATCACTCATCTTTCCCGTGAGACTCGGATATGACTTTTATGGCAAGATGACACCGGTCGATCGTCATAAGAATCAAGAAAGACAACCTCGAAAACACTTACTTCCTAACTTGGAATTACATCAAAAGCCAACTTTCAATACTCTCCCCAAGCAACCCTCATACACAACCATGATTTCCGAAACACTATTTTTACCAACCCGATTTCCCGTGGAGGAGACCGATATTTGAAGGGAGGACTTGATTGAACTATCAAAGGGTTCATAAGGAAAAGGGGGGTTCCACAAAACTGAGCTTAACCATATAAGGAGAAGAAGGGTACTCCCGCCATCCCGTTCGCACAGATCGTCCAATATTCAGTCAATAGTTAGAACACAACAATCAAATCTTTAGCATATCAAGCACTCAATCATAGAATCAGTTAATGACAATTACAATGATCTCCTTGGAGTCTTCCCGACCCCATCTGTAAAGAACAAGCTAGTATTTCGCCTACCCATTTCCGACTACATCCAATAGGGATGGTCTAGTGCCTTTTCTACCCACTCGATCCCTTATTAGTTGGTTCTCCTCTTTTATCATAAGCCAAGTTCATATTTAGTCCAATTGAGTTAGGCATATTAAGTTCATTTTTCCCCTTTAAAACACTTCCAAATCTTTTGAAATTCATGGGCGGTTTTCCAAACATACACCCGACCCTTGCGTACCCGAATTGCACAACCTGGCTCTGATACCAACTTTGTAACGGCCTGGATATAAATATCTGGGATACGTTTCGAAGGTCGGATACCTTCATTCGGATGTTGCAATTCAGGTACGGGTCGAGGTTTCAAACCTCTAATCAACCGAAGTCTCAGAAAATTCAATTTAAACGAAAGTAAAGCGGAAATACGGTTTAGATACAAAAGCCACGGAAGAGCCGGGTCAAAACCAAAACATAAATTCCAAGTCATATAGCCGAATTAGGGGGTTAGACAGATTCTTTGCGATCGTCCGGGGGATTTTCCCACGCCATAGAGATAGGGAACAATCATACATAAAAACAATTGGTGCGAGCGGGATTAGACCGAGGCCCTAACACACCCTGTCCCGCAAGCGAACATACACACACGCTAATAATAAAGATGATGCAGATGCGGAAATTAAATCACACTAACATGATCCTAATTTACAATAGGCGAAAAAGAACTGTAAGGCGCCCAAAGAATGCCAAGTGGCATGTCCCTCTCCTACCTCTGCATCCCTTCCCGTTAGTGCAGAGACTGGCCAGTTCGGTGCTATAGCATAGCAATATCCTCATGGTGGTACACTCACCCACGGTATCATCATATCATATTATATCATCTCATCTCTTGCCCGATGGTGCTGGGCTATCATATCATATCATATCGACTCGATAGACTCAGGGCACCCGATGGGGCTAGGTCACCCTATGACCCTAACAGAGACTCTAGGACTATCACAGATAATGGCCGTTCTGTTACATACGCATAAAGAAATAGAATGCTCAATCACAAGTGCAATCCTAGCATGATACTACATGGCATGCTTTAATGCTTATGCAACACCTAGTATGTCATATATTCACAAGCAGGTAATCTCTTTCGAATCTGAGTAAGCCTATAAAGGAACTTACCTGAATAAGCCGAACAGCAGAGAACAAGGCAGAAGCAGAATCCAAGCAATGAATCACCAATAGCAAGCAATGTCCAACAGATCACAATCACCTAATAAACATCCAAATATGCATAAGTCTACCTAATTCACACAAGGCGCCCCTAACTATCATCCATACTTCTCATATCTCATTTCAGATTATTCCATCTTATCTCACCATAATTCAAATATCATTCCAAGTTCATCTCATCTCATCATCTCATTTTCAAAACAATCTCTCGAAGAACTCAACTTAGAAAGTCAAAGCATTCTTTTAAAATTGCTTATCCAAATTCCGACATTAAACTCTTAGGCCTTAAAACCAATTTCTCAAAATCATAATATAGAAATCATACCGGCATGTTATTCTAAAACCTTATCAAAAACAACAAATCCCTTCTAGAACCCTTTTATAACATATATAATAATATAAATAATAATCTAACAATAATTTAATAATAATATTTATCTAAAAGAAAGCACCAAGATAAATCCATTTTTACAATCCTCATTTGTAAGACAACATTAATAAATCATTTTACCATTTCTAAATCACATGCTAAAACACCACATAATTATTTCCCAATTAATTCTATTTTTTATAATATATACCCTTTTCAGAAAATATACTCCTCACTAACAGAATAATATAAATACAATAATAATATTAAACTATCAACAATAAAATATAAACTTATAATATATAACACATAATATATATATATATATATGTAAAACAAAAAACCACTCATTTAAACATAACAATGGACAACAACAACCCAAAGCCGAGCCCAATAGGAAAGGAGGGAGGAAAAGGCCCGGATACAACCCAACTCTCCCCAACCCGGAAGTAGGATCCAAAACCAAACCCATACCCGAAAGACAAGACCCGGATCAGGAGCCCACAACCCAGAAATTAGGCCCACACTCAATCTGAAGTTAAAACAAAAGGAATGGGCCCCATAACGGCACCTTCATCCCCAAAAGAAAGGTCAGGCCGGCTCTGCTCTCGACGGAAAACGAGGGAAGAAGTAGGAACCAGACCGGTCGGAAAACGAAAGGAGGAGGGGGAAACCCAGGTCCGTCGGAGTTCCACTCAACCCGAACCCACACTCACGAGCCCTCCCGACACCCAGCCACACGGAGCACGCCAAAACGACACAGAAAAAAGGGGAGAGAAGAATCTCACCGAGGTCGCCGAGAACGCTCGCCGGAGGCACGTTTAGTCTTCGATGGAGAGGGTTCGGCGCCGGAATGTCCTTGGACGAAAGAAAAGATTAGAAGGAGGATATTAAAGGGGTAATCGATTGGAAACGAAAGACAACCCGATTCCGACCTTCCGGGGACGAACAAAGGAGGCGGAAGGGATGTGGTGCTGCTGCGGCTTCCTGGCTCGGCTCCTGGAATTCGACGGCGCTCCTGGCCACCACTGCTACTGCTCGGAACCGGGGAAGCTCGGTGTAGATGGCTTGGCTCGAAACAGGGGAGGCTCGGTCCTCAGGGAAGCAGAGGCAGAGTGCTCGGAGATGTTCGGACGTCGGAGTGCTCGACTGCTACTTCTTGGAAGGAAGAGGTGTTGGTGGTGCGTCGGCAGTGAAAGGAGGAAATGGGGAGATGTTTTGAGGGTGGTTTCTTCACGGCTCAAGGAGGGAGACAAGAAGAAATGGGTAAGGAAAGGAAGAGTTTTTATTTGTGTTTTAGAGATTGTGTTTGTGGATGGATAAGGAATGGGTTTGCTTCAGATTTACAAGGAGGAAGAGAGAGGCTTGAAGGTGAGGGAGTGAAGCTGGTGAGTTGGTGCAGGTGAGTGAGGGGAAATTGGTTGGGTGTGAGCAGAAGAGGGAAGAAGACAAGAGAGGGAGGGGGACCATCCTACCTTGGGCAGAAATCCGGGAGAGAGAGAGAGAGGGAGAGAGAGAGAGTAAAGAAAAGGTAAATAAAATAGGAATTAAAAGAGGTCCCACAATACCAATTCAAATTAGCGGAATAGGTTCAAAACCCGCTCGCCCGATCGAATCCCGACGCTTGACAATTTAAATCGAAATTTTAAATCACTTCGGAACTTAAATTAATTTTATTAATACACGGAACTCGAAAGCGAAAATCAAATCCCGTCAAAATCCTAATTTAAAATGATGCCGGAAGGATTTTAAATTTTGAACTCGTGCTCGAGGACGATTGTTTCTCCGCTTTTCCAAATTGAAATAAATACTAACATATTTAATGAAAATAATAATATAATATATATAAAATATATATTCAGTCTTTACAGATTTGGTGGAAGAAGAAAAAAAACCCGTATTTATCTAAATCACACACACATATATATATATATAATTAAAAAGTTAAGATGTAGATAAAATTATTAAAAAATAATCTAATATAATATTTTAATAGAATAAAATATACTTTATTAACAAAACGTGCAACCGCGCGGGTAACGAATACTAGTAAAATACTAAAGAAGAGGCCTGAAACGGGTTCTGGTGCGATCTCGCATCCATGGAAATTTATGGATTAAAACGGGATTATTTTTTCCTACGTGTCATATTCTGAATTAAAGTGGTATTATCTTTTTTAGCCACATTAATTAATAAGTCAATATAATTAGGTAAAAAAATTATCTTTTTAGATCAAATAATATATTTAATATAACATTATATCATATAGCACTGTTAAATTTTGTTTCTCATTTTTTTTTAAAAAGGGATAAAACTTATTCACCCGTTGTTTATAAAAATCTATAGTTAAAAATGTAGTAAATTTGGTTAAGTTAGAAACCCCATGATAAATGATAAACCGGCCTTTTGGGTCAATTAAGGATAAAATTTATATATATTTTTCTTTATAAAATATGTATAATAAGAGTCTTAATTAAGTTTTAAATCTATTGTTAAAAATGTAGTAATTTCGTCATACATGTACATATTAATTGATAAATATAATTAATTTTTAATATAAATATCCAACCACATATCTTAAGTAGTTACAAAAACCTATTATTTAACCTTTAGTTATTTTATAAATATTTTACCTTGAGTTATTTTATGTTTAGTTATTTAGAGTGGTTATAATAGATGATCATTAAATCTAATGATAATATTTTATTGTAAAGACCGGAAAAATTAAAATATTATTGTCTTAAAATATTAAATTATGTTCGACTTTAAAATTAAGATTCTAGAAATTTTGAAATTTTCGACCTCGGGCAACTGAATTTTTTTTAAACGAACTTCTATGTAGTTTTGAACTGGGTATTAGAAATGGATTTTGATTTTCACTTTCGAGATCGAGCATTAATAAAATTTAATTTGAGCTACGAGTATTGATTGAAATTTATTTAATTTTCGATTATCTTGAAATTGAATTAAAATTTGATCAAATTTGATTTAGTCGGGATTCGATCGGGCGAGCGGGTTTTGAGTCTTTTCCGCTAGTTTGAATTGGGTATTGTTGGGACCACATATATTTTAATTTCATTTCTTTTCTCTCTCTCTCTCTCTCTCTCTCTCTCTCCCCCTCCCCTCGGTTTACTGTCACATGAGAATGGTCCCCCCCTCTCTTTCAGCCCACTCCACCATTTCTCTGCACTCACACATACACTTTGCAAAATTTCTATACCCAGCTCACCTTGTGCCAAACCCTTATCCAAACACCTACCCAATCCTCTTCCTTCATCCATTTTCTCTGCCTCTGCCTCTCCTCTCCTCCTCTTAAAGACAAAGACAACCCACAAACCACCACCACTGGCAGCCATCGTCACCATCACCACACCTCACCTTCACCTTCTTCGCTGCACCACCAGATGCCACCACCAACACCACCTCCCATCTCCTTTCGCCGCCGAGCGCTTCTCTGGTTGAAGAGCCGAGCAGATTCCCTCCTCCTCCTCCCCTGTTTCCGCCAAGCCACCACCACCGGCTGCATCTCCATCTTCGCCTCCTTACCTTCTATAAGGCAGCAGCAGCAACACCTCTGACGTCCATGGGATCCCTGGAAGCCGCCGAAGGAGCCGTCGCCGAGCCACTCCTCTTGTTCTTCCTTCTCGGTTCCTTTTCGTGTTCAAGCACGGTAAGCATTCTCTCCTCCTTCCTTCTCTCTTAAACCCAATAAAACTCCACCTTTACGCCTCTTAGCATCGTCCTAGGCCGAGAACTTCCTGATTTCAACTCCGACGAAGCCAAATCGAAACTCCGAGCCTCGTTCCGGCAAGACAAACTCTCTCGGTGAGCCCTCGTTCTCCCTCTTTCCCTCTGTCTGCGTTTGAGTCCTGTGGTGTGGGTCTTGGTTGGTTGTTTGAGTCGGTCGGGGTGGGTGCTTGGAGTCGGAAGGGTGGCCGCCGGCAAGCCTGGTCCACCTCCTTCTTCTTCCGGCTGAGTGCCCTGTTCTGAATCTTGGGAGGGAGACGGTCGCTTGGAATCGGATTGGGCCTGATTCCTGGGACGAGAGTGATAAGCTTGGGTTGGGAGTGAGGGTATTGGATCCGGGTTGGGAGTGAGAGCATTGGACCCGGGCTATCGGGTTGGGCTTGGAATCCGGGTGGGCTCCTCCTCTTTGCTTTCGAGTTGGGCTTCCCTATTCAGTTTTTTTTTGGGGTTTTCTGGGTGGTGGGTTACATATATATGGGTGGTTATTTTAATTTCGGTATTGTTTATATATATGTTAAATGTTATGGTTATATATATATATATGCATATATTTATATGTTGTATTGATTATTATTTCGGATTTTGGGGAAGTATATATATATATATATATTCTGAAATATTTTAATATATTTAGAGGATTTTAAAAGTAATTTTAATTGAGATAAGTTAGTATATTATGTTTATAAGGGCGATTTTAAGATTTGGATTTTTAAAGAAAGTTATGTCGGAATTATTTTAAATGGTATGATTTTATAAGTTGGTTAAGGATTTAAATTGTATATGTTGACTATATGATATGTTATATCCTTATTTGAATATTATTATTATTTTGGAATTGGTTATAATTATAAATTCTGGAAATTAATCGTTATATATTGTGTATTGTTTTCAAAAAGGGTATTAATTGGATTATTTGATTGATGCATTTTATGAGAATTTCAATATGTAAGTTGGGAATTTTAAAGTGAATTGTTGGTCTTGATTTATAAATATGATTTGTGAGATTAGAGTTATTTTAATAATCTAATATTGGAATTTATTTATATATGGTTTTTGAGATAAGAAACATTCCGGGATTATTTTATAACATGATTTTGGGAAAATGGGCCTTAAGGTTTAAATGTTTAATGTCGGGATTTAGATAAGCGATTTTAAAAGAGTTGTTTGATTTTCTAAGTTGAGTTCTTTGAGAGGTTGTTTTGAAAATGAGATGATGAGATGAGATGAACATGAAATGAGATATGGTTTGTGATGAAATGAGATGGAATAATCTGAAATGAGATATGAATAGAGATGTATGATAGTTAGGGGCGCCTTGTGTGAATTAGATAGACTTATGCATTTGTATGTTATTAGGTGATTGTGATATGTTGGACATTGCTTGCTATTGGTGACTCTTACTTGGATTCTGCTTCTGCCTTGTTCTCTGCTGTTTGGCTTATTCAGGTAAGTTCCTTTATGGGCTTACTCAGATTCGAAAGAGATTACCGGCTTGTGAATGTATGACATACTAGGTGTTGCATAAGCATTAAAGCATGCCATGTAGTATCATGCTAGGTTGCACTTGTGATTGAGCATTTTATTTCTTTACGCGTATGAAACAGAACGGCCGTTATCTGTGATAGTCCTAGAGTCTTTGCTAGGGTCATAGGGTAGCCCAGCCCCATCGGGTGCCCTGAGTCTATCGAGTCGATATGAGCATGATGATAGCCCAGCACCATCGGGCATGATTTATTTATTTTAATTTATGTTATGATGATGAGATATGATGATGAGATATGATATGCTATAGCATCGAACCGGCCGGTCTCTGCACTAACGGAAGGGGTGCAGAGGTAGGAGAGGGACATGCCACTTGGCATTCTTTGGGCGCCTTACAGTTATTCTCGCATATTGTAAATTAGGATCATGCTAGTGTGATTTAATTTTCGCATCTGCATCATCTTTATTATTAGCGTATGTGTATGTTCGCTTGCTGGACAGAGCGTGTTGGGGCCTCGGTCTGACCCCACTCGCACCCATTGTTTTTAGGTATGATTGCTCTCTGTTTGTATGGCGTGGGAAAGTTCCTCGGCGATTGCAAAGAAATTCTGTCTAACCCCGCTAATCTGGCCATCCGACTTTAGAATTTCGTTTTGGTTTTGACCCGGCCTTGCCGTGGCTTTTGTATCTAAATCATATTTCCATTTCACATTCGTTTAAACTGAATTTATGAAACTTCGACTGATTAGAGTTTTGAAACCTCGACCCGTACCTGAATTGCAACATCCGAATGAAGGTATCCGACCATCGAAACGTATCCCGGATATTTATATCCGGGCCGTTACATTTATTATTTAATACATATTTAACTAAAAACATTTAAAGTTTTAGTGGATAAACCAAAGTCAAAATAAAATATACCCATTGCATTTATTTTAATATTGTTAAAGATTTTAAAATAAACAAATACATATTTTTATAACAATAAAAAATAAAATGCAGAAAATGAATCAAATCATAGCTTTGACGTTATATTTATAACGATGCAGGTTATTAAAAAATTTCCAAGTTTTTGATTTATTTATTTAATAAAATTTTAAGTATATTAATTTCAATCAAACATAATTTATTTATCTATTATATATATGTTTATATGTTGATTGTTCAATATATATATAATATGTTGTATATTGATCTGAACTAAATATACTTTTAATTTATTTATTATTATTAAAAGATTCAAAGATTTCAACCAAACTACTCCGTATTATATATAACATTCATATGTCAGAAAGAAAATATAAATTAAACATCATTTTGTTTATTAAGAAACCGCACAACGGGCGGGTAATAAACTAGTGAAAATATAAAACAATATAAGTAATTATAAACTTATGCCAATTTTTACGTTAACATTATTATTCCTTAAATATGTTTGAACTCTAATCAAATTTCACCATGTTTAAATATAGCAATGCCCAATTAGAAAGATAGATCCGTTTTTAACCTTATAAACTTAAATAAATGATAAAATTACCCACTTTTTTAAGGCACCTTAACTATTGTCATTTCTTGGTCGAATTTATTTATGTGTTATAATTTGGTGCAATATGAACCCGCCTTTTTTAACACATCAATTAATAATATCCAATATATTTAATACATGTCATACTATTTTCAATATTTATATATAAATATTTATTCGATTACTCACATTATTACATGATATCCTATATATTCACATCAATAAGAATCAATTTGTAAAAAAAAATTGATTAAAAAAATAATATTTTATAGAGATTTTAGCTCCTTAAAAACGTGCAAAAAGTCAAGCGACATTTATTTTGAAACGGAGGGAGTATATATGTGTGTACAAATAGATTTTAAACTTTTTTTTAACAAGATAACATGAATAATTAATTAAGAAACAAACATATATTTACATTCTGAAATAACGTAATTGAAAATTATATTATTACCTTCTATGGAATATTAATTTAATGGTTTATATAATGAAATAAAGTTTATTAATAAACCGCACAACGGGCGGGTAATAAAACTAGTCTATATCTATATAAAATACTAAAACAGAGGCCTGAAACGGGCTCTGGTGCGATTTCGCGTCCACGGAATTTTCTGGATTAAATCGGGATTATTTTTGCTTACGTGGCATTTTCTGGATTAAAGTGGTATTATATTTCTGACCCACATCAATTAATAAATGAATATAGTTAGCTAAAAACTTATCTTTTTAGATCAATAATCTATCCAATATAACTTGAATTAGTTGTTATACATATTTATTATTTTCATGCTTTTGTTAATAAACTATATTATTTATTATTTTAAAAGATGAAGAAGGAATATTTGGTGCGCTATTCTACCTTTTAGATCAAATTAAATATAATATATTTGTATATAGTTTTATTTTTGTGAGCCACGTCAATTTGATTTTATTTTTTTAAGCCACGTCAATTAATTATCTAATATAATAATATAATATAATTAATATAATAAAATATAATTTATTAACAAAACGCGCAACCGCGCGGGTAACGAATACTAGTAAAATACTAAAGCAGAGGCCCGAAACGGCCTCTGGTGCGATTTCGTATCCATGGAATTTTCTGGATTAAAACAGGATTTTTTATGCTTAAGTGTCATTTTCTGAATTAAAGTGGTATTATATTTTTGGGTCACATCAATTAATAAATCAATATAATTAGGTAGAAAACTTATCTTTCTAGACCAATATATTAAGTGGCTATAAAACTACAAAACCTATCATTTAGTTAACATAATCCTCATCTTTTAACCACATCAAGCTAATTTTTTCATCCGGAATATATCTTTAAATCACAAATAAAATAATATTTTTTTCTAACAAATGTGTTCGAAATTATTTATGTATATATAATATTTTTTTATTAAACTAGCAACGTATTGGTCAATTACATAAGATCATATCGTTAACATTTTATTATACTTACTATATAAATGTTTAACATGTTGCTTTGGGCATAAGTACGTGACAATCTATAATATTAGGTGAACATTTTATCTTTTTAGAAGAAATTGAATATATTTGTATAAATATTCAACCTTATATTTTAATTAATTAGAAAATTTATCCTTTTTAGATGAAATTGAATATATTTGTATAAATAATCTATATTATCTATATAAAATACTAAAGCAGAGGCCGTTTCCGGCCTCTGCTGCAAATCGCTCACATGAAATTTTATGGATTAAAACGGGATTATTTTTGCATACGTTTTATTTTCTGAATTAAAATTGTATTATATTTTTGGCCCACATCAATTAATATATATCATACACGTAATACACTTATTGTTGAAAACATATCCAATCTAACTAATCAAATATAATAATATATATTGGATAAAAAAAATAATATATAGCACCGAATTGTATTTCATATAAAGAGTTGTTCAGAAACTTTAAATTGCATATCGGTTGGAGTAATTTGAATATATTTGTCAAATTAAATCTTTGTCAAATCTTCTATCTTTTTTAGATGAAATTGAATATATTTGTATAAATATTCAATCTTATATTTTAATTAGGTAGAAAATTTATCTTTTTTAGATAAAATTCAATATATTTGTATAAATATTCAACCTTATATCTTACTTAGTTGAAAATTTTATCTTTTTAGATGAAATTAAATATATTTGTATGATATATATCTCATAAGATTTTATCTTGAATAGATAATTAGTTAGTCTATATAAAATACTAAAACAGAGGCTTAAAACGAGTTCCGGTGCGATTCGCATATGTATCATATTCTCTAGCAATTCGCATACGTGTCATATTATGGATCAATATGGTGTTATCTTTTTAGCCACATCAATTAATAAACCAATATAATTTTGTCATCTCAATTAATGGTCCCACTTATTCTTATAAATATTCAACCTTATATCTTAATTAGTTAGAGAACTTATCTTTTAGATCAAATAATCTATCCAATGTTACATCAATTAATAGGTTATTATCATATCTTACTTAGTTATATTTTGATAATATTTTGTTATAAACATTATCAATATTTATATTTGTAAAGACCGAGATTTTTTTAAATATTATTTTATAATTATAGGTTTTATATTCGATTTAAGATTTTATTTAATTTATATAAGATCCCGAAAATTTTGAAAATTTCCGTCCTCGAGCAAGTGATTTTCTTTTACCTTTCGAGACGAATTACGACATGAACTTGATATTCGATTTGAAAGGAATTTATTTCCGCTTTATTATTCCAATGCTTCAAATATTTGTAGATTTTATTATTTTATTTTAGGATTCGAATGTTTATTTTAAAACATTTTAAATCGAGTGCGGATAGGGTCGGAAAGCGTGTTTCGGGATTTATTTTCGGGTATTAATTTTGACTTTTATACCCAATTGAACACTCCACCTCTCACCTAATCCATCCGACCTTACCCTCTCCCTAATTACCCCTATGGAGGCTATGGTGTTTCAAAGTCACACCAAACAAATTTGCAGAAACCCACTCCTCTTTTCAGAACCTCCCTACACCAAATTTCAAACTTTGGAATTTTTTTTTTATTTCTTTTGGAACTGTACTTCTTCCTTCACTGCACAAAAATATCCCCCATTTTCATTTCCTCATTCCTCCTCTTTCACCTCTTCCAAAACCAAACCCCAAACCCCTGTTTAAGGCCTTCTTGCCGCCACCACCGAACCTCCCTCGTTCTCTTCTCCTTCTCCGTCACACCACTGCAGCACCACCCCGAGCATCTCCTCTCCCTCCCTTTCTTGCCGCCGAGACATCCAAGAGCTCCAAGCTCCCCGGTATCTTCCATCGAAACCAGCCGGCCACCACACTCTAACGGCCTGGGTATAAATATCCGGGATACGTTTCGAAGGTCGAATACCTTCGTTCGGATGTTGCAATTCAGGTACGGGTCGAGGTTTCAAACCTCTAATCAGTCGAAGTTTCATAAATTCAGTTTAAACGAAAGTGAAATGGAAATATGATTTAGATACAAAAGCCACGGCAAGGCCGGGTCAAAACCAAAACATAATTCTAAAGTCGGATGGCCAGATTAGCGGGGTTAGACAGATTTCTTTGCAATCGCCGAGGGACTTTCCCACGCCATATAAACAGAGAGCAATCATACCTAAAAACAATGGGTGCGAGTGGGGTCAGACCGAGGCCCCAACACGCTCTGTCCAGCAAGCGAACATACACATACGCTGATAATAAAGATGATGCAGATGCGGAAATTAAATCACACTAGCATGATCCTAATTTACAATATGCGAGAAATAACTGTAAAGGCGTCCAAAGAATGCCAAGTGGCATGTCCCTCTCCTACCTCTGCACCCCTTTCCGTTAGTGCAGAGACCGGCCGGTTCGATGCTATAGCATATCATATCTCATCATCATATCTCATCATCGTAACATAAATTAAAATAAATAAATCATGCCCGATGGTGCTGGGCTATCATCATGCTCATATCGAGTCGATAGACTCAGGGCACCCGATGGGGCTGGGCTACCCTATGACCCTAGCAAAGACTCTAGGACTATCACAGATACGGCCGTTCTGTTTCATACGCGTAAAGAAATAGAATGCTCAATCACAAGTGCAACCTAGCATGATACTACATGACATGCTTTAATGCTTATGCAACACCTAGTATGTCATACATTCATAAGCCGGTAATCTCTTTCGAATCTGAGTAAGCCCATAAAGGAACTTACCTGAATAAGCCGAACAGCAGAGAACAAGGCAGAGCAGAATCCAAGAAATGAATCACCGATAGCAAGCAACGTCCAACATTCACAAACACCTAATAACATATAAATGCATAAGTCTATCTAATTCACACAAGGCGCCCCTAACTATCATACATCTCTTTTCATGTCTCATTTCAGATTATTCCATCTCATTTCATCACAAACCATATCTCATTTCATGTTCACCTCATCTCATCATCTCATTTTCAACACAATATCTCAAAACTCAACTTAGAAAATCAAGCAATTCTTTTGGGAATCGCTCATCCAAATCCGATATTTAAACACTTAAACCTTAAGGCCCATTTTCCCAAAATCATGTTATAAAATAATCCCGGAATGTTTCTTATCTCAAAAACCATATATAAATAAATTCCAATATTAAATTATTAAAATAACTCTAAGCTCACAAATCATATTTATAAATCAAGACCAACAATTCACTTTAAAATTCCCAACCTACATATTGAAATTCTCATAAAATGCATCAATTAAATAATCCAATTAATATTATTTTAAAACAAATAAACAATATATAAAGATTAATTCCCAGAATATTACAATTATAACCAAGTCCCAAAATAATACTAATCTTCACAAAATTAAATACTTACTATCCATATATTCTTAAAATAAACCAAAATATATTTATAACCCAATATCAAATAATATCACTTTTAAAACCTTTTTAAATATAAATATTAATAATTTAAGAACATATAAATATACATATTCATCTTACTAAAATCAGAAATAATAACAAAATATAACATTCATATATATATATATAATTCATAACACATATATATATATACTACCCATAACAACTTAAAACAATCAAACACCCAAAAAGAAAATCTGAAAAGGTAAGCCCAACCCGAAACCCAAAACCCAGCCTAGGACCCGAGCCCAGAAATTCGGATCCCCTATCCGGATCCCCTTCCAACTTAAGATTAATGAACCGGGATATAATATTGAACCGGCCAAGGGAAATAAGAAAAATAAAAGAAGAGAACCGGGTCCTGGACCCCTGTCTTCAACCTCGGCTCACGCCCGAAACGGGGAGGAGGAAGGGAGGACTGAGCCCTCGCCGGAGCTCCATTCCAGCCCAAGCTCTCCCTCTCCGACCACCCAATCAACACCCCAAGGCACGGAATTGAAAACAAAAAGGAGGAAGAAGGAGGTGCTCACCGAGGGGGGTTCCTAGTTCACCGGAAAAGTTCGAAGCTTTGGTGTGGCCTCGCCCGAGCTTGGACGGCGCCGGAGGTGGCCTAGGAGGTCAAGAAGGTGAGCAAAGAGTCACCTTTAAGAGGTTTGGAGGTGATAAGAAGGGAAAGGAGGGAGAAAGGAGTGATTACCGCACCGAAGTCGGAGCAACAGGGGAAGGGGTGCCGATGGTTGCGCTCTCGGCGTCTCCGGGCTCCTCCCGCTGCTGCTGTTGCTTGTGGCGCCGAGGGGGGTGTTTAAGAGTGGTTGCTGTTGTGGATCGAGCTCAGAAGAGGAAGGAGGTGGCTTAGGTGGAATTCCGAAAACAGGGGAGGAGGAGGAGCCCCTTTCTCGGCGTTAATGGAGGGCGACAACGAGGCTGGAGGAGCAGCTGCTGGGAGGCGATGGTGGGAGGTGGGAGTGGTGGTGTTGGTGCTGCCCAGCTCGGTGGAACAGGGCTCGGAGCCCTCTCGGAGGCAGAGGAAGCGGCAAGGGGTGCCCAAGGGGGGTGGGAAGGAGGAGAATGGAGGTGTGGTGTTGCTGGGGTTACCAAAATCAGAAAAAAAAAAATGGGAGAGAGAGGAGGAGATAAGGAGAGAGGAGAGGCTATGGGTTTGTCTGGGGTGCTGCCACAATGGAAGGTGATGTGCAGAGGAAGGTGGGGTGAGGTGAGGGAGGGGGACCAGTTTGGTAGGCTGGTGGTGTGCAGAGTGTGAGGATGTGAGGGGGACCAGTTTGGTAGGCTGGTGGTGTGCAGAGTGTGAGGATGGGAGGGGGACCGCAGGGGAGAGAGAGAGAGAGAGAGAGAGAGAGAGAGAGAGAGAGAGAGAGAGAGAGAGAGAGAGAGAGAGAGAGAGAGAGAGAGAGGAGAGAGAGAAAAAAAAAGAAAAAAAAGAGAAAATAAAATAGGATTGGCCCACTAAAGAAATTAAATTAGCGGAATAAACTCGAAACCCGCTCGCCCGAACGAATTCCGACTAAATCGAATTTAATTAAATTTTAATTTTCTAATCTCAATATAACGGAATTAAATAAATTTCAATCAATACTCGTAGTTCAATTTACTTTTTATTAATACTCGGGCTTGATGTCGAAAATCAAATCCTGTCAAAAATCCTAATTTAAATTGATGCCGGAAAGGTTTAAATCGAAACTTGATGCTCGAGGACGGGTTTTTATTCCACTTTTACAAATTGAATAAAATAATAGTATATTTAATTAAAATAATATAAAAATATATTCGGCCTTTACATTCATCCACCTCTAAAAACAAGTCTCGTCCCCGAGACTAAAATCATTTTAAAGCAAAGGGAAGAAGTTTGAAATCGGTGAGTCCGAGGACCATGTCCAAGGATCTTGTAATCATCTCGGTTGCGTCTTCCGGGATTCTCACAACATCCCGGTCACAGTCGTGACATCTCCAAATGGGTCTTGTCGAGTGTGTAATAAGCGCCCCTATCACATTCCCACTTCGACCTTTCGGAAGTATCACAACTCCAAAAGCATTATAGCGTCCGACTAGGTCTTAGCAAGCAATCTATAAGCGCCCCTATAAAGTGCTTGTATCCACTTCGTGAGACGTTATAATGTAGATCCAGTTCGTAAATCTCAAAATGTTTTGTAAATGGAAAGATTATCATCCAAATTATTGAAACTCTCAACGTCTTTAAAACCCCAAGTTGGCCATTTTTAAAATCGCTCAAATTCTTCAAATTCAATTTTTAATCAAGCAACTTTACACCAAAACAAGTCAAATCCTTCCAAATCAAGATTTCGACAAAATCTCCTAAAACCAAATCAGTTCTCGCAGCCCAATCAATCAAATCCAGAAGGTAGGAGGTGGAGTCATCCACCTCTAAGGGCTAATCCCATATTCTCTTCCTAGTTTCCAGAATCGAATCAATCTATCAGTCTCAATTCAAGCAAGATGCATAAGCCATAAGAAATGCATAACTGTATAACCAACCAATCTCCAATCAGCACATCATAAGGCAGTCTCAACATATACCATCGTAGTGCCACAAGGTCACATCACATCTCTAGATCATACCAAAGGTCATAAAAGCATTTCTCATCACAGAATTAATGAACCAAAACCCATTGTGAACACATCAACACATCAAGGTCAGGTTATTAAGATTCAGCAAAAGGAAAGGTCAGTCAATGTGTGAATCACCAAAACGTCAACATACCCGCAAAACATCATCTCAACTCATACAATGTCATATAACGAACACTTAGCAATCACGCACCATTATCTCATATATATATAAGTCAGATTCATGATCCAAATCAATATCCATCATTTAACATCTCCTGATCATAATATAACATCATGCTCTCACATAGCAACATATCATAATTTCATGATTCATTCAACACATTATAACATGCTTTTAGAACAACATAGTAGGATAGCAATGGGTCACTATTTCATGATAATACTTGTCACTGTCAACTAGATTTCAATATTGCATATCAACATGTAATATCAGGCCATATCAGGTTTATCATGGTCGCTATCTAATATCATGCTAGGTCATTTTAAATAAAACACATAATCAAGGAAGCTTTCACATCACCACCAGGCAAAATAAACGCAACCCCGCTCACTCGATTTCAATTCCTACATCAAAACCAGCCTCATCTAGATTCACCAACATCAGATAATATCCCCAAGGAACCCCAACTCATTTCGATACTCCAGTCTCACCCCTCATTTCAACAAGCGCTCCCACTCACAATCCACCTCTAAGAATCCAACCCTCATCTCTGTTTTCACACCCGAGCACCCCTGCATACTATGTCCTCGATACCCCCAAAGGTCATTTCTTACATTTCTCATTCTTCCGAAGATTTCACAAGCATCATGCCCTGCTAACCGCACATTCTCTAGTAAAATTCCTCGATCACCGCCTATCCGGCCTATTCCTAACCATACTCTCACCCAAGATTCACTTAGGAGCTCATCCAAAATCATTAAGCATTACCTCTTATAATTCCCGAACCCACTCGGTCCACCCTAAATCAACACCCCTCTTCTGCAACTTTCCCTTACCACCGTTGATCATTCTAATCACTCAAAACCTTTCTCCATTCTCTGACCACTCAGCCAAAAGGACCTCACTCACTTGTTTCAAGAAGAAGCAATCATGGACATTATTGCACATAAGGGCTACATCATATCAACTACCATTTATATCAATAGCATCATTAAGCATTGCAACAAGTATCAAAAGTCTCAATTTACCGTCATGCTCGAAATTATCACATAACACCATATATGAATAAAGTCAATTCAACTAGCAAGTTTCATCATAATCTTAGCTAATAAACAGTTCAGATTCTCGGCATTTGCAGTTCACACTATATAGGATAGGAATTTAGATCATGCTTAGCAACTCAGAATAGCATCACATCAAGTCATCAAGGCACATTAGGACTGTAAGGCATTGAATCATATCATCATAGTCAACAGACAATCAAGCAACAGTCATCACATCAACAAGCAACTTTCAACATCAAGTCAGTGCAAATCATCATCAACAAGCTCAGAAAGGGTTAGCAATTCGAATATAGGATGCTCCCACCTGTAAGTCATACCATACTTCTCAATCGTAATCCTTGAAGCGAGCTTGTTCCGTCGACATATCGATCCTGGGGCCCGTGGGTTATGGGCCCACGCTTCCGCTGCGCTGCTCTATCGCTATTCGTCTTCCCGATCCCTTTTTTCCATGCGGTCGCTCATCCAAGGTAACGCGTAGGAGTTTAAGTTAGCGGAGATAGGGGAGTGACAAGAGCGGACGGCCCAATGTTCCTTTCGGAGACGGAATAGACCAAAGCTAAAGACGACGTGACTAGAGACAAGACTCCGACTCAGGAATAGCAACGATGCCTTTATGGAAGTCCATTAGGGTACCATTTTGACAAACAAGCATGAATTCACTATGGAGCATATCCATCACATCAATTCATACTAACATGTACCTATCTCGGGGGAAACATTCGTATTCATATCCAAGACACAATCAAGTCCTACGCTGATGCATGTGAAACAAGCTAACATTCTAGTATTCCATGGAATAGATCTGCCTAGTAACTTCGAGCAAGGTAGGCGGAATCAACAATGATCATATATGATTCGAAGTCAAGCGGAATTTAATGAAGATAACGATCATCATGCCTATGAGCAATGTAAAAGCATGGTATACAAATCAACAAATGAGTCAAAATACATCATGGCAAGGTATATTATAACAATCGGATGAAGCGTCATACGAGAACACATAAGAGTAGAATAGCAATTATCGCATATATGAACGATGTACAAGTTTGGTGTATGCATCATACGAGATCATATAAAGGGCAACATAGTAACTATCTCACAATGATCATATGTTAGGTCAAGCATGGCACGGAATCATATGACGAGATACATCTAGAGAGCATGGGTCCTATATGATACTAGCGATATATAATGTGATACAAGCATAGTCAAGAGTCATTTAGAGGAGTTCAACATAATATTCACGAAACATGAGGCATCATCAAAAGTACAAGAAGGACATCATGGGTGCTAGATTATAATCATGCTAGGTACGAACCATCATAGAGTACATATGTGGTACGATAGCTGTCACATTATAGAACAAGCATGATATGAAATCATTCAGCATGTCATATTGGAAGTCATAAGCTCCACATGATACTAATAGCACACATCGAACATGAGTACCACTAGAGTAATTCAACTAGGTTCATTCCGATATTCATGCGTCATGCAGGTGCCAAATCATGATATAGAGTGGTGTGTGATCAAGCGGGGTGGCAAGTCATAGGTTCATACAAGCACGAGAAGCCATCATAGAGTAATAGACATCTTTACCATGTAAGCATGCTAGGTTTAACTATCACGGAAAGCTAATCAAACATCGAATTCAACATTAACTCATCAGGACGAGTGAAACATGTTAAGAGAACGGAAAGAGGAAAGGGCCACACTATCAGGTACCTAGTTCAAGAGTGAATCAACAATAACGTAGGCAAAGTAAAATTCGCACAAGTCACAATCAAGGGCCCAACATATTGGTAGTGGTTCAGTATAGCATATGGTACATACATGCGCTTGACTGGTTAATACGACGGTATGCAAGAGTTCATTCAATCACATCTCAACGACATAGTGGCACGAGAGGAAAACGTAACAAGGTATAGAGCAAGTCTAAGCAACATGGCGACATGACTAGAATGTGGGGACATGAGCTCGAATCAACACATAATATGACAAAACATGCATTCCTCAAGGTTCAATTATAACACATATTCTCCGTTCAACACAACTAACACACACAACATTAACTTGCAAAATAATCAACAATAGTTAATCTGACGAATTCGGAATAGATGGGCATGCTATAGATTCTTGTCACAAAATGAACGATGAGTATCGAGGCATCATCGACTAGCATGCTAAAGAGCACATCTTATGAGACATTCATATAAGGAAGAGTCGATCACACTATCAGGAACCTATTCACAGAGAGGGCATCAATTATACAACTTTATAGAATATGACATGTTTATTCGTGCCCTAGTATGACAATGTAATACACTAAACAGATCATGTCGGGATGATATGGACATAATAAATGTAGTTCGAACCTATACAATGGTCATCATGAGCATCAAAGCACATAAGCACAATTTCACACTAAGGATCAATTGTAGGTCAAGGAATAGTGCATATAGAATCACACAATCATGAACAGGGCAATCAAGATAACCCGATAGGGGTCCATAAGGGCAACATTGACTCTCCTTAACTGACTCACCACCCATCTTTCCCGTGAGACTCGGATACGACTTTTTGGGGTAAGAAGACACTGATGGATCGTCATAAGAATCGATAAGGACAACCTCGTAACATCTCACTCTCTAACTCGGAATTTCATCAAGGACCATCTTCCAATACTCTCTCGGACATCCTCTATATCCAATCATGATTCCAGACACCATGTGTTTACCAACCCGATTCCCGTGGAAGACCGATATTCGAAGGGAGGACTCGATTGAATTGCCAAAAGGGTTCATGAGGAAAGGGACGGTTCCACAAAAGCTGAGCTTAATCATAGGGAAATAAGGGTACTCCCGCTATCTCGTTCACAGATCATCAATATTCATTCAATAGTTGGAGCATACAATCAAATGTTTAACATATCAAGCACTCAATCATAGAATCAGTTAATGACAAATGCAATGGTCTCCTTGGAGTCTTCCCGACCCATCTGTAAAGAACAAGCTAGTATTTCGCCTACCCAATTCCGACTACATCCAATAGGGATGGTCTATCGCCTTTTCTACCCACTCGATCCCTTATTAGTTGGTTCTCCTCTTTTATCATAAGCCAAGTTCATATTTAGTCCAATTGAGTTAGACTTTTTAAGTTCATTTTGCCCCTCTAAAACGCTTTCAAATCTTCGAAATCCGTGGGCGGTTTTCCAAAACATACACCCGACCCTTGAGTACCCGAATTGCACAACCTCGCTCTGATACCAACTTTGTAACGGCCCGGGTATAAATATCCGGGATACGTTTCGAAGGTCGGATACCTTCGTTCGGATGTTGCAATTCAGGTACGGGTCGAGGTTTCAAACCTCTAATCAGTCGAAGTTTCATAAATTCAGTTTAAACGAAAGTGAAATGGAAATATGATTTAGATACAAAAGCCACGGCAAGGCCGGGTCAAAACCAAAACATAATTCTAAAGTCGGATGGCCAGATTAGCGGGGTTAGACAGATTTCTTTGCAATCGCCGAGGGACTTTCCCACGCCATATAAACAGAGAGCAATCATACCTAAAAACAATGGGTGCGAGTGGGGTCAGACCGAGGCCCCAACACGCTCTGTCCAGCAAGCGAACATATACATTCGCTGATAATAAAGATGATGCAGATGCGGAAATTAAATCACACTAGCATGATCCTAATTTACAATATGCGAGAAATAACTGTAAAGGCGCCCAAAGAATGCCAAGTGGCATGTCCCTCTCCTACCTCTGCACCCCTTTCCGTTAGTGCAGAGACTGGCCGGTTCGATGCTATAGCATATCATATCTCATCATCATATCTCATCATCGTAACATAAATTAAAATAAATAAATCATGCCCGATGGTGCTGGGCTATCATCATGCTCATATCGAGTCGATAGACTCAGGGCACCCGATGGGGCTGGGCTACCCTATGACCCTAGCAAAGACTCTAGGACTATCACAGATACGGCCGTTCTGTTTCATACGCGTAAAGAAATAGAATGCTCAATCACAAGTGCAACCTAGCATGATACTACATGACATGCTTTAATGCTTATGCAACACCTAGTATGTCATACATTCACAAGCCGGTAATCTCTTTCGAATCTGAGTAAGCCCATAAAGGAACTTACCTGAATAAGCCGAACAGCAGAGAACAAGGCAGAGCATAATCCAAGAAATGAATCACCGATAGCAAGCAACGTCCAACATTCACAAACACCTAATAACATATAAATGCATAAGTCTATCTAATTCACACAAGGCGCCCCTAACTATCATACATCTCTTTTCATGTCTCATTTCAGATTATTCCATCTCATTTCATCACAAACCATATCTCATTTCATGTTCACCTCATCTCATCATCTCATTTTCAAAACAATATCTCAAAACTCAACTTAGAAAATCAAGCAATTCTTTTGGGAATCGCTCATCCAAATCCGATATTTAAACACTTAAACCTTAAGGCCCATTTTCCCAAAATCATGTTATAAAATAATCCCGGAATGTTTCTTATCTCAAAAACCATATATAAATAAATTCCAATATTAAATTATTAAAATAACTCTAAGCTCACAAATCATATTTATAAATCAAGACCAACAATTCACTTTAAAATTCCCAACCTACATATTGAAATTCTCATAAAATGCATCAATTAAATAATCCAATTAATATTATTTTAAAACAAATAAACAATATATAAAGATTAATTCCCAGAATATTACAATTATAACCAAGTCCCAAAATAATACTAATCTTCACAAAATTTAATACTTACTATCCATATATTCTTAAAATAAACCAAAATATATTTATAACCCAATATCAAATAATATCACTTTTAAAACCTTTTTAAATATAAATATTAATAATTTAAGAACATATAAATATACATATTCATCTTACTAAAATCAGAAATAATAACAAAATATAACATACATATATATATATAATTCATAACACATATATATATATACTACCCATAATAACTTAAAACAATCAAACACCCAAAAAGAAAATCTGAAAAGGTAAGCCCAACCCGAAACCCAAAACCCAGCCCAGGACCCGAGCCCAGAAATTCGGATCCCCTATCCGGATCCCCTTCCAACTTAAGATTAATGAACCGGGATATAATATTGAACCGGCCAAGGGAAATAAGAAAAATAAAAGAAGAGAACCGGGTCCTGGACCCCTGTCTTCAACCTCGGCTCACGCCCGAAACGGGGAGGAGGAAGGGAGGACTGAGCCCTCGCCGGAGCTCTATTCCAGCCCAAGCTCTCCCTCTCCGACCACCCAATCAACACCCCAAGGCACGGAATTGAAAACAAAAAGGAGGAAGAAGGAGGTGCTCACCGAGGGGGGTTCCTAGTTCACCAGAAAAGTTCGAAGCTTTGGTGTGGCCTCGCCCGAGCTTGGACGGCGCCGGAGGTGGCCTAGGAGGTCAAGAAGGTGAGCAAAGAGTCACCTTTAAGAGGTTTGGAGGTGATAAGAAGGGAAAGGAGGGAGAAAGGAGTGATTACCGCACCGAAGTCGGAGCAACAGGGGAAGGGGTGCCGATGGTTGCGCTCTCGGCGTCTCCGGGCTCCTCCCGCTGCTGCTGTTGCTTGTGGCGCCGAGGGGGGTGTTTAAGAGTGGTAGCTGTTGTGGCTCGAGCTCAGAAGAGGAAGGAGGTGGCTTAGGTGGAATTCCGAAAACAGGGGAGGAGGAGGAGCCCCTTTCTCGGCGTTAATGGAGGGCGACGATGAGGCTGGAGGAGCAGCTGCTGGGAGGCGATGGTGGGAGGTGGGAGTGGTGGTGTTGGTGCTGCCCAGCTCGGTGGAACAGGGCTCGGAGCCCTCTCGGAGGCAGAGGAAGCGGCAAGGGGTGCCCAAGGGGGGTGGTAAGGAGGAGAATGGAGGTGTGGTGTTGCTGGGGTTACCAAAATCAGAAAAAAAAATGGGAGAGAGAGGAGGAGATAAGGAGAGAGGAGAGGCTATGGGTTGGTCTGGGGTGCTGCCACAATGGAAGGTGATGTGCAGAGGAAGGTGGGGTGAGGTGAGGGAGGGGGACCAGTTTGGTAGGCTGGTGGTGTGCAGAGTGTGAGGATGGGAGGGGGACCAGTTTGGTAGGCTGGTGGTGTGCAGAGTGTGAGGATGGGAGGGGGACCGCAGGGGGGAGAGAGAGAGAGAGAGAGAGAGAGAGAGGGAGAGAGAGAGAAAAAAAAAAGAAAAGAAAAGAGAAAATAAAATAGGATTGGCCCACTAAAGAAATTAAATTAGCGGAATAAACTCGAAACCCGCTCGCCCGAACGAATCCCGACTAAATCGAATTTAATTAAATTTTAATTTACTAATCTCAATATAACGGAATTAAATAAATTTCAATCAATACTCGTAGTTCAATTTACTTTTTATTAATACTCGGGCTCGATGTCGAAAATCAAATCCTGTCAAAAATCCTAATTTAAATTGATGCCGGAAAGGTTTAAATCGAAACTTGATGCTCGAGGACGGGTTTTTATTCCACTTTTACAAATTGAATAAAATAATAGTATATTTAATTAAAATAATATTAAAATAATATAAAAATATATTCGGCCTTTACACACGCGCACCTCCTCGTTCCTCTCCTTCTCCGAAGTTTAGACGCCATCATACCCCACCTTCACCCCTCGACCTGAGCAGCAGCCCAAGCACCTTCAAGCTTTGACTTCCTCCGACGAGCCCGTTCCGCCCAATTCATTCGGTGAGCTCCCTTAACCTCCCTTCAAATCTTATTGTTCGAATCCCCGTTTTATCTTCGTTCCCTTCATGTCGAGTCTGAGCGCGTTGGAGAGCGAGAATCGTGTGAGCGAGAGCGGCGACGAGGGCGAGTTGAGCTAGGACGAGCGAGCGGGGTTGAGCGGGGTGTGAGATCGAGAGCCGCGAGTGCGAGAGAGAGTGGGCTGCGAGGATGAGAGGGCGGGACCAAGCTTGAGAGTGCAGCTGAGCGAGAGCTGATGTCGGAGAGGGAGGAGGAGCTGAGGAGGCGCTGAGCGAAGCCTGGGCGCCGGCGAACAGGGGAAGCCAGGTTCGAACAGGGGAAATAGATTAGGGAGATGATGATGACTGGGATAGGTGGGGGCCACGGGTCCGGTTCTTCATTTTTTTTTCTTACCGGTTCACTTTTTTTTTTTAGTTTGGTCCGGTCTGGGTTGGGTTTTGGTTTTGGATCCGGGCTTGGTTTGGGCCGGGTATGGTATTCGGGTTTGGGCTTGGGCTGGATTGGATTGTGTTTTATTGTTTTATTAAATTATTTATATGTTATATAATTGTTATATAAATTGTTATTTACTTATTATTAATTTATTCTGTTTTATTTATTTGTTAATTAATTGAAATATTTATTATAAGTTATTTAAAAATATGACTTATTTTGAGTATTTATTTAATTAGTGACGTATTGTTTTAAGGTTATTCTTGATTATTATATGGTCCATCAACTTGTTGGCTCTTTAGTAATTATTATGTTTATTAAGTATGTATTTTTCTAAATTATTATTTATTTATTTATTTTGATTTGTTTGAGAATTCTCTATGTGAATGAGTTATTTTGACATTTAAATGGTTAGTTATGTCGGAACTATTTTAGTAATATATTATCGTAAGTATGATGTAAATTTGGTCTAAAATATTAAATACTCTAGTGCCGAATTTTGGTTATGTTGATTACTTTAGAATAAATTGTTTTGATGATTTTATATTGTGAGATTCGCTTAAGGATTTGAGATAAAACTAACTTGGTCCGGAATCTTTTGATAATATGACCTTGTAAAATTGATTTAACGGCTTAATTGGATAATGTCGGAACTTGACTAAATGTTATTTTATTTAATGGTTTCTAGAAACTTGTGAAGTGATTTCTCTGGAACTAGGCTTAGTGAATTTATTTATGATCTTTCTTGAGATTTTATAGGAGTTGAGACATGAGTAAAAATATGAATTTGAAACATGTTATGATATATTGGAACTTCGAGATGAATGATGGAAGTGGTTAATGAAATTGATGTTATGAGGTAACTTGAGATTATGAGATAATGAGTTGATGATAACGAGAATGAGATGATGTATGATGGAATATGAGATGAGACGGGACTATTCGATGATACAACTTGATGATGATAAATGAGTTTCTTTTAGCTTTACTTAGTTCTGTGTAGCGGTAAATGGGTCCCTTTGTGCTTAGACTTATAATTGTTGCTTATTAAATTGTTAGGTGATCCGTGACGTGAATGGCTTGCTTACTGCTGGTTCATTGCTTTTGCTGTTCTACTATTCCAGGTAAGTCCTCCGGGGCTTACTCAAGTTAGAACCTCATGCCTGATGTGTCATATAGTGTGTAGGTGTTGCATCCCGCATAATCATGTAGTATCATGCTTAGGTTGCACAAATTAATCGAGCATCCGTATTCTCTTTGCGTATGGTAGAATGGCCGTTAAATTGTGAGTCCTAGAGTCATTTGCTAGGGTCATAGGACGGTCCAGTCCCATCGGGCTTTGTCCTCATCGAGTCAGACTGTTAAATTGACGAGCATGACTATTGATACGATTGATGATTTTATGGTATTGAACGCGACCGGTTCCCGCACTAACGAGCATGGGTGCGGGAGTATAAAACGCGGTCGGTTCCTGCACTAACGAGCATGGGTGCGGGAGTAGGAGAGGGACATGACACTTGACATTCTGTGCGGGATCCCATTTAATCGCTTTTTGCATACATATAAACTGTTAGCATGCTTGTGTGTTTAATATTTCCGCACTGCATTAGAGCATCCTTTATTTAGGTATAGGCACATTATATGTCCTCAGCGAGGTCTTCAGGGCCCGCATGAGTGGCTCGACCTTGACTTCGTGGTATAGTTTCAGGTACCCGTTCCCTTGCTTGATTTCGTGCTGTTTTGACGGGGGTATCTTATGGCGCAATTGGAGGGAGAATCTGACTATGGACTACACACTTTCGCTACTTTACAATTTCTCATATTTGGCTTGACCCGGCCATGCCGTGGACATTTGTATTATGAGATTTCCTTCTTTATACTTTTTGAACATAACACGTTTTGAGCGACTTAGACAAGTAGGATAGGCTCGGAGTACCCAACGGTCCTATCGCGAATTTAGGGTGTGAAATCCCCTTCTTTGAGCACTAAAAACTTTGTTTTAAAACTCAACTCGTACTCGAATTGCAAGATCCGAACGAAGGTATTCAATCCTTCGAAACGTAACCCAAATATTTATATTTGGGCCGTTACAATATTTATTTTTTTTTATAAATAAAAATAAAAATGGATTGAATTTACATATCTTTTGGATTTAATACGTAAGCTTTTTATCATTTAATAATTTTTAGTAAAAAGTATAAAATATAGACTCAAGATAAAAATATATCTTAACCATTTTTTAATAAGATGATAAACATGATTAATATAGACTCAAACATGTGTTTACATTCTAAAAAAAATAACACAATTGAAGATTATATATTTACTTTATATGGAGTAATAAATTATATTAATTCAAAGATGGTTTCTTTAATAAAATTTATAGACAAATCGCGCAACGGGCGAGGAATAAAACTAGTAAAATACTAAAACAGAGACCTGAAACGGCCTCTGGTGCGATTCGCATACGTGTTATTTTCTGGATTAAAATTGTGTTATTTTTGCATACGTGTCATATTTTAGATTAAAATTGTATTATCTTTTTTAGTCACATCAATTAATAAGCCAATATAGTTAGGTAAAAAACTTATCCTTCTAGATCAAATAATCTACCCAATATTTTGGTCAAAATTGAATATAATATATCTATATATAAATAATTATTTTTTGTCAAAACAAGTTATCTTTGTTTGAAAAATACGGTTACAACCTTAAAGGCTTTATATTGACATTGTCTTTTGATCCTTATAAATTTAAAGTGATTTATAGAATACAAAATGTCAATATTTAACCTATTAAAATTGAGCAATTATTATTTGTTTTCAAAAGGAATAACAAATACATAATTAGCATAATCATCTCTATGATTTAAACTACCCACACGAAGTAAGCTCTCAATTAATTAATTTTAATGATTCAATGTCAAACGCCTAATTCATATCTAATCAATATTCATTTATATTTTAATCCCATCGATTTTATACGTTCATTTGACCATAAATAATTAATAGAATTTTGTATAGTTTTTTTTTAACAGTGGGCAAAGATTTGGATACTGAAAGTATCCATGATCATCTGAAAAGATGATATTCTGGAATTCATGGCTATAATCTAGGATAGAATTACAACTCAGTTCTGATTTTGCAATGAAATCAGCTGCACCGTTTGCTTCTCTGTAGTAGTGCTGGAATTTGATAAACTCGAAGTCCTTGCTTAGAGCTTGTATTTCTTTAACTATTTGAGAAATTTCTCACGGTATGTTGTTCATCTGGTTGATGGCGTTGATGACAGTTGTAGAATCACTTTCAATAATAGTCTTCTGTATTCCAAGTTCTACTGCCAGTCTTATACCTGCAAGTATTGCAAAGCATTCTGTTTGGATTACAAAGTCTGTTTTACCATAGCTCTTATGAATATGGATTACGTGACCTTGGTAATTTCTAATAATACATCCAATCTGGGGTTGGATACCAATTTTAATGGAGGCATCTACATTTATTTTAACGATATTTTTTGGAGGATATTTTCAGGTCATTTTGTCACGAGGCCTGGTGTGTTTGGGTGAATTGGTTATGTTTTGTTCCTTTTTCCAGCACGAAATTTTATCTATAGTCTGGGTTAGAATTTTGTATAGTTGAATTTGATCAACTTCAACCTATATCATCATAAACAAATAAACGTGTATATATGGTTCAAGATAGTATATATGTTCAAGATAAGATAGATTAATATTTGAAAATGTTAATAGTAGTGTTGATTAAGTTAAAGATAGATTTCTTTTTAGAAAGGTGGTTGATTAGGGTGAACTTGATCATTTTTCAAAGCTAAATAGAAATAGATCCCGTAAATAGACACTCGATATTCTTATATAGCATTAACTATGTTTGGAAATATATATCGTTTGACTTTTTAATATATTTTTAAAAAGTGAAAAATTATATATAATATTATTTTAATTTTAATTTATCCACGAGTCATCTTATATATACACCTTAACTAATAATTAACTACAATTAATTTTTATCATTTGAACAATAAAATCTTATCATGAATATATATATATATATATATTAACCTCATATCTGAATCAAAGGAAAAAATATCATTATAAAGATCTTTTGATTTTGAGCTATTTTTTTAAATACCATTATCAAGTTATAATTTCAAGAAAATCGATCTATATATTAATTGATTTAATATTGTACATACCTAAGCTACTTAATTTGAGTAACAAAGTTTTTGATGAGTTTCCCCTTGAATAAAATTATTCATAAATATTGTAATAAATAAAATAATGACTTAATTTCAGTAATAAATTTTATGAAGATACAAAATTTTATTTACCAAAATCACATATATATCATCATATGCTTTCACCCTAATTGCGTCGACAATAACTTAAATAACTTAAATCAATAATAATTTTATATTCAATAAGATAAAATTTCATCTCATATCCTTAAACTCTAATTGTACTTAATCTCATAAACTTAGATTTAGAATTAAAATAAACATTATTATAAGGAACACTAAAAAATGACCCATGACTGATAGTCACCTAAATATTATTAATAAAAATAACATAATAATTGATTTGATAGATATGTTGACATTATTCTATGATTTTGTGTACTTTTTATTTTTATCTTAAAAAGTTCCAAGGTTTTGATTTATTTATTTAAGAAAATTTTAAGTATATTAATTTTAATCAAATATAATTTATTTATCTATTATAATACATATATACATACATACATACATATATATATATATGTTTATTGGTGTGTGTGTTGTATATTGATATGAACTAAATATACTATTAGTTTAGTTTATTGTTATTAAAAGATCCAAAGATTTCAACCAAACTGTTATAACCTTCAAATTTCAAAAAGAAAACATAAATTAAATATCATTTTGTTTATTAAGAAACCGCACAACAGGCGGGTAGTAAGACTAGTAATATACTAAAACAGAAGCCTGAAATGGCTTCTAGTGCAATTCGCTTACGTGGAATTTTCTGAATTAAAACGGGATTATTTTTGCTTACGTGTCATTTTCTGAAATAAAATTGTATTATATTTTTTACCCACATCAATTAATATATATTATACACGTAATACACTTATTATTGAAAAAATATCCAATTTAACTAATCAAATATAATAATATATATTGGATCAAAAAATCTAACGAATGGAATGAAATATAATAATATATATTGGACCAAAAAAATTATATAAATTTATTAATAATACCAATCCAAGTTTATCTATTAAATGACGTATCTTGAGTAATCTTTGTATATAACGAATGAAACATAAAAATTAGCTACGGTTTTTTTTATTTCATGCTCTGTTTCAATTGTAAATGTCATGTTGTCAGCCACATAAATATCAAAAGATAAATATCAATAAATTAGGGAAAACGTAGGGATGAGAGTGATAATTGAAAATAATAATTATGATTATATTGTGAGTAAAAGTATTAGTTTTAGGAAAATTTTGCCAAACAGGCACTTTTTTGGACAAATTGGTGAAATGTCCGTCTTTTTGGACAAATTAGCAAAATGTCCGCTATATATACTAATTCTCTCTCCTGCTCTCTCGATCTCTTCTGTTTCGCTCTATCTGTCTCTCTTGCTCTCTCAATTTCGTCTCTCCTGCTCTCTCGACGCCGGATCTGGAATTTTGCAAAATCGACGCCAGATCTGGAGGAGGCAAGGCGATGAAAGGCCCTTTCAATCGGAGTCAATTGCAAAATCGGCGTAGCAGAGACGGTGATCTCGGACACCACGTTCTTCCTCGGTGAGTGTAACGGCCCGGATATAAATATCCGGGATACGTTTCGAAGGTCGGATACCTTCGTTCGGATGTTGCAATTCAGGTACGGGTCGAGGTTTCAAACCTCTAATCAGTCGAAGTCTCAGAAATACAATTTAAACGAAAATAAAGCGGAAGTATGGTTTAGATACAAAAGCCACGGCAGAGCCGGGTCAAAACCAAAACAAAGTGGGTGATTGCCATTTGTCAAGTTAGAATACATTAGCCGGATTCTTCGATTCGCCAAAAGGTTTCCCCGTCATAGAAGCATGGAGCAACAAGAGCGGTACCTAACACTATCCACGAAGTCAGGCCTGGTGATCGCCTGCGGGTCCTTTGACCGCGCTGAGGCCACATAACATGCCTATGCCTAAATAAAAGATGACTAATGTGGTACAAGATTTAAATCACACTATCATGCCCCTAGTGTATATAATATGCGGAAAAGAACTGTAAAGGGCCCAAAACAATGCCAAGTGGAATATCCCTCTCCTACCTCTGCACCCCTTCCCGTTAGTGCAGAGACTGGCCAGTTCGTTGCTATAGCATAGCATATCCTCGTGGTGGTGCACTCACCCACGGTATCATCATCATAATATCAATTAAATATAAATTAAACATGCCCGATGGTGCTGGGCTATCATCATGCTCATATCGACTCGATAGACTCAGGGTACCCGATGGGGCTGGGCTACCCTATGACCCTAGCAAAGACTCTAGGACTATCACAGATAACGGCCGTTCTGTTTCAAACACACAAAGTAAACACATGCTCAGTTCAATGCAATCCTAGCATGATACTACATGGCATGCTTTAATATGCAACAAAACTACACATTACATGACACATCAGGCAGGAGGTCCAGGTTACTGAGTAAGTCCCGTAGGATACTTACCTGTTGATGCAGAACATCAAGATAACACAAGCAAGGGCCCAAATGCAAGTCCAAAGCAATCCAAAACCAATACACACCTATCATCAAGTCATTTCCATAAGCTACCAGATCAACATTCACACTCACGAACCCAAGTTCTCAACATCCTCAAAACCGACCGATAGTAAAACCGTTTTCCAAAATCTTAAATCCAAATTAAGTCAACTCATATTCAAAATAATCTCTCAAAGAACTCATCTTAGAAAATCAACCAATCCTTTTAAAATCGCTTATCCAAATCCCGACATTAAACATTTAAGCCCTAAAAAGCAATTTCCCCAAAATCATATTATAGAAATAATTCCGGCATTTTAATTCAAACATTATATAAATAATTCTCAATACTAAATCATCAAAATAATTCTAAGCTCACAAATAATACTTATAAATCAAAACCAACAATTTACTTTAAAATTCCTAACTCACATGTTTAAATCCTCATAAAATGCATCAATTAAATAATCCAATTAATATTATTTTAAAACAAATAACAATATATAACGATTAATTTCCAGAATTTACAATTATAACCAAATTCCAAAATAATAATAATATTCAATTAAGGATATAACATATCACATAATCAACATATACAATTTAAATCCTTCACCAACTTATAAAATCATACCATTTAAAATAATTCTGACATAACTTTCTTTAAAAATCCAAATCTTAAAATCACCCTTATAAACATAATATAATAACTTATCTCAATTAAAATTACTTTTAAAATCCTCTAAAATGTATAAATTAATAAACACAACATATAAATATATACGTACATTTTTCTAAAATCAAAACAACATAACACATGTCAAAAAACCCAGCCCAACCAAAAGCCCCAACCCGGAAGCCCACACCTGGCCCATCAATTCGGATCCCCTTCCCTTTTCAAATAAAAGAACCGGACAAATGAAAAGAAATAAAAGAAGGCCAAACCGGTTCAAGAAAGAGAAAAAAAAATAGAACCGAACCCGTCTTTCCCAGCTCTGTTCTCTTCCCAGGAATTTTAGAACGGAAAAGGGAGGAGGAGCAGGGCCTCCGGCGGCTCCATTCCAGCCCAAGCTCCCCCCACCTCATCAGCCCGAAATTTCGACCATCCCCGACCCTAGAAAACCAAAACGAGAGTAAGAGGAAGGAGGAAGAGGAAGCTCACCGGAACTTCGAGGAATCCGACACCGGGGACGCTCCGAGCGGCGTCCGGCTGCAACGATGAAGGGAGGAGCTTCTTTCGGCACTAGGATGAGTGAGGAGGGATTAAAAGAGAATCTTTCTGTGCTTGGGAGTGAAAGGAGGAAGAAAAACGAAGCTCACCAAGTTGGCCGGAAAACAGGGGACACGGCTAGGGCTCGGTGTCGGCTCTCCGGCGGCGGCTTCGGACTCCCTGGGTTGCTGGGCTACTCCATACTGCTGCTCCTAGCTGGATGTGAATGGGGAGGAAGATGGGGCTGCTCGGCTTGCTCTTGGATGGCAAACAGGGGAAGTTGCGCTTGGAGCGGTTCGGCGGCGGCACAGGGAGCTCCCGGGCTGGTCGACGGCGATGAAGGTTGTGGTGCTGGTTGCTGGGGTGGTGAGGTGGAGGCTGGTGGAGCAAGGTGGTGGTTGGGGGCTCTGCCGAAGATAAGGAGGAAGAGGGAAACTTTTGGTGGTTGTAGAACAGGAAAGAGGGAGGGAGGAGAGGCTGAGAGAGAGAAATGGAAATGGGGCTAAGGGAGAGTGAAGAGAGGAGAGTTTGTGAGGGTGCAGAAGATGGTGGGGTGTGAGGGTGTGTGGGGTGTGTTTGGCCTTTTGCCAAAATTGGGGTAGCAAGGTGGTTTTGGCTGCTAATGTAACAGTGATGCGGCAAGAGAGAGAGAGAGAGAGAAAGAATAAAAGGAAAATGGTAAAAAAAAGAATTGGTCCCCACAAGATATTTTGAATACCCGACAATATCTCGAAACCCGCTCGCCCGATCGAATCCCGACTAAATCAAATTTAAATCAAAATTTAATTTACTAATTACAAGATAACGGAATTAAATTAATTTTATCAAAACTCGGAGCTCGAATGCGGAATTAAATCCGTTAAAAACTAAATTCTCAAAATGATGCCGGAATGTTTTTAAAATCAAACGTACCCTCGAGGACGAGTTTTGTCACATTTCTACTGATCGAATAAAATAATCATTTATTTACTCAAATATATTAATATAATAATATAAAATACATTCAGTCCTTACATTTATCCACCTCTAAAAACAAGTCTCGTCCCCGAGACTAAAATCATTTTAAAGCAAAGGGGATGAAGTTTCTTTAAAATCGGTGAGTCCGAGGACCATGTCCGAGGATCTTGTAATCGTCTCGGTTGCGTCTTCCGAGATTCTCACAACATCCTAGTCACGGTCGTGACATCTCCAATTGGTCTTGTCAAGTGTGTAATAAGCGCCCTTATTACATCCTCGCTTCGACTTTTCGGAAGTACCACAACTCTAAAAGCATTATAGCGTCCGACTAGGTCTTAGCAAGCAATCTATAAGCGCCCCTATACAATGCTTGTATCCACTTCGTGAGACGTCATAATGTAAATCCAGTTCATAAATCCTCAAAGCGTTTTGTAAATGGAAAGATTGTCATCTAAATCATCGAAACTCGCGACTTCTTAAAACCCCAAGTTGGCCATTTTCAAAATCTCTCAAAATTTTCAAATCCGATGTTTAATCAAGCAACTTTACACCAAAACAAGTCAAATCCTTTCAAATCAAGATTTCGTCAAAATCTCCCAAAACCAAATCAGCTTCTCGCAACCAATCAATCAAGTTCATAATGTAGGAGGTGGAATCATCCACCTCTAAGGGCTAATCCCATATTCTCTTCCTAGTTTCCAGAATCATTTATCATTATTCTCAACTCAACATGCACGTAAGTAAATCAACTCATCGACTCATAACATCATCAACCACTTCTCATATGGCAATCTCAACATCAATAATGATAATCTCAACCAATCGACATCTCAACCGTGTAACATGATTACTCAAAAAATAAATCATACCATCCTTTCAGAGCAAGCCAAAAGCAATAACAAAATCTTAACGTCGTACCATGAGCCATAAAGTATATCTACCTCATACCGAAGGGATCACAAGTGCATCATCGAATTCTCATACATCACACAAGCACACATGTCAAGAGGTCAAAGAGGTTAAGTGTCATGGAGTCAGTACACTACTTCAAGTCAAATCTCACGATCGCATCTCAACATCGCAACACAAGTGGGACCATTCATAGCAGAATCTCATGTAAAGCATAATGTTACGTAGTTATCCTATCCAATTTCTATCCAGCATTATCATAACATATTATCACATCAATCCAACAAAATCATGCTATTAAGATTCAACCAAAAAAGAAAAAGGAAGATCAACAGTATATCAATATCAAAATGTCATCATGCTTTCCAGACATCATCTTAGCTCATCACAATGTCATATAACGATTAATAGCAGCCATGCACCATCATCTTATATATACACATAAGTCATACCTATGCTCCAAGTCATATTCATCAATTGACATCTCCTGATCATAATATAACATCATGCTCTCACATAGCAACATATCATTATTTCATAATTCATACAACACATCATAACATGTTTCTAGAACAACATAGTAGGATAGCAATGTATCACTATATCATGATCATACTTGTCACTGTCAACTAGATTTCAAATATTGCATATCAACATGTAATATCAGGCCATATCAGGTTTATCATGGCCGCTATCTAATATCATGCCAGGTCATTTTAATAAATCACGTAATCAAGAAAGCTTTCACATCACCACCAGGCAAAATAAACGCAACCCCCGCTCACTCGATTTCAATTCCTACATCAAAACCAGCCTCATCTAAACTCACCAACTCGGATAATATCCCCAAAGAACCCCAACTCGTTTTGATACTCCCGTCTCACCCCTCATTTCACCAGGCGCTCTCACTAGCAATCCACCTCTAAGAATCCAACCCTCATCTCTGTTTTCACACCCGAGCACCCCTGCATACTATGTCCTCGATACCCCCCAAAGGTCATTTCTTACATTTCTCACTCTTCCCAGGATATCACAATGTAGAACCCTTCTAACCACGCATCTTCAATAAAATTTCCTCGGTCACTACCTAACCAGCCTGTCCCTAATCATACCCCTTCCCCAAGATTCACCTAAGAGTTCATCCAAAATCATCAAGCATTACCTCTTAAAATTCCCGAACCCACTCAGTCCAACCTAAGTCAACACCCCTCTTCTGCAACTTTCCCTTATCACCGTCGATCATCCTAAACACTCACAACCTTTCTCCACTCTCTGACCGCTCAACCAAAAGGACCTCACTCACATGTTCAAAGAAGAAGCATTCATGGACATTATTGCACATAAGGACTACATCATATCAACTAGCATCATTAAGCATTGCAACAAGTATCAAAAGTCTCAATTTACCGTCATGCTCGAAATTATCACATAACACCATATATGAATAAAGTCAATTCAAACTAGCAAGTTTCATCATAATCTTAGCTAATAAACAGTTCAGATTCTCGGCATTTGCAGTTCATACTATATAGGAAAGGAATTTAGATCATGCTTAGCAACTCAGAATAGCATCACATCAAGTCATCATGGCACATTAGGACTGTAAGGCATCGAATCATATATCTCATCGTAGACAACGGACAATCAAGCAACAGTCATCACATCAACAAGCAACTTTCAACATCAAGTCAGTGCAAATCATCATCAACAAGCTCAGAAAGGGTTAGCAATTCGAATGGAGGGTGCTACCACCTGCAAGTCATGTCGTACCCAACAATCGTAATCCTCGAAGCGAGCTTGTTCCGTCGACATTATCGACCCTGAGGCCCGTGGGTTATGGGCCCACGCTTCCGCTGCGCTGTTCTATCGCTATTTGTCTTCCTGATCCCTTTTCCATGCGGTCGCTCATCCAAGGTAACGCGTAGGAGTTTAAGTTAGCGGAGATAGGGGAGTGACAAGAGCGGACGACCCAACGTTTCTCTCGGAGATAAAATGGACCAAAGCTAAAGATGACACGACTAGAGACAAGACTCCGACTCGGGAATAGTAACGATGCCTTTATGGAAGTCCATTAGGGTACAGTTGTGACAAACAAGCATGAATTCACTATGGAGCATATCCATCACATTAATCCACACTAACATGCACCTATCCCGGGGCAACATTCGTATTCATATCAAAGACACAATCAAATCCGATGCCGATGTATGTGAAATAAGCTAACATTCTAGTATTCCATGGGAACAGATATGCCAAGTAACTTCAAGCAAGATGGGCGGAAACAACAATGATCATATATAATTCGAAGTCATGCGGAACTTAGTGAAGATAACGAGCATCATGCATATGATCAATGTAAGAGCATGGTATACACATCAACAAATGAGTCCAAATATATCATGACAAAGTATATTATAATAATCAGATGAAGCATCATACGAGGGCTTATAAGAACAGCATAGTAACTATCACATCTAACAGCAATGATCACATATTAGGTCGAGCATGGCACGGAATCCTATGACGAGATCCATTTAGAGAGCATAGATCCTACATGATACTAGCGATACGTAATGCGATACAAGCATAGTCAAGAGTCATTAAGAGGAGTTCAACATGATAATCACGAAACATGAGGTATTTTCAAAAGTAACCAGAAGGACATCATGGGTGCTAGATTATAATCATTCTAAGAACGAACCATCATAGAGTACATATATGGTACAATCGTTGTCACATCATAGAACAAGTACAACATGTGATCATTTAGCGCGTCATATTGGAAATCATAAGCCCTACATGATACTAATAGCACACATTGAACATGAGTACAATTAAAGTAATTCAACTAGGTTCATTCCGATATTCGTGCGTCAAGTATTTGCAAAATCAGGATATAGAGTGATGTGTAACCAAGCGAGGTGTCAAATCATACATTCATGGAAGCACGAGAGGATATCATAGAGTAATAGACATTTGAACCATATAAACATGCTGGGTTTAACTATCACGGAAAGCTAGTCAATCATCGAATTCAACATTAAGCTAATCAGAACGAGTGAAACATGTTAAGAGAAATGAAAGAGGAAAGAACCACACTATCAGGTACCTAGCTCGAGAGAGAATCAACAATAAAGTAGGCAACGCATAAATGTGTGTAAGTCATAACCAAGGATCCTACACGTTACTAATGGCTCAATATAACATGTGGTACATACATGCACTTGATCGATTACTCCGCACTAAGCAAGACTTCAATTCAATCACATTCCGATAATATAGAAGCATGAGCAAGTCTAACGATGCATAACGCAAGTTTAAATAATGGGCAACATAATTAGATTACGGGGCATGAGTACAAATCAACACATACTAGGGTCAACATGCATTCACCAAGACTCTATTATGCCACATAATCTCCATTCGACACAACTAACACACACCATATTAACTTGCAAAATAATCAACAATAGTTAACCTGACGAATACGAAATATATGGGCATGATATAGATTCTTGTCACAAGATGAATGATAAGCATCGAGGCATCATCGACGAGCATGCTAAGGAGCACGTCTTATGAGGCATTCGTATAAAGAAGAGTCAATCACACTATCATGAACCTATTCAATGGTCATCATGAGCATCAAGGCACATAAGCACAAATTCACACTAAGGATCAATTGTAGGTCAAGGAGTAGTGCATATAGAATCACACAATCATGAACAGGGCAATCAAGATAACCCGATAGAAGTCCATAAGGGCAACATTGACTCTCCCTAACTGACTCATCACCCATCTTTCCCGTGAGACTCGGATATGACTTTTCGTGGTAAGAAGACACTAATGGATCGTCATAAGAATTGATAAGGACAATGTTCGTATGAGGGTGCGGGAAGTGTATGTAAAGTAGGAGAATAAAAATAAAGCACAACTAGACTATCTCCCTGTCCCAAACAAATAATACAAGAATCCCCTCCCTTGTAGTAGTAGGGTAATTCAGGATCGAATCCACGAGGAGGTATGTCAGCGCTTCCTTTGTTGTACTCACGATCAAGGCTTTCGACCTCAGCAGACACTCGATATCGAGTATACAGGTCGATATCGACCTCAGTTCGGTCGATTTCCTAGCGCAGTTCCTGCAGAAGACAAAACAGCAAGTCGACGTCGAGCAGAGACCTCGATATCGATGTCACACCTCGATATCGACCCTTAAGATCGATTTCGATGCTTGTCACAAAAACTGTTTTTGTAACCAATTTGTCGGAAAAGGATCCGAAGAAAATAGAATGGAGAAGGAAGATGAACAGAAACAAAACTAAGACTTTTATGAAAAATTTAATTAATTAAAAGGCTTCCAAAGTCGGGGTTTCATGCCACAACGATAACAATGCAAGTTTCATGCTAAAGATATGAACTTTAATGTCTTTCCGTCAAATAACTTTCGTTATCAACACTTAGGTGATTAGAGGCTCTCGCATAATTCCTAAGAGTTACTATCCAATTCATGAGCAATTCAAGTTCACAATATGAGTGGCTTTCGCTTCAATAATGCAAATAATGAAACTCCCTAACTTTCGCAAAGGATCATGCATGGGGTAGAAGACGGAATCGCATAAAAGTCATACCTTTGATGCACTTACCTCACATTGCTATCGTCGGGCTCACCCCGACCCTAGAAGTGGTTTGACTACTCGCTCCTCATCATGCACATCATCATCATTGTTATTAAAAGAAAGCTACTTTTGAATTAAAACTCTGAAAGAAAGTACAACCGAACAAGCCACTCCGCTCTCGCTTTACAAATCCACTCGGCCTCCTCTCTCTCTCTACTCTCTATTGCAACTGAAATTCTCTGCGAAAATTGGATCTAATATTGAATATATAAACTCAGCCCTATTGGCCTCTATTTATAGATGTCGATAAGGACTCGAAACCTTATCTTTATTCTCTAAGATAAACTAAAACAAAGTAAAAGCTAAAACTCAATGGTGAAATCAGCCTCCTCATGATAGATCTGGTGTTGATGATAGGAAATCTCGACCTTTGGATAGATATTGCAAGCATTGGATATAATTCTATCAAAATCGGAGTCGAATTCCTCTGCTGGCATGGTCGATATCGACCCTTGGACGTCGATATCGACCCCTCCAAAATCTTATCTCGAGCTTCTCCTTCTCCTACTCGAACTGGCACTCGACTTCTATCAACTTGGTCGATCTGGCAGCCTCGATATCGACCCCCAGACGTCGATATCGACCTCTTCTGTGTCGATATGCTCTGTTTCCTTTTCTGCTCGATTCCTATGTCTCTGATGTACTCGATGTCGAGGTCTTCAGTAGATTTCGACCTCTTCAGAAGACTTCGAGTTCTTTTTCCGCTCTTCCGAATTCATCCATTTTCATCCTGTTTTCTGCGAAATCACATGGAAACTCGTGCAAACCCATATATTTGACATTTTAAGCATAAACTACACCATTCCCATGTTTTCCCATTAATGTGCATGCAAAAGACAATAAAATGGATTTGTATGTGCATAGAAAATATGGCAATTTGCGCGCACATCAAACACCCCATACTTAAGCTTGCTTGTCCCCAAGCAATACTCTTAATGGTCATTCAGGGGAAGAAAGTAAACCCTCAACATCATAGATTCATTTTTCATATGTCCCTACAATCAATTGCCATCCTCAAGAAGGTACTTATGTCAACCAAGTCCATGCCTGTGCATAAAAGCAATTTCATACTCATAAAGGAGGTAATATGCAAAAAACAATTTTAGCGACATTGCATTAATAATCAAGAGGACTTTTTTCAAGCTTGTGAGAAGTGGATTGGTAAAAGGCTAAAGGTGGGCTAATATTTGGCCATGTGGTGTTAAATCCGGGGAAACATACTTTCTTTCCAAAATATTCCACATTCCTTCTTCATAATGTCTCACCTTTCACTCATCGTTCAATGCTTTTTTCAATACAATGCTTTTACCTCTCTAACCTTAGCACTGCCTTCTCGCGAGTCGCAAAAATGGGTGTCATGAATGGCCCCGGATACTTAGTACTTCGGACTCCTCACCTTTGTGTCCCATCTCGCCAAACTATTATCTCAGCGAGCAGGGTCGACCCACCTTTATCTCCTGAGGTGATCGGATTTTTTCTTGCTCATTTAATTTTCCATATTTCATAATTGTATCATTACTGCCAACAACTTTATAAATGCACAACTCCATATAACTCCAAAGATGTCATCCATTCAAAAAAACTTTGTCCCCGGATAGGGTATAAGGTAAAAAATGGGCAATATGTGTATATGTGGAGCAATAATGATCATGATAAGTCTCATATATGGCTTTGTGAATATGCGTAGGTAAGGCTAGGATATGAACTTTGCTTGTATGGAATTTTTATAAAAAAACCTCCATCATCTTATCATGCACATGTCAAAAGCAACTTCAAATTTTTCATCTCCTTTATGGTTTTCTCTAAAAATTTGCACTTCATTGGGACTTCCCTTAACTAGGCAATCTCATGTTATATCTCTAATGAATCTAATTTTGCATCATAGAGCTCTTTTTTATACTTCCATGACTCTTTCTTTTCCAAAATTTTTGATGGGGGTCATTTTTCTCATTTTTTTTTCTTTTTTTTATCCATTAAAATAAATATGCAACTCTAAACTAAGTATGAATATGCAAGTAAGCCTTTCCCCCACCCCATACTTAAAATTTACAGTGTCCTCACTGTATTAGAACTAGGGTTAAGAAGAAAACTTACTAAACCGTCACAAATTTCAAGAGTCGAAGAAGACAGCAGGCATGGTCGATATCGACCCTTTATATCGATATCGATGTCTCTCTTGATTTCTGCTCGGGCTTCAGGGTGATTCGGCCTCGATCACAAACTCTATCCATGTCGACCTTAAGGTCGATTTCGATGTCTGACATCGATTTCGATGCCTTTCTGAGTGCTTTTCTCTCTCCTGCAATTTGAAAACTAAACACAAAATATGCAAAACAATAAAGTGTCTAAAACCAAAACAAAAGCTGTCTAAAACCAAAACTAAGTCTTTGTTACAAGCTCTAGACTTTTAAGTCGCTAGGCCGACTTCTTCCTTTGCGCTTCTCAAGGTGGCATCTGCAGAGCCCATGTGGCTTGGGCCTCAAATATCACTCCTTTCTTGTCCCGTAGCTGCATTCCGCCGGGATTGATTTGATTCACCGTGAATGGACCTAAGTTTTTATCCTTGAATCTTGTAGGGAACCAATGGTCTTTAGACTTGGAAACATAGACCTTGTCTCCTATCTCATATTGGCTTGAATCATCATCGGATACCCTACGTAAGCGCACATGCCAAGGCACACCTCTTCCAAATAATGATAAGTCCTTAATTGTAATTGAACAAGAGGAATCTGTACCTTGACTTACCTTCTTCTCAGTCTGCGGCTCAGGTCGATGTCGATTGAAGGTTCGATAATGTAAAACAAAGTAATATAGAAATACTCTAGAAGGGGGGGTTGAATAGAGTATGCCGGTTTTTCGCAGATTATCAAGACTTTTGATGCTCGTGCAAAATCCTTTGAGATTAAACCTGAATCACAAAGTTAGACAATCGAACCAAGTGTGAAAATAAGGTAAAGCAATAGATAAAGGACACGAGTAATTGTTTACGAGGTTCGGCACGAACTTGGCCTACGTCCCCGCCTAGGGTTCTTCCACAACCCTAGGATTCAACCGGCTTTTATTGATTCACAAGACTTAGGATCCTAGTAGCTCCCCGAGAAGCCTCTCTTCTATACAATTGCAATCTAGTCAACTCACGTTCCCTTGGAGTCCTAGACCAATCTAGAAGAGCCCCACCTCTCTATGCTATCTAGTACAATCCTCTTACACTTAGTGAATCAATCGCCTAGTGTCTACTTCCTGAGTTACAAACTCTTGAGTATAACACTCTCTCGAAATATATCCTATAAGCTCACAGTGTAACTCTCAAATGCTTTGAAATGAAATAACAGACTCTTAAGGACAAGCAGAGAGCACACGAAGAAGACAGATTTCGCTTGAAGGCTTGAGTGTATGAAAGCTTGTGTTCAACAGGTGTCAGCTGTCTTCTTCTTCCTTTCCTTTATATAGAAGCAACATGGCGCCTAAGGATCTTCAACCACGGCTAGTTCGGGGCATGGCGCGCCCAAGGATCTTCTATTTTTGGACACTTCGAAGACATGATCTCTCCAATTTGGATCTCCTCAATATGCACCATAAGGAAAGAAGTAATTCGAATAATAATTCCTGAAAGGTTAGTTAGGCATATAATATAATGGAAGTATATAATATTAAATAATATTCGGACATAATAATATATAGAACAGGTTTTGTATTTCATCAATACTGTTAAAGCTCCAAGACCTTTGACACAGACAAACTGTCAAGGCCTTTGAAACTTTATTCCGATTTTCATCAAGGGAGGGAGTTATCAATCTCCCCCTTGATGAAAGACAAAACCTGTGCATCCCTGCAACTTAGTCAAGCATATATAATATAAGTAAAATCGGACTAAGTACCTGCATGGGTTAGACAAATGTTGGATCAAAAATTTAAAGCAATAAGACCATCCAACTGAAAATAAAACCAAGGTCTTCCAAGACCTTTAAATCGCAACAGTTTTAAAAAGTCTAACACTACCACAGATCATCTCCCCCTTTTTTGTCTTTCAACAAAGGGAGGAGGTAAAACAGTCACCAAAAGTTTTGAAAAAGTTTCCAAAAACCAACAATGTATCAGATGTCAGGGATGGCATAGGGTAGGGTAGGGTTTAAGCTTCGTCGTCCGGAGCATCATCAGTGAGCCTCGTCCACAGACCTTGCAGCATCTTGGTTATCCCGCTCATCTCCGTCATAACCTCCTTGTGCAGCTCCTTGATATCCAGGCGAACTTCCTCCAAGCCCAACTCCAGGTTGTCCATGCGTTCATCAACGGCTGAAGTAGTGGGAAGAGATTTTGAAGGAGTGGCAAGACTCAAGGTCCCTTGGGGAGACCGAGTGATGCCAATATTTTCAAGGCTCTTGGAGTCGAACTTACCCATATGACGCTGCTGTTTTTCATTTTTGAAATCAATTCCAGAAGCATTGAAGAGTGGGGTCAAAAGGGTAGCAAAGGGGAGGGGGGTTCCTTTCCTGGCTTTTCTTGTGTGAGCCATGGATCCTAAAATAGTGTTGGCCAGATCAAGATCAAGGCCATTGAGGATACGATAAAGGAGGACCATGGCATTGTCAGTAAGGAGCGAGCCAGAGTTAAGACGGGGTAAGAGGCATCGAACAATGATGTTAAATATGATTTTTGCCTCAAGGGTAAGGGATGAGTGGGTGAGTTGCTTTGAGGTGCTGTTAGATGCTTCGGGTAGGAGGTACTTGGCTCGGGCAAGGATGATGCAGTTTTCTTTTGAGGGGTGTATTTCAGAGGGTGGACATGGGCTAGGTAGGCCAAGGAAATCTGCAAAGTCATTGGAGTTGAAAGAGATTCTAACCCCTTTGACAACAGAATCCAAAGACCAACCATTGGCGTCGTGTTTGGCTTTTAGATTTATGTAGAACAGGCGGGTAAGCTGGGGATAGTAAACGGTTTCAAGATTGAGAAGGGTCCAGGCTGGGGATTTTTTGAGAAGATCAATGCAGGGTAGTTTCAAAGCTTCGAAGAACTCAATATCCAAAAAATCAGAACAGCAAATCCTATGAGTTCGAAACTCATCTACCCACTTACCAGCAGTCTCAGCATTTTCAAACCAAGAGGAGGGCAAGGATTGGTTTACCTGGATGTAGGCAGGTGGATCGGCGTTCTTCCTGTGTGCAATCGTTGGAGCGGCTTTCTTGGCAGGCGCCTCAAGGCTCTTGAGGGTGCCCTTCCTGGTGCGCTTGGGAGAAGGAGGCTTGGCTGTAGAGGCTTTCCGCTTCTTTGGAGACGGGGGAGGAGGAGGAGGAGAAGGAGAGGGAGCATGCTCGGGCTCCTCTTCCTCTTCTTCCTCTGACCCTGAGTCCTCAGCGTTGTCTCCATCGGTATCCTCCTCATCCTCTCCGGATTCGTCTTGCTCCTTGTCCTCTTCCTCAGGCTCCTCTTCAGAAGGAACCTCCTTGAGAGTCTCCGCCTCGGCTTCCTTCCGGATTCTCTCAGCTTCCTCCTCGATCAACTTCTTTGCAAGCTCGGCCTCCTCCTCGGCCTTTTTCTTCCTTAAAGCTTCTTCTTCGGCATCCTTGGCTGCATCCTTTTCCAGAATAGCATCAAGATCCTCCTCTTCTTCTTCCTCATCCACCTCCTCAGCGATGACCTTCTTTTTCCCTTTCTGGTTCGCGCTGAGAGGCTTCTTAGCAGAGCGTTTTTGAGAGCCCTTGGTTACTATAGTCGTGCTCTCAGTGATGGTGCTCTGGACAACAGCAGGGACGATGGCTTGAGGAGTGGGTTCAGGTGTAGGAGAAGTAGCAGTGTGTTGGCGTCCCTTGGGGGTGGCGCCAAGTCTTTTGGGTGTGGAAGCTTTCTTTGATTTGGGAGCCATGGAGGAAATCGGTTAGGGTTTTCTTAGAGCAGGTTGAGAGGTTGAAGAAGAAGAAGGTGAAAGGGTTTAGAGAGGTTCAGAGTTGTGAGGGAATCGGGTACAGAATTGGGTTTAAGTAGAGAGAGAAGATGATGGAGTGATGGGACGGGTTTAGAGTTCCAAGGGAGGGTAATGATATCATTGCCAAATTTGAAAAATTTCCAATTCAAAATTCAAACTATTCCATTAAAATAGGACTGAATAACCGAAATATTTAGTTCCAAAATTAAGATATCTCAACGGAAAGAAAATATAACATAAATAGGCAATTTTGAAATCCGATAAAAATATAATTGATTAAATATCTAGAAAGATATTATTCAAAAATATGTGATCCGATGTATGTAATCTACCATTTAGTTCACAAACCTTGACATAATTCTCAAAGGTCTTGACACTAAGTATATATTATCTTTCGTAAAGGGAAAGCTCCCCCTACGAAAGTGCATCCTTGTTAAGCATCCCAATCTCTCGTCTTATGAAGGTGAACCTGTCCTCTGCCAAAGGCTTAGTAAAAATGTCAGCCCATTGATAATCAGTTGAAATAAACGAAATGGACACATCACCTTTTTCAACATGGTCTCTAATGAAATGATGCCTTACATCAATATGTTTGGTCCTTGAATGCTGAACAGGATTCTTAGTGATGGAGATGGCACTTGTATTGTCACATTTAATAGGAATGCCTTTGAGGTTGATGCCAAGATCTCGCATTTGTTGAGCTATCCAAAGGATTTGGGAGCAACAGGCTCCAGCTGCAATGTATTCGGCTTCTGCAGTGGATAGAGCTACTGAGTTTTGTTTCTTTGAGTGCCAACTGATCAAGGATGCTCCTAAGAATTGGCAACATCCTGATGTTCTCTTCCTATCCACCTTATACCCTGCAAAATCTGCATCAGAATATCCAATTAATGTGAAATCCTTTTGCTTTGGGTATCATAGTCCAAGCTCCTTAGTGCCATTGAGATATCGAAAGATCCTCAGCCACGAGGTGAGATTCTTTAGGATCAGCTTGAAACCTAGCACACATGCAAACACTAAACATGATGTCAGGTCTACTAGCCATGAGATATAATAAGGATCCAATCATTCCTCGATACTCCTTTTGATTGACACTTTTCCCAGTCTTGTCTTGATCTAGAGATAATGTTGAGCTCATGGGAGTTTTGGCTGCTTTGGATTGATCCATCTTGAACTTCTTTAAGAGATCCTTAGTATACTTGCTTTGGTTGACAAAGATCCCTTTCTTGGATTGATGAACTTGTAATCCCAAAAAGAAGTTGAGTTCACCCATCAAGCTCATCTCAAATTCGCTGCACATGATGTCAGAAAATTCCTTGCACAAAGATGTGTTAGTAGCACCAAATAATATATCATCAACATAAATTTGAATAACCAAAATGTCCTTTCCTTTGGTCTTGATAAAAAGAGTCGTGTCGATCAACCCCCTTTTAAAATCATTTTCTAAAAGATATTTTGACAAGCGCTCATACCAAGCTCTTGGGGCTTGTTTCAAACCATAAAGTGCTTTGTCAAGTTTATAAACATGATTGGGAAATTCCAAACTTTCAAATCCTGGGGGTTGAGCCACATATACTTCTTCCTCTAAGAAACCATTAAGAAAAGCACACTTGACATCCATTTGATATAACTTTATGCTCATAAAAGATGCAAATGCTAATAAAATGCGAATGGCTTCAAGCCTGGCTACGGGAGCAAAGGTCTCCTCGTAGTCAATACCTTCCTCTTGATTGTAGCCTTGAGCAACAAGCCTTGCCTTGTTTCTCACGATCTTACCATTTTCATCTAGCTTGTTTCGAAATACCCATCGTGTGCCAATGACTGATTGATGCTTTGGCCTTGGCTTCAAGGTCCAGACTTTGTTTCTTTCAAATTCGTTAAGCTCGCTTTGCATAGCAATGATCCAATCTGGCTCTTGAAGTGCCTCATCTACCTTCTTTGGTTTAATAAAAGAAACAAACGCGTGAAAAGCACAAAGATCTTTAAGTTTAGAACGAGTTTGAACACTAGAAGTAGGGTCAGAAATGATATCCTTTAATGAGTGTGATGAGGAGTATTTGAATTTCCTTTTGCTAGTCTCAGCTCCTTGATTCGTCACACCAGTAGGATTGACTTGTGGTACATCTGACTCCGTGGTCCTGTTAGGTTCAGTTACAGCAGTTTCTGACGTCTCAACACTGTTGGATTGGACACCAAGGGCTTTGGACGAATCTTCAACACCTTGGGCCAATTCTTCAGTGTTAAGAATCTATTCATGCATGTTCCTCTTCTCTGTGTTCTTGGTAGCAGCATCATCACCTTCCTCGTTCTCTGCATGGATGTTTAAATCTATATCTGCAACACTTTCACTCAAAGAACCGTCATTGCATTCATCAAATATAACATGTATACTTTCTTCAACTAACTGGGTCCTTTTATTGAAGATTCTATAAGCTTTGCTACTTGTAGAGTAGCCAAGAAATATACCTTCATCACTACGCGCATCAAATTTCCCAAGGTTATCTTTTCCATTGTTATGAACAAAGCAAGTACAGCCAAAGGGTTTAAAATAAGACATAAGTGGTTTGCGGCCTTTGAAAAGTTCATAAGGAGTTTTCTTTAAGATGGAACGAATAAGACAACGATTCAAAATGTAGTTAGCTGTGTTAACAGCTTCAGCCCAATAGGTTTTAGGTAATGCATTTTCTAAAAGCATAGTCCTGGCCATATCCTCTAAGGTGCGGTTCTTGCGTTCCACAACCCCGTTTTGTTGAGGTGTCCTAGGAGCAGAAAAATTATGGGAGATGCCATATTTAGCACAAAACAAATCAAACTGAAGTTGATCTAAATCCCTACCATGATCACTTCGAATTGACACTATGGGCTCGTTTCTTAAAGTTTGCAACTCCTTACAAAGTTTTGAAAACTCAAATAAGGCCTCTGATTTTTCTTTTAAAAATGCAACCCAAGTATATCTAGAAAAATCATCAACAACAACGAGCATGTACTTTTTACCATTGGGAGATTTGACTCGCATAGGACCACATAAATCCATATGTAAAAGTTCAAGGGGTCTAGAAGAACTTACAACCTTTTTGGGCATAAGCTTACAAGCCCTTTGGACACAAGCTTCTGTAGTGTATGTGGACTCACATGACCGAGTCTCCTGTGCCAGAGCTTTGGATCGTCCGTCAAAGCCTTTAGACAGGTTAAGCTTCCGTGTGCCACTTGATCAGCATTTACAGCGTATATATTGTTGTAACGATATGCAGTCAATATAACTTCACCTGTATCTTCTCTGCACACTAGACATCTGTTCTTGTTAAATCTGACATAGTTGCCACTATCACATAGTTGAGAGACACTAAGCAAATTATACTTTAAACCATTAACAAGATAGACATTTTTAATACTATGGCTGGAATCACTTCCAACACTACCAATACCAACGATGTCACACTTTCCTTTGTCACCAAGAGTGATTGTTCCCGTGGATTGCTCCTTTAGATCATGAAAGAGAGAACTCTTTCTACTCATATGCCTCGAGCACCCACTATCAATGATCCATTTATGTTCCTTCACCTTGGTGTTCTCCTCTTTTGGACTTGCCATAAGTTCTCTTACAATAGCTTCAAGCTTTTCATCATGGGATTCATCTTTTGAGGCCATAAGACAAATATTGGCCTTCTCATCATCGGAGTCAGAGTCAGAATCGCTCCAAGTTGCCACCATGGCTTTCTTCTTCCATTTGTCACCCTTCTTGGACTGGCTCTTTGTCTTTTGAGGGCAGTCCTTCACGAGATGATCTGTTTCACCACATTCAAAACAAGACAACGGTTTAGTCTTCTTTTCATACTTGTTGTATTGAGGCTTACCTCGAAATTTTGAAGACTCTGATCCATCCTTGTTGTTGAATTGCTTCTTTATTTTGAGAATTCGAGCAAGGCCTCTTGTGATAAGAGCAAAAGGATCATCCTCATCGTCATCCTCATCTTCGGAATCAGATCCATCTTTAGGCTCATCCTTCTTAGACTTGAGTGCCAAGTTCTTAGTGCTAGCTGGAAGTTCTCCATCGTCTTCATTAAGGATCATCTCATGCGTGATCAGTTTCCCAAGTAGGTCGTCAAGAGGCAGAGTAGTGAGGTCTTGGGCTTCCTCTATAGCTGTTACTTTAGGACCCCACTTTTCTTTTGGGAGACACCTCAATATCTTCCTTACTTTCTCAACGTTTGTAAAGCTCTTGCCGAGAGAGTCAAGGTTGTTGGTGATTTCTGTGAATCGTGTGAACATGACCTTGATAGACTCATCAGGCTTCATCTTGAAAAGTTCATACTTTCGAAGGAAGATGCTGATCTTGGTGTCCTTCACTTGGCTGGTTCCCTCATAGGTGACGACCAGCTTGTCCCAAATCTCTTTAGCTGACCTACAAGATGAAATACGGTTAAACTCATCAGTGCTAAGACCACAATAAAGTAAGTTAATAGCCCTGTAGTTTTTGGAGACGAGTTCAAGATCCGCTTGGATGTATTTAGACTCCTTCTTTGCAACTTTGGTTCCATTTGGTCCGTCTTTCTCTGGAATCTTTGGCCCATTCTCTATAATGTTCCAAAGTTCCAGATCTTGGTCTATGATGAACATCTTCATCAATGATCTCCAGTGGACAAAGTTGTTTCCTGCAAAGAGTGGTGGTCAGCTGGTAGACCTTCCCTGTGCAAATCCTCCGCTTGCTTCACCAGACATGATCGAAAACTCACAAGATTGTTAGATCAAAAACAGTGAGTAAAGCTCTGATACCAATTGAAGGTTCGATAATGTAAAACAAAGTAATATAGAAATACTCTAGAAGGGGGGGGGGTTGAATAGAGTATGCCGGTTTTTCGCAGATTATCAAGACTTTTGATGCTCGTGCAAAATCCTTTGAGATTAAACCTGAATCACAAAGTTAGACAATCGAACCAAGTGCAGAAATAAGGTAAAGCAATAGATAAAGGACACGAGTAATTGTTTACGAGGTTCGGCACGAACTTGGCCTACGTCCCCGCCTAGGGTTCTTCCACAACCCTAGGATTCAACCGGCTTTCATTGATTCACAAGACTTAGGATCCTAGTAGCTCCCCGAGAAGCCTCTCTTCTATACAATTGCAATCTAGTCAACTCACGTTCCCTTGGAGTCCTAGACCAATCTAGAAGAGCCCCACCTCTCTATGCTATCTAGTACAATCCTCTTACACTTAGTGAATCAATCGCCTAGTGTCTACTTCCTGAGTTACAAACTCTTGAGTATAACAATCTCTCGAAATATATCCTATAAGCTCACAGTGTAACTCTCAAATGCTTTGAAATGAAATAACAGACTCTTAAGGACAAGCAGAGAGCACACGAAGAAGACAGATTTCGCTTGAAGGCTTGAGTGTATGAAAGCTTGTGTTCAACAGGTGTCATCTGTCTTCTTCTTCCTTTCCTTTATATAGAAGCAACATGGCGCCTAAGGATCTTCAACCACGGCTAGTTCGGGTCATGGCGCGCCCAAGGATCTTCTATTTTTGGACACTTCGAAGACATGATCTCTCCAATTTGGATCTCCTCAATATGCACCATAAGGAAAGAAGTAATTCGAATAATACTTCCTGAAAGGTTAGTTAGGCATATAATATAATGGAAGTATATAATATTAAATAATATTCGGACATAATAATATATAGAACAGGTTTTGTATTTCATCAATACTATTAAAGCTCCAAGACCTTTGACACAGACAAACTGTCAAGGCCTTTGAAACTTTATTCCGATTTTCATCAAGGGAGGGAGTTATCATCGATGTTCGGAGGTCGATATCGACCCCTGTTGAACACCTGGAGGATCAGTCGATTTGGAGAGTTTTGACTCGATATGATCAGGTCGATTTCGACCCTCAGAGGTCGATATCGAGGTCTCCTTGCCTCCCTTCTCAGCGCTGATGGTGGTCGATTTCTATAGGGTGTGGTCGATATCGACCCTTGACCCCGATTTCGATGCTTCCTCTTTTCCTCCGTCGACCCCATACTTATGACCTGTCACAGAATCTTGAACATTAGTGGTCGATATCGACTTACCTGGGTCGATTTCGATGTTCTGTTGAGCTCCTTCGTTCAAAATTGCTTCAACTTCCTCTACTTGGGCTTCATTGATGGCTTTTATCTCCATTGGCCCTTGACTTTGCACCGTCTTGTTGAAGGAATACTCTATTACTTCATCACTAATTGTGAGTGAGAGCAATCCTTTCTTCACGCTAATGTTGGCATCGACGGTTGCTAGGAATGGCCTACCTAAAATAATTGGACAAGAAGGGTCCTCCGCTATGTCAACAACTAGGAAATCAGCAGGGACAAAGAATTTACCTACTTGTACTGGCACATCCGTCACTATCCCAGTTGGAATCACTACCGTATTGTTAGCCATGTACAATCTTGCATCCACGGGCTCCAGAGGACCTATCTTTACCTTGTGCCAAATGGTTAGTGGCATCATGCTAATGCTAGCGCCCAAGTCAACTAAAGCATTAAATTTGAATTGACCTAGACCTATAGCGATAGAAAACTTACCTGGGTCCGCCCGCTTTTGTGGTAGCTCCAACCTGTTGCATTCCTCTGCGATCTCAGAGAGCGATCGCTTCTTACCCAAGATGTCCTTAAGGAACCTTACATAAGATGGCATCTCGTGAAGTGCCTCTGTGAATGGTATAGAGACATTAAGCCCTTGGAGCATCTTCACGAACCGTTGGAACTTCTTTTCCGCTGGGTCCTTAGTCACCTTTCTAGTTGGGAATGGCAACACCTTCTTTCTTCCTGCGGCTGCAGTGAGGTCGATATTGGCATCAGTAGGGTCGATATCGACTAGAGGAGTCGATTTCTGTGGTGACGCAGAATTAGGGTCGACATCGACTGGAGGGTTGACATCGATGTCACCTTGGTCGATATCGACAGGGGGGGTCGATATCGACGTCTGTTCTGGCTCCTTCTCCTCCGCTTTTTGCTCGGGCGTTTGTAATTGATGCCCACTCCTTAGGTTTACTGCCGCAATATGACCAGTGGTTTTGCCCTTTTCGTTGGGCACAGTAGATCCAGGGAGTGATCCGGACGCTTTGGGCATTGCTTCCGCCAATTGACTCATTTGAGTCTCCATGTTGCGCTTCCAAACGTCGATCTCCCCAAGTCTAGAATTTATGCCCTGCAGCTGAGTATGGACGGAGTTATTGGCTTGTTTGAACTCAGCGTGGTTCCTCCGCATCTCATCAAGGATGATTTGCAGGTCATCTTTCTTAGTTTCCCGCTCAGGGTGCCCTGGTGCCCTATATGTTGGGGGATCCCTTTGATAGAACCTTTGATCACCCCAATTTTGTTGATTGCCCCCTCCATAGGGGCCTCTCGTCCATTTGACCTCCTCATGTTGTTCCGCCATGGATACTTGCTCAGTATGTGGACAGGCACTGGTGTTATGTCTTATTGAACCACACTCCTGACAAGGTTGATTATTGCTCAGGAACCTTACTTGCTTTTGAAGGCGGCGTGTTTGATCGTTATGGAATTGTTGCCGTACTTCAGGATCTATCTCCCTTGGAGGCTCATATAGTGGCATAGATGGGGCAGGCCTTGCATCATAGGCCGCAGCAGCCCCATAGGTGTTGTCAAAGTTCACAAGCCTCTCAATGGTCTCCCATGCCTCTGTTGGTGTAAGCTCAATGTACCGATAGGAGGTATATGAATTGATCCTCTCCTTATTCGGCGCATCAAGGGCGTTATAAAAGATCTCTTGGATGACATATGGAAGTTGCCCATGCGTCGGGCATGATCTCAGCAAGTCTTTAAAGCGCTCCCACGCCTGTGCTAGGGTTTCACCTGACTTTTGTTTGAAAGCCGTGATCCTTTGTCGTAGCATCGCCGTTTTAGAAGGTGGGAAGAACTTGTTCAAGAATGCATCTTTCACCTCCGCCCATGTCCTTAGCGATCGTGGAGCCAAACTTTCAAGCCATTGTAATGCCTTTCCTGCAAAAGACCATCGAAAAGATTTTAGTCGCACATACTCTAAGTTTACTCCATCAGCAACTGTTTCACATAAGTCCATAAAAGTAGAGATGTGTTGCAGGGGGCATTCATTATGTCTTCCTTCAAAGGTATTTCTTTTAATCTCAGATAGGAATTTAATTTTCAATTCATAATTGGAGTGGGGAATTATAATGGCAGATTCAGGAACATGAAGCGGCGGATGCCTGTATTGCATCGCCGTCTGTGGATACTGATTTAGCCGCTCTTGGGCTTGTCTGCGCGCATCCTCCTCCCTATCAGCACGGGCTCGCTCAGCAGCAACAGCGGCCCTTTCAACAGCGATTGTAGCATTGTGGTCCTCGATCTCCTTTCTCAATCGCTCTATGATCTCAGCCTGCGTCTCGTTGTCAGCCATGATGCGAATTGCTTTGTTGCGAAGATGGTAGAAACGTTCAGGCTCGTCAATTGGTTCCAGGATAGGTCCGTGATCAGAACGTCGCATAAACCTGCAGAATAAGCTTAGAAAAAGATCGTGATTAACTTAGGTGGCGATTGATTGCCTCCCCGGCAACGGCGCCAATTTGTTTGCAGGAGGGTGCGGGGAGTGTATGTAAAGTAGGAGAATAAAAATAAAGCACAACTAGACTATCTCCCTGTCCCAAACAAATAATACAAGAATCCCCTCCCTTGTAGTAGTAGGGTAATTTAGGATCGAATCCACGAGGAGGTATGTCAGCGCTTCCTTTGTTGTACTCACGATCAAGGCTTTCGACCTCAGCAGACACTCGATATCGAGTATACAGGTCGATATCGACCTCAGTTCTGGTCGATTTCCTAGCGCAGTTCCTGCAGAAGACAAAACAGCAAGTCGACATCGAGCAGAGACCTCGATATCGATGTCAGACCTCGATATCGACCCTTACGATCGATTTCGATGCTTGTCACAGAAACTGTTTTTGTAACCAATTTGTCGGAAAAGGATCCGAAGAAAATAGAATGGAGAAGGAAGATGAACAAAAACAAAACTAAGACTTTTATGAAAAATTTAATTAACTAAAAGGCTTCCAAAGTCGGGGTTTCATGCCACAACGATAACAATGCAAGTTTCATGCTAAAGATATGAACTTTAATGTCTTTCCGTCAAATAACTTTCGTTATCAACACTTAGGTTATTAGAGGCTCTCGCATAAATCCTAAGAGTTACTATCCAATTCATGACCAATTCAAGTTCGCAATATGAGTGGCTTTCGCTTCAATAATGCAAATAATGAATCTCCCTAACTTTCGCAAAGGATCATGCATGGGGTAGAAGAGGAATCGCATAAAAGACATACCTTTGATGCACTTACCTCACATTGCTATCGTCGGGCTCACCCCGACCCTAGAAGTGGGTTGACTACTCGCTCCTCATCATGCACATCATCATCATTGTTATTAAAAGAAAGCTACTTTTGAATTAAAACTCCGAAAGAAAGTACAACCGAACAAGCCACTCCGCTCTCGCTTTACAACTCCACTCGGCCTCCTCTCTCTCTCTACTCTCTATTGCAACTGAAATTCTCTGCGAAAATTGGATCTAATATTGAATATATAAACTCAGCCCTATTGGCCTCTATTTATAGATGTCGATAAGGACTCGAAACCTTATCTTTACTCTCTAAGATAAACTAAAACAAAGTAAAAGCTAAAACTCAATGGTGAAATCAGCCTCCTCATGATAGATCTGGTGTTGATGATAGGAAATCTCGACCTTTGGATAGATATTGCAAGCATTGGATATAATTCTATCAAAATCGGAGTCGAATTCCTCTGTTGGCATGGTCGATATCGACCCTTGGACCTCGATATCGACCCCTCCAAAATCTTATCTCGAGCTTCTCTTTCTCCTACTCGAACTGGCACTCGACTTCTATCAACTTGGTCGATCTCGCAGCCTCGATATCGACCCCCAGACGTCGATATCGACCTCTTCTGTGTCGATATGCTCTGTTTCCTTTTCTGCTCGATTCCTATGTCTATGATGTACTCGATGTCGAGGTCTTCAGTCGATTTCGACCTCTTCAGAAGACTTCGAGTTCTTTTTCCGCTCTTCCGAATTCATCCATTTTCATCCTGTTTTCTACGAAATCACATGGAAACTCGTGCAAACCCATATATTTGACATTTTAAGCATAAACTACACCATTCCCATGTTTTTCCATTAATGTGCATGCAAAAGACAATAAAATGGATTCGTATGTGCATAGAAAATATGGCAATTTGCGCGCACATCAGACAACCTCGTAAACATCTCGCTCTCTAACACGGAATTTCATCAAGGACCGTCTTTCAATACTTTCTCGGACAATCTTTATATTCAATCATGATTCTCGACACCATGTGTTCACAAACCCAATTCCCGTGGAAGACCGATATTCAAAGGGAGGACTCGATTGAATTGTCAAAAGGGTTCATAAGGAAAGGGGCAGTTCCACAAAAGTTGAGCTTAACCATATAAGAAGGAGAAGGATACTCCTGCTATCCCGTTCGCAAAGATCGTTCAATATTCATTCAATAGTTAGAACATAACAATCAAATCTTTAGCATATCAAGCACTCAATCATAGAATCAGTTAATGACAATTACAATGATCTCCTTGGAGTCATCCCGACCCATCTGTAAAGAACAAGCTAGTATTTTGCCTACCCATTTCCGACTACATCCAAAAGGGATGGTCTAACGCCGTTTCTACCCACTCGAGCCCTTATTAGTTGGTTCTCCTCTTTTATCATAAGCCAAGTTCATATTTAGTGTTCGCTGGTAGGGGGAGGTGGTGTATGTAAAATAGGAGAATAAAATAAAGCACAACTAGACTATCTCCCTGTTCCAAACAAATAATACAAGAATCCCCTCCCTTGTAGTAGTAGGGTAATTCAGGATCGAATCCACGAGGAGGTAGGTAAGCGCTTCCTTTGTTGTACTCACGATCAATGCTTTCGACCTCAGCAGACACTCGATATCGAGTATACTGGTCGATATCGACCTCAGTTCTGGTCGATTTCCTAGCGCAGTTCCTGCAGAAGACAAAACAGCAAGTCGACGTCGAGTAGAGACCTCGATATCGATGTTAGTACTCGATATCGACCCTTAAGGTCGATTTCGATGCTTGTCACAGAAACTGTTTTTGTAACCAATTTGTCGGAAAAGGATCCGAAGAAAATAGAATGGAGAGGGAAGATGAACAGAAGCAAAACTAAGACTTTTATGAAGAATTTAATTAATAAAAAGGCTTCCAAAGTCGGGGTTTTATTCCACAACGATAACAATGCAAGTTTCATGCTAAAGATATGAACCTTAATGTCTTTCCGTCAAATAACTTTCGTTATCAACACTTAGGTGATTAGAGGCTTTCGCTTAATTCCTAAGAGTTACTATCCAATTCATGAGTAATTCAAGTTCGCAATATGAGTGGCTTTCGCTTCAATAATGCAAATAATGAATCTCCCTAACTTTTGCGAAGGATCATGCATGGGGTAGAAGATGGAATCGCATAAAAGTCATACCTTTGGTGCACTTACCTCACATTGCTATCGTCGGGCTCACCCCGACCCTAGAAGTGGGTTGACTACTCGCTCCTCATCATGCACATCATCATCATTGTTATTGAAAGAAAGCTACTTTGAATTAAAACTCCGAAAGAAAGTACAACCGAACAAGCCACTCCGCTCTCGCTTTAAAACTCCACTCGGCCACTCTCTCTCTCTCTCTCTATTGCAACTGAATTATGTCTCAAACTGAATTCGGAATACCTAAACTCAGCCCTATTGGCTTCTATTTGTAGATGTCGATAAGGACTCGAAACCTTATCTTTATTCTCTATGATAAATAAATAAATAAATAAAAAGTAAAAGCTAAAACTTCATGGTGAAATCAGCCTCCTCATGATAAATCTGATGTTGATGATAGGAAATCTCGACCTTTTGATAGATATTGCAAGCATTGGATATAATTCTATCAAAATCGGAGTCGAATTCCTCTGCTGGCATGGTCGATATCGACCCTTGGACCTCGATATCGACCCCTCCAAAATCTTATCTCGAGCTTCTCCTTCTTCTACTCGACTTCTATCAACTTGGTCGATCTGACAGCATCGATATCGACCCCCAGACGTCGATATCGACCTCTTCTGTGTCGAGATGCTCTGTTTCCTTTCTGCTCGATTCCTATGTCTCGATGTACTCGATGTCGAGGTCTTCAGTCGATTTCGACCTCTTCAGAAGACTTCGAGTTCTTTTTTCCGCTCTTCTGAATTCATCCATTTTCATCCTGTTTTCTGCGAAATCACATGGAAACTCGTGCAAACCCATATATTTGACATTTAAGCATAAACTACACTATTCCCATGTTTTCCCATTAATGTGCATGCAAAAGACAACAAAATGAATTCATATGTGCATAGAAAATATGGCAATTTGCGCGCACATCAAACACCCCATACTTAAGCTTGCTTGTCCCCAAGCAATACTCTTAATGGTCATTCAGGGGAAGAAAGTAAACCCTCAACATCATAGATTCATTTTTCATATGTCCCTACAATCAATTGCCATCCTCGAGAAGGTACTTATGTCAACCAAGTCCATGCCTGTGCATAAAAGCAGTTTCATACTTATAAAGGAGGTAATATGCAAAAAACAATTTTAGCGACATTGCATCAATAATCAAGAGGACTTTCTTCAAGCTTGTGAGAAGTGGATTGGTAAAAGGCTAAAGGTGGGCTAATATTTGGCTATGTGGTGTTAAATCCGGGGAAGTACACTTTCTTTCCAAAATATTCCACATTCCTCCTTCATAATGTCTCACCTTTCACTCATCGTTCAATGCTTTTTTTCACTTTAATGCTTTTACCTCTCTAACCTTAGCACTGCCTTCTCGCGAGTCGCAAACATGGGTGTCATGAATGGCCCCGGATACTTAGTACTTCGGACTCCTCACCTTTGTGTCCCATCTCGCCGAACTATTATCTCAGCGAGCAGGGTCGACCTACCTTTATCTCCTGAGGTGATCGGATTTTTTCTCGCTCATTTAATTTTCCATATTGTATCATTCCTGCCAACAACTTTATAGATGCACAACTCCATATAACTCCAAAGATGTCATCCATTAAAAAAAACTTTGTCCCCGGATAGGGTATAAGGTAAAAAATGGACAATATGTATATGTGGAGCTATAATGATCATAATAAGTCTCATATATGGCTTTGTGAATATGCGTAGGTAAGGCTAGGATATGAACTTTGCTTGTACGGAATTTTTATAAAAAATCCTCCATCATCTTATTATGCACATGTCAAAAGCAACTTCAAATTTTCATCTCCTTTATGATTTTCTCAAAAAATTTGCACTTCATCGGGACTTCCCTTAACTAGGCAATCTCATGTTATATCTCTAATGAATCTAATTTTGCATCATAGAGCTCTTTTTTATACTTCCATGACTCTCCTTTTTTTTCAAAATTTTTGATGGGGGTCATTTTTATATATTTTTTTTATGCATTAAAATAAATATGCAACCCTAAACTAAGTATGAATATGCAAATAAGCCTTTCCCCCACCCCATACTTAAAATCTACAGTGTCCTCACTGTATTAGAACTAGGGTTAAGAAGAAGACTTACTAAACCGTCACAAATTTCAGGAGTTGAAGAAGACAGCAGGGAAGGTCGATATCGACCCTTTACATCGATATCGATGTCTCTCTGATTTCTGCTCGGGCTTCAGGGTGATTCGGCCTCGATCACAAACCCTATCCATGTCGACCTTGAGGTCGATTTCGATGTCTCACATCGATTTCGATGCCTTTCTGTGTGCTTTTCTCTCTCCTGCAATTTGAAAACTAAACACAAAATATGCAAAACAATAAAGTGTCTAAAACCAAAACTAAGTCTTTGTTACAAGCTCTAGATTTTTAAGTCGCTAGGCCGACTTCTTCCTTTGCGCTTTTCAAGGTGGCATCTGCAGAGCCCATGTGGCTTGGGCCTCAAATATCACTCCTTTCTTGTCCCGCAGCTGCATTCCCCCGGGATTGATTTGATTCACCGTGAATGGACCTAAGCTCTTATCCTTGAATCTTGTAGGGAACCAATGGTCTTTAGATTTGGCAACATAGACCTTGTCTCCTATCTCATATTGGCTTGAACTATCATCGGATACCCTACATAAACGCACATGCCAAGGCACACCTCTTCCAAATAATGATAAGTCCTTAATTGTAATGGAACAAGAGGAATCCGTACCTTGACTTACCTTCTTCTCAGTCTGTGGCTCAGGTCGATGTCGATGTTCGGAGGTCGATATCGAGCCCTGTTGTACACCTGTAGGATCAGTCGATTTGGGGAGTTTTGACTCGATATGATCAGGTCAATTTCGACCCTCAGAAGTCGATATCGAGGTCTCCTCGCCTCTCTTCTCAATGCTGATGGTGGTCGATTTCGATAGGGTGTGGTCGATATCGACCCTTGACCCCGATTTCGATGCTTCCTCTTTTCCTCCGTCGACCCCATACTTATGACCTGTCACATAATCTTGAACAATAGTGGTCGATATCGACTTACCTGGGTCGATTTCGATGTCCTGTTGAGCTCCTTCGTTCAAGATTGCTTCAACTTCCTCTACTTGGGCTTCTTTGATGGCTTTTATCTCCATTGGCCCTTGACTTTGCACCGTCTTGTTGAAGGAATACTCTATTACTTCATCACTAATTGTGAGTGAGAGCAATCCTTTCTTCACGCTAATGTTGGCATCGACGGTTGCTAGGAATGGCCTACCTAAAATAATTGGACAAGCAGGGTCCTCCGCTATGTCAACAACTAGGAAATCAGCAGGGACAAAGAATTTGCCTACTTGTACTGGCACATCTGTCACTATCCCAGTTGGAATAACTACGGTATTGTTAGCCATGTATAATCTTGCATCCACGGGCTCCAGAGGACCTATCTTTACCTTGTGCCAAATGGTTAGTGGCATCATGCTAACGCTAGCGCCCAAGTCAACTAAAGCATTAAATTTGAATTGACCTAGACCTATAGCGATAGAAAACTTACCTAGGTCCGCCCGCTTTTGTGGTAGCTCCAACCTGTTGCATTCCTCTGCGATCTCAGAGAGCGATCGCTTCTTCCCCAAGATATCCTTAAGGAACCTTACATAAGATGGCATCTCGTGAAGTGCCTCTGTGAATGGTATAGAGACATTAAGCCCTTGGAGCATCTTCACGAACCGTTGGAACTTCTTTTCCGCTGGGTCCTTAGTTACTTTTCTAGTTGGGAATGGCAACACCTTCTTCCTTCCTGCGGCTGTAGTGAGGTCGATATCGGCAGCAGTGGGGTCGATATCGACTGGAAGAGTCGATTTCTGTGGTGACGCAGAATTAGGGTCGACATCGACAGAAGGGTCGACATCGATGTCACCTTGGTCGATATCGACAGGGGGGGTCGATATCGACGTCTGTTCTGGCTCCTTCTCCTCCACTTTTTGCTCGGGCGTTTGTAATTGACGCCCACTCCTTAGGTTTACTGCCGCGATATGACCTGTGGTTTTGCCCTTTTGGTTGGGCACAGTGGATCCAGGGAGTGATCCGGACGCTTTGGGCATTGCTTCCGCCAATTGACTCATTTGAGTCTCCATGTTGCGCTTCCAAACGTCGATCTCCCCAAGTCTAGAATTGATGCCCTGCAGCTGAGTATGGACGGAGTTATTGGCTTGTTTGAACTCAGCGTGGTTCCTTCGCATCTCATCAAGGATGATTTGCAGGTCATCTTTCTTAGTCTCCCGCTCAGGGTGCCCTGGTGCCCTATAGGTTGGGGGATCCCTTTGATAGAACCTTTGATCACCCCAATTTTGTTGATTGCCCCCTCCATAGGGGCCTCTCGTCCATTTGACCTCCTCATGTTGTTCCGCCATGGATACTTGCTCAGTATGTGGACATGCACTGGTGTTATGCCTTATTGAACCACACTCCTGACAAGGTTGATTGTTGCTCAGGAACCTTACTTGCTTTTGAAGGCGGCGTGTTTGATCGTTATGGAATTGTTGCCGTACTTCAGGATCTATCTCCCTTGGAGGCTCATATAGTGGCATAGATGGGGCAGGCCTTGCATCATAGGCCGCAGCAGCCCCATAGGTGTTGTCAAAGTTCACAAGCCTCTCAATGGTCTCCCATGCCTCCGTTGGTGTAAGCTCAATGTACCGATAGGAGGTATATGAATTGATCCTCTCCTTATTCGGCGCATCAAGGGCGTTATAAAAGATCTCTTGGATGACATATGGAAGTTGCCCATGCGTCGGGCATGATCTCAGCAAGTCTTTGAAGCGCTCCCACGCCTGTGCTAGGGTTTCACCTGGCTTTTGTTTGAAAGCCGTGATCCTTTGTCGTAGCATCGCCGTTTTAGAAGGTGGGAAGAATTTGTTCAAGAATGCATCTTTCACTTCCGCCCATGTCCTTAGCGATCGTGGAGCCAAACTTTCAAGCCATTGTAATGCCTTTCCTGCCAAAGACCATCGAAAAGATTTTAGTCGCACATACTCTAAGTTTACTCCATCAGCAACTGTTTCACATAAGTCCATAAAAGTAGAGATGTGTTGCAGGGGGCATTCATTATGTCTTCCTTCAAAAGTATTTCTTTTAATCTCAGATAGGAAGTTAATTTTCAGTTCATAATTGGAGTGAGGAATTATAATGGCAGATTCAGGAACATGAAGGGGCGGATGCATGTATTGCATCGCCGTCTGTGGATACTGATTTAGCCGCTCTTGGGCTTGTCTGCGCGCATCCTCCTCCCTATCAGCACGGGCTCGCTCAGCAGCAGCAGCGGCCCTTTCAGCAGCGATTGTAGCATTGTGGTCCTCGATCTCCTTTCTCAACCGCTCTATGATTTCAGCCTGCGTCTCGTTGTCAGCCATGATGCGAATTGCTTTGTTGCGAAGATGGTAGAAACGTTCAGGCTCGTCAATTGGTTCCAGGATAGGTCCCCGATCAGAACGTCGCATAAACCTGCAAAATAATCTTAGAAAAAGATCGTGATTAACTTAGGTGGCGATTGATTGCCTCCCCGGCAACGGCGCCAATTTGTTCGCTGGTAGGGGGAGGTGGTGTATGTAAAATAGGAGAATAAAATAAAGCACAACTAGACTATCTCCCTGTTCCAAACAAATAATACAAGAATCCCCTCCCTTGTAGTAGTAGGGTAATTCAGGATCGAATCCACGAGGAGGTAGGTCAGCGCTTCCTTTGTTGTACTCACGATCAATGCTTTCGACCTCAGCAGACACTCGATATCGAGTATACTGGTCGATATCGACCTCAGTTCTGGTCGATTTCCTAGCGCAGTTCCTGCAGAAGACAAAACAGCAAGTCGACGTCGAGCAGAGACCTCGATATCGATGTTAGTACTCGATATCGACCCTTAAGGTCGATTTCGATGCTTGTCACAGAAACTGTTTTTGTAACCAATTTGTCGGAAAAAGATCCGAAGAAAATAGAATGGAGAGGGAAGATGAACAGAAGCAAAACTAAGACTTTTATGAAGAATTTAATTAATAAAAAGGCTTCCAAAGTCGGGGTTTTATGCCACAACGATAACAATGCATGTTTCATGCTAAAGATATGAACCTTAATGTCTTTCCGTCAAATAACTTTCGTTATCAACACTTAGGTGATTAGAGGCTTTCGCTTAATTCCTAAGAGTTACTATCCAATTCATGAGTAATTCAAATTCGCAATATGAGTGGCTTTCGCTTCAATAATGCAAATAATGAATCTCCCTAACTTTTGCGAAGGATCATGCATGGGGTAGAAGACGGAATCGCATAAAAGTCATACCTTTGGTGCACTTACCTCACATTGCTATCGTCGGGCTCACCCCGACCCTAGAAGTGGGTTGACTACTCGCTCCTCATCATGCACATCATCATCATTGTTATTGAAAGAAAGCTACTTTGAATTAAAAATCCGAAAGAAAGTACAACCGAACAAGCCACTCCGCTCTCGCTTTACAACTCCACTCGGCCACTCTCTCTCTCTCTCTCTATTGCAACTGAATTATGTCTCAAACTGAATTCGGAATACCTAAACTCAGCCCTATTGGCTTCTATTTGTAGATGTCGATAAGGACTCGAAACCTTATCTTTATTCTCTATGATAAATAAATAAATAAATAAAAAGTAAAAGCTAAAACTTCATGGTGAAATCAGCCTCCTCATGATAAATCTGATGTTGATGATAGGAAATCTCGACCTTTTGATAGATATTGCAAGCATTGGATATAATTCTATCAAAATCGGAGTCGAATTCCTCTGCTGGCATGGTCGATATCGACCCTTGGACCTCGATATCGACCCCTCCAAAATCTTATCTCGAGCTTCTCCTTCTTCTACTCGACTTCTATCAACTTGGTCGATCTGACAGCATCGATATCGACCCCCAGACGTCGATATCGACCTCTTCTGTGTCGAGATGCTCTGTTTCCTTTCTGCTCGATTCCTATGTCTCGATGTACTCGATGTCGAGGTCTTCAGTCGATTTCGACCTCTTCAGAAGACTTCGAGTTCTTTTTTCCGCTCTTCTGAATTCATCCATTTTCATCCTGTTTTCTGCGAAATCACATGGAAACTCGTGCAAACCCATATATTTGACATTTAAGCATAAACTACAATATTCCCATGTTTTTCCATTAATGTGCATGCAAAAGACAACAAAATGAATTCATATGTGCATAGAAAATATGGCAATTTGCGCGCACATCATTTAGTCCAATTGAGTTAGACATATTAAGTTCATTTTGCCCCTTTAAAACGCTTTCAAATCTTCGAAATCTATGGGCGGTTTTCCAAAACATACACCCGACCCTTGCGTACCCGAATTGCACAACCTGGCTCTGATACACTACTACATATAAAGCCCTAATGTAACATTTATTATGTAACATTTTAAAAAACTGTTACAATAGCTATCTATTGTAACATGTTTTAACCTTTACTAACAAAGTGTTACATTAGCACAAATTATGTTACACTGGATGTAACATTATTTAAAATGATGTAACACTTTTGTATATGTGACACATTTTATTTTTTATTGTAACATTATTTAAAATGATGTATAATTTAATTTTAACGGATGTTTAAGCAAATTTTTTTACTTTATTTAATTTATTTAAATAAATTTGAGTTGAAGATTCTAATTGTATTTATTATTACGAAGAGTTTCGTTGATTACCTTATGTCTAAAACATTTAAAGAAGATTTGGGAAAAAATAATTTGGGATGTTTTGGGAAAAAATAAAATATGCATGTGACAATATTTTATTCATATATTCTGAAAAAATAAATTATATTTAAATATAATAGTAATTTATTTTACTACTATAGTCTACGACTTTATATATATATATATATTATAGTGTATTCATTATTTTATTTATAGATTCAATTTGATATATTAGTACCAATAAATTTAAAACATAAATAAATAACTATTTTATAATTTTTTATCCACTTATTTATTTTTTATTTAAAAGAAATTTATTAAAATATAAATTTACTAAAATTTTTAAAAATGATTAATAATATTAAATTCAATATATTTTCATCTTAATTTATCTTTTTTATTAGATTAAAATTATCATATTATTAATATTGTAGAACTTAAAAGTATTGAATTTAATATTATTTTATCTATTTGTCAATTTTACAAATATATTTAATTATAAAATCTTATTAAATATTAAATTAATGTATAATCTAGAAATTTAAAAGTAACATATTTTTTTACATTATATTATCTATTTATATATTAAATAAAATTATCATAGTATTAACATATAACGTGAAAATAATATATTTTCCATATTATATGTTATTTATTTTGTTAATGATATCACTAATATATGTAAATATTAAATTTAATAATTATTTTTAAATAACTTTATATTATTCTAAAAAAAATAACTTTATATCTTATCTTTTACGGAGTAAGACAAACGTAATTGTTAAAAATTTAAATAAATTCATTACTTAATTTGTTTAACTTTATAGGGAAGGATTGTCAGTATTTTTTTTCGCCCAAATTTTATTTGGCGGAAATTTTTTCCGCCTAAATTTTTGGTGAAAATTCGTAATTCACGCGGCCTCCTAACAATAAACACTAACTTTCATTCGTTTCTCCAGATATGAAAGCTCGTCTTTCCTTCCTCCACCTCTCATAGTACCTTCTTTTGGTTTCTCTGTCTTGCCTAACCTCTGTCCATGGTGTCTCCTAGAAAAAGACTTCGCGTGGTGAGGATGACAGGCTCCCTCGCTGAAGGGCTTGCTCAGTCGCTCGCTCGTTGAAGGGCTCGCTCAGTCGCTCGCTCGTTGAAGGGCATGCTAGATGAGACTCGAAGACGATGTTGTAGGCGAGGCAACCAGTGGAACGACCGGGACCAAGATCAGCAACGGTAAGTACTCCTTACTCTCTGCTGCTACTTAATTCTCGGTGCAATTTCACTCCTCTTTTGTTTGAAATTGATTTAGGGTTCTTGATTTAGGATTTAAATTGATTGAGGGTTCTTGATTTAGGCTCCAAATTGGTTTAGGGTTTTTGATTTTATGTGGTGGTTTTGTAATTAGGGTTCTTGAATGCTTGGTGTGATTGGCTTCAGTCAGGCATTCTTTGTTCACAAATGATACTGCTTGCCAAATTTTCGGCTTACTTGATGACAGGAACCAAGGAAATTTTACAAATGGGAAATGGTGATAGTTCTGGCTTCCTTTTTTACATCAGCTTTAATTTTATGCCATGGGCTTGATAGCTTGTCACCATTGAGAAAATGGCATTCTGCAGTGCTCAAAATTGCCTCTGTATGCCAATCTTGAAGTGTTGTAGTAATAAAGAAACTGTGTTTTTAAAAGCCCTCCAAAGTGGGGCATCATTGAGCAACTTGCTTATCAAAGATGAGATATCTTGAAGAAATTCTACTGGTATGGATGCATTTTATCCAAACTATTTTCCTCTCTTTATGAAGAAAGAGATCTTTTTATTTTTTTGTGTTTGATTATGTGCATTGGTTTTGACTGATTTAGTTTGAAATTTTAGGCATACGTTGATGACTGGATTTTCCATAATGAAATATTTTTTGTTTATCTAAATATTATTCTGTAAGAAGGTCTTGCTGAACAAGATAACTATCTCGTGTTTTGCCGTTTGCTAGGCCACTTCAGAGCTAATTTTCAGTTTCTCTTTCTGTTGGGGTTTACTCATTCTCTTTCTTTGTCATAATTCATGTAGCTCTTGCATTTTATTTTATGCCAAATTTGAGACTGATTTTACAGATGATGAGAAAATTTATTTTCTAAATAATTGTTTTAGAAAACTGATGAAGCATTATTTGGGTGAGGGTTGATTTGCTAAAAAGATCAAATTAATCATTCCTATCTTTTCCACATCATCCTTTAACAATCAGTTTTGTATGTAGGCACATGGTCAAAAGAGCAAGAGTGTGGACTTAAGCTATCAGTTGGTTTGTTTAATATTGCAAGTTCTAGTATTTAAGTTAAAGTTTTTTTAATAAAAAAATATAGTATTTAAGTAGTAGTGTGAATTCTATCATAGTTAAGCTTCTTTATATTTAAGCAGACATGTTTTTGTCTTTATTTTTTTTATAGAAAGAAATAAAATTGATTGTGACAAATATAAATTGGTATTTTGATGCACCTAGTGGCTAGTTCACCCATTTTGCATAATCTGTTGTATAATTCCCTTCTCATTGGCTTAGGTGAATGGAATTCATTAAGAAAATTGCAAGGGATTCATCTGAAATTCAAATAGCAAGTGTAGTCTAGGCATTTTCTGATTGACCTTTTGACAATTATGTCATTATTTTTATTTCAAATCTTTATTCCTTCCATTTCCAGCGCTTACAATGAGAACAAAAAAAAAGTCAACGAAGATTCATTTCTTTTATTTTACATTCCAATGTTGCATTTTGTTGGGCATCTTATTTCGACCTGTTCTATTGTGCAGGGTCATTGCATGCCAGCATTCTAAACCAACCTCATACAGGCTTTACATAGAACTTTTAAAAAGACACACTTTCAACTTCAAATCTCATATAAGTTGGTCAAACTATCAGAAGGCCTGTTGGAACTTGCACCGGAAAAAAAAGTCCCTCGTAATCACTTTTCTTGCCTTTTTTTTTGTCTGATTGCCTGTTTAAGACCTTGCAACTTCATTTGATTATGTTGAACTTAATCTACATTAGGGGATGAAGCTACTATTACCACTCTCTCTAATCTCCATTTCATAGCTTTTGATATCTTCCCATGGCTTCGATTTCATAACTTTTGATATCTTCCCAAAGCTTTTGATATCTTCCCATGGTTTTCTTTGAAGGCAACCTTTTCCCCTAATTGCTTTTGACTTATTGACATAAAAGAACCCCTAGCTAAATGAACATAACAAGATAGATAAGCTAGTTAGCTTGTAAATGTAAAGAAGGTAATAATTTTTTCTTTTACATGGTAGGATATATACCTAAAGTTGTAATTGTAAGACTTATATGCTTACATGTTCAACGAGAAATTATTATTGACATGCTTACTATGGTGCTTATATCCAAATAACTTATCTGGATGTTGCTTATCTTTTTCATCTTTTTTTGGATTATAATGGTTTTTCTGCAGTTTCTTGGGTTTGCTGCCGAAGTCAGTTTATTCATGGGGTCTGATTCTTTGATATCTCAGACGAGACCTTAGTTTGGTACTTTTTTTTTTTGAAAGCCTTAGTTTGGTACTGAATGAGAGCAGGATTAAGTTCAATTCTTGTAACTCCCTATTTTCTGATCATGTGCTCAGTTGTTTAGGTACTGATCTCAGGTAAGGCCTTAGCCTCTCTTGGTCTAATTCTTTGATCTCTAAAGCCTGGCCTTAGTTTGGTACTAATAGAGAGCAGGATTAACTTCAGGTTTTTTTACTCCCTATTTTCTAATCATGTGCTCGACTGTTTAGTTACTGATCTCTCAGGTGAGGCCTTTACAAACCGCAAAGCAAGTAGATGTGAAGAGGTTGCTCTAAAGCTTTGGTCAAGCAGCACAAGAATTCAAGAATGAGGTTGCATTAGTAGCCTAGCTTTATCACATAAATCATTTTGCATAGTTTGTAGAATAGAAATCAACTTTTGTATTTAGAAAAGGTCTTTACTTTTGTATTTAGCCTAGTTTCAGGTGGGACTTGTTAATTAGGAGCATGCACTCTCGATCTCTTGATCAGATAGTGTATATACGCATGTTGTTACTTTAAATATTTATTCCATGTTATTCTTAATAAATCAATATATATATGTATGTTATTGCAATATAATTAATAGGTGCATTTCTTTTGTAACAAATTTAATTTAAATATAATATAATAGTTGAAATTAATAGTAACATTGTTCTTTAAATGTAACATTTGTCGTTATATGTAACATATTTGTTTAAAGGTAACAAACCTTACAAAGGTAACATTTATACTAAAATGTAACATTTAAATCAAATGTAATGGTTTTGTTATCAAATGTAACACTTAGTTTCACTAATGAAAAAATGTTACCTTAGCAAAAAAAAAATGTTACATTAGAGCAAATGCAACGGCCGCAAATGTAATCCCTAAAATGTGTTACCTTTTCCCCTAATGTAACATATTTTAGAGATAATGTAACGTCTTTGTGTGATACATTAGATGCTTATATGTAGTAGTGATACCAACTTTGTAACGGCCCGGATATAAATATCCGGGATACGTTTCGAAGGTCGGATACCTTCGTTCGGATGTTGCAATTCAGGTACGGGTCGAGGTTTCAAACCTCTAATCAGTCGAAGTCTCAGAAATACAATTTAAACGAAAATAAAGCGGAAGTACGGTTTAGATACAAAAGCCACGACAGAGCCGGGTCAAAACCAAAACAAAGTGGGTGATTGCCATTTGTCAAGTTAGAATACATTAGCCGGATTCTTCGATTCGCCAAAAGGTTTCCCCGTCAAAGAAGCATGGAGCAACAAAAGCGGTACCTAACACTATCCACGAAGTCAGGCCTGGTGATTGCCTGCGGGTCCTCTGATCGCGCTGAGGCCACATAACATGCCTATGCCTAAATAAAAGATGACTAATGTGGTACAAGATTTAAATCACACTATCATGCCCCTAGTATATATAATATGCGGAAAAGAACTGTAAAGGGCCCAAAACAATGCCAAGTGGCATATCCCTCTCCTACCTCTACACCCCTTCCCGTTAGTGCAGAGACTGGCCAGTTCGTTGCTATAGCATAGCAAATCCTCGTGGTGGTGCACTCACCCACGGTATCATCATCATAACATAAATTAAATATAAATTAAACATGCCCGATGGTGCTGGGCTATCATCATGCTCATATCGACTCGATAGACTCAAGGCACCCGATGGGGCTGGGCTACCCTATGACCCTAGCAAAGACTCTAGGACTATCACAGATAACGACCGTTCTGTTTCAAACACACAAAGTAAACACATGCTCAGTTCAATGCAATCCTAGCATGATACTACATGGCATGCTTTAATATGCAACAAAACTACACATTACATGACACATCAGGCAGGAGGTCCAGGTTACTGAGTAAGTCCCGTAGGATACTTACCTGTTGATGCAGAACAGCAAGATAACACAAGCAAGGGCCCAAATGCAAGTCCAAAGCAATCCAAAAGCAATACACACCTATCATTAAGTCATTTCCATAAGCTACCTGATGAGAGGGTTTCTCGACCAAATAAATTTATAGTCAAGACCCCGCTATAGCATAGGGAGTCAGGATCGTCCACAGGAGAGAGTCAGCGTTTCTTATTTAGTTGCTTTGTCGGGTTGAAACTAACAAAAGAGATGGAAGAGAGATGGGTGGTGATAAGAGAATAAAATATGAATTTTAATTAATAAAAGAGAAAACTTCCAAGGCAAAGGATTGCCACAACAACAAACACATGGGAAAATCAATGAATCACATAAAAGGTCATGCTTTTATCATCAAACAATTGACTTTCATCAATCAACAAGTAAATCCATTCACTTTCGCATAAAAGACCTACTTGTTTCTACCTTCTCTTAATTAGGATCTTTTAACTTTCATTAGAAAACCCTAATTACTATCAAGTTAACAATTTCCTCTTTCAAGTTTAATTGCAACTATGAATTCCTTAAACTTTCATCAAAGGTTAAGCACATAGGTAGAAGACAATAAAAACATCACACAATCATAGATTCATCCATCACACACGTGCCTATTGTTGGGCACACCCCAACCCTAGAAGGAAGATAACTACTCAAACACGACAATGGAAAACATGAATTTAAGAGAAGAAAACATAAACCAAACTTGCAATAATATAAAACCTGGAAATAAGCGTTCAATCGCAACAACAAACGCCCAAGCTTTCGCCCAAACGCCAAACAAAAACCCTAAAACTCGTCCTACAGCTGCTGCGCGCAGCCCTGCGCTATGTGTCGTCCTCTAAATCAGCCCCTAATAGCCTTTATTTAAAAGATAAAAATTAAGCCTTAATCCCCAAGGAAAAGAGATTTTATCTTAGAAAAATAATAAAATCCATCTAAGGAAGGATAAAATATCCCAAGTCTATCTAACTAAAAGATCCTAAAAGAAATTCAGATGAAAATCCTAATTAAAAAGCCCATTAAGTAATAAAATCAGCCCGCAAAAACTTCTCCTGTTCGCAGATACCTCGGCGCCGAGGTCTGAGGTGTCGGCGCCGAGGGTCTGTTTGAATGCAGTAACTTCTGTTTTTCTCCAGCTTTTCGACTCTGACTTCAAATGCACTTTTCCGAGTCCTCGTTTATCCGATTGACGCATATAAATATGCGTTGGAAAGCTCTTTTCAAGGACTACAACTTTCATGAAGGCTTCTGAACTTGAATCGAAGTGATGGATGGCGAAAATAAGGCTTTTCTCCAGCTGCACCACTTTTTGCTTTTGCTTGGCATCTCCATTGCCTTCATGATTTTTCATTAAGCTCTAAAGTGTGTCCAAACCCCTTCACATGCCTTCAAGTCTTCACCTTAGTCAAAAGCAACATCAATTTAGCATAGTGCAAATAAGAACAAGCATTGAACCATCATCACATATATTTAGATAACCTTAGGCAAAGCAACTAGAATCCAACCACTCAAGGGGAATAATGTGTTTTCACTCCCTTTCAAATGTGTTTAGGCTTGAAGTACATCTCTCAACTCAATCCTTTATGACATTAAGCTACATAGAAATTGCAATTAATATCACTAATCGATTCACCGAGATGTCAAAACATGCATTAACCATCAAGAGGACTTTGGCTCAATGGCCTTCAATGAAGGACTCATTCGGCCGGGTTGTAACTTGGCTTGGTAAGAAAATAAAGGTAGAAATCATTTAGGCTATGTGGTGCTAGAAATCCGGGAACCAAAGACTCCTAAATTTCCAACTCAACTCAACCAAACAATTCCATCATATAATAACACTTCCAAACTCATCTAATATGACACACCTCTTCAATAACCCCAAAATATCCAATATATCTCACATAAAATAAAGATAAATTTGGCTCATGCACAACTTCTCATTTATTCCTTTTTTCTCTTTTTTTTTCTTTTTCTTTTTCTTTTTATTTTTTCAAACTCTCTTTTCTTTTTCATAATTTCATGTGCATTTATTTTAATATAAGAGCCAAAAATACCTTTTACAATAGATCAAGTGGCGAGAAAATAAAATACCCACCCAAAAATGTGTCCCACACTTAAACCAATCATAGGTCTCTACTCCCCAAATATCAATCTCTACCAATCACTAAGTCCTAATTCCCGGATAATGAGGTAAGGCTAATCATTAGCTAGGATAGATTTTGTGGAGTTACAAGAATAGGCTATAAGGCTTAAAGTGGTTACAAGCAAAGGAAACATATATAAGGTAGGTAAAAGAGGATAAAAAGTGGCTAATAAAGAGTGCCTCTATCATTTGATCAAATTATGCAATGACTAGCTATCTCATATTGGTTTCAAGACTTAGATATACACCGCAATATCAAGAGGTAATGTATAAGGAGAGTAATACACACATCAAAAAGAAGGGAAAATATAAAGATCAATTCCTCATAGGCCAAGTAACTCACTAGGACATGTTGGATTCCAATCACCTAAATCCTAAAGTCATATATGCTCAATTTCATTTGCAAGTCAAATTTCACATAAAAACACTTTTTGCGACTTAGGCTAAACCATCCAAACTACGCCTTAGGGTATTACATGATCAAGCTCAATTATTAGATTTCATCATTGGACATCTAAGTTAGGGTATAAACTCACTAAAACATAAGACAAAATGAAAATAAACATGCATTTTTTTATCTTTTTTTTTTCCGACATTTTTTAATTTTTTTTTTTTGGGATTTTTTCAGATTTTATGAAACTAAAAGCATGACTAAAGACATGAGAAAAGACTCAAATGCATAAATTTTAAACATGAATGCATAACATAATCCAAATAAAGTAAAATGCAACACATAAACATAAACATAATCCAAAACACATCAAACAAGTTTCTGAATCCCTCACCCCATACTTAAAAATAGACAGTGTCCCCACTGTCAAAAGAAAATCAAAGTAAAAGGGAAAGATTCCGAAACTCAGAAAATCAAGATTCAGAAGCCGCTGAAGATCAATAAGCTCTCTATGGAAAGGGGGGCGGCGGGTCAAACCAATATATGTCCAGGCCACACCTAATAACCACGTAAACCAAGCAAAATAACAAGAATAGTATGCACTAAATAAATCATATAAGCATAGAAAGCAAGTGCAATAATATAAGTTCAAGGGCATTCTTAAAAATAGCAATAAGCTCAAATGCACCCAAACTCACCACCATATAAAATATAATACATCACCTATAAAAATATTCTCAATATAAACCATATAAGTAATGTAAATCAATATGAACAAGTCAACCACCATAACCCCATACTTAAGTTCAAAACAAGTAAGATAAATATGAAATATATACAACTTGTTTGCACATGTCAAATCTTGCAAGAATATAATTTTCATGCTAAAATAAAAGAAACTAATCAACTTAAAGCATAAAAATCAATTCACAAATCAAAGCCTCGAACGGATCGCAATGAAATCTTAAAATCTAATTAGCTCGCAATCCATAAACAATTTGACAATGCTATGAACATGAAAATTGCTCCAAATCAACCCAACAACACAACCATATCATCAATTTCAACCAGTTCGGCCCTCGGTAAAAATCCCCAAATTCCGCTTCTAAATCAAACCCTAGGTTTTCAATCTCAACCCAAATCATCAAATCAATCCAATTAATTGAAATAAACAAGTTTAGGGTAAGAAATCATACCACAACCGAGTTGAATGAAGAAGAAAAATCGGGATTTCAAAGGTATAACGAGCCAAAAAAGCAGAACAGGGCTGTCGACAAAAGTGGCTCGGTGGGGGTGCTGTAGGGCTCGAACCGGGGTGCTACTGGGCTCAGGGGGTGCGCCAAGGAGGGGGGGTCGAGCTGTGGTGGTGGCTATGCCGGAGGTGGCTCGGGGAGAGGATGGGAGGCGCGGAGAGAAGAGGTGCTGGGCTGCGGGCTTCGGAACCGAGGTGGAGGGTGAATAACGGGGGCTGGTCTGGGCTGCTGGGGGCTCGGAACCGAGGTGCAGCTGCAGTGGCTTGGCCGGAGGTGGCTCGGGCTGGTGGTGGGTGGCGCCGAGAGAGGGAGGGGCTGGGTGTTGGGGCTAGGAACCGAGGTGGGGGCTGTGAAACGAGGGCTGGATAGACAGTAAAGAGAAGGAAAGAGGGAAGGAAAGAAGAAAAAAAAGGTTTTCTGAAAAATAATTTTTTATTTTTTATTTTTTATTTTTTTTTTGGTAGGGGGTCGGTACCGAGGCAAGGGACCTCGGTACGGGGTCGGTATGCCCACTGGAATTTCTCTATTTTCCGAGATTCACTTACCTATCCGTCAGGGGGGTCGGTACCGACTCTAGGGACCTCGGTACGGCCTCGGTACAGCTACTGGAATTTCTCGGTTTTCCAAGATTCACTTACATGTCCGTCAGGAGGGTCGGTACCGACCCTAGGTGCTTCGGTATGGCCCCGGTACAACTACTGTTGAGCTTCTTTTTCCGTTTTTCGCCCGTTTTCGCAGTGGTTTCCTCCTAAGCCCTGCATGGTTAGTGCAATATGCTCCACCCCAACTATCTTACCTATCCTAAAACTTAAAAAATAAAAATAAAACTTAGAAAGAAAAGAAAATAAAGCGGGTTGCCTCCCGTAAGCGCTAGGTTTAAAGTCTCTAGCTTGACCTACTTCCCTTTTTTTTCTTCAATCCGGGTCAGGAGGAGGTGGTGGATCCGGTGGCTCCGCTGGTGGAGACGTTGGGAGAACATCCTCCGGTGGTACATCGGGATAGATTGTCAAGTGATATGGCTCTTGCTCTTTGTACCTTTTTATGCCTCTCCTCCTTTCCTTATGGATGAGCTTGAACCTTCCCGAGTGGACACTCCAACATTCCACCCATTCATCTCTCTTGGATCTAGCTAGAAACTGTCTTGGAAAGCACTTAGCAAACGTGTGTTCCTCATTTGCACCTCTCTTCCTCTTCATTGAATTGAATTTTTTAGCTTCCTCACCATCATACACAAATAGATGTATTTCATTGTTGAGTTCGGTGTACAATGGTGGAGGGGGAAGAGATTCCTCCACTTCTTCTTCTTCTGCCTCATCTTCAACATGCCACTTTGCGAGTACCCCATACTTAAATGCAAAATTCGATTGTTTGAGATCGTCGGGAATCACCTTCACCTGGAATGGTAAAGGTGGCGGTGTAATGCATCGAACAATGACTTTTGGCTCCTCCTTTATCACTTCTTCTTCTTCCTCAAGGGGTTCCTCTTTCTCTTCGAGCACTTCTTCCTCTTGATGGGGTTCCTCACATGTCTTCTCCTGAAATGTCTCGATACCAGCATGTTCATCATGAGAAAAAAGGTTGAAAACCATATCTAACCTTACCTGTAGCTCCGTAGGATCACGGCAACTCTCTTCTTCCTCATTAGGACACGCAATTGCGTCGTCAGGGGCTTGAGTAGAGTTAGCACAAGTGTATGTTGACTTGGTTGGGATAGGAACCAACTCCTCCTCAAGCTCTTCTCTACCTACCAACTCGCAAAAGATAATGTTATCAAATGAACCAACCTCATGCAGATACGCCGTCTCTATTGGTTGGGGGACTACGTCTTCTAAGGGTGATTCTGACAAAGCCTGCAGCCTATTCCATTCGCCCAGTTGTTCACGCATGATTGTGTTGTACTCCCTTAGTCGTCGTACTTCAGCGGCTTCAGCTTCTATCTGGCGTCGTAATTCCGCCATCTCAGCCCTCATTTGCTTGTTGGTTTCATCATCTATGGTGTGCCTACACTCTTTAGCGTCGACCTCCAGTGATGGTTCCGGAGGCCGCTCCCATTGCTCATAAGGAGGAGGTGGTTCATGATAGAGATTCCATGGTTGGGAGGGCTCATACGAGTCCTTATAGTCATGTTGAGCATAATACCTCTCCGTTGGTTGATAGGACCCATATGACTCTTGGGTTTTGGTTGAATCCTCGGAGGACTTCTTTGCTTTCCAACTATCAAAATCAATGAAATCTTCATCCTCCTTATCAACCTCGGCTAGATAGCTCGCATACTCCTTTTTCCTTGCTTGTCGTCTTTCTTGTTCAGCCCTTGTTTCAAAATAATCATATGTGTACTGCATCTTGTACCTAATCTTGAAAACTCAAACAAGCGCACAAATCAAATAACAAGGGCTCGACACCAAGTCGGTACCGAGGAGGGGAGTGGTGGGAGGTGTGGTATTCTAAAAAATAAAAAAAAACTAAAATAAAGAAAATAAAAGAAAATAAAATGATATTTACAAAATAAAGGAGGTGGGCTATTCCCAAACCCTAAAAACAACTAAACAAGGCGCGATTGAAATCTCCCCGGCAACGGCGCCAATTTGATGAGAGGGTTTCTCGACCAAATAAATTTGTAGTCAAGACCCCGCTATAGCATAGGGAGTCAGGATCGTCCACATGAGAGAGTCAGCGTTTCTTATTTAGTTGCTTTGTCGGGTTGAAACTAACAAAAGAGATGGAAGAGAGATGGGTGGTGATAAGAGAATAAAATATGAATTTTAATTAATAAAAGAGAAAACATCCAAGGCAAAGGATCGCCACAACAACAAACACATGGGAAAATCAATGAATCACATAAAAGGTCATGCTTTTATCATCAAACAATTGACTTTCATCAATCAACAAGTAAATCCATTCACTTTCGCATAAAAGACCTACTTGTTTCTACCTTCTCTTAATTAGGATCTTTTAACTTTCACTAGAAAACCCTAATTACTATCAAGTTAACAATTTCCTCTTTCAAGTTTAATTGCAACTATGAATTCCTTAAACTTTCATCAAAGGTTAAGCACATAGGTAGAAGACAATAAAAACATCACACAATTATAGATTCATCCATCACACACGTGCCTATTGTTGGGCACACCCCAACCCTAGAAGGAAGATAACTACTCAAACACGACAATGGAAAACATGAATTTAAGAGAAGAAAACATAAACCAAACTTGCAATAATATAAAACCTGGAAATAAGCGTTCAATCGCAACAACAAACGCCCAAGCTTTCGCCCAAACGCCAAACAAAAACCCTAAAACTCGTCCTACAGCTGCTGCGCGCAGCCCTGCGCTATGTGTCGTCCTTTAAATCAGCCCCTAATAGCCTTTATTTAAAAGATAAAAATTAAGGCTTAATCCCCAAGGAAAAGAGATTTTATCTTAGGAAAATAATAAAATCCATCTAAGGAAGGATAAAATATCCCAAGTCTATCTAACTAAAAGAACCTAAAAGAAATTCAGATGAAAATCCTAATTAAAAAGCCCATTAAGTAATAAAATCAGCCCGCAAAAACTTCTCCTGTTCGCAGATACCTCGGCGCCGAGGTCTGAGGTGTCGGCGCCGAGGGTCTGTTTGAATGCAGTAACTTCTGTTTTTCTCCAGCTTTTCGACTCTGACTTCAAATGCACTTTTCCGAGTCCTCGTTTATCCGATTGACGCATATAAATATGCGTTGGAAAGATCTTTTCAAGGACTACAACTTTCATGAAGGCTCCTGAACTTGAATCGAAGTGATGGATGGCGAAAATAAGACTTTTCTCCAGCTGCACCACTTTTTGCTTTTGCTTGGCATCTCCATTGCCTTCATGATTTTTCATTAAGCTCTAAAGTGTGTCCAAACTCCTTCAAATCAGCTTGAAAACCTACAAAAACACCACCAAAGCTTGTGTAGACTCCATATCTTGAATAATACAAAAACTAATACAAACGACACACTTTCCCAACACAAAAGCAAATAAAATGACTTAAATGAGATGAAAATATGATGCAAAATATGACTAAAATGCGTACATCACTACCAGATCAACATTCACACACACGAACCCAAGTTCTCAACATCCTCAAAACCGACCGATAGTAAAACCGTTTTCCAAAATCTTAAATCCAAATTAAGTCAACTCATATTCAAAATAATCTCTCAAAGAACTCATCTTAGAAAATCAACCAATCCTTTTAAAATCGCTTATCCAAATCCCGACATTAAACATTTAAGCCCTAAAAAGCAATTTCCCCAAAATCATATTATAGAAATAATTCCGGCATTTTAATTCAAACATTATATAAATAATTCTCAATACTAAATCATCAAAATAATTCTAAGCTCACAAATAATACTTATAAATCAAAACCAACAATTTACTTTAAAATTCCTAACTCACATGTTTAAATCCTCATAAAATGCATCAATTAAATAATTCAATTAATATTATTTTAAAACAAATAACAATATATAACGATTAATTTCCAGAATTTACAATTATAACCAAATTCCAAAATAATAATAATATTCAATTAAGGATATAACATATCACATAATCAACATATACAATTTAAATCCTTCACCAACTTATAAAATCATACCATTTAAAATAATTCCGACATAACTTTCTTTAAAAATCCAAATCTTAAAATCACCCTTATAAACATAATATAATAACTTATCTCAATTAAAATTACTTTTAAAATCCTCTAAAATGTACAAATTAATAAACACAACATATAAATATATACGTACATTTTTCTAAAATCAAAACAACATAACACATGTCAAAAAACCCAGCCCAACCAAAAGCCCCAACCCGGAAGCCCACACCCGGCCCATCAATTCCGATCCCCTTCCCTTTTCAAATAAAAGAACCGGACAAAAGAAAAGAAATAAAAGAAGGCCAAACCGGTTCAAGAAAGAGAAAAAAAAAATAGAACCGAACCCGTCTTCCCCAGCTCTGTTCTCTTCCCAGGAATTTTAGAACGGAAAAGGGAGGAGGAGCAGGGCCTCCGGAGGCTCCATTACAGCCCAAGCTCCCCCCACCTCATCAGCCCGAAATTCCGACCATCCCCGACCCTAGAAAACCAAAACGAGAGTAAGAGGAAGGAGGAAGAGGAAGCTCACCGGAACTTCGAGGAATCCGACACCTGGGACGCTCCGAGCGGCGTTCGGCTACAACGACGAAGAGAGGAGCTTCTTTCGGCCCTAGGATGAGTGAGGAGGGATTAAGAGAGAATCTTTCTCTGCTTGGGAGTGAAGGGAGGAAGAAAAACGAAGCTCACCAAGTTGGCCGGAAAACAGGGGACACGGCTAGGGCTCGGCGTCGGCTCTCCGGCAGCGGCTTCGGACTCCCTGGGTTGCTGGGCTACTCCATACTGCTGCTCCTAGCTGGATGTGAATGGGGAGGAAGATGGGGCTGCTCGGCTTGCTCTTGGATGACAAACAGGGGAAGTTACGCTTGGAGCGGTTCGGCGGCGGCACAGGGAGCTCCCGGGCTGGTCGACGGCGATGAAGGTTGTGGTGCTGGTTGCTGGGGTGGTGAGGTGGAGGCTGGTGGAGCAAGGTGGTGGTTGGGGGCTCTGCCGAAGATAAGGAGGAAGAGGGGAACTTTTGGTGGTTGTAGAACATGAAAGAGGGAGGGAGGAGAGGCTGAGAGAGAGAAATGGAAATGGGGCTAAGGGAGAGTGAAGAGAGGAGAGTTTGTGAGGGTGCAGAAGATGGTGGGGTGTGAGGGTGTGTGGGGTGTGTTTGGCCTTTTGCCAAAATTGGGGTAGCAAGGTGGTTTTGGCTTCTAATGTAACAGTGATGCGGCAAGAGGGAGAGAGAGAGAGAGAGAGAAAGAATAAAAGGAAAATGGTAAAAAAAAAGAATTGGTCCCCACAAGATATTTTGAATACCCGACAATATCTCGAAACCCGCTCGCCCGATCGAATCCCGACTAAATCAAATTTAAATCAAAATTTAATTTACTAATTACAAGATAACGGAATTAAATTAATTTTATCAAAACTCGGAGCTCGAAGGCGGAATTAAATCCGTTAAAAACTAAATTCTCAAAACGATGCCGGAATGTTTTTAAAATCAAACGTACCCTCAAGGACGAGTTTTCTCACATTTCTACTGATCGAATAAAATAATCATTTATTTACTCAAATATATTAATATAATAATATAAAATACATTCAGTCCTTACAGTGAGGACGACGGAGAAGAAGATGAAGGAGCGGATCTCAGCGGCGTTTCTGAAATTGACTTGCTTGCGATCGGAGAACAAGATGAAGAAGCGGATCGGTGGTCTTCTCTCCGTCGTACACCATCCGGCTGTTGGCAAAGCTCAACCTCTGCTAAAAAATCGATCGAATTAGCATCCAACGTCATCAAATCAGCTTCGAAGCCTAATTACCAAATCAGCTCTAAGTCGTCCTCTCCAGGCGCCGCTCGTCGGGATTTGTGGACCAGCAAGGACTGGAGGTTGGCTCGCAATCGGTGTTCAGATCCCAATTGCAATCGTCGGAGTTCCAATTGCTCAATCTCAAGGTCTGTCTGTTCATCGTTACACTCAGCTCTATTCTTTATGTATTTAAGCACCTTTTTTTAGTTTTGAGTTTCCAATTGCTCATTCTCGCAGCATATCTTTTTGGTGGATTGCGATCGGTTTGTGATCTGAATACGAAAATTGTGCATTGATGCAAAGTTGGTATGAATTTAGATTTCTTAGTTCATCGGTTTGTCTGTGTTATGAAAATTGTGGGCAATTAACTTGATTTGATCAGTGGCTTTCGCTTCCTCATGCTCTTATGTTCTCTCATATCTGTCATGGCTACCAGATTTGATATCTGCGAATTCAAAAGCCCTAGCTTAACTCAGTGGTCTGGAGCAAGTTTTCCTCTTCAGGTTTGTGCGAGATTTCAAGTGCTGACAGTTTTTGAGTTGCCATTAAGTTTGGGATTATATATTGTATATTTGTAAGGAAACTTGAGAGTAGTGCTGTATTGAAGGCTATATGTGTTGTATTCAAGGAAATAACTGATCCTCCTGTTTGCTTGAGTTCAAGTTTGTTAATTTGCAATCATGCCTTGCCTACTTAAATATTATTCAGTTCCTTGTTTATAACACAAATTAACTTATCGATGTCTAACACTTTCAGGTTTGTTAATTTGGAATTCTGCGTCAATATTATAAGCTCCAATTCTGAGGGCTGATATGAGAACTGAGGCCAGGAAACTGATAGGAGATATTGGGCTTCTAGACCACCTGTTGAAGCACATGGCTAGAAAGATTGCACCCGGTGGAAAGGATCGGTTTCGGAGGCAGCGTAACCCAGATGGGGCAATGGAGTACTGACTGGAGAGTGCTGATCTTGCGAGCATAAGGAAGCAAGCTGGTGTGGATGATCCTTATTGGGTACCACCTGAGGGTTGGAAGCTTGGGGACGCCCCTACTCAGGACCCTGTTTATGTAACGGCCCGGATATAAATATCCGGGATACGTTTCGAAGGTCGGATACCTTCGTTCGGATGTTGCAATTCAGGTACGGGTCGAGGTTTCAAACCTCTAATCAGTCGAACTTGTACAAATTCAGTTTAACAAAAGTAAAGCGGAAATATGATTTTGATACAAAAGCCACGACAGAGCCGGGTCAAAACCAAAACAAAGTGGGAGATTGTCATTTGTCAAGTTAGAATATATTAGCTGGATTCTTCGATTCGCCAAAAGATTTCCCCGTCACAGAAGCATGGAGCAACAAGAGCGGTACCTAACACTATCCACGAAGTCAGGCCTGGTGATCGCCTGCGGGTCCTCTGACCGCGCTGAGGCCACATAACATGCCTATGCCTAAATAAAAGATGACTAATGCAATACAAGATTTAAATCACACTATCATGCTCCTAGTATATATATAATATGCAGAAAAGAACTGTAAAGGGCCCAAGACAATGCCAAGTGGCATATCCCTCTCCTACCTCTGCACCCCTTCCCGTTAGTGCAGAGACTGGCCAGTTCGGGCTACAGCATAGCACTCTCTTCGTGGTGGTGCACTCACCACGGTATCATCATATTATATCATATCTCATCATCATATCATATCTCATCATCATATCATATCTCATCATCATATCATAAAATAAATAAAACATGCCCGATGGTACTGGGCTAGTCGTATTATATAGAATCATCTCATCTCTTGCCCGATAGTGCTGGGCGATCATATCATGCTCATATCGACTCGATAGACTCAGGGAACCCGATGGGGCTGGGCTACCCTATGACCCTAGCAAAGACTCTAGGACTATCACAGATAACGGCCGTTCTGTATTCACACACACACAAAGTAAACACATGCTCAGTTCAATGCAATCCTAGCATGATACTACATGGCATGCTTTAATATGCAATAAAACTACACATTACATGACACATCAGGCAGGAGGTCCAGGTTACTGAGTAAGTCCCTTAGGATACTTACCTGTTGATGCAGAACAGCAAGATAACACAAGCAAGGGCCCAAATGCAAGTCCAAAGCAATCCAAAAGCAATACACACCTATCATCAAGTCATTTACACAAGCTACCGGACCAACCATATTTTCCAACTCTTAGATCCCAAATTAAGTCAACTCATTTTCAAAGAAATTCCCCAAATCATACTTGGCCAAATTCCGGCATTTAAATTCTAAAATAAATCCATCTTCTCAAAACTTATATATAAATCAAAATCGACAATATTTAAACAAGTAAAACTTGAAAACATCCCATCTTTAAGAAACCACCTCTATAGATTTATAATAATAAACACTTTAACTTTTCTTAGAACACATATAAGATCATATATTAATATATCCCCATAAGCTACATTTTAAAACAATTCATAACAATTCTTTTAAATGACATTTCTAAAACTTGAAAACCTCCTTTTTAAGAATTTATCATCAATATAATAAGTAAACATAACATCCTCTATCTTTATTAATACATCACTTTAAAGATCCCAAATTTATAAGTCAATAAATAAATCACCTTATAAAACCACATTTAACAACATACTCGAAATAAGATTTAATATATAAGAAATCACCAAAATCAATCAATTTTAGTAACCCGTATTTATAAAACAACCCTTCCAAATTACTTCATCATTTCAAAAAGCATCTACTAAAAGCACCACATAGTATCATAATATCAAATAATAGCACTTTGAACAACTTTTATAACATATATAAATATAGTTTTCATAAAAAAAATATTAATTTGTCAAAAGTCAGAATAATAATACTAAAAATAATAATAATTATTTAACAATCAACCGAAAATTATATAACAACTATATACATAACACAATATATAAAACAATATAACCATATCTTAAAACTACCCAAAAGAAACAACCCAAACCAAGCCTAGCCCATGACCCGATCCGACCCAAACCCAAGCCCAAAAACCCAAACCCGGATTCAACCCTTACCCAGCTCCTATTGTAAGTGAACCGGCCAAGATAAAAAGAGATTGGACCGGACTAAAAGAAAGAAAAATGGAGGACCGAACCCGCCCCTTTCACCCAGTTCAATAGAACAGGGCCTGAACTCACGATGAGGTGCAGCAGAAGCGAAGGGGGAAAGGGACTCCGGCCGACTGCCAATCTCCCAGCCAGGGTCGTACGAACTGGACTCCCCCCCGACCTCAAGGGCACACAACGACACAGAATCAACCAAGAAGGAAGAAGAAAGGAAAGCTCACCGAGGTTCGAAGTGCTTCGTCGGAAAACTGGATTCGCCCGATTCGGCCTTGGTGGTGTGTTGTTGCAGGAGGATTGATATGTCAAGTAATTACAAATATAAAGATGTAAATAAATGTAAACCAAATCCTGGCCTAAGCAAATAATTACAAGACTTCCTCCCGTTGTAGTGGAAGGGTAGTCAGGATCGATCCACGAGGAGGCGTGTCAGCGGGATCCTAGTAGCATTGGAAATTTCACGTCTGCGTTGACCAGTAGCCTCGATTTCGACCTTGGGCCTCGATGTCGACCTCGGCTGTCGATGTTCTCTGCAACAGAAGACCTGCAAAGACAAAAACAAGTGGTCGATATCGATGTCTGGTGTCGATATCGATGTTAGTCCACGAAATCGACTGGCTCAGAAGACTGCCAGTCGATACAGAAGGGTCGATATCGATGTCTGGTGTCGATATCGATGCCTGCAGAAGTTTCCCAGGAGTCTCGAGATCGACTCAGAAAACCGTCGATCTATCAGTTTTGGTCCATATCGACTGGTGCTGTCGATATCGATGTCTTTCCTGCAGTGGGTTAGTTCTTTTGTCGGCAAAGAAAGGCCGAAGACTTTAGGATGAAGAGAGAAGTAATGAACAGAAATAACAAGAGGTTTTTGAGTGTATAAAATATGTAAAAAGGCAACTCCTAGGATTAAGGTTTACCACAACGTTAACCAATGTATGCAAATGAGATAAATAAGACGGACAATTGCGCTATTTCACCCGAGGGACAAGCTTTTCGCCGTACACCAACTCTTAGGATTACTCTTTCAAATAAACCTAATTGTCTCTACCAATTTTATGTTTATAACTCAAGTTGTTAGCATGAATCCCTTTTCTTTCGATTAGGACTAAACATAGAATCGTAGGAGGAGAGATAGACACAACGATATCAACATCAAATACTTACCTCAAACGCGCATGGCTAACGTCGGGCTCACCCCGACCCTAAGAGCTTCGGGGAACTACTCGCTTCTCATCATGGGATTCATCATCAATTGAATGGAAGAAACTTGTATTAAAATAAACTCCGAAGCTTTACAACTCAACGTCAACTTTCGCAAACGTCAAACCCTAAAACTTCTCTCTAACTCTAACTCTATTGTCTTTGTCTTGGGTGATTCGATTATTGGATGATCTAACAAATCAGTCCCTAGGGCTTTATTTATAGGTTACTAATCCTTGCTATCCAAGGATTGTAACTCCTATCTAAACTAATAACTCTATCCGAACAATTAGGATAGGTCTTTTATTTTGATAAAAACTTTAAATAACTTAAAGGTAAAAGATAAATAAAACTTCAGCTGCCATCTATCTTGAAAATATGAGATAATCCCGTGCCTCCTTGAAGATATAGTTCCAATCCGCATTCGAAATCGAGTCTATCTTCTGTCAAGATAAGGGGTCGATATCGACACCAGAGGTCGATATCGAGGTCTCTGTTCCTGCTTGACTTGTTCAGCTCTGGTCGATTTCTATGTTGAGGTCGATATGGGGGTCGATATCGACACTGGAGGTCGATATCTGGGTCTAAGGTCGATATCTACCTCTTCTCAGCTTCACTCGTTGAGGTCGATATCTATGTTGAAGGTCGATATCTACCCCAGATGTCGATATCTGGGTCTAGGGTCGATATCTACCTCTGCTCAGCTTTACTTGGCTTCTTCGTTTTGACTCCGTTTTCGCTCGAATTCCTGCATGGTTAGCTCAAAACTTGTGTAGACTCTATTTCTTGCATTTTAGCCCATTCTTACACAAGTTTATATTCTTTTGAACCTTTTCTTTGGAGATCGAATGAAATACGAAGTCAAAAGATGCAATAAACAAAGGTACAAATGTGTACATCATGGTGGCGGAGGGAGCGCCGAGGTGCCTGGGTCGGTCGAGAAAGGTTATAAATGTTCGTCTTTTGGAGTTTTTGATCAAAGGAGGAAGAGGTAGCTTACCCGGGGTGCTCGATCGGGAAAAGCAGGAAGAGGAGGAGGGAGGAAGAAGAAGAGGTCGGTGCCTCAAGTGCACCTGGCGGCTCGGCGGTTGTCCTGGGCTACTACGGATTTCGGAGGTGATGGGGCTCGGCTGCTGGCCTTCAAGACAGAGCCCCGGTGCGGTTTTGGCCAGGCAACCGAGGATGAAAGGGAAGGAGGTAGGAGGTGGAACGGTGGTGCTGAGGCTGTGCAGGCGGCTGCCTAGGGAGGAGGACGGTTCCTCGGATCTGGGCTTCCTGAAGGGGAGGCAATGGATGAGAGAGAGAGGGTGGGTTTCCTTTGGTGAGTGGATGAAGGGGAAAGTGTGGGCAGAGGTGTGGGCTTAAATGAATGAGGACAAGGGGAGCTGTTACCTTGTTCAGAATTGGGAAGAGACAAAGAAGTGGGAGGGAGGTAGGAGGCAGGGGACCGCACACAGGGACCCGAGAGAGAGAGAGAGAGAGAGAGAGAGAGAGAGAGAGAGGAATAAAAGAAATTGGTCCACTAAAGAAATTAAATTAGCGGAATAGACTCGAAACCCGCTCGACCGATCGAATCCCGACTAAATCAAATTTAATTAAAATTTAATTCAATTTCAAGAAAATCGAAAATTAAATAAATTTCAATCAATACTCAGAGTTCAAATTAATTTTTTTTTCTATATTAATGCTCGATCTCGAAAGCGAAAATCAAAATCCATTTCTAAAACTCAATTCACAACTATATAGAAGTTCGTTTCCGAAGGATTAATAAAATTCAGTTGCTCGAGGACGAAAATTTCAAAATTTCTAAAATCTAAATTATAAAGTCGAACATAATTTAATATCTTAAGAAAATAATATTTTAAATTTTTCGGTCTTTACATTTATCCACCTCTAAAAACAAGTCTCGTCCCCGAGACTAAAATCATTTTAAAGGAAAGGGGATGAAGTTTTAAAATCTGTGAGTCCGAGGACCATGTCCAAGGATCTTGTAATCGTCTCGGTTGCGTCTTCCGTGATTCTCACAACATCCTAGTCACGGTCGTGACATCTCCAATTGGTCTTGTCAAGTGTGTAATAAGCGCCTTTATTACATCCCCGCTTCGACTTTTCGGAAGTATCACAACTCTAAAAGCATTATAGCGTCCGACTAGGTCTTAGCAAGCAATCTATAAGCGCCCTTATAAAATGCTTGTATCCACTTCGTGAGACGTCATAATGTAACTCCAGTTCGTAAACCTCAAAGTGTTTTGTAAGTGGAAAGATGGACATCCAAATCATTGAAACTCTCAACTTCTTTAAAACCCCAAGTTGGCCATTTTTAAAACCGCTCAAAATCTTCAAATTCAATTTTTAATCAAGCAACTTGACACCAAAATCAAATCAAATCCTCCCAAATCAAGATTTCGTCAAACTCTTCCGAAAACCAAATCAGCTTCACACATACCAATCAATCAAATTCAGAAGGTAGGAGGTGGAATCATCCACCTCTAAGGGTTAATCCCATTCTCTTCCTAGGTTCCAAAATCATTCCATCATCATTCACAACTCAACATGAACAAAAGTAAACCAACTCATAAACTCATAACATCATCAACCACCTCTCATATGGCCATCCTCAACATCTATCATAATAATCTCAACCAATCGACATCGTAACCGGATAACATGTTTACCCATAGCATAAAGTATACCATTCTTTCAAACACATCAAAAGCAACAACAACATCTCAACGTAACATCACGAGTCATAAAGTGTATCTACCTCATATCGAAGGCATCCCAAGTGCATCATCGAATTCTCATAAATCACGCAAGCACACATGTCAAGAGATCAAAGAGGTTAGGTGTCATGGAGTCAGTACACTACTTCAAGTCAAATCTCATGATCGCACCTCAACATCGCACACTAGTGGAACCAGTCATAACAAGGAATCTCATGTAAAACATAAATTCACATAGTCATCCTATCCAATCTCTATCCAGCATTATCATAACATATTATCACATCAATCGAACAAAATCATGCTATTAAGATTCAACCAAAAAGGGAAGATCAACAGTATATCAACATCAAAATGTCATCATGCTTTCCAGACATCATCTTAGCTCGTCACAATGTCATATAACGATTAATAGCAGTCATGCACCACCATCTTATATATACGCATAAGTCATACCTATGATCCAAGTCATATTCATCACTTACCTATTCATAATCAGGCTTAGCAACCATATAGTATAACATCATGCTTTCACATAACAACGTATCATCATCTCATGATTCATTCAACACATTATAACATGCTTTTAGAACAACATAGTAGGATAGCAATGGATCATTATATCATGTTCATAGTTGTCACTACCAACTTTAACTCAGTATTGCATATCAACATGTAATATCATGCCATATAGGTTTATCATGGTTGCTATCTAACATCATGCCAGTACATATTAACAAATCACATAATCAAGAAGACCCTCACATCATACCAATCACTCAATTTCCTTAACCGCTCTTTAACCATTCTACCAAGGGACCTCACTCACATGTTTCAAGAAGAAACAATCATTAACATTATTACACAGAAGGACTACATCATGTCAATCAGCATTTATCAATAGCATCATTAGCTCATCATTAAGCATTGCAACTGTGTTTTTTAAAGTCTCAATCTACTGTCATGCTCAATAAGTATTGCAAAACATCATATATGAACCTAATCAAGTCAAGCTAGCACATCTCGTCATAGCCACCTCTAATAAAAGTTCAGATTCTCGGCATTTGCAGTTCACATTATAGGCAAGGAATTTAGATCATGCTTGGCATCTCAGAGTAGTCTCACATTAAGTCATCAAGGCACATTAGGATTGTAAGGGATCGAATCATATCATCACAGTTAACAGACAATCAAGCAACAATCATCACATCAACAAGCAGCTTTCAACATCAAGTAAGTGCAACATCATCATCAACAAGCTCAAAAAGGGTTAGCAATTTGAATAGAGGACGCTCCCACCTGCAAGTCATATCGTACTCAACAATCGTAATCCTCGAAGCGAGCTTGTTCCGTCGACATTATCGATCCTGAGGCCCGTGGGTTATGGGCCCACGCTTTCGCTGCGCTGCTCCATCGCTATTCGACTTCCCGATCCCTTTTTCCATGCGGTCGGTCATCCAATGTAACGCGTAGGAGTTTAAGTTAGCGGAGATAGGGGAGTGACAAGAGCGGACGACCCAATGTTTCTTTCGGGGACGGAATAGACCAAAGCTAAAGACGACATGACTAGAGACAAGACTCCGACTCGGGAATAGTAACGATGCCTTTAAGAAGGTCTATAGGGTCACAATTGTGACAACACGCATGAATTCATTATGGAGCATATCAATCACATCAATCCACACTAACATGTACCTATCTCGGGGCAACATTCGTATTCATATCAAAGACACAATCAAGTCCTACGCTGATGTTTATGAAACAAGCTAACATTCTAGTATTCCATGGAAACAGATCTGCCTAGTAACTTCGAGCAAGATAGGCGGAACCAACAATAGTTATATATGATTCGAAGTCATGCGGAATTTAGTGAAGATAACGATCATCAAGCATATGAACAAGGTAAAAGCATGGTATACAAATCAACAAATGAGTCAAAATATATCATGGCAAGGTATATTATAACAATCAGATGACGCGTCATACAAGGACACATAAGAGCAGCATAGTAACTATCACATCTAACATCAATGATCACATATTAGGTCATGTATGGCACTGAACCCTATGACGAGATCCATTTAGAGAGCATGGGTCCTACATGATACTAGCGACACAGAATGTGATACAAGCATAGTCCAGAGTCATTTAGAGAGGTTTAACATAATATTCACGAAACATGAGGCATCATCAGAAGTAACAAGATGGACCTCACGGGTGCTAGATTATAATCATGTTAGGAATAAATCATCAGGGGCACATAAAAATGGTACAATAACTGTCACATTATAGAACAAGCATGACATGTAATCATTCAACCGGTCATATTGGAAGTCATAAGCTCCACATGATACTAATAGCACACATCGAACATGAGTACGACTAAAGTAATTCAACTAGGTTCATTCCGATATTCATGCGTCATGTATTTGCAAAATCAGGATATAGAGTGGTGTGTGATCAAGCGAGGTGTCAAGTTATAGGTTCATGCAAACACGAGAAGCCATCATAGAGTAATAGACATTTTAACCATGTAAGCATGCTAGGTTTGACCATCACGGAAAGCTAGGCAATCATCGAATTCAACATTGAGCTAATCAAAACGAGCGAAACATGTTAAGAGAACCGAAAGAGGAAAGAACCACACTATCAGGTACCTAGCTCAAGAGAGAATCAACAATAAGGTAGGCAAGGCATAAATGTGCGTAAGTCATAACCAAGGATCCTACACGTTACTAATGGCTCAATATAACATGTGGTACATACATGCACTTGATCGGTTACTCGGCACTAAGCAAAACTTCAATTCAATCACATTCCAATAATACAGAAACAAGAGAGGAAGTGTAGCGAGGTATAGTGCAAGTCTAAGTAATGGCAACACGACCAGAATATGGGGACATGAGTTCAAGTAAATGTATACTGGGATAAAACATGTATTTGTCAAGACTCACTTACGCTAACATATTCTCACCTTAGCATATTTAACACATAACAATACTCATTTGCAAAAGCATCAACGATAGTTAATCTGAGGAATACAAAATAGGTGGGCATGCTATAGATTCTTGTCACAAGAGGAATGATAAGCATCGAGGCATCATCGGCTAGCATGTTAAAGAGCACATCTTTTGAGGCATTCATGTAAGGTAGAGTCGATCACACTATCATGGACCTAATTCAAAAGAAGCAACAATCATATAGACTCATATCATGTGATTCATGTTTTCGATCAATCATACGATCAATATGCCAAGTAAACATACTATAACAACATACAATCATGATAGAGGGCAAGACACAACACGAGACTTAGGCAATATGACCAGCATGGATACAAGGTGGCATACAACCACAAATTTACATTAAGGATCATCATCATAACAGGTACGGAGGATTACGTAGCATACAAGGCATGTCGACATGAAATTATAACATGTATCCATCAAGTAAGGGACTCACTTCTATCATGATACTAGAACCGAGCTATCACACTATCATGAACCTATTCACAAGAAGGACATCAATTAGATGATATCCTAGCATATGACAAATTTATTCGTGCTCTAGTATGATAATGCAATATTCTAAGTAGATCATGTCGGGATGATATAGATATGCTAAATGTAGCTCAAACCTATACAATAGTCATTATGAACATTAAGGCACATAAGTACAACTTCACACTAAGGATCAATTGTAGGTCAAGGAGTAGTACCACATAGTATCACGCAATAATGGACAGAGCAATCAAGATAACCCGATAGAGATCCATAAGAGCAACATTGACTCTTCCCAACTGACTCATTACCCATCTTTCCCGTGGGACTCGGGTACGAATTTTTCATGGCAAGAGGACACTGATGGATCGTCATAAGAATTGATAAGGACAACCTCGTAAACATCCCACTTTCTAACTCGAAATTTCCCCAAGGACCGTCTTCCAATAATCTCCCGAACAACCTCTCTATTCAATCATGATTTTCGACACCATGTGTTTACCAACCCAATTCCCGTGGAAGACCGATATTCGAAGGGAGGACTCGATTGAATTGTCAAAAAGGGTTCATAAGGAAAGGGGCGGTTCCACAAAACTGAGCTTAACCATATAAGAAGAAGGGTACTCCCGCTATTCCGTTCGCACAATCGTTCAATATTCATTAAACAGTTAAGACATACCAATCAATCTTTAGCATATCAAGCACTCAACATAGAATCAGTCAATGGCAATTACAATGATCTCCTTGGAGTCTTTCCGACCCGTCTGTAAAGAACAAGCTAGTATTTCGCCTACCCATTTCCGACTACATCCAATAGGGATGGTCTAGCGCCGTTTCTACCCACTCGATCCCTTATTAGTTGGTTCTCCTCTTTTATAGCAAGCCAAGTTCATATTTAGTCTAATTGAGTTAGATATATTAAGTTCATTTTGCCCTTTTAAAACGCTTTCAAATCTTCGAAATCCATGGGCGGTTTTCCAAAACATACACCCGACCCTTGCGTACCCGAATTGCACAACCTGGCTCTGATACCAACTTTGTAACGGCCCGGATATAAATATCCGGGATACGTTTCGAAGGTCGGATACCTTCGTTCGAATGTTGCAATTCAGGTATGGGTCGAGGTTTCAAACCTCTAATCAGTCGAAGTTGTACAAATTCAGTTTAACGAAAGTAAAGCGGAAATATGATTTAGATACAAAAGCCACGGCAGAGCCGGGTCAAAACCAAAACAAAGTGGGAGATTGCCATTTGTCAAGTTAGAATATATTAGCCGGATTCTTCGATTCGCCAAAAGATTTCCCCGTCACAGAAGCATGGAGCAACAAGAGCGGTACCTAACACTATCCACGAAGTCAGGCCTGGTGATCGCCTGCGGGTCCTCTGACCGCGCTGAGGCCACATAACATGCCTATGCCTAAATAAAAGATGACTAATGCAGTACAAGATTTAAATCACACTATCATGCCCCTAGTATATATATAATATGCAGAAAAGAACTGTAAAGGGCCCAAGACAATGCCAAGTGGCATATCCCTCACCTACCTCTGCACCCCTTCCCGTTAGTGCAGAGACTGGCCAGTTCGGGCTACAGCATAGCACTCTCTTCGTGGTGGTGCACTCACCACGGTATCATCATATCATATCATATCTCATCATCATATCATATCTCATCATCATATCATAAAATAAATAAAACATGCCCGATGGTACTGGGCTAGTCGTATCATATCGAATCATCTCATCTCTTGCCCGATAGTGCTGGGCGATCATATCATGCTCATATCGACTCGATAGACTCAGGGAACCCGATGGGGCTGGGCTACCCTATGACCCTAGCAAAGACTCTAGGACCATCACAGATAACGGCCGTTCTGTATTCACACACACAAAGTAAACACATGCTCAGTTCAATGCAATCCTAGCATGATACTACATGGCATGCTTTAATATGCAATAAAACTACACATTACATGACACATCAGGCAGGAGGTCCAGGTTACTGAGTAAGTCCCCTAGGATACTTGATGTACGCATTTTTAGTCATATTTTGCATCATATTTTCATCTCATTTAAGTCATTTTATTTACTTTTGTGTTGGGAAAGTGTGTCGTTTGTGTTAGTTTTTGTATTATTCAAGATATGGAGTCTACACAAGCTTTGGTGGTGTTTTTGTAGGTTTTGAAGCTGATTTGAAGGAGTTTGGACACACTTTAGAGCTTAATGAAAAATCATGAAGGCAATGGAGATGCCAAGCAAAAGCAAAAAGTGGTGCAGCTGGAGAAAAGCCTTATTTTCGCCATCCAACACTTCGATTCAAGTTCTGGAGCCTTCATGAGAGTTGTAGTCCTTGAAAAGAGCTTTCCAACGCATATTTATATGCGTCAATCGGATAAACGAGGACTCGGAAAATTGCGTTTGAAGTCAGAGTCGAAAAGCTGGAGAAAAACAGAAGTTACTGCATTCAAACAGACCCTCGGCGCCGACACCCACAGCCTCGGCGCCGAGGTATCTGCGAACAGGAGAAGATTTTGCGGGCTGATTTTATTACTTAATGGGCTTTTTAATTAGGATTTTCATCTGAATTTCTTTTGGGATCTTTTAGTTAGATAGACTTGGGATATTTTATCCTTCCTTAGATGGATTTTATTATTTTCCTAAGATAAAATCTCTTTTCCTTGGGGATTAAGTCTTAATTTTTATCTTTTAAATAAAGGCTATTAGGGGCTGATTTGAAGAGGACGACACACAGCGCAGGGCTGCGCGCAGCAGCCGTAGGACGAGTTTTAGGGTTTTTGTTTGGCGTTTGGGCGAAAGCTTGGGCGTTTGTTGTTGCGATTGAACGCTTATTTCCAGGTTTTATATTATTGCAAGTTTGGTTTATGTTTTCTTCTCTTAAATTCATGTTTTCCATTGTCATGTTTGAGTAGTTATCTTCCTTCTAGGGTTGGGGTGTGCCCAACAATAGGCACGTGTGTGATGGATGAATCTATAATTGTGTGATGTTTTTATTGTCTTCTACCTATGTGCTTAACCTTTGATGAAAGTTTAAGGAATTCATAGTTGCAATTAAACTTGAAAGAGGAAATTGTTAACTTGATAGTAATTAGGGTTTTCTAATGAAAGTTAAAAGATCCTAATTAAGAGAAGGTAGAAACAAGTAGGTCTTTTATGCGAAAGTGAATGGATTTACTTGTTGATTGATGAAAGTCAATTGTTTGATGATAAAAGCATGACCTTTTATGTGATTCATTGATTTTCCCATGTGTTTGTTGTTGTGGCGATCCTTTGACTTGGAAGTTTTCTCTTTTATTAATTAAAATTCATATTTTATTCTCTTATCACCACCCATCTCTCTTCCATCTCTTTTGTTAGTTTCAACCCGACAAAGGAACTAAATAAGAAACGCTGACTCTCTCCTGTGGACAATCCTGACTCCCTATGCTATAGTGGGGTCTTGACTACAAATTTATTTGGTCGAGAAACCCTCTCATCAAATTGGCGCCGTTGCCGGGGAGATTTCAATCGCGCCTTGTTTAGTTGTTTTTAGGGTTTGGGAATAGCCCACCTCCTTTATTTTGTAAATATCATTTTATTTTCTTTTATTTTCTTTATTTTAGTTTTTTTTATTTTTTAGAATACCACACCTCCCACCACTCCCCTCCTCGGTACCGACTTGGTGTCGAGCCCTTGTTATTTGATTTGTGCGCTTGTTTGAGTTTTCAAGATTAGGTACAAGATGCAGTACACATATGATTATTTTGAAACAAGGGCTGAACAAGAAAGACGACAAGCAAGGAAAAAGGAGTATGCGAGCTATCTAGCCGAGGTTGATAAGGAGGATGAAGATTTCATTGATTTTGATAGTTGGAAAGCAAAGAAGTCCTCCGAGGATTCAACCAAAACCCAAGAGTCATATGGGTCCTATCAACCAACGGAGAGGTATTATGCTCAACATGACTATAAGGACTCGTATGAGCCCTCCCAACCATGGAATCTCTATCATGAACCACCTCCTCCTTATGAGCAATGGGAGCAGCCTCCGGAACCATCACTGGAGGTCGACGCTAAAGAGTGTAGGCACACCATAGATGATGAAACCAACAAGCAAATGAGGGCTGAGATGGCGGAATTACGACGCCAGATAGAAGCTGAAGCCGCTGAAGTACGACGACTAAGGGAGTACAACACAATCATGCGTGAACAACTGGGCGAATGGAATAGGCTGCAGGCTTTGTCAGAATCACCCTTAGAAGACGTAGTCCCCCAACCAATAGAGACGGCGTATCTGCATGAGGTTGGTTCATTTGATAACATTATCTTTTGCGAGTTGGTAGGTGGAGAAGAGCTTGAGGAGGAGTTGGTTCCTATCCCAACCAAGTCAACATACACTTGTGCTAACTCTACTCAGGCCCCTAACGACGCAATTGCGTGTCCTAATGAGGAAGAAGAGAGTTGCCGTGATCCTACGGAGCTACAGGTAAGGTTAGATACGGTTTTCAACCTTTTTTCTCATGATGAACATGTTGGTATCGAGACATTTCAGGAGAAGACATGTGAGGAACCCCATCAAGAGGAAGAAGTGCTCGAAGAGAAAGAGGAACCCCTTGAGGAAGAAGAAGAAGTGATAAAGGAGGAGCCAAAAGTCATTGTTCGATGCATTACACCGCCACCTTTACCATTCCAGGTGAAGGTGATTCCCGACGATCTCAAACAATTGAATTTTGCATTTAAGTATGGGGTACTCGCAAAGTGGCATGTTGAAGATGAGGCAGAAGAAGAAGAAGTGGAGGAATCTCTTCCCCCTCCACCATTGTACACCGAACTCAACAATGAAATACATCTATTTGTGTATGATGGTGAGGAAGCTCAAAAATTCAATTCAATGAAGAGGAAGAGAGGCGCAAATGAGGAACACACGTTTGCTAAGTGCTTTCCAAGACAGTTGCTAGCTAGAGCCAAGAGAGATGAATGGGTGGAATGTTGGAGTGTCCACTCGGGAAGGTTCAAGCTCATCCATAAGGAAAGGAGGAGAGGCATAAAAAGGTACAAGGAGCAAGAGCCATATCACTTGACAATCTATCCCGATGTACCACGGGAGGATGTTCTCCCACCGTCTCCACCAGCGGAGCCACCGGATCCACTACCTCCTCCTGACCCGGTTTGAAGAAAAAAAAAGGGGAAGTATGTCGAGCTATAGGCTTTAAATATAGCGCTTACGGGAGGCAACCCGCTTTATTTTCTTTTTTTTCTAAGTTTTATTTTTATTTTTTAAGTTTTAGGATAGGTAGGATAGTTGGGGTGGAGCATATTGCACTAACCATGCAGGGCTTAGGAGGAAACCACTGCGAAAACGGGCGAAAAACGGAAAAAGAAGCTCAACAGTAGCTGTACCGAGGCCGTACCGAGGTCCCTAGGGTCGGTACCGACCCTCCTGACGGACAGGTAAGTGAATCTCGGAAAACCGAGAAATTCCAGTAGCTGTACCGAGGCCGTATCGAGGCCCCTAGGGTCGGTACCGACCCTCCTGACGGACAGGTAAGTGAATCTCGGAAAACCGAGAAATTCCAGTAGGCATACCGAGGCTATACCGACCCCCCTTCCCTCGGTACCGACCCCCACCCAAAAAAAAAAATTAATTAATTCTTTTTTTTATTTTACCTGTTTCTTTTATTCCTTTTTCTTTCTTTTCTTTTTCTTTCCTTTTTCTTTTCTTTCTTTCCTTTTTTTTTTCTCTTCTCTCCTCTTTCTTTCTCTCATGTACAGACCGCACCCAGCCTCCTCTTCTCTCTTCACTGCCCAAGCCTCCACCGAGCCACCTTTGGCCACACCCACCCAGCCGGTCGGACCACCAGCCCCAGCCGCACCCAGCGAGCCCTCACCCACCCCGCCTCGAGCCCTGCAGCCCCCACAGCGGCCCTCGGTTTCGAGCCCTGCCCCAGCCCAGCCCGACTTCTCCCCTCGCCCACCCACCACGAGCCCGAGCTACCTCCGACCACGCCACCACCACAGGTGGCACCCCCACCCCAGTGCGCACCCCCTGACCCCTGAACCACCCCGGTTCGAGCCCCGCTGAGCCACCACCGAACCCACTTGTCCCGTTTCACTGTTTTGGTCGTTTTGGCTCGTTACATCTTCGAAATCCCGGTTTTTCTTCTCCATTCAACTCAATTTTGGTATGATTTCTTACCCTAAACTTGTCTATTTCAATTATTTTGATTGATTTGATGGTTTAGGTTGAGATTGAGACCTAGGGTTTGATTTAGGAGCGGAATTTGGGGCTTTTTGCCAAAAGCCAAATTGGTCGAAATTGATGACATGGTTGTGTTGTTGGGTTGATGTAGAGTTACTTTCATGTTCATGGCAATGTCAAATTCTTTATGGATTGTGCGCTAATTGAATTTTAGAATTTCATTGCGATCCGTTTCAGGCTTTGATTTTGGATTTGATTTTTATGCTTTTTGGTTGATTAGCTTCTTCTATTCTAGCATAAAATCTATTCCCTTGCATGATTTGAGATTGCAAACAAGTTATATGTCCATTGTATATTTGTTTGACTTGTTTTGAACTTAAGTATGGGGTTGTCATGGTTGGTTTGTGCATATTGAGTTTTGCATTACTTATATTACCTTCATGAGTTGTCATGGTTGGTTTGTGCATATTGAGTTTTGCATTACTTATATTACCTTCATGAGTATATGGTTTTATGATTAGGTGTTGCATTATAGTGACCTTACATGATGACTTATTGGAGGCCTTCTCTTACTTAGGCGCCACTAGTCTTCTGGATCATGTCCACCACTACTACCCCGCTCTTACTGCAGAGTTCACAGCTACATTGGCAAGCGATATGGCTAGCCCAGATTTTATGGGCCCTATTACATTCCAGTTGGGGAATGTTCAACACTTCTTCACTTTGTAGCAATTTAATGCATTGCTGGGATTTCCTAACCCACTGGCATCATACAATCATCTCAACTGCAAGGCCCTTTAGACCTGGACTCTAATTACGGGCAATCCCTATTGGCCTTCTCGAGGAGCACTTCAGGGTAAGGACATTGCGAACCCTCTTTTCCGTATTATTTTAAGAATTTTTGGTAGCACTATATGGGCCAAGAAGGAATTATCTAGACCCACTAGAACTGAGGTGGCTTGTTTGAGAGGGGTACTATTTAAGATACAGACACCCCTGAACTTGGGGTTTGAGTTCATTATGCATGTCTTGGCCTATAGAGCACGCACGGAAGAAATCTGGTATGGAGGCCTGGTGGCGCTGTTGGCCAGGCGCCTTGAGGTTGACTTCACCAAATACAAGGCTGTGCCCACTCTGATGATTGACACTGCGTACTTGATTGGTGCTAATGTGATCAAGCGCAACGGAGACAAGCTTCTGTCAGTTTTTTATGATCACGAGGTGGAGATTACCAAGCCGAATATGGACTTGTTGTACGTCCCTAACTGGATTATCACATGGGCTTCTGAACCTTCACCGACTCCAGAGGATATTCTGAATGATCCTTTGAGACGACAAAGACCATCGAGATACCCCCGCCCGGAGAGCACTTTTGCCTTGGTGGTGCCTCCACCTAGTTTATTTGACGGTTTTGGATCCTTTGGGCAAGGATCCTACCATGAGCATAGGCAGCAAGAGCACAACACTGACTATATGGATCATGACGCTAGGCCTAGTAGCCGCCCCTTTTCTGACGAGGCTGGCCCGAGCAGATCTGCGCCTCAATATTCTCCTAGCCTTACTGACGTCATGGATGAGCTTAGATCTCTAAGACTGGGCCAGGAAGCCCTACAGAATGGGCAGGGTGCTCTTATGGAGGAGTTTACACGCTTGAACAAGAGGATGGACAAACATGAAACGCACCAGTATTCCTTCATGGCTTGGGCATCTTCTTTCTTTACACATCATCGATTACCACCACCACCTTCTCCGTAGAGTTTATGAATGTCTTCAGCAGCTTCTGAATTTCATTTGTGAGTTTCTGAGTCTTTTCCCTTTTACTTTGATTTTTCTTTTGACAGTGGGGACACTGTCTATTTTTAAGTATGAGGTGGGGGATTCAGAAACTATGTTTAGGTGTTTTGTATTATATGTATGTTTATGTGTTACATTTTACCTTAGTTGGATTATGTTATGCATTCATGTTTAAGTTTTTTTTATGCATTTGAGTCTTTTGTCATATTTTAGTCACTTGAGTCTTGCTTTTAGTTTCAAAAAAAAATGTGAAGAAAAAGAAAAAAAATGCATGGTTATTTTTGTTTTGTTTTAGTGTGTTTATACCCTAACTTAGATGTCCTATGATGATACATAATGATTGACTTGATCATGTAAATCCTATGGCATGTCTGGAAGGTTTAGCCTAAGTCATTGAAAATATTTTTTTATGTGGATTGTGAACTTGTGATGAAATTGAGCACATATGATCCTAGGCTAAAGGTTGATATCCAACAAAATTTGTCCTAGTGAGAATTTTGGCCTTATAGGGAAAACATTAAAAATCCCTCTGTGTTTTTTGAGTGTATTTACTCTTTTTATGCATCTTTAAATATTGTGATAGTTATTCAAAGCCAATGCATTTATATGTTTATGTGAATGAGAACTAAATGATGGAGGCATCATTTAAGCCAATTTTATCCTCTCTTTACCTACCCTGTATTATCTCCGCTTGAAGCCGGAACATTAGCATGAGACCTTTATTTATAAGCTCCGCAAAATTATCCTTAGCCAAATTGAACCTGACCCCCATTTGGGAATTAAGACTTAGAGTTGGTTGGAATGATGGTTTATGGAAGGAATGAGCTTGTGTTTGATTTCAAGTGAGAAGGATTTTCGAGTTTATTGAGTTATGGGTTGGTTTGATATTTTTATCTTGCTATGCATATTATGTAAAAGGATTTTTGGCTCACCCTATAAATGCACTATTATTTTTATTATGTTATTTTTCTTTTTCAAAAAAAAAATTCAGAAAAAAAAAAGAAGAAGAAGAGAACAAGTATAGTTTGTGTTTATATGTTTGTGAATAAAGTGCATGAGCCAAATTTACCTTATTTCCTTTACTTTTGCAAGCTTCATATTGTTGAGAGGTTATTTGAGTTTGAGAGGTTGTGTTCTTCATTAAGATGAGTTGGAGAGTTTGGTTGATTCATATGATTGAGAGTTATGGTTTGGTTGAGTTGTGTTGGAATTTTAGGAGTCTTGGTTCCCGGATTTTTAGCACCACATAGCCTAAATGATTCCTACCTTTATGTTCTTACCAAGCCAAGTTACAACCCGGCCGAAAGAGTCCTTCTTTGAAGGTCATTGAGCCAAAGTCCTCTTGATGGTTAATGCATGTTTTGACATCTCGGTGAATCGATTAGTGATATTAATTGCAATTTCTATGTAGCTTAATGTCATAAAGGATTGAGTTGAGAGATGTACTTCAAGCCTAAACACATTTGAAAGGGAGTGAAAACACATTATTCCCCTTGAGTGGTTGGATTCTACTTGCTTTGCCTAAGGTTATCTAAATATATGTGATGATGGTTCAATGCTTGTTCTTATTTGCACTATGCTAAATTGATGTTGCTTTTGACTAAGGTGAAGACTTGAAGGCATGTGAAGGGTTTTGGTCATAGTTTGGTTATTGCTTGAGGACAAGCAAGTCTAAGTATGGGGTGTTTTGATGTACGCATTTTTAGTCATATTTTGCATCATATTTTCATCTCATTTAAGTCATTTTATTTACTTTTGTGTTGGGAAAGTGTGTCGTTTGTGTTAGTTTTTGTATTATTCAAGATATGGAGTCTACACAAGCTTTGGTGGTGTTTTTGTAGGTTTTGAAGCTGATTTGAGGAGTTTGGACACACTTTAGAGCTTAATGAAAAATCATGAAGGCAATGGAGATGCCAAGCAAAAGCAAAAAGTGGTGCAGCTGGAGAAAAGCCTTATTTTCGCCATCCAACACTTCGATTCAAGTTCTGGAGCCTTCATGAGAGTTGTAGTCCTTGAAAAGAGCTTTCCAACGCATATTTATATGCGTCAATCGGATAAACGAGGACTCGGAAAATTGCGTTTGAAGTCAGAGTCGAAAAGCTGGAGAAAAACAGAAGTTACTGCATTCAAACAGACCCTCGGCGCCGACACCCACAGCCTCGGCGCCGAGGTATCTGCGAACAGGAGAAGATTTTGCGGGCTGATTTTATTACTTAATGGGCTTTTTAATTAGGATTTTCATCTGAATTTCTTTTGGGATCTTTTAGTTAGATAGACTTGGGATATTTTATCCTTCCTTAGATGGATTTTATTATTTTCCTAAGATAAAATCTCTTTTCCTTGGGGATTAAGTCTTAATTTTTATCTTTTAAATAAAGGCTATTAGGGGCTGATTTGAAGAGGACGACACACAGCGCAGGGCTGCGCGCAGCAGCCGTAGGACGAGTTTTAGGGTTTTTGTTTGGCGTTTGGGCGAAAGCTTGGGCGTTTGTATTTGCGATTGAACGCTTATTTCCAGGTTTTATATTATTGCAAGTTTGGTTTATGTTTTCTTCTCTTAAATTCATATTTTCCATTGTCATGTTTGAGTAGTTATCTTCCTTCTAGGGTTGGGGTGTGCCCAACAATAGGCACGTGTGTGATGGATGAATCTATAATTGTGTGATGTTTTTATTGTCTTCTACCTATGTGCTTAACCTTTGATGAAAGTTTAAGGAATTCATAGTTGCAATGAAACTTGAAAGAGGAAATTGTTAACTTGATAGTAATTAGGGTTTTCTAATGAAAGTTAAAAGATCCTAATTAAGAGAAGGTAGAAACAAGTAGGTCTTTTATGCGAAAGTGAATGGATTTACTTGTTGATTGATGAAAGTCAATTGTTTGATGATAAAAGCATGACCTTTTATGCGATTTATTGATTTTCCCATGTGTTTGTTGTTGTGGCGATCCTTTGCCTTGGAAGTTTTCTCTTTTATTAATTAAAATTCATATTTTATTCTCTTATCACCACCCATCTCTCTTCCATCTCTTTTGTTAGTTTCAACCCGACAAAGCAACTAAATAAGAAACGCTGACTCTCTCCTGTGGACGATCCTGACTCCCTATGCTATAGTGGGGTCTTGACTACAAATTTATTTGGTCGAGAAACCCTCTCATCAATACTTACCTGTTGATGCAGAACAACAAGATAACACAAGCAAGGGCCCAAATGCAAGTCCAAAGCAATCCAAAAGCAATACACACCTATCATCAAGTCATTTACATAAGCTACCGGACCAACCATATTTTCCAACTCTTAGATCCCAAATTAAGTCAACTCATTTTCAAAGAAATTCCCCAAATCATACTTGGCCAAATTCCGGCATTTAAATTCTAAAATAAATCCATCTTCTCAAAACTTATTTATAAATCAAAATCGACAATATTTAAACAAGTAAAACTTGAAAACATCTCATCTTTAAGAAACCACCTCTATAGATTTATAATAATAAACACTTTAACTTTTCATAGAACACATATAAGATCATATATTAATATATCCCCATAAGCTACTTTTTAAAACAATTCATAACAATTCTTTTAAATGACATTTCTAAAACTTGAAAACCTCCTTTTTAATAATTTATCATCAATATAATAAGTAAACATAACATCCTCTATCTTTATTAATACATCACTTTAAAGATCCCAAATTTATAAGTCAATAAATAAATCACCTTATAAAACCACATTTAACAACATACTCCAAATAAGATTTAATATATAAGAAATCACCAAAATCAATCAATTTTAATAACCTGTATTTATAAAACAACCCTTCCAAATTACTTCATCATTTCAAAAAGCATCTACTAAAAGCACCACATAGTATCATAATATCAAATAATACCACTTTGAACAACTTTTATAACATATATAAATATAGTTTTCATAAAAAAATATTAATTTGTCAAAAGTCAGAATAATAATACTAAAAATAATAATAATTATTTAACAATCAACCGAAAATTATATAACAACTATATACATAACACAATATATAAAACAACATAACCATATCTTAAAACTACCCAAAAGAAACAACCCAAACCAAGCCCAACCCATGACCTGATCCGACCCAAACCCAAGCCCAAAAACCCAAACCCGGATCAAACCCTTACCCAGCTCCTATTGTAAGTGAACCGGCCAAGATAAAAAGAGATTGGACCGGACTAAAAGAAAGAAAAATGGAGGACCGAACCCGCCCCTTTCATCTAGTTCAATAGAACAGGGCCTGAACTCACGATGAGGTGCAGCAGAAGCGAAGGGGGAAAGGGACCCCGGCCGACTGCCCATCTCCCAGCCAGGCTCGTACGAACTGGACTCCCCCCCCCCCCCCCGACCTCAAGGGCACACAACGGCACAGAATCAACCAAGAAGGAAGGAGAAAGGAAAGCTCACCGAGGTTCGAAGTGCTTTGTCGGAAAACTGGATTCGCCCGATTCGGCCTTGGTGGTGGCGGAGGGAGCGCCGAGGTGCCTGGGTAGGTCGATAAAGGTTATAAAAGTTCGTCTTTTGGAGTTTCTGATCAAAGGAGGAAGAGGTAGCTTACCCGGGGTGCTCGATCGGGAAAAGCAGGAAGAGGAGGAGGGAGGAAGAAGAGGACGTCGGTGCCTCAAATGCGCCTGGCGGCTCGGCGGTTGTCCTGGGCTACTGCGGATGTCGGAAGTGATGGGGCTCGGCTGCTGGCCTTCAAGACAGAGCCCTGGTGCGGTTTTGGCCAGGCAACCGAGGATGAAAGGGAAGGAGGTAGGAGGTGGAACGGTGGTGCTGAGGCTGTGCAGGCGGCTGCCAATGGATGAGAGAGAGAGAGGGTGGGTTTCCTTTGGTGAGTGGATGAAGGGGAAAGTGTGGGCAGAGGTGTGGGCTTAAATGAATGAGGACAAGGGGAGCTGTTACCTTGTTTAGAATTGGGAAGAGACAAAGAAGAGGGAGGGAGGTAGGAGGCAGGGGACCGCACACAGGGACCTGAGAGAGAGAGAGAGAGGAATAAAAGAAATCTGTCCACTAAAGAAATTAAATTAGCGGAATAGACTCGAAACCCGCTCGCCCGATCGAATCCCGACTAAATCAAATTCAATTAAAATTTAATTCAATTTCAAGAAAATTGAAAATTAAATAAATTTCAATCAATACTCGGAGTTCAAATTAATTTTTTTTTCTATATTAATGCTCGATCTCGAAAGCGAAAATCAAAATCCATTTCTAAAACTCAATTCACAACTATATAGAAGTTCGTTTCTGAAGGATTAATAAAATTCAGTTGCTCGAGGACGGAAATTTCAAAATTTCTAAAATCTAAATTTTAAAGTCGAACATAATTTAATATCTTAAGAAAATAATATTTTAAATTTTCCGGTTTTTACAGTTTGTCCTAAGGAGTTGAAGAAATTGAGAGAAGATGTGGACTAGATTGAGGGGTAAAAGCCTTTTGCTGAAGTTCTGATGGTTTGTGCTATGTTAAAATGGAATTAAATTTAGATTGATCAATTAAAAAATTGTTTCTTCATTGCTTGGTGGTTGATCAGTGAAATTCAGGAAAGGAGTAACAAGAAATTAGTGGAAGGAAAAGCAATTGTTAGTGTCCCTGAACCTTTGGATGATGATGAAAGCATGATGAAGTTTTTTTTGATGCCACTCAAGGTTTGTATGCTGATTATACCGACCACCATATAGTTTAGCTATTTTACCCTTAATTGTATATATGGGTTTGTCTAATTTAGTTGTCTCATGTGATGTCAAATTAATAGGAAACGCAGGAGGAGCTCCTGAGAGGGAAAACTGAGATTGAGGAGCAAAACTTGAATGCTGCCAAAGCTATAAATGATATGGAGGTAACTAACATCAATGATTTTGCCCCTATATGATATAAATTATTCCAAGGTTTACTTGAATATTGAATAAGATTATGGTGTTAACTTAAGGATAAAATGAATTTGAAATGGGCAGGAATTGCTTTTTTGTAGTTGTTGTTTTTGCAATGTTTATTTTCAAGTTCTACATATTTCAATAGTTGCTTTACTTACACTATGTTTCTCACCCCATTTATATTGCAATATGTTCAAAATGATTCACCAGGTGGGCGAAGCAACCATGAAGATCGATGCATCAGAAATACCTGCCAGGAAAGTTTGTTTGTCGTCAATACCATTTGGACTTGGGTGGGGAGACAGAAACAAGGTATTCTGAAATTCTTCTATAGTTGCAATGCAACTGTGCAGTACTGCAGTTTACTCCTGCTTGTGTTACAATAGTAGTTGTTGGCTACTATTTGTTTCATTAACGACAAAATGATGTATGTCCCTTTGCTTTAGTCAAATGTAAAGCTATGTTAGATGTCTTTTTTTTTTCTTGCCCAACAAAAGTGATGTGATTTAAAGCCTATTAGCTCAAAATGGTAGAGCAATGTGCCTACGCACAATGATGTGGGTTCAAAAATAAAATTATAAAGTGCAAAAATAAAATTATAAAGTGTAGTTGTGCATTTTTAAAGTGCAGTTGTGCAACTTTAAAGTGCATTTGTGCGTCTTTAAAGTGCAGTTGTGCAACTGCACTTTTTTAAAAATGCTGACGTGAAAAAAAAATTTAAAAAAGTGCTGACATAAAACTCCTTTCACCTCCAGTAGCTTACATTTCAAATGCCATGAACAATGTTGATTATACCCTCCAGTAGCTTACTAGAAATGAGACTTGGTTTTGGACACCCAAGTATATAAGCAATAAGTGAGTTTGTGAAAAAGGATAGTACCACTAGAATATTTAATAGAATCCGGATAAAACTCAATTAAGAATATAACCCACAGTAAATGACATCTGCTGCACAAGGGATAACCTGCTATAGCAGGCTGTACGAGAATTTGAAATAATAGACCAATCTAGAAAATATCCTGAGATTTCATAAGCCAGCTACACAGAGACTATTGTTTCAAAGAATATAGGTTTCCTACCACTAGATTTGACAAAAGTAACATGTTCATCCTACTAGAGCCATGATCACAGCTAGTATCATAAAATAGTTTTTCTGAAGTAGTGGATGACTTCAGATTTGAGATCTAGAAAAAGGAAAAGTAAAATTAAAAAATAACTGAAAGCATCCAGAAACTCGGAGCTTGAGACATAACGGACTAGCAAGTCGAGCATATACTTCACTAAAAACAGTCCACCCCCACATTAACTAGCCTTTTCAGTTTCTGGACTAAGCTGTTTGATTGTTTTTTCGAGCAAACCTTGAGATGGGTTTAGGGACTATTTTGTGCAGCTGCAGCTTCGCCTTCAGCTGGTAAAGCAACTAATCTATCATAGAAGTTCATACAAAAGCGCATTAGTCACACATAAACTTTCTTGGATTCTAAAAAATTTATTAGTATACAACATATATACTACTAAACTGATGCACTATTTTTATTGCCATGATCAACAAATAGATTCCGACACAACAAAAATCATGTCAGAATGGTTCAATAGATTATATTTGCACAACAATTGAGACTTGTGAATTTGCTCAATAGATTTCCGACACAACAATATTATTTTATACTTGCTCAATAGATTATTGCACAACATGGTCTTATTTTTGCTCATCAATAGACTATAATTGCACAACATGGGAGATTGGTGGAAATTTGCTCAACATGATCTTATTTTTGCTCAACAATAGATTATATTTGCACAACAATTGAGACTTGTGAAATTGTGCTCAACATGATCTTATTTTTTCTCAATATTATTTTATGCTCGCTCAATAAATTATTGCACAACATGGTCTTATTTTTGCTCATCAATAGACTATAATTGCACAACATGGGGAATTGGTGGAGATTTGCTCAACATGATCTTATTTTTGCTCAACAATATATTATTTTTTGCATAACTATTGAGACTTGTGAAATTGTGCTCAACATGATCTTATTTTTTCTCAATATTATTTTATAGTGCTCAATAAATCATTGCACAACATGGTCTTATTTTTGCTCATCAATAGACAATAATTGCACAACATGGGGATTGGTGAAAATTTGCTCAACATCATCTTATTTTTCCTCAACTATAGGTTATTGTTGCACAACAATCGAGACTTGTGAAATTGTTCTCAACATGATCTTATTTTCTCTCAATATGTTTTCATACTTTCTCAATAGATTATTGCACAACATGCTCTTATTTTTGCTCAACGATACTTTATTTTTGCACAACATTCGAGACTTGTGAAATTGTGCTCAACATGATCTTATTTTTTCTCAATATTATTTTATACTTGCTCAATAGATTATTGCACAACATGGTCTTATTTTTGCTCATCAATAGACTATGATTGCACAACATGGGGGATTGGTGGAATTATGCTCAACATGATCTTATATTTGCACAACATAATATTATATTTGCTCAACATAAACTTATATTTGCACACCAATATAAAAATTCAAAAAGTGCTGACACGGAAAAAAAAGATGCAATTTTAGTTTGAATGTGCAATTTTAGTTTGAAAAGGTGCGAATATAAAACTGAAAAAAGCTTTTTATAACTCAAATACAAAATTAAAAAATTCAATTTTATAAACTATTATTTGCTCAACATATACTTATATTTGCACAACACAATATTATATTAGCTCAACATAAACTTATATTTGCACACCAATATAAAATTTCAAAAAGTGCTGACACAGGGGGGAAAAGTGCAATTTTAGTTTGAATGTGCAATTTAGAACTTAAATGTGCAATTTTAGTTTAAAAATGTGTAATTTTATAAGCTAAAGTTATAGGCAACGATTGATCCAGCTGCACAAATTACAGATTCAGCATACAGATTCAGCAAGTTCAAGATTACAGATTATCACAAATTACAGATTCAGCATACAAATTACAGATTTAGCATACACACTTAGCAAGTTCAAGATTACAGATTCAACATACAAATTCAGTAAGTTCGAGATTACAGATTAAAGTTTCTTAAAATCACTGATTTTTCAAAATGTATAGAATGTACAGATTTTTCAAAATTACAGATTAAAGTTTTTAAAAATTACATATTTACAATATCAGTTTTAGTTTTTCAAAATTTCAGATTTTAGTGTAGATTTAAACTTGAAATTAAAAGAGAAATGAATATTTCGCTACTTTATAAAAATGGACAAGAAATTGAAAATGTCACGAGCTACTGATGTCATGGGCTAATGCTGACACCGTTAATCCTGGCACTGATAATGTTGTCACCGCTGACACAACATTTATGATTCGGGAAGAGACCAACATTTACTATTCTGGTTGTCCTTCATATAAAGCAACCAAAGGATTCACAGCATGTCAACATCTCTACAAGTCCATTTATATATGAATTTAACCTAACCAAAGCCCACGGTTCCACATTCAATCCAGTTTCAGTTATCCAAAGCATAGACATGAACTGGAATTCAAAGCTGATTTGGTTCAATCATGAAACTACTCCTGATTTCAATTCATAAAGTACAAGCTCAAGGCGAAAGAGGCATACTTAGGTTGTACTTTATGAATTGAAATCAGGAGTACAAGCTCAGGTATGCCTCTTTCAATTCATAAAGTACAAGCTCATGTTGAAAGATTTAACATATCACCATATTTCACCATATTTCAAACAGACAAACAATATCCAATTGAAAGAAACAGACAATACGAAGTAGAAATTCAAACAACGATACGCTCAACAGAAGTTCCTTAACGCAAAGAAGCAAAGATCCTGCAAGCAAAGAAGCAAAGATCGATTTCCTTAATGGCACTAAAGATGTCCGCACCACTTGAATTCCTTCTATAGAACAACAAGCACAAAATCATGGTTTACAGTCAGCAGAAGCAAAGTCGGCAGAAGCAAAGTCAGCAGAAGCAAAGATCGATTGTTTGAAATCATGGTTTACAGTTGTGCAACTCTAAACTTGTAAAGGCTAAGATTTTTGAATACTAATTATTTTCGGAAAAAGGAAATTAAAAATGAATTTAAATCGAATTTAAAACTCGTTTAGCGGCTTTCGACCTAAATTTAAAATTTGACGAACGATTTCGTCCTTTTACCTCAAGAAATTTAAAATAATTTCGGATGGTGATATCCTTTTCAATTTTAAAAATTTAATTGATTGAGAAAACTGGATTCGGGAAAACTAACATTTTAGAACTAATTGCGGGATTCGAAATTCGCGTATTCGGGATTTGTTTCCGGGTATTGGTTAACCAATTCAACACACAATTTTCAACTACTCCCGTCATTCACCATACCCTTCAAAATCACCATCCCTCCCTGTCACTTTCATTCACCATCATCATCACCAACTTCCATCCTTCACCACATTCATCACCATCATCACCGTCATTCACCATCACCCTCCCCGCTCCCTCTCCTCGCGCCTGCACCATCAGCTCACCATCACCTCCTTCACCACTTCACGTCACTACTACCATCTCCTCCTCACCATCACCCAGAGCGACCATCACCATCTCAATCATCGTCGCCACCACCGTAGCCACCATCGATCACCTCGTCCCTCCTTATTTCTAGAAGGGTAGCAGGTAGGAGCCACCCGGAGAAGCCCAGGTGGCCGCCAGGAGCAGCCCGAGCTGCCAGCGCCGCCGACAAGCCACTGAGCTGTCGTCTCCCCTGTTTAACGCAAGCCTCGTTCCGATAAGCCGTTCTCCTTCGTTTTCGATCGAAACCACCCTCGGACTTCACCATCGTGCTCACCCACATCTAGTGCAGGTCCGAGAAGTCATCGCGAGCCTCCGACGATGCCCAGATCTCCGATCGAGAGCTCCAAAGTCGCAAAAAAACCCACTCGGTGAGCTTCCACTTTCTGCCTTACTTCAATTCAATTTCGAGCCTAATTCGATGCTTAGACTAGTTGGGAGTGTGTGTGAGCTGAGTGCGGGATGATCGGATGAGCTCGAGAGCTCTGGTAGCTCAAGAGCAGGGCCGAGAGCGCGAGCACGAGGCGAGGCCGGCGTGGGCGAGGCTTCATTGGCGGGAGCAATTCTTTGTTTGAATTGGAAGAAGAAGATGGCCTTGTGGGCCCTTACCACATTAATTTATTTGTGTTTTAGTTTTAACCGGTTAGGAGTATATATATATATTTTCGGTTCAGTTCGGTTCGGTTGGATTTAAATGGGTTTGGTTCGGTTCGGGTTTATCCGGTTAATTAATTATTTTTTTAATTAGTTAATGGTATATAAATTATTATAATATTATTTGAGGATTAAAATATAAAATAATATTTCCGAGATTTTATAAAGGGGTCCGTTTTATAAAATAAAAACGGTTGGGACTTTAAAGGATTTGGAAATATTTTTTTGAAAGTAATTAATAAGTGGTATTTAAATATTATATAATATTAATTGAGATTTAAAATATATTATTTGAGACTTGAAGTTGTAAAAGGAAATTTAGAAAATAATTTCAAAGTTATAAAATGATTTAATAAATAAATTGAAAAGGAATTTTGCGAGCGTTTTCCGAGGTCGGAACTCTTAACCACTCAACTCAGTTTTGAAGCTAACTTGAGAATCCAAATTGTTCATTGACTAACTAGCATGATTATATGATCGGTTGACTGATGGTATGATATGTGTGACTGATAGCATGACTTGTGGTGATTTGTTATAAGCAGATAAATATTAGTTACTTATGAGGATGATGATACACATATAATTATATGCTAAGCATGAGTATTAAATGGTAATATGCGGATTTGGCTAAGTATGATTTGGAGGTTGTCTAATTTAATGAGTTGACAAGTTAAGATGAATATGGTATGAGACAAGAGATGATTGATCGTGATGAATTGAAAGTACGATAGATGCGATTTTGTTTATTTATTTGCTTGTATGAGTGTGTGATATATATGTTCGTAGTAGCTATAGAAATATACTCAGTGTATTCTTGTGATGTATTTAGGTGATATTATGTGATTGTGCTTGTTGTGTGCCGGGTTCCTATTTTGCTGTACTGCTAGCCAGGTAAGTCTCTTCGGAGCTTACTCAGATTGAACAGACCTTCCTGCTTTATGTACATGATATACTAGGTGCTTGCATTTCATGATCAGCATGCCATGTAGTATCATGCTAGGTTGCATTGATCATTGAGCATTCTAATTCTGTATGCGTATGTAAACAGAACAACCGTTATCTGTGAAGTCATTAGAGTCTTTGCTAGGGTAATAGGACGGCCCAGCCCCATCGGGTCTCGTCCTGAGTCATTGAGTCGTATGGTAACACCTCTACTTATATTTCAAGCACGAGGATTATGAACGATATGATGATGAATATAATGATTATGATGAGTATGCTTATGGGTTGGGCTAATCGGCTTGACCCAATGTTTATGGAATGGAGTGCATTCACGAACTGGCCAGTCTCCGCCCTATCGGGAAAGGGGGTGGAGGTAGGAGAGGGATATGCCACCTGGCATTCTTTATTAAGGCCTTAATTACTATTCTGCACTCGCAAACTAGGAGCATGATAGTGTGTTAAAATTCCTTTATTGCATCTAGAAGCATGTTATTAGGCTTAGCGTATATGTGTACTTATTGCGGGGCAGAGAGACCCAAGTGGGCATCGATCTGATCCCGCCCACTATTAACATTTTTAGGTATCCATTATGCTTATCATTATTGCGGCTGATTTGGTTCCATGATCGCGGGGTCTAACATGACGGAAAGAGAGAGTCGAGACTCTGACTTCACCAATTATTTAACGGTTTGGTTTGCATGTTTTGATCATGTTTTGACCCGGCTCCGCCGTGGCAACCTTATGTATAAATTTGGAATCTTTCTTGGTTGTATGATCAATGAATTTCACAACTTAGGCCATAGGGCAGGCACAGGGGACTTATCCTGATGATTCCAATAGTCCCTCTCGGTTTTTGGGTATAAAATCTCACCTTTAAAGCGAAATTGTTGATTTTAAAACCTTCAACCTGTACTCGGAGCGCAAGATGCAACGAGGGGTTTTATCCCTCGAAACGTAACTCGGGAATTATAATCCCGGGCCGTTACAAAGTTGGTATCAGAGCCAGGTTTTGCAATCCGAGTATGATGGGTTGAAGATGGTTTTTAAAATCGCCCAATAATTTCAAATGCTTTTGAAAAATGTTTTCAAAGGGCAAAATGAATTTAATTGGACCTAATCCTAGACTAACCGACCTTTAGGATCGAACTCGTGGGTTGAGACTCAAGCGATAGACATCCCTTATGGATGTAGAACTCGAGGAACGGTAGGCAAAATACTAGCTTTTGTTACAGATGGGCTTAGAAGACTCCAAGGAACCACGGAGGATGGAGTAGTGTGGGTTAGAAGGCCGTGAGGTATTTGCCCCTCCGGTCAGCAGTCCCTCGAAGGACGGCATAGATCGTCTCTGTGTTTATATATTCAATTGGGCCTGATGGCGATCCTCCTCGAAGGGGATCATATTATCTCGTTGATTGCTTCCGTGCTGAGTGCTATTATGCTTAGGATATAGAACTAATGAGTATGCCTTAATTGGAACATGTAATGCGTGTCGATGCAAACGAGATAGTGGGAGAAAACCATATTCTTATATAGTCAGGACCCCATCTTATCAGAACTGTCTCTCCTATGGTTAAAGTCGGCCTCTTTGATAATCCCCATTTCCATCGTCCATTCCACAAAGTGTCTAGGTGTAACGGCCCGGATATAAATATCCGGGATACGTTTCGAAGGTCGGATACCTTCGTTCGGATGTTGCAATTCAAGTACGGGTCGAGGTTTCAAACCTCTAATCAGTCGAAGTCTCAGAAATACAGTTTAAACGAAAGTAAAGCGGAAGTACGGTTTAGATACAAAAGCCACGGCGGAGCCGGGTCAAAACCAAAACAAAGTGGGTGATTGCCATTTGTCAAGTTAGAATATATTAGCCGGATTCTTCGATTCGCCAAAAGATTTCCCCGTCACAGAAGCATGGAGCAACCAGAGTGGTACCTAACACTATCCACAAAGTCAGGCCTGGTGATCGCCTGCGGGTCCTCTGACCGCGCTGAGGCCACATAACATGCCTATGCCTAAATAAAAGATGGCTAATGCGGTACAAGATTTAAATCACACTATCATGCCCCTAGTATATACATAATATGCAGAAAAGAACCGTAAAGGGCCCAAGACAATGCCAAGTGGCATATCCCTCTCCTACCTCTGCACCCCTTCCTGTTAGTGCAGAGACTAGCCAGTTCGGGCTATAGTATAGCACTCCCTTCGTGGTGGTGCACTTCACCACGGTATCATCATATCATATCTCATCATCATATCATAAATCATGCTCATGCCCGATGGTGCTGGGCTATCATATCATGCTCATATCGACTCGATAGACTCAGGGCACCCGATGGGGCTCGGCTACCCTATGACCCTAAAAAAGACTCTAGGACTATCACAGATAACGGCCGTTCTGTATTCAAACACACAAAGTAAACACATGCTCAGTTCAATGCAAACCTAACATGATACTACATGGCATGCTTTAATATGCAACAAAACTACATATTACATGACACATCATGCAGGAGGTCCAAGTTACTAAGTAAGTCCCGTAGGATACTTACCTGGAATTGCAGAACAGCAAAAGCAATAACCAGTATAAGCAAGCCAAACCACGTCATAGATCACCTAATAGTTTAATAAGCAACAATCATAAGTCTAAAGCACAAAGGGGCCCATTAACCTCTACACATCAACTAGTAAGGCAAATAACTCATTGTCATTATTAAGCTATCCCATCACATAGTCTCATCTCATCACATATTCCAAATCAACATCATCATCTCAATTCATCATTCTTCTCAACTCATCTCATATATCAACTCGTCTCAACATATCATATCTCATAACCACCTCCATATTTATCATATAACATTTCATCATAACATCTCTTTCATCATTATATAATACTCACATATCATACATCATGCTTCACACTTATCCTCATAATCAACTTAATGTTTCAACCTAATCATGATCATATATAACTTAACATAATTCATGTCATGCTCGTAATTCACAATCATTTATATCTCGACCACATAATTTCACATTATAACATAATATAACATTCTCAACATATCCCGTTTTAAACATATATTCATTTTAAGGCATATCATGCTTTCATAGACCAACATCTCATAATCTCATAATCGTCATATAACACATCATATCAATATCAACATATCATGAATTATACTAAACAATTATCAATATCCTAACATCATGCTCACACTCATCACATAAGATTCATCAAGTCAAACCAAGTTAGATAAAGTAAGTCAATTGCCCAAGATTCCCGAAACGCTAAAATCTCAAGTTAGATCAATCTTTATTCACAACATTTTGTCAAGTTATCCGAAAAATCCATTTATAAACCATTGCTCTTTAAATCAACTTATTTTACTATTCTATCCAAATAAATCCGACAAGGTTAGGTTATCTCCAAAAATCCTCTTTTTAATTTTTATTAAATCCATTTCCAACATTTAAAACCCTTTTCCAACTCTTTCCAATTCAAGTCCAAGTATTACATTTTAAAACTCAATAATAATATTACATTATATATACACCATTTATTTTAATTTCCAATAATTTTAAAAGTCATAATTTTATAAAATATAGAATCCCATTATTTAATAGCTTAAAAGTCAAATCGAATTTAACCTTAAACCTTAATACACCTAACCAAAAGAAAATTAGGCCCAAACTAATTCAGAAGTAGGAAAGGCCCAATGCCCCACATTCAGATCAACCCAACGAAGTCAGCCCAGCCCGGATATCAAAGCCCATACCCCAAACCCAGATCCAATAACCCATAAACCATTTCTTTTATTTTACAAAAGAACCGGACCAAAAGAAGAAACAGATAACCCATTGGGTTACTGTTCACCTTCTCCCCCATCGGCTTGTTCGACAACTGGAAGGAGGGGAGAGGAGTTCGCCGGCGGTAATGGCTTGCTCCGACCACTAAAACCGACACCAAGGACACGAAACCAGACAAGCAAAGGAGAGAGAGAGAGATTCTCACCTGGATGGGTTGGTTTGTGGTCATCGGCTTCTTCGGAGTTCTTCGAGTTCGTCGGAGTCGGAGACAAGGCGTTCTCGGCCTAGGATGGAGGCAATGGCTTAGAGGTGCTACTTTACAGGATTTCGAAGAAAAAGAAGAAATGGAGTCTTACCGGAAGTTTTGGATCGGAAACAGGGGAAATGGAGGAGGAATGGGGCTCATCGGAGGCGGAACTCGTTCGAGGGCTCCATTCTTGTCTCGACGTTGCTCCTCGGACAGCTACGGCTCTCTTCTGGAGGCGTCGGACTGTGTTTCTATTGCCATTGCTGCTCGAACTCCGAGGCGGAAGGTGGAGGAGCTGCGTTCGACGAGGAGGGTGAAGATGGTGGTGGTTGCAGAAAACAGGGCAAGGGGGGGTGGCTCGGTGGTGGAGAGGGGGGTCCAGCAGGGGAGACGAAAATGGGGGTTAAAGGGGGAGTTCTTTCAATTGACAATGCAAGGAAGGGGCAGCTGAGGTTGGATTGGTGTGTGTGGGGAGGAGATTGTATTAATTTGATTCAATGCCAAAGGGTGCCTACATTCAAAGGCGTGGTGTTGGTCTGGGGGAGAGTGCCCAGGAGGGAAAGCAAGGGAAGAAGGGGGGAGAGTGTGTTTGGTTTAATCTAGGAAAGAAACAAGAATTAGCTGGGGAATTTATGCCGGAATTCGCTTTGGAAATTTTTTAATTAAAATTAATTGCTCGAGGACGGAATTTCAAATTTTACGAAATCTTAGAGTTCAAATCCCAATTAAATCAAAATTTATTCTTAATTTATAAAATAATATTTTAAAATTTTCGAGCCTTTACATCATCCACCTCTAAAAACAAGTCTCGTCCCCGAGACTAAAACCCTTTTCAAAACTGATCAAGCTTTTCTCAAAACATAGAACTAGTCAAAGTCATGCAAAAGCCCAAGTCGATTCTATCCTATATCAGTCAACCAAATTTTCAAAACTCAAGAGGTGCAATCATCCACCTCTAAGGCTAATCCCATATTCTCTTCCTAGGTTCATCTTTCAAAGATCAATTTCAACTATCAATCACAAGGTATCATCGAGCTCAACGACAATCATCTCAAAGCAAGTCTCAGGATTCCGTATATCAAAGTAATCAAGCCAAGCTATCTAGTTTCATCATGCTAACAAGAATATCAAGGGTGGTATCACACGAGTATCATACAATCAAGTCACCACTCATCAAGAGGCTCATCGCCAATCACATCATATCATCATATATTCTGCACATAACTATCAATAATATAAGCACTTCGGCATAGAGATAAACATCACAACACACATCTCAGACGAGGCACTAGGGTATACTCACCACTAGGTCACAAGGTCAAAGAAATGTCTACGCTAGACTCCAAATAAGACGCGAGTAGCTCATATGAAACATCTCCGCAACTAGCCCGAATACTCTCCTCAGGACGCTCTACCAAGTAATGGTCGAACTCAACATGAAGTTCAGAATAGTCAAGAATGTGGCCAGGATCGGAAACATATCGACAAAGCTGAGACAAGAAAGACATCGTGCACCCCAACTAAGGACGAGGATAAAGCCAAGTGACATGCTACCTCCTCAGAACCTCAAAAGGATCAACAACCTAGGGCTCGGCTTGCCTATGATATCAAAACGTCGGAACCCTCGGGTGGTGATACTCTCAGCCATACGTGTGCTCACACATCAAAGAGAATCTCGATCCTTGTCAATGTCTCGGAACCTATGAACATGCTGTTAGAAGTTCGAAGTGAACAACCCATCTCCGTCCATAACTATCCTCTCACGAACTTTATAGAGCCTCGAAATCCGTCGGATGAACTCCTCAGCTAGCCTCGAAACATGCCAAGTTCTTAAATAGCGATGAAGTGGGCCCCTCACATAATCCTCTGCTTCAAGCTCTGGGACCGGTGGGTTATGGGCCCACCATGCTTCCGCTGCGCCGCTCTAGTTCTACCCAGATGACCGTTCTCTTCTCAAAGTCGGCTCTCGTCGAAAGTAGTGCAAAAGATACTAAGCTATCAGAGATAGTGATGCGGGACCATCCAAGCTAAGGCCTTACACTCTTGTGAGCTATGCCCTAGCTCAAGAACCGACGAGGCCTCAAGGAATCAACGCAGCCCAAGCCACGGACCCTTGTTTGGATTGATGCCGAGGTTGTACCGAGCACATGTGCCTACCTTGCTCCGTGAAGACCAGGTCCAAATACTAGCCGTTGACAGCCTTGCTAAGTGCTCAAGTGGCCAGCCATGAAGACCTATTCTTTAGGAGCCATGATTGAAGAAGTCAAGGCCACTTCCTATCTTTTAGGGATTTTATTTGCAATTTCTGAATTTGTTTTAATTTCCATTTAATTTTATGAATTTCTTGCAATTTTCTGAATTTCTTTTGTTGTCATTTATTTTCAGCCTTTTCTATTTCCATCTAAGGCTATAAATAGCCTCCTAGGCCGGTTGTATTAGAAAACAAAACCCATATTTGATTAATGAAAAGCATTGCTTTGCAAACACATTGTTTCTTGAGGATTCAAGAGAGAGACCGAGAGGATTCTTGGTGAATTGATCTTGCTTGGTTTGTCTTGTGTGTGTCGATCTTCGCTAGTTGATTGGTGCTATCAAGCTTTCACGAGCCCCTTTCTTGTGCTCCTAGGATACGTCCTAGGTTGTGTAAGATCGTAGAGATTGGTTAGCTAGTCGTTGGTTTAGGACTTTGTTCAATTGGGATCAAGGGTCTATTCGCTCGTTCTACCTAGACTTTCTCCTGCCCTATCTATCTTTTCATTACCATTGTCGAGTCCTTTGAGTCTTTGTCGAGTCATTATTGTCTAACTTGTGTTCTTTGTTTGTTTTGTGCTTGTTGTCGAAAGATCGGGACATCCACGGCTAATCCCCGTATCAAATTGGTATCAGAGCTTCGGCTACCGACATCAAGTGTCTCATCTCCATTGTCATCATCAAAAAGCTCAAAAACTCCATTGGAGTGCAAGGTTTGATCATCTCTTCTTTTGTTTGATTTTTCTTACTATTAGCATTGGTTGTTGTTGGTTTGCTTAGGCATTACCTTCTACCGACCCCATCACCAATTCATCGCCACCCTATCACCACCATCAGACCACCATTCGACCACCCTTTCATCACCACCAAGAAAAATCAGATTTTTGGTCTTCTATTTTTTGCTATTTTCTGAAATTCAAAAGAAAAAGTCAAAAAAAAATCCCTACATTTTAGCCATACCATTTCCAGCTCCTATTTTTTTAGCCACACTTCCATCCCAACAGCTCTATTAGTTACAAGGTCTCTTTTATTTTCATTTTCAGATTTTTCATTTGTTATTTAATTGCTGAAAGTCAATAAAAAAAATCAGACTTCAAAAAAAAAAAAGAAAGAGAAGTCGACAGTGAAAAAAAAAGGAGAAGAAAGAAAGAAAAAGAATTCAGAAAAAAAAAATCAGATTTGAGTTGCATTGTTGTTGATTGTTCTAAGTGTACAAGAGAAGTGCAAGAGTAAGCATTGCAAGTGAACAAGAGCCATTGTGAGCCAAGAAAGCCTAAACACCATCTTACCATTCAACCTATCCTTAGCCTACCAACAACTATCTTGCTTGTAGTTTGAAGGTTAGACAAGGTTGATTTGATCAAGTTTTGTGCTTAGTCCTTTCTTACCATTTTATTCTTGTCCCTTGTTTCTATTATCTCTTGATCTCACTTTCTTTGATTCATTTCTGAAATTTCCAGCTTGGAACCTTATCATTGATTGTCTAGCTAATCTCTTTTGGTTAGAGGATTTTTGATTGTCCTTTTGACTAGCTTGAGTGATTGACTATCGTAAGACAAATTGCAACAAGAAGCATTTCAGCACCAAAGGGAGAGGAGTGTCGAGAGCAAACACTTGTGAGGAAGTTTTTATTCTGTCTAACCTTAACCTATTTACATGTTTGTTTGAGTTGTGATGACTATAGGTAACAAATCACCAAGGTCGGAGACTTCCGAGCCCATTTCCCCGGAGTTGTTCAACATGTTGAACAAAATGAACAACAACATCACGACGTTGATGGAAAGGATGGCAGCCCTAGAGGCACGTCCTTCGACGTCCACGGAGATGCCTAGGGCATCCGGACATCACAGCCGCGTTCCACCCCCGGAGCACACCCAAGACAACCGGGAAGATCCCCCTAGAACTCCTATTTATGCACGAAATACTCCACCTGAAGAGAACCCACCTCCTCGTGAGAGGCGTGGTCGTTTTAATCATTTTCGTGATGTGCAGGATGAATTTGAGCCCTATGAACACTTTGAGGGTTTCCAAGAAGAAGAGGATCAATGGGAGCGCCAATCGAGAAGGCATGAACAAGGACCCCGTCCACGGAGGCCCCGAGAGCCCGAGCAAGACGGAGTTGGCAAGGTCAAGGTCACAATCCCACCTTTTGAGGGAAAGTGCGATCCGGACACTTACCTCGAATGGGAGACCAAGATCGAGCACATTTGGAGCTGCCACAACTTCACCGATTACAAGAAGGTACAACTAGCCACCCTTGAATTTAGCGGTTTTGCACTAATATGGTGGGATACCCTTGTGAAGGAAAGGAGAAGAGCCCTAGACGCACCCGTAGCCACGTGGGAACAAATGAAGGCACTCATGAGGGCACGATTCATCCCTCAACACTACGCTAGGGAACTCAAGCAGCGGCTTGAGAACCTCAAGCAAGGTTCCATGAGTGTGGAGGAAGCATTCAATGCCATGCAATTGGCTATGGCAAGGGCAAACGTGGTAGAAGATGAGGAAGACACCAATGCTCGGTTCTTAAGAATCCTACACCCTTACTTAGCTAGAGAAGTTGATTGTTATCCTTATAATACTAGCATTGATCTCTTACATTTAGCCGTGAAGGTTGATAGGAAATTGAAGGCAAGAAGCTTAGGAGCTCAAGGAAACCGAAGCTCAAGCACGCAGCCCTATGGCCGAGATGCCCTAGCACCATGGGAGAAGCCTAGTCTCGGTAATGGAGGAGAGCAAGGGAATCGAGGAGGAGTTCAAGCCATATCGAGTGCCAAGCCACCTAACCCTCTCGGTAACCCTAAAGGAGGTACCCCTAACCCTTCTAATTTGCGAAATAGGGAAGTTGTGTGTTTTAAGTGCCAAGATAGAGGACACATGATGAAAGATTGCCCACATAGGAAAGCTCTCATGGTTGATCACTTAGGCCACACCAATTCTGAAATTGAGCATGAAAATGATGAGTGTTTGCATGTTGATTGTGATCCTATCTTAAATTCCTATGATGATTGTGATGATGAAGGCATTGAGTATGAACATGGTGAAAGTTTGATTGTGAGGAGAGCTTTGCATGTCAATCCAACTCCATGTGATGATAACCAACGAGAGAACTTATTTCATACTAGATGCTTAGTAAAGGGTAAGGTTTGTAATGTCATTATTGATGGTGGAAGTTGTTGTAATCTTGCTAGCACTGAATTGGTTGAAAAACTACAACTTTCCACTATACACCACCCTAGGCCCTATAAATTGCATTGGATGAATGATTGCGGCGCATTAAAAGTGAATAAGCAAGTTAAGGTTTCTTTTAAGCTAGGACATTATGAAGATGATGTTTTGTGTGATATAGTACCTATGCAAGCTTCTCACTTACTTTTTGGTCGTCCATGGCAATTTGATCGAAAAGTCTTACATAATGGTTTAACTAACCGCTATTCCTTTGAGTATAAGGGCATGAACTTCACTCTAAAGCCAATGACCCCTACTCAAGTAGCCGGGGAGTTTGAGAAGAAGAAGGAAAGTGGAGGGTCAGTGCCATCAAAAGTGTTCCTTGCCGCCAAGAGGGAGTTCGTGGACAAGAACTTGGATTCGTGGTCGAATCCTTTCCAAGAAGGGGAGGTTGATGCGGGACCATCCAAGCTAAGGCCTTACACTCTTGTGAGCTATGCCCTAGCTCAAGAACCGACGAGGCCTCAAGGAATCAACGCAGCCCAAGCCACGGACCCTTGTTTGGATTGATGCCGAGGTTGTACCGAGCACATGTGCCTACCTTGCTCCGTGAAGACCGGGTCCAAATACTAGCCGTTGACAGCCTTGCTAAGTGCTCAAGTGGCCAGCCATGAAGACCTATTCTTTAGGAGCCATGATTGAAGAAGTCAAGGCCACTTCCTATCTTTTAGGGATTTTATTTGCAATTTCTGAATTTGTTTTAATTTCCATTTAATTTTATGAATTTCTTGCAATTTTCTAAATTTCTTTTGTTGTCATTTATTTTCAGCCTTTTCTATTTCCATCTAAGGCTATAAATAGCTTCCTAGGCCGGTTGTATTAGAAAACAAAACCCATATTTGATTAATGAAAAGCATTGCTTTGCAAACACATTGTTTCTTGAGGATTCAAGAGAGAGACCGAGAGGATTCTTGGTGAATTGATCTTGCTTGGTTTGTCTTGTGTGTGTCGATCTTCGCTAGTTGATTGGTGCTATCAAGCTTTCACGAGCCCCTTTCTTGTGCTCCTAGGATACGTCCTAGGTTGTGTAAGATCGTAGAGATTGGTTAGCTAGTCGTTGGTTTAGGACTTTGTTCAATTGGGATCAAGGGTCTATTCGCTCGTTCTACCTAGACTTTCTCCTGCCCTATCTATCTTTTCATTACCATTGTCGAGTCCTTTGAGTCTTTGTCGAGTCATTATTGTCTAACTTGTGTTCTTTGTTTGTTTTGTGCTTGTTGTCGAAAGATCGGGACATCCACGGCTAATCCCCGTATCAGATAGGGGAGAAATAAAAGCGGACAACCCGAATTCCCTACGGAACCAAACATAAACCAGAACTGACGACGAGACTGGAAGACAACATCCCAACCCAAGAACGACGATAGTGCCCTTATGGAATTCTATGAGGTTATAATGCGGGAAGTAGGATACATATAAATCGATCATGAAGCATACTAGTCCCATCAATACACATGAGACAATCTAGCGACAACACACATGGGTAGCAAAGAACATGAGCAAGTTCTACACGAACGTACACATGAGACAATCTAGCGACCTATCATTCCTCAAGTAATAAGCAAGCTCGACATATTAAGAATCACGTATGCATGAGTTCAACAACAGATCTGCGTGGTACCAGCCAAACAAACATGGTAATATAACAAGTATCACATGTATGGTTGACTCCTCATGTTCAACAAAATCCTACAACAGCACATATACCTATTGTCATAACTAATTCAAGTCCAAATCCGTATAAATCATGGAATCATAAATCATTTTAAATCCATTTTTCATCAAGTCATAAGCATCACATAAGAATTAAATCAGATAAGAGAATAACCCAAACCGGGTTTAAATCAAACCCGAGTCAACGACCAAAGAAAGGAGAGAACCGGCTCCGGCCAAGAGCCCAGATCTGGTTTTCGTCGTAACGAATTTCCCGCTCGTCACGGCGAAATCCAGTTCTTCGTCCCTCGCGAGTGATGCCTCTCGCTACGCGCGGCAAGCATCATTCTCTTCCTTTGTTCCTAGTCCTTGTTTCGTCGCGGCGACCATGGTTTCGTTGCGGCAGAACAAGCAACTGTGAGCCCGCTTTTGATTTAAACTCGATCCTTTCCTTCCCAACTAATCTCATCATTTCCGATATCCTTCCCCGACCTCAAACAACATTTAAAATAATAATCCCGAATAATAATACAACTAACAATTTGATAGCCCCTTAAAACCACATTTTTAAATACCTCAAGACTTAATATAGGATTTTCAAATAACAATTAATTACACATGTCGGATACACACATAGACAAGTCACATCAATATAGAATCCGATAGTTAGATGCTCAAACACGTCATAGCACTATAAAAAGAGCACATACGGGGGCATAATAACTATCACATCATATAACACAAGGTCCACATGATAGGATAGGTATGACATGTAACCATATGATGAGCTATAATCGGAATGCATGTTCTACACGAGTCTAACCGATCATGACGTGGCATAAGCATAACCAAAGATTATTACTAAGGTCCAAGTTCAACATCGGATCATATTTCACGTATATGTGCATTTCATCATGTCATAATATGTAACATGCACCCAATTACTAATTAACACAATTACTAAATAATCACGCAAGATGTAACATGCATGGTGGCACCAATTAACGTAAGACTCGCAATTATAAGTGCTCATCAAGATAAGCATAGATTGACGATATGTCCTAGGTAAAATTATAACGTGTGAACCTAGGCATGATTTTAACTATAATACGAGGCACGGAGTCAGATGAGGTATAAGCCACCAGAATATAATAAGCATCACAAGAGCATCATACGGTAAGAACAATAGCTCATATGAGACACTCACATAAACACGTCATTAGTCATATTAAGCGTGCTACCAGGTTGTTGAGGCATAACAAAATAACTAAGTTACCAACATAAAACATGCCCAAATAGTCATAGATAGGTGAGAATAAGGTGCATCGAATAACTTCACATAATAGCATGGTGATTCATAGAGGCTTAAGCAAGGCTACCATTACAACGAGCATCAATGCATATAAGGGGAATACAAGCAAGTGCAACAGGTGAATCATGCACAAGTCGTAATGCAGGACAAGATAATGCTCTTAAGGTGTCATATTACAAGAGAACAATACACTATATTCATATATATATAACTATCTTCATATACATAAAAGTAATCATGCGAGTATCTTACAACTATCATAGTGGGTGCATTCATGCAAAAGGCGAGGTGTCCACACGTGTAAAGGTATCATCTCAAGCAAGGGTGTAACAAGGGATGTAACATATCATGGTCATACTGAGGTCATTGGAGTATAAGATCAATGATGGCAAGATGATCATCTAAGGTGCTACTAGATACTAAGATACATGGAACAATATAACGTCATGAATGCAATGCTTGCCTACATAAAAGGAGACAATTAAAGCACATATCCTCATGATAAGTTGCATGTGAGAAGACATACATCCTATATGATACTAAATGCATACACGGAATCTAAATACAATGTGGTGTGTGCACACGTAGGGTGTCAGACTATTCATCCTTAAAAGCATAAAAGAATATCATGGGGGCATGAAGGAACAATATCACGAGACAAGTAGATAGATATGATACTAGTCGGAATCACATAAGGCATAATGAGCATCGAGTTGTAACATCAATCATATTTCAATGACATAAGGGACGAATGTCAACACTATCGGGGACCTATTTTAAGTAGGAGGAGATCATAAAGCAAGTAGGCCACAGATTTACACAAGCCACACGTCATGGGTCCTACAAGACACTAATGTCTCGGTGAAAAGCGTAGATGTGCAACATATGACACATGTACATTAAACAACTTAGCACCAACATATGCGAGAGTTCAAGACAATCATATGGAACAAGGAAGAACATAGCAGGAAACATTACGAGCCTAGGATAGTGTAACACTATATGGATATAGAGGACATATGTACATGGATACGAGTCAATAATTATCAGTACACGACATGTATTTAACACAATGATATCTCAAGTCATTCAACGTAGTAATGCATCAAGTCATGTAAACACAGATAGGGCTGCCGTTATAACCAGAAAGAGATTTCCAAGGGCAATATCGACTTATTCCCCACCGACTCAAAAGCTCATTTCCCGTGGAATGCGTGTGTGACTCATTTTGAGGACATAAAAGGGCCCTCAATTTACTCCCGGAAGAAGATGGCGGAGTCCGTATAGAAGTTCATGACAAGGAGACATCAGTTGACCACGGTGAGAATCGAGGAGGATAACTCCATAAGACAACTCATTCTATCGACTCGGAACCGTTCGAAGTTTGATACTCTAGCACAATGACCATCTCGTGGCATGACCTATGGTGTCAAGTACCATACTTATCACACGCTCAAGTAGTCAATGTTTCCGAAACTAATTCCCGACCAAGATTAGATTCCCAATTCCATTTTCGTGAAAAAACGTCGATACCATAAAGAACGACTCGATCAGAATACCAATTGAGACATGGACGAAGATAGAAGGGGAGGAAATCAGAACGAAAGGAATAGACATCTCTCGACTATCACCAACCTTTAACCAAACTTCGTCGAACCAGAGATAAAACGAAATGGGAGGACACCAACAAGTGAATCATGGAGGAGACTGCTCTATAAGATAGAAATTTTGACTATGCCGAAGGGAAAGGCTCCCTCTCTTATCCCACTCACATGGAGATGCAACACTCATTCTAACCATATCAACAGATTTCTAGTTCTAGCATAATAGCACTCAACACAAAATCAGTCATTGACAATTATAACGATCTCCTTCGAGGGAGATCGTTCTCAGGTCCAATTAATACATAAAGCACATCAAGCTATCTAATGCCGCTCTTCGAGGAGCGACTGACCGGAGGGGAAAAAACCTCACGGTCTCTACCTAACTCGCCACTCCAACCACCTCGGTGCAATTCCTTGGAGTCTTCCAACCCACCTGTAAAGAATAAGCTAGTATTTCGCCTAGCCGTTCCCAACTACATCCAATAGGGATGGTCTAGTTCCTTTTCTACCCACTCGATCCCTTTTGTTTGAATTCTCTTATTTAATAGGCCAAGTTCACATTTATTCTATTTGAGTTAGTCATATTAAGTTCATTTTGCCCCTTTAAAGCATTTTCAAATCCTTTGAAATCCATGGGCAATTTTCCAAAACATACACCCGACTCTTGCGTACCCGAATTGCACAACCTCGCTCTGATACCAACTTTGTAATGGCCCGGATATAAATATCCGGGATACGTTTCGAAGGTCAGATACCTTCGTTCGGATGTTGCAATTCAGGTACGGGTCGAGGTTTCAAACCTCTAATCAGTCGAAGTCTCAGAAATACCGTTTAAACGAAAGTAAAGCGGAAGTACGGTTTAGATACAAAAGCCACGGCGGAGCCGGGTCAAAACCAAAACAAAGTGGGTGATTGCCATTTGTCAAGTTAGAATATATTAGCCGGATTCTTCGATTCGCCAAAAGATTTCCCCGTCACAGAAGCATGGAGCAACCAGAGCGGTACCTAACACTATCCACGAAGTCAGGCCTGGTGATCGCCTGCGGGTCATCTGACCGCGCTGAGGCCACATAACATGCCTATGCCTAAATAAAAGATGGCTAATGCGGTACAAGATTTAAATCACACTATCATGCCCCTAGTATATACATAATATGCAGAAAAGAACCGTAAAGGGCCCAAGACAATGCCAAGTGGCATATCCCTCTCCTACCTCTGCACCCCTTCCCGTTAGTGTAGAGACTGGCCAGTTCGGGCTATAGCATAGCACTCTCTTCGTGGTGGTGCACTTCACCACGGTATCATCATATCATATCTCATCATCATATCATAAATCATGCTCATGCCCGATGGTGCTGGGCTAATCATATCATATCATATCATCTCATCTCTTGCCCGATGGTGCTGGGCTATCATATCATGCTCATATCGACTCGATAGACTCAGGGCACCCGATGGGGCTGGGCTACCCTATGACCCTAGCAAAGACTCTAGGACTATCACAGATAATGGCCGTTCTGTATTCAAACACACAAAGTAAACACATGCTCAGTTCAATGCAAACCTAACATGATACTACATGGCATGCTTTAATATGCAACAAAACTACACATTACATGACACATCAGGCAGGAGGTCCAGGTTACTGAGTAAGTCCCGTAGGATACTTACCTGGAATTGCAGAAAAGCAAAAGCAATAACCAGTATAAGCAAGCCAAACCACGTCATAGATCACCTAATAGTTTAATAAGCAACAATCATAAGTCTAAAGCACAAAGGGGCCCATTAACCTCTACACATCAACTAGTAAGGCAAATAACTCATTGTCATTATTAAGCTATCCCATCACATAGTCTCATCTCATCACATATTCCAAATCAACATCATCATCTCAATTCATCATTCTTCTCAACTCATCTCATATATCAACTCGTCTCAACATATCATATCTCATAACCACCTCCATATTTATCATATAACATTTCATCATAACATCTCTTTCATCATTATATAATACTCACATATCATACATCATGCTTCACACTTATCCTCATAACCAACTTAACGTTTCAACCTAATCATGATCATATATATCTTAACATAATTCATGTCATGCTCGTAATTCACAATCATTCATATCTCGACCACATAATTTCACATTATAATATAATATAACATTCTCAACATATCCCGTTTTAAACATATATTCATTTTAAGGCATATTATGCTTTCATAGACCAACATCTCATAATCTCATAATCGTCATATAACACATCATATCAATATCAATATATCATGAATTATACTAAACAATTATCAATATCCTAACATCATGCTCACACTCATCACATAAGATTCATCAAGTCAAACCAAGTTAGATAAAGTAAGTCAATTGCCCAAGATTCCCGAAACGCTAAAATCTCAAGTTAGATTAATCTTTATTCAAAACATTTTGTCAAGTTATCCGAAAAATCCATTTATAAACCATTGCTCTTTAAACCAACTTATTTTACTATTCTATCCAAATAAATCCGACAAGGTTAGGTTATCTCCAAAAATCATCTTTTTAATTTTTATTAAATCCATTTCCAACATTTAAAACCCTTTTCCAACACTTTCCAATTCAAGTCCAAGTATTACATTTTAAAACTCAATAATAATATTACATTATATATACACCATTTATTTTAATTTCCAATAATTTTAAAAGTCATAATTTTATAAAATATAGAATCCCATTATTTAATAGCTTAAAAGTCAAATCGAATTTACCCTTAAACCTTAATACACCTAACCAAAAGAAAATTAGGCCCAAACTAATTCAGAAGTAGGAAAGGCCCAATGCCCCACATTCAGATCAACCCAACGAAGTCAGCCCAGCCCGGATATCAAAACCCATACCCCAAACCCGGATCCAATAACCCATAACCCATTTCTTTTATTTTACAAAAGAACCGGACCAAAAGAAGAAACAGATAACCCATTGCGTTACTGTTCACCTTCTCCCCCATCGGCTTGTTCGACAACTGGAAGGAGGGGAGAGGAGTTCGTCGGCGATAATGGCTTGCTCCGACCACTAAAATCGACACCAAGGACATGAAACCAGACAAGCAAAGGAGAGAGAGAGAGAGATTCTCACCGGGATGGGTTCGTTTGTGGTCATCGGCTTCTTCGGAGTTCTTCGAGTTCGTCGGAGTCGGAGACAAGGCGTTCTCGGCCTAGGATGTAGGCAATGGCTTAGAGGTGCTACTTTACAGGATTTCGAAGCAAAAGAAGAAATGGAGTCTTACCGGAAGTTTTGGATCGAAAACAGGGGAAATGGAGGAGGAATGGGGCTCATCGGAGGCGGAACTCGTTCGAGGGCTCCATTCTTGTCTCGACGTTGCTCCTCGGACAGCTACGGCTCTCTTCTGGAGGCGTCGGACCGTGTTTCTATTGCCATTGCTGCTCGAAATCGGAGGCGGAAGGTGGAGGAGCTGGGCTTCTGCTCACGGAAAAACAGGGAACAAGGAGGGTGCTCGCGGCTGTGCTCGGGGGAGCTCTGGTGGCGCCGAGGTGCTCTGCTGCTGCCCAAACCGGGAAGAGAAGAAGGAGAGAAGGAGGAAGTTGGGGTGGCTGCGTTCGACGAGGAGGGTGAAGATGGTGGTGGTTGCAGAAAACAGGGCAAGGGGGGGTGGTGGCTCGGTGGTGGAGAGGGGGGTCCAGCAGGGGAGACAAAAATGGGGGTTAAAGGGGGAGTTCTTTCAATTGACAATGCAAGGAAGGGGCAGCTGAGGTTGGATTGGTGTGTGTGGGGAGGAGATTGTATTAATTTGATTCAATGCCAAAGGGTGCCTACATTCAAAGGCGTGGTGTTGATCTGGGGGAGAGTGCCCAGGAGGGAAAGCAAGGGAAGAAGGGGGGAGAGTGTGTTTGGTTTAATCTAGGAAAGAAACAAGAATTAGCTGGGGAAAGACTTGCCTTGCTGCACATCAAGAAAGAGGTGTGTTGACTGTTGTTGCATGCTCTGGGCGCAAGAGGACGACGCCAAGGGAGGGGTGAGGTGGGCTGGTGGGGTAGGTGTGGTCCCACTTTCAAATACCAGAAATCGATACCCGAAACCCGCTCTCTCGAATCGATCCTGACTAAATCCAATTTAAATTGAAAATTCCAACCCGAATTAATAATGAACTCGATAAATATCTTCAAGTCTCGGTCGAAAATTAGCGGAGTAAAATCCGCTTTTAAATCAAATTCGAATATTTGCCGGAATTCGCTTTGGAAATTTTTTAAATAAAATTATTTGCTCGAGGACGGAATTTCAAATTTTACGAAATCTTAGAGTTCAAATCCCAATTAAATCAAAATTTATTCTTAATTTATAAAATAATATTTTAAAATTTCCGAGCCTTTACACTAGGCATGTTAGTGATGGTCGAAAAGTCCCTGTAGTCTTCGTTTTGAGGCTTATTTCGTATCCTAACCATAGATGTTTTTATCGAGTCTCCTACTTGATGTCGGCGCCCTCTATGCAAAATTTGGGTTGGTCAACTACTCTCGGGGTTGTGTCAGATATGAGGGATTCCTGAGTAGTTTAGGGAGGGTGATTATTGAAATGATTCCGAGTTAGAAATGAGTTGTCTTATGGAGTTATCTCTCTCGATTCTTGTACTAGTCAACTGTGTCTTCTACCACTAGAGTCTGAATATTAATTCTACCTTATCCTCTCAGAAACAGTGTGAATGCCCTTGTGTCATACCGAGCTAGTCATGCTAGCGTCCCACGGTGAAACGGGGTGATGAGTCGGTGATTGCCCTTGGAGAATTCTGTCAGGTTATGATAGTAGCCCTCCTTGTGATTGCATGACATGACGTGTTAGTATATTCCAACATAACTTGCCATATATCTTGCATGATTACACTTATGAATGAATATATATGTCGAATGTATGAATCCCCATGATAGTTACCCTCCATTGAATTAGGTTCCTGATAGTATGGTCAACCCTCTTGTAAGAGTACCATGTGAAATAAATTTCTAGCATGTTAAGTTGAGCGAATTGAACCTCGTTGACTATGTACTTGTTTATGAGTGTTGCTAGTATCATGTAGGATATATATCTCCTAATTATGGACCATCATGCAATTATGTGCCATACTTGTCATACTACAAGAACATGCTTGTATCTGATGCGATAGTTGCTATGACTTAACCATATCCCCTTACTAGAGTGCATCTTAACATGCTTACCTTGAACCCACAATGTTCTGACCTGCTTATGTGCACACTCGAAATGAGTAACGAATCATACATGTGATATCTTATAATGCTCGCTATGTCATACATAACTTATGCTGCATATGTCTATTGTCGATTTGTGCATACATAATCTTAATATGTCAAGCATGATTAGTAAAGGAGATAATAGGTTATTGGCTTGTTCCGCGTGCATATGAAGTTGATTATATGAACATGTTATGAATGCATAGGTCACTATTCCTCGAGATAGGTACATGCTGGTGTGGAATAATATGATTTAGATGCTTCGTGATTGCTATGTGTTGCTTGCCACTGTTATAACCTCATAGAATGACCTAAGGGAATCGATGTAACTCTTAAGTTGAGATCTTATCTACGGTCTCGTCGTCTTTAGTCCTGGTTCATGTCTAAATCCATAAGTAAGTTGTGTTGTCTACCCTTGTCTCTCCCCTATCTCTGTAACTTCTAACCCTTGTGATCCCTTCATAAGCGTCGACATGGAAGAGAGAGCGAACAACCGAGTGACACCGGAGCGGCGCAGCGGAAGTGTGGTGGATCCATACACCTTAGGACCAACGTCACCGAAGGCATACGAAGGATAAACACGCTTCAAAGATGGCATTCATGGACATGATACTCCTAGACGACTCCAGGGAGAGCGTTTTCATTCAAACTACGGGTTCTTCTTATGTTGAATGAAAGGGAGATTGAGCAGTAGGCCTAGAAATGACCTAGCTAGATGTGATGATTGATGTGTTGAGCTGATAGAAGATAATTGACTAACTGACTTATGTCTATGATGATGTGCCTTGGTGCTTAGTATTTTGACTCGCTAGTAAGAAATATATATAGGACCTATATGTTGATGGTGCTTCTGTCTTGAGTATGAGTCATGAGATTCTTCGATAAGCTGGGTCGGAAAGTGACAGGTAGATTTGAGGTCTTTAGATCTAGTCGTTGGTCGTGTGAGGTGGAGTACGAGAAGAATGTGTTCGCTTAAGTAGAGTCGAGCGGGTTTTAAGACTCGTAGGAGATAGTGGTTAGCAGGGTTGTCGGATGAGCTTCCATATGGGTCTTAGCGCGGGGATTTGGGTTAGGATGGCGAGGTTTTGAGGGAGAGGTTGCAGTTAGTGGAGGTAGTGTAAGTAGGCAGAATGTATGGGTAGTGCATGTGAGTAGCGTAGGAGGGTAGTTGGTGGTAGGCTTGGCTAGTTCATTAGGGTGATCTTTAGAGTGGGTGTGAGTATAGGTAGTTAGGATAGTTCTGAAACTGGTTAGGTAAGCTAGGAGTTGATCGAGGAGTTTTTATAAGAGAAATGTCGTTAGATAGGTTAGTGTGCTAAAGGTGGTGTCTAGGTAGTCTAGGAGCGGGCGTTGGAGAGCATGAAGGATGATCGACTAAGGAATGTGTGAGAAATCATATAATTTGGGACTACGCTATATGTGTTATGGTTCGGAACGATTTTCGTAAGGAATGAGGTTGAGGAATTGTTAAAGATGAGTAGTACAAGGTTGCTTGGGAAAACATAGGCGTTGTGGGATAAGGTTTTGCGATATCGGGACGGTGTGTGAAATGAGTATTTGTGGTTGTTTAGGTAAGATTGGGAATATTTGGCGAAATTGAAAGTAGAGGAATTCTATATGCGTTGGTGGAGGATTTTGGTATAGAGAAGGAATGGAAATTGACGGGTGAAAATTGTTTTGGCTATGAAGGTACTTGAGGATGTGAGTAGAATCTTCGAGGAAAGGTTGGTAGATAGGACAGGATATCATTGAGGTTGCTAATAGGAGTATTTGCTTGAGGGTCGAGATAGGGAAGTTCTGAGTAATGGATATGGGAAGTAGGCAAGATGGGCAATATTGGGTATACGGAAGGGTGGAGGATCTTAGAAGGTTGGAGGAAATTTCGGGAATTGAGAAATTTGGGTAAGGATGATATAGAGTTTATGTAGAATAAATTATTGGCAAAGAGGGCTTTAGGCAGTAAGATGTCGAGGTTCGAGGAAGCGTGATTTGGGGCATTTGGGGAACATGCAGAATTGTGGAAACTAGTCCAAGTAAAGGATATTGAGAATACCGTAGGGTTGGAGAATCGTGGAAGACTTGATGAGATTTCGATGATGTGGAAGTTCGGATTAGGTTGACATAGAGTCCCTTGGGAATAATGATTGATGGGTAGAGGCTTAAGGTGTCGTGGTTAAGAAGTGATATCTTGGGGAAAATTAGGAAATTGAAGAGATGAGGAACTAGAGTAGGACTGCATAAGGAGTCGCGATTGGTCAAGGTTTCATGAAATCTGGAATGGGGGAATTTAGACTAGTGGCTGGTGAATTCTCATGATCTTTTGGGGGAATACATTGCTATGGTTTGGATCGATTGGGTCTTGAGAGCTAGATTGGTAGCATGTGTTCTGGGTTACCTGGGGTAGACGCGGGTGATTGTGGTTGGGAGTTAGCACTAGATGGTCTTCTGCGTTAGAATTTGTTGGGAGTGGGTTATTGAGTAGATGCTAGTGAAATAAGATACTTGTGTTGTTCGGGGTACGAGAGTGGCTTAGGAGGTGGACCCTTTTTCAGGAATGTCGAGGATATAGGTGTGAGAATGTCATGTGTAAAGCTGGTCAGTAGGAGTTGGATTCTTAGAGGTGGATGATTTGGTGACAGTGCATAGTGGGGTGGGAAGTGTGATCAGAGTAGCAAGGGGATTCGAGATGTCTCTTGAGAGATGATAGTCAGATGAATGCTTGAGAGCCTAGGAATAGTAAGCGAGATTGTTAAGGGACACCTAGATCAATCGTAATAGGGGTTGATGTACATATTTGCACCTTCTTTTATTGCATTTTTTGACTTCGTATTTCATTCGATCTCCAAAGAAAAGGTTCAAAAGAATATAAACTTGTGTAAGAATGGGCTAAAATGCAAGAAATAGAGTCTACACAAGTTTTGAGCTAACCATGCAGGAATTCGAGCGAAAACGAAGTCAAAACGAAGAAGCCAAGTGAAGCTGAGCAGAGGTAGATATCGACCCTAGACCCAGATATCGACCTCTGGGGTAGATATCGACCTCTGGTGTAGATATCGACCTCAACATAGACATCAAGTGAAGCTGAGAAGAGGTAGATATCGACCTCAGACCCAGATATCGACCCCCAGTGTCGATATCGACCCCCATATCGACTGGAGCTGAACAAGTCGAGCAGGAACAGAGACCTCGATATCGACCTCTGGTGTCGATATCGACCCCTTGTCTCGACAGAAGATAGACTCGATTTCAAATGCGGATTGGAACTATATCTTCAAGGAGGCACGGAATTTTCTCATACTTTCAAGATAGAGGACAGTTGAAGTTTTATTCATCTTTTACCTTTAAGTTCCTTTAAGTTTTATCAAAATAAAAAGACCTATCCTAATTGTTCGGATAGAGTTATTAGTTTAGATAGGAGTTACAATCCTTGGATAGCGAGGATTAGTAGCCTATAAATAAAGCCTTAGGGGCTGATTTGTTAGATCATCTTTCAAGCATCCCAGAATAATCCAATCATAGAACAACCAAAGACAATAAGTAATAGAGTTAGAGTTAGAGAGAAGTTTTAGGGTTTGACGTTTGCGAAAGTTGACGTTGAGTTGTAAAGCTTCGGAGTTTATTTTAATGCAAGTTTCTTCCTTTCAATTGATGATGAATCCCATGATGAGAAGCGAGTAGTTCCCCAAAGCTCTTAGGGTCGGGGTGAGCCCGACGTTAGCCATGCGCGCTTGAGGTAAGTATTTGATGTTGATATAGTTGTGTCTATCTCTCCTCCTACAATTCTATGTTTAGTCCTAATCGAAAGAAAGGGGATTCATGCTAACAACTTGAGTTATAAACATAAAATTGGTAGAGACAATTAGGTTTATTTGAAAGAGTAATCCTAAGAGTTGGTGTACGGCGAAAGCTTGTCCCTCGGGTGAAATAGCGCAATTGTCCGTCTTATTTATCTCATCGCATGCATTGGTTCACGTTGTGGTAAACCCTAATCCTAGAAGTTGTTTTTACATAGTTTATACACACCAAAACCCACTGTTATTTCTATTCATTGCTTCTCTCTTCATCCTAAAGTCTTCGGCCTTTCTTTGCCGACGAGAAACTAACCCACTGCAGGGAGACATCGATATCGACACCAGACATCGATATCGACCACTGAGTTTGTCGACAGTTTTCTGAGTCGACGACGAACATCGCTGCGGAGTTTGCTGAGCATCGATATCGACACCAGACATCGATATCGACCCTTCTGTATCGACTGGCAGTCTTCTGAGCCAGTCGATTTCGTGGACGGACATCGATATCGACCCCCACCAGTCGATATCGACCACTTGTTTTTGTCTTTGCAGGTCTTCTGTTGCAGAGAACATCGATAGCCGAGGTCGACATCGAGGCCCAAGGTCGAAATCGAGGCTACTGGTCGACGCAGACGTGAGGTTTCCAACGCTACTAGGATCCCGCTGACACGCCTCCTCGTGGATCGATCCTGACTACCCTTCCACTACAACGGGAGGAAGTCTTGTAATTATTTGCTTAGGCCAGGAGTTGGTTTACATTTATTTACATCTTTATATTTGTAATTACTTGACATATCAATCCTCCTGCAACAACAGGGGTTCAGTTACAGATTTGAGTCTGAGATAGTGAGGTAAGGTTTGAGTATTGAGGTGACGTGAGAATTCCCTTAAAGGATAGTGATGGGTCTGGTAGAAAACCCCGGGAAGAGGTTGTACTTGATAGGGAGTCTTGGTAGATGGTTGAGGTGTGGAGCTTGGCGTAATAAGGGATTGGGTGATTGAGAACCCCGATATATGGGTTTTAGATGGCTGGATGGCATAAGAGTTGAGATACGTAGTAATTGGCTTGAGATGAGGTCTGGAATTGCAGATAGTTGTACGGCTAGGAAATTCGTATATGAGCGATGCAATTGTAGTTAGACCTGGTATTGGATTTGAGTTGGTAGACCTAAGTGAGGTTAATCTTAATGCGAAAGATGATGGATAATGGTCGTGTCTTTTTACGGTTGGTAATTATAGGGGAGTGTTCTCGAGGATGTGATCTATGGTTATGCAGAAGTAGGGCCCAAATGTTGTGCAATTCTATGCTATAGGCAATGTTAACTCTCTGATGTATTTCCATGGACAATAGTACTAACATAGTTCCTCCTTGAGCCTGATGGAATGGGAGATGCAACGGTACTTGTATGACTCTGACTATTAGTGCAGGTATGATGTGATCTATCTTAGTGTTATGACGTACAACTTTTGTGATGTGATGTGATTCTACTATGTGTGATAATGTGCTAGCTGTGTTGTGGTGCGTGATTATTATCGATGAAACTGTGGAATGCTAGTGAACGTGCTATATGATTGTGATATTTTATGATATCTTGAAATCGGAATATTGGAATGTTGGAACTAAATTATTAGAACCTGATTCTGATGTGGAACCTAGGAAGAAAATATGGGATTAGCCCTTAGAGGGGGATGGTAGGACGATTGGAAGGTTGAGAATGATTTGAATAACGTCGAACTTGAAGTTTTGGAACGGTGCTTTATAAAGAGTTAATTTGGATTTTTGAGGAAACTAAAACAACTCGAGCTTTTCATTGTAACGCCCCACGAAGTGGATACAAGCATTTTATGGGCGCACCTATATGTTGCTTGCTAAGACCTAGTGGGACGCTATAATGCTTTTGAGTTATGATATGGCCGATAAGTCGGAATGAGGATGTGGTAGGGGCCCATATCACATTCTTGCTACGACCTATTGGGGATATTATGATCACGACAACGATATTGTGAGATCTCATGAGGGCACTTATGAGATACTTACGGGATCCATGGCCTGATCCTTGCACTCACCAATTTTAAACTTCATTCCCTGATTTAAAATGATTTTAGTGTCAGGGACGAGACTTGTTTTTAGAGGTGGATGATGTAAAGGCTCAGATTTTTTAATACTAATTATTTTCGAAAAAAGGAAATTCAAAATGAATTTAAATCGAATTTAAAACTCGTTTAGCGGATTTCGACCTAAATTTAAAATTTGACAAACGATTTCGTCCTTTTACCTCAAGAAATTTAAAATAATTTCGGATGGTGATATCCTTTTCAATTTTAAAAATTTAATTGATTGAGAAAACAGGATTCGGGAAAACTAACATTTTAGAACTAATTGCGGGACTCGAAATTCGCGTATTCGGGATTTGTTTCCGGGTATTGGTTAACCAATTCAACACACAATTTTCAATTACTCCCGTCATTCACCATACCCTTCAAAATCACCATCCCTCCCTGTCACTTTCATTCACCATCATCATCACCAACTTCCATCCTTCACCACATTCATCACCGTCATCACCGTCATTCACCATCACCCTCCCCGCTCCCTCTCCTCGCGCCTGCACCATGAGCTCACCATCACCTCCTTCACCACTTCACGTCACTACTACCATCTCCTCCTCACCATCACCCAAAGTGACCATCACCATCTCAATCATCGTCGCCACCACCGTAGCCACCATCGATCACCTCGTCCCTCCTTATTTCTAGAAGGGTAGCAGGTAGGAGCCACCCGGAGATGCCTAGGTGGCCGTCAGGAGCAGCCCGAGCTGCCAGCGCCACCGACAAGCCACCGAACTGTCGTCTCCCCTATTTAACGCAAGCCTCGTTCCGGTAAGCCGTTCTCCTTTGTTTTCGATCGAAACCACCCTCGGACTTTACCATCGTGCTCACCCACATCTGGTGCAGGTCCGAGAAGTCATCGCGAGCCTCCAATGATGCCCAGATCTCCGATCGAGAGCTCCGAAGTCACGAAAAAATCCACTCGGTGAGCTTCCACTTTCTTCCTTACTTCAATTCAATTTCGAGCCTAATTCGATGCTTAGACTAGTCGGGAGTGTGTGAGCTGAGTGCGGGATGATCGGGTGAGCTCGAGAGCTCCGGTAGCTCAAGAGCAGGGCCGAGAGTGCGAGCGTGAGGCGAGGCCGGCATGGGCGAGGCTTCACTGGCGGGAGCAATTCTTTGTTTGAATTGGAAGAAGAAGATGGCCTTGTGGGCCCTTGCCACATTAATTTATTTGTGTTTTAGTTTTAACCGGTTAGGAGTATATATATATTTTCGGTTCGGTTCGGTTCGGTTGGATTTAAATGGGTTTGGTTCGGTTCGGGTTTATCCGGTTAATTAATTATTTTTTTGATTAGTTAATGGTATTTAAATTATTATAATATTATTTGAAGATTAAAATATAAAATATTATTTCCGATATTTTATAAAGGGGGGTGGAGGTAGGAGAGGGATATGCCACCTGACATTCTTAAAACATAGAACCAAACAAAATCATGCAATTGCTCAAGTCGATTATACCTATATCAGTCAACCAAGTTTTCATACTCAAGAGGGGGAATCATCCACCTCTAAGGGCTAATCCCATATTCTCTTCCTAGGTTCGTCTTTCAAAGATCAATTCCATGCTATCATTCTAGGGATATCATCGTGCTCATCGGCAACTATCTCGAATTATCTCAGAATCTCATCTATATCACGATAATCAAGTCAAGTTATGAAGTTTCATCACGCTAACAAACATATCAAAGGTGGTATCCTACCAATATCATACATTCATACAAGCAAGTCATCCCACATCAAGAGGCTCATCGCCAATCACATCACATTATCACATATTATGCACATAACTATCGATCCTCTAAGCACAACGACATAGAGATAAACATCAAAGCACACGTCTCAAAACAAGGCACTAGGATATACTCACTACTAGGTCAAGAGATCAAGATAATGTCTATAGTAGGCTCCACGTAAGATGCGAGTAGCTCGTCTGAAGTATCTCCACAACTAACCCGAATACTCCTCTCAGGACGCTCTACCAAGGAATGATCGGCCTCAACATGGAGTCAGAACAGTCAAGAATGTGGCTAGGAATGAGAAGATATCAATGAAGCGGAGACATAAGAGAGACATCGTGCACTCCAGCTAAGAACGGGGATAAAGATAAGCGACAAGCTACGTCTCCAGAATCTCAAAAGGATCAACAAACCTAAGGCTCGACTCGCCTATGATGTCAAAACATCGGACCCCTCGAGAGGTTATACTCTCAGCCATACGTGTGCTCCCACATCAAAGATAATCTCGGTCTTGTCAATGCCTCGAAACTCATGAACCTGTTGCCAGAATCTCGGAGTGAACCATCCATCTCTATCGGGAACTATCCTCTCAAGAACTTCATAGAGCCGCGAAATCCGTCGAATGAACTCCTCAGCTAGCCTCAAAACATTCCAAGTCTCTTGAATAGCGATCAAGTATGCCTCTCACGTAATCCTCGACCTCAAGTCCTGGGAGTGGCGGGTTATGGGCCCACCACGCTTCCGCTGCGCCGCTCGAGTACTACCAAACTAACCGTTTGCTTCTCCAAGTCTTCTCTCGTCGAAAGTACGCAAGGATACTAAGTTAACGGAGGTAGAGGAGAGGTAAAGACGGACAACTAGGATTCTCTACGGAACCAAACATAGACCAGAACTGAGGACGACGAGAATGAAAGACAAGATCCCAACCCGAGATCGACAATAGTGCCTTTATGGAATTCTATGAGGTCATAATTGCGGCAAGAAAATCACATATCAATCAATCCTGAAGCATACTAGTCACATCAATACACACTAACATGTACATATCTCGATGAACAACGACAACATATATTGGTAATAAGGAACATGATCCAGTTCTGCACGGACGTACATGTGAGACAATCTAGCAACCTATCATTCCTCGAGTAATAGACAAGCTCGACATATTAATAATCACGTGTGCATGAATTCAAGAATAGATCTATGTGGTAACAGGCAAACATAGTAATATAACGGGTATCACATGTATGGTTCACTACTCATGTTCAACAAAATCTCAGAAAATCATATATATATCTATCATCATAAATAATCCAAGTTCAAATCCGTATAAATTATGGAATCATAAATCGTTTTTAAATCCTTTTCTATCAAATCGTATAACATCGCATAAGAACTCAAATCATATATATAAAGTAACCCAACCGAGTTTAAACCAAAACCGAGTCAACGCCCAAAGGAAGGAGAGAACCGGCTCCAGTCAAGAGCCCAGACCTGGTTTTCGTTGCGACGAATTGGCTGCTCGTCACGGCAAAATCCAGTTCTTCGTCCCTCGCGAGTGATGCCTCTTGCTATCGCGAAAAGCATCATTCTCTTCCTTTGTTCCTAGTTCTTGTTCGTCGCGACGACCATGGTTTCGCCACGACGAACAAGCAACTGTAAGCTCGCTTTTGATCTAAACTCGATCCTTTCTTTCCCACTACTCTCATCCTTTCCAATATCCTTCCCTAACCTCAACAAACATTTAAATAATAATCCCAATTAATGATATCACTAACAATTTGATAACCACTTAAAACCATATTTTTAAATACCTCAAGATTTAATATAGGATATTCAAATAACAATTAATTACCCATGTCGGATACACACATAGACAAATCAAATCAATATAGAATCTGATACTAAGATGCTCAAACACGTCATAGCACTATAAAAGGAACACATAAGGAGGCATAATAACTATCACATCATACAACAACAAGGTCCACATGATAGGATAGGTATAGCATGTAATCATACGATGAGCTATAATCGGAAAGCATGTCCTACACGAGTCTAACCGATTAGGACGTGGCATAAGTATAACCAAAGATTATTACTGAAGTACAAGTTCAACATCCGATCATATTTCATGTATGTGTGCATTTCATCACGTCGTAGTATGTAACATGTGAGGTGACATCCAATCATTAATTAACACAAGACTCGCAATTATATGAGCTCAACAAAATAAGCATAGATCGACACTATTTCCTAAGCAAAATTATAATTTGTGTACTTGGGCATGATTTTAATTATAATAGAGGGCACATGGCCGGACGAGTTACAAGCTACTAGAATACAATAAGCATCACAAGAGCATCATATGGTAAGACAACAATCTATATGAGACACACACACAAGCATGCCACTAATCACATTAAGCTTGACACAAGGGTGTTGAAGCATATCATGGCAACTAAATTTGCAATATTTAACATGCTTAGATAGTCATAGGATCATATAAGGGGACATAGCAAGGCTATCACAACTTATGACAAGAGTAATTGAATGAGGGTACAATTTGAGTGTGGAATTATGCAAGTCACATTTCTAAAAACTTAGATTTCACATGATACTAGTAGTGCATGACAAGTCATGGATATATGATAAAGGAGATGCATCGAATAACTTCACATAATAGCATGGGAGTCATAGAGGCTTAAGCAAGGCTACCATCACAACGAACATCAATGTATATAAGGAGTATATAAGCAAGTGTAACATGTGAATCATGCACATGTCATAATGCAGACCAGGATAATGCTCTTAGAGTGTCATGCTTCTAGAGATCAAAAGCGAGCTTACAGGGTTGCCACGGCGGAGCCGGGTCAAAACATGATCAAAACATCCAAAACCAACCGTTAAATAATTGGTGAAGTCAGAGTCTCGACTCTCTCTTTCCGCCATGTTAGACCCCGCGGTCATGAAGCGAAACCAGCAACAATGGTGATAAGCATAATGGATACCTAAAAACGTTGATAGTGGGCGGGATCAAATGATGCCCACATGGGTTTGTCCCTTCATTAAGGGTGCTGCCCCCACCATATGTACACACATACGCTATACCTAATAATCATGCTTCTAGGTGCAAGGCGGAATATTAACACACTAGCATGCCCCTAAGATCAAGTGTAAAATAATGATAATAAGGCCTTATCACCGAATACCAAGTGGTATATCCCTCTCCTACCTCCACCCCCTTCCTGATAAGGCGGAGACTGGCCAGCTCATGAATGCATTCCATTTTATTATAATCGAATCGGTCCGCAGGCCCGACCCGTAACCATATATAAAGCCCATTGGCATATCTCGTAATCATGCTCATAATATAAGTAAAGAAAGTTCCAAATGACTCGATTGACTCGGGACGGGACCCGATGGGACTGGGCCGTCCTATGACCCTAGCAAAGACTCGAGTTACTTCACAGATAACGGCCGTTCTGTTCACATACACATAAAGAAATAGAATGCTCAACGATTAATGCAACCTAACAGGATACTACATGGCATGCTGATCATGAATGCAAGCACCTAGTATACCATGCACATAAGGCAGGGAATATCTATTCGATCTGAGTAAGCTCCGTAAAGACTTACCTGGCTAGCAGATCAGCAAAAGAAGAACCTGGCATGCACGCAGTAAGCACAATAAAATAATATCCCTTAGATACATGGCGGATGTATATGAGTCTACATCTAAGACACTCTAAGCATACATATCACACACACCATACACTCAAATAGGTAAATAGATCGCTACATCCACACTTGTCATCCCATCATGACCAACCAACTCATCAAATCATAATATCTCATTAGATAACAATAACTTTCCAATTCTATAGCCAAATTCTCATACTTATCATACCATACTCACACATATCTATATGATCTCTCATCATCATGTATAACATTTGTAAGATATTACTCAAGCCATAGATTAATACTACGATATCATGCTATTAATCACACATTCATGCTATTAGTCACACAATCATGTCATCATGCGCATTAGTCATCGAATAAGTCAGATTCCCAAGTTAGTTCCCAATCCATTTCAAAATTTGAGTCAATTAGTTAGAAATTCCGATTCTTAAAAACATTCGCCAAATTCCTTTTTGTTTCAAACTGATAACATATTTTAAGTTCCATTATTTTATAAGGTCATAATATAATATCTTTTAATTCTCAAAATAATATTTATATCTTTTAAATCTCAAAATAACATTTATATCTTTTAAATCTCAATTAATATAATATAATATTTCAAATACCATTTTGTTTGAAAACACTTTCAAATAATATTTTCAAACCCCTTAAGTAACCAACCATTTTATTTAATTATAAAGCAGCCCCACATTTTATAAAAAATCAGAAACCAACCCTCCCTTTTTTTCATATACCAACCGAGCCCATTTTTACTTAAGAACCCAAAATCAAAACCCATTTTTTTAAAACCCAAAGATTTTCGGCCCCAAATCCATAAACACTAACCCAGATTTTGTTAAAAAAATAAAGCCCAATTCCCTTAATAAAACCCAACCCTTCGGCCCAAAAGAAAAAGGCTCAGCTCCCTTCTTTAACCCAAATCCGAAAATCAAAAATAAAAATGAAGAGGAGGGCCCCAGTGACGTGGTGGAGGAGGTGGCAAATGAGGGTGGCCCACCACGTCTTCTTCCTCCTCAGGCCGGTCGAAGGAAAGAAGAATAGAGGAACCCCCCTGGGTTTGAAAAGCCGAGGGTGAAGGAGGAGGATGGGGGCCCACCGGCGACCATCCCAGACTCCGACCACGGGCTGACGGAACTGGCACACACACAAGGCATGAAAGAAAAGAAGAGGGAGGGAGGAAGAAGCTCACCGAGGGCGTTCGTCGTCGCCGGAAAAAGAAGCTTGGGCTGCGTTTCGGCGCGTCGGAGTTGAATCTACGAATAGTAAGGCCTGGGATGGGTGGGGGAAAGTTAAAGGCGGATTCTTTCCCAGCTTGGAGTCGAAAAGAAAGGGAAGAGAGAGCTTACTGCACTCGAACTCGAAAACGGGGGCGGAAGAGGACGGTGGCGGCGCTCTCGGGTCTCCGGGAGGTGCTGCGGCTGCTTCTGGCATCGAGAGAGGTGTCGAGGAGGAAGGTGATGGAGTTGGTGGCCGGTGTGGCTTGGGTTTGCCTCGGTAGAACAGGGGAGGGCGGAAGGAGAAGAACGGGGGTGAGGTTGGTGGTGACAGGTGGTGGTGGCGTCGATGTGGAGGTGGGATGGTGGTGGAAGGAGGTGGTGTAGTGGTGACGGTGGCTGAGCAGGGGTGAAGAAGAAGAGGGTGGAGCCCTCGGTAGAGTTGGTGAGAGAGGGAGGGGTGTGTTTGGATAGTTGAAATTGAAATGGGGGAAATGGGTTGCAATTTCAGACCTTCAAAAAGTGGGTCTTTGGGCAAATTTCAGAATGCAGGAGAGGGGTTGTTTGTTTGTCAAATAAGGGGGAATCAAGAAGGGAGGGAGGGAGTATAGGATAGGACTTTACCCATGTGAGAGGGTGTGAGTTGGATTGGATAAGAGTGGGGGAATATGACGGAATTGTGGTCCCGAGTCGGAAATTCAAATTTCCGACGTTTAAAATCCCGAATCCCACGCTCTCGATCAATTTGTTTTTAAAATCCAGAAGTATATCGTTATGCGAAGAAATCTTTTGGATTCTGAGAAAATGACGGAATCGATCTTAGAAGGTTCAAGATTGGGCCGGAATTCGTTTTATGAATCTCGAGTTCGGTTTATTAAATTAAAGACGAGTTTATTATTTTATTATTATTATCATCATTATTATATATATATATATATTTTAATAAAACCTGATCAAATCTATTCTAATTTTATTTTTAATTTCCTTTTTCCGAAAATTAAGATTTTAAAATCCGGGCCTTTACATCATCTAACTCTAAAAACAAGTCTCGTCCTTGAGACAAAAATCATTCTAAAATAGGGGATGGAGTTTGAAGTTGGTGAGTCCAAAGATCACGTCATTGATCCAATAAGTACCTCATTCGTGCCCCTATGAGATCTCACAGTACCGTCGCCATGATCACAATATTCCCAATCGGTCGTAGCAAGAATGTGGTATGGGCCCCTACCTCATCCTCACTCTGACTTTTCGGTCATATCATACTCAAAAGGACATCATGGCGCCTCCACTAGGTCTTAGCAAGCGATCCATGGGTGCCCAGATAAATGCTTGTATCCACTTCGTAGTGTGTCATAATGAAAATCCGTGTCGCAATAGTTTTCTTAAAATCTGAGCGAGTTCCTTTTAAATCTCCGTTCAAAATCTTTCACATCTGAAATTAGTCATAACATCCCCAATTTCCCAATCATCCTACCATCCACCTCTAAGGGCTAATCCCATATTCTCTTCCTAGGTTCCAGGTTTCAATTCAGTCTCATCTATCAATCAATATACTACCATGCCCAACATCCGTGAATCTCGGAATCTCGTATAAGTTTACCAAGTCATATAGCAACATAATCTAATCACATAACAACATATCAGAGTAACACATAGCAACATATCAAGGATCATCACATAGTTCGTAGCATAGAATCTGCATATTATTCATGTCTCAATCCTCCACAAATTAAAAGTGTAATCATCGTCTCGTCAAAGTATTGGCATTACAGAATTAGTCATATCAAGAATCCTCATTTCATCACCACAGCAGCACATAACACAGTTAACTCCATTTCATATCAAGGGGTCACATAATCAAAGAAGTCCACAAACAGTTACCAATCAAGATAGAACACAACCACCACTCACTCACTCATCATCAATTCTCAAGTCAAAACAAGCCTCATCTAGGTTCACCAACTCAAATAAGATAATCGCCCCTAGTAAAATCGCATCTTGCTTATTATATAGCCCAACTCGTAGACAAACTCTCCAATCTCATCCATCACATCCACAAGTCAAAACCTAAATCCCAAACCACTTACTAGGCATCTCAACACTTAGGTCAACAAGTTCTCTAAGGATCAACCTACCTCAATAATTCAAGCTCAAGTCCTAATATTTCACCCTACTATATAGATCCCACATCCCGGAGTCCACAACCGTCCAATTACCTATCTCGCCAAGCTCCACATCTCAATCATCTACCAAGACTCCTTATCCAAGTACATCCTCACCCTAAGTGTCTCCTACCGATTTCATCCATTTCCTCTACTCCTTCCGATTTCCGTCCGGCCATTATCCCATAAAAGAATCATGAGTCACCTCAATATTTAAATCTTACTTTCGATACCACCAAGCCTTCCCAATAATAATCCACCTCTAAAGATCAGACTCATACCGCTAGCCTCATCAATAACATCATACTATGTCCTCAACATTCAACACAAGATTTATTTCCCTAACGGCTTACATATCCCAACATAACACAAGTACCTCACCTCAATAGAAATACTCGACTGCCTAATCTCGAAAATTTCTACCCCAGAGAACCTTCTAGTGCTAACTCATAATCACGAATCACCGAGTTCCTTCTTGGCCACACCTATCCCCCAATGACCAATAGACATATTCTGCCTAACTAACTCATCATGACCTAACTAACTCGAACCGCATCGCATCATTTCCTAATAAGATCATGACAATTTACCTATTCATCAAGCTAACTCGCCATTTAGATCCTCACTGAATCCTTAACCAATTGCAATTCCTCAAGGAGGCCCAACGCACAAGGGTTACCCAAGCAGCTCATCAAAACCTCTCTAATTCGAATCACATCTCCCTAACTCCCAAAGGCTATAGCATTCTCACTCCCAACACTAATTCCCCGTTCAAAATTTCCTCTAGTTCCCAATGGTCACGGTCTCACAAGTCGTCTGTTCTAGTACCTTATTATTTCACATTTTTAATCCACCCTAGACTACAAGCCTCAACAACGATATCTCACCACCAAGCGATCCCTTATCGCCAATCATTTCCCAAGAGAATCTCTACGTTACCCGTAGCAAATTTTCTGAGGCTTCATAACTATATCGAATCTTCCACAATTTCCATTCCTTATTATCCCCAAACCTTACCTATCTTGCCTAATTCCCATATCCACTACTCAAATTCTTCCTATCTTGAACCTCAAGCAATTAGTCCTACAACAACCTCAACGACATTCTCACCTTATTGGCCTTCCTCAAAGGTCCATCTTTCATTCCCGAATACCTCAATAGCTACAACAATTCCTGCATATCAATTCCAATTTCCGTTTCTTTATGCTAATATTTTCCAATCAAGTCCCTTCGATCAAAATTCTGTCAAGCATCCTCAACATTACCTGAACAAACCGAAATTACCTATTTCTCATCCAGTCTTGTCAACATATGATCACCCTAATTCCTAAGGTTACGATTTTTCAAGTTGTTCCCAACTCATTTCTCACCAAGGTCGTTCCTTAGTCACAACACCTACGTCCTATTCCCGATTTCTACGATTCCCTAGCATTCCTTAGTTGATCAACCTCACGTCATCCAAGATTCGCTCCTAGACAACATAACCTACTCCTAGTGCACTAAACTATCTATCAACTCTTCCGCTATAAGCTTGATCAACTCCTAGCCTACCTATCCGCACTTAGAACTATCATAACTATCTATATCACACCAACTTTCAAGATTACCCTAACGAACTGCCCTAGTCCCCATCCAACTACCCTCCTATGCTACCCGCATATACTAACACCTCTCGCTCAAAATCCTTTCATCCTACTCCCACTTCTCTCCTAAGGCCTACCAAAAATCTTGTCTGAAATCCACTAACCACTATTCCCTATCAATCCTAGAACTCGCTCTGTCTCATCTAAGCTAACATCGCCTCCCTACATCTCTAGTTCATACTATCATCGATCAATCCTACAACTCAAATCCTCTCACTACTCTCCGATCATCCTACCCAAGGTCATCAACCCACATAATCAAGCAGAACAATCATGAAGTCATCACACACATCCTACGTCATACATATTAACACCCTGTATCTACAGCATCATCAGTACATCGTCAGTCATATCATATAACTCAAGGCCCCCTATACTCAATCATATAGATACAATCTAGTCAAATAATCGAGTTGCATCGTGCTAATGACCACAACAAGGATGACATCATATCACATCATAACGCTTCATCATCACATACTAACCGAGCCTATCATCTATCATTTCATATCACCAGATCAGGATTCCAACAATTGAGATTGACATTTTATAGGTAAAGCATTCAAGCAATAATGTTTTCTCATAATGTCAACATGTCATATCGTCATTTCATATCAGAACACCAAGTCACCGAGTAATATTTACTATCATCCAATCTATCAATGTTAGCACATCAGAATTCATCCTCATGTTAATTCTAGGACTATCGCATAGGATTCCAAGTCAACGGGGATAGGGGAGGACAAGGGCGGATAATCCTGATTCCTAACGGACTCAAATATAGACCCATGCTAAAGACGACGAGACTAGCGACAAGGTTCCGATCCAAGAATGATGCCCTTATGGAAATCTATGAGGTTATAATTGCGGCAAGCAAAACACATATCAATCATAAAGCATATCGGTCACATCATAGAACACTAGCATGTACCTATCTCAAATAATAGCGTGACATGCATTCGTAGAGGGAGAAGATGCTCAAATTCTATAACAATGCACATGTGAGACGATCTAGCAACCTATCACTTCTCATGTAAGAACGATGGCTCAGATACATACACATAGTTGGGTCATAACAATGTGAAGTTAAATGCAAGCAAGTCGAGATATATCATGCTAATCGGATTAAATGTCATGAATAGACACATAAAGGCAGTATAGTAAGCTATTACACTATGTCAAAGAACATTCGCATAATAGGGTAAATAAGACATGTAATCACACGAAAGGATACATTTCGAAAGTATAGGTCCTACAGGATACTAGTGACACATGGCAGGACATGAGCATAGTCAAGGGTGATCTAAACGAATTCAACATAATGTTCATGTTTCATGCGAGGGGTCAAGTCATATGTCCATGCAAGCACGAGAGTATATCATAGGGTAGGAGGAGGGGGCATCACGAATGTCAAAAGGGGTAAGCATGCTATGGGCTTATTGTCACATAAGGCATGATAATCATCGAGGTATCACCGAGTAACATGCTAAAGAGATCATTTTACGGGAATATGTATACCACGAAGAGCTGACCACACTATCATGAACCTAAGTCAAAGGGAGAGCAACAATCATGCGGATTCATAACATGGGACACATATACTCAATCAATCATTATCACGGTAATTGCAACAAGCCAAGTAAATCATGTTGTGAATATAACCAATGTATCAATCATGTAATCATAGAGAGAGCCATCATCATAATCAGACAGAAATCCCTAAAGGGAATCACCGACTCATTCCAATCGACTTATCACCCCTTTCCCCGTGGGACATTAGTATGACTCATTTTAATAACATGGAAGGACACTTGTATTACTTTTCGAAGGAGGATGGTAGAGTTTGTGTTTAGAATCTTGTGACATGAAGACACGGTTCGACCATTTCAAAAATCGAGAAGGATGACTCACTAAGGCAACTTACTCTCTAGACTCAGAATCATGACTCATTTCCCATCACACACTCAAGTAACCTTGTATCGGATTAAACTTCCGACGCAATTAGCTTATCATCAGACAAAAGAGCTCGATAGGAGCATCAAGATTTGAGACACGGGGTACGAATCGGGACAAAAGTGAATGGACACTCTTCAACCCTTATCAACACACCTAGACATTTTTGTGGGACGGACGACGGAATTAGGATCATTAAGGAGGTTTGAAAAACAAAACGACTGTTCCACCCAAAACTGGAAACCTGGCTATATAGGAATAAGGCTTCTCCCACTATCCCAGTCAGGACATACCAATCGGACTCCAAGCCTAAGCATGCAGCACTCAGTACAAAAGCAGTCAACGAGGCTAATATGATCTCTTTCAAAGTTTAGAAAAGCACAAAGACGATCTATACCTTCCTTCGAGGGACGGCTGACCGGAGGGGCAAATACCTCATGGCCTTCTAACCCATGCTACTCCAACCCTCAGGCTCCTTGGAGTCTTCGAAACCCGTCTGTAGAAGAAAGCTAGTATTTTGCCTACTGTTTCCCGAATTCTACATCCATAAGGGATGTCTACCGCTTGGGTCTCTACCCACGAGTTCGATCCTAAAGGTCGGTTAGTCTAGGGTTAGGTCCAATTAAATTCATCTTGCCCCTTGAAAACATTTTGCAAAACCATTTGAAATCTTTGGGCCATTTTTAAAACCACTCCAACCTATCATACTCGGATTGCAAAACCTCGCTCTGATAACAGCTTTGTAATGGCCCGGGATTATGATTGCCGAGTTACGTTTCGAGGGATAAAACCCCTCGTTGGATCTTGCACTCCGAGTACAGGTTGAAGGTTTTTAAATCAACAATTTTGCTTTAAAGGTGGGATTTCATACCCAAAAACCGAGAGGGACTGTTGGAATCCTACGACCTAAGTCGCAAAATCCATTGATCATACAACCAGAAAGGTTCCAAATTCATACATAGGGTTGCCACGGCGGATCCGGGTCAAAACATGATCAAAACATCCAAAACCAACAGTTAAATAATTGGTGAAGTCAGAGTCTCGACTCTCTCTTTCCGCCATGTTAGACCCCACGGTCATGAAGCCAAATCAGCAACAATGGTGATAAGCATAATGGATACCTAAAAACGTTGATAGTGGGCGGGATCAGATGATGCCCACATGGGTCTGACCCTTCATTAAGGGTGTTGCCCCCACCATATGTACACACATACGCTATACCTAATAATCATGCTTCTAAGTGCAAGGCGGAATATTAACACACTAGCATGCCCCTAAGATCAAGTGCATAATAATGATAATAAGGCCTTATCACAGAATACCAAGTGGTATATCCCTCTCCTACCTACACCCCCTTCCTGATAGGGCGGAGACTGGCCAGCTCATGAATGGATACCATTTCATTATAATCGAATCGGCCTGCAGGCCCGACCCATAACCATATATAAAGCTCGCATGCAAATCTCGTAATCATGCTCATAATATAAGTAAAACAAGTTCCAAATGACTCGATTGACTCAGGACGAGACCCGATGGGACTGGGCCGTCCTATGACCCTAGCAAAGACTCGAGTTACTTCACAGATAACGGTCGTTCTGTTTACATACGCATAAAGAAATAGAATACTCAACGATCAATGCAACATAACAGGATACTACATGGCATGCTGATCATGAATGCAAGCACCTAGTATATCATGCACATAAGGCAGAGAATATCTATTTGATCTGAATAAGCTTCGTAGAGACTTACCTGGCTTGCAGATCAGCAAAAGAAGAACCCGGCACGCAGTAAGCACAATCAGATAATATCACCTAGATACATAGCGGAAGTATATGAGTCTACATCTAAGACACTCTAAGCATACATATCACACACACCTTACACTCAAATAGGTAAATATATCGCTTCATCCACACTTGTCATCCCATCATGATCAACCAACTCATTAAATCATAATATCTCATCAGATAACAATAACTTTCCAATTCTATAGCCAAATTCGCATACTTATCATACCATACTCACACATATCTATATGATCTCTCATCATCATGTATAACATTTGTAAGATATTACTCAAGCCATAGATTAATACTACGATATCATGCTATTAATCACACATTCATGCTATTAGTCACACAATCATGTCATCATGCTCATTAGTCATCGAATAAGTCGGATTCCCAAGTTAGTTCCCAATCCATTTCAAAATTCGAGTCAATTAGTTAGAAATTCCGATTCTTAAAAACATTCATCAAATTCCTTTTTGTTTTAAACCGATAACATATTTTAAGTTCCAATATTTTATAAGGTCATAATATAATATCTTTTAATTCTTAAAATAATATTTATATCTTTTAAATCTCAAAATAACATTTATATATTTTAAATCTCAATTAATATAATATAATATTTCAAATACCATTTTCTTTAAAAACACTTTCAAATAATATTTTCAAACCCCTTAAGTAACCAACCATTTTATTTAATTATGAAATAGCCCCACATTTTATAAAAAATCAGAAACCGACCTCCCTTTTTTTCATATACCAACCGAGCCCATTTTTACTTAACAACCCAAAACCGAAACCTATTTTTTTAAAACCCAAAGATTCTCAGCCCCAAATCCATAAACACTAACCCAGATTTTGTTAATAAAAAAAAATAAAGCCCAATTCCCTTAATAAAACCCAACCCTTCGGCCCAAAAGAAAAAGGCCCAACTCCCTTCTTTAACCCAAATCCGGAAATCAAAAATAAAAAAGAAGAGGACGGGCCCAGTGACGTGGCGGAGGAGGTGGCAAATGAGGGTGGCCCACCACCTCTTCTTCCTCCTCAGGCCGGTCGAAGGAAAGAAGAACAGAGGAACCCCCCCCCCCCCCCCCGGGTTCGAAAAGCCGAGGGTGAAGGAGAAGGATGGGGGCCCGCCGGCGACCATCCCGGACTCCGACCACGGGCTGACGGAACCGGCACACACACAAGGCATGAAAGAAAGGAAGAGGGAGGGAGGAATAATCTCACCGAGGGTGTTCTTCGTCGCCGGAAAAAGAAGCTTGGGCTGCGTTTCGGTGCGTCAGAGTTGAATCTGTGAATGGTAAGGCCTGGGATGGGTGGGGGAAAATTAAAGGCGGATTCTTTCCCAGCTTGGAGTCGAAAAGAAAGAGAAGAGAGACCTTACCGCGCCCGAACTCGGAAACGGGGGCAGAAGAGGACGGTGGCGGCGCTCTTGGGTCTCCGGGAGGTGCTGCGGCTACTTCTGGCATCGAGAGAGGTGTCGTGGAGGAAGGTGGTGGAGTTGGTGGCCGGTGTTGCTTGGGTTTGCCTCGGTAGAACAGGGGAGGGCGGAAGGAGAAGAACGGGGGTGAGGTTGGTGGTGACAAGTGGTGGTGGCGTCGGTGTGGAGGTGGGATGGTGGTGTAAGGAAGTCGTGTAGTGATGACGGTGGCTGAGCAGGGGAGAAGAAGAAGAGGGCTGAGCCCTCGATAGAGTTGGTGAGAGAGGGAGGGGTGTGTTTGGATGGTTGAAATTGAAATGGGGGAAATGGGTTATAATTTCAGACCTTCAAAAAGTGGGTCTTTGGGCAAATTTCAGAATGCAGGAGAGGGGTTGTTTGTTTGTCAAATAAGGGGAATCAAGAAGGGAGGGAGGGAGTATAAGATAGGACTTTACCCAAGTGAGAGGGTGTGAGTTGGATTGGATAAGAGTGGGGGAATATGACGGAATTGTGGTCCCGAGTCGGAAATTCAAATTTCCAAGCTTTGAAATCCCGAATCCCACGCTCTCGATCAATTTGTTTTTAAAAGCCAGAAATATATCGTTATCCGAAGAAATCTTTCGGATTCTGAGAAAAAGACGGAATCGATCTTAGAAGGTTTAAGATTGGGCCGGAATTCGTTTTATGAATCTCGAGTTTGGTTTATTAAGTTAAATACGAGTTTATTATTTTATTATTATTATCATCATTATTATATATATATATATATTTTAATAAAACCCGATCAAATCCGTTCTAATTTTATTAATAATTTCCTTTTTCCAAAAATTAAGATTTTAAAATCCGGGCCTTTACAATAATTATAAGTGATATTATTTTAAGATAACATATTCGATTTATGAAAAAACTCTTGTTATTTTTTCTCCATTGAAAAATAAAGAAATATAAATAAATGAATGAAATAGCCAAAGAAAATAAAACTAATAATTTAAGGATATAAAACACAATAAATAAACATTGAGTCAATATTTAACTTGTTGTATTCTTAACATGTAATAGTGTATAACTAGATATAAAATTTTTAAACTTGCATAACTTCTTACCAAATTATCAAAATAAGTAATATAACCTATGGTTTCGAAGCTCTCGGAATAAATTATAATATGTGAATGTCAATTTAAGTAAAATATAATAGTAATATAGTATATTGAAATAAACTTAAAGTGATTAATGCACCTACAATTTTCAAACATTCATAACTTTTTACTCAAATGTCGGATTAAGGCGTATCAAAACAAAGCTATAGAAGAGAAGAATACACTTATGTAATTTTTCGGATGAGGGAGAGGGCACGTGCTCCCCCATGCTCCCCTTGGCTCCGCCTCTGGACGTAGGTGTGCCACATTATCTGCCACCTAGTTATTTTTTCCCTTATAAAAAACGGAGGAGACCTAGCCTGCGAATCCTGCGATCGTAGAAGGGAAGGGCTATTGCCTCTCCAAAGAAGACGAAAGATGGTTCTCAGTGGCGGATCCAGAAATTTTGTAAGGGGGGCTAAAAAAATTTCAAGAAAATTTTTATTGCATGTATCATGTATGTATGAAAAATACTTCTTTTTGTTTAAATATATTTGAAAAACCTTAATTTATGATTTAAATAGTTATTTTTAGTAGAGTTTTATTTTTTAAAAAAAATATTTTAAAAAATGAGGATTATATATATATATATATATATATATATATATATATATATATATATATATATATATATATATATATATATATATATATATATATATATATATATGTATAAAAGAAAGTTTTATTTAAGTATATTGGAGAAAAAATTAAATTTGGGTAAATTTTTTTTTGAGAAAATTATTTTTGCATGTATATATTAAAAATAATTTTTTTAAATGTATTGGAAAAACCTTAAATTTATGATTTAAATAGTCATTTTAGTAGGAAAATTTTTAAAACAATAACAAAAATTATAAAAAAAAATTGAGAAATTTTTTTTATACGTGTATATTAAAAGAAAGTTTTTGTTTAAGTATATTGAAGAAAACCTTAAATTTGGTATTTAATTAGACATTTTTAGTAGTGTGAAACTAATAGGGAAAAAAATGTAAAAGAGGCTAATGGGAATTGAACTCATGACTCAAGATAATAAATACCCCTCCTTTCCAACTAAGCTAATTTATCTTTATGATGCATTACTCTTTTTACATTATTTTATCTATAAAATTAGTAAAAATTACCAAAAAAATCCATATAATTTTTTTTGCTACGCTTTTCTTCCGAGCTACGGGGGGCTTCAGCCACCCCGAGCCCCCGTAGATCCGCCACTTGGTTCTTCATGGCACATGGACATACACTAAAAAGATGATTAGAAAATCATGAATTTGTTAATTTTTTAATTGTTTCAATTGGAGTTATACGAGTTTATTGTAACGGCCCGGGATTATGATTCCCAAGTTACGTTTCGAGGGATAAAACCCCTCGTTAGGATCTTGCGCCCCGAGTACAGGTTGAAGGTTTGAAATCAAGGATTTGTAGTTTAAAGCGGGATTTCTCACCCAAATTCGGAAGGTCTGCTGGAGACCCCGGGGTAACCCCTGTACCTATCCTATGTCTACAAAGCGAAAAATCTTTTATCATACAAAGGACATAAATTCTGAACAATACAACCAGTGTCGCGGCAGAGCCGGATCAAAACAGAGTATAATTAGGAAGAAATCCCAAAAGTGTGAATTTGGTGAAGTCAGGGTTCAAACACTCACTCTCCGCCATATGAATGGACCCCGTCATATCAGCACGAAATCAAGTAATGGAACGGGTACCTGAAACTATACCACAAGTTAGGCCATGTGTTCGCCTGCGGGTCCTTTGACCGCGCTGAGGTCATATAATACGCCTATACCTAGAATAAGGATGCCTTCATGCAGTACTGAAATGTTAACCACACTATCATGCTCCTAATGCATATATACAAAATATGAAGTAAGGCCTTAACAAAGAATACCAAGTGGTATATCCCTCTTCTACCACCACCCCCTTTCCAGATAGGGTGGAGACTGGTCAGTTCGATGCTATAGCATATCACATCTCATCATCATATCGTATCTCATGCTCATCTTTTATCTCGTGGTACATATATAAATGACTCAAGGAGGACAATGCCCGATGAAGCTGGGCTGTCCTATGACCCTAACAACGACTCTAGGACTCATAGATAACGGCCGTTCTGCATTCAAACGCATACAGAATAAGAATGCTCAATCGTAAGTACAATTCCTAAGCATGATACTACATGACATACTTTTATGCATATGCAACACCTACATACTATATGACACATCAGGCAGGAGGTCCTGGTTACTGAGTAAGCCCCGGAGGTACTTACCTGGCTAGAAGATCAGCAAAAGAAGAATCCAGCACACAGTAGTCACGATCACAGAATATCACCTAATTACATAACGAGAATACACTGAGTAAACTTCTACAATCTCTCTGAACACATATATCACACACTCATACAAACAGATAAATAAACAAGTTCGCATCCATCATACTTCCAGTTCATCCTGATCAAGCATCTCCCATCTCATACCGTTCAACATATATAATTCGTCATCTTATCAGCTTAAGATAACCTCTATATCCTACTTAGCTAAATTCGCATATATTACGATTTAATACTCATACTTTCCATAAGGATATATATATATCATCATCATCGGTAACCAATATTTAATCCTTTATAATAAATCACCACAAGTCATGCTATTAGACACACATATCATGCCGTTAGTCAAACGATCATATTATCATGCTAGTTAGTCATCGAATAAGTCTTATCCCCAAGTTAGTTCCAAAACCGTTTCAAATCCGAATTAATTAGTTAAGAATTCCGACCCTTGAAAATATCCGTTAAATTCTTTTCCAAATTCTTTTTAAACCTCCAAGTCCAAAAAAAATGTTATATTTTAAACCTCCAATAATATTATATTTTATTTAAAATACCCTAAATAATATTTTATATTTTAATCTTCAATTAATATTAATTAATTAAATAAATAATTTTAAATTACAAAATCGTCCCACGAAATCGCGCCAAAACCGAACAGTGCCGCGGCCGCTGCAAGACTGCTGCGGCCGCGGCTAGCTTGGCCGCGCCCGCGGCTAGCTTGGCCGCGCCCGCGGCTAGCTTGGCCGCGCCCGCGGCTAGCTTGGCCGCGCCCGCGGCTAGCTTGGCCGCGCCCGCGGCTAGCTTGGCCGCGCCCGCGGCCTTCGTCTTCAACCTCCGTTCAACGGCTGGTTCGTCCTCGTCGTTGGAGCTCGGGTTTTTCCCCCATTTTGACCCCCTCTCATCCCGCACTCAGCCTTCACTCACTCCCGACTAATCTAAACATCAAATAGGCTCGAAAACGAATCGAAACGAGGATAAATTCAGAGCTCACCGAGATGGGTTTTTCGCGACTTTGGAGCTCTCGACCGGAATTCTGGGCGTCTTCGGTGGCTCGCGATGGCTCGTCGAACCTACACCGGACAGAGGTGAGCGTGATGGTGAAGTCCGAGGGCGATTTCGATCGAAAACGAGTGAGAACGGCTTACCGGAAGTTTGGTTCGAGAATGAATCGGGCGGAGACCTTGGTGGTGGCGCTAGAGGCTTGGGGTTGCTTCGGGGGCTGGTGGTGGCTCCGAGGGGTGGCGGTGGATGCCAGAGGAGGTGACGGTGGTGGCGCTGGGCTGGTGGAGGGGTGGCGGCAAGGTGGTGGTGGAGGGGTGCGGAAGATGGAGATGGTGAATGAGGGTGATGGTGTGGGATGGTTAAGGTGATGAGTGAGGAAGGAGGTGACGGGGTAGGGTGGTGGTTAAGGTGAAGGGTGGAGGTGACGGGGGCAGGTGAGATTGGCGTGTGGGTTTGGTTAACCCACACCCGGAATTAAACCCCGAATACGTGAATTTCGAATCCCGAAATTAATCCCCGAATGTTAGTTTCCCCGACTCTCGCTTTCCCGATCAATTAGATTTTCTAAAACTTAAAAGGATATCACCATCCGATTTTATTTTAAATCTTCTCGAGGCGAAAAGACGGAATCGTTCGTCAAACATTTAAATTCAGGTCGGAATCTATTAAACGGGTTTTAAATCCGATTTAATTAAATCTTAAATTTCATTTTTTTCCGATAAATTAGGATTTAAAATCCGAGCCTTTACATCATCCACCTCTAAAAACAAGTCTCGTCCCCGAGACTAAAACATTTTTAAAACTGGGGATGAAGTTTGAAATTGGTGAGTCCAAGGATCATGCAATTGATTCCGTAAGCATCTCATAAGTGCCCCCATGAGATCCTCACAATACCGTTGTCGTGATCATAATATCCCCAAAAGACCGTAGCAAGAATGTAATATGGGCCCCTACCACATCCTTACTCCGACTCCTCGGTCATATCATAACTCAAAACATCACAACGTCCTCTTTAAAACACCGTTCAAAAATTCCCTAACCCGGCGTTAGTCAAGCAAATTTTCAAATTTCAGGAGGTGGAATCATCCACCTCTAAGGGCTAATCCCATATTCTCTTCCTAGGTTCCATGTTATGGTCGAATTCCAATACTTCAGCTTCCATCATCTCTATCATCAAGCATCATATATATATAGATTGGCACTCATATCACATATTAATAGCATGACTTAAACACATCAAGGATAGTAGCATACCATAATATATTTAGCACACCATCATATCATCAAGCCTCATCACATCATATCACCAAGGATCAGCACACAACTACCAATCATAAGCACGAAATAACGGAGATATCGCTAACCCATCCCCAATCCAACTAGACAACTCACCGCACTCGCGAGGTCAAGGAAATATCTACGCTCGGCTCGACATAAGACGCAAGCAGCTCATCTAGGACATCCCCATAGCTAGCCCGAATGCTCTCCTCGGTCTCCCAGGTGGCCTCCTCAGGACTCCTCCTAGACCACTGAACTAGAAGCAAAGGGACCTCCCTGTTCCTAAGCCTCTTGACTCGACGGTCAAGGACCCTCACCGGACGCTCCACAAAGGTATGGTCAGGCTCGATGCGAAGGTCTGAGTGGTCGAGGACATGACTAGGGTCGGGAATATACTGGCGGAGCTGGGAGACATGAAAGACGTCATGGACGCCAACCAAGGATGGAGGTAAGGCCAAACGGTAAGCTACCTCACCGACTCTCTCTAGGATCTCAAATGGGCCAATGAACCTCGGACTCAGCTTCCCCTTAATGCCGAACCGTCGAACTCCCCTGGTGGGCGAAACCCGAAGCCATACATGCGAACCCACCTCGAACTCAATCTCTGTTCTACGTCTGTCTGCATATTTCTTCTGGTGATCCTGAGCGACTCTCATATGCTCCCGAATGCGACCCACCTGATCAACTGTCTCTCTAACTATCTCAGGTAACGACAACACTGTATCTGCAGGCTCGTCCCAACAAACTGGCGACCTACATCGTCTCCCGTACAAGGCCTCGTATGGAGCCATCTCGATCAATGCATGGTAGCTGTTGTTGTACGAAAACTCCACTAGCGGCAGATACCTAACCCACTGATGACCCCACTCCAAAACACACGATCGTAACATGTCCTCCAAGGTCTGAATCGTCCTCTCACTCTGCCCGTCTGTCCGAGGATGAAAAGCTGTACTGAAATGCAGTCTGGTCCCTAGGCTCTCCTGAACCTGATGCCAAAACCTCGAGGTGAACCGTCCATCTCTGTCAGATATAATCCTCTCAGGTACTCCATGAAGTCTCACTATCTGGCGGATGAACTCCACAGCTAATCGCGATGCTGGCCATGTCTCCTGAATCGGAATGAAATGAGCTGACTTGGTCAACCTATCGACCACAACCCAAATGGCATCGAAACCTCGAACATCCCACCTCAGTCTGGTGATGAAATCCATAGAAATGTCTGTCCACTTCCACTCGGGAACTGGAAGCGACCTGACAAGTCCTCCCGGTCTCTGGTGCTCAATCCGAACCTGCTGGCACACCTGACATCTGGCTACAAAGTCTGTGATGTCTGCTCGCATTCTCTGCCACCAATAATACCTCCTCAAATCCTGATACATCTTATTCGTCCCTGGATGGACCGAATAAGGAGTGGAGTGAGCCTCCTGCATGATCCTCTGCCTCAGATCTGACGTCGACGGAACTACAACTCTGCCCTGAAAGGTGAGCATCCCATCTGCTCTCTCTGCAAGCTCTCTGAATCTGCCCTGAGCCATCCGCTCCCTCATAACTGCAATCTCTGGACAGTCTGCCTGACCTCGACGAATCTCCTCTGTCAACTCAGCCTGAACCTCCAAGAATGATAACTGACCACTCTCCCGGTGAACCCACACCTCGAAGCAACACCTCATCAAATCTGTTTGTAAATCCCTCTGAGCTGTAAGCCTCGCAACCGATGCCTCCTGGTGAGTCTTCCTACTGAGCGCATCTGCCACCACATTGGCCTTCCCTGGGTGATAAACTATGTCCAAGTCATAGTCCTTCAGAAGCTCTAGCCACCGTCTCTGTCGCATGTTCAGCTCCTTCTGAGTGAAAATATACTTCAAGCTCTTGTGATCCGTCATCACCTTGCATGAAGTGTCGTACAGGTAATGCCTCCAAATCTTCAGAGCATGAACTACAGCTGCCAACTCCAAGTCATGAACGGGATAGGACACCTCTACAGGCTTCAACTGACGTGAAGCATAAGCGATGACTCGATCTCTCTGATGCAGAACACATTCCAATCCAGAACGTGAAGCGTCTGTGTAGATGACGAAGTCCTCTGTCCCATCTGGTAACGCTAGAACTGGAGCGGTCGTCAGCTTCTCCTTCAGAAGCTCAAAGCTGGCCTGACACTCTACACTCCACTCAAACGGAACATCCTTCTTCAGCAGCTGCGTCATCGGCCTAGCAATGCTCGAGAAACCCTGGACGAATCTCCTGTAGTAGCTGGCCAATCCTAGAAACGAGCGGATGTCCCTGACATTCTTGGGCACCTCCCAAGCAATGATAGCATCAATCTTCGCCGGATCCACGGCGACTCCCTCAGCTGAAATCACATGGCCTAAGAAAGCCACCTCTGTGAGCCAGAACTCACACTTGTTGTATTTCCCATACAGCTGATGCTTCCTCAACGTCTCGAGCACAATCCTCAAATGCTCCTCGTGCTCCTCGCTACTCCTCGAGTAGACTAAAATGTCGTCTATGAAGACGACGACGAATCTGTCCAGGTAGTCGATGAACACGCGGTTCATGAGCTCCATGAAAGCAGCTGGCACGAACTCGTAGTGACCATAGCGGGTCCTGAAAGCGGTCTTCTGGACATCATCTGGCTTCACTCTCAGCTAGTGATAACCCGACCTCAAATCAATCTTCGAGAAGACAACGGCACCCTGCAGCTGATCCAACAAGTCGTCAATCCTGGGAAGGGGATAACGGTTCTTCACCGTCGCACGGTTCAGTTCCCTATAATCGATGCATAGCCTCAATGACCCATCTTTCTTCTTGACGAACAGCACTGGTGCTCCCCAAGGTGATGCACTGGGCCTGATGTAACCCTTCTCGGCTAGCTCCTCCAACTGAGCCTTCAACTCTGCCATCTCCATCGGTGCCATGCGGTAAGGGACACGTGAAATGGGCCTGGTGCCTGGCTCTAGCTCGATCGCAAAGTCGACCTCTCTCGGTGGGGGGAGTCCCGGTAGCTCATCTGGAAACACGTTTGCGAAGTCTCTGACAACAGGGACATCTGACAAGCTGGGATGTGCACGATCCACCTCTAAAGCGTAACACCAATACCCGACGCATCCCTGATCTAGAAGTCTAGCGGCTCTGACTGCGCTGATGAGTGCCCCGTTCCTCTTGGGGTCGCTCCCCCAAACCTGGTGCTCAGTCCCGTCATCTGCCAAGATGGACACCGTCCTCGTCCTCAGGTTGATAATCGCTCCATAGTGGTCCATGAAATCCATGCCTAGAATGAGATCATCCATCCTCAACGGCATGACAATAAGGTCGGCTGGCCACTCACGCTCACCTATACGGATGGGGCACCCTAGAATCTCCCGACTCGTCCTAACCCTTGCCCCGTCCGCCAGACCAATAGTAAGGGGTGAACCACTCGTGCAGCTTAGGCTCAGCCTAGCAACGCACGCCTCTGCTATAAAGGAGTGAGTAGCACCAGTGTCAAACAATATAGACAAGCACTCATCATGGAAGTGTATAGTACCTGTGGAAGTAGGGGCGGTACAGTCATCAGCTCTCATCTGGAACACGCGGGGCGGTGGGGGTAATGCTGGTCCTCGGCCTCCAGAACTCTGGCCTCGATCATACCCGGACCCAGATGGTCCTGCAGATGACGAACCCCTACCCTGACCTGGCCCTCACGGCCCTCTGCCTCCACGATCGTAACCTCTACCTCATCTACCTCATCTACCTCCCCCTCGACCTCTACCAGAAGTATCTCCTCGCCCCTGACCCTGGGGATAAGTCAGAAGTGGCGGCTGAGGAGCCGCAGGAAGTCTCGGTGGCTGTGTAGTCGGTGGGGCTCTATCGCCCTGGGGACAACGGGCAGCTCTGTGTCCCATGGTGCCGCAAGTGAAGCAGACAACCGAACGATCTGGGCAAGAAGCGACATAATGACCTCTCTCGAAGCATCCATGGCAAGTGACACTCCTCACTCGTGCATCTCCCCCATAAACAGCTGGGGCGGGCGGCTGAGGTGCCCTCGGTGCAACTCCGTGATATCCTCCTCTAAATCCTCCTCCATAGCCTCCTCTCCTGGATCTGTTGTCTCCGCGACCATCCGCTGGTCTCGCTCTCATTGGCTCAGGGCGAGAAGTGGTGTATGCAGTCTCGGACAAGATCCGCTGCTGGTCGTACAGGAGGATGACCTCCAGGAATCGATCAAAACTGACAGCTCCCAAGCTGGAGGCATGCAGAAGTACGGGAGGCAGCAGTCTCATAGATAACATGCGAATACGGCTCTCATCGGAAGGGCACAAGTGAGCACAGTAGACCAGCTCCTTCTTGAACTAGCAGACGATGGCGGAGACAGAAGCTGATCGGTCGTAGTAGCCCCACAGAAAGGATACCTCTCGGGCTATTTGAATCCCAGGAGGGCGGTACTCCCTCAGCATCATGTCCTTAAACTCCTTGTAGGTCCACTCAGCCTGGTCTATCTTCTGTACAGACCAGCGGTCAAAAGCATCTCTCTGTAGACGGCTGACGGCAAGTCTTTGTCTCTCGGAAGTGGGTACAGCAACGTGGTCGAACAACCCCTCCATCTCACGGAACCATCTCTCAATATCCTCCCCAACCTCTCCAATAAATGTCGGAGGATGGCACTGAGCTAGCGTCTTGACCCAATCGACGCGTTTCTCAGGGTGCGCATCGGCTACGGGCTCAGCTGGCTGAACAGGAACCTCGGGCGTCGGTGCTGTAAGTGGGGCTCCTCCTCGCAACTCGCTCAGAATGTCATGAAGCGCTGTCTCTAACTGCCCAAGCCTCGTCTCTGTGGAAATCGGAACCTGGTCGTCAACCGGCGGAGGCGAAGCTCGCTCCTCAGTGTGATCGTCAGCGGCGCGCTCCTCGACGCTCTCAACGGCAATCCGGCGAGGGCGTCCCCTACCACGACGTGTCCTACCCCCACGCCCAGCTGAACCGTGTCTAGTATCGACCATGATGGCTACATGAACGATTAATTTAAACACTCAGCACAGAAGCACTCAACGATTAATATGATCCTCTTCGAGGAGGATCGCCCTCAGGCCCAATTGCATATATATATATATATATATATATATATATATATATATAAATGTAAGCATAGAGACGATCTATGCCGTCCTTCAAGGGACGGCTGACCGGAGGGGCAAAACCTCATGGCCTCCTAACTCGACACTCCAACCTCTGTGGTGTTCCTTGGAGTCTTCTAGGCCCATCTGTAAATAAAAGCTAGTATTTTGCCTACCGTTCCCTGAGTTCTACATCCATAAGGGAGGTCTATCGCTTTGGTCTCTACCCACGGGATTGTTTCCCCTTTATTCATTTAAGTTTTAAGTCCAATTAAATTCATTTTGCCCATTAAACATTTTCCAAAACCAATTGAAATCGTTGGGCGATTTTCAAAACCATCTTCAACCTATTGTACTCGGATTGCAAAACCTGGCTCTGATACCACCTTTGTAACGGCCCAGGATTATGATTCCCAAGTTACGTTTCGAGGGATAAAACCCCTCGTTAGGATCTTGCGCCCCGAGTACAGGTTGAAGGTTTGAAATCAAGGATTTGTAGTTTAAAGCGGAATTTCGCACCCAAATTCGGAAGGTCTGCTGGAGACCCCGGGGTAACCCCTGTACCTATCCTATGTCTACAAAGCGAAAAATCTTTTATCATACAAAGGACATAAATTCTGAACAATACAACCATTGTCGCGGCAGAGCCGTATCAAAACAGAGTATAATTAGGAAGAAATCCCAAAAGTGTGAATTTGGTGAAGTCAGGGTTCAAACACTCACTCTCCGCCATATGAATGGACCCCGTCATATCAGCACGAAATCAAGTAATGGAACGGGTACCTGAAACTATACCACAAGTCAGGCCAAGTGTTCGCCTGCGGGTCCTTTGACCGCGCTGAGGTCATATAATACGCCTATACCTAGAATAAGGATGCCTTCATGCAGTACTGAAATGTTAACCACACTATCATGCTCCTAATGCATATATACAAAATATGAAGTAAGGCCTTAACAAAGAATACCAAGTGGTATATCCCTCTTCTACCACCACCCCCTTTCCAGATAGGGTGGAGACTGGTCAGTTCGATGCTATAGCATATCACATCTCATCATCATATCGTATCTCATGCTCATCTTTTATCTCGTGGTACATATATAAATGACTCAAGGAGGACAATGCCCGATGAAGCTGGGCTGTCCTATGACCCTAACAACGACTCTAGGACTCATAGATAACGGCCGTTCTGCATTCAAACGCATACAGAATAAGAATGCTCAATCGTAAGTACAATTCCTAAGCATGATACTACATGACATACTTTTATGCATATGCAACACCTACATACTATATGACACATCAGGCAGGAGGTCCTGGTTACTGAGTAAGCCCCGGAGGTACTTACCTGGCTAGAAGATCAGCAAAAGAAGAATCCAGCACACAGTAGTCACGATCACAGAATATCACCTAATTACATAACGAGAATACACTGAGTAAACTTCTACAATCTCTCTGAACACATATATCACACACTCATACAAACAGATAAATAAACAAGTTCGCATCCATCATACTTCCAGTTCATCCTGATCAAGCATCTCCCATCTCATACCGTTCAACATATATAATTCGTCATCTTATCAGCTTAAGATAACCTCTATATCCTACTTAGCTAAATTCGCATATATTACGATTTAATACTCATACTTTCCATAAGGATATATATATATCATCATCATCGGTAACCAATATTTAATCCTTTATAATAAATCACCACAAGTCATGCTATTAGACACACATATCATGCCGTTAGTCAAACGATCATATTATCATGCTAGTTAGTCATCGAATAAGTCTTATCCCCAAGTTAGTTCCAAAACCGTTTCAAATCCGAATTAATTAGTTAAGAATTCCGACCCTTGAAAATATCCGTTAAATTCTTTTCCAAATTATTTTTAAACCTCCAAGTCCAAAAAAAATGTTATATTTTAAACCTCCAATAATATTATATTTTATTTAAAATACCCTAAATAATATTTTATATTTTAATCTTCAATTAATATTAATTAATTAAATAAATAATTTTAAATTACAAAACCGTCCCACGAAATCGCGCCAAAACCGAACAGTGCCGCGGCCGCTGCCAGACTGCTGCGGCCGCGGCTAGCTTGGCCGCGCCCGCGGCTAGCTTGGCCGCGCCCGCGGCTAGCTTGGCCGCGCCCGCGGCTAGCTTGGCCGCGCCCGCGGCTAGCTTGGCCGCGCCCGCGGCTAGCTTGGCCGCGCCCGCGGCTAGCTTGGTCGCGCCCGCGGCCTTCGTCTCCAACCTCCGTTCGACGGCTGGTTCGTCCTCGTCGTTGGAGCTCGGGTTTTTCCCCCATTTCCACCCCCTCACATCCCGCACTCAGCCTTCACTCACTCCCGACTAATCTAAACATCAAACAGGCTCGAAAACGAATCGAAACGAGGATAAATTCGGAGCTCACCGAGATGGGTTTTTCGCGACTTCGGAGCTCTCGACCGGAGATCTGGGCGTCTTCGGTGGCTCGCGATGGCTCGTCGGACCTACACCGGACAGAGGTGAGCGCGATGGTGAAGTCCGAGGGCGATTCCGATCAAAAACGAGTGAGAACGGGTTACCGTAAGTTTGGTTCGAGAATGAATCGGGCGGAGACCTTGGTGGTGGCGCTAGAGGCTCGGGGTTGCTTCGGGGGCTGGTGGTAGCTCCGAGGGGTGGCGGTGGATGCCGGAGGAGGTGACGGTGGTGGCGCTGGGCTGGTGGAGGGGTGGCGGCAAGGTGGTGGTGGAGGGGTGCGGAAGGTGGAGATGGTGAATGAGGGTGATGGTGTGGGATGGTTAAGGTGATGAGTGAGGAAGGAGGTGACGGGGTAGGGTGGTGGTTAAGGTGAAGGGTGGAGGTGACGGGGGCAGGTGAGATTGGCGTGTGGGTTTGGTTAACCCACACCCGGAATTAAACCCCGAATACGTGAATTTCGAATCCCGAAATTAATCCCCGAATGTTAGTTTCCCCGACTCTCGCTTTCCCGATCAATTAGATTTTTTAAAACTTAAAAGGATATCACCATCCGATTTTATTTTAAATCTTTTCGAGGCGAAAAGATGGAATCGTTCGTCAAACATTTAAATTCAGGTCGGAATCTGTTAAACGGGTTTTAAATCCGATTTAATTAAATCTTAAATTTCATTTTTTTCCGATAAATTAGGATTTAAAATCCGAGCCTTTACATTTATGCACGTGAAATAGGCTGCACACATTATAAATAGCTTACAACAACAATCCAAGTATATTTTAGAGTCCAAGTTGTTTAGTTATCAAAAAGCACCAGTGGTCTAGTGGTAGAATAGTACCCTGCCACGGTAAAGACTCGGGTTCGATTTCCCGGCTGGTGCAATTCTGAGCTGTGATGAGATCTTGCGCTCCACGTGGCTCCTTCGGGTCCGACACAATCGTCCGATAAATCATAAGACGAATCTAAAGCGCATCTGAGCTCTTCATTTTTAAAATTTTAATTGATTTATTTGGTGACTCATAACTTGAAATGAAAACTCATACCACTTTAACAAACCTTAACGTATCTGATCTCCTTAACAAACTCCTCAATAATTTATCTCTTTTTTATACAGTCATACCAGCTTCTAGTTGTAAAACTTGCTTCGATCACACCCTTCCTCCTTTCCTTGCCTTAAAATCCAACCCTCATCAAACACCCCTCTCCTATTAAACAATACGACGGACCCTCCGAAGGTGGGTCGGACAAGAAGATGGATTTCAGGAGTGTCTCCGCGATGAGAAACAAGACCAAGAAGGGCAAGTCTGATGATTCGGAGGAGGTTGAGGACGCGTGCAGGAGCTTCGAGAAGTACCTGGCGAAGATGACCCTTGAAGAAGGGAAATTGAAGGACTTGATGGACGTCGAGAAGTTCTTGTACTGCTGGAGGAACCTTAAGTGCCCTCTCTTTCTTGATTTGGTTTCTACCTTCTATGGGGAGCTCTGTAAGGATCTCTTTTCTTCTTACGACTCGGAGTCGGAGTCGGAGACTTCAAACTCCTTATGATTCCTCCCACTTATCCTCAATTCCTTGCAACATGTTTCATGGTCAGATGTGTTTTTTAAAAAATTGTAGCGGGTATATTCTTGTGTTCGTTTGGTGCGACGTTGATTGGTTACAAGGAGAGCTTATTTGTCTTATAGGGAAATTACTACAATTGTGTGAATCATATAATGTACAAGTATATTGTGCCAAACGATCCTTTAATGTCACATAATTTTTTTAATATAAAACTAAATTTCCCAACCTTGAAGAGAAGACTGAAAATTAATGCTGTTAGATTTTAGGCTAAATTCCATAAACTTACCCCTTAAATGCACCATTTTGCACAAATTTACCCCTTAAACTAGAAATTCTAGAAAACCGTCTTTAAAAAGCTATATGCTTAAAAAAAAAATCTCCAATTGTTATAATACTAGCTAGTTATTACTATGTGATGTTACACCTCTCTAACTTCTACATGGTGAAAAACCAAAGGTTGTAACCCCCACATGGTGAAATACCAAAGGTCACAATTTATGGCTTATCCTTTGTAACCCCCACCATCTATGCCTATATAAGGCCTTGTATATTCTCATTTGACATACACAACAATGCAATAGAATCTCTCCTCTCTACTTATTTCTTATCTTGTTTTTATTACGTTATCAGCACGACTCGCTCGGTAAGAATTCACCGACATATATACATGCATGCTTTGTTTGGCTGATTAATATTTTTGTTTCTTATTGTTTTCCCACCTATATATACATACTAGTTTTATTACTCGCCCGTTGCGCGATTTGTTAATAAATTGATTAGATAAACCATCTTTAAATTAATATAAATTACTAATCCATATAAAGTAAATATATAATCTCCAACTGTGTTATTTTTTTAGAATATAAACACATGTTTGAGTCTAGATTAATCATGTTTGTTCTCTTATTAAAAATGGTTAAAATATATTTTTATCTTGAGTATACATTTAATACTTTATAATAAACAAAAATATTAAATGGTAAAAAAGCTTACATATTAAATCAAAAGAAAGGAACATAACATAAATTTCATATGTAAATTCAATCCATTTTTTTATTTATAAAAAAATAAATATAAATATTTATAATATTTATAACAAAATATTATCAAAATATAACTAAGTAAGATATGATAATAACTTATCAATTGATATAATATTGGATAGATTATTTGATCTAAAGGATAAGTTTTCTAATTAATTAAGATATAAGGTTGAATATTTATAAGAATAAATGAGAACATTAATTGGGATGACAGAATTATATTGATTTATTAATTGATATGGCTAAAAAAGATAAAATTAATCATTAGTAATTTCTTAAATTGTGGGTATATCCATTGTAAAATCTATAAAGGTTTTTCACATCCATCAAATAATTATTTTATAAATTGAATTTAATGGTTAAAATGTATTTTGATTTATCAAAAGTGTATAGAAAAAAGATTTGATTTGTTCTGACCAAAATTTAATGATGCAAAATGGATACTTTGTATATTTGTTAAATTGTATTAATTGTCATTTTACACATGCAAAAATATTATTATATTTCATTCGTTAGATTTTTTGGTCCAATATATATTATTATATTTGATTAGTTAAATTGGATATATTTTCAACAATAAGTGTATTACGTGTATAATATATATTAATTGATGTGGGCCAAAAATATAATACAATTTTATTTCAGAAAATGACACGTAAGCGAAAATAATCCCGCTTTAATCCAGAAAATTTCATACACGCGAGATCGCATCAGAGGCGGTTTCAGACCTCTGCTTTAGTATTTTATATAGATGCTTCAAAATTGCCGAATAATTTGCAATACCTATTTGCATGCAGTTTGTTAATTAACAATATATACTAATTATGCATACTACTGTATATATGGCGGATATAATTTTTGTTGTTGTTTTTTTTTTGTTACATCTTTTGAATAAATTAACTAGTATTGAGTTATCCCCCGAAGAGGATATACTATATATATTTGAAGAAAAAATATTTATTATCCCCCGAAGTGGATATACATGTCGTAATATATATCATCCCCGTAGAGATGATCGATTTTCCTCCCCCGAAGTGGATGGTTGATAAAATTATAAAATAAAATTTACTGATGATTAATCCCTAGAAGCGGATGATTCATCTCCGTTATTATCTCCCGAAGTAGATAAATAATAATATTTTTTTACATACAATATGTGAATGCTCATTTAATTTCTACCGTTTTTTTTCTTTCCACAAATGATTAATAAATGTTTTACATTTATGCATGGTACGGTTATATAACTTATATATGACCATTTGTTGTGACCTTAATTACCATCATTATTTTTTTTGTCACATTAATCCATTTTTTTTCCAAAACCGTTCATGAGATTAATTAAATTCATGGTGTTGATTTCATTTTATATGTGTTTTTAAAAATGTCGAACCTTTCACGGTTAGAGTTCACCGCCCTTGATGTTTTCGGAAGAAACTATCTCACATGGGTGCAGGATGCGGAACTCCACTTGATTAGCCAGAATTTGGGAGAGACTATCATACCAGGCAATAGCGCATCCCAGCAGGATTGTGCTAAGGCGATGATCATGTTGCGTCATCATCTTCACGAGAGCCTGAAAGCTCAATAGTTGACAGTGAAGAGTCCCTCAGAGCTCTGGACAAGTCTCAAAGATCGCTATGAGCACCAGAAGACCGTTATCTTGCCTCGTGCAAGGTATGAGTGGATGCACTTGAGGTTGCAAGATTTCAAGAAGGTCATGGACTACAACTCTGAAATACATCGTATTGCATCAAAGTTGAAATTATGTAGAGAGAACATACAAGATGCGGATATATTGGAGAAAACTTTCTCAACTTTCCATGCATCAAACCTTGTGCTCCAACAGCAGTACAGGGAACATGGGTTCAAAACATTTTCTGAACTCATCTCAAGCTTACTTTTAGCGGAAGAAAACAACCAGTTGCTTATGAACAACCATGAGAAACGACCTACAGGTTTGGCACCACTTCCTGGTAACAATCAAGGCATGCCTGAAGCGAATGCTACATCCTCCTGAAGAGGACGTGGACGTGGTGGTCGCGGACGCGGTAACGGTCGTGGACGTGGTCGTGGATATGACCAAGGTCGTAATCCCACATGGGTAAACCCCGATATCCAGAAGAATAGTGGGAGCAAGTCCAAGAATCAACATGACAAACCTGCATCGAAGGCGGAAAGCCTTTGCCATAGATGCGGAGCACCTGGCCATTGGTCTCGTACCTGTCGTACGGCATCCCACCTTGTGAAATTATATCAAGATTTTGTGAAATCCAAGGGTAAAGGTGTTGTCACTAATTTTGTTGAAGGAGAGAGCCCTGATGACTCTTTCTTTGACGGACTTAAGGATGCATACCTTGAGACACCTGATTTCCTTCATCGAGATGGAAATGACAAGATCTCGCCCAAGCTTGAGAAAAATGTTGTTGATCTCCCAAATGATGATGCCGATCTCCCAAATGATCCCACCATCCTCTCCGATTGAAGCTTTACCTATTTAACTATTTTAATATTTTCAATTCCGCTTCCTATCTTTACCTAAGTTTGCTTGCTTGCTATTTCCCTTTTTTCAATGTAGTGGACTTATATCCATTTTAAATAAAGTTTTGGGCAATATCGGTTTTATTTATACATGTTTTATTTATTTGTATAGAATGGATCACCAAAGTGAAAAGTTCAATGGTGAGGAGCTTTGTCTCATAGACAGTGCCATGACTCATACTATTTTGAAAAACCCGAAGTTTTTCATAAACCTGCAAATGGAGAAAACCAGTGTCAATACCATATCTGGAACAAGTAATTTTATAGAAGGTTCCGGAAGAGCCTCCATCTTGTTACCTGAAGGAACAAGAATATATGTCAAAGATGCTTTGTTTTCAAGCAACTCACAACGGAATCTGTTGAGTTTCAAAGATATAAGATTAAATGGTTATCACATGGAAACCATGAATGAGAATGATATTGAATATCTATTTCTCACATCTTTTAAGACGGGCCAGAAGCAAGTCTTAGAAAAGATGAGAACATTAACACCTGGTTTATATGGCACAATTATATACCCCATTGAGAGTTACAATGTCACAAACCAGAAGTTAGTTGACAATGCAAAATTTTCTTTGTGGCATGATAGACTCGGTCACCCAGGTGATACAATGATGCGCAGGATCATTGAAAGTTCACACGGACACCCAATAAAGGACCTGAAGTTCCTATCAAGGGGTGACTTGACATGTGCGGCTTGTTCCCTTGGCAAATTACTAACAAGGCCGTCAATGACAAAGGTCAACGCAGAATCTCCTATGTTCCTTGATCGAATTCAAGGTGACATATGCGGACCGATTACACCGCCATGTGGACCATTTAGATATTTTATGGTGTTGATAGATGCTTCAACACGATGGTCATACGTAAGCTTGCTATCAACACGGAATGTTGCATTTGCGAGGCTATTAGCCCAAATTATTAAATTGAGGGCTCACTTTCCTGATTATTCGATTAAAAGAATCAGGTCAGACAATGCGGGAGAATTTTCGTCGAAATCTTTTAATGACTATTGTCAATCAATTGGCATTGTGGTTGAGCACCCAGTGGCTCATGTCCATACCCAAAACGGCCTTGCAGAGTCGTTAATCAAGCGGTTACAGATAATAGCAAGACCAATGCTAATGAGGGCTAGATTACCTTCATCAGCTTGGGGCCATGCAATTTTGCATGTTGCGGCTTTAATTCGTCCTAGACCGACCGCTAATAATAAGTTCTCCCCATTATAGCTTGTCTCCGGAAAAGAACCTGATATTTCTTATTTGAAAATTTTCGGATGCGCGGTGTATGTCCCTATTCCTCCCCCTCAACGAACTAAAATGGGACCACAAAGAAGGTTGGGAATATACATGGGGTTTGAGTCCCCATCAATTATTAAATACCTAGAGCCTATGACTGGTGATCTATTTACAGCTTGGTATTTAGATTGTCACTTTGATGAAACAAAATTTCCAACTCTAGGGGGAGAAGATAAGGAGATAATTAAGAAAGAGATTACGTGGAATTCCACTTCTCTATCATTTCTAGATCCAAGAACAAATGAAAGTGAACTTGAAGTTCAAAGGATCATACATTTGCAAAGTGTTGCAAATAGATTACCAAATGCGTTTACAGATGCCAAGAAGGTGATGACGTCACATATACCAGCTGAAAATGCACCAGCTCGATTGGAGATTCCTGTAGTAACTCCAAACCAACAAATAGCAAGTGGTTCTCAAGTACGCCGAAAGCGTGGGAGACCACTAGGCTCTAAAGATACAATTCCCCGGAAGAGGAAAGAGACAATAACAACACATAAAGGTGTTGATACGCCGATTCCTAACATCCATGAAGATATAATCCCAGAAGAGATATTATCTAAGGACCCCGAAAGCAAAGAAAAGGATGTCGAGGATAATTTTGAGATGTCCATTAACTATGCAACCACCGGTTTGGGGTGGCATCGAAATGACATAGTCCTAGATGACATATTTGCTTATACGGTGGCAATAGAAGTCATGGATGAAGATGACAATGATCCTCAAACAATGATGGAATGTCAAAATCGAAATGATTGGGAGAGTTGGAAAGGTGCAATCAAAATAGAGCTGGATTCATTAAACAAACGCGGTGTTTTGGACCAGTAGTTCCAACACCAAAAGGCGTTAAACTAGTCGGCTTTAAGTGGGTAGTTGTACGAAAACGCAATGAGCGTAATGAAATAGTAAGATATAAAGCCAGACTAGTTGCACAAGGTTTTTCACAAAAGCCAAGAGTGGATTATATAGAAACGTATTCACCTGTAGTGGATGCAACAACACTTAGATTCCTAGTTGGTTTGGCGGTTGTTGAACAACTTCAAATGCAACTTATGGATGTAGTTACTGCTTACCTTTATGGATCATTAGATACAGATATATACATGAAAATCCCAGAAGGATTAGAAATGGCTGAAGCATTAAGATCAAAACCTCGTCACATGTACTCCATCAAGTTAAAGAGGTCCTTATATGGATTGAAGCAATTGGGTCGCATGTGGTATAATCGCCTTAGTGAGTTTCTACTAAGGCATGGTTTTATAAATAACCAAGTAAGCCCTTGCGTCTTTATAAAGAGGACAAAGTCGGGTTATGTAATTATAGCAGTTTATGTTGATGACCTAAATATTATTGGGACTCCTGAAGAGATTAAACAAATAGCTAATTACATGAAAAAGGAATTTGAAATGAAAGATCTTGGAACAACCAAGTATTGTCTCGGCCTGCAGTTCGAGCATACAAGAAATGGAATTTTCATCCATCAGTCAACTTATGTTGAAAAGGTCCTAAAACGCTTTAACATGGATAACGCGTATCCTTTGAGTACACCTATGGTTGTACGATCACTTGATGTGGACAAGGACCCTTTTCGTCCTCGATTAAACAATGAAGAGATATTAGGTCCTGAAGTACCATATCTCAGCGCAGTTGGTGCGCTTATGTATCTTGCTACGAATACCCGACCAGATATAGCTTTTGCAGTTAATCTGCTAGCACGATATAGTTCAATGCCAACAAAAAGACATTGGAATGGTGTCAAGCACATTCTACGTTATTTACTGATGCGGGACCATCTTCTACAGCTCCAGACACACCCATCATCTTAGGAGAAGGACCTATGACTCGAGCCCGAGCTAAGAAGCTTCAACGAGACTCGTTCCTATTTGTGAGTCATGCTTTGTTCTCGAGCACGGTTCAACTCCCCGAGCCTACATTGAAGACCTATATGTGCATAGGGATTCAAGAAGAAGTCGATCCACCTTAGTCATAGATCAGCCGATTTTGGCTAAGTGTTGGAACCTCTTTATATTGCTATTTTTAGTATTATTTTTACTTAAGTTATTTTAGGAAACTTTAGGGTTAATTTTATTAATTCCTTTAAGCTGATATTTAACCTTCTTTTATCTTCTTTAGTTAGTAGAATCGGCCCAACCAGCCCATTAAGGCCTATATAAGCCGATTTCAGCTTTGTAGAACACACGTTCAATTCCTTAAAAAAATTCAGATTTGTGTTGAAACAGATTGAGTGAAAGTCAATTGATTCGAAGCATTGCTCATCGATTGCAAATTGGTTCTTGTCTCAGCTTGGTTTGCTTTGTGTTCGTCAACTTCGCAAGACTTGGTGATCCTAGTATCCACAAGCCCCCTCCTTGTGCCTCCAAGTTGTCCGCTTGGTTGTGTAGGGTTGTAGAGGCGGGTTATATATTCATTGTTATTGGTTCCTACCCTCTAAGGAGGCCTGGGGTCTTTATCTTGTTCTATATAGATCGACTCAGTCCTTATCGGTCGTGTCTTTCAATTATCGTTGCGTTCCTTTGAGTCTTTTGCTTCCGTTCTTTAGTTTCTTGTTTGATTGTCGAAGATCGGGCCATCCTGCGGCTAACCCCGTATCATTTACATGGAACAAGTGATATGGGACTATATTTTGAAAGATCCAAAGGAGTACATGGTGCAAAATTGGTTGGCTATTCTGATGCAGGTTATTTGTCAGATCCTCACAAAGCCATCTCACAAACGGGGTACTTATTCATGTATGGTGGAACTGCCATCTCTTTGCGTTCAACAAAGCAGTCTCTTGTAGCTACATCATCAAATCATGCAGAGCTTATCGCATTGTATGAGACAGGAAGAGAAAGTGTGTGGCTCAGATCACTCATCCAACATGTCCAGGAATCATGCGGGTTGGAGTCCATTGTAAAACACCCGACAGTGTTGTATGAAGATAATGCAGCTTGCATTGTCCAAATCAAGGAAGGTTACATTAAAGGTGACAAGACCAAGCATATATCCCCAAAATTATTCTCCACCCATGAACTCCAAATTGAAGGCAAAGTTGATGTCCAAAAGATTGCATCAAGTGAAAATCTGGCAGATTTGTTCACTAAAGCATTGCCTACAAGGGTATTTAAGCAACTCGTACACAATATGGGAATGCGACGCTTGAAGGATGTGTGCAAAGTTGAGGGGGAGTAGTTTGCCCTAGTATTGTACTCTTTTTCCCTTGATCTTGGTTTTTATCCCAATGGGTTTTTCCAAACAAGGTTTTTAACGAGGCAATACGCAAACTAAGAGGTGCACATCAAGGGGGAGTGTTATAATACTAGCTAGTTATTACTATGTGATGTTACACCTCTCTAACTTCTACATGGTGAAAAACCAAAGCTTGTAACCCCCACATGGTGAAATACCAAAGGTCACAATTTATGACTTATCCTTTGTAACCCCCACCATCTGTGCCTATATAAGGTCTTGTATATTCTCATTTGACATACACAACAATGCAATAGAATCTCTCCTCTCTACTTATTTCTTATCTTGTTTTTATTACCAATCTCACTTTTTCTATTAAGATTACTATTAAATATGTGAAATTATCATTTTGCTACTTTTAATATGTTTGTAGGGTCCTGGCCCAGCTGCGCCGGGGAAAAGAATAGAAGAAGCATCTGACTCCTTCATGCATGCTCCACCCGGCTCGGGGGGTAAACCCTAAAATTTTAGGGGATCCCCCTTCAATAAATGTCATTTTCTATTTGAGGAAAGGTCTAAGAGATGAAGGATGAACACCTAGGAGAACTTCAAAACAACTAAATCAAGGATGATTAACTTCGAACCAACTAAATTAAGGATGAAACACCTAAGAATTGCCAATATGTGAACTAGGATATTGGTGATGAATGGGAAAAAATGTAATTTTGTACTTTTAACATCAAACTTAACGTAAGAGGTGGGATGAGTGATCTTTTCCAAACGTCTAACTTTTAAAGAATGGTTTTCTGAAATTTTTAATTTAAGAGTTGATTTTGTACATAATGGTGTATCTAAGGGATGGTTTTCTAGATTTTGACCTAAATCAATGTTATGTTTTAACGTTTGTATTTGCTCCAGCTTAGAGTCTCTTAATTCCTCAATCACAATTGTTTTAGAATATAATGGGCCGGCCCAATTAGATAACTGCCCTTTCTTTCATAATGGGCCTGGCCCAACTTCTAAAATGGTCTTTTTGTTGCCACCCAAAAACCGTTAAAACGGTCGTATACTATAAAAGGAGACTATTTCTTCTCATAAAACCTTTTGTCAAAAAAAAAATCAAAAGTGAAGTTAGACATGGTCACACGGCCATATGTTATGGCCGTCCAAGTGAATTTATAATTTCTTAACCGGCTTATGGACCATCTATTGCTATTTTTAACTATTGCTGAATTATGCGTAATTGGATGTTCAATTAATATTTGATTAGGGCAGTGCCGTCCAAACTAAAGAATATATAACACACCCCAAATAGTTATACACCATTACATATGATATGGTAGTATAGACCGCCTTTAGTTTTATTGATTTCTAAATTTGACCGGTTCCGGGGAACGGTCAACATAAATCAGGGCGGTCACCCGAAGTCTGACGGCCCCGCGTGGCTGTCCCACCGGCCACCGGCCACCGCCCACGGCCTGCCCATAATCTTGAGAGAACACAAAGAGTTTAAATACATTAGTGAAGATTACAAGTGTCTTTTCTGTTTCTATTGAAGAGTATTTTATTTTTAAATCACACTTTTAATAGGTTTTCAATATTTTTTTAAAAAAAATTCTTCATATATATGCCAAGTAAAAAATAACGAAATGAAAAATCTTTCAATATTATTGATTCATTAGCTATTTAATTTTGCTATAGATTTTCAAGCATTAGATAAATTCACCGCTTACAGTTTTTTAACATCATACTTATTTTTTGCAGCTGGCTATCAAATACAAATCAATATTAAAAATATGGAGGGTGCTAAAAAATTTCGTGAATTTTTTTTAGTGTATACTTATTAAGAAGATTTTTAAAAAATATATATTGAAAAAATACTAAAATTGTGATTTTTTTAATGCTTTTTTTGTATCTAGATAGTTGAGATTACCAAAAAAAAATAGAAGAGAAACAAAAAATATAGAAAAAAAATCACGGAAAATTACTTTTAAAAAATATTAAAAGAAAAGGTTGAATGTATAATTTAAATATAAATATGACATTTTAAATGAAATAGTTGATAGAAACAAAAAATATAGAGAGAAATGAAGAAGAATTAATGATATAGTAAAACAAATAAAAAGTTTTAGGATTTTTGAACCCAAGACTTTTTTATTCTCCTTCATTCTTTCCTTTACCACTTGAGCTAGATAATACTCTTATTTCAAATATCATTTAAAGATATTATATTAACTTAAAAAATACTAAATATATGTAAAAAAAATGTATTTTTTTCCGGACTCCCCAAGCACCACTAGCTCTGGCACTGCTTACAAGTAAATGAGAAGATCAATCATTTGGCATGGTTGCTTTAAAATTACATATAAAATCTTTTTCAACTTGTAGACATACTTTTTCTCTCAAAAAAAAACTTGTAGACATACTTTAGCTTTATAATTAAACCATCTAGCAAAGCCATTTATATTTCCACCTTTAGCTACTCATAGAAAAGTTGTTTTCACATAATTCAAGCTCCAAAAAGCCTAAATGCGTCACTATTACTTAGAAATACCGCTAATAAAAAAAGTGTGAAAAGTATAAATCAAGGCATATATATCAATCGATCCGAATCTTTATAGAGAGTATAGTTTAGCTGTTAGTGTTAGTTTGTTAGCTTGATTAGTAAGCTTAATCTAGCTTAGTCTTTGTAATCAGGTTACCTTTAGTTTGTTACAGCTAACATGCGCATAGGGGAGTAGATTAACAGTAGTATAAATACTTGTATCACCTTTACATTTGAGAAATGAGAGAACCAGAAAATTCCCCAATTCGTTCATGTGTTTCATCATGAACTGTGGAGAGATTCAGCTCAATTCCTGAATCTTTACATGGTATCAGAGCATAACGGTTGCGATCCGTGTGCGTTTTCGTCTCTCGTTGGTGATCGGTGGCTTAGTTGCTGTGTTCGGTGACTCGATTGCTAGCGGTGCTTCGTTTGATCTGCATCGTCGGAAAGGTTTCGTGTTCTCTCTGTTTTTGTTTTGGTTGATCTGTCTCGATCTAGTGTTTCTTCCTTGCGATTACTGGTTTTGCTGCTTGCGTGTCTGGAATCATGGATGATATTGACGTAAGTGACTCAAATCTGGGAAATAGGAGAGAAATCCGTGATGAGCGTGGTGATCATGAGCCGAGAATGAATAACTTTGATCCGTTGTTCCTCGGAAACTCTGATCATCCTGGAATGCAACTTGTTGCTAACCAATTCACTGGATACAATTTTCTCAGCTGGAGTAGGAGTGTTAGAATGGCATTAGGCGCAAAAATGAAGCTAGGCTTCATTAATGGCGGCTGTAAGAAACCAGAGGAAGGGACTGATGAGTACGAGAGGTGGATTAGATGCGATTACATGGTGATGAGTTGGATTATCAACTCAATGAAAGGTGATATCGCAGAGAATTTCATGTATGTCCAATCTGCGCAGGAGTTGTGGGAAGAAATTAGGGAGAGGTTTGCAGAGTCAAATGCTCCACTGATTTATCAATTTCACAGGGAGCTGAGCACGATCAGGCAAGAAAATCTGTCAGTTGCTGTGTATTATAGCAAGTTGAAGAAGGTGTGGGATGAGCTGCATGCTCTTGAAGGATATCCAATTTGTCGATGTGGAGTTATGTCTAAGTGCAGCTGTGCTATTCTTAAAAAGATATTGGAGAAGGAGGCAATTGCACATCTAATGCAATTTCTGATGGGGCTTGCTGATGGATTTGATACTGTTCGTAGTAACAGCTTATCTATGGATCCTCTGCCCTCAGTCAACAAGGCATATCACATGGTGATGCAAATTGAGCGACAAAAGGAGATCACTGGTGGAAGCAGCAGCCAGCTCACACATGAGGTTTTAGCAGCAGGAAAGAGTGTTGGAGAAAGTAGCAGTACTCAATCTAAGGGAGGTGATTATAAACGAGAGTCCAAGAAGGCTAAAGTTGATAAGAGGTGTGACTTTTGTCAAGAGAAAGGTCATGTGAAGGAAACGTGCTTCAAATTGGTGGGGTACCCCGACTGGTACAAAGGACCTCGAGGCAAAACTGGTGGTAAATTTGCAGCAAATGCCCAGAACAAGTCAGTGATGAATGATAATCCATTTGATTTTGCGTTTGTTAACAGCCAGGAAGCTTCAGAGAAGGTTGAGGGGAAGCTGGATTCTGGTCTTGTGAATGCAGTGTTTCATGAGGTGGTTCGCATGATGAAAGGTAAGATGAAGGTTGACGAAGGCTCTTCTTCTGGAGGAGTGGGAGACATGAATTTTGCAGGTATTATGACTACAGCACCTTCTGTCTCTGTTTCACCTATTAATAATCATGTATGGATTATCGACTCGGGAGCAACAGACCACATTACATTTGACAAAAGTGTATTTGTGGAACTGAAGAAGCTTCCTCGGCTATCTTGATTGGATTGCCGGATGGATACACACAGGCTGTGACACATGCTGGAACTGTGGTTCTAAGCAGTCGTTTGACTCTCACAGATGTGTTGTATCTGCCCTCCTTCAAGCATAACATGTTGTCGGTTCCCAAGCTTTTGGAAACTGACTCACTGATGTTTGTGTTCTTTGCAAAATGTTGTCTCTTACAGGACATTTTAACTAGAACTGTTATTGCTGCTGGTAGACGTGATGGTGGTCTTTACAAGTTTCATGGCTTTGGTTGCTTGATGGATGATCAGGTTGCTGGCTACAAGTCTCCTGTCAGAGTACTGGAGGATGTTAATAAATTTTCCTTTGCTTCAAATAACATGCAGATGGCTAATGATCTGCAGCTTATTCATGCTCGTCTTGGACATGTTTCAATTTCAAAGTTAAAACATTTGAAGGTTTGTAAACCTATCTCTACTGCTGGTATTACTTGTGATACTTGTGAATTTGCAAAGTTGCATAGTTTGCCATTTCTTAAAAGTGAGTCTCATGCTTGTCGGAAGTTTGAGTTGGTGCATATGGATCTATGGGGGCCCTATAGAACTCCATCTGTATGTGGTGCAAAGTACTTCCTCACGGTTGTTGATGACCATAGTCATGGTACTTGGACTTTTCTGCTCATGCAAAAGGACCAAGTATACAAGGTCATACAAGGGTTTCTTGCTTATGTAGAAACTCAATTTGACACCAGGATTAAGGTCCTACGGTCAAACAATGGGAGTGAGTTTGTGAATCGACAGGTTCATGATTTGTTGCTTCAAAGAGGCATCATACATCAGCGTTCTGTGGCTCATGTGCCTCAACAAAATGGCCGTGTCGAGAGGAAACATCGGCATTTAGTTGAAACAGCTCGAGTATTAAGACTGTATGCTACTTTGCCAATCAAGATGTGGGGTGAGTGCATTTTGACTGCTACTTACATTATCAACATCTTGCCTTCCTCGGTTTTGGGATGGAAAACTCCCTATGAGATTTTATTTGGGAAACAAGCTTCTTATGCTGATTTAAGGGTAATGGGTTGTCAATGTTTTGCTTTAATTCCTCAATCTCAGCGGAAGAAGTTTGAGGCTAAGGCAAGTAAGTGCGTTTTTCTGGGGTACCCGCTTGCACAGAAAGGTTACAAGGTGTTCGATTTGGATATAAACAAGGTGTTTGTGGCTCGTCATGTAACTTTCCAAGAAGATGTTTTCCCTTTCCGGACTTCTCTGAGTGAGAGTCGAGGTGCAGCACCTTGTTCCTTGCCTTGGGTTCCTATGGGTGATGAGTTACCTCTTGGGGGGGGTGGTTCCTTCACCATCTGGCTCTAGGGGATTTAGTGATCTTGGACACCAGGATACACCTGATGTTGCTCTTGACAGACACTCGGGTGTTCCTCATGTCCAGTCTCCCATGGGAGATCAATCTCCTGATGTGGCGCTTGACAGTGAGTCACAGCTTCCATCCGATTCCTTGACAGTGAGTCCTGATGTGGCGCCTGTGCAGAGTCCTCAAGCAGTTAATTTACATGAAGAGAGGCGATCTTTACAATCTTTAATTGAATTTAGGTTTACAACTTAGAATATGCTTGGGTATAAACGTAGAAGTAGTCAACAACATTGAGCCACCCACTGAAGTTTGTGATCTTCATTTCGCAGGACGTTACTGTCAGAAGATCGGCCTCGCCCGTGTACGTTGCTTTTGCGTAGAAGTTGCAGTTGTCAAAGAAATAGACATAATCTTGAATTTTTCTTAAACCACGTGTTCTACGTGAGAACTAATTTCCCAATTACTAGGGTTTTAATTAATTTACTCGTCGGATGCCATCTGATTTACTCGTCGGATGACATCACCAACTATCTAACTCGGAACACGACTTGATTACTGTACATTTTCATTTTTATTTCATATTCTTTGGTCCATTTTCAGTTTCTCACAAATTACAAGACAAATCAACAAAGACCTAAAAACCACGAACAAACTAGAGGACGAAGGTCGACACTATCAAAGGCGAGCGAGATTGGAACCGGGATAATGTGTGCCATCACTTTTGACAGTTGGTAGAGGTAGCGCAGGGAATCTCTGGGGAACAAAGTGGAGATCTCAGATATGGACCCGGACAACAGCGAGTCGTCAGATCTCGATCACGTCCACGACCTCTCGCACGGCGGCAAAAGAACGACAACAAAGCTCAAGAAAATATCATCGCTAGAATCAAGCAAACATACCCTCTAGAAAAGGTCAGGGGAAGATCTTCGTGACTGGAAATGAGCATCAAAGAAAAGTAGAAAAGTAGAAAAGTAGAATTAAAATAAGTTGAAAAGATAAAAAGGTTAATAATTATTTGATTTAGTGAAAAGTCGTCCAGTATCAATAGAAAAGTAGAATTAAATTAAAACTAGCAGATTTTTAGATAATAATGATGGTGTAAAGGTATTGTTAAGAATTAATTTTCCTAAAATAAAGTCGGCAAGGGGCGAGAAAAGAATTAAGGAAACTCCATCGCACCCCATTTTTTTTAGCTTAATAGTGTTGTAGTTGTTTAGGTGTAGACCTGTCAAACGGGTCATTCGGATCGGGTTCGGGTCGGGTCACTTCGGGTCCCGGGTAATACGGGTTCCGGATAATACGGATTTTGGGTATTTTTGGATCCCGGATAATACGGGTTTGACCGGGTCTTCGGGTCATTTCGGGTCGATTTCGGGTTGGTCAATTTTTTCTTTTTTAAATTTAAAAAAATCATGATTTGATAATTTTGCGATAAATTTAAAATTCTAAAGTTAAAGACGTTGTTCATAAGTTCTGGTGCTTGTAATTATATACTATATTTGATTTTAAAATATTTGATTTTTATTATTTCTCGTAATTTTTAATAAAATGTAATAATATATAAAATATCAAATTTTCAAATAATTTTTTATTAATAATTTCATGCAATTAGTAATAAGCATAGAATTGTTTTAATGTTTTAATATTTTTTAGAATTTTTATCTTCTTAAAAAAGTCCGTTGAAAAATAAAAAATCAAATACTATCGATCAGACGGAGTATTACACAATACAAATGAATATAAAAGTTAATTTGAAAATGAAATATCAAGTGATTGTAATTATAAAATGTAATAAATTAGAATCTCCATAAAAAAATTTAATCATATATAACTATAAATCAATCGGGTCAATCGGGTCACCGGGTCAAATGGGTAAATCGGGTCAAAATTATCGGGTCAATCGGGTCACCGGGTCGAAACCCAGATTACCCAGAAAATTTTCGGGTTTTCGGGTTCGGGTCGGAAAAAATTTCCGGGTCGAAATTCCCGGGTTCGGGTCGAAATTTTTTCGGGCGTTCGGGTCAGGTCGACCGGGTCGGGTTGTGTTTTGACAAGTCTATTTAGGTGTATAAGAATATATAGATAAAAAAGGAAAAAACCTATATATAAATACACACCAATATTTATTTTATTATTATTTTTTTTTGTGTCAATAAGCGATTCAGCGAGAGGCAAGGGAAGGCCGGAAGCGAATCGAGGATTTGGAGGGGAGAGTGTTGGAATCAAGGCGCCAGAGGACGACGCCGACGGGAGGATCGAGATGGAGATGAACCAGGGTGAACGGATGACAAGAGGCGAGCCCGGAACACCCAGGGCTCACCGAAGGCGCCGGACATAGGAACCCCAAAATCGTCGGCAACACCCTAGATGAATTTTAGGGTTCTTGAGAAGAATTTTTTTGGGGGGGCGGGAGGGGGGGTGAGGGCTTTTGTTTTCTTTGGCCACCACAGCCTAGATCGAGCAATAATCATCGAAGAACAGTGGCATGGATGGTTAGGTGGCATTAGAGATGCCAATTTCAAAGATTTTGGGAGTTGGCCTCAAAGGAGAGTGGTGGTGTTCTAGGGATGCGGAGGGGAACAAGGACTTTGGTGGTTATGGGTTTGCGGCATTGTGATGGTGTTTCATTGGATCGACAGAAACCATGTCCATGAGCATTTGGAGTGGAGGAAGGAGACCAGAGAAGAATCTCATGCTCGCACAAAGGAGGAAGAAGAATGACAGGATAGTTACCTACTTCGGTTAATTGGTTTGGCATGAACCGAGGATTATTGATTTTTGTTTGATAAGTTTTGTTTGCTGATCCAGGCTCGAAGACGGGTGCCCTGATGGAGGAAATGGAGAATGAAGCCACAAATCAACAAATTTTGGAGGAGGTGTTGATGGGCTACCCCTTGTTGATGGCGGACTAGTGCATAAGAAGGGTGAAACCCATGGTTTAATCCGACACGAGGTCGGAGATTTTCACCTCCCCTACAAATCCAACAGATGTGGTTATTGTCATGGAGGGGGTTGTCCATGTTTATAATTTTTTTTTCGGTTTGAAATTGGGGTCGAGAGATAACTCTATGTTGTTCCCCCGGAATTGTACTTATTGTTGTTGATATTGTTTTTGTTGATGGGTACTTAATTACTCTATCATCATCAAAACAGAGGGAGTAGAAGCTAAGTTATTGGGTGGTGTTTGATTCTGTTATGGATCAAGTTTGGATGGTGGTTGATGATGTAGAGATTTAAGAGTTGATGTTGGTTAGAAATTGGAGTGGGGTTTTAGGTTTGGGTTTGGAGTTTTTAGAGAGAAGGAGGAGCTTCTCTCTCTAAAAACCACGAAGATGACTAAAGTTAATAAAATCACTCTTGAAATATGAAGTATGCATTTTACAAAATTATCCCGAAATTTAGAAATTACATAAAACCGCCATAAATTTTATTATGTTTTAAACTAACTTCGATATTTAAGTGTGCAAATTAATGTGCACATTTACACCGTGTGTGAAAAAATGCGCATTATTTTTTGCTTTGGATGTTGCTCTTGCTCTCCCATTGTCTCTTTCCCCAGTGGCGGCAGAAAACGAACTCGGTGGGTTCTCCAGGTATTTTACTCAATTGCTTAAATGTCTATTTTGCATGTATACTTTCTTTAACTAAATATAATCAATTTTAAAAGCAAAAAGAAAAACTTTAAAATAAATAATTAATGAGAATGACTATTAGTTTATTGAAAAGTGATAAAAGTTTTTGCACATGGGAAGATGTTGTTCATATACATCTAAGCATTTTGTGTGCAACTGTGTATATTTTGAACACTTAAAATGAATCACTACAACACAATTTTATCAAATATGTATATATTTAAGAATGTGCTTCATACCATTATATATAGTTAGTCTTAAATAACCACTCGATACCCTTTTATATCTAAATAAATTTACGAAAAAGGTTAAACAATTGATCTATTCATAAATTGTTAGATAAATACAATATATTATGTATTCTTGTTCAAAAATAGATTTCTTTCTATTTTTAACATAATTTTCTAATAAAAAACTATTAAAATATGAACTTTTTATTATATTTTTAAATTTCATACCTATTAGGGAATTATTCATATATTTTTTACCTCATTAAAAAATATATCAAAAATTCAAATAACATCTATTATTGTCGATTAGCATTTTACATTTTTATATATAAAAATATTGTAAGTAAATCTTGAAAAGAAAACCAAATTCATAAATAATAAATCGATTTGTCCATTGTGTGCCTTAAGGATATAGAATAAAAATACTTTATTGGGAAAGAAAACCCAAATGGGGGAACCCCATAATCTAATTTAAAAATTGGCTAAATCAGGTCTATCTAGGGGAAATATTTTCCAATTTGCTAATCCAATTAAGCAAATGTCTACTGGGTAGTCCAAATTAAGCAATTGTTCTATCAATCAGTTTTTTACCTCTTCGTATATATTCTCTCTTGCTTTGGTTCTCTCTCGCTTTGTTTCTTTGCTTTTGAACGATCATCACCTTTCTTTCTCCTCTCGATCATCGTTTTGATTTTCGATTACTGAAGCAACAATGGCATACGAAGGTTAGTTTAGTTGTAATGTATTATTTTTTAGCGGTTTTTCTGATTATGGTTGAATCAATGTTGTACTGTTTAACTTTTTTTTTAACCTAGGGTTAATGTTTTTTTATGTGTTTCGATTATGACAAGCATTAGTGTTTCTTTGGAAGAATGTAAAAATCAGTTCAATGTAAGTGTAGTTTATTTTTGTCCATTGTCTTTTGTCCCCGTTTTTCAATGTTGTCCGTTGTTTATGTGTTCATGTTTGTGTTTGTAGGATTTTAGGTATTGGTTGAGTGAAGAAGAAGATTTCCTTCATGAGGTAATTAATCTCTATTCGTACCCCCAATGTATGCAAAATTATCAAACGTGGGTTGTCAGCTGTAGATGTTCAGCATCTGAAAAATAGTTGGTTTGGTTTAGTTTTTTTAGCAGGGTTTTAAACTTCGTTTTAATTTTCGGTTAGTACATCGTATGGCTATGCATGAAATTGTAATAGAAAAAGATATGGAACTCTGGTTTAAAGTTAGGGGTCTTATTTCTCGTTTTTCTTTAGTTGGGTTTCATCTCATAACTGGTTGTCCAGTTATAGAATATGATCCTTCACCTCTGAAGCCTGTTACATTAAAAGAGTTCTTTGGAAAGGTTAGGGTCTCTTATTATGATATTGTTAAGATTTTTAAAGCTGAGCCTAAAAACTCTCCAAAAATGTTAGTGATGACAAAGCTTTTAATTACTGGGAAGGTTTTTCTGTATAAACGTTTCGAGATTGTCAGCTTGGACCATTTAGCACTTGTTTGTGATTCTGAAAATTTTGAAAGGTATTATTGGGGTCATGAATGTTAACTGCAGTTATTTAGATGTTTGAGGAAGGTGTGATATGTTGACAATTCTGGGAAAGCTAGGGTGTATATGTTGACAATTCTCTTTTGGCTTTCACTACATATAATTACTTTGTCAGCTTTTTAGAAAATCGACTTCTTGATGTTGTGTGCAGTTAACATATTTGGATTCTTGAAGTTTTCCCTTCTATTGCTAGAAAGGTTCAATGTACATTTAATTATGTTGACAATGACTCAACCTCAATCTCTCCATTGGCTTTTTTTATTAGTATTTGTATGTTTAAATGATTATCAACATTATTGTATTTGTAAAACATGCCCTGGTGTATCCCAAGTATGCTGAATTTTCAAGGAAGCCTGGGATGGAATTTCAAGAAGAAATTCAAGAACAATGCCCATGTTAGGAAGGACCTTTACTTGAAGTGTTTTTTTGAGACAATGCCCATGTTGCTTCTACTACCCTAACCCCTTATTCTCGTGATGTTTCAATGCCTTTGATGTGCTCCAGGTTGAAATATTAGGCTTCTGATTTTGGTGTTGCTAAGGGGGTAAAAAAGAGATAGAAGTGCAAGCCAAACCCTACTGCCATCAAGAAGGGAGGGGTCTTTCCAAGAAAGCTGACAACGAGGAGGGGGCGGATGCTGACTTTGTAGTGGATGTTGAAAATATAAAAGATGACAAAGGGCATGAGGAAGCTGAGAAAGCTGACAACGAGGGAGGGGCGGATGGTGACTTTTGAGTCAATGCTGAAAATAAAAGACCTGACAAAGGGCATGATGGAGCTGATAAATAAGATTTGTCAAAATGGGCTGATAATTTGTTTTTGAAGTTGGAGAACATTTTTTAAATTCTTGAAAGTATAATGGTAATGTTAGAGAAAGGGGTTATTGAGCTTTGAAAAAAAGCCAGCGGACTTTCTAATGGGGTCAAAGAACATGCGAGTGATGTGAAGGAAAATGCAGATATTGATGTTGAAGGTTAGTGTAGTATTTATGTTTGAAAATATTTTAAAACTTCTTAATGATTTATGCTATAATATATCGTTTTCACTCTTCCTTTGACAAAGGAGAATGCTTAAATTCGTCAAATTTGTCAGCTACCTGTAATGATTTGTTCAATCTTTTGTCAGTTATATGTAATGATTTGTTCATTCCTTTGTCAGCTATCTGTTATATATTCTTTGTCAACTTATAATGTAAGGACTGTGAATTACCGTTCTTTCTAGGGTATGCTGAAAATAATCAAGGGGATTGTGCACTTAACGCTGCAATTGCTTCTGAGGATGCTGAAATTGCTTTACACTTTGATTTTCATGCTAATAACGATGCTGAAATTGAATTGTTAAAGCGATCTAATCTTATTTCAAAATCTAGTTATTTATCTTTGGCCCCTTGTGAGAATGTGAAGAAGGGGATAGTATCAAAATACAATCAGTCGAAATCACTATTATCTAAAGAAGAAGATTATATGTTTTTGTACTCTTACGTTAATGGGAACAAGTGCTAATTTTAAGATTTTAAGTTTTTTGTTTTAAGTTTGATATTTTCTGATATGCTGACTTTCTTTATTGTTGTCTCCCGGAGATTTCTCTGTCAAAGGGTAAGGCGGTATTTTGAGAAAGAAGGAATTTTTTGAAGTTGTAATTGGGAAAGACAAATGGCTTGATGGCATAGTAAGTATACATAATTGATGTGTTTTCATTTTAAACTAAATAGTTTTGATTATAATCTACTAAAACTTGTCTAATATGCATTTTCCGCATATGAAGGAAGCTCTTTGTCATATGAGGAAGAGAATATCAAATGAGGCTTCCAAATTCAAAGATGTTGTTATTTTGAACTGGCTTCTTTACATTGGAGAGGGTCTGTTGATGATAATATATTTAGTATTTTATTGGGTTATATCCTAAAGAGTATGGAAAAGATTAGAAGAATGCAACCAGGATTTATACTTCATTCAATATCAAAGACATTCATTGGGTCGCTTACTCGCTTTAGAAATTCAAATCCGAGATAGGAAAGTTGTATTTTATGATTGTAATAACTAACAAGTATGTTGCTGATGATTATAAATTGAAGCAAGGTTTATGGGAGAGGGGGGGTAGCTGTGTGGCTCCTTATTCATTTATGCAAATCTGGGACATACAAGAAGTTCAAAGCGCGCTACTCCAGCATTCACTATAGAGAGGACCTCTAATATAATGAATGATGAATCTGAGTATGTATATTTATAATAAATCTTTCTTTTTGTTCACCTTCTTATTCATATTTGTCATCATGTATAACTATTTTTTATTTATGTGGATATGCAGTGCTTGCTGTGGGATTTTCCTGTCAAGGCTATCGAAGCTTTAGTGTTTGGTGGAGATGTTAGATCCTTTACTCAAGTCAAGCTATTTCGGTATCGCGAACTTATGTATTCTGATCTATTGAAGGAAAAATAGAGCTTATAATTTTAGTTGTTGTTTAAAACCATCTGGCAAATATGATGATATCCTAGTGCTATTTTTGTAATTTCAAACTCTAGGTTGGTTTGTTTTTGTAAACATTCTCGGGGGTTATGTATTTTAGAACATCCTCGTTGGGTTTCTTGTGTGTGTATATATGATGTAATATAATGCTTGGTTGGTTTTTAGTTTTATATGTTGATATCTTTTAAATATTCAGTAAGGAATATGTTGATTGTAACGGCCCGGAAAATAAGGATCTTCTTTCCCCTATTTGCCCTCCCTTGGGCCTAGGAAAGAAAACCTAAGTATCCGAGTTACGTTTAAGAAGGCAAGTTTACCTTCCAACTAGATCTTACAACCCGAGTACGAGTCACAGGTTTTCGCAATAAAATGAAGCAAGGTTTAAATTAAAATACAATCCAAAAGAGTGCCACGACTGAGCCGGGTCAAAACGATGCAAAAGATTTTAAAAGAGAGGAAGTTTAGTGGTCTCCCAAGCTCTCGATCTAACGCCAAAAGTCTGAACCCGTCAAGCATCCATATGAGCAAAGATAGCAGCTAACGGTTACCTGAATCTAAAAAAAAAAGAAGGGGATCTGGGTCAATCATCGGGTCACTCCTGCGCGTGTGTAAACACTCTGAGAGGCATATAATAAGCATCCTATTCCTAAGATGAAATGCGTAATGCAAAACGGAAATTAAACAGATAAGCATGCGGATAAGTAAATGCAGAAATAAATAAAGAAGCGCGCCAATTACAAGAAATGCCAAATAGCATGTCCCTCTAGGCTCCTAAGAAATCCTATAGCAACTCACCATCAAAGGAGCTACCTCACCCTACGGTGCAGGCCAACCCCATGCAATGAGCCTACTAACTATGAAAGGAAGGCAAGCAATTGTAACGGCCCGGATATAAATACTCGGGTTATGTTTCGAAGGCTGGATACCTTCGTTCGGATGTTGCAATTCAAGTACGGGTCGAGGTTTCAAACCTCTAATGATCAATCAGTATTCAAAGCGGGGATTTCAAACCCCAATCACTCAAAGTTACAGAAATTCAATTTAAATGAAAGTAAAGCGGAAGTAAGGGTTAGATATAAATGCCACGGCAGAGCCGGGTCAAAACCATAGTATAAATTCTAAGGTAGTATAGCCAAATTAGCGGGGTTAGATAGATTCTTTGCAATCGCCCGGGGGATTTTCCCACGCCATAGAGACAGGGAGCAATCATACCTAAAAACAATTGGTGCGAGCGGGATCGGACCGAGACCCCAACACTCCCTGTCCCACAAGCAAATATACACATACGCTAATATAACGATGATGCGAATGCGGAAATTAAATCACACTAACATGATCCTAATTTACAATGTGCGAAAAAGAACTGTAAAGGGCCCAAGACAATGTCAAGTGGCATATCCCTCTCCTACCTCTGCACCCCTTCCCGTTAGTGCAGAGACTGGCCAGTTCGGTGCTATAGCATAGCAATATCCTCGTGGTGGTGCACTCACCACGGCATCGTCATATCATATCATATCATCTCATCTCTTGCTCGATGGTGCTGGGCTATCATATCATGCTCATATCGACTCGATAGACTCAGGGCACCCGATGAGGCTGGGCTACCCTATGACCCTAACAAAGACTCTAGGACTATCACAGATAACGGCCGTTCTGTATTCAAACACACACAGTAATCGAATGCTCATTCATAAGTGCAATCCTAGCATGATACTACATGACATGCTTTAATGCTGATGCAACACCTAGTATGTCATATATTTACAAGCAGGTATTCTCTTTCGAATCTGAGTAAGCCGATAAAGGAACTTACTTGGAATTGCAGAACAGCAAAAGCAATAACCAGTATAAGCAAGCCAAACCACGTCATAGATCACCTAATAATTTAATAAGCAACAATTATAAGTCTAAAGCACAAAGGGGCCCATTAACCTCTACACATCAACTAGTAAGGCAAATAATTCATTGTCATTATTAAGTTATCCCATCACATAGTCTCATCTCATCACATATTCCACATCAACATCATCATCTCAATTCATCATTCTTCTCAACTCATCTCATATATCAACTCGTCTCAACATATCATATCTCATAACCACCTCCATATTTATCATATAACATTTCATCATAAGATCTCTTTCATCATTATATAATACTCATATATCATACATCATGCTTCACACTTATTCTCATAATCAGCTTAACGTTTCAACCTAATCATGATCATAATTAACTTAACATTCGAATATCAATCATGCTTTAATTTACGTATATTCATATCTTATTCACACACTCCATATATTTCATGCCATAATTAACTCACATAAGTGCTCAAACAAGCTCATTGATCAAATCATCAAGTCAAGTTCAAGTAGATTAGTGTCAAAGTTTTCGAAGCCATCTAGTCTCAATTAAATCGACTCAATATCTTAAAACGATTCCTTAAAGCCATACCATGCCAAATCCAATCATAAAACATTTAAATCTTTAGGCCAACTTTATGATATTATAATATGAAATGATTCCGACAAGGTTATAATATTTCCAAAAGTCCCCTTTTTAATTTAATTAAATCAATTCCAACAAACCTATTTTTTCCAAATTCTCTTTAAGAATCCAAGGCTCATAATATAATATCCTTAAATCTCAATAATAATATTATATCTTTAAATTTCAATAATAATATAATAGTACTTTACATTCCATTTATTTAATAATTACATATTTAAATTATATATATCAAGGTAAGTCTTAAACCTTATAATCACTTTAACACATTTTAAAACACATTTCAAAATCACAATATAACACATAATATATCCCAATAATCTATTTCTAAACACTATATAATATATTTATATATAAATACTTTACAGAAATTATAATTTATATTCATAAATCAGAAAAATTTAATAATAAAAATAGTTATTATTTAACAAACCACTAGCAATTATATATTGCACCACAAAATAACTAGATAAAACAAGCAAAACATAGCCCAATTTCATAAATTTCGAACACAACCCAACACCTCAGCCCAAACCGAATAAAAGGCCCAACTCTCTTCAAAATTTTGGATCCCATTCAAACCCCAACCCAAACCCTTCACAATCCGAGCCCATCCCAGCTTTTCTTCCCACCCCGGACCACTGTTCATCGTCCCTCACCCCTCCGCCCGCTCTCTGCTCGCTCTCTCTCTCGCAGGTCTCGTTTCTCTCTCTCTTTCTCCCTCTCATACTCACTCTCTCTGACTCGCCCTAGGCCCAGAAGTAAGGATGGACCGAAACCAAAGAGAAGAGAAAGGAAGGAAGCTCACCACGGGAGGAAGTCGGAGGCGTCGGGCTTCGCCGGAGTCGGAGTTCCATCGGAGGTGGCCTAGGACGATAATAGGTGGTTAAAGGTAGAGCTTTCGCTTGATTTCGATCAGAAAAGAGGGGAAGAGAACCCTTACCGAATGTTTCGAAGAGAAACATGGGAAGAGGAGGAGAAAGGCGGCTCCTGGGCGGCGCCGGAGGCTCCTGGGCGGCGCTTGGGCATTTCTGGGCATCAGAGGGAGTCTGTGGAGGGTCCTCTAGCTCGCGGCTCGCAGTGGGTGGAAGGGGAATGGAGGGGATGTGCTCGGCGGTGTGCGCCGCGGAAAACAGGGAGCTTTGAGCTCCTCGACCTTCAATGGAGGAAGGGAGGAGGAAGGGGGATGTTGGGCTCGCTGTCTTCCCGGAACACAGAGGAAAAGGAGATGGAGCAGTGGCCTACGGTGGAGAGATGGTGGAGGTGTGCTCAGCTGAGCAAAGGTGGAGTGGTGGTGGCGATGGAGGAGGAGGGTGGAGCTGCTGGTGGTTGAACACAGAAGGTGCGGTGTTGTGTTTGGGGCTCTCAAAAAGGGGGAAAGATGGTAGTGATTGTGGGTGTTCCTTGGGGGCGACAACAAAGAGTGAAGTGGAAGTGTGTTTGGAGGATGTGGAGGAGTGTGGGTATTTTGAAACCAAATGAAATGAATAGGGGAAGGAGGTGTAGGCTGCAGGCTTAGGCGTGGGAGGGGATGGTTTTGAAGACAAAAGAAGAGAGGAAGGGAGGTCCTGCAACTATTGCACAGAGAAGGCAGCTTTGCCTAAATTAGAGAACAAGCTAATTGAGGGAGTGTCTTCTTGCAATTGCTACTGTCCACACTAATAAAAGGTAAAGGGGAAAAAGTTGTTTGATTTGTTGTAGGAGGAAAGGGAAGAAGACAAGAGGGGTGTTGTCCCAAAGATATTTTAAATACCAGCAAATAAGTCTTGAAACCCGCTCTCTCGTATCGATCCCGACTCAATTAAATTTTTAAATCGAGATCTCAATCTGAAATAAATAATAAAATCAAATTTATATTTCCAAATCTAGGAAATCTGAAAACGGAATAAATTCCGTCTAAAAAAATCCGATTTTAAAATGACGCCGGAATTTACTTCGAAAGATTTGAATAAAATAAACGCTCGAGGACGGAAATTTCAAAAATTCTCCGAATATCAAACTTGTCCATTATATATTATTATTAAATAAAAAATATCATTTTAAAATCTTCCGATTTTTACAGCAATGACACTTATATAAGGCCTAAGGCTCTATGTAAAGGCCGAATATATTTTTTATATTATTTTAATATTATTTTGATTAAATATACTATTATTTTATTCAATTTGTAAAAGTGGAATAAAAACCCGTCCTCGAGCATCAAGTTTCGATTTAAAATCATTCCGGCATCATTTAAATTTCGGATTTTGACGGGATTCGATTTTCGCTTTCAAGATCGAGTATTAATAAAGATTAATTTAAACTCCGAGTTTTGATTGAGATTTATTTAATTCCGTTACCTTGAGATTAGTAAATTAAATTTTATTTAATTTGTTTTAGTCGGGATTCGACCGGGCGAGCGGGTTTCGAGATATTTGTCGGGTATTCAAAATATCTTGTGGGGACCTCTTTTAATTTCTATTTTATTTTCTTTTCTTCTCTCTCTCTCTCTCTCCCCCTCCCACCCCGGTTTCCTGTTACATTGTAGCAAGAGCTGGTCCCCTCCCCTCTATTTGCCTTCTTCCTTCACTGTACTACACACCCAACCCATTTCACCTCTCTCTCCCTTCCTCTCTTCTGTTGGTTCTGCAGAAATCACAAACCCAAACAACACCCCCCCCCCTCTCCCTCTTTTCTGTTTTACAGGAACAACCCTCCCCCCCTTGCACTCTGCCTCTCCTCCCCTCTGCCGACACACTACCAACATTCCACCTCCTACCTCCTACCTCCTAGCCACCGGCGCCGCCCCTTTCTTCTCCTCCTTGCCCTGTCTTCTGCCGCCACCATCATCAGCCGTCACCACCACCTCAAGTCCCCTGTTTTTCGATGAGGACTTCCGAGCCTCCACTTCCACCTACCTTCGAGCAGCAACATCTCCGAGTACCTCTACACCTCCACCACTCAAGAGCCGACGTCCTAAGGCACAGCCGGCACCGAGCAACCCCAAGTCCTCCCCCTGTTTCTCCGAGCACCCCGGTAAGCCTTATCCTCCCTTCTCCGCTCGAAAACACCGTAAAGGTCCATCTTTGACCTCTTAATCTCGTCCTAGGCCGGAGCAATTTTCCTTTCCACTCCATTTGAAGCCAGAGCAGCCGGAGCCACCTCGGAGCCTCTCGTCGTCGGAAGATCTACTCTCGGTAATCCTTCTCTCTCTCCCTCCTCCCTTGCTGCGTTATCAATCTCTTTGTATGGGTATGGTCGGAATTGGTGCTCGATCGGATTGGGAGAATCTCGAGCCAAAAGGCCACCGGCAGGCCTGAGCTATTCCTCCTCCTTCCTCTTTCCGTTCCCCCGTCGGTGAGCCCTGTTCCTGCTGAAGGAGGAAGACGCTGCAACCTTGCCCCATGAATTGGGCCTAACTTCTGGGCCTGACCCGAACTGGGGAACGGGTTATAACGTCGAAACTCGGATCCTCCATTCCCCTTCCAATTGTTGTTTCCGGGTTGGGCCTCTCTCCTCTGTTCTGATGGGCTCAAGTCCATCCGGGTCTTCCTTTTCTTCTCTTTTTCTGTTGGATCCGGATCTCCTCCTTCTCTTGTGCGAGTTTGGATCATTTTTCAGATTTGAGGTTTGGGTCGTGGGCTGCCTTCCTAGTTGGGTTGCTTTCTTTTAACATTTGCTTATATTATGTGTTCTAATGATTTATATACATGTTATATTATAAGATAGTAATTACTTATTTGCATTATTAATTGGGTGTGAATTTCTGATTTTTTGAAAGACGATTTCTGAAATTATTTTACATTATGAAATTATTTTATAAAGGGATATTAATTGAGATAAGTATTTTGGGATGATTTAAATATGTGATTTTGAGGATTTTGAAATAAAAATGCCGGAATGATTTCTATAATATCAATTGAGAAATTGTATTGAGCATGAGTTGACTTAACTTGAGAATTAAGAGTTTGGAAAACTTTGGGGAAAATGATTTACTTTATTTAACTTGGTGAATTTATTGTTGAATTCCGCTTGAGAATCATGTGAATTTTAAATAAGACGTGAAATGTTATATGATGATGCAAGATGAGATGATGGATGAAATATTATATGTTGAGATGAGATGAACATGAAAGGAGCATGATGAGATAAGATGGAATAATCTGAAATGGGATATGAGACGAGATATGAATGATAGTTAGGGGCGCCTTGTGTGAAATAGGTAGACTTATGCATTTATATGTTATTAGGTGTTTGTGAATGTTGGACGTTGCTTGCTATCGGTGATTCATTTCTTGGATTCTGCTCTGCCTTGTTCTCTGTTGTTCGGCTTATTCAGGTAAGTTCCTTTATGGGCTTACTCAGATTCGAAAGAGATTACCGGCTTGTGAATGTATGACATACTAGGTGTTGCATAAGCATTAAAGCATGCCATGTAGTATCATGCTAGGTTGCACTTGTGATTGAGCATTCTATTTCTTTACGCGTATGAAACAGAACGGCCGTTATCTGTGATAGTCCTAGAGTCTTTGCTAGGGTCATAGGGTAGCCCAGCCCCATCGGGTGCCCTGAGTCTATCGAGTCGATATGAGCATGATGATAGCCCAGCACCATCGGGCATATTTATTTTAATTTATGTTATGATGATGAGATATGATATGCTATAGCATCGAACCGGCCGGTCTCTGCACTAACGGAAAGGGGTGTAGAGGTAGGAGAGGGACATGCCACTTGGCATTCTTTGGGCGCCTTTACAGTTATTTCTCGCATATTGTAAATTAGAATCATGCTAGTGTTATTTAATTTCCGCATCTGCATCATCTTTATTATTAGCGTATGTGTATGTTCGCTTGCTGGACAGAGCGTGTTGGGGCCTCGGTCTGACCCCACTCGCACCCAATGTTTTTAGGTATGATTGCTCCCTGTTTATATGGCATGGGAAAGCCCCCCGGCGATTGCAAAGAAATCTGTCTAACCCCGCTAATCTGGCCATACGACTTTAGAATCATGTTTTGGTTTTGACCCGGCCTTGCCGTGGCTTTTGTATCTAAATCAGATTTCCACTCCACTTTCGTTTAAACTGAGTTTATGAAACTTCGACTGATTAGAGGTTTGAAACCTCGACCCGTACCTGAATTGCAACATCCGAACGAAGGTATCCGACCTTCGAAACGTATCCCGGATATTTATATCCATCAGAGCCAGGTTGCGCAATTCGGGTACGCAAGGGTCGGTTGTATGTTTTGGAAAACCGCCCATGAATTTCGAAAGATTTGAAAGCGTTTTAAAGGGGCAAAATGAACTTAATATGTCTAACTCAATTGGACTAAGTAATGAACTTGACTTGTTATAAAAGAGGAGAATCGACTAATAAGGGATCGAGTGGGTAGAAAAGGCGATAGACCATCCCTATTGGATGTAGTCGGAAACGGGTAGGCGAAATACTAGCTTGTTCTTTACAGATGGGTCGGGAAGACTCCAAGGAGATCATTGCAATTGTCATTGACTGACTCTATGTTGAGTGCATGATATGCCTAACTACTTATTGAATATTGAACGATCTGTGCGAACGGTATAGCGGGAGTACCCTTCCTCTTATATGGTTAAGCTCAGCCTTTGTGGAACCGTCCCTTTCCTTATGAACCCTTTTGACAATTCAATCGAGTCCTCCCTTCGAATATCGGTCTTCCACGGGAATTGGGTTGGTAAACACATGGTGTCGGGAATCATGATTGAATATAAAGGTTGTCCAAGAGAGTATTGGAAGACGGTCCTTGATGAAATTCCGAGCTAGAGAGTGAAATGTTTACGAGGCTGTCGTTATCAATTCTTATGACGATCCATCAGTGTCCTCTTGTCACGGAAAGTTCGTATCCGAGTCCCACGGGAAAGATGGGTAATGAGTCAGTTGGGAAGAGTCAATGTTGCCCTTATGGACTTCTATCGGGTTATCTTGATTGCCCTGTTCATGATTGTGTGATTCTATAAGCACTACTCCTTGACCTACAATTGATCCTTAGTGTGAATTTTTGCTTATGTACTTTGATGCTCATGATGACCATTGTATAGGTTCGAACTACATTCATTATGTCCATATCATCCCGACATGATCTGTTTAGTATATTACACTGTCATACTAGGGCACGAATAAACATGTCATATGTTAGGAAGTTGTACAATTGATGTACTCTCTATGAATAGGTTCATGATAGTGTGATCGACTCTTCTTTATATGAATGCCTCATAAGATGTACTCTTTAGCATGTTAGCCGATGATGCCTCGATGCTTATCATTCATCTTGTGACAAGAATCTATAGCATGCCCACCTGTTTTGTATTTCTCAGATTAACTATTGTTGATGATTTTGCAAATGAGTATTGTTATGTGTTAAATGTGCTAAGGTGAGAATATGTTAGTGTAAGTGAGTCTTGACAAATACGTGTTTTATCCCAGTATACATTAACTTGAACTCATTTCCCCATATTCTGGCCGTGTTGCCATTACTTAGACTTGCACTATACCTCGCTACACTTCCTCTCCTGTTTCTGTATTATTGGAATGTGAGTGAATTGAAGTCTTTCTTAGTGCTGAGTAATCGATCAAATGCATGTATATACCACATGTTATATTGAGCCATTAGTAACGTGTAGGATCCTTGGTGTAACGGCCCAAATATAAATATTCGGGTTACGTTTCGAAGGATCGAATACCTTCGTTCGGATCTTGCAATTCGAGTACGGGTTGAGTTGTAAAATAAAGTTTTTAATGCTCAAAGAAGGGATTTCGCACCCTAAATTCGCGATAGGGCCATTATGTCCCCCGAACCTATCCTACTTGCCTAAGTCGCTCAAAACATTTTAAGTACAAAAGCATAAAGAAGGAGATATCATAATACAAATTGTCATGGCATGGCCAGGTCAAAACCAAACACGAGGAAATAAGCAGCAAAAGTATGGAGTTCAAGTCGATCTTTCTCTCCCTCTCACTGCGCCATAAAATATCCCCCGCCACAACAGCACACGATCAAGCAAGGGTATGGGTACCTGAAACTAACCACGAAGTCAAGGTCGAGCCACTCATGCGGGCCCTGAAGACCTCGCTGAGGACATATAATATGCCTATACCTAGATAAAGGATGCTCTAATGCATTGCGGAAATATTAAACACACAAGCATGCTAACAATTTATATATATGCAGAAAGCGATTAAATGGGATCCCGCACAGAATGCCAAGTGGCATGTCCCTCTCCTACTCCTGCACCCATGCTCGTTAGTGCAGGAACCGACCGCGTTTTATACTCCCGCACCCATGCTCGTTAGTGCAGGAACCGGTCGCGTTCAATATCATAACATCATCAATCGTATCAATATTCATGCTCGTCAATTTAACAGTCTGACTCGATGAGGACTAAGCCCGATGGGACTGGACCGTCCTATGACCCTAGCAAATGACTCTAGGACTCACAATTTAACGGCCGTTCTACCATACGCAAAGAGAATACAGATGCTCGATTAATTTGTGCAACCTAAGCATGATACTACATGAATATGCATGATGCAACACCTACACACTATATGACACATCAGGCATGAGGTTCTAACTTGAGTAAGCCCCGGAGGACTTACCTGGAGGCGCCGAACAGCAAAGTAAAGCAGCAAGAGTAAGCTAATCACGTCACCGATCACCTAACAATTTAATAAGCAACAATTATAAGTCTAAGCACAGAAGGATCCATTTACCGCTACACAGAACTAAGTAAAGCTAAAAGAACTCATTTATCATCATCAAGCCATATCATCGCATAGTCTCGTCTCATCTCATATACCAACATGTATTATCTCATTCTCGTTAGCATCATCATCATCATCATCATCATCATCATCATCATCATCATGCTTTATATATTTTTTTTTCAACATAATTCACATAATTCTCAACTAGATTCATCAAGTAATTCACTAAGTTAAACCAAGTAAATCATTTTCCCTAAGCTCTCCAAACTCTTAAATCTCAAGTTAAGTCAGCTCATTAACTCATATCATCTCATATCGATTTATTCTCATCAGTTTCCTTAACTCATTCCCATAATTCAATCCAAAATACCAACATATCTAGTCGTGCTTCAATTCCTATATTCATATCATAAAATATCATTTCACATAATTTTCACATATTATTCACCAAGTCATTCCGCAAGTTAAAACCAAGTAACATCTTTCGAAAGTCTCAACACTTTAGTTACAATCAATATCACATAAACATATAATCATGAAAATATCATTAGAACAACCAAGTAAACCTTTAAACTAATTTCTCAAAATAACCTCGGCATTCTTCTATTTCAATAATCCTTATCTAAATAAATTCCGACACTTTAGTAGTGTTTCAAATAATATATTAATCTTTTAAATATCAAAAAAAAAATAATCACACAAGTACTTAAATATTTTTAACACATAGGAAAATAGCCATTGGATAACTATTTGAACAATAGTCAATTAAATAGCTAATTAAATCAGAATTAATTAAATAATGATAATAATAAAAATAATTGATAAATAAGTAAATAAATATGACCAAAACCGGACCCCTTTAATAAAATGTCAAACCGGACCCCAAAATGTAAAAGAAAATCAGATTTCACACAAAACCAACCCTTAGGCCCAATCTGAAACTGAATAGCCAAAGTAAAAGTGGAGGCCCAATCTGACAACCCAATTTCTTTCTCTCCTCCCCCTCTGCCTTATTCCTTCACCAGATTCACCCGAAAAAAAAGTAAATAAAAGAAGAATGGGGGCCCACATACACGAGCTGGCAAAGGAGGGCCCACCAACGCCTTCTTCAACCTCGCACCAGCCTCGTCCTCTGCTCGCGGTCGCCGGCGTCGGCTTCTCTGTCCGCTAGTTCGCCTCGACCTCCAACTCTCACTCACACCCCTCCCCTGAGCTCGCTGCTCGCCTACCCATCTCGACTCACTCGACCCCGCACTCTCATCCTCACACCCCTTGGTCCGTTCCCGTCCTCGTCCTTGCCGCCCTTGCACTCACCGGACTTCGCCCACACCCCTCTCTCTCACTCGTCCATTCCAAACGAAAGAAACGAGAATCAGAATCCAAAGAGGAAGAGAAAAATTTGAAGCTCACCGAGGGTTCGATACTCGTCGGAGATTCGTCGGAGTTCTTCGGGGCTAGTCGGAGGATCGGGGCTGCGTTTCTCGGCTTCGGTGCGAGCTGAAATCACGGAGACAGAGGAGGACAGGGGAGCTGCTGGAGGGCTCGGCCAGGTGCTCGGGAGGTGCTCGGGTGGCTCTCGACTTTAGAATCAGGGGAAGGTGGTGGTGGTGTGTGGAGTCGTTGGTGGCAGCGGTTGTGCGGCCTTGTCTCTGCTGCTGCTGGAGTAAGGTGGAGGTGCTCGGGAGCACTCAGGAAGGTGCTTTGCTTGGGCTCGATGAAATAGGGGTGGTGTGCTGGTGATGAAGGTGACCGAGAGGAGGTAGGGGTGCAGGGTGATGGTGGTGATGTTGATGGATGAAGCTACAAATAGACTAGAGGGGAGGGGGTGATTGTAGCTGCAGGGTAAGGCAGGGGAAAGGGTAGGTGAGATGAGTGTATGAAATCAAAATAAATACCCGAAAATAAATCTTGAAACCCACCTTTCGACCTTAACCCGACACGATTAAAATAAATTTAAAATAAACATTCGAATCTGAATTAAATAACGGAACCCGAAAATATTTTCAAGTCTCGGAAAATAAAGCGGAATAGATTCGTTTTCGAATCGAATAACAGGTACATACTGAAATTCGTCTCAAAAGAATAAAATAAATTGTTTGAGTGAGGACGGAAATTTTTGAAATGTTTTTGGAGTCTTAGAAATTAAATAAATTTTAAATTGAATAGAATATATAATTATAAAAATAATATTAAAAAATCTCGGTCTTTACACTTGGTTATGACTTACGCACATTTATGACTTGCCTACTTTATTGTTGATTCTCTCTCGAGCTAGGTACCTGATAGTGTGGCTCTTTCCTCTTCCCGTTCTCTTAACATGTTTCACTCGTCTTGATTAGCTTAATGTTGAATTCGATGATCGACTAGCTTTCCGTGATGGTTAAACCTAGCATGCTTACATGGTAAAGGTGTCTATTACTCTATGATGGCTCCTCGTGCTTGCATGAACCTATGACTTGACACCTCGCATGATCACACATCACTCTATATCCTGATTTTGCAAATACCTGACGCATGAATATCGGAATGAACCTAGTTGAATTACTTTAGTTGTACTCATGTTCGATGTGTGCTATTAGTATCATGTAGGGCTTATGATTTCCAATATGACCCGCTAAATGATCACATGTTGTACTTGTTCTATGATGTGACAACGATTGTACCATATATGTACTCTATGATGGTTCGTTCTTAGAATGATTATAATCTAGCACCCATGATGTCCTTCTTGTTACTTTTGAAAATACCTCATGTTTCGTGAGTATCATGTTGAACTCCTCTTAATGACTCTTGACTATGCTTGTAACGCATTATGTATCGCTAGTATTATGTAGGATCTATGCTCTCTAAATGGATCTCGTCATAGGATTCCGTGCCATGCTCGACCTAATATGTGATCATTGCTGTTAGATGTGATAATTACTATGATGTTCTTATGAGCCCTCGTATGACGCTTCATCTGATTATTATAATATACTTTGCCATGATATATTTGGACTCATTTGTTGATGTGTATACCATGCTCTTACATTGATCATATGCATGATGCTCGTTATCTTCACTAAATTCCGCATGACTTCGAATTTTATATGATCATTGTTGGTTCCGCCCATCTTGCTTGAAGTTACTTGGCATATCTGTTTCCATGGAATACTAGAATGTTAGCTTATTTCACATACATCGACATCGGATTTGATTGTGTCTTTGATATGAATACGAATGTTGCCCCGGGATAGGTGCATGTTAGTGTGGATTAATGTGGTGGATATGCTCCATAGTGAATTCATGCTTGTTTGTTACAATGGTACCCTAATGGACTTCCATAAAGGCATCGTTGCTATTCCCGAGTCGGAGTCTTGTCTCTAGTCATGTCGTCTTTAGCTTTGGTCTATTCCGTCTCCAAAAGAAACATTGGGTCGTCCGCTCTTGTCACTCCCCTATCTCCGCTAACTTAAACTCCTACGCGTTACCTTGGATGAGCGACCACATGGAAAAAGGGATCGGGAAGACGGATAGCGATAGAGCCGCGCAACGGAAGCGTGGGCCCATAACCCATGGGTCTCAGGATCGATAATGTCGACGGAACAAGCTTGCTTTGAGGATTATGATTGTTGAGTACGATATGACTTGCAGGTGGGAACGTCCTCTATTCGAATTGCTAACCCTTTTTGAGCTTGTTGATGATGAGATTGCACTGACCTGATGTTGAAAGCTGCTTGTTGATGTGATGACTGTTGCTTGATTGTCTGTTGACTATGATGATATGATTCGATGCCTAACAGTCCTAATGTGCCATGATGACTTGATGTGATGCTATTCTGAGTTGCTAAGCATGATCTAAATTCCTTGCCTATAAGTATGAACTGCAAATGCTGAGAACCTGAACTATTTACTTGATAAGATTATGGTGAAACTTGCTAGCTTGAATTGACCATATTCATATATGATGTTGCGATACTTGTTGAGCATGGCGGTAAACTGAGACATTTGATACATGTTGCAATGTTAATGATGAACTAATGATGTGTTGTTATAAATGCTAATTGATATGATGTGATCATTATGTGTAATAATGTCCATGAATGCTTCTTCTTTGAACATGTGAGTGGGGTCCTTTTTGGTAGAGTGGTCAGAGAGTGGAGAAAGGTTTTGAGTGATTAGAAGGACTGACAGCGGTAAGGGGAAGTTGCCGAAGAGAGGTGTTGACTTAGGTTGGACCGAGTGGGTTCGGAAATTTTAAAAGGTAATGCTTGATGATTTTCGATGAGCTCCTAGGTAAATCTTGGGTGAGAGTATGGTTAGGAATAGGTTGGCTAGGCGGTGATCGAGGAATTTTACTAGAGAATGTGCAGTTAGCAGGGCATGATGCTTGTGAAATCTTGGGAAGTGTGGAAGTGTAAGAAATGGCTTTTAAGAGTACGAAGGATATAGTATGCGAGGGCCTCGAGTGTGAGGTTAGAGATAGTAGTTGGATTCTTAGAGGTGGATTACTAGTGAGAGTTCTTGGTGGAATGAGGGGCGAGATTAGGGTATTGAAATGAATTGGGACTTCTTTTGAGGATGTTACCTGAGCTGATGTTGGTGAATCTAGACGAGGCTGGTTTTGATGTAGGAATTGAAATCGAGCGAGCGGGGTTTGCGTTTATTCTGCCTGGTGATGATGTGAAAGCCTTCTTGATTATGTGATTTATTAAAATGACTTGGCATGATGTTAGATAGCGACTATGATGAACCTGATATGGCTGATATTACATGTTGATATACAATATTGAATCATAATTGGTAGTGACAACTATACTCATGATATAATGACCCATTGCTATCCTACTATGTTGTTCTAAAAGCATGTTATAATGTGTTGAATGAATCATGAAATTATGATATGTTGCTATGTGAGAGCATGATGTTATATTATGATCAGGAGATGTTAAATGATGAATATTGATTTGGATCATGAATCTGACTTATATATATGAGATAATGGTGTGTGATTGCTAAGTGATCGTTATATGACATTGTATGAGTTGAGATGATGTTTTGCGAGTATGCTGACGTTTTGGTGATTCACACATTGACTGACCTTTCCTTTTGCTGAATCTTAATAACCTGACCTTGATGTGTTGATGTGTTGACAATGGGTTTTGGTTCATTAATTCTGTGATGTGAAATGCTTTTATGACCTTTGGTATGATCTGGAGATGTGATGTGACCTTGTGGCACTACGATGGTATATGTTGAGACTTGCCTTATGATGTGTTGATTGGAGATTGGTTGGTTATACAGTTATGCATTTCTTATGGCTTATGCATCTTGCTTGAATTGAGACTGATAGATTGATTAGATTCTGGAAACTAGGAAGAGAATATGGGATTAGCCCTTAGAGGTGGATGACTCCACCTCCTACCCTCGGAATTTGATTGATTGGTATGTGTGAAGCTGATTTGGTTTTCGGAAGAGTTTTGACAAAATCTTGATTTGAAAGGATTTGACTTGTTTTGGTGTAAAGTTGCTTGATTAAAAATTGAATTTGAAGATTTTGAGCGGTTTTAAAAAAATGGCCAACTTGGGGTTTTAAAGAAGTTGAGAGTTTCAATGATTTGGATGACAATCTTTCCATTTACAAAACATTTTGAGATTTACAAACTAGATCTACATTATGACGTCTCACGAAGTGGATACAAGCATTTTATAGGGGCACTTATAGATTGCTTGCTAAGACCTAGTCGGGCGCTATAATGCTTTTGGAGTTGTGATACTTCCGAAAGGTCAAAGCGAGGATGTGATAGGGGCGCTTATTACACACTCGACAAGACCCATTTGGAGATGTCACGACTGTGACCGGGATGTTGTGAGAATCCCGGAAGACGCAACCGAGATGATTACAAGATCCTTGGACATGGTCCTCGGACTCACCGATTTCAAACTTCTTCCCTTTGCTTTAAAACGATTTTAGTCTCGGGGACGAGACTTGTTTTTAGAGGTGGATGAATATAAAGGCCGAATATATTTTTTATATTATTTTTATATTATTTTAATTAAATATACTATTATTTTATTCAATTTGTAAAAGTGGAATAAAAACCTGTCCTCGAGCATCAAGTTTCGATTTAAAATCATTCCGACATCATTTAAATTTCGGATTTTGACGGGATTCGATTTTCGCTTTCAAGATCGAGTATTAATAAAGATTAATTTAAACTCCGAGTTTTGATTGAGATTTATTTAATTCCGTTACCTTGAGATTAGTAAATTAAATTTTATTTAATTTGCTTTAGTCGGGATTCGACCGAGCGAGCGGGTTTCGAGATATTTGTCGGGTATTCAAAATATCTTGTGGGGACCTCTTTTAATTTCTATTTTATTTTCTTTTCTTCTCTCTCTCTCTCTCTCCCCCTCCCACCCCAGTTTCCTGTTACATTGTAGCAAGAGCTGGTCCCCTCCCCTCTATTTGCCTTCTTCCTTCACTGTACTACACACCCAACCCATTTCACCTCTCTCTCCCTTCCTCTCTTCTGTTGGTTCTGCAGAAATCACAAACCCAAACAACACCCCCCCCCTCTCCCTCTTTTCTGTCTTACAGGCACAACCCTCCCCCCCCCCCCCCCCTTGCACTCTGCCTCTCCTCCCCTCTGCCGACACACTACCAACATTCCACCTCCTACCTCCTACCTCCTAGCCACCGGCGCCGCCCCTTTCTTCTCCTCCTTGCCCTGTCTTCTACCGCCACCATCATCAACCGTCACCACCACCTCAAGTCCCCTGTTTTTTGATGAGGACTTCCGAGCCTCCACTTCCACCTACCTTCGAGCAGCAACATCTCCGAGTACCTCTACACTTCCACCACTCAAGAGCCGACGTCCTAAGGCACAGTCGGCACCGAGCAACCCCAAGTCCTCCCCCTGTTTCTCCGAGCACCCCGGTAAGCCTTATCCTCCCTTCTCCGCTCGAAAACACCGTAAAGGTCCATCTTTGACCTCTTAATCTCATCCTAGGTCGGAGCAAGGTTCCTTTCCACTCCATTTGAAGCCAGAGCAGCCGGAGCCACCTCGGAGCCTCTCGTCGTCGGAAGATCTACTCTCGGTAATCCTTCTCTCTCTCCCTCCTCCCTTGCTGCGTTATCAATCCCTTTATATGGGTATGGTCGGAATTGGTGCTCGATCGGATTGGGGGAATCTCGAGCCAAAAGGCCGCCGGCAGGCCTGAGCTATTCCTCCTCCTTCCTCTTTCCGTTCCCCCGTCGGTGAGCCCTGTTCCTGCTGAAGGAGGAAGACGCTGCAACCTTGCCCCATGAATTGGGCCTAACTTCTGGGCCTGACCCGAACTGGGGAACGGGTTATAACGTCGGAACTCGGATCCTCCATTCCCCTTCCAATTGTTGTTTCCGAGTTGGGCCTCTCTCCTCTGTTCTAATGGGCTCAAGTCCATCCGGGTCTTCCTTTTCTTCTCTTTTTCTGTTGGATCCGGATCTCCTCCTTCTCTTGGGCGGGTTTGGATCATTTTTCAGATTTGAGGTTTGGGTCGTGGGCTGCCTTCCTAGTTGGGTTGCTTTCTTTTAACATTTGCTTATATTATGTGTTCTAATGATTTATATACATGTTATATTATAAGATAGTAATTACTTATTTGCATTATTAATTGGGTGTGAATTTCTGATTTTTTGAAAGTCGATTTCTGAAATTATTTTACATTATGAAATTATTTTATAAAGGGATATTAATTGAGATAAGTATTTTGGGATGATTTAAATATGTGATTTTGAGGATTTTGACATAAAAATGCCGGAATGATTTCTATAATATCAATTGAGAAATTGTATTGAGCATGAGTTGACTTAACTTGAGAATTAAGAGTTTGGAAAACTTTGGGAAAAATGATTTACTTTATTTAACTTGGTGAATTTATTGTTGAATTCCGCTTGAGAATCATGTGAATTTTAAATAAGATGTGAAATGTTATATGATGATGCAAGATGAGATGATGGATGAAATATTATATGTTGAGATGAGATGAACATGAAAGGAGCATGATGAGATAAGATGGAATAATCTGAAATGGGATATGAGACGAGATATGAATGATAGTTAGGGGCGCCTTGTGTGAAAAAGGTAGACTTATGCATTTATATGTTATTAGGTGTTTGTGAATGTTGGACGTTGCTTGCTATCGGTGATTCATTTCTTGGATTCTGCTCTGCCTTGTTCTCTATTGTTCGGCTTATTCAGGTAAGTTCCTTTATGGGCTTACTCAGATTCGAAAGAGATTACCGGCTTGTGAATGTATGACATACTAGGTGTTGCATAAGCATTAAAGCATGCATTGTAGTATCATGCTAGGTTGCACTTGTGATTAAGCATTCTATTTCTTTACGCGTATAAAACAGAACGACTGTTATCTGTGATAGTCCTAGAGTCTTTGCTAGGGTCATAGGGTAGCTCAGCCCCATCGGGTGCCCTGAGTCTATCGAGTCGATATGAGCATGATGATAGCCCAGCACCATCGGGCATATTTATTTTAATTTATGTTATGATGATGAGATATGATGATGAGATATGATATGCTATAGCATCGAACCGGCCGGTCTCTGCACTAACGGAAAGGGGTGCAGAGGTAGGAGAGGGACATGCCACTTGGCATTCTTTGGGCGCCTTTACAGTTATTTCTCGCATATTGTAAATTAGAATCATGCTAGTGTTATTTAATTTCCGCATCTGCATCATCTTTATTATTAGCGTATGTGTATGTTCGCTTGCTGGACAGAGCGTGTTGGGGCCTAGGTCTGACCCCACTCGCACCCAATGTTTTTAGGTATGATTGCTCCCTGTTTATATGGCGTGGAAAAGCCCCCCGCCGATTGCAAAGAAATCTGTCTAACCCCGCTAATCTGGCCATACGACTTTAGAATCATGTTTTGGTTTTGACCCGGCCTTGCCGTGGCTTTTGTATCTAAATCAGATTTCCACTTCACTTTCGTTTAAACTGAGTTTATGAAACTTCGACTGATTAGAGGTTTGAAACCTCGACCCGTACATGAATTGCAACATCCGAACGAAGTTATCCGACCTTCGAAACGTATGCCGGATATTTATATCCAGGCCGTTACACTCTAAGAGTCCTAATGCACTTACTAGAAAGCCTACCGCATCATCGAGTGCAAGCAACTTTCTATACCAAAAGCCTACCGCATCATCGAGTGCAAGCAACTTTCTATATAAGCACCAACTAGGATGACAAGAATAAAGAAAAAGGTCCCAACCAATAAACACCTATAACGGCCGTTTTCTAGCAAAGACAGATAGCAAGTCATATGGTTTCCGTTTTACATCCTAAGCTTGATTCTAAGTCGTATGGTGCATGAACACTAGCCTACTATATAACACCCAGTGCATAAAGCGCCCATCATGAGTAAGTTCAAAAAACTTACCTGGAGAAGCGCAGAATCCAAGCAACCAACAAAAGTAATAGCAAGTCCAGACAAATCAGAGATCACCTAGTAATTCAATATATAACATAATAAGTCTAAGTCTAACTTACACAAAGCATATCAAATGACACACATAAGATTCACATAGAACATATATGTTAGCCATCTCGTTTCCACAACTTGGGCATATTCTCATCATCACATCATCATCATCATCACAATTCCATTCTCTTTTCCATAAATCATCTCGAATTTCCAACGTCTCAAATCATGCTTATAACTCATATATTCATATATTTTCATGCCATAAATCATATAAATGCTCAATTAATTTCATTAATCAAATCATCAGGTCAACTCAAGTAAATCAATTCAAAGTTCCTCAAAAGCTCTTAAATTTCCAAGAAGTCAATTTGATAGTCAAACAATTCTTTTAAAGTCATACTTAGCCAAATTCTGATATTAAACATTTGAATCCTTAACCAATTTTCCAAAATTATATTATTATTAAAATAATCCCGGCATATCGGTTTTAAGACAATAATCCATTTGAGAAAACATTTCTCAAAATACAAGTCAAAGATCACTACCGAAAATATTAACTATGCTTTCAACCTACTTTAAAACATTTTGGGAAACCTTAAACCCCTTTAAACAATTTCTCAAACAATATTTAACTAATTAAAACACCAAATCATCCCATTTTTAATAAACCACACAAATAAAATAACATTAATAAACCACTTTAACTTTTCTAAAAACAGAAGTTAAAATCATCATATCATAACATAATATATGCCAATAATTCTACTTTAAAACAACTTATAATATATAAATAATTTACAAAAAATATTAGTTGATTAATAACCCGGAATAATGATGTTAATAATAATCTAATAACAATTATATAAACACGTAAAACAATTTTAGTAAACATGTAACATAATCATATAACTAACACCTTCAAATAGAATCTCAATAATTTAATTATCATAAATATCAACTCAATATTAACATTATTATAAAAAAATATAATATCTAATAAACATTTCTAACATTTTCATCTTCAAATAAACATATAATCAATTAGATAATAAGTAAATAATATGTATAACATAAGTAATTAAAACCTTTAAAACAAATCACCCAACCAGCCCAGAAAATCCTAACCAAAAGGCCCAAACCTCAGCCCACCCCATTTCACTAAACCCGGACCCAAATAAAACCCCAACCTCAAACCCTTTAATGTGGACCGGACCCAACAATTAAACAAATTAAAAAAAAGAAAGGGTGGGCCCCACCTGTTGCTTCCCTAACCTCCGGATGCGCCTCTCCTCACCCGCTCCTTCCGGTGCTCGACCGCGCACCTCAGCTCCCCTCGTCTCGCCGGCTCCCTCGCTCTCCCTCTCACATCCTCATCCAGCTCGCTCGCACTCCCCGGTACCCACTCTCCGACCCGCTCTTGACCTCGCCGACTCGCTCCCGGATTCACGAAAAGACGACAAGGCTTCCTAAGGCTATCAAAATGAGATAGAAAGGGAGGAGGCTCACCGAGTTCGGGTTTCGATTGCTTGGCTCGGTGATCTTCGAAGGCAAACGAGGGTCAAAACAGGGGTCGAGGTGCTCAGCTCGGCGGCTTTCGAAACAGAGGAGCAAGGGGGGTCTTGTGGTGGTGTGACGGGAGGCGGCAAGGTGGAGGCAGGGAGAAGGCTGCTGGGGTGTGGTGGTTTGGAGGAGGAGAGTGATGAGGAGTGATAAGAAATGGGATGGTGGTGTCGGGGATGTGGCTGGTGGCTATGAAGGGGCAGGGAGGTATGGAGAATGAAAGGGGAGATGGAGGGATGGGTTTGATGGTGAAATGAATGGTGAGGCGAGGGAGGGGTGTCCCACGACAGGGTAAGGCCAAGTGAGGTGAGGGAGTTGAGTGTAAATGTGGTAAAAGTTAAAATAAAAACCCGAAAATAAACCCCGAAATCCGCTTTCCGACCTTAACCCGACTCAATTCAAATTAAACTTTCAAATTCAAAATAATGAAATCCGAAAAATATTTTTAAGTCTCGTATAAGGAAGCAGAATAAGTCCGTTTTTAAATCAAATTCAAGTTTATGCCGGAAATCGCTTCGAAGAAATTAAATTCAAATTATTTGCTCGAGGACATAAATTTTCAAAAATTTTCGAATCCTTGGGAATTAAATCGAAACTAAATCAATGTTAAATCAAAATTAAATCTTAATTTAGAAACTAATATTTTAAAATTCTGAGTCTTTACATCATCCACCTGTAAAAACAAGTCTCGTCCCCGAGACTAAAATCATTTTAAATAAAGGGGATGAAGTTATAAAATGTGAGTCCAAGGACCATGTCAAAGGATCTTGCAATCATCTCGGTTGCGTCTTCCGGGATTCTCACAACATCCTAGTCATGGTCGTGACATCTCCAATTGGCCTCGACAAGTATGCAACAAGCGCCCCTATCCCATTCTTGCTTCGACTTTTTGGAAGTACCACAACTCTAAAAGTTCTACAATATCATCACTAGGTCTTAGCAAGCATCCTACAAGCGCCCCTATAAAATGCTTGTATCCACTTCGTGAAGTATCATAGATTGACCCGGGACTTGGAAGTTTCAAAAGGGTTTCGCAATTGGAAAAGATTTGCCTCAAAACCGATGAAATTCTCGATCGCGTTTAGTCTTTCAAAATCCAAGTTAGTCCTTTTTCAGCACCGTTCAAAATCCTTCAAATCCAACGTTAGTGAAACAATTTCAGAAGTCAAAAGATGGAGTCATCCACCTACAAGGGCTAATCCCGTATTCTCTTCCTAGGTTCATCTTTTAGAAATCAGTTTCAATCCTATCAATCTTAAGCCATATCATGAATCATAAGTCATAACTCATCAAAAGCATATCACGGTAACATCGCACTAGCGTCCTATTAGCAAGTCATCACACATCAATAGTCTCATCGCCAATCATATCATCAGGTATTTAACACACAACCATCAATCATATAAGCACAACGTCACATAGATAGACAATCAAAACACACGTCTCAAATACGACACATAGATTCGATTACTTTCCTAGGGTATCAATGTGTAGGGAATGTCGACTGAAGTCACATCTCCGCATTTAAAGTTTAAATTATCCACAAGAATTCATCATGATAAGAGCATCATTCAATCCAATAGTCAACATCTAAACATGTCATTCATGGTATAGTCATCAATCATACGCACCAAGTCATAACTTGCTAACACATCATAATCGTAAGCACATCATCAATCATCTCAAGGAAATCTCATGTTATAAATCTCAAGATAGCATTATGCTCAACCATATTGTAGAATATCATGCATCGACATATCAACCAAGTTATCGAGTTTTAGCATGCTAAAAATCAGAATAGGGATAATATCATGTCAGCATCATAAAAGCATATTATCAGTCAGGTTCAATGCTATGAAAGGGCACATCAAAGTGGAATAACATATATCACCTTTATGACAACAACATGATAGGGTAAATACGACACATAATTATAGGATGAGATATATTTGGGAAGCTTGCATTCTACAGAACACTAGGGATACAAGTGAAAGCATGGTACAATCAAGGATAGAAGCTCAGCATAATATTTATGTGTAATGCACATACAAACCCAGGATACATCGTGGTGTGTGATCATGCGGTGTGTCTGGTCGTATGTTCATGAAAGTATGAGAGGAGTATAGAGATAATCATGATGTGACAATTTGATAAGCATGCTAGGAATTAAGCGTCATATGAGGAATACATCAAGTTGTAACACACATCCATCAATTAAAGAACTCATATTATCATGATATTAGAAAAGAGTAACCACGCTATCATGCGCCTAGTTAAGGAGGGGACATCAAACATGCAGGGACATAACATGTGACATATGCATTCATTCAATCACTAGTATGACAATGCAAGAAGCCAAATAATTCATGTTGCAGCGACATAGAAATATGAAAGAGATATAGCGAATACACTACGAGCCTAGAGCAATGTGGCTAAACATGGATATAACGACATATAAGCATGAGTTTATCTCAATGGTCGACTGGGTAGGACATGCTAGGAACACAATAATGCATCAAGTCATGCATTCATAGAGAGGGCTACCATCATAACCACACTGAATATTTGCTCGGGGAACTAGCACTCAGCACAGAATCAATAGACATTAATTAATCTGACAGTTTATATAACACCACAAGCTACCTAGAATTCGCCCTTCGAGGGACGACTGACCGGAGGGGGCAACTACCTCTCGATCTCTACATCCTAACCCCGCTACTCCAACCACCATGGTGCAAACTCCTTGGAGTCTTCTAGGCCCATCTGTAAGTATAAGCTATGTTTCGCCTACCCATTCCCCAAGTCTACATCCATAAGGGATGAGCTATCGCCTCGTTCTACCCCAGCGATCCTATCTCTCAACTAAACGATCCTACCGGTTTTATTCTGAAATTCGATTTTCCCTTATTGAAATCATTTTGAAACTTCATTAAGATAGGAAATCGGTGGGCGATTTTGAAATAATTTTGCAACTCATATGTACTCGGATTGAGCAACCTAGGCTCTGATACCACTTCTGTAACGGCCCGGAAAATAAGGATCTTCTTTCCCCTATTTTCCCTCCCTTGGGCCTAGGAAAGAAAACCTAATTGTCCGAGTTACGTTTAAGAAGGCAAGGTTACCTTCCAACTAGATCTTACAACCCGAGTACGATTCACAGGTTTTCGCAATAAAATGAAGCAAGGTTTAAATCAAAATACAATCCAAAAGAGTGCCACGACTGAGCCGGGTCAAAACGATGCAAAAGATTTTAAAAGAGAGGAAGTTTAGTGGTCTCCCAAGCTCTCAATCTAACGCCAAAAGTCTGAACCCGTCAAGCATCCATATGAGCAAAGATAGCAGCTAACGGTTACCTGAATCTAAAAAAAAAGGGGGATCTGGGTCAATCATCGGGTCACTCCTGCGCGTGTGTAAACACTCTGAGAGGCATATAATAAGCATCCTATTCCTACGATGAAATGCGTAATGCAAAACGGAAATTAAACAGATAAGCATTCGGATAAGTAAATGCAGAAATAAATAAAGAAGCGCACCAATTACAAGAAATGTCAAATAGCATGTCCCTCAAGGCTCCTAAGAAATCCTATAGCAACTCACCATCAAAGGAGCTACCTCACCCTACGGTGCAGGCCAACCCCACGCAATGAGCCTACTAACTATGAAAGGAAGGCAAGTAATGACACTTATATAAGGTCTAAGGCTCTAAGAGTCCTAATGCACTTACTAGAAAGCCTACCGCATCATCGAGTGCAAGCAACTTTCTATACCAAAAGCCTACCGCATCATCGAGTGCAAGCAACTTTCTATATAAGCAACAACTAGGATGACAAGAATAAAGAAAAAGGTCCCAACCAATAAACACCTATAACGGCCGTTTTCTAGCAAAGACAGATAGCAAGTCATATGGTTTCCGTTTTACATCCTAAGCTTGATTCTAAGTCGTATGGTGCAAGAACACTAGCCTACTATATAACACCTAGTGCATAAAGCGCCCATCATGAGTAAGTTCAAAAAACTTACCTGGAGAAGCGCATAATCCAAGCAACCAACAAAAGTAATAGCAAGTCCAGACAAATCAGAGATCACCTAGTAATTCAATATATAACATAATAAGTCTAAGTCTAACTTACACAAAGCATATCAAATGACACACATAAGATTCACATAGAACATATATGTTAGCCATCTCGTTTCCACAACTTGGGCATATTCTCATCATCACATCATCATCATCATCACAATTCCATTCTCGTTTCCATAAATCATCTCAAATTTCCAACGTCTCAAATCATGCTTTTAACTCATATATTCATATATTTTCATGCCATAACTCACATAAATGCTCAAGTAATTTCATTAATCAAATCATCAGGTCAACTCAAGTAAATCAATTCAAAGTTCCTCAAAAGCTCTTAAATTTCCAAGAAGTCAATTTGATAGTCAAACAATTCTTTTAAAGTCATACTTAGCCAAATATAAATATTAAACATTTGAATCCTTAACCAATTTTCCAAAATTATATTATTATTAAAATAATCCCGGCATATCGGTTTTAAGACAATAATCCATTTGTGAAAACATTTCTCAAAATACAAGTCAAAGATCACTACCGAAAATATTAACTATGCTTTCAACCTACTTTAAAACATTTTGAGAAACCTTAAACCCCTTTAAACAATTTCTCAAACAATATTTAACTAATTAAAACACCAAATCGTCCCATTTTTAATAAACCACACAAATAAAAAAACATTAATAAACCACTTTAACTTTTCTAAAAACACAAGTTAAAATCATCATATCATAACATAATATATGCGAACTTTTTTTGCATTTAGCCAAAAAACACAAAGTTTTTATGAAAATAGCCAAACTTCCAAAGTATTTAGCGAATTAGCCAAAACAGGGTAAAGTCGCTGTTTGTAACAGCGACTTTACCCTGTGTTTTAAAAAAAATAATAAAATAAGTAAGTCGCTGTTATAAACAGCGACTTACCTATTTTCCCATTTTTTTTTAAATTTCAGTTATAAAAAACCGTAAACAAAAAAAATATATATATATAATGGAGAGTCGCTGTTCTGAACAGCGACTCTCCCATTTATTTGAAAAAAAAAATAAAAAACCTAGAGTCGCTGTTTGTAACAGCAACTCTAGGGTTTTGGTCAAAGATGCCTGCCCGCCTGCACTGCCCCTGCAAGATTCCCTAGGTGAGTCGCTGTTAGTAACAGCGACTCACCCTTCTTCCCCAAATTCGAAACCGTTCCCCTCGGCTTCCCCTCTATTTAACCGACCTCGCTCCACCATCGAAACCACCACTTCTTCACCCTCTTCTTCATCTCTTCTTCGCCCATAGCCCCATATTCCTAAGCCACAAATCACCCTAAACTCCTTTAACTAATGTAATCGACACCTAAAGCCCTCTATTTAGCCACAAATCCGATTGCGTTGGTGGAGATCGAGGAGGAGCGAACCGCCGCCGCCGCCGGATCTGTTGAAGGGAGGCCGATAGTGTCCCCATAGAAGCCCGACATTCCCGACAAAAAGGTTGGTAACAAAATCCTTTATTTGTATTTTAGCGGAAAATATTAATATTAAAATTAAAATAATGTAAAGTTTGGATTCGTTATTAGTAGATTCGTTATTTGTACTTTATAGTAGATTCCGTTATATGTATTTTATAGTAGATTCGTTATTAGTATAATAAAGTTTTGATGAAATTGAAAAATGGTAGATTTGTTATATTATAGATTCGTTATTAGTGTATTTAAGTTTGAATAAAATAGAAAAATGTAAAAAAATTGATTTTTATAGTAGAGTAGATATTAGTATATTAAAGTTTGGATAAAATTGGAAAAAGGTAGATTTTTAGGAGTTTTATAGAATTGAAAAATAAAATTGAAAAATTGAAAATGGGCATAAGAGATAATAGAATTGAAAAATGGGCATAAGAGATAATAGATTTGAGAGATAAAATTTGTACTCGTTTTATAATATTCGAATTGAAAATTAGGTGAAATTGAAAATAAAAAGTTGTAGAATTGAAAATTTGTAGGAGTGTTATAACATAAGAGTAGAGTTGGAAATTTGTAGAATTGAAAATTAGGTAAAATTTGTAGGATTTTTTTTAATAAAAGGGATAATACAATTGAAAATAAAATTTGTAGAATTGAAAACAAAATTAGGTCAAAATTTGTTACGTGTGATATGACAATGTTTCAATTTTGTAATTTAAGATTCGTGTGGGAAATTTTAGAAGGCAAAAATGATTTATTATAGTAGTAATATATTGATATATGGAATTGACATATGAAATTTTAGATACATGAAATTTTAGATATAGTAGTAATATTGATATATGGAATTGATTTATAAAATTTTAGAAGTGTTTGATGATAAATATATAGACATGGACAACGTCGGTCCATATCTACCGTACGGCGGTACGGGGGTGTTCAGTAGTCTATTGGCCAATGTTCAAGGTGGGAGCCAAACTAGCACTACTCAGGCCACCGTGATCGATTCAGAAATAATTGACGATATTGAAGCGGATGCATTTGGGATCGACCATGAAGACGATTTGCATCAAGAAGAGGAGTGCAATGACGGTGCTGAGGGGGAAAATGTCGAATTGACAAGGGAGAAGGCCATTGAGATTATTATGAAAGCGGCTGCGAGTATAACTCCATCTTGGAATGATGCGCATGAACCCATCACCCAAGAGCTCGACACATGGACAACATGGGACCCGACAACCACTTTCACGTGCGGAATGGAGTTCCAGAAAGGCTTGTTCTTCAACAGCATAGAAGAGTTGATATACCAGATGCAAGTGTACTCCATCTCCAACAAAAAATCATTTCGGGTTTTGAAGCACAATACTCAGAGGTATGCCGCAGCATGTAGTCGAGCTACAACGTGTGGATGTACATGGAAACTAACTGCGAGAAGAGTTGATGCCACCCTTGGGTTATGGATGATAGTATCATATGCAAGTCCTCATGATGATATATGCGCAGAGGATGTGATGGCTCTGGATAATCGCATTGTCACAGCTGAGTTCATATGTCATGAGATTATCCCACTCCTGCGGGTTGACAGAACACTCCGACCACATGTGATCGTAGAGAACATCAATTTAAAGTACGATGTCTTGGTATCGTACTTCAGGGCATGGGATGGAAAACAACGAGCAATCGCAAAGATTTATGGGGATTGGGAGGACTCATATGCCCAGCTGCCACGCTTATTGGATGCATTAGTCAGTAGCAACCCAGGTTCGGTATTTGAGCTCTCAGCAATCACGGACCCAACTGGGGCTGTGAGGACATTCCATCGTGTTTTTTGGGCATTTGGGCCAGCCATTACCGGGTTCAATCACTGTAGACCGCTGATCTCTATTGACGGCACCCACCTTTATGGGAAGTACAAAGGAGTGCTGCTTATGGCGATGTCAATCGACGCTGACAACCACATATTCCCATTGGCTTATGCAATTGTTGAGAGTGAGAACACTGAAAGTTGGCCGTGGTTCATGCAGCTCATCCGTGAACGAGTTACGCAGCGCACTGGCCTCTGTGTTATTTCTGATCGCCATCGGGGCATCCTCAGGGCGATGCAACATCCTCTTTGGATGCCACCTAATGCACACCATCGTTTCTGCATCCGACATCTTGCATCTAATGTCAACAACACCTTCAAAAATCGGCCCTTAAAGGCTCTGTTGAAGAACGCTGCGAATGTCAAGGAACGAGCGGAATTCGAGCAGGCGATGGAGGCTATCAGGAGGTGTGATGAGCAAGCCTACAACTACCTTTCTGAAATACCGCCAGAGAAGTGGTCTCTCGCATGTGATGGAGGATTTCGATATGGCATCATGACCACGAACATGTCAGAGTCTTTCAACGGGGTCATGAAGGGTGCAAGATGCTTGCCCATTAAGGCGCTCGTGGAGGCAAGCTTCTACAAAGCAAATAGCTACTTTGTGTCACGGTTTGGGCAAGCACAGTTACGCAGCTCTGAAGGTCATGATTACACGCTGAAATTAGAGGAACGACTACGGGCGAACTTCAAGAAGATTCGGATGATGGACGTTATCCCATTCAGCATGCAGGCGAACTTGTTTGAGGTTGTTGTTTATGCCCCCATGGGACACGTTCGATCTGTTCGGAGAAGGCATACTGTTAACCTCGAGGAGAGGACTTGCACTTGTCAGCGGTGGCATTTATACCATTTTCCTTGCTCCCATGTCCTAGCCGTGTGTCGCAATAGGAGTTTGCCCTTCTCGTAATATGTGTCACCTTGGTTTAGTGTCGCGGCTCAGTTGGAGACATACCGAGTGCATTTCAGACCACTTGGTGATGAGCAATCCTGGCCACCATTGACTTATCCTATTCTCATTCCAGATGAACGGCGAAAGCGTGAGATAGGGAGACCACGATCAGGACGCATTCACAATGAGATGGATGAGGTTGTCCCGTCCACAGTTCGTTGTCGCTTATGCAAGCAAGAGGGTCACAACATTCGCACTTGTCCGATGCGCGCTGGGCCATCGGGGTCACAGTAGTGTATGCGTTATGTATTCCATGTGTGTGTATTTTCATTTGACTTTTTTCATGTCGCGGGGATGGTGGGGATTATGTATTTTTGTACTTCAGTAGGATATGTGATCGTAGTGTGTTATTTAACTGTTTACCCATATTGTATTATGTAACTGTTTACCCATTTTGTCTTAATTTGTTATGCTTTATTTAATCTCAATGTATGAGTACGTTGTCACACATGGTGCTATGTCACTGACAATATAATGTATGTATGAACATGTTAAGCAGTCGCCATGGATCCAGGACCACAAGTCGAAGATGTGCTTACTCGACAGCTACATCATCGTTCCACAGATGTGTGGAACGATGCCCCATACGTAAGATATTAATGCGTTATCGTTCCACAGATGTCTTACTTCAGGTGATGCTAATACTTGCACATCATATAGGTTAAATTGAATTGAGTACATAATACTGACGATGTAGTACATGTACCTCATATATGGGCTTGGGAACACATTCCAATCGGCAGGCCAGTTTGCACCCCGACGTCGCACATGACGCAGCAGCAGGCTCGCAGAGCCCGACGAATGCAGCAACGCAATCCAGACATACAAGGGAGTCAACCACCACCTATTGGTCAACACTTTCAAGTTGGGCAAGACTCTCTAGCAGTGAGGTAATGCTTGTCACTGACAACTATTGTCCATATTTTGTGACATTGCAGACACACTAAACAGCGAAAATGCAGGTGGATCCACTGTACATACGATTGGGGGCACGAAAGGTTACAGCTGCCACAATTTCGTGACGCACTTGACAGACAACAGGAGAATCAGGTTCATTTCAATACCGATGTACTTCTTCATTTCAACATATTTTCTATTGATATTGTGATGAGGAGTACTTACATGTAATGCAGTTCATATGGGAGCCATACACAGAGGCGATCCTTAGCCAACTCGGAGCCATCTGTCGAGAAGGAGCCGATATCTGGATGGCGCAAGTCCCCCTGATATGCTTTGACGTTGTTGAGGCGCATCGCCCTGATCGTGTCATGCGCCAGTTTGGCCACGCACAGTTCCCTCCAGGGCCAGCAGGATATGATGTGCAGTTACACGCCATAGATCGTCGAGGGAAGCATACTACGAACCGGGCAGCACTTTTTGCGGAACACATCAACAATTGGAACAACCGTGAGGAGAGCACAGTACAACCTGTCGAGGGCATCTCTCCATCGTATGTGCATGATGAGTACATGCGTTGGTATAGATCCCGCACTCGTTTGTTCATCAGCCGATAAGCTGTTGCCCCACCCGCACGATACCATCCGGCCGCACCTGATATATACTCACTGGTGAGTATTATATATAAACTTTTGAAACAATATAGATTGTGATCGTTAGTATTGATTTTTACTTGCATGCACATGTAGGGCCACTATGTAGCTGACGTAGGCGATCGAGGGCGACAAGTAGCAGACATCGCCCAACAAGCATCTCAGCTCTATGATTACCCTGGTCTCGCTGGTACAGTGGCGTCCTTTGGTGAGTACGCCTACTCGTAGAGTTCACAGGTGTTCGATCACGTCTCGTTCGACCAAGCCTACTTTGGGGGTGGTTTATATGGTACAGGCTCCTCTTTCTCCCACTCTTCCCCACACTCGAGCCATCATTCGGGGGATGCTGAGGCCGCATGATATGGGCAACAGTCGGGGTCTGCCCCACCTTCTGGATCTGCAGGCTATGGGCAACAATCTGGGTATGGTGCAGACTATGTGCAACCTTCTGGGTATGGTGCTCCGGTGCATGAGTTCGCATCATCTTTTGGGTCTACACCTCCATCAGCTTCAGAGTACATTCCATCGTCATTCTCGCAGTGGTCATCAGATATATTTTCTACGACGTTCTGGTGTGCACCTCCGAATGTGTCAGCAGGTGTTGGCCCTTCAGTTAATGCGGGATCCTCATTTACATCGTTGCTTACGATGCCATTACAATCTTCATGCCCGCTTCCGCCCTCTACTTCGACGTCCAATCCTAATGTGCAAGTGTCTCCTGTCTACGGCATACAACCCCGACGCCCTTACCCTACTTCGCTTCCAGATGCATTTAGAGAGGGACACTTGTTCACACTCTCAGAGGGCAACGAGAACGCCCAAGAGGAGGCTGGCGATGATGAACAACAGGCTGACGATGATGAAGCGGATGCTGATGAAGATGAAGAGGAGGAGGATGATGATGACCAGGAGGAGCATCTGCTATCTGCTCGTCATAGGCGATAAGCCATTCAGTAGTATTATTACTTATATCTTGTATTTGGATATTTTTGTTTGGATATGGTGTTCTCAATTTTCTGTTTGTATAGTTTCTATACATAATTTAAGTTCACTACCATATAAGTGGTTTTTTTTTTATAAAAATGAATTTAAATATGCAACCTAAGTAAATGTGTAAAAAAAACATTTACAATTAGACTAAGCAAGATCAAAAAGTTCTAATAAGCATTTATAAATTTCAATAATCAAAACTTTATTATATACACATATATCATATTATTACACTAACCAAGATCAAAAACTTTATAAACCTAAAACTCTATAAACCCAAGATCAAAAACTTTATAAACCTACCACTAAACCTACCACTTTATACGCCTAAGTGTTTTATAAATCTACAACTTTGTAAACGTATTAATATGGGTATGTGAGTCGTTGTTCTTAACAACGACTCAGTTACTGCTCGCCTTAGAGTCGCTGTTACAAACAGCGACTCTAGGTTTTTTTTTTCAAATAAATGGGAGAGTCGTTCTTCTGAACAGCGACTCTCCATTATTTATATTTTTTTTGGTTTACGGTTTTTTATAACTGAAATTAAAAAAAAAAGGGAAAATAGGTAAGTCGCTGTTAGAAACAGCGACTTACGTATTTTATTATTTTTTTAAAAAACACAGGGTAAAGTCGCTGTTTGTAACAGCGACTTTACCCTATTTTGGCTAAATCGCTAAAAACTTTGGAAGTTTGGCTATTTTCATAAAAACTTTGTGTTTTTTGTCTAAATGCAAAAAAAGTTCTACTTTAAAACAACTTAGTTGATTAGTTGATTAATAACCCAGAATAATGATGATAATAATAATCTAATAACAATTATATAAACACGTAAAACAATTTTAGTAAACATGTAACATAATCATATAACTAACACCTTCAAATAGAATCTCAATAATTTAATTATCATAAATATCAACTCAATATTAACATTATTATAAAAAAAAATATAATATCTAATAAACATTTCTAACATTTTCATCTTCAAATAAACATATAATCAATTAGATAATAAGTAAATAATATGTATAACATAAGTAATTAAAACCCTTAAAACAAATCACCCAACCAGCCCAGAAAATCCTAACCAAAAGGCCCAAACCTCAGCCCACCCCATTTCACTAAACCCGGACCCAAATAAAACCCCAACCCCAAACCCTTTAATGTCGACCGGACCCTACAATTAAACAAATTAAAAAAAAAGGGGTGGGCCCCACCTGTTGCTTCCCTAACCTCCGGATGCGCCTCTCCTCACCCGCTCCTTCCGGTGCTCGACCGCGCACCTCAGCTCCCCTCGTCTCGCCGGCTCCCTCGCTCTCGCTCTCACACCCTCATCCAGCTCGCTCGCACTCCCCGGTACCCACTCTCCGACCCACTCTCGACCTCGTCGACTCGCTCCCGGATTCACGAAAAGACGACAAGGCTTCCTAAGGCTATCAAAATGAGATGGAAAGGGAGGAGGCTCACCGAGTTCGGGTTTCGATTGCTTGGCTCGGTGATCTTCGAAGGCAAACGAGGGTCAAAACAGGGGTCGAGGTGCTCAGCTCGGCGGCTTTCGAAACAGAGGAGCAAGGGGGGTCTTGTGGTGGTGTGACGGGGGGCGGCAAGGTGGAGGCAGGGAGAAGGCTACTGGGGTGTGGTGGTTTGCAGGAGGAGAGTGATGAGGAGTGATAAGAAATGGGATGGTGGTGTCGGGGATGTGGCTGGTGGCTATGAAGGGGCAGGGAGGTATGGAGAATGAAAGGGGAGATGGAGGGATGGGTTTGATGGTGAAATGAATGGTGAGGTGAGGGAGGGGTGTCCCACGGCAGGGTAAGGCCAAGTGAGGTGAGAGAGTTGAGTGTAAAAGTGGTAAAAGTTAAAATAAAAACCCGAAAATAAACCCCGAAACCCGCTTTCCGACCTTAACCCGACTCAATTCAAATTAAACTTTCAAATTCAAAATAATGAAATCCGACAAATATTTTTAAGTCTCGTATAAGGAAGCAGAATAAGTCCGTTTTTAAATCAAATTCAATTTTATGCCGGAACTCGCTTCGAAGAAATTAAATTCAAATTATTTGCTCGAGGACAGAAATTTTCAAAAATTTTCGAATCCTTGGGAATTAAATCGAAACTAAATCAATGTTAAATCAAAATTAAATCTTAATTTAGAAACTAATATTTTAAAATTCCGAGTCTTTACATTGATATTGTTATCCTTTGTCAGATTATGTTTCATCATTTGTCAGCTATCTTTCTTGTTGAAAATCAGCTATCTATCAAATGTTGTTAGCTATCTGTTATCGTTTGTTAGTATATGTTCAATCTTCATTAGTGTAAATTCATATGCTGATAAATACACATAAAAGTTGACAAACGAATATATCAGCAAAATGTATGTAATTATCATGGGTTGTCAACTATCTGTCATGGTTCGTCAGCTTACCTTTTTACGATAAATACGCATATAAGGTGACATTTGATTTTCTATACTTTCAAATAAATATGATGAGGCAAGCGAATATATATATAAATGCTGATATATATGTGTATGTATGCATGCTGACAAACGTCTTTAGTAGAAACATATGTGTTGATTATGCGGACAAATGAATTTATATAGTAAATATGTGCTGATATTATGATGACAAATGAATTTATTAAAAATATGATGAGACAAGCAAATTTATATACAAATGCTGATATATATGTGGATAAATATTTTGACAAATGAATTTAGCAGAAAATATTTTGACAAATGCTGATATATATATGCTGAGATATATGTGGATAAATATTTTGACAAATGAATTTATTACGATGAAAAACGATATATAATCGAAATTGTTGTGCGAAATTGAAAGATAACTGAGAGAAATTGTGAAGCGGACAATCGCGAGCCGAATTGGAGCTCGCTGGATTAGAAAACTCACAAAGATCTGATTAGAAAAGCGGGCAACAGGTAAGGGGTGGTTGGTGGACATTCGACTAATAAATTTTGGATAGTGGACATTTAATTAATTAAGTTTTATTATATGGACATTTATTTTTTTTTCTTCCTTTGGCTTTTTTGGAGGCATTCGACATAACGCCATATTGAAAAGTTCTAAATTGGTAATTAATTAAGTTTTATCCAATAAAGTCGACCGGACTCATTCGACATAAAGTCAAATACACCATTAATTTTTACTGGATACACCATTTACTTTTTTCTTCCTTTGGCTAAATACACCATTAATTTTTACTGGATAAACCGCTTATCTTCGCAACTCCTTGCGGAAACAGATCCACTACCGGTTGCGGACTTCTTTGGAGGTCGTGCAAAACACGCCCTTGTGAGAATTTCAAAAGTGTGAAGAAAAAAACGAAAATTAAATATAGGGACTCCGCAACATGCCTATATGTAAAAAACAATCAAATTTTTTTTTGAAGCAAGATAAAAGTTTGGAAATCCCGCGATGAAAGCGCGAATTTCCTAGAGCGTCCAAACGGACGAGAACACGGAGTTCTGAATCAGCGTTGAAGCTATCATTGACAGAGAAGCTATGAGCCAGACGTGCAATCCTGTCAGCCACATCATTTGAATCCCTGAAAATATGACGAATAGCAACATCAGAAAAGCAGCGTAGGGACAATGAAATATCCGCCATCAGCAGCTAAATATTCCAAGGGCAAGACCAATCCCCCAGGAGAGCTTTGATGACGACCAAGCAATCCCCTTCGATGAGAAGGTTATTGAGTGCCAAACTGACAGCCTTTGCCACCCCCAAGTGTAGGCCAAAGTAGGCGTGGCCACGGGTTGCGGGTCAACCCGTGACCCGGCAGGTCGTACGGGTCATTGACCCGGCAGGTCAATGACCCGGCGTGTCCGGGTTGACGGGTAGGCAGGTGACCCGGCGACCAGGCGGGTCGACCCGGCGAGTCGACCTATTTTGAAAATGTAGCCATTGGCGCGTGGGGCACACCGGCAGCTGATTTTTTAAAAAAAAAATTAGTCGTTGTAATGGCTAGTTGGTGGGAGATTAGGCTCGGGGCTATAAATAGACGACTCCTTCATGTCACAAATCACACATATTCCCATCCAATCCATCAATCACCTATCAATTTTATTTCATAAGCTCGTAATCATGTCCAACGCAACTAGATCCGGTGATAACCTTCGGGCGGAGTTGTTCCGGGATCATTACAAGAAGGTGGAGCAAGCCGGTGGAAAGTTCGAAGCCGTTTGTCGTCATTGCGGTCACAAGTACAAGGTGACAAATAACCTTAGATATGGAAATTTGAAGCTTTACATCACCAAGAAGCACCCCGATAAGATCAAGAACGATGGCGCATCGGGCTCGAGTGGTGGTAACTAGTCTAGTATTCCTAAGTCCTAAGTCCTAATCCTAATTAGTGAGTAGTGTAGTTATGTAGTTATGTAGTAAGTTTATATTTTAAGTTTTTAACTTTTTATGTGATGTGAATCAATGAATGTGAGTTGTGATTTGTGAAATTGTAATCGTATGTCCAATAAACTTGTGTTTGAATGATTCAATGAATGGTGTTGTATAAGATAATTTGTTTAGTAATTACCTAACAACTTAGAAAAAAATTACCTAAACATTAGAAATCAAATTTAAAATGTCAAAAAAATTAAAAACTCAATAAAATAAATTAAAAACTTGACATATAACTTTAATTACAAGTTAAGAGGGATTGGAAGAAGCCAAACAACACCCAAAAAAACAAAAAAAATAAAATAAAGGGCAACGGCTACTTTCCAACGGTCGACCCGCCGGGTCGACCGTTGGACCCGCCGGGTCGAACGTTGGACCCGGTGGGTCGACCGTTGCCCAACGCTCGGTTTGGCCCTATAAATACCCCTTTTTCCTCCCATTTTCAACCCACACCTCACTCATCTCCTCTAATCTCATCTTCATCTCTCTAATCGCTCTCTAATCGCTCGATCTTGTCTCTCGTAGTCCCGGTTTCCTAATCTCTCTCTTACATCTCCTAAATCTCTAAAATTCAAAATGTCAGGTGTCTACAACTGAATTACCCGGGGTCGCAAGAGTGTTAGTGGAGCCCCATCTTGATCGACCCCGAGTGTTAGAGGCGGAGGCGGCTCGAACCCGGCGGCAACACCAAGCCTTCGGCGAAGTGCATCGGTCTCGGCGGCGAGCGGATCCCGACGTCGTCGAGATGATGCTCTTTTAGCTGACCACGTCGACGAGATTATGGAGGAGGAGGAGGCCAAGCCCGAGGGGACCCCCCAAGCCGGAACTCCGACGATTCCGACCCAAGAGTCCGGGTTCCCCGCCGAAGGGAGTCAAGGAACTCCGACCGATGGCGACCCTATTACTACGGCGGAAGTTCGAGCCGCTACTTTCAAGTATTGGTTCACGAAGGGGCCTAGGGATCCGGCTTGGGAGGAAGACAGTTGCTCGGCCAAGTGCAACTTCTGCGCGACGGTCTACAAGCACAAGAAGGGAGGCGGATATGGGAACTACGGTTGCCATATCCGGTCGAAGCATCCCGAAAAGCTCGGCCTCGCCAAGAGACAAACTCAACTAACCGGGTACGCATCTTCTTCCTCTCAACCCATTGGTTTATGGTCTTATGATTATCGTAGTTGTCATGATAACTATGCGGATATGATAGCTGCCGAGGGTTTAGCTTATAGTTTTTCACAACGTTTATGTTTCAATGATTTTATTACACAAAATGTTCAACCTGCATGGCAAGGTATTAGTCGAAACACGGTTAAGAGGAAAATACTTAGACGGTATAACGCCCGTAAAAATGAATTAATCGAATATTTTCACAAAAACCATGATTTACAAGTTTCGATTTGTAGTGTCATTTGGACCGACCATTGGCAACATCACTCATACATGGGTGTTACTTGTCATTGGGTTGATCAACGTTTTCGATTGCACAAACGTGTTTTAGCTTTTCGAGTTTTCGACGACGCACACGCGGCACGAAACATAGCATGTGTCCTTTTAACCGTTTTACAAGAATATAGATTGACTAAAAGAGTTTTCAGTATCGGTTTTGACAACGCTTCTGCCGACACCGCATCTATTCCGGAAATAATCCAATTCTGTCAGCCCGGGATAGGCGGTAAGTTTTTTCACATCCGTTGCGCCCCTCATATTTTAAACTTATGTGTCCAAGATGGTTTAACATATTTACAATCTGTTGTTGAACCAATTCGATTTGTTTTGCGGGCACTTTGGCGAAGCAAACAGCTTCGCCAAAGTTGGAGCACTTATTGTCGCTCTCACCAAACGCGCCCAAAGCAGTTCCCCAAGGACGTTTGCACTCGGTGGAACTCGACTTACAAAATGATTTATGATTCCATCGCTTATAAGGAACTTCTTTCCGGTTTTCCAACACAAAACATCGAAGGGTCAAACATCTTTGCGGAGGTTTGGACTCAGGCCCGAGATGTTGTGGAGGTTTTCAAAGTTTTTTACGACGCAACTCGAACTTTCAGCCACGTTTACATGCCTACATCAAACCTTTTCTGTTTTATTGCAATGAACGTAGCAATAGCCCTTCAAGACGGGATTAACGTGCCTTCCATTTCCGACGCTGTTTTGGAGATGCGGCGAAAATGGGTGGCATATTACAAAGTTATACCCGACATTTTCCTCGTAGCGTGTTGTTTCGACCCTAGATATAAATTAAACGGGGTTCAAAAGTTTTTAGAAAACTATTTTCCGACTTTAGAAATTGAGGAAGATCCCGATTGCAATGTTCCAATTATAGTTGCTAGAGTTAGAGGATTATTAGAAAAATTATATACTCAATATTCGACGGGCGATAGAGCGCCCTCCTCCGGTCGTCCTCCCGTGCCTTCCAGTTCAAGCGGGTCACGAACAAGCATCACTGCTAGAACTAACACACTTGCCCGAGATATCTTTGGGTCAAAGAGGTCGAGATCTTCGTCGAGCCCCCACTCGGAGCTCGATGAATATTTGTCCACTAACTTTGATTTTCACAGCGATGAGGAAGAAGATTTCGATGTCCTAGAATGGTGGAGCCGCCCCGAAAGACAACGATTCCCGACGTTGCAGGTAATCGCCCGACAAATACTTGGGGCCCCTTGCTCCACCGTTGCCATCGAGCAGCTTTTCAGTCGCGGAGGTCAGATTCTATCGGAGAAGAGATCAAGGTTGCTTCCCAAGAACCTCGAAGCCCAAGTTTGCCTTGCAGATTGGAAGAAGGCAGATATGCGGATCCAGAAGAACAGCTTGGGGACTGATTCCGAGGATGACGACGGAGTGGATACGGAGTCTGTTGGGAGCTCCATTGACGGCGCGGTCACAGATGGCTCAGGAGGTGGAGGGTCCGACGATCAACAAAACTAGAAGAATAGGTAACCGGGCCGGGGTTCAGACATACACAGGTAAAAGAACTACGTGGGCTTTGATTCCTCAACCCCGAGAGGATACGTAGGCAATCGGAAAACCGATTCAAGCCCTTCTTCCCTTTTTTTTTCTCCACACTCAATCATACACAAATTGTACAATTGTAGTCTTGTAGACTTATAGTTGAAGTTGTAGTCTTGAGAATTATAAGTTGTAATATTGTAATTTGCACCTAAATGGCAAACACGAAAGATATTTTTTAAACATATATGCGTCCAATACCCGTTCTCGACAATTTCGAAAACTCCGAACAAGTGCAAATCCGTCTAACCCGGGCCATATTCGTCGGGTCAACCCGCCGGGTACCCGCCGGGTCGACCCTTCGACCCTCTGACCCGCCGGGTGACCCGAACCCGCCAACCCGTGGAATTCCCGGGTTAGGGTTCGGGTCACCCCTCCCAGACCCTTGACCCGGCGGGTCGAACCCGTCGACATGCCGGGTCAGACCCGTGGCCACGCCTAAACCAAAGGCTTCTGCATAGACAGCTGAAGTGTTGTCACATTTACCAGCGCCCATAGACACAACGTTTCCTTCATGTTCCCGAATAATGAAACCACTCGAACCTGACCCCGAGGGCCAATACGATCCATCGAAATTAAGTTTGAAGTGGTTTCTGGGAGGTTTATTCCAAGGTTTCTGTTTTGTTGGTCTACCGGGGTCATCGTTTGATGTGGTATGGTTACCAGATGTGTTAGTGTTATGCTGTTTAGGTTTTTTGATTCCTTCTATAGTGAAGTCTGATTTCTAGGTCTGGTAAGAAGAATCGACAAACAAGGCAATTCCCTACAAATTAACAGTATTTATATGACCGAAGGTAATCTGATTGCGAAAATACCAGATACCCCACCAAGAGAAGGCAATTTTAGTAAACAATCTTTTCCCCATATCTAAGTGGATAGCTTGAAGGATTTTATTTGGTTTCTCATTTGCCAGGTTCCGATGTCTATGCTGGTAACGAATACCGCAAGTAGAAAGTAATTCTAAGGTCATGGGATAATCCATAAGCAAGTACTGCGTACTCTCCGTGGAACACCCGCAGAGATGACACCCTGAGGGTACGGAAATGTGGGAAATTTGCAGTCTGGCAGAGTTCAGAAGGCCGTCTCTAGCAATTTTCCAAAAGAAATGCCTTATTTTGTGAGGAATATCTAATTTTCAAATCCAGTTGCAGTTAAAGTTAGGATTGCCCCCATGATTGGGTATGAGTTTAGCTGCGGAGCTCGTAGTAAACCACCCATATTTGCTGGGACCCGAATAGAGCCTGTCGGAAAAGTTGTTATGAGGCAGAGTTATGTTAATCATTTTTGTCAAGGTGTCTTGACTCGGTACTCCCGTCAAGTCAGAGCATAGCTTTTGTGTGTTCCATTGTTTTTCCGTCATAATGAAGCGGTCGACTGACCAGTCGGCAGAGTCTCCTGGTAAGGGAAGCAGAGCAAGAGATTTTAAAGGTGTATTGTAAGCCCAATTGTCATCCCAGAAGTTCACTGAAAGACCATTCCCTATGGACCAGTTCAAACCCGTCCCAAAATCGCTACGAATAGTCATTAGTTTAGACCACTGCCAAGAGGAATTACCCTTCCTTATGTATTTCATGAGCGGTTGACCTTTAAGTACTTGGCTGAAACCACTCTTACCTAGATGTTATCTGGCTCAGACATGATTTTCCATAACAGCTTCATTTGTAGTGCCGTATTGACAATCTCAGCTTTGTGAATTCCTAATCCTCCCGAAAGAGTATCCGTACAGATTTTATCCCAACTTATTAGTGGAGTGTATCGTTCTTGTTTCTTCCAAAAAAATTGTCTATAAATTTTGTCTAGTTCGTGTAGAATAGAGGACGGTAACATGAATACCTACATAAGGAATATAGGCTGAGCACTTAAGTTTGACTTGATGAGTATTTTCCTGCCTTCTGCAGAAAGAGAAGACGCTTTCCATTTGGATAGCTGTTGTTTTGCTTTTAGGATGACATCCGCAAAAGTATCCTTATTGACCCTCCCGTTAATAATAGGGCAACCGATATATTTCTCTAAATTTGTCCGAGGGATTCCCAAAGTACTTGTGACCGTATTTGTCATGGCACTCGGTGTGCTTGCAGAAAATTGAACGCTGGATTTATTAAGATTGACCTTTTGGCCCGAAATAGTACAGAAACGTTGGATAATATTGGTAAGGTTATTACAGGTTGACATATTAGCTTTACCAAATAACATAATGTCGTCTGCGAAGGCCAGGAAGGGAACTTTGATCCCCCCCCCCCGGCCGACCGTGTAGCCCGCATGTTTGGATGTATTGGATCTGCGTTGCAGTGTTCTTGCAAGAACTTCTGCTGTGAGGATGAAGAGGAAGGGGGACAGCAGGTCACCCTGTCTAAGACCTCTTGTCGGACAAAAAGGAGGGGTAGGTTCGTCATTGATGAGGACCGAGTTCGATATTGTTTGAACGCATTCCTTAATCCAAAGAATGAATTGGATATCAAATCCGAACTTAGAGAGAACCGAAAATAAGAAGGGCCATTCATATGGTCATAAGCTTTCTCTATATCCAATTTAATAGCCATGTAACCATTTTTTGCTTTAGATAGTCGAAAGGAATGGAAAATCTCATGAGCAATGAGGATATTGTCTTGGATGGATCTTCCCTTAGTAAATGCACTCTAAAGCGGATGTTTTAATTTATCAAAGACCGTGGATAATCTTGCAGATAGTATTTTAGAGATGATCTTATATACTGTTGAGTAGAGACTGATCGGCCTGAAGTGATTTACAGTTTGAGGGTTGTCTTATTTAAGAATTAGAGTTATGAACGCATTCCTTAATCCAAAGAATGAATTGGATATCAAATCCGAACTTAGAGAGAACCGAAAATAAGAAGGGCCGTTATATATGGTCATAAGCTTTCTCCATATCCAATTTAATAGCCATGTAACCATTTTTTGCTTTAGATAGTCGAAAGGAATGGAAAATCTCATGAGCAATGAGGATATTGTCTTGGATGGATCTTCCCTTAGTAAATGCACTCTAAAGCGGATGTTTTAATTTATCAAAGACCGTGGATAATCTTGCAGATAGTATTTTAGAGATGATCTTATATACTGTTGAGTAGAGATTGATCGGCCTGAAGTGATTTACATTTTGAGGGTTGTCTTGTTTAAGAATTAGAGTTATGAACGTGTGATTTATCTGTCGTAGCATTTTTCCATTTGAGAATAATGCTTTAATCGCTTTTGTAACAGCTGGCCCTACAATCGTCCAATAGATCTGATAAAATCCAGCAGGCATACCATCGGGCCCCGGAGATTTTTCCGGGTGAATTGAGAAAAGTGCATTCTTAATTTCTGTGTTTGTCATTGTTGCTGTGAGCATTAGATTCTCTTGGGCCGAAACTTCTGTGTCAATGACGCTGAGGTCATCGTCGAATATTTGATCGTGATTATAAGAGGATTTAAAGCGAGTTGCAAAACTCTCAGCGAACTCTTTCTTGATTAAATAGTAGTCTAATAGTGTTTGCCCAGATTCCATTTTTAGGAATTCAATAAGTTTCCTACCCCTTTTTGCGAAAGCTATACGGTGAAAATAGGTCGAGTTTGTGTCATTTAATCTGGCATGCTTTACTTTAGCTCTTTGGCTCCGGTAACGACACTGAAAATCAAGCATCCGCTCTCTTTTGTTTAGCAGTCTTTTATGTAGATCCAATAATGTTTGATTGTGATTACCAAGAAGCGACCCCTACAGTTGCAGTAATTTTTCATCTATTTCGAAGATCTGTTTATGAATATTATTGAAGGTACGTTTATGCCATTTCTTTGCTAGTTTTTTAAGAAGAGCGGTTTTCTTAACAAGTTTGTACATAACCGAACCCTGTGGTTCCAGTCGCCATGCCTGACGCACTAAGTTCGAGAATTCCGGTTTCATGGTCCATGCCATTTCGAAATGGAAAGGTTTGTTGTTGACATGGGATGGAGATCGAAAGTCAATCGAAATTGGTGCATGATCCGATGTTGTGAAAGGGTGAATTTTGACACGTAATCCGTCGTATAAGGATATAACCTCGGTTTGCGCTAACAGCCGGTCAAGTTTCGTAAAACTGTTGTTCAGCATTCCTGCTTTGCGTTTCTACCAAGTGAAAGAGCCCCCATTAGTTGGTACATCCATTAGATCCAGAGTATTCTTAATGTCAGTTAATCTAGTGAAGCGACTGTTGTGTGGTACAATACTGTCAATACCCCCTAGTTTGTCCGACGGGCACGCTATTTCCTTTAAATCGCCTAATATGCAGAAAGGTTTGGTTAGAAGCGCAGAGTACTGAATGATAGAATTCCAGAAAGAATCCTTTGATTGTTGGTCAGGCGGAGCGTAAACTAGAATGAAAGTAGTAGCTTTGTCGTGTCTACGATCGTAGTAATCTATATGGATCATTCTATGTTGAACAGTAATAAGGGAAATTTCTCCTTCTGATTGCGGAATGTTTTTCCAAAGCAAGCAGACTCCGCCCGAGAAACCTCGTGCCGGATTAAAAGCAATGTGATTGAACCCACATTTTTTCCAGACACTGTCCAGAGGGACAAGATTTGTTTTTGTCTCGAGGAGGACTACGACATTAATATAGTTATTTTTGCAGAAAATTTTGGTATTTGTCCAGAAGTTTCGTCTCCGAATCCCTCTACAATTCCACGAGCTTATATTCATGAGATACCTTTTGTTTTGTGTGCCAGTTGGTGACCTAGGTACTTAACGTTACGGTTGGTTTGCCTATTGTTATTAATTATTGGGGAAAAGGGTTGCATTCTGTGTTCATCGTTGGGTAAACTCATATAAAAAACAAAACCCTTAGGAAAGAAATAAACATAGCATAGGTCCATGTAAGAGGGTGATGACCCTGGGATACCAATTGAGATGAATTGAAGGCTAAATGTCGAGTTGACACTCTAAAAACCTGGTATAAAATACAATTGAACAGTTTGTAAGAGATCTAATACAGTATTAACATACAAGATATACTGCTAAAATAAAGGATTTGGTAAAGTAATAAAGTTTGTTGGTAAGTTAAGATTAAAACTTTTGCCTTGTGGGGCAATGGTAATAATGTGTGAGTAATGGTTGCGGCTTGTGTGCCATAAATCCATAATTGGGATCCTTCAATAAGCCAAATAACACCAAACAAGAACTCGATCGAAGGACGAGCCCGATGCCAAGCCACCAAACTGCAAGTATCAATGGAAAAGAAAACCAAATAGCTAGCCCCAACCATAGCCGAATGAAAGAACCTGCACACATAATAAAGAAAGCAGCAGCACAAGAAAGGAAAAAGGTAGTAATTGTTGAAAGCATAAGATCTGAAGTAATGATAAGAAGCATAGGAAACATAAGTATAATAAAAAAAATAAAAGCATTGGATGGGCTAGGCACCCTAAATAAGCTAGCACAACATACAGACAGATGCCAAGAAGCACCATCAACCCGCGTGGCCAACGGGACAAAGCCTAGAAGCATAGAAATCATAGCCGAGATAGAAATTCTATCACAAAACAAACCAAAATCAAGGACCACTAAGTAAGAAATCGCAGAAGAGCAAAAGAAACTATCCAAAATATGTGTATGTTGTGCAATCATTGAAACGTCTATGTCTTGCGCTTCTTCAGATGAGAGGAAGCAGAGTCATGTCCTCGGTTGTGGCCGCTGTCCAAATCCATATTGGTTGCACCCCCTTTGGTCCCAATGTCGAGCTTAGCAAGTCTGCGAGACATGGAACGAGAAGATGAAGTCCTAGCCGACTGCAAGGAGCCCTCAGAGGAGGAGCTAACTGCAGCAACAACCAAGGGAGCAGCAGGCACCTCAGTGGGGAAAGTAACAGTGGAATCTAGTTCCATCATAGGTGCACAGACAGTTGGGGGGTGCCTTCACAATAGGAATGACTTCAGCGGCCAACACCGGAGGATTGGCAGAGCTCGTTCAACCCAAAGCATCATCATCAAAAGCTGACAACTCCCCCTCAACGGCAGATGAAATAGCAGCAGAATGGACGTTCTCAGAGACGTCAACGTTGGGGCAAGAGGCCAAGTTTGGATTCGAAATGCGCGGCAAAAAAATAACTATCACTTTATCTAAACCGGCCATATAAGGTTTTAAGCTTTTCTTAGAGAAAGTAGTAGGCACAGTCGAACCCCTAGGCCCAACCTTAACCCGATTCGCATCATCGGAGGAGGTCGTCCCTTCTTCGGGAGGGAGAATGGTGATGGTAGTGACTTCCTTTTTAACAACACGGTCATTGCAAACATCGTAGCCATGAGCAAAACTCCCACAGAAATCGCAGCTGTTAGGAAAATCTTCGTACCAAAGACGGAGGCTCAAGGGTCCGTCGGATTCCGTAGGAACCACAACACCACCCACAAGCCTGTCCAAACAAACATTGACAGCAAAACGAGAATAACTAACACGGATTTTCTGGTGGGTGAATTTATCAAGGCGAATAAGCGATCCGACCTTGAATTGTTCAAGAATATCAATCAAAGGTTCTCGACACATAAATTCCACAGGAAGGTTTGGAATTCTTACCCAGATATCGACGTGAGTGATCTCAGTAGTGAGGGGGCTGAATGTGGGTGACCATTGAAGGAGGACGACAATAAAATCGACAATATGATAAGGGCGGCCATCCCAGACACGATTAAGGTCGGTGAGATTGTTAAAACGAATCTCAAACCACCCAGAGGTTCTGTCTACAATGACAGAGGACCTGGCACAGTAGCGCCATTCACTTCTCAGCTTACGGAGGAGCTCCTAAAAGGGTAAAGTTCCACCGAATAGGGTGCCCAGCAGGATATGCTGATTGGCCACCAAGTATTTCTGCCTAATCTTAGCTAATCTAGCAAAGTAGGCAGAGTGGTCAACTGTTGGGCCCGAGGCAACCTTAGGCAGAGGACCCTCGTCCAGTATTTTGGCTTTCCTCTTGGCCTCAGCCGAGAGACGAGCCTCAGGAGGGACATCATTAGCAGCAGCGTCATTGAAGCTAACCTCAGGCACCCGAATCGGCGGGCAAGAGTCCGCAGGTGAAAGGGTAGAGGCAAGTGTGGGAGTTTGAGTTTGTTTCAGAGCATTCAAGAAGGATTTAGATGGCTCCATAAGCAGAGCAGACAGAGGAATATCAGAAGAACACAGAGTGTAGCAGCAGTGATAGAGATGGGGGTTGAATAAATTTGGGCGCTTAAACCTCAATAGCAGTGTTAATCTGCTTAAATAGGGGGTTTGCTGGTGAGCAAATGACGTAGGTTTAGTCTTTGAGTAGAGAGAGGAGTACTTACAGAGATAAACACTCCATTGCAGCAGATTTGAGATGATGACGGACGGGACAGCAAAGGGAAGAGCCAAGCCAGCCAAAGCACAAAGGAGCACCAACCGTCTGGACTCCCAGACCCCAACTCAAATCTCATTAATACCGGTATGCAAGGCCAAGCCAAGTTGCGAGTAGACCCTAGGGGCGGGCTGTGAGAACCAATTCGAATGCGCCACCTCCACCTTGCTTGCCGACGTAGGACAGAGTCCAATCGGCTGAAATTGGGAAGTGGTGTGAAAATGGGTAAAAGGGTACACTTGCAAGGGGCATAAAGGTCCCAGGTGAGATGGGTTCGAAGAGATAGAGGCCTGCTGGTAGCTTGAGGTGCAGACGGAGGGCAGGCGTATGCCATGGCGGCGCCTCAAAACCTTCAGAGGAGAGGCAAAGGATGCGCGTGTTAGCGCGTTCATTAGGCCGGATTTAGGGTTTATAGCACCGAAGCGTATCGGTTTATCAAAAAAAAAATTTAACTCAAAATAGTCCACACAAGGCTGCTGATTTTATTTATTTATTTATATTTTGTGTATGCCTTTTTTTAAAAAAAATTCTCTCATACAGTTCGCAAGTAGTTGCGGACCGAAGATGTGTAATATTGGTGCCCACTGCATTCCGTAACCGGATGCAGACTCATTTCTACAAGAAATCACGCATATTAGCGGTAATTCTATTAAAAATCACCGGTGTATTTATCAACCCTTTGAAAAATCATATCCAATTTAAAATCTGTTTAATGTAATTTAGCCTTGATACACCGTAGTTTCGGGCGGCAAGTCCACATCATCAACATCGGCCGTAGGGCGTATCGTATCTTACAGTCACTGTCGTCTGTTTTTCAACGAAGATAAGATTTGACACTAAACCGGGTTTAAATATCCTCAATTAAGATCTTACACGTGTAACCTCCTTTTTGGCCTTTTGGCAGCGAAATCGCTTCCGACTTCCTTTTATCATTTTTTTAATACGCTAATCGGATGGTGCCCATTGATCCAGCAAATCAATGACCTTCCTCATCAACGGCCAGCTGTGTTCCACGTATGTCATATGTGGGCTTTCATACTCCTCCAACTTGGTTGTTCAATCAATATGGAGTTTCCTATTATACTTCCATTTTTATAATTAGCGTCGGCCTGAAAAGTTCTAAATTGGTAATTGAACTTAATAGAAGTTGACTATCGCTAGATGAATTTTTACGAGTCCTTGCTACAAAAATAAATATTGTGATGATGATATGATGGTAGTTTACTACTTTGATTTAGATAGATAATAGTAAAGATGTGATCATTGTTTATGTCATAAATTTTTAACATTATATATATGCACGATAATGTATACCGAAGTGTGTTAGGTATATTATCCAATAAAGTCGACCGGACTCATTCGACATAAAATATGACAATTATTCAAAATTAAATGAAAAAATATGTTTATATATGAGATCAACTTGATGTGATTTAGCTTGACCTAGACTCCATATATAGAGAGTGGATAGATCCTGTGTAAGTAAGTTTTACTGTGTAATTTGTGAGTAAATCTGAAGCGTCGGGTTAAGAAGATCAAACAGTTGAACTTATAAACAATGACATTATTTGTAGATACCAAGTGATTATTCGTATTTACATACATATGAATAAATTTTGTTACATATGAATAATTACGTACATTTGCTCGTACATACGAATAATTACATTATTATACACGAATAATCGTTTGATACCTACGAATAATTTCTCTTCTCACAAATTACACCGTAATATATACATATATATAATCATTAAACTACCGTATATTTGAGATTATAATAGAGTGGAGAAATTGAAGGAGAAAATCAAAATTGATAATAAATATTTGAAAATGTACATCCATGTTGTATATCTACAATTTATTTATAGTCTAAATCATTCAAATTAACTGACACAATACGAAATGTAACTGAATCGATAACCCACTCATTTGAAACTCGATACAGAGAATTTTTTTTCAAAATATTCACTAAAAATTAAATATTTACAACTTTATTCACAATAGGGATGGCAATGGGTCGGGTGGTGGGTGGATGGACTCCCATTTCACCCGACCCACCGTGGATGACCCATCACCCACCCGATCCACCACCCATATTCACTTTCACCCATATCCATCGGGTAAGCGGGTGAAATGGGTGAAATATGGATGACATATGGGTGATTTTTGCTAAATACACATCATTGAATTCCAATAAAACATGTAGAGAAAACAGTAGCTAAAATAACATCATCTTGCACATTAAGTCTTAAATAAGTCATCCTAAGTTTAAATAACATTGTCTTAAACATATGATCATAAGTTATAAACACAAACGAGAGTTTAAATAGCATTGTCTTAACAAAATTAGCCGTTTAGCAACATTAAGACAAGAGTGGTAGAGGACAAATAGGGCAAGGGATTTGCAAAATGAAGTGCCGATTAGAAAGTTGTCGTTTAGGAAATTAGAAAGTTTATATGTTTTTTATATAAAATATATAAATAATACTTTTATAATGTAGATGGATGGTGGATCGGGTCGAGTGGTGGATGATGGGTCGGGTGGTGAATCGGGTGTGGGTGGAAAAAATCTCACCCCACCCGACCCACCACCCATATCCACTTCACCCATATCCAGTTTTCACCCGCTTTTTTTCGGGTTTTCACCCACTTTTTCGGGTCGAGTGATTCGGGTTCGAGTCGGGTGCGGGTGAAATTGTCATCCCTAATTCACAACTTCAAACAATTTACACAAATATTCATTTTTTGTAGGGGAGTCAGAGAAACGCGGTTTCAAACCGCGTTTCATTCCTAATTTGAAACCGAAAGGTACTTGGAAAAAAAATAAACAAAGAAACGCGGATTAAAACCGCGTTTGATAATTAAATTTAGGTAAAACGCGGTCTTAAACCGCGTTTATATATATTTATTTTTTAAACATAAAATTAAAAAAAAAAAAAAATGGATGAAGCGCGGCTTGAAGTCGCGCTTCATGTGCATCCCCATCTTCAAGCAGGAGTTGCAGAGCCAAACAGTCGACCTCGGCGTTGCAGTCCACCACCGACTCCCTCTTGCAGCCCACCGTCGACCCTCCGAGCTCCTCACCCTCGTCCGCCTACTCCTCCTCCTCATCGCTCTCCTCCTCCCCCTTCGAGCTCCTCGCCGTTGACTGATTTTCCACTTTCTCCTTTCGCGGAAGAGATTGAGAGCTTCACTTCGGCTTGCTGCGACTGACCGACGGAGGAGGAAGTGGCGGAGGAGGCACCGGCGACACCAGATCCGGCCTCTCCTCCCTCCTCTGGCGTCCCCCGTCCACCCCCGGCGGCCCAAATTCTCCCTCCCCGTTCCTGGCTTCCTGCAATGCCGAGGTCGACTGTTTGGCTGCAACTCCTGTTTGAAGATGGGGATGCACATGAATATATATAAGCGCAACTTCATCTCTTTTTAAAAAAAAAACTTTAAGTTTAAAAAATAAATATATATAAGTGCGGTTTAAGACCGCGTTTTACCTAAATTTAATTAGGGTGATAATATTTACACCCATAAATTTTACTATATACACCACACCTACGCCTCTTGAATCACACCTCTACTCCTCTTGAGTCACACACCTGCCCCTCAAGAGGCGCAGGGTATTTTACATCAAAATACCCTGCGCCTCTTGAGGGGCAGGTGTGTGACTCAAGAGGAGCAGAGTGTATTTTAAAAAAAAATATAAAAAGTGAGATATGTGGTGTAAATAGTAAATTTTGTGGTGTAAATAACATTGACTTTTATTTATCAAACGCGGTTTTAATCCGTGTTTCTTTGTTTATTTTTTTCCAAGTACCCTTCGGTTTTAAATTAGGAATGAAACGCGGTTTGAAATCGCGTTTATCTAACTCCCCTGCAAAAAAATAAATATTTGTGTAAATTGTTTTAATCGGTTTGAAAACGCGGTTTTAATTCGTATCTCGCCAATTCGACCCGGTTGAAATGACTTGAAATTAAAATGACTCATTTTAAAATCATCGCCCCCACACAATTATTTCACCTCTAAACACACCCATTCCACAAAAAATAACTAGTAGTAGTGAATAAGAAACTCATTTACATATCTTTATCGATCGTTATCGTATGATCATGATTTCTTATCAGATAAGACCTTATCACTTCTCAATAAAAAATAAAACCTACACCATCAATATGACATGTTAAATGCACACTTAAGTATTTCCTATTAAATTAATACTATCACTTTTTATAATTAACAAAAGGGTGGGGAACTTTTGCTGATAAGAAGGCAAATTACATGATTGACTGTTATTTAAATTATTGCATTTTTATATCAGTTATTTACAATATTTTCTTATTAGTTCCTAAATTTTAAACCATCTCAGTCAAATCCCTAAATTATTTAAATTATTGCATTTTAAAATCATTTTATTCATAAAAATGTTAAATAAAATTAATGGTTTATTATAAAGAATCACCCACAAATAAAGGGAATTTTTTTTCAAAATATTCAAAGAAAAATAAAAATTTACCGAAAAATTCACAACTTAAAAATATTTACAAAAATATTCAAAATTTGCAGGTATATCATAGAAACGCGGTCTGAGACTGCGTTTTATTCACAAGATGTAGAATCTGAATGCAGAAAAAAAACTAACAAGAGAAACGCGGTTTCAATCCGCGTTTTATAATTAATTTTTTATAAAACGCAGGTTGAAACCGCGTTTATTCCATTTATATTTTTACATTAAAAAATATATTATAAAAAAAAAGAGAGAATGAAACGCGGAATGAATCCGCGTTTCATTTGTAATTCCTCCTTGAGCTCCCGGCCTCATCCATGGCAAATTGGCGCCCCACCTCCTCTCCTCTCGCTCCTCTTGTTTCACCTTCTCCGCTCCCTCATCTATGGCGGCCTCAACTTTCGTCGCCGATGGAAAACCAAGGTCGAGCGGGGGTGCTCGAATGGTGGAAACGCAGCAGATCCGGACCGCAGGCCGAGGCGCCGCCGCCCATGGAAACGCAGCAGATCTAGAGCGCTTAAACGAAGGCTCGTCGCCGATGAAGTTGGCAACCCCCACCCGACGTCGATCTTGATTATGTTGTTTTGTCGTTGATGAAGAGGGATCGTGTTTCGGATGACTAACTTCGATCGATATCATCTCGATCGTATTTAGCCTGATGTTTTGTCATCGATGAAGAGCAATTGATTGCAAGAAATGGTTATACTGGGTTTTGATTCATTAATTGGGATTCAATTATACGTTGAAATTGAATCATTTATTGGAGGTGGGGCGTGGTTCGCCATGGATGAAGCCGGGAGCAGAGAAGGAGCAAGGAGGGATTACAAATGAAACGCGGATTAATTCTGCGTTCCATTCTTTTTTTTTTAATATATATATTTTAATTTAAAAATATAAATGGGAATAAACGCGGTTTCAACCCGCGTTTTATAGAAAATTAATTATAAAACGCGGTTTGAAACCGCGTTTCTTTTGTTTGTTTTTTTCTGCTTTCAGATTCTACATCTTGTGAATAAAACGCGGTCTCAGACCGCGTTTCTCTGACATACCTGCAAATTTTGAATATTTTTGTAAATATTTTTAAGTTGTGAATTTTTGGGTAAATTTTTATTTTTCTTTGAATATTTTGAAAAAAAAAATTCAAATAAAGGAAGTCTATAGATGATCTTTTAATACAGAACAAACATATAAATAACATTTCACTAATTTATCAGTTATTTTACAAGATGGATAATAATCCGACATAGTAGTCATAACCTGCATTATAAACTATTAAGTGTATATTCGTCAAGTAAATCGAATCACAACCTAGTAAGTGTGAAATATTTTTTTTATAATTTAAACTATTAAATATATATATATATATATATATATATATATATATATATATATATGCCAAAATGCATAAAACCACCCTTTATTCACCATTGTTTTCAATTAACCACCCCTTATTCAAAAATTTTCACTTAACCACCCCTTATAACAAACTGTTTGCAAGTAACCACCCATCCTCCCATTTTTCTTTAAATTAAACTTCTATTAAATTCAACTTGAAAGTAAAAGACGAAAATGCCCCCAAATTTTGTTTTATAGTTTTTATTTATTATTTATACAAAATTACCATTAATGTATGCAAGTTGTGCCCACCTCTACTAGTAGGTCAGATGTAGTCATACCTCTTTCGGTCATTGACTCTTTGTTTTCAACCTTCTCTGGCAATGCTCGATAGTGGACCTATCAAAACACGATCTGACTTGGTCGACCCGACTCGAACGCCCCGAAAATTTTGGGTCAAGAGCCGAAAATTTTGACCCGAATTTTTTTTCCAACCTGAACCCGATAAGCCGGTAATTTTTCGGGTCATCTGGGTTTAGATCCGGTGACCCGATTGACCCAATTGACCCGGTGACCTGATTAACCCGATTGATTTATAATTATATATGATTATTTTTTTATGGAGATTCCAATTTATTACATTTTATAATTACAATCACTTGATCTTTCATTTTCAAATCAACTTTTATATTTATTTGTATTGTATAATACTCCCTCCGATCGATAATATTTGATTTTTCATCACTTTTTTAAGAAGATAAAAAAAACTCTAAAAAACCTTAAAATATTAAAACAATTCTATGCTTAATACTAATTGCATGAAATTATTTATTTTTAAAAAATTATTTAAATATTTGATATTTTAGATATTTTTAAATTTTTATTAAAAATTAAGAGAAATAATAAAAATCAAATATTTTAGATCAGATATAGTATATAATTACAAGCGCTAGAACTTAAGAACCACGTCTTTAATTTTAGCATTTTAAAGTTATTACAAAATTACCAAATCGTGTTTTTTTTACTTTAAAAAATAGAAATTGATAAACCCGAAATCGACTCGATTTGACCCGAAATCGGGTCAACCCCGGGTTCAAGTCAACCCGGGACCTGTTTTACCCGAAACTCGAAATGACCCGATCCGAACCCGACCCGAATGACCCGATTGATAAGTCTACTTGATAGGGATCTAGGTGGAGGTTGTTCATGCTTCGTCTTGAATGTGTTTATGTCTACCTTTGATTTATTTCACAAGACTATAAAAATAGGAAAATAAAGTGTACTAAAACCACATTTAGGGGCATTTTAGTCTTTCACTTTCAAGTTAAATTATGGAAGTTTAAGGGAAAATGGGAGGATGGGTGGTTACTTGCAAACAGTTTGTTATAAGGGGTGGTTAAGTGAAAGTTTTTGAATAAGGGGTGGTTAATTGAAAACAATGGTGAATAAAGGGTGGTTTTATGCATTTTGGCCTATATATATATATATATCAACTGATATATTATATATAATTTTTATTATTTTAAAAAATATTTATAAATAATAAATGATGTAGTATTTGTTAGAACATAAATACTATTGATTCATTATGATTTAAAAAAAATCATGATATGAATGAAAATTTTAAGATGTTTCCATTTCAAAAATTTCCGGTGGGGAAAGTTGCTAATCCACACTTTTTCATAGATGCATGTTTCCTTGGTGGGCTTCCGCTCCTGTCTCCCAGCGTCAAGAAGCGCAACGTCAGTCTAGAGACTCACCCATTTTGTCGGCATTCATTTTCCGCTCCTTGATTGTCCTTTGCTTCCACGCAGACCGATGTGCCTGGTACCTTTGAGCGTCACTAGATTCCTTTCTGTTATGTGTGAGGCAGTGTTTCCTTCTTGGTCTACACCCAACCTTGGATTACTCGGTCTTTGTTTTTCACCCAATGAAAGATTGGAGACAGAAATCGGGCTCAGAACCTTCTTACCACTCCTGCTTTATACGAGTAGTTTATACCACTAGATCACCCCGACTGATGCTAACAATTTAACTTTTTAATATTTGATTAAAAGGTTAAAGCAACGAAGATGAGCTGTACTGTACTGGGTTCTATCAACCTGTCAATTGCCAATTTGCCACCTAACAAAATTTCCAGAATATAAAAAGAAAAAAAAAGGTTATAATAAGACAATCGCTGGCTCCAGTAGTTTGCCTTTTGTAGACCAAAGGCCAATATTTAAAAGCCGCGTTTCCAATAATTAGGGTTCCGCCTCCGCCTCCAACTTGTTCTCCTCCCCAAATCTGAATCGCCAGCCACAACACAACCCTGAATTCCCTGGCACTCCACGAAACGTTCAACAAATTCAAACCCAAAATTCAACAATCCACCTCATCTATCGCATCAATCGTTCCCAATTTTCAACTCCGAATCCATTTCATCTCACCACTCCATCAACGTTCGGTCTCTGGATTCTCGGCGAATGCCAGAGATCGGACCTGGTTTTACTGGAAATCGAAACGACAGAAGCAGATACGTGATGTTTGAGAACGTGCTCTTCGGCAAGTACGAGCTCGGGAGGCTCCTCGGATGCGGCGCCTTCGCCAAGGTTTACCATGCGCGCAACGTCCGGACGGGGCAGAGCGTGGCGGTGAAGGTGATCAGCAAGAAGAAGATCGCCGGAACTAGTTTGATGTCGAATGTTAAGCGGGAGATCACGATCATGCGCCGCCTCCGCCACCCTAACATCGTCCGCCTCCTTGAGGTGCTCGCCTCTCGCACCAAGATCTACTTCGTTATGGAGCTCGTCAAGGGAGGGGAGCTCTTCGCCAAGGTCGCCAAGGGCCGATTCTCCGAGGATCTCGCTCGGAAGTACTTCCGGCAGCTGATCTCCGCTGTCGGCTACTGTCACGCTCGCGGCGTCTTCCACCGCGATTTGAAGCCGGAGAATCTCCTCCTCGACGAACACGGCAACCTGAAGGTTTCGGATTTCGGCCTCAGTGCTGTGAAGGACCAGGTGCGAGCGGATGGCCTGCTGCACACTCTATGTGGCACCCCTGCCTATGTGGCGCCGGACATTCTCACGAAGAAGGGCTACGACGGCGCCAAGGTGGATGTGTGGTCTTGCGGTGTCATCCTCTTCGTGTTGACTGCGGGTTTCCTTCCGTTCAACGATACCAATTTGATGAACATGTACAAGAAGATTTACAAGGGGGAGTTCAGGTGCCCTAAATACATGTCGTTGGAACTGAAGACATTTCTGGCGAGATTGCTCGATACAAACTCTAACACGAGGATCACAATTGATGAGATTGCGAAGGATCCGTGGTTCAGAAAGGGCGGGTATAAAGAAATGAACTTTTTCCCGGAGACTGAGGTCGATGACGATTGTGATTTGGATGATCAGTTGAAGTCCAACAATGGGGACGATGAAGCAAGCTCCAGCAATGCGCTCAATGCTTTTGATTTGATCTCGTTCTCAGTCGGTCTGGATTTGTCTGGATTGGTTGACGCGTCTTGCAGTCCAATGGAGGATGTGGAGAGGTTCCTCTCTAAGTTCCCTGCGGAAATGATCGTCGAGAAGCTTGAATGCTTGGCTAAGGCGGCGAATTTGAGAGCAAACAAGGGCAAGAAGGACCGTGTGGCAGTGGAGTTAATGGGGCACAATGGTAACTTTGTTGTTAAAATTGAGATTGGACAGTTGACAGATGAGCTTGTTGTTGTAGAGGTGATGAGAAAGGCAGGGGATGCATCATTGTTCGACGAGCTGTGGAAGAAGAAGATCCGACTAGAGCTCGAGGATTTGGTATATCGAATGGATGATCAACTGCTGACCGCCCCTCCACCACCTCCTCCTCCTCCTGATGTTGGCATTGATGACAATGAAGATGACAATGATGATGGGGTTCGAGTATGAGAGGAATTTTGGAGTTTCTGTACAGCTTGATCATCAATTCTAGTTGGCAGATGAAAAAAAAAAAACAATACAAAAAAGGTCTTTCTGAGTGTGTGCTTCAATTACTTCACAGATGTAGAGATAGTTCAGTTTAGTGTGTGCTGTTTTCAGGTTTGTGTGATGAGTGATCTTAAGTTTTTTCATCATTGTTCATTTCAAGGTTTCTGTAACACCTTGATTGTAAAATATTGCTAAAATAAAAGGAAAAGAGAGAGAGAGAGAGAGAGAGAGAGAGAGAGAGAGAGAGAGAGAGAGAGAGAGAGAGAGAGAGAGAGAGAGAGAGAGAGAGAGAGAGAGAGAGAGAGAGAGAGAGAGAGAGAGAGAGAGAGAGAGAGAGAGAGAGAGAGAGAGAGAGAGAGAGAGAGAGAGAGAGAGAGAGAGAGAGAGAGAGAGAGAGAGAGAGAGAGAGAGGTGGAAAGGAGGGAGTGTAAAGAGAGATATGAGGAGTTTATGTTTTTTTGGGGGCAAACCATTTCCTAGGAAAAGCCCGGTTTTTCCCTAGCTACCGGGGTGACATTGTTGTAGATCAGTTGTAAATTGATTCAACCGAGAAACAAACACATGGTAGTAGCAGTCACCTTGTAAATACTCCATCAAAGTACAGTGTTTTATACATATGAGAGATTGATCTCTCTGGTTCTCATCGCAATTGATGACATGTTCTTCTTATTTCCTTTGTTCCTTGTTTTGGTTGATGAAAAATGCCTTTGATTTGTTGATGGATGATACCTGAAAATGGTAAGATTGTCTTGATTGATGGTTGTATCTACAATGTTGTTGATCGATCTCCCATCTGTTTGATGACAAACAGTGAGTGAACAATTCACGCTTGGGTTGTTCAATGATTGTGTCAATTTTGGCATTGTTGATCCAGGTTCACTGAATTACAACTGCAAATCGTACGACGGTGGCGAAAGCAAACAAGAGATAAGCTGGCCCGTGGACCATATATGACTATGACGAGGTGTCTTATCTTCTTTTGTGGCTTTCTATGGCGAGATGATAAGTTGTCTTTGTGAAAGCCTCTGCGGCTGAGAGGCAACTTATCAATCTGCAGATGATGCTATTCAAGTTCTCCACGTCGTCATGTCGATAAGTACCTCTTGTTTTGGGTAAGGTTGAATCTAGGGGGACCATAGATGTAGACAGTGTGAAAATTACTCACCAAATGGCTCTTGGATCCATCCAAATAGCACTAATAGCTTCTGTTGCTGCATAAATGAAAAGTGAATACCTTTTTGAAATCCTCTGTTTGAGCAATATGATTTCTACATTACCTATGTTCCTTATTGAGACATATTGTTTGTCTGTTTTTGTCTTTCTTGATATGGCATTCCAATGGCCTTCGTGGTAGTGTATATGGTTGTGAGCATTTCAGATTAAGGGTTTTACTCGACAATTGTCTTTTACAGTCAAGTCGGCTGCTTAAGGAGGGAAGAAGCTTGTATTCGGATAGACAAATGATTTTGGGAAGCTAATGTGCTTTCCATTTCAAAAGCTAAACTTGCTTGCTCTTAACTCGTCTAAATCTAAAGAGCCCATGACCGGTGATTGGCGAAAAGCTAACACTGGAGAAGTAAGCTTCGCAGCAACACTGGTAACAGATTTCATGACAGAAAATGAAGCTATCTACCATGGCAGCTGCAAGCAATCAGTATTATGTTCCATATAAATTACCTTTCAGCATGTTTTTTCTTACTGAGAGGAGATTCTGAAATAAGATTTCACAGACAATCAAGAAGATTTTATTGTAGTGTTAAGCACAGGAATAACTAACAGATGTGCCATTCATGAATTCCAATCAAGAATTACAAGGCTCAATGTCAAAACCACAACACCCTGAGCACGGCTAAAAAGTTTGGCATAATAGATCAAAATTGACTTGAAAAAGCAACAGGTTAAAGAAACTTTACAGTTGTTGATCTTGATATTGTTATTGCTGCTGGTAAGGATGAAGTTATTGGTGCCGATGTTGTGTTTGCGGATGCTGCTCGCCTTGCCAACTCAAAACAATGTCTTGCAATGCAGGCCGAATATCTTCTTTCATCGTCTTCTGATATTCCAAACCGTCCCCATGGGATTTTCGCATCTCCACCAAATAGAGTTTTGGGGTCAATTCAAATATCTCTGCATCAATTGATAAGGATCCCTTTTGCCCTTTCATTGCTGCTTTGAAATTCAAGAGGCCTTTGTCAATCTGTCTAACTTTAAACCTTAAAGTTTTCGCAGTCTCTATCAGCTTCGAGATGATGATGGATGCGGGTTGCATTGAAGTAAAACTTTCCGCTTTCTTTTCTACTTTGTGTTCACTTTCTGCAAATAAGCCAGACAGATTGAACCCGGATGAAGAGGATATGATATCAAAGGCATTCAGATCCGTGGGCTTGATCGATTCTTGCTTGGGTTCGGCATCTGCATTATCAAAGCTAGAAGGACCCGGATTCCCTTCTTGATTTGCAGGATCAGCATCCATGGATTGAGATCTTGTTTTAGGGGATTCTTTTGTAAGATCCTTCCTAAACCAAACGCTCTCCCTTATTTCCTCAATGGATATTCTTGCTTCTGGATTCGGCTCCAACATTTTCTCCAGCAGTCGACGAACATCCAGTGAAAACCATTTCGGAAACTTGAATTCAGCTTTCCCAATCTTCCTGTACATCTCCATCAAATTCAAATCATGAAATGGAAGGTAACCAGCCAAGAGAACAAACAAAATCACCCCACAAGACCAAACATCGGCTTTTACTCCATCATAGCCCTTCCGGTTAATCACTTCAGGAGAGACATAGGCAGGAGTTCCACAAGTGGTATGAAGCAGTCCGTCCTGGTGCTTGGACTCAGCCAACGCGCTCAACCCAAAGTCCGTCACCTTCAAGTTCTCGTTTTCGTCTAAGAGCAAGTTTTCTGGCTTAAGATCACGGTGATACACACCTTTACTATGGCAGAAATCCACAGCATTGATCAGCTGTTGGAAATACTTTTGGGCGCCGTCTTCTTTCAGCCTGCCTTTAGCCAACTTGGTAAAGAGCTCTCCGCCTTTCGCATATTCCATCACGAAGTAAATCTTGGTCCTTGTGGCCATGACTTCATAAAGCTGCACGATGTTAGGGTGCCTGACCATCCGCATAACAGATATCTCGCGCTTTACATGATTCATCAAGCCAACCCTCATGACCTTCTCTTTATCAATCATTTTGATCGCCACACTCTGACCGGTTTTCATACTCCTCCCATGATAAACCTTTGCGAATGTGCCTTGACCAAGTAGTTTTCCCAATTCATAGCTTTCCATGACATAGCCAGTTTTATCCTCCATGTTACTCCACAAGACTGCAGAAATTGTATGATCTTGAGTCGACTATCTGCCACCAGAATCACTTCAACCGTCCTCACAAAGATTACGCGTAAACACAGGGTGTTTTGCACCGCGCAGCTCTATTCAGCATTCCGGCATACAGAATCAATTGCACTGATACAAGGCCCTTAACAAGGATTTGTATCATCAAGAAGCACCGATGTAAACACGTCTTTCAGCATTCTCCAAAACCCTCCTACAGAAGGGTTGACCCGAAAATGCTCAAAGAAGTGCAGTATCCGAAAATCACATGGTACTTCTCAGCAATTGATTCGCCATATGACCCTACAATCAGAAGAACAAACTGGATGAATCAAATGACTTGAATAATGAACCAAATATTGACAATGTTCTTATTTTTCATCGGATGATCTTACAAAAAACACTTAAATGAATTTGAACTATACTCCTGAATTCAATTGTAAATATAGACATCAAATTCATCTTCTTAAATCATAATTTCCAGGACTCGATCAAAATACCTAATTTCTTCAACAATGTAACCCTGTCCTACATTCTGTATCTTTGGGCTAAGCTGAAGAAAAAAGATCGCGCCTTTTTCTTCCAAAGAGAACAACCAAAGTGTCAATCGCAACCAAATGCATGATCATTTCTCAATTAGAGAAACCAACCGAAGAGATGATTTCACTCAGAATCCGAAAACCCGAAATTGAACCCATTAATCATCAAATCCATCAAGATTCAAAAGCAATCCGATCGCCGGGTTCTTGGCGTAGCGTAAACGCATTAAGATGCCCAAGATCAGATTGGTTAAAGATGAATGTAAAGGAGAAGCAAAAGCATGCATCAACATCAATCCGAATTCCGAACTAAACTCCATAGCAAATTGACGGGGAAAAAAGCTGAAGGGTTCGAATACATTATGAAATCTTACCTCGGCGAATAGGAAACGGGATGAGGAGAAGCAGAAGAAAGATTCCGGAGGATATGGAGAACACCAGAGACCTGTAGAAGGAAATAAAATGGGAAATTGCGCAAAGAAAACGAGGTTTTGGAATGGGCTAAATTAAGGGGGCGGGGTTAACAAATTTTAAACAGTGCTCATCCACATGCTAGGAGCACTAAGTGGGCCAGCCTTTGATTTTTTGCGCCCCTAAAATCAAAGTTAAAATGAATCTTTTATTTTTGGCATGAGATTTTGTGAGTTATTTTTAAAATATTTTTAAAATTTATTAATTTTCATTCACTTGTGCTAAATATACCACAAAAAATTACTATATACGCTACAAGACCCCCATATCTCAAAATGTGCAATTTTTTTTTTGGAAAAATTTGGTGAATATCCATATTATAAGGGAAAATTAAGGAAATGTCCACTTTTTGACATAATTAAAAAACTGTCCATAAATGACAATTTTGCCCCTATTCTAATTTCTCCCCAATTAACGCATCTCCCTTCCCGCATCAAACACCATCTTCAACGAACTCCGTCTCCCTCATCAGTTCCTTCGATTTCTCACAGAAGCATCCGATCCAAGGCGATTTTGGTGGATTTATGGGAGGTTGATCCTCGGATTCAAACTATTTTCAGATTTGAGGACAAATTTCGTCCTCAAATCGAAGATTTTTTGTCACTCACCAATACGATCAAAGAGGATTTCGGTGGATTGTTCATATTAGGGTGAATCCAACCGAAATCAAGTTACTAATAGAGATTATATCAACAAATCGAAGACAATTTGTCACCAATTCGATCAGATTGAATACTATTTCGGATCGTTATGTTTGATTCATCATCCTTCTTAGATTGAAGAGATTCATCATCAAATTTTCATCTTATATCTTGTTTCAGGTAATAATCATCTCTTTTTTATAATCAGCATGATAGTGAATCCTTTTATTGAATAGATTGAACTCAATTTAGTACTTCTTCAGAGATTGGTGACATATAGAACTGTCATTGATGTACATATTTGTATCTCCTTTTATTGCATCGTTTGACTTCATATTTCATTCGATCTCCAAAGAAAATGTTCAAAAGAATATAAACTTGTGTAAGAATGGGCTAAAATGCAAGAAATAGGGTCTGCACAAGTTTTGAGCTAACCACGCAGGAATTCGAGCGAAATCGGAGCCAAAATGGAGAAGCCAAGTGAAGCTGAGCAGAGGTAGATACCGACCTTAGACCCAGATATCGACCTCTAGTGTCGATATCGACCCCCATATCGACCTCAACATAGACATCGACCAGAGCTGAACAAGTCGAGCAGGAACAGAGACCTCGATATCGACCCCCTGGTGTCGATATCGACCCCCTGATCTCGACAGAAGATAGACTCGGTTTCGAGATGCGGATTGGAACTATATCTTCAAGGAGGCACGGATTTATCTTATACCTTCAAGATAGATGGCAGACTTCTGAGCCAGTCGATTTCGTGGACTAACATCGATATCGACCCCTTCCAGTCGATATCGACTACAGTTTTTGTCTCTGGAGGTCTTCTGTTGCAGAGAACATCGACAGCCGAGGTCGACATCGAGGCCCAAGGTCAAAATCGAGGCTTCTGGTCGACGCAGACTTGAGATTTCCAAAGCTACTAGGATCCCGCTGACACGCCTCATCGTGGATCGATCCTGACTACCCTTCCACTACAACGGGAGGAAGTCTTTTAATTATTTGCATAGGCTAGGAGTCGAATTACATTTATACACTTATTATTTGTAATTTGAGAACTCGACTTACCTCCTTAACAAATTGGCGCCGTTGCCGGGGAGGCAATCAATCGCGCCCTAGTAGTCTATCTCACGTCTCTACCTAGTTTGGTTTTGCAGGTGTAAGCGACGCGCTGATCGCCCACCTGAATTTGAAGGAGTAGACGACCCTGAGCGCTATTTCCATCTAAGGGCCCAAGCTCAAAGAATCATGGCAGACAACGCGAACCAGGCTGAACTTATTGAGCAACTAAGGAAGCAGGTTGAGGACCTAACAACTAGAGAGGCGGCACTTAAGGAGCGTGCGGATAGGGAGGAGGAAGGCCGGAGGCAAATAGAAGCCCAAATCAATGCCCTCCCTAGGAATGCCAAGCAATATATGCACCCCGCTCTCACAGTGCCTGAATCGGCAATTCTTATCCCTGCCTCTAATTTTGAAATAAAATCTAACTTCCTTACTGAGATTAGAAGGCATCAATATGAAGGAAAACCTAACGAATGCCCTATGGCACATATTTCAACCTTCTTAGACCTTTGTGATACTATTGCTGATGGACGAAGTCTTGAATATGTCCAACTAAAAGCCTTTCGATGGTCTCTTTCAGGAAAAGCATTGCAGTGGTTGGAGAGCTTAGCCCCAAGATCGCTCTGCACCTGGAATGAAGTCAAGGACGCGTTCCTCAACAAGTTCTTTCCTCCTTCTAAGACGGCATTGATCCGACAGAAAATCACGGCTTTCAAACAAAAGCCTGGTGAGGCTCTGGCGACTGTTTGGGAAAGGTTTAAGGACCTACTACGATCATGCTCGACGCATGGCCAACCACCGTACGTAATTCAGGAGATCATATACAATGTTGTTGACGCTGCAACTAAGGAGAGGATCAACACCTACACCTCCTATGGCTACCTTGAACTCGCTCCACAAGAGGCTTGGGAGACCATAGAGAGGTTGGTGGAGTTCGACAATACATATGGGACTCCTGAGGCTTCTGACACACCATCATCGTCGAGGCCTGCCCCATCTATGCCCTTATATGAACCCTCCAATGTAATCGATCCGGATGTAAAGGAGCAATTTCATAGGGATCAACTTCGAAAGCTCCAAAAGCAAGTAAGGTTCCTTTCAGCGAACCAAGATTGCATTGAATGCGGATCGCAGCGGCACACCACCATCGAGTGCCCCCATGCTGAACAAGTACACCTAGCGGAGACTCACCAAGAGGCGCGCTACATGAGAGGTCCCAATCACCAATATTAGGGAGACCAAAGGTTCCATCAACCACAAAGGAACCAGGTTAACCCTAGGGACCCTCCGCCTTATAGAGCTCCTGGGCACCCGGAGAGAGACCAAAAGAAGGATGATCTTCAACTAGTACTGGATGAAATCAGGCGGAATCAGGCTAAGAATGATCATTCCAACAATGCCATCCATTCTCAACTCAATCACCTTACCACAAGGATTGGGGAGATGGATATTTGAAAAAAGAACGTAGAGACCTAACTGGGTCAATTGGCGGCACAAATCCCTAGACCGTCCGGAACACTCCCTGGGCAACCCACCACCAATCCTAAAGGGCAATTCGGGACGGGCCATATCGCAGCCATGCAATTAAGGAGTGGCAACAAAGTACAAAAGCCACGAACGGAAACAGAGGAGAAAGCAACAGACCCAGTCGATGTCGACCCAGAGGTCGATATCGACCCCCAGGTCGACCCACAGGTCGATATCGAGGCCACTACAGAGCCATCAGAGCCACAACAGAGGTCGAAATTGACCATCCCAGTCGATATTGACCATATCCCAGTCGATGTCGATGTCCAGTAGGCCTCTCCGACCACCGTTTTGCCCCCTCCACCAAAGAAGACGTTGCCATTCCCTTTCAAAGCATTGGAGGATCCCACCAAAGGTAAGTTTAGGCGCTTTGTAAAAATACTTCAAGGACTTAACGTTACTATCCCTCTTACAGAAGCCCTAAGCGAGATGCCTGCCTATGTGCGATTCCTGAAAGACATCCTGAGCAAGAAGAGATCCATGGCAGAGATCGCAGAGGAATGCTCAAAGATGGATTTCCCTGAGAAGTAGAGTGATCCAGGGAAGTTTGCAATCACCGTGGGACTTGGCCAACATCGCTATAAAGCCCCATGTGACCTAGGGGCAAGTGTAAGTCTCATGCCTCTCTCTATTTGGCAAAAGGTGAACATTGGCGCCCTTGAACCTGTGGACATGAAACTTTATATGGCTGACAACTCATTCGTCAGACCTATAGGTATAGTTGATGACGTTCTAGTAAAGGTAGGTAAGTTCTTTGTGCCTACTGATTTCATTGTATTGGAGATGCCTGAAGATCATGTAGTGCCTATTATCCTTGGTAGAACTTTCTTAGCTACTGCAGATGCCAATATCAATGTACGTCGAGGATTACTAACCTTTACTATAGGGAACGAAGTGATAGAATTCTCTTTCAACCCAACCATGAGCGAAACAAAGTACCTGGAGCAAGTAGTCCTCTCGCCGGCTAAAGAAAAGCTTAGAAAATTTTTGTTGGCGAGGACGGAAACAGCAAGCAGGGTCGACATCGACTGGAACCAGTCGATATCGACTAAAAACATCGAAATCGACCCCCTTGGTCGAAATCGAGTATACCAGATTGTTGCCAGGAGCTTAAGTATGGGGTCATAGAGGTCGATATCGACCCGCACATATCGATATCAACCACAGCACTCGAAATCGACCCTCCTTGGTCGAAATCGACCACCCCTCAGCCCGAAGATTTCTGTTTCGGGCCCAAACAGGTAAGTCCAGGTATGACTCCTAACCCTCCTCTGTCCCTTATTGATGAATCAATTAAGCCGATTATTGATAATTCAACTAAAGAGAGGGTCAAAGCTCCATGGTTTGCCTATATTGCTAAAGTTAGGTCAAGAAAGAGAAAGAAAGCGCCCAAAGAAGAACCTAACATCAAAGAAGCCTTGGTCGCCGAACTTAGCTACTACCAAAAGGACCTAGATGATCCAGGAAAAGGTTCAAGATCAAAGGGTCCCTACATAAAAGGGTCGTGAAGAATTGACGGCGAAGTCAGCCTAGCGACTCAAAACTCTAGAGCATGTACATAAAACCTTTAAATTTTTTCGCATAGATGGTTTTTAGGATTTAACTTTTGGCTTTTTGAAACTTTTAAAACTGAGATAATTCGTGCTTTATCTATATTTCTAACAAAGATTTCAGGTTATCAAGCAAAAGGAACGTCGAAGAAGAAAAGAAGCTACTACAGAGGCAGTCGAAATCGACCAGGCCAGTCGAAATCGACCCCCCCAGGGTCAAGCCATCTCCTGGAGTCGACATCGAGGACTCAGGAGCGAAAAAGAGAGGTCGATATCGACCCTAATACTCGATATCGACCCCAATCAAGCACCCCTCGACTTCACTTTCTTCCTCGACTTCGACAGATGCAGTCGACATCGACCACTGACCTAGATATCGACTTCTGGCATCGACCTAACCTAAAATCGACCTGAATCCATAGGTTGCGCTGTGAGTTTCTCTCTACCCTTGTTCTTCTTTTTAATACAGTGAGGACACTGTATATTTTAAGTATGGGGTGGGGGAAAAACATGTCTTATGGTCATAACTTGGTTTTCTTCTTCGCATTGCATTCATGTTTAAATTTTTGTTCTTAGTTTTACTTATATATATATATATATATATATATATATATATATATATATATATATATATATATATATATATATATATATAAATGTCAAAAATACAAAAAAATGCATGTTTATTGTTTTTAACCCTACTTAGATGTCCTATGATGAAAACTTAATAGCTAACTTGATCATGTAAACCCTATGGCATATTTGGATGGTTTAGCCTAAGTCCTTAAAATTTTTATGTAGATTGTGAACTTGTGATGAAATTGAGCACATATGATCCTAGGCTGAAAAGCAAATCCAACAAAAATTGTCCTTGTGAGAATTTTGACCTATAGGGAGAACATCAAAAATCCCTCCACTTTCTTGAGTGAATTTACTCTTCCTATGCATCTCTAAATGTTGTGATAGTTATTCAAAACCAATGCATATATATGTTTATGTTTACGAGAATTAAATGATGGATGCATCTTTTAAGCCATTTTTATCCTCTCTTTACCTACCCTACATTATCCCTGCTTGAAGCCAAAATATTAGCCTGAGCCTGAAATTACAAACTCCATAAAATTATCCCTAGCCGAATTGAGCCTGACCCCCATTTGGGAATTGAGACTTAGATTGGCTGGACTAATGCCTTGTGGAAAGAAAAGAGCATAATGTCCAGTTTTGAGCAAGGAAATATTGGGTTGGTGCATATTTACATTTTGTCATATTTTGTAAAAGGATTTTTTGGCTCACCATACAAATGCACATATCTTTAGTATTTAGTTATTATTTCCGAAAAAAAAAATCCCAAAAAAAAAAGAAATATATATATAGTGCATGAGCCAAAATCCTTAAGTCTTTTATTCATACAAGTGTTATATTTTTGAGAAGTATATTAGAGTTCGAAAGAAGGGTTGATAGAATGGGGTACATCTTTTAGTGCATCTATAGAGCATATTATATAAAGATGATTTGGGAAAGAGCATTATAGGAGATTGAGCTTGGAAAGTGCAACATTGAAGAGTTATGGTTTGGATATTGCAAGTGTTGAGATTTAGGAGTCTTGATTCCCGAATTATAAAAGCACCACATAGCCAAATAATTCCATACCCTTTATTTCATACCAAGCCCCATTACAACCCCGCCGAATGGAGTCTTCTTTGAAGTCTTCCATTGAGCGAAAGTCCTCCTGATGATTCTTATTGCATTTTCATAATTGGTTGCGAAGTGGATTTTTATAAATTGCAATGTTTATGAGATTGTATATGGAATTGAGTTGAGAGTTGATCTTCATAGCCTAAACACATGAGAGTTGAGTGCAAACACATTATCCCTGTGAGGTTGGATCAAAAATTGCATATGCCTATGGATCTCCAAAATATGTGCTATGACGTTAAATTCACTTGCTTTGCTTTGCTACCGCTTATGATGTTGCTTTTGACAAGGCGAAGACTTGAAGGGTGTGTTGTAGGTATTGGTTATTGCTTGGTTATTGCTTGAGGACAAGCAAGTCTAAGTATGGGGTGTTTTGATGTACATATTTGTATCTCCTTTTATTGCATCGTTTGACTTCATATTTCATTTGATCTCCAAAGAAAATGTTCAAAAGAATATAAACTTGTGTAAGAATGGGCTAAAATGCAAGAAATAGGGTCTGCACAAGTTTTGAGCTAACCACGTAGGAATTCGAGCGAAATCGGAGTCAAAATGGAGAAGCCAAGTGAAGCTGAGCAGAGGTAGATACCAACCTTAGACCCAGATATCGACCTCTGGTGTCGATATCGACCCCCATATCGACCTCAACATAGACATCGACCAAAGCTGAACAAGTCGAGCAGGAACAGAGACCTCGATATCGACCCCCTGGTGTCGATATCGACCCCTGATCTCAACAGAAGATAGACTCGGTTTCGAGATGCGGATTGGAACTATATCTTCAAGGAGGCACGGATTTATCTTATACCTTCAAGATAGATGGCAGACTTCTGAGCCAGTCGATTTCATGGACTAACATCGATATCGACCCCTTCCAGTCGATATCGACTACAGTTTTTGTCTCTGGAGGTCTTCTGTTGCAGAGAACATCGACAACCGAGGTCGACATCGAGGCCCAAGGTCGAAATCGAGGCTTCTGGTCGACGCATACTTGAGATTTCCAAAGCTACTAGGATCCCGCTGACACGCCTCCTCGTGGATCGATCCTGACTACCCTTCCACTACAACGGAAGGAAGTCTTGTAATTATTTGCATAGGCTAGGAGTCGAATTACATTTATACACTTATTATTTGTAATTTGAGAACTCGACTTACCTCCTTAACAGTCATCAATTGAAATTTTGAGCAATATGTAATTGATGACATGCGTAAACAAGAATTTGATAATTAGTTGGTGACAATATTGTAGAATAGATTGAATACAATTTAGAAGTTGGTATGAGATTGATGACATATAAGACTTTTGATGACTGATGACAGTGAAAACTTGAGTAATGTGCATTTGGTGACATGTGTTAATGTATATTTTTGATAGTTAAATAGTGATGATACTTAGTTGCTATCATTTATTAAAAATGCAGAAATGGAGACAAAGTTACTGACAGTGAAATTTGGAGGAGAGTGGAAATTGATTGAGGGTGATTTAAGTTTTATTGGTGATGTAACTTCAAAAGTTATTGTCATCAAAGAGACATTGAGCTTGGAAGAGTTAAAGAATGATGTTATTGATAGATTTGATATTGATAGGTTTGTTTTTGAGCTTAAATTGAGTCACTTGCACCTATTCCAAAGGACAAAAGAGCCTTTTGTCATAGAAAATGATGCTGATCTTAGAATTTTTTCGCAAATAAGTGAATTAAAGGAAGTGGATTGGACATTACCTATATATATTTCTACGATTAGAAGGGTAAATGAAGAAAATGGAAAGGAGATGATATTATGTGCTGGTGAGTATTTCCAGGGTGCTTATGTTATTGAAGACATGGTTGTGTCGAATTTTGAGGACGAAGCTTATATAAGTGATGATGGAAATCCATGTGATGTTATGGATGATAAGGAAAATAGTAGTGACATAACTAAGGGGAGTGTAACTGACACTGAAATGCAGAAAAGTTATGCACTGACTATTGGTCAGCAAATGGGTAATGTTCTAATGTGTTTGGGAAGACTTTTCAAATCAAAAGAGGAGCTCAAGATTGCTGTGGAATTATTGGCTGTCCAAGAAGCATTTGGTTATAAGGTGAAAAAATCAACACCAAAGTACTTTAGAACAAAATGCGTTGATGACAAATGTCAATGGATGATACATGCTACACGGGTAGATGGTTCAAATATATTTGAAGTAAAGAAATACGTTGAAGCCCATACATGCAATATGCAAGTGAGATTGAAACACCGTCATCCCGCTTCTTACAAAGTAGTGGCAGAAAAGATAAAACCAAGGTGAAAGTTTAATCATCTGTTACTTATATTATATACCAATATATGAATTTGATACATGAGAAATGTTTAATATTTGCCACAAATGTAGGTACGAGGATATAAATGAAGGTCCTACACCAAAGCAAATTGGGAACATGATGAGAAGTGATTATAAAGTGAAGGTGAGCTATTGGAAATCATGGAAAGCTCAAGAATTAGCTCAGAGCATGGTAAGGGGAACAGAAGAGGACAGCTACACATTATTACCGGTCTATTGTTGGGTATTGAAGCAAAACAATCCTGGTACAACAACATTCATTCAGGTGGATGACAAAGCAAGGTTCAAGTATTTGTTCATCTCATTTGGAGCATCCATTCGGGCATTTCCCATATTGAGAAAGGTAAGCATCTGTCATACTTATTCCATCTTAAAAAGAAATAATTTTTATCTTGTGTTTGCCTCTAATCGTCACTAGAGCATTAATAGAAATAACTTTTTATGTTAATAGGTGATTGTTGTGGATGGTGCATTCTTAAAAGCAAAATATGGTGCTGTTCTTCTAGTGCCAACTGCTCAAGATGCAAACCAACAGATATATTCACTTGCATTTGTAATAGTTGACTCAGAAAATGACTCATCTTGGAGGTGGTTTTTTGAAAAGTTAGTGCTACTAATTCCATCTTCAGAAGATCTAGTGTTTGTCTCTGATCGTCACCGGAGCATTGGAAAAGCAATAGAAGCCTATTACCCATCTGCAAACCATTGCGCCTGCATTTGGCACCTGAAGCAGAATATCAGGTCAAAATACAAGAAGAAGACCCTTTGTAACCTCTTTGATAATGCTGCAAGGAGCTACACGATAAATGAGTTCAACAGATACTTTGGGTGTATTGGTAAGCTTAATTCAGAAATGGAGAAGTATCTTGTGGAAGCAAATGTAGAGAAATGGGCAAGAGTGTATTGCAAGGGAGAAAGGTATAACATAATGACTTCAAATAATGCCGAGACCTTAAATTCTATTTTTAGGGAAGGCAGATCTTACACCGTCATTGCATGTTTGAATGAGATTAGAAAGAAGCTATCAGAATGGTTCAATGTACGCAGAAATGAGTGTCAAGAGAACAACATGGAACTGCCATCAAACGTGAGCAAGATTGTTCTAGATAGGTGCAAGGAAACAGGAAAGTACAACGTCAAGCACTTGAATAACTTTCAGTTTGAGATATTGGGTGGAGATGACAGAGTTTTGGTTGATTTGAATGCGAAATCTTGTACTTGCAAGGTGTTTGATCTGGAAAGAATTCCTTGTGTTCATGCACTAGCTGCCATCGAAGAAAAAGGATTGAGTGTTGTGAATTTTGTCAGTCAGTACTACAGGAATGAATCATGGTATTTGGCATACCATGAAACCATTTATCCTGTTTTATCAGAAGCTGAGTGGATTGTTCCCGAAGAAATCAAGATGCAGAAATGCTATCCACCATCGGTTCGCATGAAGAGTGGGAGGCCACAGAAGAAGCGGAAGCCATCAGTTGGTGAATACAAATACCACAACAGAAAGTGACAGAAATGCTTTAGCAAATACTTGAAGATATAGAAACAAACTCAGCATATACACATAGTCAACATTACTAATCATATTTTTAATACTGTTCAAGTCAATTTATTATGTTTTGAACCATATTACAAGGCAATTACCTATGTTTTGAACCATATTACAAGTTATGTTTTGAAAAATATTACAATCCAATTAGCTATCTTTTGAACCATACGATCTGTTATATTACAAGTTATTGTCATCAACCTATTCTAACCAACTACAGAACACTGTCATCAACCTATTGTAACCAACTACAGATCACTGTCACCACTCTATTGTCACTAACTCCAGAACACTGGTTTCAAAAAATGTTCACAATTGTATTGTCACCAAATAAAAAACATTGTCACCACCACATTGTCATCAACCTACTGTCACCAACAACATAACACTGTCACCACTCTATTGTCACCAACTACAGAACACTATCACCACTTTATTGTCACCAACTACAGAACACTGTCACCACTCTATTGTCACCAACTACAGAACACTGTGACCACTCTATTGTCACCACTCTATTGTCACCAACTACAAAACACTGTCACCACTCTATTGTCACCACCTACAGAACACTGAATTCAGAAAATTTTCACAACTATATTGTCACCAAGTAAAAAAAACACTGTCACCACCCTATTGTCATCAACCTCTTATCTGTAATCTATTTTCACCGATAAAAGAATGTCACCAACATATTTTCATCAACCACCTCTTTTTGGAAAGTAATTGTCATCAAGGACAAAAAATTGTCACCAACACATTGTCACCAACTACAAATCCTAGACCCTAGAGGTGCTAAACCCTAAACCCTAAACTAAAACCCTAGAACTAGGGGAGCACAGACACTAGATGTGCTAAACCTGTGAATATGAAAATTTTATGTACAGTATGGTTTAGGGTTTAGGGTTTAGTCTTAAGGGTTTAGGGCCAAGGCCCTAAACCCTTAATCATAAACCCTAAACCCTAAACCCTAAAATGTGTGTACAGTACGAATGTCATCACAATTTTCATCTAATATTAACGCATTTATGTTACAAAACTGAAACCCTAGACCCAGGGGAGAATAAACCCAAGAGGGGCTAAAGTATGCAGAGGAAAATTTGATGTACAGTATGGCTTAGGGTTTAGGGTTTAGTCTTAAGGGTTTAGGGCCAAGGCCCTAAACCCTAAATCCTAAACCCTAAAATGTGTGTACAGTACTAATGTCATCACAGTTTTCATCTAATATTAATGCATTTTTGTTGCCAAACTGAAACCCTAGAACTAGGAGAGCATATACCCTAGATGTGCTAAACCCGAGCAAACGAAAATTTGATATACAGTATGGTTTATGGTTTAGAGTTTAATCTTTAAGGTTTAGGAAATGTTTTCACCGTTGTTACATAATATTAACTAACTTTCATCATGAAACTGAAACCCTACAACTACGAGAGCATAGACCCTAGAGGGGCTAACCCTAAGTGATTCGGAAATTTCTGGTAAACTTTCACTTGATACTAATTAAGTGTCAGACTACATTCACTTCCAAAAATATCAAAACAAAGGGGAACAGTTGAGACATTCAGACTTAACATCAATCCAAAATAATTTCCACAATACAAGCACTAGACAAGTTTCAACTACTTCATATAAATCCCCAATTTTCCGACTACATAAACTTCCAAAATAAAGGGGAACAGTTGAGATGGTCACCATAATAGTCAGATTGCAATAATTAACAAAATACAAGCACCATGGAACATTCTACTACTTAATATCCTAAAACGGTGACAATAAAAACCTAGGTGCGCGCAAATCATAGTCCTAACAATCCCATGTCCAACACTTCTTGAACAAATCCATAGCCATCCTCTCTCGATAAGCATCCATATACTCGTCTGAAATAGCTTCAATGGCACCTTGAAATGCAAGACACTCGATGTATTTGATGGTATACATACCACAACTTCCACTGTAAGTGAAAATTACATTATAACTAAATGGGAGATAAAGAATTAAAATATGTCATCACACAAAGACAAAAACATACCCTCCAATATTTTGTGCAAGACCAGCAATCCTCCTGACTGAAAAAGGTCTGCCAGTACAATCTCCAAATCTTCCACTCTTCAGCATCAATTTTGGAAGTAGTTTGCACAATTCTTCACACTTATTAACCACTGCTTCAAGTGAGTAATAACTTGTATTGCAATCATAAACATTGACATTCTTATCCTCCAAATCAATCTCTAAGGCCACCCAATGTTTGTTGTCGAAATTGAGTGGAGTATAGACCTTTTTGACACCAACCCAAGACTTCCCAAAAGTGCGCGGGAGAGATCCATCAAAATATTTCAAAAACAGTTTGTCACCATCACCTGATTTTTCATATCTCTCAAAAGCCCCATCCATAAACTTTCGGATCCAAAAACAATCTAAAATCAGAATAGCAGCAAACTTGTCTGGATGTGCATGTATACGCTGCCTAAAATGAAACAATGCTTCGCTAATGTGCTGGAAAAATACAAAACACATACGAACATACGAATATATTATTAATTTTGACTGTCACCAAAACAGTGTCTTCAATTCCAAAAAAAAATGTCATAGAAAAGTAAGAATACTTACAGTATCAGTCAGCCACAATTCATGCCCCACAAGTAACTTGAAAAATGCATTATCAAGGTCATTTGCACCACCACTGATGACACGACGACTAAAATGCAAAAATAAGAAAATATATAAGATAGTATATAGTATAAAAGTACAAGCTCTAAATATAATCAAGTAAACCAAAATTGAATAAACAAAGACAAAAAGGAAAGAATATTTACCCAATAGGGAGAATCCACTCATATAATTGAGTGCGATCATCAACAGAAAGTAAACTATTCTTTGGTTGGCGTGGAAGACCTTTGATCATCTTCTTCTTCCTCTTAAAAGAAGTGAACGGAGTGTGCTTCAAAGGTCCAACTTTCACCACTCTATGGGAACGTCTTAGAGCAAGACTTCCACAAGGCACCGCTCCATATTGTTTAGAGTCAGAAACTTCATTATCACCATCATCAGAAGGTTGAGTGACATCTACTGCAGGAACTTCATTATCACCATCATCAGAAGCTTCAGTGACATCTACTGCAGCACCTTGATTAGAGACATCCTTCTCCTCGACAGAAGCTGGAATGTCATCTCCTGTAGGGACAGGATGGCCAGCAGTATGATCATCTTTATCGGGGACATAAGCTGGACTGTCATCACTTGAAGGGACATGATGGGTTGCATTACCATCATCCTTATCCTAGACAGAAGCTGGACTGTCATCAACACCGCAAAAAAGATGTCCATGCTCAGATGACTGCGAGCAATTTGCCTTGATGTCCTCCATCACATCCTTGAGAGAAGCATCAAGTTCAGCTCGATGCCGTTCTAAATCAAACTCACTACCAACTGTTGGTTGAGATGAACGTGCTTCAAGGTTAGAAAACTTCTTGTCAAGTGCCTCAAGCTTCTCAATACATTACTGGAGTTGTGACTCAAATTTCTCAAAAAAAGGCATAAAACCTTTACAGAACTGCTCAACACCAGCAATTCTATCAGAAAGTTGTTTCGCCCATAGAGGGATATCTGAATGTGCATCATCGGTAGGAAGAGGACTCGGTGAAACACCACTAGGAACTTTAGTATGTCCATCAGGCTCCTTATCATTCCGCTTCTTATCTCCATTCTTAACAACAGCAGGGATATGAAGTTTAAACTTATGATAGACCTTAGCTTTCTTATTGCCATCCTTCTCCTTATCTGTCTGCTTCTTATCTCCAGCCTCATTAACAGATTCCTTAGCCTTCTTATCGCCAACCTTCTCCTTATCCTTCTGGTTCAGATCTACATCCTCATTAACAGATTCCTTATACAAATTCTTACTACGCAATGGAGGTTCAAAATCAGATGTGTCATCAGAATCCTTTGTTGAGTCACCCATATCCATTGTGGGCTTCATTGCCACACCTCTTTTCCTTTTCTTTGATGGAGGAGGATTTGGGACAATAGCTTCAGTGCCACCTGTTTGAAGGTTACCACCTTCTTTCCTGATAAGATGAGCTTGCATCCGTAAGAACCTTGCAGAACCTTCTTCAAATATCTCAATTCCAACATGAGAAGGACTAGCAACATATGCATCAATTAAAGGATCATCTGCCTCTTCATCAAACACTAGACCGGGTGCTTTCATAAATTCAGCATATAGAGGGAATATAGTGCCCTGTTAAGAAAATAAAAGTTAAAGTTTACTTAGAAATATAATATGTCACCAATAAAACTAAAATAGGTGATCTTAGAATTTATGAAAGCACCATAACTTATGAAAACAGTAAAATAACAAAAACTTACCAAACTTTTAGAGAAGATATCTTGACACTTATTAAACCTAATGGAAGTCACTTTAAGGGAGCTATACCACATAATAGTTGAAGGAGATCCAGCAACATAAGAAAATTTGTAATCTATAAGAGTTGCCAGCATGGGAATTGCCTCCAAAATCCACATCTAAAAGTAGACAATAATGAAAGATATTAGTGTCATCAAAATGGTGAAAAAAACCCTTAAAAAACCTATTAACAACAACAACTAGTGAGCAAATATATACCTGAAACGCAAAAGGATAGCCAAACAAGTTATAAACGAATCTCCCCCGTGAACAGTTGGATAGATCAGCTCTCATGGCATGCCTCAAATAATACAATGTGTCGGAATAAACCTCCCTACCAAATGGATACCTTAATAACTTCTCACTGTCACACACTAGAGGGAGGAATTCTTCTCGAATATACTGCTTCCTTTGGGGTAACAGCACACACTCAATGATCAACAAGTAGGCAATAGGAAGCTTTTTGACATAATCAATCGGTTCATTGGAGAAAAAATCAAGAAGTTCAGCTACTGATAAGTGAGGAACACCAAAGAAAGATATCATTGACACATCCCCAGTAATATCAACATTATCATCTACTCCATTCAACCCAGTGACACAGCAGAATTCCAGTAAAGAAAACCTCAATAAAGTATGATTGACTTTGAACCACATTTCATAGTTCTTCTGAGTGTTGACCTCATGTAGAAGCATATGATGAACTAGTTGGTGATAGAAAGTCATCCTATCAGCTGCATGCACAATGTTCCCAAAACATCCATCCAATAACGAAGTCCAATCATCCGATGACAACTCATTTTTTATAAGATTGATAATCTCCGGCTTCGAATAAACATTTACACACCCACGGAAATGTTTCACAGGAGGAATAATATATTGCAATTGAGCTAATGGGTCACCATGAGCAATGACTACAGAATTAGAAGTTGGAAACAATAAATGCAAAACTGTAACCAAACATAATACATAACTCTAACATTTGTCACCAAACTAAAAGAACAATAAAATAACAACATAAATTCGATGGAAAAACCACAAGGAACATAGTCTCATTTAAGGTGATGATATTACCCCTGAGAGTCTCATTTAAGGTGATGATATAAAATCAAGCTACATACTAGTTGTCACCAAACTAACAATGGTCACCAAACTAACAATTGTCACCAAACTATCAATTGTCACCAAACATACATACAAACAAACATATAAAGAATGAACAAATTATAGTCATAAAGAAGAACACTAACCTTTCGGATCCTCCATTTGAAGTAGTTAGGAACAAACAAACCCTAAAAAACGAAAATAGAGTGTCATTAGGGATACAAAAACAAACAACTAAGCAATGTAGTAACAATTTCACAAAAATCCGAATCCGAATCTGATCAGTACATGCTAACAACAAATTGAACTAATAATGAGACGTAGATGAACTCTGTTAAACCGATTTACACAAGTATTCTTCTTGTTGATCAAAATCATCACATGCTAGGGTTCCTCAAATCGAAAGGGGAAAGAAATCGAAAGAAGGGGGAAGAGATTGAGAAGGGGCAAAAGAGTAGAGATTACCTAGAATAGAGGGACGGGAACACCAGTACAAGCGCCGGCGAACACCAGTACACGAGCCTGAGAGAGACGGTAACGAGCGAAGGAATGAAGGATCGACGGCGAACGAGAGGAGGAACGAATGAAAGAGACGGCTGGCCACATTGGAGGGGGATATTTATATGAAGGGCAAAATTGGAATTACAGAAAAATGTGGACATTTACTTAGTATCCGATTAAAAATGGACATTTACCTAATTAGCCTTTGTAAATGGACATTTGACCCAATTTTTTTTTTTTTTAACATTGTGTCTCAAAAGACGTATAATTTATAATGTATATATTAAGAAAATCTAGTGTAATTTACCTTTGGTAATAAATCCCGGACACATGATCTAACTAACCAGAGCCAATTATACACTTGCTACCGAAAAAAAAAAAGAGCCAATTATACACAAGTTAAACCGGTTTGCACTACTCCTTGCCATTGAGACAAGAATCAAACCCAAAAACTCTCATTAACTCCACACTACTTACCATTGAGAAGTTATATGGGAATTTGGATGAATGTGTTTGCAAAAAAGAAGGCTAAGAAGCCAACACTTTCTGACACGTTTTGGGCAAGAAGCTAGCATGCACTATTTGAGATTGCTTACACGACTATCTCGTGTCTAGTTATTCCACGTGTTGAAAGAGCTCGCTCTCTCTTAAAGGCGAGGATTTAAAGGCGACGATTTGAACCTTAATCAAACACTACTGCAAAAAGTCAAATACGGGAAAAATTTGGGGAAGACTTCATGATAACCTGTGGATATTGAGAATATTTTAATGGTATTTGTTAAACTATTTTATAATGGGTTTAAAATAATAGAAATTTAAAATAAAAATTAACTATATTAAATTTATAATGTAATTATAAACCTTATGTAATAATGAGTGGTTAATTTATAGAATTTACTTTAATAATATTTTATTTAAAATTTTTATTATTTAAAAATATATTTTAAAAAGAATTAACCGAATAAATTTATAATTATAGTGCAATTATAGTTTTAATGCATTAAAATTCAAATACACTCTTTTAAGTCCTCGAACTCTAAACTATTTTCCTCAGATATTGAAAGTTTATAAAAAGGGGGAGAATTAATATGTTGGAAAAAGATTTTATTTCCAATTATGACTAAGGTCGGTAACACGTGTATGGTATGGAAAATTCCGGGATTGAAACTCACAAACTATTCAAACTCAAAGCCATAAAACTTGAATATTACAAAAGAAAAAATAAAGGAGAAAACATATCCAGGATGAGATGGGAGTAGATTCTATATAATTATTCAAAAAAATACATTTGAGGTTTTTTTTAACTCTTTCCAATAGAAAATTCACAAATTTGTGGTCGGGCTATCCTTCTCCAACAGTCTTCCTTATTATCACTTTTTTTTAATCAGAAAAATCAAACGGAGATGTGAGGCTTCTTAGGGCTAATTTCGTATAAAACTCAAAGATATCGGGTAAAATTGGTTAATTTTTTATACATTGAGCGAAAAAAGGATATGTCGATAGTATCAAACAAAATTAAACATAGCGACTTTAGACAAGATTCCGAAACGACTTTTGTCAAGATAATTTCAAATAAATTGCACGCATGTTCTTTTCATTTCTTCCAAAAAAATTGCAAAATGATCCAAAACTCTCTCTTCTACGAATCAAAACCTAAATACGTTAAACGAACTATTGTGATCGAAAACAGGTTAAAATCGATGAAATTATTCAAGATATCAACTGATTGAGACTCAAATTGGTATATCGATCGTCTTAGATGATTATCGAATGACATTCGATAATTATTTGTGGCCATCGTTCAAAAAAAATTATCGAAGTTCGCAGACGACGAGCTAAATAAAGAACCTCGGCAAAAGGTGTCGAGGGTACGAAGGAGCCTCATCAAACGTTGTTGAGGTTACGCATGAGCCTCATCAAATATTGCCGAGGGTACGCAGGACCCTCATCAAACATTGCCGAAGGTACGCAGGACCCTCACAAACGGTGATGAAGAGGCTCGAATTTTTTGGTCGAGGGACAGACGAGGGCTCGACCCAGTTGACCGAGGTTTATAATTTTTGTCGTCCAAATCCATCGAGCCCCATAGCTTACGTCGTTAATATATGTCGAGCCCCTTCCAAAATTTTGTTATATGGGCTTGCCGCTTGGGCATTAGTTATACATATATTGCTTGCTAGATTAATTTCTTTGTTATCATATATATGGAGTATATACAAATACAACAGGTTATGTCAAAGCTTCCGCTTTGAATCAAAGCCCCAATCCAGTTCAATAAATGGAGGAAGAGACTTGCTCACTAGTTGTCCCATTACTAAAGTTAGCTCGGTTGTTTTAGACGAGGATCATTAATTACCTCGTTCAAAATAGTCGAGGCTAATTAATTAGCTCGTTTACAATAGTTGAGGTTAATTAGACAGCTCGGTACATAAAACTGAAGTTAAAATAGTTGAGGTTGATGACAATTTAGATACTGGGGTTGGTTGTAGTAGATCGATGCCGAGTAAGAAGATGTCGAAGTGACCAAGGCATTGCATTGACAATCTAGTATAAACAACGGAGGACAAGGCATCGAAGGAATGAAAATTTAGGGTTTTGGTTATGTGAGCGGAAGCACAAAAATTGGAGGAAAAAACAGGTAAGGGGAGATTCACTAGCAGCTCCAGTGGATATTGGGGCTAACGTTGACAACCATGATGACAAAAGATGGAATAGATCGAGATAAGAGTGTAATCAGGAGAAGGAGAACCAAACTTGGAAAAGGAAGAACGAACGGGAGAATGAATATAAGGAATTATCGAATTAATTAGAGCACGAACAAATGTTGTCGGGGTACAAATGAAAAGGACTTATTACAATTTAATATAAATTATCTTGTCAATAGTCATTTAGTCATCTTGTCTATAGCCTCACTCAATTCTAAAAATATAAAATACGAAGAGTAAAACATAGGATGAATGGGTGGGTTACCTCCAGGGGCGGCCCCAGGGTGTGGCGGGTGTAGACGGCCGCCCCACCCTTCGACACTACAAGGGAGACCTTCTCTCTCCTCTCTTGAGAGAGAAGAAGAAAACCCATTTCGGCTATGGTGTTCTAAACCCGCAGTCGACCACCACCGGCTTCCGCTAGCCCGACCACCCCTCTTCGGAGGCAAAGAATCACCTCCTCGGAGGCTAGAAATCTCCTCTTCGGAGGTCGGAATTCTCCTCGTCGGTCTTTGGCTGGCCTGGCAAGTGAATCTCTCCTTCTACTTTTAGAAAGTTTGTAATCAACCAGTGAAGCCATGGATTGCAAACCTCGAAACTTTCAACAAATTGCTCTAATTTATTGTGGCTTTTGCAGACCCTTGTGCAAGGATCTCAATTTCCTTGTCTTTTTCAATTGATTCGATCGTTTTGCCTTCGAATTTCGGAGCTTGGGGCATTAGAGTTAACTTCCTTTCGTTTTGCCCTTTTGTCTTTCTCGGTTCTCCATCGGATCCCGTCTGGTTGGCTGCCATGAAACCTTCTTCCTGTCGGCCTGGGTTCAGTGTCGGAGGTGGTTCCTCTTCCTCCCGCTGATCTCCGTCTATTCGGCCTGGTATGGGGTGGGGCTTGGTTGATGCGGCTCGCCGTCCTCCTCCTTCCTCCCATTCTCCTCAGTTGCTATCATCTCACTCGTCTGATGTCTCCGGGCTTGTCCGCTGTCAGTTACGATCTTCCTGTCGCCGTCTCCTTTCCTCCATCTTCGACGGTCGGTCGGGGATGTTGGTCTGAGATGTGTGCAGACCTCATAATCTCTTGTTTTGCCGCTACGCTTGAGGCAGGCCAAAAAGAAGGAGCTTTGGGCCCAAGGCTTTGCCTTGGGCCCAAGGCTTTGCTTTGCCTCGTGGTGGTGTTCGTGGTCTTTGAAGATCCTTCATCTAGGTGGAGGCAACGTCGGCGATCCACACTTCCTCAATAGTCGCCCTTTCCAACTGGGGTACTGTCGTGAGTTTTTGCACTCTCCCACGCTCTTGGCTCTCGCGTCGCGTCTTGGTTCTCGATCGTCTTCTCCGCTGGTTGACGTCTTGTATGGGTTGGTTGAGTTTTATTTCTTCTTAGATGTTTAGTGTTATTGTGTTCTGTTTTATTGACGGTCTTCCGTTTGTCGACCTGTTCGGCCATCGAGTTTCAAGTATGTCTGAACTTGAATTCTTATCTAATAAAAAAAGTAAAATTATAATGAATATAGAATCAACTAATCTGCTTAGCGTATGTTTAATCCTACTAGCCTCCTTGCCACCTTTTTTTTTTAAAAAAATTCACCTCCCCCCCACCCCAAAAAAAACTTATTTATTCTTTGACTTGTACTCCACTCTCTTTGTTTCTACCTCGTATTTAATTATATTCCCACTTCCCGACCATCCTATTATATACAAATTATTTATCTATAAACTAATTAAACCCCATAAAATTAGTGAAATTAGCCTTTTTTTTTAAAAAAAATTTCACCTCCTCCCAAAAAAGCTTCTTTATTCTTTGTTCAACTTGCACCCCACTCTCTATGCTTCTACCCCCGTATTTAATTATATTCCCACTTCCTGACCTCCCTATTATATAAATATTGTCTAACTATAAACTAATTAAACCCCATAAAATTGGCGACATTAAGGTTTGATTATGATAATCAATTTTGTGGAATTTTCATTAGAGTTTGTGATTTTGGGAATAAATTTTGTATTTTAATTATTGTGTATATGTGATTTTGAGAATGAAATTTATGAATTTATGAATTGAATTTGGGGTTTGTTAATTGAATTTGTGAAGCTTTTATACATTATTTGTGTTTTCTCACCCTACACATTCAAATCGCAATTTCTATCATGTCTTTGGAAACCAAAAGACATTATAAAGTTGATGAGTTTACAATCCTAGCTAATATGCAAAAGCCTTAAATTTAGCATGATTGGATTTTGATAAGTTTACACTCCTAAATATAACAAATGCCTAAATTTTCAATGAATGGTGAGAAACCACTACTATAGCAACCAAGCAAATGTAAGTCTCATTTTTTACAATTCACTGCTAAGATGAAAGTTGTAGTTTAGGTAAAGGATTTTATTCAAGGCTAATATATATCTCAATAAAAACTAGAATTTTTGTCCCACCTTTCAGAGGATCCTACGCCCGCCACTGGTTACCTCACCTGACTTGCCATCCAAATTTAACTCATGATCGCTAGCATCTAACCCATCTACTCTTATCAATCAAGGAATCTAGCTTGGATGAGTAACCAATAATCGAATAGAATCCACAATGTAATACTCCCTTCGTTTTGAAATATAAGTCCACTAACTTTTTGCAAGCTTTTTAAGGAGTTAAAAACTATATAAAATAATATTTTTTTATTAATTTTTTTTACATAATTATATACTTATTATTAATATATATAAGACTATGTAAAAAATTAATACAAAATTTTTTATTTTATATAGTTTTAACTCTTTAAAAAGCGTGCAAAAAGTCAATGGACTAATATTGCAAAACGGAGGGACTATTTCATTTGTACTCTCTCCATTTTCAAATATATATTTTTTCATTACACTTTTTAAATAGTTAAAAATTCTATAAAATATTATTTTTTATAGAATTTTCAAATCTTTAAAAAATACTCCATCCGTTCAGAAATAAGTGTCGTTTGACTTTTTGACACGTTTTTTAAACAGCTTAAAACTATATAAAATATCAATTTTTAATCAATTATATATATATATATTATACTTATTGGTTATAAGTTTAAAATTATTTTTAAAAAAAATAAAAAAAAGTTAATATTTTATATAGTTTTTATCTCCTTAAAAAACATGTCAAAAAAATTAAACGATTTTTATTTCTAAACGAAGGGAGTATATCTCAAATGATCTATATTTAAAAACGGATGAAATATATGATACAGTTTTCGTAATCATTTCTTAGAATTATTTATTTTTACGGAGTAATATTTAATGTGAGATTTTTCCTTAATCCTCCACTATTTGATTGATGAGTGATAAGAAAATCTCTCATTCATTAGTAATCCTAAAAATCTCAATGATTCCATAAATGGGAATACCCAGCCAGCCACCTACGTTATCTTAATTTTTTTGTATAAAAAAATCAAGAAAATGTATCGGTCATTGTATACACAGTAAGTTAGAAAATCTCGTTTTCTTTTAATAATAAAAATATGATATTATTCATAGAAAATCTCTTTTTCAATTAAAGATGACATATATTTGCAGCAGATTCAGTTTCCATATACTCCAATGTACTTCAGTTAATATAAAATGAAGAGAGAATTGAGGTAACTAACCCACAAAGTTGGAAAGTTTGCAAAACTAATTTTAACCTTTGAAATTTTGCAAAACTAATCCGGATTGACCAAAAATTGCAAAAATAACCGGTTGCCTCCACCGGTTTTAGGAGGTAAATGGGGTAAAAAAAAGAAAAAGAAAAGCAAGGTATTTGTTAAAAAAAACAAGTATAAAAGGGAAGCTTCTGAGAGAATCCCATCAAAAACCCTAGAAACTAAATCTACCTCCTCTCTCTCCTCCAAGCTCCCTCCATCTCTTTCCAGATCTACCTCCTCTCTCCTCTAAGAAGATCGCCCACGTCGAGCAACTTGCTTCCAGCGAGCCGAGCAAGAAGATCGTCATGTATTCCTCGGAGTTCTACGTTGCCTGTACCGCTCAGCTAGCGCCTGACGTACTTGGTTTTCAATTGTTTCGGTGGAAATACAAACACGTTAAATCCTTGAAGTGACACGGCTATACAAACAGGTGAGACATGGTTCATTTCGAAAACAAATTGAATGTGAAACTCTAAACTATGACATTGTAATTCCTTCAGGTGACACGGCCATACAAACAGGTGACAGGGGTGATTTTCTTAGCAAATTGGCAAACACTCAGTAATGTGAAACTTCAAAATCAAACAAGTGATACGGTAAATCCTTCAAGGGACAAGACCATACAAACATGTGACATGCATAATTCATATTGCTGACATATACGATTTACAAAATAAGTGATTATATTGTTATATTATTAATTAATGTGAAACTTTGAACTGTGACACGATAATTCCTTCATGTGACATGGCCATACAAACAGGTGACAGGGGCGATTTCCTTAACAAATTGGCAGACATTTAGAAATGTGAAAATTCAAAATCAAACAAGTGACACGGTAAATCCTTCAAGTGACACGGCCATACAACTAGGTGACAAGGGTGATTTCCTTAACAAATTGGCAGACACTCAGAAATGTGAAACTTCATAATCAAACAAGTGACACAGTAAATCCTTCAAGAGACACGACCATACAAACAGGTGACATGCATAACTCATATTGCTGACATATACGATTTACAAAATAAGTGATTATATTATTATATTATTAACTATTTAAAGTCTATTAGCTCAAGGTAGAGCAATGTGTTAAATACACATAGATGTAGGTTCGAATCCTACATAGACTATTAACATCTTAACATACGTAACAAGAAAAAAAACTAGTATTTGAACAAGTGTCAAGAGAATCCAAACTTGTGACAAGAAAAAAATAGCAGGTGACACGCAAAATCCTTCAAGTGACACGGGACGTTTAAGAATTTAAAACACTATACAAGTCTTCAAGACTATTATTTATTCTTGATTTTTTTTTTGGAAAATTTTTTAATTTTGGCTGGAAAATTTTTGGCATGTGACCTGCAACCACTACAACAAAAAGACTTTTTAGTGACCAAACTTTTAGCGAGGAAATGATTTTCCTTGGTAAATGTTATCTTTAGCGACGAACATATTGACTCCTCATAAAAGGGCATATGAACTTTTGCAAGGAATCTATATTCCTCCCTAAAAGTGGCTTTCAATGTCAAATTTTTTGATTTATCGCTAATTGTTAATATAATGTGGTTGAATAAACCATGCTAAAAATAGCGACGAATTTGGAGCTTTTATTGAGAAATATTTTCATCGCTAAAAATACATTCATTGAGGAATTTTCAATTTCGTTGTTATATGTTCAGCGGGAATTATGTAAAAACCGGCCAAATTTATTAGCGACAAATATTGTAAATTCTCGCTAAAAGTGTGTGTTTCTCAAGGAATAAATTTGTCGCTAAACGTATTAACCAACAAGGAAATTTTATTTTCTCCGCTATTGTCTTAGGTGAAATAGAGAAAATATCTCAAATTTATTAGTGAGTAAAGTTAAAATTCCTCTCTATATGTTCTTGTTTTACGAGGAATATTTTTGTTCTTGAAACAACTATTTAGTGAGTAAATATCACTTTCATCACTACTTATGTGGTGAAAATTATGCCAAATTCTAATGCTGTCATCATATGTTTTGTAAAAATTAGGCAAAATTAACTGAATTTTTTAGCGAAAAATATTATATCTTTTCGCTAAAATTATGTGTTTCTCAAGAAAACAATTTGTCCCTAAAATTGGGGAAAGAATTATATCGCCCTATTTTCCTAACAAATATTAAATGATTTTTAAAGAAAATATTAGAAACGTGTGGGTTAAAAGTTAAAAGTGATAAATTTTAATATATACTGAAACCCTCGAAACTCTCTCCCCTTACTCGTATCCACACTACACCAGTACCGCCTCTCTTCCTCTCCCTCATCACTCGATCTCATCTCCCTCTGCCTCTCTCTCGATCGACCGTCATCGTCCGTCGAGGTAATCTACGATCGCCACCTCGCTTCTTCGTGTTCCTTTGTCCACTGTTTGCCATGTCCTTTGGTAAGTACCTGACCGTCTCTCCCTTGGGTCCTCTATTGCTACAATGGTTCTTCATACAAAAAACCATAGAATTGGCTAGATCTAAGTTTAGGGTTTTTTAATGGTTTGTGCTGGTTTTTAGGGTTTGCGTTGAGTTATAGATTCTCTAGAGAAGTCATTCAATCCCATATAAAATCTCAATGAATAGCTATCCCTTTCTCTCCTTTTATGTTTCTATCTGTCGATTCCTTGTTCGCTCTATGGGACCTCATTATCGAGCGTGATTCCTTGTTCGCTCTTTAATACTTTCATCGGAAGGCAGAAGGCTGAAGGTGGAAGGCAAAGTTTGTTGAATTGTCGATGGTCAACATCTCAATCTGAGGAGGGCGGAGGCCGACATCGACAACGCACAGACAGACGATAAGGAGGCGTCGCTCGAAGGTATGTGTCCTTTCCACTTTTCCTCTCCAAGGTGCGATTCCCATTCCCAATTTCTCTCAGAATTGCTTCCCTAGTGTCGATTAGCAATCTGTGAACTAGATTTCAATTTAGATTTGCTGCTAAACCTAATAATTGGGTCTCGATTCAGACACACAGGGTGTTAATGTTGTTGCTTACCATCTTAACTCTTATTTGACTATTTGTGAATTAGGCTTTGATTTTTCTTTGAAGTTGAACATGTACGCTGGTAGTCTGTTGAGTGTTGATGGGTAGCCATCTCATGTCTAGGAGAAAAATTTTCTTATTCATTTTTAAGTTGCTATCATTGCTTGTTGCTTGTAGCTACTTCAATGCAATGAAATGTTATGAGATTCCTCCAATGTTTGATTTTCTTTAGCTATGCCCTGTTATATGTTGCTGGAAATAGGAAAAGGGTCTCTTATAAGGCTAAGTGGGACATGGAGATGTAAGAGCTTGCTGGAGAAGGCAATGAGTCTCAAGATGCCTATGACCCCTCCGAGATGACGTCGAGATCAACAAGTTATAATGCCAATGGAGATGGACGACAATTTTTCTAGACGAAGAGAATGTTCTTGCATTTGAGACCTTTACAGAGATGAAGCTACCATTGTTTTGAGCGGCTTAACAAGAAACTTATAGCCGATTGACAAACATACATGCAAATTGTACATATGGATACTCCTTGAATTGCCTCCCAAAATTTCTATTTTTTTTAAAAAATTTATATTTAAAATGTTATATTTATTACTTATCATCGGCGTTTTGCAACTATTCTCGAATCCTTCACCTAATTGTGCGTTGAAATTTATGTCTCTTTTGCAATGAAAATTTTAGTCGTCAATAATATCTACACAATTTGACATCTTCATTAACGAGGAAAAAACATGTTAGCGATGAAATTGTATTTGTTGCCAAACACAATCAATGAATATTTTCGAGTCCTTTCACTTTTTTAGCGACAAAAGGTTTGTCTTTTTACGAGGAAAATATTTGTTATTAATAGTTACGGCGAGACAAAACGATTTCATCGCTAAAAGTTTCAGCGACTAAATTTTTTTCCCTCGATTAACCTTTCCTTGGCGAGCTTTTAGCGAGGAACTGGCATTTCCTCGCCAAATCTCTTTAGCGACAAAAAGTCAATTTTCAGCGATGAAAAATTTCCCTGCCAATAGTCATTTCTGTTGTAGTGAACCGGTACTGTAGGTCACCAAATTTATTTGCAAAACTAGCCTACTAAGTCACTTTTGCAAATTTTACTAAATCGTGACATTTTTACAAACTTTAAAAAAAATGGTCTAGTTATGCAAAATCGCCTAAAATTAAAGTTCCGATAAAAAAATACAGTACATTATACTTTTATTTCCCAAAACAAAAATACAACATATTCATTATATAATTAATCACACGGCCATTCAAAACCAGTACATAATAATTTGAGAATCAACAAATAATAATAATAATAATAATAATAATAATAATAATAATAATAATAATAATAATAATAATAATAATAATAATATAAAAATCCAACTCCAAATAATCAAGCGTTGACGGCCCTGCAGTTGGACCTGACCTCGCCCTGGGACCCAGTGAGAGGACTGATATCACCCATCTTGATCATCGCCGCCACAAAGTCCCACTTGAACGCTCTGACGTCCTCGCTGTACCTCCGAACCAGCCCATCCGCCTCCGCCGATCCCCCGCCGTACAGCTGCTGATCAATGTGCAGAAGCCCTTTCTTGGCTATCAGGTTCTTGAAGAACAAGTTATCGAACACCGCTGGGCTCTGCAGATCAAGCGGCGCCAGGTTGGCGTCCCCGGACCCTCGCTCCGCCGGGCACTGGGCCCGCCTCTCCGCCGCGAACCCCGAGTCTATGGGGCTGCTCTCTCTCACTCCGTACACCCTGTCTCTGAACGTCACGCACCTCGCCGCCCCAATAGTGTGGGCCCCTGCAATTTTTTAAAATAATATACATAAGTTCGAATCCACCATTCTAGTACGAGCTGAAATTAGGGTTTACTGTATTACCATTGAGAGCGACAAGATCGGTGGTGCTGAGGCCGAGGGTTTGGTACCGAGAGATGAGAGTGGATACGCTGGAATTTAAAGCGGGGATTCCGGTGTTGGCAGCCGTTAGGCTTGCGGTTTTCGAGTCTCGTCGTCCGAGTTTCACATCCCAGTACGGTCCTCCAAGCTGCATATATATACATATTTCAGCTAAATTAATAAATTTTGCATGCTTGATTTTGAATTATGATGATCGATCAAATGATAACTTTTGATGAAATCATCAAATTCTCATTCATTGTGGTGTAATTGTAGCCTCATCAATAGCTGTTAGCTTCACTCCCAACAAAAAGCACCAATTATGAATCTCTTAGTGACCAAATTCCTATATCTGACGGCTGGCCAGGGCCGGACTTGACATTTTAAAGGCATGAGGCGACATTAAAAAATGAGGCCCTTTGTATATGCATAAGCTATAGCCAAATAAATAAATTTTTCATACCAAAAGTCATTTCAATGGAGATTTCAATAGAATACATATAATAAAAAGATATAGCCCACTTTTCAACAACAACAACAAAAAAAGCTATAGCCAAATAAATACTCCATCCGTTTTGAAATATAAGTCCATTGACTTTTTGCACGCTTTTTAAGGAGTAAAAAAGTATATAAAATAATATTTTTTTATTAAATTTTTTACATAACTATATACTTATTAGTAATATATATAAGACTATGTAAAAAATTAATAAAAAATATTATTTTATATAGTTTTTAACTCTTCAAAAAGCGTGCAAAAAGTCAATGGACTTATATTTCAAAACGGAGGGAGTATATTTTTTTTTCATACCGGCCAAAAACCATTTCAAATCCTTAGAAATTACTCCATAGTCCGTACAAGATTAGCTTATTAAAAACTTCACATGATTAAAAACAAATACTTGGGCCGGCCCAATGCTACTTCTACTTTGAGGATTTAGCTTATTTGCTTTATATATATTAAATAAAAACATATGGCCCCCAACGCTATATGGGCCGTCGCCCAGGCCGTCGCCTCAGGTCCGGGCATGTGGCTGGTGTTCGTCGCCAAAAAGGTAACCTGGCGTAGTGATTTCAACAAGTCTAACTTAAGTGATATGCATAGATACAAATCAACCATTTAGGATGTTTTAAAGTCTCTTGTCAACTCATATAATCTTCTTCAAATATTTGCAACTTAATCCGCTAGATATGGAGCATGAAAAACAAAAGTTAGTTAAAAGATAATTACCAAAGCGACAGAGTCGCGAGCAGTAATGGCGAGAAGATCAGCACAAGAGACGACACCAGGGCAAACTTGCTCAACTCGGCGCTTAATTTCATCAATGACTTCAAATCCCCTTGCGGAGTTCTTATTCGGACCAGAACCCTTTTCTCCTTGGAAAGTTGAGGTATCATCCAACAATATTGACGCATCACATCCCTACATACATACATACATATATACACGTTTCAGAAGAAAAGAAAAAGGTCACATTAAATTAAGCAAGCACAAAATAAGCACACATACGTTAACAAAGCAGTCATGGAAGAAGAGGCGAAGCAAAGATGCACCCATGCGACGTTCATTGGCCACCGCCCCCTGAACCACTGACTTCACTATGTATGGTAGTGGAGGGCAACTCTGGTAGTAGTAGTATGGGGTTAGCTGAGCTGAAGCGCTTCCTGCGAATAGCGCTAGCGAAGCACATAGCACCGAGATCAACATCAAAGAAGATGATATCGACCGAGATTCAATGCCCATTTTATGTGTATTTCTTCTTCTTTTTTTTTGAAGTGTAGCTACCTAGCTAGGGTTTGTAATTGTAAGTGTGTTTGTGTTGGTTATAAGGGATAATGCCAATGAAGGGTTTATATAGAGATGAGTTGAAGTTGGGGCTAGTTGTAAAATTAACTAATCCCATAGTATGACATCGTCCTCTATGTCAATCATTGAAATTTCTATGGAGACCCAATCAATTAAATAGTTGATTAAATTAACTGGGTCACGGCAACTGGTTGGATTGAGTCAATATTTGTTTTAAATTTGATCATTTCCTAATCACGAGCTATATTTTTTCAACTTCTTGGAAAAAATTGAAAATGACTAAAGCGTACATATCGCTCAGCTCTCAAGTGTATAAGTGAATTTATATATTATTAAGGAGTTATATGGTGCCTAATAATTGATTAAAATTCTTACCAACTCTGATCATGTGCTTCGTAAGTACATACTGGTCGCTATGATCGATCAACTACTTCCTTTGCCTCAGCCTCCTGGAAATATGATCTCCAAATTTCAATATATTAATGTTTCTAGATTATTATTTTTTCCTCTTATTTTATTATATGAGCTCAATGACACTTAGACGTTAATATTAAAAAATAAAAGAAGCATATATTAAAATCTTCTAAATTTTTATACTATAACTTCAAATTTATGTTCTTTAAGTATAATATTCTCAATTACAACAAATTTAATTTTTTTAACTTTAAAAACCAATACAAATTGCAATAAAGCATAAAAAAAATAGTGTGGAGGGGTTTGTCATTTCCTAAAAGTTTAGGGAATTTTATCTATTGATAATGCAAATTTTGTTGGGATGGATAAAAACTCATCTTTTTCCCAATTCTCCTCTTTTCTCTAGGGACGGAGCCAAGGGGGTCTGGGGTTTCATGTGGCCCCTTTCTTATTTGACGAATTGCCTAAATGTATTCTCCTCGTCGATAGCTTCGTTTTTATATATAATACGCCCTAATCCGACATTTGAGTAAAAAGTTATTAATGTTTAAAAATTGAATGTATATTAATCACTTTAGTTTTAGGGCAATTTGCTAAACTAACCCACTTTTGGGAAAAGTTGGCAGGGTTAACCCAATCCAAAAAAAAATTTGCACAAAATCGGATATCCGAATTCAAGATGCAAGCGGTAGCCGGTAACTGAGGGGAGCCGGGAAAGAGGGAATAAAAAAGGAAAAGGGGGAAAGGGGAAACAGAGGAGGAAGAAGACGCCTCATTCGTCTCCCATTCGTCTCCAATGGCGGAAGCAGAGGTGGATTCGACCCTTTTTGGTTCATTATTTCGCCCTCCCTTATGAAGACAGTGCAATCCTAATTCGAATCGAAAAACTGTACCTATGAGATCTAGATTTTTCTCAAAGCTTTCATCCCACCAATCGACGACGACGAACCGTGAATTAGATCCGATGGGAAATTCATGGATCTTTCTCAGGATAGATGCGGATGGGGATGAATTGGATCCGGTGGGAAATTCATGGATCCGGTGTGGATGCTTCGTGTCCAGTTGGCAGAATGGGGATGAACCGTGAGGTAGCCAAAACGAAATTCGGCGTTCCAATGCGGTCGAAATCGAGGGGAATGAAGAAGATGATTTAGGGAGTTGGAGATTGGAGGGGATTGTCGAAGGCGACGCCTCCGGTGGAGAAGTGCCGAAGGGCTGACGGTGAGGAACAAAGATGGAGAATGGATAGATGGTGTCTTCGACGAGATTTGAATGGAAGGCACGAGAGTGCTGATGTCACCGGAGGGGCCGCGCTGCGCTCGGAGGTTTGTGGGAGGCGATGTCGGCATTGCGGGTTGTGAGAAAAAAGAGGACGGAGGAGGAGGCGAAAGTTACGCTAGCGGCAGAGCGGGCGACATGGAAGGGCATCGGAGTTGATGGAGGAGGAAGTAGCTTTCAGGCTTGAAGCTGCAATTTTTGCAATTGTGTTGTACATACTGATCATATGCCATCTCTGATCAAGTGATATTATTAGAAATGATCCACTCGCTATCGTTTTTGTTTCTTGAATACACCTTTTACTAAAATGTTTGGGTATTTTATGCTGCCTTGGATTTCATTAACATGCCTTTCATTAATGTGGCTTGATGGATATCACGTTTGCCCGCTTTGCCGCTATGAGTTGCCAACATCCAAGAATTGATCGGAATCGAACTCGCTGTCAGAGATTAGACCCTCAGCATGACATGGCATCGATATCTTGTTCATCTTTTTAATGTTGATGTTACTTGATGGGTTGAATACCAGTATTCAGTAAGCATCATGTAAAACTAAAGTAAGCGTCATGTAAAACTAAACTAATGGTTTGTTTCATTCTATATGAACTTGAGCTCTTCGAGGAGCTCATTCATCATGTAAAGAAAGGGGTCCATTTAGTGTGTACATAGTTGTTAAAGGGTGTTCATTCAATGCCTACAAAGAGCTTCATTTTCGAAAACTCTAATATGACAATCTATAGCACGAACGCACGATGCCTTATGTTTACTAGAAAGTAGCTTCCATTCATGACCCTCGTGTTTACTTACATCTACCGATCTAATTCAGAATTACATTTGGGTTTTCTGCATTTTGTCTCATTGCAACTTATTTGCTCGTCTTCAAAGCATAACTTCAATTACAAGGTATATATTTTCGAACTAGAACAATAAACAAGGGGACAATTAAATGCACGCGAAGGATATAATTAATTGACTACAAATAAAAGAGATATGATATCATATATCCATATTTTACACCCATGGGTAAAATCTTCTAAAAACAATATCGATATGTAATGGAAGTGGGTAAATCTCACACATGTCATATAAAAAAATTCACAAGTCATGTAAAAAAATTTACATGTCAAGTAAACAATTCACGTGTTAAGTAAAATAATTCACGTGTCAAGTAAAAAAATTCATGTGTCAAGTAAAATACATTATGTGTCATGTAAATCCGGTACGGGTGACATGTAAATTCAATATGGGTGACAGGCAGAGGCGGATCCAGGGGGAATGGGGGAGCATGTTCCCCCTCCCTCATCTGACAGATTACCTAGGTGTATTCTCCTCATCGATAGCTTCGTTTTGATATATAATACGCCTTAATCCTACATCTGAGCAAAAAGTTATGAATGTTTGAAAATTGTAGGTGTATTAATCACTTTATATTCATTTCAATATATTATAATACTTTTATATTTTACTTAAATTGATATTCACATATTATAATTCATCTCGAGAGCTTCGAAACCAGGCCTGTAAAGCTTGCACTGAATGATATTATCGATTGTTCCAGCTGTGTCACCTATTATGAAAGCACCCGCCTGAATGCCACCGACTGTAGCTGGACCAAGAACAACCTTCACATGAAAAAATATATTCGATAACACTTGTGGTAATAAAAATGAATTTTGATCATTTATACTAAAGCAGCTAGACTAGAGCTGATATTACAATATTGAATGAACCTCATCTGCATATGAAACTATGATATCAAAATCACCTTGTTATTTGCCCTTGCAAATGCAATCAACCGCTTGGTGTCTGCCTCAGGGACACCTTGTTATTTGAATGACATGTTAATAGCAGTTCATGTCAAGTACATCGTCTTTGAATGCCATGTTAATAGCCCGAAAGAGAGGAAAAAACCTAAAATATGTCCATTAGACAACCGAATGGTGTCTAGTAGGAAATCATAGGGTGGACAGTTAATTTTTACTACTGGCATGGTCACCCTTTACAACACAACGTCATGTAAATATTAACTGTTGTCATGTACAAACGCTGAGGTTGTCAGGCTGGAATGATGAAATAGATGGGTGGCGAGAGAATGATTCAATCCAACATAAACATTAGAGAAACCGGTCATCCAACTTACCCGCCCCTCATAATCTTAATCCTTGCTCCTGGGCAGGCAGATTAATCGAGATGTCTTGGTGGTTTTGACTTAACAAGGTTCCTAGTCGCTGATGATACTTCTTCTCTATCAGATCACTCGTCCTATCTCCCTCCCCAAAATCCCTTTCTTCGTTTTCAGTCCTGGCTTTTATAGTCGGACTTGCTTTGGTGGTGGGACACTTCTCTTTAAACTTATGAGGAGTGTTTGATCATGAGGTCCGTCAAGTAAAACAATTAACGTAGCATGTAAAATCTCCTAGGCGTCATGTAAAAATACATTATGTGTCATGTAAAATACATATGGAGTTGTTGGTAATTCAACACAATACGAGCACCTCCTTTCCCTCTCTCCTCCTTTCCATCTCACTTCAGTCACGGCGTTGATAGCCATTGAAGGTGGTGGTGGCGGCGACGGTGGCGGCTTTTCGATTCATTGAAGTTGGTGGCAGAGGAAGGCGTTTGTTGCACCCAATCTCGACAAAGATGAAGAGGTGGAGGGGGAGGATGAGCGGGAGAAAGAGGTGCTTGTAGAACAGGCTGAATTTGGCAGAAACCATATTAGTTGAGGGCTTAACAATCACGATTTCTCGAAATTCAGCCGTCCAACAAGAGATGGGTGTCAGGCCTAGACTCGAGCAAGAGCGGGAGAAGAGTGAGGATGGTGGCGTAAAGGTTGTCGTCGGGGGGAGGGATGAGAGAGAGAGAATCCAGCGAATTAGGAAGGAGGAGGTGGAGAAATTGACTCAAACATGCCTTGATCAGCGCCGAAACAACTGATCAGCAACAAGCATTGATTTCTATGAGACGGAGGTAGTATATTACAACCGTCATGTAATATGAGATGGAGGTGGTATATTACCGCCGTCATGTAATATATTACAGTCGTTATTGACTATAACAAGGGAAAACATTGAACAAAACGTAAGACAAGAAATAACCAAAATATGTCCAGTAGACAACCATAATATGTCCAGTAGGGAATTACAGATTGGGCAGTTGATTTTTACTGCTGTCATGTATAGTGCACATAATGACAAGTATTAATGCGACTTCATTATTGATTGGACTTGTTCCAAAACAAGGGGCTTCTTACAGGACTATAACAAGGGCAAACACTTACTGCCAGAAGGGGCTTCTTATAGAGTAGAAAAAACCAAATTGTGTCCAGTAGACAACCATAAGATGTCCAGTAAGAAACAATAGAGTGGACAGTTGATTGGTGGGCCAATTATACATGCAATAGGTAATACCTATCATCACATTATTAAATCTTTTTTTGCTTGTTCCTAGCTCTCCTAACTTAACAACAAAAGATATAAAAATATGCCTAACTCACATTTGTGTCATCAATTATAGTTATTAAGTCAATTTTCACTACTTTCTCTAAATTAAAAAATAATAATAATAATAATTAATAAAAAAAACACAATGGTGAGCAAAATACACAATGGTGAGCAAAATCATTCCATTGTTAAAATATGGGCTTCTTGCTTCCTGAGGACGCTCGACGATCAGGGAGGTCGAAGGTGGTTCATCGATTCTGATTGGTTCATCGATTCTGATCGGAGATGATCCCATCGATTCTGATTGGTTCACCAAACAAGATGAGGAAAATTTTAGTACCAACTACCAACTCTTGCTCTCTCATTTTCCAGAAAAATTTTGTTTGATTCCCCCCATTTGATTCCTCATATTGGCAATAAGTTTCAAAATGACGACCCGTTCCATCATACTCCCTCCGTTCGGCAAAACATGTCACTTTACTATTCATGCACGCTTTTTTAGGGAATAAAAACTATATAAAATATCTAGTTTTTTAATAATTTTTTTTAACAATTTCGTAGTTATTATTAATAAGTACAAACTTGTTAAAAAAATTTATAAAAAAATAAATATTTTATATAGTTTTTATCGTTCTAAAAAAGCGTGCGTGAATAGTAAACGACATGTTTTGCCGAACAGAGGGAGTACCATAAAAGTACTACACTTAACATAACACAAGAATTTACAGCTCCTTGTTCAAATTATACTCATATCAATTCCATTCCCATTTCCAGAACTTGCAATCAACCGACATTAAATCAGAATTGGCAAACTGACCATTAAAACAATCTTAACCATTAAACTAAATCAATGGTTAAGATGACTCCTAAATTAAATAATTAATCCTTATCCCCCTAACTGTCTCATCCTCGTAAAAATAAAGGGAGTATATTATAAGAAGGTTCCTGCAGAAATCAACAACCATAGTAGCAATGCATACCCTGCCATTAAGTCAATTCAAGAAGATCGATCAACCATGGAAGATAGAATCAGAAACCGAAGACAAAGACGACGAGGAAGATCATCATCATCATCGTTATTAGCCGTGTTGTAGTCGGTCTTGTTGATTCTAATTTGTGATTTGAGTTTGATGCATCCAATCAAAGTCAAATTCAAAATCGCAACGCACAAAATTTCAGTTGGGGAAAACAAAATTGGAGTGTGATGCATCCAAGGCATTCGGATTGGCATGTTTAATTTCGTGGTTACAGGCTGAATGAGCCCTCGACACATACATGGTGATCACCGCTACCGTCCTTCTCAATCCTCTGCGGCTTATTGCAGCGATGGAAACGGGTGGGTGGCAACGGTCTGATTTCTCCTAGAGGAGGGGTGAAGGAGAAGGTCAGAGGTGATCCCATCGGTTCGTAGGGAGCGTCCCCGGAGCCATCGCCACCCACTGCAGCATTGTTCATCGTCTTCTTCGTTCGAATCCGAGGAAGCTTAAAGCTCTCCTTCAATGGCCTCCCTTCTTCTTCCCTCCTTTTCTCTCTCTCTCGTCCCTCCTTCGAAGATTCACAGTCGTTGACCCCTTCTTCTTCCCTCAAGCAGTAAATTCGTCACCGCGTCCGCCCCTTCTCCGGCGCCTTTGCCACCACTGCTCCCCTTGACTCCTCCGATCCGGCGCCTGTCACACATCCCCCTTCGCTCCCCTATAGTTTCTTGTCCTTTGATCGGAGCCCCGCCATGATTCAATCGGAAATCAATCGATCCGCCGCTCCCCTTACTCCTTCGATCTTCTTCCTCTCTCCCTGTCACGCATCCCCCCCTCTCTCTCTCTCTCCCCTACGTCACTCCCTCTCTCCTCATTAATTTCCCCGGTTTCACCTTCTCTTTTTGCCGGCTGGTGTTGCAAATTTTTAAGGGGGGAGGGTTAACCTTTGAAAATTATTTGGATAGTGGGTTATGGGTGCAAACGGAATCGGATATTGGGTTAGTTTGTGCAATTCCCTCTTAATTTTATTTCAATAGACTATAATGCTTTTATATTTTACTTAAATTAACATTCACATACTATAACTCATCTCGAGATCGAGCTTCAAAACGAGAGGTTATACTAATCATTTCAACAATTAGATAAGAAGTTACGAAAGTTTAAAAAATTTATATTTGGTTATACATTATTATATGTTAAGAGTAAAAAAGTTACATATTGACTAGGGTTGTTATTTGAGTCAAACGAGTCTACAATTTGCTTGATTATATTTAGCTCATTTAGAAATGAGTTGAGCTCGAGTTGAACTTATATTTGGACTTAAGCTCATACTCGCTTCTTTAGTAAATGAACAAGATCGAATTGAGTTTTTTTTTTCCAAGTGTTATGTAACCTTACTTGCTCATTACATAATAACTTAAAATAAAATTTCACAAAATTCGTGTTATTCAATCTTAAATCGAGCCAAGCCAAACCGAGATTTGAATCGAGCTTAAAAATGTGCTCATACTCAGCTCATTTAGTAAATCACACTTGAGCCGAGCTTTTATTGAGCAAAACTCAAGCCAATCTCGAGCTACTCGACTCATATAACAACCCTAATATTAACTCAATATTTATTATATTGTGTTTCGTATCCTCACTTAGTTGATTTTTATTCGGATATTTCATTTATTTATTTATATTTCTTTTTTTAACACGAAAAAATAATGGCGTTGTATCATAAATCAATCAGTGATATTTTATCATTAAATAACATCATTTATTGTCATATTATATGTCGATTTAATCCAAAACGATATTGTTCATGTATTACTGTGCCCCCTCCGAATATTTTCTGGCTCCGCCATTGCTTTTCTCCAAAATACCAATACTCTTAGGCTTTTTAGCGCGGTCATCACAAACTCGCACCACTGCAACTAGTAACCATGTTAATTTTGCTTTAGCGAAAGTCATCCCGAGCCCTTCTGATCTACCACTAGTCGCTTAGATGGAAAATGATAAAAATGTATTACAACTTCAAATGTATAAGAGCATGCCCAACAGCTTCTCTAAACAATTCTCCAAAATGGAGAATTATGAATCACATATTCTGGATTTTTTGGACTGAAATCCAACAGATTCTCCATTATAGAGTTTACCCCAAAATATATGGAGTTTTTCTCCAAATTTAGGGAAATATCTCCATTTTTTCTCCTCATTCTCTAATTTTGGATAATGTAATGGGGAAGCTGTTGGACCAAAATCAACCTTGATATTCTCCAAAATTCTATTATGGAGAACCTGTTGGAGTTGCTCTAAGCTGGTAAGCTACTTTTCTTATTTTTAATTGATTCTCTCTTAGATTATGGATTGGGCTCTAAACGTAAGAACATGCATAATTCTAATTGATTGGTCCACTAAGCTTGACATTGTATCAGAGAGATCCAGTTTAAATCTATAAGACATGATGTCAAATGCAACGATCAAATTCAAAGGGTCACGTAGTACATTTCATTTAATTCATTTCAAGTGGAATGTTAATGATACGGGGTTAGCCGTAGGATGGCCCGATCTTCGACAATCAAGACTCAAAGACAAGAACGGAAGCAAAAGACTCAAAGAAACGCAGCGATAATGGAAAGACACGACCGATAAGGACTGAGTCGATCTATATAGAACAAGATAAAGACCCCAGGCCTCCTTAGAGGGTAGGAACCAATACCAATGACTATATAACCCGCCTCTACAACCCTACACAACCAAGCGGACAACTTGGAGGCACAAGGAGGGGGCTTGTGGATACTAGGATCACCAAGTCTTGCGAAGTTGACGAACACAAAGCAAACCAAGCTGAGACAAGAACCAATTTGCAATCGATGAGCAATGCTTCGAATCGATTGACTTTCACTCAATGTGTTTAACACAAATCTGATTTTTCATTCAAAGATAGACGTCCTCTCTACAATGCTGGAATCGGCATTTATAACCCTAAAAGGGCTTATTGGGCCGGTTTTATCTAACTAAAGGAGATAAAATAACAACTTAAAGGAATTAATAAAATTACCCTAAAGTTTCCTAAAATAACTTAAGTAAAAATAATACTAAAAATAGGAAATAAATATAATGTTTAAGACTTAATTAAAATCCCGTCAAAACCAGAGACAGCTCAAAGAATGTGGATTTCGGCCAAGCTCTAGGTCGAATCTGGAAAAACCTTCAACAGCAAAGTTGTAGATCTCTTCGTCCTCGTTCCAACAAGGTATGGCACGCCTCAATCCGATAAATATTGAATCCGTACGACCCATTTTACAGAGACGTCGAAAAGCTGTCAAAATTCTGCACGAGAGTCTAAAACGTCATTTGATCAAGCTTGCACCTTTGGACCTTCTCCCATGGTGGAGCCTTCTTCTTCCTCTTGAGGATGACTTCCTTCTCACGAGCTTGAATCATAGGTCCATCCCCAAGCATAGATGTGTCCGAAAGTGTCTTGGATGGTGTCTTGGATGGTCCCGCATCAGTTAAAGTGATGTGAACGGCCTACAAACATGCACAATCCCCATTGATTGACCCATCGGGCCTTAGCCCGCCTATGTATGGACCATGACACGAAATCCACTAAACACTTTGCCCAATTTAGTGGGCCCAAAAATTCAAGACAAAAGCTTTGGGCTAGAGTTTTAAATATTGTAGGCCCAGTACAAAAAAGCCTGATTCTTTAAGCCCATTTTCCCATCGCACACAATTGGAAACCCTCAATTTCTTTGTTATTTTTTGTTGTTCCTTTTCAGGCTCCAAGTGAGGACAACGGACCTGAGAGGGCTAGGTGGCATGGGCTGGCGCCTCTTAAGACCCCGGGTCTTACAGATGGTATCAGAGCCGACTCTGGGCCCGGAGGTACTCCGACAGTATGCTCGGGTACGCTCCTCCCGGAGGGCAGTCCCTTGGGCCTGACGGGGTCGTCAGTGCTTTAAGTGGGGGAGATTGTAATACCCCCGTCCCACATCGGATATCATAAGGATGTTGGGAGTGATTTATAAGTGATTCAAGCCCTACCCATGTTACAAGAGCTCTTCCTTTTCAGGCTCCAAGTGAGGACAACGGACCTGAGAGGGCTAGGTGGCATGGGCTGGCGCCTCTTAAGACCCCGGGTTTTCCAGGTTGCCAAATGGCCCGGGTGGCTTTGAAGGCAACATTGTGACAAGACTAGCCAGATGGGGCTGAGACGAAAGCCAATGACAAGCTAGTTATCCCCGTTTCTTATGGGATGCGAAATCACTTATCCAGAGCAACAGGAGTGAATATTACGAGATGTCTCTCAAAATTTTATTATCCTTACGTTAGATACTTATAACGATAGGAATACACTATATTCATAGGATTAAAAATTTCAAACTTTGCCATTGAGAAGTTCGGAAAAGCAATGAGTTACTTTAGATGTAATTCTCATCGCTCACGTAGTTGATAAGTACATTAAGCGAATCATGCTTAAATTCTACCCATTCGGGAACCATTGTTAGATACACCTAGCTTTATTTTGATCAATCTATATCTTCTCATCTCTTTCGAGGTTACTATCCTATCTGCAATTCATTTCTCGTTTCTTTTCTAAGTTTCGGGACGAAACTTATTTTAAGTGGGGAGGAATGAAATACCCCGAAATATTTTTGGGAATTTCGAATAATATTTTTTTTAAAAAAAAAGTGTTTTGAATTTGGGAAAAAAGCGTCTTTGAATGAAACGTATATAAAGTTTTATATTATTTTGAGATATTTTAGTTTACTTTCTTATAAATAAGTTAGTCTTTAAATTTGTATTATTTTAAAACAAAGTCTTATATTTTTCTTCACAATAGAAATGGATTTATAATGATGATGTATTTTACTTTTTATAAACTATATATTATATTGATGTGCATGTGTTTAGTTATATTTTCCCATATGTTTTGATGTCAATTTGAGTCATTTTCATAGGGTTTTGCATTGGGTTTAATGTCTTTTGCATGTGTTTTCATATTTTATGAGAAATAGATGTCTTCACTAGCTTTTGTGTGTTTTACAGAATTTTGGGAGCTGTTTTTGAAGAAACTTTTAACTATGAAAAGAAGCGGAAAAGAATTTGGAGCGCATAGGAAAAAGAACGGAAGCAATCGAAGTTCAAACGAAGGAGATATAAGCATTTTTCCGAGCCGTACCGACCTTGTACCGACCCCATCTGGGTCGGTACCGAAGCCTGATCTGGACAAGCAAGACGAGATGAGCAACAGTGGCCATACCGACCCTAGGGGGGTCGGTACCGAGGTCCTCCGCTTCGGTATAGGTCCCAGCGGAGCTTATTTACCCGGATTTAATTATTTTTTTTACCTATTTTCCTTAGATAGAATTTAGATAAAATTCATATATTTGTTATTTCCTAATTAGGTTTATGGGATATTAAGTATATATAGGATTTTTAGGGTTTGGAAGACTCTCTCTTCTTCATACCAATTTTCAGCCTACGTTAGATTTCTCAGCACTCGTTTAAGAGCGTTTGTGAGCGGATTTGAGAGCTTTTTGAAGCGATTTCTTCGGCGAAGGTTGAGGAACGTTTTGTAAGGCTTTTGGGACGCATTGTTGACATTATTCTCAGGTTTTTATTCAATTTAAATTTCTGATTTTTAGTTATTTCATGAATTTTGAATTATTCATCATGAATATGCGTGAGTAGTCGCCTTCTCTAGGGTTGGGGTGATCCCAACGATAGTTATGCTTGCAATTTTGCTATGAATTGATGAATTAATTGGTTTTATCTATTTTATGTGCTTAAGTACCTAATGAAAGTTGGGGAAAATTCCTTTTTGCAATTAAATTGAAAGATTGAATTGTAAATTGGATAGTAATTAGGGTCTTGAACGCAAGTTTGATAACCTAATTAAGATTGATAGTAAAGTTTATTAATTTGTGAAAATAAATTGATTGCTTTGCTAGGGTTGATGCAAGTTGACCTCTTTAATAGATAAAAACATGATTTTTATATGATCCATTGCAATGCTAGTATGATTATCGTTGTGGTGATCTCTATGCCCTAGACTTTTATTATTATTGATTTTTCCTAAAAATTCCAGCAGCCCACAAACCCCCAAAATTCTATAATTTTCCATCTTTTCTTGCTATTTCTTGCTCTTTGGTAACTAGAATTGAGTCACTGACTTTCTCCCTGTGGACGAACTTGACCCTACTATACTATAGCGGGGTTTCGATCTTATAAATTTATTTGATTGAAATAAACCCTTCATCAAATTGGCGCCGTTGCCGGGGAGATTTCAATTGTGCCAAGGTTTTAGTTACTATTAGGGTTTTGGAATAGCCCATCCCCCTTTGCTTTTGATTGTGGTGTCTTTGTTTTTGTTTTTGTTTTCAGTTTATGCGATCAGGGCGACGCAGGCTTGATTTCGATTTTGTTATCGATCCCGAACCAGAACGCTCTTTTCATCGCAAACGTCGAGAAGCTAGGACAATGAGCAACACAGACAACAATGGCAACAATGTTGACGTTGCTGCGCAGATGGCTGACCTCCGTCATCAGATGGAGCAATTTCGGCTCACTGCAGAAAGAGAAAGGGAGGCTGCAGCGAGAGAAAGGGAAGCGACTGCTCGTCTGCAACAGCAGTTGGATGCTATCCCAAGGAATGCAAAGCAATACATGCACCCAGAACTAAGGGTGCCCGAATCTGCAATCGTCCTCCCCGAGATTGAGCGAAATTTTGAGATTAAATCCCACTTTATTTCTTTAATTAAATGATCTCAATTTGAGGGCAAAGCTCATGAATGCCCTATGCTTCATATTAAGAACTTTATTGATTTATGCGATACAATTGCTGCTGATGATGTATCGTTGGAATATGTGCAACTAAAGGCATTTAAATGGTCTCTTTCATGAAAGGCTCTGAATTGGTTGGAGAGTTTGGCGCCTAGGTCCATCACTACATGGAAGGCTTTGTATGACTTGTTCATGACAAAGTTCTTTCCACCGGCAAAGACAACGGAGCTTAGGAAGAAAATCACCTCCTTTCACCAATTGCCAGGAGAGACATTTTTGGAGACTTTGGAGAGATTCAAGGAGTTGCAGAGACAATGCCCTACCCACGGGCAACCTGAGTATGTCCTCCAAGAAATCTTCTTCCAAGGCATCAATGCGGAGACTAAGACTCGATTGAACCTACACACCGATTGTGGGTTCCTCGAGATGAATCCAACTGATGCATGGGCTCTATTGGACAAGCTAACGGAGTACGACGTTATGTATGGCACCCCAGTGGCGAGACCGTCAGGTAAGAAACTTTATGAGCCTGCTAATGAAATTGACCCAGATGTGCGTAGGCAATTCCATGAGGATGAGACCCGACGCCTCAAGAAACAAGTAAGTTTTCTATCTAGAAATCAACCTTGTTTAGAATGCGGTTCTCTATCTCATAATACTATAGATTGCAATAATATTAGCCAGGTACAAAGGGCAGAACACTACGAAGAGGTAAGTTATATGAGGGCTCCTTATAGGAACCCCAATAATAATAATAATTATGCGGGGAATCAAAATAACAATTATGCAGGGAGGAACAACAATTACCCTAATTGGGGTAAATATGGACAAGGACAAGGGAGTCAACCTCCTCCGCAACAAGATCAAAGGGTTCCCCCATATAGGCCCCCTGGGTATCAAGAACCACCATCATGGGTACAAGAGCTTAAGGAAGGATTCAATGGGCTTCGTGCCGATGTGAATTCCCAATTTAAGGGAGTTCATGCACAACTAGGAGAGTTAGAAACTTGGAAGAAGGGAGTGGAGTCCCAACTAGGTAATCTCGCGGCACAAATCCCACGGCCTCAAGGGAAGCTCCCAGGCCGCACCGACGAGAACCCTAGGGGGCAAATAGCTGCAATACACCTAAGAAGTGGAAAGGAGGTGCCTGGTCGAGAAAGCACGCCAAACGAGGAAGAAAACGGGGACAACAGTGTCCATACCGAGGCCGTACCGACCCCCACAGCCTCGGTACCGACCCCCCCAGCAGGTACGATCTCTTCTTCTCCCGTTTCTCCTAATTCCAATAGCCATACCGAGGCTGTAACGACCCCCTCAGGGTCGGTACCGACCCCCCCAGCAGCGACGGATTCTTCTATAGGGCCTATTTCAGCCCCGAATCCGATGAAAGTGCTCCCATATCCTCCGAAAAAGGTAAAGGACACAGCGGAAGGTAAGTTTCAAAAGTTTGTGAAGATGCTTCAGAGTTTGAATATATCTATTCCTTTCACTGACGCTTTGAGTGAGATGCCAGCTTACACTAAGTTTTTGAAAGACATCTTAGCTAAGAAGAGATCCATGTCTGAGCTTGCTGACGAGGTCCGTTCAGTGAAGCTCCCTGAGAAACTTGGAGATCCAGGTAAGTTTGCCATTACTATTGGTGTAGGATCTTACCGTTTCAAGGCTTTGTGTGATTTAGGTGCAAGTGTAAGCCTTCTCCCCCTTTCGATATGGTCTAAGACAAGCTTGGGAGCCCTAGAGCCGGTCAACATGAGAGTATCCATGGCAAATGGAGCGGTTGTATCACCAACTGGGGTGATTGATGATGTGCCTGTCCGTGTAGGTAAGTTTTTCGTCCCCACTGATTTTATTGTTATGGATATGCCAGAGGATCCAGTGGTGCCTATCATTCTTGGAAGGCCCTTCTTAGCCACCGCTGGAGCAATAATTGATGTTAGGAAGGGACTCCTAACATTTGAGATTGGGGAGGACATCGTTGAGTTTCGCTTCAATCCAACGATGAAGGAAACCACGGACATGGTAGAGGTAAGCTATTTTGATTGTCTTGAGTCTGCAGGCCCAGTCCCAGGTCTTCTGGCGGATCAAGAAGAAATTTATTCTTTAGAGGTCCTAGAAGCAATATTGAGGACGGATGAGGAAGAGCCCAAACTTGTTCCAATCGAGCCTTCCCCAGAGCTTAAGCCACTTCCGGAAGGTTTGAGGTATGTTTTCTTGGGTCCTAATTCTACTTTTCCTGTGATCATTAATTCGAAATTGAATGAGGAAGAAGTAGAGAAGTTACTTAATGTGCTTAGAACCTATAGGAAGGCTATTGGTTATTCTTTGGATGATATCATTGGAATTTCACCCTCTTTATGCATGCATAGAATATTCATGGAGGATGATCATAAGCCGACCATAGAACGTCAGCGTAGGCTTAACCCAAATATGCAAGAAGTAGTCAAATCTGAAATTTTGAAAATGTTAGATGCTGGAATTATTTATGCTATTTCTGACAGTAAATGGGTGAGCCCGGTTCATGTTGTCCCTAAGAAAGGGGGAATGACTGTGATAGAGAATGAGAAAGAGTTAGTACCCACTAGGACCACTACTAAATGGCGCATGTGCATTGATTATAGGAAGTTGAATAGTGCTACTAGGAAAGATCATTTTCCTCTTCCTTTTATTGATCAAGTTCTTGAGCGTCTAGCACAACACAATTATTTTTGCTATTTGGATGGCTATAGTGGTTTTTGGCAGATTCCCATTCATCCGGATGATCAGGAGAAGACAACTTTTACTTGTCCTTATGGAACTTTTGCTTACAGGAGGATGCCATTTGGGCTCTGTAATGCCCCTGCAACTTTTAAAAGGTGTATGATGGCTATTTTTTCTGAGATGATTGAGGATATAGTAGAAGTGTTTATGGACGATTTTTCTGTTTATGGTTCTTCTTTTGATTCATGTCTTGCGAACTTGAGTAGGGTGCTAGAAAGATGTGAAGAAACTAATTTGGTGCTTAATTGGGAAAAATGTCACTTTATGGTTCAAGAGGGAATTGTTTTAGGGCATTTGGTTTCAAATAGGGGAATTGAGGTAGATCGTGCTAAAATTGAATTGATTGAGAAACTACCTCCTCCCTCCAATGTGAAAGATATTAGGAGCTTTTTAGGACATGCAGGCTTTTATCGGAGATTCATTCAAGACTTCTCAAAGATTGCTAAACCTCTAACTAATTTGCTTATGAAAGATGTAGCCTTTGAGTTTTCTGCAGAATGTCTTGATGCATTCAACAAGTTGAGAGAAGCCCTTGTCTCCGCTCCTATTATGCAATCGCCCGATTGGAACCTACCCTTTGAGATCATGTGTGATGCTAGTGACTATGCCGTAGGTGCTGTGCTTGGGCAAAGGAAGGACAAGAAGCTTCATGCCATCTACTATGCAAGTAAGACACTTGACGAAGCGCAGAGTAAGTACACCACGACGGAGAAGGAATTCCTCGCCGTGGTATTTGCCTTTGAAAAGTTTCGTACTTATTTAGTAGGTTCTAAAGTCATTGTCTATACGGATCATGCTGCGGTAAGATATTTGATGACTAAAAAGGATGCCAAGCCTAGGCTCCTTCGTTGGATGCTTTTGTTGCAAGAATTCGATTGTGAAATTAGGGACAAGAAAGGAGCAGAGAACTTGGTGGCTGACCATCTGTCTAGGTTGCCCTTGGACCACCTCATGGAGTCCGAAAATCAAGTTCCAATCAATGACTCCAGGCCGGACGAAAACCTCATGAGAAACGATTCGGTAAGTTCCGGTGAGGACTCCTTTTATACCCCTCCTTCTTCTCCTAGTTCTCATCATATTTGTGCTATTAGAGGGTCGAGGAACCCTTGGTTTGCGGATTTTGCTAATTATATTGTAGGGGGAGAAATCCCTAAGGATTTGACTTCGCAAGCCAAGAAGAAGTTCCTCCACGACGTCAAGCAATACTATTGGGATGATCCCTACTTATTCAAGCAGGGGAGCGACCACATCTTTAGACATTGTGTACCGGATGAAGAGATTGAGAGCATAATCAAGCACTGTCACACCCTTCCAACGGGCGGCCACGCAAAGAGTTTCAAGACCACGGCGAAGATTCTTCAAAGTGGCTTCTATTGGCCTACTTTGTTCAAAGATGTGCATGCTTACATTGAAAGTTGCGATGAGTGCCAAAGAGCGGGGAACATCACTTGGAGGCATGAGAACCCTCTTACCGGTATCCTAGAGGTTGAACTTTTTGACGTTTGGGGTATTGACTTTATGGGGCCCTTCCCTTCATCAGGGCCCTATAAATATATTTTGGTAGCGGTAGATTATGTTTCTAAATGGGTTGAAGCGATAGCCACTCGTACTAATGATTCTAAAGTTGTAGCTAGATTTATGAAGACTAATATTTTTCCCCGTTTTGGTGTCCCACGAGTTCTTATTAGCGATGGAGGATCTCACTTCATAGAGAGGGGCTTTGAAGCTCTTTTGGCTAAGTACGGGGTGTCTCATAGGGTGGCAACACCTTACCACCCCCAAACTAGTGGCCAAGTTGAGGTTTCCAATCGACAAATCAAGAGTATCTTAGAGAAGACGGTGTCACGCTCGAGGAAGGATTGGGCATCTAAGCTAGATGATGCGTTGTGGTCTTATAGGACAGCATACAAGACACCATTGCGCACAACTCCCTACAACTTGGTTTACGGTAAGTCTTGTCATTTGCCCGTCGAGCTTGAGCATAGAGCATTATGGGCTCTTAAGGAGCTCAACATGAACCTCGACGCGGCCGGAGCAAAGAGATTCATGGACTTGCAAGAGTTGGAGGAGTTGAGGCTCAAAGCTTATCAAAACGCCGAAATCTACAAAGAGCGCACCAAGAAGTGGCATGACAAGAAGTTGGTACCAAAGACATATGAGGTAGGTGATAAGGTTCTTCTTTTCAATTCTAGATTGCGTTTGTTCCCAGGGAAGCTTAGATCACGATGGAGTGGACCATTCGTGGTTCATCATATCTATCCCCATGGAGCGGTGGATCTAGTTGATGAAGGAGGAGCCATATTCAAGGTCAATGGTCACCGACTCAAGAAGTACTATGATAAAGTGGATCCGGAGGAAGAAATAAGAGTTACTTGGGCTCTTACAACATTGGAATGAAGATGAGGTAACCACGTCAAGCTAACGACGTTAAAGGTAGCGCTTACGGGAGGCAACCCGCTTTATTTCTTTTTCTTTCTAAGTTTTATTTTTAGTTTTTAAATTTTAGGATAGGTAGGACAGTTGGGGTGGAGCGTATTGCACTAACCATGCAGGTCTTAGGAGGGAACCACTGCGAAAACGGGCGAAAAACGGAAAAGGAAGCTCAACAGCAGCTGTACCGAGGCCGTACCGAGGTCCCTAGGGTCGGTACCGACCCTCCTGACGGACAGGTAAGTGAATCTCGGAAAACCGAGAAATTCCAGTAGGCATACCGAGGCCATACCGACCCCCCCCTTCCCTCGGTACCGACCCCCACCCGAGAAAAAAAAATAAAAAAAATTAATTAATTCTTTTTTATTTTACCTTTTTCTTTTATTCCTTTTTCTTTCTTTTCTTTTTCTTTCCTTTTTTCTTTTCTTTCTTTTTTTTTTCTTTCTTTCTCTTCTCCCCTCTTTCTTTCTCTTTCAACTGGCCTCCCCTCGCCCAGCCCGACTCCTCTCTCTTCGCTGCCCAGGCCTCCACCGAGCCACCTCTGGCCACGCCCACCCAGCCGGTCGGACCACCAGCCCCAGCCGCACCCAGCGAGCCCTCACCCACCCTGCCTCGAGCCCTGCAGCCCCCACAGCGGCCCTCGGTTTCCAGCCGCACCCAGGCCTCCACCGAGCCACCTCTGGCCACGCCCACCCACCACGAGCCCGAGCCACCTCCGGCCACGCCACCTCCACAGCTGGCACCCCCACCCCAGTGCGCACCCCCTGACCCCTGAACCACCCCGGTTCGAGCCCCGCTGAGCCACCACCGAACCCACTTGTCCCGTTTCACTGTTTTGGTCGTTTTGGCTCGTTACATCTTCGAAATCCCGGTTTTTCTTCTTCATTCAACTCAATTTTGGTATGATTTCTTACCCTAAACTTGTCTATTTCAATTATTTTGATTGATTTGATGATTTAGGTTGAGATTGAGACCTAGGGCTTGATTTAGGAGCGGAATTTGGGGCTTTTTGCCGAAAGCCAAATTGGTCAAAATTGATGACATGGTTGTGTTGTTGGGTTGATTTAGAGTTACTTTCATGTTCATGGCAATGTCAAATTCTTTATGGATTGTGCGCTAATTGAATTTTAGAATTTCATTGCGATTCGTTTCAGGCTTTGATTTTGGATTTGATTTTTATGCCTTTTGGTTGATTAGCTTCTTCTATTCTAGCATAAAATCTATTCCCTTGCATGATTTGACATTGCAAACAAGTTATATGTCTATTGTATATTTATTTTACTTGTTTTGAACTTAAGTATGGGGTTGTCATGGTTGGTTTGTGCATATTGAGTTTTGCATTACTTATGTTACCTTCATGAGTATATGGTTTTATGATTAGGTGTTGCAATATAGTGACCTTACATGATGACTATATTGTCTATATTGTTTTCTCTATTCATATAGTCTATGTAGAGCTTATGGTTACATATATCGGTAATGCATTCTATTCTGCATGATGGTGATTTTATATGCATCGGAGCTTATTTTATATTGTTTATATGCAATTATTTCTTTAGGTGGTATCTCTTGCGCTTGGCTATTTATATGCACTCGGGCTTTATGTGTGTATATGTTTTTCTAGTGCGTATTATCATTCTTAATTTGCATGGTTAGATGTTAGCTTCTTTTGAGTTTAGCTGATTTGGTTTGGTTTCACTGTTTTAGAAAGGATTTTAGTTTTCAATTGGTTTGTCTTGTCTAGGAAAATGTTCAGTCGTCAACGTAGCAAGAGGGCTAGGGAGTCATCCGCTACAGTTCCGTTGGATAATGTCATCATCTCCGACTCCCGTTTGAAGAAGGATTACAAGGAGTTCCACAAGAAGGGCAATCTGAAGGCCCGATGGTATAGCCCTGATGATGGAGAGCGCCTTGGGGTACATGATGACTTATTGGAGGCCTTCTCTAACTTAGGCGCCACTAGTCTTCTGGATCATGTCCACCACCACTACCCCGCTCTTACTGCAGAGTTCACGGCTACATTGGCAAGCGATATGGCTAGCCCAGATTTTGTGGGCCCTATTACATTCTAGCTGGGGAATGTTCAACACTCCTTCACATTGCAGCAATTTAATGCATTGCTGGGATTTCCTAACCCACTGGCATCATACAATCATCTCAGCTGCAAGGCCCTTCAGACTTGGACTCTAATTACGGGCAATCCCTATTGGCCTTCTCGAGGAGCACTTCAGGGTAAGGACATTGCGAACCCTCTTTTCCGTATTATTTTAAGAATTTTTGGTAGCACTATATGGGCCAAGAAGGAATTATCTAGACCAACTAGAACTAAGGTGGCTTGTTTGAGAGGGGTACTATTTGAGATGCAGACACCCCTGAACTTGGGGTTTGAGTTCATTATGCATGTCTTGGCCTATAGAGCACGCACGGAAGAAATCTGGTATGGAGGCCTGGTGGCGCTGTTGGCCAGGCGCCTTGAGGTTGACTTCACCAGATACAAGGCTGTGCCCACTCTGATGATTGACACTGCGTACTTGATTGGTGCTAATGTGATCAAGCGCAACGGAGACAAGCTTCTGTCAGTTTTTTATGATCACGAGGTGGAGATTACCAAGCCGAATATGGACTTGTTGTACGTCCCTAACTGGATTATCACTTGGGCTTCTGAACCTTCACCGACTCCAGAGGATATTCTGAATGATCCTTTGAGACGACAGAGACCATCGAGATACCCCCGCCCGGACAGCACTTTTGCCTTGGTGGTGCCTCCACCTAGTTTATTTGACGGTTTTGGATCCTTTGGGCAAGGATCCTACCATGAGCATAGGCAGCAAGAGCACGACACTGACTATATGGATCATGACACTAGGCCTAGTAGCCGCCCCTTTTCTGACGGGGCTGGCCCGAGCAGATCTGCGCCTCAGTATTCTCATAGCCTTACTGACGTCATGGATGAGCTTAGATCTCTGAGACTGGGCCAGGAAGCCCTACAGAATGGGTAGGGTACTCTTATGGAGGAGTTTACACGCTTGAACAAGAGGATGGACAAGCATAAAACGCACCAGTATTCCTTCATGGCTTGGGCATCTTCTTTCTTTCCACATCATCGATTACCACCACCACCTTCTCCGTAGAGTTTATGAATGTCTTCAGCAGCTTCTGAATTCCTTTGTGAGTTTCTGAGTCTTTTCCCTTTTACTTTGATTTTTCTTTTGACAGTGGGGACACTGTCTATTTTTAAGTATGGGGTGGGGGATTCAGAAACTATGTTTAGGTGTTTTGTATTATATTTATGTTTATGTGTTACATTTTACCTTAGTTGGATTATGTTATGCATTCATGTTTAAGTTTTTTATGCATTTGAGTCTTTTGTCATATTTTAGTCACTTGAGTCTTGCTTTTGTCATATTTTAGTTTCCAAAAAAAAATGTCGAAAAAGAAAGAAAAAAATGCATGGTTATTTTTGTTTTGTTTTAGTGTGTTTATACCCTAACTTAGATGTCCTATGATGATACATAATGATTGACTTGATCATGTAAATCCTATGGCATGTTTGGAAGGTTTAGCCTAAGTCCTTGAAAATATTTTTTTATGTGGATTGTGAACTTGTGATGAAATTGAGCACATATGATCCTAGGCTAAAGGTTGAAATCCAACAAAATTTGTCCTAGTGAGAATTTTGGCCTTATAGGGAGAACATTAAAGATCCCTCTGTGTTTTTTTTAGTGTATTTACTCTTCCTATGCATCTCTAAATATTGTGATAGTTATTCAAAGTCAATGCATTTATATGTTTATGTGAATGAGAATTAAATGATGGAGGCATCATTTAAGCCAATTTTATCCTCTCTTTACCTACCCTGTATTATCTCTGCTTGAAGCCGGAACATTAGCCTGAGACCTTTATTTATAAGCTCCACAAAATTATCCTTAGCCAAATTGAGCCTGACCCCCATTTGGAAATTAAGACTTAGAGTTGGTTGGAATGATGGTTTATGGAAGGAATGAGCTTGTGTTTGATTTCAAGTGAGAAGGATTTTCGAGTTTATTGAGTTATGGGTTGGTTTGATATTTTTATCTTGCTATGCATATTATGTAAAAGGATTTTTGGCTCACCCTATAAATGCACTATTATTTTTATTATGTTATTTTTCTTTTTCGAAAAATAAAATTCTGAAAAAAAAAAGAAGAAGAAGAGAACAAGTATAGTTTGTGTTTATATGTTTGTGAATAAAGTGCATGAGCCAAATTTACCTTATTTCCTTTACTTTTGCAAGCTTCATATTGTTGAGAGGTTATTTGAGTTTGAGAGGTTGTGTTCTTCATTAAGATGAGTTGGAGAGTTTGGTTGATTCATATGATTGAAAGTTATGGTTTGGTTGAGTTGTGTTGGAAATTTAGGAGTCTTGATTCCCGAATTTTATTAAGCACCACGTAGCCAAATAATTCCATGCCCTTTTATTTCTTACCAAGCCACATTACAACCCCGCCGAATGGAGTCTTCTTTGAAGTCTTCCATTGAGCGAAGTCCTCCTGATGGTTCTTGTTTGCATTTACATAATTGGTTATGAAGTGGATCTACATTTAAATTGCAATGTTTATGAGTTTGTATGTGGAATTGAGTTGAGAGTTGATCTTCATAGCCTAAACACATTGAGAGTTGAGTGTAAACACATTACCCTTGTGAGGTTGGATTTATAATGCCTATGCCTATGGATCGCTCATATATGTGTGATGACGTTAAATTCACTTGCTTTGCTACAACTTTATGATGTTGCTTTTGACAAGGGCGAAGACTTGAATGATGTGTTGTAGGTATTGGTTATTGCTTGAGGACAAGCAAGTTTAAGTATGGGGTATTTTGATGTGCATGTGTTTAGTTATATTTTCCCATATGTTTTGATGTCAATTTGAGTCATTTTCATAGGGTTTTGCATTGGGTTTAATGTCTTTTGCATGTGTTTTCATATTTTATGAGAAATAGATGTCTTCACTAGCTTTTGTGTGTTTTAAAGAATTTTTGGAGCTGTTTTTGAAGAAACTTTTAACTATGAAAAGAAGCGGAAAAGAATTTGGAGCGCATAGGAAAAAGAACGGAAGCAATCGGAGTTCAAACGAAGGAGATATAAGCATTTTTCCGAGCCGTACCGACCCTGTACCGACCCCATCTGGGTCGGTACCGAAGCCTGATCTAGACAAGCAAGACTAGATGAGCAACAGTGGCCATACCGACCCTAGGGGGGGTCGGTACCGAGGTCCTCCGCTTCGGTATAGGTCCCAGCGGAGCTTATTTACCCGGATTTAATTATTTTTTACCTATTTTCCTTAGATAGAATTTAGATAAAATTCATATATTTGTTATTTCCTAATTAGGTTTATGCGATATTAAGTATATATAGGATTTTTAGGGTTTGGAAGACTCTCTCTTCTTCATACCAATTTTCAGCCTACGTTAGATTTCTCAGCACTCGTTTAAGAGCGTTTGTGAGCGGATTTGAGAGCTTTTTGAAGCGATTTCTTCGGCGAAGGTTGAGGAACGTTTTGTAAGGCTTTTGGGACGCATTGTTGACATTATTCTCAGGTTTTTATTCAATTTAAATTTCTGATTTTTAGTTATTTCATGAATTTTGAATTATTCACCATGAATATGCGTGAGTAGTCGCCTTTTCTAGGGTTGAGGTGATCCCAACGATAGTTATGCTTGCAATTTTGCTATGAATTGATGAATTAATTGGTTTTATCTATTTTATGTGCTTAAGTACCTAATGAAAGTTGGGGAAAATTCCTTTTTGCAATTAAATTGAAAGATTGAATTGTAAATTGGATAGTAATTAGGGTCTTGAACGCAAGTTTGATAACCTAATTAAGATTGATAGTAAAGTTTATTAATTTGTGAAAATAAATTGATTGTTTTGCTAGGGTTGATGCAAGTTGACCTCTTTAATAGATAAAAACATGATTTTTATATGATCCATTGCAATGCTAGTATGATTATCGTTGTGGTGATCTCTATGCCCTAGACTTTTATTATTATTGATTTTTCCTAAAAATTCCAGCAGCCCACAAACCCCCAAAATTCTATAATTTTCCATCTTTTCTTGCTATTTCTTGCTCTTTGGTAACTAGAATTGAGTCACTGACTTTCTCCCTGTGGACGAACTTGACCCTACTATACTATAGCGGGGTTTCGATCTTATAAATTTATTTGATTGAAATAAACCCTTCATCATATATCGTTTTATAAAAATATATTTTTAGGAAAAATAAAATGTATTTGAATAAAAGGTGTTGGTATTTTATTATTTAAGTTTTGTAGAATTCTAATAAATAAAATTCCGGATATAAATATATTTATTTGTATTTAAAAATAGGTTAGGGTTGAACCGGTTATCCTTTGGGTTCACTTGAACCGAACCAACCAAAATAAAAGAACAGGTTGAACCGAACCGGGGGAACCGCTTCTTCTTCCTCCCACCCATCGCCCCTACTGTTGAAAAATCTGAAATTTCAATCCCCTCAAATCTCGCCCGAATCTTATCGTTTTCGATTCTAAACTGTTACCCCATCTCTATTATATCTATATCTATAATCAATTGGTGATTTCGGATAGAAACGGATCCAAAATAAGTTTATCCCAAATTCAAAATTTTTAGCAAATCCGTCAAATAAAATAGATTTTCTCAAATTAACCAATTAAATAGCTTTTATATAGATTTGGGGTTATCTTCTGAGATTCAATTCGATCCAATTCGGCTCCGGTTGACATCGACTATAAATACTAGGGTTCGATATTCTCCGAAATTCATTCCGTAGAGACGAAATCCAAGCTTCTAACCTGTCCCATTGTGTTCTAAACCCTTCTAGATACATTTCCCCTCACAAGTTTTCCACAAAAATATCCCGATTCAGAAAACCCAATTTTCGATTCAACCCCGCCGAAGCTGCCCTGTACACCACCGTTCCGCCGCTGCCGAATCCACGATCCCCCACCGGTGGATGCGCCTCATCGCCACGAAGCTTTAGCCACCAGTCGCATGTAATTCCGAGTACTAACGAAGCCGCTATGCGTCGCCGACGTCTTGTCGGTTGGTCACCGGAAAGTTGCTGTTGAAGTTACTGTCGGGATGAGGGAGGGGATGGATTAATTACGTAAAAGCTCCCATACTTTCTGTTTTTGTTAAAATATGCCCCTGTTTCAGCATAATTAATTTCAGGAAAAATCCCATACTTTTCAGGGTTGTTTTAAACGTTTTCAATCTCTTTAATTCCGCAGCGCTTCGTCAATCCCTATGCGTCTACGAAGGAATTCGAGTCCGACCAACCACTTAAGTCAAAATCTTGCAACTCCGAATCAAGGCAAGTGATTTCGTTCAATGCCCTTTGCATGTTTCGTGATTTTCTTTTGGCGTGCCTTTTTATTCTTCTGTGTCGAATGCGGCCATGTGGCCAATTTCCTTGCCAGTTTCGATAAATTGCATATCCGTCTGATTGATGTAATTTATCTCCTTATTCATAAATTGGCATGAGTATTAATTAAATGGGCAATTATAAATATAAATATATAATTGTATATATTAAATATGTTGTATATATATAACTTGAGATAAGTGAAAATTGTCCATTTTCATCTTCCTAATTGCATGAATTTCTGCTTGTTTCATTCATGCAAATTAATAGCATGTGATATTAAGATCTTTTGAAATACCCGTGCTTGTACGTCCTTGTTGGTTTAATGTCGTGATTATGATCACCTAGTATTTAATGTTAAAGCTGTTATAGTTAAAGTGTGCATCTCACGTGGTGCGGATTGACTTAAAGTCAGTGCGAGGGCTAGCTCGCAGGTTGGGAATAGTGTAAAGCCCAGTCTAAAAGGTTCCATGGAATATCTAGACTTCAGACAGTCTCAGGTCGCAATCCCAGTTGAGTCTGGACCCGTGTCCTTACGTACGATTAGACTTCAAAGTCTCAGGTCGCAGTCCTAGTTGAGTCTGGGCCCGTGTCACTACGTGTTATATTGTGTTATATACATATTTACATTATGATTATTATTATTGAGATTATTAATAGGTGATCAATTCAGTTATATTATACTTCAGTCTTATTCGGGGTATAGTTCCATTTCTTATCATACGATCGATCACTATGATCATTCGAGTCATGTTACGAATCTTTATTTCTTATTCAGTTTTCACTTTAAATACTCGCGTCTTTCCCTTAACCTATGTCATACCGTTTTATGGTCACTGTATGGTTAAAGTCTGAATATTTTCCCTATCATTTGCTAGTCTTAATTGTACTAACCATCCTATTTATTGGATGGCTGGTGTCCTTCGTTCTCACGAAACACCAGGCCATATTCCACAGGTTTAGTATGAGCAGTGGAGCAGGAGAGAGCTAAAGAGAGGACTATCAACCATGGATTTTTAAACTGCAGTTTTTGAACCTTTAAAGTTCCGCATCGCTACGTTGGATTTAGCTATTTTTGGGGTTTATTTGTACTTTATGGTTGGTATTTTGGCTATATTGTTGTGATTGGATGTTTCAAACTTTGATATTTAATTTACTTCCGCACTCTTTTAAATCAACTGTTCGAAGTACTGTCTTGTTTATGGGAGCATGGTGGCATGTCCCTATAAGCCTCAGGTGAATGCAAAGACATTAAAGTCTACGGATTCACTGGCGCTGTAGCGCACCCTTGGGGTATAAAAGGGGGTGTTACAGAAGTCTGTAAGACCCGGGGTCTTAAGAGGCGCCAGCCCATGCCACCTAGCCCTCTCAGGTCCGTTGTCCTCACTTGGAGCCTGAAAAGGAAGAGCTCTTGTAACATGGGTAGGGCTTGAATCACTTATAAATCACTCCCAATATCCTTATGATATCCGATGTGGGACGGGGGTATTACAATCTCCCCCACTTAAAGCACTGACGACCCCGTCAGGCCCAAGGGACTGCCCTCCGGGAGGAGCGTACCCGAGCATACTGTCGGAGTACCTCCGGGCCCAGAGTCGGCTCTGGTACCATCTGTAAGACCCGGGGTCTTAAGAGGCGCCAGCCCATGCCACCTAGCCCTCTCAGGTCCGTTGTCCTCACTTGGAGCCTGAAAAGGAAGAGCTCTTGTAACATGGGTAGGGCTTGAATCACTTATAAATCACTCCCAACATCCTTATGATATCCGATGTGTCACGGGGGTATTACAATCTCCCCCACTTAAAGCACTGACGACCCCGTCAGGCCCAAGGGACTGCCCTCCGGGAGGAGCGTACCCGAGCATACTGTCGGAGTACCTCCGGGCCCAGAGTCGGCTCTAATACCATCTGTAAGACCCGGGGTCTTAAGAGCCGCCAGCCCATGCCACCTAGCCCTCTCAGGTCCGTTGTCCTCACTTGGAGCCTGAAAAGGAAGAGCTCTTATAACATGGGTAGGGCTTGAATCACTTATAAATCACTCCCAACATCCTTATGATATCCCGATGTGGGACGGGGGTATTACAATCTCCCCCACTTAAAGCACTGACGACCCCGTCAGGCCCAAGGGACTGCCCTCCGGGAGGAGCGTACCCGAGCATACTGTCGGAGTACCTCCGGGCCCAAAGTCGGCTCTGATACCATCTGTAAGACCCGGGGTCTTAAGAGGCGCCAGCCCATGCCACCTAGCCCTCTTAGGTCCGTTGTCCTCACTTGGAGCCTGAAAAGGAAGAGCTCTTGTAACATGGGTAGGGCTTGAATCACTTATAAATCACTTCCAACATCCTTATGATATCCGTTGTGGGACGGGGGTATTACAATCTCCCCCACTTAAAGCACTGACGACCCCGTCAGGCCCAATGGACTGCCCTCCGGAAGGAGCGTACCCGAGCATACTGTCAGAGTACCTCCGGGCCCAGAGTCGGCTCTGATACCATCTGTAAGACCCGGGGTCTTAAGAGGCGCCAGCCCATGCCACCTAGCCCTCTCAGGTCCGTTGTCCTCACTTGGAGCCTGAAAAGGAAGAGCTCTTGTAACATGGGTAGGGCTTGAATCACTTATAAATCACTCCCAACATCCTTATGATATCCGATGTGGGACGGGGGTATTACAATCTCCCCCACTTAAAGCACTGACGAACCCGTCAGGCCCAAGGGACTGCCCTCCGGGAGGAGCGTACCCGAGCATACTGTCGGAGTACCTCCGGGCCCAGAGTCGGCTCTGGTACCATCTGTAAGACCCGGGGTCTTAAGAGGCGCCAGCCCATGCCACCTAGCCCTCTCAGGTCCGTTGTCCTCACTTGGAGCCTGAAAAGGAAGAGCTCTTGTAACATGGGTAGGGCTTGAATCACTTATAAATCACTCCCAACATCCTTATGATATCCGATGTGTCACGGGGGTATTACAATCTCCCCCACTAGCCCTCTCAGGTCCGTTGTCCTCACTTGGAGCCTGAAAAGGAAGAGCTCTTGTAACATGGGTAGGGCTTGAATCACTTATAAATCACTCCCAACATCCTTATGATATCCGATGTGGGACGGGGGTATTACAATCTCCCCCACTTAAAGCACTGACGACCCCGTCAGGCCCAAGGGACTGCCCTCCGGGAGGAGCGTACCCGAGCATACTGTCGGAGTACCTCCGAGCCCAGAGTCAGCTCTGATACCATCTGTAAGACCCGGGGTCTTAAGAGGTGCCAGCCCATGCCACCTAGCCCTCTCAGGTCCGTTGTCCTCACTTGGAGTCTGAAAAGGAAGAGCTCTTGTAACATGGGTAGGGCTTGAATCACTTATAAATCACTCCCAACATCCTTATGATATCCGATGTGGGACGGGGGTATTACAGTGTGATCTATCTATTAATTTATTAATATTATTAATTCTATTAGTATTTTACTGATGTGTCACGTCCATAATTAAAATTGAATTTTTTAATCAGCTACCTCTTTTCTTATTGGTCGGTTTTATTGTCGGGATTTTCGAATATATGTTTTCTATTTTAAGTTTATCGCAATCGTCTTCGAAAATGTCTAATTACATTGAACTTAATTTCTTATTAGTCAATTATATTTTTGCAAAGTTTAAATATATGTTTTCAATATTAAATTTATCACAATCGTCTCCAAAATGTCAATGTATATTGAACATAATAGATACAAATTTACCGTGATTTTATATAATAGATGTGATTGAGTTTTTTTGTACAAAAAAAATGCTTATATAGAAATAATGATTATAATTGTTAATAGATTATAAAAAATAATAATCCTATTGAATCCATATCATCCATATGACTTCAATACACATATAGTTGAACAATACTTTTAAAAACTACACGCATAACACGGATATATTACACTAGTTGATTCACTAAATTAACAAGCAATTTTCTTTATCACTTGTCCAAGTTTTCAAGACTTGAAGCGCTCGGAGAAATGCATCAAAAGGACAAAAACGACGATTACTGGATGACCTTAGGCTGTGTTCGGCAGCCTAGATTATAGGGATTTTAGGAGATCCTGCAGATTATGTCAAAACACAATCTCCTTGGGTTGGTGTTTGGCAGGGTATTTCAACAGATTAGGAGATGGAGATTATCCAGCTTTCATCAGATTTTTTGAGAATCTTCCCCACCCAAGATTATGGGGATTTTGGGGAGATTTCACTTCAAATTTCACAAATTTGCCCCTCGACTCCCACTGTTTCCCGATCTGGAGAGTATCCCTTTCGAACGAGCCAAGAAGCTTTACCATCTTCAACCCCTGTGAAGGAGCGCTCCTCTCCTCTCCTCTCCTCTCATCTCCTCTCCTAGCGTCGGTCTGTCGGTCGGAGTTTGGGGTCGCCGGCCGGTAACGGTGGAATGGGAGTCGATGTCGGCCTAGGGTACCCCAAACTTGTTGAATAGTCGGACCGAATTTGGGGATCTCCGTCGTGCACCAGTAGCCCGGCACCGGCCTCGGCGGATCTTCAGCCCAGTGGCCAGGTTGGTATCAGCAGTGGCTAGCCTATGGTGTCGTCCCGACCGCGACATAATTAGCGAGAGGAGGCGCCGAGGAGACAAAACGCAAAGGGAGGAGGAAGGAGAGGCGCCATGGATGAGGAGGTCGAGCTCGGGGGTTCCTGGTGGTGGATGGGAGGGACACGAGGATAGTCGGAAGTAAACAAAGAACAATGGCGATGGAGTCAATTGTTAGAGAAGGGGGTTTGGCTTCAAATCTGAAGGGAGAACGACGATGGAGATCGAGGGAGCCATAGGAGCTCGAGGGTCGGGCGGAGCGGTTCAGATCTGAGCAATTGGGAGGAGAGAGTGAACAAGAAGATGAACAGTGAGATCTGAGCAATTGAGAACGTGGAAGGAAGGGTAATAAAGGTAGGGGCAAAAGAGACATTTTTATTCCACAAAATACCTCACAATCTTCTACACACCAAACACCTTTCAGAGATTTCCGTCATAAATAATCTCCATCCCCACAATCCCATTAATCTACCAAAATAATCTCCATCTCCTCACATCTACAGAAATCCCCTTAATCTACACAATCTCCATCTAGTGCCAAACACACCCTTACTCTCTCTACAACCCATTGCTTAATCTGTCTTTACATTTCGATGTCGCGACAACTGCCGACAAGGCAGTTTGGCCCATGTAAGGCTATTTTTTTCCATCTACTTCTATCTTTACATTTATTGCGAAGACCAAACACGTCGGGTCCTTGTTTGAAAGAAGAGATGTATTTGCTCGGAAGACGGAATTAGAAGGTGAATCCGACCCATGGGATTGGAACCAAGTGACCAACAACAACAATAACAACAACACAAGAAATTGAGAGGTGATTACATAAGGCATATCTTGTCATTCTAGAATGACTTGGATCCTAACACAAACGTGAGATATATATATATATATATATATATATAGAGAGAGAGAGAGAGAGGCTCTTTCCAGTGAAACAACTCTTATCATGTAACGGAGGGACAAATTTGAGCCATTAGATCTAAAAGAATCAAGGGCCAACATTTGTTTTGAAATGAGCTTGTAACTACATAGTATTCACATTTAGTGTTAAATATGAATACTAGTTGGTTAAACGCTTAAAACTTGTAACCAACAACTATTATTCACCAAATATGTTAATATTCATATTTAATGACATAATTATTCAAATCTAAGTTATTAAATATTCATATTTTACAAACTAGTACAAATTTACTATTGCATATTACTATTCATATTTAAAGATACGGTTACACTCATTAAAGATACGGTTATACCAACTAGTATTCATATTTAATGTTAAATATGAATACTAGTTGGTTATACGGTTAATTGTGTTTTTTTAAATCAATCTCCTCTCTTCATTCTTTTGATCCAAGGGTCCAAAATTGTCCCTCTGTTACATGGTAAGGGGTGTCCTCATAGGAAAGTTATTATATATATATATATATATATATATATATATATATATATATATATATATATATATATATATATATATATATATACACACGGATTGACTCCGGTGAAAACCTCAAATTATGGTAAAAACCGTGAGGACTACTTTATAGTTTGGTTTATTTGAAACCTATACTAAAAACCTCAATTACACAGTGATTTTACAACTCAGTTCAACCTAAAAATTGTGCTAAAAACTCCAGTTTTAAAATAACACATGACTTTATAACTCGGTTAAGTCTAAAAACCGTGTTGAAAACTCATGTTTTAAAATCACATAGTGACTTTATAGTTCGGTTTTATTCAGAACCGGGCTAAAATCTATGATCTTATTGATCGACCTCGGGCTATAAAGCTAGTGAACCGGGTTAAAAAAATCGGTCCTCACAGGTTTTTACCGCAAATTTGGTTTTCATCGGAGCACACCCCTATATATACACACACACACACTAAAACCGATGTATATCGTTCTATGTGGTTGATCCTATGGAAAAAAATTAATAAAATAATATGTTGTCATAGTTTATAGAAATTTATATAAATCACAGTCTATCTGTCTATATATATATTTTTTAATTAATTGACAAAAATATAAATAAAAAATTTTATAGTCATACTTATAAAAAATATTAATAGATAAATATGTAGTATTTGATAGGTGCTATTTTATTTATATCTTGATTATTTTTGTATGGAGAGAATTGTATATATCAAAATTAATTATTTAATCATAGTTATTTTGTGTACATCTATATTATTTTTTGAGGCCAAAATAAATTATTAAAATATTACGTAGCCGTAATATGTAGCCACAGTCCATCCGTGCATATATATTTTAATAAACTGTTTGTAAAGAAAAAGAAAAGGTCGGTGATGTAATAAATATGTACTACATATTTAATAAAGAAAGAATATTAAAATATTTTTAAAAATCAACTATCCATTATATTACATGAGATTTAATTAACAATAGATTAGAACAAAAACTATTTATATATAATATGTTGAGCTAATTTTATTTATATCTATATTGTTTTTTATGGGAAAAATTATTTATATTTAGATTATTATATTTTATTTATTATATCTAGATTATTTATAATATTATATTAATGTATTCTCCGTATATGGGACGGGACCTACACTAGTATATATACTCCCTCCGTTCAAAAATATAAGTCCTTTTAGGCTTAAAATACAAGTTCTTTTTAGGTTTTCTAGGTATTGAGATATGAGAACGGTTACTTTTTTATTTTTTGCTCAAATTTTATTGGTTGGTAAGAGTTGTGGATAATTAATGAGGTGTATCAATGAAATAAGTTTATTATTTTCTTAATTTGTGTACAAATGTCTAAAAGAACTTATATTTTTGAATGGAGGTAGTATATACTATTTAGATTATTTATAATATTGTATTAATGTACGAATAGCGATAGCTTTGATCGTTTGAGGATCGTGTGAGGGAAATTTGTTTCTGCGTATCCATGGGTGCCAATTATAATTCGTATATTTTAGTGGGTAGATTATGTAATTAAATATATATTTGAAGACCTTGAGGCCGTATATACATAATATATTTATATTTGGTTTTACTTCCTGACAAAACAAATTTCCCTTTATTTTTTTTTTCTTTGTGTGTGTTAGCTTGAAGACTTGGATGGGTCGAGCCCAATTTAAGACCCACTTTGAGCCCATATTTGATTTATCTGTCAAAATTTTCAACATCAATTTTGTCTTGTACTGTTTCTTTAGCTCAGCACTGGCGTTCGCCTTTTTCATCAGTACACCGCCATAGCCACACCTCCAAGGGATCCCCAAATTGACTCATGGTCACACGCCCTTAAACGCCAAATTCAAGGGTGTTTCATGGGTAATTTTTTTTGTGACGGAATTTGTAATTCAAACAGCTCAAAGCCGGAGAACATGGCTGAGCTCGGGCAAGGTGAGGGCGGAGCTGGTTGAGCTAGGGTGAAACGAGAGCGGAGCGGGTCAAGTCTCAACAACCCAGAACGAGCCACTGCTAGGTGAAGACATCGAAAGTTTGTACGAAGAAAAGGTGCAACCGGTTTGTCTTCCACCTTTCCCTTTCAATTTGTCCCCAATTTGGGTAATTTGATTTTGAGACAATTGGGGCTGAATTCAATTTTTTAATTTGGGGATTATTAGAACAAAAAGGGGTTTGATAAGCGAATTCTTTTGAAATGGGACTCCAAGACCAACTAGATCAGAAGGGGAGGATGCGGATGAGTTCCGACGTCGACAGCCGTCAGAGGTTCTCGAGGGCTTGCGAGCTCGGGTGCGGTGCTCTAGTCGTCAATGGACGCGAGCAAAGGCATCACAAGGAAGCGAAGGGCAGCTATGGCTTGGGCACCCCAGGTTGGTTTCAATTTTTGTTGACTTCTCCCAACTCCTGATTTTGAGACGTGAGGGTTATTGGATTGTCTTTTATCTTGCTTGAGATTGTATGAGATGATTCTCTGTTTACAGTCCTCAATTACATTCTGAGACATGCTGATATTCGAATAACGAATGGGTTCGAAGTTTAATATGCGAGTTCGAACAGTTTGAGCAAGATTGAACAATGTAAAGCGAAAACGACACACCAGTTTTTACGAGGTTCGGATCTGAGATCCTACGTCCTCGGGGCCTCAAGAGGCAGCCTTAATCCACTATATCAAGAAGATTACAAAAACAGGGGCGAGTTTATGCGTACAATGAAGATCTAAGCAAACAAGAACATAAAGCACAGAATCAAACAACAAAGGGATGAAGAACACTCCCTAGAATCTAAGATCTCGAAGATACAGATTCGAGATCCAAGATTGGGAAACCCAGGACTGAAGCTGGCGACGCCGGAGGAGCCTTTGTCTTGCTTTCACCAGAAGGAGATACAGGGAAGAAGATCTTCACTGGTGGAACTGAGGATCGTAGTGCGGAAGAGGCTTGATGGAGCAAACCCTAGATCGACATAGCTCTCTCTCTCTTCTTTGGATTACCTGGAGGCTCAGCTACGGAACAACGGCGCTTGAATGAACAGGATCCCTTTTATAGGCATCATGAGGGAACCCTAGATCAAGCGCTGCGTTTCAGCAAGTGAAGCTTCAAACCCTAGCGCCGGCCTTAGCTTCAAGTCCATGGGCCAGTGTTAGACATTGGGTTTGGGCCGAGTGTCTTGGCATCTGGGTTGGTTAGGAGATCAAGCCCAATGGGCTCAATTCAATCCAGTCCAACTCAGTTTGACTCCCAAGTATCTCATAGGCCTAAAGCCCGAAATATCATACCACTTAATCTATGCTATACAATATTAATGTTATACTTATAATATACACATAAAAGACTTAAGAGAAATATAAACATTCTCAACAATTGCCCCTGTAGTTCTCTAAGTCTGCCTTTGGCAAACATAACCTAGTAGTGGTCAGAGGGCTGCGTCCATCGTCGGCCCAAGTCACCTGTAACAGAAGAACTATCAAGTGATTTCCTCCAAATGGAGGAAATTCCTGCAAAACAAAAATTTGTCAACAGTAACAATTTTAGTGCCAAAGTCTGCAGGGTTATGTGTACCATCAATTTTCTTTATATGGATAACATTATCATCAACCTTTTCACGAATAAAGTGGTACCTAACATCTATATGCTTGGTACGTTCATGATACATAGGGTCCCTGCATAAGTATAATGCACTCTGGCTATCTATATGCAGTAAAGATGTATAATGTTTCCTTTCTATCTCCTTCAAGAGACCTTGGAGCCAAATGGCTTCCTTACAGGCCTCAGTGACTGCTATGTATTCAGCCTCAGTGGAGGATAGAGCAACAATAGGTTGTTGTTGTGTTTTCCATGAAATGCAGTTACCTGCCCAAGTATAGACATAAGCAGTAGTAGACTTTCTATTATCTTTATTTGAGGCATAATCTGCATCAACATAACCAAATAGCTCATGTGTTGAGCCTTGACCTGCAGCAAACTTTAAACACAGTTTCACAGTACCAAAAAGATATTTCAACAGATACTTCATAGCCTGCCAATGCTTTTCAGCTGGATCAGACATGAACCTACTCAAAACACTTATAGCAAAAGCAAGATCTGGACGAGTGCATATCATTGAGTACATAACAGAACCAACTGCAGCATCATAAGGGATTTTCTTCATTCTATTAATCTCAGCAGAGGATAAAGGAGTTCTGATTTTTGTGAGATCAAGATGACCTCCTAAAGGAACTGTATTGGCCTTACCATCTGTAATATGAAATCTATCTAACACTTTAAGCACATAATCAGATTGGCACAGATACATAACCTTCTTACCTCTGTCTCTTATGATGTCAATGCCCAAGATCCTTTTTGCAGGACCTAAGTCCTTCATATCAAAGTGTTTTCTAAGTTGTTGTTTGATCATATTGATTTTATCAGAGGATTTAGCAATAAGCAAGATATCATCAACATACAACAAAACATAGAGAGGATCATTCTTTCTGGTATCTTTGAAATATAGGCAAGTATCAAACTTGCTTCTTTTAAATCCTAGACTTCTCCTCATACAAGTATCAAACTTTATATTCCATTGACGAGGAGACTGTTTTAAGCCATATATGGATTTAACAAGTAAACAGGCATAGTCAGGATGAGCAGTGTCAATAAAACCCTTGGGCTGCTTCATATAGATGGTTTCATTAAGATCACCATGCAAAAAAGCAGTCTTGACATCCATTTGTTCCAATTCATAGTTATACACAGCAGACATAGCAAGAAGTAATCTCATAGTCTTGTATTTAATGACAGGAGCAAATATCTCATTATAGTCCTGACCTTCTCTTTGGGTAAACCCCTTGGCTACAAGTCTAGCTTTGTACCTTGGGGGATCACCCTTAGAGATGCCTTGTTTTATTTTATACACCCATTTACAGTCAATTAACCTAGCACTAGCAGGTTTCTTAACCAATTTCCAGGTGTTATTTTGATTCATAGAATCTATCTCTTCCTGCATAGCCTTCTTCCAGTCTTTAGCATGAGCACACTTTATAGCTTGTTCAAAAGTATCAGGGGTATACAAAGTGATCACATCAGAGACAAGACAAGCAAACTCAACCAAATTACTGGAGTACTTTTTATTAGGAATAATATTCCTAGGTTCTCTATCTCTTGTAAGTTTCCAATCAGTTAAGTCATGTAATTGCACAGATGAACCACTAGAAGAGCCAGCAGCATGTGTATTAATCACAGACAAATCAGAAACAGTAGAGGTAGAAGCAGGAGAGACATCAGAAATGAGGGGGGAATTTTCTAAGGTAAGGGGGGAAGAGGGTTCATCATGGTGAACCACCATACTACCTGCTGCAGCATCTGTACTCACTTGCCCACCTAAGTTGTGAGTTTGTGAGTCAGAACTATTAGTGGAGTAACCACTATCAAATTCATTATCAATTTCACCCTCATCAGGGGTATAAAATTGATCAATTGGTGCCTGCAGGTCAGTCTGAGCAGAAGATATAGTAATCTTAAAATGAAACTCATCTTCTTTAAACACAACATTTCTACTAAGAATGATTTTATATGCTCCAGGTTGGACAACCAATAACCTATAACCTTTAGTACCATCAGGATAACCAAGCATAACACATTTTTGAGACCTAGGATTCAATTTACCATCATTCACATGAGAATAAGCAACACATCCAAAAGGTCTTAAGTGACTAAGGTCAGGTTTCTTATTGGTCCATTTTTCATAAGGAGTTTTAAATTCAATAGCAGAAGAGGGGGATCTGTTTATCAAATATGCAGCAGTGACAACAGCTTCACCCCATAAGTTGTGTTTTAGCCCAGAAGAAATCAACATGCATCTAGCCTTTTCAAGAAGGGTTCTATTCATCCTCTCAGCAGTCCCATTCTGCTGAGGAGTTCCAGGAATTGTTAAATGTCTTTTAATACCTTCATTTTTACAGTAAGAGTTGAACTCATTGTTACAAAACTCCAAACCATTATCTGTTCTAAAGCATTTTAGTTTTAAACCAGTTTCAGTTTCAACTCTGGTCTTCCAAACCTTAAAGTTTTCAAAAGCATCAGATTTATGTTTAAGCAAATACACCCAAACCCTTCTACTAAAGTGATCAATAAAAGAGATAAAATATCTCATGCCCCCTGCTGTGTCAACCTGAGCAGGTCCTCACAAATCAGAGTGCACATATTCTAAAGGTTGATTTGCAACATATGAAGATGACTTAAATTCAAGTTTGGATTGCTTTCCCATAAGACAGTTTTCACATAAGTCAATATGAGAAGGTTTAGCAGAAATAATGCCATTTTTAAACAGATTATCAAGACCTTTGTTACCAATGTGACCCAATCTAGAATGCCATAACAGAGAGTCATTCATGCTCATGTTTTTCACAGAAACATCAGAGGCATGAGAAACAGCAATATTACATTCAGAAGCAACAACATGATATAGACCATTTTTCTTAATACTTCTAATAAGCAATTTGCCATTTTTAAAGACATCTCTGACCCCATTCTTAATCCTAATATCACATTGTTGGTCATCAAAGGTACTTTCAGACAATAAATTCCTTCTCAGATCAGGAACCCATCTAACACCTTGAATAATTCTTATCACACCATCATGCATCTTAAGAGGCACAGATCCAATACCTTTTATTTTTAAAGAAGAGTGGTCACCAAGCAAAACCTCACCGTAATCAGATAGTTTTAAATCAGAAAACCACATTTTATCAGAAGTTGCATGCATAGTGCACCCAGAATCTAAAAGCCAAACATCAGACTCAGCATGATCAGAGACAATAAGTACTTCATGTGTGTAATAAGAATGACCTTCAAGGACAGCAGATTTCTTAGCAGCTTTTTCTTCATCCTTCTTTCTTTTATAACAATCCTTTTCATAGTGACCAGTTTTATTACAGTACAAACACTTGTAATTTTTCTTATCAGATTTAGGTTTGTCAGAAGGATGATTATCACCTTTAACAGGTTCTTTGTTTGTCTCTTTATTTTTATCCTTATTTTTCTGGTTATTCTTGTTATTGTTTTGACCCTTAGATTTAAACTTAGCCATAAGAGCTTCATTTTTAGCCTCTTGCTTAGTTTTGAAAACCTTTAAAACATCATTCTTTTGAATAATAGATTCAAGGACAGCCTTTTTAGTCAGAGTAGAAGAACTAAACTGAACAACATCCTTAAAGGTTTCAAATTGAGGTGGGAGAGCATTTAAAAGCAAAACACATTGGTGGGTTTCATCAATTTTGTCTCCACACCTTTCCAAATCTTGAGTCATAGCAAGAAATTTATCCAGATTTTCAGGTAAAGAGCAATGTAAGTCCATTTTAAAGTTGAACAACTTAACAAGAAGATTTATGCGACTGGGAAGAGATTTTACCAGATAGAGCTCTTCAAGAGCAGTCCACAGCTTTTCTGTGGTCTTATAAGAGATTACCTGCCTAGCTACCTCATCTGAAAGTCTCAGCATAATTTCACTGTGCGCCTGGAGATCTTTTTCTTCCATGGCTTCTTTGTCCAGTTTGTCTGAGAACTTTGAGGTGACTGCTTCCCAACATTTTTCCTTGATTAGCACAGCTTTCATTTTCACCTGCCACATAGCAAAGTCAGTTGTGCCGTTAAAAGGTTTCATACGATAACCAGATTCACCCATTTTAAGAATCAAAAATAAAACGTATAGAAACTCAAAAACAACTACTGAATAACAGTAATAAGAAGAGAAACAAGATGAACTTGTTTTATCTCAGAGGGCCAGTTTCTTCCAAGAAACTTACAGAGGCCCTTAGATTTCTAAGAAATAGTCTTAGATCACACAAGTAAGCAAATAATAGATTGTAACTTGTAAATGAGAACACAAGAGGAGCAGATCTAACAAAAGGAACACATGTCCAGAATCATAAAATGCAGAGAAACCAAGAAAACCTCTTGAACATAAAACGAAATTAGATCCAGGAGGAACCTGGCTCTGATACCAATTTGATATTCGAATAACGAATGGGTTCGAAGTTTAATATGCGAGTTCGAACAGTTTGAGCAAGATTGAACAATGTAAAGCGAAAACGACACACCAGTTTTTACGAGGTTCGGATATGAGATCCTACGTCCTCGGGGCCTCAAGAGGCAGCCTTAATCCACTATATCAAGAAGATTACAAAAACAGGGGCGAGTTTATGCGTACAATGAAGATCTAAGCAAACAAGAACATAAAGCACAAAATCAAACAACAAAGGGATGAAGAACACTCCCTAGAATCTAAGATCTCGAAGATACAGATTCGAGATCCAAGATTGGGAAACCCAGGACTGAAGCTGGCGACGCCGGAGGAGCCTTTGTCTTGCTTTCACCAGAAGGAGATACAGGGAAGAAGATCTTCACTGGTGGAACTGAGGATCGTAGTGCGGAAGAGGCTTGATGGAGCAAACCCTAGATCGACATAGCTCTCTCTCTCTCTTCTTTGGATTACCTGGAGGCTCAGCTACGGAACAACGGCGCGATTCCCTTTTATAGGCATCATGAGGGAACCCTAGATCAAGCGCTGCGTTTCAGCAAGTGAAGCTTCAAACCCTAGCGCCGGCCTTAGCTTCAAGTCCATGGGCCAGTGTTAGACATTGGGTTTGGGCCGAGTGTCTTGGCATCTGGGTTGGTTAGGAGATCAAGCCCAATGGGCTCAATTCAATCCAGTCCAACTCAGTTTGACTCCCAAGTATCTCATAGGCCTAAAGCCCGAAATATCATACCACTTAATCTATGCTATACAATATTAATGTTATACTTATAATATACACATAAAAGACTTAAGAGAAATATAAACATTCTCAACACATGCTTTACTCAGGTTGAATTTGGTATGAAATTGGAACTGAAATGTCCCCCCCCCCCCCCCCCTTTTCCTCTTGAAATCACACTGTGATGTCGTACTTGTTAGGATTTACTTTAGTTGGTATGCAAATGAATCTAGTGGGAGTTGTCACACAATTTTTTTTTTGTCTGCTGCACTGGTTCTCGACTGAAATTTGATGCCCAATTTCCATTTTGTATGGATTTTAATATTTTATATTTGATTTAACTCAACCTATTCCAAGGTGAATCAGTGGTGGCATGTTCGAATTTACTGTCTTCTTGAAATTTTGGTGGAGGCACTCAGTTTGAACTGAATTTTAGCCTTGTAATTGCTTGTGCCTAGCCTAAGAACCTTTTTGTGCAGTTTATTTTGCAACTCATTCAAGCTGTATTGGCATATGATGATATCACAAGTTTATTTTCTCCATTTTGTTCAAGTTAAGAACTGGTAGGGAGCTACTTTGCTTTGCATTTGGTGTATTTCATGCTAAAGTTGACATTAATTAGGAATCTAACTGAAGGAGTCATCTAGTTAGAATATCCAGTCATATATATTTGTTTTATATATTTGTTTTAACCTGCAAGCTGAAAATTGAGCAGGGCTTCGCCTCTCTAAACCGATCCACACCGGGATCGAATGTAGTGGCGAAAGAATATACTTTCAAGCCAACTACGAGAGTAGATGCTCTCGACCTATGACGTGATGGTCTCTAGGCGAAAGAAAATACTTTCAAGCCTATGATGAGCCCAAACACTAGGCGAGAGCATGTGAACCCAAGCCCGGTTAGTCTTTTCCATTGTCATGTTTATTTGTACCTGCAAGAAACTAGGAAAACTAAAAGAGTTGGGTATAGGGTCTACCTACTGCAGAAAACTTTCACAAAAGTGATCAAAGAAACTGATTTCTTTCTCTCTTTGCTAAATCAGCCTTTTTCTCTCTTGCTTTTTACTCTCTCAATACTCTATAGCCCCCCGTAGGCCCTCTAGGACCTCTATTTATAGGGTCTAATTGAGAGCAGTTACTTTCTTACAGTTACCTAGCCATTAACCCCACCTTTTTATTTCTTTCTCTATTTATTTTCTTTTTCCTTGGGTGAAAAAGCTGAAAACTACCCCACGTTCAGTAGGGGTAAGGGTAGTTACAACTCACCCATAACCTCCATATTTGACAGTTTTTTCTTCTGCCAAACTGATCAATGGACCACATATGTAATTGGGTCATTTTGGATTGATGGACAAATGGGCTTTTGTTTCCTTCCTTTTTTTTAAGCCAATTACGAAGTTGAATGCAGGATGTATTCATATTACAATTTGAACTTATGAAATCAATAAAATTTGACCCCAAACAAATATCATCCGCAAAGGATAGGAACGGAATCTGTGATCCATTTGGGGTCATTTTAAAACCAATTGAGTTTGTTGATTCATTACATTGCTGTTGTAATTTTCTGGCGAGGATTTCCGCACCAATGATGAACAGGTAGAGGGAAATCGGGTCACCTTGTCAAATCCCTCTTTGTGGGCGGAAAGTCTCAGGGGGTTCATTGTTCACTAATACTGAAAAAGACACGATATGAATACATTCTCTAATCTACCCCACGAATAGAAGAGAAACCAAATTTCTCCAAGACCGCAAAGAGGAATTGCCAGTCCACTCTATCGTAGGTTTTTTCTATGTCAAGTTTTATTGCAATCCATCATTGTTTTCCTTTCCTTGTTCTAAATGAATGAAAATTTTTGTGAGCTATAAGCACATTATCCTGAATAGATCGATCAACCACGAAAGCTCCTAGAAGGGGGTGAATAATCTTTCGTAGAACTTTTTTCATTCTTTCCACAAGAATTTTTGCAATTGCTTTGTAAATAGTTGAACACAGGCTAATTGGTCTGTAGTTGCTAGTTGTGGATGAATTTTCGCATTTCGGGATTAAAGTGATAAATGTCTCATTTATTTGGCGCAATATTTTCCCTGATGTGAAGAATCCTTTAATGGCCTTGGTCATCGATGGTCCAACAATGTCCCAATATTTTTTGTAGAATTCCGTTGTCATCCCGTCGGGCCCTAGGGATTTGTCTTTACCAATGGAAAAGAATGCTGATTTTATTTCATAATTGGATACCGTTTGGTTAGTTTCTTATTGTCATCCGTAGTTGTCACTTTGTCTATCAGGGTTAGATAGTCTTGCAGTAATCTGCCATTAATATTTTCTTTCGTGAATCTATTTTCGAAATCATATCTTGAATATTTTCTTCCCCAATTATTTTTGTGTCCTCTTGCGTTCTAATTTCCCTTATAATCTTCTTATTTCGTCTGCCCAAGACTACTCTATGGCAGTATTCGGTGTTTGAGACTGAAAATTTTAAATGTTTTATTTAAAGGTATAATCCAAAACAAAAAAATGCTAGGATTTTTTTCTTACATACAGTATAATACGGAGTATTTTGACTATTTGAGGTCATACATTTGCCTTAATCCTTTTTTATTTTGTTTTTGACCAAACATTTGCCTTAATCAAACAATAACGAATTAACGATGTACCTAAATTTATTTAGCAATAAAAAAAAATTAAAAATTACAGGGATTACTCCGTATTTATTACGACTGTGTTTTGTCGCCATCTAAATCCTTTTATTTTTTATCAGTTGTCGCCATCTAAATTCTAAATGGCGTTATTTGGGCGTCCCTATTTCCATCTTCTAGAACCGGTCCCCTACGACACGCAACTTACATTTTTTTTTAACGGTTTTTCTATCCTATGCCCTAAGGGCATAGGATAAAATTCTAAATGGGGAAAGATACCCTACCAAAAATAATCGACTCTAAGAATCTAATTTAAAATTTGACTAATGGAATTTAATTAAGGATATATTTTTTCCAAAATGGGTATCTTATCCTATGCCCTTGGGGCATAGGATAGAAAAATCGTTTTTTTAATTATTAAATGGTCAGCAATAGCGAATGAACGTGCTTCTACTGTTCATAGTACTATTCAGGTTGGAATATTAAAAAGGGAAATTTACAGAAAACTACCCCTTAAATATTAGTCTTTTCACTTAACCGCCCCTTAAATTTAAAATTACAGTAAACTGCCCCTTAAATGATTTCCATTAACAAATCACCACCCATCACCAATTTACATTATAATGTTTCTGTTAATTAAATGAATTATAGTTTAGCATTTGTCAACTTAAAATATGCATTTAATTATTTTATTTGTTAGTAATAACCTCTTTTTTAATATCAAAAACTCTATATATAAGTATATAGTAAGTGGAGAATTCTCATGTCATTTGCCTAAAAATATTTTTGAATTAAAAAAATACTATCTTATAGATTAATTGTTTAGCTAAAATATAATTATAGTTCTTCAAGTAATTTGTTTTCAAAGGTTAATTATTAAAATACTATTTTTAAACTATAAATAAATAATTTTAATATTATTTTTAACTTTATAAATAGAAATTATAATTTATAATCATATTATACTAAAAAAATAATTTAAATAATATTTACAAAATTATTTTAAGATACAAACTAACCATTTCAATTCAAATTTTAAATATATTTATACATAAATTTTGAGTTTAAAAATATTAAAAATACAATATATTTAAGGATGGCTTAACAACAATAGACCAAGGGTGGTGATTTGTTGATGGCTATCATTTAAGGGGTGGTTTTATGTAATTTTAAATTTAAGGAGTGGTTAAATGCAAACTAACATATTTAAGAGGTGGTTTTCTGTAAATTTTTCTATTAAAAATGGATTATCTTATTGCGATGGAGCATTTTGTCATTATATTAGGACTATTTAATACGAGGCGGATTAAAGTAATAGTTATGAAAAAATCGAAAGGTTGTGTTTAGATTTTAATATATTAGGTACTAGTGTTAGGCCTGCTGGTATTTAATTAATTTGATGTTAATTATTTTAATTTTAAAGTGTATATATAATTATAGATATTTTTATAAATTTGTTAATATTTCATTATTAGTTATAATAAGGAAATTACATTGGTACTACTAGAATAATAGGTCTTTATTTTTTTAAAGTGAAAAAATATATTTATGTGAAATTATTTAAAAATAAAATTTAATGTAATCTAACTTTATAACCTACGTGTAAATTTTTTGATATAATTATATGAGAATGGCGATGCTATAATTGAAGTGATTTAGTGAGGGGGGTTGGAGATGTTATAATGTAGTGGTTTGATGGAGAAAACCGCTACTGAAAATCACAAAAGTGGAGAATGTGAAAGTTAATCGTCGGAAGATGGAGAAGTGGGCGATAACCGCCTCGAAACAAACATAGTAGATGTGACATGTGTGACACGTAAGTGTTATATAAATGTTATGAGATACGGAGTAATGAATTGAAGAGATAAATGAAGTGTTACTCTTCTGAAGCTGTCAGATAAAATGAAGGACTCTCATCATGATAAGACACGTAGACTGCTTTTTGTATTAATAGTAGTATAGATAGATAGTACAAAAAAATTTTACTACATGATTTTGTTTTAAATTTAGTTATCAATTGAAAGATACGAAGTTAGGATTTAGTGAGATAAAATTAGGACAAAATATCATTTTAAAATTCAATTAATTAAATATTTTATTGAAGGGATGTTATTTGGCGGCTTAGATCGATTAACCACAAAACCCAAAAACAAAATAGTGGATTTAGTTTGGTTAAATATCCAACAACTGGCCCTCACATGATAACCGAATTAAAGAATTGGGCCCACTTGATTGCCTGTTGACGTGTAATCCGCGGCCTATAAATTCTCATACCTAAAATATCCCTCTCTCTCTCACACCCTTTACCGTATCTTAACTCTCAATGGTGTACAGTGCTTGATCTAAGCATATTGATCTTAACTGGGATAGGTTGCACGAAAAATATATAAATATAATATTATAAATAATTTAGATAAATTTCAATAAATAAAAATATAAATTTAAATATAAATTTTTTTTACCAAAAAATAATATAGATATGAATACACTTATCAAATATTACATATTTATCTATTAATATTTTTGGTAAGTATGACAATGAAATATTTTTTATTTATATTTTTGTTATATATATATATAGATAGATAGAAAGATTATGACTTACATAACTTTCTATTATCTATAACAACGTATATATTTTTTTTCTAGAATCAACAATAATTTGCACATAGGACGTTATGCATCAGTTTTACTATCTACAAGATGGATACTTAAATCTAAAAAATTAAATAAAAAACAAATAATTTAAAACCCGACTCAGTTTACCACTTGAAAATAAGACACATCTTGCGATTTACATCTCCATTGCAGTAGAGATCGAACGGTAGAATAATTTGTAAATTACTCTTTCAAAAAAATAGAATTGGCCGGGCCTTGGCCGCTTATGGACCCAAAAAAAAATAGAATTGGTTACGCAGAAATTATCGGATCCATAAAAGTATGTATAATTATTGTATAGACATCAAAACCACCCAAATCTCTTTTGCCCTGTATTTGATTGGTCAATTAATTGACCTTTTGATGCAGAAAAAAAAAGGCAAATGGCAAAAACTCCCAATTCAGATGAGACACAACCTTAACTTTCCTCGCAATCTACATACAGGACTGGGGGCCCACACGAGGCTTCATTTCACACCTCACAACAAGTTAAAACATAGAATGACATAATTACGGAGAATACATTAATACAATATTATAAATAATCTAAATAGTATATACTACCTCCATTCAAAAATATAAGTTCTTTTAGACATTTGTACACAAATTAAGAAAATAATAAACTTATTTCATTGATACACCTCATTAATTATCCACAACTCTTACCAACCAATAAAATTTGAGCAAAAAATAAAAAAGTAACCGTTCTCATATCTCAATACCTAGAAAACCTAAAAAATGCAATCCATGGGTGTATGTATTCCCTTATCTTGTAGTCTAGCTTTAGTAGGTAAACCATCCAATCTCATTTTCCACGGAAAATTTCTCACCTTTGGTGGGCAATCAATTTTTCATTTTTCCGAGAATAACTCTATCTCATCGCCATCGGAGTTCGTGATTAATTTTAGAGCGCTAGATGTTGAAAACTAGTCATCGGGGCTAGGTTTCCAATAGAGTCTATCGTCAATCTCTTGCGAAGGAAGGGGGATACTTGTAAATATCTCAACAAGGTCTATAGGTACGATTTCTCGCATCTTTTCTTCATTCCATGTCTTATTCGGCAGGATATAGTTTTTGACTGTTTCTTGATCATCAATCTGATGGATTAATTTGTGATCCTTAAGTTTTTTTTTTATCATCATTTAGCCATTTGTCCTTCCAAAACTTTACCGTCTTTTCATTTCCAATTAGCCAGATGAGCCCATTGCAAAACTCAACTTTTAGGTCGATTAACTTAGCCATTGCCACGATAAATTTTTCTTCCTTTTGTAATCCCAAATCGGGTCTTCTTTTAAGTATTTTTCTCGGATTATTTTGACCCATTTGTTGTGGGGTTCCGCAAGGATTTTCCATAAAAGTTTCATTTGTAGGGCTTTATTCATGTCTTTTGTCTTGCTAATTCCCAAACCTCCTTGTCTCTTTGATTTACATATTTTGTCTCAATTTAATAATGGTTTTTATTTTTTTATCATTATTCCAAAAGAAACATCTATTTATTCTGTCTAATTCATTGTGCACACTTGTCGGAAGCATAAAGTTTTGCATAACGTAGTTGGGCAAAAGGTTCGCTTTTATAAGATTTGCCCTTCCTTATTGAGAGAGGGAGTTCGCTTTCTATTTTGTTAGCTGCATTTTTATTTTTCTAATAACATCTTCAAAGGTTTCTTTGTTGACCCTATCATTTATTATGGGGCATCCTAGATATTTATCTAAGACTACTTGGTTCATTATAAGAAGGGTGCTATGGATTTGGAGTTTTTAGTTTGCGAAAACTCTCTTAGTTACTTGGAAAGCTGATTTGTTGAAATTTACTTTTGTCCCAAAATTTGACAATATTCGCCAATTATCTTTTTCACCTTCGTGCACGATTCTTGAGAAACCTTGGCAAAGATCATGATATTGTTGAATAAAAATGCGCAAATAATTATACAACACATTTTATTTAATTTTTTAATATTTGAGTTCGACCCCTTTTGGTTATCCTCTTGATTCAAAGTTGTATCGACACCAAGACATGAATGGTTTTGGTGGTTTGGGCTGCACCCGAAATTTGGCGGGTTGCCTACGTATCTCTTGGAAGAGAATCAAGCCTTACGTAGTTCATACGGTTTGAATTTTTGTGTATTTTAACATTTTAAAGATTTTCATGCATCATTGGATCGTATTAGGACCCACCTTCTCGGAAGGGTAGCCCTAACATAAATCACACTATCATATGCATGAGATTTTCTCGTGTATCACCCGAATAAATTGAGCACACCTTCTCGGAAGGGTTTCTCAACTCGACGGCTATCACTTACGCGAAAAATCATGTGTATTTAATTTATATTTAATTTTAACCTCGTTTTCATTTTTGAAGTAAATTTAGAGGTTAACGACTGTACCCGACATATTTTTGAGATTTAATATCGGGTTACCTACGTAGCCGTTTTCGCGGCGTCAAGTCTTTACGTAGTTCTATACGGTAAACCAATTTGATTTTTTATATTGGCGATTGTACCCGACAAGCTTAAGCTTTATGTCGAGCTACCTATGTACCCGTTTGAACGGGGTCAAATCACCCGTAGTTTTTTAGGTAAAAATAATTTAATTTGGGAAAGGCGACTGAATTCGGTATATGTTAAAATTTACACCGAATTTCCTACGTAACTCATAAAAGAGTATCAAGTCCTTACGTAGTTCTTTTTGAAACCAAGTTTGATTTGGTTTTAAAATTTTGATCGTTTGAGGATCGTGTGATTGAACCCGAATAGCGATAGCTTTGTATCGAGTTTCCTACATATCCGACAAAGCCACTAAATATATATTTAATTACATAATCTGCCCACTAAAATCTACCCACTATTTAGATTATTTAAACATAGAATGACATAGGCTTAAAGCTAGACTACAAGTATATACTATTTAGATTATTTAATTACATAATCTAAACAAAATATACGAATTGTAATTAAAATATATATTTAATTACGGAGAAATTATTGTATAGACACCTCACAACAAGTTCAAACATAGAATGACATAGGCTTAAAGCTAGACTACAAAATAAGGGAATACATACACCCATGGATTGCATTTTCTGTAACACTAGGGAAGAAGATGATATCCATCTCCTTATGGAGTGTCTGACAACATTAAGAGTCATTGGATCTCTGGATAGAGATGTTGAATGACAAATAGCAAATGCGGACAAAAGTAATCAAAGTATAAAGAACATTACAAATGAGATCTTTTGACATCTAAACCCTGAACAAAAAGCTACTTTGGCTTTTTCTTGGTGGTACATTGGACTAAAAGAAACAAGATTATATTCGAAAACCAGAATTTACGAACAATAAATGATTTAGTAGCCATAATAAAAAAACCACATGAAAAACTAGTAAACAACTAAACAAGATGACTCGAACAAAGATGAGGGAAATACAATGAGAATCAAACCCACAAACAACCCTCGCAAAAGGAATATCATAAGATGGCGTAAATCTGAGACCGATGTCTTTAAACTAAATTTCGATGATGCTAAATCTTTGTATGGGTTCGCTTCTACAGGGTTTGTAATTAGAGATGACAATGGTAGGATGATTGCTTGCGATGCTAGTAGGTATGGGAGGATGTCAGCGGTCCAGGCCGAAGCAGTTGGTTTGCAGCTCGGGTTGCTGAAAGCTCAGAGGCTGGGGATCTGAAGAGTTGCGGTGGAAGGAGATTGCCTCGCGATTGTGAATGCGATCAATGGTGTTTGGTCGACTCGCTGGAAGATCGAGATTCTATTTTGAATGCTCTCCGTCTACTTTGCCTTTTCGAGACGGCTTCTGTAACCCACATTTTCAGGGAGGCGAACAGAGCGACTGATCGACTAACTCATATGGCCTTAGAGTCTGGCTCGTCGTCTTGGAGTTCTGATTTAGAGTTTCAAACTCTCGTTCGTATGAATGCTCTTGGACGATGATACAACCGTGGTTGACACCCCCAAATTCTCGCCTGTATAAAAAAAATTTAAATTTTATTTGAAAAAAATTTCACATCTATAAAAAAAAAGTTAAAATATAGTTAAATTTTTATATAAAGTTAAATTACATTATACATCTAAATTTGAATTACAATCGGATAACGATAATCATTATAACTCTTATTTTCTTTGGAATTTTCTATTGTGTGTTGCATGGGCACACAATAAGCAAGTCAAAACCAATCACAAGTTGGTGTAGTGGTTGTGAGGCTACACCCCATGTTAAGAGGTTCGAAATTTGAATCTCCCTGAAAACATGGAGTCGCTTGTGAGTGGGAGGGTCAACCCTCTTAAATGGGTCACACAGTACCCGATCCAAATGTAGAGCGGCTGAGCCGATAGAGCTGGATTAAGATAAAAAAAAGCAACCCAAAAAAAGGAAAGATTACCCGCATTAGCTTAGCACAACTGGTCTCAAGGGTGATATTTGGGCTATAAACCAAGGACCGAGTCTCACTAGCGACAGTGTGAGAGTAACCTCTCAAGTGAGGGGGGCTACTTGTTTGCAGTGAACACTCTCTGTTGCCGATTAAGTGTTATATCCTCTCAAAATCCCCTTCGGATGGGGTGAGTGATTTCACATTTTTGGGTTAAAAAAGGAAATATTCTTTTATAAAAAGACATATTCCTAGTTTTATTGTATTAGCCTTTAGGATCGATCAATGCATTGAAACTAGATTTTTTTTTCTATTTTTTTTTATTGTATTAGCCTTTAGGATTTCTGATGCGGGACCATCTTCTACACCTCCGGACACGCCGATCATCTTAGGAGACGGACCTATGACTCGAGCCCGAGCCAAGAAGTTGCAGAGAGACTCATTCATGTTTGTGAGTCACGCTTTATTCTCGAGCGCGGTTCAACTCCCCGAGCCTACATTGAAGACCTACATGTGCATTGGGGTCAAGAGTCTCGAACCACCTTAAACACATGTATAGGCCGAAAGCCCCATTACCCTATTTCCTATTTTAGTACTTTTCTACTTAAGTTATTTTAGGAAACTTTAGGGGTATTTTTATTAATTTCTTTTAAGTCTTTCTTTTTATTAATTTCAGCCCAACAAGTCCATATTAGGGTTTAATATAGGCGGCTGATCTCCTTGTTCAGATTACACGTTCAATTCTTATGAAAATTTCTCTCTTTTGGTGAAAAACACAAGAGTGCAAGTCAATCGATTCGAAGCGTTGCTCATCGATTGCAATTGGTTATAGATCCTGCTTGGTTTGCTTTGAGTTCGTCAACCTCGCGAGAGCTTGGTGATCCAGGTAATCACAAGTCCCCTCCTTATGCCTCCAAGTTGTCCGCTTGGTTGTGTAAGGTTGTAGAGGCGGGCTTTGTAGTCGTTGATACTTGGTTCCTGACGTGGGGAGAATTGAATCGAAATATATAATAAAATATAAACCAATACAACTCTTAGCCTCTTCAAATAAATTTAAGACTCCCCGCTATAGTAGTAGGGAATCAGGTTCGATCCACGAGGAAGCGAGTCAGCGGGATCCTAGTAGCGTTGAAGACACGTCCTTTATATTCGACCAGAAGCCTCGATCTCGATGTCAGACCTCGATGTCGACCTTGGCTGTCGATGTCGTCTGCAACAGAAAACCTGCAGAAACAAAAACTGTAGTCGATATCGACTGGTGGAGGTCGATATCGATGTTAGTTCACGAAATCGACTGGCTCAGAAGTCTGCCAGTCGATACAGGGGGTCGATTTCGACGCAAAGTGGTCGATATCGATGCTTGCAGAAATTTCCAGGAGTCTAGAGATCGACTCAGAAAACCGTCGATCTATCAGTTTTGGTCGATATCGACCTCTGCTGTCGATATCGATGTCTTTCCTGCAGTGGGTTAGTGGTTTTGTCGGCAAAGAAAAGGCCGAAGAATCAAGGATGGTAAGGAAGCAATGATCAGAAATAAGCAAAGGTGTTGGGTTTTTCGATGACTCAACGAACGGCGGGCAAATTTTAATGTAAACTCAAAGGAAAAGATCTTCCAAAGTCAAGGATTACCGCGACGACGACCATGATAGTAGAAATAAGGATCAACTAAAGATGCATGCTTTTATCATAAAGGAAAAGGCTTTCACCTAAACCGACCAATAGGAAAAGAGATTTTTCAATTACTTAACCTAATTGGTGTCTACCTTAGTCATAATTGAGTCTATAATCTTTCGAAAAGAAACCCTAATTACTACCCAAGTTTTACAACATGAGTTCCTTAAATTCGCATTTAAAGATGAAGAACAAGGTAGAAGGAGATAAAAGATACATTCTTTAACGACGTACTTACCTTACCATCATGGCTATCGTCGGGCTCACACCGACCCTAGAAGAAAGGGGAACTACTCACTCATGTTGATCGTAGACATGTCTTGAATTGAAATAACTTGCATAAATGGAAAATTTCGAATCTTTACAATCTCAACGCCAACTATCGTAAGCGCTTGAAACTTTAAAGCTCAAAAACCTAACTATCTATTGTCTATTGTCCTTGTCTTCGATGAGTCTCTGATTGGATACCTAACAAATCAGCCCCTAAGGCTTTATTTATAGGCTACTAATCCTCGCTATCCGAGGATTGTAACTTCTATCTAAACTAATAACTCTATCCGAACAACTAGGATAGGTCTTTTATTTTGATAAAACTTAAAGGAAAAGATAACAAACAACTGCTAATATCTAAAAGAACGAGATAACTCATGGCTCCGATGATAGACTTCAAAATCCGAGCCTCAAAGTCGGATTTATCTTCTGTCGATGTAGGGTCGATATCGACACCAGAGGTCGATATCGATGCTTGTGTTTCTGCTCGACTTGTCCCACTCCAGTCGATGTCTATGACGATGGTCGATATCGATGCATGTGTGTCGATATCGAGGCTTCTAGTCTGGTTTGTGTGGTTATCTCGACACTCAGAAGTCGTGTCGAAATCCAGGGTCGATATCGATGTCTCCAGTCGATATCGACCTCTTCTCAGCTTCACTTGGCTTGCTCGTTTTGACTCCGATTTCATCGAATTCCTGCATGGTTAGCTCAAAACTCGTGTAGACTCTATTTCTTTCACTTTAGCTCATTCTTACACGAGATCATATGCTTTTGAAACTTTTGTTCGGAAATCAAATGAAATATGAAGTCAAAAGATGCAATAAACAATAGGTACAATTATGTACATCAAAACACCCCATACTTAGACTTGCTTGTCCTCAAGCAATAACCGAGCAATAACCAACACCTACAACACACCCTTCAAGTCTTTGCCTTTGTCAAAAGCAACATCATAAGCGGTAGCAAAGTAAAGCAAGTGAATTTAACGTCATAGCACATATTTTGGCGATCCATAGGCATATGCAATTTTAATCCAACCTCACAGGGATAATGTGTTTGCACTCAACTCTCATGTGTTTAGGCTATGAAGATCACTCTCAACTCAATTCCATATACAATCTCATAAACATTGCAATTTATAAAGATCCACTTCACAACCAATTATGAAAATGCAACAAGAATCATCAGGAGGACTTTCGCTCAATGGAAGACTTCATAGAAGACTCCATTCGGCGGGGTTGTAATGGGGCTTGGTATGAAATAAAGGGTATGGAATTATTTGGCTATGTGGTGCTTTTCAAATTCGGGAATCAAGACTCCTAAATCTCAACATTTGCATTACCCAAACCATAACTCTTCAATATAATGCTCTTAAAGATGCATTCCATCACCCTTCTTCCAAGTTCTAATACACCTCTCAAAAATATAACATTCGTATGAATAAAAAAAACTTAAGGATTTTGGCTCATGCACTTTATATATATATACATATATTTTTTTTGGATTTTTTTTTTCGGACATAATACTAACTATGTGCATTTATATGGTGAGCCAAAACATCCTTTTACAAAATATGACACAATGTAAATATGTACCATCCTAGAATTTCCTTTTTCAAAACTAGACATTATGCTCTTTTCTTTCCACAAGGCATTAGTCCAACCAATCTAAGTCTCAATTCCCAAATGGGGGTCAGGCTCAATTCGGCTAGGGATAATTTTGTGGAGTTTGCAATTCAGGCTCAGGCTAATGTTCTGGCTTCAAGCAGGGATAATGCAGGGTAGGTAAAGAGAGGATAAAAATGGCTTAAAAGATGTCTCCATCATTTAATTCTCGTAAACATAAACATATATATGCATTGGTTTTGAATAACTATCACAACATTTAGAGATGCATAGGAAGAGTAAATTCACTCAAGAAAGCCGAGGGATTTTTGATGTTCTCCCTATAGGTCAAAATTCTCACAAGGACAATTTTTGTTGGATTTGCTTTTTAGCCTAGGATCATATGTGCTCGATTTCATCACAAGTTCACAATCTACATAAAAATTTAAAGACTTAGGCTAAACCATCCAAATATGCCATAGGGTTTACATGATCAAGTCAGCTATTGAGTTTTCATCATAGGACATCTAAGTAGGGATTAAAGAAAAATAAACTTAAAAATAAACATGCTTTTTTTTTTAATTTTTTTTTGTATTTTTGACATTTTCCTATTTTTTTGGGATTTTTTTGACATTTTATAGACTCAACAAAATCAAACTAAAAGGTTGAGAACTTAAACTTTAAAATGCATAAATGTTAAATATGATGCAATGCATACAAGTAGAATGTAAATAAAATACACGCCAAGTTTGCCAAATTTTAAACCCTACCACAACCAGATAAAGCAGTTTATAATGTCCAAGTTCAATCCCCACCCCATACTTAAAGATTACAGTGTCCTCACTGTTAGAAAAATAAAGTAAAGGGAAGGATCACTCACACTCACTTACGCTAGATGTATATCACTGCTCAGGGGGCGGGGGAGGTGGCAACAGCAAGGGCCAGCCCTGTGTAGGAGCTGTCCCTGAGTAGTCTGTCGGGGCGGCCTGTGGGAAAGTGGAAGGTCCAGCCTGCTGATCGAAGGAAAAGCCCATATATGAGCCCAAACCCTCGAGGAACCTCCCATAGCGTCGCTGCTCCTCGCGCATCTCAGAGACGGAGAGCTCCAGCCTAGTAAAGCGGGCAGACATGTCTTCCTGCCAATCAGTGGTGTAGGCAGGCTGGAAGGGAGGAGGAGGTGGAGGTACATAGCTATGGTGGCTATGGTGACTGTGGTGGCTGTGGTGGGACCCCTGCGGGCCCTCTCCTCCCCCAACCGCATCATCCCTGGCGTCATCATCGTCATTGCCATCCATGCCACCCTGGTAGGCTGGGGGCTGCTCAGCTCCGTCGGAATGGGGATCAGCGTCCCAGGACATAGCATCCACCTCTGGCTCGTGGTTGTAGAACGGGGGTCTCCTCCGTAGGGTGGGGTCAGCGGTCGGATCTATATCCGTATGATATGGCTGCCCAGTCCAAGACTGGTACCAATCAGGGATATACAGCAGATCCATGAAATCGTGGCGTAGGCGCATCCCCGTTTGGGGGTGTCTCCATCCCTGTGCTCCTGTTGCGATGACTCCGCCCTGTCGCAATACCGCCGCGTCTAGGTACGTGAGCTGGTAGGCCGTGTACCGTTCAGTGTGGACGCCGAGAGCCTCAGCGAGGATGGCCACCATGCCGCCGTCCAAGATGTCTGTAGAGACCGTTCGTCGGCGGTCTACGATATGCTCGAGCCAGGAGTGGAGGTATGGTAGAGGGTCATCCTCGAAAAGCATCCTCCGTAGAGTCTCCGTCTCACGGTGTGTCGGGCGACGGAGCTCAGGCCTGGCCCAAAGGGTACTCGCCAGGATCCTCAAGATAACCCTAAAAAGTGGGCTCACAACCCTAGAGGTGAAGGAGTCCGTAGGGGCAGGGTAGGGTATACCTGATATGTAACTCCAGATGACATTGGGGTCGTGGACCCTGAAGTCGGCCGAAGTGTGGATGAACCCAAAAATATCGCTCATCTCCTCGAGCGATAGTCTGTGTCGCCTGTTGCCGAGCTGGAAGATGACTCGGCGGCTAGTCGAAGTGCGCTCGGGAACCTCTAATGTGGCCATAAACTCCCCAGTGAGAACGGGGTAGTGCGCCTCCAGGGGCTCGATCAGCATGTGTAGAGAGACGTTCTCAAACGCCTCCTGAACGCCTGGGTGAAATCCTAGCTGGATCATGTCAGGGAGATGGTACCATCGTGCCCTGGTGGCTCGGGGAATCAACTCCTCAGCAAGGGAGCGCTGCTGATCATCCTCAATGCGGAGCGCGTCCTGAGGGATGTTCTTGGCTCTAACCATCGTCTGCAAAAGAAGCCAATACCAAAGATAACATTCCCTTTGATTAAAATGGGGAGAACCCCATACTTAGGTTCTAATTATGCTAGAAATTTTGTAAAGGTGAATGTCTAAGTGGAAGAAAGTACACAATTTCTTAAAGTTTTAACACTAAGGAACCTTATGACATAAATAAGTTTTGCCTAAAAAAAAATCAGATTTCAAACTATATAAAAAATCAGAATATAAACCCCCTAAAAAATCAGATTTACAAAATCAGCCCATACATACATAAAATTCAGATTCCTAGCCCAAATTTATGAAAAATTCAGATTATTGCCCCACATGAATTATAAAAGTCAGATTTCTCCCTAATATATATATAAATCAGATTTCATGCCCATGTATAAACAAAACTCAGATTCATAGCCCCACATATATATAAAAAAAATTTCATGCCATACGAATACTCTTTCCCGCGCAATCTACGTTCAAAACCTAAACACCCAATATGAAATTTCTTCCCAATCAACTAATTAAATATGAAAAATCAGGAAAAAAATAGAGGAAGGGTGAAAAATCATACCAGAAGAGTGTTGGAATTAGGAGAGAAAGAGGCAAGCAACCGAAAAATCGAGAGAGAAAACCGACTGTCGACAGGAGGGTGTCGATATCGATGCCCAGGGTCGAAATCGACCGGATGCTGTGTGTTGTCGGGGCTGCTGGTGGCGCGGTGGGACCTCCGGTGGCGTGGGGCGGCCGGATCTGGCGATTCTTGGCCGGCAACGTGTAGATCTGGGCGAAGAGGCTTGAAAACGAGGGAGAGAGAGAGGGCTAGGTCGAGGAAGAGAGGAGGGGTTTTTGTGGCTTGGGGTGTTGCTGCACAGGGCGAGGAAGGGAGGAGGGGATCTTGGTGACAGTGGGTAGGTATGGTGGTTGCGGCGATGGGAGGCTGTGGGGAGGGTGATCGGAGGGAGAGGGATGAAGAGGAAGAGGGGCGGCTAGGGTGTCGAAAACGGGAGGAGGGTGTCGAAGTCGGGGCTGTATAAAGGGGATGAAAACCCCAAAAAATAAAAACTGAAAGAAATTAAATTCTGACCTGGCTTACCTCTATCTGTAGTCGATATCGACCTTAGAGGTCGATATCGACCCCCCTTCTGCATCCGTTTAACACGTCCTGTTACTCCCTTCTGTCGGCTGATCGATATCGACCATATAGGTCGATATCGACCTCTCTTCTGGGCTGGATTTCTTTGTTGACTTTAGATAGAATAGCCACGAATGATCTCAAAAATATAAAATAAACAAAAAACTAAAAAAAAAAGGAAAAAGGAAAAGAACGGGTTGCCTCCCGGAAGCGCTTGAGTTTAAGTCGCTAGCTCGACATATTTCCCTTTTTGCGCTAGTTCAACGCCAAGGTGGCGCAAATCTCTTCCTCTGGGTCCTCCTTGTCATAATATTTCTTTACTCGGTGGCCATTTACCTTAAAGGTTGATCCATCGTCGCAAAATAACTCCACCGCTCCATGAGGGAATACTTTATGAACCTTAAAAGGTCCGCTCCATCTTGTCCTTAGTTTCCCTGGAAATAAGCGAAGCCTAGAATTGAAAACAAGGACTTTGTCACCTACCTCATATGTTTTTGGCACCAACTTCCTATCATGCCATTTCTTAGTGCGTTCTTTGTAGATTTCGGCATTCTCATATGCCTTTAGGCGCAACTCTTCCAAGGCTTGTAAGTCAATGAACCTCCTCCTTCCCGCTTCGTCGAAATCCATGTTAAGCTCCTTAAGATCCCACATTGCTTTATGCTCAAGTTCAACGGGCAAGTGACATGACTTACCATATACCAAGTTATAGGGAGTTGTGCGAAGCGGTGTTTTATAGGCCGTTCGGTAGGCCCAGAGCGCATCATCCAGTTTGGACGACCAATCTTTCCTTGAGCGGGAAACCGTCTTCTCCAAGATGGCTTTGATTTGGCGATTGGAGACTTCTACTTGACCGCTAGTCTGAGGGTGATAGGGTGTTGCCACCCTATGGTTTACCCCATACTTAGCTAAAAGAGCTTCAAAGCCTCTCTCAATGAAATGCGAGCCACCATCTGAAATAAGGACTCTAGGAACACCAAAACGAGGAAAGATGTTAGTTTTCATAAACTTAGAGACTACCTTCGCGTCGTTAGTCCTAGTTGCTACAGCCTCCACCCATTTAGAGACATAGTCCACCGCTACTAGAATGTATTTGTAGGGGCCTGAAGCAGGGAAGGGTCCCATGAAGTCAATGCCCCATACATCAAAGAGTTCGACCTCTAAAATGCCTGTGAGTGGTGTCTCATTCCTCCATGTGATATTACCTGCACGTTGACACTCATCACAAGAGGTTACATAGTTTTGCACGTCCTTGAAAAGGTTAGGCCAATAAAAACCACATTGAAGAATTTTCGCCGCGGTCTTGAATCCCTTAGCATGACCTCCTGTAGGGAGAGAATGACAATGATGAATCACGCTCTCTACCTCGTCCTCCGGGATACAACGTTGAAAGATATGGTCTTTCCCCTGTTTGAATAAATAGGGTTCATCCCAATAATATTGTTTGACGTCGTGCAAAAACTTCTTCCTTTGTTGCGAAGTTAAGCTTGAAGGAATCTCGCCTCCTACAATATAGTTAGCAAAATCCGCATACCAAGGTACCTTCGCCCTTCTTACAGCAAATAGATCATGGATAGGACTAGAAGGAGGTGTGAAGAAGAAATCCTCACCGAAACTTACCTTTTTCGTCACCTTCGGAGGGTTTTGAAGGTGGTCGATATCGACCTGCTGGGGTCGATATCGACTGGTCGGCATCGACAGGCTTAGTCGACATGGGCTTCTCGATATGGGTCCTCGATGTCGACGTATGGAGGTCGATGTCGACCTCTGCAATGGACAACCTGTGATCAAAATTGGTCGACATCGATACAATATTTACCTTTGGGGCAGTCGATATCGACCTGCTGGGGTCGATATCGAGTAGTTCTTCTGCCCGTCTTACCTCTTGCCTCATTAAGTGCTCGTCAGGGCGGGAGTCATTGATTGGTATGTTGTCATGTGACTCTTCCAGAAGCCCTATGGGTAGCCGTGAAAGATGATCGGCTACGGAGTTCTCCGTTCCTTTCTTATCTTTAAGCTCAACGTCGAACTCTTGTAGTAAGAGCACCCATCGTAGGAGCCTAGGTTTAGCATCCTTCTTTGCCATTAAGTACCTAAGAGCTGCATGGTCAGTATGAACAATAACCTTAGAGCCCACTAGGTATGAGCGGAACTTCTCAAAAGCGAAGACCACCGCCAAGAACTCCTTTTCCGTCGTGGTGTACTTTGTTTGAACGACATCCAGAGTCTTGCTTGCATAGTAGATGGCATGAAGCTTTTTGTCTCTCCTTTGTCCTAGGACAGCACCTACGGCATAATCGCTTGCGTCGCACATGATCTCAAAAGGTTGCGACCAATCGGGTGATTGAATGATTGGGGCGGATATGAGGGCCTCCTTCAACCTGTTGAAAGCTTCAAGACAATCACTAGAAAATGCAAACTTAACATCCTTCATTAGTAGGTTAGTTAATGGTTTGGCAATTTTAGAAAAATCTTGAATAAACCTCCTATAGAAACCTGCGTGACCAAGGAAGCTTCTTATGTCTTTAATTGATGAAGGTGGTGGTAATTTTTCAATGAGTTCTATTTTTGCCCTGTCTACCTCAATTCCCCGTTTAGAGACTTTGTGGCCTAGCACAATCCCTTCCCTTACCATAAAGTGGCACTTTTCCCAATTGAGAACCAAGTTTGTCTCTTCACATCGTGCAAGTACCCTGCGAAGGTTAGCAAGACAAATATCGAAAGTAGTGCCATAAACAGAGAAGTCATCCATAAATACCTCCACGATGTCCTCAATCATGTCGGAGAAGATAGCCATCATACATCTTTGAAAGGTAGCAGGGGCATTGCAGAGCCCAAATGGCATTCTCCTATATGCAAAAGTCCCATAGGGACAAGTGAAGGTGGTCTTTTCTTGATCGTCAGGATGAATAGGGACCTGCCAAAAACCAGAATATCCGTCTAGGTAACAAAAATAATCATGTTCGGCGAGTCTCTCTAATACTTGATCAATGAATGGAAGGGGAAAGTGATCCTTTCTAGTGGCATTGTTGAGTTTCCTGTAGTCAATACACATTCGCCAACTAGTTGTGATTCGCTTTGGCACAAGCTCGCCTTTCTCATTCTCCTCAACGGTCATTCCGCCCTTTTTAGGCACCACATGGACTGGGCTCACCCATTCGCTGTCGGAGATGGCATAGATGATTCCTGCATCCAGCATGCGCATGATCTCCTTCTTCACTACCTCTCTCATGTTGGGGTTGAGCTTCCGTTGGTGTTCTATAGATGCCTTATGATCATCCTCAAGGAGGATTCTATGCATACAAGTAGCAGGTGAAATACCTTTTATGTCCTCAAGAGAGTATCCAATAGCCTTACGATGAGCACGAAGTACTTCCACAAGCTTATCTACTTCCTGTGTGGTTAGTGAAGCATTGATAATTACAGGGAAAGTAGAATTTGGACCAAGAAACTCATACCTAAGTGTGTTGGGTAGAGGCTTAAGCACCGGAGAGGGGCCTTGTGGGATAAGGATTGGCTCTACCTCTTCCGTCTTCATAATCTCACCAAGGTAATCCGTCTCAATTCTCTTGATAGAAGTTCCCAAATCAGTTATAGGAGTCGGTGTGGACCAAACATAGAGTGATGCCAACTTTGATTTGGACTCTTCAAAATATTCCTGCAGAAAGAAGGTCGAGGGCGAGTAGGAATAATCAATATCGACTGAGAGTTCAGCACATACCTCGGCTTCGGAGCTGTTTGGCGTCAAGTGGTAGAGGTCGATTTCGACTTCTGATGTCGATATCGGCTGGTCGATTTCGACCTCTGATGTCGATATCGGCTGGTCGATTTCGGCCACTTCTGTCGACATGGGCTGGTCGATTTCGCCTGTAAAAGAAGAAGGGAGAACTTGACTTACTGAGTGTGTCGATGTCGACTGAGGGCACTCGATATCGAGTGGATTGGTCGATGTCGACCTTTCTTCGTCAATATCGACTTCATCTTCGAGCTCCATGGATAGAGCATCGTCGAATATTTCCTCATCACTCGTGCATGTAGCCAGGAACTCCTCAATATCCTCGTCGGTAAGCTCCTCTGCAGCTAGGGCTAGGGCCTCTTCAGGAGTTAGGGCCCTTTCCGTCGGTTCTTTGCAATCCATGATGCTTGTGTAGACTGACTTGATTTCCATACCATTTACTTCCTTCATTGTGGGGTTGAAGGAGAATTCAATGACTTCGTTCCCTATAGTAAAGGTTAGTAATCCTCTACGTACATTAATATTGGCATCCGCAGTAGCTAAGAAAGGCCTACCAAGGATGATAGGTACAATAGGATCTTCAGGCATGTCCAATACAATGAAATCAGTAGGCACAAAGAATTTACCTACCTTTACAGGGACGTCATCAACTATACCTGTGGGTCTGACGAATGAATTATCAGCCATATAAAGTTTCATATCCACAAGTTCAAGTGCTCCTATGCTCACCTTTTGCCAAATAGAGAGAGGCATGAGACTTACACTTGCCCCTAGGTCACATAGGGCTTTGTAGCGATGTTGGCCAAGTCCCACGGTGATTGCAAATTTCCCTGGATCGCTCCTCTTCTCAGGGAAATCCATCTTTGAGCATTCCTCTGCGATCTCTGCCATGGATCGCTTCTTGCTAAGGATGTCTTTTAAGAATCGAACATAGGCGGGCATCTCGCTTAGGGCTTCTGTAAGAGGGATAGTAATGTTCAGTCCTTGGAGAATCTTTACAAAGCGTCTAAACTTGCTTTGAGTGGGGTCCTTCAATGCTTTGGAAGGGAAGGGTAGCGTCTTCTTTGGCGGAGAAGCCAAAACGGTGGTCGGAGGAGCCTGCTGAACCTCGATGTCGACAGGAGGGTGGTCGATTTCGACCTATGTTGTTCTTTCTCAGGTTCTGCAATGTCATCGACGTCGGTGAAGGGGTCGACAGTGGTGTCGATATCGACCTCAGGGTCGACATCGACTGGGTTGTCGATGTCGACATGCTCTGTTACTTCTTCCTCCGTCGCCTTTTGTGGCTTATGAACTTTGGTGCCACTCCTTAGTTGCATGGCTGCAATGTGTCCTGACCCGGATTGCCCCTTAGGATTGGTAGTTGGTTGCCCAGGGAATGTTCCGGACGGCCTAGGGATTTGTGCCGCCAATTGACCCAGTTGGGTCTCTACGTTCTTCTTCCAAATGTCCATCTCTCCAATCCTGGTGGTAAGGTGATTGAGTTGAGAGTGGATAGCATGGTTAGATTGATCATTCTTAGCTTGGTTCCGCCTTATCTCGTCCAATACAAGTTGAAGATCATCCTTCTTTTGGTCTCTCTCAGGGTGCCCAGGAGCTCTATAGAGTGGGGGGTCCCTAGGGTTAACCTGGTTCCTTTGTGGTTGTTAGAACCTTTGGTCTCCCCAATATTGGCGATTGGGACCCCTCATGAATTTGGCTTCCTCATGAGTCTCCGCTAGTTGCACTTGCTCAGCATGGGGGCACTCAATGGTAGTATGTCGCTGTGATCCACATTCGATGCAATCCTGGTTTGCCGATAGAAATCTCACTTGTTTCTGGAGCTTTCTCAGTTGATCCCTATGAAATTGTTCTTTTACATCCGGATCGATCACCTTAGAGGGTTCGTACAATGGCATAGATGGGGCAGGCCTTGACAATGATGGTGCGTCGGGGGCCTCAGGAGTCCCATATGTATTGTCAAATTCCACCAACCTTTCAATGGTTTCCCAAGCCTCTTGAGGAGCGAGTTCAAGGTAGCCATAGGCGGTGTATGTGTTGATCCTCTCCTTGGTTGCAGCGTCAAGAGCATTGTATATGATCTCCTGGATGACGTACGGTGGTTGGCCATGCGTCGGGCATGATCGTAGGAGGTCCTTATACCTCTCCCAAACAGTTGCCAGAGCCTCACCAGGCTTTTGTTTGAAAGCCGTGATTTTCTGTCGGATCAACGCCGTCATAGAAGGAGGAAAGAACTTGTTGAGAAACGCGTCCTTGACTTCATTCCAGGTGCGGAGCGATCTTGGGGCTAAGCTTTCCAACCACTGCAATGCTTTTCCTGTAAGAGACCAGCGAAATGCTTTCAGTTGAACATACTCAAGACTTTGTCCATCAGCAATTGTATCACAGAGGTCTAGGAAGGTTGATATATGTGCCATAGGACATTCGTTAGGTTTCCCTTCATATTGATGCCTTCTTATTTCAGTTAAAAAGTTTGGCTTAATTTCAAAATTAGAAGTAGGGATTAGAATAGCCGATTCAGGCACTGTGAGCGATGGGTGCATGTATTGCTTAGCATTCCGGGGGAGGGCGTTGATTTGAATCTCATATCGTCTCCTGGCTTCCTCCTCCCTGTCAGCACGCTCTCTTAGTGCCGCTTCTCTGGTAGCGTAATCCTCTACTTGCTTCCTTAAGCGTTCAATTTGTTGCGCCTGGGTCTCGTTGTCCGCCATGATTCTTTGGACTCGAGATCTTAGGTGGAGAAAGCGTTCTGGTTCGTCTAGTCCTTCAAATTCAGGTTGGTCACCAGTACGTCGCATACACCTATAAAATAACACTAAAAAGAACCGTGAAAATAAACTACTAGGGCGCGATTGATAGCTTCCCCGGCAACGGCGCCAAAATTTGACGTGGGGAGAATTGAATCGAAATATATAATAAAATATAAACCAATATAACTCTTAGCCTCTTCAAATAAATTCAAGACTCCCCGCTATAGTAGTAGGGAATCAGGTTCGATCCACGAGGAAGCGAGTCAGCGGGATCCTAGTAGCGTTGAAGACACGTCCTTTATATTCGACCAGAAGCCTCGATCTCGATGTCAGACCTCGATGTCGACCTTGGCTGTCGATGTCGTCTGCAACAGAAAACCTGCAGAAACAAAAACTGTAGTCGATATCGACTGGTGGAGGTCGATATCGATGTTAGTTCACGAAATCGACTGGCTCAGAAGTCTGCCAGTCGATACAGGGGGTCGATTTCGACGCAAAGTGGTCGATATCGATGCTTGCAGAAATTTCCAGGAGTCTCGAGATCGACTCAGAAAACCGTCGATCTATCAGTTTTGGTCGATATCGACCTCTGCTGTCGATATCGATGTCTTTCCTGCAGTGGGTTAGTGGTTTTGTCGGCAAAGAAAAGGCCGAAGAATCAAGGATGGTAAGGAAGCAATGATCAGAAATAAGCAAAGGTGTTGGGTTTTTCGATGACTCAACGAACGGCGGGCAAATTTTAATGTAAACTCAAAGGAAAAGATCTTCCAAAGTCAAGGATTACCGCGACGACGACCATGATAGTAGAAATAAGGATCAACTAAAGATGCATGCTTTTATCATAAAGGAAAAGGCTTTCACCTAAACCGACCAATAGGAAAAGAGATTTTTCAATTACTTAACCTAATTGGTGTCTACCTTAGTCATAATTGAGTCTATAATCTTTCGAAAAGAAACCCTAATTACTACCCAAGTTTTACAACATGAGTTCCTTAAATTCGCATTTAAAGATGAAGAACAAGGTAGAAGGAGATAAAAGATACATTCTTTAACGACGTACTTACCTTACCATCATGGCTATCGTCGGGCTCACACCGACCCTAGAAGAAAGGGGAACTACTCACTCATGTTGATCGTAGACATGTCTTGAATTGAAATAACTTGCATAAATGGAAAATTTCGAATCTTTACAATCTCAACGCCAACTATCGTAAGCGCTTGAAACTTTAAAGCTCAAAAACCTAACTATCTATTGTCTATTGTCCTTGTCTTCGATGAGTCTCTGATTGGATACCTAACAAATCAGCCCCTAAGGCTTTATTTATAGGCTACTAATCCTCGCTATCCGAGGATTGTAACTTCTATCTAAACTAATAACTCTATCCGAACAACTAGGATAGGTCTTTTATTTTGATAAAACTTAAAGGAAAAGATAACAAACAACTGCTAATATCTAAAAGAACGAGATAACTCATGGATCCGATGATAGACTTCAAAATCCGAGCCTCAAAGTCGGATTTATCTTCTGTCGATGTAGGGTCGATATCGACACCAGAGGTCGATATCGATGCTTGTGTTTCTGCTCGACTTGTCCCACTCCAGTCGATGTCTATGACGATGGTCGATATCGATGCATGTGTGTCGATATCGAGGCTTCTAGTCTGGTTTGTGTGGTTATCTCGACACTCAGAAGTCGTGTCGAAATCCAGGGTCGATATCGATGTCTCCAGTCGATATCGACCTCTTCTCAGCTTCACTTGGCTTGCTCGTTTTGACTCCGATTTCATCGAATTCCTGCATGGTTAGCTCAAAACTCGTGTAGACTCTATTTCTTTCACTTTAGCTCATTCTTACACGAGATCATATGCTTTTGAAACTTTTGTTCGGAAATCAAATGAAATATGAAGTCAAAAGATGCAATAAACAATAGGTACAATTATGTACATCAGTTCCTACCCTCTTAGGAGGCCTGAGGTCTTTATCTCGTTCTACCTTAGTTCGAATCACCCTTCTATCGGTCTTTCTTTCATTGTTTTGTTGAGTCTTTGCTTCCGTTCTTGTCTTTGAGTCTTGATTGTCGAAGATCGGGCCACCCTACGGCTAACCCCGTATCAAATTGGCATCAGAGCTTTGGTTTCCGACATCAATTGTGTCTTTTGATTCATAAACACAAAACCCTACAAAAAAAAAACAGTCCGAAAACACTACAAAAAAAAAGAGTCCTTCTTGTTCTTGGTTTTTACTTCTTGAAATTTTTTGAAATTGATTGCTACTAATCCTTGTTTGTGATTGTTGTGGTTGCCTCTAGCCCTAAACACAAGCCAGCCGAGACCCTTGCAAGCCGAGCACACAAAAGCCTTCCTCTTGGTTGAGGCCGACCGACCCTAGGTTCATAAAACCTTAGTTGTTGCTTGCTCTATCTTGTTCTATCCTAATCTATCTATTTGATTGCCTTATTTAATTTCTGAAATTTGTGGTAGATATATCTCATATCTTTTATAAAAGGCCATAGATAGATATACTTACCATATTAGCCAAGCATCATCTTTATATATTGCATAAGGGCTACAAATTTTATTTTCTCTCACCTTAGCATATCATTTTCGGTTCCTTTTTACTGAATTATTAGTTTCTTGCATTAGTGAAAAACAAAAACAGTCCGCATATTCAAAAAAAAAAAATTATACATTCAAGCTTTGACCTAAGAGGATAAAATTCACTAGGGGCAAAAGTAAGCTTCAAAAAAAAAAGAGAAGGATTGTATCTAGTGCAAGAAAGCTTAAGGACCAATTTTGGTGAAAATTTCATAGCCCTAGTTCAAATCCTCAAACACATACCTCCCAAAACACAAAATTTTTTTTTAAGCCCTACCTTGCAACCACAACGTCCTTGCTAAGGGTTGGAATCAAAAAGAGGTAAAAATCCTAGTCTTTCTTTCTTTTCTTTCATTTTCTTTTTGTATTTTGGTCTGTCGAGCATTGCAGTGGCCATACCGACCCCCTAGCCTCGGTACAGCTCCTGTCGAGTGCGTCGAATCCTGCAGTGGCCATACCGACCCCGTACCGACCCTGTACCGACCCCCCCAGCCTCGGTACAGCTTTTGTCGAGTGTGTCGAATCCTGCAGTCCCTGTACCGACCCCATACCGACCCTGTACCGACCCCCTTGCCTCGGTACAGCTTCTGTCGAGTCTGTTTCGGGTCGATTTCGAGTCCTTTGTTGCGTGTTTCTTTGTCCTTTCCCTTCATTACTCTCTTTTGATCGTTAAGTCCTTGCTTGAGTGTTGATTTGCCCAAAGCGGATTGCCCCAACAAGCTTGTCATAACCAATTCGAGAGAAGTGTGTGAGGGAAACACATTGTGAGGTTGTTTATCTTTTTGCTAATCTTGAAAAAAGTTCCGTGTTTGTCTTTATTTGCAATGTCTCAGCAGGTTAACAACGAGAACAATGCCAACATTGGCAACGGGAACAACAACTCCAACAACGCTTCTATCTTGCAACCCGAGTTGGTAGCCATCCTCAATGGCATTAATCAAAATTTGGCGGCGTTAGGAGCAAGGATAACGGCTGTGGAGTCTAGGCCGAGCGGGTCTAATAACCTTGGTGGTCAAGGTACTCACGGGCGTGATGATACGCCTAATGATGAAAGGTAAGTCCGACATCCTAACCCTAACCCTAATCTTAATTTACATAACCCTATTTTTGAAGAAAACAACTCTCCACGTGGTGGGAGAAATGGTCGAAATAATGGGTTTGTTAATGTGCAGGGTCAAGGACAAGGAAGGGGAAGAGGCCGAGGCTTCCAGGAGGACTTCTACTACTCGGAGCACGACGATGACTTCCACGAAGAGGAGTATTGGGAGCAACGCCCGAGGAGGAATGACAGAGGAGGACGTTACCAACACCGTGAGCCTAGAGATAATGATCAAGACGGCATAGGTAAGGTCAAGGTAACAAGTCCTTCTTTTGATGGTAAGACGGATCCAGATGCATATATAGACTGGGAAACTAAAATGGAACAAATCTGGAACTGTCACAACTTCTCTGAACCTAAGAAAGTACAATTGGCTTCTTTAGAATTTCAAGGGTTTGCTCTTATTTGGTGGGATAATTTGATTAAGGAAAGAAGAAGAGCCCTTGATGCGCCTATCGCGTCTTGGAGCCAATTGAAAGCTTTAATGAGAAGTAGGTTTGTCCCTCAACATTATGCTAGAGAGCTTAGGCAACGCCTAGAAAACCTTAAACAAGGTAGAAAAACTGTTGAGGAAACTTTTAATCTTATGCAAGAAACCATGGCTCGAGCTAATGTGGTTGAACCTTATGAAGATACAAATGCTAGATATCTTAGGATATTGCATCCTGCTTTAGCTCATGAAATTGATTATTTTCCCTATACTACTCCTACTGATTTGTTACATTTAGCAATTAAAGTAGAAAGGGGACAACGTTATAAGAGCCAAGCGGGGATGTCGAGTGGACAACAACCGAATTGGCGTCAAATTCGACCACAACAGCCCCAAGGGCGCTCGGACATGGGCTCTCGTGATCGTGTACAGCAGGCTCCATGGAAGGGTGAAGGTCGACAAGCTCAGCAGCCCCTCGACAAGGGTAAAGCGCCATGGAATGGGCGTGAATCGTCTGGGACATCTACTGGTCCCAAAGGGAGTAATCCTAACCCTTCTACCACTAGATCTAGAGATATTGTATGTTTTAAATGTCAGGGTAGAGGTCATACTATGAAGGATTGTCCCAATAAAAAGACTCTCATGATTAATCACTTAGGCGAATATGAATCTGAAAACTCTTGTGATGAACATGATGAGCATGCTATGGAAGAAAATGATCAGAACCTTAATCTTTTAGCTTATGATGATAATGATGAGGTCGAATATGAACATGGAGAGTCTTTGATTGTTAGGAGAGTTTTAAGTGTTGTTCCTACACCTTGTGATGATAATCAAAGAGAAAACTTGTTTCATACTCGTTGTTTAGTTAAAGGAAAGGTTGTTAATGTGATCATTGATGGGGGAAGTTGTTGTAACTTAGCTAGTCAAGAGATGATTGATAAATTACAACTTCCTACTATTCAGCATCCTAGGCCTTATAGATTGCATTGGATGAATGATTGTGGTAATTTAAAGGTGCATAGGCAAGTTAAAGTGCATATCAAACTAGGACATTATGAAGATGATGTGTTATGTGATATTGTACCTATGCAAGCCTGTCATATTTTATTAGGACGTCCTTGGCAATTTGATCGTAAGGTCTTGCATGATGGCTTTACTAATAGATACTCCTTTACTTTTCAGGGCAAGAATGTCGTTCTCAAGCCTATGACGCCAACCCAGGTGGCCGACGAGATTGAGAAGCGGAAGGTAAGTAAAGGTGAGTTAGTTAGGGAGGCTCAGTCGAGCCAAGTGTCTACCCCAACTCGGCCTAAAAGTGTATTTTTGGCTTCCAAGAGTGCATATTTAGACGAGTTTGCGGATGGGGAAACAACCATCATGTTCCTATGCAAAAGGTTGAATATGTTGAGTGAGGAGCTTCGAGCTACCCTCCCTCCTCGCATCCTATCTCTTATTGAAGAGTTTAAGGATGTCTTCCCCGATGACATACCAGCAGGTCTACCCCCTATTAGAGGAATTGAGCATCAAATTGATCTCATTCCAGGGGCTTCTTTGCCTAATAGGCCTGCTTATAGAATGAATCCCACTGAAACCCAAGAGGTTCAATCCCAAGTCCAGGAACTGTTGGACAAGGGATACATTCGGGAAAGTTTGAGTCCATGTGTTGTGCCTGTGTTGTTAGTGCCTAAGAAGGATGGTTCTTGGAGAATGTGTGTAGATTGTAGGGCCATTAACAACATTACTGTTAAATATCGCCATCCTATACCCCGCTTAGATGACATGTTAGATGAGTTGCATGGTTCTTCTATCTTCTCAAAAATTGATTTAAAAAGCGGTTACCATCAGATTAGGATGAAGGAAGGCGATGAATGGAAAACAGCCTTTAAAACCAAATTTGGACTTTATGAATGGTTGGTTATGCCTTTTGGCTTGACTAACGCTCCTAGTACTTTCATGAGATTAATGAATCATGTGCTTAGAAATTTCTTAGGTAAATTTGTTGTTGTGTATTTTGATGACATTCTTATCTATAGTAAATCACCCAAGGAACATGAAGCACATTTAAGGGAAGTACTTTATACTCTAAGATTAGAACACTTGTATGCAAATTTGAAGAAATGTGAACTATGTCATGATCAAGTGTCTTTTCTTGGTTTTGTAGTGAGCTCGAATGGACGGCGTGTCGATGAGGCAAAGGTCAAGGCGATTCAGGAATGGCCAACACCCACCACCATCAGCCATGTGCGCAGCTTCCAAGGTTTGGCGAGCTTCTACCGGCGGTTTGTGCGCGATTTCAGCACCATCTCAGCCCCTCTCACCGAGCTCACAAAGAAGCGATGCGAGTTCAAGTGGGGCGCAGCTCAGGAGGAGGCCTTCTGCATGCTCAAGGAGAAGCTCACTCAGGCGCCATTGCTGGCTCTCCCTGATTTCACTCGGCCATTTGAGGTGGAGTGCGACGCTAGCGGAGTTGGCATTGGAGGCGTGCTTATGCAGGAAGGTAAGCCTATTGCTTTCTTTTCCGAGAAGTTAAAAGGTGCATGTCTTAATTACTCTACGTATGACAAGGAACTTTATGCATTGTTTAGAGTCCTTAAGACATGGTCCCATTACCTTTGGCCTAGAGAGTTATACTTAGGACTGATCATGAATCTCTCAAACATTTTAAGAGCCAAGATAAACTTGATAGGAGACATGGTAGATGGATGGAATTTATTGAGACATTTCCTTATGTTATAAAGTATAAGAAAGGGAAAGACAATGTGGTTGCTGATGCATTATCTAGGAGACATGTTCTTTTGACCACTTTGGATTCTAGAGTCTTAGGCTTTGTATACATTAAGGAATTGTATGAGAAAGATGCTGATTTTGGGGAAGCTTTTCGAAAGTGCCTAGATAAGGGTCCTACCGACCATTTTTATATCTTTGATGGATTCTTATTTAGGAAAGACCAAGTGTGTATCCCTAGGTGTTCTCTTCGGTTATTATTGGTGAATGAAGCTCATAGTGGAGGTTTAATGGGCCATTTTGGGAGAGATAAGACCTATCATACACTTAAGTCACACTTTTATTGGCCACATATGCTTAGGGATGTAGAACATTGCCTTAAGAGATGTATTGACTGTTTAAAGGCCAAGTCTAAGCTTATGCCCCATGGTTTGTACACCCCACTCCCTATACCCTCAGCCCCTTGGGAAGATATTTCTATGGACTTTATTGTGGGATTGCCTAGAACTAAGAAGGGGAGGGATTCTATCTTTGTGGTGGTGGATAGATTTTCTAAGATGGCTCACTTTATAGCATGCCATAAGACTGATGATGCTACCAATGTTGCGAATTTGTTCTTTAGAGAGGTAGTTAGGTTGCATGGAGTGCCGAAAACCATAGTGAGTGATAGGGATGTTAAGTTCTTGAGTCATTTTTGGCGAACTTTGTGGAACAAGTTGGGAACTAGACTGTTATTCTCTACCTCTAGTCACCCCCAAACTGATGGCCAAACTGAGGTGACCAATAGAACCTTAACCACTATCCTTAGAGCCATTTTAAGGAAGAATTTGAAGCTTTGGGAAGAAGCCTTACCTCATGTGGAGTTTGCTTACAATAGGACAATGCATTCCTCAACTAAGATAACTCCTTTTGAATGTGTATATGGTGTTAATCCACTAACCCCCTTTGATCTTACTCCATATCCTATGAGAGAGAATGAGTCTTTTGACACAGGTAAGCATGTTGAGTTCGTCAAGGAGCTACATGAACGGACGCGTCAGCAGCTCATGCGGAAAGCTGAGTATAACGCCAATAAGGCCAACAAGGGGCGCGGATTGGTGACATTCCAGCCAGGGGATCTTGTGTGGGTGCACCTGAGGAAGGAGAGGTTTCCCAACGAGCGGAAGAGCAAGCTTGCACCGCGAGGAGATGGACCTTTCAAGGTTCTGGAGAAGGTGGGCGACAATGCCTACAAGCTGGAGCTTCCTGGAACATATGGCGTAAGTGCTACCTTCAACGTCGCGGATCTCATTCCTTACTTAGCCGTGGACGAGGACTTGGATTCGTGGTCGAATCCTTTCCAAGAAGGGGAGGTTGATGCGGGACCATCTTCTACACCTCTGGACACGCCGATCATCTTAGGAGACGGACCTATGACTTGATCCCGAGCCAAGAAGTTGCAGAGAGACTCATTCATGTTTGTGAGTCACGCTTTATTCTCGAGCGCGGTTCAACTCCCCGAGCCTACATTGAAGACCTACATGTGCATTGGGGTCAAGAGTCTCGAACCACCTTAGACACATGTATAGGCCGAAAGCCCCATTACCCTATTTCCTATTTTAGTACTTTTCTACTTAAGTTATTTTAGGAAACTTTAGGGGTATTTTTATTAATTTCTTTTAAGTCTTTCTTTTTATTAATTTCAGCCCAACAAGCCCATATTAGGGTTTAATATAGGCGGCTGATCTCCTTGTTCAGATTACACGTTCAATTCTTATGAAAATTTCTCTCTTTTGGTGAAAAACACAAGAGTGCAAGTCAATCGATTCGAAGCGTTGCTCATCGATTGCAATTGGTTATAGATCCTGCTTGGTTTGCTTTGAGTTCGTCAACCTCGCGAGAGCTTGGTGATCCAGGTAATCACAAGTCCCCTCCTTGTGCCTCCAAGTTGTCCGCTTGGTTGTGTAAGGTTGTAGAGGCGGGCTTTGTAGTCGTTGATACTTGGTTCCTACCCTCTTAGGAGGCCTGGGGTCTTTATCTCGTTCTACCTTAGTTCGAATCACCCTTCTATCGGTCTTTCTTTCATTGTTTTGTTGAGTCTTTGCTTCCGTTCTTGTCTTTGAGTCTTGATTGTTGAAGATCGGGCCACCCTACGGCTAACCCCGTATCAATTTCTAATGGTGTAACTAGAGTACAAGCCATCTAAGGACACACAATAGAAAAAATATTTTTCTTTTTTCGAAATAATTTTAGATGGCTTATACTCTAGTTACACCATTAGTTTTTTCAAAACCAGCGACCGCTTGGAGCTTCTCCAACATTTCTCGAGTTTGAGGATTTTGGAGAATTTTAAAATATTTTAGATTCAACAGATTCTCATCTCATTCTCTAAAATGGAAAAACAACAGAAAAAATAAGAAGACTTCCCTAAATTTGTAGTACTCCAAAACTAAATAATTCTCCAAATATCTAAAATGGAAAAATTGTTTGAGTTGAAACGAAAACAATTTAAATAATATTTATTCGGTTTTGCTATATACACTGTGAAATTCTCGCCGATTGCACGGAAAGAGATCGCAATGGCGTAGTCCGAATACGTGGATTGGTGGGGCCCAACTAACCGTGGACGCTGACTGCGGATGCGCGGAATTGAGTCCCTAGGTGCCCCCTCCTTCCCCGATGGATTCGTCGACTACATCCGTCGCAGCGGTGTCTTCGTCCTCGGCATATGCAGTGGACGAGTCTGTAGCTTCGGAATAGAATCTCCGGCGGCCTCCACTCCTACCACCCCTAGGTGCCCCCTCCTTCCCCGATGGATTCATCGACTACATCCGCCGCAGCGGGATGAAATTAGGACATGCTCTTCGTGCGGAGGCTTGGCGGAGTCGTCGTTGCCAGAGAGAAGCCATGGAAATATGGTCTGCGCATTCCGGGGAGAAGCAATATCTCCTGCACTTGTTTTAATTTGGAACCCAAGGCAAAAAATAAAAAATAAATCCATTTGACTCATTACTGTAGTATATACTCCGTAATTGTTATCTTGAAGTTGAACAGATTGAGCCAAAAAAAGCAAAAAAAAAAATAAAAAATTAATCGCGCACTCAGAAACCGCGTACGCGGATTTTATTTTATTTATTTTTAAATAAAAGCGCAATCGCGTATTGTGTGTTCGCGGATGGTGTAAATGGTGAAAAATTAACTGTGTAAATAGTAGGTCCCTATTTATTTTGTTTCCCTATTTTGAATATGGACTTATAGATAGATACCTAAAGAACATTGTTTAATTCATCACGATGGGAATCTAAAACACAACTTTTTGATAGAAGTCACCCGGCAACCCTTATTACCAATTTTATCAACAAATATATTTTATTTGGGTTTTAATTCTTTCCACATGTTTTTTAGTTTAGTTGTTATATAAAAAAAAGGTTTATCCCCTCATTCACAAGGGATTCCAACCATTATACCAACTTAGATTGAGAGGGAAAAGGAATGATGCAGACGAAATAAAGAGTAATCAATTGGTACCAACAAAATTCAACCAAAGAAAATAAAATTGTACCAACAAATTAAAGACTCCAATTTGTCAATATCAATGACTAATTGAGTCGTTGCCGTTTTATGTATGCACTATGCACAACTCATTCATGACTTGGGTGAGTGAGTGCTGAAGCAGCCAGGAATAGAAAACTACCAAACCCATCACCTACATAGAGTCACACCCACAACCTTTGCGGCTTTACCCTTTCAACTAAATCATAAACTAAAATGTTGCCTAATAATTGGAGACTGTAGTAGTTGTAATTTATGAGGGTGTGTATAATATAATTAATAATGTTGGGATATTTGGTCTCCTTGATTGAGTTTCATTTTGTACCTAAAAGTCATAAATGTGACTACTTTTCTCTAATCCCGAGCTGTTACATGAATTGCCCCTATTTAAGATATTTTGAACTCTTACGGAGTATGGTTTAGATAATCAATACAGTTGTGGGTCAGTTATCTACGGTGGTGAAGCAAGTTTGTAACTATTTCAAGATTAGTTGTAAAGCTACTTCACAGTCTATCCTCAGTTATCAGATATTTGAACTTTGTTTAGAGTGGGTTACTTTTTTTTTTTCCGACAGTTGAGTGAACCTCGATACGAATAGTTGTCCAAAGGCAAGTCACGCTTCGTAGGTGGAAATAGACTTAGGAAGTTTTGATGGCGAAGTTCTTTGAGCATATATGCATATATATTCCATTGTGGTATTTTGTTCGTTTCTCACGTTGAAACTATAAGAAGTGTTTCATGGTTTGCTGAAAATCAATACTAACATCTTTGGTCTGGTTAACGTTATTGGCTTACTTGCCATTTGGTCACTTCTTTTTGATAAATGCATTTGTCGAATATTTTAGTTTTTCCAATTTTATTTCGGATGTCTTAAATCATTTGCCCATTTTAAGAAACCTTCTAATTCTAATATTTATATTGATTATTTATATTAATAATAATCAAAGGCCATTGATTATTTATATTAATAATAATAATCAAAGGCCATTAACCCAACTTGAACATTAAAAAAAATTGTTTTGAACTTGGTATTAAGCAAGTATATAACAACCTAAATTAGGCTACAAAAATAAGAGCATTCACGACGACAATATACATGGGCATCTCATGGCTAATGTTCATTTTACCATAAAATTAATTATACAATTAATTGACAATATTAGAAATATATAATCTCTTATCCTAAAATTAATTATACAATGAATGAAAGTATTCATGAAACTTTGCATATTCAGTTCTCACTTCAAAAAAACAATTCGTTCTTACATTATCCTTTTGTACTAAATCAACAAACAATAGCCCAAAAAATAAATAAAAATAGCCGCCCCTGCCGGTCCCACCTTTGCCAGCCATTCAAACCCACGAGTTTTGACCGTCCCTTTCATTTTCCTATTTTCCCACCAAAATAAAAATAATTGCTACGGAATATCATAATTCCTCTATTGAAAAAATATTTATTTTCTCTTATATATACTAAGGAAAAAGAAATAGATTTTGATTAAAACCAACCAGGAACCAGCTAAATCAATAGGCAAAATAACCCAGCATAAAAAAGATAATCAAATAAAAATATACTAATTGAAAAAAGCAAAATAGAAGTTTCGTTTTTCTAACTTATATTCTAGAACATAGATTAGGATGGTTAATTTAGAAACAATTTTCTAATTTTAGTTATTTTAGTGTTTGAATTACTTTTAAAATGTTCATCCATTTTGTAATAATGAATCATTCTTAAGTAAAGTTGCTTTATCCATTTAAAACATACTTTAGTTGTGATGCTACATTATGGTGGGTCATACGACGTGGCAGTTACACACCTAAGCGCTGAAGCGCACATGCGATAATCAAGCTGAGCACACAAGCTGAGTAGGATTTCATTCTAAAATCAATTTAACATCAGGAGGAGTAGCTCACCCACTTATGTACAAGACTTGAATTCACTATATTTTCCATATATGATACCATCTCATATCATATTCTCAACATATAAATTAAAAATATCAATAAATAATACAAAAAAGATAACATAAGTCATTAGAAACACATCGTTTAACCTTGGTTCCTCTTGTTGTATTGTGCGTTAGGTCTGGTTTAACGCCTTATATTTGTTCTATGTTTATAGTTGTTATTGTATCATGATAGACAATTGTTAGTCCGTCTATCAACCCGTTGGTCTCTCGAAGCCCAGATAGAGTATTGTCTAATCTCTCAAATCTTTTCCTAACAACTTTATATCCATTTAATTATATCAATTATAAAAAAAGTATGGAGTATTAACTTTGTATTTCTACACCATAATATGAATAAATAAAGTCCAAAAAGCCATCAATATAATCTCTAATAATGAAATAAAATTTAATTTATCCTTATCTTTTTTTGAGGAATAATTTATCCTTATCATATAAGTTAATCTGCATCAATTATATACTATAAAGTTTTATACTCCCTTTCGTTTCAAAATAAAAGTCACTTGACTTTTCAGCACGCATTTTAAGGACGTAAAAACTGTATAAAATATTATTTTTTTAATGAATTTGTTTTTATAAATTTATACTTATGACTAACAAGTATGAAATTATTAAAAAAAATTAATTAAAAAATAATATTTTATAATGTTTTTATCTTCTTAAAAAACGTGTACAAAATACAAACAACTTTTATTTTGGAACGGAGGGAGCAATATAAATAAATAAAAATACATCAGCTTCTGAGAAGATGCGGGTAGAGGAGCCTTGCTCAATACGTGACCATTCTCTTTCTCTCTCTCTCTTCTCCCCACCTCTTCATCATTGTCATTCTCTCTCCCCCTAAAGTCTCCCCTCCCCACCCAACTCATAGCGATTTATACAGCCCACGACCCCCATTTTACTCTCTTCCTTCACCTCCCCCACTCTCCCATTTCCCCCTCCATCGATCCATCCATCCATCCTGGGAAAGCTGAGCCAATTTGATGAATTTCAGCTTCACATCCGACCTCCTCTCCTCCGGCGACAAGTCCGCCGCCGCCGCCTCCCGCAACGGCGTCCCCAAGTTCAAATCCACCCCGCCGCCATCTCTCCCGATCTCTCCAAATAACGCCTTCTTCAACATCCCTCCTGGCCTCAGCCCCGCCGAGCTCCTTGACTCCCCTGTTCTCCTCTCCTCTTCCTACGTAAGTCCAACTCCGCCCCCAAATTTCATATCTTTTTCGGTTTTCTGAAAATTGAATAACCAGACACCTTTTTCCCGGGATTTGTTTCCGTTTTTTTTTTTTGGCCTTTTTGGGGTGCTGTAAATCCAGTTTTGCAGCAAGTCAGCAACTTTTGTTATTGATGTCATTTCTGTACCCGAAACGGAATTTTATTTTTATTTTTTTTTCAATTTCTGATCGGAAAGTAATTAATGGATTGATCGATTTGTTTGATTGTGTCCGTTTGGGTGAATTTTCAGATTTTGCCGTCTCCGACAACAGGCGCTCTAACCGGGCAGAGCTTCAACTGGAACCCTAATCCCACCACCAATAACAACTACTATAACAACAACAGCAACAACAATCCACCTTCACAGATTCGAAAGGAAGAAAATTTCTACTCCGATTTCACTTTCCAGACTCAATCTCAACTCCCAACTGTAAGTGAACAAGAAAGGGGGCAAAAAGATCAAATCTTTATCCCAAAAAAATCACGTTCTCTGTATCATCAACCTCTCTGGTTTTTTCCTGTACAGGAGCCCGTGAAACAGGAACAAGAGCAACAGCCATGGAGTTTCCAGAACCAAAAGAAACAGAGCACCGCGGAGACGAACCCCCAGCCGCCGCAAAATCAGCCGCTGCAGAGATCGTCAGACGACGGGTACAACTGGAGGAAGTACGGGCAAAAGCAGGTGAAGGCAAGCGAAAACCCTAGAAGCTACTACAAGTGCACCTTCCCGGGATGCCCCACGAAGAAGAAGGTGGAGAAGTCTCTGGACGGGCAAATCACCGAGATCGTTTACAAAGGCACCCACACGCATCAGAAGCCCGTTAAGGCCCGGAGGGGCTCTTCCAATGCTTCAACCTCCGTGGCTATGGCAGCGATTGCTAATCCTGTGGGGTCTTCTGATCTCGGGAAGATGGCGGATGGCAAGGAGAATTCCTTTGGGTCTGTTGGTACCCCTGATAACTCGTCGATCTCGATCGTGGATGACGAGGTCGATCGGGGCTCTCAGAGCCAGAGGAGTAGATCTGATGATGTGGAGGAGTTTGAGGATGGTGATGAGGGTGTTCAGGGCGCCGATGAACCGGAGGGTAAGAGATGGTAAGTTTTGCTCTGTTTTTTCACCAATGGTAAAGTTTTGATTAACTGATTTTTTACAAGGAGCTAATATAAAAAAGTGTTAATTTATAGTATTGATTATGATAACATACCCATAAAGGGTTTGTTTGGTGCATCTTACTTATCAACCATAGTCTCATCATTATTGATAACAATTTTTCTAAATTCTTGAAAATTTCCAATTTAGATTAGATTTTTGGTGTTTTACTCAATCGATTTTCTTAAAAGCTTCGTCGAATTACATAGTATTTGAGGAAGTATCTTAAAATCTATAAATTAAGTCTTATTAGCTTAGCTGGTAAGGATGATCCACGAGTTTAAATCCATGCCTACCTATAAACCAAAAATTACAGAGAATCGGGTGGAGATGCTCTTCTTTTGGGGTGCTATAACATGTTGATCTACTCTTCAAGGTTGTTTTTTGGTTTGTTTTCTATTGTTTGTGTGATGAAATGAGTGATTTTTTGTGTGTCTAATTGTGGAAAACAGGAAAGGAGAAGGGGAGAATGAGTGTATGTCAGCAGCCACAGGGAACAGGACAGTGAGAGAGCCAAGAGTGGTGGTGCAAACTAAAAGTGACATTGATATCCTTGATGATGGTTTCAGATGGAGGAAGTATGGCCAAAAGGTTGTCAAGGGTAACCCTAATCCAAGGTAAATTTTTTTATGTTTTTTTTTTTCATTTCATGCTTGCTTTGCTTGAATCTTGATTGTTCTTTCTCAATCTCTAATTAAAAGCTAATCTCTAATTGTTAATTGAAGGTGGAGATTTAGGCAGTTTGTCTGTATTGCCCAACCTAGATTTTGCTTCTGTCTTGTTCTTGAATTTGGGATTAAACTGATGGAAAGCTTAATCAGTGTCAAATGGCCTAATTTTTATTGTAGTGGTACTTTTAAACTATTCCCATGTGCTAGGTGTGAATATTGGGAAGTACTTTATATCATAATCATAAAATATTGTTGGATTTAAACAAGGCATAAAAGAGATGGAGGTGGGAACAGGTGGACTTTAGCTTTGTAGTTGTACAACAACTTCATTGGATGACACAACATTTAATTTAAAATGGATGTATACAAACATTTGTGTTTGGTTGTCTGATATTCTAAATTCAATCTGGCCTACAATAAACAGGAGTTACTACAAATGCACCTATCCTGGATGTTCAGTAAGGAAGCATGTAGAGAGGGCAGCCCATGACCTGAGCTCGGTCATAACGACCTACGAGGGGAAGCACCACCACGACATCCCGGCGGCGAGGGGCAGCAGCCACCTAGCTGCCCGGCTGCCCACGTCGGCTCCTAACTCCGACAACACGGGTTCATCGGCCATAAGGCCTTCAGCAGTTAACTATGCCACCAACCCATCAAGCAACTTGTACAATAACTTGCCTTACAACACAAGGGTTGGGTCCTCTTCGGAAGGGCAATCGCAATCGCCCTTCTTTCTGGAGATGATCCAGAACCCGGCTGGTGGGTTCGACTTCTCGAACCTCGGAGGCACGGCGGGTCATCCTTACAGTATGAATCAACAACAACAGCAACAACAACCATTGCAGTACAATACAACAACCAAGGAAGAGCCAAGAGATGACTTCTTTGAATCATTGCTATACTGAGGTGAACAAAAAAGGAGTATACAAAGTACCAAGATGAATTTTTTTAAGCTGACAACAAATCTTGGGTTTGTTGATTGTTTTGTTTGTTTGTTTTGTACATCTTTTTCTCCCTAGGGTTGGGATTGGGAAAACACACATGATGGATAGATAGAAGGGTATATTATATTATTTATGCACTTGTGTAGTATAGTGTTGTATACAAAAGGGGTAATTGGGAATTGGGTTTGGGATATAGCATTTTGAATTGATTGAACATTGTCAAGATGTTGTAATTGCTATGCATCATGTTTATTGATCATAAAATTTATTTTACCTCCTTGTCAAAATTCAAATTGTTTTTTTTTTTTAGATTTTCATTATGTTTAAATCCTCATTAGTCGTGTTAAGTTGTAATTTACTCCCTCGTTTCATAATACATGTCTTAATTAAATTTTTTATATAATTTGATACTCCTTAAAAAACGTATCGAAAAGCAAAAAGGCATGTATTGTGAAACGGAGGGAGTACAAAACAAATTTTAAATGTATAATTGGTACAAAAATTTTCAATTTTAAAGAAGAATAGTCATCAAGAAATATACACCTTTTAATGAATTATTTATTATTTGATTAAAAGGAATAATGATCAAACCAAGATAAGAAGAATATAAGTAAATGAAAAGGATATATATATATATATATATATGTATATTTAACTAGTTTGTGTTTCGTCCTGTGTATATAGGAATGTGTTAATCGAGTATTCTAAAACTAAATATATTATCTATTAAAAAAATAGTAAAAACAATAAATCTGAATTACAATATAAGAAATAAACTAATAATGATTAAAGTGTGCAAAAATATAAAATCCAAATCAATCTAGATATAAATAATTGATTCTACCCAAAAAATAGATATAATAATATAACAACTGTTAAATAATTAATTTTGATATAAATAATTATTTCCAACAAAAAATAATCTAGACATAAATAAAATAACACATATCAAATATTTATCTATTAATATTTTTGGTAAGTATGACTTTAAAAAAAATTATATATATTTTTTATCAATTAACTAATACATATAGAGAGACTGTGACTTATGATAACTTTGTATAATTACGATAATATATTATTTTAATAAATTTTTAGCGAATTTTTTTTTCTAAAATCAACCACAATATCCCATATAAGACACTATAACAGTTTTGTATGTATATATAGATTACTTTTAAATAAGTGTACCAAAAACAATACATCATATGTTATATGATAATAATATATTAAAATATTTTATTAGCTAATTGTATTTATACTTGTATATATTTTGTTGTTTTTCCCCAAGATCATGGTGCAGGGTGAAATAAAAGTGCAAGTTGTTCTTTCACTTCTTTGAAGAGTGCTTGAACTATCCACTTATCCAGTATAATTATTTGTGTAGTTCAGTGGTTAATTAGCTTTCCTATAAAATATAACGACTTTTAATTGGATTTTTTTTTGATAAGGTAAATATTCGGATACGCACTAGGCGCTATCCGAGGGCATCCTTTCGGATGAGGTCCAACAGACCTTGATCACTTAGTAAGTTAGGGTTATTGGAACTGCATCCAAGGAAAGCAATCCTATCAGCGACACAGTTGCCAGTGCGAAGTATATGGGAGTAGAATACTTCCTTAAACCCTTGTAGCATTAAGGTGATATCCGACATGATAATCTCAATTTCCCAAGGACAACACTTTCTATTTTTAAGATAATTGATAATGATAAGAGAATCTCCTTCAATAAGAATTTTGTCCAAGTTAAGTTCTCTAGCTTTGATAATGCCTAATTGTAGTGCTCTAGCTTCTGCAACTAAAGGAGATTGTTGCCCAATCCTACTGACATTAGCAGAAATAGGCTGCCCCTCACAGTTTCTAATCACAAAACCACTTGTACTGTTACCCTGCACACACGAAGATCCATCGAAGTTTAATTTATGCCATCCTTGAGGCGGTTTTTTCCATTTATTATTCTTACCTTTGCTCTTTCCTTCCAGAATCTTCTTTCATGTTCTGAATGAGTTTTTGCCATCTTTGGATTCCAACCAGTGGGAATTGGCCTTTAACCAATTTTTCAGAAATTGCTCTGCTCTACGTTGCACTTCCTCAATTGGAGGGGCTTTTTCATTTCTGAACACAAATTGGTTTCGTACTAGCCAGATTGTCCACCAGTTTAGTGACAAGCTTTGCTTTTCTTTCCTTGTTAGATTATTTGATAGAATTGTCATGATTGGTTTGATATCACGATTTTTATGGATCGAATCTTGGACCAGCAGTTTAGTTTTATTACTTAGATTTTTATAAAAGAAACTATATTTGCATTCACAGAATATGTGCACTTCGTCTTCCTCATGGTGATTACAAAAAGGGCAGGAGGCAGGGACCGCGACCCCTCGCCTAGATAGTCTTGATGCAGTTGGCAAGCCATTTTGACAGATTTTCCATAGGAAATTCTTGACCTTAGGGGGGACATCTTGTTTCCATATCCAAGAGTTTTCATCTACTTTGTTTGTCGATGAATTTGTAACATAATTATATGCACTTGATGTTGTAAACCACCCATTCTTACCTGGCTCCCAGTATAGCCTGTCCTCCATTGTCGAGATTGGAAGAGGAATGTTCAGAATTTTATTCACAATTTCGATTGGAAGGACACTAGTTAATCTATCCCTATGCCATTTACCATGTTCTATATATGAATCCACCGTTTCTTCCATTTCAGTATCTCGAGGGAATACACAGTGTTGTGCCATATTCTGTATTGGTCCCCATCTGTCTTTCCAAAATTTGATACTTCTACCATTTCCAACAACCCAGACCAGCCCATTTTTGAATGTAGGAATTAGCTTTCTCAGTTGAGTCCATTGCCAAGATGCACTTCCTTTTGCTTCATATGTTAGAATATGATTTGTCTTAATGTATTTATATTGGATAATCCTTACCCAGATATTGTTTGGTTCAGCCAATATTTTCCATAATAATTTTAATTGTAGAGCTTCATTCATATTTTTCGATTTTCTTAATCCTACTCCACCTGCATGCTTTGGCTTGCAGATTCTATCCCAACTAATGAGAGGCTTATGGGTTGGGCCTTTGTTCCAGAAGAACGATCTATTCATCTTGTCCAGATTTTGATGCATTTTAGGTGGCAGCATAAAGTTCTGCATTATGTATAAGGGCTTGGAAGCTAAATTTGCGTTAATCAATGTTATTCTCCCTTGCTGTGACAGAGTATCTACTCTCCATTTGGATAGTTGGTTCTTAGTGCTTGACATTATATCCTCAAATGTAGCCTCATTTACTTTGCCATTTGTGATTGGACAGCCTAAATATTTGTCAAGTTTTATTTGACTGGAAATGCTAAGACAATCTTCAATATCCGAGATACGGGACCTAGGAATACCAGAAGTGCACTGGAAAGCCGATTTATGATAGTTTACTTTCTGTCCTGATATTTGACAATAACGATCTATTGTATTTTTAACATTTTCACATGCAGACATGTTTCCTTTAGAAAATATAATAATATCATCCGCAAACGCCAGGAAAGGAATTTTAGGCCCATTCCGTCCAAAGGGAAAGCCTATTCCATTACAAGGCAAAAGTGAATCAGAGGTCAGTTTTCTTGCCAGTACCTCTGCTCCAAGTATAAACAGAAAAGGCGATAACGGGTCACCTTGTCTAAGGCCACGGGAAGGTAAGAAAACTTCCGTAGGGCCATTATTGACTAAGACCGAGAAAGAAATAGTCGTTACACATTCCATAATTAGCCTAGTGAATTTTTCATGGAATCCAAATCTTCTGAGCACTAGCTCAGTGAATGCCCAATCCACTCGATCATATGCCTTTTCCATATCCAATTTGATTGCTAGCCAGCCGTCATTACCCTTCCGATTTTTAAAGGAATGGAAAATTTCATGGGCAATTATTACGTTGTCCTGGATTGCCCTGTCAGACACAAATGCCCCTTGTAAGGGGTGAATTAATTTACCCATTACTGATTTTAACCTATCCGTTAATATTTTTGAAATAATTTTATACATGGTAGAACAGAGGCTTATAGGTCTATAGTCAGTTGTTTTTGCGGGATTGTTATTTTTTGGCAGGAGTGAAATAAACGTATGGTTAATCTGCCTAAGGATTTTCCCAGAATGGAAGAAAGCCTTGACCGCTCGGGTTACATCAGCTCCAACAATATCCTAGAATTCTTTATAAAATTCGGCTGTGATGCCATCGGGGCCAGGGGATTTATTTGTTCCTAAGTTAAAAACTGCCGTTCTAACTTCACTATTCATTGGTGGAGCAATTAATCTGATATTTTCCTCCATTGTGATAGAAGGGGTAATAAACTGCATATATTCATCCAGATAGTTGTTGTTGGTTGATGCTTTAGTGAAACGCTTGACAAAATCATTTTTTATTTCCTTCCTAACATTCTCTTCACCTACAATGGGTGTTCCTTCTGCAGAGGTAATGTTTCTGATAATTTTGCGATTTCTCCTGCCCGATGCAACTCTATGGAAATAAGCGATGTTTGAGTCTGCAAGTTTTAAATGTTTAGACTTCGCACGCTGACTCCAGTATTCTTTTTGGAAGGACAGAAGTCGATCCTTTTTTAGTATTAACCTTTTTTGTTTGGTAGCATCATTCATCCCTTTACCCTGCGTTTGAATATCCAAAAGATCGTTCTCTATAGATGCTAATTGTCTAAAGATATTTCCAAACGTCTTTTTATTCCATTCTTTAGCTTTTTGTTTAACAAGTTTTGTCTTAAACAAGATTTTATACATTACAGAACCAGGGCACTGGGCACGCCATGCCTGAACCACTAAGTTCCTGAAATCTGGTCTATGGAGCCACATATTTTCCATTTTAAATGGCGAGGGCTTTATGACTATTGTTGATTTTAATTCAATAGTAATTGGGAAGTGGTCTGATGTTGAAAACGCACCATTATGCGTACTAAGCTCGGGAAAGTTATCAAGAAAACTTCCTTGGACAAGAATTCTATCTAATTTTTCTAAGATGTTATCTTCGCCTTCATCCTTTTTCCTCCATGTGAAATGGTTCCCAGTGCTTGGAATATCTGTGAGAGCACACATGTCCATGAGTTGGCTTAATCTGTATTTACGGGAGGGATGAAACGGCGCACCCCCACACTTCTCACTACTATGTGCAATTTCATTAAAATCCCCAATAATCATACATGGGAAATTTTGATCGCAAATTACTTTTGTCAGTAGTTGCTAGAACTGGTCTTTATCCGTTTTTTGAGGGGGTCCATAAATGAATAGAATAGTACCTTTAAAGTTTTTATCAAAGTTGTGGTATTCTAACCCAATAATTCTTGGCAGATGGATTTTAACAGAGATTGTTTCATTTACAAGTGAGTTCTCATTCCATAAAACACCAAGACCCCCGGCTCTGCCATTACCTGGCGACCAAATTGCATTTGAGAAACCACTACCTCTCCAAACTGTTTCTGCCGGAACCACTTCAGTTTTTGTTTCTGCTACAGCTAGTATCTTAATACGATCATTTATCCGCATTGCATTTAGCCCTGCCCAAAAGGTTTTCTTACCAATGCCACGACAGTTCCAATATCTGATCTTCATAAATAACTCGTTTTCTGTATATGAAGACCCAGAGATCCGTCTTCATATAAACACTTGGTACTCAACATTCTGAGACAAGACGTTCTAAGGAATACATACCAATATCCTCGGGTAGCCTTACCAACCCAAGAGAAGACTTTTAGGTTATTATCAATAATGTAATCAAGTCTTATTAAGTTAATATGAATATACACGATGAATGGTGAAATCTTTATATTGTTTTTCAAAGAAAAATTCCCTTGGTTGTGTCTTGTTTGGTGATAATCTGCTGGAGGTGAGCCTATGTGGGAACTTAGGATTAACAATATTATTATGAGAATCCCACCCATATTGAGCAGCGACAAGCCATCGACAGACGGAAGCTATTTAATCTTAATCATATAACGCTGAATTGCACACACAGATGTTGTTACAGAATTATTTTCGGATAGATATACACTAGTGGATGCAAATAAGTTTATCTTAATTAAACGATTCATATATAACTGAGAGACATACATAAACATCCATTGCCATTGACAACAAGTAGGCTGAATTTTACAAGGAAAGACTACCCATTGTGTCATACACTGCCAATACCGATCGAAACATAAATAAACAACCTACAAGTAGTACCAGAATAGAGAACATAGGTCTGGAATGCATATACAAAAACTATCACAATAAGCTTGGCCAGACATGATCAAAATAAAACCACCATAGTGACTTACATACTTAGAACAGATACTGATAAGGGGTGGTTTCACAGTTATCATGACTTGAGGTACATCACAACCACCAATGAGTACCTTCAACAACCTGCTGCTGGGCTTACTACACATGCTTCCCCTTCCTCTTGCTGCTACCCATCAGAGTAACGGTAGAGCAAGCAGAGTCACCTTCCTCGATCTTAATTTTGCGTTTAGCTGATTCAGACAGCGAGCTCACGGACATCTCCAGCTGTTCGAATTCACGAGCCATAGAAGGAGATGCATTAGGGGTGACAAAATGTTCCTGCAGGGACTCAGCCAACTTACCCGGGGTGCTCAGATCAGGCAATATGAATTCCACCGAAGGTGGAACATTTGCAAGCATAGCATCAAAGTCCGCCTGAGAGAACCCAGGATCAGCTAGCCCAAACTCCAACAGCATCTCTTCCATGAATTCATCTTCATCAAATTCCAGATCTTCATCATCAGCCACCCAAAAATAAGGATCTGGTTGCGCCTCTGCTTTTGGTATATCAGTCTCATCATTTGGGATCATGGCAGCACGAAGAGGGGAAGCATTGATAGCCAGCGTAGGAGAGCCAACAGGAGCACCACTTTCCACCAACACCGGAGCCACCGGGTTGGTCTCAGACCCACCAGAAGAGATAACAGGGGATTTGGAAGTAGATGAATAAGAAGATAGAGATACATTCTTACCAAAACAGGAGAGTATGTCTGACTTTGGGTGGCCAAAGGAAGGAGGAGGGATCTCCACAGGCCTTTTTTCGGCCACTGTGGACCAAGCACCCTGAACATCATCGCCAGGAGCTTCACTAGCAGGCACTCCAATCTCCACAGGTGGCTCAGCAGGGTTGGCATTGGCATTGCAAAGGAGCCTTAAAGGACATGCTTCAAACAGGTGATCATCAGCGCCACAGCTTCCACATCCTTGAGGAAAGTCCTCAAACCAAATAGGGAAAGTTTCCACAGCCCCATTCTCATTGACAACACAGACAGAACGCCCTTCAATCATGGTGACATCCACTGACACACATACACGTGGGTATCTGAACCGAGCCCCCTTAGCATTGAACGCAGCAATACGAATCACATGGCCCAGCCTGTTCTCCTGGATGATATCCCGAAGGATATCATCGTGCACATACTTGGATGGTAGGCCTGGGAATCGAATCCAGAGATCGAGCTTGGTCACCGACTCCTTCCAGGTATCAAATTCAAGGCACCAAGGTCTGAGAAGAATAAGCTGACCAGAAACTCGATAGGGACGATTCTCCCAAACCAAGTCACGGTCAGTTGCTACATCAAATCTCAACTCAAACCAATTGTTAGCAATTGGGATGAGTTGATAGCCACCAGTCAAGAACTTCCAAACATACCTGACCCGCTTTCGAACCTCCTTTGCTTCTAGAGGATCCCCAATGATTGTAGCAAAGAGCGACGATTGATTGAGAGCCGAGATATTTTCTTGCACCCGCCCTTGCAGAGCCATGAGCCTCTCCCTATTGATAGTCCTCCTTTTGAACTTCTTCTCCAGACGTGCCTTTCTACTGGATTCACCAGCGTCTTTGCCCTGAGGAGCTTGCTCCTTGAGATTATAGCCTTCCGGCTGATTGGTTTTCTCAATATCCGGGGTAGGATCATCTACCACCAGAGGGCTTTTGCCCTTGTTTGCTTCAGAGGAAGCCATGCTCAGAATACACACAAGAAAATAGTTAGCAGATGAAAGGTATAAGAAAGGAAAGAAAGAAAGAAGAGAGGAGAAAAGGTGTGAAGAAAACCCCCAATACCCACCGTTTATATAGAGGAACAGGCAGATCTGGAGCGAAGGAAGGCCAGGAAGAGCCTCACCACCCCGACGATCAACCCACGCACCCCCATCCCCAATATCGTGCAACAGTAGCCAAACTCCTCCACATCCCTTTGACAGATCCCAGATCCAATCAAATACGGACAGAGGATAGCAAGCGAAAGGATCGTACGCCACCAGATCACCCATGGAGGGGGTCGATTAGACCAAACCCCAACTAATTTGCACTTTTCGATCCAGAATTTGTACCATCGAAGAGCTAAACTGAAAGATTTAGGGATTTGAAACCCCTTGTACGCTATCAGGGATTTGGCGAACTCAGAAATCGCCTCACGAACGGAGCCAGCACAAGGGTAATGATTGGAAATTGCTAACCCTAACAAGATTAGAGTAGGATTATCCACCAATTTCAGACGCAAGGGCGATCGATCACCATCGAAGATTGTACGGAGTAGCAGGCGCAAGAGGAGGGATGTGAAGGGATTTCTTTCAGATTTTTTCCAATGGGAGGATGAGGGATTTTTTTTTTTTGCGCGTGAGGCGCGTTCATTTTGGGCCATAGGGTTTTCTCCAAAAATATTTTAATGACTTTTAATTGAATGAGTCAAAAAAAGGCGGTGATAAAAACACAATTGGTTTCTTTTTTGTTTTAATCCAAAAACACAGTTGGTTTCTATCATAACACATCAGTATGTGAACTAGTTCAATAAGTAGACAATTTTTTAATTAAAACATTTTTATCGTTAAATCCGGTGGGGATTAGTTTTATGTCAGACACCTTTTAATATTATATATACTCCATATTAAATAATCCAAAATTCATGAATTCCGGGATCAATTGTTGGTTATGGTTTTGATAATGATGATTCATGAATGAATGATGATAATGAGATATTTGCGGGGACAAAACAAAAATAAATACTCCCTCCCTTCGGCAAAATTTGTCATTTTAGAGTGTTATTTCTGTTTAAAAAAACTTGTCATTGTAGGTATTTTACCCTTCACTTTACAAAAATGCCCATGATATGATTCATAGTTTGTTAGTTGTAGTTTTCGATAAAGTAAAAAAAGAGGATAATAATTGAGGGTAAATTAGTACATTTGTTAATTGTCTTAAAACTTGTGAAAAAAGCTAAAATGACAAGTTTTGCCGAACGGAGGGAGTAATAAATAAAGACAGGTGAATAGGTGATGCCAGCCATGAGGTATGCGATTACCTAAGCAGGTCCACTTAAATGTTTATTTAACTAGGAATTGCTCTAATTTTTTTTAGTATAATTGTTGAATAATACATAAGCATTGTCAAATGTCAATGATAATAGGGGAATTTTACTTATTTAGATGGATTAAGATAAGTTTTACTTTTTCTCTTCCAGGAGTATCATTTTAATTTCTTAGAACTTGAATTTCAAGAATTTTTTTTTAAAAAAAAATTCTTGAAAGGTGTAATTTAGATTTTAGAAATGAATTTCTAGAAATTGTACTTCGGACCGAATGTTTGGTGTCCCTACGGAGTATTGGTCCTTGGAGGTCCTTGGGCGAATTGCTTCCCATGTTGGCTCTCCTATCTTTGTTGATAAAAAAAAGTCATTGAAGATCGGAAAAGGGGCTCTTACGCTCGTGCGCTAGTCGAAATCAACTTCGCCGAAGCCATCACAATTAGGGAGGTAAACCGTACTTAAAATTCGATGATGGAGATAGGCTTGAGTGTACGTTCCTCATTGAAAACGAACCCTTCTATTGCTCAAGCTGTTGTTCGTTTGGTCATGATTGTAGCACTTGTTCCTTTAATGCCAAGAAAACTAACATTTGGGGTCAACTCTAAGCCCCTACCAAAAGCTTCTAGTAGTGACAAGGGCTTGGATAATGATAAAGAGCCTCCTAATCCCCCAAGCAATACGACGATGGAAGGTCGCCAAGGGAATGGCTTTCCTCATACCTCGGCTCCCCCGAATATGAACTCAATTCCTCCCAAGCAGTCGGCTAAGGAAAATGATGTGGGAGCCAAGGACCCCAAACTCACAAATGAGGAGGTAAGTAAAGGTAATTCTCCTAGTTCATCGACTAACTCCCAGCTAGGGGTGGGCATGGGACGGGACGGGATTGGGGTAATTTCGTGTCTCTTCCCGCGTATTTTTTATGGGATGCGACTGAATATTTTTTTTTCAAATCCTGCCGGATCTTAATTATCCCTCACGGGACGAGACGAGATTTGTCCCTAAAAAAATAAATAAAACACGTACAATCCAAAAATAACAAGTAAAAAGGTGCAAATTAAAATCATGCATAATAATCCATTACATAAAAAAAACAGTAGGTAGTAGCAACATATTACAAATCCAGAATCCCATTACAAATTGAAGTCAAAAATCAAATTTCAGTAGCAACTAGCAATAGTAAGTCAGTACTCGGCCAAACTGCTTATTTCTTATATATTTTTAATGTTTTTATTATGATTTTAAATTTTAAATTTTGAGTTTAAATAAATGTTAAGGTATAATATAAATATATTCTTATATTTTTTTTCTTAATTATATATATATGCGGGACGGGACGGGATTTGCGGGATTTGAACTCTCCGTCCCGCGTAATTTTTGCGGGACGGAATTGAAATTTTTTTTTTCTGAATCCCACCGAGATCGGGACGGGATTTATGGAATTTGTGTCCATCCTTACTCCGTCAGCTCTTGGTTGACAGGAAAGACAAAAGGAAAACCCCCATGGAGGCTGGCCCTAAGGCAAATCATGAGCCGAGCCTTGATGAACAAGTCTAGAGAGAGGGAGCTCCAACTCCCCTTGTGGGCTTCCACCCCCCCCCCCCCCCCGCCTAGCGGGTTCAACCACCTCCTCCGTTGTGCCTTTCTCGTTGAGTTTGGTTCCGGAGTCACGTACCCACCTTCGTTCATCCCATCATCGGTGTTCGCCATGGCGCTGTCGTTGGCAATAGCTTGGTCTCCATTTATCTATTTTGAAAAATCATTCCAAAAATCCCAAACTCTGGTCTTCGTTCTTGGGTGTCAATCCGTTCCAAATTTCATTTTGGGGCTTTTGTATCCTTTCCTCCAAATTTGCAATTGCTTGGTTTGTATTGTGCAAATTCTTCCTTCTTTTGGTCTTCACTCATCTGTTCGAAAAACCAGGTTTTTTTTGGCCACAAAGTCTCAAATTTGTTTGGGGCTTTTGTTGCTCAAGGTTTCCTCCTTCTCCTTCTCTTCACCCGGTCCTTTCCTAGGTTGCAAACTCCGATTGACTCTTGTATCAGACTCGCGTGATGCTTTCTCATCTCTGGTGTGGCCTGGTGGTGCGCCCCCGCGCTGCTCACCAGTTTTGAACCCTTGCTCTGCTCGCTACTCCTTTGCTTTCGGCTGCTGGGGTTAGGGCCAGTTCTAGCACCTTCTCTGAACCCCGCCCCTCCCTGGTGTCCCGCTTTACACCTCATTCCCGGTTGATGGTGGCTACCCGGTGGTGTGGCTGCGCACTATTGGTCTACTTGGTGCTTGCCTGCAACTTCGACATTTTTGGGCCGTCGTTTGATCTTTGGGCCCAAGCATAAAACCTTGGGCCCAAAGCTAGCCTGAACTCAAAAAATAATATAAAATAAATAAATATTTATATAAATATTAAAAGTATATAGATAAATCCAATTAAATATTTTTTTTGTATTTATATATTTAAATAACCCCTTACTTGCAAGGTTCGTTGCCCCTCTTCTTTCGAGTGTTGAAATCCGTGTCTTGATTGGTCGATTTTCGGGTGTTTTTTCTTCGGATAGCATGTTGCTCTGTCTTTGATGTTCCTAAGAGTTCTATGACTTGGTTGGTCTTGCTACGTCCGGAGTAGGGACAGGTTGAGGTCGTGGTAGTGTGCAAAGGACGACTCCGTTTGCGGGAGATTGGTCATTGGAGTTTCGTCTTCACTGCCCATAGGAGTTAGAGTCTTGTTGTACCGCTGACCTGCGGTGTTTCCCTTTGGTGGTGCTTGGCTTTGTTCTTCGTCGGCATCATCAACGTTTCAATTTTAGATCTCCTTAGTTTCGTTCATTATAGAGTGCTTGTTATTTGTTGATTGCTCCTTTTTTCTTGTATTTTTGGTTTTCTATATGTTTGACGGTTCACTCGTGTAACGGCCCAAATATAAATATTCAGGTTACGTTTCGAAGGTTGGATACCTTCGTTCGAATCTTGCAATCTAGGTACAGGTCAAGGTTTCAAAGCCTCAAGTGAGAGCGTTTTAAATTAGGGATTTCAAACCCCAAATCAAGCATAGGGCCGTTGGGTACCCTTAACCTGTCCTATGAGACTATATCGCTAAATTCATTTTGCTAAATCGGCAGAAATAGAAAATAGAGTACAATTTGCCACGGCGAGGTCGGGTCAAAACCAAAACATGAAATCCCAAATACGTGAAATACTTAAGTCAAGTGATAAGGTGAGTTCGATTCGTTCGCCCGAGCAAATCCATAGAAGTTTGGAGACAAGTTAGAAGTAGGTTTGGTATCCCTGAGAAGGCTTTCAACATCCATAGATGTTTAAGGTGGCTCCGGAGATACAACATAGGCCAGGGTTGTGCGACTAAAGCTAAAGTCTTTGCCCTTTCCGCAGTCGTGTATTTCATTTGGCACGCAAGAAATGCCTTAATCTTTGACAATAACCGGATAAATGAAAACGTCGTAGCTAAACTTACCATGACTCATGTCTTCAGGCTTTTGCATGATGCCTTTCCTTGAGTTTGGTAAATAAAGAGCGGCCATCCAGGGTTCGAACCGGGGACCTATAAAATATGAGGTAGGCGCGCTGCATATTGGATTTGAAGCCACAACCTTTAGCCTCTCTACCCTTCCCCAATACCATTTGAGCTAAGCGAAACTATTTCATGATGCCTTTCCCCTTGCTATGATGGAGAAAATCTAGCCCTTGTCTCGCCTTGGCATCCTTGCTCTCTTTCCTTTCTCTTGGGTTTCTGGCTTGGCTTGTTCGTGGCTTGATCCTGTTGTTTGCTTTGCACTGATTTTTGGTATGTATCCTAGGGCTCGCATGCCTTCGGTGCCTGTGTGCTCTTGGGAGCATACCTCCATCCATGGGTTTTTTGGCATGTGTCCGTTTTTTAGGTCTGCGTGCCTCTTGGAACATGGCCTTTTTCAATGTATTTGGTGAGGTTCTTTAGACTTGCGTGTCTTGAACTTACCCTCTTTGTATGTTTTGTTGACATCTTGTATGTGTCTTGATGATCTACGTATCGGAAGGAACATACCCTCAGTGTTTCTTTTGCATCTTGCTCTTGTTAAGCTAGGCTGCGTCCTAGCTTTTGGGGACATCTAGCTCGGTTTGTATGGTCCTTTAGACCTCACATTCTTTCTAAAAAAGCACGTACCGCATTAATCATTCACCTTCTTCAACCTTGAATACGCTTCTATCCCAGCCTCTTGGCCTCAGCAACAGGCAACAGCATCCAACCCAAGGAGACGACCGAGCTCTCAGTTTGAATGGTGATTTTCTGAGAAAAAGTTGCAGCACTTCCGAGTCATCTATCACTGAAAACAATACAACATATGAAAAGAACAAAAAGAAACTGCGGATCAATGTATCAAGATCTCCTTTGACTGTAACATGTGTAACGCTAGATACATGTAGTAGGTACATTACATACAAAAATTTCACTCCCAAGGCTCAATTTACATCCCATGAAAAGGGCAAGTGTCGAACCCCCCTGTTCTAAAGCAGAGAGCACCCGTTATCTACCACAACCAATGCAAAAATCGATAACAGGGCACGTAACGTATGAACAATCTCAAAAAAAATTGCCTAATGAAGGTGAAAACCGAAGACTGAATGTCAGGTTCATAGCTCAGTCTTCGTATTTAGTCTCTCTTGAGCCGCGATCTGATTTTTCACTCCCATCATCATCGTCATATTTCTTGGCCTCAGGGATTGACGAGTTCCGTCTGCTGCTGTGGGAGGCGGGGTTTAGAGGGTCATACTTCTGGGCAGCAAGGTAGTTTAAAGCTGTTACGACATCAGCTATGAGAGGGCGCATGTTTGGCTGCTCCTGAACACACATGGCTGCAATGGCAAGTGCTTGGTATAGCCCCCTAGTCGGATACTGCCCTTTCAGAGCTGGGTCCACCATTTGTGAGAATTGTTTCCGGTCTTTGAAAAGTGGCCGCGCCTGTAATAACGTATTTAAGCCAAACTCAAGGGAAAGATTTATTCACAAACGATGGAGAGGTTCAATTAGAAAAGCCAGAATGTATCACCAGAAATTAAGTACTTAGCCAGAAACTCCTCAGCATTGTATATTTGTGTTCATAAGCAGTAAACATGATTTCAAAGTACTATATAAGAAAAGCTTCATTGAATAAAGAAATGGTGCATCAAGTAGATAAAAACTAATCTCAGTCTTCTAATATGCACTTAACCGAAACGCCTAAATCAGGTAAAATCTAGCAAAAGAAGTAGAAAGACAAACGCAGAGAATGTGGAACTGAAAACCAACTTTAAATCATCAGCTTCAAGCCTTCAATTAACTTGATGTGAATGCTAACAAGATCTAACATTAAAAATTAAATCGATGCATAACAAATGTGCCACCTCCTTACCCATGCAACCAGATTTTGCTCCCGAGAATCTTTTGTTTCATCAATTGCCTTCCTTCCAGTTATGATCTCCAGCAGAACAACCCCGAAGCTGTAAATATCTGATTTGAAGGTAAGTTGACCAGTCATAGCATAGTCCGGTGCACAATACCCGTATGTGCCCATCACCCTAGTGGAGACATGGGTTTTATCGCCTTCTGGACCCACTTTGGCCAAACCAAAATCAGACAGTTTTGGGTGATAATTCTCGCCCAACAAAATGTTCGAACACTTTAGATCACGATATATAACAGGAGGCTTCATCTTGTCATGCAAATACTCCAAGCCCATAGCTGCCCCGGCAGCTATTTTCATTCTAGTATTCCAGTCTAATGGCGACTGATTAGGCTTCAGATCTGCAAGAAAGCATTAGCTTCAGATTACAAAGAAACAAAAGGCACAAAGAAAAGAACCATTGAGGCTAGATAATTTTACGCAATCAGGCTGAAATACATTGAGGCTAGCTTCAGGCATACCGTGCAAATGCCTCTCCAGGGAACCTAAAGGCATGAACTCATAGACCAAGAGCCTTTGTTCCCCTTCTGTGCAGTAACCGATCAACTTTACAAGATTTGGATGGTCAGCGAGACTTAGCGTAAGAACTTCGACAACGAATTCTCTCATACCCTGCAAACCATTTCGGTCAAGTTGCTTGATTGCGACAACCTAAAATAGAAACAAGGAAAAAAGTCAAGATTGTCGAAATCATGGCAAAATAAGGACAAACATCAACAAAGAAAAATCAGAAGTCACAAACAAAAAAATAAATACTATTGAATAACAACAAAAGTATAGTTCAAACAAAACTAAATGGTAAAAACTGGATCAATCCACCACGCCTATTACGTTGCAACTTACGAGGACGAAATCGAATTGTCCTCACTACCTGATTGGTCTTTTGCAATCTCCCCTTGTAAACCTTGCCAAAACCACCCTGGCCCAAGAAACAATCCGGTCTAAAATTATCCGTTGCATCAATCAATTCCTGATACATGAACGTCTGTGCCTTGTTGCGACTTGGGCTTCCTTGTAAATTGACATCCCTCACGCCCAGCTCCGGTGATGGATCCTTACTCTCCTCCTTTACGACAGCCACCTCCTTCTTCGCCTCCAAGTGATTGCCCGCATTTGATGCATCTATCATGAAAATCACAAGCTTAAAACAAGATATATGAAGGCATAAACCTATGATCAACATCATTATGAAGAGCTTAACACAACCAAAATACTTGAATAGTGAAATCAAATCCATCAATTAGGGTTAATAACAGGAACATCAGAGCATGTACCAAACTATCACTCCAATTTGAATCCCACAAGTACAATCATGAACAGAACATAGATATGAAAAAGTACTTTAACCTCATTGCTTACAAATTACAATCAATTCCTACTTTCCTGCTTCCATTTTTGTTCTACAGTGAATCAAAACACAGGTTACAAGATAAAATGATGACAACTGAACCAGGAGCCAGAAACGCGTCCCAGAGGGAAATTCAAAAGTAAAACGGAGATTAATTAGCTTTAAAAGGCAAATTTTATGATCAATCGTCGAATCGACGGCAATCAGCGCGATTAAGCCAAGAAAAAAGCCACAGACAAACTTCAATTCAATCAATCCACAGTAAACTGAACTCACAAAACCTAAAAACTGGAAGAAAACGGAAACATCAAAATTCAACCTTTTTTCAGCAGGGAAAAAAACAAACGGAATTCCAAAATTGAGCAAATCAAACAGTTGAGAAAACGATGAGTACCATGAGTGGATTGCTTCCGATCCTCCAATTTCGTGTGATTATTGCCGTATAAAGTCTCCGGTGATGTGTTCTTCTTACTCGAACTTCCAGAGCAAAAAAAACAACCCATCATCCCCAAGACCTACTCTTTTCACCACGCCAGCGCCCCTCTCTGTAATCTCTATCTCTCTCTCTTCCGGTTCGAAATCCAGCTAAAGGGGACGATGATTGAGCCCTAAACAAGCATCAGAGAACAACAGGAGCTGTTCCAGAAACTCGAAATGGAACACCACACGCCCGATGAACCCTTTGTTACCTTATTCGCCCGGATTTGAGGGGACACACACACGCATCAGAATTGCGAAAAGGAAAGAGAAGAGGAAGAGATCTCTGGGCCTCGTTTTCTTTCTGCAGTACATTTTATTTTATACTTTTTTTATTTTATTTTTGTTGGGTAAATTACAGAAAAACTACCCTAAATTATGGGATTTTCCACAAAGTCACCATAAATTAGAAAGTGATGGAAAATCACGCCTAAATTTGATTAACTTTTAAATAATCACAACCCTTTTATGTGAAAAAAAATGTTAATAAAATGTTGAAATTTCACATTATTCATCAAAATAAACCTTGATATGAAATATGTCACATTATTTAGCATTTTCTTAACAGCGTCATATACATAAATATGGCTTCCAAGATTTTTTTCAGATATTTTTATATTTATTAATTTATACATTTGTTCTTGTGATCATTATGGAGTAATATATTTTTAGCAGGGTGGTGGCAGGAATTGGTAGGGGGGGCGAAATTTTTGTTAGAGATTTTTTTTCTTGGTATATATAATAAAGAAATTTTTAAAAAATATATTGAAACAAAACCATAAATTGTGTTATAAATATGATATTTTATTACAAAAATTCATACAATAATTAAATAATTATATATATATATGTATGTGTAGTTTGATTAAGACTTTTTTAAATACTGAAAGAAAATTATAAATTTTTTAAAAAAATTGTCATTTGGAAATGGAAAAAAAATTGATAGGATTGAAAAGTGCGACAAAAAACTCATAAACTGTGGTTTAAATATGACATTGATAGTAAAAAACTTTCATGTGAATAAAAATTAGAAGAATTTGTTAAAACATATGTGTAAGATAATGAATAATCTTATGAAAATATTAAAAGAAAAATATACAATTTGATTTAAATATGACATTATAATAAGAAATTTTTTGTAAGAATAAAAAGTAGTGTAAAAAATGTAAGTAATGAGATTTGAACTCATGACCTCTTGCTTTATTTATGCTTCATTCTCTCTTAACCAACTAAGGTAGACAACTTTTGTATTTTTTTCACTTTTTTATAAATTACTACGAATTTCCGCCTATCCCCCTTCCCCCGTGTCCACATGGCCGCCGACCAGCCAATTTGGTTGGGAGGCTGATTCTCTTACCCTCTGGTAAGCTTACCCGGGGGTAAAAATGTAAACTCCTTCTGGTCAAAAGTAAGTCAGACTTAAAAAAAAAAGAAATGAAAAAGGAGAGAGTAGGACAATAATTACCTGTAGAATTAAAGTAAACATTGATACTAACAACAATCAATGCACCCTAATTCATCCCTTCCAACGGTAATTTCAAATGTTAATCCGATTTTACTCTTCATCTCTTTCAAACGGTCGGCATTCACAAAACTTAATCCAATTTTACTCTCCATCTCTTCAAACGGTCCGGCGACGATCGATCATCGACGGTACTAGCGTTTAGAGTTCCGACATCAACTGATCGAGATCGAAGAACTTGCAGTCGATCGTTTCCGATAACTGAACTCGCCGGACATTGAAGGTTGGTCGTACGTTAAATTAATAAGAATTTCGGATTTCTCCTTCATATTTAACGATCATCCTGTTTTTTCAGCAAGAATGAGCAATGACAGGAAGTTTGATCTTAACATGGACTATGAAGGTGTGTCCGATGAAGATGATTCGATCGGTGGGTCGGGCTCGGAGCACACCTTGTTCGGAATTGCGGATGATGAGAATACAGGCGGTTTGTCGAACAGTGATAACGAGATCGTGGAATACTCTGTTGAAGGAGACGGTGGAGAAGAGCCCTTGTCCGGTGGTGTTGACCCTCTTCAGAATCACCAGACAATCCATCCTCCCCATGTTGGGCTGACGTTTGAGCATGACAGAGATTTCTTTTAGTTAATCCACGGGTATGCAAGACAAAATGGATTCATGGTAAGAATTCGGGGTTCGGAATTGTTACCCCCCGAGGAAAGAGGCAGTGAGGTTACGACAGAAAGGTACAAGACCATTAGGATGGAATGTACAAAAGGGGGGAAGTTTGTATCGAAGTCGAAAAACCCAAGCAAGGGATCCACTTCAACTATGACAGGTTGTAAGTTCAGGGTTAATGCTGTCCGTGATGGACCTGGTTCATGGAGGGTAACTGTCGTTACGCTTGAGCATAACCACGAGTGTTCGCCGGGGCATTCAAAATACCTCACAAATTACAGGTATATTACCGAAGGCAACAAGAAACGGATCTTAGATATGGATAGGGCCGGAGTACCTATAGCTAAGAACTTCACATCGTTTGTGGTTGAAAAAGGAAACCATGATAATGTGGATTTCACTGAAAGAGACCTGCGAAACCTGGTTGCCAAGTCCAGAAGTAGGGACATGGGGCTGGGGGACTTCTCTGCAATGAGGAATTATTTCGAAGAAATGTCTTCAGGCAACTCGAACTTCTTCTACACTTATGATGTGGATGCAGACAGCAGATTGAAGAATGTGTTTTGGGCTGATGGAAGGAGTCGGGCAGCATACTTGAAATTTGGGGATGTCATCACATTCGATACGACATACGTCTCAAACAGATACAAGATGCCATTTGCACCATTCATCGGGGTCAATAACCATGGGCAGAGTGTGTTGTTTGGGTGTGCCCTACTCGTCGGAGAAGAGATCGAACACTTTGTGTGGTTGTTTAGCACTTGGCTCAAGTGTATGTCCGGGAAGGCACCAATAGGAATCTTAACCGACCAAGCCAGCTCCATTGGTAAGCCCTTGGTCATTAAAATAAGAATTCAGGTCATCAGTGGACGGGAATTTATTAACTATATATTGCTATTTTGTGTATTCTATGTAGTTAATAGAATATTGATCGATAATGTCGATTTGTTTTCAGGCAATGCGGTGGCGCAGGTGTTTCCCAATGCTTCGCATCGTTGGTGCATATGGCACGTGATGCAGAATGCTCGAAAGCATTTGATGTACAACCCCGCCTGGAATGACATACTCAAGTCACTCCAAGATGCTCTACACGACTCCTTGAGTGAAGGAGAGTTCGAAGATGCATGGTTTGCGATGCTGGACAAGTTTGGTTTGCGTAACAACAAGTGGTTGTGCAAGATGTACCAAAATAGAAGGCGTTGGGTTCCTATATACTTCAAGGACAACTTCTGGGCCGGGATGTCAAGCACCCAAAGGAGTGAAGGTATGAACCATTTCTTCAAAAAGTATGTCAATTTCAATACTACTTTGAAGATATTCGTAGAGCAGTACGGTCTAGCATTATCGAAAAGGGTAAGAGAGGAGGAGACGGAAAACTTCACATTGATAAATAGCCCAACCAGGTGCATGACCGAGCATGTGTTTGAGCTGGTGTTCCAACAGTTGTACACTACTGCAAAGTTCGAAGAATTTCAAATTGAGGTGCGGAACCTCGTGTACAACAACGCAGTGAAGGTCCTAGACGATGGCAATGTTTGCACTTACGACGTTATGGTAAAGCGGCCTTATTATGGTCGTACACGGTGCTGCCAACATAGGGTTACACTTCAAAAAGACACCACCGAGGTAAAATGTGAGTGCAAGAAATTCGAGTTCCGAGGGATATTGTGCACCCACATTTTGCGTGTCTTCAACGAAGAGCAGGTGGATTATGTTCCAGAGAGGTATATTATGGATCGTTGGCGCAAGGACCTACCCCGGGAACACTTGAAGGTTGCGGTCCCTTACTATAAGTTGATAGAAAAGAAGTCCGACGGAATGAAACGGTATGATGATATTCATAGTAAGTTTGACAGAATCGCCGGATTGGCGATGTACAATGAGGATTTGTACAAGATTGTGATGGCCGCACTCGGGGAAATGGAACACACTGTCAAGGAAGCTGCGCTGGGGAAGCATATCCTACACTTGCACAACCTCGATGGCATTGGGAAAGTGTATGGGCGTCGAGTGGTGAACCCTACTGAAACGGGCATGAATGAGGACGGGCACGAACCGGCTAACAATCTATCCCCCGTGGTAGATCCAGTAGACAAAAGGGGTAAAGGTGCCATGAGAAGTAGGAGGTTAGGCTATCATAGGGAAAAGGCGCGGGAACGTGAGCGTCAACGGAAACGGTTCGAGGCAAACAGCCCTGCGGAGAGCCAAGCAGGGTCAAGCTATGGTCGTCGCCACCCCAACATGATGCACATGCCACATGGGCATGGGATGCATAATCCTCATCTATTTTACAATTCGGTACGTAACTGGGAGTACATGCTATCATGTCACACTCTTTTCGGTAGCATGATACTTATGATCATTTATTCCCTTCTCTTATGGTAGATGATGCATACACAAGGCTTGCAACAAAGTGGCCTGGGCAACACTCTGTTCAGTCAGTTCAATGATGTTCGTGGTCTTCCTATGCGAGTTACACAGGTGAGTAAGAAAAAATCAGACTCTTGTCTAACTTCTTACTCTTTGCAATCACTTATTAACAATTTTTTTCTTATGCAGCTATCCCAAACACACACGTCGGGATCTTCATCATTTAATTCGGTCCCGTATCAACCATTCCAGAAGACTGAATGAGTTGGGCACGCCTTGCATGAATGGTAGTTGCCACGTTTGGAGGAATAGTTAAAAAGGGCTTGTGATGTTAGTTCAATACCCTCGTATTTACATTTAGAAATCCTTTTGGAACATTAGTAATTGTAATTCATATTGTTACTGGGTCAGTTAAACAAAAAAATCGTTTCAACTTTGGATTAGAATTCCTATTACAACCAGAGGCCCAATTTCCAGCCCAGTGTACAAGAGCCTGCTTTACCATTTTCTGGCCCAATGTACAAGAGCCTGCTCTTGGCCTCTTGTAGTTAAAAAATTTGTGTGAAGAAAAAACTTTGATGAAATATTTTTCGAAGATATTAACCAAATTTCATTAGATATGGATATTAGCCGTATGAACATATCACAAAATTTGTAAATAATCATTATATGCATAAGATAAATATTTTAGAAGATATTAACCAATTTTAAATACTATGATATACGATAAGATTTTGCTATTTTTGCTCTATATATATGAACATATTTTTGGAAGATATTAACTTTATTAATATATTACATGGTCATACTCATTAAATAACTTTATCAATATGTTCTTTTAGAAGATAAAATATTTTGACGAACAAGGGAAATATTACTTAGCATGGTCATACTAAAGTTTGTATTATTTTAAAGTTGGTATAATTTTAAAGTTTGTATTATTGAGTAATGTAAATCAAACTAATGTATTTTACAAAAACAAAATAATAAGTGAACCATACGGTATTCATTTATATGAGAACAATGATAGCAATGGATAAAAATATAAAAATAATGATCTTGTTAATTATCTATGAACTTTTATAAACTTTTATACCATATGGGGTGAGGTCTTATAATATTAGTCATAAACTTTAAGTGAAAGGCCACAATGTCATAAACTGCAATACCATAAAAATATGCTCGAAAGCATTAAATTGTACGGTGATACTTACAAACCAACAAAACATTAAAGCAAAATAAGATAAGTGTTCAAAGCTTCCCAAAAAAAATTACATTAAAACAAGTTTCATAATAACATGGTCACTTGAGGATGTAGGTAATGAAGATGGACAGGGCAATCCAGGACACAACCACCAGACTCTGCACCAGCCTCCTGATGACCGTAACTGCACTGGCCTGGTTCAGTCGTGACTTCTCCTTCTCCTCCCTCGCCACGGAGATGGTCCCAGACAAGCGCCCGTCCAGTTTCTTGATGCAGTCCATTGCCTTAGCCAGATCATGCTCACGACGGGCAAGGTTCCCGTCCAAAAGCCGAGTTTGCCTCTCGAACTGTCAAAGGAGATCACGCAGCTCCCTGTTTCTGTCTTGAAGCTCTATCACCCTCGTGTTGTCAGTGTCTGAGGAGGATGATGGGGAGGAGGAGGCGGCGTCATCGTCATTCTGGTCGACCTGAAACTGTTAACATGACAGAAATTAGATGACCTGCTGCTATCATATATAGAAGGACCTCGACATAGAGTTATATGAATAGAGATTAACTTACATCAGGAGGCACGTGTGCGAAGGGGTTGGCCGTTCCCCTGCTGCTATCAGAGAAGGACCTCGACCTAGAGCGATCTTCGGAGTCGGACATATTGCCTTGTACCATTACACTAGACATTTAGAAAATGACCATAACAAAACTAAATTGCATTCAATACGAGATAAACACAGAAGCGGACAAATTGAAGAACAACAATGACCTAAATGTGCCAAGTAACATAAAAAATTTATTTAAATGACCAATTTGCCCTTGTCTTCTCTACATATTCACATGCTATCATTCACTGCATATTTGACCAACCCATATTCTACATAATTGATACAAGTTGTTCAAATTTTCAGACATTCATACTAAACATGCACAACAAATGTAACCAGTACTATGCACCCTAAACAGGTTCATACCAAACAGTTATGAAAAAATCGCTAAACCGCCACCATTACAAAACCCTAACCCCCTACCAGTACCCAAATCAGCCACATAAATCCCTAACTACACAGTTCAAAGACCACTGATCGACACATACAAACACGAATTTCTTCCACATTTATCAAAATTATCAATTGATTTTAAAGTACACATGAAACCCTAAGTCATTACAACTACACATGCAACAAGGACTAACATCATAAATCAGTGACCAACAATCACATACATCAACAATCGGAAAAAATGTTGGTCAAGTTGGAAGGGGACTTACTTGATATCGGACTTGGTATCCGCGGAATGAAGTTCCCAAAAGCCTTTGCCTTGATTATGAGCGCGAGAGTACCCTTCATCAGAAACCAAACTTGTGTTAGTTGAAAATTAGGGAAAATCAGAAGGTTAGGGAAAGGAGAAAGGGGAAAGAGCAAATTCAAGAACGATCGGAGGGATCGATTTACCTTCTCAGTCGCCGCCTGGTTCAATCCGCTTGCTCTTGAGACTCGATCGGAGACGTACACTTGAACTCGCCGCTCTGATCGCTTATAAAGGGGAAATGTGAGGGAAGTTTTAGAGGCTCGGGGATTCGATCTGGAGGGGGAGGCCAAAAGTCATCATTGATCCCCCCCTAATCCCAAACATAATCTACAGTACTACTACTAATATATTTTTTTAAAAAATTTTTACAGTCCCTCCATTCAGTAATGGTTATGTCTGAATTCACTTAAAGGATTTTTTTATGAATTATAATTTTTAAAAGAAATTTTATACTGTATTGTACTTATTATTTATAAAAGTTTTTAATTTTACGCAGTAATAAAAAATTTCAAGTATTAATTTTTGTATTTATTCCTATTTTTTGGCTATTTAATAAACGTGCCCAAAGTTAATCGCAGTTTAAAATTGGAGGGAAATGCGAGGCGAACTCAATCTTCTTCCACAAGTTCCCGACAATGAAAATAGTAGTACATATTTTAATTAATGTATTTCAACATCAATCAGTAGTCATTCATTGCCATAATGGTTTCTCCATATTTGGCTATTTGCTCAGTACACAAAGGTCTAGGGTTCGATTCCCGTTTTGTGCAATCCCATTTGTACTTTTTTTAAGCTAGTAAAAAAAAAGCAAAAGTAACTCAAAATAATATCAGCGTGGTGCAGCATAACGCTGCAGTACGCCGCCTGCATTAATTCAATCGTGGCCGTTCATTTCTTGAAATCCAACGGTGACCCATTCTCTCCGTGTGGTCACATCAAGTTGATTTTCAAGTCAATCTTTATCATTTTATCATAACTTTTATTTATTTATTTATTTTTATCAGATATCATAACTTTTAGTATTAGGGAGTAATGTTTTCGATGGATTCCAATAAATAATAATAATAATAATAATAATAATAATAATAATAATCATAATAATAATCATAATCAACTAAATATAGATAACTTTTTCCACCAAAAAACACTCTAGATATAAATAAAATAGCACTTATCAAATACTACATATCATATAATACGGAGTAACATTTTTGGTAAGTGTGACTATGAAATATTTTTTATTTACATTTTTGTCAGTCAACTAAAATATATAGGTAGATATATTGTGGATTATATAACTTCTATAAATTATGACAACATATTATTTTATTAATTTTTATCCTATAATCAACCATATTGCCCCACATAGGACGATATGCATCGGCTATAGTATATGTATATAGATTTGATATTAAAATTATATAAAAACTATTTACAATTGAATTTTATTTTATATCTACCACTACACAGGACTAGACAATATTTAAATAGTTGATATATCATCAAGTTTTAGCAATTTTATCATAAGATTTTAGGTTTAGGGTTTCGGTTTATGCTTTAAGGTTTACGAAACGAGATGTTTTTGCAATTATAAGATATCAAATATTTTGATCGATAATTATTCATACTTTGCGTCATTCAAATGGTGTAACCTTTAAATCTGAAAACAAATATTATATGATCCGATATAAATGTATTAGTCCATTTAAATGTTCTATTCATTAAATAAAATAATTTGTAAAAACAGTTTGACTCGATCAACACAAAAAGCGGACTACCAAATTACACATATGACACGCGGCATGCTCTGATTGGCGGGACTCTGAGGCAGCGTGGATAAGCAAAAAGCAGCAGTAAGCCGCATGCATTGATTGAATCGTGACCCTTCATTTTTTGTAATCCAACGGTGACTTTCGATGGAGTAATGTTTCCACCAATCACGTTACTTTTGCCCTTTTATCATTACTTCTGTCCTTTAATTATTTTTATTTAATTTCCTTTATCTGTATATATTTTTTTCTGTATGTTTCACATATTTACTAACTATGGGCCGGACTTAATTCAAAATTAATAATTCAAGTATATTATTATAAATTTTGAGCTTAACTCAAAATTAATTACTAACTTTCAATTGCCGAATTGATATCTTCATTGATTCAAGTATTATGTACTCTTAACTTAGAATACTTAAGGCTAATTATATTGCAATATGATCTTCATATAACTATTGACCTAAACTCAAAATTAATTAATAACTATCTATCTATCTAGAATACTTAAGCCTGCATATACTACATATCATATAATACGGAGTAACATTTTTGGTAAGTGTGACTATGAAATATTTTTTATTTATATTTTTGTCAATCAACTAAAATATATAGGTAGATATATTGTGGATTATATAACTTCTATAAATTATGACAACATATTATTTTATTAATTTTTATCCTATAATCAACCATATCACGCCACATAGGACGATATGCATCGGCTATAGTATATGTATATAGATTTGATATTAAAATTATATAAAAACTATTTACAATTGAATTTTATTTTATATCTACCACTACACAGGACTAGACAATATTTAAATAGTTGATATATCATCAAGTTTTAGCAATTTTATCATAAGATTTTAGGTTTAGGGTTTCGGTTTATGCTTTAGGGTTTACGAAACGAGATGTATTTGCAATTATAAGATATCAAATATTTTGATCGATAATTATTCATACTTTGCGTCATTCGAATGGTGTAACCTTTAAATCTGAAAACAAATATTATATGATCCGATATAAATGTGTTAGTCCATTTAAATGTTCTATTCATTAAATAAAATAATTTGTAAAAATAGTTTGACTCGATCAACACAAAAAGCGGACTACCAAATTACACATATGACACGCGGCATGCTCTGATTGGCAGGACTCTGAGGCAGCGTGGATAAGCAAAAAACAGCAGTAAGCCGCATGTAACGGCCCAGATTATGACATTCGGGTTACGTTTAGAGGGGAGAAATATCCCTCTGTCAGATCTTAGCAATCCAAGTACGAGCTGTTTATTTGTTCTCTTCAAGTTATAACCCTGTTTAAGTTTTAAGGATTTAATGATATAATTCAAGAAAAGAAAAGGGGATTTCAAACCCTCAAAACTGTCACATAATCCAATCATAATATGCGCTTATGCACGTGTACCTGTCCTAATTCAACTAGTCAAAACTCAAAAGATACAAAACAAGTTTAAATCAATATAAATGTACATTGCTTCTAATGCCCAACTAAACCAAAACACTTATAAAATCAAGGTTGTATGAAGTCTTTTTAACACTCTCGTCCCGTGAGGAAAACCCCGTCATAGAAGCACTCAGCAAGCAAAAGGGGCGGGTACCTGAAACTAACCACGAAGTCAGGCCAAGAGACGCATGCGGGCCCTAAAGACCTCGTTGAGGACATATAATACGCCTATACCTAAAATAAAGGATGTTCTAGTGCAGTACGAAATTTAAATCACACAAGCATGCTGACAGTTTATATATATGCAGAAAGCGATTAAATGGATCCACACAGAATGCCAAGTGGCATATCCCTCTCCTACCTCTGCACCCCTTCCCGTTAGTGCAGAGACTGGCCAGTTCGGTGCTATAGCATAGCAATTTCCTCGTGGTGGTTCACTCACCACGGTATCATCATATCATATCATATCTCATCATCATATCATATATCATATATCATGCTCATGCCCGATGGTGCTGGGCTAATCATATCATATCATATCATCTCATCTCTTGCCCGATGGTGCTGGGCTATCATATCATGCTCATATCGACTCGATAGACTCAGGGCACCCGATGGGGCTGGGCTACCCTATGACCCTAGCAAAGACTCTAGGACTATCACAGATAACGGCGTTCTGTTTCAAACGCATAAAGAATAGGGATGCTCATTCATAACGGCCCGAGATTATGATTCCCGAGTTACGTTTCGAGGGATAAAACCCCTCGTTAGGATCTTGCGCCCCGAGTACAAGTCGAAGGTTTGAAATCAAGGATTTGTAGTTTAAAGCGGGATTTTGCACCCAAATTCGGAAGGTCTGCTGGAGACCCCGAGGTAACCCCTGTACCTATCCTAAGTCTACAAAGTGGAAAATCTTTTATCATGCAAAGGACATAAATTCTGAAACAATACAACCGGTGTCGCGGCAAAGCCGGATCAAAACAGAGTATAATAAGGAAGAAATCCCAAAAGTGTGAATTTGGTGAAGTCAGGATTCAAACACTCACTCTCCGCCATAAGAATGGACCCCGTCATAACAGCACGAAATCAAGTAATGGAACGGGTACCTGAAACTATACCACAAAGTCAGGCCAAGTGTTCGCCTGCGGGTCCTTTGACCGCGCTGAGGACATATAATACGCCTATACCTAGAATAAGGATGCCTTCATGCAGTACTGAAATGTTAATCACACTATCATGCTCCTAATTCATATATGCAGAATATGAAGTAAGGCCTTAACAAAGAATACCAAGTGGTATATCCCTCTTCTACCACCACCCCCTTCCAGATAGGGTGGAGACTGGCCAGTTTGATGCTATAGCATATCACATCTCATCGTCATATCGTACCTCGTGCTCATCTCGTATCTCATGATATATATATAAATAATGACTCGAGGAGGACAACACCCGATGAAGCTGGGCTGTCCTATGACCCTAACAACGACTCTAGGACTCACAGATAACGGCCGTTCTGCATTCAAACGCATACATAATAAGAATGCTCAATCGTAAGTGCAATTCCTAAGCATGATACTACATGACATGCTTTTATGCATATGCAACACCTACATACTATATGACACATCAGGCAGGAGGTCCTGGTTACTGAGTAAGCCCCGGAGGTACTTACCTGGCTAGAAGATCAGCAAAAGAAGAATCCAGCACACAGTAGTCACGATCACAGAATATCACCTAATTACATAACGAGAATATACTGACTAAACTTCTATAGTCTCTCTGAACAGATATATCACACACTCATACAAACAGATAAATAAACAAGTTCGCATCCATCATACTTCCAGTTCATCCTGATCAATCATCTCCCATCTCATACCGTTCAACATATATAATCCGTCATCTTATCAGCTTAAGATAACCTCTATATCATTCTTAGCCAAATTCGCATATTAATATTCCATACTCATACTCTCCATAAGGACATATATCATTATCATCACAAGTATCGATCATTTAATCTCTTCTAAAAATCACCACAATATCATGCTATTAGTCATACATATCATACCGTTAGTCAAATGATTTTATTATCATGCTAGTTAGTCATCGAATAAGTCTTATTCCCAAGTTATTTTCAAAACCGTTTAAAATCCCAGTTAAATAGTTAAGGGTTCTGACCCTTGAAAATGTTCATAAAATTCCTTTTTCAATTTAGTTATTTTAAATCACTTTCCAACTTTGAAATTCTTTTCCAATTCCTTTTTAAATCTTCAAGTCCAAATAATATATTTTAAATCCCAAATAATATTATATGATATTTTAAATACCCTTTATTAAAGGCTTTTCATGAAATATATTCCAATCCTTTATTATTTAATAAACCATCCCTTTATAAAATACCCAAAATAATATTTTATATTTTAATCTTTAATAATATTAGTATTTTCAATACCGTTAACCAATTAAATAAATAAACCGATTAACCCGAACCGAACCAAACCCATCTAAATCCAACCGAACCGAACCGAACCATTTAAACACATAATATAATATATATATATAGAGAGGTGGGGCCCGCCTTCATCTCCATCCTCAGATTCAAACGAAGAGTCCTGCCATGGCTCGCCGGAGCTCGACCTCGCCGGCGACGTCCTGGCCTCGCACCCAGTCGTGGCTCACCTGTAAAGACCAAATATATTTTAGATATCATATTAGTATTATTTTAATTAAAATGTTATTATTTATTTCAATTTATAAAAATGGGAGGAAAATCGTCCTCGAGCACGACTTCAAAATTTAAAATCCTTCCGGCATCATTTTAAATTAGGAGTTTGACGGAATTTGATTTTCGACTTCGAGTTCGGGTATTAATAAAAATTTATTTAAGCTCCGAGTTTTGATTGAAATTTATTTAATTCCGTTATCTTGAGATTGAATTTAAATTTTATTAAATTCGATTTAGTCGGGATTCGATCGGGCGAGCGGGTTTTGAGTCTATTCCGCTAATTTGAATTCTTTAGTGGACCAATTTCAATTATTTCTTTCCTTTTTCGTTATCTCTCTCTCTCCCTCCCTCCCACTCTCGGATTTCTGATTTTAGTTTTGAGGTCCCCCACTCTCAGTTCACCCTTGTCCTATTACCCCTCTTTCCCCTGCATAAACCCATTCCCCTCTCCCCATGCTTTTCCTTATCTCTGCAGCCTTCAGCAACCCACAAACCCACCATTCCATCCCTCTCTCCCTTCCTTCTTCCCTTCTCTGCAGCACCACCAACTCCAATCTTCTCCCCTTCCAGTGGAGCCGAAGGCTCAAGCCTCCTTCTCACCTCTGTCTTCAAAGCCGAGAGGCACAGCCACCACCACACCGTCGCCACCACCAGCAGGAGCCCCAACTCCATCGCCGACCACCCCACCACCGCAGCCGCCACCGAAGTAGCCGGAGCGCCGCCCCCGACCCATTCCGCCCTGTTTTTCATACCACTTCGGTAAGCTTCGTTCTCTCCCCTCTCTTCACTTTCAAACGGAGGAAAAGCCTCGACTTTAACCTTCCGACACCTTCCCAGGCCACCTCCGACGACGTTGGAGCTCCGGCGAGGCCACACCACAGCCCCGCAGCTCCGAGCTTCCGGCGTCGAACCCCTTGGTGAGCCCCCCTTTCTCTCTCTCTCTCTCTCTCTCTCTCTCTTCCTGGGTTCGGGTGTGGGGGTGTTGGGTGGTCGGGTTAGGATCCGATGTCCGGGAGCACCACCATCGGCCTCCCCTTTCCCTCTTCCTCCTTCGGTTCTCCGAGCGCAGAAGCCTCTGCTCATTCTCCCATTTCGGGCTGGGGAAGGAGAAGAGGACGGTGGGCCCCTTGCCACCTCCTCGGCCATGTCACCCGTGGGGGCCACCCTTTTTTTTTATCCCTCCTGGGTTCAGATTTGGGTTAAAGAATGTATGGGTTCTTTGGGCCTATTTTGCTGGGCCTTGGCGTGGATCCGGGTATAACAAAGGGCGGGCCTTCCTTCTTTTCTGATAAATCCGGGTTGGGGATCCGGGTTGGGTTTGTTTTCTTTGGGCTGGGATCCGAATTTGGGCCAAAAAGGATGGGCCTCTCTCCTCTCTTTTCTTTTCTTTCTTTCCCCTTGGATCTGGGTCATCGGGTAAGGGCTGGGCTGATTTTGTTTTGGGCTGGCTTGTTGGGTGATAATTATGGGTTGTGTTTCTTTTAATTTCGGTAGTAAATTACATATAATATTAAATGTTATGGTTATATATATATATATATTATGTGTTATATTGATTATTATTTTGGACTTGGGAAAATATGTAAATATATATTTATAAAAATTCTGAGATATTTTAATATATTTAAAAGCTTTTAAAAATAATAATAATTGATATTGGGTTATGTATACATCTATGGATTGTTTGAGATTTTATGGATAACGAGTATTGAATTATTTGAATATTATTATAGTTTTGGAAATTGGTTATAATTATAATATTCTGGAATTAATCTCTATATATTGTTTATTTGTTTTAAAATAATATTAATTGGATTATTTAATTGATGCATTTTATGAGGATTTAACTACGTGAGCTAGGATTTTAAAGTAAATTGTTGGTTTTGGATCTATAATATGATTTGTGAGCCTAGAATTACTTTGATGGTTTAATATTGGAACTTATTTTACGTTTTTGAAATAAGAAACATGCCAGAATTATTTTATAACATGATTTTGGGAAATTGACTTTAAGGCTTAAATGTTTATTGTCGGAATTTGGCCAAGTATGAATTGAGAAAACATTTTGAGTATGAGTTTACTTAATTGGGATTTATGAGTTTGAAATTATGGTTGGTAAGACTTTATCAATGAGTTTAATCGAAGAATGATTTTAGTCGATTTGATCGTATCGAGAAGATTTTGGGAAAACAGTTTTACTATCTGTCGGTTTTGAGAATGTTGAGAACTGGGGTTCGTGTGTATGAATGTTGGACTGGTAGCTTATGGAAATGACTTGATGATAGGTGTGTATTGCTTTTGGATTGCTTCGGACTTGCATTTGGGCCCTTTCTTGTGTTATCTTGCTGTTCTGCATCAACAGGTAAGTATCCTACGGGACTTACTCAGTAACCTGGACCTCCTGCCTGATGTGTCATGTAATGTGTAGTTTTGTTGCATATTAAAGCATGCCATGTAGTATCATGTTAGGATTGCATTGAACTGAGCATGTGTTTACTTTGTGTGTTTGAATACAGAACGGCCGTTATCTGTGATAGTCCTAGAGTCTTTGCTAGGGTCATAGGGTAGCCCAGCCCCATCGGGTGCCCTGAGTCTATCGAGTCGATATGAGCATGATATGATAGCCCAGCACCATCGGGCAAGAGATGAGATGATTTGATATGATACGATTAGCCCAGCACCATCGGGCATGTTTTATTTATTTTATGATATGATGATGAGATATGATATGATATGATGATACCGTGGTGAGTGCACCACCACGAAGAGAGTGCTATGCTATAGCCCGAACTGGCCAGTCTCTGCACTAACGGGAAGGGGTGCAGAGGTAGGAGAGGGATATGCCACTTGGCATTGTTTTGGGCCCTTTACAGTTCTTTTCTGCATATTATATACATAGGGGCATGATAGTGTGATTTAAATCTTGTACCGCATTAGTCATCTTTTATTTAGGCATAGGCATGTTATGTGGCCTCAGCGCGGTCAGAGGACCCGCAGGCGATCACCAGGCCTGACTTCGTGGATAGTGTTAGGTACTGCTCTTGTTGCTCCATGCTTCTGTGACGGGAAATCTTTTGGCGAATCGAAGAATCCGGCTAATATATTCTAACTTGACAAACGACAATCACCCACTTTGTCTTGGTTTTGACCCGGCTCTGCCGTGGCTTTTGTAACTAAACCATACTTCCGCTTTACTTTCGTTTAATTGTATTTCTAAGACTTCGACTGATTAGAGGTTTGAAACCTCGACCCGTACCTGAATTGTAACATCCGAACGAAGGTATCCGGCCTTCGAAACGTATCCCGGATATTTATATCCGGGCCGTTACAAAGTTGGTATCAGAGCGAGGTTGTGCAATTCGGGTACGCAAGGGTCAGGTGTATGTTTTGGAAAACCGCCCACGGATTTCGAAGATTTGAAAGCATTTTAAAGGGGCAAAATGAACTTAATATGTCTAACTCAATTGGACTAAATATGAACTTGGCTTATGATAAAAGAGGAGAACCAACTAATAAGGGATCGAGTGGGTAGAAAAGGCGCTAGACCATCCCTATTGGATGTAGTCGGAAACGGGTAGGCGAAATACTAGCTTGTTCTTTACAGATGGGTCGGGAAGACTCCAAGGAGATCATTGTAATTGCCATTGACTGATTTTATGTTGAGTGCTTGATATATTAAAGATTTGATTGGTATGACCTAATTATGAATGAATATTGGATGATCTGTGAACGAGATAGCGGGAGTACCCTTATTTCCCTATGATTAAGCTCAGCTTTTGTGGAACTGCCCCCTTTCCTTATAAACCCCTTTGACAATTCAATCAAGTCCTCCCTTTGAATATCGGTCTTCCACGGGAATTGGGTTGGTGAACACATGGTGTCGGGAATCATGATTGAATATAAAGGTTGTCCGAGAGAGTATTGGAAGACGGTCCTTGATGGAATTCCGTGTTAGAGAGTGAGATGTTTACAAAGTTGTCCTTTTCAATTCTTATGACGATCCATTAGTGTCTTCTTACCACGAAAAGTCGTATCTGTGTCTCACGGGAAAGGTGGGTGATGAGTCAGTTAGGGAGAGTCAACGTTGCCCTTATGGACCCCTATCGGGTTATCTTGATTGCTCTGTCCATGATTATGTGATTCTATATGCATTACTCCTTGATCAACAGTTTGATCCTTAGTTTGAAATTGTGCTTATGTGCTTTAATGTTCATAATGACTATTGTATAGGTCTGAGCTATATTTATCGTATCTATATCAACCCGACATGATCTACTTAGTATATTACATTGTCATACTAGGGCACGAATAAACATGTCATATGCTATGAAGTTGTATAATTGATGCCCTCTCTGTGAATAGGTTCATGATAGTGTGATAGTTCGGTTCTAGTATCATGATAGAGTGAGTCCCTTACTTGATGGTTATGAGTTATAATCTGGTGCCAACATGCCTTATATACTATGTAATTCTCAGAACATATTACGATGATGATCTTAATGTAAATCCGTGGTTGTATGACACCCTATATCCATGTTGGTCATATTGCTTAAGTCTCATGTTGTGTCTTGCCCTCTATCATGATTGTATGTTGTTATAGCATGTTTACTTGGCATATTGATAGTATGATTGATCGAAAACATGAATCACATGATATGAGTCAATATGGTTGTTGCTTCTTCTGAATTAGGTCCATGATAATGTGATCGACTCTACCTTACATGAATGCCTCATAAGATGTGCTCTTTAACATGCTAGCCGATGAGGCCTCGATGCTTATCATTCATCTTGTGACAAGAATCTATAGCATGCCCACCTATTTTGTATTCCTCAGATTAACTATTGTTGATGCTTTTGTAAATGAGTATTGTTATGTGTTAAATGTGCTAAGGTGAGAATATGTTAATGTAAGTGAGTCTTGACAAATACATGTTTTATCCCAGTATCCATTAACTTGAACTCATGTCCCCATATTCTGGTCGTGTTGCCATTACTTAGACTTGCACTATACCTCGCTACACTTCCTCTCCTGTTTCTGTATTATTGGAATGTGATTGAATTGAAGTTTTGCTCAGTGCCGAGTAATCGATCAAATGCATGCATGTACCACATGTTATATTGAGCCATTAGTAATGTGTAGGATCCTTGGTTATGACTTACGCACATTTATGCCTTGCCTACTTTATTGTTGATTCTCTCTCGAGCTAGGTACCTGATAGTGTGGCTCTTTCCTCTTTCTGTTCTCTTAACATATTTCACTCGTTCTGATTAGCTTAATGGTGAATTCGATGATTGACTAGCTTTCCGTGATAGTTAAACCCAACATGCTTGCATGGTTAAAATGTCTATTACTCTATGATATCCTCTCGTGCTTCCATGAATGTATGACTTGACAACTCGCTTGATCACACATCACTCTATATCCTGATTTTGCAAATACATGACGCATGAATATCGGAATGAACCTAGTTGAATTACTTTAGCTCTACTCATGTTCAATGTGTGCTATTAGTATCTTGTGGAGCTTATGACTTCTAATATGACCCGCTAAATGATCACGTGTTGTACTTGTTCTATGATATGATAACTATTGTACCATATATGTACTCTATGATGGTTCGTTCTTAGCATGCTTATAGTCTTGCATCCATGATGTCCTTCTCATTACTTTTGATGATGCCTCATGTTTCGTGAGTATTATGTTGAACTCCTCTAAATGATTCTTGACTATGCTTGCATCACGTTATGTATCGCTAGTATCATGTAGGACCCATGCTCTCTAAATGTATCTCGTCATGTGATTACGTGCCATGCTTGACCTATTAACATGATCATTGTGTTAGATGAGATAGTTACTACGTTGCCCTTATATGATCTCGTATGACGCTTCCCCTATTTATTATGACCTACCTCGCCATGATATATTTGGACTCATTTGTTGATGTGTATACCATGCTTTTACCTTGTTCATATGCATGATGATCGTCATCTTCACTAAATCCCGCTTGACTTCGAATCATATATGATCATTGTTGGTTCCGCCTATCTTGCTCGAAGTTACTAGGCAGATCTGTTTCCATGGAATACTAGAATGTTAGCTTGTTTCACATACATCAGCGTAGGACTTGATTGTGTCTTTGATATGAATACGAATGTTTCCCCCGAGATAGGTACATGTTAGTGTGGATTGATGTGATTGATATGCTCCATAATGAATTCGTGCGTGTTGTCACAATTGTGACCCTATAGACTTTCTTAAGGGCATCGTTACTATTCCCGAGTCGGAGTCTTGTCTCTAGTCATGTCGTCTTTAACTTTGGTCTATTCCATCTCCGAAAGAAACATTGGGCCGTCCACTCTTGTCACTCCCCTATCTCCCCTAGCTTAGACTCTTACGCATTACTTTGGAGGAGCGACCACATGGAAAAAGGGAACGGGAAGTCGGATAGCGATAGAGCAGCGCAGCGGAAGCGTGGGCCCATAACCCACGGGCCTCAGGGTCGATAATGTCGACAGAACGAGCTCGCTTTGAGGATTTCGATTGTTGAGTACGATATGACTTGCAAGTGGGAGTGTCCTCTATTCAAATTGCTAACCCTTTCTGAGCTTGTTGATGATGATATTGCACTGACTTGATGTTGAAAGCTGCGTGTTGATGTGATGACTGTTGCTTGATTGTCTGTTGATTATGATGATATGATTCGATGCCTTACAATCCTAATGTGCCCTGACGACTTGATGTGATGCTATTCTGAGATGCCCAGCATGATCTAAATTCCTTGCCTATAATGTGAACTGCAAATGCTGAGAACCTGAACTGTTTATTAGATGTGGTTATGATGAGGTGTGTTAGCTTGACCTGATTAGGTTCATATATCATGTTTTGCAATATTTATTGAGCATGACAGTAGATTGAGACTTTAAAAAAAAACACAGTTGCAATGCCTAATGATGAGTTAATGATGCTATTGATAAATGCTGACTGATATGATGTAGTCCTTCTGTGTAATAATGCGAATGATTGCTTCTTCTTGAAACATGTGAGTGAGATCCCTTGGTAGAGTGGTTAGAGAGCGGTTAAGGAAATTGAGTGACTGGTATAATGTGAGGGTTTTCTTGATTATGTGATTTATTAATATGTACTGGCATGATGTTAGATAGCAATCATGATAAACCTGTATGGCATGATATTACATGTTGATATGCAAGATTGAGTTAAAATTGGTAGTGACAACTATGAACATGATATAATGATCCATTGCTATCCTACTATGTTGTTCTAAAAGCATGTTATAATGTGTTGAATGCATCATGAGATGATGATACGTTGTTATGTGAAAGCATGATGTTATCCTATATGGTTGATAAGCCTGATTATGAATAGGTAAGTGATGAATATGACTTCGAGCATAGGTATGACTGATGTGTATATATAAGACGAGGGTGCATGACTGCTATTAATCGTTATATGACATTGTGATGAGCTAAGATGACGTCTGGAAAGCATGATGACATTTTGATGTTGATATACTGTTGATCTTCCCTTTCTGGTTGAATCTTAATAGCATGATTTTGTTGGATTGATGTGATAATATGTTATGATAGTGCTGGATAGAGATTGGATAGGATGACTATGTGAATTTATGCTTTATATGAGATCCCTTGATATGACTGGCTCCACTAGTGTGCGATGTTGAGATGCGATCGTGAGATTTGACTAGAAGTAGTGTACTGACTCCATGACACCTAACCTCCTTGATCTCTTGACATGTATGCTTGCGTGATTTACGAGAATCCAATGATACACTTGTGAGGCCTTCGGAATGATATAGGTACACTTTATGACTCGTGATGTGACGTTGAGATTTTGTTGTTTCTCTTGATGTGTTTTGAAAGAATGGTATACTTTATGCTATGGGTAAACATGTTATGCGGTTGCGATGTCGATTGGTTGAGATTATCATGATTGATGTTGAGGGTTGCCATATGAGGGGTGGTTGATGATGTTATGAGTTGATGAGTTAGTTTACTTTTGTTCATGTTGAGTTGTGAATGATGATGGAATGATTTTGGAACCTAGGAAGAGAATATGGGATTATCCCTTAGAGGTGGATGATTCCACCTCCTACCTTCTGAATTTGATTGATTGGTATGTGTGAAGCTGATTTGGTTTTCGGAAGAGTTTGACGAAATCTTGATTTGGGAGGGTTTGATTTGTTTTTTGGTGTAAAGTTGCTTGATTAACAATTGAATTTGAAGATTTTGAGCGGTTTTAAAAATGGCCAACTTGGGGTTTTAAGGAAGTTGAGAGTTTCAATGATTGGGATGACAATCTTTCCATTTACAAAACACTTTGAGGTTTACGAACTGGATTTACATTATGACGTCTCACGAAGTGGATACAAGCATTTTATAGGGGCGCTTATAGATTGCTTGCTAAGACCTAGTCGGGCGCTATAATGCTTTTAGAGTTGTGGTACTTCTGAAAAGTCGAAGCAAGGATGTGATAAGGGCGCTTATTACACACTTGACAAGACCAATTGGAGATGTCACGGCCGTGACTAGGATGTTGTGAGAATCTCGGAAGACGCAACCGAGACGATTACAAGATCCTTGGACATGGTCCTCGGACTCACCGATTTTAAAACTTCATCCCCTTTGCTTTAAAATGATTTTAGTCTCGGGGACGAGACTTGTTTTTAGAGGTGGATAAATGTAAAGACCAAATATATTTTAGATATCATATTAGTATTATTTTAATTAAAATGTTATTATTTATTTCAATTTATAAAAATGGGAGGAAAATCGTCCTCGAGCACGACTTCAAAATTTAAAATCCTTCCGGCATCATTTTAAATTAGGAGTTTGACGGGATTTGATTTTCGACTTCGAGTTCGGGTATTAATAAAAATTTATTTAAGCTCCGAGTTTTGATTGAAATTTATTTAATTCCGTTATCTTGAGATTGAATTTAAATTTTATTAAATTCGATTTAGTCGGGATTCGATCGGGCGAGCGGGTTTTGAGTCTATTCCGCTAATTTGAATTCTTTAGTGGACCAATTTCAATTATTTCTTTCCTTTTTCGTTATCTCTCTCTCTCCCTCCCTCCCACTCTCGGATTTCTGATTTTAGTTTTGAGGTCCCCCACTCTCAGTTCACCCTTGTCCTATTACCCCTCTTTCCCCTGCATAAACCCATTCCCCTCTCCCCATGCTTTTCCTTATCTCTGCAGCCTTCAGCAACCCACAAACCCACCATTCCATCCCTCTCTCCCTTCCTTCTTCCCTTCTCTGCAGCACCACCAACTCCAATCTTCTCCCCTTCCAGTGGAGCCGAAGGCTCAAGCCTCCTTCTCACCTCTGTCTTCAAAGCCGAGAGGCACAGCCACCACCACACCGTCGCCACCACCAGCAGGAGCCCCAGCTCCATCGCCGGCCACCCCACCACCGCAGCCGCCACCGAAGTAGCCGGAGCGCCGCCCCCGACCCATTCCGCCCTGTTTTTCATACCACTTCGGTAAGCTTCGTTCTCTCCCTCTCTTCACTTTCAAACGGAGGAAAAGCCTCGCCTTTAACCTTCCGACACCTTCCCAGGCCACCTCCGACGACGTTGGAGCTCCGGCGAGGCCACACCACAGCCCCGCAGCTCCGAGCTTCCGGCGTCGAACCCCTCGGTGAGCCCCCCTTTCTCTCTCTCTCTCTCTTCCTGATCCGGGTGTGGGGGTGTTGGGTGGTCGGGTTAGGGTGGTCGGAGTCGGATCCGGGGTCCGGGAGCACCACCATCGGCCTCCCCTTTCCCTCTTCCTCCTTCGGTTCTCCGGTCGCAGAAGCCTCTGCTCATTCTCCCATTTCGGGCTGGGGAAGGAGAAGAGGATGGTGGGCCCCTTGCCACCTCCTCCGCCATGTCACCTGTGGGGGCCACCCTTTTTGTTTATCCCTCCTGGGTTTAGATTTGGGTTAAAGAATGTATGGGTTCTTTGGGCCTATTTTGCTGGGCCTTGGCGTGGATCCGGGTATAACAAAGGGCGGGCCTTCCTTCTTTTCTGATAAATCCGGGTTGGGGATCCGGGTTGGGTTTGTTTTCTTTGGGCTGGGATCCGAATTTGGGCCAAAAAGGATGGGCCTCTCTCCTCTCTTTTCTTTTCTTTCTTTCCCCTTGGATCCGGGTCATCGGGTAAGGGCTGGGCTGATTTTGTTTTGGGCTGGCTTGTTGGGTGATAATTATGGGTTGTGTTTCTTTTAATTTCGGTAGTAAATTACATATAATATTAAATGTTATGGTTATATATATATATTATGTGTTATATTGATTATTATTTTGGACTTGGGAAAATATGTAAATATATATTTATAAAAATTCTGAGATATTTTAATATATTTAAAAGCTTTTAAAAATAATAATAATTGATATTGGGTTATGTATACATCTATGGATTGTTTGAGATTTTATGGATAACGAGTATTGAATTATTTGAATATTATTATAGTTTTGGAAATTGGTTATAATTATAATATTCTGGAATTAATCTCTATATATTTTTTATTTGTTTTAAAATAATATTAATTGGATTATTTAATTGATGCATTTTATGAGGATTTAACTACGTGAGCTAGGATTTTAAAGTAAATTGTTGGTTTTGGATCTATAATATGATTTGTGAGCCTAGAATTACTTTGATGGTTTAATATTGGAACTTATTTTACGTTTTTGAAATAAGAAACATGCCGGAATTATTTTATAACATGATTTTGGGAAATTGACTTTAAGGCTTAAATGTTTATTGTCGGAATTTGGCCAAGTATGAATTGAGAAAACATTTTGAGTATGAGTTGACTTAATTGGGATTTATGAGTTTGAAATTATGGTTGGTAAGACTTTATCAATGAGTTTAATCGAAGAATGATTTTAGTCGATTTGATCGTATTGAGAAGATTTTGGGAAAACAGTTTTACTATCTGTCGGTTTTGAGAATGTTGAGAACTGGGGTTCGTGTGTATGAATGTTGGACTGGTAGCTTATGGAAATGACTTGATGATAGGTGTGTATTGCTTTTGGATTGCTTTGGACTTGCATTTGGGCCCTTGCTTGTGTTATCTTGCTGTTCTGCATCAACAGGTAAGTATCCTACGGGACTTACTTAGTAACCTGGACCTCCTGCCTGATGTGTCATGTAATGTGTAGTTTTGTTGCATATTAAAGCATGCCATGTAGTATCATGTTAGGATTGCATTGAACTGAGCATGTGTTTACTTTGTGTGTTTGAATACAGAACGACCGTTATCTGTGATAGTCCTAGAGTCTTTGCTAGGCTCATAGGGTAGCCCAGCCCCATCGGGTGCCCTGAGTCTATCGAGTCGATATGAGCATGATATGATAGCCCAGCACCATCGGGCAAGAGATGAGATGATTTGATATGATACGATTAGCCCAGCACCATCGGGCATGTTTTATTTATTTTATGATATGATGATGAGATATGATATGATGATGAGATATGATATGATATGATGATACCGTGGTGAGTGCACCACCACGAAGAGAGTGCTATGCTATAGCCCGAACTGGCCAGTCTCTGCACTAACGTGAAGGGGTGCAGAGGTAGGAGAGGGATATGCCCCTTGGCATTGTTTTGGGCCCTTTATAGTTCTTTTCTGCATATTATATTCATAGGGGCGTGATAGTGTGATTTAAATCTTGTGCCGCATTAGTCATCTTTTATTTAGGCATAGGCATGTTATGTGGCCTCAGCGCGGTCAGAGGACCCGTAGGGGATCACCAGGCCTGACTTCGTGGATAGTGTTAGGTACCGCTCTTGTTGCTCCATGCTTCTGTGACGGGAAATCTTTTGGCGAATCGAAGAATCCGGCTAATATATTCTAACTTGACAAACGGCAATCACCCACTTTGTCTTGGTTTTGACCTGGCTCTGCCGTGGCTTTTGTAACTAAACCGTACTTCCGCTTTACTTTCGTTTAATTGTATTTCTAAGACTTCGACTGATTAGAGGTTTGAAACCTCGACCCGTACCTGAATTGTAACATCCGAACGAAGGTATCCGGCCTTTGAAACGTATCCCGGATATTTATATCCGGGCCGTTACATCACCGGCTCGCCCACTCTCGCGCTCACTAGCTCACCAGCTCGTGCTCGACTCCGCTCAGCTCGCCTGCTCTCGCTCCCCGCTCGCTCACGTAGCTCGACCACTCTCGATACCGCTCTCGATCACCAATCTGAGCTCGCCGGAGCTCACGAGCCCACCCGAACGTCCCACACTCAGCCCACGCTCACTCCCGACTAGCCTAAGCATCAGAAAGGACTCGAAGACGAATCGAATCAAGGAAATGGAAGCTCACCGAGATGGATTTTTCGCGACTTCGGAGCTCTCGATTGGAGATTTGGGCGTCGTCGGAGGCTCGCGATGGCTCGTCGGACCTGCACCGCATATGGGTGACTACAATGGAGGAGTTTCTAGGTGGTTTCAATCGATCTAGGAGGAGAACGGCTTACCGGAAATTAGCTTGCAAAATAGAGTAATCGACCTTTTTAATGCACAAAACAGGGGATGGTGGCGCTGGGGTGATCGACGACGACTCCTGGCGGTTGCGGCTGCAACGTGGTGGTGGCCGGCGACTCTGTGGTGGCGTCTGGTGGCTGGTGGCAACTGATGGAGGTGTGGTGGTGTTGGTTGTTGTCGATCGGAAGAGGGAGTTTAGAAGGAGGGCTGGTGAAGGAGATGAAGTAGGCAGGAGGGATGGCTCGACTGCAGGGTATGGTGACTGATTGGAGTTGGTGATAGCGTGTGGGAATGGGTAAAATAAATACCCGAAATTAAATCCCGAATACGCGAATTTCGAATCCCAAAATTAATCCCCGAATGTTAGTTTCCCCGACTCTTGCTTTCTCGGTCAATTAGATTTTTAAAATCGACAAGGGTTTCGCCAACCGATAATTATTTTGAAATTTTGAGGTAAAAGGACAGAAATCGTTTGCCAAATTTTACATTCCGGTCGGAATCTGCTAAACGAGTTTTTAACTCGGTTTAAATTCATTTTTAATTTCCTTTTTCCGAAAATTTAGGATTTGAAACTCCGAGCCTTTACAATTAAATGGATCCACACAGAATGCCAAGTGGCATATCCCTCTCCTACCTCTGCACCCCTTCCCGTTAGTGCAGAGACTGGCCAGTTCGGTGCTATAGCATAGCAATTTCCTCGTGGTGGTGCACTCACCACGGTATCATCATATCATATCATATCTCATCATCATATCATATATCATATATCATGCTCATGCCCGATGGTGCTGGGCTAATCATATCATATCATATCATCTCATCTCTTGCCCGATGGTGTTGGGCTATCATATCATGCTCATATTGACTCGATAGACTCAGGCCACCCGATGGGGCTGGGGTACCCTATGACCCTAGCAAAGACTCTAGGACTATCACAGATAACGGCCGTTCTGTTTCAAACGCATAAAGAATAGGGATGCTCATTCATAAGTGCAAGTCCTAAGCATGATACTACATGACATGCTTTTATGCATATGCAACACCTACATACTATATGACACCAATCACACTAGCAAATAATAAGCAAGGAATAACTCACCAATACACATTTAATTAACACACAAGCAGGCTTTCAAGTCATCACAAGACTAGCTAATATTTTATTCAAATAATCCAACGTTCTCATCATAACCATCAATCTTAAGTAACCTTGTTCCCATCAAGTATGCAACTTAGTTCAAACCCTTTTCAAGATCATTACTCAAACCATCTTACTTCAAACCAAGCTCAGGTTTTCTAAATCAATTACCCAAACAACCATATATTCTCAAAATCTCCAAAAGCCAACAAGGATCTCTTTTATCAAGTTGCTTATTCAAAGATCACATATTCCTTCGTATCCGAAACTAAACGAGGATAAATCAACATTCTTGAACACTCTTTATAAGATCAATTATAACCAAACCATTCAGAGAAAGTCATAACTCATAAAATACCACAAACAGCCATAACAATTTCTCAAGACCTATCCTAGACTACTTCCAAACTCACCTATCGAGATAAGTCTATCAAATTATATCTCTAGTAACGCTCACGAAATACTAAGATTTATCATGTCAAATGAACCAAAACGATATAATAAAATCTTATTCAAATAATAGATCAAGTAACTTAACATTTTCAAAACCCTTTTTAAACTTTGGTAGCATCTAAAATACTTACACAAGACTGCAACTCATGAGTCGTATTCACGAAGTATACAAGTTCTCAAGATATCCATTTTAAGATTTTAGTAAACAATTACATTTTGAATAACACCCAACTTTTGCACTTAGTCAACAATTACCTATTTAGCCAAATAATTAGAATATCCATATTATTATTCTAGCTAACCAAATTACCTAGCTTAAATATTATATAACCTTATACGCTTGGCCATATCTTAGCTACTCTAAAGGATAAAACACTTAGTCCTATCCTAAATATTCTTATATCATTCTAATAATAAAAGTATATGATACTACTCTTAATCTATTAACTCAATTATAACGAGCGTTTACTCAATTGGTTCATTCTAAGACGATCGTTCCACAATTCACATATCTCATAACTTGAAGAAGACCTTACTTAACTAAAGGTTCATTAGGGGTTAAGTCATAGTATTACGGACTCAGTCCTTCGTTTTGCAAAACCACATGGCAAAAAAAGGGGATTAAATTATTTAACCAAATTCAACAAATCCTACCACAAACAAAACACAAACCCAGATTCTCAAGAAAATACCAATTCAGATTTCCCCAGAATCAATCAAATTAGATATTGTTTAAGAATCAAGCCCAAGGAATATACCCAAATCCCAAGTAGATCGAAGGGGGTGTACAGGTTCAAGGTCCGAGCTCGGCAAGATGAAGGACCTCGCACCAGGACAACGGTGAGCGCGAGGCATCAAGGCCAAATCGACTCCAAGCGGGACTCGATGCCTCCGAGTGAACAGGAGGGAGGAGGAGCGGGGCAAAAGATAGAGGTGAAGGGGTGAGGTCGATGACACAGCGGGCCTCCGACTGAGGCGAGGGCAGCGTTGAGAGCTCCTCTAGTCCAGAAGCGGGGCGAAGACGAGGAGTAGCGAGAGGGAGGAGGAGGGAGACGAAGCGAGGGCGGCGGCGAGCTGGCTGCGAGAGGGAGGAGGAGGGTCGTCGAGACTCAGTGACGAGCTCGCCGAGCTGAGCCGAGGGGCGCATGAGAGAAGACCGAGAGAGAGAGGCAGCCATGGGAGCTCCTTGTGCTACTCGGATCTGAAAGAAAAAGGGGAAGGCTGAGTGAAAGGCGGGGCTCCAAGGACAGAACGAGGAGGTCAGGAAGGAGCGAGAGTGAGACGCGAGGTAGGGGACTGGCCGAACAAGGCAACAACCATGGAAGAAGTAGGCAACCATGGGAGGGATCTGAAATGAAATTTGAGGGAGAGAGAGGTTGAGATGGGGCGGCAGGAGATCTGAAAATTAGGAGGAAGGGGATGAATAGTGACTCCTAAGGGTTGTAAAGGCATATATATATACCCACAGATTAGGGTTAAAATTAAATTGTGGGAAATCACAAAATCATCCACTATTTTTTGATTTATAAACATTCTATCCAAAAAAATAACAAAATTCAACCCAACACTTTTATTTAATTTATAATTTGTCATGAAAGTTGTTACACTCATCTCAATAGGTTCAACACAGTATTCATCTCTTAGCTCGGAACCTGAAAAATATCTTCAAGTCTCGGTATAGGAAAGCAGAGTAGATATGTTTTTAAATCGAATCTAAATATATGTCGAAAATTGCGTTTGAATAAAATAGAAATCATTTGGATCGAGGACGGAGATTTTGAAAATTTTCGGAATCTCATAAATTTAATACTGAGGTTAAATTATAATTCATAGAATAATATTTTAAAAATTTTGGGTCTTTACACCGCATGCATTGATTGAATCGTGATCCTTCATTTCTTGTAATCCAACGGTGACTTTCGATGGAGTAATGTTTCCACCAATCAAGTTATTTTTGCCCTTTTATCATTACTTCTCTCCTTTAATTATTTTTATTTAATTTCCTTTATCTGTATATATTTTTTTCTGTATGTTTCACATATTTACTAACTATGGGCCGGACTTAATTCAAAATTAATAATTCAAGTATATTATTATAAATTTTGAGCTTAACTCAAAATTAATTACTAACTTTCAATTGCCGAATTGATATCTTCATTGATTCAAGTATTATGTACTCTTAACTTAGAATACTTAAGGCTAATTATATTGCAATATGATCTTCATATAACTATTGACCTAAACTCAAAATTAATTAATAACTATCTATCTATCTAGAATACTTAAGCCTAATTGTTTTGCAATATGATCGATTTGTTATAAATAATTAGTATAGTCACACTTTGCAAAAAATATTAATGCATCCCCTATATACGATCGGCATATATATTATAGTTTACTAAAATGGCATAAAGATTAAATCTTTATACATAATAATATAATATAATCTATATCAATATGTATAAGGAAAACTGATTCGGCCATAAAATAATTCCAACTTTGAATTGTGAAGCAAAATTAGACAAACATTTAAAAAGTCTCCAAACAATAATATAACATAGTTTGTATTATTTTTTGGTTTATAAGTGTATTATTTTGTGACATTTTAAAGTTTGTATATTTTTTTAAATAGATAGCTATAACTTTGGATGGTCAGATTCAAAGCCAAATACAAATAAGGAGTCTTAACAAACAAAAGTTATATCAATTTTTATATATTGAAATAGATTGCGGGAGGATGTCTCTCCCGATAATGTCAAAAAAACAAATAAAACATAATAGCGGGAGGATATCTCTTCCGGGAATTCAAAAAACAACAAACATAAAAAAAAACATAGGTAGCGGGAGGATGTCTCTCCCGGGAATTCAAAAACATAAAAACTTAATAGCAAAATAATAATAATGAAGTTCCGATGGGGCTTGAATGTCGGGCATCACAACACCTTACTCCACATAAATGATCTCCTTGGCAGGTGGAGTGGCGGTACATGCAGAGGGGCTAGGGCTTTCTGATGGTTTTGCGATCCTCACTCGACGACTTGATGTCGGAGTTCCTTCAAGCACGAGCTTCCTCGCCAGTTGTGATCCAGAGGTGCTGTTGTCTTCTTCCCCCTGAGGAGCCTCCATCGGCCCCATGATTGCAGCATTTTCTGCATCAAAAAATTGGAGGATATCAGAAAGCGGCACGTCTCCGGCGACGAAGGTCCTCATCAACGGCCCGTGTCCCTTGTTGATTGCCCGACGGAACAACATCCTGCAGCAGAACTCGATGCTTGAGAGCTTGATAGCCAGGTTCTCGTTGTGGAACTCCATTCCTTCGATAGTCACCGGAGAGGCTATACACGACAGCTTCATTTTAGGAGTCAAGGCCTTTGGGGAGTTCACTGGGGTTCGGGGAGACTTTCTTGCTGCTTCCTTCTTCACCATATTGGAGTGGGTTTTTTTTTTAGTGTTTTGTAGAAGGTGAAAGAGTTTTTAGATTGAGGTTGAAGAGAAAGAGTGAGTGTGAGTAGCAGAAGGGAGTTGGACCCCTATTTATAACGTGATCATGAAGCACCAAGTATCTATGGCGCGCTAGGGTTTTTTTTTCCAACCGTTAATGTAGGGGGAGTCGAAGGGCCTAAAGCAACCCTACTGTTGTAGTATTAATTAGGCATGCGTGGGTAGCTGCTTAGGGTTTTAAATACAGTTAAAAAATCGAAAAAACCATGCGGCTACATCCTAGCATTTTCATTGGGCACCCATATATATGACCAATGAAGATTGTTATATTGCAATCATAATATATATGAAATTAAATGTAATAGCTTTTTTCCAGTAGTAATTCAAATTTGTAATAAAATAATTCTATGTAATAACTTATGTAATATTATTTCTATAAAATATATGTCTCATAATTAAACCTTATTTTGTAACTATCAGTCTATCACTATACATCATGCACGCACTAAACAATATTGAAATAAATATATCATAAACCCTATTTCCGGGGGTGCATAAAAAATTTTCGTGAAATATTTTGTTTGGTGTTTACTTATTAAGAAGATTTTTTGCAAGAAAATATTCGATAGAAACAAAAAAAAATTTAGAGAGAAATAAAAAATAATTAATGATATATTAAAACATAAATATGACATATTTTTAATGAAATTGTTGATAGAACCAAAAAAATTATAGATAGAAATGAAGAAGAATTAATGAAATAGTAAAAGAAACCATGCGGCTACATCCTAGCATTTTCATTGGGCACCCATATATATGACCAATGAAGATTGTTATATTGCAATCATAATATATATGAAATTAAATGTAATATCTTTTTTCCAGTAGTAATTCAAATTTGTAATAAAACAGTTCTGTGTAATAACTTATGTAATATTATTTCTATAAAATATATGTCTCATAATTAGGTCCTCCTTATCCGAATTTACCCAAGGCATCACAATTTACTCGAAATTCCAAAATCTCGTGACCATTAGTATCATCATGTCCTCTACCTGGACTAGTTACCATATTCGTCATTCAGAATCTTCCTGTCTCTAAACTCCATCAATCAAACTCATAAGCGATCCTACGATATCTTTTACTTCGCTTTAGGCATTTCCTCAGAAACTTACCCTTCATTTCTTAACACCTCAACATTCCAAATCGATTCCACACATATCAATTATGATTTCTTCCCTATGCTAAAAATCTTCCAATCACACCTTAGTAATTTTCCAAATACCACTCTAGCAAGTGTCCCCAATAACATACGAGCAATACCCAAGTGCGTACAAATATCAGTTCCTATTCTACTCTCACATAAACAACTCGAATCCCAAGATCCATAAATTCTCAAGCAGTCGTAGTCACTCAAACGTTAATGGTATCCTTAATTCATTCCTTACCAAGGTCGTTCCTACTCATAATACGAATAACCTAAGTCCCAAGGTCTACAATTCCTCAAGCCATCCTAGTCACCCAAGCATTAACGTTATCCTCAATTCGCTCCTTGGCAACATTATTAACACTCCTAGTACGATAACTTACCTATCATCACATCCTCCCTACGAGGGCTCCTAATCCAACATGCCCAGTCCACTCCTATCTTCCCTCAAGGATACCTAAGCGGATTTACTTTATCCTTCATCCAAATTTACTCGCATATACTACAACCTTAATTCCACAAATCTTGTCATTCTCATCCTATGTCCCATCTAAGTCCTACCTAGATGGCTCATCTGAAAATTCCTAACCACCGTCTCCTACCAGGTCTTGCCTAAACCAAAGCCTCCTACCCATGTTCCTATCTCTCATCATCAACTATCGGAACCTATGGCTCCTAGTTCTCCTATAGACCCCTCTAATCCTACTGCAAATAGGACCCTAATCCGCATGAGAAGAAAAGGAGAGAAAGGAAAAGGAAAGTAAAGGAAAGAGGAGAGAAGAAGATCATCAAGCATACCCAATACGCCAAAACTCGCTAACACATCAACAACCATCTACTCGCTAGTATCAGTTACCTATGTCTCATATGCAAGGGCATCTGGGCCACACTCACTGACAACTCAAATATCAACATAATAACATCAACGCATTAGGATCATATCACATCTAGGCTTATCGCACACAATCACCATTCTCAATCATCATAAAGAAGGTCAGTAGCTCGAATGGGGAACGCCCCTTTCCCAATGCATATCTATGAATCCAGTGCGTGCTTGTCCTTCAATGTTGTTGATGACATCAGTTTGAAGACCCGTGGGCTATGGACCCACTATATGCTTCCATTGCACCGCTCTAGTGCTATCCAGTCAGCCGTTCTCTTCCTCGTGTCGACGCTTCTTTCATAAAATGAAACAGGGTCCTAAGTTAACGGAGATAGGGGAGAGACAAAAGCGGACAACCCGGATTCCTTATAGAGTCAAATACGGACCGTGACTGTAGATAACGAGACTAAAGACAAGATCCCAACCCAAGAATGACAACGATATATGGACACATGTTTACATCAACAATTATCTGAATAGGACATGTATTTAATATAATGTTATATCAGGTCATGTAATCACATATGAGACTACAATTATAACCAAACAGAAAGCTCAAAGAGCAACATCAACTTACTGACTCAAGAGCCCATTCCCCTGTTGAATGCTTGTATGACTCTTTTGGGTAAGAGAAAAGAGTACCCAAATTGTTTTCCCAAAGAAGAGTGGTCAAGCTCTAGATAAAGTTTTATGACAAAAAGACACCTGTGAACCTTTACAAAAATCGAAAAGGATGGCTCTCCAAAACAACATGTTCTATAGACTCAAAATCATGTCGAAAATTTTAGATCATTCAAAGTTGATATTCAAGTACATTAATTAGCTCGTGGCATGACCTATGGTGTCAAGTACCATACTCCATCACACACTCAAGTAATCAATGCACCCGAACAGAGACCCCGAATATGATTAGATTCCCAACCCAATTTCCCGTGGAAGACGGTAATATGATAGAGAAGACTCGATAAAAACATATATGGAAGAGGATAAAAGAAAGAGAAGAAGAAAAGAATAGTAAAGGAGAGAGAGAAGGAAGGAAATGAAAAGGAAGGGAAAAAAAGAAATAAAAATGAAAGGATCGATAAGACATCATTTAGGGGCATCAGAGATGAGGAAAACGAAATGAAAGGAATACACTCCCCGACAATTGTCAACCTTAGAAATTTGTCAAATAGAAGGCAAAATGAAAAAAAAATGACATAGACAGTTGAATAATGGAAAAGATTGCTTTACGAGTACTAAAATTCCGACTACAGAGTAAGGAAGGGCTCTCCCGCTATCCCATTCTCACAGAAGTTCAACTCACAGCCATCATAGGGTAAACAGATTAATAGAATTCTTGCTCAAGGAAGGCAACACTCAGCAAAAAATCAATTAGCAATAATAATCTGATCCTCTTCGAGGAGGATCACCGTCAGACCCAATTTATATAAAATCACATAATCTATCTAGAAGCTGTCCTTCGAGGGGCAACTATCCTCTCGGCCTCTATATTCCAACCCCGCTACACCAACCGCCACGGTGCAAACTTCTTGGAGTCTTCTAGGCCCTCTGTAAAATATAAGGCTAAGTTTTGCCTACCCTTTCCCAAGTCTACATCCAATAGGGATGGTCTATCGCCTTTCTACCCACTCGGTTTCCCTTTATCCGATTTTCCTTACTTAAGTCAAGTTTATTAAGCTATGTTCCTTAATTTATCCATATTAAATTCATTTTGCCCTTTAAAACTCTTTAAAATCTTTTAAAAACATTGGGCAATTTTCAAAATCATACTTCAACCCATTTGTACTCGAATCGCACAACCCAAGCTCTGATACCACCTTTGTAACGGCCCAAATATAAATATTCGGGTTACGTTTCGAAGGATTGGATACCTTCGTTCGGATCGTGCAATTCGAGTACGGGTTGAGTGTGAAAACAAAGTTTTAGTGATCAAAGAAGGGATTTCGCACCCTAAATTCGCGATAGGGCCGTTAGGTCCCCCGATCTTGTCCTACTTGCTTAAGTCGCTCAAAACGTTTTAAGTTCGAAAGCATAAAGAAGGAAATATCATAATACAAGTTGCCACGGCATGGCCGGGTCAAAACCAAATACGAGGAAATAAGTAGCAAAAGAGTGGAGTTCAAGTCGGTCTTTCTCTCCCTCTCACTGCGCCATGAGATATCCCACGCCACAACAGCACATGATCAAGTAAGGGTACGGGCACCTGAAACTAACCACGAAGTCATGGTCGAGCCACTCATGTGGGCCCTGAAGACCTCGCTGAGGACATATAATATGCCTATACCTAGATAAAGTATGCTCTAATGCGGTGCGGAAATATTAAACACACAAGCATGCTAACAATTCATATATATGCAGAAAGCGATTAAATGGGATCCCGCACAGAATGCCAAGTGGCATGTCCCTCTCCTACTCCCGCACCCATGCTCGTTAGTGCAGGAACCGACCGCGTTTTATACTCCCGCACCCATGCTCGTTAGTGCGGGAACCGGTCGCGTTCAATATCATAACATCATCAATCGTATCAATATTCATGCTCGTCAATTTAACAGTCTGACTCGATGAGGACTAAGCCCGATGGGACTGGACCGTCCTATGACCCTAGCAAATGACTCTAGGACTTACAATTTAACGGCCGTTCTACCATACGCAAAGAGAATACAGATGCTCGATTAATTTGTGCAACCTAAGCATGATACTACATGAATATGCATGATGCAACACCTACACACTATATGACACATCAGGCATGAGGTTCTAACTTGAGTAAGCCCCGGAGGACTTACCTGGAGGTGCAGAGCAGCAAAGTAAGGCAGCAAGAGTAAGCAATCCAGCATATCAGAGATCACCTAATAATCCCATGAATAACATAATAAGTCTAAGTCTAATTTACACAAGGCATGTCAAATAACACACGAGTTACATATGAAACATATAAGATACACCTAAATAATATAACTCAATCGTTTCGTCATTATCAACATTATCATCTCATCTACACTTCTCATCTCGTCTCATCATATTTCATAATCCAACAACTTTCTCAATTCGGTCATAATATCGTCATCATCATTATTATCATTTATCTTAACTTATCTCAACATCTTATATTATCATAATTCCATTCTTATTTCCGTAAATCATCTCGAAATTCCAACGTCTCAAATCATGCTTTCAGTTCATATAAATTCACAAGTAAGATTCATCAAACAATCTACCAAGTTAATTCCAAATAAGTTGGTTCCAAAGTTAGTCAAATCCATTTAAATATCAAGGAAGTCAACTCAGTAATCTAATAATTCTTTTAAAATCACACTTAGTCAAATCTCGACATTGAACATGTAAATCATTAACCAATTTCCCAAAATTAGATTATTAAAATAATCTCGGCATATTTCTATTTCAAAGTCATTGTCTAAATAAATTTCAACACTTTAGAAATATTTTAAACAACCTATTATATCATTCAAAACTAACCATTTAATGTCAAAACTTAACAAATAAGTTATCCACATAAATAATCCTCAATAGATCAAATTAATTAACTAAATAAATATATCAGAGAAAAGATAATTAAATAACTTAACCATATAATGAATCACAAACCATGAAGTATTTAAATAACCTTCACACATAAAAAATATAATCAATTAACTAAATAATATTTAAAAATCAGATTTTTAATAATTTAAAATAATAATTTAAATACTCAGAATATTTCTTAATGATATTTTTAATAATATTTCACTTTAACTATATCGAAATTAATTATACTTTTCAAACAACTTAGAATATATATAAATTATTTGCCGAAAATTATTAATTATCTCAAAACTCAGAATAATACATAATAATAATAATAATAATAATAATAATAATAATAATAATAATAATAATAATAATAATCAAATAACAACTATATAATAACTATATAACATAGCATAACATAATATATCCCAAATAATATTATATAATATTTTAATTACCAAACCAACCCCTTTATTTTATAAAATACCAAAACCGAGCTCACCCTTTTTATTAGTCCCAAAATCGAACACCTTTAACAATTTAGGCCCAAATTCATTTTCCCTTTTAAAACACAAAAATTCTGGCCCAAAGGATAGGCCCAAACCAATCTTACAAATCTGAAATCAGCAAAAGAGATGGGCCCCATGGCTGAGTTGGCGGTTGATGTGGCAAGGATGGGGCCCACATCTTCACCTTCTTCTTCAGCTTCATTTTTCCGCCCCTACTTTTCGAAGAAGTCCAGGGCTCCGCCGGTGCTGCTCCTCCGCCTTCGTCCTAGGCTCCACGGCTCCGCTCTCGAGCTCGCTCATCTAGTCCTGCCGCCCCTGAACACGGACCCTCTCCCGCTCGCGTCCTCTCGCCACACTAGCCCGCCCCCATACCCGCTCTCATGCCTCTCTCGACCTCCGGAGCTCTCACTTTCTCTCTCTCTCACCGATCTCGCCGTTCTCAGAATAATTAAGAATGGAAGGAGCACACGCAAGCACATAAAAGTAAGGAAAGAGGGAGCTAGATGGGGTTAGGGCGCTAACCGAGAGATTTCCGAGTGCATCGGGCTCGCCGGAGCTTCGTCGGAGTCTCAATTGGCGTTGTCGGAGTTGAAAACGTGTAGACCTTGGCCTAGGACGACAATGGGTGATTAAAGGTGCGACTTTATGGTGTTTTTAGAGCGGAAAGGGAGGATGAATTCTTACCGAACCAAAACGGGAAAATCAGGGGAAGGAGAGGAGACGGCGGCGGCTCGGCGGTCGGGCTGCTACTGGATCGACTTCGAATGTCGAAGGCGGCTGCTCGAGGGAAGGGCGAAGGTGGTGGTGAAGCTGCTGTTCAGCGGCTGTGGCTCACGTGAAACAGGGGAGCTCGATGCTTGCGGCTTTAGGCGGTGAACGACGGCGAGGGCCGGTCTGGTGGTGAGTGGGAGGCGTGGTGGTGGTTGTCAACTGATCAAGGAGGAGGAGTGGTGGCATGGTGTTGCTGAAGTACAAAGGGGCAATAAAAGGAGGGAGGGTGATGAAGACTAAAAAATGAAAAGAAAGGATGGAGGTGAGGGGTGAAGAGAGATGGAGGGAAGGCTGGTGACGGGGTGGTTGAAAGTGAGCAGGGGCACAGATGCAACAGGGGTAGGGGAGGGTGGTAGGGGTAAGGGTTGAGGGAGGGGTGGTGGGATTGAGTGTGTAATTGGGTAAAAAAAAGTCAAAATTATTATCCAAAATAAATCCCGAAATCCGCTTTCTAGTCTTAGGCCGACACGATTTAAAATAAATAATCAAATCTAAAATAAGTAACAAAATCCAAAAATATTTTCAAGCCTCGGAAGAATAGAGCGGAATAAATTTCATTTTTAAATTTAGATAACAAGTTTATATATGCCGGAATTGGTCTCGAGAAAATAAAATAAATCAGTTACTTGAGAACGCAACTTTTAAAATTTTTTTGGAGTCTTAGAACTTAATGGAATTTAAATTAGAATAAAATCTATAATATATATATATAATATCTTTAAAAATCTCGGTCCTTACATTATCCACCTCTAAAAACAAGTCTCGTCCTCGAGACTGAAACCATTTTAAAACAAGCGAAACTTTTTTTTAAACCAACCCAAAATCTTTCAAAATCTCAAGTTAGTCAAGCAAGTCTCGGAACTCAAGAGGTGGAGTCATCCACCTCTAAGGCTAATCCCATATTCTCTTCCTAGTTTCCGTTTGTAGAGTCGTTGTTAGTTCTATCAGCCTCAATCATGTCATGGATCATAAGTCAGCAAAATGTATAATCTCGTATACCAGATAACCAATCAACCCAGAGGGTACATCATGACAAGAACCACATCAAATATAGCAAAATACCATCATACTTTACACATCATCACACAAAAAGGGTAACATATATATAGAATATCGTCATCGACATTTCACGTTCAAGGCGTATCGCATCCAAAGATCTCGAAGCGTCTCATTTCAAGATATCGCATTTTATTATATCATCATCACCCCATCAAGATGTATAATATCAAGGTTATCATCATGGCAATTTACAGAATATGAGCACATCAGAATATTAACAAAATCAGACATTAGCATTCTAAGTTTCAGGTATCAACATGTCAGACGTTGTCATAACAAGGATGTCATTTTATCAAATGGGTATCATATTTATACATCAAGCCTCTCCCTCAACAGGTAACATCATCATCAAATACAAAGAAAATCAGGAAATTTGTATATCGTCATCAGTCAGAACAGGACACCGCTACCAACTCTCGAAGTCAAGGTCAAGTCTAAGCTAGGTTCGGTCACTCAAACATGCTACAACTTCCAAATACGACCACATCTCGCTCCCCTTAGAACAAAACTTATAGGCATCTTCCTTAATTTCATTCACAAAAGTCGCAAGGTCAAAATCTAGTCCCCATTCTTTCACTATATACTTAAATTCTTAGACCAATAAGTCTGAACTCATAACTCTTCAAAACTATAGGCCAAGCCCAAAATTTCAACTCTCCTCAATGCCTCTATCAAATGCATGATCGATCTAAGCGTTTCTTATCGAATTCGCTCATTCCTCCTATGTCCTTAAGAGTCCATCCGATTATTATCTCTACAAGTCCCTGAATCGCCCCATTACTCTTATCCTACTTCTCATACGAATCAGCACACTCATTCCTAATCCACCTCTAAAGAACCGACTCCTATTGAAAAACTCATACAAGGGCATCACTACACCTTATATCCTCAATCTGCCGCAACCAAAGGTTCATCTCCTAAGCTACTTACGTATCCCAAACAACACAAATACCTCACTCGGCTATGTCGGAAAGTCCTATCAGTACTCAATCGTCTGCATTTGCCAGATTCTAAGTCAGAGAGCCAACTAGTGCTAAGCCCGTAACACAACCCATCCAGTCTCCTCAATCGCACCTATACCCAAGTGGTCAACAACATGTCTTACTCATCTAACTCCCCAGAATATCTCCAAATCGAATCGTATCTCTACATTTCCCAAAAGGTCATAGAAATTTCACCCATTCACAATACCAATTTACCATTCAGAGTCCCATCATAGCCTCAATCAATCACGAGCCCTCAGCCATCTTATACTAGCTCCTTATTGCCACATACTCCTAACTCGCCTTAGACTACAATCCTCAAACAACGATACCTTACTTCTTAATGCTCCTTATCACAATCCAACTTCCTAAGAAGTTCTAGGTCCTCCTTATCCGAATTTACCCAAGGCATCACAATTTACTCGAAATTCCAAAATCTCGTGACCATTAGTATCATCATGTCCTCTACCTATACTAGTTACCATATTCGTCATTCAGAATCTTCCTGTCTCTAAACTCCATCAATCAAACTCATAAGCGATCCTACGATATCTTTTACTTCGCTTTAGGCATTTCCTCAGAAACTTACCCTTCATTTCTTAACACCTCAACATTCCAAATCGATTCCACACATATCAATTATGATTTCTTCCCTATGCTAAAAATCTTCCAATCACACCTTAGTAATTTTCCAAATACCACTCTAGCAAAGTGTCCCCAATAACATACGAGCAATACCCAAGTGCGTACAAATATCAGTTCCTATTCTACTCTCACATAAACAACTCGAATCCCAAGATCCATAAATTCTCAAGCAGTCGTAGTCACTCAAACGTTAATGGTATCCTTAATTCATTCCTTACCAAGGTCGTTCCTACTCATAATACGAATAACCTAAGTCCCAAGGTCTACAATTCCTCAAGCCATCCTAGTCACCCAAGCATTAACGTTATCCTCAATTCGCTCCTTGGCAACATTATTAACACTCCTAGTACGATAACTTACCTATCATCACATCCTCCCTACGAGGGCTCCTAATCCAACATGCCCAGTCCACTCCTATCTTCCCTCAAGGATACCTAAGTGGATTTACTTTATCCTTCATCCAAATTTACTCGCATATACTACAACCTTAATTCCACAAATCTTGTCATTCTCATCCTATGTCCCATCTAAGTCCTACCTAGATGGCTCATCTGAAAATTCCTAATCACCGTCTCCTACCAGGTCTTGCCTAAACCAAAGCCTCCTACCCATGTTCCTATCTCTCATCATCAACGATCGGAACCTATGGCTCCTAGTTCTCCTGTAGACCCCTCTAATCCTACTGCAAATAGGACCCTAATCCGCATGAGAAGAAAAGGAGAGAAAGGAAAAGGAAAGTAAAGGAAAGAGGAGAGAAGAAGATCATCAAGCATACCCAATACGCCAAAACTCGCTAACACATCAACAACCATCTACTCGCTAGTATCAGTTACCTATGTCTCATATGCAAGGGCATCCGGGCCACACTCACTGACAACTCAAATATCAACATAATAACATCAACGCATTAGAATCATATCACATCTAGGCTTATCGCACACAATCACCATTCTCAATCATCATAAAGAAGGTCAGTAGCTCGAATGGGGAACGCCCCTTTCCCAATGCATATCTATGAATCCAGTGCGTGCTTGTCCTTCAATGTTGTTGATGACATCAGTTTGAAGACCCGTGGGTTATGGACCCACTATATGCTTCCATTGCACCGCTCTAGTGCTATCCAGTCAGCCGTTCTCTTCCTCGTGTCGACGCTTCTTTCATAAAATGAAACAGGGTCCTAAGTTAACGGAGATAGGGGAGAGAAAAAAGCGGACAACCCGGATTCCTTATAGAGTCAAATACGGACCGTGACTGTGGATAACGAGACTAAAGACAAGATCCCAACCCAAGAATGACAACGATAGATGGACACATGTTTACATCAACAATTATCTGAATAGGACATGTATTTAATATAATGTTATATCAGGTCATGTAATCACATATGAGACTACAATTATAACCAAACAGAAAGCTCAAAGAGCAACATCAACTTACTGACTCAAGAGCCCATTCCCCTGTTGAATGCTTGTATGACTCCTTTGGGTAAGAGAAAATAGTACCCAAATTGTTTTCCCAAAGAAGAGTGGTAAAGCTCTAGATAAAGTTTTATGACAAAAAGACACCTGTGAACCTTTACAAAAATCGAAAAGGATGGCTCTCCAAAACAACATGTTCTATAGACTCAAAATCATGTCGAAAATTTTAGATCATTCAAAGTTGATATTCAAGTACATTAATTAGCTCGTGGCATGACCTATGGTGTCAAGTACCATACTCCATCACACACTCAAGTAATCAATGCACCCGAATAGAGACCCCGAATATGATTAGATTCCCAACCCAATTTCCCATGGAAGACGGTAATATGATAGAGAAGACTCGATAAAAACATATATGGAAGAGGATAAAAGAAAGAGAAGAAGAAGAAAAGAATAGTAAAGGAGAGAGAGAAGGAAGGAAATGAAAAGGAAGGAAAAAAAAGAAGGAAAAATGAAAGGATCGATAAGACATCATTTAGGGGCATCAGAGATGAGGAAAACGAAATGAAAGGAATACACTCCCCGACAATTGTCAACCTTAGAAATTTGTCAAATAGAAGGCAAAATGAAAAAAAAAATGACATAGACAGTTGAATAATGGAAAAGATTGCTTTACGAGTACTAAAATTCCGACTACAGAGTAAGGAAGGGCTCTCCCGCTATCCCATTCTCACAGAAGTTCAACTCATAGCCATCATAGGGTAAACAGATTAATAGAATTCTTGCTCAAGGAAGGCAACACTCAGCACAAAATCAATTAGCAATAATAATCTGATCCTCTTCGAGGAGGATCGCCCTCAGACCCAATTTATATAAAATCACATAATCTATCTAGAAGCTGTCCTTCGAGGGGCAACTGACCGGAGGGGCAACTATCCTCTCGGCCTCTATATTCCAACCCCGCTACACCAACCGCCACGGTGCAAACTTCTTGGAGTCTTCTAGGCCCTCTGTAAAATATAAGGCTAAGTTTTGCCTACCCTTTCCCAAGTCTACATCCAATAGGGATGGTCTATCGCCTTTCTACCCACTCGGTTTCCCTTTATCCGATTTTCCTTACTTAAGTCAAGTTTATTAAGCTATGTTCCTTAATTTATCCATATTAAATTCATTTTGCCCTTTAAAACTCTTAAAAATCTTTTAAAAACATTGGGCAATTTTCAAAATCATACTTCAACCCATTTGTACTCAAATCGCGCAACCCAAGCTCTGATACCACCTTTGTAACGGCCCAAATATAAATATTCGGGTTACGTTTCGAAGGATTGGATACCTTCGTTCGGATCGTGCAATTCGAGTACGGGTTGAGTGTGAAAACAAAGTTTTAGTGATCAAAGAAGGGATTTCGCACCCTAAATTCGCGATAGGGCCGTTAGGTCCCCCGATCTTGTCCTACTTGCTTAAGTCGCTCAAAACGTTTTAAGTTCGAAAGCATAAAGAAGGAAATATCATAATACAAGTTGCCACGGCATGGCCGGGACAAAACCAAATACGAGGAAATAAGTAGCAAAAGTGTGGAGTTCAAGTCGGTCTTTCTCTCCCTCTCACTGCGCCATGAGATATCCCCCACCACAACAGCACATGATCAAGTAAGGGTACGGGCACCTGAAACTAACCACGAAGTCAAGGTCGAGCCACTCATGCGGGCCCTGAAGACCTCGCTGAGGACATATAATATGCCTATACCTAGATAAAGGATGCTCTAATGCGGTGCGGAAATATTAAACACACAAGCATGCTAACAGTTCATATATATGCAAAAAGCGATTAAATGGGATCCCGCACAGAATGCCAAGTGGCATGTCCCTCTCCTACTCCCGCACCCATGCTCGTTAGTGCAGGAACCGACCGCGTTTTATACTCCCGCACCCATGCTCGTTAGTGCGGGAACCGGTCGCGTTCAATATCATGACATCATCAATCGTATCAATATTCATGCTCGTCAATTTAACAGTCTGACTCGATGAGGACTAAGCCCGATGGGACTGGACCGTTCTATGACCCTAGCAAATGACTCTAGGACTCACAATTTAACGGCCGTTCTACCATACGCAAAGAGAATACAGATGCTCGATTAATTTGTGCAACCTAAGCATGATACTACATGAATATGCATGATGCAACACCTACACACTATATGACACATCAGGCATGAGGTTCTAACTTGAGTAAGCCCCGGAGGACTTACCTGGAGGTGCAAAGCAGCAAAGTAAGGCAGCAAGAGTAAGCAATCCAGCATATCAGAGATCACCTAGTAATCCCATGAATAACATAATAAGTCTAAGTCTAATTTACACAAGGCATGTCAAATAACACACGAGTTACATATGAAACATATAAGATACACCTAAATAATATAACTCAATCGTTTCGTCATTATCAACATTATCATCTCATCTACACTTCTCATCTCGTCTCATCATATCTCATAATCCAACAACTTTCTCAATTCGGTCATAATATCGTCATCATCATTATTATCATTTATCTTAACTTATCTCAACATCTTATATTATCATAATTCCATTCTTATTTCCGTAAATCATCTCGAAATTCCAACGTCTCAAATCATGCTTTCAGTTCATATAAATTCACAAGTAAGATTCATCAAACAATCTACCAAGTTAATTCCAAATAAGTTGGTTCCAAAGTTAGTCAAATCCATTTAAATATCAAGGAAGTCAACTCAGTAATCTAATAATTCTTTTAAAATCACACTTAGTCAAATCTCGACATTGAACATGTAAATCATTAACCAATTTCCCAAAATTAGATTATTAAAATAATCTCGGCATATTTCTATTTCAAAGTCATTGTCTAAATAAATTTCAACACTTTAGAAATATTTTAAACAACCTATTATATCATTCAAAACTAACCATTTAATGTCAAAACTTAATAAATAAGTTATCCACATAAATAATCCTCAATAGATCAAATTAATTAACTAAATAAATATATCAGAGAAAAGATAATTAAATAACTTAACCATATAATGAATCACAAACCATGAAGTATTTAAATAACCTTCACACATAAAAAAATATAATCAATTAACTAAATAATATTTAAAAATCAGATTTTTAATAATTTAAAATAATAATTTAAATACTCAGAATATTTCTTAATGATATTTTTAATAATATTTCACTTTAACTATATCGAAATTAATTCTACTTTTCAAACAACTTAGAATATATATAAATTATTTGCCGAAAATTATTAATTATCTCAAAACTCAGAATAATACATAATAATAATAATAATCAAATAACAACTATATAATAACTATATAACATAGCATAACATAATATATCCCAAATAATATTATATAATATTTTAATTACCAAACCAACCCCTTTATTTTATAAAATACCAAAACCGAGCTCACCCTTTTTATTAGTCCCAAAATCGAACACCTTTAACAATTTAGGCCCAAATTCATTTTCCCTTTTAAAACACAAAAATTCTGGCCCAAAGGATAGGCCCAAACCAATCTTACAAATCTGAAATCAGCAAAAGAGATGGGCCCCATGGCTGAGTTGGCGGCTGATGTGGCAAGGATGGGGCCCACATCTGTACCTTCTTCTTCAGCTTCATTTTTCCGCCCCTACTGTTCGAAGAAGTCCAGGGCTCCACCGGTGCTGCTCCTCCGCCTTCGTCCTAGGCTCCACGGCTCCGCTCTCGAGCTCGCTCATCTAGTCCTGCCGCCCTTGAACAATGACCCTCTCCCGCTCGCGTCCGCTCGCCATACTAGCCCGCCCCCATACCCGCTCTCATGCCTCTCTCGACCTCCGGAGCTCTCACTTTCTCTCTCTCTCACCGATCTCGCCGTTCTCAGAATAATTAAGAATGGAAGGAGCACACGCAAGCACATAAAAGTAAGGAAAGAGGGAGCTAGATGGGGTTAGGGCGCTCACCGAGAGATTTCCGAGTGCATCGGGCTCGCCGGAGCTTCGTCGGAGTCTCAATTGGCGTTGTCGGAGTTGAAAACGTGTCGACCTTGGCCTAGGACGACAATAGAAGGAGGGAGGGTGATGAAGGAGGAGCTCGATGCTTGCGACTTTAGGCGGTGAACGACGGCGAGGGCCGGTCTGGTGGTGAGTGGGAGGCGTGGTGGTGGTTGTCAACTGATCAAGGAGGAGGAGTGGTGGCATGGTGTTGCTGAAGTACAAAGGGGCAATAGAAGGAGGGAGGGTGATGAAGACTAAAAAATGAAAAGAAAGGATGGAGGTGAGGGGTGAAGAGAGATGGAGGGAAGGCTGGTGACGGGGTGGTTGAAAGTGAGCAGGGGCACAGATGCAACAGGGGTAGGGGAGGGTGGTAGGGGTAAGGGTTGAGGGAGGGGTGGTGGGATTGAGTGTGTAATTGGGTAAAAAAAAGTCAAAATTATTATCCAAAATAAATCCCGAAATTCGCTTTCTAGTCTTAGGCCGACACGATTTAAAATAAATAATCAAATCCAAAATAAGTAACAAAATCCAAAAATATTTTCAAGCCTCGGAAGAATAGAGCGGAATAAATTTCATTTTCAAATTTAGATAACAAGTTTATATATGCCGGAATTGGTCTCGAGAAAATAAAATAAATCAGTTACTTGAGGACGCAACTTTCAAAATTTTTTTGGAGTCTTAGAACTTAATGGAATTTAAATTAGAATAAAATCTATAATATATATATAATATCTTTAAAAATCTCGGTCCTTACAATTGGCCCATTAAGTACTATAACTTGTCGTAGACCACATGCTGAATTGGGCTTGTACACTACACATTTTGTTTAAACTGGGAAACACAAATCGAAATCAACTTAACAGAGTATCAAACATATTACATTAGGTTCATAAAATACATATATATGTTTCATCGACCATGATGCCCACCACGACCATCATACCGATCACGACCAACAGACCGATCACGATCACGACCACCATACTGATCACTATCATGTCCACGATTTCCATACCAACAGCCACCTCTACCACCATCCCGACATCGCATGCGACCTTGATGTGAATAGGTTGTCTACCTACGTAAAGTTCGGCGACTGTTAAAACAACTTTCCTTGGTTAGGTTTCGCGTGGCAACGTCATCGAGCTTTTGTAGCTTGGGTGCGAACTGCGTGCAATAACCCTCGTAGCTGCAGCAGGCATAATCGTCCATTGCCTGAACATATAACACAGTCAACTCTTGTTGATCCCGTAGAGTCTCGACCTCATCATCAATCTCTTGCATCCAAATCGCAACTTCTTCTAGTCTGTAGGCGATTTGGTGGATGGTATCGAACATCGATTGTTGGCTTGCCGAGACGTCCCGACAAGTCATCTCCACGTCTTTCTGGTTGTTGTGATCCAAGTTCTGACCGACACGTATCTCCTCAAAATCTTCCGCCAAACGATCTTGCCTGTCGGATATGTGGTTGAGCCTATCGAAGATGTATCTTTGATTGTCGGCTATCTCCCGAAGTGTCGCATCCACATCGTATAGTCGATTTACCATCTCTTGTTGCAGTTTTTCAAAACGAATAGAATAGCTTGATTCACCGTGCTGCAAATGCGGACCCTCGAACGAAGGATTCGATGAAGTAATACAGCGTGGAGGACTCGGACATTCTGTATCCATCTGCACATCCTCCACGGGTGAACTAGTTGGACCCCCCCCCCTGTGTCACACTCCATATCCTCTCCAGTTGGTTGACAAGGAGGAGAACCACCAGCACTCATTGGCACTCCCGTATCGTATGGCCTTTCTTGTGCAGGAAGGTCGTCCGTGTCCATTGGTGTACCCCCTTCATCTTGATCTTGACATAATGTACTATTGTGTTCAACATGCATCATACGGAAATCCACTACTCTAGTTCCAAACGGTAGGGGACATGGCAAATATATTGCATGGTAATCACTAGTTGGTTTCCAATGCAAATACTTGTGCAGTGGATTGCTCAACAGATTGGCTGCGTTCAGACTCCTTTCATCGTACAGATGAGAGCCATGTAGCGGCTCGAACCCTTCTGGCGGTTCTTGTTCCCAATGCCTAGCGATCAGTGTGATCATACCCCCCAATACTGACTTCCCCTTCGGGCTTTCGCTTGTTGCATCTCGAATGCAAGATGTAACGAATATAGATGCCCAGTCAGGCACGTCATTACAGTCTTGGAAGAAGCACCGAAACCATGCCAAATCCGCAGCAGCAACCTTGCTAGTCTCGGCCTGACCACCAAAAGCCATCCTCATCACTTTGTGTGCCAAGACCAAGCACGGATGCCCAAGACTGGAGTTAGTCTCCCCCTGTGACCGTCAAACTTTGCACCTGTGATGTCAGTCCAAACCTCTTTGACCTTGTTAGACGATTTTTTCCACCCGTTTGTAGGTTGACGAGAAACCCCAAAGATGTCCCGCAACTCATCGTATGAAAGGGACCGCTCGACATCATTGAGGTGAAATGAAATTCGGTTGCCATTATGCGAAGATACAGTGGAGAGGAATTCCAGGAGATATCTTCTATAGGTTGGTGCACTCTTATGCAGAAATTCTGCCAGCCCTGCGTGCTCAAGCATCATCTTCGTAATGTCGAACATGCCTAGGCGTCTAAGTGCGGGAACATCGTAGAATCTAGTGGGAACAATATCCATTCTCGATAACATCAACCATCTGGCCTTGTGTTCTTCGGTAAGATTATTCAACTGGAGATATTCCGGCTTCATTATAAACTGATTTGCACGCCAACAAGTTTCGTTTCAGTTTTGTCAGTACTAAAAACTTAAACCCTAAGCCTACCCACGAGCACCCATTACCCACCTGATAAGCCCAATATCTGAAATCAACTATTGATTAACATAAAATCAAATAGATTGGAATGATTGCAGACAGAACGACTTACCAATTTGGAGATTGAGTCGTGGTGGTGCAGCCCTGACGAGATGACTGGCCCGACCCTATGGATACAGAAAAGCGGTTGGAGTTTTCAATTGGGAGAAACGCAATCCGATTTTTCCCGGCTGCTACGGGAATGATTTGTTTTTCACAGTCGAAAGCCGTTGAGAGGGAGTGAAGAATTTTTGGAGAGGGTTACTCTGTTACAGTTTTCAATTTGCATCTTCAATTTGCATCACGACGAAGCATGGAGTAGGTTGCAGCTCCAGGGTGAGCAATTGGGCCGGGCTGAGTTCGTAATTGGGCCGGGTTTATTTGATTTTTTATCACTTGGAAGTTGGAAGGGAGTAGTTATATGAGTTAGGTATATATATTATGCAAGACTATATATAGTTTATACATATGGAAATAATCATTTCATTATATGTTGAGAATTCTCATGTAAAGTATAATACATAAATATAGATATTTTCAATCACTCGGTAATAATAATAAGGGGTTGTTAGTTACAACCGAAAATTTTACTATTTACACCCAAAATCTAAGTTTTTGTTTTTTTTTTAAATAAACCCTACGCCTCTTGAGTCATAGGTGTGTGACTCAAGAGGCGCAGCTATTTTTTTCTATATACATACCCTGCCCCTCTTGAGTCACACGTCTATGACTCAGGAGGCGTAGGGTTTATTTAAAAAAAAAAAGAAAAACTTGGATTTTGGGTGTAAATAGTAAATTTTGTGGGTGTAAAAAACAACACTCTAATAATATCAATATCATTGTAACTTTGTTTAAATGTGATGTGTCATAACCAATAGTTATATTCAATGTTTTTAATTAAGCCAATCAGTTAGTAAATATGTTAAGAAGAAAAGAAAACAATTTCATTTGTTTAAAGAAATAAAATGAATAATTACATGAAATAATAATAATTACATGAAATATGTAATTTCATTTGTTTAAATAATAATAATTACATGAAATATGTAATGACAAAAGGGAAAAAAGAACTTGATTGGTGGAAAGGGGTTGATTAAGGAGGGGATTACACATAAGCATTAAGTATTATAACTTAAGATTATATATAGCTATTAGATATGTTAAGAATAAAAGAAAAAATTTAATTTATTTAAAGAAATAAAAGGATTAATAAAATAATATTAATTATTACAGTAATTACATAATTAAAATATGGAATAATAAAGTAATAGTTATTAAGGAGAATATTACACATAACATAAGCATTACGTATTTTAAATTTTATAGTATAAACAAAGTCTAAAAATTATTTAATTAGAAAGTATAAATCATCAAAAATAAAAAAAGTATAACAAAAACCCCAAATAGTACTTCAAAAATTAGTTAACAGTTAACACACTACTAATTACCGCCTGAAATTAGTTAACCACATTTGTAGGAATCTCGCCAGAAATTAGTTAACAAGTTAACACACTATAGTATTTAATAGGGGAACAAGTAATAATGGGGTAGTAATTATGATATAGGGTTACATTGAAGTCAACAAAAAAGCAAACATATTTATCCCCTATTAAAATATTTCTTTTTATTCCCTTTTTCACTTGGACATCCAAATACCCTTGGGTAAGCTTACTAGAGGGTAAGATAAGCATTTTCCATTTGGTTGGTTCCAAATTCCTCTAATCTAACTTCCACTTAAACAACCAATTCAATGTCGTAAATTATATATGTAGGGGGTGTGTTTATAGTGTACCCAATGTACCCTTTACCCTTATGAGGAGTAAGGATCTTCTACACCCTACAATAAGACCTTGGTGTAACACAAAATTATTTGAAGTATTTTCTAATGATAAAAAAATTATAAAAATTATATTTACATTGTAAATGTCAAATAACATATATTTATATACTTTTGTGATATAAAATGATATTTAAAAAAATATTAAAATTAAAAGAGTCATTATTTTAGAATATCAATTATATTATTTATTAAAATATCATTTTGAAAAAAATATACAAATATATACTCCCTCCTTTAATTAAAACTTGACGTTTTACTATTCACGCACGCTTTTTGAGGTGTTAAAAACTATATAAAATATTAACTTTTTTGACATATTTTTTAAATAATTTCATACTTGTTACTATTAATTATGAATTTATAAAAACAAATTTAAAAAATGTTAATATTTCATATAGTTTTTATCATTCTAAAAAAGCGTGCATGAATAGTAAACGACAAGTTTTAATTAACAGAGGGAGTATTATTTAGCATGTATAATGTAAATATAATTTTTATAATTTTTTTTATTATTAAAAAATACCTCAAATATTTTTGTGTTACACCAAAGGTCTCATTGCAGGGTGTAGAGGATCCTTATTCCCCTATGAGGGGGTGTGTTTATAGTGTACCCAACGTCCCAATGCATCCTTATGAGGGGGGGTGTTTATAGTGTACCCAACATACCCTTATGAGGGGGTGTGTTTATAGTGTACCCAACGTACCCTGATGAGTTATGATATAAATTATTTGTCTGTTTTCTCAGGATTATTCGTCTATTTTTACATTGATTATTCATCTATAACAATGTAATTATTCATCTATATAAAAATATAAACAAAATATAAATTTCATTCTAAAAAATAATCTTTCATTAACACAGAATAATTTAATTCTAACGAATAATTATCCACTACCACTGAATAATATACCAAGAGTTACTTTTACTCTTATTTATTGATCTTCTTAATTAGTGACTCAGATTTATTTTTATATATATAAGGAAATAATTCGAGATCAAACAAGTCTGATTCTCGGGAGGCTGGTATCGACAACAATTAAACAAATAAAAAAATCAACGTTCTCAAACTTGTTAATATGATGCAATGTACACATGAGTGAAAAATGATGTATTGAACATCTATATCTATATAATATACTAAAACAGAGGTCTGAAACGGGCTCTGGTGCGATTTCGCGTCCAAGGAATTTTCTGGATTAAAACGGGATTATTTTTGCTTACGTGTCATCTCCTAGATTAAAATGGTATTATATTTTTGGGTCACGTCAATTAATAAAGCAATATAGTTAGGTAAAAAACTTATCTTTCTAAATCACTGAAATTAATTATGACCATATTACAAAATAAATCTTTATAAAATATATTTATATATTGATTAGTGGATCCAAATCCGATAACTATATAATATATTATATTATTATTAAAATATTGGATTGTTGCCACTTGCTACATACATCTATATATACGTATTCCAACAAATTTCTTTAAAAAAATCAAGGTGGATTTTCTTAGAATTTGATATCTTGAATTGACCAAATATTAAATGGATTATTTCATCTAAAAAGATAATTTTTCTAACCCATTAATTGAAATGACAAAATTAAATTGGGTTATTAGTAACGAAAAAAATATTGGATAGATATAAGGTTGATCAAATAATAATAAAAGATAACACCATTAGTTGAAGGTATTAATATGATTATTATTATTAAAATAAAAATACGTATTACAGTTTATTACGAAACCGCGCAGGAGTGCGGGTAATAAAAGATAACATTTATTATAGTCACTGGATTAAAGTTGATGGGTGGTTTACAATTCTCACCCCGTTACATGTTAAGACCCGTTTCAGAGGAAAACCCCTACACACACACTAAAACAAAGGTCAGAAACGACTTTTGGTGCAATCCGCATAGTGTCATATTCTGGTTTAATATAGTGTTATCTTTTTTAGCCACGTCAATTTATAAGCCAATATAATTTTGACATCTTAGTAATTAATGGTCACACTTATTTTTATAAATATTCAACATTATATCTTAATTAGTTAGAAAACTTATATTTTTAGATCAAATAATCTATTCAATATTTGGTAGTCACCTAAATATTATTAATAAAAATAACATAATAATTTGATAGATATGTTGACATTATTCTATGATTTTGTGTACTTTTTATTTTTATCTTAAAAAATTCCAAGATTTTGATTTATTTATGTAAGAAAATTTTAAGTATATTAATTTTAATCAAATATAATTTATTTATCTATTATATAGATATTTTTATTTTTCTATATATATACTAATAGATATTGATATTAACTAAACATAATATTAGTTATTTTATTGTTATTAAAAATCCAAAGCTTTCAACCAAATTATATATTATAATCTTTAAATTTTTTAAAAAAAATATAAATTAAATATCATTTTATTTATTAATAAATCGCACAACGGGCGGGTAATAATACTTGTTTTTGTATATATAACACAATGGTGGTGGCAAAGTGTGAGAGGCGACGCCTCGTATTACTCACTCGCAGGGTGACACGTGGTATATATATGGGCAAAGGGCTACTTGGTCATTCTACTTCATCTAAATGCAAATGCAATGAATGTCATTGTCGTCTCCAATTCAATACACATTTGAGAAATGACGTTGCATTTTGTGGTTGCTACGGCAGCCAGGAAAATTCATTTTCATAAATTATTACTTAATTTAAATTTGAATATTTTAGGGGTTTGTACAAACCAAATAACAACATACATTACATATTGTCTCTTCGGATTCCGTATAATAATACCCCGCGTGCGGCATTTAGTGTTTCCGCTGCGGAAGGGTGCAGGGGAATTAATATGGACGACTCCATTCTCTAATCTCTACCGTTGAAATTTGATCGGATGAAAACTGACACATTGACCCAATTAACGGTGGGGGAGGCCCACCAGCTCTCATGCTACGCGCTTTTCCAATTTTGCTTTTATTTTTGGAAGAATTGTGCTATAGGCCATAATTAGGGCCTTTATTAGGAAAATGTCCACCCTTCCCCCCAAATTGGTAAAATGTCCACCTTCCTTCCCTTGCCCCCTTTGCCCCTTTGCCCCCCACGCGCGCCCCCTGTGCCCCCCTCCTGTTTCAGCACATTTGATTTCAGCAACTCCTATTTCAGCGTTTTTTTTTCGCGCGTTGCTGAAACCGAAGTTGTTGAAACCAAAGGTGCTGAAACCGAAGTTGCTGAAATTGTTAAAAATAGTTTTTTTTTCCGCGCGTTGCTGAAACCGAAGTTGTTGAAATTAGTTTTTTTTATTTCGCGCATTGCTGAAACCAGGGTTGCTGAAACCGAAGTTGCTTAAATTGTTGTTGCAATTGCTGAAATTAGTTTTTTATTTTTTTGCGTCAGTGCTTCGACATCGGAGTTGCTGAAACCGTGTTGCTGAAGCTAGTAGACATGTTATTTTGAATATTATCGGGTCTTTTTGAGTCTTTATATTACCTTTGTGATTAAATGTACCAATTCCACCCCTACAAATTGCAGTAGACACGGTTTCAGCAGTTTCAACGGTTTTTTATTTTTATTTTATTTTTTCTGCATCAGCAAAAAATGCTGAAATACTGACATGATGAAATGCTGAAATGCTAATCACCAATTAGTTCCTCTTTCTTCCATTCAAAATTAGCCTATGAAATCTCGTGCATCAATTCCTCTTTATTCCATTCAAAATTAGCCTATGAAGTCTCCAATTAATTAAGTCAATTGCAAAGAATTTAACAAACAACTTATTCTCTTGCTCAACTCAATCAATTGCAAAAACAAATTTATCAACTCAATCAATTGCAGAACTTGAATGCCTTCAACAATCTTTCAATCAATTGACTATGTATAATGCAACAATTTTTTTTTTTGGCTGAAACCGAAATTGTTGAAACCGTGTTGCCGAACATGCTTGTGTGTAAGATATAGTAGCTCATACAATTGTATAATAATTAATTTCAGCATTTCAGCATAACGAATTTTGCTAATAAGAATTAATTTCAGCATTTTCAGATCACACAAAAACACAAGAAGCTAATAAGCTCTCCAAGAGTCCGCATTTCAGCAAATTTTTTTTTGCTGAAATGCGGACACCCAATAACGCTCAAAATATCGCTGACGTTAAAAAAATTTTCAGCATTTGAGGATTGCACAGTTGCTGAAATCAAACCAATAAATCTTTGTTTAATCTTCCTTTCAACCTCTCTCTTTCTTGTTCAAAGCAACTCAATTCCAAAATCACAATCGTAACAAAATTGAAACCTAATCGATTCCAAGAAGCTCCAAATTCAAACTACTGAATTTCGCAACTATTGAATCAGTACACACACCCCTAATCTCAATTTCATAGAAATTAAAAACTAAAACAATACCTGCGGAAATCAATTTCATAGAAATTAAATACTAAAACAATACCTGCGGAAATCAGTACTTCCAAATCTGCATATGTACACAATTAGCATACATATTCTCTATATGTGCTAAAAGCACAAAGCCAAACAGAAAACATTCTCTATATGTGCTAAAATATGTAAAAAACTGAGATCCTTGTTCAATACATGAGCTTGGAAGATTTCTAGCCATCAATTCCTAAGCGGTGAATTTCCGAAAACAAATATTTCTAGATTCATAAGAGTCAAATGTAATTTTGTTTCAAAATTGATCAAATTGTAAATGTACTGTCACTTCCAGAATCTAGTTTTTACCTCCTACTGAGCCCCGCCAAAGCGGGAAAATCTCTTTTTATGGCTGTGCAAGTATCCTCAAGTGTCAACATGTTGAATCCGGACCCTCTAATCTTGTCTCCAGGTCTTCCCACTTCCTTCAACATGAAGCCTACCAAGATATAGAAAGATAAAATAAAACATCCCATCAAGAAATGATATTAAAACTAACCTCAACAGCGACATTTGCGAAGCTCACCTCCAATAATCACTACAGTGTGTAACGGCCCGGGATTATAATTCCTGGGTTACGTTTCGAGGGATGAAAACCCTCGTTGGGATCGTGCGCCCCGAGTATAGGTTGAAGGTTTGAAAGCCTAATCTAATGTTTTCAAAGTGGGATTTCATACCCAAATTCGAAACGTATCGTTGAAATCCCCGGGGAAGTCCCCTGTACCTATCGTAAGTCTATGCGCGGAAAACCAGTAGTCATGCAAATAGCGAAATCAAGTGTAATACAATAGGGTGCCACGGCAGAGCCGGGTCAAAACGGAGTCTAAAAGTATAAATCCAAAACCATGGTCAGAGTTTGGTGAAGTAGATAACTCCAGCGCTCGCTCTCCGCCGAACAAAATGACCCGCGCAATATGCAAACAGCACCAATGGGATGAACATAAATAATACCTAAAAATGGTAATGGTGAGCGGGATCAGAATGATGCCCACCTGCTGCATCCCGGCTCTAAGCACACATATATGCTATACCTTATAAAGATGCTTCTAGATCCAAGGCATAATATTAACACACTAGCATGTCCCTAAGATCAAGTGCTTAATGGGCCCCAGCAAAGAATACCAAATGGTATGTCCCTCTCCTACCTCCACCCCCTTCCGATAGGGCGGAGACTGGCCAGTTCATGAATGCATTCCTTTATCATCGGGCGGTCCGCAGACCCAACCCGTATCCACAATAAATAAAGCCCGCAGGCAGCTCATAATATAAGTAAAGGAAGTTCCATGACTCGATCGACTCAAGACGGAACCCGATGGACTGGGCCATCCTATGACCCTAGCAAAGACTCTAATTACTTCACAGATAACAGCCGTTCTGTTTACATACGCATAAAGAAATAGAATGCTCAACGGTCAATGCAACCTAGCATGATACTACATGGCATGCTGATCATGAATGCAAGCACCTAGTATATCATGCACATAAAGCAGGGAATATCTCTCTATCAATCTGAGTAAGCTCCGAAGAGACTTACCTGGTAAGCAGAACAGCAAAAGGCAATCAACCAGGCAATATGAAATCCGACACGTCACAGATGGTCACCTAATAAGTATAAGCACATGAATGAGTCTATCTCTAAGGCACACAAAGCATGAAAGTATCACACACACAACTACACAACTTAACACAATAACCGTCACATCATCATTTTCATCATCTTAACTTTATCTCGTAATCCATCATCTCACAACTCATACCATATTCCATATAATTCTCCAATTCATCATCTTCATAAGTATCGAATATTTAATCTCTTTTAAAAATCACCGTAATATCATGCTATTAGTCACACATATCATACCGTTAGTCAAACGATCAAATTATCATGCTAGTTAGTCATCGACTAAGTCTTATTCCCAAGTTAGTTCCAAAACCGTTTAAAAATCCGAATTAATCAGTTAAGAATTCCGACCTTGAAAATACTTGCTAAAATCCTTTTTCAATTATTCAATCCATATAAATATATTTTAAAATCCCAAATAATATAATATGATATTTTAATTACCCTTTATTATTTAATAAACCATCTCTTTATAAAATCCCCAAAATAATATTTTATATTTAAATCCTCGAATAATATTATAGTATTTTAAAGACCGCAACCAATTAAATAAATAACCGATTAACTCGACCGAACCAAACCCAACCGAACCAAACCCAACAGAACCAAACCGATTTAAACACATTATAGGATCCACTATCCTAAGACTTTTCACATCAACTCAAGCTATCCTAGAGAGAGGAAAGTGGAAGAGAGATTACCTAGGCAAATGAAACACAAATGGCTCGAAAATTCTCACTTCGGGGACCTTGGGGACACCTCCAAACACCTTGCAATATATTTTCCAAAACCCCAAGCAAAAGGGTCAGGACTTTGTTTACAAATAAAGCAAATAAGTCATATAAAAGGTTTAAACTCAGTTTTGGAAGGAAATAATGGAGCTTACCAAGAAAACAACGCAAAACCTCAAGATCCTTCAAAAGACAGTTTCTGCAGCCTCAATGATGGACGATTTTGGATGGGAAAACGTGCTTGGATTTTGGATTATAATGTATGGTTGGAAAGGTGGTTTCAATACGGTTCTAAGGCCACCAAGTTTGCTCAATTCGGAGTAGTATTGAGGGAGATATGGCTTTTCTTGTGCAAGGTCACCAAAATAGACCTAAAATGGTGAAGGCTTCTTCTCTCTTTGGTTTTCTCTCAAAGTGACGGTGGGGCTCTTTGTGAATGAGTTCTAAACTGAGCTTGGGTCAGTTATAAAGGAGAAAAAGGAGTGGTTCATGTGTTAAAGATGGGGAGTGATTAAATGGAAGGGATGGGAGTGGTTGGACACCTATCATCACAAGCAAGCCACAAGTCAAGTCAAGTCAAGGAGTGGGTGGTGATCAATGTTGGTCAAGTTAAGTATGGACGACTGGCCTTGTAAATCAAAGACGTAAATCCCGAGCCCGAGATGCGTTAAAATCCGTTAAGTTCATAAAAGCCGAGAAAAGGTGGCTCGGGAATGTGTTTCTATCATTAAATCAATGTAAAGCCGTGCATAAAAATTTTAAATTTTCCGAGTTTTCATAATCATAGGGGAGGATAATATTCGGATTATCCTAAGGATATTTTATAAATGTTGATTAAATTCCGGTCTTTACATCATCCACCTCTAAAAACAAGTCTCGTCCTCGAGACTAAAATCAATTTGAAAACGGGGATGAAGTTTGAAATTTTCGAATCCAAGGATCATGCCCTTTATCCTGTCAGTACCTCACAAGTGCCCCCATGAGGCCCTCACAGTATCATTGTCATGACCATAATATTCCCAATTGATCGTAGTAAGAATGTGATATGTGCACCTACCACATCCTTACCCCGACTTCTCAGTCATATCATAACTTGAAAACATCACAACGTCCACTAGGTCTTAGCAAGCAATCTACGAGTGCCCCCGTAAAATACTTGTATCCACTTCGTTTTAAATCTGAGTTCCTTTTAAATCACCGTTCAAAATTCTTTATTCTCGACGTTAAACAAGACATCCCCAACTTCCCAATCAACTAACATCCACCTCTAAGGGCTAATCCCATATTACCTTCCTAGGTTCCGAGTCAGATCATAATTCAACATTTCAATCTCTAACATTTCTAATGTCATGCATCATGGATATAGAAGAATGATCATAATCTCGAGATAAACAGCAAATCATAGCACATTAAAGACAGTCACATACCATAATATCTATCACATCATCATATCATCGAGGCTCATCACATCATATCACCAAGGATCTGCACACAACTACCAAGCATAAGCACGCAAATCAACGAGACACTACTAACCAATCCCATCCAACTAACTAGGCATACTCACCGCACTCGAGAGGTCAAGGTAATGTCTACGCTCGGCTCAACATAAGATGCAAGCAGCTCATCTAGGACATCCCCATAGCTAGCCCGAATGCTCTCCTCGGTCTCCCAGGTGGCCTCCTCAGGACTCCTCCTAGACCACTGAACTAGAAGCAAAGGGACCTCCCTGTTCCTAAGCTTCTTGACTCGACGGTCAAGGACCCTCACTGGACGCTCCACAAAGGTATGGTCAGGCTCGATGCGAAGGTCTGAGTGGTCGAGGACATGACTAGGGTCGGGAATATACTGGCGGAGCTGGGAGACATGAAAGACGTCATGGACGCCAACCAAGATTGGAGGTAAGGCCAAACGGTAAGCTACCTCACCGACTCTTTCTAGGATCTCAAATGGGCCAATGAACCTCGGACTCAACTTCCCCTTAATGCCAAACCGTCGAACTCCCCTGGTGGGTGAAACCCGAAGCCACACATGCGAACCCACCTCGAACTCAATCTCTGTTCTACGCCTGTCTGTATATTTCTTTTGACGATCCTGAGCGACTCTCATATGCTCCCGAATGCGACCCACCTGATCAACTGTCTCTCTAACTATCTCAGGTAATGACAACACTGTATCTGCAGGCTCGTCCCAACAAACTGGCGACCTACATCGTCTCCCGTACAAGGCCTCATATGGAGCCATCTCGATCGATGCATGGTAGCTGTTGTTGTACGAAAACTCCACTAGCGGCAGATACCTAACCCACTGATGACCCCACTCCAAAACACACGATCGTAACATGTCCTCCAAGGTCTGAATCGTCCTCTCACTCTGCTCGTCTGTCTGAGGATGAAAAGCTGTACTGAAATGCAGTCTGGTCCCTAGGCTCTCCTGAACCTGATGCCAAAACCTCGAGGTGAACCGTCCATCTCTGTCAGATACAATCCTCTCAGGTACTCCATGAAGTCTCACGATCTGGCGAATGAACTCCTCAGCTAACCGCGATGCTGGCCATGTCTCCTGAATCGGAATGAAATGAGCTGACTTGGTCAACCTATCGACCACAACCCAAATGGCATCGAAACCTCGAACATCTCGCCTCAGTCCGGTGACGAAATCCATAGAGATGTCCGTCCACTTCCACTCAGGAACTGGAAGCGATCTGACAAGTCCTCCCGGTCTCTGGTGCTCAATCCGAACCTGCTGGCAAACCTGGCATCTGGCTACAAAATCTACGATGTCCGCCCTCATCCTCTGCCACCAATAATACCTCCTCAAATCCTGATACATCTTATTCGTCCCTGGATGGACAGAATAAGGAGTGGAATGAGCCTCCTGCATGATCCTCTGCCTCAGGTCTGATGTCGATGGAACTACAGCTCTTCCCTGAAAGGTGAGCATCCCATCTGCTCTCTCTACAAGCTCTCTGAATCTGCCCTGAGCCATCCGCTCCCTCAGAACTGCGATCTCGGGACAATCTGTCTGACCTTGCCGAATCTCTGCTAACAGCTCTGACTGCACTTCTAAGAAGGACAACTGTCCACTATCTCGCTGAACCCACACCTCGAAGCAACACCTCATCATGTCCGTCTGCAAATCCTTCTGAGCTATAAGTCTCGCCACTGATGCCTCCTGGTGAGTCTTCCTACTGAGTGCATCTCCCACTACATTGGCCTTCCCTGGGTGGTAGACTATGTCCAAGTCATAGTCCTTCAGAAGCTCTAGCCACCGCCTCTGTCGCATGTTGAGCTCCTTCTGCGTGAAAATATACTTCAAGCTCTTGTGATCCGTCATCACCTTTCATGAAGTACCGTACATATAATGCCTCCAGATCTTCAGAGCATGGACAACCGCTGCTAACTCCAAGTCATGGACGGGGTAAGACACCTCTGCAGGCTTCAACTGGCGCGAAGCATAAGCGATGACTCGATCCCTCTGATTCAGAACGCATCCCAAGCCGAAACGCGAAGCGTCTATATAAACGACGAAATCCTCAGTTCCATCAGGCAAGGCTAACACTGGAGCGGTCGTCAGCTTCTGTTTCAGAAGCTCAAAACTGGACTGGCACTCTGGGCTCCACTCAAAGGGAACGTCCTTCCTCAGCAACTGTGTCATCGGTCTAGCGATACTCGAGAAACCCTGTACGAACCTCCTGTAGTAACTGGCCAAACCCAGAAACGAGCGGATGTCTTTGACGTTCTTGGGCACCTCCCAAGCAACGATGGCGTCAATCTTCGCCGGATCCACGACAACTCCATTAGCTGAAATCACGTGGCCCAAGAAAGCCACCTCTGTGAGCCAGAACTCACACTTGTTGTATTTCCCATACAGCTGATGCTTCCTCAGCGTCTCGAGCACAATCCTCAAATGCTCCTCGTGCTCCTCTCTACTCCTCGAGTAGACTAAAATGTCGTCTATGAAGACGACGACGAATCTGTCGAGGTAGTCAATGAACACACGGTTCATGAGCTCCATGAAAGCAGCTGGCACATTGGTCAACCCAAACGACATGACCACGAACTCATAGTGTCCATAACGAGTCCGGAAAGCAGTCTTCTGCACATCCTCTGGCTTCACCCACAGCTGGTGATAACCCGACCTCAGATCAATCTTCGAGAAGATAACGGAACCCTGCAGCCGATCTAACAGATCGTCAATCCGGGGGAGAGGATAACGGTTCTGCACCGTCGCCCGATTCAGCTCCCGATAGTCGATGCAAAGCCTCAGCAACCCATCCTTCTTCTTGACGAACAAAACTGGTGCTCCCCAAGGTGATGCACTAGGGCGTATGTAACCCTTCTCAGCTAACTCCTCTAGCTGAGCCTTCAGCTCGGCCATCTCCGTCGGCGCCATGCGATAAGGGACTCGCGAAATGGGCCTAGTGCCCGGCTCCAACTCAATCGAAAAGTCGACCTCTCGCGGTGGGGGAAGTCCCGGCAGCTCCTCTGGAAACACGTCGGCGAAGTCTCTGACAATGGGGACATCTGATATACTGGGGTGTACTCGATCCACCTCTACAGCGTAGCACCAATATCCAATGCAGCCCTGATCGAGAAGTCTGGCGGTTCTGACTGCGCTAATGAGCGCCCCGTTCCTCTTGGGGTCGCTACCCCAAACCTGGTGCTCAGTCCCGTCGTCTGCCAAGATGGACACCGTCCTCGTCCGAAGGTTGATGATGGCTCCATAGTGGTCCATGAAATCCATACCCAGAATGAGATCTTCCATCCTCAACGGCATGACAATAAGGTCGGCTGGCCACTCACGCTCACCTATACGGATGGGGCACCCTAAAATCTCCCGACTCGACCTAACCTTTGCCCCATCCGCCAGACCAATAGTAAGGGGTGAACCACTCGTGCAGCTCAGGCTCAGCCTAGCAACACACGCCTTTGCTATAAAGCAGTGAGTAGCACCAGTGTCAAACAATATAGACAAGCACTCATCATGGAAGTGTATAGTACCTGCGGAAGTAGGGGCAGTACGGTCATCAGCTCTCATCTGGAACACGTGGGGCGGTGGGGGTAATGCTGGTCCTCGGCCTCCAGAACTCTGGTCGCGATCATACCCAGACCCCGATGGTCCCGCTGAAATTGATCCTCCACCCTGACCTGACCCAGATGGTCCTCTACCTCCTCGTCCGAACCCTCTACCTCCTCTACCTCCGCCTCGACCTCTACCAGAAGTATCTCCTCGCCCCTGTCCCTGGGGATATGTCAGAAGTGGCGGCTGAGGAGCCGCAGGAAGTCTCAGTGGTTGTGTAGACGGTGGTGCTCTCCTACTATGGGGACAACGAGCAGCTCTGTGTCCCATAGTGCCGCAAGCGTAGCAGACCGTCGAACCATCTGGACAAGAAGAAACATAATGACCACTCTCGTAACATCCATGGCAAGTGACACTCCTCACTCGCGCATCTCCTCCGTACGCAGCTGGAACTAGTGGCTGGGGTACCCTCGGTGCAACTCCATGGTACCCTCCTCTGAATCCTCCTCTAAATCCTCCTCCATAGCCACTCCTCCGGAATCTGTCCTCTCCTCGGACCTCCGCTGACCTCGCCCTCTTCGCCTCGGGGAGGGACGTGGAATAGGCGGTCTCAGACAAAATCCTCTGCTAGTCGTAAAGAAGAATGACCTCAAGGTATCTGTCAAAGCTAACAGCTCCTAAACTGGACGCATGCAAAAGCACGGGAGACGGCAGCCTCATCGATAACATGCGAATACGGCTCTCATCGGAAGGGCACAAGTGAGCACAGTAGACTAGGTCCTTCTTGAACTGGCAAACAATGGCAGAGACAGAAGCTGATCTGTCGTAGCGGCCACGCAGAAAAGATACCTCTCGGGCTGTCTGAATCCGAGGAGGGCAATACTCTCTCATCATCAGGTCTCTAAAAGCATCATAGGTCCACTCTGTCTGGTCCTTCTTATATACTAACCATCTATCAAATGCATCCCTCCGCAGCTGACCGGCTGCAAGCCTCTGTCGCTCAGAAGCTGGTATGGCAACATGGTCGAACAATCCCTCCATCTCACGGAACCACCTCTCAACGTCCTCTCCAGCCTCTCCAGCAAATGTCGGTGGGCGGCACTGAGATAGCGTCTTGACCCAATCGATGCGCTTCTCGGGGTGCACATCAATCACGGGCTCGGCTGGCTGCTGAGCTGGAACCTCTGGCGTCGGTGCCGTAGATCAAGCTCCTCCTCGTAACTCACTCAGAATGTCATGAAGTGTTGCCTCTAACTGCCCAATCCTAGTCTCTGTGGAAACTGGAACTCGGTCATCTGCTGGCGGTGGCGAAGCTCGCTCCTCAGCACGGTCGTCAGCAGCGCGCTCCTCGGCGTGATCGTTAGCGGCAAGCGCCTCGACTCTCTCAACAGCAACTCGGCGGGGGCGTCCCCTGCCACGACGTGCCCTACCCCCACGCCAATCTGAACCGCGTCTAATATCGACCATGTTGGCTACAGGAACGATTAATTTAAACACTCAGCACAGAAGCACTCAACGATTAATATGATCCTCTTCGAGGAGGATCGCCCTCAGGCCCAATTGCATATATATATATATATATATATATATATATATATATATATATATATATATATATATATATATATATATATATATGTAAGCATAGAGACGATCTATGCCGTCCTTCGAGGGACGACTGACCGGAGGGGCAAAACCTCACGGCCTCCTAACTCGACACTCCAACCTCCGTGGTGTTCCTTGGAGTCTTCTAGGCCCATCTGTAAATAAAAGCTAGTATTTTGCCTACCGTTCCCCGAGTTCTACATCCATAAGGGAGGACTATCGCTTTGGTCTCTACCCACGAGATTGTTTCCCCTTTATTCATTTAAGTTTTAAGTCCAATTAAATTCATTTTGCCCTTTAAACATTTTCCAAAACCAATTGAAATCATTGGGCGATTTTCAAAACCATCTTCAACCTATCGTACTCGGATTGCAAAACCTCGCTCTGATACCACCTTTGTAACGGCCTGGGATTATAATTCCTGGGTTACGTTTCGAGGGATGAAAACCCTCGTTGGGATCGTGCGCCCCGAGTATAGGTTGAAGGTTTGAAAGCCTAATCTAATGTTTCCAAAGTGGGATTTCATACCCAAATTCGAAACGTATCGTTGAAATCCCCGGGGAAGTCCCCTGTACCTATCGTAAGTCTATGCGCGGAAAACCAGTAGTCATGCAAATAGCGAAATCAAGTGTAATACAATAGGGTGCCACGGCAGAGCCAGGTCAAAACGGAGTCTAAAAGTATAAATCCAAAACCATGGTCAGAGTTTGGTGAAGTAGATAACTCCAGCGCTCGCTCTCCGCCGAACAAAATGACCCGCGCAATATGCAAACAGCACCAATGGAATGAACATAAATAATACCTAAAAATGGTAATGGTGAGCGGGATCAGAATGATGCCCACCTGCTGCATCCCGGCTCTAAGCACACATATACGCTATACCTTATAAAGATGCTTCTAGATGCAAGGCATAATATTAACACACTAGCATGTCCCTAAGATCAAGTGCTTAATAATAGATAGGGCCCCAGCAAAGAATACCAAATGGTATGTCCCTCTCCTACCTCCACCCCCTTCCGATAGGGCGGAGACTGGCCAGTTCATGAATGCATTCCTTTATCATCGGGCGGTCCGCAGACCCAACCCGTATCCACAATAAATAAAGCCCGCAGGCAGCTCATAATATAAGTAAAGGAAGTTCCATAACTCGATCGACTCAGGACGGAACCCGATGGACTGGGCCATCCTATGACCCTAGCAAAGACTCTAATTACTTCACAGATAACGACCGTTCTGTTTACATACGCATAAAGAAATAGAATGCTCAACGGACAATGCAACCTAGCTTGATACTACATGGCATGCTGATCATGAATGCAAGCACCTAGTATATCATGCACATAAAGCAGGGAATATCTCTCTATCAATCTGAGTAAGCTCCGAAGAGACTTACCTGGTAAGCAGAACAGCAAAAGGCAATCAACCAGGCAATATGAAATCCGACACGTCACAGATGGTCACCTAATAAGTATAAGCACATGAATGAGTCTATCTCTAAGGCACACAAAGCATGAAAGTATCACACACACAACTACACAACTTAACACAATAACCGTCACATCATCATTTTCATCATCTTAACTTTATCTCGTAATCCATCATCTCACAACTCATACCATATTCCATATAATTCTCCAATTCATCATCTTAAGACAATTCCAATTCGTACTTAGCCAATTTGCATGCTATTGCCTCATACTCTTACTTAGCATATAATTGTATATTTCATTATGATAATCATCTCTTATCATATAATATATATATAACATCATCAAAGTCTAATATTTAAGCTCGTCTAATAATCACCACAATATCATGCTATTAGTCAATTAAATCATACCGTTAATCAGGCGATCGAATCATCAAGTCCAAATAAGATATTTTAAATCCCAAATAATATAATATGATATTTTAATTACCCTTTATTATTTAATAAACCATCTCTTTATAAAATCCCCAAAATAATATTTTATATTTAAATCCTCGAATAATATTATAGTATTTTAAATACCGTAACCAATTAAATAAATAACCGATTGACTCGACCGAACCAAACCCAACCGAACCAAACCGATTTAATATCATTATAGGATCCACTATCCTAAGACTTTTCACATCAACTCAAGCTATCCTAGAGAGAGGAAGGTGGAAGAGAGATTACCTAGGCAAATGGAATACAAATGGCTCAAAAATTCTCACTTTGGGGACCTTGGGGACACCTCCAAACACCAAGAAAACAACGCAAAACCTCAAAATCCTTCAAAAGACAGTTTCTACAGCCTCAATGATGGACGATTTTGGATGGGAAAACGAGCTTGGATTTTGGATTATAATGTATAGTTGGAAAGGTGGTTTCAATACGGTTCTAAGGCCACCAAGTTTGCTCAATTCGGAGTAGTATTGAGGGAGATATGGCTTTTCCTGTGCAAGGTCACTAAAATGGACCTAAAATGGTGAAGGCTTCTTCTCTCTTTGGTTTTCTCTCAAAGTGACGGTGGGGCTCTTTGTGAATGAGTTCTAAACTGAGCTTGGGTCAGTTATAAAGGAGAAAAAGGAGTGGTTCATGTATTAAAGATGGGGAGTGATTAAATGGAAGGGATGGGAGTGGTTGGACACCTATCATCACAATCAAGCCACAAGTCAAGTCAAGTCAAGGAGTGGGTGGTGATCAATGTTGGTCAAGTTAAGTATGGACGACTGGCCTTGTAAATCAAAGACGTAAATCCCGAGCCCGAGATGCGATAAAATCCGTTAAGTTCATAAAAGCCGAGAAAAGGTGGCTCGGGAATGTGTTTCTATCATTAAATCAATGTAAAGTCGTGCATAAAAATTTTAAATTTTCTGACTTTTCATAATCATAGGGGAGGATAATATTCGGATTATCCTAAGGATATTTTATAAATATTGATTAAATTCCGGTCTTTACACAGTGTCTTCCCCGAAGCAACTTACCTACAAAAGAACAAGGCTATACATCAAAATAACGCCTGCACGCTGTATTTGCGATTTCCAGCCATCAATTTGATCTATGAATAGAGTCATCAACAACAACAAGTCCAATTGCATTACAAAACCTAAAATGCAATGATTGATGAATCCATAACAAAATTGAGGACCAATCCAACAAAATCAGATCTAATTTTTGCAGACTTCGAAGGCAAAACGCAAAGGATTCGGTTTTGTACCTTTCGGAGAGGAGTTGAAGAGCTAGTAGAGACCTTCTCATCTCTACTGAACAAACCTGCTGAAACCTGCTGAAGAAACTTACTGAAATCATCTTCATCATCTTCATCATATGTAGAAGAAAATAGAGATTGTGTTCGTTGTGAAAGGAGAGAGGATATAGAAATGGCGGAAAAGTGCTGAAATCGATTCTGAACTCCGGCGCCCCCTAAATAATTGTCTAGCGATGACTCGATTCTGAACGTGAAGGACGACAATGATATCATACCGATTCAGCGAGAACATGAACTCCGGCGCTTCTTTCCGTCATGCTAGTGAGCTCCACTGCTCCACTCCATGTAAATCTTCGTTCTAGCCAAGGCACGACTGAAGCGGCGGCGGAGCCACCATCGCCGACACGGGAGCGCCGAAGAATGGACGAAGAAAGATCCGCCAATCTCAGATCTGATCCGCCAATCTCAAATCTAATTACCATCCCTTTCTTCGCTGCCCTGGATCTAACTCCGTCCTCGCCTCCGTCTCCGACCTCCGCCTCCACTCCGCCGTCTCCCCCTTCCTTCGCTGCCTCATCAACACCAGCAAATTAAACGTGGACTTTCCAGATCTGAGATTTGGGAGAATAGGGGGCACGAATTTAGGGTTAAATTAAAGGTGGACTTTTAGCTAATCTGAAAGGGGTGGTGGACACTTTCCTAATTTGATCCAAAAAATGGGCCGGTTTGGCAAATTTTTTCTTTATTTTTTTTATTCTCCAGCTAATACGGCAATCAGAAATGTCAAGACTCAAGATTAATGCAAATAATTAAATCAAATTTTATTTCCGGATCGTTAAGAGCAAGCCCAACAACTTTGCTAAAATAGAGAAAATGAGAGATTTTAGAGAAAAAAACTATTTTTTCTCCCCAACAGTTTCTCTAAACTCATCTCTAAAATAGAGAAATTGACGGAGAGAATGAAAAAATCTCTAAATTTGTAGGAAGAGAAGTTGATCTCTATAATTTAATGTTCACTTGTCCCTAAATAGAATTTAATGACACAACCCCACATTAATTGTCACCCATAATATAGAAAAAAAATATAATTTCATACTTACTAGTAATAAAAATATATTTATTTTTAAAAATTAATAAAAAAAATTGATATGATTTGATATAATATATAAATTAATTATGTTAAATCAATATAGATAGATAAACCAAACATCATAATTCTAGGTTAACTTTTTTAAATAAAATAGGATAATTAATTTCATCCAATTTATTGCTATAAAGTTCACATTAAAAAATTAGTCTATAAAATTTTCACTTAAAAAAATATTCACTTGAACTCGTAACTCATATTGGAATGATTTTATTTTTATAAATTATAAAGTAAGCCTTATTATTTAATTAATTTAATTATTTAATCATATATGATCAATCACCAATCTAATTTATAATAAAATATATATTAACCAATTGAAAATAATAAGATTAAATTTGAATAATATTTTATCCAATTTCATGATAGCTTTTATAGTAACAATCTAAATTTAATATTAATACCATTTAAAAATAAATATCAAATTCATCATTAGAATTTGTTTAAAAAAATATCATCTGAGAATATAATAATAATAATAATAATAATAATTAATATATCGTGCAAGAGGATGGGTAACATATACTAGTTCACCAACAAATATGAGGCTAAATATTAGAATTAAGTTTAAATGAAGTTTTAGAAATGTAGAATTAAACATCTTTAATAAATGCATTTATTTATTATAGTCTGTAATAAATTTAAAAATCTGTAAAATAGAGAAACTGTTGGAGTTGGAGTGAATTTTTTTTAGAGATTTTGATATTTTAATCTCTATTTTAGAGATTTTTTACCAAATTTGTTGGACTTGCTCTAAGGTTTGTTTTTGGATTCCCAATTAACTATGTGATACGGGGTTAGCCGTAGGATGCCCGATCTTTCGACAATCAAGACTCAATTGCAAGAACTAAAGAGAAAACGATGCAAGACTCAACAAGACTCGAAGGTGATGACCAAGAACAATGAAGATGCGACTGTAATGCAAAAGAAAAGGACTCGAACTAACGAATTGAAAGACCGATATAAGAATGAGTCGATCGATATAGAACAAGATGAAGACCCCAAGCCTCCGTAGAGGGTAGGAACCAACACCAATGATTATATAACCCGCCTCTACAACCCTACACAACCAAGCGGACAACTTGGAGGCACAAGGAGGGGGCTCGTGGATACCAGGATTACCAAGCTCTTGTGAGGTTGACAAACACAAGGCAAACCAAGCTGAGATCAATACCAATAGTTGCAATCGATGAGCAATGCTTCGAATCGATTGAGGTTCGCACTCAATGTGTTTCACACAAAAAGAGAATGATGAAGCGTCCCAATAAGTTGTATAAGGGGCCCACTTTCGGTGGGTCCCCGGGGGTTTAGACGCGAGTATATATTTTTATGTTACATGGGCTTACCTGACACGCGAATCGATTTGTTCGCTATTCAACCTGGGCCGCGCTTTGTTCGCGTTCATGAAATCTACCATAACCCCACATCTTTTTATGGGAGTTCATCCATTTGTTTTTTATGATTTAAGGGTTCATACCTGTCCGCGGAGATTCACGAGGCGTTTATTTCGTCGCAGCGTTCAGGATGTTATACTCTTTCCTTTCTCTTGACTTCTGAATTCCCCGCGGTTTATATGTAGATTCCGCGGTCGACTTTGCTGATTCTTTCAATCTTCTTCTTCTTCTCTTTCCCTTTCGTTCTTCCAAAAAGACCCCCGATTCTTCTGTTCATTTCCCCTTTTATAGGGATTGACCAGAGGCCCCCATCTCGACACTTGTCACTATTGGGTTGACACGTGTGGTCATCGTGGGTGGTGGGCATGATGGACATGTGTCATTGTTTTGTGTCCGCGTCCTCCCTATGCTTTGGGTCTTCCTGGGTATCGTTTCGCTATACCCGCGTCCGAATCTTTGTCTAATTATTTCCGCATGGTTTCATCACAGCTCCTCGGGTCGGGTTGAGCTCCATGAGAGCTTGAGACGATTCGACTTTTACCCGCGAAAATGTGTTCCTCTCTTCATCTCTAGGGGGGTAATTTCGTATTTCCTGTTTTAAATAGAGTTTGTGAGCCTGGTTAAGGATCTCCTCAGGCCTATTAAGGTTTTACCACGGCCCATATCGTCTTGAGGGGAACTGAAGAGTCGGTAATTTTCTTATAAATTACCCCGTTCCGTTTTCACTTTTTCACTTCTCATTATTTGTCTGCTTGCGGTGTTTACTCAGCTTCTCGTTTTTTCGGAGTTTTTCGTTGGTCTCCTCGCTTTCCAGTTGAGTTTTTCGGTTGTTCTTCGCTCTTCCAAGGTAATTTTTTTGTCTTTGTTCTTGAGTTCTTAATTGCTCCGTGAAATGTTCTTGGGTGTTCTTGCTAAAATTATTATTTCTTGCCAAAAAACTTTAGTTTTCTCCCTCTTAGATCCGTTTGGGTCTTCCCCTTTTATCCCAGTTCTGTTTCTTTGGGTTTTTTGATTTTTTGATCCGCGTACGGGTTCTTTTTCATATCAGCTTTTAAATTCCTTCAAGGATGGCTAACTTTGAGGGGAACCCGGATGCGCTGGATGAGTTTGAAAGAGAGGAAGGATGGAGAGAGGGCTTGCCCTCGGTTTTAGGAGGGAATCCTCCCGCGGTTGTTTTGGATTCTTCTTCTTCATCTTCCAGCGGGAGTTCTGCGTCCGACTTAGAAAGTTCTTCCGACTCTTCTTCTTCCTCCAGCATCTCTTCCCCGGACCGCGTGGGTCCTTTCGGCAACCCGATTAAGGTGAGGAGACGACGGAACCGCTCTGAACCTGATTATTATTCCTCTCCTTTTTTAACTTCTTCTTCAAAGGGGGATGACGTTCATCCAATGGACGTGGAGACACAAGCTCAATCCGATGCGCGTGCTTCCCTTAGTCCGCGTCCGTCAACCAGTGGTTTGGAGTCTGAGTTATCGTGGGTCCCTTACGCCGAGTCCCCCGTCGGGTTCGCAGAGAAGTGTGCAAGGGTCCGCTCGAAGGATGTTCTTAGTGATCTCAACTTTCCGTCTTATTCCTTTGACGACTTAGCTTCTTGTTCTTTTCGGGGAGATTTCTCCCTTCGTGACCCTAAGCCTTGTCCTCCTGTTATCTCCGAGAGAGTTCGTCCACGTCGTTCTCCTAACCAAGAGGTGCGAGGATGTACAACACTGCTCGATCTTTCAAGTGTTGAGGCCTTAGCCCGAATATTTCCATGGCCAGCGGGCGTGGAGTTGTGTCTTCCCTAAGAGGGTGGAGGGTGTCTGGATGCTTACGAAGACTGCTTGGTAGTGTATGCGGCGAGTTTATCTCAAGGATTTCGCCTGCCTCTTCACCCTCTGTTTATCGCTTTCTTATCCGAGTACAATTTGAGCCACGCGCAAGTTGTACCGAATTGTTGGATGTTTTTTGCTAGCTTTGTGATGCGATGCATGGATATTGGAGTGCCTCCGACGAAAGAGCTAATGCTCAGCATCTTTTCTCTGAAGAGGGGGCCCCAAGATCCTCGGTTTTATCAGTGCAACTCCAGTTGCAGTTATATTGAGAGACTTTCCAGCAAACCGAACTGGAAACATAAGTGGTTTCTTGTTCGCGACAAGGCCGGGGTTTGTCTTGAGTTTAAGACCGTACCCGGATGGTTCAGCGCGGTCAAAAAGCCATGGGTTGCGCGTCTTGACAAGTTCAAAGACTCTTTCGTTCATGAGCCAAAGTTACCGTGGCGATCGATGGTTTCGGCTCTTCGACTCGAGATGGAGGGGTTGAGCCTGCCTCATCCGCGATTAGGTGTCTGCTTTAGTCTTTACCATATTCTATTTTTGTGATTTTCTTGGCGTTTCACACATATTTTTATTATATTTTTTAGAAGACTTGGGAGTTCGCGAGCGGTGTTTTATGCCTTCTCTTTTCGTTTTCTTTTTGGCAGACCTAATGGATTTGAGCTCTTTGGCCGATCGCCATCACGTTCAAGAAAGTGGCAAGACGAGGAAGAAGAAGTCTGCCAAGCATGTTCCTCGCCCGCTTGCTGCCTCTCAAGGTACGGCTGTGGAGGAGGTGGAGAGAGCCAATGAACCCGTCGCGGAAGCCGAGGTCGTGGTTTCTGATGTCCGCGAGAAACGTCCTTGTCACCTCTCGCCCTCAAAAAAGGAAGAAAGCCATGGGCTCATCACGAGCTTCCGGGAATGGGGAAGAGGAGGCTCTTTTTCTTCAGGGAGATGATGCTTTGCCTGCTTTCCGCATTCCCGGCTTCGGGGTTGACGAGCTCGTTCGCTTTCGCGGCTCCGATAAATTCGCACGGAACGAACGATCGTGGGTGCGCCGCTTAGAGTGGGATGAGTTTTCTCTTCAGTTCGAGCGTGCAGCAGAGTGGGTGAGTTTGTCGTTGGGATCTTTTATTTTTGTTCACGTCATTGTTCAATTCTTGTCTCTTTATTTTCTCCTTTATCCTTGCTCCTTCAGGTTAAGAGTTTCCAAATTGACTCGGAGAGGCGACTGACTTTCTATGAGGCGGAGCTCTCTAAGAAGGCCTCGGAGATGAAGGTGTTGAATCATAAGCTGAGGACATTGGGCAATACTGTTGGCGATCCCTCTTCGGTGGAAAAGTTCAAGAAACGATCCGCGGAACTTCATGAGAAATTGCAGGCCGCTAGCGAGCAAATTTCCGCTTTGAAGGAGCAAAACTCTTCTTTGTCTTCCGAGCGTGACGCGGCACTTTCAAGTTCGGACGCTCTACGCCGCCAAGGAGAGGAGTTTCAACAGTCCGCGATGCAAATGAAGGAGAAACTGGAGACAACTGAAGCACGCCTCAAAGATCTTCAAATTGAGCATTCCATTGTTGAAGAAGATCATGCTTTAGTGAGGCAGGAATTGGAGAAGCTTCAGTCTCAGTCTCCTCAAGAGGTTGCGCTTCAGTGGTTGGAATCTTCTGCAGGTCTTAAATTTTTGACCTCCGAATGGTTCAAGACCGACGCGGGCATTTCTTTCCTTTCTTCGATAGCCAAGCCATGTCTTTTATCTCCAGAGGGAGTAGAGCTCTTAAAGGATAAGTGCTTCAGCTATTTCCGGAAAGGGATGTCCGCTGATATCAACCAGAGTGTTGCCCGCTCGCAGGCTAATCCGGATGTTCCTTTAGAGAAGTTTGAGGCGAGCTTGTCGGTAGCGGATTGGGGACTGATCCCAGAAGAGATGGCAGGAGAGGAGGACTCGGATGAAGAGGATTCCGATGATGAAGAGGTTGATGCCGCCGCCAATCCTTGAGCTTGGAAGGATTAGTTTTCTTTTTATCTTTTCTCATAACATTTCACTGGCGCGGGTCAGCTCTGTAATTAACTTTTGTCGAAACCGAACAATTTCGCGTTCCTTAATGTTCAGACAACGGCTTTTACTGCCTCATTTAAGGGGCTGTATTTTTGTATATTATTATCCTTTCGTAGCGAATATCTCCTCTTCTTCTTATTCTTGTGTTCATTATTTTACCGACTCGGCCACTTGTGCTGCAGTCTTCGATCCTGATTTAAAAGAGTTCTTGCCACTTGTTCACCATGCTTGAGTATGCCTTTTTCTCTCCCCCCTTTTTAAAAACTCTTGGTTTGGGTTTTTAGTTTATTACGCCTGTGGTTGTTCGCTTGATAAGGATTTATGGCGCCTGGGAGTTCTAACCCTTGGGCGTTTTTCAAAACTTTGGAATGCATCGATCAACTTTCTTCGCTTGTATGATTTTCTTGATAGTCTTGATTTCAACTGTTTCTCTTCCCCCCTCCTTTTTCAACTTCGAGCCTTTAACTCGTGTTTCTTTTTGGCAGCCCCTTCCACCTCAGTTTGAGGTGGAGTTCAGATCCTCTCCTCCGCGGAAGGTTTTCTTGTCTTCTTACGCCATTAAGAACCTTCAGGTTGAAGTGAGTAGAGAATCTGATGGTCGCTTATACCTTCGTCGTGGATGGGATAGATTTGTTGCTCATCACGGGTTTGTTGTGGGATCGTCGATGACTTTTTTCTACGTGGATCGCGCTCGTTTTAAAGTTTGTCCGCGACGTGATCTGGAATGTGCCGAAACTGAGCGCTGTGCTTCGGCTGTTTCCTCCAGCGACTCATGCTGAACCTTATTTATAAATTAAGAAAATCTATTTGTCGTATGAGTTTAGCTTGCGAATAAAGGAAACGTTTTGCTTTTGAAGTTTTTAATGTAGAGACTTGCTCTTTTTATTTAAAAAAGACAGCATTATATGATCCCTAGATCTTATTTAGTTGGAACGTTATTTCGTTCTCTTACATTTTAAAGAGTAGTGGGATTACAAGTCTGGTGTCCTTGTAGTCGTTCTTCACCCGCGTCCTTCTATTCCGTTGTAATCACAGACTGGATTTGCGACATAGACCTCGAAGATTGAATCCCCCTGGTATACGAAGATCAGAGCAACTCCAACGCTTATCCTGTTGGCTTCCACAAATCCTGGCCATCCGTCTGTGAACCAGTAAATCCCGTCCGCGTCCACTTCGACCTTGACCTCATGCTCGCGGTTGGATCGAGACCACAAATGCACCATGCGATGTGCATCCTCTTCTAGGAGGACGTACATCAGTGGGAGGCGTAGAGATTGAAGTTGTTCTTCTGTGACGATTACTCTGTAAAAAGCTTTTGGGGAATTTTCAAATTCCATTTCTTTGTTTTGCGTATGATATTTTCTTCAAGATTTCACGGGGTTCTTATATTTGCTAAAACATGCCGCGTGTTTAGTTCCTTATTCTGGGGTTTCTCCACGTGGCGTTTCTTAGGCCGCGTGTTTGATTTAGGCCTGAACCTAGCCCGATTTAAAAATTTCTTGTCAGTTGTTTCTTATCGTTAAGTCGTTTCACTGAGCTTGCCTTTGCAGTTCTCGTGACTATACTGCCATCTTGGTTGACGAGCCTATTCTCTCTCTTCAGAGGAATCTTATGCCAGATGGTGTTCATGCGTGTTGCTTCCCCAGCTTTTATAGAGGGTGTCTTTCTTCCCTTCTTTTTTGTTATTTCACAACAGCTTACTTTATACTTTAATCTGTTTATGGCTGTTTCTAGTGCGGGTAGATGGGCTTTCTTTCAATCGATTGACCGTGTTGATCAAACATCCCGCTTGGTAAGCCCTTATTGGAATGCTGGTTTTTGTTTGATAGCTTTCATTCTTTACATTTGATCCTTTGTCCTATTTCCATTTTCAGCTCTTGCCCATGCGCTTTGAGGGGGAGTACGTGGATGCTGTTCCAGAGCAAGTTTTCCTTTCATCTCATCTTTTACGTGATTTTCCAGTCCGTGTTTATAAGGGTGATTATGGAATGTATTGGGTTCGTCAAGGATGGGGAGATTTCATCGAGTCTCATGGACTCGCGGTCGGATCTTCTATGGTCTTTATCCACAAAGGAAATGCCCGTTTCGAAATCCAAATCATGGGTTTGGAGGACGGGGATGAGATCGTTGGCCACCCTTCTTACGAGGACGCGGGTATTTTGACTAACGGCTCTTATCCGTGACTAGCTATTCTTGCGACGCATTCGTTCGTAAGCTGAGGGGACTATTTCTGTCGATACGTGGTTTTCTTTTACGCGGGCAATGAATAAAAGTGGTGTTTATCATTCCTTTTGATTTAATATTGAGATTGTGTCCAAGATTCTTCTTGGTTTTTGCGTGATTCAGACCTGTCTTTTCAAGTCATATCTCTTGTAAGTCTTTGACCTTAATGGTTCTGCTCTTCTTTTGAGGATTCTGAAAGAATCTTTCAAGAATACACTCCGTGATCAACCCCTCGTGGAGCTTTATATAAGCGAGGCATAGCTTAGTTTTTCTTTCCAGCATTTTCTACTTCAAGATGGACGCACCAAGTGAGACTCCCTGGGCTTTTTATTTAGCCTTGGATTTTGAGGATCAGCTGCAAGAACGAGTAAGTTAACTTCTTCTTATATCTCATTTGTTTTTATCCTCTTTCAGTCGCTCCCTGCTCTTTTTGAGTATGAGACATGTGTTACAGACCCGACTCAAGTCTTTCTATCCCTGGGCTCGGCCGTAGATTCCCCAATTCAGATAGTTAAAAGAGACTATGGGATATTTTGGCTTGTTGGCGGTTGGAGTGATTTTGTTGCATCTCAAGGGCTAGGAATGGGGACCGTTATGGTTTTCCGTCATCGTGGTGGAGTTCACTTCGACGTTCGTGTGCTTGATGAGGGATCCATTTGTGTGGAGAATGGTTGGGTTATGTCGCCTCCAAGGCCGGTCATCCTCCCAGATGTGTGACTTCTTTGTTTCTGAACAGTGATCCCTTTTATGTTTCGACTTATGTTTTTGTACCCAAAAACTTCTATGTAGTTGCTGTAACGTTTGCCCGTGTCTTTTTCATTCGTTTATGCTTGTTATGGGGTCGATGGATCGAATGTTTCCCTTGTGATGCTATTCGTAGTAGTACTCCTCAGAGTTTTAGATTATGTTTATATTATTAAACTCTGTCACCAATTGATCTGATTTTGAGGAGTCGTGCATCTCGGTCGAAGGAGCGACGCGGAGAAAGCTCTAACGTTGGAAGAGTCTGACACTCGTTAGCTCGACCTCGAGAGGTCAAGAGTCTCAATCGAGGGAGTGACGCGGAGAAAGCTCCAGCGTTAGTTGATTCTGGTGTTCGTAGGCTTGACCTTGAGAGATCAAGAGTCTCAATCAAGGGAGTGACGCGGAGAAAGCTCCAGCGGCAGTTGATTCTGGTGTTCGTAAGCTTAACCTTGAGAGATCAAGAGTCTCAATCAAGGGAGTGACGTGGAATAAGATCCAGCGTCGGTTGACTCCAGCGTTCGTTGGCTCAACCTTGAGAGATCAAGGGTCTCAATCAAGGGAGTGACGCGGAGTAAGCTCCAGCGTCAGTTGACTCCGGCGTTCGTTGGCTCAACCTTGAGAGATCAAGAGTCTCAATCAAGGGAGTGACGCGGAATAAGCCCCAGCGTCGGTTGACTCCATCGTTCGTTGGCTCGACCTTGAGAGATCAAAAGTCTCAATCAAGGGAGTGACGCGGAGTAAGCTCCAGCGTCAGTTGACTCCGGCGTTCGTTGGCTCGACCTTGAGAGATCAAGAGTCTCAATCAAGGGAGTGACGTGGAATAAGCTCCAGCGTCAGTTGACTCCAGCGTTCGTTGGCTCGACCTTGAGAGATCAAAAGTCTCAATCAAGGGAGTGACGCGGAATAAGCTCCAGCGTCGGTTGACTCCAGCGTTCGTTGGCTCGACCTTGAGAGATCAAAAGTCTCAATCAAGGGAGTGACGCGGAGTAAGCTCCAGCGTCGGTTGACTCCAGCGTCCGTTGGCTCGACCTTGAGAGATCAAGAGTCTCAATCAAGGGAGTGACGTGGAGTGAGCTCCAGCGTCTTTTTAGGGGAATTTAAGGTTCCCAGTCATTCATTACATACAGAAAACGCCCGCTAACCGCTCATTCAACTTCCTGCGGGGGCGATTATTTAATCAAAAATAGTGTTTCAAGATTACACAAAGTACTTCTTTAGACAGTCGGCGTTCCAAGTCTTATTCAGGGTTTCTCCGTTTTCATTCTTCAACTTGTATGCACCAGTTTGAATGATGTCAGCTACTACGTATGGACCTTCCCAGTTGGCATCTAGCTTTCCTCCGGTCTGCACCCGTCGCAAGACTAGGTCTCCTTTCTGGAATTTTCGTGGCCGAACTCGCTGATTGTGGTACTTAGCAGCCCGTCTTTTGTACTCTTCTGCCTTCAAGGCTGCCATCATCCTGCGTTCTTCCCTCAAATGCATCTCTACTTCGAGTGCTTCTTCGTTGGACTGTGGCTTGAATCCGACAACGCGGGCCGATGGAATCATTCGCTCAATCGGAATGACTGCATCTACGCCGTAAACTAGAGAAAAAGGTGTCTCCCCTGTCGGCGTCTTAGCGGTTGTCCTGTAAGACCATAGCACTAAAGGAAGGAGTTCCGCCCATCTCCCCTTGGCTGTGGATCCCAATTTCTTCCGTATACCTTCCAAAATTTGCCGATTGGTGACCTCTGCTTGCCCGTTCGTCTGAGGATGTGCTACGGATGAGAATTTGATATTGATGTGGAGGTCTTCGCAGAAATTGCGGATGGTTTCGCAGTCGAACTGGGGTCCGTGATCTGTGATGATCGAATCCGGGACCCCGAAGCGGCACACTAAGTTCTTCCACAGGAATTTCTTCACTTTCTCAGCGGTGATGAGTCCCATTGCTTCTGCTTCTACACACTTAGTGAAGTAGTCCACAATCACGATTACGTATTTCAATTGGACAGGCGCGGTCGGAAATGGTCCCAAGATATCCATCCCCCAGAGAGAGAATGGGCAAGCACCATAGATTTCCTTCATCATTTCCGCGGGCCGATGGATAGCGTTCCCATATTTTTGACACGCGTCACACTTCTTGATGAATTTTTGAACGTCTTGCTTCATCGTTGGCCAGTAGTATCCCGTCCTCATGATCTTGATTGTTAACGCTCTCCAGCCTTGGTGATGTGCACATATTCCAGAGTGAAGTTCCTGTACAATTACCATCCCTTCTTCAATGGTAACACATGTTAAATCAGGCTGCGTGAAACCTCTCTTGTAAAGTTTTCCATCACGGACAGTGAATCTCGCTGCTCTTATCTTGATTTGCTTGGCCTCGTGCTTCTCTGTGGGGAGAATTCCCTTCTCCGGGTATTTTGCTATTGGTGTCCTCCAGTCGTTTTCTCCGTCTGTCTCAATGAAGAAAACTTCTTTTACAAGTCCACAACTTTCTCTCCTTTTGAACATGAATTCCGCGCCGACCTCGGATGGCATTGCCGCGCCAACCCTTGCCAGTGCGTATGCCTGTTGATTTTCTTCCCTTGGGACTGCTGTTACTGCGAAGTTCAGAAAGGCTCTTCGCAAAGCTTGAACTTTCCTCAAATAATCTGGCATTAAACCTGTCTTGGCCTCATATTCCTCTTCTATTTGCTTTGCCAAGACCTCAGAGTCTGTGTAGGCGGTTAAGCCTCTTGCTCCTCGTGACAGGGCTATTTCTAAACCTGCTATGAGAGCTTCATACTCAGCTTCGTTGTTTGTTGCTTGGAAGGTGAGTTTATAGGCGTAATTCGCTACCTGCCCTTCAGGGGATATTAAAGCAATCCCAGCTCCACAACCAGCTTGATTGACTGCTCCATCAACTTTCAAGACCCAACTCCCGTCTTCGGATGATGTTCGTTCTTCAAAACTCGTCTCACAGATAAAATCAGCCAGGGTTTGGGCTAGCGCTGCCTTCCGCGGTTTGTATTCGACGTCAAACTCCGACAATTCCACTGCCCACTTCGTCATTCATCCAGAAAGGAAAGGGGAGTGCAAGATCTGCCTTAAAGGTAGGCTAGTCAAAACTTGAACTGGGTGGTCTTGGAAGTAAGGCCGTAGTCTTCTTGCCGCGAATACCAGGCACAGAATCATTTTCTCGATCGGCTCATATCTTGTTTCAGCATCTTGCAAAACCCTGCTCACGTAGTAAACCGGATATTTTTCTTCGCGGGTGAGCACTGCACTGATGGTTACGCTTCTGACGGCCAAATAGAGGTGTAGATCTTCAAGTCTTTCTGGTCGGTGCAGAGTTGGCAATTTCATCAGGTAATTTTTCATTCCCTCAAAAGCTTGCTGCAGGTCTGGCGGGGCTAACCAAGAATCCTAAGAATTTCCCGGAGTCAACGCCGAAAACACATTTTTCCGCGTTCAGATTCAATCCCCCACGCCTCAGAGAGTCAAAGGTCTCCTGCAGATCAGCTGCGTGATCTTCTGCCCTCAAGCTTTTCACCACGATATCATCCACATAGATTGATACGTTCCTTCCAATTTGGGCACGAAAAATCTTGTCAACAGTTCTTTGGAACGTGACTCCTGCATTTCTCAATCCGAAAGGCATGACCTGATAGCAGAAAATCCCCTGATTTGCAATGAAGGTAGTGGCCTTTTCATCAAGTGGATCCATGCGGATTTGGTTGTATCCTGAATACGCGTCCAAAAAACTGAGGACGGCATTCCCGGAGGTTTCATCAACCAGCTCATCAATTGATGGAAGTGGGTAGCTATCCTTGGGGCAAGATTTGTTAAGATCATAAAAATCAACGCACATAAGCCACTTCCCATTAGACTTTCTGACAAGAACCACATTAGACAACCATTCAAAGTCTTCCACCTCCTTAATGAAGCCTGCGTCCAATAATTTTTCTGTTTCTTCTTTCGCGGCGAGGGCTTTTTCAGGTGCCATTTTTCTCTTCTTCTGAGCGATCGGTCTGGCGTCATGTTTTATCCTGAGTGTGTGCAAGGCGATCGACGGAGGAACTCCTAGCAGATCTCTCGGTGACCAGGCAAAGACGTCTCTTGACCTTGCTATAATATCAATGACGCGTTCCTTCTCTTTGGGCCCTAACCCTTGCCCCAAATACACCTTTTCCTCAGGGTTATGGAATGGAAGGTGAACCTATTTCTCATCAGTGGTCGGAACTTCCCTAGCCGCGGGCCTTACTTCTAGTTCTGCTTCAGCATTGGTACCTTCTGGATCAGTCTCTTCCACAAGCTCTTTACGGGGGTTCTCTCTCTTCTTTTCGGTTGTGCTCGCGGCACATTCCTCAACCTGCATCACTTCTTTTTTCCTCCTCAGGGAGGTTAGATAACAGCTTCTACTTTCTGGTTGCTGTCCGCGAACCTCGCCAACTTCTCCTCCTGTCACAGGGAACTTGGCCAAGAAGTGGTAGATAGAGACCACCATCTGGAATTTGTAAAGTGATACCCTCCCTAGCAAGGCATTGTATACCGTCGGAACTGGGACGACGGTGAAAACTATGTTCTCCATCCTTCGCCTTGGCGCTGATCCGAGCACCACTGTCAGCTCGATGGTTCCTGCGACTGGTATTTCGTCTCCAGAGAAAGCAACCAGCTTTCCTGAGTACGGCTTGAGTGCCGTTGCTGAGACTCCAAGTTGCAAAAAGGCCTCCCATGCAAAGATATCAACAGATGACCCCGTGTCAATGAACACCCTCTTGACAGTCTTGGTTGCTATCTGAGCATGTATGACCAGTGGGTCGGAATGAGGCATCCTCACATCTTCCGCGTCTCCTGCTGAGAATATGAGTTCCGCGTGTAGTGTGTGGGCAATTCGCCTGCTCGTTGCGGAGGGTGGTTGCTTTCCTTCTCGTTCGTAATTCTTCCTTTCCTGGTTGCTAGCTTCTGAAAGAGAGGGCCCTCCTGCCAGAGTGTCGATGTATCCTTCGGGCTCTGGGATACGCTCGACCGCGGATCTTAGCCTTCCTTCCTGCTCTCGGGGAGCCTGGTTTACTGACCCTTGAGGGGGCGGGGGACCATTATGGCGTCCTCGTCGCCATCGTTGCCCCCGGCCCCTCCCTCGATATGGCTGAGGGGCTTCTTCGCGTTCTCTGTACTGGTTATGATTCCTGTTCTGATGATGAGGATACTCCTCGTCTTGCATGTGACGCTCGACCGGGTGTCGATCGTCCCTTTTGTTCTGGTGGTGCTCGCGAGAATGGTGTTCCCGGTCATGATAATCATCCCTCCGCGGCTGATGTGTTCTGTTTCGGTCATTTCCCTCTCTTCGATCATCTCTCTGATGACGATGTTCCTCCCTCCTGTCTGAATTGAGGTGGAGCTCGTCATTTTGTCAGTGGTGCCCTGCCGATGGTTGTTTGGGTGGTTTCGCTGCCCCCTTATCCTTTTTGAATTTTCCAGCTAGCTTGCTGAAAAAGCCTTGATGCCCGCCATTTGCTCTTGAGCTTGACGCGGCTGCTTCTTCTGCATCTATTTGTCGCGACACCAGATCTCTTAATTGATCATAATCCTTGGGCTTCTTTCTAAACAGGTAAGTCTTGAAATCGCCTTCCGCTAGATTTCCCATGAGGATGATAGTCGCGGATTCATGATTGAAGTTCGGGATTTGAACAACTACACTGGTGAATCGGGCAAAGAAATGACCCAGGGTTTCATCTCCTCCTTGCTTGATTGAGTTTAAGTCTAACATGGTTTTCTTTCTCGATCGTGCACTCCCAAAGTGCGACTGGAAGATCCGATTTAAATCAGAGAAGCTGCCAACTGAACCCTTTGGTAGGTTAGTGAACCAAGTTAAGGCAATCTTCGTGAGGGTTGACGGAAAGTTCTGCATAGCATGGCATCATTGTACTCATTGATCCCCATCGCGGTCATGAAGTGGCACATATAATCTTCTGGGTGCGTGGTACCATCGTACTTCATAAGATTCACATCCCTCCATCGCTTGGGCACCGGTGCTCGGCAAATGTCCTGAGTGAAAACAGAGGGCAAAGCATCAGGGACGTCGATTTTCATTTGTGTTGAGCCTGACTTGGTGGAAGTGGATACGTCAGTCGAATGCTCTCCTCGTCGATGTTTGCTGGGCCGCATGTCAACCCCTTGCGTACCTTGATGCAGGGGATCGAATCCGTGACCTGATGCTCCGGGTGCTGGGTTCCCATACTGATTCATATTGATTGCCTCTGCCGCGTTTGGCTGTTCATACGCGTCATATTGCTGATCGTGGAAGTAGGTTCTGTGTTGGCCTTGGTATGGGTTTTCATAACCATGGTAATGTTGCGGCTCATTCATCGGTTGGTACTGGTGTTGAGGATCCGGTGCTGGCTGTTAATAGTATTACGGCGCGGGGGCCGGTTGATAAAAAGGCTTAGGCTCAGGCGCCTGCTGAAAGTAATAATGCGGCTCTTGCTGTACTCCATGTGGCATGTATACAGGCGGTATGTATTCCGGCGCGTACGCCGAGTAATAAGGGGGCGCATATGGTGACGTCCACATGCCTTGTTATTCCTCCGACTGAAGGACGGATGGGTTGTACATGCTGGTGGCCTCTTGCTCTGGTATCGTGCTTTGGCTCATTTCATCTGAGTCTTTGTTGTTGTACATTGTTCCTGACTGTCAAGAGTTACTGACAGCTTCGTTAGTAAAAAGACTTGGCAGGAAATTTGTTATCTTAGATTTTTTAGATGAACTTTCTCATACCCCCCTTCTTCGTGGGGGGTTTTTCTAGAGACCCGTGTGTTCCCTGTAGATTTGATAGCTGTCTGACGGGACCGCGGGTATGCGGTGTTCATGACCTAAAACATATGTAGTTCATTTACTGAAAAAATAAAAAATTTAAAGTTGAACCCCTCAGGGTGAGTGGGTTCCCACAGACGGCGCCAGTGATGAAGCGTCCCAAGAAGTTGTATAAGGGGCCCACTTTCGGTGGGTCCCCGGGGGTTTAGACGCGAGTATATATTTTTATGTTACACGGGCTTACCTGACACGCGAATCGATTTGTTTGCTATTCAACCTAGGCCGCGCTTTGTTCGCGTTCATAAAATCTACCATAACCCCACATCTTTTTATGGGAGTTCATCCATTTGTTTTTTATGATTTAAGGGTTCATACTTGTCCGCGGAGATTCACCTGAGGCGTTTATTTCGTCGCAGTGTTCAGGATGTTATACCCTTTGCTTTCTCTTGACTTCTGAATTCCCCGCGGTTTATATGTAGATTCCGCGGTCGACTTTGCTGATTCTTTCAATCTCCTTCTTCTTCTCTTTTTCCCTTTCGTTCTTCCAAAAAGCCCCCCCGATTCTTCTGTTCATTTCCCCTTTTATAGGGATTGACCAGAGGCCCCCATCTTGACACTTGTCACTATTGGGTTGACACGTGTGGTCATCGTGGGTGGTGGGCATGATGGACATGTGTCATTGTTTTGTGTCCGCGTCCTCCCTATGCTCTGGGTCTTCCTGGGTATCGTTTCGCTATACCCGCGTCCGAATCTTTGTCTAATTATTTCCGCATGGTTTCATCAGAGAAAGCTCTGAATAATGAATAACGTGAGTTTCAACAAGGGGATCAACCGTCTAATATAACCCTAGGGCTGATTTAGATGAAAATAAATAATTAAAAGAATAATTAAAAATAACCCCTAAAATTACCTAAAATAACTTAAGTAAAAGAGATACTAAAAATAACAATGAAAATTAGGGTTCCAACACTTAGAGAATTCGGCCCATATGTGAAACTAGGCTCCAGGTCTCGGCGTCGACGTTCTGGTGTCGGCGTCGATACCAACAGTAAGTGAAGAACATCTTCAGGTCTCGGCGTCGAGGCTCCTGGTGTCGGTGCCAAGGGAAACAGCAAGAGAAGAACATAGGTAAGTCTTCAATCGCTCGAGAATCGATTATAGCTCACGAACATGAAAGAGCGTGTTCGACGGTGTCTTGGATGGTCCCGCATCAGTCTCCCTTTCTTGAAAAGGATTCGTCCACGAATCCAAGGTCGCATAAGATTCCGCAAATGCACCCACACGAGATCTCCGGGGTCGAATACCACATGTCCATGGAAACTCCGCACATGGCCGATCGTAGGAGGGGTCGGCCACTTCTGGATGGCTTTGATTTTGGCTTCGTCAAGTTGTAGACCATTAGAGCTTACTACAAAACCAAAAAAAGAAACTTGATTAGTGCAAAATTCATATTTCATATCATCTTCATTATGTTCTAACTTAATATGCACTTTAGCTTGTTTGTTTATCTTTAAGTTTCCATCCAAGGCTAGCAAGTTTTCTTCCTTTTTCAAGGCTGGATTTTCAATCATTTCAAGGTTAGCAATATTACAACAACTTCCACTATCAATGATCATATTACAAACTTTGCCTTTTTCTAAGCATTTAGTATGAAATAAGTTTTCTCTTTGATTATCAACACAGGGCATAGGTTGAACACTTAAAACTTTACTAACAATCAAAGAATCTTCATGCTCATATTCAATGCAATCTTCATGATTATAGGCAAGTAAATTAACATCTTGATTATTATTAACATGCTCTTTAATTTCATCAACAAGCTGATTATCTATGCTAGGAGAAACATTATGTTGGTTAGCATTATTATTCTCGTCATAGGATTGGTGCTATCCATCATGTATGGTGTGTGTCGATTCTCGTCATAAGATTGGTGCTATCAAGCATCCACTATCCCCCTCCTTGTGCCTCCAAGTTATCCGCTAGCTTGGTTGTGTAAGGTTGTAGGAGCGGGTTATATAGTCATTGGTGTTGGTTCTTACCTCCTACGGGAGCCTAGGGTCTTCATCTTGTTCTATATAGATCGATCCACCCCGTTATCTTGAGTCTTTATTGAATTTCGAGTCCTTTTCTTTTGCATTACAGCCGCATCTTCATTGTTCTTAGTCATCACCTTCGAGTCTTGTTGAGTCTTGCATCGTTTTCGCTTTAGTTCTTGCAATTGAGTCTTGATTGTCGAAAGATCGGGCATCCTACGGCTAACTCCGTATCACTATGTTTATGAGAATTAATATTTATAAATTGAGTGTCTAATTAATCTAATTTATAGTATATTTAAAATATTTTTTTTTAATAAATTATGACATTTAGTTACACTAAAGTTATAATATAATTATCAAATTTACAAATAGTTCAGATTTAATAGACACAATTTACATGATGTTTAATTTTAAATTTAAGTTACTTTAAATACTAAATAAATAATTAGGAATTTGTAGCAAATATACCAAAAAGAAAAAGTTCTTGCAAATCAGACCATCCTCCTAAAAAAATTGCAAAACTATTACGTTCTCTCAAATTTTACACAACTTCCACCCCTGGTGTAAGTAAGGACACTGATTATTGTTATTAATGAGCCCATCAAATTATAAAATAAAAAATGAGCTTTTGAAGTTGAAAGGGAGAGATAATAAAAAAAAAGTCGGGAACACTCTCCCTTCTATCTAAAGTCTAGGGAGAGAGAACATTCCGGCGAAGGCCGGACCCGTGAATCTTGTTTGGAACCCCTCTTCCACGGCCTTTACCGCATCCCCTACCCTCTATTTGGCCTCTCTCTTCCCTTTGCCTCCTCTCCTCCCATGCTTTAGCCATGTTTTCTCGAGCAAACTCAAAACCTATCGTTGGGTGGGTTGTAGATGCATTTGTCATCCCCTTTGGCCTCCTCTTTGGGTTCATTGGGTTTGAAACACCAATTGCCACAAAGTCGAGAACATTCATCATCCTCCAGTGGGTTGCAACCATCTAATTTTCCTGCTTGGTTAGAGTACCTTATGTAAATTTTATCCCCAATTTTCTAATAAACACTGTGAAGAACACAGTAAGAGATATAATAGAAATAAGATACTCTAGAAGGGGGGGGGGGGGTTTGAATAGAGTATGGAAACTTTTCGCAAACTTTCTGCAGAAGAAACTTCAAGGCCTTGAAATGGATTTCAAGGTCTTGAACCGGATGTCAAGGTCTTGAAATGATTCCAGAAACCTATTCAGCTGTACGAAAATAAAACATTAATGTAAAATGCGGAAATTACAAACACAATGGACACACGAATTGTTAACGGAGTTCGGCTCTAAACCAGCCTAGGTCTCCGCCTAGGGTTATCCAACCCGTAGGATGTAACACACTTTTATTTCTCTTTTCCTTATGAGTCATAGATACAACCTAGAAGAACTTCTCTTCTTCTAACCACTCGAAGCCTCATCCGCTTCTATCTAGTCAACCCAAAATACAGAGAAATAAAAGCCCTACTCACACCAATGTGTGTATACGTTTGAGTATCAGAATACTCTTAGTATAATACTAATGACTTGTACTATAAAACTCTTGTGTTTCTCTCAAACTCTCAAAAGATAAACTCTAGAACAACAACAAGGAAAAGCAAGAGAAACTATGGCAGATGATTGTAGTGGAGAATGGCTTTGATGTTGATCAGTGCTTCAGTTCATCTATGGTTCTTCACTGCTGCATTTGATCCCTTTTATAGGTGCATGGGCTGAATTTTTTGAACATTTGAATGTCCTGATTTTAGCTTGAATTGTAGCCGTAATAATTCCACCAGATCTGATTTTTTGCTACACAAAATCTTCAACAAATCTTCCTCTCTCTAGCCATTTGAATTCCAATATTCAGCCCGCAAAATATGCACACAATCTTCTCAATCGAATAGATATATCCAAAACAATATCTAGACAATAAATCAGATTTAAATAAAAAAAACCTGATCCATATCCAAATAATTTAGTAAATCTGATTTTAAACCAAATCTGAAATTTAAATAGATATACCCAAAAAACCATACAATTCTATCCAATTGATATTTGTATGAAATAACATACTACCACAATAAATACTACCTTGTCTTCTTCTTCATCTTCCATCATACACTATACAAGCATATAATATCACATCAAGGTGGATTTATCAATCTCCCCCTTGATGGAAGACAAAACAAACATCAATAGGGCAAGATGGAATAGTTCATGAATCATAAGACATAATACCAAGATAGCTAGTCATCACAATCAAACATAAATCAACACACCTAATTTATCACACTGCATTTAAGTCAATCTCAACCGCCACATCTGCACTTGCCAACCTAGGACTCCACCACTCTACTTGTCGCAAAAATATATGTATATCATCTAGAATGATCACTCGACGTTCCACGTCTTTAATTCGCTTCACGTCATGCACGCATGGTAGGCCCATCGAAGATGTAAAATAGCAATCTCGACACTCTAGAGGATACCATCCTCTGCATGCAAGAAAGTATATGTCATATAAATGTTTGATACCGTTCTCAAGCACCCCGGTCCACAATAAATTGAACATATCAATTTTCTTAATCTTCGTCAATGTCTTGTCTCGAGACATCTCTAAGGACACCTCAAGTTGGAGACATTGATCCATCAACATCATAGGATGTGCTCAACAACAGTGTCAAGTTTCCTAGTGCTCACACCCAACTGTAGCTTCAATACTGAGTGTCCAGATTTCACCCTGCGTATAAATTTCATGAGAAATAAATAATGTGATATTTATTGTACAACTTAGGTGCCTTAAGTTTAGTCATTCAATTGGATGGAAGATTATGTACCTATTTGTTGTTCGATTGCCGAGATTTAAATATCGGTCGATCAAGTGCGAAGCCAACTTCTCCTTATGACTAACCCATATAAGGTCCAAATACTCCATCAAACCCCACCGTATCCCCCAACGACCCTTCATCTCTTCCTGTCGTCAAGCGAATGATTTTTTAAAAACTAATAATAATAATAATGATGAAAAAACTAATAATAATAATAATGAAATAACTAATATACTGGATTTGTTAAAAACTAATAATAATAATTGAAGCATTTCTAGAAATTCACCTATACTTATTACCTCAAGGTGGCGACAAATGTCCTTAATTACCTGCGAAGCTAACTGGGGAGGATGTTTTATACGCGATTAAGCTTTTCAAAGTATGTCGGTATTTTGATAACAAGGTAGTCCTCGCGATTAAGTTTGTTCGTGTTTAAGAATTTACTGTTCAATTGTCGTCTTTAGAGGAAGTTTATCAGATGATGTATTGTTCTAGAAAAGTTCTTCTCCGATCAAGGATTTTAGGAGCTCAACTCCGAGGGTTTTATCTTAGGGAACATTTCAGAGCTCTTGTTTCTTTCTCTCTTTTTCGGATCCATTCTTTGTGGTTCTTAAGGGGGTATTTATAGTGTCATCAAGTGATGGTTCTTAGGGGAGTATTTATAGTGTTATCAAGTGAGCAGCTGGCTGGTGACCTCGTGGTTTTGATAGGGGACACGTGTAACCCATGCCCTCATACCAGAGGTTTTAGGTTGTTATACGTGGCGATGCTAGCGGAGAGGAGCTTCGCCAACGAGCTGCTTGCTCTTTCTTGGAGGGGTTAGATGGTGTAGAGTCTTTACTCGTTGAGCGTGTTTGATATGTAGGTGTTCATTCAAGGTTCTAATCGCGATCATGGTGTAACTTTAGAGAGTCTGTAGGAGGAGGAGGTTCGTCAATTTGCAAGGTGTGGGGGCATTGATCGTGATGTTCTGGCATTGGGTTTTGGGTATAACTTTTGCGTTGGATGACCCATTTGTGACGTCATACCCCTATTAATTAAGGGGGCTATTTTTCAGAGCATCGTCAATAATGATGAAAAAAAACTAATGGGCCAAAGTTGATAATGAAATGGACCAAAGCTAAAAATGAGATGGCCCAACTTATTAAAACACAAAATTTAACAAATGATTATTTTATATAAAAAAATTAATACTCCCTCCGTTAATTAAAACTTGATGTTTTACTATTCACGCACGCTTTTTGAGGCGTTAAAAACTATATAAAATATTGACTTTTTTAATATATATTTTAAATAATTTCATACTTGTTACTATTAAGTGTGAATTTATAAAAACAAATTTTTAAAAAAGTTAATATTTCATATAGTTTTTATCATTCTAAAAAAGCGTGCATGAATAGTAAACGACAAGTTTTAATTAACAGAGGGAGTAGTAATTAAACCAAGGATGGGGTTGTTGAATGCCGAATTTCCGATTATGATTTTTTTAAAACCAGCTGACAGGCGATGAGTCACTGAGTATATTTAACCGAGTCAAAATTACATATTCAAGTCAAAATCATTTATTGTAAGTAAATTACATATTCAAGTATTCAACCGAGTCAAAATCAACCTAATTATTCAAACGGGTCGAATATGATTGAACCGAAAACTCAAACAAACTATATCCACTTTGATTTGACATTCAAATGAGACCGACCCGTCTTTTGACCCGAAATCCGAACGATCCCGACCCGCTTCAACCCGAACCTGAATGGGCATGACCCGATTTAACCCGAAACCCGACCAATCTAAAATTTATCATGACCGAACTCGACTCGACCAGTACCCGACCATAAATTTTACCCGAACTAACCCGACTCGTCAGTGACCCGACTTGACCAAGCCTGGCCCGGACCCGACTCAAACGATTGAATTGCCAGCTCTACCTCCCGTCAAGTCAAAAGGAAAACAGAGTCTAATGTAGCAACAACCTTTGTGAAACATATATCTGCCCATTTCTTCAGAAGTTTAGGGGCAACGATTTCATTAGGATCGCATAGAAGATCAAAATTCGTGGTCTCATTAAACAAGCGCCAAGCATCATCAAAAGTAGGGTCAGCAGCAATGATACTAGAAGAACGTAGGGGGGACACCAAGCAACCAACTCCTAGGGTCTTCTGTAGGCTAAAAAACCTCAGTCTTATCAACATTAAGATGAAGGTCAAATCGGGCACCATCCTTCATAAGCAAAATCCAAGACCTTCCCCACAACTAAAGTGTCCCCAATAATAGTGCCATCATCTAAGTACCAAGCCCGCAAACTCAGGTCAAAAGAGTCTCTAATGTTGCACACCAAAGGATATGCAACACTAGAGCCAAAAACAGAGGGCCCAAAGGATCACCTTGCTGAACCCCCGGACAAGACCATAAACTATGCTCTCCATAATACAGCCAGACAGGATTAGAGTAACAAAACTCCACCCCTCGAGATAGAATCGGGTAGTGAGGACGAACTTCCTGTCACATAGCCACACGATCAACTAATTTGAAAGGATTTTAGAAGTCGACCAACAATATGGAAAGACCCTCCTCACTACCACGAGCCTCAACAAACTGATTTAAAGCATGCAGAATAGCCTCTCCTCCATCGGAGACCCCGACCCCAAACTAAAGGCCTGAAAAATAACTAGACAAAGAATGACCGACCAAACAAGCACCAACCTTAGAGACAAGGTGTAACGGCCCAAATATAAATATTCGGGTTACGTTTCGAAGGATTGGGTACCTTCGTTCGGATCTTGCAATTCGAGTACGGATTGAGTGTGAAAACAAAGTTTTAGTGATCAAAGAAGGGATTTCGCACAATAAATTCGCGATAGGGACGTTAGGTCCCCCGATCCTGTCCTACTTGCCTAAGTCGCTCAAAACGTTTTAAGTTCGAAAGCATAAAGAAGGAAATATCATAATACAAGTTGCCACGGCATGGCCGGGTCAAAACCAAATACGAGGAAATAAGTGTCAAAAGTGTGGAGTTCAAGTCGGTCTTCCTCTCCCTCTCACTGCGCCATGAGATATCCCCCGCCACAACAGCACATGATCAAGTAAGGGTACGGGTACCTGAAACTAACCACGAAGTCAAGGTCGAGCCACTCATGCGGGCCCTGAAGACCTCGCTGAGGACATATAATATGCCTATACCTAAATAAAGGATGCTCTAATGCAGTATAGAATATTAAACACTCAAGCATGCTAGCAGTTTATATATATATATATATATATATATATATATATATATATATATATATATATATATATATATATATATATATATGCAGAAAGCGATTAAATGGGATGCCGCATAGAATGCCAAGTGGCATGTCCCCCTCCTACTCCTGCACCCATGCTCGTTAGTGCAGGAACCGACCGTGTTTTATAGTCCCGTACCCATGCTCGTTAGTACGGGAACCGGTCGCGTTCAATATCATAACATCATCAATCGTATCAATAGTCATGCTCGTCAATTTAACAGTCTGACTCGATGAGGACAAAGCCCGATGGGACTGGACCGTCCTATGACCCTAGCAAATGACTCTAGGACTCACAATTTAACGGCCATTCTACCATACGCAGAGAGAATACGGATGCTCGATGAATTTGTGCAACCTAAGCATGATACTACATGAATATGCAGGATGCAACACCTACACACTATATGACACATCAGGCATGAGGTTCTATCTTGAGTAAGCCCCGGAGGACTTACCTGGAAACGCAGAGCAGCAAAATAAGGCAGCGGGAGTGAGCAATCCAACAGATCAGAAATCACCTAGAAATTCCATAAATAATTTAATAAGTCTAAGTCTAATTTACACAAGTACACAAGTTTCATAAGAAACATATAAGGTACACATAATAATATAACCCATCCATTTCATCATTATCACCATTATCATTTCATCTCCATTTCACATCTAGTCTCATTATCTCTCATAATCCGATACCTTTCTCAATGCGATCATAATATCATCATCATCATCATCCTTAGTCAACTCATCACATTCTTATTTCCATGAATTATTCCAATATCCCAAATTACCCATTTCAAATATCAAAACTTAGGAATTAGTTTAATCATATAAATCATTCTCAACAAATTAGTTTAAATAATTAAATAAATAAATCGAGAAAAGATAATCAATTACTTGACCATATAAAGGATCACAATCCATAAAATAATTAAATAACATTTACCCATTAAAATAATATAATCAAGCAACTAAATAATATTTTAAAAATAAGACTTTAAATATATATTAAAAATAGAGAATTAAATACTCCAATTTATTCCATATCATATTCAAATAAAATTCAGAAAGTAATTAATTTTAGTAATCTAACAAAGGGTTCACAAGTTGTTGAACTATAACCTTAAAATAATATAATTAATTAATTAATCAAATAATTCAGATTTTAATAACTTACAAATGAATAAGTAAATAATGAATTAATTAAATAAATAAATCGGAAAAATAAATTTAATAATAATAATTAAAATAACAATTATATAACCATCCTATAAATTATAACCCAAAATACCCAACCAAATTAAGCCCAAACAGTAGCCCAACCCGTATCCACCTTCCCGGCCCAAACCCGAATCATAAACCCGGCCCAGAACCCAAGCCCATCCCGGATTTAAACCAAACCCACCCAGACCGGACCAAATAAAAAAAAAGGAAGTGAACCGGCACATAAAAAAAAGAACCGGACCAAGCCATCTCCTTCCCCGTTCAATCCCCTGTTCAGCGCGAGGGAAGGAAGAGAGAGAGAAGGGATCCTGCCGGTGGTTGGCTCACCCTCCAAACACCCTCATCGACCTCTTCCCGACCAATGCTAACCCGATACGACCAAGAACGAAACCAATGGAAGAGGAGAAGGTTCGAATGCTCACCAAGGTCAATTCGAAGGGCTTCGCCGGAGACGCCTGGGCTTCTCTCAGCTCCATCGGAGTTCTTGAGGAGCTCTAGCTTGGCCTAGGATGGTATTAGGAGATTAAAGGCAGATCTTCATGGAGTTTTCGATTGAAAACGAAGGAGAGAAGTCTTACCGAGTTATTTTATTTTTGAGCAAAACAAAGGGTACGAGAAGGAGGGTGGCGGCTCGGCGGCGTCCTCGGCCGTCGGAGAAGCTGCTGTTGCTGCTAGGACGAGGAAGGGAAGGAGGAGGAGGCTGGTGCCAGTGGGAATGAACTGAAAAAAGTGAAGGAAGAGGGGAAAGGCAAAGGAGGGTTGGAGTTGAAGGGTGAGGGGTGTAAAGAAGGGGATGCAGGGGAGGCTGTCGAAGGGAGGAGGTGCCAGTGCAGCTGAATTGTCTGGAAAAGAGGGGGTCTAGGGGCTGTTGGGTAGGGATCTAGGGTGACTAAGGGTAAAAGTCAACTATAATACCCGGTAATAACTAATAAACCCCGAAACCCGCTTTTCGACCTTAACCCGACACGTTTTAAAATAATTAATCGAATCCGAATTAAATAACGAAACCCAAAAAATATTTTTAAGCCTTGGAAAAATTAAGCGTAATCATTTCGTTTTCAAATTTGAGTAACAAGTTTATGCCGGAATTATTTGAAAGAATTTAAATCAGTCGTTGGCTCGAGAACGGAAATTTTTGAAAATTTTCGGAGTCTCAGAAATTGAATAAATTCTTATCAAAATCAAATTTATAACTATAGAAATATTCATTTAAAAATCTCGGTCTTTAAACAAGGCGTCTCCAAAGAGTGTCAACAACAATAGGACGTATACCACCTCCTGGTTTAAACAGCGACGTGAGCGGAGCACTAGCAATATATATATACTCACCTAGAGCCTGCGGACAACGACCCTCAAGGAAAAGATTAACCACCCGAGTAATAGAGGCGATCAAATCATCCGAAATAGCAACAACAGCTCCACCCAAACAATCCAAAAGATGTTGAGCACGAAGCCCATCTCTGCCATATGACGTGCCACGTAGGAAACTCCAAATCATATCCAAAACACCGGCCGAAGAGGCAACGAGAGGATGGTGATCCACGGGAAAATAAGGCAAGTTGGGAGATGGGGCAGTGGGGTGCTTATCCCGTAGAGCCGCAAGAGTGGCATCAGAATAAAGAGCAACACCTGATGAAGAAAGCATCCGAACAACGGCAGTGTAGTGACCATCACAAATCTTCCTAGGACATTGTCGGAGGTTAAGCTCACTCAAATCAATGACCTCCTCCACACTAAAAGAAGGGGGAGCCTCTGATAAGATCTCCTATACAAGTTGCAAACTACCGTCAAGCACACACCAAACACGAATAGCATTGACAATACTCTCCTCCTGACGCTGACGCTTGACAGCAATCCTACACTCAAGATTACTCCTCGGGGAAAAGGTCTTAAGTATACAAAGAGGCATCACAAGCTAGAAAACGAATCCAACATGATAGGTTACTAGGAGAGTAAGCCACCATATCTAATGCCCCCTTTAAAACCCGAAAAAAACCTAAGAGACACTTAGGAGGGATGGATCTCACGGCGCGTAACCCCATAGAGAACAAACAGTCAAGCGAAGATATAGACAAACCAACAGGCACAACCCCAACATCAGACAAGGGAACCGACAGAGACGGAGCAGGAGGTCTGGAAATATCGTAAATAATAAAGCGAATAAGACCATCACCACAGTCCGGAGGTGCCACATAATCATCCCGACTATGCCGACACCGAGCACGGAAGGTATGAGTTTTAAGGCAAATCCCACATAACCAAACCCCCATACGCTTCAAAGTTATCTCAACATCAGAATAAATAGTCAAACTATCGGACAGAGTTTGACGAGTAAGTGTCTGAGTATCACCACTGCAGTGTCGATCACAAAGGTACCTGAGCATGGAGGTTTTAACAAGACCTCTACCACCACCATCAAGGCACTCACAAAGACCCACAAAAGGGCAATGGTACCAAGATCGGGCATGAAAGAATACAAAACAAAATTGAGCAAGTCAAATAGCAAACTAGCAATAAAGGATACCAACACATAATATATATTATTATAATATAATATAATATAATATAATATATTATATTTATACTTAGGCAAAATTGCAAAAATATACCAAAAGTGGATGGCTTTGGCAAAAGTAGCATGGGCATTGTAAAAATAGCATGGGGGAAGCATTTGCTAGTTTTCCAATTAAAAAAGGTAAGGGCTATTTACTCTTATACTTATACTATTATTATTATTATTATCAATACTATTATTTAATTTATATTATATTATATTTTCATTTATAATAATAATATATTTCTATTTCTATTAATATTTGTTTATCAATATTTTATTATTTAATATATATTGTATTATATTTTTATTTTTAATAATAATAATATATTTTTTATATTAATATTATTACTTTTATCACTATTTTAATGTTGTTGTTGTTGTTGTTGTTGTTATTATTATTATTATTATTATTATTATTATTATTATTATTATTATTTCGGGAATGGTTCATTCCGACAACATACCAAACAACCAGCTTCAGTAATGAGTCATTACCATTTTCTGATTTTATTCCGATTCCGATTTCCATTCCGATTCCAGCACTCATACCAAACGTAGCCTATATTCCTTGAAAAGCAAAATAGAATCCAAAAGGCAACCTTTACCAACTACCTAACATACCATAAGAGGCTGGGAAAATGCTAATAAGTATCCAGAAAGTTTGCATATACCTTTTAATGTTGCAATGATCTCCCATCTTTTGTTAAAGATAATAGTAAAAATAAAATATCAGAAACATCACTAACAAGCTAAACAATCCGCCTTACAGCAAACTTCAAACATTGTTAATCAATTCCACAAGTAAACAACAATTTTTTCCCCTGAGGAAAACTAGAAAAGAAAGTACCTTGTGAAGACATCTGCATCTCATTGGGCATTTCCCTGCTACTGCTTAAATTTTTAAGTTGTTCTTTGTTGAAGTAAATACTTGAAAGGTTTATGGAAGGTGAAAGGTTTTTGTGTCCCACACTGATTTTTACGGACATGAGGATTTGTTTTAAAAAAGTCTCTTATCCATCCATGGTTTGAGTGACGGAATAAGTGACTCACATGCGCGCATTGCCGCCGCCAGTCCATGGCACGTGTGCAGATTTTTTGCCCTCTCTCTGATTAGCACAATCTATTCTTCTCAAACCGACGTTTTTTCAAACACATTCGCAGAATGTGGTTCTCGTTGTAAAGACCGAGTATATTTATATATTATGATTATTTTATTAAATAAATTATTATTAAATTCAATTTGTAAAAGTGGAATAAAAACCCGTTCTCGAGCGTAAGTTTTGGATTTTAGTTATTCCGGCATCATTTCAATTTCGGATTTTGACGGGATTCGATTTTCGCTTTCAAGATCAAGTATTAATAAACATTAATTTAAACTCCGAATTTTGATTGAAATTAATTTAATTCCGTTATATTGAGATTAGTAAATTAAATTTAATTAAATTCGATTTAGTCGGGATTCGTTCGGGCGAGCGGGTTTCGGGATATTTTTTTCGGGTTCAAAATATCTTGTGGGGACCTCTTTTATTCCCTATTTTATTTTACCTTTTCCTTATTCTCTCTCTCTCTCTCCCTCTCTCTCTCTCTCTGCCCCACGCCAAATTCAGCTGCAAATGGTCCCCTGCCTCAGCCTCCCCTCCTCACTTCTTTGTCTTCAGACACCCAAACAAACCCCCACCCCCAAATAAGCTCAAACCCACCCTTCTCTTTCTTTTCTTCTGGGTAAACAGAACCCCCATTTGTGCTCCAAAGACCACACACCACCACCACCATCCCTCTCCTTTTTAACCAACGAGCACCACCACTGCACCCTCTCGTCTTCACCTTCTAGCTGAGCCGCCGTCACCACCACCACACTCCCCGGCCACAAGCTCCACCTCCATCTCCTCTGTTTTGCCGAAAAGCCACCACACCCTCACCTCACCTTGCCTTGCTTCTTCCTCCCTGAGCAGCTGCAACAAGGAACATCATGGACGACGTCGGAACCGCCAGGAGCACCAACGAAGGCCACCGGAGCCGCCGCCGCCTCGCTTTCGCTCCTCTCCCCTGGTTCGGTTTTGAAAGCCCGGGTAAGGTTCTCTCCTCCCTTTCCAATCGAAAAAGTTGCAAAGCATCACCTTTAAGCCTCCTATCTTCAATCTAGGCCGAGAAACGCAGCCCCGAGCCTCCGATGAAGCCAATCGATCTCCGACGAGCCCCGACGGCGTTTTCCGGCGAGACAACTCCCCCCGGTGAGCCCTCCCTTCCTTCTTCTTCTTTTACTTTTGTTTCCGTGGATGTGTGTCGGGTGGCCGGAGCCCAGCTCCCCCGCCGCCGGCCAACTCCCTTCTCCCCCTCTTCTTCCCTTCCGTCGAGCCCAGGCAGCCGGCTCCTCTGTTTGGTTCGAGCAGCAGAAAGGGGGAAAGAAGGAGAAGACCAGGCGGGCCCCTCCGCTCCACCTCATCTTCCACATCAACCCGTGGGCCCCCTTCTTTTCCTCTTCTGAATTTCGGAGTGGGTTAAGAAAATTGAGAGTTGGGCCTTTCCCTTGGGCCGGGTTGAGCTTCATTTCATGGATCCGGGTTGGGGCTTTTGGGTTTGAGCCTGTTGATTCGGTTTGGGCTGGTTGTTTTAATTACTTATATATATAGTATGTATTATTTATGTTATGTGTTAAGTTATATTATGAGATATATGATTTTATATATAAATATATGTATATATATATGTGTTATATGTTTAATTATTCTGATTTTGGGAAAATGAATATATATTTATATGTTCTGAAATTATTAATATTTATATTAAAAAGGTTTTAAAAGTGATATTAAGTGATATGGAGTTATAAATATATTTTTGGTTTGTTTTAAGAATATATGGATTGTAAGTGTTAAATTATTTGAATATTAATATTATTTTGGGATTTGGTTATAATTATAATATTCTGGAAATTTATCGTTATACATTATTTATTGTTTTAAAATAATATTGATTGGATTATTTAATTGATGCCTTTTAAGAGGATTTAAACATGTGAGTTAGGAATTTTAAAGTGAATTGTTGGTTTTGATTTATGAATATGATTTGTGAGCTAGAATTATTTTAATAATTTAATATTGGAATTTATTTATGGTTTTTGAGATAAGAAACATTCCGGAATTATTTTATAACATGATTTTGGGAAAATGGGCCTTAAGCTTTAAATGTTTAATGTCGGGATTTAGATAAGCGATTTTAAAAGAGTTGTTTGATTTTCTAAGTTGAGTTCTTTGAGAGGTTGTTTCGAAAATGAGATGATGAGATGAGATGAACATGAAATGAGATATGGTTTATGATGAAATGAGATGGAATAATCTGAAATGGGATATGAGACGAGATATGAATGATAGTTAGGGGCGCCTTGTGTGAAATAGGTAGACTTATCCATTTATATTTTATTAGGTGTTGTGAATGTTGGACGTTGCTTGCTATCGGTGATTCATTTCTTGGATTCTGCTCTGCCTTGTTCTCTGCTGTTCGGCTTATTCAGGTAAGTTCATTTATGGGCTTACTCAGATTCGAAAGAGATTACCGGCTTGTGAATGCATGACATACTAGGTGTTGCATACGCATTAAAGCATGCCATGTAGTATCATGCTAGGTTGCACTTGTGATTGAGCATTCTATTTCTTTACGCGTATGAAACAGAATGGCCGTTATCTGTGATAGTCCTAGAGTCTTTGCTAGGGTCATAGGGTAGCCCAGCCCCATCGGGTGCCCTGAGTCTATCGAGTCGATATGATATAATGATGAGATAGCCCAGCACCATCGGGCATGAGCATAAATTATGATATGACAATATATGATATGACAATATATGATATGACAATGAGACATGATATGATGATGAGACATGATATGATGATGAGACATGATATGATGATGAGATATGATATGATACGATATGATATGCTATAGCATCGAACTGGCCAGTCTCTGCACTAACAGGAAGGGGTGCAGAGGTAGGAGAGGGATATGCCACTTGGCATTCTTTGGGCGCCTTTACAGTTATTTCTCGCATATTGTAAATTAGGATCATGCTAGTGTGATTTAATTTCCGCATCTGCATCATCTTTATTATTAGCGTATGTGTATGTTCGCTTGCTGGACAGAGCGTGTTGGGGCCTCGGTCTGACCCCGCTCGCACCAAATGTTTTGAGGTATGATTGCTCCTTGTTTATATGGCGTGGGAAAGTCCCCCGGCGATTGCAAAGAAATCTGTCTAACCCCGCTAATCTGGCCATACAACTTAAGAATTATGTTTTGGTTTTGACCCGGCCTTGTCGTGGCTTTTGTATCTAAATCATATTTCCGCTTCACTTTCGTTTAAACTGAATTTATGAAACTTCGACTGATTAGAGGTTTGAAACCTCGACCCGTACCTGAATTGCAACATCCGAACGAAGGTATCCGACCTTCGAAACGTATCCCGGATATTTATATCCGGGCCGTTACAAAGTTGGTATCAGAGCCAGGTTGTGCAATTCGGGTACGCAAGGGTCGAGTGTATGTTTTGGAAAACCGCCCATGAATTTCAAAGGATTTGAAGATTTAAAAAGGGGCAAAATGAACTTAATATGCCTAACTCAATTGGACTAAATATGAACTTGGCTTATGATAAAAGTGGAGAACCAACTAATAAGGGATCGAGTGGGTAGAAAAGGCGATAGACCATCCCTATTGGATGTAGTCGGAAACGGGTAGGCGAAATACTAGCTTGTTCTTTACAGACTGGTCGGGAAGACTCCAAGGAGATCATTGCAATTGCCATTGACTGACTCTATGTTGAGTGCTTGATATGCTAAAGATTGATTGGTATGTCTTAACTGTTTAATGAATATTGAATGATCTGTGCGAACGAGATAGCGGGAGTACCCTTATTTCCCCTATGGTTAAGCTCAGTTTTCTGGAACCGCCCCCTTTCCTTATGAACCCTTTTGACAATTCAATCGAGTCTTCCCTTCGAATATCGGTCTTCCACGGGAATCGGGTTGGTAAACACATGGTGTCGGGAATCATGAGTGAATATAGAGGTTGTCCGAGAGAGTATTGGAAGACGGTCCTTGATGAAATTCCGAGTTAGAGAGTGAGATGTTTACGAGGCTGTCCTTATCGATTCTTATGACAATCCATCAGTGTCCTCTTGTCAAAAAAAAAAAATTCGTATCCGAGTCCCACGGGAAGGATGGGTAATGAGTCAGTTGGGAAGAGTCAATGTTGCCCTTATGGACTTCTATCGGGTTATCTTGATTGCCCTGTTCATGATGGTGTGATTCTATATGCACTACTCCTTGACCTACAATTGATCCTTAGTGTGAATTTGTGCTTATGTGCTTTGATGCTCATGATGACCATTGTATAGGTTCGAACTACATTTATTATGTCCATATCATTCCGACATGATCTGCTTAGTATATTACATTGTCATACTAGGGCACGAATAAACATGTCATATGCTATGAAGTTGTATAATTGATGCCCTCTCTGTGAATAGGTTCATGATAGTGTGATCGACTCTTCCTTATATGAATGTCTCATAAGATGTGCTCTTTAGCATGCTAGTCGATGATGCCTCGATACTTATCGTTCATTTTGTGACAAGAATCTATATCATGCCCATCTACTCCGAATTCGTCAGATTAACTATTGTTGATTATTTTGCAAGTTAATATTGTGTGTGATTAGTTGTGTTGAACGGAGAATATGTGTTATAATTGAACCTTGAGGAATGCATGTTTTGTCATATTATGTGTTGATTCGAGCTCATGTCCCCATATTCTAGTCATGTCGCCATGTTGCTTAGACTTGCACTATACCTCGCTACACCTCCTCTCCTGTTTCTGTATTATCGGAATGTGATTGAATTGAAGTCTTGCTTAGTGCCGAGTAATTGATCAAGTGCATGTATGTACCACATGTTATATTGAGCCATTAGTAATGTGTAGGATCCTTGGTTATGACTTACGCACATTTATGCCTTGCCTACTTTATTGTTGATTCTCTCTCGAGCTAGGTACCTGATAGTGTGGTTCTTTCCTCTTTCTGTTCTCTTAACATGTTTCACTCGTTCTGATTAGCTTAATGTTGAATTCGATGATTGACTAGCTTTCTGTGATAGTTAAACCCAGCATGTTTACATGATTAAAATGTCTATTACTCTATGATATCCTCTCGTGCTTCCATGAATGTATGATTTGACACCTCGCTTGATTACACATCACTCTATATCCTGATTTTGCAAATACCTGATGCATGAATATCGGAATGAACCTAGTTGAATTACTTTAGTTATACTCATGTTCGATGTGTGCTATTAGTATCATGTAGGGCTTAGGATTTCCAATATGACCCGCTAAATGATCACATATTGTACTTGTTCCACGATGCGACAACTATTGTACCATATATGTACTCTATGATGGTTCGTTCTTAGCATGAGTATAATCTAGCACCCATGATGTCCATCTTGTTACTTTTGATGATGCCTCATGTTTCGTGAATATTATGTCGAACTCCTCTTAATGACTCTTGATTATGCTTGTATCACATGATGTATCGCTAGTATCATGTAGGATCTATGCTCTCTAAATGGATCTCGTCATAGGATTCCGTGCCATGCTTAACCTAACATATGATCATTGTGAGATGGTTACTATGTTGCCCTTTATATGATCTCGTATGATGCATACACCAAACTTGTATATTGTTCATATATGTGATAATTGCTATGCTACTCTTATGTGTTCTCGTATGACGCTTCATCTGATTGTTATAATATACCTTGCCATGATATATTTGGACTCAATTGTTGATGTGTATACCCTGTTCCTACATTGTTCATATACATGATGCTCGTTATCTTCATTAAATTCCGCATGACTTCAACTCATATATGATCATTGCTGGTTCCGTCTATCTTGCTTGAAGTTGCTAGGCATATCTGTTTGACTGTTTCCATGGAGTACTAGAATATTAGCTTGTTTCACATACATCAGCATCAGATGTGATTGTGTCTTTGATATGAATATGAATGTTGCCCTGGGATAGGTGCATGTTAGTGTGGATTAATGTGATGGAAATGCTCTATGATGAATCGTGCTTGTTGTCACCATTGTAACCTAATGGACTTTCTTAAGGGCATCGTTACTATTCCCGAGTCGGAGTCTTGTCTCTAGTCATGTCGTCTTTAGCTTTGGTCCATTTTTTGTCTCCGAGAGAAATGTTGGGTCGTCCGCTCTTGTCACTCCCCTATCTCCGCTAACATAACCTCCTACGCGTTACCTTGGATGAGCGACCGCATGGAATAAGGGATAGAGAAGTCGAATAGCGATAGAGCAGCGCAGCGGAAGCGTGGGCCCATAACCCACGGGCCTCAGGATCGATAATGTCGACGGAACAAGCTCGTTTCGAGGATCACGATTGTTGAGTACGATATGACTTGCAAGTGGGAGTGTCCTCCATTCGGATTGCTAATCCTTTCTGAACTTGTTGATGGTGATATTGCACTGACTTGATGCTGAAAATTGCGTGTTGATGTGATGACTTGGTGATGATTAATGCCTGATTATCCGTTGTCTATGATGATATATATGACTCGGTGCCTTACTGTCCTAATGTGCCATGATGACTTGATGTGATGCTATTCTGAGTTGCTAAGCATGATCTAAATTCCTTTCCTATATAGTATGAACTGCAAATGCCGAGAATCTGAACTGCTTATTAGCTAAGATGATGATGAAACTTGCTAGCTTGATTTGGTTGGGTTCATATATGGTGTTTGCAATACTTGTTGAGCATGACGGTAAATTGAGACTTTTGATACATGTTGCAATGTTTAATGATGAACTAATGATGCTGTTGTTATAAATGCTAGTTGATATGATGTAGTCCTTACGTGTAATAATGTCCATGATTGCTTCTTCTTTGAACATGTGAGTGAGGTCCTTTTGGTAGAGCGGTCAGAGAGTGGAGAAAGGTTTTGAGTGATTAGAATGATCAACGGTGGTAAGGGAGAGTTGCAGAAGAGGGGTGTTGACTTAGGTTGGACCGAGTGAGTTTGGGAATTATAAGAGGCAATGCTTGGTGGTTTAGATGAGCTCTTAGGTGAATCTTGGATAAGGGGTATGGTTAGGATAGGTTGGTTAGGTAGTGACCGAGGAAACTTTATTGAAGATGCGTGGTTAGAAGGGTTCTATGTTGTGATATCTTGGGAAGAGTGAGAAATGTAAGAAATGACCTTTGGGGGTATCGAGGACATAGTATGCAGGGGTGCTCGGGTGTGAAAACAGAGATGAGGGTTGGATTCTTAGAGGTGGATTGCGAGTGGGATCGCTTGGTGAAATGAGGGGTGACACTAGAGTATCAAAATGAGTTGGGGTTCTTTGGGGATATTATCCGAGTTGGTGAGTTTAGATGAGGATTGGTTTTGGATTGGGAGTTGGGGACGAGCGAGCGGGGTTGCGTTTTATTTTAACTTGTATGATGTGCAAAATCTTCTTGATTATGTGATCAGATAATATGTACTGGCATGATGTTAGATAGCAACCATGATAAACCTGTATGGCATGATATTACATGTTGATATGCAATACTGAGTAAAATGTGTAGTGACAACTATGAACATGTTGTAATGATCCATTGCTATCCTATTGTGTTGTTCTAAAAGCATGTTATAATGTGTTGAATGAATCATGAGATGATGATACGTTGTTATGTGAAAGCATGATGTTATCCTGTATGGTTGATAAGCCTGATTATGAATAGGTAAGTGATGAATATGACTTGGAGCATAGATATGACTTATGTGTATATATGAGGTGATGGTGCATGACTGCTATTAATCGTTATATGACATTGTGATGAGCTAAGATGATGTCTGAAAAGCATGATGACATTTTGATGTTGATATAATGTTGATCTTCCCTTTTTGGTTGAATCTTAATAGCATGATTTTGTTGGATTGATGTGATAATATGTTATGATAATGCGAGATAGAAATTGGATAGGATGACTATGTGAAATTATGCTTTACATGAGATCCCTTCTTATGACTGGTTCTACTAGTGTGCGATGTTGAGATGCGATCGTGAGATTTGACTTGTAGTAGTGTACTGACTCCATGACACCTAACCTCTTTGATCTCTTGACATGTGTGCTGATATGATTATGAGAATTCGATAATACACTTGTGATGCCTTCGGTATGATATAGATACACTTTATGACTCGTGATATGACGTTGAGATGTTGTTGTTGCTTTTGATGTGTTTGAAAGAATGGTATACTTTATGCTATGGGTAAACATGTTACAAGGTTGAGATGTCGATTGGTTGAGATTTTCATGATTGATGTTGAGATTGCCATATGAGAAATGGTTGACGATGTTATGAGTCGATGAGTTGATTATTCATGTGCATATTGAGTTGAGGATGATGATAGAATGATTTTGGAACCTAGGAAGAGAATATGGGATTAGCCCTTAGAGGTGGATGACTCCACCTCCTACCTTCTGAATTTGATTGATTGGTATGCGAGAAGCTGGTTTGGTTCTGGGAGATTTTGACGAAACCTTGATTTGAATGAATTTGACTTGCTTGGTGTAAAGTTGCTTGATTAAACGTTGAATTTGAAAATTTTGAACGGTTTTGAAAATGGCCAACTTTGGGTTTTAAAGGAATCGAGAGTTTCAATGATTTGGATGACAATCTTTCCATTTACAAAACACTTTGAGGTTTACGAACTGGATTTACATTATGACGTCTCACGAAGTGGATACAAGCATTTTATAAGGGCGCTTATAGATTGCTTGCTAAGACCTAGTCGGGCGCTATAATGCTTTTAGAGTTGTGATGCTTCCGAAAGGTCGAAGCAAGGATGTGATAGGGGCGCTTATTACACACTTGACTAGACCAATTGGAGATGTCACGACCGTGACCAAGATTTTGTGAGAATCCCGGAAGACGCAACCGAGATGATTGCAAGATCCTTGGACATGGTCCTCGGACTCGCCGATTTCAAACTCATTTCCATTGTTTTAAATGATTTTAGTCTCGGGGACGAGACTTGTTTTTAGAGGTGGATAAATGTAAAGACCGAGTATATTTATATATTATGATTATTTTATTAAATAAATTATTATTAAATTCAATTTGTAAAAGTGGAATAAAAACCCGTTCTCGAGCGTAAGTTTTGGATTTTAGTTATTCCGGCATCATTTCAATTTCGGATTTTGACGGGATTCGATTTTCGCTTTCAAGATCGAGTATTAATAAAGATTAATTTAAACTCCGAATTTTGATTGAAATTAATTTGATTCCGTTATATTGAGATTAGTAAATTAAATTTAATTAAATTCGATTTAGTCGGGATTCGTTCGGGCGAGCGGGTTTCGGGATATTTTTTTCGGGTTCAAAATATCTTGTGGGGACCTCTTTTATTCCCTATTTTATTTTACCTTTTCCTTATTCTCTCTCTCTCTCTGTCTCTCTCCCTCTCTCTCTCTCTGCCCCACGCCAAATTCAGCTGCAAATGGTCCCCTGCCTCAGCCTCCCCTCCTCACTTCTTTGTCTTCAGACACCCAAACAAACCCCCACCCCCAAATAAGCTCAAACCCACCCTTCTCTTTCTTTTCTTCTGGGTAAACAGAACCCCCATTTGTGCTCCAAAGACCACACACCACCACCACCATCCCTCTCCTTTTTAACCAACGAGCACCACCATTGCACCCTCTCGTCTTCACCTTCTAGCTGAGCCGCCGTCACCACCACCACACTCCCCGGCCGCAAGCTCCACCTCCATCTCCTCTGTTTTGCCGAAAAGCCACCACACCCTTACCTCACCTTGCCTTGCTTCTTCCTCCCTGAGCAGCTGCAACAAGGAACCCTATGGACGACGTCGGAACCGCTAGGAGCACCAACGAAGGCCGCCGGAGCCGCCGCCGCCTCGCTTTCGCTCCTCTCCCCTGGTTTGGTTTTGAAAGCCCGGGTAAGGTTCTCTCCTCCCTTTCCAATCGAAAAAGTTGCAAAGCATCACCTTTAAGCCTCCTATCTTCAATCTAGGCCGAGAAACGCAGCCCCGAGCCTCCGATGAAGCCAATCGATCTCCGACGAGCCCCGACGGCGTTTTCCGGCGAGACAACTCCCCCCGGTGAGCCCTCCCTTCCTTCTTCTTCTTTTACTTTTGTTTCCGTGGATGTGTGTCGGGTGCCGGAGCCCAGCTCCCCCGCCGCCGGCCAATTCCCTTCTCCCCCTCTTCTTCCCTTCCGTCGAGCCCAGGCAGTCGGCTCCTCTGTTTGGTTCGAGCAGCAGAAAGGGGGAAAGAAGGAGAAGACCAGGCGGGCCCCTCCGCTCCACCTCATCTTCCACATCAACCCGTGGGCCCCCTTCTTTTCCTCTTCTGAATTTCAGAGTGGGTTAAGAAAATTGAGAGTTGGGCCTTTCCCTTGGGCCGGGTTGAGCTTCATTTCATGGATCCGGGTTGGGGCTTTTGGGTTTGAGCCTGTTGATTCGGTTTGGGCTGGTTGTTTTAATTACTTATATATATATATATATATATATATATATAGTATGTATTATTTATGTTATGTGTTAAGTTATATTATGAGATATATTATTTTATATATAAATATATATATATATATGTTATATGTTTAATTATTCTGATTTTGGGAAAATGAATATATATTTATATGTTCTGAAATTATTAATATTTATATTAAAAAGGTTTTAAAGGTGATATTAAGTGATATGGAGTTATAAATATATTTTTGGTTTGTTTTAAGAATATATGGATTGTAAGTGTTAAATTATTTGAATATTAATATTATTTTGGGATTTGGTTATAATTATAATATTCTGAAAATTTATCGTTATATATTATTTATTGTTTTAAAATAATATTGATTGGATTATTTAATTGATGCCTTTTAAGAGGATTTAAACATGTGAGTTAGGAATTTTAAAGTGAATTGTTGGTTTTGATTTATGAATATGATTTGTGAGCTAGAGTTATTTTAATAATTTAATATTGGAATTTATTTATGGTTTTTGAGATAAGAAACATTCCGGAATTATTTTATAACATGATTTTGGGAAAATGGGCCTTAAGCTTTAAATGTTTAATGTCGGGATTTAGATAAGCGATTTTAAAAGAGTTGTTTGATTTTCTAAGTTGAGTTCTTTGAGAGGTTGTTTCGAAAATGAGATGATGAGATGAGATGAACATGAAATGAGATATGGTTTATGATGAAATGAGATGGAATAATCTGAAATGGGATATGAGACGAGATATGAATGATAGTTAGGGGCGCCTTGTGTGAAATAGGTAGACTTATCCATTTATATGTTATTAGGTGTTGTGAATGTTGGACGTTGCTTGCTATCGGTGATTCATTTCTTGGATTCTGCTCTGCCTTGTTCTCTGCTGTTCGGCTTATTCAGGTAAGTTCCTTTTTGGGCTTACTCAGATTCGAAAGAGATTACCGGCTTGTGAATGCATGACATACTAGGTGTTGCATACGCATTAAAGCATGCCATGTAGTATCATGCTAGGTTGCACTTGTGATTGAGCATTCTATTTCTTTACGCGTATGAAACAGAACGGCCGTAATCTGTGATAGTCCTAGAGTCTTTGCTAGGGTCATAGGGTAGCCCAGCCCCATCGGGTGCCCTGAGTCTATCGAGTCGATATGATATGATGATGAGATAGCCCAGCACCATCGGGCATGAGCATAAATTATGATATGACAATATATGATATGACAATGAGACATGATATGATGATGAGACATGATATGATGATGAGACATGATATGATGATGAGATATGATATGATGAGATATGATATGCTATAGCATCGAACTGGCCAGTCTCTGCACTAACGGGAAGGGGTGCAGAGGTAGGAGAGGGACATGCCACTTGGCATTCTTTGGGCGCCTTTACAGTTATTTCTCGCATATTGTAAATTAGGATCATGCTAGTGTGATTTAATTTCCGCATCTGCATCATCTTTATTATTAGCGTATGTGTATGTTCGCTTGCTGGACAGAGCGTGTTGGGGCCTCGGTCTGACCCCGCTCGCACCAAATGTTTTTAGGTATGATTGCTCCATGTTTATATGGCGTGGGAAAGTCCCCCGACGATTGCAAAGAAATCTGTCTAACCCCGCTAATCTGGCCATACAACTTTAGAATTATGTTTTGGTTTTGACCCGGCCTTGCCGTGGCTTTTGTATCTAAATCATATTTCCACTTCACTTTCGTTTAAACTGAATTTATGAAACTTCGACTGATTAGAGGTTTGAAACCTCGACCCGTACCTGAATTGCAACATTCGAACGAAGGTATCCGACCTTCGAAACGTATCCCGGATATTTATATCCGGGCCGTTACACTGGTTACTCGGTTTCATTGGCCCTACACAAATTGCACTAACATTCTTTACCCTTCTCGAGTCCGCTTTCTTCTTCATTTATTTTTGGATACTCCTTTGAATGCAGCTTCTTCTTGTCATCTCTAACTTGCACACTAAAAGAATCAAAACTTGGCCGGCTAAATTACCTGAAAGAGGTTTTTGAACGATTTTTGTAAAATTGAGCCATCAGGCAACTGTCTAATGAACTTTGAGGATTTGATTCGACGTATAACAAGTCCAAATATTATATATAATCTTATATATAATCTGAATTGGTTTTAGAATCAAATCTAAAAAAAACTTGTATGGTAGACTACTAGAATAGGTGCACACGACTACCGGCCATCGTTTCGAGTCAGATTTTGATATTATATAAGAATGCCACAATATATCAACATGTGCTATGTGCTTTCATTACTTCATTGGACAAACATTTTTTCCTTGGGATAATTAATGACCCTCCATTTGTTTATCAATTCTATAAAAATATTTTTTTTAAAAAAAACAATTTCATACTCCTTATTAATTTATTAACAAGGATGAGTATATTAAAAAAATAATACTTTTATATAATTTTTAATTTCTTTAAAAAACGTACTAATTTGTTGAGTCGAAAGGAGTATTGTAGATCAACATAAACTTTTGTAGCCAGAAAAAGTAAATCATATCTTCATTGTTTGAACGTAGTCAGGTCAGTCCGGAGCTATACGGTGATAAAAGGCCCAGACTCTTCACTTATTGGACCGTTAGTTCTCCGTCATTTTTTGTTTTTGTCATTTACTGATTTACATGTGCCTCTTATATATGCAGCACACTTTGGGGGGGGGGGTGGTTTGTGTTGATTTGAATTTGTACAAATGCAGAGTGATTCGTATGAAGTAACGGGGTGTTACAATCTTCTCTGCCCCGGATTCATACAGACTAATAGCCATATAGCCATCGGAGCCGCCATCTCTCCCGTTTACGCTTTCGACGACAATAAATTCGACATCTCACTTCTCATTTGGAAGGTCAGTTTATACACATTAATGCTAAAAATTAAAAAATACAATACAATTTCTCTAAAATTTCATTTCAAAGTTGTAATTTTAATTGAAATGAATTTTATTTAGGATCCGAATTCGGGAAACTGGAGGTTGGGGTTTGGGGAGGGAACGCTAGTGGGATACTGGCCATAGGAGCTATTCAGCCACCTAGCGGACCACGCGAGCATGGTGGAGTGGGGAGGGGAAGTGGTGGACACGCGTGCCACGGGCGACCACACCACCACCAAAATGGGATCAGGCCACTTCGCCAGGGATGGGTTCGGCAAGGCAAGCTATTTCAGGAACCTTCAGGTGGTGGACTCACAGAACAGTTTGGTGAAGCCCCAAAACCTGCTCACGGTGGCTGAAAACTCCAACTGCTATGACATCAAGAGCGATTACACAGACGATTGGGGTGTCCATTTCTACTATGGTGGCCCCGGAAAAAAACCAAATGGCCCATGATTTGAATCAGCTAGAAGATTCTATACTTGCAAAATAATATAACAGTGTAGTGTGAGCTGAAAAGATGCAGATTTCATAACTATAGCCAAGTGAATTGTATGATCATCTGGACTACGGGTCACATCGCCTGGGAGGGGTTTGACAAGGCTAGCTATTTAAGCGACTTTCCGGTTGTAGACACCAACAACAGCTTGGTTAGTCTCAAGAACCTGCTCAAGGTGGCTCAAGCGCGATTGCTGCAGGTGGTCAGTCCCAAGGACCCAAAAGGACTATTTTAGTTTCGAGAAAGTTCAAGGAAAAATAATTTACTGTAGTCTGTTTCAATCTTGTACAAAAAAACGGACCATTTATTTCCTCCCTTTCTTCTTTCCTAACACAGGTGCAACTGAAGTGCTGACTCTCTTCCTGGGAAAGGAGTTGCACCTGCTCTCTGATTCATCTTCCTCCTCCTCGCTAATAGACCCATTGTTTACATTTGGGATGAGTCTTCATTGATTGAACCTTTTCTTTTCCTAGGATCCAACATTGCCCGCAGTTTCCATTCAGTTGCCTCATTGCTTTGCTGCCTGACTTCAGTTCTGTCGGGTATCTCTGCCCCAAGACCGAGCCTAGAGGATGGAAATAGAGATTGTAATGTGCTCATTGTCAAAAGTTTTGTGAAACTTAACAAACAAAAGAAATTATTGGGCTAGCATACTTAGCAGGTCGACCCTCAAGTTCTACATCAGCTGACTCGTCCTCCCATCTTCCACAAATGTTATCGACCTATTGCACTGCCTGTACATGTACAAAAAAAGAAGACACTAGGATGAATTAAGAAGTAGATTTAGTAAGCATAACTTTATAAATGATCTCCCAAAATCCACACATAACCATCCAAGGAAAAAAAAAGCAATGTATTTACTGAAGAAGAGATATGTTCACATGCTTATAAAATTCTTTCATTTAGAGGAAAAGTGCAGTCAATGATATCCATTAAAGATAATGGCATATCCAAATGTAAAAGTTTGACCAAAATAAAAGGAGCATTTGAAAACCAACATTACATGCCATAAAGATCTGATGGCAACTAAGAAGGCAAATGGGCATGGAAACGACTAACAGAAAAGCATATGAAAGACCTACTTACAGAAATAGTTCCTACGAAAATGAAAGTAGAGTCTCAAACTAAGCATTGCAATGATCCAACAGACCAATTCATTTCGCACTTTCTAGGTCTCAAGATCAACAATGAAACTATACGAGGACTAATCTTTTTACTGTATGAAGAACAATGTAACATAATCACTTGACATCACCCTCATCTTACCACATTGAGTTTTGCTCCAAATCACGACGACGTTTTCTCAACAAAATATCTAGAATCTACCCATATGTGAACAATACTATGCAAACCATTCAATCAGCATTGACTACGAAAGATCTCGATCAATGATCATACGTAATTATTACCAGTAGACAGTAGTAATTGTTCAAGGATTATTAACAGTTGTAGATGGATTTACCAATTTATACGCCTTGTCAAGCTTCACCAATTTAATGGCAGGAGGCTGAGCTTTCTCATCAGCCTGTTTCTTCTTGGCACTCATTTCTGAGTTTTCTGCACAAGGCAATAACACTCTATGGTCACAAATTAAACAGCCAAAATAGGTTCCATTATCAATTACAACAGTCACTCTTTTTAGCCAAACACAGAACCTAAATTCCCAATTCAACCCTAACTTAACATAAAACCTCATGCCTGCGAAACCTAGAATACAAACTTAACTGCCCAACCAAATTCCACTTGTTAACAACAAAAGAAGAAAACAATCTATTAGAAAACCCTAATTTTGCAAGATCTTGAAGTTGCAGAGGAATCAAAATCAGTGTTTTTTCCCTTTCACCCAGTGGCGGAGCCAAGATATTTTGAGAGGGGGCATAACAATAGTGAACAAAAATATAGAAAAAAAGGTCATACAAACCATAATGTGTTCGATATTACAATATAGCACCAAATGATACAAGGTTCGCTTCTACAAAGAGCTTATCAGTTCTAATAGAAGAGTCTATACTATGATATGGTAGAACTCGATGATAAACGGGTAAATCCAATTTTCGAGTTTTCATTACCTGAAAATATTATAGAATAACCTTATTATCAATTTAGCAAACAATGTATACTCACAAAAATAATCCCATTGCACACAAAAAAATCCAAATGATTCAAATGTACGGGGAGCCAAACTCCAATGTTAATGCACAATCCAAATTCCACAAATGCACAGGGAGCCAATTCGACTTCGACAAATTCCACAGTTTTCACAAATGCATAGGGAGCCAATTCTACAAATAATTTGAATTCGGCAAAACCCCCAATTCGACTTCGACAATAAGTGAAATCACCCACAAATTTGCACAGGAGCCAAACTACAGAGAAGACTTCGACAATAAGTGAAGAGCTTGCTTGGCAGCTATGGCATTACAACGGAACAAGGTGTCCAAAACGCACCGTTCCGGTGCGCCGCAGCACACTCCACGACGTGCTCAGGGCTAAGTCCTTGTTCCATTTCGGAAAGAAACGGCGTCATCAGATTCCTCTTCCTCGGCGCACCGATGCCCCCGACGTCACTGGCTTTAGCCATGAAGTATTAATTATTATTATTATTATTATTATTATTATTAGGGAAAACTAATTAAAATATCCTCACCTTTGGAGGTATGGTAAAAATATATACACACCTTTTAAATGTAATAAAAATGCCCCAACCTTTAAGGGTAGTGTTAATTTATTGCCCCTAATTTTTTCATGGGCAAAAAATGCTGATAATTTTTTTAAAAATAAAATACCGGGCTATCTCATTTATTAGTTTCCTTAAACGCGTAAAAATATTCACATAAATTCAAGATTAAAATAAAATACCTATAATGATAAAGTTTTTTTAATCATTCTGTTTACAAATCAGCACTAAAAGTCCGGTATAATTCTTGGTTTCATGGAAAAAAAGCAATTGAGGGGTTAGACAGAACAAATTAACAAAATAAAATTTTGGTTTTATTAAACTGAAATTTTGCTAATTTAAACAAGCACCACTTTCCTCTACTTAGAGATGATGGTGAGTTTCAAGGGACAAAAAGGGTTTCAAGAAGATCGATAAAGAGAGCAGGTGTATCAATAGAGTCCAAGTTTTGTAGGTTATTTGTGAAAATAACCGAATGGGTTTAATAAAATCAAAATTTTATTTTGTTTGTCCGGTCAAACCCTCATTTCTATTTTTTCAAGAAACCAACAATTATACTGGACTTTAGTACTTATTTGTAAACAGATTGATTTTTAAAAAAAAAACTTTTATCATTATAGGTATTTTATTTTTATCTTTAATTTAGGAGAATATTCTTGCAATTTTTAAGGAAACTAATAAATACGATAGTCTGGTATTTTATTTTTAAAAAAATTAACAATATTTTTGGCCCATGAAAAAATCGGTGGCAATATGTTACCACTACTCTTAAAGGTTGGAGTATTTTTATTACATTTAAAAGGTGAGGATATATTTTTACCATACCTCCAAATGTGTGGATATTTTAATTAGTTTTCCCTTATTAATATGAATACAGTACTTAATTTTGTGTAATATATATGACAGTTACATAAAAATGATAAAAAAAAAAAATGGAATGTGCACGTACGTGCTGTGCAGCATGCGATAGCGTACATGGGAGAGAGGCAGGAAGTATACGGGGCAAAATCGACAATGAACGTGTGAGACCCATAGGTTGAAGAGTCCAACGAGTTTAGTCTTTCCCAGATTTGGGTTCTCTCCGGCTCCTTCAACGGCTCCGACCTTAACAGCATTGAAGCGGGATGGCAGGTCAACATCCATCCATCCTTATCTATCTAATCCCATTTTTAATTGATATATAATGGCTTAAACTTAACTTTTAAGTGGATATCTAAAAGCTAGAAAAAGAGTTTGAATGAAAAAAAGCAACAACAAAAAGAACTCATTAACCAACTGGAAAAATTTAATGAAAAGTGAAACTTTTTGAATTGAAATGCGGAGTAGATAGTTGGTTTACGATTGTTTTATGCTGAGATGTGAAAGAATAAAATGTCACGTATCGAAAATACGAGTATAACAAGTCTTTTTGATTCGAAGTACAACAAGTCTAAATATTATATATAGGCTGAATTGGTTTTAGAATCAAATCTAAAAAAAACTTGTATGGTAGACTAGTAGAACAGGTGCACACGATCACCGACCATCGTTTCGAGTCAGATTTTGATATTATAAGAATGCCACAATATATCAACATGTACTATGTGCTTTCATTGCTTCATTGGACAAACATTTTTTCCTTGGGATAATTAATGTCCCTCCATTTGTGTATCAATTCTATAAAAATATTTAAAAAAAAAACAATTTCATACTCCTTATTAATTTATTAACAAGGATGAGTATATTAAAAAATTAATATTTTTATATAATTTTTAATTTCTTTAAAAAACATACTAATTTGTTGAGTCGAAAGGAGTATTGTAGATCAACATAAACTTTTGTAGCTAGGAAAACTAAATCATATCTTCATTTTTTGAACGTAGTGAAGTCAGTCCGGAGCTATACGGTGATAAAAGGCTGTAACGGCCCGGGATTATAATTCCTGGGTTACGTTTCGAGGGATGAAAACCCTCGTTGGGATCGTGCGCCCCGAGTATAGGTTGAAGGTTTGAAAGCCTAATCTAATGTTTCCAAAGTGGGATTTCATACCCAAATTCGAAACGTATCGTTGAAATCCCCGGGGAAGTCCCCTGTACCTATCGTAAGTCTATGCGTGGAAAACCAGTAGTCATGCAAATAGCGAAATCAAGTGTAATACAATAGGTGCCACGGCAGAGCCGGGTCAAAACGGAGTCTAAAAGTATAAATCCAAAACCATGGTCAGAGTTTGGTGAAGTAGATAACTCCAGCGCTCGCTCTCCGCCGAACAAAATGACCCGCACAATATGTAAACAGCACCAATGGGATGAACATAAATAATACCTAAAAATGGTAATGGGGAGCGGGATCAGAATGATGCCCACCTGCTGCATCCCGGCCCTAAGCACACATATACGCTATACCTTATAAAGATGCTTCTATATGCAAGACATAATATATATTAACACACTAGCATGTCCCTAAGATCAAATGCTTAATAATAGATAGGGCCCCAGCAAAGAATACCAAATGGTATGTCCCTCTCCTACCTCCACCCCCTTCCGATAGGGCGGAGACTGGCCCAGTTCATGAATGCATTCCTTTATCATCGGGCGGTCCGCAGACCCAACCCGTATCCACAATAAATAAAGCCCGCAGGCAGCTCATAATATAAGTAAAGGAAGTTCCATGACTCGATCGACTCAGGACAGAACCCGATGGGACTGGGCCATCCTATGACCCTAGCAAAGACTCTAATTACTTCACAGATAACGGCCGTTCTGTTTACATACGCGTAAAGAAATAGAATGCTCAACGGTCAATGCAACCTAGCATGATACTACATGGCATACTGATCATGAATGCAAGCACCTAGTATATCATGCACATAAAGCAGGGAATATCTCTCTATCAATCTGAGTAAGCTCCGAAGAGACTTACCTGGTAAGCAGAACAACAAAAGGCAATCAACCAGGCAATATGAAATCCGACACGTCACAGATGGTCACCTAATAAGTATAAGCACATGAATGAGTCTATCTCTAAGGCACACAAAGCATGAAAGTATCACACACACAACTACACAACTTAACACAATAACCGTCACATCATCATTTTCATCATCTTAACTTTATCTCGTAATCCATCATCTCACAACTCATACCATATTCCATATAATTCTCCAATTCATCATCTTCATAAGTATCGAATATTTAATCTCTTTTAAAAATCACCGTAATATCATGCTATTAGTCACACATATCATACCGTTAGTCAAACGATCAGATTATCATGCTAGTTAGTCATCGACTAAGTCTTATTCCCAAGTTAGTTCCAAAACCGTTTAAAAATCCGAATTAATCAGTTAAGAATTCCGACCTTGAAAATACTTGCTAAAATCCTTTTTCAATTATTCAATCCAAATAATATATTTTAAAATCCCAAATAATATAATATGATATTTTAATTACCCTTTATTATTTAATAAACCATCTCTTTATAAAATCCCCAAAATAATATTTTATATTTAAATCCTCGAATAATATTATAGTATTTTAAAGACCACAACCAATTAAATAAATAACCGATTAACTCGACCGAACCAAACCCAACCGAACCAAACCGATTTAAACACATTATAGGATCCACTATCCTAAGACTTTTCACATCAACTCAAGCTATCCTAGAGAGAGGAAGGTGGAAGAGAGATTACCTAGGCAAATGGAACACAAATGGCTCAAAAATTCTCACTTCGGGGACCTTGGGGACACCTCCAAACACCTTGCAATATATTTTCCAAAACCCCAAGCAAAAGGGTCAGGACTTTGTTTAGAAATGAAGCAAAGAAGTCATATATATAAGGTTTAAACTCAGTTTTGGAAGGAAATAATGGAGCTTACCAAGAAAACAACGCAAAACCTCAAGATCCTTCAAAAGACAGTTTCTACAGCCTCAATGATGGACGATTTTGGATGGGAAAACAAGCTTGGATTTTGGATTATAATGTATGTTTGGAAAGGTAGTTTCAATACGGTTCTAAGGCCACTGAGTTTGCTCAATTCGGAGTAGTATTGAGGGAGATATGGCTTTTCTTGTGCAAGGTCACCAAAATGGACCTAAAATGGTGAAGGCTTCTTCTCTCTTTGGTTTTCTCTCAAAGTGACGGTGGGGCTCTTTGTGAATGAGTTCTAAACTGAGCTTGGGTCAGTTATAAAGGAGAGAAAGGAGTGGTTCATGTGTTAAAGATGGGGAGTGATTAAATGGAAGGGATGGGAGTGGTTGGACACCTATCATCACAAGCAAGCCACAAGTCAAGTCAAGTCGAGGAGTGGGTGGTGATCAATGTTGGTCAAGTTAAGTATGGACGACTGGCCTTGTAAATCAAAGGCGTAAATCCCGAGCCCGAGATGCGTTAAAATCCGTTAAGTTCATAAAAGCCGAGAAAAGGTGGCTCGGGAATGTGTTTCTATCATTAAATCAATGTAAAGCCGTGCATAAAAATTTTAAATTTTCCGAGTTTTCATAATCATAGGGGAGGATAATATTCGGATTATCCTAAGGATATTTTATAAATGTTGATTAAATTCCGGTCTTTACAAAGGCCCAGACTCTTCACTTACTGGATAGTTAGTTCTCCTTCATTTTTTGTTTTTGTCATTTACTGATTTACACGTGCCTCTTATATATGCAGCACACTTTGGGGGGGTTTGTGTTGATTTGAATTTGTACAAATGCAGAGTGATTCGTAAGAAGCAACAGGGTGTTACAATCTTCTCTGCCCCGGATTCATACAAACTAATAGCCATATAGCCATCGGAGCCGCCATCTCTCCCGTTTATGCTTTCGACGGCAACCAATTCGACATCTCACTTCTCATTTGGAAGGTCAGTTTATACACATTAATGCTAAAAATTAAAAAAAAAAATATACAATACAATTTCTCTAAAATTTCATTTCAAAGTTGTAATTTTAATTGAAATGAATTTTATTTAGGATCCGAATTCGGGAAACTGGTGGTTGGGGTTCGGGGAGGGAACGCTAGTAGGGTACTGCCCACAGGAGCTATTCAGCCACCTAGCGGACCATGCGAGCATGGTGGAGTGGGGAGGGGAAGTGGTGGACACGCGCGCCACGGGCGACCACACCACCACCCAGATGGGATCAGGCCACTTCGCCAGGGATGGGTTCGGCAAAGCAAGCTATTTCAGGAACCTTCAGGTGGTGGACTCACACAACAGTTTGGTGAAGCCCCAAAACCTGCTCACGGTGGCTGAAAACTCCAACTGCTATGACATCAAGAGCGATTACACAGACGATTGGGGTGTCCATTTCTACTATGGTGGCCCCGGGAAAAACCCAAATTGCCCATGATTTGAATCAGCCAGAAGATTCTATACTTGCAAAATAACATAACAGTGTAGTGTGAGCTGAAAAGATGCAGATTTCATAACTATAGCCAAGTGAATTGTATGATCATCTGGACTACGGGTCACATCGCCTGGGATGGGTTTGTCAAGGCTAGCTATTTAAGCGACTTTCTGGTTGTAGACACCAACAACAGCTTGGTCAGTCTCAAGAACCTGCTCAAGGTGGCTCAAGCGCGATTGCTGCAGGTGGTCAGTCCCAAGAACCCAAAAGGACATTTTAGTTTAGAGAAAGTTCAAGAAAAAATAATTTACTGTAGTCTGTTTCAATATTGTACAAAAAAAAACGGACCATTTATTTCCTCCCGTTCTTCTTTCCTAACACAGGTGCAACTGCAGTGCTGACTCTCTTCCTGGGAAAGGAGTTGCACCTGCTCTCTGATTCATCTTCCTCCTCCTCGCTAACAGACCCATTGTTTACATTTTGGGATGAGTCTTCATTGATTGAACCTTTTCTTTTCCTAGGATCCAACATTGCCCGCAGTTTCCATTCAGTTGCCTCGTTGCTTGGCTGCCTGACTTCAGTTCTGCCGGGTATCTCTGCCCCAAGACCGAGCCTAGAGGATGGAAACAGAGATTGTAATGTGTTCATTGTCAAAAGTTTTGAGAAACTTAACAAACAAAAGAAATTATTGGGCTAGCATACTTAGCAGGTCGACCCTCAAGTTCTACATCAGCTGACTCGTCCTCCCATCTTCCAAACATGTTATCGACCCATTGCACTGCCTGTACATGTACCAAAAAAAAATACTAGGATGAATTAAGAGGTAGATTTAGTAAGCCTAACTTTATAAATGATCTCCCAAAATCCACACATAACCATCCAAGGAAAAAAAAAAGCAATGTATTTACTGAAGAAGAGATTTGTTCACATGCTTATGAAATTCTTTCATTTTAAAGGAAAAGTGCAGTCAATGATATCCATCAAAGATAATGGCATATCCAAATGTAAAAGTTCGACCAAAATAAAAGGAGCATCTGAAGACCAACATTACATGCCATAAAGATCTCATGGCCACTAAGAAGGCAAATGGGCATGGTAACGACTAACAGAAAAGCATATGAAAGACCTACTTACAGAAACAGTTCCTACGAAAATGAAAGCAGAGTCTCAAACTAAGCATTGCAAGGATCCAACAGACCAATTCATTTCGCACTTTCCAGGTCTCAAGATCGACAATGAAACTATACGAGGACTATTCTTTTTACTTTATGAAGAACAATGTAACATAATCACTTGACATCACCCTCATCTTACCACATTGAGTTTTGCTCCAAATCACGACGACGTTTTCTCAACAAAAGATCTAGAATCTACCCATATGTGAACAATACTATGCAAACCATTCAATCAGCATTGGCTACGAAAGATCTCGATCAATGATCATACGTAATTATTACCAGTAGACAGTAGTAATTGTTCAAGAATTATTAACAGTTGTAGATGGATTTACCAATTTATACGCCTTGTCAAGCTTCACCAATTTAATGGCAGGAGGCTGAGCTTTCTCATCAGCCTGTTTCTTCTTGGCACTCATTTCTGAGTTTTCTACACAGGGCAATAACACTCTATGATCATAAATTAAACAGCCAAAATAGGTTCCATTATCCATTACAACAGTCACTCTTTTTAGCCAAACACAGAACCTAAATTCCCAATTCAACACTAACTTAACATAAAACCTGATGCCTGTGAAACCTAGAATACAAACTTAACTGCCCAACCAAATTCCACTTGTTAACAACAAAAGAAGCAAACAATCTATTAGAAAACCCTAATTTTGCAAGATCTTGAAGTTGCAGAGGAATCAAAATCAGTGTTTTTTCCCTTTCACCCAGTGGCGGAGCCAAGATATTTTGAGAGGGGGCATAACAATAGTGAATAAAAATATAGAAAAAAGGGTCATACAAACCATAATGTGTTCGATATTACAATATAGCACCAAATGATACAAGGTTCGCTTCTACAAGGAGCTTATCATTTCTAATAGAAGAGTCTATACTACGATATGGTAGAACTCGATGATAAACGGGTAAATCCAATTTTCGAGTTTTCATTACCTGGAAATATTGCAGAATAACTTTATTATCAATTTAGCACACACTGTATACCCACAAAAATAATCCCATTGCACAAAAATTAAAAAATATCCAAATGATTCGAATGTACGGGGAGCCAAACTTCAATGTTAATGCACAATCCAAATTCCACAAATGCACAGGGAGCCAATTCGACTTCGGCAAATTCCACAATTTTCACAAATGCACAGGGAGCCAATTCCACAAATAATTCGAATTCGGCAAAACCCCCAATTCGACTTCGACAATAAGTGAAATCACCCACAAATTTGCACAGGAGCCAAACTACGGAGAATAAGTGAAATCGAATGCTAACCTCAACGGCAACCTGTGAGAGCAACGACGGACAGCGGGACAGGCGACGGAGCTCGGCAGCGAGCTGGCGACGGCAACAATAGAGGCCGCGACGGCGACGGAGCTGGGCTGCTTCTTCTTCGGCAGCAAACACAGGTTGACTCAAGTCCAGAGTCCTCGACGGCGCCTGGGCTGCTTAGGCGGGGATTGGCGCTCGCGGAGTCGCCTACAACGACGGGATGGAGCAGGCGAAGTCCGAATGGAGGGGGTAGGCCGATGGGCAAAGGGTAAAGGGTTTAAGGGAGCAGGGGCGAATGGAGGCCGCTGCGATCCGATGGCGATGGGCAGATGGAGAGCTTCAGGCTTCAGCTTGGCAACGTTTGGGGATGGAGGCGATGTTTGATTCTTAAGGGTTTCATCAAAACGACGTCGTTTTTTCTGTTGTTTTTTTTTTTATTAGAGTGTGAATTCGTATCATGTCGGAGGAAGAAATTTCCGTGGAAATACTCCGTGGCGAACTATCCAATTGGTGAAAAAATCTCGCAGGGTTTCGTTCGCTCTGACGGAATCAGACTCTCAAAGCAAATCCTTGGAGCCGAGCCCTCAGATTCTCCTTCAAGAATTAGCGGTAACCGAGCCCTCAGACTCTCGTTCGTTCTTATTGCTCATGTGACTTTTGATTACTTCCAATTTGGAGGAGAAGTTGATCGTTTGATATCATTTGGTTGATCTTCCTCCCGATTACTTTGCGAAGCTACCTAACGATCTTCGCTTAGATGTAAGTTCTCAGAGAATAGTTCAGCTGCTGCGCTTAAATGATTGTTTTATTTGAACTACCGAAATCTGTTTTTGGATAATTGTCTTCTGCAGCTGAACGATGCAGCATTTGATCTTTCAAATGGACCAGTCCTTGACCAGGCGAGCAATTTGATCTTTGTTCACTTGAGTGTTTTGTGATTCTTGTGTTTTCATCTTCCATGCATTTGGACTTCTGATTTCAGTGTGGTCAAAACCTCGGAGAGACTTTGTTGAATCTGTCTCGAGCATGGGAAATAGCTGATGCTTCATCCTCTTTCACTTTAGTGAAGAAGTTACCTTCCTTAGAAAATTCTCTGACAGATAACCAAAAATCAGGCAAGTTTTCGGTAATCGTTGTATGTGGTGATGTATTATCTTAAACTCATTTCCTGCTATCCTTCATGGTTTAGCACTTGGTAGAAGATTAGTATCTGCTGGAAGGAGGTTTCAGCCTTTCAGTTTCAGGCCATGGGACAATATGGTCAAGGTGAACTGCAGAAGGTACTGTTTCGATGACTGAAATGTTTTTGTCTGTGGCTGACTGTAACAGCTTGAATTTTTAGCTTGTTTGTAGTTAAGTAGAGTATCTACAGTATTGAAACTGCTGGATTACTTGGGATTCTATCAAGTTTGTACTTGATTGGGATCTTTCAAAGGCATCTTGTGCAGTGGCGGATCTAGGAATTTTTGTAGGATGGGACTGAAATTTTTTTCCGAAAAATGATGGTTTGAAATGTTCGAGTCTAAGATTGTACCTATATATACCCTTGACACCTTTAGTCTTGTTTATTTGTTGAATGACACTAAAAACGCCACTATACTGTTTTTGGATTCAGGAACCTACATTACCAACTGTAATGTAACACTGAACTTCAAAATTTTACGGCTAAACTACAAAATTATTTAATTAATTTTTTGAAATATGCAGAACCACTGCTCCCACAAGCACAAGTTTATGACTTACCAACTCTGAAATTATGTGCAAAATTCTAATGGTGGTTATTCACAGTAAAGTAACAAATTCACAAATTCATTCTCACAACCACAATCACAAACCACGATTCCGAATCACAAACAACAAATTCACAAATCTATTTCTCACCACAACCACAAACCACAATTTTAATTTTCAAATCACAAATCACAAAGACACAAATTTATTTCTCACAAATCCCCAAATTGATTCTCATTCGTCTCGCCGCCTAGGGAAAGGCTTCCCCTTCACACGTTCGGACGGAGGTGGAGATGGTAGTGGCACCAGCGGGTCTGCGGAGGGGGAGGTGGCAGCGGCGGCCGGCGGCTCGGAGAGGTGTTGGGAATCGAACCTGAGATGCCCCGCTCCCCCATCAACTCACCCCGTGTCCTATCCGCTGAGCTAGTTTGTCTTTGTGTTTTCTTTCAACTTCAGTTTTATATATTATTAAATTAACAGATATAAAAATATACATATAAACCTATTTTGGCCAGCGGGGGCTTCAGCCACCCCGAGCCCCCCGTAGATCCGCCACTCATCTTGTGGATAGGTAATTTTCTGATTTTGGGCATGAGAGAAATCGTATATTGTATTGAAGTTGATTCTGATGTAAGTTTTCTGAGGAGTGATTTTAACAATTTGATTTCTAAACTTGTTGAATTGCATTGATTAGTACCAATAGTTACTAATAGGAAGTTGGTATGTTATCTAACATATTAAATGTATGTTTTATGTTCTGTTGGCTTGTTAAGGTTTAGCAAAATTAGTTTTGAACTTGAACTGCATGTTGTATTTATGACGAACCATTTGTCATGTTAGTGCATTTTATGTCTCAAGTGGATTTCTGAATAACAGTATTTTTTGATAATTGCAACTATAGATTGCAAAATCCATGATCACTGCTGGGAAGCTTCTAGCTTCAATTCCAGAGTCCTCGGCATCTAGTGATGAACAACCGAAAAGTGAGACTAGGATGTTTAAGGTGGGAGGATTTTTTTTTATTACTTTCCGAATTTCTTCTACGTAGACCTCTTTTAGCAAGAACAGCATAGAAAATCAATGGTGTTTTTTCACTGGGTACAACTTCCTTGTCTTAAATCAGAACCTACAATGCAAACTTATAGGGTGATATTCTTACTCATTTATTATGCCTCTCCTGTTCTTCTCGTTGCTTGAGAACCACAGAATCCTATTGTGGCAAATAAGTCAGGGAATTCAAAGCGTGCCCGAGAGCTCCATGGAGTATGCAAATGACAATGCTCTGCAACTGGCAAAGGTGCTTCGCTTCGCTTCAATTTTAAAGCTCTATATCCGTTTCAAATACCAGATTTGATAAACCCTAAAACTTCAAATTTCTTGTTTTCTTTCATTTCTGATGCAGTCACTGAGGGGAACTCTACTCATTCTATTCCTACGGATCCAGTGTGTTATCAGCCTTTGCATCACTTGGACTCCTCCTGCTTGGGAGAGAGCTTAGCTCAAACACAGAGAAGGAGAAGTGAGGCTTTCCTGTTACCCCTCGTTCTTCTCAACGTTACTTCAACCAGAGGATCCTCATAAGAGTACCACTCCAAGTCCTTTTGCCTGATCTAAGTATTACAAGTACGCTATTATATATTGTATGTATTTAGCATTGCACCTGAAGGCAATACTTAACTCGAATGACTTCAAGCCAGGGATGTCCATAGGTTGAGCTGTCAAACAATTTGGCCGAGTAAATATTGTATCCAACCTGTATCAAACTATGCTTTTGATCTGTACAGTTCAGTACTCCGTATCAAACAGTCGATATGAGGAACTTTATATATCCTCTTGTGCACATGATGAACATGCCGTTTTTTACAGAATAATGCATTGCAAAATGAGAGAGGATACAATTATTCCTTTAATGTTAGAGCAGAAACGATTATACATGTCATTATTTTGGTAACATGAACTTTGTGATCGTTCATGGAGACATTTCAATTGGTGGAACTGGTGCTAAACAAATGAAACTCCGTGGAACATTGAAAGTTTGAAACAAATTTTACATTTTTACTACCTCAGGCCTAAAAAGGAGGAAGCAACAATTGTAACTAGTAAGATTATATACTACAAATCGGGTATTTACAGGCCTTTACTTGTCAGCCAGGGATAATGCAAGGCAGCAAACAAGCACACCTACAAGCTGCAGCATGCAAACACATCAAAAAGGAATAACAGAGTCCAAGATCCCGAAAACTGAGAACACCCCGATCAGCAGCCTTCAACTGTAACCATTACCATTTTTCCCTGATACGGCTCCTACTCAATTTCAACATGCTTCAATTTTTCCAAACTCTCATCTTCCCTTGGAGGTCTCCCATGAAAATCACTGAAATTTCCCACTTGCTGATCTAGTTCATCCCAACCACCAAAATTAGAGCGACTATTGGCACTATTATTGCAGGAAGTACCATCAGCTTCCGATTAGATGACATGAGTATCTGGTAGGTCGCCCTTGCTTGGGCAGTCTGACAATTTCTCTTTTGGGTTTTGTTGCTTGGTCTTGTTCTACTCCTGGCTGGCTCTCTTTTTCTCCTCCGTCAGCGGTTCCCTGAACTTCCCTGCATTTTATCCACAACTACAGAAATGGCTACCTGTCCAAGCGGAAGCATCAACACCATGATTAGGGCATCTCGCCCCTTAAATCCTGTGTCCATCATAGATGACATGACAATGTTGGGAATTATCCATCCAAAAGTTCCAAGTACCTGCATTTAGTCGGCATGGTGAGACAGTAACATTATTCATCAAGAGGATATACCAAGTTGAGTTTACATGCTGACTTCCTCCAAAAAATGAAACAGTTCAATCAGCTGACAGAGAAACTAAATCACAGCATTTCCTGGCCTTGAATCAAAAAGTAAAATAGATCATTTTAATTTTGGATCCTGATGACTACAAGTGTCAATCTTATGATCAATGGTTGCACGAAGCTATAATCAGTTGGTCGATTTTCATATTTCATTCAATTAAGCACTAAGTTTTAACAAGCTAAGCACTAGAAACTTAACTAGCAGAACACCTTCTCGATCCCTAGTAGTAAAATAACCTAGATTGCCTTTACTTGGGAAGTTCACAATAAATCCCAAATTCGTTATAATCCACTTGAGCATCTTTAATTGTGGTATTTGAGTTGAGTATCATAGCTATTTTTTATAATAAAATACTATAAAATGTGGGAGAACCAATAAAGTGAGTATCTTACTATGATACTCACCTCACACAATTTTCTTGGTTTAACAAAAAATCTGACATATTTTCTTGGTTTAACAAAAAATCTGACATTTTTTTTTGCTTTCCTTTAAAAAAATTAGCTATGATACTCCAAGTACCATGGATAAAGATGGTCTTAAGATGTACTGAAAATCACACAGACAACGCAACCAATAGCATCAAACTACTCTCCATTCCGATAATAGACAGCACCAACGAATTCCGTAAACTTTGAACTGGAAGCTAAATCAACTCGGAATCTCAAGGCGACTTTACCTTCAAAACCAAATCGGTGGTTCTCGGATCCTCCCAGAGCCCAAAGAAGCCATCATTGTCATCATCCTCGTCGTCGTCTTCATCTGACCACCACTTACTTCGCTTTCCACGGCCTCTAAACCCAGACCTACCGTCCAACTCTTTAGCGAAATCGAACTCGGAGCTGGATCCGAACCGCTTGAGACGAGTCGGAGACGCCTCCGAGTTCCATCGCGCGAGGCGCACCGCCGGCACCGGAATTTGGAGAAAATTTAGGGTTTACGGACGGAAGAAGCGGTGGCGGTGGCGGTGGCGGGAATGAAATAAGGGGCAGAGAGCCAATCCCCATGGAAGGACACACTCATTATCCAGTTGGGTTAAATTTTTGCATTTTCTGCTGTCGAATAACAAAAATTAGGGGTGGGCGTGGGACTGGATGGAACGGGACGGGACCGGGATGAGGCCCGTCCCGCTTTAATTTTTCCGGGACAGGATTTATTTATTTATTTTAATCCCACACGGGCCTTATCCCACACGGGACGGGACGGGATGAGACTTGTCCCTCAAATAAAAATAATAAAATATTATAAAACTTGAAAAATAAAAAAAATGTTTTCGTAGTTTATGCTTCATAGAATGATATCACCATAATGTTAACACTCCCAACAACACAATTTCATACAAAAAAACATTGTCAGCAGAAGCCTCCTATAACCTTAACTGATTAGAATTGAATAGAGATTTCACTATTTCAAAATGGAGAATAAATTGTTTTGTTTGCCTCCTAGAGCCTAAATCCCTAACCCCCAAGCCCATAGTAATTTTTTATTTTCAAATTGCTTACAAGCCTTACAGTATTATTGTAACTTGTGTTTAAAATAACTAAATATATCTTATAAATCACTAAATTATTAAAAATTTTAGTACTACCAAAATTAAAACTCCTATCCCGTATAAATATAAATATAAATATAAATATAAATATAAATATAAATATAAATATAAATATAAATATAAATATAAATATAAATATAAATATAAATATAAATATAAATATAAATATAAATATAAATATAAATATAAATATAAATATAAATATAAATATAAATATAAATATAAATATAAATATAAATATAAATATAAATATAAATATAAATATAAATATAAATATAAATATAAATATAAATATAAATATAAATATAAATATAAATATAAATATAAATATAAATATAAATATAAATATAAATATAAATATATATTTTATATATATATATATATAAATTATATATATATATATATGTGGGACGGGACTGGGACGGGATTCACTTTTTTTTCCTTAAATCCCACCGGGACCGGGACGGGACCGGGATTTGCGGGATTTGTGCCCACCCCTAACAAAAATACCCTTAGCACACCTTACAATATTTTTTAAAAAATATAAAAATGATCAAGTTAATAAAATTGAGATGGATAACGAGCAGACATGGGCCAACCTGTTTGGCCCACCCAACCCGTCCGGCTAAATTTGTGGACTTGAGTAAGACAATTGACCCAAATAGACTGATCGGTCCGGTCCAATAGGCCCAAACGGTCGGGCTTGGGTCAAGGATCAAGCCCAAGCGGACAGGTAGACCCGACCTGCCTATATATATTAATTGTATTATTTATATGAAATTGTAGTAAAATACTAGATATATTGCTTATATAATTTATATTTGTACATCTATGAGTAGTTTATTAATACTAAATGACTAATACTCTAATAGTATTCAAATTGCATATAAATTAAGAAATACAATATTATTAAATAAATTATTCTCAAGATTTTTCTCATTGAAACGAACCTACACTAAAGATTTAGGGTTTGATTTCAAAGTTGTGTAACTTCTGTACCTTTGTTTTGTATAAAATTTCAATATTTTAGGATACTTAACATATATTATAAAGTTTGAGATCAAACGCAAATAAAAAAAATATTTCACAAACTTTTAATGGGCGGCCCTGTGGGCTATCCAGCCCGCCCACATGGACGGGTTTTGACAAGGTAGGTGGCCCAGAAACCGGGATTTATGAACCGGGCTATGATGGGCCAAGATTTTGACATAGGCCCGACCCAAGCCCGTCTGGCCCAACCCATCCTCAGGTCTAATAACGAGCACTAAATCTCTTTTCAAACCAAAAAAAGTTTCAACTCTAATACCATCTCATCTTGTTACAACTATTTACATATTATGTAATATTTTATATATTAATGGTGAAATATATAGTTGAATTTCTTAGTGAATTAAGCGATCCGCTTATTATCGGACAATTCTGTTTATTTTCCCCGCAAAACATAAAAAATCTAATTTTATAATTAAGAGCATAGAAATTTAATTATTCTTTTTTGAAAATATCATATTCTGAAATTATCATGTAGGCTTAAATACTATAAAGAGATATTGTCTAGATTTTTTTTTTAACCGGAAATAATTCGACCCACCTAACATACCCGGCGGGACGAGAGGCCGAAAGAACGGCAACAGACAAACCAAAATACAACCGAATCAACAAAAACAAGACTACCACGAACAACTAGAGAATAGATGTTGAAACTAGCGAAGGCGGACGGATTTGGAACCGGGACATTGCGAGTCATTTCTTCTGATAGATGGTAGAGGTAACGCAAGATATTGTCTAGATTTAAAAAATATATATAAACATCATCAAAATGTACAATATGTAACTTTCTTATGGTTTTTTTTTTGGAGCAAGTAACTTCCTATTATACAATATATAAACATCATCGAAGGCAAAAGTGAGGCTCATTAAATAAAATATGTATTCATCCTGATTATAGGTGTTATTGGATGTATATAATACTAGTGTAGGTCTCCTCCCGTGTATGAAGAATACATTAATACAATTAATATAGATATAAATAAAATTAGTTCGACGGATTATAAAAAATATAAAAATATAGATTCTCTCAAAATATCTATATACAATTTACATTTATAAGGTAAATTTTATTTATAATCTATAATTAATTGAATCTCATGTAATTTAATAGATAATTATTTTTTAAAATTGATTAAATATTGTTTTTTTATTAAATATATAGTATATATTTTTACATTAGTTTACCAAAATATCCATCCACGGATGCATTGTGGCTACATAATATTTTGATAAATTATTTTGGTCTCAAAAAATAATATAGATGTAAATAAAATAACAATTATTAAATAATTAATTTTGATATAAATAATTTTTCCACAACAAATAATATAGATATAAATAAAATAACACTTATCAAATACTACATATTTATCTATTAATATTTTCGGTAAGTATGACTATGAAATATTTTTTATTTATGTTTATGTCAATTAACTAAAATATATAGATAGATAGATAGATAGATAGGTTGTGACTTTTAAACTATGATAACATATTATTTTTTTAAATTTTTCTCAAAATCAACCTAACACGCCACATATAGGTATAGGTAGACCTGTCAAACGGGTCATTCGGGTCGGGTTCGGGTCGGGTCACTTTGGGTTCCGGGTAATACAGGTCTCGGGTAATACGGGTTTCGGGTATTTTCGGGTTGAATCGAACCCGGGTTTGACCGGGTTTCGGGTCATTTCGGGTAGATTTCGGGTTGGTCAATTTTTTTCTTTTTTAAATTAAAAAAATCATAATTTGATAATTTTGCGATAAATTTAAAAATCTAAAATTAAAGACATTGTTCATAAGTTCTAGTGCTTGTAATTATATACTATATCTGATCTAAAATATTTGATTTTTATTATTTCTCGTAATTTTTAATAAAATATAATAATATATAAATATCAAAATTTTAAATATTTTTTTAAAAATATTTTTATTAAAATTTTGATATTCTATATATTATTACATTTTATTAAAAAACATTTGATTTTTTTATTATTTCTCATAATGTTTAATAAAATGTAATAATATACAAATTTTCAAATAATTTTTTAAAAATAATTTCATGCAATTAGTAATAAGCATAGAATTTTTTAATATTTTAATATTTTTTAGAATTTTTATCTTCTTAAAAAAGTCTGTTGAAAAACAAAAAATCAAATACTATCGATCGGACGGAGTATTACACAATACAAATAAATATAGAAGTTGATTTGAAAATGAAAGATCAAGTGATTGTAATTATAAAATGTAATAAATTGGAATCTCCATAAAAAAATTTAATCATATATAATTATAAATCAACCGGGTCAATCGGGTCACCGGGTCAATTGGGTAAATAGGGTCAAAATTACCGGGTCAATCGGGTCACCGGGTCGAAACCCAGATTACCTAGAAAATTTTCCGGTTTTCGGGTTCGGGTCAGAAAAAATTTCCGGGTTCGGGTCGGAAATTTTCCGGGCGTTCGGATCGGGTCAACCGGATCGGGTTGTGTTTTGACAAGTCTAGGTATAGGTATAGGTATATAGATATAGATATAGATAGATATATCTATATGGATAGATAGATATATCTATATGTTATGCATCCGTTTTAGTATAGGTATATAGATAAATAGATGGATAGAGATGTCTAGTTTTTATCTCTTTTTTTTTTATGAAATAGTTTTCATCTTTTTTAAAACAAGGTCTTGTTAAATAAACTATATTTAACAAAATTATTTGATACTCCGTAGGAAACAAGGATAAAAATAAAACATCTCTAATTTCTGTAATTTTTTAATATGTATGATAAATTACACTATACATAGGTGTAGATTCTTTTAGCATTGTTTTTATTACAAAACTACTTAAAAATCTTTAAATTACTCTAGAGTTATCTCAAATATGTTTGGAGTGGTTAAATTGTTTTGTACTGATCTCAAATATTTTAAAAATTTTCACAAACAGTGTAACGGCCCGGATATAAATATTCGGGTTACGTTTCGAAGGTCGGATACCTTCGTTCGAATGTTGCAATTCAGGTACGGGTCGAGGTTACAAACCTCGAAGATCAGCATTCCAAAACGGGGATTTCGAACCCCAAGCAATCAAAGTCGCGGAAATTCGATTCAAATGAAAGTTAAGCAGAAGCAAGGTTTAGATACAAGTGCCACGGCAGAGCCGGGTCAAAACCAAAACAAAGTGGGTGATTGTCATTTGTCAAGTTAGAATAAGTGCCGGATCCTTCAATTCGTCAAAAGATTTCCCCGTCATAGAAGCATGTAGCAACAAGAGCGGTACCTAACACTATCCACGAAGTCAGGCCTGGTGATCGCCTGTGGGTCCTCTGACCGCGCTGAGGCCACATAACATGCCTATGCCTAAATAAAAGATGACTAATGCGGTACAAGATTTAAATCACACTATCATGCCCCTAGTATATATAATATGCGGAAAAGAACTGTAAAGGGCCCAAGACAATGCCAAGTGGCATATCCCTCTCCTACCTCTGCACCCCTTCCCGTTAGTGCAGAGACTGGCCAGTTCGGTGCTATAGCATAGCCATTCCCTCGTGGTGGTGCACTTCACCACGGTATCATCATATCATATCATATCTCATCATCATATCATAAATCATGCTCATGCCCGATGGTTCTGGGCTAATCATATCATATCATATCATATCATCTCATCTCTTGCCCGATAGTGCTGGGCTATCATATCATGCTCATATCGACTCGATAGACTCAGGGCGCCCGATGGGGCTGGGCTACCCTATGACCCTAGAAAAGACTCTAGGACTATCACAGATAACGGTCGTTCTGTATTCAAACACACAAAGTAAACACATGCTCAGTTCGATGCAATCCTAGCATGATACTACATGGCATGCTTTAATATGCAACAAAACTACACATTACATGACACATCAGGCAGGAGGTCCAGGTTACTGAGTAAGTCCCGTAGGATACTTACCTGAAGATGCAGAACAGCAAGATAACACAAGTAAGGGCCCAAATGCAAGTCCAAAGCAATCCAAAAGCAATACACACCTATCATCAAGCCATTTCCATAAGCTACCGGATCAACATTCATACGCACGAAACCCAAGTTCTCAACATCCTCAAAACCGACCGATAGTGAAACCGTTTTTCAAAATCTTTCCGATACGATCAAATCGACCAAAATCATTCTTTCAATCAAACCCCTTGATAAAATCATACCAACCATATTTTCAACTCATAAATCCCAAGATTCCCGAAACTCTTCTAAAATCTCAACTTAGACCAAATCATTATTCAAAACACTTTCCAAATTTATATACTTACCCTAAAATCCATTTATAAACCATTGCTTATTAATCAACTTATATTATTATTTTATCAAAATAAATCCGACAAGTTTAGGTCATTTCTAAAAGTTCTCTTTTAAATTTTATTAAATCCAAATCTTATAATACTATATTTTAAATCGCCATAAGAATATTATATCTTTAAATCTCAATCATAGTATTTTATTTTTTGATCTCAACCATTTTAAAAGTCATAAATTTATATAATACATGGCCCAATTATTTAATAAATAAGTAATTAGCTGAAAATACCCCAAAATAAGTCTTTAAAACATAATATTCATTTTATAACATTTTATCATATACTATAACATATTCCATTTTAAATATCAACATTAATATTATATACCATATAATATTTCATTTAATATATAATCCACTCATTTAATATAATTTCTCGAAATTCATTTCAACCTTAAAACAACATATATAATCCGGAAAATGCATTAAATAAATTCTCCTAAGAAATCCAGCCCAGAAAAACAAAATAGGCCCAACTCTTCTGGCCCAAATTCGGATCCCAACCCAGCCCAATTGAGATCTCAACCCAAAGAAAACAAACCCAACCCGGGTCACTGTTCATCGCCTCCCCCACCACGCTCTGTTTGACTGAAGGAAAGAGAAGGAGGGAAGCGGGAGGGCTGCCGGCCATGGCTGTGCTCCGACGACTCAACCCGACACCAAGGAACAAGGATCAAGCAAGAAAGGGAAGAAGAAGAAGCTCACCGAAGCTTGGGGTTCTCGCCGGGAAAGAGATCTGTTGGACTCGATTGAGGCTCGGTTTACCTCGCCGGAGCCGGATCTTCACCGTTCTTGGCCTAGGAGGAATGCCAATGGCTCAATGGTGGAGCTTTATAGAGTTTCAAAGCAAAAGAGAGGGGAACGAAACCTTACCGAGGTTTGAAGCGGGAAACAGGGCAATGAGGGTCTCGGGGGTGCACTCGGGGTGTCTCAGGTGGTGCTCGGGTACGTCGGAGAGGATGAGGGAGTGGGTGCTGCTCGACGAGGAGGAGGGAGATGGGTGCCGGAGATGCTCAGCTGCCTCGGCCCTTCGGACAGTGAAACAAAGAGGGAGACGGGAGCTGCTCGGTTCCACCTGGGCTCCAAGGGAGTGAATGTCGACGACGAGCTGGTGAGGGTGGTGGTGAGACTGAGGTATGGTGGTGCTGTCGAGATTGGAGGAGGGCAGGGGAAGAGGAAAGGCAAAACAGCATTGAAAAGGGTAGAAGGAAGTGAAAGAATGAGTCACTGTTGTTTGGAAAGAAGGAAGAAGAAATGGGAATGGGATAGTGGTGTGTTTGAAATCACAGATGAAGAGAGGGGGGTCCTGTTTCTGAACCAATTTGAGGGAGGGGACCTGCTGAAAGTGGCGTGGGTGGTGTTTGGATCCAATGCCAAAGAGGGGGAGATAGCATGGGAGAAAGATGGGTGAAGGGTGTGGGTGTTTGTTCATTTTGGGAAAGAAGACGATATATAGGAAAGAGGTGAGTTGTGTGGTCTGATGGGGCTCATCAAATGGGATGAAGATGCTCTCTCTCTCTAAAGAATCAAATTAAAACACCAGAATTAAAACTCGTTCGCTCCCACCAAATCCGACAATCGAAAATTTAATCGAAATTTCTAATCCGAAATGATAAACCTCGTTGATTAATAAAATAATTGAATAGAACTTCGGAAAATATCTTCAAGTCTCGAACTAAAATTAGCGAAATAAAATCCGCTTTTTAAATCTAATTTGAATTTATGCCGGAATTCGCTTCGAAAGATTTAGAATAAAATATATTGCTCAAGGACGGAATTTTCAAAAATTTCCGGAATTATAGAAATTAAAATAATACTAATATGATATCTAAAATATATTTGGTCTTTACATTTATCCACCTCTAAAAACAAGTCTCGTCCCCGAGACTAAAATCATTTTAAAGCAACGGGAAGAAGTTTGAAATCGGTGAGTCCGAGGACCATGTCCAAGGATCTTGTAATCATCTCGGTTGCGTCTTCCGGGATTCTCACAACATCCTAGTCACGGTCGTGACATCTCCAATTGGTCTGGTCAAGTGTGTAATAAGCGCCTCTATCACATCCTCGCTTCGACCTTTCGGAAGTATCACAACTCTAAAAGCATTATAGCGTCCGACTAGGTCTTAGCAAGCAATCTATAAGCGCCCCTATACAATGCTTGTATCCACTTCGTGAGATGTCATAATGTAAATCCAGTTCGTAAATCCTCAAAGCGTTTTGCAAATGGAAAGGTTGTCATCCAAATCATTGAAACTCTCAACTTCTTTAAAACCCCAAGTTGGCCATTTAAAACCGCTCAAAATCTTCAAATCCGATGTTTAATCAAGCAACTTTACACCAAAACAAGTTAAATCCTTTCAAATCAAGATTTCGTCAAAATCTCCCAAAACCAAATCAGCTTCTCGCAACCAATCAATCAAGTTCAGAATGTAGGAGGTGGAATCATCCACCTCTAAGGGCTAATCCCATATTCTCTTCCTAGTTTCCATAATCATTTATCATCATTCTCAACTCAACATGCACGTAAGTAAATCAACTCATCGACTCATAACATCATCAATCACTTCTCATATGGCAATCTCAACATCAATCATGATAATCTCAACCAATCGACATCTCAACCGTGTAACATGATTACCCATAAAATAAATCATACCATCCTTTCAGAGCAAGCCAAAAGTAATAACAAAATCTTAACGTCGTACCATGAACCATAAAGTATATCTACCTCATACCGAAGGCATCACAAGTGCATCATCGAATTCTCATAAATCACGCAAGCACACATGTCAAGAGATCAAAGAGGTTAGGTGTCATGGAGTCAGTACACTACTTCAAGTCAAATCTCACGATCGCATCTCAACATCGCACACTAGTGGAACCAGTCATAACAAGGGATCTCATGTAAAGCATAAATTCACATAGTCATCCTATCCAATCTCTATCCAGCATTATCATAACATATTATCACATCAATCCAACAAAATCATGCTATTAAGATTCAACCAAAAAGGGGAGATCAAACAGTATATCAACATCAAAATGTCATCATGCTTTCCAGACATCATCTTAGCTCATCACAATGCCATACAACGATTAATAGCAATCATGCACCATCATCTCATATATACACATAAGTCATATCTATGCTCCAAGTCATATTCATCACTTACCTATTCATAATCAGGCTTATCAACCATATAGTATAACATCATGCTTTCACATAACAACGTATCATCATCTCATGATTTATTCAACACATTATAACATGCTTTTAGAACAACATAGTAGGATAGCAATGGATCATTATATCATATTCATAGTTGTCACTACCAATTTGAACTCAGTATTGCATATCAACATGTAATATCATGCCATACAGGGTTATCATGGTTGCTATCTAACTTCATGCCAGTACATATTAATGAATCACATAATCAAGAAGACCCTCACATCATACCAATCACTCAATTTTCTTAACCGCTCTCTAACCATTCTACCAAGGGACCTCACTCACATATTTTAAGAAGAAGCAATCATTGACATTATTACACAGAAGGACTACATCATATCAATCATCATTTATCAATAGCATCATTAGCTCATCATTAAGCATTGCAACATGTATCACAAGTCTTAATTTACCGTCATGCTCAAAATTATCACATAACACCATATATGAGTAAAGACAATTCAAACTAGCAAGTTTCATCAGAACCTTAACAGACAAACAATCCAGGTTTCACAACATTTGCAGTTCATACTTTTATAGGCAAGGAATTTAGATCATGCTTGGCATATCAGAGTAGTATCACATTAAGTCATCAAGGCACATTAGGATTGTAAGGCATCGAATCATATCATCATAGTCAACAGACAATCAAGCAACAGTCATCACATCAACAAGCAGCTTTCAACATCAAGTCAGTGCAATATCATCATCAACAAGCTCAGAAAGGGTTAGCAATTCGAATAGAGGACGCTCCCACCTGCAAGTCATATCGTACTCAACAATCGTAATCCTCGAAGCGAGCTTGTTCCGTCGACATTATCGATCCTGAGGCCTGTGGGTTATGGGCCCACGCTTCCGCTGCACTGCTCTATCGCTATTCGACTTTCCGATCCCTTTTTCCATGCGGTCGCTCATCCAATGTAACGCGTAGGAGTTCAAGTTAGTGGAGATAGGGGAGTGACAAGGGCGGACGACCCAATGTTTCTTTCGGAGACGGAATAGACCAAAGCTAAAGATGATGTGACTAGAGACAAGACTCCGACTCGGGAATAGTAACGATGCCTTTATGGAGTCCATTAGGTTACAACTTGTGACAAACAAGCATGAATTCATTATGGAGCATATCAATCACATCAATCCACACTAACATGTAGCTACCTCGGGGGCAACATTCGTATTCATATCAAAGACACAATCAAATCCTACGCTGATGTATGTGAAACAAGCTAACATTCTAGTATTCCATGGAAACAGATATGCCTAGTAACTTCAAGCAAGATGGGCGGAACCAACAATGATCATATATAATTCGAAGTCATGCGGAATTTAGTGAAGATAACGAGCATCATGCATATGAACAATGTAAAAGCATGGTGTACACATCAACAAATGAGTCCACATATATCAGGGCAAGGTATGTCGTAACAAACAGGTGAAGCGTCATACGAGAACACATAAGAGCAGTATAGTACGTATCACATATATGAACAGTGCACGAGTTTGGTGTATGCATCATACAAGATCATATAAGGGCAACATAGTAACTATCTCATCTGACACAATGATCATATACCAGGTCAAGCATGGCATGTAATCATATGACGAGATACATTTAGAGAGCATAGGTCCTACATGATACTAGTGATACATGAGGTGATACAAGCATAGTCAAGAGTCATTAAGAGGAGTTCAACATAATATTCACGAAACATGAGGCATTTTCAAAAGTAACAAGAAGGACATCATGGGTGCTAGATTATAAACATGCTAAGAACGAACCATCATAGAGTATACATATTGTACAATAGTTATCATATCATAGAACAAGTACAACACGTGATCATTTAGCGGGTCATTTTGGAAATCATAAATCTTACAGGATACTAATAGCATACATCGAACATGAGTACAATTAAAGTAATTCAACTAGGTTCATTCCGATATTCATGCGTCATGTATATACAAAATTAGGATATAGAGTGATGTGTGATCAAGCGAGGTGTCAAGTCATAGGTTCATGCAACCACTAGAAGCCATCATAGAGTAATAGACATTTTAACCATGTAAGCATGCTAGGTTTGACCATCACGGAAAGCTAGTCAATCATCGAATTCAACATTAAGCTAATCAGAACGAGTGAAACATGTCAAGAGAACAGAAAGAGGAAAGAACCACACTATCAGGTACCTAGCTCGAGAGAGAATCAACAATAAAGTAGGCAAGGCATAAATGTGCGTAAGTCATAACCAAGGATCCTACACGTTACTAATGGCTCAATATAACATGTGGTACATACATGCACTTGATCGATTACTCGACACTAAGCAAGACTTCAGTTCAATCACATTCCAATAATACAGAAACAGGAGAGGAAGTGTAGCGAGGTATAGTGCAAGTTTAAGTAATGGCAACACTACCAGAATATGGGGACATGAGTTCAAATTAATGTATACTGGGATAAACATGTATTTGTCAAGACTCACTTATACTAACATGTTCTCACCTTAGCACAATTAACACATAACAATACTCATTTGCAAAATCATCAACAATAGTTAATCTGAGGAATACGAAATAGGTGGGCATGCTATAGATTCTTGTCACAAGATGAATGAAAAGCATCGAGGCATCATCGGCTAGCATGTTAAAGAGCACATCTTATGAGGCATTCATATAAAGTAGAGTCGATCACACTATCATGGACCTAATTCAGAAGAAGCAACAATCATATAGACTCATATCATGTGGTTCATGTTTTCGATCAATCATACAATCAATATGCCAAGTAAACATGCTATAACAACATACAATCATGATAGAGGGCAAGACACAACACGAGACTTAAGCAATGGGACAAGCATGGGTACAGAATGTCATACAACTACGAATTCACATTACGGATCATCATCACATCATGTGCTGAGAATTACATAGCATATAAGGCATGTTGCCATCAAATCATAACATGTATCCATCAAGTAAGGGGCTCACTCTTTCATGATACTAGAATCGAACGATCACACTATCATGAACCTACTCACAGGGAGGTCATCAATTATACAACATCCTAGCATATGACAATGCAATATACTAAGTAGATCATGTCGGGATGATATGGACATAATAAATGTAGCTCGAACCCATACAATAGTCATTATGAACATCAAAGCACATAAGCACAATTTCACATTAAGGATTAAACTGTAGGTCAAGGAGTAGTACCACATAGTGACACACAATCATGGACAGAGCAATTCAAGATAACCCGATAGCGATCCATAAGGGCAACATTGACTCTTCCTAACTGACTCATTATCCATCTTTCCCATGGGACTCGGATACGAATTTTTTTTTTCGTGACAAGAGGACACTGATGGATCGTCATAAGAATGGATAAGGACAGCCTCGTAAACATCTCACTCTCTAACTCAGAATTTCATCAAGGACCGTCTTCCAATACTCTCTCGGACAACCTCTATATTCAATCATGATTCCCGACACCATGTGTTTACCAACCCAATTCCCGTGGAAGACCGATATTCGAAGGGAGGACTCGATTGAATTGTCAAAAGGGTTCATAAGGAAAGGGGCGGTTCCACAAAAGCTGAGCTTAACCATGTAAGAAGAAGAAGGGTACTCCCGCTATCCCGTTCGCACAAATCGTTCAATATTCAATAAATAGTTAGGCATATCAAGCACTCAACATAGAATCGGTCAATTACAATTACAATGAATTCCTTGGAGTCTTCCCGACCCATCTGTAAAGAACAAGCTAGTATTTCGCCTACCCATTTCCGACTACATCCAATAGGGATGGTCTAGCGCCTTTTCTACCCACTCGATCCCTTATTAGTTGGTTCTCCTCTTTTATCATAAGCCAAGTTCATATTTAGTCCAATTGAGTTAGGCATATTAAATTCATTTTGCCCCTTTAAAATACTTTCAAATCTTTTGAAATTCATGGGCGGTTTTCCAAAACATACACTCGACCCTAGCGTACCCGAATTGCACAACCTCGCTCTGATACCAACTTTGTAACGGCCCGGATATAAATACCCGGGTTACGTTTCGAAGGTCGGATACCTTCGTTCGGATGTTGCAATTCAGGTACGGGTCGAGGTTTCAAACCTCGAAGATCAACATTCCAAAACGGGGATTTCGAACCCCAAGCAATCAAAGTCGCGGAAATTCGATTCAAATGAAAGTTAAGCAGAAGCAAGGTTTAGATACAAGTGCCACGGCAGAGCCGGTTCAAAACCAAAACAAAGTGGGTGATTGTCATTTGTCAAGTTAGAATAAGTGCCGAATCCTTCAATTCGTCAAAAGATTTCCCCGTCATAGAAGCATGTAGCAACAAGAGCGGTACCTAACACTATCCACGAAGTCAGGCCTGGTGATCGCCTGTGGGTCCTCTGACCGCGCTGAGGCCACATAACATGCCTATGCCTAAATAAAAGATGACTAATGCGGTACAAGATTTAAATCACACTATCATGCCCCTAGTATATATAATATGCGGAAAAGAACTGTAAAGGGCCCAAGACAATGCCAAGTGGCATATCCCTCTCCTACCTCTGCACCCCTTCCCGTTAGTGCAGAGACTGGCCAGTTCGGTGCTATAGCATAGCCATTCCCTCGTGGTGGTGCACTTCACCACGGTATCATCATATCATATCATATCTCATCATCATATCATAAATCATGCTCATGCCCGATGGTTCTGGGCTAATCATATCATATCATATCATATCATCTCATCTCTTGCCCGATAGTGCTGGGCTATCATATCATGCTCATATCGACTCGATAGACTCAGGGCGCCCGATGGGGCTGGGCTACCCTATGACCCTAGAAAAGACTCTAGGACTATCACAGATAACGGTCGTTCTGTATTCAAACACATAAAGTAAACACATGCTCAGTTCGATGCAATCCTAGCATGATACTACATGGCATGCTTTAATATGCAACAAAACTACACATTACATGACACATCAGGCAGGAGGTCCAGGTTACTGAGTAAGTCCCGTAGGATACTTACCTGAAGATGCAGAACAGCAAGATAACACAAGTAAGGGCCCAAATGCAAGTCCAAAGCAATCCAAAAGCAATACACACCTATCATCAAGCCATTTCCATAAGCTACCGGATCAACATTCATACGCACGAAACCCAAGTTCTCAACATCCTCAAAACCGACCGATAGTGAAACCGTTTTTCAAAATCTTTCCGATACGATCAAATCGACCAAAATCATTCTTTCAATCAAACCCCTTGATAAAATCATACCAACCATATTTTCAACTCATAAATCCCAAGATTCCCGAAACTCTTCTAAAATCTCAACTTAGACCAAATCATTAATCAAAACACTTTCCAAATTTATATACTTACCCTAAAATCCATTTATAAACCATTGCTTATTAATCAACTTATATTATTATTTTATCAAAATAAATCCGACAAGTTTAGGTCATTTCTAAGAGTTCTCTTTTAAATTTTATTAAATCCAAATCTTATAATACTATATTTTAAATCTCCATATTAATATTATATCTTTAAATCTCAATCATAGTATTTTATTTTTTGATCTCAACCATTTTAAAAGTCATAAATTTATATAATACATGGCCCAATTATTTAATAAATAAGTAATTAGTTGAAAATACCCCAAAATAAGTCTTTAAAACATAATATTCATTTTATAACATTTTATCATATACTATAACATATTCCATTTTAAATATCAACATTAATATTATATACCATATAATATTTCATTTAATATATAATCCACTCATTTAATATAATTTCTCGAAATTCATTTCAACCTTAAAACAACATATATAATCCGGAAAATGCATTAAATAAATTCTCCTAAGAAATCCAGCCCAGAAAAACAAAATAGGCCCAACTCTTCTGGCCCAAATTCGGATCCCAGCCCAGCCCAATTGAGATCTCAGCCCAAAGAAAACAAACCCAACCCGGGTCACTGTTCATCGCCTCCCCCACCACGCTATGTTCGACTGAAGGAAAGAGAAGGAGGGAAGCGGGAGGGCTGCCGGCCATGGCTGTGCTCCGACGACTCAACCCGACACCAAGGAACAAGGATCAAGCAAGAAAGGGAAGAAGAAGAAGCTCACCAAAGCTTAGGGTTCTCGCCGGGAAAGAGATCTGTTGGACTCGATTGGGGCTCGGTTTACCTCGCCGGAGCCGGATCTTCGCCGTTCTTGGCCTAGGAGGAATGCCAATGGCTCAAAGGTGGAGCTTTATAGAGTTTCGAAGCAAAAGAGAGGGGAACGAAACCTTACCGAGGTTTGAAGCGGGAAACAGGGCAATGAGGGTCTCGGGGGTGCGCTCGGGGTGTCTCAGGTGGTGCTCGGGTACGTCGGAGAGGATGAGGGAGTGGGTGCTGCTCGACGAGGAGGAGGGAGATGGGTGCCGGAGATGCTCAGCTGCCTCGGCCATTCGGACAGTGAAACAAAGAGGGAGACGGGAGCTACTCGGTTCCACCTGGGCTCCAAGGGAGTGAATGTCGACGACTAGCTGGTGAGGGTGGTGGTGAGACTGAGGTATGGTGGTGCTGTCGAGATTGGAGGAGGGCAGGGGAAGAGGAAAGGCAAAACATAATTGAAAAGGGTAGAAGGAAGTGAAAGAATGAGTCACTGTTGTTTGGAAAGAAGGAAGAAGAAATGGGAATGTGATAGTGGTGTGTTTGAAATCACAGATGAAGAGAGGGGGGTCCTGTTTCTGAACCAATTTGAGGGAGGGGACCTGTTGAAAGTGGCGTGGGTGGTGTTTGGATCCAATGCCAAAGAGGGGGAGATAGCATCGGAGAAAGATGGGTGAAGGGTGTGGGTGTTTGTTCATTTTGGGAAAGAAGACAATATATAGGAAAGAGGTGAGTTGTGTGGTCTGATGGGGCTCATCAAATGGGATGAAGATGCTCTCTCTCTAAAGAATCAAATTGAAACACCAGAATTAAAAGTCGTTCGCTCCCACCAAATCCGACAATCGAAAATTTAATCAAAATTTCTAATCCGAAATGATAAACCTCGTTGATCAATAAAATAATTGAATAGAACTTCGGAAAATATCTTCAAGTCTCGAACTAAAATTAGCGAAATAAAATCCGCTTTTTAAATCTAATTTGAATTTATGCCGGAATTCGCTTCGAAAGATTTAGAATAAAATATATTGCTTAAGGACGGAATTTTCAAAAATTTCCCGAATTATAGAAATTAAAATAATACTAATATGATATCTAAAATATATTTGGTCTTTACAAACAGTTTATTCATTAATTTTAATTCGATTTTTCTATCCTATGCCCAAGGGCATAGGATAAGACCCTAAATTGGGAAATGTTTTTTAAATTTTAATTAATTTAGCTTTTTTTAAATTAGATTCCTAGGGTCGCTTGCCTTTTTGGTAGGGAATCTTTCCCAATTTAGTGTCTTATCATATGCCCTTAGGGTATAGGATAGAAAAACCGATTTTAATTTTAAAATAAAACTAAAACTAAAATTTCAATTTTTCAAAATTAATTTAATTTTCGGGTTTATTTTTTTAATTATTATTTTATTTCAAAATCTAATTGAATGGGGTGATCTCTTTTTATCTTGGCGCTCTATCTCATTCTCCCGTCTGCTTATAAAGGGTTCCTCTTTTTCGCCGAATCAAAACCTCTTCTTCTTCGTTTCCCTCTCCAAGAAGACGAAGTAGAAAAAAACTTCCGATCTCTTTCTTTTCCTGTTCTTCGTTGTTTCTCTACGGCAATCGATTATTCACGCTTCTCCCCGATCATTATCTCATTAGAATCTAAATCGCCGATAATGTCGTCTGTGTCGTCTTCCAAGTCAGAGGCCTGGTCATCTTTCAAGTTAAAGGCGTTGTCTTCTAAGTCGACGGAGTTCAAATTCTCCAAAACGATCATGGAAAAGTGCTGTGACGATGTGGCTCTTGTTCTTTTTACTCTGTTTGCAGCTCTGGGCGGCGGCCGCCGCAAGGGTGGGAGAATGGCCCTCGCCCGTCCTGGTCCCCGGTCCCCAACTTCAACCCGTAGTGGATGCCCTACGGCTATCCGCCCCCGACGTACCGTCCCCCTGCCCGTATCCCAACAGCCAGTAGGGAGCGGGCTTGCTGGGTCCGGCTCCTCGGCAGGCCAGTCATCAGGCCTATCCGTCGTCGTCTGATCAGGGTTATGTTCCGACTGATGTGCATCATGCCTTCTCCTCCATGCAGCTGACACCTCCCGACTCTTCATGGTACATGGACACAGGTGCCACCTCCATATGACGAACTCATCAGGTACTCTCTCTTCTATTTCCTTTAAGGGTCCTGCACACTCTATTATCGTCGGCAATGGTAGTTGATAGGCTAAAAACCTACACCCACAAGTGTATAGGGTTCAGTTGTAGTAATCAAGTGTCGTATTCACAAGGACCGGAGGAGTATCGATTGTAATTTCGAGCTAGTTCAACTAAGTTCAGAATAAACAAACAGGTTCTAGAGTATGTGTATAAAGTAACCAAGAAAACCGAATTAATGTTGAGAAATATATATAGGGAAGGCGTTCTAGGGTCAAGGATTTACCAACAATGCATCATCAATAGGCAAAACAAATATTTTTCTCACCCGAGTGATTCCGAAATCAAATTGTGGAGGTAGGTTATCTAAGGTAATCGCGCATCCCCTTTTGGGTTTAGCGCAAATGTGCCTAAATCAGTTAGCAATCCTCCTTTCGGACTCAAGCAACTGATTTAGACCCTTTAAGTTCGTAGAGTTTTAGGCAATAATCACACTAACGTCGCCTTTCGGCTCCGGATAATATCAAAATTGCCTAAAACACATATGACAACCTATGAATCCTCAAGAAGTTTAGTTTCACTTTCGATCAATAAACTTCGGGTTTAATCGTGTAGTTCCGATGGATCCTAATCGCCTTTCGGTCTCAAATCACCATCTAAATTCCAATTTAGGTTTATCGTCTTTCGATTTCAAACCCTAAATCGGATCTAATCAACTCGCATCAAACAGAATAAGCACAACACGATTAAAACCACAATCTAATTCAGAATCATTCGAGAGATGTTAAGAACAAGCCTATTTCCGCCTTGTCGGGACAATCCCAACCCTAGAACAAGAAATCTAGCTACTCATGGAGAAGTTCATGCTTGATTCAAACAAATTTGGCAAGATAAACATCGGACAACAGAAACAACAACGGAAAATTACCCGAATTTGATGAATCCAACAAACTATCTTCAAGAATCTCCAATCCCCAAAGCTTCCAAATAGGTCCCCTACTCCGTCCTCTTCGGCCTCTCTCCAGAACTCCACTCTTCAACCCTTCCTCTTCCCCCTATTTTTAGAAAGAAAAAACGAATTAAATGCTGAACACAGGAAACACTCGGTCGAGTGGTTATTCCACTCGGTCGAGTGGCTTCTGGGAAGCATTTTCTGTAAAGCACTCGACCAGAGTGAGACTCGAGTGGTTTCTGCACTCGGTCGAGTGGCTTCTAAGCATGTTCTGTAAAGCACTCGATCAGAGTGAGACTCGAGTGGTTTCTGCACTCGGTCGAGTGGCTTCTGGCTTGTTCACACAACTTCACTCTTGCACCACTCGGTCGAGTGGCTTCTGGAGATTAAGTTTGCCGAGCTTGTTTCGCTTCTTTCGGCATGCTTCCTCGATCCCCGTGCCTCTTAGTTCGTCTTTGACGCCTTCAGAGCGCACCGAAAAACCTCGAATCTTGTCATTCTCCTTTAGCTCTCTCATTGACATCAAAACCGCTCCGAAACACCTGAAATCACAATAGACAAGCGGTATACACCGATTCCACAAAACTAAACAAAAAGGGCTAAGAATGTACAAAATACTCAGCTCAAATACCCTAAAATCGATGCTAGAATGCCCTAGAATCATGACTAAATAGACGCTATCAAAATACCCCATACTTAACCTTGCTTGTCCCCAAGCAAGACTAAGACAATAATCACAAAATAGCATCTACTATTTCAAAACACTTGACGAATGCCATCCTAACATATCATAGCCAACAACCAAGCTTGACTAGCACTTCAAATCTCAACCTCAAAAACTCATCATCCACAAAGCTTGAAAAATCTCAATAGTCTCCAACGCTTGAAATTATGCACACAACAAAATCATGAGGACTTTATAAGGTTATGATGGGGTTAAGATAGAAACAGTTAGGAATGGAAAATTTCAGGCCATGTGGTGCTAGAATCCGGGAAAAAGGATCATGTGAGAACAATCGGCAAAAAAAAACACCAACTTCAAAGAATCGAATCCATACCAATCCACCAAACAAACTCCATCACAACAACTCTTTCCTTTTCAATTTCGTCAACCACTTCAAAAAATTCTGTTTTTTTCTTTTCTTTTTCTTTCTTGACTTTCAATTTTTTTTTTCTTCACTCTCTAGTCTTGACACCGTTTTACGCGAATACAAACATTTGTGATGAATGCACCCGGTTACTAAGTGTCTTGACCATCTCACTTTGCACTTCTTCCTACTTATGTGAATTTTATTCTCCACAAGCAGGATCGGTTACTAACCGTATTTTTTCTTTCTTGACTTTTGCACAAGAGTGAATTTTATCCTCCTCTTATCCCAAGACTTTTTCTCTTTTTTTTTTTCAATCACAATCAAGAGAAATCATCCCATACTTGAAGCACATCCACACAATAAAATACACTAACATGATCCAAAATCCCGGATTGGGGAAAGGCATGTAGCGGCTATGAAAATCTTGTGGAGCTACCAAAGAAACAGGCTTCTAAGGATCAGAAGGCTTCAAGCAGATGATCAAATGCAAGGGTAGGCAAGGATAAATGGGCTAACAAAACTGCCTCAATCATATTTCAATTTGTGCACATAAACCCAAAAATGCGGTATTAAGTCAAGCTCGAGTATCCAAGTATGAGGCGAGATATAGAGCAAGAGGATATACATGCTATTTAGTCAAACAAAGCAACAACTCAATGCTCAAGCAATCATCAAATATTCCAACCACCACAGCATTCCAGAATCAGTTAGGTCCAAAAGTTCAAAAGTAGCAATATCCATGACCAATGATAAAATCATATACATGACACCAATAGTACACCAAATGTGAAGTTCACCCCACCCCATACTTAAATGAAACATTGTCCTCAATGAAACCAGAAAAAATAAAAAGAGACAGGGCACTCACAATTTGGTGATTAGCGTGGAGGGCAAGTGTCTAGAAACTATCCGACTCGCCCCCATCCGAGTCATCATCAACCTCATCATCTGAGTCGTCCGGCTGTTCCTCCTCTTCCTCTTCAAAGTCCTCTTGATGCTCCTCTTCTTGTCGAGACTGCAAGGTGCGTAGCTGAGTATCGATAGCATCAAAGCGCCCATCCAAGTAAGTTCGCAGCTGGCCGAACTGGTAATCAAAATAAGCTCTATCGCAGGTAAACTGAGGAGGCTCACTCGGCCCAGTGTCCATGTAGTCATCAACGGCTGGGGCACTAGATGCCCTAGAGGGGCTAGCCAAGGAAGGCAGTGCGCATGTAGCACCGTAGAGAGTATCCAGGTGGGCTGAAATGCCCTCGTACCTGTTGTGTGCATTCCGGACCGTCAGGTGCGGTGGAAGAGGGAGTGGTAAATGACGCTTTGCTGGAGACCTATCCGTGAAAAAGACCGATGAACCTCGGATAGTAAGTAAGTGGCAGCGCTCGAGCTCCTGAAGGGACCACTCAGCTATAGTGTCGAGCTGCTCATATGCGGAAATGTCAATACCTACATCAATGGCTAATATGTAGACTAGCCCCCCGAGAGCGATAGCGGCCGTGTGCTCGGCCTCTTTCAACCACCGAGACAACATTGTATACCCCAGATTTATGGGCTGGTCATGTAATGCGCCATACAGAGCTCGCAACTCGAGTGCTCCCAAGCACCCTTGACTCCCTTCTCTAGCAAAAACCGTACTCGCGAGGAAGCGGTGGAACAATCGGATAGAAGGATGTAAACAAGAAGAACTTTTTTCTCTATCCGCCCGGTAAACAGGTTCACGAGTCAGCTCAAACCAAAATCCGTTCCGATCAACCTTCCCCAAGGGTAGCTTTGGGCCAGCATTAGTGAGGCCGAACGCAGCGCAGAACCTATCCATAGTAAGTGAATGATTCGCATTTCCCAGCCGGAATTTCACCGTACCTCCTTCATGTTTGATTGTGCAAACGAGCTCCCTAATCAGCTGAGGGCAAGAGGGTAGCCGACAGTCCCAGATAGCCCGAAGAGAGAGCCTGTCGACGAGAAAGTTCATATCCTCCAAAAGGCCCAATCTTTCAAGGACTCTAGGGTTCATGACTTGGGTCGGGCGAATGGCTCGATCCTTCACCATTGAGTACAACTTCCTTTGCTCAGCCGTGGCAAAACGGAGAGGTGGTTGGTCACCCATTGAAAAAAAAACCTGCAGCAAAGCGAGTGAGCACTCGATATAAGCTAGCAAACATCATCAAAGATTACACATCCTGAACCCCAGACTTGAACTTTTGCACTTCAACATATATGATCAAATAAAATCCATGCACAAAGCGCCAAGAAGCCATGATATCTACTCAAGAGCACCATCAAGCAATTTGAAACAAGGGAGTACAAAGAAATATCCTCATGGAAATCGAACTCCCACATTTCACACAAGACCAAGAAAAGTAAAATAATTGATGCACACATACCCCACAACAAGAATCTCAAATAACACATGGAGTACAAAATCACCCAAGAACATCATCAAGCTCAATAAATTTTCAACACTATCTTGAAACCACAACAAGCCAAAGTGATGAGCTATTTCAAAAAAAAAAAATTCAAATCAACCACAAGATCCTTGGAATTCACACATGACTTGCAAAAATTCAAGAGCATATCCCTAACCACCACAATCAAGTTCAATCACATTCATCAAATTTCAACCATATTCAACCACATTTCTACATTAACCATTAACAATCAAATTTAAGAGATGCATTAAGTAGAAACAAGCACAAATTCACCCATAAACCCATCCAAATCACAAAGCCCTAATTTTTCCCAATTCAATTTCCACCAACCCTAGAAATTTCAATTACTCAAAATAATCACTCAAACCACAAATTAATGGATGAAGTAACCAAATCTGAGCAAAAGAGATTAGAAGAGAAGGAAACTTACCAAGTTCTTGAAGAAAAAGAGAAGCAAAGAGAGACTAGCAATGGAATAAAGAGGAGAAGAGAAAGATGGGACGGGCCGCTGGTGGCTGTGGAGGTGGCGTGGGCTGGTGCGGCTGTGGCGGCTGTGGCGGTGGCGCGGCTGGTGCGGCTGTGGCGGTGGCACGGCTGGTGCGGTGAGAGAGAGGGTCGAGCGCAGAGAGATGAGCGAGAGGCCGAGTGAGCAGCCCGAGTGCAGCAGAAGAACGGGGAAGAAAGAAAAGAAAAGAAAGAAAGAAAGGAGAAAAAAAAGGAATAAAAAAAAACTCAGTTTTTTTTTTTTTTTTTTAGCTGGGCAAACCACTCGACCGAGTGGGATAACCACTCGACCGAGTGGCCTGTTTGCCCTTCTTACTGTAATGTACTCGAGCATACACTCGAGTCGAGTGGAAATTCCACTCGACCGAGTGAGCCCAGGACTCCCATTTCCGAAAAAAAATTGAACCCCCCCCCTTTTTTTTATATATAATAAGATGAAAGAAGACTTACCTCGGGTTGCCTCCCGAGAAGCGCTGGTTTAAGGTCTGAAGCTGACCTTCCATCACCTTCAAGTGCTTGGATCAAGGCGGTCGACGGAAATGACCCTCTCGATCGGATGCCCGGCGAAATACTTCTTTAACCTTTGGCCATTTACCTTGAACTCACCGGTCCTTTCACTCCACACATCAACAGCACCATGAGGATACACTTTCTTTACCTGAAAAGGGCCACTCCATCTTGACTTGAATTTGCCTGGAAACAACCTTAACCTCGAGTTGAAAAGCAAGACAAGGTCGCCCACTTGAAGCTCCTTCGGTGAGATGTGCTTGTCATGCCATTTTTTAGTCCTCTCCTTATAAATTTTAGCATTCTCATAGGCCTCCAAACGCAGCTCCTCAAGCTCTTGCAACTGTAACTGCCGCTTTTCTCCCGCTAGCTTCATATCCAGATTTAGTGACTTAATCGCCCAATAGGCCTTGTGCTCCAACTCAACAGGAAGATGACAAGATTTTCCGTACACCAGCTTATACGGAGTAGTACCAATCGGAGTTTTAAAAGCAGTTCTGTAAGCCCACAAAGCATCATCTAACTTTGTCGCCCAATCCTTCCGCGAACGAGACACAGTTTTTTCCAAGATGCTTTTTATCTCCCGGTTGGAGACCTCTACTTGCCCACTCGTTTGAGGATGGTATGGGGTTGCAATCCGGTGATGAACCCCATACTTCTTCAGCAAAGCCTCAAAATTTCTCTCAATGAAATGGGAACCGCCATCACTAATCAGAAACCGTGGAACTCCAAACCTCGAGAAGATCACATTCTTGATGAACTTTGTGACTACTTTAGCATCATTAGTGGGGGTTGCCATAGCTTCAACCCATTTTGACACATAATCCACCGCCACAAGTATATACTTGTATGGCCCAGAAGACGAAAAAGGCCCCATAAAAGCGATTCCCCACACATCAAACAACTCAACCTCTAAAATGCTATTCAGTGGCATCTCATTTCTCCTTGAGATATTCCCTGTTCTTTGACACTCATCACAAGAAACAACAAATTCTCTAACATCTTTGAACATAGTAGGCCAATAGAAACCAGATTGAAATACCTTGGCCACGGTCTTGGAGGTGCTACCATGACCTCCAACCGGTAGAGAATGACAATGTTTGATAACACTAAGGACTTCTTCCATTGGGATGCATCTCCTGAAAAGCCCACCGGAGCACCTTTTAAAGAGGTATGGCTTGCTCCAATAATAATGCACAACGTCTTTCAAGAATTTATTCCTTTGCTGAAATGACAGATCACCAGGCAACTCATTACATACAATGTAATTCACAAAATCAGCATACCATGGTACCTCAGAAGTGGTGCTCAATATCTCAGCGGCAAAATCAAGTAGATGCTCATCCGGAAAAGACTCATTGATGGGAGGCTCAGATGAAGTGCGCTCTAGTTGCTCCGACGGTAACCTGGACTAGTGATCAGCAACAAGGTTCTCCGCGCCCTTTTTGTCCTTTATCTCCAAATCGAACTCTTGGAGAAGAAGGATCCACCTAATGAGACGCGGCTTTGCATCTTTCTTTTGCAGCAAGTATCGGATCGCAGCATGATCCGTATACACAATCACTTTAGCACCCAGCAAATAAGACCGAAACTTCTCAAAAGCAAAGACTATAGCAAGCAATTCCTTCTCTGTTGTGGCATAATTTCGCTGAGCTTCGTCCAGGGTCCTACTAGCATAGTATATGGCATGGAGTTTGTTGTCCCTCTTCTGGCCCAGAACGGCCCCAACTGCGTAGTCACTGGCATCACACATTATCTCAAATGGGAGATCCCAATCAGGACACTGCATAATAGGAGCTGAGATCAATGCCTCCTTCAACCTGCAAAAGGACTCATGACACTCCGGAGAGAAATCGAAAGTGACATCTTTCATTAGCAAGTTAGAAAGAGGCTTAGCAATTTTTGAAAAATCCTTTATGAACCTCCTGTAAAAGCCATCATGGCCTAGAAAACTCCTAACGCCCTTCACCGAGGTAGGAGGTGGTAATTTCTCAATCAAATCTATCTTAGCTCGATCCACCTCAATACCACGGTTAGAAACTAAATGACCAAGGACAATACCTTCCCTTACCATAAAATGACATTTCTCCCAGTTCAAGACAAGGTTCACTTCTTCGCAACACTGCAAGACTCGAGACAAGTTAGACAAGCAAGCATCAAAAGATGAACCGTATACAGAGAAATCATCCATGAACACTTCCATAATGTCCTCAATGAAATCAGAAAATATCGCCATCATGCAACGCTGAAAAGTAGCAGGGGCATTACACAAACCGAAAGGCATTCTCCTATATGCAAAGGTGCCATAAGGGCAAGTGAAAGTAGTCTTTTCCTGATCATCCGGATGGATAGGAATTTGAAAGAATCCGCTATATCCATCCAAATAACAGTAATAAGAGTGCTTAGCTAGCCTCTCAAGCATCTGATCTATGAAGGGAAGGGGGAAATGATCTTTTCGGGTGGAGGCATTCAACTTCCTATAATCTATACACATTCTCCAACCTATAACAGTCCTAGTAGGGATCAATTCATTTCTATCATTCTTGACAACAGTCATCCCTCCTTTCTTAGGAACCACATGAACGGGACTAACCCATTTGCTATCAGAAATAGGAAAAATAATCCCAGCATCTAACAGTTTAATCACTTCCTTTTTCACAACCTCTTTCATGTTAGGGTTAAGCCTTCTTTGATGCTCTCGGGTAGGTTTATGATCATCTTCCATCAAAATCCTATACATGCACATGGAGGGGCTAATCCCTTTCAAATCATCAATGGTGTAGCCTATAGCCTTCTTATGCAATCTAAGCTCATGCAACAACTTTTTAGTTTCATCCAGACTTAGACTAGCACTCACAATCACAGGATAAGTGGAATCAGGACCCAAGAATTCATACCTCAAATTAGAAGGAAGTGGCTTCAACTCCAGCTTAGGTGCACCTCCCAAGTCTTCATCATCTCTTTGCAAAACCTCAAAAACAGCTTTGGGGTCTTCTACAGCAGCTTCCAAGTCCTGAACTACTTCAGCAAGTAGCTCATCATCACCAGCATCAGTCACACTCTCCATAAGACATAGCTCTAGAGGGTCTCTTTCAATCACCTCTGTCATGACATCTTGAGCTTCTTCATCTATTATATCAATCCTGCGACATTCATCCTAAAAAACAGGGGCTTTCAAAGATTTAGGAAGGTTAAACTCAACTTTCTCATCCGCTATTTCAAAGGAAAAAGTCCCTTTTCGAACATCAATCACAGCACCTGCAGTGGCCAAGAAAGGCCTTCCAAGAATGACAGGGACGCGAATGTCGGCGTCCATATCTAAAACAACAAAATCCACAGGTACAAAGAACTTACCCACTTTTATAGGAACATCCTCCAAGATGCCAGCGGGGTGGGCTATGGACCTGTTCGCCATGATAAGTTGCATCCTAGCAGGCCTAAGCTCTCCTAAGTCTAGCTTTTTACAAATAGAGAGGGGAAGCAAGCTTGTACTAGCTCCCAAATCACATAGAGCTTTATAATCAGGACCATGACCAAAAGAAATAGGGACAACGAAACTACCTGGGTCCTCCAGCTTAGGTGGCAGCTTGTTTTGGATCAAGGCACTGCACTCCTCATTTAGAAACACCGTCTGGCACTCATCAAGCTTCTTTTTGTTAGAGAGGATCTCCTTCAGAAACTTCACATAAGAAGGCATTTGGGATAAAGCGTCGGTGAAGGGGATGTTGATGTAGAGCTTTTTCAACACCTCTAGGAACTTCCCGTATCGCTTCTCAATCTGAGCTTGAGCCTTCCTTTGTGGGAATGGAAGCGGTGGCTTGTAAGGAGGAGGTGGGACATATGGTGGCTCTGTCACCGATTCAGCAGCTTTCTCCCCTTCTTTAGCACTCTCTTGAGCTCCAGTCGGCTCGGGAGGCCTCGGATCTTCTAATTGCTTACCACTCCTTAGGGACACAGCAGAAATATGTCCCTTGGGGTTATCTTCTGTTTTCCCTGGAAACTGACCAGCAGGCCTAGCGGTGTTATTGGCCTGCTGAGCAACTTGAGTCTCAAGCATTTTCTGTCCCCTAGTGAGATTCTGCACTTCTCCAGCTAGACTCTTAACGGTTCCCATAAGCTGTTCCATCATTATCTCCATCTTGTCCTTCTGTGGTGAGGCTTTTTGTGGGAAACCAGGAGGTGGCCCTTCTGCGGCTTGCTTATTAGCGTAGGAGAAACCAGGATGATCTCTCGCTCGGGGATTGAAGTTGTTATAGTTCCTGTTGTAAACTTGACCCCTATTGTAGTTGTTGCCCATGTAGCCAACTTCCTCCTCTTGACTAGCATCTCCTTGGGAGGCATAGATCTGGCAAGATGAAATAGTGTGATCTTGGGATCCACAGAACTGACATGGCACTGGTCTAGAACCCGCAACACTCACTTCCTTAGTAGACAAAGACTTCTCCATAACTGAGGCTAGACGTTTAATCTCAGCAGCCAATGAGTCATATCTAGCATCCTTATAAGTTTCAGCATCCACCTCATAGATCCCTGTACCCCTTTTGACATTAGAGAGTGCCTTAGGTTGCGAGTATTTCCCACATCTCTTAGCCGTCTTCTCTACAAAGGCCCAAGCATCATCGGCCTCCATCTCTAAGAATCCTCCTCCGGATGAGGAGTCGATCAATAGCCTAGTGTGGTCATCAACAGCCTTGTAAAATATCTCCAACAAATTTAGCTTAGGCATCCTATGATGGGGACATTCAAACAACAAATCCTTGAATCTCTCCCATGATTCATAGATATTTTCTCCATCTCTTGCTGCAAAAGCATTTATCTTCCTTCTCATCTCAGCAGTTTTAGCGGGTGGGAAGAATTGATTCAAAAATTCAGAAGACAAGGCATCCCAAGTAGTAATGGTACCAGCAGGAATAGAGTTGTACCAGTGCTTAGCCTTTCCACTCAAAGAAAAAGAGAAAGACCTCATCAAAAGCTCTTCTGGACTAACTCCTTGAACCTTCACCGTGTCTAGCAATTCCTTGAAAGTGGCGATGTGTTGGTGAGGATTCTCCGAAGGGAGCCCATTGAAAAGATTTTGCCTTATCATATTCAGCAAAGAAGCTTTCAGCTCGAAGTTGGCGGGTGTTAATGGAGGAAAGGACAACACCCGGTTGTGGTAGATACTGAGCTGGATCCATCCGCTCTCCTTGAGTAGTTGGCCCTTGTGGTTGTCCAAGTTGTAACTGTTGATTAGCTAACGGTTGTTGGAGGTCGGCATTTTCTTGATCTCTTTGAGCCATTTGCCGCTCCAGTTCGTCCAATCTGATCATAGCGTCAGCCATCGTTTCCGCCCTAGCAGCTTGCTGTTCAGCTCTTCTTTTACGAAAGGTGCGCTCAGGTTCAGGGTCAAAAGGCACTAGATCGCTAGAGCCTTTCGCCTTTCGCATTCAAAATAAAGCACCACCTGAATCCAACGACAAAAAGAAACAAATTAAAGCAACAAAAGAACTTAGAGAACTAGTCGTCGAAAAGACGATCGATAATAGCACCGGTCCCCGGCAACGGCGCCAAAAACTTGATAGGCTAAAAACCTACACCCACAAGTGTATGGGGTTCAGTTGTAGTAATCAAGTGTCGTATCCACAAGGACCGGAGGAGTATCGATTGTAATTTCGAGCTAGTTCAACTAAGTTCAGAATAAACAAACAGGTTCTAGAGTATGTGTATAAAGTAACCAAGAAAACCGAATTAATGTTGAGAAATATATATAGGGAAGGCGTTCTAGGGTCAAGGATTTACCAACAATGCATCATCAATAGGCAAAACAAATATTATTCTCACCCGAGTGATTCCGAAATCAAATTGTGGAGGTAGGTTATCTAAGGTAATCGCGCATCCCCTTTCGGGTTTAGCGCAAATGTGCCTAAATCAGTTAGCAATCCTCCTTTCGGACTCAAGCAACTGATTTAGACCCTTTAAGTTCGTAGAGTTTTAGGCAATAATCACACTAACGTCGCCTTTCGGCTCCGGATAATATCAAAATTGCCTAAAACACCTATGACAACCTATGAATCCTCAAGAAGTTTAGTTTCACTTTCGATCAATAAACTTCGGGTTTAATCGTGTAGTTCCGATGGATCCTAATCACCTTTCGGTCTCAAATCACCATCTAAATTCCAATTTAGGTTTATCGTCTTTTGATTTCAAACCCTAAATCGGATCTAATCAACTCGCATCAAACAGAATAAGCACAACACGATTAAAACCACAATCTAATTCAGAATCATTCGAGAGATGTTAAGAACAAGCCTATTTCCGCCTTGTCGAGACAATCCCAACCCTAGAACAAGAAATCTAGCTACTCATGGAGAAGTTCATGCTTGATTCAAACAAATTTGGCAAGATAAACATCGGACAACAGAAACAACAACGGAAAATTACCCGAATTTGATGAATCCAACAAACTATCTTCAAGAATCTCCAATCCCCAAAGCTTCCAAATAGGTCCCCTACTCCGTCCTCTTCGGCCTCTCTCCAGAACTCCACTCTTCAACCCTTCCTCTTCCCCCCGTTTTTAGAAAGAAAAAACGAATTAAATGCTGAACACAGGAAACACTCGGTCGAGTGGTTATTCCACTCGGTCGAGTGGCTTCTGGGAAGCATTTTCTGTAAAGCACTCGACCAGAGTGAGACTCGAGTGGTTTCTGCACTCGGTCGAGTGGCTTCTAAGCATGTTCTGTAAAGCACTCGACCAGAGTGAGACTCGAGTGGTTTCTGCACTCGGTCGAGTGGCTTCTGGCTTGTTCACACAACTTCACTCTTGCACCACTCAGTCGAGTGGCTTCTGGAGATTAACTTTGCCGAGCTTGTTTCTCTTCTTTCGGCATGCTTCCTCGATCCCCGTGCCTCCTAGTTCGTCTTTGACGCCTTCAGAGCGCACCGAAAAACCTCGAATCTTGTCATTCTCCTTTAGCTCTCTCATTGACATCAAAACCGCTCCGAAACACCTGAAATCACAATAGACAAGCGGTAGACACCGATTCCACAAAACTAAACAAAAAGGGCTAAGAATGTACAAAATACTCAGCTCAAATGCCCTAAAATCGATGCTAGAATGCCCTAGAATCATGACTAAATAGACGCTATCAGTGGTCGCCTTGCTACTTCGGGGATTGGCCACACCACATTACATACCCCAACCCACCCTCTACACCTTAATAATTTCCTCATTGCCCCGAAGCTTGTCAAAAACCTTATATCTGTCCGTCGGTTCACTACTGACAATAACGATTCTTTTGTGTTTGATCATTTTGGTTTCTCTGTGAAGGATCTTACTACGGGGGTTACTCGCCTGAGATGTAACAGCACCGGGGAGTTCTATCCTGTCACATCGCCATCTCCATCCCGTCAATCGTGTCCGGTCGCCCTCTCGGCATCATCGTCAAGTCTGTGGCATACACGCCTTGGCCATCTCAGTGCTGCCAGTTTAGATTTCCTTCGTTCTCAGAGTCTTGTCAAATGTAATAAAGAGCTTCGCTCTAGTTTATGCTCTTCATGTAAGTTAGGCAAACATGCAAGACTGCCGTTTTAGCGGTCTTTAAACTCCACCTTTGCACCTTTTGATATCATTCATAGTAACATTTGGACCTCTCTTGTGCCTAGCAAGGATGGTCACAAGTACTACCTTTTATTTCTTGATGATTACACTCATTTTTTTATGGGTTTTTCCATTGCACTTCAAGTCCCAAGTGTTTCCTTTTTTTTTTTTGTCAAATTTCATGCCTATATTAAAACACAGTTTCAAACATCCATCAAATGCTTTCAATGTGACAATGGTTGTGAATTTGATAATTAACAAGGACTTTCACTCTTTCTTCACCACAAATGGCATCTCATATCGGCTGTCATGCCCCTATACATCTTAGTAGAATGGCAAGGCCGAAAGAATCATTCGAACAATAACCAACATGATGCGCTCTCTCCTTTTTCACGCATCCATCCCCCTCGCCTATTGGCCTCACGCCTTATCAACGACATGTTATCTCCTCAACATCCTCCCTTCTACTACCCTCCAGTGTCGCTCACCCACTCAGGCATTATATGGCACCCTGCCTAGGTATAATCACCTTCGTACCTTCGGGTGCTTGTGCTTCCCAAACCAGTCCTCCACCGCCCCACACAAACTTCACCCACGCTCCACCCCATGTGTGTTCATCGGGTATCCGTCTGATCATCGCGGTTACCTTTGTCTCGATCTTCAAAGCCATAGGCTTATACTGTCGCGCCATGTCACATTTGATGAGTCCCGCTTTCCATTCTTGTCACCTCCTCTCCCCTCTCCCAACCCTGCTGTCTCCCCGTCTGAGTCGGAGTCTCCCTTCCCACACTTCCTCCTTGACCAGCGCTCTCCCGGTGCTACTGTTTCTCCCCCTCCGCCGCCCCCACCACCTCCCCCACCACCTCCCACCAGATCGTTTGAATCTCGATCATTTGAATCTCGATCGTTTTTACGCCTTTATATTTTGCTAATTCCGAGTTTAGAATCCTTATGTATGAATCGGTTATTAGATGCATTTCAAAACCGTTTCAAGAAGGTTGAATGTACAATTATTTTCTTGTAGATGTATATTGCCCAACAAATAAAACAGTTAACACCAGATTTCACAAACCCATTCTCGATGCATATTCATTTTAAGCAAATAAAGCGTTATAATAATGACATTCTGGATCATGTGTTTTATAATTAGTTCTTTGATTCCTTCCATTATTTGCAATTATAGTTATATTTGGTTCAATTCCTGCCCTTTTATTTTATAGGTATCATTTTTTTGGTCGATGCATCTCTTGTGAATATGCAATTTCTGCCCACTTCTACTTCATTGTGAATATGCAATTTCTTTCTTTTTTAAAACTCTGTGTGAAACTGAATACATTCAGATGGTTTGATCAGTGGCAGTGACCATTTTTAAATTTGCAGGATTGGGATTCTGATCTCATCAAGCAAAGCCCCCTTAATCCGGCTACTACGAAGTATATAGATTTCTTGTCGGCTATAACATCCAGAACAATTGATGTAACTGAAGATGCTCCTCTAATACTTTGTACTCCTTTCCAAAAAACAAGGATTGCTCCATACGTACTGGCTGCTGTTGCGCCTTGTCTGAGGTTTCATCTCGCTATAGGAAGTAAGCTTAAGGACTGTCCTAGTGATCATCCATACAAGAGGTGGGTCGACAAGTATTCATCTACAAGCTATGAGGTTTGCCCTGATCCGTAACTTCATATATAATGTAGTGAATATATAATATCCCAATATATATGATAGTGTGACTTTGCTACAAATCTGCTTCTTGATCCAGATTTCAGTTCAGTTACCTGAAGAATTGCTGGATGTACTGAGCGTTTCACTGACGACTGGCGAGCTTGACACTGTAGAGAAGATTTATCAGCATGCCATGAGACTTAAAATGGAGTTCTTTAGCTCTCAGACTCCATCTCAAAGGACTGTGATTCCGTTGTGTAAAAAGCTTAATCCTGATAAATGGCATCTCTTGCTGTTCTCCACATTTGATCTGACCTGCTCAAAGACCGATTCATCTGCTACTCTAGGTCAACTTTGCATTGAAATAGAGTCTTCTAAGCAGCATCAGAATCAACCTGGAAGTGAGATAACTGCACCTTCATCATCTGATTTGAAAAAGACATGGAATTCTCTCTCAAAGATGTACACTCTGGACTGGAGTATCTACAACGCGTCTGTAGGGCAGTAAAATGTGAGAAAGGTATGGCGAAATAAATCTTTTGGCTCGCTCTCTCATCGTTTGTTATGTGTTGATTCCACATAATCGGAATGAATTGGTTGCTTTCTGCAGCTTCAAAATTCAGCTATGACAGATTGTGCAAGGCACTTGAGATCCTGTCGGATTTCGAGAAAAGGGCAGCTGGCAGAGTGATCAACTCGGGGATCTTAAAGGGTGTAAACCTTGAACATATCAACAAGGTCGGCAAAGTCCTCCATTTTCAAGATGGTTGCAAGAGTTTCTTGCGAGACGTTTTGCAGAAGGAAGATCTCCATGTGAATGTGTATGTTCTGTCATTTTGCTGGTGTGGGGATCTTATTAGATCGGCTTTTTCATCAGGTGATAGTACTCATCATCCACTCGTTTCACTGTGAAATTGATCTTCAGGTTTATTAATTGTGTAAATGATGATGGGATTCTTTTATCTGGTGATGAAGCAGCCGGATTACAAGCTGTGAATGTACTCTCGAACGAGCTCGTATATGACAACTCCGTCACCACTGGAGATATCGCTATGAAGTTTGAGTCTCCATTCGACAAGATTAAAGAATTCGACAACATCTGTGAGGGCTTCAAGGACAACAGCAACAACAACAACAACAAGAAATTAACTGTCTACATTGGTGATTCTGTAAGAGACTTGCTGTGTCTACTGAAGGCAGACATCGGCATTGTGATCGGCTCAGACGGTACCCTAAGGAAGATGGGAGAGCAGTTTGGTGCTTCATTCGTGCCGTTGTTTAACGGCCTGGTTTGGAAACAGAGAGCATTCAGACAAGGAAACTCGCTGAACTGGAACGGACTCTCCAGCCTTCTTTACACTGCCTCCAGTTGGGCTGAGATTCGAGCATTCATTTTGGGTTTGTAAACAAAATCCATTCAATGTAAAACTGCAAATGTTAGCTAATTAGACAGTGGATATATAGATAAAGAACACCTTACAGGGATATATGATAATAGGAGTATAGGAAAAACAAGTGTAAGCTTTACTGAAATCAACGGTCATATTGGACATATCTGTTAATTGTGGACAGGTTTATTTGATGTGAAATTGCCAAGGTAACCATCACAAGCTTTTCATATATAACTACCTTGTGAGTTTTATTCAAGGTTGGTAAATCATCCAGATATGGGTGATGATTTGGGTTGTACTTTAGTAGACAACGGCCTAAATTACATTGATGTCCATCTCGATCCATCAGAAAATCGAGAGCCAATCTTTAGTAGACAACGACCTAAATCATACAATGAAGATTTAGAAGAGTCATTGAATTTAGGTTTAGGAGACTTGTGAACATAACTAGTACCAGTTTGGTTTCATGTCAGGGAGATTGACTACAATGACATTGCATCTAATGAGGCGACTAGTCGTTAAATATAGAGAACAATCTACTTGGAAAAAGTTCATGATAAAGTGTCAAGAAAGTTTATTTGCGAATCTCTGGAAGCAAATGAGGTGTTAGACTCTTATACCAATTGGGACATGTAAGTATGATGGAGCTCTGACCAATGTGTTTTCGTCGGGAGGAGACACAACGTATTTCTTGATAAATGTGAGTTTGCACCAAGTGTCGACTTTGAGTCCATTTATTTTTCTTTTTTTTTTTGTAGTGATGGATATGGTGTTGAGAGATATTCAAGATAGGTTCCGCGGTATTTGCTATTTGCATATTATATTGTGTTGATTAACGTGACGAAAGAAGGTGTTGATAGGAAGACATCAAGTATCGGGTCTAGTTAGGGTGACAATAATGGATGTTTTCATCACGAGTTTTATGGGATGGGATAGGAAAATGCCCCTAAAGGCACAAGAATATAGGCCAATGATGTGTGTTGGACAACCATAAAATGCGCAAAAACATAGGCCTATAGTTATAGAGATGAGAATGCTCAGTTGGATGTGCGGTAAGAGTAGACTAGATAGGATTAGAAATGAAGTTATTCGTAAGCAGTAGACCTGGGCTAACCCGCCCGACCCACCCAACCCATCCGAAAAAGAAGACGGACTTGGGTAGAACAATCGGCCCAAGCGGGCCGACAGACCCACCGATGTATATTAATATTATACATATAATTATACATAAATATATATAATGATATTTTTTTTCACAATACAACCTATATATAAAAAATACAGTGGCTTTTTCAGCAGGTGATAATACTCATCCACTCTTTTCACTGCCAAATCTTCAGGTTTTATTACTTCACTAGTGTAGATCTCGTCCCGTACACGGAGAATACAATAATACAATATTATAAATAATTTATATAGATTCTAATAAATAAAAAATAATAATATAAATATAAATAATTTTTCTCACCAAAAAATAATATTTTTTTGGTAGAATCTCACCAAAAAATAATATAGATATAAATAAAATTATTTTTTCTAATCTATCGTTAATTAAATCTCATGTAATATAATAGATATAAATATAAATAATTCTCTCCACCAAAAAATAATCTAGATATAAATAAAAAAAAAGCACATATCAAATACTACATATTTATCTATTAATATTTTTGGTAAGTATGACTATGAAATATTTTTATCAATTAACTAAAATATATAAAGATAGATTGTGGCTTATATAACTTTCTATAAACTATGACAACATATTATTTTATTAATTTTTTCCCTAGGATTAACCACAACACGCCACATAGGATATAAAAATGACCGGGGCAGGATATAAAAATGTGGCCCCTCTACCATTATTTTTTGTTGTGTTAATGGATTGGAAGGTAATATCAAATAATTTGGTAGTTCGACTATATATTACACAAACTCTAGGTGAATGGAGTTTTAAGAACTTTCGGATAGAGAGCACATAAAAATATCGGAGAAGAAATATTCTTGTAATAAACTTAAAAGTAAAAAAAATGCTTCATCTGTCTCAAAATATATATCGTTTTATTTTTTGGCATGTTTTTTAAGAAGCTAAAAACTCTGTAAAATATTAACTTTTTTTATTAGTTTTTAAAAATAATATATTATGCTTATTAATAATAAGTATAGTATTTTTTAAAAAATAATATAAAAGTTAATATTTCATAAATTTTTTAGCACCTTAAAAACGTGATAAAAAGTAAAACGACCGATATTTTGAGACAGAGGTAGTACAAAGTTTATAGTCACCACCGCTATTTGGGAATGAGTTTTGTTAGCCTTCTAAGTTTTTTAGTAAGCTGATTGATTACTTTGAGCATTAAACACACATTTGTTGTGGTAATGGGTTGGAAGGTAGAACCAAATAATTTGGTAGTTGGACTACACATTCCACAAACGATGGTGAATGGAATTTTCAGAACTTTGGGATAGAGAGCACATAAAAAAAAGATATATTATATTAACAAACTTAAAAGTAAAAAAAAATCCTTTCGTCTCAAAATATAGGCCATTTTATTTTTTTGACATGTTTTTTAAGAAGCTAAACACCCTATCAAATATTATCTTTTTATTAGTTTTATTTGAGCATGTTATATGATTTGCAATGTCTAACTAGAAGCCTTATTATTATATATTAGGCCAAAGCATGGATAGTTAGCTTAATGTCATAAAACATATGACCAATAAAAAAATGAAAGAAAATCTTTTGGATCTCAACCTTGTACTTTCAACTCATTTGTAAAAAAGGTAGTCCACAAAAAATCTCAAAATCTCAAAAAATTTAAAACCCCAAATTCTTTGCCCTAGGCAAGGTGTGATGCTAGTTAGGCAATAGGTCCATGAAAGGCCAACCTGAGATGACTAAATGACCCCGGAATGAAGATATTTTTCCTTTCTATAGGTGTTATGGACATGAGCTTGGTATTTTGGTCACAAAAAGAGCTGCGTTAGTCTGATCGGGCCATTTAAGAGCTCGTTGGAAAGCTAACTTCAAGGCCTACGACTTTACTAATCACGTCATATGAGAAATTCTCCTCGAAAATGTCCAAAAAAGTGATTTTTCCACCATCTTGGATTCTCGACTTATTCCAAAGGGGGTAGTCCACAAACATCTCAAAATCTCAAAAAATTTAAAACCCCAAATTCTTTGCCCTAGGCAAGATGTGATGCTAGTTAGGCGATAGGTCCATGAAAGGCCCACCTGAGATGCCCAAATGGTCCCGGAATGAAGGTAGTGTACCTTTCTATAGGTGTTCTAGACACGAGCTTGGTATTTTTATCATAACAAGAGCTGCGTTGGTCCGATTGAACCATTTGAGTGCTCGTTAAAAAACTAATTTCAAGGCCTACGACTTTGCTGAGGACGTCTCTTGAGAAATCCTCCTCGAAGATGTAAAAAAAATCATTTTTCCACCAGCTTGGATTCTCGACTTTTTCCAAAGGGGGTAGTTCACAAAAAATCTCAAAATCTAAAAAAATATAAAACCCCAAATTCTTTGTCCTAGGCAAGGTGTGATGTTGGTTAGGCGATAGGTCCATGAAAGGCCCACTTGAGATGCCCAAATGGCCCTGGAATGAAGGTAGTGTGCCTTTCTATAGATGTTATGCATAGGAGCTTGGTATTTTGCTCATAATAAGAGCTGCGTTGGTCTGATCAGGCCATTTGAGAGCTCATTGGAAAGCTAACTTCAAGGCCTATGAGTTTACGGGGGACGTCTCCTGAGAAATCTTCCTCAAAGATGTCCAAAAAAATCATTTTCCACCACCTTGGATTCTCGACTTTTTCCAAAGGGGGTAGTCCGTAAAAAATCTCAAAATCTCAAAAAATTTAAAACCCCAAATTCTTTCCCCTAGGCAAGGTGTAATGATAGTTAGGCGATAGGTCCATGAAAGGCCTCATGAGATGCCCAAATAGCCCCGGAATGAAAGTAGTGTGACTTTGTGTAGGTGTTATGAACACGAGCTTGGTATTTTGGTCATAACAAGAGTTGTGTTGGTCTGATCGGGCCATTTGAGAGCTCGTTGGAAAGATAAATTCAAGGCCTACGAATTTACTATGGACGTCTCTTGGGAAATCCTCCTCGAAGATGTCCAAAAAAATCATTTTTCCACCACCTTGGATTCTCGACTTTATCCAAAGGGGGTATTCCACAAAAAATCTCAAAATCTCAAAAAATTTAAAACCCAAATTCTTTGCCCTAGGCAAGGTGTGATGCTAGTTAGGCGATAGGTCCATGAAAGGCCCACCTGAGATGCCAAATGGCCCCGGAATGAAGGTAGTGTGACTTTCTATATGTGTTATGGACACGAGCTTCGTATTTTGGTCATAACAAGAGTTGCGTCGCTCTTATCGGGCTATTTGAGAGCTCGTTGGAAAGCTAACTTCAAGGCCTACGACTTTACTACAGATGTGTCCTGAGAAATTCTCCTCGAAGATGTCCAAAAAAAAAAAAATTTCCACCACCTTGGTTTTTTTACTGTTTCCAAAGGGGGTAGTCCACAAAAAATCTCAAAATCTAAAAAATTTAAAACAAAAAATTCTATGCCCTAGGCAAGGTCTGATGCTAGTTAGGCGATAGGTCCATGAAAGGTTCACCTGAGAAGCCTAAATGGCCCCGGAATGAAGGTAGTGTTCCTTTCTATAGGTGTTATGGACATGAGATTGGTATTTTGGTCATACCAAGAGTTGTGTTGGTCTGATCGGGCCATTTAAGAGCTTGTTGGAAAGCTAACTTCAAGGCCTACGACTTTACTGAAGACGTCTCTTGCGAAATCCTCGTCGATGATGTCCAAAATAATCATTTTTCCACCAGCTTGGATTCTCGACTTTTTCCAAATGGGGTAGTCCATAAAAAATCTCAAAATCTCAAAAAATTTGAAACCCCAAATCCTTTGCTCTAGGCAAGGTGTGATACTAGTTAGGCGATAGGTCCATGAAAGACCCACCTGAGATGCTCAAATGGCCCCAAAATGAAGGTAGTGTGCATTTATATTGGTGTTATGGACACGAGCTTGTTATTTTGGAAACAACCAAAGCTGCGTTGGTTTTATCGGGCCATTTGAGAGCTCGATGGAAAGCTAACTTCAAGGCCTACGACTTTATAGAGGACGTCTCTTGAGAAATCCTCCTCAAAGATGTCCAAAAAAAAATCATTTTTCCACCAGCTTGGATTCTCGACTTTATCCAAAGGGGGTAGTCTCAAAATCTCAAAAAATTTAAAACCCCAAATTCTTTGCCCTAGGCAAGGTGTGATGCTAGTTAGGCGATAGGTCCATGAAAGGCCAACCTGAGATGACTAAATGGCCCCGGAATGAAGATATTTTTCCTTTCTATAGGTGTTATGGACACGAGCTTGGTATTTTGGTCACAACAAGAGATGCGTTGGTCTGATCGGGCCATTTAAGATCTCGTTGGAAAGCTAACTTCAAGGCCTACGACTTTACTAATCACGTCATATGAGAAATTCTCCTCGAAAATGTCCAAAAAAGTGATTTTTCCACCATCTTGGATTCTCGACTTATTCCAAAGGGGGTAGTCCACAAAACATCTCAAAATCTCAAAAAATTTAAAACCCCAAATTCTTTGCCCTAGGCAAGATGTGATGCTAGTTAGGCGATAGGTCCATGAAAGGCCCACCTGAAATGCCCAAATGGTCCCGGAATGAAGGTAGTGTACCTTTCTATAGGTGTTCTAGACACGAGCTTGGTATTTTGGTCATAACAAGAGCTGCGTTGGTCCGATTGAACCATTTGAGTGCTCATTAAAAAACTAACTTCAAGGCCTACGACTTTTCTGAGGACGTCTCCTATGAAATCTTCCTCGAAGATGTAAAAAAAAATCATTTTTCCACCAGCTTGGATTCTCGACTTTTTCTAAAGGGGGTAGTTCACAAAAAATCTCAGAATCTAAAAAAATATAAAACCCCAAATTCTTTGTCCTAGGCAAGGTGTGATGCTGGTTAGGCGATAGGTCCATGAAAGGCCCACTTGAGATGCCCAAATGGCCCTGGAATGAAGGTAGTGTGCCTTTTTATAGGTGTTATGCATAGGAGCTTGGTATTTTGGTCATAACAAGAGCTGTGTTGGTCTGATCAGGCCATTTCAGAGCTCGTCGGAAAGCTAACTTCAAGGCCTTTGACTTTACTGAGGACGTCTCCTAAGAAATCTTCCTCAAAAATATCCAAAAAAATCATTTTCCACCACCTTGGATTCTTGACTTTTTCCAAATGGGGCAGTCCGCAAAAAATCTCACAATCTCAAAAAATTTTAAACCCCAAATTCTTTCCCCTAGGCAAGGTGTAATGATAGTTAGGCGATAGGTCCATGAAAGGCCTCCTGAGATGCCTAAATAGCCCCGGAATGAAAGTAGTGTGACTTTGTGTAGGTGTTATGAACACGAGCTTGGTATTTTGGTCATAACAAGAGTTGCGTTGGTCTGATCAGGCCATTTGAGAGCTCGTTGGAAAGCTAACTTCAAGGCCTATGACTTTACTGAGGACGTCTCCTAAGAAATATTCCTCAAAAATGTCCAAAAAAATCATTTTCCACCACCTTGGATTCTCGACTTTATCCAAAGGGGGTAGTCCACAAAAAATCTCAAAATCTCAAAAAATTTAAAACCCAAATTCTTTGCCCTAGACAAGGTGTGATGCTAGTTAGGCGATAGTTTCATGAAAGGCCCACCTGAGATGCCAAATGGCCCCGGAATGAAGGTAGTGTGACTTTCTATAGGTGTTATAGATACGAGCTTCGTATTTTGGTCATAACAAGAGTTGCGTCGCTCTTATCGGGCCATTTGAGAGCTCGTTGGAAAGCTAACTTCAAGGCCTACGACTTTACTACAGATGTGTCCTGAGAAATTCTCCTCGAAGATGTCCAAAAAAAAAATTTTCCACCACCTTGGATTTTTGACTTTTTCCAAAGGGGGTAGTCCACAAAAAATCTCAAAATCTAAAAAATTTAAAACACAAAATTCTATGCCCTAGGCAAGGTCTGATGCTAGTTAGGCGATAGGTCCATGAAAGGTCCACCTGAGAAGCCTAAATGGCCCCGGAATGAAGGTAGTGTTCCTTTCTATAGGTGTTATGGACATGAGATTGGTATTTTGGTCATACCAAGAGTTGCGTTGGTCTGATCGGGCCATTTAAGAGCTTGTTGGAAAGCTAACTTCAAGGCCTACGACTTTACTGAAGACGTCTCTAGCGAAATCCTCGTCGATGATGTCCAAAATAATCATTTTTCCACCAGCTTGGATTCTCGACTTTTTCCAAAGGGTGTAGTCCACAAAAAATCTCAAAATCTCAAAAAATTTGAAACGCCAAATCCTTTGCTCTAGGCAAGGTGTGATACTAGTTAGGCGATAGGTCCATGAAAGACCCACCTGAGATGCCCAAATGGCCCCAGAATGAAGGTAGTGTGCATTTATATTGGTGTTATGGACACGAGCTTGTTATTTTGGAAACAACAAAAGCTGCGTTGGTTTTATCGGGCCATTTGAGAGCTCGATGGAAAGCTAACTTCAAGGCCTACGACTTTATAGAGGACGTCTCTTGAGAAATCCTCCTCAAAGATGTCAAAAAAAAAATCATTTTTCCACCAGCTTGGATTCTCGACTTTATCCAAAGGGCGTAGTCCACAAAAAATCTCAAAATCTCAAAAAATTTAAAACCCCAAATTCTTTGCCCTAGGCAAGGTGTGATGCTAGTTAGGCGATAGGTCCATGAAAGGCCAACCTGAGATGACTAAATGGCCCCGGAATGAAGATATTTTTCCTTTCTATAGGTGTTATGGACACGAGCTTGGTATTTTGGTCACAACAAGAGCTGCGTTGGTCTGATCAGGCCATTTAAGAGCTCGTTGGAAATATAACTTCAAAGCCTTCGAGTTTACTACAGATGTGTCCTGAGTAATACTCCTCGAAGATGTCCAAAATTTTTTTTTTTCCACCACCTTGGATTTTTGACTTTTTCCAAAGGGGGTAGTCCACAAAAAATCTCAAAATCTAAAAAAATTTAAAACACAAAATTCTATGCCCTAGGCAAGTTCTGATGCTAGTTTGGTGATAGGTCCATGAAAGGCCCACCTGAGATGCCTAAATGGCCCCGTAATGAAGGTAGTGTTCTTTTTTGTAGGAGTTATGGACACGAGATTGGTATTTTGTTATACCAAGAGTTGCGTTGGTCTGATCGGGCCATTTAAGAGCTTGTTGGAAAGCTAACTTCAAGGCCTACGACTTTACTGAAGACGTCTCTTGCGAAATCCTCGTCGATGATGTCCAAAATAATCATTTTTCCACCAGCTTGGATTCTCGACTTTTTCCAAAGTGGGTAGTCCACAAAAAATCTCAAAATCTCAAAAAATTTAAAACCCCAAATCCTTTGCTCTAGGCAAGGTGTGATGCTAGTTAGGCGATAGGTCCATGAAATACCCACCTGAGATACCCAAATGGCCCCAGAATGAAGGTAGTGTGCATTTATATTGGTGTTATGGACACGAGCTTGTTATTTTGGAAATAACCAAAGCTGCGTTGGTTTTATCGGGCCATTTGAGAGCTCGATGGAAAGCTAACTTCAAGGGCTACGACTTTACAGAGGACGTCTCTTGAGAAATCCTCCTCAAAGATGTCCAAAAAAAATCATTTTTCCACCAGCTTGGATTCTCGACTTTATCCAAAGGGGGTAATCCACAAAAAATCTCAAAATCTCAAAAAATTTAAAACCCCAAATTCTTTGCCCTAGGCAAGGTGTGATGCTAGTTAGGCGATAGGTCCATGAAAGGCCCACCTGAGATGGCAAATGGCCCCGGAATGAAGTTAGTGTGACTTTCTATAGGTGTTATGGACACAAGCTTCGTATTTTGGTCATAACGAGAGTTGCGTCGCTCTTATCTGGCCATTTGAGAGCTCGTTGGAAAGATAACTTCAAGGCCTTCAACTTTACTACAGATGTGTCCTGAGAAATACTCCTCGAAGATGTCGAAAAAAAAAATTTTCCACCACCTTGGATTTTTGACTTTTTCCAAAGGGGGTAGTCCACAAAAAATCTCAAAATCTCAAAAAATTTAAAACACAAAATTCTATGCCCTAGGCAAGTTCTGATGCTAGTTAGGCGATAGGTCCATGAAAGGCCCACCTGAGATGCCTAAATGGCCCCGGAATGAAAGTAGTTTTCCTTTCTATAGGTGTTATGGACACGAGATTGGTATTTTGTCATACCAAGAGTTGCGTTGGTCTGATCGGGCCATTTAAGAGCTTGTTGGAAAGCTAACTTCAAGGCCTACGACTTTACTGAAGACGTCTCTTGCGAAATCCTCGTCGATGATGTCCAAAATAATCATTTTTCCACCAGCTTGGATTTTCGACTTTTTCCAAAGTGGGTAGTCCACAAAAAATCTCAAAATCTCAAAAAATTTAAAACCCCAAATCCTTTGCTCTAGGCAAGGTGTGATGCTAGTTAGGCGATAGGTCCATGAAAGACCCACCTAAGATGCCTAAATGGCCCCAGAATGAAGGTAGTGTGCATTTATATTTGTGTTATGGACACGAGCTTGTTATTTTGGAAATAACCAAAGCTGCGTTGGTTTTATCGGGCCATTTGAGAGCTCGATGGAAAGCTAACTTCAAGGCCTACGACTTTACAGAGGACGTCTTTTGAGAAATCCTTCAAAGATGTACAAAAAAATCATTTTTCCACCAGCTTGGATTCTCGACTTTATCCAAGGGGGGTAGTCCACAAAAAATCTCAAAATCTCAAAAAATTTAAAACCCCAAATTCTTTGCTCTATGAAAGGTATGATGCTAGTTAGGCAATGGGTCCTTGAAAGACCCACCTGAGATGCCCAAATGGCCCCAGAATGAAGGTAGTGTGCATTTATATAGGTGTTATGGACACGAGCTTGTTATTTTGGAAATAACCAAAGCTGCATTGGTTTTATGGGGCCATTTGAGAGCTCGATGGAACGCTAACTTCAAGGCCTACGACTTTAAAAAGGACGTCTTATGAGAAATCCTCCTCAAAGATGTCCAAAAAAAATCATTTTTCCACCAGCTTGGATTCTCGATTTTTTCCAAAGGGGGTAGTCCACAAAAAATCTCAAAATCTCAAAAAATATAAAACCCCAAATTCTTTGCCATAGGCGAGGTGTGATGGTAGTTAGGCGATAGGTCCATGAAATGCCCACCTGATGCCCAAATGGCCCCGAAATGAAGGTAGTGATCCTTTCTTTAGGTGTTCTGGACACGAGCTTGGTATTTTGGTCAAAACAAGAGCTGCGTTGGTCTGATCGGGCCATTTGAGAGCTCGTTGGAAAGATAAATTGAAGGCCTATGACTTTATTGAGGACGTGTCCTGAGAAATCCTCCTCGAAGATGTCCAAAAAAATCATTTTTCCACAAGCTTGGATTCTCGACTTTTTCCAAAGGGGGTAGTTCACAAAAAAATCTCAAAATCTCAAACAATTTAAAAACTCAAATTCTTTGCCCTAGGCATGGTTTGATGCTAGTTAGGCGATAGGTCCATGAAAGGCCCACCTGAGATGCCCAAATGGCCCTGGAATGAAGGTAGTGTGCCTTTCTATAGGTATTATGGACACGAGCTTGGTATTTTGGTCATAACAAGAGTTGTGTTCCTCTGAACGGGCCATTTGAGAGCTCTTTGGAAAGCTTACTTCAAGGCATACTACTTTATTGAGGATGTCTCCTGAGAAATCCTCCTCGAAGATGTCCGAAAAAATCATTTTTCCACCAGCTTGGATTCTCGACTTTCTCCAAAGGGGGTAGTCCAAAAAAATCTCAAAATCCCAAAAAATTTAAAACCCCATATTCTTATCCCTAGGCAAGGTATGATGCTAGTTAGGCGATATGTCCATGAAAGGCCCACCTGAGATGCCCAAATGGCCTCGGAATGAAGGTAGTGTGCTTTTCTATAGGTGTTATGGACACAAGTTTGGTATTTTGGTCATAACAAGAGTTGTGTTCCTCTGAACGAGCCATTTGAGAGCTCGTTGGAAAGCTAACTTCAAGGCCTACGACATTACTATGGTCGTCTTCTCAGAAATCCTCCTCGAAGATGTCCCAAAAAAATCATTTTTCCACCAGCTTGGATTCTCGACTTTTTCCAAAGGGGGTAGTCCAAAAAAATCTCAAAAATCCCCAAAAATTTAAAGCCCCTAATTGTTCGCCCTAGGAAAGTTGTGATGCTAGTGAGGCGATAGGTCTATGAAAGGCCCACCTGAGATGCCCAAATTGCCCCTGAATGAAGGTTGTGTGCCTTTCTATAGATGTTATGGACACAAGCTTGGTATTTTGGTTATAAAAAGAGCTGCGTTGGTTTGATCGGGCCATTTCAGAGCTCGTTGGAAAGCTCACTTCAAGGCCTACGACTTTACTGTGGACGTCTCCTGAGAAATCCTCCTCGAAGATGTCCAAAAAAAATCATTATTCCACCAGCTTGGATTCTCGACTTTTCCAAAGAGGGTAGTCAACAAAAAATCTCAAAATCTCAAAAAATTTAAAACCCTAAATTCTTTGCCATAGGCAAGGAGTGACGCTAGTTAGGCGATAGGTCCATGAAAGGCCCACCTGAGATGCCCAAATGGCGCCGTAATGAAGGTAGTGTGTCTTTCGATAGGTTTTATGGACACGACCTTGGTATTTTGGTCATAATAAGAGATGCGTTGGTCTGATCGGGCCATTGAGAGCTCCTTGGAAAGCTAACATCAAGGCCTATGAATTTACTGAGGATGTCTCCTAAGAAATCCTCCTCGAAGATGTCCGAAAAAATCATTATTCGACCAGATTGGATTCTCGACTTTTTCCAGAAGGGGTAGTCCACAAAAAATCTAAAAATCGCAAAAATTTTAAATCCCTAAATTCTTTGCCCTACACAAGGTGTGACGCTAGTTAGACGATATTTCCATAAATGGCCCACCTGAGTTGCCCAAATGGCCCCGGAAAGAAGGTAGTGTGCCTTTCTATAGGTGTTATGGACACGATTTTGGTATTTTGGTCATAATAAGAGTTGCGTTGGTCTGATCGGGCCATTTGAGAGCTCGTTGGAAAGCTAACTTCAGGCCAACGACTTTACTCAGGTTGTGATAAATCATCCTCGAAATGTCCAAAAACATCATTTTTCCACCACCTTGGATTCTCGACTTTTTCCAAAGGGGGTAGTCCACAAAAAATCTCAAAATCCCCAACCAAATTCTTTTCCCTAGGCAAGGTGTGATGTTAGTTAGGCAATAGGTCCATGAAAGGCCCACCTGAGAGGCCCAAATGGCCCCGGAATGAAGGTAGTGTGCCTTTCTATAGGTGCTATGGACACGAGATTGGTATTTTGGTCATAACAAGAGTTGTGATCCTCTGAACGGGCCATTTGTGAGCTCGTTGGAAAGATAACTTCAAGGCCTACGACTTTACGAAGGTCGTCTCCTGAAAAATCCTCCTCGAAGATGTCCAAAAAAATCATTTTTCCACCAGGTTGGATTCTTGACATTTTCCAAAGGGGATAGTCCACAAAAAATCTCAAAATCCCAAACCAAATTCTTTGCCCTAGGCAAGGTGTGATGTTAGTTAGGCAATAGGTCCATGAAAGGCCCACCTGAGATGCCCAAATGGCCCCGGAATGAAGGTAGTGTGCTTTTCTATAGGGGTTATGGACACGAGCTTGGTATTTTGGTCATAAAAAAAAGCTGTGTTGGTCTGATCGGGCAATTTGAGAGCTCGTTGAAAAGCTAACTTCAAAGCCAACGACGTTACTGAGGTTGTCTCTTGATAAATTGATGAGGGACCATCCGAGCCTAGACCTCCTCCAAATGCACCAATGATGACGGATGGGCCAATGACTCGAGCTCGTGCCAAGAAGCTTCACCAAGCTCTTCTCAATCTCGTGAGTCATGCCTTAGCTAAAGAGGACTCGGAATCAACGCAGCCCAAGCTACGGACCCTTGTGCGGATTAGTGCCGAGGCTGTACCGAGCACCACGCAGCCCATTACAACCACTAACGGCTAGTTGTCCTAGTCTTTAGGCTTGTCCTAGATTTTAGGGATTTTATTTGCCATTTTCTGAATTTCTTTTAAGTTGCTGAATTTCTTTTAAATGTCATTTATTTTCAGCTTTTTCTATTTCCATCTAAGGCTATAAATAGCCCCTAGGCCGGTTGTAATCAGACACAACATTGATCATTTTATTCATCTTATGAGCATTGCTTTGCAAGCCAAATTGTCTTGAGGGTTTCAAGATTGCCGAGAGTTCTTGGTGTTGACTCCGCTTGGTTTGTCTTGTGTGTGTCGATCTTCGCTAGTTGATTGGTGCTATCAAGCTCCCACGAGCCCCCTTCTCGTGCTCCTTGGATACGTCCCTGGTTGTGTGAGATTGTAGAGATTGGTTAGCTAGTCGTTGGTTTAGGACTTTGTTCAATTGGGATCAAGGGTCTATTCGCTCGTTCTACCTAGACTTTCTCATCTATTTATCCTTGTTTTGTCGGGTCATTTGAGTCTTCATTGAGTTCTTTCACATCTAACTTGTTACCTTTGTGTTTTGTGCTTGTTGTCGAAAGATCGGGACATCCACGGCTAATCCCCGTATCAAATTGGTATCAGAGCTTCGGCTACCGACATCAAGTGTCTCATCTCCATTGTCATCATCAAAAAGCTCAAAAACTCCATTGGAGTGCAAGGTTTGATCATCTCTTCTTTTGTTTGATTTTTCTTACTATTAGCATTGGTTGTTGTTGGTTTGCTTGTCCTAGCCTACCCTACCATACATTCGGCCACCATATCACCACCATACAACCACCACTCGGCCACCATCTCTTCCATTTTAAGAAAAATCAGATTTTGTTATTTTTCTTATTTCTATTTTCATAAAGAAAAAAAAAGTCAAAAAATTTCCTACATTCTAGCCATACACCTTACCATCTCCTATATTTTAGCCACACTCTCATCATCACCCTAACCACCCTCCAACGGCTCTATTCTCTCCCCAGATTTCAATTTTTCATTTTGTTTTAGTTATTTTCTATCTTTATTAAGTTAATTGCTGAGATTCAAAAAAAAAAAAATCAGACTTCAAAAAAAAAAAAGAAAGAAGTCGAAAGTGAAAAAAGAAAGAAAGAAAGAAAAAGAATTAAAAAAAAAATCAGATTTGAGTTGCATTGTTGTTGATTGTTCTAAGTGTACAAGAGAAGTGCAAGAGTAAGCATTGCAAGTGAACAAGAGCCATTGTGAGCCAAGAAAGCCTAAACACCATCTTACCATTCAACCTATCCTTAGCCTACCAACAACTATCTTGCTTGTAGTTTGAAGGTTAGACAAGGTTGATTTGATCAAGTTTTGTGCTTAGTCCTTTCTTACCATTTTATTCTTGTCCTTTGTTTCTATTATCTCTTGATCTCACTTTCTTTGATTCATTTCTGAAATTTTCAGCTTGGACCCTTATCATTGATTGTCTAGCTAATCTCTTTTGGTTAGAGGATTTTTTATTGTCCTTTTGACTAGCTTGAGTGATTGACTATCGTAAGACAAATTGCAACAACAAGCATTTCAGCACCAAAGGGAGAGGAGTGTCGAGAGCAAACACTTTTGAGGAAGTTTTTGTTTTGTCTAACCTTAACCTATTTACGTGTTTGTTTGAGTTGTGATGACTATAGGTAACAAATCACCAAGGTCGGAGACTTCCGAGCCCATTTCCCCGGAGTTGTTCAACATGTTGAACAAAATGAACAACAACATCACGACGTTGATGGAAAGGATGGCAGCCCTAGAGGCACGCCCTTCGACGTCCACGGAGATGCCTAGGGCACCCCAAGGCCAGCCTTCGGCTTCCGGACATCACAGCCGCGTTCCACCCCCGGAGCACACCCAAGACAACCGGGAAGATCCTCCTAGAACTCCTATTTATGCACGAAATACTCCACCGGAAGAGAACCCACCTCCTCGTGAGAGGCGTGGTCGTTTTAATCATTTTCGTGATGTGCAGGATGACTTTGAGCCCTATGAACACTTTGAGGGTTTCCAAGAAGAAGAGGATCAATGGGAGCGCCAATCGAGAAGGCATGAACAAGGACCCCGTCCACGGAGGCCCCGAGAGCCCGAGCAAGACGGAGTTGGCAAGGTCAAGGTCACAATCCCACCTTTTGAGGGAAAGTGCGATCCGGACACTTACCTCGAATGGGAGACCAAGATCGAGCACATTTGGAGCTGCCACAACTTCACCGATTACAAGAAGGTACAACTAGCCACCCTTGAATTTAGCGGTTTTGCACTAATATGGTGGGATACCCTTGTGAAGGAAAGGAGAAGAGCCCTAGACGCACCCGTAGCCACGTGGGAACAAATGAAGGCACTCATGAGGGCACGATTCATCCCTCAACACTACGCTAGGGAACTCAAGCAGCGGCTTGAGAACCTCAAGCAAGGTTCCATGAGTGTGGAGGAAGCATTCAATGCCATGCAATTGGCTATGGCAAGGGCAAACGTGGTAGAAGATGAGGAAGACACCAATGCTCGGTTCTTAAGAATCCTACACCCTTACTTGGCTAGAGAAGTTGATTGTTATCCTTATAATACTAGCATTGATCTCTTACATTTAGCCGTGAAGGTTGATAGGAAATTGAAGGCAAGAAGCTTAGGAGCTCAAGGAAACCGGAGCTCGGGAAGCCAAAGCTATCAAGGCCGCCGAGTCACACCACCCTACGGGAGAGAGCCCTCGGTACCGAGGCAAGGCCCCGGGCATGGGGGAGAAGCAAGGACCGGGAGTGGATACCGCGGGACGCCAAATCACGCAGCCGCGAGCGCGGGAGCGACGAATGGCACTCGGACCCCGAGTAACACCACCGGTAACACCAAGGGAGGTAACCCTAACCCTTCCGCTTCTAGGAATAGGGAAATTGTGTGTTTCAAGTGCCAAGATAGAGGCCATATGATGAAGGATTGCCCACATAGGAAAACTCTTATACTAGATCACCAAGGCAACACTTGTGAAGATGACATTGAGCATGATGAAGTTGATGAGTGTTTGCATGATGATTGTGATGCTAATGTGAATTCCTATGATGACTATGATGATATTGACTGCATTGAGTATGAACATGGTGAATGTTTGATTGCTAGGAGAGCCTTGCATGCTAAACCAACCCCATGTGATGATAACCAAAGAGAAAACTTATTTCATACAAGATGTTTAGTCAAAGGCAAGGTTTGTGATGTAATTGTTGATGGAGGTAGTTGTTGCAATATTGCTAGTGTAGAAATGGTTGAAAAGTTACAACTTCCTACTATACATCACCCTAGGCCTTATAAGTTGCATTGGATGAACGATTGTGGTGCATTGAAAGTAAACAAGCAAGTTAAGGTTTCTATTAAACTAGGACATTATGAAGATGATGTGTTATGTGATATAGTGCCCATGCAAGCTTGTCATATTCTTCTTGGTCGTCCATGGCAATTTGATCGCAAGGTCTTACATGATGGTTTCACTAACCGCTATTCTTTTGTGCATAAGGGAAAGAACATCACTCTCAAGCCCATGACACCCACGCAAGTGGCCGACGAGTTTGAGAAGAAGAAGGTAAGTGAAGGTAAGACACAAGGGCCGGCTCCATCGAGCCAAAACACAAGCCCTCGAGCCCCAAATGTTCTCTTTGCATCAAAGGGAGGATTTGAGGACGAGTACTTGGATGGGGAAACGACACTCATGCTCTTATGCAAAGAGTTGAGTTTGTTAAGTGAGGAGCTTCGAGCCACCTTACCCCCACGGATCTTGGCCCTACTTGAGGAATATAGGGATGTATTCCCCGAAGAGATCCCAACCGGCCTGCCCCCTATCCGAGGGATTGAGCATCAAATTGATCTCATGCCCGGGGCTTCTTTGCCTAATAGGCCGGCTTATAGGATGAATCCTACCGAGACCCAAGAGGTCCAATCCCAAGTTCAAGAATTGTTGGACAAGGGATACGTACGAGAGAGCAAGAGTCCTTGTGCCGTTCCGTTGTTGCTAGTGCCGAAGAAAGACAACACATGGAGAATGTGCGTCGATTGTCGAGCCATTAACAACATCACGGTCAAGTATAGACACCCCATCCCTCGTCTAGATGACATGCTAGATGAACTACATGGTGCTACTCTATTTTCTAAGATAGATTTGAAGAGTGGATACCATCAAATAAGGATGAGAGAAAGGGATGAGTGGAAAACAGCCTTCAAGACCAAATTTGGTCTATATGAATGGCTTGTTATGCCATTCGGTCTAACTAATGCTCCAAGTACATTTATGCGTCTTATGAATCATGTGCTTAGGAATTTTATAGGGAAATTTGTTGTTGTATATTTTGATGATATTTTGATTTACAGCAAGTCTTCCGAAGAACATGAAGCACATTTAAGGGAAGTACTCTCTACACTTCGATTAGAGCACTTGTATGCTAATTTAAAGAAATGTGAGTTGTGCACTAGTGAACAGCAAAGGACTACAAGTGGATGAGGCCAAGATCAAGGCAATACAAGAATGGCCTACACCTAGCACAATCGGCCAAGTTAGGAGCTTCCATGGCCTTGCAAGCTTCTATAGACGATTTGTGAAGGATTTCAGCTCAATTGCCGCCCCTCTCACTGAAGTAACCAAGAAAAGGAGTGAGTTTCATTGGGGAACAGCTCAAGAAAAAGCGTTTTACACCCTCAAGCAAAGGTTGACCGAGGCACCACTCTTAGCCCTTCCGGACTTCACCAAGCCATTTGAAGTGGAATGTGATGCTAGCGGAGTTGGAATAGGTGGCGTGCTCATGCAAGAAGGTAAACCCATTGCTTATTTTTCAGAGAAGCTAAAAGGTGCTAGTCTTAATTATTCTACATATGATAAGGAACTTTATGCCCTTTTTAGAGTACTTAAGACTTGGCAACACTACCTATGGCCTAGAGAGTTTGTTTTGAAAACAGATCATGAATCTTTGAAACATTTTAAGAGCCAAGACAAGCTTGATAGGAGACATGGTAGATGGATGGAGTTTATTGAAACATTTCCTTATGTGATTAAATATAAGAAGGGTAAAGACAATATAGTTGCCGATGCCCTATCTAGGAGATACACCTTGTTAACCACCTTAGACTCTAGAGTATTAGGCTTTGCTTATATTAAAGAGTTATATGTGGATGACTTGGATTTTGGAGATGTTTTCAATAAGTGTGCCGAAAAGGGGTCATTTGAGAGTTTTTATGTCTTTGAGGGATTTTTGTTTAGAAAGGATAAAGTTTGTATCCCTAGATGTTCCCTTAGGCTATTGTTAGTTGATGAAGCACACCGTGGAGGACTTATGGGACACTTTGGCCGAGATAAGACATACCACACCCTTAGGAATCATTTCTATTGGCCACATATGTTAAGGGATGTAGAGCATTGTCTTAAGAGATGCCTTGAGTGCCTTAGAGCTAAATCTAGGTTAATGCCCCATGGATTGTATACCCCTTTGCCTACACCTACAGCCCCTTGGGAAGACATATCGATGGATTTTATTGTGGGGTTACCTAGGACTAAGAAGGGGAGAGATTCGATCTTTGTGGTTGTTGATCGTTTCTCTAAAATGGCACATTTTATAGCTTGTCATAAAACCGATGATGCCTCTAATGTAGCTGAATTGTTCTTTAGAGAAATTGTTAGGTTACATGGCATTCCGAGGACCATAGTTAGTGACCGTGACACTAAGTTCCTAAGTTGTTTTTGGAAGACATTATGGCATAAAATGGGAACTAAGTTGTTATTTTCTACCTCTAGCCACCCTCAAACCGATGGGCAAACCGAGGTCACCAATAGAACGCTAACTACCATCCTTAGAGCTATAATCAAGAAAAACCTTAGCTTGTGGGATGAAGCTTTGCCACATGTGGAATTTGCTTATAATCGAACCATGCATTCATCTACTAAGCTTACTCCATTTGAATGTGTTTATGGCACTAACCCACTAACCCCACTAGATCTAGCCCCATATCCTATGAGGGAAAAGGAGTCTTTTGACGCAGGTAAGCATGTGGAGTTCATCAAGGAGTTGCACGAACGTACGAGGCTAAAGCTTGAGCAAAAGGCCGAGTACAATGCCACAAGAGCTAACAAGGGACGGCGTCAAGTGATCTTCCAACCCGGAGATCTTGTGTGGGTTCACCTAAGGAAGGAGAGGTTCCCGGAGCGTAGAAAGAGCAAGTTGTCACCACGTGGAGATGGACCTTTCAAGGTGCTTCAACGAATTGGAGACAATGCATACAAATTGGAGCTCCCGGGAGAGTATGGTGTGAGTGCCACCTTCAATGTGGCTGATTTGGTGCCTTATCTAGCTATTGATGAAGACTTAGGTTCGTGGTCGAACCCTTTTCAAGAAGGGGAGGATGATGAGGGACCATCCGAGCCTAGACCTCCTCCAAATGCACCAATGATGACGGATGGGCCAATGACTCGAGCTCGTGCCAAGAAGCTTCACCAAGCTCTTCTCAATCTCGTGAGTCATGCCTTAGCTAAAGAGGACTCGGAATCAACGCAGCCCAAGCTACGGACCCTTGTGCGGATTAGTGCCGAGGCTGTACCGAGCACCACGCAGCCTATTACAACCACTAACGGCTAGTTGTCCTAGTCTTTAGGCTTGTCCTAGATTTTAGGGATTTTATTTGCCATTTTCTGAATTTCTTTTAAGTTGCTGAATTTCTTTTAAATGTCATTTATTTTCAGCTTTTTCTATTTCCATCTAAGGCTATAAATAGCCCCTAGGCCGGTTGTAATCAGACACAACATTGATCATTTTATTCATCTTATGAGCATTGCTTTGCAAGCCAAATTGTCTTGAGGGTTTCAAGATTGCCGAGAGTTCTTGGTGTTGACTCCGCTTGGTTTGTCTTGTGTGTGTCGATCTTCGCTAGTTGATTGGTGCTATCAAGCTCCCACGAGCCCCCTTCTCTTGCTCCTTGGATACGTCCCTGGTTGTGTGAGATTGTAGAGATTGGTTAGCTAGTCGTTGGTTTAGGACTTTGTTCAATTGGGATCAAGGGTCTATTCGCTCGTTCTACCTAGACTTTCTCATCTATTTATCCTTGTTTTGTCGGGTCATTTGAGTCTTCATTGAGTTCTTTCACATCTAACTTGTTACCTTTGTGTTTTGTGCTTGTTGTCGAAAGATCGGGACATCCACGGCTAATCCCCGTATCATAAATCAACTTCGAAATGTCCAAAAACATCATTTTTCCACCCCTTGGATTCTCGACATTTTCCAAAGGGGGTAGTCCACAAAAAATCTCAAAATCCCAAATATTTAAAACCCCATATTCTTTGCCATAGGTAAGATGTGATGTTATTTAGGCGATACGTCCATGAAATGCCCACCTGAGATGCCCAAATGGCCCCGGAATGAAGGTAGTGTGCCTTTCTAGAGGTGTTATGGACACAAGCTTGGTATTTTGGTCATAACAAGAGTTGTGTTGGTCTGTTCGGGCCATTTGAGAGCTCGTTGGATAGCTAACTTCAAAACTTACGACTGTACGACGGTCGTCTCCTGAGAAATCCTCCTCGAAGATGTCCTAAAAAATCATATTTCCACCAGCTTGGATTCTCGACTTTTTCCAAAGGGGGTAGTCCAAAAAAATCTCAAAATCCCAAAAAAATTTGAAACGCAAAATTCTTCGCCCTAGGCAAGGTGTGATGCTAGTTAGGCGATAGGACCATGAAAAGCCCACCTGAGATGCCCAAATGGCCCGGGAATGAAGGTAGTGTGCCTTTCTATAGGTTTTATGGACACGAGCTTGGTATTTTGGTCATAACAAGAGTTGCGTTGATCTGATCGGGCCATTTGAGAGCTGGTTGGAAAGCTAACTTCAACGCCTACGACTTTACTGTGGACGTCTCCTGAGAAATCCTTCTCGAAGATGTCTAAAAAAATCATTATTCCACCAGCTTGGATTCTCGACTTTTTCCGAAGGGGGTAGTCCACAAAAAATCTCAAAATCTCAAAAAATAAAAAACCCTAAATTCTCTGCCATAGGCAAGGGGTGACGCTAGTTAGGCGATATGTCCATGAAAGCCCCACCTAAGATGCCCAAATGGCCCCGGAATGAAGGTAGTGTGCCTTTCTATAGGTTTTATGGACACGACCTTGGTATTTCGGTCATAACAAGAGTTGCGTTGATCTGATCGGGCCATTTGAGAGCTCGTTGGAAAGCTAACTTCAAGGCCTACGACTTTATGGAGGTCGTCTCTTGAGAAATCCTCCTCAAAGATGTCTAAAAACATCATTTTTCCCACAGCTTGGATTCTCGACTTTTTCCAAAGGGGGTAGTCCACAAAAAATCTCAAAATCCCAAAAAATTTAAAATCCTAAATTCCTTGCCCTAGGCAAGGTGTGATGCTAGTTAGGCGATAGGTCCATGAAAGGCCTACCTAAGATGCCCAAATGGCCCCGTAATGAAGGTAGTGTGCATTTCTATAGGTGTTATGGACACGAGGTTCGTATTTTTGTCATAACAAGAGTTGCGTTCGTCTGAACGGGCCATTTGAGAGCTCGTTGGAAAGATAACTTCAAGGCCTACGACTTTACGATGATCATCTCCTAAGAAATCCTCCTCGAAGATGTCCAAAAAAATATTTAAAACCCCAAATTCTTTTCCCTAGGCAAGGTGTGATGCTAGTTAGGCGATAGGTCCATGAAAGGCCCACCTGAGATGCCCAAATGGCCCCGGAATGAAGATAGTGTGCCTTTCTATAGGTGTTATGGACACAAGCTTGGTATTTTGGTCATAAAAAGAGCTGCATTAGTCTGATCGGGCCATTTCAGAGCTCGTTGGAAAGCTAACTTCAAGGCCTACGACTTTACTGTGGACGTCTCTGAGAAATCCTCCTCGAAGATGTCCAAAAAAAATCATTATTCCACCAGCTTGGATTCTCGACCTTTTCCAAAGGGGGTAGCCCTTAAAAAATCTCAAAATTTCAAAAAATTTAAAACCCTAAATTCTCTGCCATAGGCAAGGGGTGACGCTAGTTAGGCGATAGGTCAATGAAAGGCCCACCTGAGATGCCCAAATGGCCCCGGAATGAAGGTAGTGTGCCTTTCTATAGGTGTTATGGACACGAGGTTGGTATTTTTGTCCTAACAAAAGTTGCGTTCGTCTGAACGGGCATTTCAGAGCTCGTTGGAATGCTAACTTCAAGGCCTACGACTTTACTGTGGACGTCTCCTGAGAAATCCTTCTCGAAGATGTCCAAAAAAATCATTATTCCACTGGTTTGGATTCTCGACTTTTTCCGAAAGGGGTAGTCCACAAAAAATCTCAAAATCTAAAAAAAATATAAAACCCTAAATTCTCTGCCATAGGCAAGGGGTGACGCTAGTTAGGCGATAGGTCCATGAAAGGCCCACCTGAGATGCCCAAATGGCCCGGGAATGAAGGTAGTGTGCCTTTCTATAGGTTTTATGGACACAAGCTTGGTATTTTGGTCATAACAAGAGGTGCGTTGATCTGATCGGGCCATTTGAGAGCTCGTTGGAAAGCTAACTTCAAGGCCTACGACTTTACTGTGGACGTCTCCTGAGAAATCCTTCTCGAAGATGTCCAAAAAAATTATTATTCCACCAGCTTGGATTCTCGACTTTTTTCGAAGGGGGTATTTCACAAAAAATCTCAAAATCTCAAAAAATAAAAAACCCTAAATTCTCTGCCATAGGCAAGGGGTGACGCTAGTTAGGCGATATGTCCATGAAAGGCCCACCTGAGATGCCCAAATGGCCCCGTAATGAAGGTAGTGTGCATTTCTATAGGTGTTATGGACACGAGGTTCGTATTTTTGTCATAACAAGAGTTGCGTTCGTCTGAACGGGCCATTTGAGAGCTCGTTGGAAAGCTAACTTCAAGGCCTACGACTTTACGATGATCATCTCCTAAGAAATCCTCCTCGAAGATGTCCAAAAAAATATTTAAAACCCCAAATTCTTTTCCCTAGGCAAGGTGTGATGCTAGTTAGGCGATAGGTCCATGAAAGGCCCACCTGAGATGCCCAAATGGCCCCGGAATGAAGGTAGTGTGCCTTTCTATAGGTGTTATGGACACAAGCTTGATATTTTGGTCATAAAAAGAGCTGCATTAGTCTGATCGGGCCATTTTAGAGCTCGTTGGAAAGCTAACTTCAAGGCCTACGACTTTACTGTGGACGTCTCCTGAGAAATCCTCCTCGAAGATGTCCAAAAAAAATCATTATTCCAGCAGCTTGGATTCTCCACTTTTTCCAAAGGGGGTAGCCCTTAAAAAATCTCAAAATCTCAAAAAATTTAAAACCCTAAATTCTCTGCCATAGGCAAGGGGTGACGCTAGTTAGGCGATAGGTCAATTAAAGGCCCACCTGAGATGCCCAAATTGCCCCGGAATGAAGGTAGTGTGCCTTTCTATAGGTGTTATGGACACGAGGTTGGTATTTTTGTCCTATCAAAAGTTGCGTTCGTCTGAACGGGCATTTCAGAGCTCGATGGAAAGCTAACTTCAAGGCCTACGACTTTACTGTGGACGTCTCCTGAGAAATCCTTCTCGAAGATGTCCAAAAAAATCATTATTCCACCAGCTTGGATTCTCGACTTTTTCCGAAGGGGGTAGTCCACCAAAAATCTCAAAATCCCAAAAAATATAAAACCCTAAATTCTCTGCCATAGGCAAGGGGTGACGCTAGTTAGGCGATAGGTCCATGAAAGGCCCACCTGAGATGCCCAAATGGCCCGGGAAGGAAGTAAGTGTGCCTTTCTATAGGTTTTATGGACACGAGCTTGGTATTTTGGTCATAACAAGAGTTGCGTTGATCTGATCGGGCCATTTGAGAGCTCGTTGGAAAGCTAACTTCAAGGCCTACGACTTTATTGAGGTCGTCTCTTCAGAAATCCTCCTCGAAGATGTCCGAAAACATCATTTTTCCACCAGCTTGGATTCTTGACTTTTTCCAAAGGGGATAGTCCACAAAAAATCTCAAAATTCCAAAAAATTTAAAATCCCAAATTCTTTGCCCTAGGCAAGGTGTGATGCTAGTTAGGCGATAGGTCCATGAAAGGCCAACCTGAGATGCCCAAATGGCCCCGTAATGAAGGTAGTGTGCCTTTCTATAGGTGTTATGGACACAAGGTTGGTATTTTTGTCATAACAAGAGTTGCGTTCGTCTGAACGGGCCATTTGAGAGCTCGTTGGAAAGCTAACTTCAAGGACTACGACTTTACGATGATCATCTCCTATGAAATCCTCCTCGAAGATGTCCAAAAAAATATTTAAAACCCCAAATTCTTTTCCCTAGGCAAGGTGTGATGCTAGTTAGGCGATAGGTCCATGAAAGGCCCACCTGAGATGCCCAAATGTCCCCGGAATGAAGGTAGTTTGCCTTTTTTATAGGTGTTATGGACACAAGCTTGGTATTTTGGTCATAAAAAGAGCTGCATTGGTCTGATCGGGCCATTTGAGTGCTCGTCGGAAAGCTAACTTCAAGGCCTACGACTTTACTATGGACGTCTCCTGCGAAATCCTCCTTGAAGATGTCCAAAAAAATCATTATTCCACCAGTTTGGATTCTCGACTTTTTCCAAAGGGGGTAGTCCTCAAAAAATCTCAAAATCTCAAAAAATTTAAAACCCTAAATTCTCTGCCATAGGCAAGGGGTGACGCTAGTTAGGCGATAAGTCAATGAAAGGCCCACCTGAGATGCCCAACCGGCCCCGGAATGAAGGTAGTGTGCCTTTCTATAGGTGTTATGGACACGAGCCTGCTATTTTGGTCATAAAAAAAGATGCGTTGGTCTGATCGGGCAATTTTAGAGCTCATTGGAAAGCTAACTTCAAGGCCAACGACTTTACTGAGGTCGTCTCTTGATAAATCATCCTCAAAATGTCCACAAACGTCATTTTTCCACCACCTTGGATTCTCGACTTTTTCCAAAGGGGGTAGTCCACAAAAAATCTCAAAATCCCAAAAAATTTAAAACCACATATTCTTTGCCATAGGCAAGGTGTGATGTTAGTTAGGCGATACGTCCATGAAATGCCCACCTGAGATGCCCAAATGGCCCCGGAATGAAGGTAGTGTGCCTTTCTAGAGGTGTTATGGACACAAGCTTGGTATTTTGGTCATAAGAAGAGTTGTGTTTGTTTGTTCGAGCCATTTGAGAGCTCGTTCGAAAGCTAACTTCAAAGCCTACGACTGTACGGCGGTTGTCTCCTGAGAAATCCTCCTCGAAGATGTCCTAAAAAATCTTATTTCCACTAGCTTGGATTCTCGACTTTTTCCAAAAGGGGTAGTCCAAAAAAATCTCAAAATCCCAAAAAATTTAAAACCCAAAATTCTTCACCCTAGGCAAGGTGTGATGCTAGTTAGAGGATAGGACCATGAAAGGCTCACCTGAGAGTTGCGTTCGTCTGAACGGGGTTGGTATTTTTGTCATAACAAGAGTTGCGTTCGTCTGAACGGGCCATTTGAGAGCTCGTTGGAAAGCTAACTTCAAGGCCTACGACTTTACTGTGGACGTCTCCTGAGAAATCCTCCTCGAAGATGTCCAAAAAAATCATTATTCAACCAGTTTGGATTCTCGACTTTTTCCAAAGGGGGTAGTCCACAAAAAATCTCAAAATCTCAAAAAATATAAAACCCTAAATTCTCTTCCATAGGCAAGGGGTGACGCTAGTTAGGCGATAGGTCCATGAAAGACCCATATGAGATGCCCAAATGGCCCCGGAATGAAGGTAGTGTGCCTTTCTATAGGTTATATGGACACGAGCTTGGTATTTTGGTCATAACAAGAGTTGCGTTGATCTGATCGGGCCATTTGAGAGCTCGTTGGAAAGCTAACTTCAAGGCCTACGACTATATTTTGGTCGTCTCTTGAGAAATCCTCCTCGAAGATGTCCGAAAATATTATTTTTCTACCAGCTTGGATTTTCGACTTTTTCCAAAGGGGGTAGTCCATAAAAAATCTCGAAATCCCAAAAGATTTCAAATCCCAAATTCTTAGCCCTAGGCAATGTGTGATGCTAGTTAGGCCGATAGGTCCATGAAAGGCCCACCTGATATGCCCAAATGGCCCCGTAATAAAGGTAATGTGCCTTTCTATAGGTGTTATGGACACGAGGTTGGTATTTTTGTCATAACAAGAGTTGTGTTTGTCTGAACGGGCCATTTGAGAGCTCGTTGGAAAACTAACTTCAAGGCCTACGACTTTACTATGGTCGTCGCCTAAGAAATCCTCATCGAAGATGTCCACAAAAAATCTTAAAAAACCAAAAAAATTAAAACCCCAAATTCTTTTCCCTAGGCAAGGTGTGATGCTAGTTAGGCGATAGGTTAATGAAAGGCCCACCTGAGATGCCCAAATGGCCCCGGAATGAAGGTAGTGTGCCTTTCTATAGGTGTTATGCACACAAGCTTGGTATTTTGGTCATAAAAAAAGCTGCATTGGTGTGATCGGGCCATTTCAGAGCTCGTTGGAAAGCTAACTTCAAGGCCTACGACTTTACTGTGGACGTCTCCTAAGAAATCCTCTTCGAAGATGTCCAAAAAAATCATTATTCCAATAGCTTGGATTCTCGACTTTTTCCAAATGGGGTAGTCCTAAAAAAATCTCAAAATCTCAAAAAATTTAAAACCCTAAATTCTCTGCCATAGGCAAGGGGTGACGCTAATTAGGCGATAGGTCCATGAAAGTCCCACCTGAGATGCCCAAATGGCCCCGGAATGAAGGTAGTGTGCCTTTCTATAGGTTTTATGGACACGAGCTTGGTATTTTGGTAATAACAAGAGTTGCATTGATCTGATCGGGCCATTTGAGAGCTCATTGGAAAGCTAACTTCAAGGCCTACGACTTTACTGAGGTCGTCTCTTGATAAATCATCCTCGAAATGTCCAAAAACATCACTTTTCCACCACCTTGGATTCTTGACATTTTCCAAAGGGGGTAATCCACAAAAAATCTCAAAATCCCAAAACATTTAAAAGCCCATATTCTTTTCCATAGGCAAGGTGTGATGTTAGTTAGATGGTCCGTCCATGAAATGCCCACCTGAGATGCCCAAATGACCCCAGAATGAAGGTAGTGTGCCTTTCTAGAGGTGTTATGGACACAAGCTTGGTATTTTGGTCATAACAAGAGTTGTGTTGTTCTATTCGGGCCATTTGAGAGCTCGTTGGAAAGCTTACTTCAAAGCCTACGACTGTACGACGGTCGTTACCTGAGAAATCCTCCTCGAAGATGTCCTAAAAAATCATATTTCCACCAGCTTGGATTCTCGACTTTTTCCAAAGGGGTAGTCCAAAAAAATCTCAAAATCCCAAAAAAATTTATGATAACTCCACTCCCTTGATGAAAATCGGAATAAGTTTCAAAAGCCTTGACAGTCTGTTTGTGTCAACCCCCCCTTCTAGAGTATTTCTATATTACTTTGTTTTACATTATCGAACCTTCAATTGGTATCAGAGCTTTACTCACTGCTTTTGATCTAACAATCTTGTGAGTTTTCGATCATGTCTGGTGAAGCAAGCGGAGGACTTGCACAGGGAAGGTCTACCAGCAGACCACCACTCTTTGTAGGAAACAACTTTGTCCACTAGAGATCATTGATGAAGATGTTCATCATAGACCAAGATCTGGAACTTTGGAACATTATAGAGAATGGGCCAAAGATTCCAGAGAAAGACGGACCAAATGGAACCAAAGTCGCAAAGAAGAAGTCTGAATACATCCAAGCGGATCTTGAACTCATCTCCAAAAACTACAGGGCTATTAACTTACTTTATTGTGGTCTTAGCACTGATGAGTTTAACCGTATTTCATCTTGTAGGTCAGCTAAAGAGATTTGGGACAAGCTGGTCGTCACCTATGAGGGAACCAGCCAAGTGAAGGACACCAAGATCAGCATCTTCCTTCGAAAGTATGAACTTTTCAAGATGAAGCCTGATGAGTCTATCAAGGTCATGTTCACACGATTCACAGAAATCACCAACAACCTTGACTCTCTCGGCAAGAGCTTTACAAACGTTGAGAAAGTAAGGAAGATATTGAGGTGTCTCCCAAAAGAAAAGTGGGGTCCTAAAGTAACAGCTATAGAAGAAGCGCAAGACCTCACTACTCTGCCTCTTGACGACCTGCTTGGGAAACTGATCATGCATGAGATGATCCTTAATGAAGACGATGGAGAACTTCCAGCAAGCACTAAGAATTTGGAGCTCAAATCTAAGAAGGATGACAACAAAGATGAATCTGATTCCGAAGATGAGGATGACGATGAGGATGATCCTTTTGCCATAAGAGGCCTTGCTCGAATCCTCAAAATGAAGAAACAATTCAACAACAAGGATGGATCAGAGTCTTCTAAATTCCGAGGTAAGTCTCAATACAACAAAAATGATAAGAAGACTAAACTGTTGTCTTGTTTTGAATGTGGTGAAACAGATCATCTTGGAAAGACTGCCCTCAAAAGACGAAGAGCCAGTCCAAGAAGGGTGATAGATGGAAAAAGAAAGCCATGGTGGCAACTTGGAGCGATTCTGACTCCGACTCCGACGATGAGAAGGCCAATGTCTGTCTTATGGCATCAGGAGATGAATCTCACGATGAGAAGCTTGAGGTAACCGTAAGAGAACTTATGGCAAGTCCAAAAGAGGTATTATCGGAATTCCTTTCTAATATGATTGCCAATGAAGAGAAACTTATTGCCCAAACTAACACTCTTATTAAGAGAACTGTGAACCAGGAAAGAACTATTGAGGATCTGTCTATGAAGGTCAAAAGTCTTGAAGCTTCTTATTCAGGTCTTGACATTAAAGTCAAGACTCTTGACTCAGAGAAATCTGAACTCAAGCAAGATCTCTCGTCTCTGAGAAGTGAACATCATGACTTAGAGAACGAGAAGATCTCCCTGAATAATAAGATTCAAGACCAACAGACAACCCTCATAAGTTTTACCAAATCCAAAGGCACTCTTGATAGGATGTTGGGGGAGCAACAAAGTTCTCTAAACAAAAGTGGTATTGGTTACAATCCAAGGTTTTTAAAGAAGCAGCACATTACCACCTTTGTAAAGGCAAAAGGAAGCAGAACCTCTCCTATATGTCACCATTGTGCTCGAAAGGGACATGTAAAAGAGACCTGCCCCTATAGAAGAAAGGATCCATATACCATTCGCAATACATTCCCTGTTCATTTGAGAAAAGAACGGATAACACAAGTTTGGGTCCCAAAAGACACTATTTTACCAAATATGGTTTATCCCAATAGTGGATCCAAATTTTCTTATTGGTCTAGCCACAAAGGTTGATGTTTGTTTTGCAGGAGATCACCAAGGTGAAGGAGCAAAAATGGATTATTGATAGTGGATGCTCGAGGCATATGAGTGGGAAGAGTTCTCTCTTTCATGATCTAAAGGAGCAATCCACAGGAACAAACACTCTTGGTGACAAAGGAAAGTGTGACATCATTGTGTGCAGAGAAGATACAAGTGAAGTTATACTAACTGCATATCATTACAACAATATATACGCTGTGAATGCTGATCAAGTGGCACAAGGAAGCTTAACTTGTCTAAAAGCTTTAACGGACGATCCAAAGCTCTGGCACAGGAGACTCGGTCATGTGAGTCCACATACACTACAGAAGCTTATGTCCAAAGGGCTTGTAAGAGGACTACCTGAGATGGACTTCAAAAGTATTGATATGTGCAATGCATGCACACGAGGTAAACAAACACGTAGCTCTTTCAAACCCAAAAAGGTTGTAAGTTCTTCTAGACCCCTTGAACTTTTACATATGGATTTATGTGGTTCTATGCGAGTCAAATCTCCCAATGGTAAAAAGTACATGCTTGTTGTTGTTGATGATTTTTCTAGATATACTTGGGTTGCATTTTTAAAAGAAAAATCAGAGGCCTTATTTGAGTTTTCAAAACTTTGTAAGGAGTTGCAAACTTTAAGAAACGAGCCCATAGTGTCAATTCGAAGTGATCAGGGTAGGGAGTTTGATCAACTTCAGTTTGATTTGTTTTGTGCTAAATATGGCATCTCCCATAACTTTTCTGCTCCTAGGACACCTCAACAAAATGGGGTTGTGGAACGAAAGAACCGCACCCTAGAGGATATGGCCAGGACTATGCTTTTAGAAAATGCATTACCTAAAACCTATTGGGCTGAAGCTGTTAACACAGCTAACTATATTTTGAATCGCTGTCTTATTCGTTCCATCTTAAAGAAAACTCCTTATGAACTTTTCAAAGGCCGCAAACCACTTATATCTTATTTTAAACCCTTTGGCTGTACTTGCTTTGTTCATAACAATGGAAAAGATAACCTTGGGAAATTTGATGCGCGTAGTGATGAAGGTATATTTCTTGGCTATTCCACAAGTAGCAAAGCTTATAGAATCTTCAATAAAAGGACCCAGTTAGTTGAAGAAAGTATACATGTTATATTTGATGAATGCAATGACGGTTCTTTGAGTGAAAGTGTTGCAGATATAGATCTTAACATCCATGCGGAGAACAAGGAAGGTGATGATGCTGCTACCAAGAACACAGAAAAGAGGAACATACAGGAACAGATTCTCAACACTGAAGAATCAGCCCAAGGTGTTGAAGATTCGTCCAAAGCCCTTGGTGTCCGATTCAACAGTGTTGAAATGTCAGAAACTGCTGAAACTGAACCTAACAGGACTATGGAGTCAGATGTACCACAAATCAATCCTGCTGGTGTGACGAATCAAGGAGCTGAGACTAGCAAAAGAAAATTCAAATACTCCTCATCACACTCATTAAAGGATATCATTTCTGACCCTGCTTCTAGTGTTCAAACTCGTTCTAAACTTAAAGATCTATGTGCTTTTCACGCGTTTGTCTCTCTTATAGAACCCAAGAAGGTAGATGAGGGTCAAGAGCCAGATTGGATCATTGCTATGCAAAGTGAGCTTAACGAATTTGAAAGGAACAAAGTCTGGACCTTGAAGCCTAGGCCAAAGCATCAATCAGTCATTGGCACACGATGGGTATTTCGAAACAAGCTAGATGAGAATGGTAAGATCGTGAGGAACAAGGCAAGGCTTGTTGCTCAAGGCTACAATCAAGAGGAAGGTATTGACTACGAGGAGACCTTTGCTCCCGTAGCCAGGCTTGAAGCCATTCGTATATTATTAGCATTTGCATCTTTTATGAGCATAAAGCTATATCAAATGGATGTCAAGTGTGCTTTTCTCAATGGTTTGTTAGAAGAAGAAGTTTATGTGGCTCAACCCCCAGGTTTTGAAAGTTTGGAATTTCCTAATCATGTTTATAAACTTGACAAAGCGCTTTATGGTTTGAAACAAGCCCCAAGAGCTTGGTATGAGCGCTTGTCAAAATATCTTTTAGAAAATGATTTTAAAAGGGGGTTGATCGACAAGACTCTTTTTATCAAGACCAAAGGAAAGGACATTTTGGTTATTCAAATTTATGTTGATGATATATTATTTGGTGCTACTAACACATCTTTGTGCAAGGAATTTTCTGACATCATGTGCAGCGAATTTGAGATAAGCTTGATGGGTGAACTCAACTTCTTTTTGGGATTACAAGTTCATCAATCCAAGAAAGGGATCTTTGTCAACCAAAGCAAGTACACTAAGGATCTCTTGAAGAAGTTCAAGATGGATCAATCCAAAGCAGCCAAGACTCCCATGAGCTCAACATTATCCCTAGATCAAGACAAGAATGGGAAGAGTGTCAATCAAAAGGAGTATCGGGGAATGATTGGATCTTTACTATATCTTACAGCTAGTAGACCTGACATCATGTTTAGTGTTTGCATGTGTGCTAGGTTTCAAGCTGATCCTAAAGAATATCACCTCGTGGCTGTGAAGAGGATCTTTCGATATCTCAATGGCACTAAGGAGCTTGGACTATGGTACCCAAAGCAAAAGGATTTCACATTAATCGGGTATTCTGATGCAGATTTTGCAGGCTATAAGGTGGATAGGAAGAGCACATCAGGATGTTGCCAATTCTTAGGAGCATCTTTGATCAGTTGGCATTCTAAGAAACAAAACTCAGTTGCCCTATCCACTGCAGAAGCCGAATACATAGCAGTTGGAGCATGCTGCTCCCAAATCCTTTGGATAGCTCAACAAATGCGAGATCTTGGCATCAACCTCAAAGGCATTCCCATTAAGTGTGACAATACAAGTGCCATCTCCATTACAAAGAATCATGTTCAGCATTCAAGGACCAAACATATTGATGTAAGGCATCATTTCATTAGAGACCACGTCGAAAAAGGTGATGTGTCCATTTCCTTTATTTCAACTGATTATCAATGGGCTGACATTTTTACTAAGCCTTTGGCAGAGGACAGGTTCACCTTCATTAGACGAGAGATCGGGATGCTTAACAAGGATGCAATTTCGTAGGGGGAGCTTTCCCTTTACGAAAGATAAATTCTACTCAGTGTCAAGACCCTTGAGTTTTATGTCAAGGTTTGTGAACTGAATGATAGAAAACAGATATCGGATCGTATATATTTGGTTAATATCTTTTTAGATATTTGATCAAGTATTATTTTCATTGGATTTCAGAATAATTTATTTATGTCACATATTTTATCCGTAGAGATATTTTTGGAACAAAATATTTTCGGTTATTTCCCTCCTATTCTAAAATGGTTAAGAGAAGATTTGAATTTTGAATTGAAATATTTTTCAAATTGGCAATGTTATCATTACTTACATTGGAACCCTAAACTCCGTCCCATCACTCAAATCTCTCCTATTTAAAACCCAAACCCCTCTCGATTACCTCATAACCTCAGAACTACCCAAAACTCTTCCAATTCTCCCTCTCCAATCTCTCAAACTATCCTGAAACCCTAGCCGAATACCTCCATGGCTCCCAAATCAAAGAAAGCTTCCACACCCAAAAGACTTGGCGCCACCCCCAAGGGACGCCAGGTCACTGCTACTTCTCCTACACCTGAACCCACTCCTCAAGCCATCATCCCTGCTGTTGTCCAGAGCACCATGGCCGAGGAGGAGGCCGAGCTTACAAGGAAGTTGGTCGAGGAGGAAGCTGAGAGAATCCAGAAGGAAGCCGAGGCGGAGGCTCTCAAGGAGGTTCCTTCTGAAGAGGAGCCTGAGGAAGAGGACGAGGAGCAAGACGAATCCGGAGAGGACGAGGAGGATACCGATGGAGACAACGCTGAGGACTCGGGGTCAGAGGAAGAAGAGGAAGAGGAGCCTGAGCATGCTCCCTCTCCTTCTCCTCCTCCTCCTCCCCCGTCTCCAAAGAAGCGGAAAGCCTCTACAACCAAGCCTCCTTCTCCCAAGCGCACCAGGAAGGGCACCCTCAGAAGCCTTGAGGCGCCTGCCAAGAGGTCTGCTCCAACACAGGCTAGAAGGAAGAACGCTGATCCTCCCGCTCTCATTCAGGTAAATCAATCCCTCCCCTCTTCATGGTTTGAAAATGCTGAAATGGCTGGTAAGTGGGTAGATGAGTTTCGAACTCGTAGAATCTGCTGTTCTGATTTTTTAGATATTGCGTTCTTTGAAGCTTTGAATTTACCGTGCATTGCTATTCTTAAAAAATCCCCAGCTTGGACCCTTCTCAATCTTGAAACCGTCTATTATCCCCAATGATACGGGGTTAGCCGCAGGATGGCCCGATCTTCGACAATCAAACAACAAACTAAAGAACGGAAGCAAAAGACTCAAAGAAACGCAGCGATAATTGAAAGACACGACCGATAAGGACTGAGTCGATCTATATAGAACAAGATAAAGACCCCAGGCCTCCTTAGAGGGTAGGAACCAATACCAATGACTATATAACCCGCCTCTACAACCCTACACAACCAAGCGGACAACTTGGAGGCACAAGGAGGGGGCTTGTGGATACTAGGATCACCAAGTCTTGCGAAGTTGACGAACACAAAGCAAACCAAGCTGAGACAAGAACCAATTTGCAATAGATGAGCAATGCTTCGAATCGATTGACTTTCACTCAATGTGTTTAACACAAATCTGAATTTTTCTTAATGAATTGAACGTCTTCTTTACAAGGGAATGTCGGCAATATATAACCCTAATATGGGCTTATGGGCCGGTTCTATCTAACTAAAGAAGATAAAAGAAGGTTAAATATCAGCTGAAAGGAATTAATAGAATTAACCCTAAAGTTTCCTAAAATAACTTAAGTAAAAATAATACTAAAAATAGGATAAATTCGTCTAAACATGTGACAGCTGTAAAGAATGTGATTTTCGGCCAATCTCTAGGTCGAATCTGGAAAAACCTTCAACAGCAAAGTTGTAGATCTCTTCGTCCTCGTTCTAACAAGGTAAAGCACGATCCAATCCGATAAATATTGTATCCGTACGACTCATTTTACTGAGACATCGAAAAGCTGTCAAACTCCTGAACGAATCTAAAAATGAACGACCCATCAAACTTGCACCTTTGGACCTTCTCCCATGGTGGAGCTTTCTTATTCCTCTTGAGGATGACAACATTATCACGAGCTCGAATCATAGGTTCATCCCCAAGTATAGGTGTGTCCGAAGGTGTCTTGGATGGTCCCGCATCAATCCCCCTTTCTTGAAAAGGATTCGTCCTCGAATCCAAGGTCGCATATGATTCTGCAATTGCATCCACACGAGCTCCTGGATCGAAAACCTCATGCCCATGGACACTCGTCTCAAGACCGAATGTTGTAGGGGTTGATTTCTCCTTGGTGGGTTTGATCTTGGCTTCGTCAAGTTGTAGGCCATTAGAGCTCACTACAAAACCAAGAAAAGAAGATTGATTAGTGCACAACTCATATTTCATATCATCGTCATAAGGTTCTAACTCATTATGCACTCTAGCTTGTTCATGTATCAATATATTTCCATCAAAGGCTAGCAAGTTTTCATCCTTTGTCAAGGCTGGATTTTCAATTAATTCAAGGCTAGCAATATTAAAACAATTGTCCCTAATGTATCCCTTATCCAACAGTTCCTGGACTTGGGATTGAACCTCTTGGGTCTCTGTGGGATTCATACGATACGCAGGCCTATTAGGCAAAGAAGCACCTGGAATGAGATCAATTTGATGCTCAATTCCTCTAATAGGGGGTAGACCTGCTGGTATGTCCTCGGGGAAGACATCCTTATACTCTTCAATAAGAGATAGGATGCGAGGAGGGAGGGTAGCTCTAAGCTCCTCACTCAACATGTTCAACCCTTTGCATAGGAGCATGAGGGTTGTTTCCCCATCTGCAAACTCATCTAAATAAGCACTTTTGGAAGCCAAAAATACACTTTTAGGTCGAGTAGGGGTAGACACATGGCTCGACTGAGCCTCCCTAACTAACTCACCTTTACTTACCTTGCGCTTCTCAATCTCTACAGCCACTTGCGTCGGCGTCATAGGCTTGAGAACGACACTCTTTCCCTGAAAAGTAAAGGAGTAGCGATTAGTATAGCCATCATGAATAACCTTACGATTAGATTGCCAAGGACGTCCTAATAGAATATGACAAGCTTGCATAGGCACGATATCACATAAAACATCATCTTCGTAATGTCCTAGCTTAACATGCACTTTAACTTGCCTATTCACTTTCAAGTTTCCACAATCATTCATCCAATGCAATTTGTAAGGTCTAGGGTGTTGCATAGTGGAAAGTTGCAATTTATCGACCATTTCTTGACTAGCTAAATTATAGCAACTACCACCATCAATGATCACATTCACAACCTTTCCTTTAACTAAGCATCGAGTATGAAATAAGTTTTCTCTTTGATTATCATCACATGGTGTAGGAAAAACACTTAGAACTCTCCTAACAATAAAAAACTCTCCATGTTCATATTCGACCTCATCATCATCATTATCATAGCACACAAGATTAAGGTTTTGATCATTATCATTAGGATGCTCATCATGTTCATCACAAGAATTTTCAGATTCATATTCTCCTAGGTGATTAATCATGAGAGTTTTCTTATTAGTGCAATCCTTCATATAATGTCCTCTACCTTGGCATTTAAAGCATACAATATCTCTAGATCTAAGGGTAGAAGAGTTAGGATTACTCCCTTTGGGACCAGCAGATGTCCCAGACGATTCACGCCCATTCCATGGCGCTTTTTCTTTATCAATGGACTGCTGAGGGGCTCGGCTTTCTCCTTTCCCTTGGGGCTGGCTCGGTCGATCACGTGGACCACTATCACCACGCCATTGGGGCTGTTGGGGCCGAGATTGGCGCCACCCTTGTTGCTGTCCATTTGAGTTCCGCCCACCTTGATTCCTGTATCTAGCTCCTCTTTCAACTTTAATAGCTAAATGTAATAACTCAATAGGAGTAGAGTAAGGAAAATAGTCAATTTCATGAGCTAAGTCGGGATGTAATATCCTAAGAAATCTAGCATTGGTATCCTCATCGGGTTCAACGACATTAGCTCTAGCCATGATTTCTTGCATTGCATTAAAAGTTTCCTCAATAGTTTTATCACCTTGCTTAAGGTTCTCTAATATTTGCCTAAGCTCTCTAGCATAATGTTGAGGTACAAATCTATTTCTCATAAGTGCTTTAAGTTGATCCCAAGAAGCAATAGGTGCATCAAGGGCTCTTATTCTTTCTTTAACTAGATTATCCCACCAAATTAAGGCAAAGCCAGTGAATTCTAGGGTAGCTAGTTGCACCTTTTTAGCATTAGAGAAATTATGACAACTCCAAATCTGATCCATTTTAGTTTCCCAATCAATATAGACATCCGGATCAGTTTTACTTTCAAAGGGAGGAATCGTTACCTTAACCTTACCTATTCCGTCCTCATCATGATTCCTAGGTGGCCGGTTTTGGTACTGATTTCCTCTTTGATTCCGCCTCGGGCGTTGCTCCCAATACTCCTCTTCTTGGAAGTCATCGTCGCGCTCCGAGTAGTAGAAATCCTCTTGGAAGCCTCGTCCTCTTCCCCTTCCTTGTCCTTGACCCTGCACATTAACAAACCCATTATTCCTACCAATTCTCCCACCTCGTGGAGAGTTGTTTTCTTCAAAAATAGGGTTATGAATGTGAATATTAGGGTTAGGATTATTGACTTCCCTTTCACCTTGAGGCGTTTCGTCACGCATATGATTACCTTGACCACCCATGGTGTTAGAACCACTAGGTCTCGACTCCAAAGCTGTCATCCTCGCCATTAACGTAGCCAAGGTGTCAGGAACGTTGGCCATGCTGGCCATGAAAGCGTTGAATTGTTCGGGAGTCACGGTGGTGCTAGAGTTGCTCCCATGGTTGGGATTATTCTCATTGTTTACTTGGTTTCCTGGTTGAGACATTGCAAAGAGAAGACAAACACGGAACTATATAAAAGTTAGTAAAATATAAACAATCTCGTGATGTGTTTCGCTCACACTCCCTCTCTTTAATTGGTATGTCACGCTTGTTGGGGCAATCCGCTTTGGGCAAATCAACACTCAAACAAAAACCTAACAATCAAAGTATAGATATGAGAGTATGAGGAGGAACAAAGCAAAAGATGACTCGACACGAACAAAGGACTCGATCCAAGCAAGTATAGGACTCAATCAGCAGCAAGGATCACGCAAAATAGAAGCAAAAGAAGGTCGAAATCGATAGGAAGCCTCGAAATCGACCCAAAATAGGCTCGACAGAAGCTGTACCGAGGCAGGGGGGTCGGTACAGGGTCGGTATGGGGTCGGTACAGGGGCTGCTGGACTCGACACTCTTCGTCAGGAGCTGTACCGAGGCTGAGGGGGTCGGTACGGGGTCGGTATGACCTCTGCGGTACTCGACAGACTTCGACAGGAGCTGTACTGAGGCTGGGGGGGTCGGTACAGGGTCGGTATGGGCTCTGCAGTGCTCGACAGACTTCAAAAAGAAAGAAAACAAAGAAAGTATGGAAATTTACCTCTTTTTGATTGAAAACCTTTAAGTTATGATGTTTTAGTTGCAAGGTAGGGTTTCAATTTTGTGATTTTTGTGGAGGTAATGTGTTTAGGATAGAGGTGTGTCGACTAGGGCTAGGTAGATCACCAAGGTTGGTCCTTTTGGAGCTTTCTTGCACTAGATTGAATCAACAAATTCTTTTTTTTTGACTTACTTTTGCCCCTAGTGAATTTTATCCTCCTAGGCCCAAGTTCAATCTCTTTTTTTTTTGAATTTTCGAAACTGATTTTTTTTTGACCTAATGCAAGAAAGACTCTAAGATGGTATGAAGGACTCAAAAAATCTGTAGAAATAGGTGAATGAAATAAAAACTCAGCCCTAATGAAATAGATATAGATAAAATTGGCTAATTTTGGTAATTGGATATATCTAAGCCTTAAAAGATATATGATAGATATAATGAATTAAATCTACCAAATAAAATCAGATTTTAAATTAGGCAATGAAATAGATAGATTAAAAGTTCCAAAGATAGAAGAAACTAGGGTTTGGTGTGGAGGCTGAAATCGACCAAGCTTCAACTATGGGGACACAAGGTGCCGTCGGCTAGGGTTTGCACAAGGAGATGTGCTCACGGGCTGGTCGACTCCACGGTCTCGGCTAGGCTTTGTGTTTAGGCTATGCAACCACAACAATCACAAATAAAAGATTAGTGCAATAATCAAAATTCAGAAATTAAGAAGTAAAAGACCAAAACAAGAAAAGGACTCTTTTTGTGGGTTTTTATGTTTATGAAAAGGAAAGACTCAATTTGATGTCGGAAACCTAAGCTCTGATGCCAATTTGATACGGGGTTAGCCGCAGGATGGCCCGATCTTCGACAATCAAACAACAAACTAAAGAACGGAAGCAAAAGACTCAAAGAAACGCAGCGATAATTGAAAGACACGACCGATAAGGACTGAGTCGATCTATATAGAACAAGATAAAGACCCCAGGCCTCCTTAGAGGGTAGGAACCAATACCAATGACTATATAACCCGCCTCTACAACCCTACACAACCAAGCGGACAACTTGGAGGCACAAGGAGGGGGCTTGTGGATACTAGGATCAACAAGTCTTGCGAAGTTGACGAACACAAAGCAAACCAAGCTGAGACAAGAACCAATTTGCAATCGATGAGCAATGCTTCGAATCGATTGACTTTCACTCAATGTGTTTAACACAAATCTGAATTTTTCTTAATGAATTGAACGTCTTCTTTACAAGGGAATGTCGGCAATATATAACCCTAATATGGGCTTATGGGCCGGTTCTATCTAACTAAAGAAGATAAAAGAAGGTTAAATATCAGCTGAAAGAAATTAATAGAATTAACCCTAAAGTTTCCTAAAATAACTTAAGTAAAAATAATACTAAAAATAGGATAAATTCGTCTAAACATGTGACAGCTGTAAAGAATGTGATTTTCGGCCAATCTCTAGGTCGAATCTAGAAAAACCTTCAACAGCAAAGTTGTAGATCTCTTCGTCTTCGTTCCAACAAGATAAGGCACGATCCAATCCGATAAATATTGAATCCGTACGACTCATTTTACTGAGACGTCGAAAAGCTGTCAAACTCCTGAACGAATCTAAAAATGAACGACCCATCAAACTTGCACCTTTGGACCTTCTCCCATGGTGGAGCTTTCTTCTTCCTCTTGAGGATGACAACATTATCACGAGCTCGAATCATAGGTTCATCCCCAAGTATAGGTGTGTCCGAAGGTGTCTTGGATGGTCCCGCATCACCCAACTCACCCGCCTGTTCTATATAAATCTCAAAGCCAAACACACTGGCGATGGTTGGTTCTTGGAATCTGTCGTCAAGGGAGTTAGAATCTCTTTCAAATCCTTTGACTTCACTGATTTCCTTGGCCTTCCTGGCCCTTATCCAACCTCTCAAGAAAACCCCTCTAAAGAAGACTGCATTACCCTTGCCCGATCCAAATATCTTCTACCCGAGGCATCTACCAATACCTCAAAGCAGCTAACCCACTCATCCCTTACCCTAGAGGCAAAGATCATATTTAACATCATTGTGCGTTGCCTCTGATACGGGGTTAGCCGCAGGATGGCCCGATCTTCGACAATCAAACAACAAACTAAAGAACGGAAGCAAAAGACTCAAAGAAACGCAGCGATAATTGAAAGACACGACCGATAAGGACTGAGTCGATCTATATAGAATAAGATAAAGACCCCAGGCCTCCTTAGAGGGTAGGAACCAATACCAATGACTATATAACCCGCCTCTACAACCCTACACAACCAAGCGGACAACTTGAAGGCACAAGGAGGGGGGCTTGTGGATACTAAGATCACCAAGTCTTGCGAAGTTGACGAACACAAAGCAAACCAAGCTGAGACAAGAACCAATTTGCAATCGATGAGCAATGCTTCGAATCGATTGACTTTCACTCAATGTGTTTAACACAAATCTGAATTTTTCTTAATGAATTGAACGTCTTCTTTACAAGGGAATGTCGGCAATATATAACCCTAATATGGGCTTATGGGCCGGTTCTATCTAACTAAAGAAGATAAAAGAAGGTTAAATATCAGCTGAAAAGAATTAATAGAATTAACCCTAAAGTTTCCTAAAATAACTTAAGCAAAAATAATACTAAAAATAGGATAAATTCGTCTAAACATGTGACAGCTGTAAAGAATGTGATTTTCGGACAATCTCTAGGTCGAATCTGGAAAAACCTTCAACAGCAAAGTTGTAGATCTCTTCGTCTTCGTTCCAACAAGATAAGGCACGATCCAATCCGATAAATATTGAATCCGTACGACTCATTTTACTGAGACGTCGAAAAGCTGTCAAACTCCTGAACGAATCTAAAAATGAACGACCCATCAAACTTGCACCTTTGGACCTTCTCCCATGGTGGAGCTTTCTTCTTCCTCTTGAGGATGACAACATTATCACGAGCTCGAATCATAGGTTCATCCCCAAGTATAGGTGTGTCCGAAGGTGTCTTGGATGGTCCCGCATCACCCAACTCACCCGCCTGTTCTATATAAATCTCAAAGCCAAACACACTGGCGATGGTTGGTTCTTGGAATCTGTCGTCAAGGGAGTTAGAATCTCTTTCAAATCCTTTGACTTCACTGATTTCCTTGGCCTTCCTGGCCCTTATCCAACCTCTCAAGAAAACCCCTCTAAAGAAGACTGCATTACCCTTGCCCGATCCAAATATCTTCTACCCGAGGCATCTACCAATACCTCAAAGCAGCTAACCCACTCATCCCTTACCCTAGAGGCAAAGATCATATTTAACATCATTGTGCGTTGCCTCTGATACGGGGTTAGCCGCAGGATGGCCCGATCTTCGACAATCAAACAACAAACTAAAGAACGGAAGCAAAAGACTCAAAGAAACGCAGCGATAATTGAAAGACACGACCGATAAGGACTGAGTCGATCTATATAGAATAAGATAAAGACCCCAGGCCTCCTTAGAGGGTAGGAACCAATACCAATGACTATATAACCCGCCTCTACAACCCTACACAACCAAGCGGACAACTTGAAGGCACAAGGAGGGGGGCTTGTGGATACTAAGATCACCAAGTCTTGCGAAGTTGACGAACACAAAGCAAACCAAGCTGAGACAAGAACCAATTTGCAATCGATGAGCAATGCTTCGAATCGATTGACTTTCACTCAATGTGTTTAACACAAATCTGAATTTTTCTTAATGAATTGAACGTCTTCTTTACAAGGGAATGTCGGCAATATATAACCCTAATATGGGCTTATGGGCCGGTTCTATCTAACTAAAGAAGATAAAAGAAGGTTAAATATCAGCTGAAAAGAATTAATAGAATTAACCCTAAAGTTTCCTAAAATAACTTAAGCAAAAATAATACTAAAAATAGGATAAATTCGTCTAAACATGTGACAGCTGTAAAGAATGTGATTTTCGGACAATCTCTAGGTCGAATCTGGAAAAACCTTCAACATCAAAGTTGTAGATCTCTTCGTCCTCGTTCCAACAAGGTAAGGCATGATCCAATCCGATAAATATTGAATCCGTACGACTCATTTTACTGAGACGTCGAAAAGCTGTCAAACTCCTGAACGAATCTAAAAATGAACGACCCATCAAACTTGCACCTTTGGACCTTCTCCCATGGTGGAGCTTTCTTCTTCCTCTTGAGGATGACAACATTATCACGAGCTCGAATCATAGGTTCATCCCCAAGTATAAGTGTGTCCGAAGGTGTCTTGGATGGTCCCGCATCACCCAACTCACCCGCCTGTTCTATATAAATCTCAAAGCCAAACACACTGACGATGGTTGGTTCTTGGAATCTGTCGTCAAGGGAGTTAGAATCTCTTTCAACTCCTTTGACTTCGCTGATTTCCTTGGCCTTCCTAGCCCTTGTCCACCCTCTCAAGAAAACCCCTCTAAAGAAGACTGCATTACCCTTGCCCGATCCAAATATCTTCTACCCGAGGCATCTACCAACACCTCAAAGCAGCTAACCCACTCATCCCTTACCATAGAGGCAAAGATCATATTTAACATCATTGTGCGTTGCCTCTGATACGGGGTTAGCCGCAGGATGGCCCGATCTTCGACAATCAAACAACAAACTAAAGAACGGAAGCAAAAGACTCAAAGAAACGTAGCGATAATTGAAAGACACGACCGATAAGGACTGAGTCGATCTATATAGAACAAGATAAAGACCCTAGGCCTCCTTACAGGGTAGGAACCAATACTAATGACTATATAACCCGCCTCTACAACCCTACACAACCAAGCGGACAACTTGGAGGCACAAGGAGGGGGCTTGTGGATACTAGGATCACCAAGTCTTGCGAAGTTGACGAACACAAAGCAAACCAAGCTGAGACAAGAACCAATTTGCAATCGATGAGCAATGCTTCGAATCGATTGACTTTCACTCAATGTGTTTAACACAAATCTGAATTTTTCTTAATGAATTGAACGTCTTCTTTACAAGGGAATGTCGGCAATATATAACCCTAATATGGGCTTATGGGCCGGTTCTATCTAACTAAAGAAGATAAAAGAAGGTTAAATATCAGCTGAAAGGAATTAATAGAATTAACCCTAAAGTTTCCTAAAATAACTTAAGTAAAAATAACACTAAAAATAGGATAAATTCGTCTAAACATGTGACATCTGTAAAGAATGTGATTTTCGGCCAATCTCTATGTCGAATCTGGAAAAACCTTCAACAGCAAAGTTGTAGATCTCTTCGTCCTCGTTCCAACAAGGTAAAGCACGATCCAATCCGATAAATATTGAATCCGTACAACTCATTTTACTGAGACGTCGAAAAGCTGTCAAACTCTTGAACGAATTTAAAAATGAACGACCCATCAAACTTGCTCCTTTGGACCTTCTCCCATGGTGGAGCTTTCTTCTTCCTCTTGAGGATGACAACATTATCATGAGCTCGAATCATTGGTTAATCCCCAAGTATAGGTGTGTCCGAAGGTGTCTTGGATAGTCCCGCATTAGCCTCTTACCCCGTCTAAACTCCAGCTCTCTCCTGACCGACAATGTCATGATCCTACTTTACCGAATCCTCAATGGCCCTGATCTTGATCTGGCCAACACCATTTTAGGATCTATGGCTCACACTAGAAAATCCAGGAAAGGAACTCCCCTCCCCTTTGCTACCCTTTGACCCAAGTCTTCGAAGCTTCTGGAATCGATTTTAAAAATGAAGAACAGCAGCGTCATATGGGTAAGTTCGACTCCAAGAGCCTTGAAAAGATTGGCATCACTCGGTCCCCCCAAGGGACTTGGAGTCTTGCCTCTCCTTCAAAAGCTCTTCCCTCTGCCTCAGCCGTTGATGAACGCATGGACAACCTGGAGTTGGGCTTGGAGGAAGTTCGCTTGGATATCAAGGAGTTGCACAAGGAGTTTATGACGGAGATGAGCGGGGTAACCAAGCTGTTGCAAGGTCTGTGGTCGCGGCTCACTGATGATGTTCCGAACGATGAAGCTTAACCCTATCCTACCCTACCCTAACCCCAAATCTGAAACATTGCTGGTTTTTGGAAACTGTTTCAAAACTTTTGGTGACTGTTTTACCTCCTCCCTTTGTTGAAAGACAAAAAGGGGGAGATGATCTGTGGTGGTGTTAGACTTTTCTGTGGTGGTGTTAGACTTTTTAAAACTGTTGCGATTTAAAGGTCTTGGAAGACCTTGGTTTTATTTTCAGTTGGATGGTCTTCTTGCTTTAAAATTTTGATCCAACATTTGTCTAACCCATGCAGGTACTTAGTCCGATTTTACTTATATTATATATGCTTGACTAAGTTGCAGGGATGCACAGGTTTTGTCTTTAATCAAGGGGGAGATTGATAACTCCACTCCCTTGATGAAAATCGGAATAAGTTTCAAAGGCCTTGACAGTCTGTTTGTGTCAAAGGTCTTGAAGCTTTAACAGTATTGATGAAACACAAAACCTGTTCTATATGATATTATGTTTGAATATTATTTTATGTTATTATATGCTTCCATTATATTATTATATATACACTAACCTTTCAGGAAGTATTTTCGAATATTATTTCCTTCCTTATGTTGTAAATTGAGAAGATTCAAATCGGAAGATCATGGCCTCCGAAAGTTTCCAAAGATAGAAGATCCAGCTCAAGCCATGATCCTCTCTAGCCGTTGGTGAAGATCCTTAGGCGCCGATTTGTTTCAATAAAAAGAAAAGGAAGAAGAAGACAGCTACACACCTGTTGAACACAAGCTTTCATACACTCAAGCCTTCAAGCGAGATCTGTCTTCTTCGTGTGCTCTCTGCTAGTCCTTAAGAGTCTGTTATTTCATTTCAAAGCATTTGAGAGTTACACTGTGAGCTTATAGGATATATTTCGAGAGAGTATTATACTCAAGAGTTTGTAACTCGGGAAGTAGACACTAGGCGATTGATTCACTAAGTGTAAGAGGATTGTACTAGATAGCATAGAGAGGTGGGGCTCTTCTAGATTGGTCTAGGACTCCAAGGGAACGTGAGTTGACTAGATTGCAATTGTATAAGAGAGAGGCTTCTTGGTGAGCTACTAGGATCCTAAGTCTTGTGAATCAATAAAAGCCGGTTGAATCCTAGGGTTGTGGAAGAACCCTAGGCGGGGACGTAGGCCAAGTTCGTGCCGAACCTCGTAAACAACTCATCGAGTCCTTTACTTATTGCTTTACCTTATTTCAGCACTTGGTTCGACTGTTTAACTTTGTGATTCAGGTTTTCAGAGAAAAGACTAAGTCTAATCTCAAAGGATTTTGCACGTGCTTCAAAAGTCTTGAGATTCTGCGAAAAACCGACATACTCTATTCAACGCCCTTCTAGAGTATTTCTATATTACTTTGTTTTACATTATCGAACCTTCAATTGGTATCAGAGCTTTACTCACTGCTTTTGATCTAACAATCTTGTGAGTTTTCGATATTGTCTAGTGAAGCAAGCGGAGGATTTGCACAGGGAAGGTCTACCAGCAGACCACCACTCTTTGTAGGAAACAACTTTGTCCACTAGAGATCATTGATAAATATGTTCATCATAGATCAAGATCTGGAACTTTGGAACATTATAGAGAATGGGCCAAAGATTCCAGAGAAAGACGGACCAAATGGAACCAAAGTCGCAAAGAAGAAGTCTGAATACATCCAAGCGGATCTTGAACTCATCTCCAAAAACTACAGGGCTATTAACTTACTTTATTGTGGTCTTAGCACTGATGAGTTTAACCGTATTTCATCTTGTAGGTCAGCTAAAGAGATTTGGGACAAGCTGGTCGTCACCTATGAGGGAACCAGCCAAGTGAAGGACACCAAGATCAGCATCTTCCTTCAAAAGTATGAACTTTTCAAGATGAAGCCTGATGAGTCTATCAAGGTCATGTTCACACGATTCACAGAAATCACCAACAACCTTGACTCTCTCGGCAAGAGCTTTACAAACGTTGAGAAAGTAAGGAAGATATTGAGGTGTCTCCCAAAAGAAAAGTGGGGTCCTAAAGTAACAGCTATAGAGGAAGCCCAAGACCTCACTACTCTGCCTCTTGACGACCTGCTTGGGAAACTGATCATGCATGAGATGATCCTTAATGAAGACGATGGAGAACTTCCAGCAAGCACTAAGAATTTGGAGCTCAAATCTAAGAAGGATGACAACAAAGATGAATCTGATTCCGAAGATGAGGATGACGATGAGGATGATCCTTTTGCTCTTATCACAAGAGGCCTTGCTCGAATCCTCAAAATGAAGAAACAATTCAACAACAAGGATGGATCAGAGTCTTCTAAATTCCGAGGTAAGTCTCAATACAACAAAAATGATAAGAAGACTAAACCGTTGTCTTGTTTTGAATGTGGTGAAACAGATCATCTTGTGAAAGACTGCCCTCAAAAGACGAAGAGCCAGTCCAAGAAGGGTGATAGATGGAAAAAGAAAGCCATGGTGGCAACTTGGAGCGATTCTGACTCCGACTCCGACGATGAGAAGGCCAATGTCTGTCTTATGGCATCAGGAGATGAATCTCACGATGAGAAGCTTGAGGTAACCGTAAGAGAACTTATGGCAAGTCCAAAAGAGGTATTATCGGAATTCCTTTCTAATATGATTGCCAATGAAGAGAAACTTATTTCCCAAACTAACACTCTTATTAAGAGAACTGTGGACCAGGAAAGAACTATTGAGGATCTGTCTATGAAGGTCAAAAGTCTTGAAGCTTCTTATTCAGGTCTTGACATTAAAGTCAAGACTCTTTGACTCAGAGAAATCTGAACTCAAGCAAGATCTCTCGTCTCTGAGAAGTGAACATCATGACTTAGAGAACGAGAAGATCTCCCTGAATAATAAGATTCAAGACCAACAGACAGCCCTCATAAGTTTTACCAAATCCAAAGGCACTCTTGATAGGATGTTGGGTGAGCAACAAAGTTCTCTAAACAAAAGTGGTATTGGTTACAATCCAAGGTTTTTAAAGAAGCAGCACATTACCACCTTTGTAAAGGCAAAAGGAAGCAGAACCTCTCCTATATGTCACCATTGTGCTCGAAAAGGACATGTAAAAGAGACCTGCCCCTATAGAAGAAAGGATCCATATATCATTCGCAATACATTCCCTGTTCATTTGAGAAAAGAACGGTTAACACAAGTTTGGGTCCCAAAAGGCACTATTTTACCAAATATGGTTTATCCCAATAGTGGATCCAAATTTGCTTATTGGTCTAGCCACAAAGGTTGATGTTTGTTTTGCAGGAGATCACCAAGGTGAAGGAGCAAAAATGGATTATTGATAGTGGAAAGCTAACTTCAAGGCCTACGACTTTACTGTGGACGTCTCCTGAGAAATCCTCCTCGAAGATGTCTAAAAAAATCATTATTCCACTAGCTTGGATTCTCGACTTTTTCCAAAGGGGGTAGTCCTCAAAAAATCTCAAAATCTCAAAAAATTTAAAACTCTAAATTCTCTGCCATAGACAAGGGGTGACGCTAATTAGGCGATAGGTCCACGAAAGGCCCACCTGATATGCCCAAATGGCCCCGGAATGAAGATAGTGTGCCTTTCTATAGGATTTATGGACACGAGCTTGGTGTTTTGGTCATAACAAGAGTTGCGTTGATCTGATCGGGCCATTTAAGAGCTCGTTGGAAAGCTAACTTCAAGGCCTAAGACTTTACTGAGGTCGTCTCTTGATAAATCATCCTCAAAATGTCCAAAAACATCATTTTTCCACCACCTTGGATTCTCGACATTTTCCAAAGGGGGTAATCCACAAAAAATCTCAAAATCCCAAAAAATTTAAAACCCCATATTCTTTGCCATAGCCAAGGTGTGATGTTATTTAGGCGATACGTCCATGAAATGCCCACCTAAGATGCCCAAATGGCCCCGGAATGAAGGTAGTGTGCCTTTCTAGAGGTGTTATGGACAGAAGCTTGGTATTTTGGTCATAACAAGAGTTGTGTTGGTCTGTTCGGGCCATTTGAGAGCTCGTTGGAAAGCTAACTTCAAAGCCTACGACTGTACGGCGGTCGTCTCCTGAGAAATCCTCCTCGAAGATGTCCTAAAAAATTATATTTCCACCAGCTTGGATTCTCGACTTTTTCCAAAGGGGGTAGTCCAAAAAAATTTCAAAATCCCAAAAAATTTAAAACCCCAAATTCTTCGCCCTAGGCAAAGTGTGATGCTAGTTAGGCGATAGGACCATGAAAGGCCCGCCTAGGATGCCCAAATGTCCCCGTAATGAAGGTAGTGTGCCTTTCTATAGGTGTTATGGACACGAGGTTGGTATTCTGGTCATAAAAAGAGCTGCATTGGTCGGATTGGGCCATTTCAGAGCTCGTTGGAAAGCTAACTTCAAGGTCTACGACTTTACCGGACGTCTCCTGAGAAATCCTCCTCGAAGATTTCCAAAAAAATCATTATTCCACCAGCTTGGATTCTCGAATTTTTCCAAAGGGGTAGTCCAAAAAAAATCTCAAAATCTCAAAAAATTTAAAACCCTAAATTCTCTGCCATAGGCAAGGGGTTATGCTAGTTAGGCGATAGGTCCATGAAAGGCCCACCTGAGATGCCCAAATGGCCCCGGAATGAAGGTAGTATGCCTTTCTATAGGTTTTATGGACACGAGCTTGGTATTTTGGTCATAACAAGAGTTGCGTTGATCTGATCGGGCCATTTGAGAGCTCTTTGGAAAGCTACCTTCAAGCCCTACGACTTTATTGAGGTCGTCTCTTGAGAAATCCTCCTCGAAGATGTCCGAAAACATCATTTTTCCACTAGCTTGGATTCTCGACTTTTTCCAAAGGGGGTAGTCCACAAAAAATCTCAGAATCCCAAAAGATTTCAAATCCCAAATTCTTCGCCCTAGGCAAGGTGTGATGCTAGTTAGGCGATAGGACTATGAAAGGCCCACCTGAGATGCCCAAATGGCCCCCTAATGAAGGTAGTGTGCCTTTCTATAGGTGTTATGGACACGAGGTTGGTATTTTTGTCATAACAAGAGTTGCGTTCGTCTGAACGGGCCATTTAGAGCTCGTTGGAAAGCTAACTTCAAGGCCTATGACTTTACTATGGTCATCTCCTAAGAAATCCTCCTCGAAGGTGTCCAAAAAAATATTTTTCCACCAGCTTGGATTCTCGACTTTTTCCATAGGGGGTAGTCCACAAAAAATCTTAAAAACCCAAAAAAATTAAAACCCCAAATTCTTTTCCCTAGGCAAGGTGTGATGCTAGTTAGGCGATAGGTTCATGAAAGGCCCACCTGAGATGCCCAAATGGCCCCGGAATGAAGGTAGTGTGCCTTTGTATAGGTTTTATGGACACGAGCTTGGTATTTTGGTCATAAAAAGAGTTGCGTTGATCTGGTCGGGCCATTTGAGAGCTCGTTGGAAAGCTAACTTCAAGGCCTAAGACTTTACTGAGGTCGTCTCTTGATAAATCATCCTCAAAATGTCCAAAAACATCATTTTTCCACCACCTTGGATTCTCGACATTTTCCAAAGGGGGTAATCCACAAAAAATCTCAAAATCCCAAAAAATTTAAAACCCCATATTCTTTGCCATAGCCAAGGTGTGATGTTATTTAGGCGATACGTCCATGAAATGCCCACCTGAAATGCCCAAATGGCCCCGGAATGAAGGTAGTGTGCCTTTCTAGAGGTGTTATGGACAGAAGCTTGGTATTTTGGGCATAACAAGAGTTGTGTTGGTCTGTTCGGGCCATTTGAGAGCTCGTTGGAAAGCTAACTTCAAAGCCTACGACTGTACGGCGGTCGTCTCCTGAGAAATCCTCCTCGAAGATGTCCTAAAAAATCATTTTTCCACCAGCTTGGATTCTCGACTTTTTCCAAAGGGGGTAGTCCAAAAAAATCTCAAAATCCCAAAAATTTTAAAACCCCAAATTCTTCGCCCTAGGCAAGGTGTGATGCTAGTTAGGCGATAGGACCATGAAAGGCCCGCCTAGGATGCCCAAATGGTCCCGTAATGAAGGTAGTGTGCCTTTCTATAGGTGTTATGGACACGAGGTTGGTATTCTGGTCATAAAAAGAGCTGCATTGGTCGGATTGAGCCATTTCAGAGCTCGTTGCAAAGCTAACTTCAAGGTCTACGACTTTACCGGACGTCTCCTGAGAAATCCTCCTCGAAGATTTCCAAAAAAAATCATTATTCCACCAGCTTGGATTCTCGAATTTTTCCAAAGGGGTAGTCCAAAAAAAATCTCAAAATCTCAAAAAATTTAAAACCCTAAATTCTCTGCCACAGGCAAGGGGTGACGCTAGTTAGGCGATAGGTCCATGAAAGGCCCACCTGAGATGCCCAAATGGCCCCGGAATGAAGGTAGTGTGCCTTTCTATAGGTGTTATGGACACGAGGTTGGTATTTTTGTCATAACAAGAGTTGCGTTTATCTGAACGGGCCATTTGAGAGCTCGTTGGAAAGCTAACTTCAAGGCCTACGAATTTACTATGGTCGTCTCCTAAGAAATCCTCCTCGAAGATGTCCAAAAAAATATTTTTCCACCAGCTTGGATTCTCGACTTTTTTCATAGGGGGTAGTCCACAAAAAATCTTAAAATCCCAAAAAATTTAAAACCCCAAATTCTTTTCCCTAGGAAAGGTGTGATGCTAGTTAGGCGATAGTTTCATGAAAGGCCCACCTGAGATACCCAAATGGCCCTGGAATGAAGGTAGTGTGCCTTTCTATAGGTGTTATGGACACAAGCTTGGTATTTTGGTCATGAAAAGAGCTGCATTGGTCTGATCAGGCCATTTCAGAGCTCGTTGGAAAGCTAACTTCAAGGCCTACCACTTTTCTAAGGTCGTCTCTTGATAAATCATCCTCGAAATGTCCAAAAACATCATGATGCGGGACCATCCAAGACACCTTCGGACACACCTATACTTGGGGATGGACCTATGATTCGAGCTCGTGAGAATGTTGTCATCCTCAAGAGGAAGAAGGAGGCTCCACCATGGGAGAAGGTCCAAAGGTGCGAGTTTGATGGGTCGCTCGTTTTTAGATTCGTTCAGCAGTTTGACAGCTTTTCGACGTCTCAGTAAATTGAGTCGTACGGTGTCAATATTAATCGGATTGAGGTGTGCCATACTTCTTCGGAACGAGGACGAAGAGATCTACAACTTTTCTGTTGAAGGTTTTTCCAGATTCGACATAGAGATTGGCCGATATTCAACTTCTTTAAGGCTGTCACATGTTTAGACGAATTTACCCTATTTTTAGTATTATTTTTACTTTAAGTTATTTTAGGAAACTTTAGGGTAATTTTATTAATTCCTTTAAGTTGTTATTTTATCTTCTTTATCTTCTTTAGTTAGGTAAAACCGGCCCATAAGCCCTTGTTAGGGTTATATATTGCCGATTCTAGCCTTGTAAAAACAGACGTCTATCTTTGAATGAAAAATCAGATTTGTGTTGAAACACATTGAGTGAAAGTCAATCGATTCGAAGCATTGCTCATCGATTGCAAATAGGTGATTGTCTCAGCTTGGTTTGCTTTGTGTTCGTCAACTTCGCAAGACTTGGTGATCCTAGTATCCACAAGCCCCCTCCTGTGCCTCAAAGTTGTCCGCTTGGTTGTGTAGGGTTGTAGAGGCGGGTTATATAGTCATTGGTATTGGTTCCTACCCTCTAAGGAGGCCTGGGGTCTATATCTTGTTCTATATAGATCGACTCAGTCCTTATCGGTCGTGTCTTTCAATTATTGCATCTAAATTTCGAGTCTTTGTTTCATTCCTTTGCTGCGTCATTAGTCCTTGTTGAGTCTTTCCTTGTTTCTTGTTTGATTGTCGAAGATCGGGACATCCTGCGGCTAACCCCGTATCAAATTGGCATCAGAGCTTAGGTTTCCGACATCAAAGTTTGAGTCTTTTCTTTTCATAAACACAAAAACCACAAAAAAAAAGATTCCTTTTCTTGTTTTGGTCTTTTACTTCTTGAATTCTGAAATTTTGATTATTGCACTAATCTTTTGTTTGTGATTGTTGTGGTTGCATAGCCTAAACACAAGCCTAGCCGAGAACCTTGGAGTCGACCATAGTGGTGCGCACATCCCTTTGTGATCACCCATAGCCGACGGCACTTTGTGTCCCCAAAGTCACAGCTTGGTCGAAATTAGCCTCCACACAAGACAAACCCTAGTTTGTTCTATCCTTTACTTTTGATTCTATCTATTTACTTGCCTTATCAAAAAAATCAGATTTTATTTGGTAGATTTAATTCATTATATCTATCATATATCTTTTAAGGCTTAGATAGATCCAATTACCAAAATTAGCCAATTTTATCTATATCTATTTCATTAGGGCTGAGTTTTTATTTCATTCACCTATTTCTACAGATTTTTTGAGTCCTTCATACCATCTTAGAGTCTTTCTTGCATTAGCTCAAAAAAAAAATCAGTTTCGAAAATTCAAAAAAAAAAAGAGATTGAACTTGGGCCTAGGAGGATAAAATTCACTAGGGGCAAAAGTAAGTCAAAAAAAAAGAGTTTGTTGGTTCAATCTAGTGCAAGAAAGCTCCCAAAGGACCAACCTTGGTGATCTACCTAGCCCTAGTCGACACACCTCTATCCTAAACACATTACCTCCACAAAAATCACAAAATTGAAACCCTACCTTGCAACTAAAACATCATAACTTAAAGGTTTTCAATCAAAAAGAGGTAAATTTCCATACTTTCTTTGTTTTCTTTCTTTTTGAAGTCTGTCGAGCACTGTAGAGCCCATACCGACCCTGTACCGACCCCCCCAGCCTCGGTACAGCTCCTGTTGAAGTCTGTCGAGTACCGCAGAGGTCATACCGACCCCGTACCGACCCCCTCAGCCTCGGTACAACTCCTGACGAAGAGTGTCGAGTCCAGCAGTCCCTGTACCGACCCCATATCGACCCTGTACTAACCCCCCCTTGCCTCGGTACAGCTTCTGTCGAGCCTATTGTGGGTCGATTTCGAGGCTCTTGGTCGATTTTGACCTTCTTCTTCTTCTATTTTGTGTGATCCTTGCTGCTGTTGAGTCCTATACTTGCTTGGATCGAGTTCTTTGTTGATATCGAGTCCTCTTTGCTTTGTTTCTCCTTCATACTCTCATATATATACGTTGATTGTTAGGTTTTTGCTTGAGTGTTGATTTGCCCAAAGCGGATTGCCCCAACAAGCGTGACATACCAATTAGAGAGAGGGAGTGTGAGCGAAACACATTGAGAGGTTGTTTATATTAGCTAATCTTTTACATAGTTCCGTGTTTGTCTTCTTTTGGTCCGAAAATTTCACGGAAAGCTTTTCGCGCACAAAGCTCCCATTATGACCTATAAACCATATAAACATGTTTGGGACACATTTGAGCGAAAACAACACAGTTTTGGTGGATAAAGAAAGGTGACGCCGATATGGTCACTTTTGGTCCGAAAATTTCACGGAAAGCTTTTCGCGCAGAAAGCTCCCATTATGACCTATAAACCATATAAACATGTTTGGGACACATTTGAGCGAAAACAACACAGTTTTGGTGGATAAAGAAAGGTGACGCTGATATGGTCACTTTTGGTCCGAAAATTTCACGGAAAGCTTTTCGCGCACAATGCTCCCATTATGACCTATAAACCTGATGCGGGACCATCTTCTACAGCTCCAGACACACCCATCATCTTAGGAGAAGGACCTATGACTCGAGCCCGAGCTAAGAAGCTTCAACGAGACTCATTCCTATTTGTGAGTCATGCTTTGTTCTCGAGCACGGTTCAACTCCCGGAGCCTACATTGAAGACCTATATGTGCATAGGGATTCAAGAAGAACTCGAGCCACCTTAGTTCTAGATCAGGCTATTTTGGCTAAGTGTTGGAACTCCTTTATATTACTAATTTTAGTATTAATTTTACTTAAGTTATTTTAGGAAACTTTAGGGTAATTTTATTAATTCCTTTAAGTTGTTATTTTATCTCTTTTAGATAGATAAAACCGGCCCAACAGCCTTTTAGGGTTATAAATGCCGATTCAGCCTATGTAGAACATACGTTCAATTAATTAAGAAAAATTCAGATTTGTGTTAAACACATTGAGTGAAAGTCAATCGATTCGAAGCATTGCTCATCGATTGCAAATTGGTTCTTGTCTCAGCTTGGTTTGCTTTGTGTTCGTCAACTTCGCAAGACTTGGTGATCCTAGTATCCACAAGCCCCCTCCTTGTGCCTCCAAGTTGTCCGCTTGGTTGTGTAGGGTTGTAGAGGCGGGTTATATAGTCATTGGTATTGGTTCCTACCCTTCTAAGGAGGCCTGGGGTCTTTATCTTGTTCTATATAGATCGACTCAGTCCTTATCGGTCGTGTCTTTCTATTCTTGCATCTAAATTTCGAGTCTTTTGTTTAATTCCGCTGCTGCGTCATTAGTCCTTGTTGAGTCTTCCTTGTTTCTTGTTTGATTGTCGAAGATCGGGCCATCCTGCGGCTAACCCCGTATCAAATTGGTATCAGAGCTTAGGTTTCCAACTTCAATTTGAGTCTTTTACTTTTCATAAACACAAAAACCCACAAAAAGAGTCCTTTTCTTGTTTTGGTCTTTTACTTCTTAATTTCTGAATTTTGATTATTGCACTAATCTTTTGTATGTGATTGTTATGGTTGCATAGCCTAAGCACAAAGCCTAGCAAAGACCGTGGAGTCGACCAAGTGGTGCGCACATCTCCTTGTGAACACCATAGCCGACGGCATTACATGTCCCCATAGTCCTTTGGTTTGGCCGAATTCAGTCCTCCACATACAAACCCTAGTTTGTTCTATCCTTTACTTTTGATTCTATCTATTTACTTGCCTTATAAAAAAAATCAGATTTTATTGATAGATTTAATTCAATTCTATCTATCATATATCATAAAGGCTTTAGATAGATCCACTTCCCAAAATTAGCCAATTTTATCTATATCTATTTTGTTAGGGCTTAACTTTTATCTTTTATCACCCTCTATCTCAGATTTTTCGAGTCCTTCTTCCATCTTAGGGTCTTTCTTGCATTAGGTCAAAAAAAAAAAGAGTTTCGGTTTTAGTCAAAAAAAAAAGAGATTGAACTTGGACCTAGGAGGATAAAATTCACTAGGGGCAAAAGTAAGTAAAAAAAAAAACAGAGAGAGTTTGTTGATTCATCTAGTGCAAGAAAGCTCCAAGGACCAAAATTGGTGATTTCTCCCTAGCTCTATCGACATACCCTTATCCCCAAACACATTACCTCTACAAAATCACAAAATTGAAACCCTACCTTGCAACTACAACATCATAACTTAAAGGTTTTCAATCAAAAAGAGGTAAATTTCCATACTTTCTTTGTTTTCTTTCTTTTTGAAGTCTGTCGAGCACTGCAGAGGTCATACCGACCCCGTACCGACCCCGTACCGACCCCCTCAGCCTCGGTACAGCTCCTGTCGAAGTCTGTCGAGTACCGCAGAGGTTATACCAACCCCGTACCGACCCCCTCAGGCTCGGTACAGCTCCTGACGAAGAGTGTCGAGTCCAGCAGTCCCTGTACCGACCCCATACCGACCCTGTACCGACCCCCCTGCCTCGGTAAGGCTTCTGTCGAGCCTATTTTGGGTCGATTTTGAGGCTTCCTCTCGATTTCGACCTTCTTTTTCTTCTGTTTTGTGAGAACCTTGCTGCTGATTGAGTCCTATACTCGCTTGGATCGAGTCCTTTGTTGGTGGCGAGTCATCTTTTGCTTTGTTTCTTCTTCATACTCTCGTATCTGTACTTTGATTGTTAGGTTTTTGCTTGAGTGTTGATTTGCCCAAAGCGGATTGCCCCAACAAGCGTGACATACCAATTAAAGAGAGGGAGTGTGAGCGAAACACATTGCGAGATTATTTATATTTTACTAACTTTTATATAGTTCCGTGTTTGTCTTCTTTTTGCAATGTCTCAGCCAGGAAACCAAGTAAACAATGAGAGTAATCCCAACCATGGGAGCAACTCTAGCACCACCGTGACTCCAAAACAATTCAACGCTTTCATGGCCAGCATGGCCAACGTTCCTGACACCTTGGCTACGTTAATGGCAAGGATGACAACTTTGGAGTCTAGACCTAGTGGTTCTAACACCATGGGAGGTCAAGGTAATCATAGGCGTGACGAAACGCCTCAAGGTGAAAGGGAAGTCAATAATCCTAACCCTAACCCTAACCCTAATATTAACATCCATAACCCTATTTTTGAAGAAAACAACTCTCCATGAGGTGGGAGAAATGGTAGGAATAATGGGTTTGTTAATGTGCAGGGTCAAGGACAAGGAAGGGGAAGAGGACGAGGCTTCCAAGAGGATTTCTACTACTCAGAGCGCGACGATGACTTCCAAGAAGAGGAGTATTGGGAGCAACGCCCGAGACGGAATCAAAGGGGAAATCAGTACCAAAACCGGCCACCTAGGAATCATGATGAGGACGGAATAGGTAAGGTTAAGGTAACGATTCCTCCCTTTGAAGGTAAAACAGATCCGGATGTCTATATCTATTGGGAAACTAAAATGGATCAGATTTGGAGTTGTCATAATTTCTCCAATGTTAAGAAAGTGCAACTAGCTACCCTAGAATTCACTGGCTTTGCCTTAATTTGGTGGGATAACCTAGTTAAAGAAAAAATAAGAGCCCTTGATGCACCTATTGCTTCTTGGGAACAACTTAAAGCACTTATGAGAAATAGATTTGTACCTCCACATTATGCTAGAGAGCTTAGGCAAAGATTAGAGAACCTTAAGCAAGGTAATAAAACTGTTGAGGAAACTTTTAATGCAATGCAAGAAATCATGGCTAGAGCTAATGTCGTTGAACCCGATGAGGATACCAATGCTAGATTTCTTAGGATACTGCATCCCGCCTTAGCTCATGAAATTGACTATTTTCCTTACTCTACTCCTATTGAGTTATTACATTTAGCTATTAAAGTTGAAAGAGGAGTTAGATACAGGAATCAAGGTGGGCGGAACTCAAATGGACAGCAACAAGGGTGGCGCCAATCTCGGCCCCAGCAGCCCCAATGGCGTGGTGATAGTGGTCCACATGATCGACCGAGCCAGCCCCAAGGGAAAGGAGAAAGCCGAGCCCCTCAGCAGTCCATTGATAAAGGAAAAGCGCCATGGAATGGGCGTGAGTCGTCCGGGACATCTACGGGTCCCAAAGGGAGTAATCCTAACTCTTCTACCCTTAGATCTAGAGATATTATATGCTTTAAATGCCAAGGTAGAGGACATTATATGAAGGATTGCCCTAATAAGAAAACTCTCATGATTAATCACCTAGGAGAATATGAATCTGAAAATTCTTGTGATGAACATGATGAGCATGCTAATGATAACAATGATCAAAACCTTAACCTTGTGTTCTATGATAATGATGATGATGAGGTCGAATATGAACATGGAGAGTCTTTGATTGTTAGGAGAGTTCTAAGTGTTGTTCCTACACCATGTGATGATAATCAAAGAGAAAACTTGTTTCATACTCGCTGTTTAGTTAAAGGAAAGGTTGTTAATGTAATCATTGATGGTGGTAGTTGCTGTAATTTAGCTAGTCAAGAAATGGTCGATAAATTGCAACTTTCCACTATGCAACACCCTAGACCTTACAAATTGCATTGGATGAATGATTGTGGAAACTTGAAAGTTAATAGGCAAGTTAAAGTACATGTTAAGCTAGGACATTATGAAGATGATGTTTTATGTGATATCGGGCCTATGCAAGCTTGTCATATTCTATTAGGACGTCCTTGGCAATATGATCGTAAGGTTATTCATGATGGCTATACTAATCGCTACTCCTTTACTTTTCAGGGAAAGAGTGTCGTTCTCAAGCCTATGACGCCGACGCAAGTGGCTGAAGAGATTGAGAAGCGCAAGATTAAAGCAATCCAAGAGTGGCTGACCCCCACTAACATCAGCCATGTGCGCAGCTTCCAAGGATTAGCGAGCTTCTATCGTCACTTTGTTCGTGATTTCAGCACCATCTCAGCACCCCTTACAGAGCATACAAAGAAGAGGAGCGAATTCACTTGGGGAGCAGCTCAGGAAGAAGCTTTTCGCATCCTAAAGGAGAAGCTCACCCAAGCTCCGTTGCTTGCTTTGCCTGACTTCACTCGGCCTTTTGAGGTTGAATGTGATGCTAGCGGAGTTGGAATTGGTGGAGTTCTTATGCAGAAAGGTAAGCCTATTGCTTTCTTTTCTGAAAAATTGAAAGGTGCTTGTCTTAACTACTCTACCTATGATAAAGAGTTGTATGCATTGTATAGAGTTCTTAAGACATGGTCTCATTACCTATGGCCTAGAGAGTTTATTCTTAGGACTGATCATGAGTCTTTAAAACATTTTAAAAGCCAAGATAAACTTGATAGGAGACATGTAGATGGATGGAGTTCATTGAAACATTTCCTTATGTAATTAAGTATAAGAAAGGCAAAGACAATGTGGTAGCTGATGCATTATCTAGAAGACATGTTCTTTTAACCACTTTGGATTCTAGAGTCTTAGGCTTTATTTATATTAAGGAATTGTATGAACAAGATACTGATTTTGGGGAGATCTTTCGAAAATGCTTAGATAAAGGGCCAACCGAAAATTTCTATATACATGATGGCTTTCTATTTCGAAAAGATCAAGTGTGTATTCCTAGATGTTCTTTGAGATTACTACTTGTTAGTGAAGCACATAGTGGTGGTTTAATGGGACATTTTGGAAGGGATAAAACATATCATACTTTAAAATCACACTTTTATTGGCCACATATGCTTAGGGATGTAGAACATTGCCTTAAAAGATGCATAGATTGTATAAAATCCAAAGCTAAGCTTATGCCCCATGGCCTATATACACCATTGCCGACCCCCACAGCCCCTTGGGAAGATATTTCTATGGACTTTGGCCGTGTTTGACGGTAGATGTTGTTTTGGAGATGAATTGAGATGTTGTTAGATGTTATGAGATGGAGATGGTTTTGGTAGATTAATGAGATTATCGTAGATGGAGATGTTATTTGTAAAAAATCTCGTTTTGGTGTTTGGTGTTTAGAAGATGGTAAAAGATGATTTTTACACAAAATGACCAAAATGCCCTCGGGTATATAAAAGAAAATACCCCTTAATTTCCCAATTGCTGTCGGTGGTGCCTCTCCAATTGCAAATCTGGATCTACACTCGACTTCCAAGGGCGATTGAAGAAGGTTGAAGCTCCCGGCTGTTGCTGTGACGAAGCACCATCCCCGGTTGAAGGTAGGCGCCGTCGACACCTTAACTATAGCAGCTGGTGGACCTGGATCCGGCGGGGTCCTTTGGTGGAACGCAACTACAGCCCGGAGCTAGCACCGTCGATGGGGAGCAGCTGGTGGCTGGGGATCTTCGGTGTCGGCGACGGTGGGCTTCTCTCCTCCAGATCTGAAGTTCTTCCCTTGAAATAGCAAAGGGGCAAAAGAGGATAGGTTTTATGCACAATCTCCTCCCATCTCCCAGCATCCACCCACCACAAGATGATTTTTCCACCGATATTCATCTCCCACCATCTCCAACCATCTGTAGTCGGCATCTCCTCCCATCTTGCCCCAAACACCACTTCAAGGAGATGAAATTTTTTTTTCAACCCCTGCCATCCAGCACCATCTACAAACATCTTGCGCCAAACACGCGCTTTATAGTAGGGTTGCCTAGAACTAAGAAGGGGAGGGATTCTATATTTGTAGTGGTGGATAGATTCTCTAAAATGGCTCATTTTATTGCATGCCACAAAACTGATGATGCTACTAATGTTGCTAATCTATTCTTTAGAGAGGTAGTAAGATTACATGGTGTGCCGAAAACTATTGTTAGTGATAGGGATGTGAAATTCTTAAGTCATTTTTGGCGAACTTTATGGAGCAAATTGGGAACTAGATTGCTATTCTCTACTTCTAGCCACCCCCAAACTGATGGCCAAACTGAGGTGACTAATAGAACCCTTACAACCGTCCTACGAGCCATTATTACGAAGAATTTGAAACTTTGGGAAGAAGCCCTACCTCATGTGGAGTTTGCTTATAATAGAACTATGCATTCTGCGACGAAAATCACTCCATTTGAATGTGTCTATAGTGTTAATTCACTAACCCCTTTTGATGTTACTCCATATCCTATGAGAGAGAAAGAATAATTTGAAGCAGGTAAGCATGTCGAGTTCGTCAAGAAGCTACATGAACGGACGCGCCAAAAGCTTATTCAAAAGGCTGAATACAACGCTAACAAGGCCAATAAGGGACGCCGATTGGTCACATTTCAGCCTGGGGATCTTGTGTGGATACACCTAAGGAAGGAGCAGTTTCCAGAAGCACGGGAGAGTGGGCGACAATGTCTACCAATTGGAGCTTCCTGGAGACATGGGCGTGAGCGCAACATTCAACGTCGCCGATCTAATCCCTTACTTCGCTGTGGATGAAGACTTGGATTCGTGGTCGAATCCTTTTCAAGAAGGGGAGGTTGATGCGGGACCATCTTCTACAGCTCCAGACACACCCATCATTTTAGGAGAAGGACCTATGACTCGAGCCCGAGCTAAGAAGCTTCAACGAGACTCATTCCTATTTGTGAGTCATGCTTTGTTCTCGAGCACGGTTCAACTCCCGGAGCCTACATTGAAGACCTATATGTGCATAGGGATTCAAGAAGAACTCGAGCCTCCTTAGTCCTAGATCAGGCGATTTTGGCTAAGTGTTGGAACTCCTTTATATTACTAATTTTAGTATTAATTTTACTTATGTTATTTTAGGAAACTTTAGGGTAATTTTATTAATTCCTTTAAGTTATTATTTTATCTCTTTTAGATAGATAAAACCGGCCCAACAGCCTTTTAGGGTTATAAATGCCGATTCATTCTATGTAGAACATACGTTCAATTAATTAAGAAAAATTCAGATTTGTGTTAAACACATTGAGTGAAAGTCAATCGATTCGAAGCATTGCTCATCGATTGCAAATTGGTTCTTGTCTCAGCTTGGTTTGCTTTGTGTTCGTCATCTTCGCAAGACTTGGTGATCCTAGTATCCACAAGCCCCCTCCTTTTGCCTCCAAGTTGTCCGCTTGGTTGTGTAGGGTTGTAGAGGCGGGTTATATAGTCATTGGTATTGGTTCCTACCCTCTAAGGAGGCCTGGGGTCTTTATCTTGTTCTATATAGATCGACTCAGTCCTTATCGGTCGTGTCTTTCAATTCTTGAATCTAAATTTCAAGTCTTTTGTTTAATTCCGCTGCTGCGTCATTAGTCCTTCTTGAGTATTCCTTGTTTCTAGTTTGATTGTCGAATATCGGGCCATCCTGCGGCTAACCCCGTATCAAAACCATATAAACATGTTTGGGATACATTTGAGCGAAAACAACACAGTTTTGGTGGATAAAGAAAGGTGCCGATATGGTCACTTTTTGTCCGAAAATTTCACGGAAAGCTTTTCGCGCAGAAAGCTCCCATTATGACCTATAAACCATATAAACATGTTTGGGACACATTTGAGCGAAAACAACACAGTTTTGGTGGATAAAGAAAGGTGACGCCGATATGGTCACTTTTGGTCCGAAAATTTCACATAAGGCTTTTCGCCCACAAAGCTCTCATTATGACCTATAAACCATATAAACATGTTTGGGACACATTTTAGCGAAAACAACACATTTTTGGTAGATAAAGAAAGGTGATGCCGCTATGGTCACTTTTGGTCCGAAAATTTCACGGAAATCTTTTCGCGCACAAAGCTCCCATTATGACCTATAAACCATATAAACATGTTTGGGACACATTTGAGGGAAAACAACACAGTTTTGGTGGATAAAGAAAGGTGACGCCAATATGGTCACTTTTGGTCCGAAAATTTCACGGAAAGCTTTTCGCGCACAATGCTCTCATTATGACCTATAAACCATATAAACATGTTTGGGATACATTTGAGCGAAAACAACACAGTTTTGATGGATAAAGAAAGGTGACGCCGATATGGTCACTTTTGGTCCGAAAATTCCACAAAATGCTTTTCGCGCACAAAGCTCCCATTATGACCTATAAACCATATAAACATCTTTGGGACACATTTGAGCGAAAACAACACAGTTTTTGTGGATAAAGAAAGGTGACGCCGATATGCTCACTTTTTGTCCGAAAATTTCACGGAAAGCTTTTCGCGCACAAAGCTCCCATTATGACCTATAAATCATATAAACATGTTTGGGACACATTTGAGCGAAAACAACACAGTTTTTGTGGATAAAGAAAGGTGACGCCGATATGGTCACTTTTGGTCCGAAAATTTCACGGAAAGCTTTTCGCGCAGAAAGCTCCCATTATGACCTATAAACCATATAAAAATGTTTGGGACACATTTGAGCGAAAACAACACAGTTTTGGTGGATAAAGAAAGGTGACGCCGATATGGTCACTTTTGGTCCGAAAATTTCACGGAAAACTTTTCGCGCACAATGCTCCCATTATGACCTATAAACAGTATAAACATGTTTGGGACACATTTGAGCGAAAACAACATAGTTTTGGTGGATAAAGAAAGGTGACGCCTATATGGTCACTTTTGGTCCGAAAATTTCAAAGAATGCTTTTCGCGCACAAAGCTCTCATTATGACCTATAAACCATATAAACATCTTTGGGACACATTTGAGCGAAAACAACACAGTTTTTGTGGATAAAGAAAGGTGACGCCGATATGGTCACTTTTGGTCCGAAAATTTAACGGAAAGATTTTCATGCACAAAGCTCCGATTATGACCTATAAACCATAAATCTTGTTTGGGACACCTTTGAGCGAAAACAACACAGTTTTGGTGGATAAAGAAAGGTGATGCCGATATGTTCACTTTTGGTCCGAAAATTTCACGGAAAGCATTTCGCGCAGAAAGCTCCCATTATGACCTATAAACCATATAAACATGTTTGGGACACATTTGAGCGAAAACAACACAGTTTTGGTGGATAAAGAAAGATGACGCCGATATGGTCACTTTTGGTCCGAAAATTTCACGGAAAGCTTTTCGCGCAGAAAACTCCCATTATGACCTATAAACCATATAAACATGTTTGGGACACATTTGAGCGAAAACAACACAGTTTTGGTGGATAAAGAAAGGTGACGCCGATATGGTCACTTTTGGTCCGAAATTTCCACGGAAAGCTTTTCGCGCAGAAAGCTCCTATTATGACCATAAACCAAATAACCATGTTTGGGACACATTTGAGCGAAATCAATATAATTTTTGGTGGATAAAGAAAGGTGATGCCGATTTGGTCACTTTTAGTACGAAAATTTCACGGAAAGCTTTTCGCGCACAAAGCTCACATTATGTCCTATAAACCATATAAACATGTTTGGGACACATTTGAGCGAAAACAACACAGTTTTGGTGGATAAAGAAAGGTGACGCCGATATGGTCACTTTTGGTCCGAAAATTTAACGGAAAGCTTTTCGCGCAGAAAGCTCCTATTATGACCTATAAACCATATAAACATGTTTGGGACACATTTTAGCGAAAACAACACAGGTTGGGTGGATAAAGAAAGGTGACGCCGAAATGGTCACTTTTGGTCCGAAAATTTCACGGAAAGCTTTTCGCGCAGAAAGCTCCCATTATGACCTATAAACCATATAAACATGTTTGGGAAACATTTGAGCGAAAACAACACAGTTTTGGTGGATAAAGAAAGGTGTGACGCCGATATGGTCACTTTTGGTCCGAAAATTTCACGGAAAGCTTTTCGCGCAGAAAGCTCCCATTATGACCTATAAACCATGTAAAAATGTTTGGGACACATTTGAGCGAAAACAACACAGTTTTGGTGGATAAAGAAAGTTGACGCCGATATGGTCACTTTTGGTCCGAAAATTTCACGGAAAGCTTTTCGCGCAGAAAGCTCTCATTATGACCTATAAACCATATAAACATGTTTGGGACACATTTTAGCGAAAACAACATAGTTTTGGTGGATAAAGAAAGGTGATGCCGATATGGTCACTTTTGGTCCGAAAATTTCACGGAAAGCTTTTCGCGCACAAAGCTCCCTTTATGACCTATAAACCATATTAACATGTTTGGGACACATTTGAGGGAAAACAAAATAGTTTTGGTGGATAAAGAAAGGTGACGCCGATATGGTCACTTTTGGTCCGAAAATTTCACGGAAAGCTTTTCACGCAGAAAGCTCACATTATGACCTATAAACCATATAAACATGTTTGGGACACATTTGAGAGAAAACAACACAGTTTTGGTGGATAAAAAGAGGTGACGCCGATATGGTCACTTTTGGTCCGAAAATTTCACGAAAAGTTTTTCGCGCACAAAGCTCCGATTATGACCTATAAACCATATAATTATGTTTGGGACACATTTGACCGAAAACAACACAGTTTTGGTGGATAAAGAAAGGTGACGCCGATATGGTCACTTTTGGTCCGAAAATTTCACGGAAAGCTTTTCGCGCAGAAAGCTCCTATTATGACCTATAAACCATATAAACATGTTTGGGACACATTTGAGCGAAAACAACACAGTTTTGGTGGATAAAGAAAGTTGACGCCGATATGGTCACTTTTGGTCCGAAAATTTCACGGAAATATTTTCGCGCAGAAAGCTCCTATTATGACCTATAAACCATATAAACATGTTTGGGACACATTTGAGCGAAAACAACACAGTTTTTAGTGGATAAAGAAAGGTGACGCCGATATGGTCACTTTTGGTCCGAAAATTCCACGGAAAGCTTTTCGCGCAGAAAGCTCCTATTATGACCTTAAACCAAATAACCATGTTTGGGACACATTTGAGCGAAAACAATATAGTTTTGGTGGATAAAGAAAGGTGATGCTGTTATGGTCACTTTTGGTCCGAAAATTTCACGGAAAGCTTTTCGCGCACAAAGCTCACATTATGTCCTATAAACCATATAAACATGTTTGGGACACATTTGAGCGAAAAAAACACATTTTTGGTGGATAAAGAAAGGTGACGCCGATATGGTCACTTTTGGTCGGAAAATTTCACGAAAAGCTTTTCAGGCAGAAAGCTCCCATTATGACCTATAAACCATATGAACATGTTTGGGACACATTTGATCGAAAACAACACAGTTTTGGTGGATAAAGAAAGGTGACGCCGATATGTTCACTTTTGGTCCGAAAATTTCACGGAAAGCATTTCGCGCACAAAGCTCCCATTATGACCTATAAATCATATAAACATGTTTGGGACACATTTGAGCGAAAACAACACAGTTTTTGTGGATAAAGGAAGGTGACGCCGATATGGTCACTTTTGGTCCGAAAATTTAACGGAAAGCTTTTCGCGCAGAAAGCTCCTATTATGACCTATAAACCATATAAACATGTTTGGGACACATTTTAGCGAAAACAACACAGTTTGGGTGGATAAAGAAAGGTGACGCCGAAATGGTCACTTTTGGTCCGAAAATTTCAAGGAAAGCTTTTCGCGCAGAAAGCTCCCATTATGACCTATAAACCATATAAACATGTTTGGGACACATTTGAGCGAAAACAACACAGTTTTGGTGGATAAAGAAAGGTGTGACGCCGATATGGTCACTTTTGGTCCGAAAATTTCACGGAAAGCTTTTTGCGCAGAAAGCTCCCATTATGACCTATAAACTATGTAAAAATGTTTGGGACACATTTGAGCGAAAAAAACACAGTTTTAGTGGATAAAGAAAGTTGACGCCGATATGGTCACTTTTGGTCCGAAAATTTCACGGAAAGCTTTTCGCGCAGAAAGCTCTTATTATGACCTATAAACCATATAAACATGTATGGGACACATTTTAGCGAAAACAACATAGTTTTGGTGGATAAAGAAAGGTGATGCCGATATGGTCACTTTTGGTCCGAAAATTTCACGGAAAGCTTTTCGCGCACAAAGCTCCCTTTATGACCTATAAACCATGTAAACATGTTTGGGACACATTTGAGGGAAAACAACGCAGTTTTCGTGGATAAAGAAAGGTGACGCCGATATGGTCACTTTTGGTCCGAAAATTTCACGGAAAGCTTTTCACGCAGAAAGCTCACATTATGACCTATAAACCATATAAACATGTTTGGGACACATTTGAGCGAAAACAACACAGTTTTGGTGGATAAAAAGAGGTGACGCCGATATGGTTACTTTTGGTCCGAAACTTTCACGAAAAGTTTTTCGCGCACAAAGCTCCGATTATGACCTATAAACCATATAAATATGTTTGGGACACATTTGACCGAAAACAACACAGTTTTGGTGGATAAAGAAAGGTGACGCCGATATGGTCACTTTTGGTCCGAAAATTTCTCGGAAAGCTTTTCGCGCAGAAAGCTCCCATTATGACCTATAAACCATATAAACATGTTTGGGACACATTTGAGCAAAAACAACACAGTTTTGGTGGATAAAACGAGGTGACGCCGATATGGTCACTTTTGGTCCGATAATTTCACGGAAAGTTTTTCGCGCACAAAGCTCCCATTATGACCTATTGACGAAACCGGATGAGAAAAAAGCATATGACCCCTCCACGTCCCCATGGAAGGGTATGAGTGTGATTTCCCTTTATGGAAAGTGGGTATTACGGGCTTACCTGAAGCCCTCTTTACCCCGATCAGCCGCCCGATGGGGGTGACCGAACCGAGGAGAGAAGGACTCTTACCTGAGGCGCATACCCCAAGGAATGTGCAGACGGTCTTACCCTTCCATGGAATCCCCATGAGATATGGGGATCCCATAGTCGGAGCCGCCGAGTCTTTCGAGAAGACTCGTGTCTCTACTTATCCGGGTCCATCAAATGACCCAATGGCAAAGAGGATACGCCTATTGGTACCGTAGAAATCGAGGAGATAACAATTCCACACGTTGTCCTGTCCCCTTGATGGATGCCTAACTACCTGTATAATCTTGATTGCGATGCTCTTCTTCTCTGGGGGTGTCCGCGGACACGGGGTTTAGGACGAGTCTCGATGATGACCTCGGTGTAATTGTTTCTTTTTCTCACTCTTCCTACAAATAGCGTTCCCTCTCTCTTTTCTCCCAAAAAGTCCTTTCTTTTGATTCGTTTCGGCTTTTTATATTGCATTACTTCGTTTGTCGCGCCGAGGAAATGTTCCCCTCTTTTGGACACTTGTCGGTGTTGTGGTGACAGGTGTCTAAAGGAAAAAGAGCACTTGGATGGGCGGCATGAATGCCACCTGTCCCTTTGTACGCCATTTGTCCTATTTGTGCGGGTGTTCCCTGTCCGCGGACCGAAGGTCGTCATGTTTGTCTTTTGGAGCTCATCATCATTTGACCTTTCAAAAACCCTTAGCTTCTTCTTTATCCTCATTATCTTTTTGGGCGTCATCACAGCTCCTCGGGCCGTGGGGGAACCGGTTAGGATCCACCGCGGTTCGAAAAAACTCCCCCTTCAGGGGGTAATTTCTTTCAAGGCGAAAAGATAAAGGAGATGATAAAACTGGGCTTCTTGGGGGCCCAAAAAAGGGGTTTTGATGTGCCAGTAATGGCTCGGCCCATTAGTTTTGATTGATGAGGTCCATGCTTTCGACACGTGTCGTGAGAAGGGAGACGAAGCGTCCTGGATTGTGGTGCCTATAAATAGGGGTTCTGACTCCTCTTTTATTTTTACCGTTCTCCGTTTTTTACAGCCTTTCAACAGGAACGTCCTCAAGGTAAATCTTGACTTCTTTCTTCTTTTCTTTCCGCGACTATAGCTCTTTTTTTTTTTTGATATTAGCTTTCTCTTCTCTTTTCTTTTCTCGGTCCGTGGTCGATGTACGGGAACTTGTCTGGGTTTGTATAGGCCGCGGCTGGTCCTTAAGCACCTTTTCCTTTCACTTCTTTCTTTTATTGGCCCTGCTACTTTCATCATGTCAACTCCCTCGAGCAGTTCGGGGAGTGTTCAGGCTTTGATTAGGCCCCCCTCCTCCCGACGTCCAGGGGGAAAACTCCGGATGGGTGAAGTTGAAGTTCCCGAGGACGTTACCTCCAGGCAGCCCAAAAATCTCGAGGATCCTTCTTTTTACGCTTCCCCGAGCCGCGATCGTGGAGAGGATTCTTCTCCGATCGACTCAGCCTCTTCGTGGTCAGGCGTTGGGGCTTCATCATCGGAGTCAGACTCGATACTAGAGTCGCCGGAATCTCAGCATTCCTACAAGGAGTGGGATACTCGTACTGGTTTGCCTTCTGGCCCCGTCTTTATGCCAAAGGAACGTCGTTCGTCGTCTGTGCTGGGCGATTTCCGGCCAGTTTTGTACAATGAAAACATGTTAGCGACTTGTCCCTTTAGAGGAGACTTTCAGCCTTCTGCCGAGGGTCCAATTCCCGAAGTTTCCCCTCTTCGCGTGATTCCCATAGCTCCTCCGAATGCTCAGAGCCGCGGAGGGGGAATATTCACCACGGTGGAAGATCTGAAAGTGATCGCTCGCGTCTTTCCCTGGCCAGAAGGGGTTGTGCTGTGTTTGCCAGCCGAAGGGGGAGGAAGCCTGGATGCTTACCCGGGTTGTTTGGTGGTGTATATCGAGAGTTTGGTACAAGGATTTCGTCTCCCCTTGCCTAATCTGTTCAAACGTTATCTGAAAGCTTGTGGCCTGAGCCCAACTCAGCTGGTACCTAACAGTTGGCTTTTCTTGACTTCTTTCGTGATGCGATGTCTGGAGATCGGGGTCCGACCTTCTCTCGAGCTTTTGAGCAATATGCTTATCTTGGGTCATGGAGGCATCCACAAAAACCTTTATCAGGCCAAGCTTAGCGTCCCTATTGTGGATCGGAACACCAGCAAACCGGAATGGCGGCACAAATGGTTTCTGGTTAGAGATCCTTCGCGTAAGATTTTGAATTTTCATACTGAGCCGCGTCTGTACATGCGGATGAAAAAGAAGACGGTTTCCGATCTTAAGGAAATTGAGTAAAAGTTTGCCGTGGGGACGAAGCCGTCATGGAAAGATATGGTTTCCCCCCTTCGGCTGGAAATGGCTGGCTTGAGTCTTCCTCATCCGCGCATAGGTTGTAGCTAAATTCAGGGGGTGCCCTGGCTTCTGTTTAATCCCTAGTAGTTTCTTGGCTCGTTTTTTTAACTATCTTTGATTTCGTGTGGTTCTGTCCAGGTGCTGCAGAGCTGAAAAACATGGTGGACGCGGCTAAAATGTCTTCGGCTCCCCCTTCCTCCTCTAAAAGAAAAATCCCGTCTGATGTGATGAGGGCTTTGAAGCGCCCCAAGACCTCGGCCCCTAAGACTAAAGGGAAAGTGGTAGTGAAAGAAAAAACTGTCGCAATGACTTCCCCTCCTCCGGCTGCTCCGACGGAACCCGAGCCTCCTATCATAATGATTGATTCCCCCCCCCGGTCGCTGAGACCCAGCCCTTATCTCTGGTTTCCCCTGCAGAGCGTCGAGTCACCTCCCCTGGTGACGCGAGGACTTCTAAATCACTGCCGAGGAAAAAGAAGGTGCGGTCATACCCGGCGTGGGAAGGTGTGAGCTGGGATGTTCCAGTTTTTCACGTAGACGCCAATGGTCGACCCGCGTACCGGATGCCCGGCTTCCACTCCGAAACTCTTGAACATTTGGCTTTTCCCCCGACACTAGGGAAAGCGGAGTTGCGGTATCTGGATCAACTAACGACGAGCAATTCACATTAGAACAAGAGCGCTGGTGCAATTGGGTAAGTGCATCGTATGCCATTTCTCTCATATTCTTGACTTTTGAATGCGTCCTATATTCTCATAGTGTTTTCTGCGGCTAGGGTCACGTTTTTACCCACAGCGGCTGGGGCAGATATCTTCGCTTGGGCCAACATGCCCAAGAGCTTGAAGGGAAGCTGGAGCAGTTGGAAGGGAAACTTTCGGAGGTTGAGACGCCGAAAAAGGAGGTCGAATCCCTTCGTTCGCGGGTGAAAGAAAAAGACGAGATTATATTCGCTGAGAAAGCGAAAAACAGTAAACTGATGGAGGACGCGGAGATGCTGCGTGCTCAACTTGAGTCTTCTCAACAGGCTATGGTTTCGCTGCAAGCTGACGTTGAGACCCAGAGGGGGGATTTTGAAAAACAAAGGCAAGGGTTCGAAACCCAGAAAAAGGAGTTCGAGGACCAGCTGTTGGCGGCTAATGAGGCGAAGAGTAAGGCGGTCGTGGAGGCCAACCGGCGTGCGATTGAGCTGAAACGATACAAATCCCGTACAGATGGTGACATCGTTCTGTCTTGGTTGGACGTTCCGCACAACCGTACCAAGTTGGTGGACGACTGACTGAGGTCCCCGTCTGGTCTGGAATTCAAGAAAAGCGCGGTCCCTGAGTGGCTGAACGAAGAAGCTGGGCAAGACTTCATCCAAGACCGGTACAGGGATTGTTTTTATATTGGAATGAAGGCAGGGATACACCAGAGTGTGAAAAAATCCGCGGAGAATCCGGGAGTTCCTCTTCAGCCGTTCTCTCCTAGTGAGGACCGGGAAGACTGGGGTCTGGTGGATGACGACCAAGTGGATTTTTCTGGTGATGGATTGTAGACGTTCGTTCCCGCTGTCTCGGGCGGTTTCATGTTTTAAACAGACCTTGGTACTTTGTTTATGTTTCCCGTTTTGGATTGCGTACGTTGGGTTTATTTTGGTTGAAAACTGGTGATGGGAAACTTAATCCACGGTTGTTTTTTGGAAATGGGTTTTACCCCTGGTCACGCGGATGGCCTATATTTGGGGAACCCAGTTTGCGGTTCTTTGTTGATAGTAATTTTTTCAGCATCTTTTTGGTGTCAGAAAAACGATTTTGGAAACCTCGACACTTGGTCGTTTTAATATTTTTCGTTCAACGTTCTTATTTATTACAGGCTTCCTTTTGCTTGATAATCTAAACACAGAGCATGGAGCACTCCTTCCTCAGGGGGAACCGCCATTACTCTCATCTTCTGAAGTGTTTTCCCCTGAAGGCACGTAGGTGGCCTTGAAGCGTGCGTCGCCCAGATACTTGAATATGACGCCCCCTCCTACGCGAACATTCCTGGACCGGGTGAATGCTCTCCATCCTTGCGTGAGCCAGAGCACCCCTGCTTCGTCCCTTTCTACTAAGACGCGCGTGCCCCTTCTTCCCAGTCCATTGGTTAGGATGATTTTTTCGACGCCGAAAAGGCCATATTCCTCTTCAAAGCACTCCGGCAGGGGCTGTTGTTGTTTGGATGAAACGATTAATCGTAAGTAGAAAACGAGAACGTTTAGTAGGGGAGTTTTTAGAGGGGCGTTACCGTTCTTTGTAAAAAAGAAGCATTCTGGATCAATCGAATGAAATCCCTTGAGCGGCCTCCACCTGATGCCATGTTTTCTCCGGAACTGCTTTGGGTTTATATATTTCCTGATGGAGAGTGTGCCTTGAGGGATTATCTGGTCCTCGGTTTTTATAGAAAAATTGTGCGCTACTGTTCCCTCGCTTGTTCGATTTTTTATTTATTGTTCGCAAAATTCGATTATCGTCTCCGAATCGTCCCTTCCCAAGTTTCTCGGGAAGGAAAATTGGTCAGTGAAGGAAAAACAGCTTTATTGACTTCCTTTCTAAACCGAGAAAAAGGAAAAAAGGGAAAACTTTTATTCGTTCTCGGGTACATCGGTACTTGCGGGCTCACTTTTTAGGTTTTAACGCCTTGGCGCTTTCAGGAGCTCTTGTGGGCTTCTGATGGGCTTCTGGCCTTGAGTGAGCCCACATTTGTTGGGCCTGACTTCTTTTGGCGGTCGTGAGTCGGATCTGGGTAGGACACATGCACCTCGAAATGGGACTCCCCCTCGTAGACGAAGAGAAGCGAACAGCCTAGGCTTACTCGATTGGAGAAAGTGAAGTCCGGCCATCCCTCGGTGAACCAGAATGTTCCGTTCGCGTCTCTCTCCACGTCGACTTCGAAGTCCTGGCAATTGGTTGACCATAGGTAGACGAGCTGATGCACTGCCTCTCCTAATTGCTCATATCTTTGGGGTAGTTGTAACTTATGCAAGTGTTCCTCCTTGGTGACGAAACGGTAGAATGCCCGAATATTTTCGGATCCCATGTCGAAGTTTTCTCCGATGGGGGGAGTGTTTTCGAATGTGAAAGGGTCTGATTTCGCCACTCCCCTTCCCCCTTATTATGGTGCTTCACCTGTTGAGACTATCTGTGGCCAAGTGGTGTTTGAAAGAGGTGACCCTCGCAACACGTGGGAGTTCCTAGCAACCCACGTTTCTTTCTTTTAGTTCGAGGAGAAACCACGTGTTTGGGAGAGACTCTGAAACCGCTTCCCGTGTTCTTGAAGGAGAGAAAGCCTTTGCATGGGGCGCAGATTATTGCGGCCTCCGACCGAAAATGATCTTTAACGTAGCTTGGGGCGGTCTTGAATAAAGAGTGCTCCAGGCACAACAGGCGAGAGAGGATCCTTCCTTGAATTGTTGACAGAATGCGAAAAAGAGGTCTTTATGGTTCGGGTCTTTTGATCGACCACGGAAACCTCGTATGAGACCGTTTATTCCGTTTCGGTGGTTTAGGGAGTGGCGTCGGGCCGCTCTCGGTGATTTCGACAGTTGCGGATTAGAAACGTTTACGGCTTGTCTTTAGGTATGTGATCGCGTTTTCGAGACTTCCATTCGTTCCAAAAAACAGAGGTCCTTTATTATTCATTGAGGGTAATAGGAACAAGATTGTTCTCAGACCCGACTCCCTGGAACATTTAAAACAGAGAAAGGGTGCGGATTACAGAGGATATGGATCTAGAAATCTTTTCGTCTCTATATTTCCTCGCTGTCGGGGTTGATTATATTGACTTCAAAGATGGAGTCTCCCATGTAAGCGGAGATCAAAGCGGACCCCACCGTAACTCGGTTTGCTTGAACAAAGTGGTTCCAACCCTGGGTTAACCAGAAAAGGCCGTTGTCATCCCTTTCAACCTTCACCTCATGTTCTTGATTGGAGCGGGACCAAAGCCGGGCTTGTGCTTGCGTGTCTTCGTCTATCAATACATACACGAGTGGGAGGCGGAGTGTATGAAGCTGTTCTTCCTTCATGATGACGCGACAGAATGTCCTGGGTGGTGTCCCGGGATTCATCGCCGTTGTTGAGGGGCGTCGGATTCCTTGAGTCGCCAGGGCTTAGTCTTTATATCCCAGGATCGAAGCCATGGCCTCGATTTAATCGCCCCTAGAGAGTAAGGCTATGTTCACGGGTCTCTTTTTCTTCCCCCTCCCCTCATCATTTCTTCTCTTGGTTGCAGGCTGGTATCAGCACGTAACGTCCCATTCGACGTACATCTGTCCACTATACTTGGCCTGAGGCAGTGATGTTCTGGTTGTCCTCGGGCTTCGTCTCAGCCTCTTTTTTGGTCTTTTGGTTTACCGAGATGGCGCCTGTGCTGCCCGTGATTCTTGAGGACCCCCTTTAAAAATCGGGGTCTTCTCAACCTTTCGTCTCTGTGAGGAAGATCTTTCATAAGATGCCATCCTCAAGCCCCACGACATGGGCCTTTTTCCGTTCGCTGGACTTCCCGGAACAGATGTATCGCTTGGTAGGTCGTAGTTATGATCTCAATCTTTTTGTTGACTTCCTTCGTTAACCGATCTTTCCTCCTTTATCTGGTGTGTTTGAGCAGCGGCTGCCTGCCTGTTTTGAAATGGAGTACGGCCCGGATCTTCCCGAGCGTGTCCTGCTTTTGTCACGGATCCTTCGGGATTTTCCCGTGACAGTGTACCGGGGTGATTACCGGGTACCCTTCTTGGGGCATGGTTGGAATCACTTTGCTTGTACTCATGGGGTCGACATAGGGTCCGCCATCACTTTTCTGCACAAAGGGAATGTTCGGTTCGAGGTTCATATCCTGTCCGCGGATGGAGACGAGGTTGATGCTGAGTGGCAAGAGCCTCATCCTGATGGTCCTCCGCCCAATGGAACTCGTCTGTGTGCTGACCGAACTCGTTTGGTTTCGGATCGCCCCCGGGGCACCCCTTGATCTAGTCTTTCAGGGTCCTGAATTTCTGTGAAATGCCATGTCCTCCTTGTTTGATTGGCCTTTCTGGGACTTCTATGTGTTTCTGTGAAATGCTATGTCCTCCTTGTTTGATTGGCCTTTCTGGGACTTCTATGTGTTTCTTGTTATCTTGAGTGCCTTATGTATTGTTCCGAAATCCGTCGCAGATCGAGCTCTGCCGTTATAAGACTTGGGTCAATTTGGGAACTCAATGCGTCCACCAGATGTCCGACGCGGAGAAAGCTCCAGCGTCACAGGACTAAGGGTCGATTTGGGAGCCCAAAGCGTCCACCAGATGTCCGACGCGGAGCGAGCTCCAGCGTCCCAGGACTAAGGGTCGATCTGGGAGCCCAAGGCGTCCACCAGATGTCCGACACGGAGAAAGCTCCAGCGTCACAGGACTAAGGGTCGATCTGGGAGCCCAAGGCGTCCACCAGATGTCCGACGCGGAGAAAGCTCCAGCGTCACAGGACTAAGGGTCGATCTGGGAGCCCAAGGAGTCCACCAGATGTCCGACGCGGAGAAAGCTCCAGCGTCACAGGACTAAGGGTCGATCTGGGAGCCCAAGGCGTCCACCAGATGTCCGACGCGGAGAAAGCTCCAGCGTCACAGGACTAAGGGTCGATCTGGGAGCCCAAAGCGTCCACCAGATGTCCGACGAGGAGCGAGCTCCAGCGTCACAGGACTAAAGGTCGATCTGGGAGCCCAAGGCGTCCACCAGATGTCCGACGCGGAGCGAGCTCCAGCGTCACAGGACTAAGGGTCGATCTGGGAGCCCAAGGCGTCCACCAGATGTCTGACGCGGAGCGAGCTCCAGCGTCACAGGACTAAGGGTCGATCTGGGAGCCCAAGGCGTCCACCAGATGTCCGACGCGGAGAAAGTTCCAGCGTCACAGGACTAAGGGTCGATCTGGGAGCCCAAGGCGTCCACCAGATGTCCGACGCGGAGAAAGCTCCAGCGTCACAGGACTAAGGGTCGATCTGGGAGCCCAAGGCGTCCACCAGATGTCCGACGTGGAGAAAGCTCCAGCGTCACAGGACTAAGGGTCGATCTGGGAGCCCAAGGCGTCCACCAGATGTCCGACGCGGAGAAAGCTCCAGCGTCACAGGACTAAGGGTCGATCTGGGAGCCCAAGGCGTCCACCAGATGTCCGACGCGAAGAAAGCTCCAGCGTCACAGGACTAAGGGTCGATCTGGGAGCCCAAGGCGTCCACCAGATGTCCGACGCGGAAAAAGCTCCAGCGTCACAGGACTAAGGGTCGATCTGGGAGCCCAAAGCGTCCACCAGATGTCCGCCGCGGAGCGAGCTCCAGCGTCACAGGACTAAGGGTCGATCTGGGAGCCCAAGGCGTCCACCAGATGTCCGACGCGGAGAAAGCTCCATCGTCACAGGACTAAGGGTCGATCTGGGAGCCCAAGGCGTCCACCAGATGTCCGACGCGGAGAAAGCTCCAACGTCACAAGACTAAGGGTCGATCTGGGAGCCCAAGGCGTCCACCAGATGTCCGACGCGGAGCGAGCTCCAGCGTCACAGGACTAAGGGTCGATCTGGGAGCCCAAGGCGTCCACCAGATGTCTGACGCGGAGAAAGCTCCAGCGTCACAGGACTAAGGGTCGATTTGGGAGCCCAAGGCGTCCACCAGATGTCCGACGCGGAGAAAGCTCCAGCGTCACAGGACTAAGGGTCGATCTGGGAGCCCAAGGCGTCCACCAGATGTCCGACGCGGAGAAAGCTTCATCGTCACAGGACTAAGGGTCGATCTGGGAGCCCAAGGCGTCCACCAGATGTCCGACGCGGAGAAAGCTCCAGCGTCACAGGACTAAGGGTCGATCTGGGAGCCCAAGGCGTCCACCAGATGTCCGACGCGGAGCGAGCTCCAGCGTCACAGGACTAAAGGTCGATCTGGGAGCCCAAGGCGTCCACCAGATGTCCGACGCGGAGCGAGCTCCAGCGTCACAGGACTAAGGGTCGATCTGGGAGCCCAAGGCGTCCACCAGATGTCCGACGCGGAGAAAGCTCCAGTGTCACAGGACTAAGGGTCGATCTGGGAGCCCAATGCGTCCACCAGATGTCCGACGCGGAGCAAGCTCCAGCGTCACAGGACTAAGAACTGAAAAAAGATTCATAAAGCACCCACTAACCGCTTTGATTTATTTACTGGTAGCGGGGGGGGGGGGACTTAGATAAACTTCGAAAGAACTTAGAGTTTACACATAATATTTCTTCAAGTGTTCTGCATTCATCGTTTTCCGAAGGACAACGCCTTCAGGGGTTTGTAACTTGTATGCTCCAACATGGATGCGTTCGACGACTACATAGGGCCCTTCCCATTTGGCGTCTAGCTTTCCTCCTGCTAGGGCCAGACGCAGGACCAGGTCCCCCTTCTCAAATCGTCGTTCCTGGAGATGCTGGTCCCTGTGCCTTTGGGTTTTCCTTTTATACTCCCGGGCATTAATTTCAGCGACCATCCGCCTTTCTTCCCGAAGGTGCATCTCGACTTCCAGGGCTTCGTCGTTGGCCTTGGACTCGTAGGCTAGGACTCGGGCAGAAGGAATCAAACGCTCGACTGGGATGACCGCGTCCGTCCCGAATACCATGGAAAAAGGTGACTCCCTAGTTGGAGTCGTTGGTGAAGTACGATATGACCAGAGCACCAAGGGGAGAAGCTCCGCCCATCGGCCTTTGGAAGTTTTCCCCAGCTTCTTCTTAATACCTTCCAGGATTTGGCGATTTGTAGTCTCCGCTTGTCCATTCGTTTGAGGGTGAGCTACTGATGAGAATTTCAATTTTATTCCGAGGCCCTCGCAGAAATCTCGGATGTTTTCACAATCGAACTGCGTCCCATGGTCGGTGATGATGGCTTCTGGGACTCCGAACCGGCACACCAAGTTTTTCCATAAGAATTTTCTGACCTTCTCCGCGGTGATCAAACCCATCGCCTCCGCTTCTACCCACTTGGTGAAATAGTCTACCAAGACTAGAACATATTTGAGCTGTCCAGGGGCCGTGGGAAAAGGCCCCAGAATGTCCATTCCCCACAAGGCGAAAGGGCAGGCCCCAAAGATGCTTTGAAGCGGCTCGGCGGGCACATTCTTCAGGTTCCCGTGTTTCTGACAAGCTTCACAACTGCGTACAAAGTTCTGTATGTCTGCCCTAATCGTGGGCCAATAGTATCCCAACCTCAAAACCTTGGAAGACAAAGCCCTCCAACCATGGTGATGAGCACAGACCCCGGCATGCAATTCTTCTGCTATGACCCGTCCTTCCCGGTTGGATACACACAACAAATCGGGAAAGTTGAAACCTTTCTTGTATAGTCTTCCTTCGCGGATCACAAATCGAGCCGCTCTACCCGTCAACTTCTTGGCCTCCGTTCTTTCCGATGGAAGAATCCCCTTCCCCAGATACTCAGTAATTGGCGTTCTCCAGTCGTCGGGTCCTTCAGTTTGGACGAAATACACTTCCTGTATCAACCCTCACCGGTCCCTTCTTTCGAAATCAAATTTTCTCTCTACGTTTGACGGCATGGCGGCCCCCACTCGGGCCAACAAATCGGCTTGTTCATTGTCTTCTCTAGGGATAGACTCGATGGTAAAGTGCAGGAAGGCCTTTCTTAAAGCATTCACCTTTCGCAGGTAGTCTGGCAACAATCCCGTCTTGGCCTCGTATTCTCCGTCCACCTGCCTGGCGACAATCTCGGAATCGGTATACACGGTGACGGCCCGAGCCCCACGGGCCAAGGCTAACTCTAACCCTGCTATCAAGGCTTCATACTCGGCCTCGTTGTTGGTGGTTGGGAAGTTCAGCTGATGAGCGAAACAGAACTGATCCCCCCCAGGGGTGGTTAGCACGATCCCTGCTCCGCATCCATCCGTGTTGACAGCTCCATCAACTTTTATCAACCAAACCTTCTGTGAGTTGTTATCTTCACCTTCAAAACTAGTTTCGCAGATGAAATCGGCCAGAACTTGAGCTAACGCCGCCTTACGCGGAACGTACTCTATCTCGAATTCTGAGAGCTCGATGGACCACTTCGTCATGCGTCTTGAGAAGTCTGGGGAATGAAGAATCTGCCTCAATGGTAAATCTGTCAAGACTTCGATCCGATGATCCTGGAAATATGGGCGTAACCTCCTGGCCGCGAATATCAAACAGAGGATTACCTTCTCGACCGGCTCATATCTAGTTTCAGCGTCTTGTAACACTCTGCTCACATAATAGACCGGGTATCGCCCTTCTTTGGTGAGAACTGCGCTGATGGTGGTTGTTTTAACCGCGAGGTAAATCTGTAAATTCTCAGTCTTCTGTGGCTGCTGAAGAGTTGGCAAATACTGCAGAAAAACTTTCAAATCATCGAATGCTTGTTGGAGTTCCGGTGTCCACTGTATCGGTCCCTTTTTCTTCAGCAGCGCGAAGAAGGGCAGGGATTTATCCGCCAAGCAGGAGCAGAAACGTCCCAGGTAATTGACTGCGCCGTTCAATGACTGTACTTCTTTGATAGTCCGTGGAGGACGCAGCTCCTGTATTGCTGCTATCTTTGCCGGGTTCACATCTATTCCTCTCTGGCTGACCATGAAGCCTAAAAACTTCCCAGAATCAACTCCGAAGACGCACTTTTCAGCATTCAAACTCAGCCCTCCCCGTCTCAGCGAATCAAAAGTCTCCTGCAGATCTGCGGCGTGATTATCTGCTTTCTGGCTCCTCACCACAATGTCGTCCACATAAATGGACACATTCCGAGGCAGCTGATCACGAAATATTTTGTCCACAGTCCTCTGGAACGTGGCTCCGGCATTCCTTAGGCCAAAAGGCATGACCTTGTAACGGAAAATTCCCTGATTAGTGATGAATGTGGTGGCCCTTTGGTCCAGTGGGTCTAGTTTAATCTGGTTATATCCGGAGTACGCGTCTAAGAAACTCAGAGCTTCGTTCCCAGCAGTTATGTCTACTAACTCGTCTATTGAAGGCAGCGGGTAACTATCTTTTGGGCAAGCCTTGTTTAGATCTGAGAAATCAACACACATTCTCCATTTCCCGTTGGCTTTTTTAACGAGGACCACATTCGAGAGCCAATCTGAGTCCTCCGCTTCTTCAATGAAACCGGCCTCAAGCAGCTTATCCACTTCCTCTTTCGCTGCCCGAGACTTCTCCGGGGCCATCTTTCTTTTCTTTTGGGCCACCGGCCGTGCGTCATGACGGATTCTGAGGGTATGGATTGCGATGGAAGTGGGGACGCCTAAAAGATCTTTCGGGGACCATACGAACACGTCACGCGACTGCCGGATAATCTCTAGGACCCGTTCCTTTTCCCCCGCTCCGAGGGCTTGGCCCATGTAAATTCTTTGCTCAGTACTGGAAAACGGCTGGTGGACGGTTCTCGAATCCGCGGTTGGGGCCTCCCTTTCTGAGGGCCGAACCTCAAGCTCGGCTTCTGACACAATCTCATTTGTTATCCTTGTTGCTTCATTCTGAGGTAAAAGGTCTCTCTCGGCATTCTCTGCCCGGCTCTGAGCGGTATCTTCGAGACACATCACCTCCTTCTTCTTCTTTAAAGAGGTTACATAACAACTCTGACTTTCTGGTTGTTGGCCACACACCTCCCCCGTTCCTCCCCCGGAGACCGGGAACTTGGCTTTGAAATGATATATGGACACAACCATCTGGAATTTGTAAAGGGAAACTCTCCCCAAGAGCGCGTTGTAGGTGGTTGGAATTCGGACCACCGTGAAGGTGATGTTCTCCATTCTTCGGAGAGGGGAGGTGCCCAGGACTACTGTGAGTTCGATGGTGCCTGCCACCTGCACTTCATCCCCTGAAAAGGTAATCAAGGTGCCGTGGTAAGGTCTCAAGGCTGTCGCGGATACGCCTAACTGGGAGAAAGCTTCCCACGAGAGTATGTCTACTGACGATCCCGTGTCAATGAAAACCCTCTTCACTGTTTTTGTGGCGATCTGCGCATGGACAACCAGTGGGTCTGAATGGGGCATGCGAACCTCCTCCGCGTCGGTCGAAGTGAAGATTATTTCCGGGTGTGGTTGCAAGGCGATTCTCTGACTTGCGGTTGACGGGGGATGTCTAGCCTCTCTTTCATAATTTTTCCTTTCTTGCCGACTAATTCCTGAAATCGACGGTCCTCCTGCAACCGTGTCGATGAAACCCTCTGGTTCCGGGATTCGGTTGACCCGCGATCTTTCCGGGTGATCTTCGCGGCGTGGAGCCTGATTGACCGACACTTGCGCAGGCTGACCCTGCCCTCTTCGACCTCCCCTCCACCAGCGTCCCCTTCCTCGACCCCTATTCATCGGGGGGTACCGCTGTTGCTCATCCCTCCCCCGTGGGTCCTCAAATCGAGAGGCTTGGTGGTGGCTCCTTCTGTCATCCGCATGCCTCCGATCATGGTGATTCTGAGCTTGCTGGTGACGTTGGGGGTTGTCGCGATGCTCATTTCTCCTGGCCGGAGAGAGCGGCTCCCTGTGGTTGCGTGCTTCTCGGTCATAGCCTTGATATCTTGTGTCCGGCCTCTCTCTTTCGTGGTTAAAATGGACCTCGTCCTGTCGGGACGCGGGCATTCCGTCTGCGGAGTAATTTCTTCTTTGTTTCACTGCTCCTTTGTCTTTCCGGAACTTTCCCGCTATCTTCCCCAGAAGACCCCGTGGGCTCCCATTGGCCCTCGAGCTAGAGGCCGCGGCTTCTTCTGCCTCAATCTGGGCTGACACCAAGTTTCTTAAGGTATCATAATCTTTGGGCTTTTTCCTGAAAAGCCGAGTCTTGAAACTTCCATCCGCGATGTTCCCCATCAGGATTATAACTGCGGATTCGTGATTAAAGTTAGGGATCTGAACCACCACAGAGGTGAAGCGGGCGAAGAATTGTCCCAGAGTCTCATTTTGCCCCTGCCTGATCGAGTTGAGGTCTAGCATGGTCTTTTTTCTAGATCGCGAGCTTCCGAAATGAGACTTGAAGACCTGGGAGAGCTAGAGGAAACTAGCGATCGAGTTCTGTGGTAGGTTAGTGAACCAAGTCAACGCGATGCCGGTCAGAGTTGACGGGAAAGTTCGGCATAACATTGCATCATTGTACTCGTTGATTCCCATGGCAGTCGTGAAGTGGCACATGTGGTCATCAGGGTTAGTGGTGCCATCATACTTCATCAGATTGGTATCTCTCCATCGCTTGGGTACGGGTGTGAGGCAAACCTCGGGAGTAAACACTGAAGGGACGAAACCCACCTTCCTCTCGTTCTCACGGGGTGAGCCTATTCGAGTGGACGTGGATATATCAGACGAATGCTCTCCCCTGTGATGCTTAGATGCACGTCTGCCTTCACCACGATAGTGTGTTCCCAAATCTTCGAAGAATCTGGGCTGAAACTGATCTTGATGGGTGCCCCCGTACACATTCTGGGGAAAGAAATGGAAAGGGTTCCCCTGTTGGAACGGGGGATACCCGTCATATTCGTAAAAAAGACCCTGTCCCGGGTTTTGATAGGGAACATAATGCTCCTCTGGTATGAAGTAGCCCTGAGCCATTTGCGGTGGGACGTATGGCGAGACGACCGGAACCTCCGGTGCGCTGAACTGGCCCGGAGAGTTTGCAGGCAACTCGAACCCCTGGGGCCCTCCGTGATCCTGACTCATCATCCCGGGAGAAGCTCCTCCCATGCTTTCGCTCAATTTTCCACCCCCTGTTTAATTAAAAGGAATTAGCTAAGGATAATGTCGTGAATAGTATATTGATATTTAAACTCGGGAACCTCTCAGGGTGAGAGTGTTCCCACAGACGGCGCCAATGACGAAACCGGATGAGAAAAAAGCATATGACCCCTCCACGTCCCCATGGAAGGGTATGAGTGTGATTTCCCTTTATGGAAAGTGGGTATTACGGGCTTACCTGAAGCCCTCTTTACCCCGATCAGCCGCCCGATGGGGGTGACCGAACCGAGGAGAGAAGGACTCTTACCTGAGCCGCATACCCCGAAGGAATGTGCAGACGGTCTTACCCTTCCATGGAATCCCCATGAGATATGGGGATCCCATAGTCGGAGCCGCCGAGTCTTTCGAGAAGACTCGTGTCTCTACTTATCCGGGTCCATCAAATGACCCAATGGCAAAGAGGATACGCCTATTGGTACCGTAGAAATCGAGGAGATAACAATTCCACACGTTGTCCTGTCCCCTTGATGGATGCCTAACTACCTTTTTAATCTTGATTGCGATGCTCTTCTTCTCTGGGGGTGTCCGCGGACACGGGGTTTAGGACGAGTCTCGATGATGACCTCGGCGTAACTGTTTCTTTTTCTCACTCTTCCTACAAATAGCGTTCCCTCTCTCTTTTCTCCCAAAAAGTCCTTTCTTTTGATTCGTTTCGGCTTTTTATATTGCATTACTTCGTTTGTCGCGCCGAGGAAATGTTCCCCTCTTTTGGACACTTGTCGGTGTTGTGGTGCCATGTGTCTAAAGGAAAAAGAGCACTTGGATGGGCGGCATGAATGCCACCTGTCCCTTTGTAAGCCATTTGTCCTATTTGTGCGGGTGTTCCCCGTCCGCGGACCGAAGGTCGTCATTTTTGTCTTTTGGAGCTCACCATCATTTGACCTTTCAAAAACACTTAGCTGCTTCTTTATCCTCATTATCTTTTTGGGCGTCATCACCTATAAACCATATAATTATGTTTGGGACACATTTGAGCGAAAACAACACAGTTTTGGTGGATAAAGAAAGATGACGCCGATATGGTCACTTTTGGTCCGAAAATTTCACGGAAAGCTTTTCGCGCAGAAAGCTCACATTATGACCTATAAACCATATAAACATGTTTGGGACACATTGGAGCGAAAACAACACAGTTTTGGTGGATAAAGAAAGGTGACGCCGATATGGTCAGTTTTGGTCCGAAAATTCTACGGAAAGCTTTTCGCGCAGAAAGCTCCTATTATGACCTTAAACCAAATAACCATGTTTGGGACACATTTGAGCGAAAACAACATAGTTTTGGTGGATAAAGAAAGATGATGCCGATATGGTCACTTTTGGTCCGAAAATTTCACGGAAAGCTTTTCGCGCACAAAGCTCACATTATGACCTATAAATCATATAAACATGTTTGGGACACATTTGAGCGAAAACAACACAGTTTTGGTGGATAAAGAAAGGTGACGCCGATATGGTCACTTTTGGTCCGAAAATTTCACGGAAAGCTTTTCGCGCACAAAGCTCCCATTATGACCTATAAATCATATAAACATGTTTGGGACACATTTGAGCGAAAACAACACAGTTTTTGTGGATAAAGAAAGGTGACGCCGATATAGTCACTTTTTTTCCGAAAATTTCACGGAAAGATTTTCACGCACAAAGGTCCGATTATGACCTATGAACCATATAAACATGTTTGGGACACATTTGAGCGAAAACAACATAGTTTTGGTGGATAAAGAAAGGTGACGCCGAAATAGTCACTTTTGTTCCGAAAATTTCACGGAAAGCTTTTCGCGCACAAAGCTCCCATTATGACCTATAAACCATATAAACATGTTTGGGACACATTTGAGCGAAAACAACACAGTTTTGGTGGATAAAGAGAGGTGACGCCGATATGGTCACGTTTGGTCCGAAAATTTCACGGAAAGTTTTTCGCGCACAAAGCTCCGATTATGACCTATAAACCATTAATTATGTTTGGGACACATTTGAGCGAAAACAACACAGTTTTGGTGGATAAAGAAAGGTGACGCCGATATGGTCACTTTTGGTCCGAAAATTTCACGGAAAGCTTTTCGCGCACAAAGCTCCCATTATGACCTATAAATCATATAAACATGTTTGGGACACATTTGAGCGAAAACAACACAGTTTTTGTGGATAAAGAAAGGTGACGCCGATATAGTCACTTTTTTTCCGAAAATTTCACGGAAAGATTTTCACGCACAAAGGTCCGATTATGACCTATGAACCATATAAACATGTTTGGGACACATTTGAGCGAAAACAACACAGTTTTGGTGGATAAAGAAAGGTGACGCCGAAATAGTCACTTTTGTTCCGAAAATTTCACGGAAAGCTTTTCGCGCACAAAGCTCCCATTATGACCTATAAACCATATAAACATGTTTGGGACACATTTGAGCGAAAACAACACAGTTTTGGTGGATAAAGAGAGGTGACGCCGATATGGTCACGTTTGGTCCGAAAATTTCACGGAAAGTTTTTCGCGCACAAAGCTCCGATTATGACCTATAAACCATATAATTATGTTTGGGACACATTTGAGCGAAAACAACACAGTTTTGGTGGATAAAGAAAGCTGACGCCGATATGGTCACTTTTGGTCCGAAAATTTCAAGGAAAGCTTTTCGCGCACAAAGCTCCCATTATGACCTATAAATCATATAAACATGTTTAGGACACATTTGAGCGAAAACAACACAGTTTTTGTGGATAAGGAAAGGTGACGCCGATATGGTCACTTTTGATCCGAAAATTCCACGGAAAGCTTTTCGCGCAGAAAGCTCCTATTATGACCTTAAACCAAATAACCATGTTTGGGACACATTTGAGCAAAAACAACATAGTATTGGTGGATAAAGAAAGGTGATGCCGATATGGTCACTTTTGGTCCGAAAATTTCACGGAAAGCTTTTCGCGCACAAAGCTCCCATTATGACCTATAAATCATATAAACATATTTGGAACACATTTGAGCGAAAACAACACAGTTTTTGTGGATAAAGAAAGGTGACGCCGATATGGTCACTTTTTTTCCGAAAATTTCACGGAAAGATTTTCACGCACAAAGGTCCGATTATGAGCTATGAACCATATAAACATGTTTGGGACACATTTGAGCGAAAACAACACAGTTTTGGTGGATAAAGAAAGGTGACGCCGAAATAGTCACTTTTGTTCCGAAAATTTCACGGAAAGCTTTTCGCGCACAAAGCTCCCATTATGACCTATAAACCATATAAACATGTTTGGGACACATTTGAGCGAAAACAACACAGTTTTGGTGGATAAAGAGAGGTGACGCCGATATGGTGACGTTTTGTCCGAAAATTTCACGGAAAGTTTTTCGCGCACAAAGCTCCGATTATGACCTATAAACCATATAATTATGTTTGGGACACATTTGAGCGAAAACAACACAGTTTTGGTGGATAAAGAAAGGTGACGCCGATATGGTCACTTTTGGTCCGAAAATTTCAACGAAAGCTTTTCGCGCACAAAGCTCCCATTATGACCTATAAATTATATAAACATGTTTAGGACACATTTGAGCGAAAACAACACATATTTTGTGGATAAAGAAAGGTGACGCCGATATGGTCACTTTTGGTCCGAAAATTCCACGGAAAGCTTTTCGCGCAGAAAGCTCCTATTATGACCTTAAACCAAATAACCATGTTTGGGACACATTTGAGCAAAAACAACATAGTATTGGTGGATAAAGAAAGGTGATGCCGATATGGTCACTTTTGGTCCGAAAATTTCACGGAAAGCTTTTCGCGCACAAAGCTCCCATTATGACCTATAAACCATATAAAAATGTTTGGGACACATTTGAGGGAAAACAACACAGTTTTGGTGGATAAAGAAAGGTGACGCCGATATGGTCACTTTTGGTCCGAAAATTTCATGGAAAGCTTTTCGCGCACAATGCTCCCATTATGACCTATAAACAGTATAAACATGTTTGGGACACATTTGAGCAAAAACAACACAGTTTTGGTGGATAAAGAAAGGTGACGCCTATATGGTCACTTTTGGTCCGAAAATTTCACAGAATGCTTTTCGCGCACAAAGCTCACATTATGACCTATAAACCATATAAACATCTTTGGGACACATTTGAGCGAAAACAACACAGTTTTGTGGATAAAGAAAGGTGACGCCGATATGGTCACTTTTGGTCCGAAAATTTAACGGAAAGATTTTCACGCACAAAGCTCCGATTATGACCTATAAACCATAAAAACATGTTTGGGACACATTTGAGCGAAAACAACACAGTTTAGGTGGATAAAGAAAGGTGACGCCGATATGGTCACTTTTGGTCCGAAAATTTCACGGAAAGCTTTTCGCGCAGAAAGCTCCTATTATGACCTTAAACCAAATAACCATGTTTGGGAAACATTTGAGCGAAAACAACATAGTTTTGGTGGATAAAGAAAGGTGATGCCGATATGGTCACTTTTGGTCCGAAAATTTCACGGAAAGCTTTTCGCGCACAAAGCCCTTATTATGACCTATAAACCATATAAACATGTTTAAGACATATTTGAGCGAAAACAACACAGTTTTGGTGGATAAAGAAAGGTGACGCCGATATGGTCACTTTTGGTCCGAAAATTTCACGGAAAGCTTTTCGCGCACAAAGCTCCCATTATGACCTATAAACCATATAAACATGTTTGGGACACATTTGAGCGAAAACAACACAGTTTTTGGTGGATAAAGAAAGGTGACGCCGATATGGTCACTTTTGGTCCGAAAATTCCACGGAAAGCTTTTCGCGCAGAATGCTCCTATTATGACCTTAAACCAAATAACCATGTTTGGGACACATTTGAGCGAAAACAACATAGTTTTGGTGGATAAAGAAAGGTGATGCCGATATGGTCACTTTTGGTCCGAAAATTTCACGGAAAGCTTTTCGCGCACAAAGCTCCCATTATGACCTATAGACCATATAAACATGTTTGGGACACATTTGAGAGAAAAAACACAGTTTTGGTGGATAAAGAAAGGTGACGCCGATATGGTCACTTTTGGTCGAAAAATTTCACGGAAAGCTTTTCACGCAGAAAGCTCCCATTATGACCTATAAATCATATGAACATGTTTAGGACACATTTGAGCGAAAACAACACTATTTTGGTGGATAAAGAAAGGTGACGCCGATATGGTCACTTTTGGTCCGAAAATTTCACGGAAAGCTTTTCGCGCACAAAGCTCCCATTATGACCTATAAATCATATAAACATGTTTGGGACACATTTGAGCGAAAACAACACAGTTTTGTGGATAAAGAAAGGTGACGCCGATATGGTCACTTTTGGTCCGAAAATTCCACGGAAAGCTTTTCGCGCAGAAAGCTCCTATTATGACCTTAAACCAAATAACCATTTTTGGGACACATTTGAGCGAAAACAACATAGTTTTGGTGGATAAAGAAAGGTGATGCCGATATGGTCACTTTTGGTCCGAAAATTTCACGGAAAGCTTTTCGCGCACAAAGCTCCCATTATGACCTATAAACCATATAAACATGTTTGGGACACATTTGAGGGAAAACAACACAGTTTTGGTGGATAAAGAAAGGTGACGCCGATATGGTCACTTTTGGTCCGAAAATTTCACGGAAAGCTTTTCGCGCACAATGCTCCCATTATGACCTATAAACAGTATAAACATGTTTGGGACACATTTGAGCGAAAACAACACAGTTTTGGTGGATAAAGAAAGGTGACGCCTATATGGTCACTTTTGGTCCGAAAATTTCACAGAATGCTTTTCGCGCACAAAGCTCATATTATGACCTATAAACCATATAAACATCTTTGGGACACATTTGAGCGAAAACAACACAGTTTTGGTGGATAAAGAAAGGTGACGCCTATATGGTCACTTTTGGTCCGAAAATTTCACAGAATGCTTTTCGCGCACAAAGCTCATATTATGACCTATAAACCATATAAACATCTTTGGGACACATTTGAGCGAAAACAACACAGTTTTTGTGGATAAAGAAAGGTGAATCCGATATGGTCACTTTTGGTCCGAAAATTTAACGAAAATATTTTCACGCACAAAGCTCCGATTATGACCTATATTTAAAATCTGATTTTATTGATAGATTTAATCCTATTCTATCTATCTTATATCATAAAGGCTTTAGATAGATCCAATTACCAAAATTAGCCAATTTCACCTATATATCTATCTTTAGGGCTACAAATTTTATCTTTTCACCATTACCTACTGAATTTTCGAGTCCTATATCTTATTTTGAGTCTTTTCTTGCATTAGTTTCATATTTAAAAAAAAATCAGATTCAAAAAAAAAACAAAAGGAAAGAGTTTGTTGATCTAGTGCAAGAAAGCTCCCAAGGACCACACTTTGTGGTGATTTCCCTTATCCCAAACACATTATCTCCACTAAATCACAAAATTGAAACCCTACCTTGCAACTACAACATCATAACTTAAAGGTTTTCAATCAAAAGAGGTAAATTTCCATTCTTTCTTAATTTTCTTTTATTTCTTTTGTTACAGCTGCTGTCGAGTTAAGTTGTAGCTGTGTCGAGCACTTATCTTCATTGTCAAAGTGCTGAATTGCTAGTGTCGAGGAGATCTCAGCCTTGTCGAGTTCTTCCTTGTTGTGTCGAGTTGCTTAGTTGCTTGTGTCGAGTACATTGACCCCTGTCGAGTACTCTTTAGTTTGTGTCGAGTTGAATTCTTGCAAATACCCATCTGTTTTGCTTGAATTAAGTTGTTGCTTACATCGAGTTCTCCACAGCCTTTGTCGAGTTCTCTTGGTTGTTTGTTTCATTCATTCTCTTGACTGCATACTTTGATTGCTTAGTTCTTTTGCTTGGTTGTTGATTTGCCCAAAGCGGATTGCCCTAGCAAGCGTGACATACCAATCAGAGAGGGAGTGTGAGCGAAACACAATTGTGAGCTATTTATAGTTTTACTAACCTTTTAACATAGTTCCTTGTTTCTTTTCTCTTTGTTATAATGTCTAATAATCAGGTTAACAATGAGAACAACCCCAACAATGGGGGTAGCTCGAGTGCAACCGTGACACCTGAGCAGTTCAACAACTTGAATAACACCTTGGCAGCCATATTAGATCGGTTGATAGCTTTGGAGTCGAGACCTAGTGGTTCTAACACCATGGGTGGTCAAGGTAATCATAGGCGTGACGAAACGCCTCAAGGTGAAAGGGAAGTCAATAATCCTAACCCTAACCCTAACCCTAATATTCACATTCATAACCCTATTTTTGAAGAAAACAACTCTCCACGAGGTGGGAGAATTGGTAGAAATAATGGGTTTGTTAATGTGCAGGGTCAAGGACAAGGAAGGGGAAGAGGACGAGGCTTCCAAGAGGATTTCTACTACTCGGAGCGCGACGATGACTTCCAAGAAGAGGAGTATTGGGAGCAACGCCCGAGGCGGAATCAAAGAGGAAATCAGTACCAAAACCGGCCACCTAGGAATCATGATGAGGACGGGATACGTAAGGTTAAGGTAACGATTCCTCCCTTTGAAGGTAAAACTTATCCGGATGTCTATATTGATTGGGAAACTAAAATGGATCAGATTTGGAGTTGTCATAATTTCTCTAATACTAAGAAAGTGCAACTAGGTACCCTAGAATTCACTGGCTTTGCCTTAATTTGGTGGGATAACCTAGCTAAAGAAAGAATAAGAGCCCTTGATGTACCTATTGCTTCTTGGGATCAACTTAAAGCACTTATGAGAAATAGATTTGTACCTCAACATTATGCTAGAGAGCTTAGGCAAAGATTAGAGAACCTTAAGCAAGGTAATAAAATTGTTGAGGAAACTTTCAATGCAATGCAAGAAATCATGGCTAGAGCTAATGTCGTTGAACCCGATGAGGATACCAATGCTAGATTTCTTAGGATATAGCATCCCACCTTAGCGCATGAAATTGACTATTTTCCTTACTCTACTCCTATTGAGTTACTACATTTAGCTATTAAAATTGAAAGAGGAGCTAGATACAGGAATCAAGGTGGGCGGAATTCAAATGGACAACAACAAGGGTGGCGCCAATCTCGGCCCCAGCAGCCCCAATGGCGTGGTGATAGTGGTCCACGTGATCGACCGAGCCAGCCCCAAGGGAAGGGAGAGAGCCAAGCCCCTCAGCAGTCCATTGACAAAGGAAAAGCGCCATGGAATGGGCGTGAGTCGTCCGGGACATCTACTGGTCCCAAAGGGAGTAATCCTAACTCTTCTACCCTTAAATCTAGAGATATTGTATGCTTTAAATGCCAAGGTAGAGGACATTAAATGAAGGATTGCCCTAATAAGAAAACTCTCATGATTAATCACCTAGGAGAATATGAATCTGAAAATTCTTGTGATGAACATGATAAGCATGCTAATGACAATGATCAAAACCTTAATCTTGTGTGCTATGATAATGATGATGATGAGGTCGAATATGAACATGGGGAGTCTTTGATTGTTAGGAGAGTTCTATGTGTTGTTCCTACACCATGTGATGATAATCAAAGAGAAAACTTATTTCATACTCGATGCTTAGTTAAAGGAAAGGTTGTGAATGTGATCATTGATGGTGGTAGTTGCTGTAATTTAGCTAGTCAAGAAATGGTCGATAAATTGCAACTTTCCACTATGCAACACCCTAGACCTTACAAATTGCATTGGATGAATGATTGTGGAAACTTGAAAGTTAATAGGCAAGTTAAAGTGCATGTTAAGCTAGGACATTATGAAGATGATGTTTTATGTGATATCGTGCCTATGCAAGCTTGTCATATTCTATTAGGACGTCCTTGGCAATCTGATTGTAAGGTTATTCAGGATGGCTATACTAATCGCTACTCCTTTACTTTTCAGGGAAAGAGTGTCGTTCTCAAGCCTATGACGCCGACGCAAGTGGCTGAAGAGATTGAGAAGCGCAAGGTAAGTAAAGGTGAGTTAGCTAGGGAGGCTCAATCGAGCCAAGTGGATCCTCAATCTCGGCCTAAAGGTGTGTTGTTGGCTTCCAAGAGCACATTTATGGACGAGTTTGTGGATGGGGAAACAACCCTCATGCTCCTATGCAAAGGGTTGAACATGTTGAGTGAGGAGCTTAGAGCTACCCTCCTTCCTCGCATCCTATCTCTTCTTGAAGAGTATAAGGATGTATTCCCCGATGACATACCACCAGGTCTACCTCCTATTCGTGGCATTGAACATCAGATTGATCTCATTCCAGGTGCTTCTTTGCCTAATAGGCCTGCGTATCGTATGAATCCCACAGAGACCCAAGAGGTCCAATCCCAAGTCCAGGAACTGTTGGATAAGGGATATATTAGAGAAAGCTTAAGTCCTTGTGCTGTGCATGTGTTATTAGTCCCTAAGAAAGATGGATCATGGAGAATGTGTGTAGATTGTAGGGCTATTAACAATATAACTGTCAAATATCGCCATCCTATTCCTAGATTAGATGATATGCTAGATGAACTACATGGTGCTTCTATATTTTCGAAAATAGATCTAAAAAGTGGTTATCATCAGATTAGAATGAAGGAAGGTGATGAATGGAAAACAGCCTTTAAGACTAAGTTTGGGTTATATGAGTGGTTGGTTATGCCTTTCGGTTTAACTAATGCTCCAAGTACTTTTATGCGCTTAATGAATCATGTGCTTAGAAACTATATAGGGAAATTTGTTGTTGTTTATTTTGATGATATTCTGATTTATAGCAAATCCCCTAAAGAGCATGAATCACATCTTAGAGAAGTACTTAAAACTTTAAGATTAGAACACTTATATGCTAATTTAAAGAAATGTGAGCTATGTAATGAACAAGTGTCTTTTCTTGGTTTTGTAGTAAGCTCTAATGGACTGCGTGTTGATGAAGCGAAGATTAAAGCTATACAAGAATGGCCGACACCCACTAACATTGGTCATGTGCGCAGCTTCCAAGGATTAGCGAGCTTCTATCGTCGCTTTGTTCGTGATTTCAGCACCATTTCAGCACCTCTTACCGAGCTTACAAAGAAGAGGAGCGAATTCACTTGGGGAGCAGCTCAGGAAGAAGCTTTTCGCATCCTAAAGGAGAAGCTCACCCAAGCTCCATTGCTTGCTTTGCCTGACTTCACTCGGCCTTTTGAGGTTGAATGTGATGCTAGCGGAGTTGGAATTGGTGGAGTTCTTATGCAGGAAGGTAAGCCTATTGCTTTCTTTTCTGAAAAATTGAAAGGTGCTTGTCTTAACTACTCTACCTATGATAAAGAGTTGTATGCATTGTATAGAGTTCTTAAGACATGGTCTCATTACCTATGGCCTAGAGATTTTATTCTTAGGACTGTTCATGAGTCTTTAAAACATTTTAAAAGCCAAGATAAACTTGATAGGCGACATGGTGGATGGATGGAGTTCATTGAAACATTTCCTTATGTAATTAAGTATAAGAAAGGCAAAGACAATGTGGTAGCTGATGCATTATCTAGAAGACATGTTCTTTTAACCACTTTGGATTCTAGAGTCTTAGGCTTTATTTATATTAAGGAATTGTATGAACAAGATACTGATTTTGGGGAGATCTTTCGAAAATGCTTAGATAAAGGGCCAACCGAAAATTTCTATATACATGATGGCTTTCTATTTCGAAAAGATCAAGTGTGTATTCCTAGATGTTCTTTGAGATTACTACTTGTTAGTGAAGCACATAGTGGTGGTTTAATGGGACATTTTGGAAGGGATAAAACATATCATACTTTAAAATCACACTTTTATTGGCCACATATGCTTAGGGATGTAGAACATTGCCTTAAAAGATGCATAGATTGTATAAAATCCAAAGCTAAGCTTATGCCCCATGGCCTATATACACCATTGCCGACCCCCACAGCCCCTTGGGAAGATATTTCTATGGACTTTATAGTAGGATTGCCTAGAACTAAGAAGGGGAGGGATTCTATATTTGTAGTGGTTGATAGATTCTCTAAAATGGCTCATTTTATTGCATGCCACAAAACTGATGATGCTACCAATGTTGCTAATCTATTCTTTAGAGAGGTAGTAAGATTACATGGTGTGCCGAAAAATATTGTTAGTGATAGGGATGTGAAATTCTTAAGTCATTTTTGGCGAACTTTATGGAGCAAATTGGGAACTAGATTGCTATTCTCTACTTCTAGCCACCCCCAAACTGATGGCCAAACTGAGGTGACTAATAGAACCCTTACAACCGTCCTAAGAGCCATTATTAGGAAGAATTTGAAACTTTGGGAAGAAGCCTTACCTCATGTGGAGTTTGCTTATAATAGAACTATGCATTCTGCGACGAAAATCACTCCATTTGAATGTGTCTATGGTGTTAATCCACTAACCCCTTTTGATCTTACTCCATATCCTATGAGAGAGAAAGAATCATTTGAAGCAGGTAAGCATGTCGAGTTCGTCAAGGAGCTACATGAACGGACGCGTCAAAAGCTTATGCAAAAGGCTGAATACAACGCTAACAAGGCCAATAAGGGACGCCGATTGGTTACATTTCAGCCTGGGGATCTTGTATGGATACACCTAAGGAAGGAGCGGTTTCCAGAAGCAAGGAAGGGCAAGCTAGCACCTCGTGGTGACGGACCATTCAAGGTGCTTAGGAGAGTGGGCGACAATGCCTACCAATTGGAGCTTCCTGGGGACATGGGCGTGAGCACAACATTCAACGTAGCCGATCTAATCCCTTACTTCGCTGTGGATGAAGACCTAGATTCGTGGTCGAATCCTTTTCAAGAAGGGGAGGTTGATGCGGGACCATCTTCTACAGCTCCAGACACACCCATCATCTTGGGAGAAGGACCTATGACTCGAGCCCGAGCTAAGAAGCTTCAACGAGACTCATTCCTATTTGTGAGTCATGCTTTGTTCTCGAGCACTGTTCAACTCCCGGAGCCTACATTGAAGACCTATATGTGCATAGGGATTCAAGAAGAACTCGAGTCACCTTAGTCCTAGATCAACCGATTTTGGCTAAGTGTTGGAACTCCTTTATATTGCTATTTCTAGTATTATTTTTACTTAAGTTATTTTAGGAAACTTTAGGATAATTTTATTAATTCCTTTAAGTTGTTATTTTATCTCCTTTTAGTTAGATAAACCGGCCCTGCAGCCTTGTAAAGGCTATATAATGCCGTTTCAGCCTTATAGAACAATTGGAACTTTCATGAATCAAATTACTTTCTCAAAAACGTGTGAAACACATTGAGAGTTGTCGATTGAATAGAGCAGCGCTCTTCAATTGCAAATTGGTATCTTGTCTCAGCTTGGTTTGCTTTGTGTTCGTCAATTTCGCAAGACTTGGTGATCCTACTAACCACAAGCCCCCTCCTTGTGCGTCCAAGTTGTCCGCTTGGTTGTGTAGGGTTGTAGAGGCGGGTTATATAGTCATTGGTATTGGTTCCTACCCTCTACGGAGGCCTGGAGTCTTTATCTTGTTCTATACAGATCGACTCAGTCCTTATCGGTCGTGTCTTTCCATTATTGCATCTAAATTTCGAGTCTTTTGTACAAATCCGCTGCTGCGTCATTAGTCCTTGTTGAGTCTTTCTTGTTTCTTGTTTGATTGTCGAAGATCGGGCATCCTACGGCTAACCCCGTATCATAAACCATATAAACATGTTTGGGACACATTTGAGCGAAAACAACACAGTTTTGGTGTATAAAGATAGGTGACGCCGATATGGTCACTTTTGGTCCGAAAATTTCACGGAAAGCTTTTCGCGCACAAAGCTCCGATTACGACCTATAAACCATGTAATCATGTTTGGGACACATTTGAGCGAAAACAACACAGTTTTGGTGGATAAAGAAAGGTGACGCCAATATGGTCACTTTTGGTCCGAAAAATTCACGGAAAGCTTTTCGCGCAGAAACCTCCCATTATGACCTATAAACCATATAAACATGTTTGGGACAAATTTGAGCGAAAACAACAAAGTTTTGGTGGATAAAGAAAGGTGACGCCGAAATGGTCACTTTTGGTCCGAAAATTTCACGGAAAGCTTTTCGCGCAGAAAGCTCCTTATGACCTATAAACCATATAAACATGTTTGGGACAAATTTGAGCGAAAACAACAAAGTTTTGGTGGATAAAGAAAGGTGACGCCGAAATGGTCACTTTTGGTCCGAAAATTTCACGGAAAGCTTTTCGCGCAGAAAGCTCCTTATGACCTATAAACCATATAAACATGTTTGGGACACATTTGAGCGAAAACAACACAGTTTTTTGGGGATAAAGAAAGGTGACGCCGATATGGTCACTTTTGGTCCGAAAATTTCACGGAAAGCTTTTCGCGCACAAAGCTCCCATTATGACCTATAAACCATATAAACATTATTGGGACACATTTGAGCGAAAACTCACACAGTTTTTATGGGTAAAGAAAGGTGACGCCGATAGGGTCACTTTTGGTCCGAAAATTTGCCGAAAAGCTTTTCGCGCAGAAACCTCCCATTATGACCCATACACCATATAATTATGTTTGGGACACCTTTGAGCGAAAACAACACAGTTTTGGTGGATAAAGAAAGGTGACGCCGATATGGTCACTTTTGCTCCGAAAATTTCACGGAAAGCTTTTCGCGCAGAAAGCTCCCATTATGACCTATAAACCATATAAACATGTTTGGGACACATTTGATCGAAAAAAACACAGTTTTGGTGGATAAAGAAAGGTGACACCGATATGTTTACTTTTAGTCCGAAAATTTCACGGAAAGCTTTTCGCACACAAAGCTCCCATTATGACGTATAAACCATATAAACATGTTTGGGACACATTTGAGCGAAAACAACACAGTTTTGGTGGATAAAAATAGGTGACGCCAATATGGTCACTTTTGGTCCGAAAATTTCACGAAAGACCGCGCACAAAGCTCCGATTATGACCTATAAACCATATAATCATGTTTGGGACACATTTGAGCGAAAACAACACAGTTTTTGTGGATAAAGAAAGGTGACGCCGATATGGTCACTTTTGGTCCGAAAATTTCACGGAAAGCTTTTCGCGCAGAAACCTCACATTATGACCTATAAACCATATAAACATGTTTGGGACAAATTTGAGCGAAAACAACAAAGTTTTGGTGGATAAAGAAAGGTGACGCCGAAATGGTCCTTTTGGTCCGAAAATTTCACGGAAAGCTTTTCGCGCAGAAAGCTCCCATTATGACCTATAAATCATATAAACATGTTTGGGACACATTTGAGCGAAAACAACACAGTTTTGGTGGATAAAGAAAGGTGACGCCGATACGGTCACTTTTGGTCCGAAAATTTCACGGAAAGTTTTTCGCGCAGAAAGCTCCCATTATGACCTATAAACCATATAAACATGTTTGGCACACATTTGAGCGAAAACAACACAGTTTTGGTGGATATAGAAAGGTGACGCCGATATGGTCACTTTGGGTCCGAAAATTTCACGGAAAGCTTTTCGCGCAGAAAGCTCTCAGTATGACCTATAAACCATATAATCATGTTTGGGACACATTTGAGCGAAAACAACACAGTTTTGGTGGATAAAGAAAGGTGACGCCAATATGGTCACTTTTGGTCCGAAAATTTCACGGAAAGCTTTTCGCGCAGAAACCTCCCATTATGACCTATAAACCATATAAACATGTTTGGGACAAATTTGAGCAAAAACAACAAAGTTTTGGTGGATAAAGAAAGGTGACGCCGAAATGGTCACTTTTGGTCCGAAAATTTCACGGAAAGTTTTTCGCGCAGAAAGCTCCTTATGACCTATAAACCATATAAACATGTTTGGGACACATTTGAGTGAAAACAATACAGTTTTGGTGGATAAAGAAAGGTGACGCCGATATGGTCACTTTTGGTCCGAAAATTTCACGGAAAGCTTTTCGCGCAGAAAGCTCCCATTATGACCTATAAACCATAAAACATGTTTGGGACACATTTGAGCGAGAACAACACAGTTTTTGTGGATAAAGAAAGGTGACGCCGATATGGTCACTTTTGGTCCGAAAATTTCACGGAAAGCTTTTCGCGCAGAAAGCTCACATTATGACCTATAAACCATATACACATGTTTGGGACACATTTGAGCGAAAACAACACAGTTATGGTGGATATAGAAAGGTGACGCCGATATGGTCAATTTGGTCTGATAATTTCACGGAAAGCTTTTCGCGCAGAAAGCTCCCATTATGACCTATAAACCATATAAGCATGTTTGGGACACATTTGAGCGAAAACAACAAAGTTCTGGTGGATAAAGAAAGGTGACGCCAAAATGGTCACTTTTGGTCCGAAAATTTCACGGAAAGCTTTTCGCGCAGAAACCTCACATTATGACCTATAAAACATATAAACATGTTTGGGACAAATTTGAGCGAAAACAACAAAGTTTTGGTGGATAAAGAAAGGTGACGCCTAAATGGTCACTTTTGGTCCGAAAATTTCACGGAAAGCTTTTCGCGCAGAAAGCTCCTTATGACCTATAAACCATATAAACATGTTTGGGACACATTTGAGCGAAAACAACACAGTTTTTGGTGGATAAAGAAAGGTGACGCCGATATGGTCACTTTTGGTCCGAAAATTTCACGGAAAGCTTTTCGCGCAGAAAGCTCTCATTATGACCTATAAACCATATAAACATGTTTGGCACACATTTGAGCGAAAACAACACAGTTTTGGTGGATAAAGAAAGGTGACGCCGATATGGTCACTTTTGGTCCGAAAATTTCACGGAAAGCTTTTCGCGCACAAAGCTCCCATTATCGCCTATAAACCATATAAACAATATTGGGACACATTTGAGCGAAAACTCAAACAGTTTTTGTGGATAAAGAATGGTGACGCCGATATGGTCACTTTTGGTCCGAAAATTTCCCGAAAAGCTTTTCGCGCAGAAACCTCCCATTATGACCCATAAACCATATAATTATGTTTGGGACACCTTTGAGCGAAAACAACACAGTTTTTGTGGATAAAGAAAGGTGACGCCGATATGGTCACCTTTGGTCCGAAAATTTCACGGAAAGCTTTTCGCGTAGAAACGTCACGTTATGACCTATAAACCATATAAACATGTTTGGGACAAATTTGAGCGAAAACAACAAAGTTTTGGTGGATAAAGAAAGGTGACGCCGAAATGGTCCTTATGGTCCGAAAATTTCACGGAAAGCTTTTCGCGCAGAAAGCTCCCATTATGACCTATAAACCATATAAATATGTTTGGGACACATTTGAGCAAAAACAACACAGTTTTGGTGGATAAAGAAAGGTGACGCCGATACGGTCACTTTTGGTCCGAAAATTTCACGGAAAGCTTTTCGCGCAGAAAGCTCCCATTATGACCTATAAACCATATAATCATGTTTGGCACACATTTGAGCGAAAACAACACAGTTTTGGTGGATAAAGAAAGGTGACGCCAATATGGTCACTTTTGGTCCGAAAATTTCACGGAAAGCTTTTCGCGCAAAAAGCTCCCATTATGACCTATAAACCATATAAACATGTTAGGGACACATTTGAGCGAAAACAACAAAGTTCTGGTGGATAAAGAAAGGTGACGCCGAAATGGTCACTTTTGGTCTGAAAATTTCACGGAAAGGTTTTCGCGCAGAAAACTCACATTATGACCTATAAACCATATAAACATGTTTGGGACACATTTGAGGGAAAACAACACAGTTTTTGGTGGATAAAGAAAGGTGATGCCGATATGGTCACTTTTGGTCCGAAAATTTCACGGAAAGCTTTTCGCGCAGAAAGCTCCCATTATGACCTATAAACCATATAAACATGTTTGGCACACATTTGAGCGAAAACAACACAGTTTTGGTGGATAAAGAAAGGTGACGCCGATATGGTCACTTTTGGTCCGAAAATTTCACGGAAAGCTTTTCGCGCACAAAGCTCCCATTATGACCTATAAACCATATAAACATTATTGGGACACATTTGAGCGAAAACTCACACAGTTTTGGTGGATAAAGAAAGGTGACACCGATATGTTTACTTTTAGTCCGAAAATTTCACGGAAAGCTTTTCGCGCACAAAGCTCCCATTATGACGTATAAACCATATAAACATGTTTGGGACACATTTGAGCGAAAACAACACAGTTTTGGTGGATAAAAATAGGTGACGCCAATATGGTCACTTTTGGTCCGAAAATTTCACGAAAGGCCGCGCACAAAGCTCCGATTATGACCTATAAACCATATAATCATGTTTGGGACACATTTGAGCGAAAACAACACAGTTTTTGTGGATAAAGAAAGGTGACGCCGATATGGTCACTTTTGGTCCGAAAATTTCACGGAAAGCTTTTCGCGCAGAAACCTCACATTATGACCTATAAACCATATAAACATGTTTGGGACAAATTTGAGCGAAAACAACACAGTTTTGGTGGATAAAGAAAGGTGACGCCGATATGGTCACTTTTGGTCCGAAAATTTCACGGAAAGCTTTTCGCGCAGAAAGCTCTCAGTATGACCTATAAACCATATAATCATGTTTGGGACACATTTGAGCGAAAACAACAAAGTTTTGGTGGATAAAGAAAGGTGACGCCGAAAGGGTCCTTTTGGTCCGAAAATTTCACGGAAAGCTTTTCGCGCAGAAAGCTCCCATTATGACCTATAAACCATATAAACATGTTTGGGACACATTTGAGGGAAAACAACACAGTTTTTGGTGGATAAAGAAAGGTGATGCCGATATGGTCACTTTTGGTCCGAAAATTTCACGGAAAGCTTTTCGCGCAGAAAGCTCCCATTATGACCTATAAACCATATAAACATGTTTGGCACACATTTGAGCGAAAACAACACAGTTTTGGTGGATAAAGAAAGGTGACGCCGATATGGTCACTTTTGGTCCGAAAATTTCACGGAAAGCTTTTCGCGCAGAAAGCTCTCAGTATGACCTATAAACCATATAATCATGTTTGGGACACATTTGAGCGAAAACAACAAAGTTTTGGTGGATAAAGAAAGGTGACGCCGAAATGGTCCTTTTGGTCCGAAAATTTCACGGAAAGCTTTTCGCGCAGAAAGCTTACATTATGACCTATAAACCATATACACATGTTTGGGACACATTTGAGCGAAAACAACACAGTTTTGGTGGATAAAGAAAGGTGACGCCGATATGGTCACTTTTGTTCCGAAAATTTCACGGAAAGCTTTTCGCGCAGAAAGCTCCCATTATGACCTATTAACCATATAAGCATGTTTGGGACACATTTGAGCGAAAACAACACAGTTTTGGTGGATAAAGAAAGGTGACGCCGAAATGGTCCTTTTGGTCCGAAAATTTCACGGAAAGCTTTTCGCGCAGAAAGCTCTCAGTATGACCTATAAACCATATAATCATGTTTGGGACACATTTGAGCGAAAACAACAAAGTTTTGGTGGATAAAGAAAGGTGACGCCGAAATTGTCCTTTTGGTCCGAAAATTTCACGGAAAGCTTTTCGCGCAGAAAGCTTACATTATGACCTATAAACCATATACACATGTTTGGGACACATTTGAGCGAAAACAACACAGTTTTGGTGGATAAAGAAAGGTGACGCCGATACGGTCACTTTTGGTCCGGTAATTTCAAGGAAAGATTTTCGCGCAGAAAGCTCCCATTATGACCTATAAACCATATAAGCATGTTTGGGACACATTTGAGCGAAAACAAAACAGTTTTGGTGGATAAAGAAAGGTGACGCCGATATGGTCACTTTTGGTCCGAAAATTTCACGGAAAGCTTTTCGCGCACAAAGCTCCCATTATGACCTATAAACCATATAAACATTATTGGGACACATTTGAGCGAAAACTCACACAGTTTTTGTGGGTAAAGAAAGGTGACGCCGATAGGGTCACTTTTGGTCCGAAAATTTGCCGAAAAGCTTTTCGCGCAGAAACCTCCCATTATGACCCATACACCATATAATTATGTTTGGGACACCTTTGAGCGAAAACAACACCGTTTTGGTGGATAAAGAAAGGTGACGCCGATATGGTCACTTTTGCTCCGAAAATTTCACGGAAAGCTTTTCGCGCAGAAAGCTCCCATTATGACCTAGAAACCATATAAACATGTTTGGGACACATTTGATCGAAAAAAACACAGTTTTGGTGGATAAAGAAAGGTGACACCGATATGTTTACTTTTAGTCCGAAAATTTCACGGAAAGCTTTTCGCGCACAAAGCTCACATTATGACGTATAAACCATATAAACATGTTTGGGACACATTTGAGCGAAAACAACACAGTTTTGGTGGATAAAAATAGGTGACGCCAATATGGTCACTTTTGGTCCGAAAATTTCACGAAAGGCCGCGCACAAAGCTCCGATTATGACCTATAAACCATATAATCATGTTTGGGACACATTTGAGCGAAAACAACACAGTTTTTGTGGATAAAGAAAGGTGACGCCGATATGGTCACTTTTGGTCCGAAAATTTCACGGAAAGCTTTTCGCGCAGAAACCTCAGATTATGACCTATAAACGATATAAACATGTTTGGGACAAATTTGAGCGAAAACAACAAAGTTTTGGTGGATAAAGAAAGGTGACGCCGAAATGGTCCTTTTGGTCCGAAAATTTCACGGAAAGCTTTTCGCGCAGAAAGCTCCCATTATGACCTATAAATCATATAAACATGTTTGGGACACATTTGAGCGAAAACAACACAGTTTTGGTGGATAAAGAAAGGTGACGCCGATACGGTCACTTTTGGTCCGAAAATTTCACGGAAAGCTTTTCGCGCAGAAAGCTCCCATTATGACCTATAAACCATATAAACATGTTTGGGACACATTTGAGCGAAAACAACACAGTTTTGGTGGATAAAGAAAGGTGACGCCGAAATGGTCCTTTTGGTCCGAAAATTTCACGGAAAGCTTTTCGCGCAGAAAGCTCTCAGTATGACCTATAAACCATATAATCATGTTTGGGACACATTTGAGCGAAAACAACAAAGTTTTGGTGGATAAAGAAAGGTGACGCCGAAATGGTCCTTTTGGTCCGAAAATTTCACGGAAAGCTTTTCGCGCAGAAAGCTTACATTATGACCTATAAACCATATACACATGTTTGGGACACATTTGAGCGAAAACAACACAGTTTTGGTGGATAAAGAAAGGTGACGCCGATACGGTCACTTTTGGTCCGAAAATTTCACGGAAAGATTTTCGCGCAGAAAGCTCCCATTATGACCTATAAACCATATAAGCATGTTTGGGACACATTTGAGCGAAAACAAAACAGTTTTGGTGGATAAAGAAAGGTGACGCCGATATGGTCACTTTTGGTCCGAAAATTTCACGGAAAGCTTTTCGCGCACAAAGCTCCCATTATGACCTATAAACCATATAAACATTATTGGGACACATTTGAGCGAAAACTCACACAGTTTTTGTGGGTAAAGAAAGGTGACGCCGATAGGGTCACTTTTGGTCCGAAAATTTGCCGAAAAGCTTTTCGCGCAGAAACCTCCCATTATGACCCATACACCATATAATTATGTTTGGGACACCTTTGAGCGAAAACAACACCGTTTTGGTGGATAAAGAAAGGTGACGCCGATATGGTCACTTTTGCTCCGAAAATTTCACGGAAAGCTTTTCGCGCAGAAAGCTCCCATTATGACCTATAAACCATATAAACATGTTTGGGACACATTTGATCGAAAAAAACACAGTTTTGGTGGATAAAGAAAGGTGACACCGATATGTTTACTTTTAGTCCGAAAATTTCACGGAAAGCTTTTCGCGCACAAAGCTCACATTATGACGTATAAACCATATAAACATGTTTGGGACACATTTGAGCGAAAACAACACAGTTTTGGTGGATAAAAATAGGTGACGCCAATATGGTCACTTTTGGTCCGAAAATTTCACGAAAGGCCGCGCACAAAGCTCCGATTATGACCTATAAACCATATAATCATGTTTGGGACACATTTGAGCGAAAACAACACAGTTTTTGTGGATAAAGAAAGGTGACGCCGATATGGTCACTTTTGGTCCGAAAATTTCAGGGAAAGCTTTTCGCGCAGAAACCTCAGATTATGACCTATAAACCATATAAACATGTTTGGGACAAATTTGAGCGAAAACAACAATGTTTTGGTGGATAAAGAAAGGTGACGCCGAAATGGTCCTTTTGGTCCGAAAATTTCACGGAAAGCTTTTCGCGCAGAAAGCTCCCATTATGACCTATAAATCATATAAACATGTTTGGGACACATTTGAGCGAAAACAACACAGTTTTGGTGGATAAAGAAAGGTGACGCCGATACGGTCACTTTTGGTCCGAAAATTTCACGGAAAGCTTTTCGCGCAGAAAGCTCCCATTATGACCTATAAACCATATAAACATGTTTGGGACACATTTGAGCGAAAACAACAGAGTTTTGGTGGATAAAGAAAGGTGACGCCGAAATGGTCCTTTTGGTCCGAAAATTTCACGGAAAGCTTTTCGCGCAGAAAGCTCTCAGTATGACCTATAAACCATATAATCATGTTTGGGACACATTTGAGCGAAAACAACAAAGTTTTGGTGGATAAAGAAAGGTGACGCCGAAATGGTCCTTTTGGTCCGAAAATTTCACGGAAAGCTTTTCGCGCAGAAAGCTTACATTATGACCTATAAACCATATACACATGTTTGGGACACATTTGAGCGAAAACAACACAGTTTTGGTGGATAAAGAAAGGTGACGCCGATACGGTCACTTTTGGTCCGAAAATTTCACGGAAAGATTTTCGCGCAGAAAGCTCCCATTATGACCTATAAACCATATAAGCATGTTTGGGACACATTTGAGCGAAAACAAAACAGTTTTGGTGGATAAAGAAAGGTGACGCCGATATGGTCACTTTTGGTCCGAAAATTTCACGGAAAGCTTTTCGCGCACAAAGCTCCCATTATGACCTATAAACCATATAAACATTATTGGGACACATTTGAGCGAAAACTCACACAGTTTTTGTGGGTAAAGAAAGGTGACGCCGATAGGGTCACTTTTGGTCCGAAAATTTGCCGAAAAGCTTTTCGCGCAGAAACCTCCCATTATGACCCATACACCATATAATTATGTTTGGGACACCTTTGAGCGAAAACAACACCGTTTTGGTGGATAAAGAAAGGTGACGCCGATATGGTCACTTTTGCTCCGAAAATTTCACGGAAAGCTTTTCGCGCAGAAAGCTCCCATTATGACCTATAAACCATATAAACATGTTTGGGACACATTTGATCGAAAAAAACACAGTTTTGGTGGATAAAGAAAGGTGACACCGATATGTTTACTTTTAGTCCGAAAATTTCACGGAAAGCTTTTCGCGCACAAAGCTCACATTATGACGTATAAACCATATAAACATGTTTGGGACACATTTGAGCGAAAACAACACAGTTTGGTGGATAAAAATAGGTGACGCCAATATGGTCACTTTTGGTCCGAAAATTTCACGAAAGGCCGCGCACAAAGCTCCGATTATGACCTATAAACCATATAATCATGTTTGGGACACATTTGAGCGAAAACAACACAGTTTTTGTGGATAAAGAAAGGTGACGCCGATATGGTCACTTTTGGTCCGAAAATTTCAGGGAAAGCTTTTCGCGCAGAAACCTCAGATTATGACCTATAAACCATATAAACATGTTTGGGACAAATTTGAGCGAAAACAACAATGTTTTGGTGGATAAAGAAAGGTGACGCCGAAATGGTCCTTTTGGTCCGAAAATTTCACGGAAAGCTTTTCGCGCAGAAAGCTCCCATTATGACCTATAAATCATATAAACATGTTTGGGACACATTTGAGCGAAAACAACACAGTTTTGGTGGATAAAGAAAGGTGACGCCGATACGGTCACTTTTGGTCCGAAAATTTCACGGAAAGCTTTTCGCGCAGAAAGCTCCCATTATGACCTATAAACCATATAAACATGTTTGTCACACATTTGAGCGAAAACAACAAAGTTTTGGTGGATATAGAAAGGTGACGCCGATATGGTCACTTTGGGTCCGAAAATTTCACGGAAAGCTTTTCGCGCAGAAAGCTCTCAGTATGAGCTATAAACCATATAATCATGTTTGGGACACATTTGAGCGAAAACAACACAGTTTTGGTGGATAAAGAAAGGTGACGCCAATATGGTCACTTTTGGTCCGAAAATTTCACGGAAAGCTTTTCGCGCAGAAACCTCCCATTATGACCTATAAACCATATAAACATGTTTGGGACAAATTTGAGAAAAAACAACAAAGTTTTGGTGGATAAAGAAAGGTGACGCCGAAATGGTCACTTTTGGTCCGAAAATTTCACGGAAAGTTTTTCGCGCAGAAAGCTCCTTATGACCTATAAACCATATAAACATGTTTGGGACACATTTGAGCGAAAACAACACAGTTTTGGTGGATAAAGAAAGGTGACGCCGATATGGTCACTTTTGGTCCGAAAATTTCACGGAAAGCTTTTCGCGCAGAAAGCTCCCATTATGACCTATTAACCATATAAGCATGTTTGGGACACATTTGAGCGAAAACAACACAGTTTTGGTGGATAAAGAAAGGTGACGCCGATATGGTCACTTTTGGTCCGAAAATTTCACGGAAAGCTTTTCGCGCAGAAAGCTCCCATTATGACCTATAAACCATATAAGCATGTTTGGGACACATTTGAGCAAAAACAACAAAGTTCTGGTGGATAAAGAAAGGTGACGCCGAAATGGTCACTTTTGGTCCGAAAATTTCACGGAAAGCTTTTCGCGCAGAAACCTCACATTATGACCTATAAAACATATAAACATGTTTGGGACAAATTTGAGCGAAAACAACAAAGTTTTGGTGGATAAAGAAAGGTGACGCCGAAATGGTCACTTTTGGTCCGAAAATTTCACGAAAAGCTTTTCGCGCAGAAAGCTCCTTATGACCTATAAACCATATAAACATGTTTGGGACACATTTGAGCGAAAACAACACAGTTTTTGGTGGATAAAGAAAGGTGACGCCGATATGGTCACTTTTGGTCCGAAAATTTCACGGAAAGCTTCTTGCGCAGAAAGCTCTTATTATGACCTATAAACCATATAAACATGTTTGGCACACATTTGAGAGAAAACAACACAGTTTTGGTGGATAAAGAAAGGTGACGCCGATATGGTCACTTTTGGTCCGAAAATTTCACGGAAAGCTTTTCGCGCACAAAGCTCCCATTATCGCCTATAAACCATATAAACATTATTGGGACACATTTGAGCGAAAACTCAAACAGTTTTTGTGGATAAAGAATGGTGACGCCGATATGGTCACTTTTGGTCCGAAAATTTCCCGAAAAGCTTTTCGCGCAGAAACCTCCCATTATGACCCATAAACCATATAATTATGTTTGGGACACCTTTGAGCGAAAACAACACAGTTTTTGTGGATAAAGAAAGGTGACGCCGATATGGTCACTTTTGGTCCGAAAATTTCACGGAAAGCTTTTCGCGCAGAAACCTCACATTATGACCTATAAACCATATAAACATGTTTGGGACACATTTGATCGAAAAAAACACAGTTTTGGTGGATAAAGAAAGGTGACACCGATATGTTTACTTTTAGTCCGAAAATTTCACGGAAAGCTTTTCGCGCACAAAGCTCCCATTATGACGTATAAACCATATAAACATGTTTGGGACACATTTGAGCGAAAACAACACAGTTTTGGTGGATAAAAATAGGTGACGCCAATATGGTCACTTTTGGTCCGAAAATTTCACGAAAGGCCGCGCACAAAGCTCCGATTATGACCTATAAACCATATAATCATGTTTGGGACACATTTGAGCGAAAACAACACAGTTTTTGTGGATAAAGAAAGGTGACGCCGATATGGTCACTTTTGGTCCGAAAATTTCACGGAAAGCTTTTCGCGCAGAACCTCACATTATGACCTATAAACCATATAAACATGTTTGGGACAAATTTGAGCGAAAACAACAATGTTTTGGTGGATAAAGAAAGGTGACGCCGAATGGTCCTTTTGGTCCGAAAATTTCACGGAAAGCTTTTCGCGCAGAAAGCTCCCATTATGACCTATAAATCATATAAACATGTTTGGGACACATTTGAGCGAAAACAACACAGTTTTGGTGGATAAAGAAAGGTGACGCCGATACGGTCACTTTTGGTCCGAAAATTTCACGGAAAGCTTTTCGCGCAGAAAGCTCCCATTATGACCTATAAACCATATAAACATGTTTGGCACACATTTGAGCGAAAACAACACAGTTTTGGTGGATAAAGAAAGGTGACGCCGATACGGTCACTTTTGGTCCGAAAATTTCACGGGAAGCTTTTCGCGCAGAAAGCTCCCATTATGACCTATAAACCATATAAACATGTTAGGGACACATTTGAGCGAAAACAACAAAGTTCTGGTGGATAAAGAAAGGTGACACCGATATGTTTACTTTTAGTCCGAAAATTTCACGGAAATCTTTTCGCGCACAAAGCTCCCATTATGACGTAAAAACCATATAAACATGTTTGGGACACATTTGAGCGAAAACAACACAGTTTTGGTGGATAAAAATAGGTGACGCCAATATGGTCACTTTTGGTCCGAAAATTTCACGAAAGGCCGCGCACAAAGCTCTGATTATGACCTATAAACCATATAATCATGTTTGGGACACATTTGAGCAAAAACAACACAGTTTTTGTGGATAAAGAAAGGTGACGCCGATATGGTCACTTTTGGTCCGAAAATTTCACGGAAAGCTTTTCGCGCAGAACCTCACATTATGACCTATAAACCATATAAACATGTTTGGGACAAATTTGAGCGAAAACAACAAAGTTTTGGTGGATAAAGAAAGGTGACGCCGAAATGGTCCTTTTGGTCCGAAAATTTCACGGAAAGCTTTTCGCGCAGAAAGCTCCCATTATGACCTATAAATCATATAAACATGTTTGGGATACATTTGAGCGAAAACAACACAGTTTTGGTGGATAAAGAAAGGTGACGCCGATACGGTCACTTTTGGTCCGAAAATTTCACGGAAAGCTTTTCACGCAGAAAGCTCCCATTATGACCTATAAACCATATAAACATGTTTGGCACACATTTGAGCGAAAACAACACAGTTTTGGTGGATAAAGAAAGGTGACGCCGATATGGTCACTTTTGGTCCGAAAATTTCACGGAAAGCTTTTCGCGCAGAAAGCTCTCAGTATGACCTATAAACCATATAATCATGTTTGGGACACATTTGAGCGAAAACAACACAGTTTTGGTGGATAAAGAAAGGTGACGCCAATATGGTCACTTTTGGTCCGAAAATTTCACGGAAAGCTTTTCGCGCAAAAACCTCCCATTATGACCTATAAACCATATAAACATGTTTGGGACAAATTTGAGCAAAAACAACAAAGTTTTGGTGGATAAAGAAAGGTGACGCCGAAATGGTCACTTTTGGTCCGAAAATTTCACGGAAAGTTTTTCGCGTAGAAAGCTTCTTATGACCTATAAACCATATAAACATGTTTGGGACACATTTGAGCGAAAACAACACAGTTTTGGTGGATAAAGAAAGGTGACGCCGATAGGGTCACTTTTGGTCCGATAATTTGCCGAAAAGCTTTTCGCGCAGAAACCTCCCATTATGACCCATACACCATATAATTATGTTTGGGACACCTTTGAGCGAAAACAACACCGTTTTGGTGGATAAAGAAAGGTGACGCCGATATGGTCACTTTTGGTCCGAAAATTTCACGGAAAGCTTTTCGCGCACAAAGCTCCCATTATGACCTATAAACCATATAAACATTATTGGGACACATTTGAGCGAAAACTCACACAGTTTTTGTGGGTAAAGAAAGGTGACGCCGATAGGGTCACTTTTGGTCCGAAAATTTGCCGAAAAGCTTTTCGCGCAGAAACCTCCCATTATGACCCATACACCATATAATTATGTTTGGGACACCTTTGAGCGAAAACAACACCGTTTTGGTGGATAAAGAAAGGTGACGCCGATATGGTCACTTTTGCTCCGAAAATTTCACGGAAAGCTTTTCGCGCAGAAAGCTCCCATTATGACCTATAAACCATATAAACATGTTTGGGACACATTTGATCGAAAAAAACACAGTTTTGGTGGATAAAGAAAGGTGACACCGATATGTTTACTTTTAGTCCGAAAATTTCACGGAAAGCTTTTCGCGCACAAAGCTCACATTATGACGTATAAACCATATAAACATGTTTGGGACACATTTGAGCGAAAACAACACAGTTTTGGTGGATAAAAATAGGTGACGCCAATATGGTCACTTTTGGTCCGAAAATTTCACGAAAGGCCGCGCACAAAGCTCCGATTATGACCTATAAACCATATAATCATGTTTGGGACACATTTGAGCGAAAACAACACAGTTTTTGTGGATAAAGAAAGGTGACGCCGATATGGTCACTTTTGGTCCGAAAATTTCACGGAAAGCTTTTCGCGCAAAAACCTCAGATTATGACCTATAAACCATATAAACATGTTTGGGACAAATTTGAGCGAAAACAACAATGTTTTGGTGGATAAAGAAAGGTGACGCCGAAATGGTCCTTTTGGTCCGAAAATTTCACGGAAAGCTTTTCGCGCAGAAAGCTCCCATTATGACCTATAAATCATATAAACATGTTTGGGACACATTTGAGCGAAAACAACACAGTTTTGGTGGATAAAGAAAGGTGACGCCGATACGGTCACTTTTGGTCCGAAAATTTCACGGAAAGCTTTTCGCGCAGAAAGCTCCCATTATGACCTATAAACCATATAAACATGTTTGTCACACATTTGAGCGAAAACAACAAAGTTTTGGTGGATATAGAAAGGTGACGCCAATATGGTCACTTTTGGTCCGAAAATTTCACGGAAAGCTTTTCGCGCAGAAACCTCCCATTATGACCTATAAACCATATAAACATGTTTGGGACAAATTTGAGAAAAAACAACAAAGTTTTGGTGGATAAAGAAAGGTGACGCCGAAATGGTCACTTTTGGTCCGAAAATTTCACGGAAAGTTTTTCGCGCAGAAAGCTCCTTATGACCTATAAACCATATAAACATGTTTGGGACACATTTGAGCGAAAACAACACAGTTTTGGTGGATAAAGAAAGGTGACGCCGATATGGTCACTTTTGGTCCGAAAATTTCACGGAAAGCTTTTCGCGCAGAAAGCTCCCATTATGACCTATTAACCATATAAGCATGTTTGGGACACATTTGAGCGAAAACAACACAGTTTTGGTGGATAAAGAAAGGTGACGCCGATATGGTCACTTTTGGTCCGAAAATTTCACGGAAAGCTTTTCGCGCAGAAAGCTCCCATTATGACCTATAAACCATATAAGCATGTTTGGGACACATTTGAGCAAAAACAACAAAGTTCTGGTGGATAAAGAAAGGTGACGCCGAAATGGTCACTTTTGGTCCGAAAATTTCACGGAAAGCTTTTCGCGCAGAAACCTCACATTATGACCTATAAAACATATAAACATGTTTGGGACAAATTTGAGCGAAAACAACAAAGTTTTGGTGGATAAAGAAAGGTGACGCCGAAATGGTCACTTTTGGTCCGAAAATTTCACGGAAAGCTTTTCGCGCAGAAAGCTCCTTATGACCTATAAACCATATAAACATGTTTGGGACACATTTGAGCGAAAACAACACAGTTTTTGGTGGATAAAGAAAGGTGACGCCGATATGGTCACTTTTGGTCCGAAAATTTCACGGAAAGCTTCTCGCGCAGAAAGCTCTTATTATGACCTATAAACCATATAAACATGTTTGGCACACATTTGAGCGAAAACAACACAGTTTTGGTGGATAAAGAAAGGTGACGCCGATATGGTCACTTTTGGTCCGAAAATTTCACGGAAAGCTTTTCGCGCACAAAGCTCCCATTATCGCCTATAAACCATATAAACATTATTGGGACACATTTGAGCGAAAACTCAAACAGTTTTTGTGGATAAAGAATGGTGACGCCGATATGGTCACTTTTGGTCCGAAAATTTCCCGAAAAGCTTTTCGCGCAGAAACCTCCCATTATGACCCATAAACCATATAATTATGTTTGGGACACCTTTGAGCGAAAACAACACAGTTTTTGTGGATAAAGAAAGGTGACGCCGATATGGTCACTTTTGGTCCGAAAATTTCACGGAAAGCTTTTCGCGCAGAAACCTCACATTATGACCTATAAACCATATAAACATGTTTGGGACACATTTGATCGAAAAAAACACAGTTTTGGTGGATAAAGAAAGGTGACACCGATATGTTTACTTTTAGTCCGAAAATTTCACGGAAAGCTTTTCGCGCACAAAGCTCCCATTATGACGTATAAACCATATAAACATGTTTGGGACACATTTGAGCGAAAACAACACAGTTTTGGTGGATAAAAATAGGTGACGCCAATATGGTCACTTTTGGTCCGAAAATTTCACGAAAGGCCGCGCACAAAGCTCCGATTATGACCTATAAACCATATAATCATGTTTGGGACACATTTGAGTGAAAACAACACAGTTTTTGTGGATAAAGAAAGGTGACGCCGATATGGTCACTTTTGGTCCGAAAATTTCACGGAAAGCTTTTCGCGCAGAACCTCACATTATGACCTATAAACCATATAACCATGTTTGGGACAAATTTGAGCGAAAACAACAAAGTTTTGGTGGATAAAGAAAGGTGACGCCGAAATGGTCCTTTTGGTCCGAAAATTTCACGGAAAGCTTTTCGCGCAGAAAGCTCCCATTATGACCTATAAATCATATAAACATGTTTGGGACACATTTGAGCGAAAACAACACAGTTTTGGTGGATAAAGAAAGGTGACGCCGATAAGGTCACTTTTGGTCCGAAAATTTCACGGAAAGCTTTTCGCGCAGAAAGCTCCCATTATGACCTATAAACCATATAAACATGTTTGGCACACATTTGAGCGAAAACAACACAGTTTTGGTGGATAAAGAAAGGTGACGCCGATATGGTCACTTTTGGTCCGAAAATTTCACGGAAAGCTTTTCGCGCAAAAAGCTCTCAGTATGACCTATAAACCATATAATCATGTTTGGGACACATTTGAGCGAAAACAACACAGTTTTGGTGGATAAAGAAAGGTGACGCCAATATGGTCACTTTTGGTCCGAAAATTTCACGGAAAGCTTTTCGCGCAAAAACCTCCCATTATGACCTATAAACCATATAAACATGTTTGGGACAAATTTGAGTAAAAACAACAAAGTTTTGGTGGATAAAGAAAGGTGACGCCGAAATGGTCACTTTTGGTCCGAAAATTTCACGGAATGTTTTTCGCGTAGAAAGCTTCTTATGACCTTTAAACCATATAAACATGTTTGGGACCCATTTGAGCGAAAACAACACAGTTTTGGTGGATAAAGAAAGGTGACGCCGATATGGTCACTTTTGGTCCGAAAATTTCACGGAAAGCTTTTCGCGCAGAAAGCTCCCATTATGACCTATAAACCATATAAACATGTTAGGGACACATTTGAGCGAAAACAACAAAGTTCTGGTGGATAAAGAAAGGTGACACCGATATGTTTACTTTTAGTCCGAAAATTTCACGGAAATCTTTTCGCGCACAAAGCTCCCATTATGACGTAAAAACCATATAAACATGTTTGGGACACATTTGAGCGAAAACAACACAGTTTTGGTGGATAAAAATAGGTGACGCCAATATGGTCACTTTTGGTCCGAAAATTTCACGAAAGGCCGCGCACAAAGCTCTGATTATGACCTATAAACCATATAATCATGTTTGGGACACATTTGAGCAAAAACAACACAGTTTTTGTGGATAAAGAAAGGTGACGCCGATATGGTCACTTTTGGTCCGAAAATTTCACGGAAAGCTTTTCGCGCAGAACCTCACATTATGACCTATAAACCATATAAACATGTTTGGGACAAATTTGAGCGAAAACAACAAAGATTTGGTGGATAAAGAAAGGTGACGCCGAAATGGTCCTTTTGGTCCGAAAATTTCACGGAAAGCTTTTCGCGCAGAAAGCTCCCATTATGACCTATAAATCATATAAACATGTTTGGGATACATTTGAGCGAAAACAACACAGTTTTGGTGGATAAAGAAAGGTGACGCCGATACGGTCACTTTTGGTCCGAAAATTTCACGGAAAGCTTTTCACGCAGAAAGCTCCCATTATGACCTATAAACCATATAAACATGTTTGGCACACATTTGAGCGAAAACAACACAGTTTTGGTGGATAAAGAAAGGTGACGCCGATATGGTCACTTTTGGTCCGAAAATTTCACGGAAAGCTTTTCGCGCAGAAAGCTCTCAGTATGACCTATAAACCATATAATCATGTTTGGGACACATTTGAGCGAAAACAACACAGTTTTGGTGGATAAAGAAAGGTGACGCCAATATGGTCACTTTTGGTCCGAAAATTTCACGGAAAGCTTTTCGCGCAAAAACCTCCCATTATGACCTATAAACCATATAAACATGTTTGGGACAAATTTGAGCAAAAACAACAAAGTTTTGGTGGATAAAGAAAGGTGACGCCGAAATGGTCACTTTTGGTCCGAAAATTTCACGGAAAGTTTTTCGCGTAGAAAGCTTCTTATGACCTATAAACCATATAAACATGTTTGGGACACATTTGAGCGAAAACAACACAGTTTTGGTGGATAAAGAAAGGTGACGCCGATATGGTCACTTTTGGTCCGAAAATTTCACGTAAAGCTTTTCCTGCAGAAAGCTCCCATTTTGACCTATAAACCATATAAACATGTTAGGGACACATTTGAGCGAAAACAACAAAGTTCTGGTGGATAAAGAAAGGTGACGCCGAAATGGTCACTTTTGGTCCGAAAATTTCACGGAAAGCTTTTCGCGCACAAAGCTCCCATTATGACCTATAAACCATATAAACATTATTGGGACACATTTGAGCGAAAACTCACACAGTTTTTGTGGATAAAGAATGGTGACGCCGATATGGTCAATTTTGGTCCGAAAATTTCCCGAAAAGCTTTTCGCGCAGAAACCTCCCATTATGACCCATAAACCATATAATTATGTTTGGGACACCTTTGAGCAAAAACAACACAGTTTTGGTGGATAAAGAAAGGTGACGCCGATATGGTCACTTTTGGTCCGAAAATTTCACGGAAAGCTTTTCGCGCAGAAAGCTCCCATTATGACCTATAAACCATATAAACATGTTTGGGACACATTTGATCGAAAAAAACACAGTTTTGGTGGATAAAGAAAGGTGACACCGATATGTTTACTTTTAGTTCGAAAATTTCACGGAAAGCTTTTCGCGCACAAAGCTCCCATTATGACGTATAAACCATATAAACATGTTTGGGACACATTTGAGCGAAAACAACACAGTTTTGGTGGATAAAAATAGGTGACGCCAATACGGTCACTTTTGGTCGGAAAATTTCACGGAAAGATTTTCGCGCAGAAAGCTCCCATTATGACCTATAAACCATATAAGCATGTTTGGGACACATTTGAGCGAAAACAACACAGTTTTGGTGGATAAAGAAAGGTGACGCCGATATGGTCACTTTTGGTCCGAAAATTTCACGGAAAGCTTTTCGCGCAGAAAGCTCCCATTTTGACCTATAAACCATATAAGCATGTTTGGGACACATTTGAGCGAAAACAACAAAGTTCTGGTGGAGAAAAGAAAGGTGACGCCGATATGGTCACTTTTGGTCCGAAAATTTCACGGAAAGCTTTTCGCGCAGAAAGCTCCTTATGACCTATAAACCATATCAACATGTTTGGGACACATTTGAGCGAAAACAGCACAGTTTTTGGTGGATAAAGAAAGGTGACGCCGATATGGTCACTTTTGGTCCGAAAATTTCACGGAAAGCTTTTCGCGCAGAAAGCTCTCATTATGACCTATAAACCATATAAACATGTTTGGCACACATTTGAGCGAAAACAACACAGTTTTGGTGGATAAAGAAAGGTGACGCCGATATGCTCACTTTTGGTCCGAAAATTTCACGGAAAGCTTTTCGCGCACAAAGCTCCCATTATCGCCTATAAACCATATAAACATTATTGGGACACATTTGAGCGAAAACTCAAACAGTTTTTGTGGATAAAGAATGGTGACGCCGATATGGTCACTTTTGGTCCGAAAATTTCCCGAAAAGCTTTTCGCGCAGAAACCTCCCATTATTACCCATAAACCATATAATTATGTTTGGGACACCATTGAGCGAAAACAACACAGTTTTTGTGGATAAAGAAAGGTGACGCCGATATGGTCACTTTTGGTCCGAAAATTTCCCGAAAAGCTTTTCGCGCAGAAACCTCCCATTATGACCCATACACCATATAATTATGTTTGGGACACCTTTGAGTGAAAACAACACAGTTTTGGTGGATAAAGAAAGGTGACGCCGATATGGTCACTTTTGGTCCGAAAATTTCACGGAAAGCTTTTCGCGCAGAAAGCTCCCATTATGACGTATAAACCATATAATCATGTTTGGGACACATTTGAGCGAAAACAACTCAGTTTTGGTGGATAAAGAAAGGTGACACCGATATGGTAACTTTTAGTCCAAAAATTTCACGGAAAGCTTTTCGCGCACAAAGCTCCCATTATGACCTAAAAACCATATAAACATATTTGGGACACATTTGAGCGAAAACAACACAGTTTTGGTGGAAAAAAATAAGTGACGCCGATATGGTCACTTTTGGTCCGAAAATTTCACGAAAGGCTTTTCGCGCACAAAGCTCCGATTATGACCTACGAACCATATAATCATGTTTGGGACACATTTGAGCGAAAACAACACAGTTTTTGTGGATAAAGAAAGGTGACGCCGATATGGTCACTTTTGGTCCGAAAATTTCACGGAAAGCTTTTCGCGCAAAAACCTCACATTATGACCTATAAACCATATAAACATGTTTGGGACAAATTTGAGCGAAAACAACAAAGTTTTGGTGGATAAAGAAAGGAGACGCCGAAATGGTCCTTTTGGTCTGAAAATTTCACGGAAAGCTTTTCGCGCAGAAAGCTCCCATTATGACCTATAAACCATATAAACATGTTTGGCACACATTTGAGCGAAAACAACACAGTTTTGGTGGATAAAGAAAGGTGACGCAGATATGGTCACTTTTGGTCCGAAAATTTCACGGAAAGCTTTTCGCGCAGAAAGCTCTCAGTATGACCTATAAACCATATAATCATGTTTGGGACACATTTGAGCGAAAACAACACAGTTTTGGTGGATAAAAATAAGTTGATGCCGAAATGGTCACTTTTGGTCCGAAAATTTCACGGGAAGCTTTTCGCGCAGAAAGCTCCCATTATGACCTATAAACCATATAAACATGTTTGGGACACATTTGAGCGAAAACAACACAGTTTTGGTGGATAAAGAAAGGTGACGCCGATATGGTCACTTTTGGTCCGAAAATTTCACGGAAAGCTTTTCGCGCAGAAAGCTCCCATTATGACCCATACACCATATAATTATGTTTGGGACACCTTTGAGCGAAAACAACACAGTTTTGGTGGATAAAGAAAGGTGACGCCGATATGGTCACTTTTGGTCCGAAAATTTCACGGAAAGCTTTTCGCGCAGAAACCTCACATTATGACCTATAAACCATATAAACATGTTTGGGACAAATTTGAGCGAAAACAACAAAGTTTTGGTGGATAAAGAAAGGTGACGCCGAAATGGTCACTTTTGGTCCGAAAATTTCACGGAAAGTTTTTCGCGCAGAAAGCTCCTTATGACCTACAAACCATATAAACATGTTTGGGACACATTTGAGCGAAAACAACACAGTTTTGGTGGATAAAGAAAGGTGACGCCGATATGGTCACTTTTGGTCCGAAAATTTCACGGAAAGCTTTTCGCACAGAAAGCTCCCATTATGACCTATAAACCATATAAACATGTTTGGGACACATTTGAGCGAAAACAACACAGTTTTGGTGGATAAAGAAAGGTGACGCCGATATGGTCACTTTTGTTCCGAAAATTTCACGGAAAGCTTTTCGCGCAGAAAGCTCTCAGTATGACCTATAAACCATATAATCATGTTTGGGACACATTTGAGCGAAAACAACACAGTTTTGGTGGATAAAAATAAGTTGATGCCGAAATGGTCACTTTTGGTCCGAAAATTTCACGGGAAGCTTTTCGCGCAGAAAGCTCCCATTATGACCTATAAACCATATAAACATGTTTGGGACACATTTGAGCGAAAACAACACAGTTTTGGTGGATAAAGAAAGGTGACGCCGATATGGTCACTTTTGGTCCGAAAATTTCACGGAAAGCTTTTCGCGCAGAAAGCTCCCATTATGACCTATAAACCATATAAACATGTTTGGGACACATTTGAGCGAAAACAACACAGTTTTTGTGGATAAAGAAAGGTGACGCCGATATGGTCACTTTTGGTCCGAAAATTTCACGGAAAGCTTTTCGCGCAGAAAGCTCCCATTATGACCCATACACCATATAATTATGTTTGGGACACCTTTGAGCGAAAACAACACAGTTTTGGTGGATAAAGAAAGGTGACGCCGATATGGTCACTTTTGGTCCGAAAATTTCACGGAAAGCTTTTCGCGCAGAAACCTCACATTATGACCTATAAACCATATAAACATGTTTGGGACAAATTTGAGCGAAAACAACAAAGTTTTGGTGGATAAAGAAAGGTGACGCCGAAATGGTCACTTTTGGTCCGAAAATTTCACGGAAAGTTTTTCGCGCAGAAAGCTCCTTACGACCTACAAACCATATAAACATGTTTGGGACACATTTGAGCGAAAACAACACAGTTTTGGTGGATAAAGAAAGGTGACGCCGATATGGTCACTTTTGGTCCGAAAATTTCACGGAAAGCTTTTCGCGCAGAAAGCTCCCATTATGACCTATAAACCATATAAACATGTTTGGGACACATTTGAGCGAAAACAACACAGTTTTTGTGGATAAAGAATGGTGACGCCGATATGGTCACTTTTGGTCCGAAAATTTCACGGAAAGCTTTTCGCGCAGAAAGCTCACATTATGACCTATAAACCATATACACATGTTTGGGACACATTTGAGCGAAAACAACACAGTTTTGGTGGATAAAGAAAGGTGACGCCGATACGGTCACTTTTGGTCCGAAAATTTCACGGAAAGATTTTCGCGCAGAAAGCTCCCATTATGACCTATAAACCATATAAGCATGTTTGGGACACATTTGAGCGAAAACAACACAGTTTTGGTGGATAAAGAAAGGTGACGCCGATATGGTCACTTTTGGTCCGAAAATTTCACGGAAAGCTTTTCGCGCAGAAAGCTCCCATTTTGACCTATAAACCATATAAGCATGTTTGGGACACATTTGAGCGAAAACAACAAAGTTCTGGTGGAGAAAAGAAAGGTGACGCCGATATGGTCACTTTTGGTCCGAAAATTTCACGGAAAGCTTTTCGCGCAGAAAGCTCCTTATGACCTATAAACCATATCAACATGTTTGGGACACATTTGAGCGAAAACAGCACAGTTTTTGGTGGATAAAGAAAGGTGACGCCGATATGGTCACTTTTGGTCCGAAAATTTCACGGAAAGCTTTTCGCGCAGAAAGCTCTCATTATGACCTATAAACCATATAAACATGTTTGGCACACATTTGAGCGAAAACAACACAGTTTTGGTGGATAAAGAAAGGTGACGCCGATATGGTCACTTTTGGTCCGAAAATTTCACGGAAAGCTTTTCGCGCAGAAAGCTCCCATTATGATCTATAAACCATATAAACATGTTTGGGACACATTTGAGCGAAAACAACACAGTTTTGGTGGATAAAGAAAGGTGACGCCGATATGGTCACTTTTGGTCCGAAAATTTCACGGAAAGCTTTTCGCGCAGAAAGCTCTCAGTATGACCTATAAACCATATAATCATGTTTGGGACACATTTGAGCGAAAACAACACAGTTTTGGTGGATAAAAATAAGTTGATGCCGAAATGGTCACTTTTGGTCCGAAAATTTCACGGGAAGCTTTTCGCGCAGAAAGCTCCCATTATGACCTATAAACCATATAAACATGTTTGGGACACATTTGAGCGAAAACAACACAGTTTTGGTGGATAAAGAAAGGTGACGCCGATATGGTCACTTTTGGTCCGAAAATTTCACGGAAAGCTTTTCGCGCAGAAAGCTCCCATTAAGACCTATAAACCATATAAACATGTTTGGGACACATTTGAGCGAAAACAACACAGTTTTTGTGGATAAAGAAAGGTGACGCCGATATGGTCACTTTTGGTCCGAAAATTTCACGGAAAGCTTTTCGCGCAGAAAGCTCCCATTATGACCCATACACCATATAATTATGTTTGGGACACCTTTGAGCGAAAACAACACAGTTTTGGTGGATAAAGAAAGGTGACGCCGATATGGTCACTTTTGGTCCGAAAATTTCACGGAAAGCTTTTCGCGCAGAAACCTCACATTATGACCTATAAACCATATAAACATGTTTGGGACAAATTTGAGCGAAAACAACAAAGTTTTGGTGGATAAAGAAAGGTGACGCCGAAATGGTCACTTTTGGTCCGAAAATTTCACGGAAAGTTTTTCGCGCAGAAAGCTCCTTATGACCTACAAACCATATAAACATGTTTGGGACACATTTGAGCGAAAACAACACAGTTTTGGTGGATAAAGAAAGGTGACGCCGATATGGTCACTTTTGGTCCGAAAATTTCACGGAAAGTTTTTCGCGCAGAAAGCTCCTTATGACCTACAAACCATATAAACATGTTTGGGACACATTTGAGCGAAAACAACACAGTTTTGGTGGATAAAGAAAGGTGACGCCGATATGGTCACTTTTGGTCCGAAAATTTCACGGAAAGCTTTTCGCGCAGAAAGCTCCCATTATGACCTATAATCCATATAAACATGTTTGGGACACATTTGAGCGAAAACAACACAGTTTTTGTGGATAAAGAATGGTGACGCCGATATGGTCACTTTTGGTCCGAAAATTTCACGGAAAGCTTTTCGCGCAGAAAGCTCACATTATGACCTATAAACCATATACACATGTTTGGGACACATTTGAGCGAAAACAACACAGTTTTGGTGGATAAAGAAAGGTGACGCCGATACGGTCACTTTTGGTCCGAAAATTTCACGGAAAGATTTTCGCGCAGAAAGCTCCCATTATGACCTATAAACCATATAAGCATGTTTGGGACACATTTGAGCGAAAACAACACAGTTTTGGTGGATAAAGAAAGGTGACGCCGATATGGTCACTTTTGGTCCGAAAATTTCACGGAAAGCTTTTCGCGCAGAAAGCTCCCATTTTGACCTATAAACCATATAAGCATGTTTGGGACACATTTGAGCGAAAACAACAAAGTTCTGGTGGAGAAAAGAAAGGTGACGCCGATATGGTCACTTTTGGTCCGAAAATTTCACGGAAAGCTTTTCGCGCAGAAAGCTCCTTATGACCTATAAACCATATCAACATGTTTGGGACACATTTGAGCGAAAACAGCACAGTTTTTGGTGGATAAAGAAAGGTGACGCCGATATGGTCACTTTTGGTCCGAAAATTTCACGGAAAGCTTTTCGCGCAGAAAGCTCTCATTATGACCTATAAACCATATAAACATGTTTGGCACACATTTGAGCGAAAACAACACAGTTTTGGTGGATAAAGAAAGGTGACGCCGATATGGTCACTTTTGGTCCGAAAATTTCACGGAAAGCTTTTCGCGCACAAAGCTCCCATTATCGCCTATAAACCATATAAACATTATTGGGACACATTTGAGCGAAAACTCAAACAGTTTTTGTGGATAAAGAATGGTGACGCCGATATGGTCACTTTTGGTCCGAAAATTTCCCGAAAAGCTTTTCGCGCAGAAACCTCCCATTATTACCCATAAACCATATAATTATGTTTGGGACACCTTTGAGCGAAAACAACACAGTTTTTGTGGATAAAGAAAGGTGACGCCGATATGGTCACTTTTGGTCCGAAAATTTCCCGAAAAGCTTTTCGCGCAGAAACCTCCCATTATGACCCATACACCATATAATTATGTTTGGGACACCTTTGAGTGAAAACAACACAGTTTTGGTGGATAAAGAAAGGTGACGCCGATATGGTCACTTTTGGTCCGAAAATTTCACGGAAAGCTTTTCGCGCAGAAAGCTCACATTATGACCTATAAACCATATACACATGTTTGGGACACATTTGAGCGAAAACAACACAGTTTTGGTGGATAAAGAAAGGTGACGCCGATACGGTCACTTTTGGTCCGAAAATTTCACGGAAAGATTTTCGCGCAGAAAGCTCCCATTATGACCTATAAACCATATAAGCATGTTTGGGACACATTTGAGCGAAAACAACACAGTTTTGGTGGATAAAGAAAGGTGACGCCGATATGGTCACTTTTGGTCCGAAAATTTCACGGAAAGCTTTTCGCGCAGAAAGCTCCCATTTTGACCTATAAACCATATAAGCATGTTTGGGACACATTTGAGCGAAAACAACAAAGTTCTGGTGGAGAAAAGAAAGGTGACGCCGATATGGTCACTTTTGGTCCGAAAATTTCACGGAAAGCTTTTCGCGCAGAAAGCTCCTTATGACCTATAAACCATATCAACATGTTTGGGACACATTTGAGCGAAAACAGCACAGTTTTTGGTGGATAAAGAAAGGTGACGCCGATATGGTCACTTTTGGTCCGAAAATTTCACGGAAAGCTTTTCGCGCAGAAAGCTCTCATTATGACCTATAAACCATATAAACATGTTTGGCACACATTTGAGCGAAAACAACACAGTTTTGGTGGATAAAGAAAGGTGACGCCGATATGGTCACTTTTGGTCCGAAAATTTCACGGAAAGCTTTTCGCGCACAAAGCTCCCATTATCGCCTATAAACCATATAAACATTATTGGGACACATTTGAGCGAAAACTCAAACAGTTTTTGTGGATAAAGAATGGTGACGCCGATATGGTCACTTTTGGTCCGAAAATTTCCCGAAAAGCTTTTCGCGCAGAAACCTCCCATTATTACCCATAAACCATATAATTATGTTTGGGACACCTTTGAGCGAAAACAACACAGTTTTTGTGGATAAAGAAAGGTGACGCCGATATGGTCACTTTTGGTCCGAAAATTTCCCGAAAAGCTTTTCGCGCAGAAACCTCCCATTATGACCCATACACCATATAATTATGTTTGGGACACCTTTGAGTGAAAACAACACAGTTTTGGTGGATAAAGAAAGGTGACGCCGATATGGTCACTTTTGGTCCGAAAATTTCACGGAAAGCTTTTCGCGCAGAAAGCTCCCATTATGACGTATACACCATATAAACATGTTTGGGACACATTTGAGCGAAAACAACTCAGTTTTGGTGGATAAAGAAAGGTGACACCGATATGGTAACTTTTAGTCCAAAAATTTCACGGAAAGCTTTTCGCGCACAAAGCTCCCATTATGACCTATAAACCATATAAACATATTTGGGACACATTTGAGCGAAAACAACACAGTTTTGGTGGAAAAAAATAAGTGACGCCGATATGGTCACTTTTGGTCCGAAAATTTCACGAAAGGCTTTTCGCGCACAAAGCTCCGATTATGACCTACGAACCATATAATCATGTTTGGGACACATTTGAGCGAAAACAACACAGTTTTTGTGGATAAAGAAAGGTGACGCCGATATGGTCACTTTTGGTCCGAAAATTTCACGGAAAGCTTTTCGCGCAAAAACCTCACATTATGACCTATAAACCATATAAACATGTTTGGGACAAATTTGAGCGAAAACAACAAAGTTTTGGTGGATAAAGAAAGGTGACGCCGAAATGGTCCTTTTGGTCTGAAAATTTCACGGAAAGCTTTTCGCGCAGAAAGCTCCCATTATGACCTATAAACCATATAAACATGTTTGGCACACATTTGAGCGAAAACAACACAGTTTTGGTGGATAAAGAAAGGTGACGCCGATATGGTCACTTTTGGTCCGAAAATTTCACGGAAAGCTTTTCGCGCAGAAAGCTCTCAGTATGACCTATAAACCATATAATCATGTTTGGGACACATTTGAGCGAAAACAACACAGTTTTGGTGGATAAAAATAAGTTGATGCCGAAATGGTCACTTTTGGTCCGAAAATTTCACGGGAAGCTTTTCGCGCAGAAAGCTCCCATTATGACCTATAAACCATATAAACATGTTTGGGACACATTTGAGCGAAAACAACACAGTTTTGGTGGATAAAGAAAGGTGACGCCGATATGGTCACTTTTGGTCCGAAAATTTCACGGAAAGCTTTTCGCGCAGAAAGCTCCCATTATGACCCATACAACATATAATTATGTTTGGGACACCTTTGAGCGAAAACAACACAGTTTTGGTGGATAAAGAAAGGTGACGCCGATATGGTCACTTTTGGTCCGAAAATTTCACGGAAAGCTTTTCGCGCAGAAACCTCACATTATGACCTATAAACCATATAAACATGTTTGGGACAAATTTGAGCGAAAACAACAAAGTTTTGGTGGATAAAGAAAGGTGACGCCGAAATGGTCCTTTTGATCCGAAAATTTCACGGAAAGCTTTTCGCGCAGAAAGCTCCCATTGTGACCTATAAACCATATAAACATGTTTGGCACACATTTGAGCGAAAACAACACAGTTTTGGTGGATAAAGAAAGGTGACGCCGATATGGTCACTTTTGGTCCGAAAATTTCACGAAAAGCTTTTCGCGCAGAAAGCTCTCAGTATGACCTATAAACCATATAATCATGTTTAAGACACATTTGAGCGAAAACAACACAGTTTTGGTGTATAAAGAAAGGTGACGCCAATATGGTCACTTTTGGTCCGAAAATTTCACGGAAAGCTTTTCGCGCAGAAACCTCCCATTATGATCTATAAACCATATAAACATGTTTGGGACAAATTTGAGCAAAAACAACAAAGTTTTGGTGGATAAAGAAAGGTGACGCCGAAATGGTCACTTTTGGTCCGAAAATTTCACGGAAAGTTTTTCGCGCAGAAAGCTCCTTATGACCTATAAACCATATAAACATGTTTGGGACACATTTGAACGAAAACAACATAGTTTTGGTGGATAAAGAAAGGTGACGCCGATATGGTCATTTTTGGTCCGAAAATTTCACGGAAAGCTTTTCACGCAGAAAGCTCCCATTATGACCAATAAACCATATAAACATGTTTGGGACAAATTTGAGCGAAAACAACAAAGTTTTGGTGGATAAAGAAAGGTGACGCCGAAATGGTCCTTTTGATCCGAAAATTTCACGGAAAGCTTTTCGCGCAGAAAGCTCCCATTGTGACCTATAAACCATATAAACATGTTTGGCACACATTTGAGGGAAAACAACACAGTTTTGGTGGATAAAGAAAGGTGACGCCGATACGGTCACTTTTGGTCCGAAAATTTCACGGAAAGCTTTTCGCGCAGAAAGCTCCCATTATGACCTATAAACCATATAAACATGTTTGGCACACATTTGAGCGAAAACAACACAGTTTTGGTGGATAAAGTAAGGTGACGCCGATATGGTCACTTTTGGTCCGAAAATTTCACGAAAAGCTTTTCGCGCAGAAAGCTCTCAGTATGACCTATAAACCATATAATCATGTTTAAGACACATTTGAGCGAAAACAACACAGTTTTGGTGGATAAAGAAAGGTGACGCCAATATGGTCACTTTTGGTCCGAAAATTTCACGGAAAGCTTTTCGCGCAGAAAGCTCCCATTATGACCTATAAACCATATAAACATGTTTGGGACAAATTTGAGCAAAAACAACAAAGTTTTGGTGGATAAAGAAAGGTGACGCCGATACGGTCACTTTTGGTCCGAAAATTTCACGGAAAGCTTTTCGCGCAGAAAGCTCCCATTATGACCTATAAACCATATAAACATGTTTGGGACAAATTTGAGCAAAAACAACAAAGTTTTGGTGGATAAAGAAAGGTGACGCCGAAATGGTCACTTTTGGTCCGAAAATTTCACGGAAAGTTTTTCGCGCAGAAAGCTCCTTATGACCTATAAACCATATAAACATGTTTGGGACACATTTGAACGAAAACAACATAGTTTTGGTGGATAAAGAAAGGTGACGCCGATATGGTCATTTTTGGTCCGAAAATTTCACGGAAAGCTTTTCACGCAGAAAGCTCCCATTATGACCTATAAACCATATAAACATGTTTGGGACAAATTTGAACAAAAACAACAAAGTTTTGGTGGATAAAGAAAGGTGACGCCGAAATGGTCACTTTTGGTCCGAAAATTTCACGGAAAGTTTTTCGCGCAGAAAGCTCCTTATGACCTATAAACCATATAAACATGTTTGGGACACATTTGAACGAAAACAACATAGTTTTGGTGGATAAAGAAAGGTGACGCCGATATGGTCATTTTTGGTCCGAAAATTTCACGGAAAGCTTTTCACGCAGAAAGCTCCCATTAGAACCAATAAACCATATAAACATGTTTGGGACACATTTGAGCGAAAACAACACAGTTTTGGTGTATAAAGAAAGGTGACGCCGATATGGTCACTTTTGGTCCGAAAATTTCACGGAAAGCTTTTCGCGCAGAAACCTCACAATATGACCTATAAACCATATAAACATGTTTGGGACAAATTTGAGCGAAAACAACAAAGTTTTGGTGGATAAAGAAAGGTGACGCCGAAATGGTCCTTTTGGTCTGAAAATTTGACGGAAAGCTTTTCGCGCAGAAAGCTCCCATTATGACCTATAAACAATATAAACATGTTTGGGGCACATTTGAGCGAAAACAACACAGTTTTGGTGGATAAAGAAAGGAGACGCCGATACGGTCACTTTTGGTCCGAAAATTTCACGGAAAGCTTTTCGCGCAGAAAGCTCTCATTATGACCTATAAACCATATAAACATGTTTGGCACACATTTGAGCCAAAACAACACAGTTTTGGTGGATAAAGAAAGGTGACGCCGATATGGTCATTTTTGGTCCGAAAATTTCACGGAAAGCTTTTCGCGCACAAATCTCCCATTATGACCTATAAACCATATAAACATTATTGGGACACATTTGAGCGAAAAGTCACACAGTTTTTGTGGATAAAGAAAGGTGACGCCGATATGGTCAGTTTTTGTCCGAAAATTTCCCGATAAGCTTTTCACGCAGAAACCTCCCATTATGACCAATACACCATATAATTATGTTTGGGACACCTTTGAGCGAAAACAACACAGTTTTGGTGGATAAAGAAAGGTGACGCCGATATGGTCACTTTTGCTCCGAAAATTTCACGGAAAGCTTTTCGCGCAGAAAGCTCCCATTATGACCTATAAACCATATAAACATGTTTGGGACACATTTGAGCGAAAACAACACAGTTTTGGTGGATAAAGAAAGGTGACACCGATATGTTTACTTTTAGTCCGAAAATTTCACGGAAAGCTTTTCGCGCACAAAGCTCCCATTATGACGTATAAACCATATAAACATGTTTGGGACACATTTGAGCGAAAACAACACAGTTTTGGTGGATAAAAATAGGTGACGCCAATATGGTCACTTTTGGTCCGAAAATTTCACGAAAGGCTTTTCGCGCACAAAGCTCCGATTATGACCTATAAACCATATAATCATGTTTGGGACACATTTGAGCGAAAACAACACAGTTTTTGTGGATAAAGAAAGGTGACGCCGATATGGTCACTTTTGGTTCGAAAATTTCACGGAAAGCTTTTCGCGCAGAAACCTCACATTATGACCTATAAACCATATAAACATGTTTGGGACAAATTTGAGCGAAAACAACAAAGTTTTGGTGGATAAAGAAAGGTGACGCCGAAATGGTCCTTTTGGTCCGAAAATTTCCCGAAAAGCTTTTCGCGCAGAAAGCTCCCATTATGACCTATAAACCATATAAAAATGTTTGGGACACATTTGAGCGAAAACAACACAGGTTTGGTGGATAAAGAAAGGTGACGCCGATACGGTCACTTTTGGTCCGAAAATTTCACGGAAAGCTTTTCGCGCAGAAAGCTCCCATTATGACCTATAAACCATATAAACATTATTGGGACACATTTCAGCGAAAACTCGCACAGTTTTGGTGGATAAAGAAAGGTGACGCCGATATGGTCACTTTTGGTCCGAAAATTTCACGGAAAGCTTTTCGCGCAGAAAGCTCCCATTATGACCTATAAACCATATAAACATGTTTGGGACACATTTGAGCGAAAACAACACAGTTTTGGTGGATAAAGAAAGGTGACGCCAATATGGTCACTTTTGGTTTGAAAATTTCACGGAAAGCTTTTCGCGCAGAAAGCCCCCATTATGACCTATAAACCATATAAACATGTTTGGCACACATTTGAGCGAAAACAACACAGTTTTGGTGGATAAAGAAAGGTGACGCCGATATGGTCACTTTTGGTTCGAAAATTTCACGGAAAGCTTTTCGCGCACAAAGCTCCCATTATGACCTATAAACCATATAAACATTATTGGGACACATTTCAGCGAAAACTCACACAGTTTTTGTGGATAAAGAAAGGTGACGCCGATATGGTCACTATTGGTCCGAAAATTTCCCGAAAAGCTTTTCGCGCAGAAAGCTCCTATTATGACCTATAAACCATATAAACATGTTTGGGACACATTTGAGCGAAAACAACACGGTTTTGGTGGATAAAGAGAGGTGACGAAGATATGGTCACTTTTGGTCCGAAAATTTAACGGAAAGCTTTTCGCGCAGAAATCTCCCATTATGACCTATAAACCATATAAACATGTTTGGGACACATTTGAGCGAAAACAACACAGTTTTGGTGGATAAAGAAAGGTGACGCCCATATGGTTAGTTTTTGTCCGAAAATTTTACGGAAAGCTTTTCGCGCAGAAAGCTCACATTATGACGTATAAACCATATAAACATGTTTGGGACAAATTTGAGCGAAAACAACACAGTTTTGGTCGATAAAGAAAGGTGACGCCGATATGGTCACTTTTGGTCCGAAAATTTCACGGAAAGCTTTTCGCGCAGAAAGCACCCATTATGACCTATAAACCATATAAACATCTTTGGGACACATTTCAGCGAAAACAACACAGTTTTGGTGGATAAAGAAAGGTATCGCCGATACGGTCACTTTTGGTTTGAAAATTTCACGGAAAGCTTTTCGCGCAGAAAGCCCCCATTATGACCTATAAACCATATAAACATGTTTTGCACACATTTGAGCGAAAACAACACAGTTTTGGTGGATAAAGAAAGGTGACGCCGATATGGTCACTTTTGGTTCGAAAATTTCACGGAAAGCTTTTCGCGCACAAAGCTCCCATTATGACCTATAAACCATATAAACATTATTGGGACACATTTCAGCGAAAACTCACACAGTTTTTGAGGATAAAGAAAGGCGACGCCGATATGGTCACTATTGGTCCGAAAATTTCCCGAAAAGCTTTTCGCGCAGAAAGCTCCTATTATGACCTATAAACCATATAAACATGTTTGGGACACATTTGAGCGAAAACAACACGGTTTTGGTGGATAAAGAGAGGTGACGCCGATATGGTCACTTTTGGTCCGAAAATTTCACGGAAAGCTTTTCGCGCAGAAATCTCCCATTATGACCTATAAACCATATAAACATGTTTGGGACACATTTGAGCGAAAACAACACAGTTTTGGTGGATAAAGAAAGGTGACGCCCATATGGTTACTTTTTGTCCGAAAATTTCACGGAAAGCTTTTCGCGCAGAAAGCTCCCATTTTGACCTATAAACCATATAAACATGTTTGGGACAAATTTGAGCGAAAACAAAAAAGTTTTGGTGGATAAAGAAAGGTGACGCCGAAATGTTCACTTTTGGTCCCAAAATTTCACGGAAAGCTTTTCGCGCAGAAAGGTCCCATTATGACCTATAAACCATATAAACATGTTTGGGACACATTTGAGCGAAAACAACAAAGTTTTGGTGGATAAAAAAAGGTGACGCCGATATGGTCACTTTTGGTCCGAAAATTTCACGGAAAGCTTTTCGCGCAGATAGCTCCCATTATGACCTATAAACCATATAAACATGTTTGGGAAACATTTGAGCGAAAACAACACAGTTTTGGTGCATAGAGAAAGGTGACGCCGATATGGTCACTTTTGGTCCGAAAATTTCACAGCAAGCTTTTCGCGCAGAAAGCTCCCATTATGACCTATAAACCATATAAACATGTTTGGGACACATTTGAGCGAAAACAACATAGTTTTGGTGGAGAAAGAAAGGTGACGCCGATATGGTCACTTTTGGTCCGAAAATTTCACGGAAAGCTTTTCGCGCACAAAGCTCCCATTATGACCTATAAACCATATAAACATGTTTGGGAGACATTTGAGCGAAAACAACACAGTTTTGGTGGATAAAGAAAGGTGACGCCGATATGGTCACTTTTGGTCCGAAAATTTCACGGAAAGCTTTTCGCGCAAAAAGCTCCTATTATGACCTATAAACCATATAAACATGTTTGGGACACATTTGAGCGAAAACAACACAGTTTTGGTGGACAAAGAAAGGTGACGCCCATATGGTTAGTTTTTGTCCGAAAATTTTACGGAAAGCTTTTCGCGCAGAAAGCTCACATTATGACGTATAAACCATATAAACATGTTTGGGACAAATTTGAGCGAAAACAACACAGTTTTGGTCGATAAAGAAAGGTGACGCCGATATGGTCACTTTTGGTCCGAAAATTTCACGGAAAGCTTTTCGCGCAGAAAGCACCCATTATGACATATTAACCATATAAACATGTTTGGGACACATTTGAGCGAAAACAACACAGTTTTGGTGGATAAAGAAAGGTGACACCGAAATGGTCACTTTTGGTCCGAAAATTTCACGGAAAGCTTTTCGCGCAAAAAGCTCCTATTATGACCTATAAACCATATAAACATGTTTGGGACACATTTGAGCGAAAACAACACAGTTTTGGTGGATAAAGAAAGGTGACGCCCATATGGTTAGTTTTTGTCCGAAAATTTTACGGAAAGCTTTTCGCGCAGAAAGCTCACATTATGACGTATAAACCATATAAACACGTTTGGGACAAATTTGAGCGAAAACAACACAGTTTTGGTCGATAAAGAAAGGTGACGCCGATATGGTCACTTTTGGTCCGAAAATTTCACGGAAAGCTTTTCGCGCAGAAAGCACCCATTATGACCTATTAACCATATAAACATGTTTGGGACACATTTGAGCGAAAACAACACAGTTTTGGTGGATAAAGAAAGGTGACGCCGAAATGGTCACTTTTGGTCCGAAAATTTGACGGAAAGCTTTTCGCGCAGAAAGCACCCATTATGACCTATAAACCATATAAACATGTTTGGGACACATTTGAGCGAAAACAACACAGTTTTGGTGGATAAAGAAAGGTGACGCCGATATAGTCACTTTTGGTCCGAAAATTTCACGAAAAGCTTTTCGCGCAGAAACCATCCATTATGACCTATAAACCATATAAACATGTTTGGGACAGATATGAGCGAAAACAACAAAGTTTGGTCTGAAACGGTAAATATATAGCTGAGGTGGTTTAAACCAACCAATGTACAAAAGTCCAAGACCATACAAAGGGTCTTGTGTAAGAGGAAAAAAAAAAAAAAAAAAAAAAAAAAAAAAAAACCTCTATACCCAAAAGTCCCTCCTATGCCCACCAATGATTCTACCAAAAGCAATCAACCTAACAAATAAAGTTCTAGTAGCCAATACAAAACGCTCCCTAAAATCTCCAAAGTCATCAATAAGGTCATCTAGGATACACACAAATGCTCGACCATCCACAAGCTCATCCACACCCTCGATCCAACCTATCCACAAGTGTTTTACATTTGCACATAGTGGACAACCTGGATCGACAGGAAGTAATAATCAAAGATGCACACTTCTCAACATCGAACGGTTCTTGATGGAAGATTTGCTTGTTTCTCGCATCCCAAGTGAAGTACACAAGAGCTTGGAGAGCAAGGAGTTTCGCCTGGAAAAGATGTGATTTCTGTGTCTTTGGGGTTTCCTGCGCAAACCAGCATAACCAATCTCCAATAGATGGGAATCTGCAGAAAATACCAACCCAGTCAAAGACTTTCTTTTGCACCAATCTGATCACAGGGCATTCAAACCAGAGGTGATCCTCGCATTCAACAGCCCCTAGGCAGAGTACACATAACTCAGCGCTGTCCCCCAGCCAGTGTCGTAGAATGTGGCCAGTTTGAAGTCTCTTCTTCATAGCAAGCCACAAAATAAACGCCCATTTTCTATTCTGTATCCCATTCCATATCATCTCTCCCCAGATGATCTCATGCCCATGAAGACGTAGAGAATTATATAGCTTGGCACACGAGAGGCTACCTTTACTGTTCAAATAGTCACGCAGATCAGTAGCATCCAGCCTAGGAACATCCAGCCTGGCGCTCAGCTCATTCTTGACAAGTATGACTGTTCTCCATAGCCACGAGTCATCTCGTTTCTGCCGAATCTCTATATTAGGATCCCCGTTGAGGTGGTTTTGCAGGCACCATCTCTTCCATATATTCTGCCTTGGTAGTATTATGTCTCCCCAAAGCTTTGCAAATACACTTTTATTCCATGATAGAAGCTCACGTATCTCCAATCCACCTTCATTGTAGGGCCTGGTGACTTCTCCCCACGCAACCAAGTGCTTATGGCCATCAAGGTTTCCATTCCATAGAAACCTCTTCAACATTCCTTCCACTTTATCAACAACTCCCTTAGGGAGGAGCATTGATTGACTCCAGAACGTTTGCACACCAGTACATACAGCCTTTATAAGCTGCAATCTACCTGCGTAGGACAGCTTTCTTGTCGACCATGACTGAATCAGCTTGCTAATTTTGTCCAGAAGGGCGCTATATTCATGAATCTTTGTCTTTCTAGAGCTGAGTGGAGTACCCAAGTATCGAACAGGAAAGGTCCCCTTAGAAAAACCAAGCTGTTGTACAATGCTGTCAGTAACATCATCAGAGCAGCCAGCAGTGTATACAGTGCTCTTGTTGACATTAACTCGTAAGCCAGACATATCAAAGAAATCATCGAGACAATGCTTCAGTATACTCACAGATCGCAGGTCCCCATGACAGAACAAGAGAAGGTCATCAGCGAATGCCAAGTGAACAAGCCCTAAACTCTTGCATTTTGGATGATATTTAAACCCCTCACTGTTTGTAGCCTTGATCAACATTCTGCTTAATACTTCCATGCATAGGACAAATATGTAGGGGGAGAGGGGATCCCCCTGCCTTAGTCCTCTTCTACCGGGAAAAAAGCCTTCCGGAGCGCCATTTATCAAGATGGAGAAGGATGTGGTGCTGATGCATTCCATGATCAGATTAATAAGGTTACTCGGGAATTTAAGATAGAGTAGCACTTTCTTAATGAAGTCCCAACTGAGATAATCATACGCCTTTTGGAGATCAACTTTAATGGTGCATCTAGGGGAGACCCGAGCGTTACCATAGCCATTAACAATTTCAGTAGCTACAGCGCTGTTATGGGCAAGAGATCGTCCGGGTATAAAAGCACCTTGGCTGTCAGAAATGATCCCCCCAAGCTGCTCTTTAATTCTGCTCACGATGATCTTGGTGGCTACTTTCAAGACCGTGTTACAACAAGAAATAGGCCGGAGATCCTTTACAAAGGTAGGATTGGGGACCTTTGGGATGAGAGAGATGAATGTCGTGTTTAGCTGCTTTAGGATCTTGCCATGTCTGAATATCTCCCTAATCGCCTCGCAAGTGTCAACTCCGACAATCTTCCAGGCATCCTTGAAGAATTGGCTACCAAATCCGTCCGGGCCCGGAGATTTGTTAGCCCCAATGGACCACATCGCTTTTCTTATCTCATCATAAGATGGCAGCCTCATAGCATCCCCATTTTGTGAAGTCTGAAATGAAGCACCACCTGGTATACCAATTTCAGAGCTACTGATAGATGGAGAGGACAGCAGCTCAGTAAAGAATTGTAATATATGCTGTCGGATAGCATCTTCACCCTCAATTTCAGTTTCAGCTTGGTCATTGTTTCGCATCATTATAATGGCGTTCCTGGACTGACGTTCTTTCACACTTCTATAAAACATTGAGGATGTCTCTTCTCCCATCGTGAGCCAATGTAATTTTGCCTTTTGAGTCGTTAGACTGATGAGACGAGCAACATTCTGCCTTAGCACTAACTCTGCAGTAGCAATCTGTTCTTGTAGCTGCTGGTTGTTTTTCTCAGTCTGATATCTCAACTGAAGTTCATGAAGGGTGCCCTTATTAAGTTTAATTTGAGTTTGCAATTCCGGGAACCGAGCCTTATCCCAAGGCTTTAAAGCGTCCTTCACACTTTTCAGTTTCATAGCAAGCTTGTATTGCCTTGAGCCAATAATATCAGATGTCCAGGCAGCCCTCACAATGCTATCAAATTCCACTTCTTTACCCCAAAAATTCTTATATTTGAATGGGTACTTCCTGCGTGAGCACCCATTATGACCTATTAACCATATAAACATGTTTGGGACACATTTGAGCGAAAACAACACAGTTTTGGTGGATAAAGAAAGGTGACGCCGAAATGGTCACTTTTGGTCCGAAAATTTGACGGAAAGCTTTTCGCGCAGAAAGCACCCATTATGACCTATAAACCATATAAACATGTTTGGGACACATTTGAGCGAAAACAACACAGTTTTGGTGGATAAAGAAAGGTGACGCCGATATAGTCACTTTTGGTCCGAAAATTTCACGAAAAGCTTTTCGCGCAGAAACCATCCATTATGACCTATAAACCATATAAACATGTTTGGGACAGATTTGAGCGAAAACAACAAAGTTTGGTGGATAAAGAAAGGTGACGCCGAAATGGTCACTTTTGGTCCGAAAATTTCACGGAAAGCTTTTCGCGCAGAAAGGTCCCATTATGACCTATAAACCATATAAACATGTTTGGGACATATTTGAGCGAAAACAACACAGTTTTGATGGATAAAGAAAGGTGACGCCGATACGGTCACTTTTGGTTTGAAAATTTCACGTAAAGCTTTTCGCGCAGATAGCTCCCATTATGACCTATAAACCATATAAACATGTTTGGGACACATTTGAGCAAAAACAACACAGTTTTGGTGCATAGAGAAAGGTGACGCCGATACGGTCACTTTTGGTCCGAAAATTTCACGGAAAGCTTTTCGCGCAGAAAGCTCCGATTATGACCTATAAACTATATAAACATTATTGGGACACATTTCAGCGAAAACTCACACAGTTTTTGTGCATAAAGAAAGGTGACGCCGATATGGTCACTATTGGTCCGAAAATTTCCCGAAAAGCTTTTCGCGCAGAAAGCTCACATTATGACCTATAAACCATATAAAAATGTTTGGGACACATTTGAGCGAAAACAACACAGTTTTGGTGGATAAGGAAAGGTGACGCCGATATGGTCACTTTTGGTCCGAAAATTTCACGGAAAGCTTTTCGCGCAAAAAGCTCCTATTATGACCTATAAACCATATAAACATGTTTGGGACACATTTGAGCGAAAACAACACAGTTTTGGTGGATAAAGAAAGGTGACGCCCATATGGTTAGTTTTTGTCCGAAAATTTCACGGAAAGCTTTTCGCGCAGAAAGCTCACATTATGACGTATAAACCATATAAACATGTTTGGGACAAATTTGAGCGAAAACAACACAGTTTTGGTCGATAAAGAAAGGTGACGCCGATATGGTCACTTTTGGTCCGAAAATTTCACGGAAAGCTTTTCGCGTAGAAAGCACCCATTATGACCTATAAACCATATAAACATGTTTGGGACACATTTGAGCGAAAACAACACAGTTTTGGTGGATAAAGAAAGGTGACGCCGATATAGTCACTTTTGGTCCGAAAATTTCACGAAAAGCTTTTCGCGCAGAAACCACCCATTATGACCTATAAACCATATAAACATGTTTGGGACAGATTTGAGCGAAAACAACAAAGTTTGGTGGATAAAGAAAGGTGACGCCGAAATGGTCACTTTTGGTCCGAAAATTTCACGGAAAGCTTTTCGCGCAGAAAGGTCCCATTATGACCTATAAACCATATAAACATGTTTGGACATATTTGAGCGAAAACAACACAGTTTTGGTGGATAAAGAAAGGTGACGCCGATATGGTCACTTTTGGTCCGAAAATTTCACGGAAAGCTTTTCGCGCAGATAGCTCCCATTATGACCTATAAACCATATAAACATGTTTGGGACACATTTGAGCGAAAACAACACAGTTTTGGTGCATAGAGAAAGGTGACGCCGATACGGTCACTTTTGGTCCGAAAATTTCACGGAAAGCTTTTCGCGCAGAAAGCTCTCATTATGACCTATAATCCATATAAACATTATTGGGACACATTTCAGCGAAAACTCGCACAGTTTTTGTGGATAAAGAAAGGTGACGCCGATATGGTCACTTTTGGTCCGAAAATTTCATGGAAAGCTTTCCGCGCAGAAAGCTCCCATTATGACCTATAAACCATATAAACATGTTTGGGACACATTTGAGCGAAAACAACACAGTTTTGGTGGATAAAGAAAGGTATCGCCGATACGGTCACTTTTGGTTTGAAAATTTCACGGAAAGCTTTTCGCGCAGAAAGCCCCCATTATGACCTATAAACCATATGAACATGTTTGGCACACATTTGAGCGAAAACAACACAGTTTTGGTGGATAAAGAAAGGTGACGCCGATATGGTCACTTTTAGTTCGAAAATTTCACGGAAAGCTTTTCGCGCACAAAGCTCCCATTATGACCTATAAACCATATAAACATTATTGGGACACATTTCAGCGAAAACTCACACAGTTTTTGTGGATAAAGAAATGTGACGCCGATATGGTCACTATTGGTCCGAAAATTTCCCGAAAAGCTTTTCGCGCAGAAAGCTCCTATTATGACCTATAAACCATATAAACATGTTTGGGACACATTTGAGCGAAAACAACACGGTTTTGGTGGATAAAGAGAGGTGACGCCGATATGGTCACTTTTGGTCCGAAAATTTCACGGAAAGCTTTTCGCGCAGAAATCTCCCATTATGACCTATAAACCATATAAACATGTTTGGGACACATTTGAGCGAAAACAACACAGTTTTGGTGGATAAAGAAAGGTGACGCCCATATGGTTACTTTTTGTCCGAAAATTTCACGGAAAGCTTTTCGCGCAGAAAGCTCCCATTTTGACCTATAAACCATATAAACATGTTTGGGACAAATTTGAGCGAAAACAACAAAGTTTTGGTGGATAAAGAAAGGTGACGCCGAAATGGTCACTTTTGGTCCCAAAATTTCACGGAAAGCTTTTCGCGCAGAAAGGTCCCATTATGACCTATAAACCATATAAACATGTTTGGGACACATTTGAGCGAAAACAACAAAGTTTTGGTGGATAAAAAAAGGTGACGCCGATATGGTCACTTTTGGTCCGAAAATTTCACGGAAAGCTTTTCGCGCAGATAGCTCCCATTATGACCTATAAACCATATAAACATGTTTGGGACACATTTGAGCGAAAACAACACAGTTTTGGTGCATAGAGAAAGGTGACTACGATATGGTCACTTTTGGTCCGAAAATTTCACGGCAAGCTTTTCGCGCAGAAAGCTCCCATTATGACCTATAAACCATATAAACATGTTTGGGACACATTTGAGCGAAAACAACATAGTTTTGGTGGAGAAAGAAAGGTGACGCCGATATGGTCACTTTTGGTCCGAAAATTTCACGGAAAGCTTTTCGCGCACAAAGCTCCCATTATGACCTATAAACCATATAAACATGTTTGGGAGACATTTGAGCGAAAACAACACAGTTTTGGTGGATAAAGAAAGGTGACGCCGATATGGTCACTTTTGGTCCGAAAATTTCACGGAAAGCTTTTCGCGCAAAAAGCTCCTATTATGACCTATAAACCATATAAACATGTTTGGGACACATTTGAGCGAAAACAACACAGTTTTGGTGGATAAAGAAAGGTGACGCCCATATGGTTAGTTTTTGTCCGAAAATTTTACGGAAAGCTTTTCGCGCAGAAAGCTCACATTATGACGTATAAACCATATAATCATGTTTGGGACAAATTTGAGCGAAAACAACACAGTTTTGGTCGATAAAGAAAGGTGACGCCGATATGGTCACTTTTGGTCCGAAAATTTCACGGAAAGCTTTTCGCGCAGAAAGCACTCATTATGACCTATTAACCATATAAACATGTTTGGGACACATTTGAGCGAAAACAACACAGTTTTGGTGGATAAAGAAAGGTGACGCCGAAATGGTCACTTTTGGTCCGAAAATTTCACGGAAATCTTTTCGCGCCGAAAGGTCTCATTATGACCTATAAACCATATAAACATGTTTGGGACACATTTGATCGAAAACAACACAGTTTTGGTGGATAAATAAAGGTGACGCCGATACGGTCACTTTTGGTCCGAAAATTTCACGGAAAGCTTTTCGCGCAGAAACCTCTCATTATGACCTATAAACCATATAAACATGTTTGGGAAACATTTGAGCGAAAACAACACAGTTTTGGTGGATAAAGAAAGGTGACGCCGATATGGTCACTTTTTGTCCGAAAATTTCACGGAAAGCTTTTCGCGCAGAAAGCTCTCAGTATGACCTATAAACCATATAAACATGTATGGGACACATTTGAGCGAAAACAACAAAGTTTTGGTGAATAAAGAAAGGTGACGCCGAAATGGTCACTTTTGGTCCGAAAATTTCACGGAAAGCTTTCCGCGCAAAAAGCTCCCATTATGACCTATAAACCATATAAACATGTTTGGGACACATTTGAGCGAAAACAACACAGTTTTGGTGGATAGAGAAAGGTGACGCCGATATAGTCACTTTTGGTCCGAAAATTTCACGGAAAGCTTTTCGCGCAGAAACCACCCATTATGACCTATAAACCATATAAACATGTTTGGGACAAATTTGAGCGAAAACAACAAAGTTTTGGTGGATAAAGAAAGGTGACGCCGAAATGGTCACTTTTGGTCCGAAAATTTCACGGAAAGCTTTTCGCGCAGAAAGGTCCCATTATGACCTATAAACCATATCAACCTGTTTGGGACACATTTGAGCGAAAACAACACAGTTTTGGTGGATAAAGAAAGGTGACGCCGATATAGTCACTTTTGTTCCGAAAATTTCACGGAAAGCTTTTCGCGCAGAAAGGTCCCATTATGACCTATAAACCATATCAACCTGTTTGGGACACATTTGAGCGAAAACAACACAGTTTTGGTGGATAAAGAAAGATGACGCCGATATGGTTACTTTTTGTCTGAAAATTTCACGGAAAGCTTTTCGCGCAGAAAGCTCCCATTATGACCTATAAACCATATAAACATGTTTGGGACACATTTGAGCGAAAACAACACGGTGTTGGTGGATAAAGAAAGGTGACGCCGAAATGGTCACTTTTGGTCCGAAAATTTCACGGAAAGCTTTTCGCGCAGAAAGGTCCCATTATGACCTATAAACCATATCAACCTGTTTGGAAAAAATTTGAGCGAAAACAACAAAGTTTTGGTGGATAAAGAAAGGTGACGCCGAAATGGTCACTTTTGGTCCGAAAATTTCACGGAAATCTTTTCGCGCAGAAAGGTCCCATTATGACCTATAAACCATATCAACCTGTTTGGGACACATTTGAGCGAAAACAACACAGTTTTGGTGGATAAAGAAAGGTGACGCCGATATGGTTACTTTTTGTCCTAAAATTTCACGGAAAGCTTTTCGCGCAGAAAGCTCACATTATGACCTATAAACCATATAAACATGTTTGGGACACATTTGAGCGAAAACAACACGGTTTTGGTGGATAAAGAGAAGTGACGCCGATATGGTCACTTTTGGTCCGAAAATTTCACGGAAAGCTTTACGCGCAGAAAGCTCCCATTTTGACCTATAAACCATATAAACATGTTTGGGACACATTTGAGCGAAAACAACACAGTTTTGGTGGATAAAGAAAGGTGACGCCCATATGGTTACTTTTAGTCCGAAAATTTCACGGAAAGCTTTTTGCGCACAAAGCTCCCATTATGACCGTTAAACCATATAAACATGTTTGGGACATATTTGAGCGAAAACAACAAAGTTTTGGTGGATAAAGAAAGGTGACGCCGAAATGGTCACTTTTGGTCCCAAAATTTCACGGAAAGCTTTTCGTGCAGAAAGGTCCCATTATGACCTATAAACCATATAAACATGTTTGGGACACATTTGAGAGAAAACAACAAAGTTTTGGTGGATAAAAAAAGGTGACGCCGATATGGTCACTTTTGGTCCGAAAATTTCACGGAAAGCTTTTCGCGCAGAAAGGTCCCACTATGACCTATAAACCATACAAACATGTTTGGGACACATTTGAGCGAAAACAACACAGTTTTGGTGGATAAAGAAAGGTGACGCCGATATGGTCACTTTTGGTCCGAAAATTTCACGGAAAGCTTTTCGCGCACAAAGCTCCCATTATGAACTATAAACCATATAAACATGTTTGGGACACATTTGAGCGAAAACAACACAGTTTTGGTCGATAAAGATAGGTGACGCCGATATGGTCACTTTTGGTCCGAAAATTTCACGGAAAGCTTTTCGCGCAAAAAGCTCCGATTATGACCTATAAACCATATAATCATGTTTGGGACACATTTGAGCGAAAACAACACAGTTTTGGTGGATAAAGAAAGGTGACGCCCATATGGTCACTTTTTGTCCGAAAATTTCACGGAAAGCTTTTTGCGCACAAAGCTCCCATTATGACCTATAAACCATATAAACATGTTTGGGACACATTTGAGCGGAAACAACACAGTTTTGGTGGATAAAGAAAGGTGACGCCGATATGGTCACTTTTGGTCCGAAAATTTCACGGAAAGCTTTTTGCGCACAAAGCTCCCATTATGACCTATAAACCATATAAACAAGTTTGGGACAAATTTGAGCAAAAACAACACGGTTTTGGTGGATAAAGAAAGGTGACGCCGATATGGTCACTTTTGGTCCGAAAATTTCACGGAAATCTTTTCGCGCAGAAAGCTCCCATTATGACCTATAAACCATATAAACATGTTTGTGACACATTTGAGCGAAAACAACACAGTTTTGGTGGATAAAGAGAGGTGACGCCGATATGGTCACTTTTGGTCCGAAAATTTCACGTAAAGCTTTTCGCGCAGAAAGCTCCCATTATGACCTATAAACCATATAAACATGTTTGGGACACATTTGAGCGAAAACAACACAGTTTTGGTGGATAAAGAAAGGTGAAGCCGATATGGTCACTTTTGGTCCGAAAATTTCACGAAATGCTTTTCGCGCAGAAAGCTCCCATTATGAACTATAAACCATATAAACATGTTTGGGACACATTTGAGCGAAAACAACAAAGTTTTGGTGGATAAAGAAAGGTGACGCCGATATGGTCACTTTTGGTCCGAAAATTTCACGGAAATCTTTTCGCGCAGAAAGCTCCCATTATGACCTATAAACCATATAAACATGTTTGGGACACATTTGAGCGAAAACAACACAGTTTTGGTGGATAAAGAGAGGTGACGCCGATATGGTCACTTTTGGTCCGAAAATTTCACGAAAAGCTTTTCGCGCAGAAAGCTCCCATTATGACCTATAAACCATATAAACATGTTTGGGACACATTTGAGCGAAAACAACACAGTTTTGGTGGATAAAGAAAGGTGAAGCCGATATGGTCACTTTTGGTCCGAAAATTTCACGAAATGCTTTTCGCGCAGAAAGCTCCCATTATGAACTATAAACCATATAAACATGTTTGGGACACATTTGAGCGAAAACAACAAAGTTTTGGTGGATAAAGAAAGGTGACGCCGATATGGTCACTTTTGGTCCGAAAATTTCACGGAAATCTTTTCGCGCAGAAAGCTCCCATTATGACCTATAAACCATATAAACATGTTTGGGACACATTTGAGCGAAAACAACACAGTTTTGGTGGATAAAGAGAGGTGACGCCAATATGGTCACTTTTGGTCCGAAAATTTCACGAAAAGCTTTTCGCGCAGAAAGCTCCCATTATGACCTATAAACCATATAAACATGTTTGGGACACATTTGAGCGAAAACAACACAGTTTTGGTGGATAAAGAAAGGTGAAGCCGATATGGTCACTTTTGGTCCGAAAATTTCACGAAATGCTTTTCGCGCAGAAAGCTCCCATTATGAACTATAAACCATATAAACATGTTTGGGACACATTTGAGCGAAAACAACAAAGTTTTGGTGGATAAAGAAAGGTGACGCCGATATGGTCACTTTTGGTCCGAAAATTTCACGGAAAGCTTTTTGCGCACAAAGCTCCCATTATGACCTATAAACCATATAAACATGTTTGGGACACATTTGAGCGGAAACAACACATTTTTGGGGAATAAAGAAAGGTGACGCCGATATGGTCACTTTTGGTCCTTAAATTTCACGAAAAGCTTTTTGCGCAGAAAGCTCCCATTATGACCTATAAACCATATAAATATGTTTGGTACAAATTTGAGCGGAAAAAACACAGTTTTGGTGGATAAAGAAAGGTGACGCCGATATAGTCAGTTTTGGTCCGAAAATTTCACGGAAAGCTTTTCGCGCAGAAACCACCCATTATGACCTATAAACCATATAAACATGTTTGAGACAAATATGAGCGAAAACAACAAAGTTTTGGTGGATAAAGAAAGGTGACGCCGAAATGGTCACTTTTGGTCCGAAAATTTCACGGAAATCTTTTCGCGCAGAAAGGTCCCATTATGACCTGTAAACCATATAAACATGTTTGGGACACATTTGAGCGAAAACAACACAGTTTTGGTGGATAAAGAAAGGTGACGCCGATATGGTCACTTTTGGTCCGAAAATTTCACGGAAAGCTTTTTGCGCACAAAGCTCCCATTATGACCTATAAACCATATAAACATGTTTGGGACACATTTGAGCGAAAACAACACAGTTTTGGTGGATAAAGAAAGGTGACGCCGATATGGTCACTTTTGGTCCGAAAATTTAACGTAAAGCTTTTCGCGCAGAAAGCTCCCATTTTGACCTATAAACCATATAAACATGTTTGGGACACATTTGAGCGAAAACAACACAGTTTTGGTGGATAAAGAAAGGTGACGCCCATATGGTTACTTTTGTTCCGAAAATTTCACGGAAAGCTTTTTGCGCACAAAGCTCCCATTATGACCGTTAAACCATATAAACATGTTTGGGACAAATTTGAGCGAAAACAACAAAGTTTTGGTGGATAAAGAAAGGTGACGCCGAAATGGTCACATTTGGTCCCAAAATTTCACGGAAAGCTTTTCGCGCAGAAAGGTCCCATTATGACCTATAAACCATATAAACATGTTTGGGACACATTTGGGCGAAAACAACAAAGTTTTGGTGGATAAAAAAAGGTGACGCCGATATGGTCACTTTTATTCCGAAAATTTCACGGAAAGCTTTTCGCGCAGAAAGCTCCCATTATGACCTATAAACCATATAAACATGTTTGGGACACATTTGAGCGAAAACAACAAAGTTTTGGTGGATAAAAAAAGGTGACGCCGATATGGTTACTTTTTGTCCGAAAATTTCACGGAAAGCTTTTCGCGCAGAAAGCTACCATTATGACCTATAAACCATATAAACATGTTTGGGACACATTTGAGCGAAAACAACACAGTTTTGGTGGATAAAGAAAGGTGACGCCGATATGGTCACTTTTGGTCCGAAAATTTCACTTTAAGCTTTTCGCCCACAACGCTCTCATTATGACCTATAAACCATATAAACATGTCTGGGACACATTTGAGTGAAAACAACACAGTTTTGTTGGATAAAGAAAGGTGACGCCGATATGGTCAATTTTGGTCCGAAAATTTCACGGTAAGCTTTTCGCGCACAAAGCTCCTATTATGACCTAAACTGTGTTCTATTATGACCTATAAACCATATAAACATGTTTGGGACATATTTGAGCGAAAATAACAGAGTTTTGGTGGATAAAGAAAGGTGACGCCCATATGGTTACTTTTGGTCCGAAAATTTCACGGAAAGCTTTTTGCGCAGAAAGCTCCCATTATGTCCTATAAACCATATAAACATGTTTGGGACACATTTGAGCGAAAACAACACAGTTTTGGTGGATAAAGAAAGGTGACGCCGATATGGTCACTTTTAGTCCGAAAATTTCACGGAAAGCTTTTCGCGCAGAAGGCTCACATTATGATGTATAAACCATATAAACACGTTTGGGACACATTTGAGCGAAAACAACACAGTTTTAGTCGATAAAGAAAGGTGACGCCGATATGGTCACTTTTGGTCCGAAAATTTCACGGAAAGCTTTTCGCGCAGAAAGATCCCATTATGACCTATAAACCATATAAACATGTTTGGGACACATTTGAGCGAAAACAACACAGTTTTGGTGGATAAAGAAAGGTGACGCCCATATGGTTACTTTTGGTCCGAAAATTTCACGGAAAGCTTTTCACGCACAAAGCTCCCATTATGACCTATAAACCATATAAACATGTTTGGGACACATTTGAGCGAAAACAACACGGTGTTGGTGGATAAAGAAAGGTGACGCCGATATGGTCACTTTTGGTCCGAAAATTTCACGGAATGCTTTTCGCGCAGAAAGCCCCCATTATGAACTATAAACCATATAAACATGTTTGGGACACATTTGAGGGAAAACAACACAGTTTTGGTGGATAAAGAAAAGTGACGCCGATATAGTCACTTTTGATCCGAAAATTTCACGGAAAGCTTTTCGCGCAGAAACCACCCATTATGACCTATAAACCATATAAACATGTTTGGGACAAATTTGAGCGAAAACAACAAAGTTTTGGTGGATAAAGAAAGGTGACGCCGAAATGGTCACTTTTGGTCCGAAAATTTCACGGAAAGCTTTTCGCGCAGAAAGGTCCCATTATGACCTATAAACCATATAAACATGTTTGGGACACATTTGAGCGAAAACAACACAGTTTTGGTGGATAAAGAAAGGTGACGCCCATATGGTTACTTTTGTTCCGAAAATTTCACGGAATGCTTTTCGCGCAGAAAGCTCCCATTATGAACTATAAACCATATAAACATGTTTGGGACACATTTGAGCGAAAACAACACAGTTTTGGTGGATAAAGAAAGGTGACGCCGATATAGTCAGTTTTGGTGCGAAAATTTCACGGAAATCTTTTCACGCAGAAACCACCCATTTTGACCTATAAACCATATAAACATGTTTGGGACAAATTTGAGCAAAAACAACAAAGTTTTGGTGGATAAAGAAAGGTGACGCCGAAATGGTCACTTTTGGTCCGAAAATTTCACGGAAAGCTTTTCGCGCAGAAAGGTCCCATTATGACCTATAAACCATATAAACATGTTTGGGACAAATTTGAGCGAAAACAACAAAGTTTTGGTGGATAAAGAAAGGTGACGCCGAAATGGTCACTTTTGGTCCCAAAATTTCACGGAAAGCTTTTCGCGCAGAAAGGTCCCATTATGACCTATAAACCATATAAACATGTTTGGGACACATTTGGGCGAAAACAACAAAGTTTTGGTGGATAAAAAAAGGTGACGCCGATATGGTCACTTTTGGTCCGAAAATTTCAGGGAAAGCTTTTCGCGCAGAAAGCTCCCATTATGACCTATAAACCATATAAACATGTTTGGGACACATTTGAGCGAAAACAACACAGTGTTGGTGGATAAAGAAAGGTGACGCCGATATGGTCACTTTTGGTCCGAAACTTTCACGTAAAGCTTTTCGCGCAGAAAGCTCCCATTTTGACCTATAAACCATATAAACATGTTTGGGACACATTTGAGCGAAAACAACACAGTTTTGGTGGATAAAGAAAGGTGACGCCCATATGGTTACTTTTGTTCCGAAAATTTCACGGAAAGCTTTTTGCGCACAAAGCTCCCATTATGACCGTTAAACCATATAAACATGGTTGGGACACATTTGAGCGAAAACAACACAGTTTTGGTCGATAAAGATAGGTGACGCCGATATGGTCACTTTTGGTCCGAAAATTTCACGGAAAGCTTTTCGCGCACAAAGCTCACATTATGACGTATAAACCATATAAACATGTTTGGGACACATTTGAGCGAAAACAACACAGTTTTGGTGGATAAAGAAAGGTGACGCCGAAATGGTCACTTTTGGTCCGATAATTTCACGGAAAGCTTTTCGCGCAGAAAGGTCCCATTATGACCTATAAACCATATAAACATGTTTGGGACACATTTGAGCGAAAAAAACACAGTTTTGGTGGATAAAGAAAGGTGACGCCGATATGGTCACTTTTGGTCCGAAAATTTCACGTAAAGCTTTTCGCGCAGAAAGCTCCCATTTTGACCTATAAACCATATAAACATGTTTGGGACACATTTGAGCGAAAACAACACAGTTTTGGTGGATAAAGAAAGGTGACGCCCATATGGTTACTTTTGTTCCGAAAATTTCACGGAAAGCTTTTTGCGCACAAAGCTCCCATTATGACCGTTAAACCATATAAACATGTTTGGGACAAATTTGAGCGAAAACAACAAAGTTTTGGTGGATAAAGAAAGGTGACGCCGAAATGGTCACTTTTGGTCCCAAAATTTCACGGAAAGCTTTTCGCGCAGAAAGGTCCCATTATGACCTATAAACCATATAAACATGTTTGGGACACATTTGGGCGAAAACAACAAAGTTTTGGTGGATAAAAAAAAGGTGACGCCGATATGGTCACTTTTATTCCGAAAATTTCACGGAAAGCTTTTCGCGCAGAAAGCTCCCATTATGACCTATAAACCATATAAACATGTTTGGGACACATTTGAGCGAAAACAACAAAGTTTTGGTGGATAAAAAAAGGTGACGCCGATATGGTTACTTTTTGTCCGAAAATTTCACGGAAAGCTTTTCGCGCAGAAAGCTCCCATTATGACCTATAAACCATATAAACATGTGTGGGACACATTTGAGCGAAAACAACACAGTTTTGGTGGATAAAGAAAGGTGACGCCGATATGGTCACTTTTGGTCCGAAAATTTCACTTTAAGCTTTTCGCGCAAAACGCTCTCATTATGACCTATAAACCATATAAACATGTCTTGGACACATTTGAGTGAAAACAACACAGTTTTGGTGGATAAAGAAAGGTGACGCCGATATGGTCAATTTTGGTCCGAAAATTTCACGGAAAGCTTTTCGCGCACAAAGCTCCTATTATGACCTAAACTGTGTTCTATTATGACCTATAAACCATATAAACATGTTTGGGACATATTTGAGCGAAAATAACAGAGTTTTGGTGGATAAAGAAAGGTGACGCCCATATGGTTACTTTTGGTCCGAAAATTTCACGGAAAGCTTTTTGCGCACAAAGCTCCCATTATGTGCTATAAACCATATAAACATGTTTGGGACACATTTGAGCGAAAACAACACAGTTTTGGTGGATAAAGAAAGGTGACGCCGATATGGTCACTTTTGGTCCGAAAATTTCACGGAAAGCTTTTCGCGCAGAAAGATCCCATTATGACCTATAAACCATATAAACATGTTTGGGACACATTTGAGCGAAAACAACACAGTTTTGGTGGATAAAGAAAGGTGACGCCCATATGGTTACTTTTGGTCCGAAAATTTCACGGAAAGCTTTTCACGCACAAAGCTCCCATTATGACCTATAAACCATATAAACATGTTTGGGACACATTTGAGCGAAAACAACACGGTGTTGGTGGATAAAGAAAGGTGACGCCGATATGGTCACTTTTGGTCCGAAAATTTCACGGAATGCTTTTCGCGCAGAAAGCCCCCATTATGAACTATAAACCATATAAACATGTTTGGGACACATTTGAGGGAAAACAACACAGTTTTGGTGGATAAAAAAAAGTGACGCCGATATAGTCACTTTTGGTCCGAAAATTTCACGGAAAGCTTTTTGCGCACAAAGCTCCCATTATGACCTATAAACCATATAAACATGTTTGGGACACATGTGAGCGGAAACAACACAGTTTTGGGGGATAAAGAAAGGTGACGCCGATATGGTCACTTTTGGTCCTTAAATTTCACGAAAAGCTTTTTTCGCAGAAAGCTCCCATTATGACCTATAAACCATATAAATATGTTTGGGACACATTTGAGCGGAAACAACACAGTTTTGGTGGATAAAGAAAGGTGACGTCGAAATGGTCACTTTTGTTCCGAAAATTTCACGGAAAGCTTTTCGCGCAGAAAGGTCCCATTATGACCAATAAACCATATAAACATGTTTGGGACACATTTGAGCGAAAACAACACAGTTTTGGTGGATAAAGAAAGGTGACGCCGATATAGTCACTTTTGGTCCGAAAATTTCACGGAAAGCTTTTCGCGCAGAAACCACCCATTATGACCTATAAACCATATAAACATGTTTGGGACAAATTTGAGCGAAAACAACAAAGTTTTGGTGGATAAAGAAAGGTGACGCCGAAATGGTCACTTTTGTTCCGAAAATTTCACGGAAAGTTTTTCGCGCAGAAAGGTCCCATTATGACCTACAAACCATATAATCCTGTTTGGGACACATTTGAGCGAAAACAACACAGTTTTGTTGGATAAAGAAAGGTGACGCCGATATGGTCACTTTTGGTCCGAAAATTTCACGGAAAGCTTTTTGCGCATAAAGCTCCCATTATGACCTATAAACCATATAAACATGTTTGGGACACATTTGAGCGAAAACAACACGGTTTTGGTGGATAAAGAGAGGTGACGCCGATATGGTCACTTTTGGTCCGAAAATTTCACGGAAAGCTTTTCGCGCAGAAAGCTCCCATTATGACCTATAAACCATATAAACATGTTTGGGACACATTTGAGCGAAAACAACACAGTTTTGGTGGATAAAGAAAGGTGACGCCCATATGGTTACTTTTTGTCCGAAAATTTCACGGAAAGCTTTTCGCGCAGAAAGCTCACATTGTAACGTATAAACCATATAAACATGTTTGGGACACATCTGAGCGAAAACAACACAGTTTTGGTCGATAAAGAAAGGTGACGCCGATATGGTCACTTTTGGTCCGAAAATTTCACGGAAAGCTTTACGCGCAGAAAGCTCCCATTTTGACCTATAAAACCATATAAACATGTTTGGGACACATTTGAGCGAAAACAACAAAGTTTTGGTGGATAAAGAAAGGTGACGCCCATATGGTGACTTTTGGTCCGAAAATTTCACGGAAAGCTTTTTGCGCACAAAGCTCCCATTATGACCGTTAAACCATATAAACATGTTTGGGACACATTTGAGCGAAAACAACACAGTTTTGGTCGATAAAGATAGGTGACGCCGATATGGTCACTTTTGGTCCGAAAATTTCACGGAAAGCTTTTCGCGCACAAAGCTCCCATTATGACGTATAAACCATATAAACATGTTTGGGACACATTTGAGCGAAAACAACACAGTTTTGGTCGATAAAGATAGGTGACGCCGATATGGTCACTTTTGGTCCGAAAATTTCACGGAAAGCTTTTCGCGCACAAAGCTCCCATTATGACCTATAAACCATATAAACATGTTTGGGACACATTTGAGCTAAAACAACACGGTGTTGGTGGATAAAGAAAGGTGACGCCGATATGGTCACTTTTGGTCCGAAAATTTCACGGAATGCTTTTCGCGCAGAAAGCTCCGATTATGAACTATAAACCATATAAACATGTTTGGGACACATTTGAGCGAAAACAACACAGTTTTGGTGGATAAAGAAAGGTGACGCCGATATAGTCACTTTTGGTCCGAAAATTTCACGGAAAGCTTTTCGCGCAGAAACCACCCATTATGACCTATAAACCATATAAACATGTTTGGGACAAATTTGAGCGAAAACAACAAAGTTTTGGTGGATAAAGAAAGGTGACGCCGAAATGGTCACTTTTGGTCCGAAAATTTCACGGAAAGCTTTTCGCGCAGAAAGGTCCCATTATGACCTATAAACCATATAAACCTGTTTGGGACACATTTGAGCGAAAACAACACAGTTTTGGTGGATAAAGAGAGGTGACGCCGATATGGTCACTTTTGGTCCGAAAATTTCAAGGAAAGCTTTTTGCGCATAAAGCTCTCATTATGACCTATAAACCATATAAACATGTTTGGGACACATTTGAGCGAAAACAACACGGTTTTGGTGGATAAAGAGAGGTGACGCCGATATGGTCACTTTTGGTCCGAAAATTTCACGGAAAGCTTTTCGCGCAGTAAGCTCCCATTATGACCTATAAACCATATAAACATGTTTGGGACACATTTGAGCGAAAACAACACAGTTTTGGTGGATAAAGAAAGGTGACGCCCATATGGTTACTTTTTGTCCGAAAATTTCACGGAAAGCTTTTCGCGCAGAAAGCTCACATTATAACGTATAAACCATATAAACATGTTTGGGACACATCTGAGCGAAAACAACACAGTTTTGGTCGATAAAGAAAGGTGACGCCGATATGGTCACTTTTGGTCCGAAAATTTCACGGAAAGCTTTACGCGCAGAAAGCTCCCATTTTGACCTATAAACCATATAAACATGTTTGGGACACATTTGAGCGAAAACAACACAGTTTTGGTAGATAAAGAAAGGTGACGCCCATATGGTGACTTTTGGTCCGAAAATTTCACGGAAAGCTTTTTGCGCACAAAGCTCCCATTATGACCGTTAAACCATATAAACATGTTTGGGACACATTTGAGCGAAAACAACACAGTTTTGGTCGATAAAGATAGGTGACGCCGATATGGTCACTTTTGGTCCGAAAATTTCACGGAAAGCTTTTCGCGCACAAAGCTCCCATTATGACGTATAAACCATATAAACATGTTTGGGACACATTTGAGCGAAAACAACACAGTTTTGGTCGATAAAGATAGGTGGCGCCGATATGGTCACTTTTGGTCCGAAAATTTCACGGAAAGCTTTTCGCGCACAAAGCTCCCATTATGATGTATAAACCATATAAACATGTTTGGGACACATTTGAGCGAAAACAACACAGTTTTGGTCGATAAAGATAGGTGACGCCGATATGGTCACTTTTGGTCCGAAAATTTCACGGAAAGCTTTTCGCGCAGAAAGCTCCCATTATGACCTATAAACCATATAAACATGTTTGGGACACATTTGGGCGAAAACAACAATGTTTTGGTGGATAAAAAAAGGTGACGCCGATATGGTCACTTTTGGTCCGAAAATTTCACGGAAAGCTTTTCGCGCAGAAAGCTCCCATTATGACCTATAAACCATATAAACATGTTTGGGACACATTTGAGCGAAAACAACACAGTGTTGGTGGATGAAGAAAGGTGACGCCGATATGGTCACTTTTGGTCCGAAAATTTCACGTAAAGCTTTTCGCGCAGAAAGCTCCCATTTTGACCTATAAACCATATAAACATGTTTGCGACACATTTGAGCGAAAACAACACAGTTTTGGTGGATAAAGAAAGGTGACGCCCATATGGTTACTTTTGTTCCGAAAATTTCACGGAAAGCTTTTTGCGCACAAAGCTCCCATTATGACCGTTAAACCATATAAACATGTTTGGGACAAATTTGAGCGAAAACAACAAAGTTTTGGTGGATAAAGAAAGGTGACCGCCGAAATGGTCACTTTTGGTCCCAAAATTTCACGGAAAGCATTTCGCGCAGAAAGGTCACATTATGACCTATAAACCATATAAACATGTTTGGGACACATTTGGGCGAAAACAACAAAGTTTTGGTGGATAAAAAAAGGTGACGCCGATATGGTCACTTTTATTCCGAAAATTTCACGGAAAGCTTTTCGCGCAGAAAGCTCCCATTATGACCTATAAACCATATAAACATGTTTGGGACACATTTGAGCGAAAACAACAAAGTTTTGGTGGATAAAAAAAGGTGACGCCGATATGGTTACTTTTTGTCCGAAAATTTCACGGAAAGCTTTTCGCGCAGAAAGCTCCCATTATGACCTATAAACCATATAAACATGTGCGGGACACATTTGAGCGAAAACAACACAGTTTTGGTGGATAAAGAAAGGTGACGCCGATATGGTCACTTTTGGTCCGAAAATTTCACTTTAAGCTTTTCGCGCACAACGCTCTCATTATGACCTATAAACCATATAAACATGTCTTGGACACATTTGAGTGAAAACAACACAGTTTTGGTGGATAAAGAAAGGTGACGCCGATATGGTCAATTTTGGTCCGAAAATTTCACGGAATGCTTTTCGCGCACAAAGCTCCTATTATGACCTAAACTGTGTTCTATTATGACCTATAAACCATATAAACATGTTTGGGACATATTTGAGCGAAAATAACAGAGTTTTGGTGGATAAAGAAAGGTGACGCCCATATGGTTACTTTTGGTCCGAAAATTTCACGGAAAGCTTTTTGCGCACAAAGCTCCCATTATGTCCTATAAACCATATAAACATGTTTGGGACACATTTGAGCGAAAACAACACAGTTTTGGTGGATAAAGAAAGGTGACGCCGATATAGTCACTTTTGGTCCGAAAATTTCACGGAAAGCTTTTCGCGCAGAAACCACCCATTATGACCTATAAACCATATAAACATGTTTGGGACAAATTTGAGCGAAAACAACAAAGTTTTGGTGGATAAAGAAAGGTGACGCCGAAATGGTCACTTTTGGTCCGAAAATTTCACGGAAAGCTTTTCGCGCAGAAAGGTCCCATTATGACCTATAAACCATATAAACCTGTTTGGGACACATTTGAGCGAAAACAACACAGTTTTGGTGGATAAAGAGAGGTGACGCCGATATGGTCACTTTTGGTCCGAAAATTTCAAGGAAAGCTTTTTGCGCATAAAGCTCTCATTATGACCTATAAACCATATAAACATGTTTGGGACACATTTGAGCGAAAACAACACGGTTTTGGTGGATAAAGAGAGGTGACGCCGATATGGTCACTTTTGGTCCGAAAATTTCACGGAAAGCTTTTCGCGCAGTAAGCTCCCATTATGACCTATAAACCATATAAACATGTTTGGGACACATTTGAGCGAAAACAACACAGTTTTGGTGGATAAAGAAAGGTGACGCCCATATGGTTACTTTTTGTCCGAAAATTTCACGGAAAGCTTTTCGCGCAGAAAGCTCACATTATAACGTATAAACCATATAAACATGTTTGGGACACATCTGAGCGAAAACAACACAGTTTTGGTCGATAAAGAAAGGTGACGCCGATATGGTCACTTTTGGTCCGAAAATTTCACGGAAAGCTTTACGCGCAGAAAGCTCCCATTTTGACCTATAAACCATATAAACATGTTTGGGACACATTTGAGCGAAAACAACACAGTTTTGGTAGATAAAGAAAGGTGACGCCCATATGGTGACTTTTGGTCCGAAAATTTCACGGAAAGCTTTTTGCGCACAAAGCTCCCATTATGACCGTTAAACCATATAAACATGTTTGGGACACATTTGAGCGAAAACAACACAGTTTTGGTCGATAAAGATAGGTGACGCCGATATGGTCACTTTTGGTCCGAAAATTTCACGGAAAGCTTTTCGCGCACAAAGCTCCCATTATGACGTATAAACCATATAAACATGTTTGGGACACATTTGAGCGAAAACAACACAGTTTTGGTCGATAAAGATAGGTGACGCCGATATGGTCACTTTTGGTCCGAAAATTTCACGGAAAGCTTTTCGCGCACAAATCTCCCATTATGATGTATAAACCATATAAACATGTTTGGGACACATTTGAGCGAAAACAACACAGTTTTGGTCGATAAAGATAGGTGACGCCGATATGGTCACTTTTGGTCCGAAAATTTCACGGAAAGCTTTTCGCGCAGAAAGCTCCCATTATGACCTATAAACCATATAAACATGTTTGGGACACATTTGGGCGAAAACAACAATGTTTTGGTGGATAAAAAAAGGTGACGCCGATATGGTCACTTTTGGTCCGAAAATTTCACGGAAAGCTTTTCGCGCAGAAAGCTCCCATTATGACCTATAAACCATATAAACATGTTTGGGACACATTTGAGCGAAAACAACACAGTGTTGGTGGATGAAGAAAGGTGACGCCGATATGGTCACTTTTGGTCCGAAAATTTCACGTAAAGCTTTTCGCGCAGAAAGCTCCCATTTTGACCTATAAACCATATAAACATGTTTGCGACACATTTGAGCGAAAACAACACAGTTTTGGTGGATAAAGAAAGGTGACGCCCATATGGTTACTTTTGTTCCGAAAATTTCACGGAAAGCTTTTTGCGCACAAAGCTCCCATTATGACCGTTAAACCATATAAACATGTTTGGGACAAATTTGAGCGAAAACAACAAAGTTTTGGTGGATAAAGAAAGGTGACCGCCGAAATGGTCACTTTTGGTCCCAAAATTTCACGGAAAGCATTTCGCGCAGAAAGGTCACATTATGACCTATAAACCATATAAACATGTTTGGGACACATTTGGGCGAAAACAACAAAGTTTTGGTGGATAAAAAAAGGTGACGCCGATATGGTCACTTTTATTCCGAAAATTTCACGGAAAGCTTTTCGCGCAGAAAGCTCCCATTATGACCTATAAACCATATAAACATGTTTGGGACACATTTGAGCGAAAACAACAAAGTTTTGGTGGATAAAAAAAGGTGACGCCGATATGGTTACTTTTTGTCCGAAAATTTCACGGAAAGCTTTTCGCGCAGAAAGCTCCCATTATGACCTATAAACCATATAAACATGTGCGGGACACATTTGAGCGAAAACAACACAGTTTTGGTGGATAAAGAAAGGTGACGCCGATATGGTCACTTTTGGTCCGAAAATTTCACTTTAAGCTTTTCGCGCACAACGCTCTCATTATGACCTATAAACCATATAAACATGTCTTGGACACATTTGAGTGAAAACAACACAGTTTTGGTGGATAAAGAAAGGTGACGCCGATATGGTCAATTTTGGTCCGAAAATTTCACGGAAAGCTTTTCGCGCACAAAGCTCCTATTATGACCTAAACTGTGTTCTATTATGACCTATAAACCATATAAACATGTTTGGGACATATTTGAGCGAAAATAACAGAGTTTTGGTGGATAAAGAAAGGTGACGCCCATATGGTTACTTTTGGTCCGAAAATTTCACGGAAAGCTTTTCACGCACAAAGCTCCCATTATGACCTATATACCATATAAACATGTTTGGGACACATTTGAGCGAAAACAACACGGTGTTGGTGGATAAAGAAAGGTGACGCCGATATGGTCACTTTTGGTCCGAAAATTTCACGGAATGCTTTTCGCGCAGAAAGCCCCCATTATGAACTATAAACCATATAAACATGTTTGGGACACATTTGAGGGAAAACAACACAGTTTTGGTGGATAAAAAAAAGTGACGCCGATATAGTCACTTTTGGTCCGAAAATTTCACGGAAAGCTTTTTGCGCACAAAGCTCCCATTATGTCCTATAAACCATATAAACATGTTTGGGACACATTTGAGCGAAAACAACACAGTTTTGGTGGATAAAGAAAGGTGACGCCGATATGGTAACTTTTGGTCCGAAAATTTCACCGAAAGCTTTTCGCGCAGAAAGATCCCATTATGACCTATAAACCATATAAACATGTTTGGGACACATTTGAGCGAAAACAACACAGTTTTGGTGGATAAAGAAAGGTGACGCCCATATGGTTACTTTTGGTCCGAAAATTTCACGGAAAGCTTTTCACGCACAAAGCTCCCATTATGACCTATAAACCATATAAACATGTTTGGGACACATTTGAGCGAAAACAACACGGTGTTGGTGGATAAAGAAAGGTGACGCCGATATGGTCACTTTTGGTCCGAAAATTTCACGGAATGCTTTTCGCGCAGAAAGCCCCCATTATGAACTATAAACCATATAAACATGTTTGGGACACATTTGAGGGAAAACAACACAGTTTTGGTGGATAAAAAAAAGTGACGCCGATATAGTCACTTTTGGTCCGAAAATTTCACGGAAAGCTTTTTGCGCACAAAGCTCCCATTATGACCTATAAACCATATAAACATGTTTGGGACACATTTGAGCGGAAACAACACAGTTTTGGGGGATAAAGAAAGGTGACGCCGATATGGTCACTTTTGGTCCTTAAATTTCACGAAAAGCTTTTTTCGCAGAAAGCTCCCATTATGACCTATAAACCATATAAATATGTTTGGGACACATTTGAGTGGAAACAACACAGTTTTGGTGGATAAAGAAAGGTGACGTCGAAATGGTCACTTTTGTTCCGAAAATTTCACGGAAAGCTTTTCGCGCAGAAAGGTCCCATTATGACCTATAAACCATATAAACATGTTTGGGACACATTTGAGCGAAAACAACACAGTTTTGGTGGATAAAGAAAGGTGACGCCGATATAGTCACTTTTGGTCCGAAAATTTCACGGAAAGCTTTTCGCGCAGAAACCACCCATTATGACCTATAAACCATATAAACATGTTTGGGACAAATTTGAGCGAAAACAACAAAGTTTTGGTGGATAAAGAAAGGTGACGCCGAAATGGTCACTTTTGGTCCGAAAATTTCACGGAAAGTTTTTCGCGCAGAAAGGTCCCATTATGACCTACAAACCATATAATCCTGTTTGGGACACATTTGAGCGAAAACAACACAGTTTTGTTTGATAAAGAAAGGTGACGCCGATATGGTCACTTTTGGTCCGAAAATTTCACGGAAAGCTTTTTGCGCATAAAGCTCCCATTATGACCTATAAACCATATAAACATGTTTGGGACACATTTGAGCGAAAACAACACGGTTTTGGTGGATAAAGAGAGGTGACGCCGATATGGTCACTTTTGGTCCGAAAATTTCACGGAAAGCTTTTCGCGCAGAAAGCTCCCATTATGACCTATAAACCATATAAACATGTTTGGGACACATTTGAGCGAAAACAACACAGTTTTGGTGGATAAAGAAAGGTGACGCCCATATGGTTACTTTTTGTCCGAAAATTTCACGGAAAGCTTTTCGCGCAGAAAGCTCACATTATAACGTATAAACCATATAAACATGTTTGGGACACATCTGAGCGAAAACAACACAGTTTTGGTCGATAAAGAAAGGTGACGCCGATATGGTCACTTTTGGTCCGAAAATTTCACGGAAAGCTTTACGCGCAGAAAGCTCCCATTTTGACCTATAAACCATATAAACATGTTTGGGACACATTTGAGCGAAAACAACACAGTTTTGGTGGATAAAGAAAGGTGACGCCCATATGGTGACTTTTGGTCCGAAAATTTCACGGAAAGCTTTTTGCGCACAAAGCTCCCATTATGACCGTTAAACCATATAAACATGTTTGGGACACATTTGAGCGAAAACAACACAGTTTTGGTCGATAAAGATAGGTGACGCCGATATGGTCACTTTTGGTCCGAAAATTTCACGGAAAGCTTTTCGCGCAAATAGCTCCGATTATGACCTATAAACCATATAATCATTTTTGGGACACATTTGAGCGAAAACAACACAGTTTTGGTGGATAAAGAAAGGTGACGCCCTTATGGTCACTTTTTGTCCGAAAATTTCACGGAAAGCTTTTTGCGCACAAAGCTCCCATTATGACCTATAAACCATATAAACATGTTTGGCACACATTTGAGCGAAAACAACACGGTTTTGGTGGATAAAGAGAGGTGCGGCGATATGGTCACTTTTGGTCCGAAAATTTCACGAAAAGCTTTTCGCGCAGAAAGCTCCCATTATGACCTATAAACCATATAAACATGTTTGGGACACATTTGAGCGAAAACAACACAATTTTGGTGGATAAAGAAAGGTGACGCCCATATGGTGACTTTTGGTCCGAAAATTTCACGGAAAGCTTTTTGCGCACAAAGCTCCCATTATGACCGTTAAACCATATAAACATGTTTGGGACACATTTGAGCGAAAACAACACAGTTTTGGTCGATAAAGATAGGTGACGCCGATATGGTCACTTTTGGTCCGAAAATTTCACGGAAAGCTTTTCGCGCACAAAGCTCCCATTATGACGTATAAACCATATAAACATGTTTGGGACACATTTGAGCGAAAACAACACAGTTTTGGTCGATAAAGATAGGTGACGCCGATATGGTCACTTTTGGTCCGAAAATTTCACGGAAAGCTTTTCGCGCACAAAGCTCCCATTATGACGTATAAACCATATAAACATGTTTGGGACAAATTTGAGCGAAAACAACACAGTTTTGGTCGATAAAGATAGGTGACGCCGATATGGTCACTTTTGGTCCGAAAATTTCACGGAAAGTTTTTCGCGCAAAAAGCTCCGATTATGACCTATAAACCATATAATCATTTTTGGGACACATTTGAGCGAAAACAACACAGTTTTGGTGGATAAAGAAAGGTGACGCCCTTATGGTCACTTTTTGTCCGAAAATTTCACGGAAAGCTTTTTGCGCACAAAGCTCCCATTATGACCTATAAACCATATAAACATGTTTGGCACACATTTGAGCGAAAACAACACGGTTTTGGTGGATAAAGAGAGGTGCGGCGATATGGTCACTTTTGGTCCGAAAATTTCACGAAAAGCTTTTCGCGCAGAAAGCTCCCATTATGACCTATAAACCATATAAACATGTTTGGGACACATTTGAGCGAAAACAACACAATTTTGGTGGATAAAGAAAGGTGACGCCGATATGGTCAATTTTGGTCCGAAAATTTCACGGAATGCTTTTCGCGCAGAAAGCTCCCATTATGAACTATAAACCATATAAACATGTTTGGGACACATTTGAGCGAAAACAACACAGTTTTGGTGGATAAAGAAAGGTGACGCCGATATAGTCAGTTTTGGTCCGAAAATTTCACGGAAAGCTTTTCACGCAGAAACCACCCATTATGACCAATAAACCATATAAACATGTTTGGGACAAATTTGAGCGAAAACAACAATGTTTTGGTGGATAAAGAAAGGTGACGCCGAAATGGTCACTTTTGGTCCGAAAATTTCACTGAAAGCTTTTCGCGCAGAAAGGTCCCATTATGACCTATAAACCATATAAACATGTTTGGGACACATTTGAGCGAAAACAACACAGTTTTGGTGGATAAAGAAAGGTGACGCCGATATGGTCACTTTTGGTCCGAAAATTTCACGGAAAGCTTTTTGCGCACAAAGCTCCCATTATGACCTATAAACCAAGTAAACATGTTTGGGACACATTAGAGTGGAAACAACACAGTTTAGGTGGATAAAGAAAGGTGACGCCGATATGGTCACTTTTGAACCGAAAATTTCACGGAAAGCTTTTCGCACAAAAAGCTCCTATTATTACCTATAAACCATATAAACATGTTTGGGACACATTTGAGCGAAAACAACACAGTTTTGGTGGATAAAGAAAGGTGACGCCCAAATGGTTACTTTTTGTCCGACAATTTCACGGAAAGCTTTTCGCGCAGAAAGCTCACATTACGACGTATAAACCATATAAACATGTTTGGGACACATTTGAGCGAAAACAACACAGTTTTGGTCGATAAAGAAAGGTGACGCCGATATGGTCACTTTTGGTCCGAAAATTTCACGGAAAGCTTTTCCCGCAGAAAGCTCCCATTATGACCTATAAACCATATAAACATGTTTGGGACACATTTGAGCGAAAACAACACAGTTTTGGTGGATAAAGAAAGGTGACGCCGATATGGTCACTTTTGGTCCGAAAATTTCACGGAAAGCTTTTCGCGCAGAAACCACCCATTATGACCTATAAACCATATAAACATGTTTGGGACAAATTTGAGCGAAAACAACAAAGTTTTGGTGGATAAAGAAAGGTGACGCCGAAATGGTCACTTTTGGTCCGAAAATTTTACGGAAAGCTTTTCGCGCAGAAAGGTCCTATTATGACCTATAAACCATATAAACCTGTTTGGGACACATTTGAGCGAAAACAACACAGTTTTGTTGGATAAAGAAAGGTGACGCCGATATGGTCACTTTTGGTCCGAAAATTTCTAGGAAAGCTTTTTGCGCATAAAGCTCCCATTATGACCTATAAACCATATAAACATGTTTGGGACACATTTGAGCGAAAACAACACGGTTTTGGTGGAGAAAGAGAGGTGATGCCGATATGGTCACTTTTGGTCCGAAAATTTCACGGAAAGCTTTTCGCGCAGAAAGCTCCCATTATGACCTATAAACCATATAAACATGTTTGGGACACATTTGAGCGAAAACAACACAGTTTTGGTGGATAAAGAAAGGTGACGCCCATATGGTTACTTTTTGTCCGAAAATTTCACGGAAAGCTTTTCGCGCAGAAAGCTCACATTATAACGTATAAACCATATAAACATGTTTGGGACACATCTGAGCGAAAACAACACAGTTTTGGTCGATAAAGAAAGGTGACGCCGATATGGTCACTTTTGGTCCGAAAATTTCACGGAAAGCTTTACGCGCAGAAAGCTCCCATTTTGACCTATAAACCATATAAACATGTTTGGGACACATTTGAGCGAAAACAACACAGTTTTGGTGGATAAAGAAAGGTGACGCCCATATGGTGACTTTTGGTCCGAAAATTTCACGGAAAGCTTTTTGCGCACAAAGCTCCCATTATGACCGTTAAACCATATAAACATGTTTGGGACACATTTGAGCGAAAACAACACAGTTTTGGTCGATAAAGATAGGTGACGCCGATATGGTCACTTTTGGTCCGAAAATTTCACGGAAAGCTTTTCGCGCACAAAGCTCCCATTATGACGTATAAACCATATAAACATGTTTGGGACACATTTGAGCGAAAACAACACAGTTTTGGTCGATAAAGATAGGTGACGCCGATATGGTCACTTTTGGTCCGAAAATTTCACGGAAAGCTTTTCGCGCACAAAGCTCCCATTATGACGTATAAACCATATAATCATTTTTGGGACACATTTGAGCGAAAACAACACAGTTTTGGTGGATAAAGAAAGGTGACGCCCTTATGGTCACTTTTTGTCCGAAAATTTCACGGAAAGCTTTTTGCGCACAAAGCTCCCATTATGACCTATAAACCATATAAACATGTTTGGGACACATTTGAGCGGAAACAACACAGTTTTGGTGGATAAAGAAAGGTGACGCCGATATGGTCACTTTTGGTCCGAAAATTTCACGGAAAGCTTTTTGCGCACAAAGCTCCCATTATGACCTATAAACCATATAAACAAGTTTGGGACAAATTTGAGCGAAAACAACACGGTTTTGGTGGATAAAGAAAGGTGACGCCGATATGGTCACTTTTGGTCCGAAAATTTCACGAAAAGCTTTTCGCGCAGAAAGCTCCCATTATGAACTATAAACCATATAAACATGTTTGGGACACATTTGAGCGAAAACAACACAGTTTTAGTGGATAAAGAAAGGTGACGCCGATATGGTCACTTTTGGTCCGAAAATTTCACGGAAAGATTTTTGCGCACAAAGCTCCCATTATGACCTATAAACCATATAAACATGTTTGGGACACATTTGAGCGGAAACAACACAGTTTTGGGGGATAAAGAAAGATGACGCCGATATGGTCACTTTTGGTCCTTAAATTTCACGAAAAGCTTTTTGCGCAGAAAGCTCCCATTATGACCTATAAACCATATAAATATGTTTGGGGACACATTTGAGCGGAAACAACACAGTTTTGGTGGATAAAGAAAGGTGACGTCGAAATGGTCACTTTTGTTCCGAAAATTTCACGGAAAGCTTTTCGCGCAGAAAGGTCTCATTATGACCTATAAACCATATAAACATGTTTGGGACACATTTGAGCGAAAAAAACACAGTTTAGGGGGATAAAGAAAGGTGACGCCGATATGGTCACTTTTGAACCGAAAATTTCACGGAAAGCTTTTCGCACAAAAAGCTCCTATTATTACCTATAAACGATATAAACATGTTTGGGACACATTTGAGCGAAAACAACACAGTTTTGGTGGATAAAGAAAGGTGACGCCCATATGGTTACTTTTTGTCCGACAATTTCACGGAAAGCTTTTCGCGCAGAAAGCTCACATTACGACGTATAAACCATATAAACATGTTTGGGACACATTTGAGCGAAAACAACACAGTTTTGGTCGATAAAGAAAGGTGACGCCGATATGGTCACTTTTGGTCCGAAAATTTCACGGAAAGCTTTTCCCTCAGAAAGCTCCCATTATGACCTATAAACCATATAAACATGTTTGGGACACATTTGAGCGAAAACAACACAGTTTTGGTGGATAAAGAAAGGTGACGCCCATATGGTTACTTTTTGTCCGAAAATTTCACGGAAAGCTTTTCGCGCAGAAAGCTCACATTATGACGTATAAACCATAAAAACATGTTTGGGACACATTTGAGTGAAAACAACACAGTTTTGGTCGATAAAGAACGGTGACACCGATATGGTCACTTTTGGTCCGAAAATTTCACGGAATGCTTTTTGCGCACAAAGCTCCCATTATGACCTTTAAACCATATAAACATGTTTGGGACAAATTTGAGCGAAAACAACAAAGTTTTGGTGGATAATGAAAGGTGACGCCGAAATGGTCACTCTTGGTTCCAAAATTTCACGGAAAGCTTTTCGCGCAGAAAGGTCCCATTATGACCTATAAACCATATAAACATGTTTGGGACACATTTCAGCGAAAACAACAAAGTTTTGGTGGATAAAAAAAGGTGACGCCGATATGGTCACTTTTGGTCCGAAAATATCACGGAAAGCTTTTCGCGCAGAAAGCTCCCATTATGTCCTATAAACCATATAAACATGTTTGGGACACATTTGAGCGAAAACAACACAGTTTTGGTGGATAAAGAAAGGTGACGCCGATATGGTCACTTTTGGTCCGAAAATTTCACGGAATGCTTTTCGCGCAGAAAGCTCCCATTATGAACTATAAACCATATAAACATGTTTGGAACACATTTGAGCGAAAACAACACAGTTTTGGTGGACAAAGAAAGGTGACGCCGATATGGTCACTTTTGGTCCGAAAATTTCACGGAAAGCTTTTCACGCACAAAGCTCCCATTATGACCTATAAACCATATAAACATGTTTGGGACACATTTGAGCTAAAACAACACGGTGTTGGTGGATAAAGAAAGGTGACGCCGATATGGTCACTTTTGGTCCGAAAATTTCACGGAATGCTTTTCGCGCAGAAAGCTCCGATTATGAACTATAAACCATATAAACATGTTTGGGACACATTTGAGCGAAAACAACACAGTTTTGGTGGATAAAGAAAGGTGACGCCGATATAGTCACTTTTGGTCCGAAAATTTCACGGAAAGCTTTTCGCGCAGAAACCACCCATTATGACCTATAAACCATATAAACATGTTTGGGACAAATTTGAGCGAAAACAACAAAGTTTTGGTGGATAAAGAAAGGTGACGCCGAAATGGTCACTTTTGGTCCGAAAATTTCACGGAAAGCTTTTCGCGCAGAAAGGTCCCATTATGACCTATAAACCATATAAACCTGTTTGGGACACATTTGAGCGAAAACAACACAGTTTTGTTGGATAAAGAAAGGTGACACCGATATGGTCACTTTTGGTCCGAAAATTTCAAGGAAAGCTTTTTGCGCATAAAGCTCTCATTATGACCTATAAACCATATAAACATGTTTGGGACACATTTGAGCGAAAACAACACGGTTTTGGTGGATAAAGAGAGGTGACGCCGATATGGTCACTTTTGGTCCGAAAATTTCACGGAAAGCTTTTCGCGCAGAAAGCTCCCATTATGACCTATAAACCATATAAACATGTTTGGGACACATTTGAGCGAAAACAACACAGTTTTGGTGGATAAAGAAAGGTGACGCCCATATGGTTACTTTTTGTCCGAAAATTTCACGGAAAGCTTTTCGCGCAGAAAGCTCACATTATAACGTATAAACCATATAAACATGTTTGGGACACATCTGAGCGAAAACAACACAGTTTTGGTCGATAAAGAAAGGTGACGCCGATATGGTCACTTTTGGTCCGAAAATTTCACGGAAAGCTTTACGCGCAGAAAGCTCCCATTTTGACCTATAAACCATATAAACATGTTTGGGACACATTTGAGCGAAAACAACACAGTTTTGGTAGATAAAGAAAGGTGACGCCCATATGGTGACTTTTGGTCCGAAAATTTCACGGAAAGCTTTTTGCGCACAAAGCTCCCATTATGACCGTTAAACCATATAAACATGTTTGGGACACATTTGAGCGAAAACAACACAGTTTTGGTCGATAAAGATAGGTGACGCCGATATGGTCACTTTTGGTCCGAAAATTTCACGGAAAGCTTTTCGCGCACAAAGCTCCCATTATGACGTATAAACCATATAAACATGTTTGGGACACATTTGAGCGAAAACAACACAGTTTTGGTCGATAAAGATAGGTGACGCCGATATGGTCACTTTTGGTCCGAAAATTTCACGGAAAGCTTTTCGCGCACAAAGCTCCCATTATGACGTATAAACCATATAAACATGTTTGGGACACATTTGAGCGAAAACAACACAGTTTTGGTCGATAAAGATAGGTGACGCCGATATGGTCACTTTTGGTCCGAAAATTTCACGGAAAGCTTTTCGCGCAAAAAGCTCCGATTATGACCTATAAACCATATAATCATTTTTGGGACACATTTGAGCGAAATCAACACAGTTTTGGTGGATAAAGAAAGGTGACGCCCTTATGGTCACTTTTTGTCCGAAAATTTCACGGAAAGCTTTTTGCGCACAAAGCTCCCATTATGACCTATAAACCATATAAACATGTTTGGGACACATTTGAGCGGAAACAACACAGTTTTGGTGGATAAAGAAAGGTGACGCCGATATGGTCACTTTTGGTCCGAAAATTTCACTGAAAGCTTTTTGCCCACAAAGCTCCCATTATGACCTATAAACCATATAAACAAGTTTGGGACAAATTTGAGCGAAAACAACACGGTTTTGGTGAATAAAGAAAGGTGACGCCGATATGGTCACTTTTGGTCCGAAAATTTCACGAAAAGCTTTTCGCGCAGAAAGCTCCCATTATGACCTATAAACCATATAAACATGTTTGGGACACATTTGAGCGAAAACAACACAGTTTTGGTGGATAAAGAATGGTGACGCCGATATGGTCACTTTTGGTCCGAAAATTTCACGGAATGCTTTTCGCGCAGAAAGCTCCCATTATGAACTATAAACCATATAAACATCTTTGGGACACATTTGAGCGAAAACAACACAGTTTTGGTGGATAAATAAAGGTGACGCCGATATGGTCACTTTTGGTCCGAAAATTTCACGGAAAGATTTTTGCGCACAAAGCTCCCATTATGACCTATAAACCATATAAACATGTTTGGGACACATTTGAGCGGAAACAACACAGTTTTGGGGGATAAAGAAAGGTGACGCCGATATGGTCACTTTTGGTCCTTAAATTTCACGAAAAGCTTTTTGCGCAGAAAGCTCCCATTATGACCTATAAACCATATAAATATGTTTGAGACACATTTGAGTGGAAACAACACAGTTTTGGTGGATAAAGAAAGGTGACGTCGAAATGGTCACTTTTGTTCCGAAAATTTCACGGAAAGTGATGAAGGGAAAACAAGTGGTGCTTATCAACAAGTTTGGATTCGTTCTGCAGATTTGACAGCTTTGCGACGTCTCAGTGAAATGGGTCGTTCGGAGTCCATATTGATCAGATTGGATCGTGCCATACCTTGTTGGAACGAGGACGAAGAGATCTACAACTTTTCTGTTGAAGGTTTTTCCAGAATCTACCGAGAACATGGCCGAAAATCAACATCTTTGCAGCTGTTTACTGTTTGGACGAAAATAATTATCTTTTCATATTTAGTTTATCATCTTAAGCATTATATTTATTCAGGAATAATGTAAATTAGAATAATATCTATTAGTTGACTTTTCAATTAATTGATATTATATCTAATTAGTTTTTATCTTTATTAATTAGGATATTTTTATCTAGTTAGGATTAAGTTTGACAAGCAATCCTTAGTCTCTAAGAAAGACAACCAAACCCTAGATATTTTTCTATTTAAACGTTTCATTCATTCAATAAAAGGAGATAGAATTGAATTTTTGACAAAAAGTCAGATTTGGAGAGTTCTCCTAGGGAGGAACCGAGTTCCCCTGCGTGGGATAGGTTTCGATGTGTTGTTCTTAGCTTGGTTTGTCTTGTGTGTGTCTCTCCTCGTTGAAGGGTTGGTGCTACCACATGTTTGGTGTGTGTCGATCCTCGTTGAAGGATTGGTGCTATCCATCATGATTGGTGTGTGTCGATTCTCGTCGTCGGACTGGTGCTATCAAGCATCCACGAGCCCCCTCCTTGTGCCTCCAAGTTGTCCGCTTGGTTGTGTAGGGTTGTAGAGGCGGGTTGTGTAGTCGTTGGTGTTTGGTTCCTACCCTCTACGGAGGCCTGGGGTCTTCATCTCGTTCTACATAGATCGACTCAGTCCTTATCGGTCGTGTCTTGTCAAATTTCGTGTCTTCACATTATCGCTGCGTTTCTTTGAGTCTTTTGCTTCCGTTCTTGTCTTTGAGTCTTGATTGTCGAAGATCGGGCCATCCTACGGCTAACCCCGTATCAGAAAGCTTTTCGCGCAGAAAGGTCCCATTATGACCTATAAACCATATAAACATGTTTGGGACACATTTGAGCGAAAAAAACACAGTTTTGGTGGATAACGAAAGGTGACGCCGATATGGTCACTTTTGGTCCGAAAATTTCACGGAAAGCTTTTTGCGCACAAAGCTCCCATTATGACCTATAAACCATATAAACATGTTTGGCACACATTTGAGCGAAAACAACACGGTTTTGGTGGATAAAGAGAGGTGCGGCGATATGGTCACTTTTGGTCCGAAAATTTCACGAAAAGCTTTTCGCGCAGAAAGCTCCCATTATGACCTATAAACCATATAAACATGTTTGGGACACATTTGAGCGAAAACAACACAGTTTTGGTGGATAAAGAAAGGTGACGCCGATATGGTCAATTTTGGTCCGAAAATTTCACGGAATGCTTTTCGCGCAGAAAGCTCCCATTATGAACTATAAACCATATAAACATGTTTGGGACAAATTTGAGCGAAAACAACAAAGTTTTGGTGGATAAAGAAAGGTGACGCCGAAATGGTCACTTTTGGTCCGAAAATTTCACGGAAAGCTTTTCGCGCAGAAAGGTCCCATTATGACCTATAAACCATATAAACATGTTTGGGACACATTTGAGCGAAAACAACACAGTTTTGGTGGATAAAGAAAGGTGACGCCGATATGGTCACTTTTGGTCCGAAAATTTCACGGAAAGCTTTTTGCGCACAAAGCTCCCATTATGACCTATAAACCAAGTAAACATGTTTGGGACACATTTGAGTTGAAACAACACAATTTAGGTGGATAAAGAAAGGTGACGCCGATATGGTCACTTTTGAACCGAAAATTTCACGGAAAGCTTTTCGCACAAAAAGCTCCTATTATTACCTATAAACCATATAAACATGTTTGGGACACATTTGAGCGAAAACAACACAGTTTTGGTGGATAAAGAAAGGTGCCGCCCATATGGTTACTTTTTGTCCGACAATTTCACGGAAAGCTTTTCGCGCAGAAAGCTCACATTACGACGTATAAACCATATAAACATGTTTGGGACACATTTGAGCGAAAACAACACAGTTTTGGTCGATAAAGAAAGGTGACGCCGATATGGTCACTTTTGGTCCGAAAATTTCACGGAAAGCTTTTCCCGCAGAAAGCTCCCATTATGACCTATAAACCATATAAACATGTTTGGGACACATTTGAGCGAAAACAACACAGTTTTGGTGGATAAAGAAAGGTGACGCCGATATGGTCAATTTTGGTCCGAAAATTTCACGGAATGCTTTTCGCGCAGAAAGCTCCCATTATGAACTATAAACCATATAAACATGTTTGGGACACATTTGAGCGAAAACAACACAGTTTTGGTGGATAAAGAAAGGTGACGTCGATATAGTCAGTTTTGGTCCGAAAATTTCACGGAAAGCTTTTCACGCAGAAACCACCCATTATGACCAATAAACTATATAAACATGTTTGGGACAAATTTGAGCGAAAACAACAATGTTTTGGTGGATAAAGAAAGGTGACGCCGAAATGGTCACTTTTGGTCCGAAAATTTCACGGAAAGCTTTTCGCGCAGAAAGGTCCCATTATGACCTATAAACCATATAAACATGTTTGGGACACATTTGAGCGAAAACAACACAGTTTTGGTGGATAAAGAAAGGTGACGCCGATATGGTCACTTTTGGTCCGAAAATTTCACGGAAAGCTTTTTGCGCACAAAGCTCCCATTATGACCTATAAACCAAGTAAACATGTTTGGGACACATTTGAGTTGAAACAACACAATTTAGGTGGATAAAGAAAGGTGACGCCGATATGGTCACTTTTGAACCGAAAATTTCACGGAAAGCTTTTCGCACAAAAAGCTCCTATTATTACCTATAAACCATATAAACATGTTTGGGACACATTTGAGCGAAAACAACACAGTTTTGGTGGATAAAGAAAGGTGACGTCGATATAGTCAGTTTTGGTCCGAAAATTTCACGGAAAGCTTTTCCCGCAGAAAGCTCCCATTATGACCTATAAACCATATAAACATGTTTGGGACACATTTGAGCGAAAACAACACAGTTTTGGTGGATAAAGAAAGGTGATGCCCATATGGTTACTTTTTGTCCGAAAATTTCACGGAAAGCTTTTCGCGCAGAAAGCTCACATTATGACGTATAAACCATAAAAACATGTTTGGGACACATTTGAGTGAAAACAACACAGTTTTGGTCGATAAAGAAAGGTGACGCCGATATGGTCACTTTTGGTCCGAAAATCTCACGGAAAGCTTTTTGCGCACAAAGCTCCCATTATGACCTTTGAACCATATAAACATGTTTGGGACAAATTTGAGCGAAAACAACAAAGTTTTGGTGGATAATGAAAGGTGACGCCGAAATGGTCACTCTTGGTTCCAAAATTTCACGGAAAGCTTTTCGCGCAGAAAGGTCCCATTATGACCTATAAACCATATAAACATGTTTGGGACACATTTCAGCGAAAACAACAAAGTTTTGGTGGATAAAAAAAGGTGACGCCGATATGGCCACTTTTGGTCCGAAAATATCACGGAAATCTTTTCGCGCAGAAAGGCCCCATTATGACCTATAAACCATATAAACATGTTTGGGACACATTTGAGCGAAAACAACACAGTTTTGGTGGATAAAGAAAGGTGATACCGATATGGTCACTTTTGGTCCGAAAATTTCACGGAATGCTTTTCGCGCAGAAAGCTCCCATTATGAACTATAAACCTTATAAACATGTTTGGGACACATTTGAGCGAAAACAACACAGTTTTGGTGGATAAAGAAAGGTGACGCCGATATGGTCACTTTTGGTCCGAAAATTTGACGGAAAGCTTTTTGCGCACAAAGCTCCCATTATGACCTATAAACCATATAAACATGTTTGGGACACATTTGAGTGGAAACACTACAGTTTTGGGGGATAAAGAAAGGTGACGCCGATATGGTCACTTTTGGTCCGAAAATTTCACGAAAAGCTTTTTGCGCAGAAAGCTCCCATTATGACCTATAAACCATATAAATATGTTTGGGACACATTTGAGCGGAAACAAAACAGTTTTGGTGGATAAAGAAACGTGACGCCGATATAGTCAGTTTTGGTCCGAAAATTTCACGGAAAGCTTTTCGCGCAGAAACCACCCATTATGACCTATAAACCATATAAACATGTTTGGGACAAATTTGAGCGAAAACAACAAAGTTTTGGTGGATAAAGAAAGGTGACGCCGAAATGGTCACTTTTGGTCCGAAAATTTCACGGAAAGCTTTTCGCGCAGAAAGGTCCCATTATGACCTATAAACCATATAAACATGTCTGGGACACATTTGAGCGAAAACAACACAGTTTTGGTTGATAAAGAAAGGTGACGCCGATATGGTCATTTTTGGTCCGAAAATTTTACGGAAAGCTTTTTGCGCACAAAGCTCCCATTATGACCTATAAACCATATAAACATGTTTGCGACACATTTGAGTGAAAACAACACGGTTTTGGTGGATAAAGAGAGGTGCGGCGATATGGTCACTTTTGGTCCGAAAATTTCACGAAAAGCTTTTCGCGCAGAAAACTCCCATTATGACCTATAAACCATATAAACATGTTTGGAACACATTTGAGCGAAAACAACACAGTTTTGGTGGATAAAGAAAGGTGACGCCGATATGGTCACTTTTGGTCCGAAAATTTCACGGAATGCTTTTCGCGCAGAAAGCTCCCATTATGAACTATAAAGCATATAAACATGTTTGGGACAAATTTTAGCGAAAACAACAAAGTTTTGGTGGATAATGAAAGGTGACGCCGAAATGGTCACTCTTGGTTCCAAAATTTCACGGAAAGCTTTTCGCGCAGAAAGGTCCCATTATGACCTATAAACCATATAAACATGTTTGGGACACATTTGAGCGAAAACAACAAAGTTTTGGTGGATAAAGAAAGGTGACGCCGATATGGTCACTTTTGGTCCGAAAATTTCACGGAAAGCTTTTCGCGCAGAAAGCTCCCATTATGACCTATAAACCATATAAACATGTTTGGGACACATTTGAGCGAAAACAACACAGTTTTGGTGGATAAAGAAAGGTGACGCCGATATGGTCACTTTTGGTCCGAAAATTACACGGAATGCTTTTCGCGCAGAAAAATCCCATTATGACCTATAAACCACATAAACATGTTTGGGACACATTTGAGCGAAAACAACACAGTTTTGGTGGATAAAGAAAGGTGACGCCGATATGGTCACTTTTGGTCCGAAAATTTCACGGAAAGCTTTTTGCGCACAAAGCTCCCATTATGACCTATAAACCATTTAAACATGTTTGGGACACATTTGAGCGAAAACAACACGGTTTTGGTGGATAAAGAGAGGTGCGGCGATATGGTCACTTTTGGTACGAAAATTTCACGAAAAGCTTTTCGCGCAGAAAGCTCCCATTATGACCTATAAACCATATAAACATGTTTGGGACACATTTGAGCGAAAACAACACAGTTTTGGTGGATAAAGAAAGGTGACGTCGATATGGTCAATTTTGGTCCGAAAATTTCACGGAATGCTTTTCGCGCAGAAAGCTCCCATTATGAACTATAAACCATATAAACATGTTTGAGACACATTTGAGCGAAAACAACACAGTTTTGGTGGATAAAGAAAGGTGACGCCGATATAGTCAGTATTGGTCCGAAAATTTCACGGAAAGCTTTTCACGCAGAAACCACCCATTATGACCTATAAACCATATAAACATGTTTGGGACAAATTTGAACGAAAACAACAAAGATTTGGTGGATAAAGAAAGGTGACGCCGAAATGGTCACTTTTGGTCCGAAAATTTCACGGAAAGCTTTTCGCGCAGAAAGGTCCCATTATGACCTATAAACCATATAAACATGTTTGGGACACATTTGAGCGAAAACAACACAGTTTTGGTGGATAAAGAAAGGTGACGCCCATATGGTTACTTTTGGTCCGAAAATTTCACGGAAAGCTTTTTGCGCACAAAGCTCCCATTATGACCTTGAAACCATATAAACATGTTTGGGACAAATTTGAGCGAAAACAACAAAGTTTTGGTGGATAATGAAAGGTGACGCCGAAATGGTCACTTTTGGTTCCGAAATTTCACGAAAAGCTTTTCGCGCAGAAAGGTCACATTATGACCTATAAACCATATAAACATGTTTGGGACACATTTGAGCGAAAACAACAAAGTTTTGGTGGATAAAAAAAGGTGACGCCGATATGGTCACTTTTGGTCCGAAAATTTCACGGAAAGCTTTTCGCGCAGAAAGCTCCCATTATGACCTATAAACCATATAAACATGTTTGGGACACATTTGAGCGAAAACAACACAGTTTTGGTGGATAAAGAAAGGTGACGCCGATATGGTCACTTTTGGTCCGAAAATTTCACGGAAAGCTTTTCGCGCACAAAGCTCCCATTATGACGTATAAACCATATAAACATGTTTGGGACACATTTGAGCGAAAACAACACAGTTTTGGTGGATAAAGATAGGTTACGCCGATATGGTCACTTTTGGTCCGAAAATTTCACGGAAAGCTTTTCGCGCAAAAAGCTCCGATTATGACCTATAAACCATATAATCATGTTTGGGACACATTTGAGCGAAAACAACACAGTTTTGGTAGATAAAGAAAGGTGACGCCGATATGGTCACTTTTGGTCCGAAAATTTCACGGAAAGCTTTTTGCGCACAAAGCTCCCATACCTATAAATCATATAAACATGTTTGGGACACATTTGAGCGAAAACAACACGGTTTTGGTGGATAAAGAGAGGTGCGGCGATATGGTCACTTTTGGTCCGAAAATTTAACGAAAAGCTTTTCGCGCAGAAAGCTCCCATTATGACCTATAAACCATATAAACATGTTTGGGACACATTTGAGCGAAAACAACACAGTTTTGGTGGATAAAGAAAGGTGACGCCGATATGGTCAATTTTGGTCCGAAAATTTCACGGAATGCTTTTCGCGCAGAAAGCTCCCATTATGAACTATAAACCATATAAACATGTTTGGGACACATTTGAGCGAAAACAACACAGTTTTGGTGGATAAAGAAAAGTGACGCCGATATAGTCAGTTTTGGTCCGAAAATTTCACGGAAAGCTTTTCACGCAGAAACCACCCATTATGACCTATAAACCATATAAACATGTTTTGGACAAATTTGAGTGAAAACAACAAAGTTTTGGTGGATAAAGAAAGGTGACGCCGAAATGGTCACTTTTGGTCCGAAAATTTCACGGAAAGCTTTTCGCGTAGAAAGGTCCCATTATGACCTGTAAACCATATAAACATTTTTGGGACACATTTGAGCGAAAACAACACAGTTTTGGTGGATAAAGAAATGTGACGCCCATATGGTTACTTTTTGTCCGAAAATTTCACGGAAAGCTTTTCGCGCAGAAAGCTCACATTATGACGTATAAACCATATAAACATGTTTGGGACACATTTGAGCGAAAACAACACAGTTTTGGTCGATAAAGAAAGGTGACGCCGATATGGTCACTTTTGGTTCGAAAATTTCACGGAAAGCTTTTCGCGCTTAAAGCTCCCATTATGACCTATAATCCATATAAACATGCTTGGGACAAATTTGATCGAAAACAACACAGTTTATGTGGATAAAGAAAGGTGACGCCGATATGGTCACTTTTGGTCCGAAAATTTCACGGAAAGCTTTTCGCGCAAAAAGCTCCATTATGACCTATAAACCATATAAACATGTTTGGGACACATTTGAGCGAAAACAACACAGTTTTGGTGGATAAAGAAAGGTGACGCCGAAATGTTCACTTTTGGTCCGAAAATTTGACGGAAAGCTTTTCGTGCAGAAAGCTCCCATTATGACCTATAAACCATATAAACATGTTTGGACACATTTGAGCGAAAACAACAAAGATTTGGTGGATAAAGAAAGGTGACGCCGAAATGGTCACTTTTGGTCCGAAAATTTCACGGAAAGCTTTTCGCGCAGAAAGGTCCCATTATGACCTATAAACCATATAAATATTTTTGGGACACATTTGAGCGAAAACAACATAGTTTTGGTGGATAAAGATAGGTTACGCCGATATGGTCACTTTTGGTCCGAAAATTTCACGGAAAGCTTTTCGCGCAAAAAGCTCCGATTATGACCTATAAACCATATAATCATGTTTGGGACACATTTGAGCGAAAACAACACAGTTTTGGTGGATAAAGAAAAGTGACGCCGATATGGTCAATTTTGGTCCGAAAATTTCACGGAATGCTTTTCGCGCAGAAAGCTCCCATTATGAACTATAAACCATATAAACATGTTTGGGACACATTTGAGCGAAAACAACACAGTTTTGGTGGATAAAGAAAAGTGACGCCGACATAGTCAGTTTTGGTCCGAAAATTTCACGGAAAGCTTTTCACGCAGAAATCACCCATTATGACCTATAAACCATATAAACATGTTTGGGACAAATTTGAGTGAAAACTACAAAGTTTTGGTGGATAAAGAAAGGTGACGCCGAAATGGTCACTTTTGGTCCGAAAATTTCACGGAAAGCTTTTCGCGTAGAAAGGTCCCATTATGACCTGTAAACCATATAAACATGTTTGGGACACATTTGAGCGAAAACAACACAGTTTTGGTGGATAAAGAAATGTGACGCCCATATGGTTACTTGTTGTCCGAAAATTTCAAGGAAAGCTTTTCGCGCAGAAAGCTCACATTATGACGTATAAACCATATAAACATGTTTGGGACACATTTGAGCGAAAACAACACAGTTTTGGTCGATAAAGAAAGGTGACGCCGATATGGTCACTTTTGGTTCGAAAATTTCACGGAAAGCTTTTCGCGCTTAAAGCTCCCATTATGACCTATAATCCATATAAACATGCTTGGGACAAATTTGATCGAAAACAACACAGTTTATGTGGATAAAGAAAGGTGACGCCGCTATGGTCACTTTTGGTCCGAAAATTTCACGGAAAGCTTTTCGCGCAAAAAGCTCCATTATGACCTATAAACCATATAAACATGTTTGGGACACATTTGAGCGAAAACAACACAGTTTTGGTGGATAAAGAAAGGTGACGCCGAAATGTTCACTTTTGGTCCGAAAATTTGACGGAAAGCTTTTCATGCAGAAAGCTCCCATTATGACCTATAAACCATATAAACATGTTTGGGACACATTTGAGCGAAAACAACACAGTTTTAGTGGATAAAGAAAGGTGACGCCGATATGGTCAATTTTGGTCCGAAAATTTCACGGAATGCTTTTCGCGCAGAAAGCTCCCATTATGAACTATAAACCATATAAACATGTTTGGGACACATTTGAGCGAAAACAACACAGTTTTGGTGGATAAAGAAAAGTGACGCCGATATAGTCAGTTTTGGTCCGAAAATTTCACGGAAAGCTTTTCACGCAGAAATCACCCATTATGACCTATAAACCATATAAACATGTTTGGGACAAATTTGAGTGAAAACAACAAAGTTTTGGTGGATAAAGAAAGGTGACGCCGAAATGGTCACTTTTGGTCCGAAAATTTCACGGAAAGCTTTTTGCGTAGAAAGGTCCCATTATGACCTGTAAACCATATAAACATGTTTGGGACACATTTGAGCGAAAACAACACAGTTTTGGTGGATAAAGAAATGTGACGCCCATATGGTTACTTTTTGTCCGAAAATTTCACGGAAAGCTTTTCGCGCAGAAAGCTCACATTATGACGTATAAACCATATAAACATGTTTGGGACACATTTGAGCGAAAACAACACAGTTTTGGTCGATAAAGAAAGGTGACGCCGATATGGTCACTTTTGGTCCGAAAATTTCACGGAAAGCTTTTCGCGCACAAAGCTCCCATTATGACGTATAAACCATATATACATGTTTGGGACACATTTGAGCGAAAACAACACAGTTTTGGTGGATAAAGAATGGTGACGCCGATATGGTCACTTTTGGTCCGAAAATTTCACGGAAAGCTTTTCACGCAGAAAGGTCCCATTATGACCTATAAACCATATAAACATGTTTGGGACAAATTTGAGCGAAAACAACAAAGTTTTAGTGGATAAAGAATGGTGACGCCGAAATGGTCACTTTTGGTCCGAAAATTTCACGGAAAGCTTTTCACGCAGAAAGGTCCCATTATGACCTATAAACCATATAAACATGTTTGGGACAAATTTGATCGAAAACAACACAGTTTTGGTGGATAAAGAAAGGTGACGCCGATATGGTCACTTTTGGTCCGAAAATTTCACGGAAAGCTTTTTGCGCACAAAGCTCCCATTATGACCTATAAACCATATAAACATGTTTGGGACACATTTGAGTGGAAACACTACAGTTTTGGGGGATAAAGAAAGGTGACGCCGATATGGTCACTTTTGGTCCGAAAATTTCACGAAAAGCTTTTTGCACAGAAAGCTCCCATTATGACCTATAAACCATATAAATATGTTTGGGACACATTTGAGCGGAAACAAAACAGTTTTGGTGGATAAAGAAAGGTGACGCCGATATAGTCAGTTTTGGTCCGAAAATTTCACGGAAAGCTTTTCGCGCAGAAACCACCCATTATGACCTATAAACCATATAAACATGTTTGGGACAAATTTGAGCGAAAACAACAAAGATTTGGTGGATAAAGAAAGGTGACGCCGAAATGGTCACTTTTGGTCCGAAAATTTCACGGAAAGCTTTTCGCGCACAAAGCTCCCATTATGACGTATAAACCATATAAACATGTTTGGGACACATTTGAGCGAAAACAACACAGTTTTGGTGGATAAAGAAAGGTGACGCCGATATGGTCACTTTTGGTCCGAAAATTTCACGGAAAGCTTTTCGCGCACAAAGCTCCCATTATGACGTATAAACCATATAAACATGTTTGGGACACATTTGAGCGAAAACAACACAGTTTTGGTGGATAAAGATAGGTTACGCCGATATGGTCACTTTTGGTCCGAAAATTTCACGGAAAGCTTTTCGCGCAAAAAGCTCCGATTATGACCTATAAACCATATAATCATGTTTGGGACACATTTGAGCGAAAACAACACAGTTTTGGTGGATAAAGAAAGGTGACGCCGATATGGTCACTTTTGGTCCGAAAATTTCACGGAAAGCTTTTTGCGCACAAAGCTCCCATTATGACCTATAAACCATATAAACATGTTTGGGACACATTTGAGTGAAAACAACACGGTTTTGGTGGATAAAGAGAGGTGCGGCGATATGGTCACTTTTGGTCCGAAAATTTAACGAAAAGCTTTTCGCGCAGAAAGCTCCCATTATGACCTATAAACCATATAAACATGTTTGGGACACATTTGAGCGAAAACAACACAGTTTTGGTGGATAAAGAAAGGTGACGCCGATATGGTCAATTTTGGTCCGAAAATTTCACGGAATGCTTTTCGCGCAGAAAGCGCCCATTATGAACTATAAACCATATAAACATGTTTGGGACACATTTGAGCGAAAACAACACAGTTTTGGTGGATAAAGAAAAGTGACGCCGATATAGTCAGTTTTGGTCCGAAAATTTCACGGAAAGCTTTTCACGCAGAAACCACCCATTATGACCTATAAACCATATAAACATGTTTGGGACAAATTTGAGTGAAAACAACAATGTTTTGGTGGATAAAGAAAGGTGACGCCGAAATGGTCACTTTTGGTCCGAAAATTTCACGGAAAGCTTTTCGCGTAGAAAGGTCCCATTATGACCTATAAACCATATAAACATGTTTGGGACACATTAGAGCGAAAACAACACAGTTTTGGTGGATAAAGAAATGTGACGCCCATATGGTTACTTTTTGTCCGAAAATTTCACGGAAAGCTTTTCGCGCAGAAAGCTCACATTATGACGTATAAACCATATAAACATGTTTGGGACACATTTGAGCGAAAACAACACAGTTTTGGTCGATAAAGAAAGGTGACGCCGATATGGTCACTTTTGGTTCGAAAATTTCACGGAAAGCTTTTCGCGCTTAAAGCTCCCATTATGACCTATAAACCATATAAACATGCTTGGGACAAATTTGATCGAAAACAACACAGTTTTGGTGGATAAAGAAAGGTGACGCCTATATGGTCACTTTTGGTCCGAAAATTTCACGGAAAGCTTTTCGCGCAAAAAGCTCCGATTATGACCTATAAACCATATAAACATGTTTGGGACACATTTGAGCGAAAACAACACAGTTTTGGTGGATAAAGAAAGGTGACGCCGATATGGTCACTTTTGGTCCGAAAATTTCACGGAATGCTTTTCGCGCAGAAAGCTCCCATTATGAACTATAAACCATATTAACATGTTTGGGACACATTTGAGCGAAAACAACACAGTTTTGGTGGATAAAGAAAGGTGACGCCGATATGGTCACTTTTGGTCCGAAAATTTCACGGAAAGCTTTTCATGCAGAAACCACCCATTATGACCTATAAACCATATAAACATGTTTGGGACAAATTTGAGCGAAAACAACAAAGTTTTAGTGGATAAAGAATGGTGACGCCGAAATGGTCACTTTTGGTCCGAAAATTTCACGGAAAGCTTTTCACGCAGAAAGGTCCCATTATGACCTATAAACCATATAAACATGTTTGGGACAAATTTGAGCGAAAACAACAAAGTTTTAGTGGATAAAGAATGGTGACGCCGAAATGGTCACTTTTGGTCCGAAAATTTCACGGAAAGCTTTTCACGCAGAAAGGTCCCATTATGACCTATAAACCATATAAACATGTTTGGGACAAATTTGATCGAAAACAACACAGTTTTGGTGGATAAAGAAAGGTGACGCCGATATGGTCACTTTTGGTCCGAAAATTTCACGGAAAGCTTTTCGCGCAAAAAGCTCCGATTATGACCTATAAACCATATAAACATGTTTGGGACACATTTGAGCGAAAACAACACAGTTTTGGTGGATAAAGAAAGGTGACGCCGATATGGTCACTTTTGGTCCGATAATTTCACGGAATGCTTTTCGCGCAGAAAGCTCCCATTATGAACTATAAACCATATTAACATGTTTGGGACACATTTGAGCGAAAATAACACAGTTTTGGTGGATAAAGAAAGGTGACGCCGATATGGTCACTTTTGGTCCGAAAATTTCACGGAAAGCTTTTCATGCAGAAACCACCCATTATGACCTATAAACCATATAAACATGTTTGGGACAAATTTGAGCGAAAACAACACAGTTTTGGTGGATAAAGATAGGTGACGCCGATATGGTCACTTTTGGTCCGAAAATTTCACGGAAAGCTTTTCGCGCACAAAGCTCCGATTATGACCTATAAACCATATAATCATGTTTGGGACACATTTGAGCGAAAACAACACAGTTTTGGTGGATAAAGAAAGGTGACGCCGATATGGTCAATTTTGGTCCGAAAATTTCACGGAAAGCTTTTGGCGCACAAAGCTCCCATTATGAACTATTGATGCGGGACTATCCCAGACACCTTCAGACACACCTATACTTGGGGATGGACCTATGATTCGAGCTCACGAGAATGATGTTATTCTCAAGAGGAAGAAGAAGGCTCCACCATGGGAGAAGGTGCAAAGGTGGAAGCTTGACGTTTTTTAGATTCGTTCCGCAGTTTGATAGATTTTCGACGTCTCAGTAAAATGGGTCGTTCGGAGTCGTTATTTATCGGATTGGGTCGTGCCATACCTTGTCGGAACAAGGACAAAGAGATCTACAACTTTGCTGTTAAAGGTTCTTCCAGATTCGACATAGAGATTAGCCGAAAATCACATTCTTGAAGCTGTCATTGTTTTTGACGGGAATTTTTTAAGTGTTGGAACTTTCTTTGTTACTATTTTTAGAGACCTTCTTTAATTAAGTTATTTTAGGTAATTTAGGGATTTATTTTAATTTCCATTATATTTATTATTTTCATTAAAAATCAGCATTAGGGTTATAAGTAGACGGCTGATCCTTCCATTGTAAAAAAGACGTCTATATTTGAATGAAAAATCAGATTTGTGTTAAACACATTGAGTGAAAGTCAATCGATTCGAAGCATTGCTCATCGATTGCAAATTGGTTCTTGTCTCAGCTTGTTTTGCTTTGTGTTCGTCAACTTCGCAAGACTTGGTGATCCTAGTATCCATAAGCCCCCTCCTTGTGCCTCCAAGTTGTCCGCTTGGTTGTGTAGGGTTGTAGAGGCGGGTTATATAGTCATTGGTATTGGTTCCTACCCTCTTAGGAGGCCTGGGGTCTTTATCTTGTTCTAAATAGATCGACTCAGTCCTTATCGGTCGTGTCTTTCCATTATCGCTGCGTTTCTTTGAGTCTTTTGCTTCTGTTCTTGTCTTTGAGTCTTGATTGTCGAAGATCGGGCCATCCTACGGCTAACCCCGTATCAAATTGGTATCAGAGCTTTGGTTTCCGACATCAATTGTGTCTTTTGATTCATAAACACAAAAACCCTACAAAAAATAATCCAGTCCGAAAATTCAAAAAAAAAAAGTCCTTGTTCTTGGTTTTTTACTTCTTAAAAAAAAAATTTGTGTTTTGGGAGGTATGTGTTTGAGGATTTGAACTAGGGCTATGAAATTTCACCAAAATTGGTCCTTAAGCTTTCTTGCACTAGATACAATCCTTCTCTTTTTTTTTTTTGAAGCTTACTTTTGCCCCTAGTGAATTTTATCCTCCTAGGTCAAAGCTTGAATGTATAATTTTTTTTTTTTTTGAATATGCGGACTTTTTTTTTTTTTTAAACCTAATGCAAGAAGACTTAAAAATATGAAGGACTCGAAAATAATATGCTAATGGTGAAAGAAAAATAAAATTTATGTAGCCTTAATGAAATATATGTAGATGGAACTTTGGCTAAATTTGGTAAATAAATCTATCTATGCCCTTTATAATCTATGATAGAAAATATGAGATATATCTACCACAAATTTCAGAAATTAAATAAGGCTGTTAAGTAGATAGACCTAGGATAACAAAAGATAGAAACAAGCAAACAACTAGGGTTTGTGATTTTGTGCAAGGTTAATGCCGAATGGAGATCCCTCTTCAACAATTTGGTCGGCTGCACAAAGGTGCCAATTGGATCCAATGTGGCTATGGTCTCGGCTTAGGATGTGTTTAGGCTAGCAACCACAATCAATCACAAACAAGAGGTTAATAATAATCAAAATCAAAAATTTAATAAGTAAAAAACCAAGAACAAGAAGGACTTTTTTTTTTTGAATTTTCGGACTGGATTTTTTTTTGTAGGGTTTTTGTGTTTATGAATCAAAAGACACAATTGATGTCGGAAACCAAAGCTCTGATGCCAATTTGATACGGGGTTAGCCGTAGGATGGCCAGATCTTCGACAATCAAGACTCAAAGACAAGAACGGAAGCAAAAGACTCAAAGAAACGCAGCGATAATGGAAAGACACGACCGATAAGGACTGAGTCGATCTATATAGAACAAGATAAAGACCCCAGGCCTCCTAAGAGGGTAGGAACCAATACCAATGACTATATAACCCGCCTCTACAACCCTACACAACCAAGCGGACAGCTTGGAGGCACAAGGAGGGGGCTTGCGGATACTAGGATCACCAAGTCTTACGAAGTTGACGAACACAAAGCAAACCAAGCTGAGACAAGAACCAATTTGCAATCGATGAGCAATGCTTCGAATCGATTGACTTTCACTCAATGTGTTTAACACAAATCTGATTTCTCGGTACAGCTCCTGTCGAGTGCGTCGAGTTCAGCAGTCCCTGTACCAACCCCATACCGACCTTGTACCGACCCCCCCTGCCTCGGTACAGCTTCTGTCGAGTCTGTTTCGGGTCGATTTGAGTCCTTTGTTGCGTGTTTCTTTGTCCTTTCCCTTTCTTACTCTCTTTTGATCGTTAAGTCCTTGCTTGAGTGTTGATTTGCCCAAAGCGGATTGCCCCAACAAGCTTATCATAACCAATTAGAGAGAAGTGTGTGAGAGAAACACTTGTGAGATTGTTTATATTTTTACTAACTGTCACATAGTTCTTTGTTTGTCTTTCTTTGCCATGTCTAACCAGGGCAACAATATGATTACTAGAGCTGAGATGATCAAACAGTTGGAAGCCGTGAATGAGACATTGGTACGAATAAATGAAAGATTGACGGCAGTAGAGGCACGACATTCTTCTGGGGCATCTACTGGCCCTAAAGGGAGTAATCCTAACTCTTCTACTCTTAAACCTATGTACATTCCTTGCTTTATATGCCAAGATAGAGGACATGTTATGAAGGATTGCCCAAATAAGAAGATTTTCATGATTAATCCCCTAGGCAAAAATGGATATGCAAATTCTAGTGGTGAAAATGATGCGCATGTTAATAATGATCAGGATCTTAGTTTACTTGCCTCTAAAGATGATTGCATTGAATATGAGCATGATGATTCTTTGATTGCTCATAAAGTTTTAAGTGTTCAACCTATGCCTTGTGATGATAATCAAAGTGAAGATTTGTGTCATACTAAATGCTTAGAAAAAGGCAAAATTTGTAATATGATCATTGATAGTGAAACTTGTTCTAATATTGCTAGCCTTGATATGATTGACAATCCAGCCTTGAAAAAGGAAGAAACCTTGCTAGCATTGGATGGAAACTTAGAGATAAATGAACAAGCTAAAGTGCATATTCAATTAGAACCTTATGAAGATGAAATACAATATGAATTGTGCATTAATCAAGTTTCTTTTCTTGGTTTTGTAGAAAGCTCTAATGGTCTACAAGATGGCGACGCCAAGATCAAAACCATCCAGACGTGGTCAACCCCTACTACAATCGGCCTTGTGAGGAGTTTCCATGGGCATGAGGTATTTGATCCAGGAGCTCGTGTTGATGCTTTTGCGGAGTCTTATGCGACCTTGGATTCGAGGACGAATCCTTTTCAAGAAAGGGAGGATGATGCGGGACTATCCCAGACACCTTCAGACACACCTATACTTGGGGATGGACCTATGATTTGAGCTCACGAGAATGATGTTATTCTCAAGAGGAAGAAGAAGGCTCCACCATGGGAGAAGGTGCAAAGGTGGAAGCTTGACGTTTTTTAGATTCGTTCAGCAGTTTGACAGCTTTTCGACGTCTCAGTAAAATGGGTCGTTCGGAGTCCTTATTTATCGGATTGGGTCGTGCCATACCTTGTCGGAACGTGGACGAAGAGATCTACAACTTTTCAGTTGAAGGTTTTTCCAGATTCGACTTAGAGATTAGCCGAAAATCACATTCTTGAAGCTGTCATTGTTTTTGACGGGAATTTGTTAAGTGTTGGAACTTTCTTTGTTACTATTTTTAGAGACCTTCTTTAATTAAGTTATTTTAGGTAATTTAGGGATTTATTTTAATTTCCATTATATTTATTATATTTCATTAAAAATCAGCATTAGGGTTATAAGTAGACGGCTGATCCTTCCATTGTAAAAAAGACGTCTATCTTTGAATGAAAAATCAGATTTGTGTTAAACACATTGAGTGAAAGTCAATCGATTCGAAGCATTGCTCATCGATTGCAAATTGGTTCTTGTCTCAGCTTGGTTTGCTTTGTGTTCGTCAACTTCGCAAGACTTGGTGATCCTAGTATCCACAAGCCCCTTCCTTGTGCCTCCAAGTTGTCCGCTTGGTTGTGTAGGGTTGTAGAGGCGGGTTATATAGTCATTGGTATTGGTTCCTACCCTCTTAGGAGGCCTGGGGTCTTTATCTTGTTCTATATAGATCGACTCAGTCCTTATCGGTCGTGTCTTTTCATTATCGCTGCGTTTCTTTGAGTCTTTTGCTTCCGTTCTTGTCTTTGAGTCTTGATTGTCGAAGATCGGGCCATCCTACGGCTAACCCCGTATCATCTATAAACCATATAAACATGTTTGGGACACATTTGAGCGAAAACAACACAGTTTTGGTGGATAAAGAAAGGTGACGCCGATATGGTCACTTTTGGTCCGAAAATTTCACGGATAGCTTTTCACGCACAAAGCTCCCATTATGACCTATAAACCATATAAACATGTTTGGGACAAATTTGAGCGAAAACAACACGGTGTTGGTGGATAAAGAAAGGTGACGTCGATATGGTCACTTTTGGTCCGAAAATTTCACGGAAAGCTTTTCGCGCAGAAAGCTCCCATTATGACCTATAAACCATATAAACATGTTTGGGACACATTTGAGCGAAAACAACACAATTTTGGTGGATAAAGAAAGGTGACGCCGATATAGTCACTTTTGGTCCCAAAATTTCACGAAAAGCTTTTCGCGCAGAAAGCTCCCATTATGACCTATAAACCATATAAACATGTTTGGGACACATTTAAGCGAAAACAACACAGTTTTGGTGGATAAAGAAAGGTGACGCCGATATGGTCACTTTTGATCCGAAAATTTCACGGAATGCTTTTCGCGCAGAAAGCTCCCATTATGAACTATAAACCATATAAACATGTTTGGGACACATTTGAGCTAAAACAACACATATTTGGTGGATAAAGAAATGTGACGCCGATATAGTCACTTTTGGTCCGAAAATTTCACGGAAAGCTTTTCGCGCAGAAACCACCCATTATGACCTATAAACCATATAAACATGTTTGGGACAAATTTGAGCGAAAACAACAAAGTTTTGGTTGATAAAGAAAGGTGACGCCGAAATGGTCACTTTTGGTCCCAAAATTTCACGGAAAGCTTTTCGCACAGAAAGGTCCCATTATGACCTATAAACCATATAAACATGTTTGGGACACATTTGAGCGAAAAAAACAAAGTTTTGGTGGATAAAAAAAGGTGACGCCGATATGGTCACTTTTGGTCCGAAAATTTCACGGAAAGCTTTTCGCGCAGAAAGCTCACATTATGACCTATAAACCATATAAACGTGTTTGGGACACATTTGAGCGAAAACAACACAGTTTTGGTAGATAAAGAAAGGTGACGCCGATATGGTCACTTTTGGTCCGAAAATTTCACGGAAAGCTTTTCGCGCAGAAAGCTCCCATTATGACCTATAAACTATATAAACATGTTTGGGACACATTTGAGGGAAAACAACATAGTTTTGGTGGATAAAGAAAGGTGACGCCGATATGGTCACTTTTGGTCCGAAAATTTCACGGAAAGCTTTTCGCGCACAAAGCTCCCATTATGACGTATAAAACATATAAACATGTTTGGGACACATTTGAGCGAAAACAACACAGTTTTGGTGGATAAAGATAGGTGACGCCGATATGGTCACTTTTGGTCCGAAAATTTCACGGAAAGCTTTTCGCGCACAAAGCTCCGATTATGACCTATAAACCATATAATCATGTTTGGGACACATTTGTGCGAAAACAACACAGTTTTGGTGGATAAAGAAAGGTGACGCCGATATGGTCACTTTTGGTCCGAAAATTTCACGGAAAGCTTTTCACGCACAAAGCTCCCATTATGAACTATAAACCATATAAACATGTTTGGGACAAATTTGAGCGAAAACAACACGGTGTTGGTAGATAAAGAAAGGTGAGACCGATATGGTCACTTTTGGTCCGAAAATTTCACGGAAAGCTTTTCGCGCAGAAAGCTCTCAGTATGACCTATAAACCATATAAACATGTTTGGGACACATTTGAGCTAAACCAACACAATTTTGGTGGATAAAGAAAGGTGACGCCGATATAGTCACTTTTGGTCCCAAAATTTCACGGAAAGCTTTTCGCGCAGAAACCACCCATTATGACCAATAAACCATATAAACATGTTTGGGACAAATTTGAGCGAAAACAACAAAGTTTTGGTGGATAAAGAAAGGTGACGCCGAAATGGTCTCTTTTGGTCCGAAAATTTCACGGAAAGCTTTTCGCGCAGAAACCACACATTATGACCTATAAACCATATAAACATGTTTGGGACACATTTGAGCGAAAACAACACAGTTTTGGTGGATAAAGAAAGGTGACGCCGATATGGTCACATTTGGTCCGAAAATTTTACGGAAAGGTTTTCGCGCACAAAGTTCTGATTATGACCTATAAACCATATAATCATGTTTGGGACACATTTGAGCGAAAACAACACAGTTTTGGTGGATAAAGAAAGGTGACGCCGATATGGTCACTTTTGGTCCGAAAATTTCACGGAAAGTTTTTCGCGCACAAAGCTCCCATTATGACGTATAAACCATATAAACATGTTTGGGACACATTTGAGCGGAAACAACACAGTTTTGGTGGATAAAGAAAGGTGACGCCGATATGGTTACTTTTGGTCCGAAAATTTCACGGAAAGCTTTTTGTGCACAAAGCTTCCATTATGACCTATAAACCATATAAACAAGTTTGGGACAAATTTGAGCGAAAACAACACGGTTTTGGTGGATAAAGAAATGTGACGCCGATATGGTCACTTTTGGTCCGAAAATTTCACGGAAAGCTTTTCGCGTAGAAAGCTCCCATTATGACCTATAAACCATATAAACATTTTTGGGACACATTTGAGCGAAAACAACACAGTTTTGGTGGATAAAGAAAGGTGACGCCGATATGGTCACTTTTGGTCCGAAAATTTCACGGATAGCTTTTCACGCACAAAGCTCCCATTATGACCTATAAACCATATAAACATGTTTGGGACAAATTTGAGCGAAAACAACACGGTGTTGGTGGATAAAGAAAGGTGACGTCGATATGGTCACTTTTGGTCCGAAAATTTCACGGAAAGCTTTTCGCGCAGAAAGCTCCCATTATGACCTATAAACCATATAAACATGTTTGGGACACATTTGAGCGAAAACAACACAATTTTGGTGGATAAAGAAAGGTGACGCCGATATAGTCACTTTTGGTCCCAAAATTTCACGGAAAGCTTTTCCCGCAGAAACCATCCATTATGACCTATAAACCATATAAACATGTTTGGGACAAATTTGAGCGAAAACAACAATGTTTTGGTGGATAAAGAAAGGTGACGCCGAAATGGTCACTTTTGGTCCCAAAATTTCACGGAAAGCTTTTCGCACAGAAAGGTCCCATTATGACCTATAAACCATATAAACATGTTTGGTACACATTTGAGCGAAAACAACAAAGTTTTGGTAGATAAAAAAAGGTGACGCCGATATGGTCACTTTTGGTCCGAAAATTTCACGGAAAGCTTTTCGCGCAGAAAGCTCACGTTATGACCTATAAACCATATAAACGTGTTTGGGACAAATTTGAGCGAAAACAACACAGTTTTGGTGGATAAAGAAAGGTGACGCCGATATGGTCACTTTTGGTCCGAAAATTTTACGGAAAGGTTTTCGCGCACAAAGTTCCGATTATGATCTATAAACCATATAATCATGTTTGGGACACATTTGAGCGAAAACAACACAGTTTTGGTGGATAAAGAAAGGTGACGCCGATATGGTCACTTTTGGTCCGAAAATTTCACGGAAAGCTTTTCGCACAGAAAGGTCCCATTATGACCTATAAACCATATAAACATGTTTGGGACACATTTGAGCGAAAAAAACAAAGTTTTGGTGGATAAAAAAAGGTGACGCCGATATGGTCACTTTTGGTCCGAAAATTTCACGGAAAGCTTTTCGCGCACAAAGCTCACGTTATGACCTATAAACCATATAAACGTGTTTGGGACAAATTTGAGCGAAAACAACACAGTTTTGGTGGATAAAGAAAGGTGACGCCGATATGGTCACTTTTGGTCCGAAAATTTTACGGAAAGGTTTTCGCGCACAAAGTTCCGATTATGACCTATAAACCATATAATCATGTTTGGGACACATTTGAGCGAAAACAACACAGTTTTGGTGGATAAAGAAAGGTGATGCCGATATGGTCACTTTTGGTCCGAAAATTTCACGGAAAGCTTTTCACGCACAAAGCTCCCATTATGACCTATAAACAATATAATCATGTTTGGGACAAATTTGAGCGAAAACAACACGGTGTTGGTGGATAAAGAAAGGTGACGCCGATATGGTCACTTTTGTTCCGAAAATTTCACGGAAAGCTTTTCGCGCAGAAAGCTCCCATTATGACCTATACACCATATAAACATGTTTGGGACAAATTTGAGCGAAAACAACAAAGTTTTGGTGGATAAAGAAAGGTGACGCCGAAATGGTCACTTTTGGTCCGAAAATTTCACGGAAAGCTTTTCGCGCAAAAACCACCTATTATGACCAATAAACCATATAAACATGTTTGGGACAAATTTGAGCGAAAACAACACAGTTTTGGTGGATAAAGAAAGGTGACGCCGATATGGTCACTTTTGGTCCGAAAATTTTACGGAAAGGTTTTCGCGCACAAAGTTCCGATTATGACCTATAAACCATATAATCATGTTTGGGACACATTTGAGCGAAAACAACACAGTTTTGGTGGATAAAGAAAGGTGACGCCGATATGGTCACTTTTGGTCCGAAAATTTCACGGAAAGCTTTTCGCGCACAAAGCTCCCATTATGACGTATAAACCATATAAACATGTTTGGGACACATTTGAGCGGAAACAACACAGTTTTGGTGGATAAAGAAAGGTGACGCCGATATGGTTACTTTTGGTCCGAAAATTTAACGGAAAGCTTTTTGCGCACAAAACTTCCATTATGACCTATATTATATAAACAAGTTTGGGACAAATTTGAGCGAAAACAACACGGTTTTGGTGGATAAAGAAATGTGACGCCGATATGGTCACTTTTGGTCCGAAAATTTCACGGAAAGCTTTTCGCGCACAAAGCTCCCATTATGACATATAAACCATATAAACATGTTTGGGACACATTTGAGCGAAAACAACACAGTTTTGGTGGATAAAGATAGGTTACGCCGATATGGTCACTTTTGGTCCAAAAATTTCACGGAAAGCTTTTCGCGCAAAAAGCTCCGATTATGACCTATAAACCATATAATCATGTTTGGGACACATTTGAGCGAAAACAACACAGTTTTGGTGGATAAAGAAAGGTGACGCCGATATGGTCACTTTTGGTCCGAAAATTTCACGGAAAGCTTTTCGCGCAGAAAGCTCACGTTATGACCTATAAACCATATAAACGTGTTTGGGACAAATTTGAGCGAAAACAACACAGTTTTGGTGGATAAAGAAAGGTGACGCCGATATGGTCACTTTTGGTCCGAAAATTTCACGGATAGCTTTTCACGCACAAAGCTCCCATTATGACCTATAAACCATATAAACATGTTTGGGACACATTTGAGTGAAAACAACACAGTTTTGGTGGATAAAGAAAGGTGACGCCGATATGGTCACTTTTGGTCCGAAAATTTCACGGAATGCTTTTCGCGCAGAAAGCTCCCATTATGAACTATAAACCATATAAACATTTTTGGGACACATTTGAGCTAAAACAACACAATTTTGGTGGATAAAGAAAGGTGACGCCGATATAGTCACTTTTGGTCCGAAAATTTCACGGAAAGCTTTTCGCACAGAAACCACCCATTATGACCTATAAACCATATAAACATGTTTGGGACAAATTTGAGCGAAAACAACAAAGTTTTGGTGGATAAAGAAAGGTGACGCCGAAATGGTCACTTTTGGTCCCAAAATTTCACGGAAAGCTTTTCGCACAGAAAGGTCCCATTATGACCTATAAACCATATAAACATGTTTGGGACACATTTGAGCGAAAACAACAAAGTTTTGGTGGATAAAAAAAGGTGACGCCGATTTGGTCACTTTTGGTCCGAAAATTTCACGGAAAGCTTTTCGCGCAGAAAGCTCACATTATGACCTATAAACCATATAAACGTGTTTGGGACACATTTGAGCGAAAACAACATAGTTTTGGTGGATAAAGAAAGGTGACGCCGATTTGGTCACTTTTGGTCCGAAAATTTCACGGAAAGCTTTTCGCGCACAAAGCTCCCATTATGACGTATAAAACATATAAACATGTTTGGGATACATTTGAGCGAAAACAACACAGTTTTGGTGGATAAAGATAGGTGACGCCAATATGGTCACTTTTGGTCCGAAAATTTCACGGAAAGCTTTTCGCGCACAAAGCTCCGATTATGACCTATAAACCATATAATCATGTTTGGGACACATTTGAGCAAAAACAACACAGTTTTGGTGGATAAAGAAAGGTGACGCCGATATGGTCACTTTTGGTCCGAAAATTTCACGGAAAGCTTTTCACGCACAAAGCTCACATTATGACCTATAAACCATATAATCATGTTTGGGACACATTTGAGCAAAAACAACACAGTTTTGGTGGATAAAGAAAGGTGACGCCGATATGGTCACTTTTGGTCCGAAAATTTCACGGAAAGCTTTTCACGCACAAAGCTCACATTATGACCTATAAACCATATAAACATGTTTGGGACAAATTTGAGCGAAAACAACACGGTGTTGGTGGATAAAGAAAGGTGACGCCGATATGGTCACTTTTGGTCCGAAAATTTCACGGAAAGCTTTTCGCGCAGAATGCTCTCAGTATGACCTATAAACCATATAAGCATGTTTGGGACACATTTGAGCTAAAACAACACAATTTTGGTGGATAAAGAAAGGTGACGCCGATATAGTCACTTTTGGTCCCAAAATTTCACGGAAAGCTTTTCGCGCAGAAACCACCCATTATGACCAATAAACCATATAAACATGTTTGTGACACATTTGAGCGAAAACAACAAAGTTTTGGTGGATAAAGAAAGGTGACGCCGAAATGGTCACTTTTGCTCCGAAAATATTACCGAAAGCTTTTCTCGCAGAAAGCTCCCATTATGACCTATAAACCATATAAACATGTTTGTGACACATTTGAGCGAAAACAACAAAGTTTTGGTGGATAAAGAAAGGTGACGCCGAAATGGTCACTTTTGCTCCGAAAATTTCACGGAAAGCTTTTCTCGAAGAAAGCTCCCATTATGACCTATAAACCATATAAACATGTTTGGGACACATTTCAGCGAAAACAACACAGTTTTGGTGGATAAAGAAAGGTGACGCCGATATGGTCACTTTTGGTCCGAAAATTTCACGGAATGCTTTTCGCACAGAAAGCTCCTTATGACCTATAAACCATATAAACATGTTTGGGACACATTTGAGCGAAAACAACACAGTTTTTGGTGGATAAAGAAAGGTGACGCCGATATGGTCACTTTTGGTCCGAAAATTTCACGGAAAGCTTTTCGCGCACAAAGCTCCCATTATGACCTATAAACCATATAAACATGTTTGGGACAAATTTGAGCGAAAACAACAAAGTTTTGGTGGATAAAGAAAGGTGACGCCGAAATGGTCACTTTTGGTCCGAAAATTTCACGGAAAGCTTTTCGCGCAGAAACCACACATTATGACCTATAAACCATATAAACATGTTTGGGACACATTTGAGCGAAAACAACAAAGTTTTGGTGGATAAAGAAAGGTGACGCCGAAATGGTCACTTTTGGTCCCAAAATTTCACGGAAAGCTTTTCGCGCAGAAAGGTCCCATTATGACCTATAAACCATATAAACATGTTTGGGACACATTTGAGCGAAAACAACACAGTTTTGGTGGATAAAGAAAGGTGACGCCGATATGGTCACTTTTGGTCCGAAAATTTTACGGAAAGGTTTTCGCGCACAAAGCTCCCATTATGACGTATAAACCATATAAACATGTTTGACACACATTTGAGCGAAAACAACACAGTTTTGGTGGATAAAGATAGGTGACGCCGATATGGACACTTTTGGTCCGAAAATTTCACGGAAAGCTTTTCGCGCACAAAGCTCCGATTATGACCTATAAACCATATATTCCATTTTGGGACACATTTGAGCGAAAACAACACAGTTTTGGTGGATAAAGAAAGGTGACGCCGATATGGTCACTTTTGGTCCGAAAATTTCACGGAAAGCTTTTCACGCACAAAGCTCCCATTATGACCTATAAACCATATAATCATGTTTGGGACACATTTTAGCGAAAACAACACAGTTTTGGTGGATAAAGAAAGGTGACGCCGATATGGTCACTTTTGTTCCGAAAATTTCACGGAAAGCTTTTCGCGCAGAAAGCTCCCATTATGACCTATAAACCATATAAACATGTTTGGGACAAATTTGAGCGAAAACAACAAAGTTTTGGTGGATAAAGAAAGGTGACGCCGAAATGGTCACTTTTGGTCCCAAAATTTCACGGAAAGCTTTTCGCACAGAAAGGTCCCATTATGACCTATAAACCATATAAACATGTTTGGGACACATTTGAGCGAAAACAACAAAGTTTTGGTGGATAAAAAAAGGTGACGCCGATTTGGTCACTTTTGGTCCGAAAATTTCACGGAAAGCTTTTCGCGCAGAAAGCTCACATTATGACCTATAAACCATATAAACGTGTTTGGGACACATTTGAGCGAAAACAACATAGTTTTGGTGGATAAAGAAAGGTGACGCCGATTTGGTCACTTTTGGTCCGAAAATTTCACGGAAAGCTTTTCGCGCACAAAGCTCCCATTATGACGTATAAAACATATAAACATGTTTGGGATACATTTGAGCGAAAACAACACAGTTTTGGTGGATAAAGATAGGTGACGCCAATATGGTCACTTTTGGTCCGAAAATTTCACGGAAAGCTTTTCGCGCACAAAGCTCTGATTATGACCTATAAACCATATAATCATGTTTGGGACACATTTGAGCAAAAACAACACAGTTTTGGTGGATAAAGAAAGGTGACGCCGATATGGTCACTTTTGGTCCGAAAATTTCACGGAAAGCTTTTCACGCACAAAGCTCACATTATGACCTATAAACCATATAATCATGTTTGGGACACATTTGAGCAAAAACAACACAGTTTTGGTGGATAAAGAAAGGTGACGCCGATATGGTCACTTTTGGTCCGAAAATTTCACGGAAAGCTTTTCACGCACAAAGCTCACATTATGACCTATAAACCATATAAACATGTTTGGGACAAATTTGAGCGAAAACAACACGGTGTTGGTGGATAAAGAAAGGTGACGCCGATATGGTCACTTTTGGTCCGAAAATTTCACGGAAAGCTTTTCGCGCAGAATGCTCTCAATATGACCTATAAACCATATAAGCATGTTTGGGACACATTTGAGCTAAAACAACACAATTTTGGTGGATAAAGAAAGGTGACGCCGATATAGTCACTTTTGGTCCCAAAATTTCACGGAAAGCTTTTCGCGCAGAAACCACCCATTATGACCAATAAACCATATAAACATGTTTGTGACACATTTGAGCGAAAACAACAAAGTTTTGGTGGATAAAGAAAGGTGACGCCGAAATGGTCACTTTTGCTCCGAAAATATTACCGAAAGCTTTTCTCGCAGAAAGCTCCCATTATGACCTATAAACCATATAAACATGTTTGTGACACATTTGAGCGAAAACAACAAAGTTTTGGTGGATAAAGAAAGGTGACGCCGAAATGGTCACTTTTGCTCCGAAAATTTCACGGAAAGCTTTTCTCGAAGAAAGCTCCCATTATGACCTATAAACCATATAAACATGTTTGGGACACATTTCAGCGAAAACAACACAGTTTTGGTGGATAAAGAAAGGTGACGCCGATATGGTCACTTTTGGTCCGAAAATTTCACGGAAAGCTTTTCGCACAGAAAGCTCCTTATGACCTATAAACCATATAAACATGTTTGGGACACATTTGAGCGAAAACAACACAGTTTTTGGTGGATAAAGAAAGGTGACGCCGATATGGTCACTTTTGGTCCGAAAATTTCACGGAAAGCTTTTCGCGCACAAAGCTCCCATTATGACCTATAAACCATATAAACATGTTTGGGACAAATTTGAGCGAAAACAACAAAGTTTTGGTGGATAAAGAAAGGTGACGCCGAAATGGTCACTTTTGGTCCGAAAATTTCACGGAAAGCTTTTCGCGCAGAAACCACACATTATGACCTATAAACCATATAAACATGTTTGGGACACATTTGAGCGAAAACAACAAAGTTTTGGTGGATAAAGAAAGGTGACGCCGAAATGGTCACTTTTGGTCCCAAAATTTCACGGAAAGCTTTTCGCGCAGAAAGGTCCCATTATGACCTATAAACCATATAAACATGTTTGGGACACATTTGAGCGAAAACAACACAGTTTTGGTGGATAAAGAAAGGTGACGCCGAAATGGTCACTTTTGGTCCCAAAATTTCACGGAAAGCTTTTCGCGCAGAAAGGTCCCATTATGACCTATAAACCATATAAACATGTTTGGGACACATTTGAGCGAAAACAACACAGTTTTGGTGGATAAAGAAAGGTGACGCCGATATGGTCACTTTTGGTCCGAAAATTTTACGGAAAGGTTTTCGCGCACAAAGCTCCCATTATGACGTATAAACCATATAAACATGTTTGACACACATTTGAGCGAAAACAACACAGTTTTGGTGGATAAAGATAGGTGACGCCGATATGGACACTTTTGGTCCGAAAATTTCACGGAAAGCTTTTCGCGCACAAAGCTCCGATTATGACCTATAAACCATATATTCCATTTTGGGACACATTTGAGCGAAAACAACACAGTTTTGGTGGATAAAGAAAGGTGACGCCGATATGGTCACTTTTGGTCCGAAAATTTTACGGAAAGGTTTTCGCGCACAAAGCTCCCATTATGACGTATAAACCATATAAACATGTTTGACACACATTTGAGCGAAAACAACACAGTTTTGGTGGATAAAGATAGGTGACGCCGATATGGACACTTTTGGTCCGAAAATTTCACGGAAAGCTTTTCGCGCACAAAGCTCCGATTATGACCTATAAACCATATATTCCATTTTGGGACACATTTGAGCGAAAACAACACAGCTTTTGGTGGATAAAGAAAGGTGACGCCGATATGGTCACTTTTGGTCCGAAAATTTCACGGAAAGCTTTTCGCGCAGAATGCTCTCAATATGACCTATAAACCATATAAGCATGTTTGGGACACATTTGAGCTAAAACAACACAATTTTGGTGGATAAAGAAAGGTGACGCCGATATAGTCACTTTTGGTCCCAAAATTTCACGGAAAGCTTTTCGCGCAGAAACCACCCATTATGACCAATAAACCATATAAACATGTTTGTGACACATTTGAGCGAAAACAACAAAGTTTTGGTGGATAAAGAAAGGTGACGCCGAAATGGTCACTTTTGCTCCGAAAATATTACCGAAAGCTTTTCTCGCAGAAAGCTCCCATTATGACCTATAAACCATATAAACATGTTTGTGACACATTTGAGCGAAAACAACAAAGTTTTGGTGGATAAAGAAAGGTGACGCCGAAATGGTCACTTTTGCTCCGAAAATTTCACGGAAAGCTTTTCTCGAAGAAAGCTCCCATTATGACCTATAAACCATATAAACATGTTTGGGACACATTTCAGCGAAAACAACACAGTTTTGGTGGATAAAGAAAGGTGACGCCGATATGGTCACTTTTGGTCCGAAAATTTCACGGAAAGCTTTTCGCACAGAAAGCTCCTTATGACCTATAAACCATATAAACATGTTTGGGACACATTTGAGCGAAAACAACACAGTTTTTGGTGGATAAAGAAAGGTGACGCCGATATGGTCACTTTTGGTCCGAAAATTTCACGGAAAGCTTTTCGCGCACAAAGCTCCCATTATGACCTATAAACCATATAAACATGTTTGGGACAAATTTGAGCGAAAACAACAAAGTTTTGGTGGATAAAGAAAGGTGACGCCGAAATGGTCACTTTTGGTCCGAAAATTTCACGGAAAGCTTTTCGCGCAGAAACCACACATTATGACCTATAAACCATATAAACATGTTTGGGACACATTTGAGCGAAAACAACAAAGTTTTGGTGGATAAAGAAAGGTGACGCCGAAATGGTCACTTTTGGTCCCAAAATTTCACGGAAAGCTTTTCGCGCAGAAAGGTCCCATTATGACCTATAAACCATATAAACATGTTTGGGACACATTTGAGCGAAAACAACACAGTTTTGGTGGATAAAGAAAGGTGACGCCGAAATGGTCACTTTTGGTCCCAAAATTTCACGGAAAGCTTTTCGCGCAGAAAGGTCCCATTATGACCTATAAACCATATAAACATGTTTGGGACACATTTGAGCGAAAACAACACAGTTTTGGTGGATAAAGAAAGGTGACGCCGATATGGTCACTTTTGGTCCGAAAATTTTACGGAAAGGTTTTCGCGCACAAAGCTCCCATTATGACGTATAAACCATATAAACATGTTTGACACACATTTGAGCGAAAACAACACAGTTTTGGTGGATAAAGATAGGTGACGCCGATATGGACACTTTTGGTCCGAAAATTTCACGGAAAGCTTTTCGCGCACAAAGCTCCGATTATGACCTATAAACCATATATTCCATTTTGGGACACATTTGAGCGAAAACAACACAGTTTTGGTGGATAAAGAAAGGTGACGCCGATATGGTCACTTTTGGTCCGAAAATTTCACGGAAAGCTTTTCACGCACAAAGCTCCCATTATGACCTATAAACCATATAATCATGTTTGGGACACATTTTAGCGAAAACAACACAGTTTTGGTGGATAAAGAAAGGTGACGCCGATATGGTCACTTTTGTTCCGAAAATTTCACGGAAAGCTTTTCGCGCAGAAAGCTCCCATTATGACCTATAAACCATATAAACATGTTTGGGACAAATTTGAGCGAAAACAACAAAGTTTTGGTGGATAAAGAAAGGTGACGCCGAAATGGTCACTTTTGGTCCCAAAATTTCACGGAAAGCTTTTCGCACAGAAAGGTCCCATTATGACCTATAAACCATATAAACATGTTTGGGACACATTTGAGCGAAAACAACAAAGTTTTGGTGGATAAAAAAAGGTGACGCCGATTTGGTCACTTTTGGTCCGAAAATTTCACGGAATGCTTTTCGCGCAGAAAGCTCACATTATGACCTATAAACCATATAAACGTGTTTGGGACACATTTGAGCGAAAACAACATAGTTTTGGTGGATAAAGAAAGGTGACGCCGATTTGGTCACTTTTGGTCCGAAAATTTCACGGAAAGCTTTTCGCGCACAAAGCTCCCATTATGACGTATAAAACATATAAACATGTTTGGGATACATTTGAGCGAAAACAACACAGTTTTGGTGGATAAAGATAGGTGACGCCAATATGGTCACTTTTGTTCCGAAAATTTCACGGAAAGCTTTTCGCGCACAAAGCTCCAATTATGACCTATAAACCATATAATCATGTTTGGGACACATTTGAGCAAAAACAACACAGTTTTGGTGGATAAAGAAAGGTGACGCCGATATGGTCACTTTTGGTCCGAAAATTTCACGGAAAGCTTTTCACGCACAAAGCTCACATTATGACCTATAAACCATATAATCATGTTTGGGACACATTTGAGCAAAAACAACACAGTTTTGGTGGATAAAGAAAGGTGACGCCGATATGGTCACTTTTGGTCCGAAAATTTCACGGAAAGCTTTTCACGCACAAAGCTCACATTATGACCTATAAACCATATAAACATGTTTGGGACAAATTTGAGCGAAAACAACACGGTGTTGGTGGATAAAGAAAGGTGACGCCGATATGGTCACTTTTGGTCCGAAAATTTCACGGAAAGCTTTTCGCGCAGAATGCTCTCAGTATGACCTATAAACCATATAAGCATGTTTGGGACACATTTGAGCTAAAACAACACAATTTTGGTGGATAAAGAAAGGTGACGCCGATATAGTCACTTTTGGTCCCAAAATTTCACGGAAAGCTTTTCGCGCAGAAACCACCCATTATGACCAATAAACCATATAAACATGTTTGTGACACATTTGAGCGAAAACAACAAAGTTTTGGTGGATAAAGAAAGGTGACGCCGAAATGGTCACTTTTGCTCCGAAAATATTACCGAAAGCTTTTCTCGCAGAAAGCTCCCATTATGACCTATAAACCATATAAACATGTTTGTGACACATTTGAGCGAAAACAACAAAGTTTTGGTGGATAAAGAAAGGTGACGCCGAAATGGTCACTTTTGCTCCGAAAATTTCACGGAAAGCTTTTCTCGAAGAAAGCTCCCATTATGACCTATAAACCATATAAACATGTTTGGGACACATTTCAGCGAAAACAACACAGTTTTGGTGGATAAAGAAAGGTGACGCCGATATGGTCACTTTTGGTCCGAAAATTTCACGGAAAGCTTTTCGCACAGAAAGCTCCTTATGACCTATAAACCATATAAACATGTTTGGGACACATTTGAGCGAAAACAACACAGTTTTTGGTGGATAAAGAAAGGTGACGCCGATATGGTCACTTTTGGTCCGAAAATTTCACGGAAAGCTTTTCGCGCACAAAGCTCCCATTATGACCTATAAACCATATAAACATGTTTGGGACAAATTTGAGCGAAAACAACAAAGTTTTGGTGGATAAAGAAAGGTGACGCCGAAATGGTCACTTTTGGTCCGAAAATTTCACGGAAAGCTTTTCGCGCAGAAACCACACATTATGACCTATAAACCATATAAACATGTTTGGGACACATTTGAGCGAAAACAACAAAGTTTTGGTGGATAAAGAAAGGTGACGCCGAAATGGTCACTTTTGGTCCCAAAATTTCACGGAAAGCTTTTCGCGCAGAAAGGTCCCATTATGACCTATAAACCATATAAACATGTTTGGGACACATTTGAGCGAAAACAACACAGTTTTGGTGGATAAAGAAAGGTGACGCCGATATGGTCACTTTTGGTCCGAAAATTTTACGGAAAGGTTTTCGCGCACAAAGCTCCCATTATGACGTATAAACCATATAAACATGTTTGACACACATTTGAGCGAAAACAACACAGTTTTGGTGGATAAAGATAGGTGACGCCGATATGGACACTTTTGGTCCGAAAATTTCACGGAAAGCTTTTCGCGCACAAAGCTCCGATTATGACCTATAAACCATATATTCCATTTTGGGACACATTTGAGCGAAAACAACACAGTTTTGGTGGATAAAGAAAGGTGACGCCGATATGGTCACTTTTGGTCCGAAAATTTCACGGAAAGCTTTTCACGCACAAAGCTCCCATTATGACCTATAAACCATATAATCATGTTTGGGACACATTTTAGCGAAAACAACACAGTTTTGGTGGATAAAGAAAGGTGACGCCGATATGGTCACTTTTGTTCCGAAAATTTCACGGAAAGCTTTTCGCGCAGAAAGCTCCCATTATGACCTATAAACCATATAAACATGTTTGGGACAAATTTGAGCGAAAACAACAAAGTTTTGGTGGATAAAGAAAGGTGACGCCGAAATGGTCACTTTTGGTCCGAAAATTTCACGGAAAGCTTTTCGCGCACAAAGCTCCCATTATGACGTATAAAACATATAAACATGTTTGGGATACATTTGAGCGAAAACAACACAGTTTTGGTGGATAAAGATAGGTGACGCCGATATGGTCACTTTTGGTCCGAAAATTTCACGGAAAGCTTTTCGCGCACAAAGCTCCGATTATGACCTATAAACCATATAATCATGTTTGGGACACATTTGAGCGAAAACAACACAGTTTTGGTGGATAAAGAAAGGTGACGCCGATATGGTCACTTTTGGTCCGAAAATTTCACGGAAAGCTTTTCACGCACAAAGCTCACATTATGACCTATAAACCATATAAACATGTTTGGGACAAATTTGAGCGAAAACAACACGGTGTTGGTGGATAAAGAAAGGTGACGCCGATATGGTCACTTTTGGTCCGAAAATTTCACGGAAAGCTTTTCGCGCAGAATGCTCTCAGTATGACCTATAAACCATATAAGCATGTTTGGGACACATTTGAGCTAAAACAACACAATTTTGGTGGATAAAGAAAGGTGACGCCGATATAGTCACCTTTGGTCCCAAAATTTCACGGAAAGCTTTTCGCGCAGAAACCACCCATTATGACCAATAAACCATATAAACATGTTTGTGACACATTTGAGCGAAAACAACAAAGTTTTGGTGGATAAAGAAAGGTGACGCCGAAATGGTCACTTTTGCTCCGAAAATATTACCGAAAGCTTTTCTCGCAGAAAGCTCCCATTATGACCTATAAACCATATAAACATGTTTGTGACACATTTGAGCGAAAACAACAAAGTTTTGGTGGATAAAGAAAGGTGACGCCGAAATGGTCACTTTTGCTCCGAAAATTTCACGGAAAGCTTTTCTCGAAGAAAGCTCCCATTATGACCTATAAACCATATAAACATGTTTGGGACACATTTCAGCGAAAACTACACAGTTTTGGTGGATAAAGAAAGGTGACGCCGATATGGTCACTTTTGGTCCGAAAATTTCACGGAAAGCTTTTCGCACAGAAAGCTCCTTATGACCTATAAACCATATAAACATGTTTGGGACACATTTGAGCGAAAACAACACAGTTTTTGGTGGATAAAGAAAAGTGACGCCGATATGGTCACTTTTGGTCCGAAAATTTCACGGAAAGCTTTTCGCGCACAAAGCTCCCATTATGACCTATAAACCATATAAACATGTTTGGGACAAATTTGAGCGAAAACAACAAAGTTTTGGTGGATAAAGAAAGGTGACGCCGAAATGGTCACTTTTGGTCCGAAAATTTCACGGAAAGCTTTTCGCGCAGAAACCACACATTATGACCTATAAACCATATAAACATGTTTGGGACACATTTGAGCGAAAACAACAAAGTTTTGGTGGATAAAGAAAGGTGACGCCGAAATGGTCACTTTTGGTCCCAAAATTTCACGGAAAGCTTTTCGCGCAGAAAGGTCCCATTATGACCTATAAACCATATAAACATGTTTGGGACACATTTGAGCGAAAACAACACAGTTTTGGTGGATAAAGAAAGGTGACGCCGATATGGTCACTTTTGGTCCGAAAATTTTACGGAAAGGTTTTCGCGCACAAAGCTCCCATTATGACGTATAAACCATATAAACATGTTTGACACACATTTGAGCGAAAATAACACAGTTTTGGTGGATAAAGATAGGTGACGCCGATATGGACACTTTTGGTCCGAAAATTTCACGGAAAGCTTTTCGCGCACAAAGCTCCGATTATGACCTATAAACCATATATTCCATTTTGGGACACATTTGAGCGAAAACAACACAGTTTTGGTGGATAAAGAAAGGTGACGCCGATATGGTCACTTTTGGTCCGAAAATTTCACGGAAAGCTTTTCACGCACAAAGCTCCCATTATGACCTTTAAACCATATAATCATGTTTGCGACACATTTTAGCGAAAACAACACAGTTTTGGTGGATAAAGAAAGGTGACGCCGATATGGTCACTTTTGTTCCGAAAATTTCACGGAAAGCTTTTCGCGCAGAAAGCTCCCATTATGACCTATAAATCATATAAACATGTTTGGGACAAATTTGAGCGAAAACAACAAAGTTTTGGTGGATAAAGAAAGGTGACGCCGAAATGGTCACTTTTGGTCCGAAAATTTCACGGAAAGCTTTTCGCGCACAAAGCTCCCATTATGACGTATAAAACATATAAACATGTTTGGGATACATTTGAGCGAAAACAACACAGTTTTGGTGGATAAAGATAGGTGACGCCGATATGGTCACTTTTGGTCCGAAAATTTCACGGAAAGCTTTTCGCGCAGAAAGCTCTCAGTATGACCTATAAACCATATAAGCATGTTTGGGACACATTTGAGCTAAAACAACACAATTTTGGTGGATAAAGAAAGGTGACACCGATATAGTCACTTTTGGTCCCAAAATTTCACGGAAAGCTTTTCGCGCAGAAACCACCCATTATGACCAATAAACCATATAAACATGTTTGGGACAAATTTGAGCGAAAACAACAAAGTTTTGGTGGATAAAGAAAGGTGACGCCGAAATGGTCACTTTTGGTCCCAAAATTTCACGGAAAGCTTTTCGCGCAGAAAGGTCCCATTATGACCTATAAACCATATAAACATGTTTGGGACACATTTGAGCGAAAACAACAAAGTTTTAGTGGATAAAAAAGTTGACGCCGATATGGTCACTTTTGGTCCGAAAATTTCACGGAAAGCTTTTCGCGCAGAAAGCTCTCAGTATGACCTATAAACCATATAAACATCTTTGGGACACATTTGAGCGAAAACAACACAGTTTTGGTGGATAAAGAAAGGTGACGCCGATATGGTCACTTTTGGTCCGAAAATTTCACGGAAAGCTTTTCGCGCACAAAGCTCCCATTATGACGTATAAACCATATAAACATGTTTGGGACACATTTGAGCGAAAACAATACAATTTTGGTGGATAAAGAAAGGTGACGCCGATATGGTCACTTTTGTTCCGAAAATTTCACGGAAAGTTTTTCGCGCAGAAAGCTCCCATTATGACCTATAAACCATATAAACATGTTTGGGACAAATTTGAGCGAAAACAACAAAGTTTTGGTGGATAAAGAAAGGTGACGCCGAAATGGTCACTTTTGGTCCGAAAATTTCACGGAAAACTTTTCGCGCAGAAACCACACATTATGACCTATAAACCATATAAACATGTTTGGGACACATTTGAGCGAAAACAACACAGTTTTGGTGGAATAAAAAAGTGACGCCGATATAGTCACTTTTGGTCCGAAAATTTCACGGAAAGCTTTTCGCGCAAAAACCACCCATTATGACCTATAAACCATATAAACATGTTTGGGACAAATTTGAGCGAAAACAACACAGTTTTGGTGGATAAAGAAAGGTGACGCCGATATGGTCACTTTTGGTCCGAAAATTTTACGAAAAGGTTTTCGCGCACAAAGTTCCGATTATGACCTATAAACCATATAATCATGTTTGGGACACATTTGAGCGAAAACAACACAGTTTTGGTGGATAAAGAAAGGTGACACCGATATGGTCACTTTTGGTCCGAAAATTTCACGGAAAGCTTTTCGCGCACAAAGCTCCCATTATGACGTATAAACCATATAAACATGTTTGGGACACATTTGAGCGAAAACAACACAGTTTTGGTGGATAAAGATAGGTGACGCCGATATGGACACTTTTGGTCGGAAAATTTCATGGAAAGCTTTTCGCGCACAAAGCTCCGATTATGACCTATAAACCATATAATCCATTTTGGGACACATTTGAGCGAAAACAACACAGTTTTGGTGGATAAAGAAAGGTGACGCCGATATGGTCACTTTTGGTCCGAAAATTTCACGGAAAGCTTTTCACGCACAAAGCTCCCATTATGACCTATAAACCATATAATCATGTTTGGGACACATTTGAGCGAAAACAACACAGTTTTGGTGGATAAAGAAAGGTGACGCCGATATGGTCACTTTTGGTCCGAAAATTTCACGGAAAGCTTTTCGCGCACAAAGCTCCCATTATGACGTATAAACCATATAAACATGTTTGGGACACATTTGAGCGAAAACAACACAGTTTTGGTGGATAAAGATAGGTGACGCCGATATGGTCACTTTTGGTCCCAAAATTTCACGGAAAGCTTTTCGCGCACAAAGCTCCCATTATGACGTATAAAACATATAAACATGTTTGGGACACATTTGAGCGAAAACAACACAGTTTTTGTGGATAAAGATAGGTGACGCCGATATGGTCACTTTTGGTCCGAAAATTTCACGGAAAGCTTTTCACGCACAAAGCTCCCATTATGACCTATAACCATATAATCATGTTTGGGACACATTTGAGCGAAAACAACACAGTTTTGGTGGATAAAGAAAGGTGACGCCGATATGGTCACTTTTGTTCCGAAAATTTCACGGAAAGCTTTTCGCGCAGAAAGCTCACATTATGACCTATAAACCATATAAACATGTTTGGGACAAATTTGAGCGAAAACAACAAAGTTTTGGTGGATAAAGAAAGGTGACGCCGAAATGGTCACTTTTGGTCCGAAAATTTCACGGAAAGCTTTTCACGCAGAAACCACCCATTATGACCTATAAACCATATAAACATGTTTGGGACACATTTGAGCGAAAACAACACAGTTTTGGTGGATAAAAAAAGTGACGCCGATATAGTCACTTTTGGTCCGAAAATTTCACGGAAAGCTTTTCGCGCAGAAACCTCCCATTATGACCTATAAACCATATAAACATGTTTGGGACACATTTGAGCGAAAACAACACAGTTTTGGTGGATAAATAAAGTCGACGCCGATATGGTCACTTTTGGTCCGAAAATTTCACGGAAAGCTTTTCGCGCACAAAGCTCCCATTATGACGTATAAACCATATAAACTTGTTTGGGACACATTTGAGCGAAAACAACACAGTGGTGGATAAAGATAGGTGACGCCGATATGGTCACTTTTGGTCCGAAAATTTCACGGAAAGTTTTTCGCGCAGAAACCACCCATTATGACCTATAAACCATATAAAAATGTTTGGGACAAATTTGAGCGAAAACAACATAGTTTTGGTGGATAGAGATAGGTGACGCCGATATGGTCACTTTTGGTCCGAAATTTTCACGGAAAGCTTTTCGCGCACAAAGCTCCGATTATGACCTATAAACCATATAATCATGTTTGGGACACATTTGAGCGAAAACAACACAGTTTTGGTGGATAAAGAAAGGTGACGCCGATATGGTCACTTTTGGTCCGAAAATTTCACGGAAAGCTTTTCGCGCACAAAGCTCCGATTATAACCTATAAACCATATAAACATGTTTGGGATACATTTGAGCGAAAACAACACAATTTTGGTGGATAAATAAAGTCGACGCCGATATGGTCACTTTTGGTCCGAAAATTTCACGGAAAGCTTTTTGCGCAGAAACCTCCCATTATGACCTATAAACCATATAAACATGTTTGGGACACATTTGAGCGACAACAACACAGTTTTGGTGGATAAAGAGAGGTGACGCAGATATGGTCACTTTTGGTCCGAAAATTTTACGAAAAGCTTTTCACGCAGAAAGCTCCCATTATGACCTATAAACCATATAAACATGTTTGGGACACATTTGAGCGAAAACAACGCAGTTTTGGTGGATAAAGAAATGTGACGCCGATATGGTCACTTTTGGTCCGAAAATTTCACGGAAAGCTTTTCGCGCAGAAAGCTCCCATTATGACCTAAAAACCATATAATCATGTTTGGGACACATTTGAGCGAAAACAACTCAGTTTTGGTGGATAAAGAAAGGTGACTCCGATATGGTCACTTTTGTTCCGAAAATTTCACGGAATGCTTTTCGCGCAAAAAGCTCCCATTATGACCTATAAACCATATAAACATGTTTGGGACACATTTGAGCGGAAACACCACAGTTTTGGGGGATAAAGAAAGGTGACGCCGATATGGTCACTTTTGGTCCAAAAATTTCACGAAAAGCTTTTCACGCACAAAGCTCCCATTATGACCTATAAACCATATAAACATGTTTGGGACAAATTTGAGCGAAAACAACACGGTGTTGGTGGATAAAGAAAGGTGACGTCGATATGGTCACTTTTGGTCCGAAAATTTCACGGAAAGCTTTTCGCGCAGAAAGCTCCCATTATGACCTATAAACTATATAAACATGTTTGGGACACATTTGAGTGAAAAAAACACAGTTTTGGTGGATAAAGAGAGGTGACGCCGATATGGTCACTTTTGGTCCGAAAATTTTAAGAAAAGCTTTTCGCGCAGAAAGCTCCCATTAAGACCTATAAACCATATAAACATGTTTGGGACATATTTGAGCGAAAACAACACAGTTTTGGTGGATAAAGAAAGGTGACGCCGATATGGTCACTTTTGGTCCGAAAATTTCACGGAATGCTTTTCGCGCAGAAAGCTCCCATTATGAACTATAAACCATATAAAAATGTTTGGGACACATTTGAGCGAAAACAACACAGTTTTGGTGGATAAAGAAAGGTGACGCCGATATGGTCACTTTTTGTCCGAAAATTTCACGGAAAGCTTTTCGCGCAGAAAGCTCACATTATGATGTATAAACCATATAAACATGTTTGGGACACATTTGAGCGAAAACAATACAGTTTTGGTCGATAAAGAAAGGTGACGCCGATATGGTCACTTTTGGTTCGAAAATTTCACGGAAAGCTTTTCGCGCAGAAAGCTCACATTATGACCTATAAACCATATAAACATGTTTGGGACACATTTGAGCGAAAACAACACAGTTTTGGTGGATAAAGAAAGGTGACGCCGATATGGTCACTTTTGGTCCGAAAATTTCACGGAAAGCTTTTCGCGCACAAAGCTCCCATTATGACTTATAAACCATATAAACATGATTAGGACAAATTTGAGCGAAAACAACACAGTTTTGGTGGATAAAGATAGGTGACGCCGATATGGTCACTTTTGGTCCGAAAATTTCACGGAAAGCTTTTGGCGCACAAAGCTCCGATTATGACCTATAAACCATATAATCATGTTTGGGACACATTTGAGCGAAAACAACACAGTTTTGATGGATAAAGAAAGGTGACGCCGATATGGTCACTTTTGTTCCGAAAATTTCACGGAAAGCTTTTCGCGCAGAAACCTCCTATTATGACCTATAAACAATATAAAAATGTTTGGGACAAATTTGAGCGAAAACAACATAGTTTTGGTGGATAGAGATAGGTGACGCCGATATGGTCACTTTTGGTCCGAAAATTTCACGGAAAGTTTTTCGCGCACAAAGCTCCGATTATGACCTATAAACCATATAATCATGTTTGGGACACATTTGAGCGAAAACAACACAGTTTTGGTGGATAAAGAAAGGTGACGCCGATATGGTCACTTTTGGTCCGAAAATTTCACGGAAAGCTTTTCGCGCACAAAGCTCCGATTATAACCTATAAACCATATAAACATGTTTGGGATACATTTGAGCGAAAACAACACAATTTTGGTGGATAAATAAAGTCGACGCCGATATGGTCACTTTTGGTCCGAAAATTTCACGGAAAGCTTTTTGCGCAGAAACCTCCCATTATGACCTATAAACCATATAAACATGTTTGGGACACATTTGAGCGACAACAACACAGTTTTGGTGGATAAAGAGAGGTGACGCAGATATGGTCACTTTTGGTCCGAAAATTTTACGAAAAGCTTTTCACGCAGAAAGCTCCCATTATGACCTATAAACCATATAAACATGTTTGGGACACATTTGAGCGAAAACAACGCAGTTTTGGTGGATAAAGAAATGTGACGCCGATATGGTCACTTTTGGTCCGAAAATTTCACGGAAAGCTTTTCGCGCAGAAAGCTCCCATTATGACCTAAAAACCATATAATCATGTTTGGGACACATTTGAGCGAAAACAACTCAGTTTTGGTGGATAAAGAAAGGTGACTCCGATATGGTCACTTTTGTTCCGAAAATTTCACGGAATGCTTTTCGCGCAAAAAGCTCCCATTATGACCTATAAACCATATAAACATGTTTGGGACACATTTGAGCGGAAACACCACAGTTTTGGGGGATAAAGAAAGGTGACGCCGATATGGTCACTTTTGGTCCAAAAATTTCACGAAAAGCTTTTCACGCACAAAGCTCCCATTATGACCTATAAACCATATAAACATGTTTGGGACAAATTTGAGCGAAAACAACACGGTGTTGGTGGATAAAGAAAGGTGACGTCGATATGGTCACTTTTGGTCCGAAAATTTCACGGAAAGCTTTTCGCGCAGAAAGCTCCCATTATGACCTATAAACTATATAAACATATTTGGGACACATTTGAGTGAAAAAAACACAGTTTTGGTGGATAAAGAGAGGTGACGCCGATATGGTCACTTTTGGTCCGAAAATTTTAAGAAAAGCTTTTCGCGCAGAAAGCTCCCATTAAGACCTATAAACCATATAAACATGTTTGGGACATATTTGAGCGAAAACAACACAGTTTTGGTGGATAAAGAAAGGTGACGCCGATATGGTCACTTTTGGTCCGAAAATTTCACGGAATGCTTTTCGCGCAGAAAGCTCCCATTATGAACTATAAACCATATAAAAATGTTTGGGACACATTTGAGCGAAAACAACACAGTTTTGGTGGATAAAGAAAGGTGACGCCGATATGGTCACTTTTTGTCCGAAAATTTCACGGAAAGCTTTTCGCGCAGAAAGCTCACATTATGATGTATAAACCATATAAACATGTTTGGGACACATTTGAGCGAAAACAATACAGTTTTGGTCGATAAAGAAAGGTGACGCCGATATGGTCACTTTTGGTTCGAAAATTTCACGGAAAGCTTTTCGCGCAGAAAGCTCACATTATGACCTATAAACCATATAAACATGTTTGGGACACATTTGAGCGAAAACAACACAGTTTTGGTGGATAAAGAAAGGTGACGCCGATATGGTCACTTTTGGTCCAAAAATTTCACGAAAAGCTTTTCACGCACAAAGCTCCCATTATGACCTATAAACCATATAAACATGTTTGGGACAAATTTGAGCGAAAACAACACGGTGTTGGTGGATAAAGAAAGGTGACGTCGATATGGTCACTTTTGGTCCGAAAATTTCACGGAAAGCTTTTCGCGCAGAAAGCTCCCATTATGACCTATAAACTATATAAACATATTTGGGACACATTTGAGTGAAAAAAACACAGTTTTGGTGGATAAAGAGAGGTGACGCCGATATGGTCACTTTTGGTCCGAAAATTTTAAGAAAAGCTTTTCGCGCAGAAAGCTCCCATTAAGACCTATAAACCATATAAACATGTTTGGGACATATTTGAGCGAAAACAACACAGTTTTGGTGGATAAAGAAAGGTGACGCCGATATGGTCACTTTTGGTCCGAAAATTTCACGGAATGCTTTTCGCGCAGAAAGCTCCCATTATGAACTATAAACCATATAAAAATGTTTGGGACACATTTGAGCGAAAACAACACAGTTTTGGTGGATAAAGAAAGGTGACGCCGATATGGTCACTTTTTGTCCGAAAATTTCACGGAAAGCTTTTCGCGCAGAAAGCTCACATTATGATGTATAAACCATATAAACATGTTTGGGACACATTTGAGCGAAAACAATACAGTTTTGGTCGATAAAGAAAGGTGACGCCGATATGGTCACTTTTGGTTCGAAAATTTCACGGAAAGCTTTTCGCGCAGAAAGCTCACATTATGACCTATAAACCATATAAACATGTTTGGGACACATTTGAGCGAAAACAACACAGTTTTGGTGGATAAAGAAAGGTGACGCCGATATGGTCACTTTTGGTCCGAAAATTTCACGGAAAGCTTTTCGCGCACAAAGCTCCCATTATGACTTATAAACCATATAAACATGATTAGGACAAATTTGAGCGAAAACAACACAGTTTTGGTGGATAAAGATAGGTGACGCCGATATGGTCACTTTTGGTCCGAAAATTTCACGGAAAGCTTTTGGCGCACAAAGCTCCGATTATGACCTATAAACCATATAATCATGTTTGGGACACATTTGAGCGAAAACAACACAGTTTTGATGGATAAAGAAAGGTGACGCCGATATGGTCACTTTTGTTCCGAAAATTTCACGGAAAGCTTTTCGCGCAGAAACCTCCTATTATGACCTATAAACAATATAAAAATGTTTGGGACAAATTTGAGCGAAAACAACATAGTTTTGGTGGATAGAGATAGGTGACGCCGATATGGTCACTTTTGGTCCGAAAATTTCACGGAAAGTTTTTCGCGCACAAAGCTCCGATTATGACCTATAAACCATATAATCATGTTTGGGACACATTTGAGCGAAAACAACACAGTTTTGGTGGATAAAGAAAGGTGACGCCGATATGGTCACTTTTGGTCCGAAAATTTCACGGAAAGCTTTTCGCGCAGAAACCTCCCATTATGACCTATAAACCATATAAACATGTTTGGGACAAATTTGAGCGAAAACAACACAATTTTGGTGGATAAAGATAGGTGACGCCGATATGGTCACTTTTGGTCCGAAAATTTCACGGAAAGCTTTTGGCGCACAAAGCTCCGATTATGACCTATAAACCATATAATCATGTTTGGGACACATTTGAGCGAAAACAACACAGTTTTGATGGATAAAGAAAGGTGACGCCGATATGGTCACTTTTGGTCCGAAAATTTCACGGAAAGCTTTTCGCGCAGAAACCTCCCATTATGACCTATAAACCATATAAACATGTTTGGGACAAATTTGAGCGAAAACAACACAGTTTTGGTGGATAAAGATAGGTGACGCCGATATGGTCACTTTTGGTCCGAAAATTTCACGGAAAGTTTTTGGCGCACAAAGCTCCGATTATGACCTATAAACCATATAATCATGTTTGGGACACATTTGAGCGAAAACAACACAGTTTTGATGGATAAAGAAAGGTGACGCCGATATGGTCACTTTTGTTCCGAAAATTTCACGGAAAGCTTTTCGCGCAGAAACCTCCTATTATGACCTATAAACCATATAAACATGTTTGTGACAAATTTGAGCGAAAAAAACAAAGTTTTGGTGGATAAAGAAAGGTGACGCCGAAATGGTCACTTTTGGTCCGAAAATTTCACGGAAAGCTTTTCGCGCAGAAAGCTCCCATTATGACCTATAAACCATATAAACATGTTTGGCACACATTTGAGCGAAAACAATAAAGTTTTGGTGGATAAAGAAAGGTGACGCCGATATGGTCACTTTTGGTCCGAAAATTTCACGGAAAGCTTTTCGCGCACAAAGCTCCCATTATGACGTATAAACCATATAAACATGATTGGGACACATTTGAGCGAAAACAACACAGTTTTGGTGGATAAAGAAAGGTGACGCAGATATGGTCACTTTTGGTCCGAAAATTTAACGGAAAGCTTTTCGCACACAATGCTCCGATTTTGACCTATAAACCATATAATCATGTTTGGGACACATTTGAGCGAAAACAACACAGTTTTAGTGGATAAAGAAAGGTGACGCCGATATGGTCACTTTTGGTCCGAAAATTTCACGGAAAGCTTTTCGCGCAGAAAGCTCCCATTATGAGCTATAAACCATATAAACATGTTTGGGACACATTTGAGCGAAAACAACACAGTTTTGTTGGATAAAGAAAGGTGACGCAGATATGGTCACTTTTGGTCCGAAAATTTCACGGAATGCTTTTCGCGCAGAAAGCTCCCATTATGAACTATAAACCATATAATATGTTTGGAACACATTTGAGCGAAAACAACACAGTTTTGGTGGATAAAGAAAGGTGACACGAATAAAGTCACTTTTGGTTCGAAAATTTCACGGAAAGCTTTTCGCGCAGAAACCACCCATTATGACCTATAAACCATATAAACATGTTTGGGACAAATTTGAGCGAAAACAACACAGTTTTGGTAGATAGAGATAGGTGATGCCGATATGGTCACTTTTGGTCCGAAAATTTCACGAAAAGCTTTTCGCGCACAAAGCTCCGATTATGACCTATAAACCATATAATCATGTTTGGGACACATTTGAGCGAAAACAACACAGTTTTGGTGGATAAAGAAAGGTGACGCCGATATGGTCACTTTTGGTCCGAAAATTTCACGGAAAGCTTTTCGCGCAGAAAGCTCCCATTATGACCTATAAACCATATAAACATGTTTGGCACACATTTGAGCGAAAACAATAAAGTTTTGGTGGATAAAGAAAGGTGACGCCGATATGGTCACTTTTGGTCCGAAAATTTCACGGAAAGCTTTTCGCGCACAAAGCTCCCATTATGACGTATAAACCATATAAACATGTTTGGGACACATTTGAGCGAAAATAACACAGTTTTGGTGGATAGAGATAGGTGACGCCGATATGGTCACTTTTGGTCCGAAAATTTCACGGAAAGCTTTTCGCGCACAAAGCTCCCATTATGACCTATAAACCATATAAACATGTTTGGGACACAGTTGGGCGAAAACAACACAGTTTTGGTGGATAAAGATAGGTGATGCCGATATGGTCACTTTTGTTCCGAAAATTTCACGGAAAGCTTTTTGCGCACAAAGCTCTCATTATGACCTATAAACCCTATGATGTTTGGGACACATTTTAGCGGAAACAACACAGTTTCGGTGGATAAAGAAAGGTGACGCCGATATGGTCACTTTTGGTCCGAAAATTTCACGGAAAGCTTTTGGCGCACAAAGCTCCGATTATGACCTATAAACCATATAATCATATTTGGGACACATTTGAGCGAAAACAACACAGTTTTGATGGATAAAGAAAGGTGACGCCGATATGGTCACTTTTGTTCCGAAAATTTCACGGAAAGCTTTTCGCGCAGAAACCTCCCATTATGACCTATAAACCATATAAACATGTTTGGGACAAATTTGAGCGAAAACAACAAAGTTTTGGTGGATAAAGAAAGGTGACGCCGAAATGGTCACTTTTGTTCCGAAAATTTCACGGAAAGCTTTTCGCGCAGAAACCTCCCATTATGACCTATAAACCATATAAACATGATTGGGACACATTTGAGCGAAAACAACACAGTTTAGGTGAATAAAGAAAGGTGACGCCGATATGGTCACTTTTGGTCCGAAAATTTCACGGAAAGCTTTTCGCACACAAAGCTCCGATTTTGACCTATAAACCGTATAATCATGTTTGGGACACATTTGAGCGAAAACAACACAGTTTTGGTGGATAAAGAAAGGTGACGCCGATATGGTCACTTTTGGTCCAAAAATTTCACGGAAAGCTTTTCGCGCAGAAAGCTCCGATTATGACCTATAAACCATATATTCCATTTTGGGACACATTTGAGCGAAAACAACACAGTTTTGGTGGATAAAGAAAGGTGACGCCGATATGGTCACTTTTGGTCCGAAAATTTCACGGAAATCTTTTCACGCACAAAGCTCCCATTATGACCTATAAACCATATAATCATGTTTGGGACACATTTGAGCGAAAACAACACAGTTTTGGTGGATAAAGAAAGGTGACGCCGATATGGTCACTTTTGTTCCGAAAATTTCACGGAAAGCTTTTCGCGCAGAAAGCTCCCATTATGACCTATAAACCATATAAACATGTTTGGGACAAATTTGAGCGAAAACAACAAAGTTTTGGTGGATAAAGAAAGGTGACGCCGAAATGGTCACTTTTGGTCCGAAAATTTCACGGAAAGCTTTTCGCGCACAAAGCTCCCATTATGACGTATAAAACATATAAACATGTTTGGGATACATTTGAGCGAAAACAACACAGTTTTGGTGGATAAAGATAGGTGACGCCGATATGGTCACTTTTGGTCCGAAAATTTCACGGAAAGCTTTTCGCGCACAAAGCTCCGATTATGACCTATAAACCATATAATCATGTTTGGGACACATTTGAGCGAAAACAACACAGTTTTGGTGGATAAAGAAAGGTGACGCCGATATGGTCACTTTTGGTCCGAAAATTTCACGGAAAGCTTTTCACGCACAAAGCTCACATTATGACCTATAAACCATATAAACATGTTTGGGAAAAATTTGAGCGAAAACAACACGGTGTTGGTGGATAAAGAAAGGTGACGCCGATATGGTCACTTTTGGTCCGAAAATTTCACGGAAAGCTTTTCGCGCAGAAAGCTCTCAGTATGACCTATAAACCATATAAGCATGTTTGGGACACATTTGAGCTAAAACAACACAATTTTGGTGGATAAAGAAAGGTGACGCCGATATAGTCACTTTTGGTCCCAAAATTTCACGGAAAGCTTTTCGCGCAAAAACCACCCATTATGACCAATAAACCATATAAACATGTTTGGGACAAATTTGAGCGAAAACAACAAAGTTTTGGTGGATAAAGAAAGGTGACGCCGAAATGGTCACTTTTGGTCCCAAAATTTCACGGAAAGCTTTTCGCGCAGAAAGGTCCCATTATGACCTATAAACCATATAAACATGTTTGGGACACATTTGAGCGAAAACAACAAAGTTTTGGTGGATAAAAAAGTTGACGCCGATATGGTCACTTTTGGTCCGAAAATTTCACGGAAAGCTTTTCGCGCAGAAAGCTCTCAGTATGACCTATAAACCATATAAACATCTTTGGGACACATTTGAGCGAAAACAACACAGTTTTGGTGGATAAAGAAAGGTGACGCCGATATGGTCACTTTTGGTCCGAAAATTTCACGGAAAGCTTTTCGCGCACAAAGCTCCCATTATGACGTATAAACCATATAAACATGTTTGGGACACATTTGAGCGAAAACAATACAGTTTTGGTGGATAAAGAAAGGTGACGCCGATATGGTCACTTTTGTTCCGAAAATTTCACGGAAAGTTTTTCGCGCAGAAAGCTCCCATTATGACCTATAAACCATATAAACATGTTTGGGACAAATTTGAGCGAAAACAACAAAGTTTTGGTGGATAAAGAAAGGTGACGCCGAAATGGTCACTTTTGGTCCGAAAATTTCACGGAAAGCTTTTCGCGCAGAAACCACACATTATGACCTATAAACCATATAAACATGTTTGGGACACATTTGAGCGAAAACAACACAGTTTTGGTGGAATAAAAAAGTGACGCCGATATAGTCACTTTTGGTCCGAAAATTTCACGGAAAGCTTTTCGCGCAAAAACCACCCATTATGACCTATAAACCATATAAACATGTTTGGGACAAATTTGAGCGAAAACAACACAGTTTTGGTGGATAAAGAAAGGTGACGCCGATATGGTCACTTTTGGTCCGAAAATTTTACGAAAAGGTTTTCGCGCACAAAGTTCCGATTATGACCTATAAACCATATAATCATGTTTGGGACACATTTGAGCGAAAACAACACAGTTTTGGTGGATAAAGAAAGGTGACGCCGATATGGTCACTTTTGGTCCGAAAATTTCACGGAAAGCTTTTCGCGCACAAAGCTCCCTTTATGACGTATAAACCATATAAACATGTTTGGGACACATTTGAGCGAAAACAACACAGTTTTGGTGGATAAAGATAGGTGACGCCGATATGGACACTTTTGGTCGGAAAATTTCATGGAAAGCTTTTCGCGCACAAAGCTCCGATTATGACCTATAAACCATATAATCCATTTTGGGACACATTTGAGCGAAAACAACACAGTTTTGGTGGATAAAGAAAGGTGACGCGGATATGGTCACTTTTGGTCCGAAAATTTCACGGAAAGCTTTTCACGCACAAAGCTCCCATTATGACCTATAAACCATATAATCATGTTTGGGACACATTTGAGCGAAAACAACACAGTTTTGGTGGATAAAGAAAGGTGACGCCGATATGGTCACTTTTGGTCCGAAAATTTCACGGAAAGCTTTTCGCGCACAAAGCTCCCATTATGACGTATAAACCATATAAACATGTTTGGGACACATTTGAGCGAAAACAACACAGTTTTGGTGGATAAAGATAGGTGACGCCGATATGGTCACTTTTGGTCCCAAAATTTCACGGAAAGCTTTTCGCGCACAAAGCTCCCATTATGACGTATAAAACATATAAACATGTTTGGGACACATTTGAGCGAAAACAACACAGTTTTTGTGGATAAAGATAGGTGACGCCGATATGGTCACTTTTGGTCCGAAAATTTCACGGAAAGCTTTTCACGCACAAAGCTCCCATTATGACCTATAACCATATAATCATGTTTGGGACACATTGGAGCGAAAACAACACAGTTTTGGTGGATAAAGAAAGGTGACGCCGATATGGTCACTTTTGTTCCGAAAATTTCACGGAAAGCTTTTCGCGCAGAAAGCTCACATTATGACCTATAAACCATATAAACATGTTTGGGACAAATTTGAGCGAAAACAACAAAGTTTTGGTGGATAAAGAAAGGTGACGCCGAAATGGTCACTTTTGGTCCGAAAATTTCACGGAAAGCTTTTCACGCAGAAACCACCCATTATGACCTATAAACCATATAAACATGTTTGGGACACATTTGAGCGAAAACAACACAGTTTTGGTGGATAAAAAAAGTGACGCCGATATAGTAACTTTTGGTCCGAAAATTTCACGGAAAGCTTTTCGCGCAGAAACCTCCCATTATGACCTATAAACCATATAAACATGTTTGGGACACATTTGAGCGAAAACAACACAGTTTTGGTGGATAAATAAAGTCGACGCCGATATGGTCACTTTTGGTCCGAAAATTTCACGGAAAGCTTTTCGCGCACAAAGCTCCCATTATGACGTATAAACCATATAAACTTGTTTGGGACACATTTGAGCGAAAACAACACAGTGGTGGATAAAGATAGGTGACGCCGATATGGTCACTTTTGGTCCGAAAATTTCACGGAAAGCTTTTCGCGCAGAAACCACCCATTATGACCTATAAACCATATAAAAATGTTTGGGACAAATTTGAGCGAAAACAACATAGTTTTGGTGGATAGAGATAGGTGACGCCGATATGGTCACTTTTGGTCCGAAATTTTCACGGAAAGCTTTTCGCGCACAAAGCTCCGATTATGACCTATAAACCATATAATCATGTTTGGGACACATTTGAGCGAAAACAACACAGTTTTGGTGGATAAAGAAAGGTGACGCCGATATGGTCACTTTTGGTCCGAAAATTTCACGGAAAGCTTTTCGCGCACAAAGCTCCGATTATAACCTATAAACCATATAAACATGTTTGGGATACATTTGAGCGAAAACAACACAGTTTTGGTGGATAAATAAAGTCGACGCCGATATGGTCACTTTTGGTCCGAAAATTTCACGGAAAGCTTTTTGCGCAGAAACCTCCCATTATGACCTATAAACCATATAAACATGTTTGGGACACATTTGAGCGAAAACAACACAGTTTTGGTGGATAAAGAGAGGTGACGCAGATATGGTCACTTTTGGTCCGAAAATTTTACGAAAAGCTTTTCACGCAGAAAGCTCCCATTATGACCTATAAACCATATAAACATGTTTGGGACACATTTGAGCGAAAACAACGCAGTTTTGGTGGATAAAGAAATGTGACGCCGATATGGTCACTTTTGGTCCGAAAATTTCACGGAAAGCTTTTCGCGCAGAAAGCTCCCATTATGACCTAAAAACCATATAATCATGTTTGGGACACATTTGAGCGAAAACAACTCAGTTTTGGTGGATAAAGAAAGGTGACTCCGATATGGTCACTTTTGTTCCGAAAATTTCACGGAATGCTTTTCGCGCAAAAAGCTCCCATTATGACCTATAAACCATATAAACATGTTTGGGACACATTTGAGCGGAAACACCACAGTTTTGGGGGATAAAGAAAGGTGACGCCGATATGGTCACTTTTGGTCCAAAAATTTCACGAAAAGCTTTTCACGCACAAAGCTCCCATTATGACCTATAAACCATATAAACATGTTTGGGACAAATTTGAGCGAAAACAACACGGTGTTGGTGGATAAAGAAAGGTGACGTCGATATGGTCACTTTTGGTCCGAAAATTTCACGGAAAGCTTTTCGCGCAGAAAGCTCCCATTATGACCTATAAACTATATAAACATGTTTGGGACACATTTGAGCGAAAAAAACACAGTTTTGGTGGATAAAGAGAGGTGACGCCGATATGGTCACTTTTGGTCCGAAAATTTTAAGAAAAGCTTTTCGCGCAGAAAGCTCCCATTATGACCTATAAACCATATAATCATGTTTGGGACACATTTGAGCGAAAACAACACAGTTTTGGTGGATAAAGAAAGGTGACGCCGATATGGTCACTTTTGGTCCGAAAATTTCACGGAAAGCTTTTCGCGCAGAAACCTCCCATTATGACCTATAAACCATATAAACATGTTTGGGACAAATTTGAGCGAAAACAACACAATTTTGGTGGATAAAGATAGGTGACGCCGATATGGTCACTTTTGGTCCGAAAATTTCACGGAAAGCTTTTGGCGCACAAAGCTCCGATTATGACCTATAAACCATATAATCATGTTTGGGACACATTTGAGCGAAAACAACACAGTTTTGATGGATAAAGAAAGGTGACGCCGATATGGTCACTTTTGGTCCGAAAATTTCACGGAAAGCTTTTCGCGCAGAAACCTCCCATTATGACCTATAAACCATATAAACATGTTTGGGACAAATTTGAGCGAAAACAACACAGTTTTGGTGGATAAAGATAGGTGACGCCGATATGGTCACTTTTGGTCCGAAAATTTCACGGAAAGCTTTTGGCGCACAAAGCTCCGATTATGACCTATAAACCATATAATCATGTTTGGGACACATTTGAGCGAAAACAACACAGTTTTGATGGATAAAGAAAGGTGACGCCGATATGGTCACTTTTGTTCCGAAAATTTCACGGAAAGCTTTTCGCGCAGAAACCTCCTATTATGACCTATAAACCATATAAACATGTTTGGGACAAATTTGAGCGAAAAAAACAAAGTTTTGGTGGATAAAGAAAGGTGACGCCGAAATGGTCACTTTTGGTCCGAAAATTTCACGGAAAGCTTTTCGCGCAGAAAGCTCCCATTATGACCTATAAACCATATAAACATGTTTGGCACACATTTGAGCGAAAACAATAAAGTTTTGGTGGATAAAGAAAGGTGACGCCGATATGGTCACTTTTGGTCCGAAAATTTCACGGAAAGCTTTTCGCGCACAAAGCTCCCATTATGACGTATAAACCATATAAACATGATTGGGACACATTTGAGCGAAAACAACACAGTTTTGGTGGATAAAGAAAGGTGACGCAGATATGGTCACTTTTGGTCCGAAAATTTAACGGAAAGCTTTTCGCACACAATGCTCCGATTTTGACCTATAAACCATATAATCATGTTTGGGACACATTTGAGCGAAAACAACACAGTTTTAGTGGATAAAGAAAGGTGACGCCGATATGGTCACTTTTGGTCCGAAAATTTCACGGAAAGCATTTCGCGCAGAAAGCTCCCATTATGAGCTATAAACCATATAAACATGTTTGGGACACATTTGAGCGAAAACAACACAGTTTTGTTGGATAAAGAAAGGTGACGCAGATATGGTCACTTTTGGTCCGAAAATTTCACGGAATGCTTTTCGCGCAGAAAGCTCCCATTATGAACTATAAACCATATAATATGTTTGGAACACATTTGAGCGAAAACAACACAGTTTTGGTGGATAAAGAAAGGTGACACGAATAAAGTCACTTTTGGTTCGAAAATTTCACGGAAAGCTTTTCGCGCAGAAACCACCCATTATGACCTATAAACCATATAAACATGTTTGGGATAAATTTGAGCGAAAACAACACAGTTTTGGTAGATAGAGATAGGTGATGCCGATATGGTCACTTTTGGTCCGAAAATTTCACGAAAAGCTTTTCGCGCACAAAGCTCCGATTATGACCTATAAACCATATAATCATGTTTGGGACACATTTGAGCGAAAACAACACAGTTTTGGTGGATAAAGAAAGGTGACGCCGATATGGTCACTTTTGGTCCGAAAATTTCACGGAAAGCTTTTCGCGCAGAAAGCTCCCATTATGACCTATAAACCATATAAACATGTTTGGCACACATTTGAGCGAAAACAATAAAGTTTTGGTGGATAAAGAAAGGTGACGCCGATATGGTCACTTTTGGTCCGAAAATTTCACGGAAAGCTTTTCGCGCACAAAGCTCCCATTATGACGTATAAACCATATAAACATGTTTGGGACACATTTGAGCGAAAATAACACAGTTTTGGTGGATAGAGATAGGTGACGCCGATATGGTCACTTTTGGTCCGAAAATTTCACGGAAAGCTTTTCGCGCACAAAGCTCCCATTATGACCTATAAACCATATAAACATGTTTGGGACACAGTTGGGCGAAAACAACACAGTTTTGGTGGATAAAGATAGGTGATGCCGATATGGTCACTTTTGTTCCGAAAATTTCACGGAAAGCTTTTTGCGCACAAAGCTCTCATTATGACCTATAAACCCTATGATGTTTGGGACACATTTTAGCGGAAACAACACAGTTTCGGTGGATAAAGAAAGGTGACGCCGATATGGTCACTTTTGGTCCGAAAATTTCACGGAAAGCTTTTGGCGCACAAAGCTCCGATTATGACCTATAAACCATATAATCATATTTGGGACACATTTGAGCGAAAACAACACAGTTTTGATGGATAAAGAAAGGTGACGCCGATATGGTCACTTTTGTTCCGAAAATTTCACGGAAAGCTTTTCGCGCAGAAACCTCCCATTATGACCTATAAACCATATAAACATGTTTGGGACAAATTTGAGCGAAAACAACAAAGTTTTGGTGGATAAAGAAAGGTGACGCCGAAATGGTCACTTTTGTTCCGAAAATTTCACGGAAAGCTTTTCGCGCAGAAACCTCCCATTATGACCTATAAACCATATAAACATGATTGGGACACATTTGAGCGAAAACAACACAGTTTAGGTGAATAAAGAAAGGTGACGCCGATATGGTCACTTTTGGTCCGAAAATTTCACGGAAAGCTTTTCGCACACAAAGCTCCGATTTTGACCTATAAACCGTATAATCATGTTTGGGACACATTTGAGCGAAAACAACACAGTTTTGGTGGATAAAGAAAGGTGACGCCGATATGGTCACTTTTGGTCCAAAAATTTCACGGAAAGCTTTTCGCGCACAAAGCTCCGATTATGACCTATAAACCATATATTCCATTTTGGGACACATTTGAGCGAAAACAACACAGTTTTGGTGGATAAAGAAAGGTGACGCCGATATGGTCACTTTTGGTCCGAAAATTTCACGGAAATCTTTTCACGCACAAAGCTCCCATTATGACCTATAAACCATATAATCATGTTTGGGACACATTTGAGCGAAAACAACACAGTTTTGGTGGATAAAGAAAGGTGACGCCGATATGGTCACTTTTGTTCCGAAAATTTCACGGAAAGCTTTTCGCGCAGAAAGCTCCCATTATGACCTATAAACTATATAAACATGTTTGGGACAAATTTGAGCGAAAACAACAAAGTTTTGGTGGATAAAGAAAGGTGACGCCGAAATGGTCACTTTTGGTCCGAAAATTTCACGGAAAGCTTTTCGCGCACAAAGCTCCCATTATGACGTATAAAACATATAAACATGTTTGGGATACATTTGAGCGAAAACAACACAGTTTTGGTGGATAAAGATAGGTGACGCCGATATGGTCACTTTTGGTCCGAAAATTTCACGGAAAGCTTTTCGCGCACAAAGCTCCGATTATGACCTATAAACCATATAATCATGTTTGGGACACATTTGAGCGAAAACAACACAATTTTGGTGGATAAAGAAAGGTGACGCCGATATGGTCACTTTTGGTCCGAAAATTTCACGGAAAGCTTTTCACGCACAAAGCTCACATTATGACCTATAAACCATATAAACATGTTTGGGACAAATTTGAGCGAAAACAACACGGTGTTGGTGGATAAAGAAAGGTGACGCCGATATGGTCACTTTTGGTCCGAAAATTTCACGGAAAGCTTTTCGCGCAGAAAGCTCTCAGTATGACCTATAAACCATATAAGCATGTTTGGGACACATTTGAGCTAAAACAACACAATTTTGGTGGATAAAGAAAGGTGACGCCGATATAGTCACTTTTGGTCCCAAAATTTCACGGAAAGCTTTTCGCGCAGAAACCACCCATTATGACCAATAAACCATATAAACATGTTTGGGACAAATTTGAGCGAAAACAACAAAGTTTTGGTGGATAAAGAAAGGTGACGCCGAAATGGTCACTTTTGGTCCCAAAATTTCACGGAAAGCTTTTCGCGCAGAAAGGTCCCATTATGACCTATAAACCATATAAACATGTTTGGGACACATTTGAGCGAAAACAACAAAGTTTTGGTGGATAAAAAAGTTCACGCCGATATGGTCACTTTTGGTCCGAAAATTTCACGGAAAGCTTTTCGCGCAGAAAGCTCTCAGTATGACCTATAAACCATATAAACATCTTTGGGACACATTTGAGCGAAAACAACACAGTTTTGGTGGATAAAGAAAGGTGACGCCGATATGGTCACTTTTGGTCCGAAAATTTCACGGAAAGCTTTTCGCGCACAAAGCTCCCATTATGACGTATAAACCATATAAACATGTTTGGGACACATTTGAGCGAAAACAATACAGTTTTGGTGGATAAAGAAAGGTGACGCCGATATGGTCACTTTTGTTCCGAAAATTTCACGGAAAGTTTTTCGCGCAGAAAGCTCCCATTATGACCTATAAACCATATAAACATGTTTGGGACAAATTTGAGCGAAAACAACAAAGTTTTGGTGGATAAAGAAAGGTGACGCCGAAATGGTCACTTTTGGTCCGAAAATTTCACGGAAAGCTTTTCGCGCAGAAACCACACATTATGACCTATAAACCATATAAACATGTTTGGGACACATTTGAGCGAAAACAACACAGTTTTGGTGGAATAAAAAAGTGACGCCGATATAGTCACTTTTGGTCCGAAAATTTCACGGAAAGCTTTTCGCGCAAAAACCACCCATTATGACCTATAAACCATATAAACATGTTTGGGACAAATTTGAGCGAAAACAACACAGTTTTGGTGGATAAAGAAAGGTGACGCCGATATGGTCACTTTTGGTCCGAAAATTTTACGAAAAGGTTTTCGCGCACAAAGTTCCGATTATGACCTATAAACCATATAATCATGTTTGGGACACATTTGAGCGAAAACAACACAGTTTTGGTGGATAAAGAAAGGTGACGCCGATATGGTCACTTTTGGTCCGAAAATTTCACGGAAAGCTTTTCGCGCACAAAGCTCCCATTATGACGTATAAACCATATAAACATGTTTGGGACACATTTGAGCGAAAACAACACAGTTTTGGTGGATAAAGATAGGTGACGCCGATATGGACACTTTTGGTCGGAAAATTTCATGGAAAGCTTTTCGCGCACAAAGCTCCGATTATGACCTATAAACCATATAATCCATTTTGGGACACATTTGAGCGAAAACAACACAGTTTTGGTGGATAAAGAAAGGTGACGCGGATATGGTCACTTTTGGTCCGAAAATTTCACGGAAAGCTTTTCACGCACAAAGCTCCCATTATGACCTATAAACCATATAATCATGTTTGGGACACATTTGAGCGAAAACAACACAGTTTTAGTGGATAAAGAAAGGTGACGCCGATATGGTCACTTTTGGTCCGAAAATTTCACGGAAAGCATTTCGCGCAGAAAGCTCCCATTATGAGCTATAAACCATATAAACATGTTTGGGACACATTTGAGCGAAAACAACACAGTTTTGTTGGATAAAGAAAGGTGACGCAGATATGGTCACTTTTGGTCCGAAAATTTCACGGAATGCTTTTCGCGCAGAAAGCTCCCATTATGAACTATAAACCATATAATATGTTTGGAACACATTTGAGCGAAAACAACACAGTTTTGGTGGATAAAGAAAGGTGACACGAATAAAGTCACTTTTGGTTCGAAAATTTCACGGAAAGCTTTTCGCGCAGAAACCACCCATTATGACCTATAAACCATATAAACATGTTTGGGATAAATTTGAGCGAAAACAACACAGTTTTGGTAGATAGAGATAGGTGATGCCGATATGGTCACTTTTGGTCCGAAAATTTCACGAAAAGCTTTTCGCGCACAAAGCTCCGATTATGACCTATAAACCATATAATCATGTTTGGGACACATTTGAGCGAAAACAACACAGTTTTGGTGGATAAAGAAAGGTGACGCCGATATGGTCACTTTTGGTCCGAAAATTTCACGGAAAGCTTTTCGCGCAGAAAGCTCCCATTATGACCTATAAACCATATAAACATGTTTGGCACACATTTGAGCGAAAACAATAAAGTTTTGGTGGATAAAGAAAGGTGACGCCGATATGGTCACTTTTGGTCCGAAAATTTCACGGAAAGCTTTTCGCGCACAAAGCTCCCATTATGACGTATAAACCATATAAACATGTTTGGGACACATTTGAGCGAAAATAACACAGTTTTGGTGGATAGAGATAGGTGACGCCGATATGGTCACTTTTGGTCCGAAAATTTCACGGAAAGCTTTTCGCGCACAAAGCTCCCATTATGACCTATAAACCATATAAACATGTTTGGGACACAGTTGGGCGAAAACAACACAGTTTTGGTGGATAAAGATAGGTGATGCCGATATGGTCACTTTTGTTCCGAAAATTTCACGGAAAGCTTTTTGCGCACAAAGCTCTCATTATGACCTATAAACCCTATGATGTTTGGGACACATTTTAGCGGAAACAACACAGTTTCGGTGGATAAAGAAAGGTGACGCCGATATGGTCACTTTTGGTCCGAAAATTTCACGGAAAGCTTTTGGCGCACAAAGCTCCGATTATGACCTATAAACCATATAATCATATTTGGGACACATTTGAGCGAAAACAACACAGTTTTGATGGATAAAGAAAGGTGACGCCGATATGGTCACTTTTGTTCCGAAAATTTCACGGAAAGCTTTTCGCGCAGAAACCTCCCATTATGACCTATAAACCATATAAACATGTTTGGGACAAATTTGAGCGAAAACAACAAAGTTTTGGTGGATAAAGAAAGGTGACGCCGAAATGGTCACTTTTGTTCCGAAAATTTCACGGAAAGCTTTTCGCGCAGAAACCTCCCATTATGACCTATAAACCATATAAACATGATTGGGACACATTTGAGCGAAAACAACACAGTTTAGGTGAATAAAGAAAGGTGACGCCGATATGGTCACTTTTGGTCCGAAAATTTCACGGAAAGCTTTTCGCACACAAAGCTCCGATTTTGACCTATAAACCGTATAATCATGTTTGGGACACATTTGAGCGAAAACAACACAGTTTTGGTGGATAAAGAAAGGTGACGCCGATATGGTCACTTTTGGTCCAAAAATTTCACGGAAAGCTTTTCGCGCACAAAGCTCCGATTATGACCTATAAACCATATATTCCATTTTGGGACACATTTGAGCGAAAACAACACAGTTTTGGTGGATAAAGAAAGGTGACGCCGATATGGTCACTTTTGGTCCGAAAATTTCACGGAAATCTTTTCACGCACAAAGCTCCCATTATGACCTATAAACCATATAATCATGTTTGGGACACATTTGAGCGAAAACAACACAGTTTTGGTGGATAAAGAAAGGTGACGCCGATATGGTCACTTTTGTTCCGAAAATTTCACGGAAAGCTTTTCGCGCAGAAAGCTCCCATTATGACCTATAAACTATATAAACATGTTTGGGACAAATTTGAGCGAAAACAACAAAGTTTTGGTGGATAAAGAAAGGTGACGCCGAAATGGTCACTTTTGGTCCGAAAATTTCACGGAAAGCTTTTCGCGCACAAAGCTCCCATTATGACGTATAAAACATATAAACATGTTTGGGATACATTTGAGCGAAAACAACACAGTTTTGGTGGATAAAGATAGGTGACGCCGATATGGTCACTTTTGGTCCGAAAATTTCACGGAAAGCTTTTCGCGCACAAAGCTCCGATTATGACCTATAAACCATATAATCATGTTTGGGACACATTTGAGCGAAAACAACACAGTTTTGGTGGATAAAGAAAGGTGACGCCGATATGGTCACTTTTGGTCCGAAAATTTCACGGAAAGCTTTTCACGCACAAAGCTCACATTATGACCTATAAACCATATAAACATGTTTGGGACAAATTTGAGCGAAAACAACACGGTGTTGGTGGATAAAGAAAGGTGACGCCGATATGGTCACTTTTGGTCCGAAAATTTCACGGAAAGCTTTTCGCGCAGAAAGCTCTCAGTATGACCTATAAACCATATAAGCATGTTTGGGACACATTTGAGCTAAAACAACACAATTTTGGTGGATAAAGAAAGGTGACGCCGATATAGTCACTTTTGGTCCCAAAATTTCACGGAAAGCTTTTCGCGCAGAAACCACCCATTATGACCAATAAACCATATAAACATGTTTGGGACAAATTTGAGCGAAAACAACAAAGTTTTGGTGGATAAAGAAAGGTGACGCCGAAATGGTCACTTTTGGTCCCAAAATTTCACGGAAAGCTTTTCGCGCAGAAAGGTCCCATTATGACCTATAAACCATATAAACATGTTTGGGACACATTTGAGCGAAAACAACAAAGTTTTGGTGGATAAAAAAGTTGACGCCGATATGGTCACTTTTGGTCCGAAAATTTCACGGAAAGCTTTTCGCGCAGAAAGCTCTCAGTATGACCTATAAACCATATAAACATCTTTGGGACACATTTGAGCGAAAACAACACAGTTTTGGTGGATAAAGAAAGGTGACGCCGATATGGTCACTTTTGGTCCGAAAATTTCACGGAAAGCTTTTCGCGCACAAAGCTCCCATTATGACGTATAAACCATATAAACATGTTTGGGACACATTTGAGCGAAAACAATACAGTTTTGGTGGATAAAGAAAGGTGACGCCGATATGGTCACTTTTGTTCCGAAAATTTCACGGAAAGTTTTTCGCGCAGAAAGCTCCCATTATGACCTATAAACCATATAAACATGTTTGGGACAAATTTGAGCGAAAACAACAAAGTTTTGGTGGATAAAGAAAGGTGACGCCGAAATGGTCACTTTTGGTCCGAAAATTTCACGGAAAGCTTTTCGCGCAGAAACCACACATTATGACCTATAAACCATATAAACATGTTTGGGACACATTTGAGCGAAAACAACACAGTTTTGGTGGAATAAAAAAGTGACGCCGATATAGTCACTTTTGGTCCGAAAATTTCACGGAAAGCTTTTCGCGCAAAAACCACCCATTATGACCTATAAACCATATAAACATGTTTGGGACAAATTTGAGCGAAAACAACACAGTTTTGGTGGATAAAGAAAGGTGACGCCGATATGGTCACTTTTGGTCCGAAAATTTTACGAAAAGGTTTTCGCGCACAAAGTTCCGATTATGACCTATAAACCATATAATCATGTTTGGGACACATTTGAGCGAAAACAACACAGTTTTGGTGGATAAAGAAAGGTGACGCCGATATGGTCACTTTTGGTCCGAAAATTTCACGGAAAGCTTTTCGCGCACAAAGCTCCCATTATGACGTATAAACCATATAAACATGTTTGGGACACATTTGAGCGAAAACAACACAGTTTTGGTGGATAAAGATAGGTGACGCCGATATGGACACTTTTGGTCGGAAAATTTCATGGAAAGCTTTTCGCGCACAAAGCTCCGATTATGACCTATAAACCATATAATCCATTTTGGGACACATTTGAGCGAAAACAACACAGTTTTGGTGGATAAAGAAAGGTGACGCGGATATGGTCACTTTTGGTCCGAAAATTTCACGGAAAGCTTTTCACGCACAAAGCTCCCATTATGACCTATAAACCATATAATCATGTTTGGGACACATTTGAGCGAAAACAACACAGTTTTGGTGGATAAAGAAAGGTGACGCCGATATGGTCACTTTTGGTCCGAAAATTTCACGGAAAGCTTTTCGCGCACAAAGCTCCCATTATGACGTATAAACCATATAAACATGTTTGGGACACATTTGAGCGAAAACAACACAGTTTTGGTGGATAAAGATAGGTGACGCCGATATGGTCACTTTTGGTCCCAAAATTTCACGGAAAGCTTTTCGCGCACAAAGCTCCCATTATGACGTATAAAACATATAAACATGTTTGGGACACATTTGAGCGAAAACAACACAGTTTTTGTGGATAAAGATAGGTGACGCCGATATGGTCACTTTTGGTCCGAAAATTTCACGGAAAGCTTTTCACGCACAAAGCTCCCATTATGACCTATAACCATATAATCATGTTTGGGACACATTGGAGCGAAAACAACACAGTTTTGGTGGATAAAGAAAGGTGACGCCGATATGGTCACTTTTGTTCCGAAAATTTCACGGAAAGCTTTTCGCGCAGAAAGCTCACATTATGACCTATAAACCATATAAACATGTTTGGGACAAATTTGAGCGAAAACAACAAAGTTTTGGTGGATAAAGAAAGGTGACGCCGAAATGGTCACTTTTGGTCCGAAAATTTCACGGAAAGCTTTTCACGCAGAAACCACCCATTATGACCTATAAACCATATAAACATGTTTGGGACACATTTGAGCGAAAACAACACAGTTTTGGTGGATAAAAAAAGTGACGCCGATATAGTCACTTTTGGTCCGAAAATTTCACGGAAAGCTTTTCGCGCACAAAGCTCCCATTATGACGTATAAACCATATAAACTTGTTTGGGACACATTTGAGCGAAAACAACACAGTGGTGGATAAAGATAGGTGACGCCGATATGGTCACTTTTGGTCCGAAAATTTCACGGAAAGCTTTTCGCGCAGAAACCACCCATTATGACCTATAAACCATATAAAAATGTTTGGGACAAATTTGAGCGAAAACAACATAGTTTTGGTGGATAGAGATAGGTGACGCCGATATAGTCACTTTTGGTCCGAAATTTTCACGGAAAGCTTTTCGCGCACAAAGCTCCGATTATGACCTATAAACCATATAATCATGTTTGGGACACATTTGAGCGAAAACAACACAGTTTTGGTGGATAAAGAAAGGTGACGCCGATATGGTCACTTTTGGTCCGAAAATTTCACGGAAAGCTTTTCGCGCACAAAGCTCCGATTATAACCTATAAACCATATAAACATGTTTGGGATACATTTGAGCGAAAACAACACAGTTTTGGTGGATAAATAAAGTCGACGCCGATATGGTCACTTTTGGTCCGAAAATTTCACGGAAAGCTTTTTGCGCAGAAACCTCCCATTATGACCTATAAACCATATAAACATGTTTGGGACACATTTGAGCGAAAACAACACAGTTTTGGTGGATAAAGAGAGGTGACGCAGATATGGTCACTTTTGGTCCGAAAATTTTACGAAAAGCTTTTCACGCAGAAAGCTCCCATTATGACCTATAAACCATATAAACATGTTTGGGACACATTTGAGTGAAAACAACGCAGTTTTGGTGGATAAAGAAATGTGACGCCGATATGGTCACTTTTGGTCCGAAAATTTCACGGAAAGCTTTTCGCGCAGAAAGCTCCCATTATGACCTAAAAACCATATAATCATGTTTGGGACACATTTGAGCGAAAACAACTCAGTTTTGGTGGATAAAGAAAGGTGACTCCGATATGGTCACTTTTGTTCCGAAAATTTCACGGAATGCTTTTCGCGCAAAAAGCTCCCATTATGACCTATAAACCATATAAACATGTTTGGGACACATTTGAGCGGAAACACCACAGTTTTGGGGGATAAAGAAAGGTGACGCCGATATGGTCACTTTTGGTCCAAAAATTTCACGAAAAGCTTTTCACGCACAAAGCTCCCATTATGACCTATAAACCATATAAACATGTTTGGGACAAATTTGAGCGAAAACAACACGGTGTTGGTGGATAAAGAAAGGTGACGTCGATATGGTCACTTTTGGTCCGAAAATTTCACGGAAAGCTTTTCGCGCAGAAAGCTCCCATTATGACCTATAAACTATATAAACATGTTTGGGACACATTTGAGCGAAAAAAACACAGTTTTGGTGGATAAAGAGAGGTGACGCCGATATGGTCACTTTTGGTCCGAAAATTTTAAGAAAAGCTTTTCGTGCAGAAAGCTCCCATTATGACCTATAAACCATATAAACATGTTTGGGACATATTTGAGCGAAAACAACACAGTTTTGGTGGATAAAGAAAGGTGACGCCGATATGGTCACTTTTGGTCCGAAAATTTCACGGAATGCTTTTCGCGCAGAAAGCTCCCATTATGAACTATAAACCATATAAAAATGTTTGGGACACATTTGAGCGAAAACAACACAGTTTTGGTGGATAAAGAAAGGTGACGCCGATATGGTCACTTTTTGTCCGAAAATTTCACGGAAAGCTTTTCGCGCAGAAAGCTCACATTATGATGTATAAACCATATAAACATGTTTGGGACACATTTGAGCGAAAACAATAAAGTTTTGGTCGATAAAGAAAGGTGACGCCGATATGGTCACTTTTGGTTCGAAAATTTCACGGAAAGCTTTTCGCGCAGAAAGCTCACATTATGACCTATAAACCATATAAACATGTTTGGGACACATTTGAGCGAAAACAACACAGTTTTGGTGGATAAAGAAAGGTGACGCCGATATGGTCACTTTTGGTCCGAAAATTTCACGGAAAGCTTTTCGCGCACAAAGCTCCCATTATGACTTATAAACCATATAAACATGATTAGGACAAATTTGAGCGAAAACAACACAGTTTTGGTGGATAAAGATAGGTGACGCCGATATGGTCACTTTTGGTCCGAAAATTTCACGGAAAGCTTTTGGCGCACAAAGCTCCGATTATGACCTATAAACCATATAATCATGTTTGGGACACATTTGAGCGAAAACAACACAGTTGTGATGGATAAAGAAAGGTGACGCCGATATGGTCACTTTTGTTCCGAAAATTTCACGGAAAGCTTTTCGCGCAGAAACCTCCTATTATGACCTATAAACCATATAAAAATGTTTGGGACAAATTTGAGCGAAAACAACATAGTTTTGGTGGATAGAGATAGGTGACGCCGATATGGTCACTTTTGGTCCGAAAATTTCACGGAAAGCTTTTCGCGCACAAAGCTCCGATTATGACCTATAAACCATATAATCATGTTTGGGACACATTTGAGCGAAAACAACACAGTTTTGGTGGATAAAGAAAGGTGACGCCGATATGGTCACTTTTGGTCCGAAAATTTCACGGAAAGCTTTTCGCGCAGAAACCTCCCATTATGACCTATAAACCATATAAACATGTTTGGGACAAATTTGAGCGAAAACAACACAATTTTGGTGGATAAAGATAGGTGACGCCGATATGGTCACTTTTGGTCCGAAAATTTCACGGAAAGCTTTTGGCGCACAAAGCTCCGATTATGACCTATAAACCATATAATCATGTTTGGGACACATTTGAGCGAAAACAACACAGTTTTGATGGATAAAGAAAGGTGACGCCGATATGGTCACTTTTGGTCCGAAAATTTCACGGAAAGCTTTTCGCGCAGAAACCTCCCATTATGACCTATAAACCATATAAACATGTTTGGGACAAATTTGAGCGAAAACAACACAGTTTTGGTGGATAAAGATAGGTGACGCCGATATGGTCACTTTTGGTCCGAAAATTTCACGGAAAGCTTTTGGCGCACAAAGCTCCGATTATGACCTATAAACCATATAATCATGTTTGGGACACATTTGAGCGAAAACAACACAGTTTTGATGGATAAAGAAAGGTGACGCCGATATGGTCACTTTTGTTCCGAAAATTTCACGGAAAGCTTTTCGCGCAGAAACCTCCTATTATGACCTATAAACCATATAAACATGTTTGGGACAAATTTGAGCGAAAAAAACAAAGTTTTGGTGGATAAAGAAAGGTGACGCCGAAATGGTCACTTTTGGTCCGAAAATTTCACGGAAAGCTTTTCGCGCAGAAAGCTCCCATTATGACCTATAAACCATATAAACATGTTTGGCACACATTTGAGCGAAAACAATAAAGTTTTGGTGGATAAAGAAAGGTGACGCCGATATGGTCACTTTTGGTCCGAAAATTTCACGGAAAGCTTTTCGCGCACAAAGCTCCCATTATGACGTATAAACCATATAAACATGATTGGGACACATTTGAGCGAAAACAACACAGTTTTGGTGGATAAAGAAAGGTGACGCAGATATGGTCACTTTTGGTCCGAAAATTTAACGGAAAGCTTTTCGCACACAATGCTCCGATTTTGACCTATAAACCATATAATCATGTTTGGGACACATTTGAGCGAAAACAACACAGTTTTAGTGGATAAAGAAAGGTGACGCCGATATGGTCACTTTTGGTCCGAAAATTTCACGGAAAGCTTTTCGCGCAGAAAGCTCCCATTATGAGCTATAAACCATATAAACATGTTTGGGACACATTTGAGCGAAAACAACACAGTTTTGTTGGATAAAGAAAGGTGACGCAGATATGGTCACTTTTGGTCCGAAAATTTCACGGAATGCTTTTCGCGCAGAAAGCTCCCATTATGAACTATAAACCATATAAAATGTTTGGAACACATTTGAGCGAAAACAACACAGTTTTGGTGGATAAAGAAAGGTGACACGAATAAAGTCACTTTTGGTTCGAAAATTTCACGGAAAGCTTTTCGCGCAGAAACCACCCATTATGACCTATAAACCATATAAACATGTTTGGGACAAATTTGATCGAAAACAACACAGTTTTGGTAGATAGAGATAGGTGATGCCGATATGGTCACTTTTGGTCCGAAAATTTCACGGAAAGCTTTTCGCGCAGAAAGCTCCCATTATGACCTATAAACCATATAAACATGTTTGGCACACATTTGAGCGAAAACAATAAAGTTTTGGTGGATAAAGAAAGGTGACGCCGATATGGTCACTATTGGTCCGAAAATTTCACGGAAAGCTTTTCGCGCACAAAGCTCCGATTATGACCTATAAACCATATAATCATGTTTGGGACACATTTGAGCGAAAACAACACAGTTTTTGTGGATAAAGATAGGTGACGCCGATATGGTCACTTTTGGTCCGAAAATTTCACGGAAAGCTTTTCACGCACAAAGCTCCCATTATGACCTATAACCATATAATCATGTTTGGGACACATTGGAGCGAAAACAACACAGTTTTGGTGGATAAAGAAAGGTGACGCCGATATGGTCACTTTTGTTCCGAAAATTTCACGGAAAGCTTTTCGCGCAGAAAGCTCACATTATGACCTATAAACCATATAAACATGTTTGGGACAAATTTGAGCGAAAACAACAAAGTTTTGGTGGATAAAGAAAGGTGACGCCGAAATGGTCACTTTTGGTCCGAAAATTTCACGGAAAGCTTTTCACGCAGAAACAACCCATTATGACCTATAAACCATATAAACATGTTTGGGACACATTTGAGCGAAAACAACACAGTTTTGGTGGATAAAAAAAGTGACGCCGATATAGTCACTTTTGGTCCGAAAATTTCACGGAAAGCTTTTCGCGCAGAAACCTCCCATTATGACCTATAAACCATATAAACATGTTTGGGACACATTTGAGCGAAAACAACACAGTTTTGGTGGATAAATAAAGTCGACGCCGATATGGTCACTTTTGGTCCGAAAATTTCACGGAAAGCTTTTCGCGCACAAAGCTCCCATTATGACGTATAAACCATATAAACTTGTTTGGGACACATTTGAGCGAAAACAACACAGTGGTGGATAAAGATAGGTGACGCCGATATGGTCACTTTTGGTCCGAAAATTTCACGGAAAGCTTTTCGCGCAGAAACCACCCATTATGACCTATAAACCATATAAAAATGTTTGGGACAAATTTGAGCGAAAACAACATAGTTTTGGTGGATAGAGATAGGTGACGCCGATATAGTCACTTTTGGTCCGAAATTTTCACGGAAAGCTTTTCGCGCACAAAGCTCCGATTATGACCTATAAACCATATAATCATGTTTGGGACACATTTGAGCGAAAACAACACAGTTTTGGTGGATAAAGAAAGGTGACGCCGATATGGTCACTTTTGGTCCGAAAATTTCACGGAAAGCTTTTCGCGCACAAAGCTCCGATTATAACCTATAAACCATATAAACATGTTTGGGATACATTTGAGCGAAAACAACACAGTTTTGGTGGATAAATAAAGTCGACGCCGATATGGTCACTTTTGGTCCGAAAATTTCACGGAAAGCTTTTTGCGCAGAAACCTCCCATTATGACCTATAAACCATATAAACATGTTTGGGACACATTTGAGCGAAAACAACACAGTTTTGGTGGATAAAGAGAGGTGACGCAGATATGGTCACTTTTGGTCCGAAAATTTTACGAAAAGCTTTTCACGCAGAAAGCTCCCATTATGACCTATAAACCATATAAACATGTTTGGGACACATTTGAGCGAAAACAACGCAGTTTTGGTGGATAAAGAAAGGTGACTCCGATATGGTCACTTTTGTTCCGAAAATTTCACGGAATGCTTTTCGCGCAAAAAGCTCCCATTATGACCTATAAACCATATAAACATGTTTGGGACACATTTGAGCGGAAACACCACAGTTTTGGGGGATAAAGAAAGGTGACGCCGATATGGTCACTTTTGGTCCAAAAATTTCACGAAAAGCTTTTCACGCACAAAGCTCCCATTATGACCTATAAACCATATAAACATGTTTGGGACAAATTTGAGCGAAAACAACACGGTGTTGGTGGATAAAGAAAGGTGACGTCGATATGGTCACTTTTGGTCCGAAAATTTCACGGAAAGCTTTTCGCGCAGAAAGCTCCCATTATGACCTATAAACTATATAAACATGTTTGGGACACATTTGAGCGAAAAAAACACAGTTTTGGTGGATAAAGAGAGGTGACGCCGATATGGTCACTTTTGGTCCGAAAATTTTAAGAAAAGCTTTTCGCGCAGAAAGCTCCCATTATGACCTATAAACCATATAAACATGTTTGGGACATATTTGAGCGAAAACAACACAGTTTTGGTGGATAAAGAAAGGTGACGCCGATATGGTCACTTTTGGTCCGAAAATTTCACGGAATGCTTTTCGCGCAGAAAGCTCCCATTATGAACTATAAACCATATAAAAATGTTTGGGACACATTTGAGCGAAAACAACACAGTTTTGGTGGATAAAGAAAGGTGACGCCGATATGGTCACTTTTTGTCCGAAAATTTCACGGAAAGCTTTTCGCGCAGAAAGCTCACATTATGATGTATAAACCATATAAACATGTTTGGGACACATTTGAGCGAAAACAATAAAGTTTTGGTCGATAAAGAAAGGTGACGCCGATATGGTCACTTTTGGTTCGAAAATTTCACGGAAAGCTTTTCGCGCAGAAAGCTCACATTATGACCTATAAACCATATAAACATGTTTGGGACACATTTGAGCGAAAACAACACAGTTTTGGTGGATAAAGAAAGGTGACGCCGATATGGTCACTTTTGGTCCGAAAATTTCACGGAAAGCTTTTCGCGCACAAAGCTCCCATTATGACTTATAAACCATATAAACATGATTAGGACAAATTTGAGCGAAAACAACACAGTTTTGGTGGATAAAGATAGGTGACGCCGATATGGTCACTTTTGGTCCGAAAATTTCACGGAAAGCTTTTGGCGCACAAAGCTCCGATTATGACCTATAAACCATATAATCATGTTTGGGACACATTTGAGCGAAAACAACACAGTTTTGATGGATAAAGAAAGGTGACGCCGATATGGTCACTTTTGTTCCGAAAATTTCACGGAAAGCTTTTCGCGCAGAAACCTCCTATTATGACCTATAAACCATATAAAAATGTTTGGGACAAATTTGAGCGAAAACAACATAGTTTTGGTGGATAGAGATAGGTGACGCCGATATGGTCACTTTTGGTCCGAAAATTTCACGGAAAGCTTTTCGCGCACAAAGCTCCGATTATGACCTATAAACCATATAATCATGTTTGGGACACATTTGAGCGAAAACAACACAGTTTTGGTGGATAAAGAAAGGTGACGCCGATATGGTCACTTTTGGTCCGAAAATTTCACGGAAAGCTTTTCGCGCAGAAACCTCCCATTATGACCTATAAACCATATAAACATGTTTGGGACAAATTTGAGCGAAAACAACACAATTTTGGTGGATAAAGATAGGTGACGCCGATATGGTCACTTTTGGTCCGAAAATTTCACGGAAAGCTTTTGGCGCACAAAGCTCCGATTATGACCTATAAACCATATAATCATGTTTGGGACACATTTGAGCGAAAACAACACAGTTTTGATGGATAAAGAAAGGTGACGCCGATATGGTCACTTTTGGTCCGAAAATTTCACGGAAAGCTTTTCGCGCAGAAACCTCCCATTATGACCTATAAACCATATAAACATGTTTGGGACAAATTTGAGCGAAAACAACACAGTTTTGGTGGATAAAGATAGGTGACGCCGATATGGTCACTTTTGGTCCGAAAATTTCACGGAAAGCTTTTGGCGCACAAAGCTCCGATTATGACCTATAAACCATATAATCATGTTTGGGACACATTTGAGCGAAAACAACACAGTTTTGATGGATAAAGAAAGGTGACGCCGATATGGTCACTTTTGTTCCGAAAATTTCACGGAAAGCTTTTCGCGCAGAAACCTCCTATTATGACCTATAAACCATATAAACATGTTTGGGACAAATTTGAGCGAAAAAAACAAAGTTTTGGTGGATAAAGAAAGGTGACGCCGAAATGGTCACTTTTGGTCCGAAAATTTCACGGAAAGCTTTTCGCGCAGAAAGCTCCCATTATGACCTATAAACCATATAAACATGTTTGGCACACATTTGAGCGAAAACAATAAAGTTTTGGTGGATAAAGAAAGGTGACGCCGATATGGTCACTTTTGGTCCGAAAATTTCACGGAAAGCTTTTCGCGCACAAAGCTCCCATTATGACGTATAAACCATATAAACATGATTGGGACACATTTGAGCGAAAACAACACAGTTTTGGTGGATAAAGAAAGGTGACGCAGATATGGTCACTTTTGGTCCGAAAATTTAACGGAAAGCTTTTCGCACACAATGCTCCGATTTTGACCTATAAACCATATAATCATGTTTGGGACACATTTGAGCGAAAACAACACAGTTTTAGTGGATAAAGAAAGGTGACGCCGATATGGTCACTTTTGGTCCGAAAATTTCACGGAAAGCTTTGCGCGCAGAAAGCTCCCATTATGAGCTATAAACCATATAAACATGTTTGGGACACATTTGAGCGAAAACAACACAGTTTTGTTGGATAAAGAAAGGTGACGCAGATATGGTCACTTTTGGTCCGAAAATTTCACGGAATGCTTTTCGCGCAGAAAGCTCCCATTATGAACTATAAACCATATAAAATGTTTGGAACACATTTGAGCGAAAACAACACAGTTTTGGTGGATAAAGAAAGGTGACACGAATAAAGTCACTTTTGGTTCGAAAATTTCACGGAAAGCTTTTCGCGCAGAAACCACCCATTATGACCTATAAACCATATAAACATGTTTGGGACAAATTTGAGCGAAAACAACACAGTTTTGGTAGATAGAGATAGGTGATGCCGATATGGTCACTTTTGGTCCGAAAATTTCACGGAAAGCTTTTCGCGCAGAAAGCTCCCATTATGACCTATAAACCATATAAACATGTTTGGCACACATTTGAGCGAAAACAATAAAGTTTTGGTGGATAAAGAAAGGTGACGCCGATATGGTCACTTTTGGTCCGAAAATTTCACGGAAAGCTTTTCGCGCACAAAGCTCCCATTATGACGTATAAACCATATAAACATGTTTGGGACACATTTGAGCGAAAATAACACAGTTTTGGTGGATAGAGATAGGTGACGCCGATATGGTCACTTTTGGTCCGAAAATTTCACGGAAAGCTTTTCGCGCACAAAGCTCCCATTATGACCTATAAACCATATAAACATGTTTGGGACACAGTTGGGCGAAAACAACACAGTTTTGGTGGATAAAGATAGGTGATGCCGATATGGTCACTTTTGTTCCGAAAATTTCACGGAAAGCTTTTTGCGCACAAAGCTCTCATTATGACCTATAAACCCTATGATGTTTGGGACACATTTTAGCGGAAACAACACAGTTTCGGTGGATAAAGAAAGGTGACGCCGATATGGTCACTTTTGGTCCGAAAATTTCACGGAAAGCTTTTGGCGCACAAAGCTCCGATTATGACCTATAAACCATATAATCATATTTGGGACACATTTGAGCGAAAACAACACAGTTTTGATGGATAAAGAAAGGTGACGCCGATATGGTCACTTTTGTTCCGAAAATTTCACGGAAAGCTTTTCGCGCAGAAACCTCCCATTATGACCTATAAACCATATAAACATGTTTGGGACATATTTGAGCGAAAACAACAAAGTTTTGGTGGATAAAGAAAGGTGACGCCGAAATGGTCACTTTTGTTCCGAAAATTTCACGGAAAGCTTTTCGCGCAGAAACCTCCCATTATGACCTATAAACCATATAAACATGATTGGGACACATTTGAGCGAAAACAACACAGTTTAGGTGAATAAAGAAAGGTGACGCCGATATGGTCACTTTTGGTCCGAAAATTTCACGGAAAGCTTTTCGCACACAAAGCTCCGATTTTGACCTATAAACCGTATAATCATGTTTGGGACACATTTGAGCGAAAACAACACAGTTTTGGTGGATAAAGAAAGGTGACGCCGATATGGTCACTTTTGGTCCAAAAATTTCACGGAAAGCTTTTCGCGCAGAAATCTCCCATTATGAGCTATAAACCATATAAACATGTTTGGGACACATTTCAGCGAAAACAACACAGTTTTGGTGGATAAAGATAGGTGACGCCGATATGGTCACTTTTGGTCCGAAAATTTCACGGAAAGCTTTTGGCGCACAAAGCTCCGATTTTGACCTATAAACCATATAATCATGTTTGGGACACATTTGAGCGAAAACATCACAGTTTTGGTGGATAAAGAAAGGTGACGCCGATATGGTCACTTTTGTTCCGAAAATTTCACGGAAAGCTTTTCGCGCAGAAAGCTCCCATTATGACCTATGAACCATATAAACATGTTTGGGACAAATTTGAGCGAAAAAAACAAAGTTTTGGTGGATAAAGAAATGTGACGCCGAAATGGTCACTTTTGTTCCGAAAATTTCACGGAATGCTTTTCGCGCAGAAAGCTCCCATTATGACCTATAAACCATATAAACATGATTGGGACACATTTGAGCGAAAACAACACAGTTTTGGTGGATAAAGAAAGGTGACGCCGATATGGTCACTTTTGGTCCGAAAATTTCACGGAAAGCTTTTCGCGCACAAAGCTCCGATTTTGACCTATAAACCATATAATCATGTTTGGGACACATTTGAGCGAAAACAACACAGTTTTGGTGGATAAACAAAGGTGACGCCGATATGGTCACTTTTGGTCCGAAAATTTCACGGAAAACTTTTCGCGCAGAAAGCTCCCATTATGAGCTATAAACCATATAAACATGTTTGGGACATATTTGAGCGAAAACAACACAATTTTTGTGGATAAAGAAAGGTGACGCAGATATGGTCACTTTTGGTCCGAAAATTTCACGGAAAGCTTTTCGCGCACAAAGCTCCGATTATGACCTATAAACCATATAATCATGTTTGAGACACATTTGAGCGAAAACAACACAGTTTTGTTGGATAAAGAAAGGTGACGCCAATAAAGTCACTTTTGGTCCGAAAATTTCACGGAAAGCTTTTCGCGCAGAAACCACCCATTACGACATATAAACCATATAAACATGTTTGGGACAAATTTGAGCGAAAACAACACAGTTTTGGTGGATAGAGATAGGTGACGCCGATATGGTCAATTTTGGTCCGAAAATTTCACGGAAAGCTTTTCGCGCACAAAGCTCCGATTATGACCTATAAACCATATAATCATGTTTGTGACACATTTGAGCGAAAACAACACAGTTTTGGTGGATAAAGAAAGGTGACGCCGATATGGTCACTTTTGTTCCGAAAATTTCACGGAAAGCTTTTCGCGCAGAAAGCTCCCATTATGACCTATAAACCATATAAACATGTTTGGGACACATTTGAGCGAAAACAACACAGTTTTGTTGGATAAAGAAAGGTGACGCAGATATGGTCACTTTTGGTCCGAAAATTTCACGGAATGCTTTTCGCGCAGAAAGCTCCCATTATGAACTATAAACCATATAAAATGTTTGGAACACATTTGAGCGAAAACAACACAGTTTTGGTGGATAAAGAAAGGTGACACGAATAAAGTCACTTTTGGTCCGAAAATTTCACGGAAAGCTTTTCGCGCAGAAACCACCCATTATGACCTATAAACCATATAAACATGTTTGGGACAAATTTGAGCGAAAACAACACAGTTTTGGTAGATAGAGATAGGTGATGCCGATATGGTCACTTTTGGTCCGAAAATTTCACGAAAAGCTTTTCGCGCACAAAGCTCCGATTATGACCTATAAACCATATAATCATGTTTGGGACACATTTGAGCGAAAACAACACAGTTTTGGTGGATAAAGAAAGGTGACGCCGATATGGTCACTTTTGGTCCGAAAATTTCACGGAAAGCTTTTCGCGCAGAAAGCTCCCATTATGACCTATAAACCATATAAACATGTTTGGCACACATTTGAGCGAAAACAATAATGTTTTGGTGGATAAAGAAAGGTGACGCCGATATGGTCACTTTTGGTCCGAAAATTTCACGGAAAGCTTTTCGCGCACAAAGCTCCCATTATGACGTATAAACCATATAAACATGTTTGGGACACATTTGAGCGAAAATAACACAGTTTTGGTGGATAGAGATAGGTGACGCCGATATGGTCACTTTTGGTCCGAAAATTTCACGGAAAGCTTTTCGCGCACAAAGCTCCCATTATGACCTATAAACCATATAAACATGTTTGGGACACAGTTGGGCGAAAACAACACAGTTTTGGTGGATAAAGATAAGTGATGCCGATATGGTCACTTTTGTTCCGAAAATTTCACGGAAAGCTTTTTGCGCACAAAGCTCTCATTATGACCTATAAACCCTATGATGTTTGGGACACATTTTAGCGGAAACAACACAGTTTCGGTGGATAAAGAAAGGTGACGCCGATATGGTCACTTTTGGTCCGAAAATTTCACGGAAAGCTTTTGGCGCACAAAGCTCCGATTATGACCTATAAACCATATAATCATATTTGGGACACATTTGAGCGAAAACAACACAGTTTTGATGGATAAAGAAAGGTGACGCCGATATGGTCACTTTTGTTCCGAAAATTTCACGGAAAGCTTTTCGCGCAGAAACCTCCCATTATGACCTATAAACCATATAAACATGTTTGGGACAAATTTGAGCGAAAACAACAAAGTTTTGGTGGATAAAGAAAGGTGACGCCGAAATGGTCACTTTTGTTCCGAAAATTTCACGGAAAGCTTTTCGCGCAGAAACCTCCCATTATGACCTATAAACCATATAAACATGATTGGGACACATTTGAGCGAAAACAACACAGTTTTGGTGAATAAAGAAAGGTGACGCCGATATGGTCACTTTTGGTCCGAAAATTTCACGGAAAGCTTTTCGCACACAAAGCTCCGATTTTGACCTATAAACCGTATAATCATGTTTGGGACACATTTGAGCGAAAACAACACAGTTTTGGTGGATAAAGAAAGGTGACGCCGATATGGTCACTTTTGGTCCAAAAATTTCACGGAAAGCTTTTCGCGCAGAAATCTCCCATTATGAGCTATAAACCATATAAACATGTTTGGGACACATTTCAGCGAAAACAACAAAGTTTTGGTGGATAAAGATAGGTGACGCCGAAATGGTCACTTTTGTTCCGAAAATTTCACGGAAAGCTTTTCGCGCAGAAACCTCCCATTATGACCTATAAACCATATAAACATGATTGGGACACATTTGAGCGAAAACAACACAGTTTTGGTGAATAAAGAAAGGTGACGCCGATATGGTCACTTTTGGTCCGAAAATTTCACGGAAAGCTTTTCGCACACAAAGCTCCGATTTTGACCTATAAACCGTATAATTATGTTTGGGACACATTTGAGCGAAAACAACACAGTTTTGATGGATAAAGAAAGGTGACGCCGATATGGTCACTTTTGTTCCGAAAATTTCACGGAAAGCTTTTCGCGCAGAAACCTCCCATTATGACCTATAAACCATATAAACATGTTTGGGACAAATTTGAGCGAAAACAACAAAGTTTTGGTGGATAAAGAAAGGTGACGCCGAAATGGTCACTTTTGTTCCGAAAATTTCACGGAAAGCTTTTCGCGCAGAAACCTCCCATTATGACCTATAAACCATATAAACATGATTGGGACACATTTGAGCGAAAACAACACAGTTTTGGTGAATAAAGAAAGGTGACGCCGATATGGTCACTTTTGGTCCGAAAATTTCACGGAAAGCTTTTCGCACACAAAGCTCCGATTTTGACCTATAAACCGTATAATCATGTTTGGGACACATTTGAGCGAAAACAACACAGTTTTGGTGGATAAAGAAAGGTGACGCCGATATGGTCACTTTTGGTCCAAAAATTTCACGGAAAGCTTTTCGCGCAGAAATCTCCCATTATGAGCTATAAACCATATAAACATGTTTGGGACACATTTCAGCGAAAACAACACAGTTTTGGTGGATAAAGATAGGTGACGCCGATATGGTCACTTTTGGTCCGAAAATTTCACGGAAAGCTTTTGGCGCACAAAGCTCCGATTTTGACCTATAAACCATATAATCATGTTTGGGACACATTTGAGCGAAAACATCACAGTTTTGGTGGATAAAGAAAGGTGACGCCGATATGGTCACTTTTGTTCCGAAAATTTCACGGAAAGCTTTTCGCGCAGAAAGCTCCCATTATGACCTATGAACCATATAAACATGTTTGGGACAAATTTGAGCGAAAACAACAAAGTTTTGGTGGATAAAGAAATGTGACGCCGAAATGGTCACTTTTGTTCCGAAAATTTCACGGAATGCTTTTCGCGCAGAAAGCTCCCATTATGACCTATAAACCATATAAACATGATTGGGACACATTTGAGCGAAAACAACACAGTTTTGGTGGATAAAGAAAGGTGACGCCGATATGGTCACTTTTGGTCCGAAAATTTCACGGAAAGCTTTTCGCGCACAAAGCTCCGATTTTGACCTATAAACCATATAATCATGTTTGGGACACATTTGAGCGAAAACAACACAGTTTTGGTGGATAAACAAAGGTGACGCCGATATGGTCACTTTTGGTCCGAAAATTTCACGGAAAACTTTTCGCGCAGAAAGCTCCCATTATGAGCTATAAACCATATAAACATGTTTGGGACATATTTGAGCGAAAACAACACAATTTTTGTGGATAAAGAAAGGTGACGCAGATATGGTCACTTTTGGTCCGAAAATTTCACGGAAAGCTTTTCGCGCACAAAGCTCCGATTATGACCTATAAACCATATAATCATGTTTGGGACACATTTGAGCGAAAACAACACAGTTTTGTTGGATAAAGAAAGGTGACGCCAATAAAGTCACTTTTGGTCCGAAAATTTCACGGAAAGCTTTTCGCGCAGAAACCACCCATTATGACATATAAACCATATAAACATGTTTGGGACAAATTTGAGCGAAAACAACAAAGTTTTGGTGGATAAAGAAAGGTGACGCCGAAATGGTCACTTTTGTTCCGAAAATTTCACGGAAAGCTTTTCGCGCAGAAACCTCCCATTATGACCTATCAACCATATAAACATGTTTGGGACACATTTGAGCGAAAACAACACAGTTCTGGTGGATAAAGAAAGGTGACGCCGATATGGTCACTTTTGGTCCGAAAATTTCACGGAAAGCTTTTCGCGCACAAAGCTCCGATTATGACCTATAAACCATATAATCATGTTTGTGACACATTTGAGCGAAAACAACACAGTTTTGGTGGATAAAGAAAGGTGACGCCGATATGGTCACTTTTGTTCCGAAAATTTCACGGAAAGCTTTTCGCGCAGAAACCTCCCATTATGACCTATAAACCATATAAACATGTTTGGGACAAATTTGAGCGAAAACAACAAAGTTTTGGTGGATAAAGAAAGGTGACGCCGAAATGGTCACTTTTGTTCCGAAAATTTCACGGAAAGCTTTTCGCGCAGAAACCTCCCATTATGACCTATCAACCATATAAACATGTTTGGGACACATTTGAGCGAAAACAACACAGTTCTGGTGGATAAAGAAAGGTGACGCCGATATGGTCACTTTTGGTCCGAAAATTTCACGGAAAGCTTTTCGCGCACAAAGCTCCGATTTTGACCTATAAACCATATAATCATGTTTGGGACACATTTGAGCGAAAACAATACAGTTTTGGTGGATAAAGAAAGGTGACGCCGATATGATCACTTTTGGTCCGAAAATTTCACGGAAAGCTTTTCGCGCAGAAAGCTCCCATTATGACCTATAAACCATATAAACATGTTTGGGACAAATTTGAGCGAAAAAAACAAAGTTTTGGTGGATAAAGAAAGGTGACGCCGAAATGGTCACTTTTGGTCCGAAAATTTCACGGAAAGCTTTTCGCGCAGAAAGCTCCCATTATGACCTATAAACCATATAAACATGTTTGGCACACATTTGAGCGAAAACAATAAAGTTTTGGTGGATAAAGAAAGGTGACGCCGATATGGTCACTTTTGGTCCGAAAATTTCACGGAAAGCTTTTCGCGCACAAAGCTCCCATTATGACGTATAAACCATATAAACATGATTGGGACACATTTGAGCGAAAACAACACAGTTTTGGTGGATAAAGAAAGGTGACGCAGATATGGTCACTTTTGGTCCGAAAATTTAACGGAAAGCTTTTCGCACACAATGCTCCGATTTTGACCTATAAACCATATAATCATGTTTGGGACACATTTGAGCGAAAACAACACAGTTTTAGTGGATAAAGAAAGGTGACGCCGATATGGTCACTTTTGGTCCGAAAATTTCACGGAAAGCTTTTCGCGCAGAAAGCTCCCATTATGAGCTATAAACCATATAAACATGTTTGGGACACATTTGAGCGAAAACAACACAGTTTTGTTGGATAAAGAAAGGTGACGCAGATATGGTCACTTTTGGTCCGAAAATTTCACGGAATGCTTTTCGCGCAGAAAGCTCCCATTATGAACTATAAACCATATAAAATGTTTGGAACACATTTGAGCGAAAACAACACAGTTTTGGTGGATAAAGAAAGGTGACACGAATAAAGTCACTTTTGGTCCGAAAATTTCACGGAAAGCTTTTCGCGCAGAAACCACCCATTATGACCTATAAACCATATAAACATGTTTGGGACAAATTTGAGCGAAAACAACACAGTTTTGGTAGATAGAGATAGGTGATGCCGATATGGTCACTTTTGGTCCGAAAATTTCACGAAAAGCTTTTCGCGCACAAAGCTCCGATTATGACCTATAAACCATATAATCATGTTTGGGACACATTTGAGCGAAAACAACACAGTTTTGGTGGATAAAGAAAGGTGACGCCGATATGGTCACTTTTGGTCCGAAAATTTCACGGAAAGCTTTTCGCGCAGAAAGCTCACATTATGACCTATAAACCATATAAACATGTTTGGCACACATTTGAGCGAAAACAATAAAGTTTTGGTGGATAAAGAAAGGTGACGCCGATATGGTCACTTTTGGTCCGAAAATTTCACGGAAAGCTTTTCGCGCACAAAGCTCCCATTATGACGTATAAACCATATAAACATGTTTGGGACACATTTGAGCGAAAATAACACAGTTTTGGTGGATAAAGATAGGTGACGCCGATATGGTCACTTTTGGTCCGAAAATTTCACGGAAAGCTTTTCGCGCACAAAGCTCCCATTATGACCTATAAACCATATAAACATGTTTGGGACACAGTTGGGCGAAAACAACACAGTTTTGGTGGATAAAGATAGGTGATGCCGATATGGTCACTTTTGTTCCGAAAATTTCACGGAAAGCTTTTTGCGCACAAAGCTCTCATTATGACCTATAAACCCTATGATGTTTGGGACACATTTTAGCGGAAACAACACAGTTTCGGTGGATAAAGAAAGGTGACGCCGATATGGTCACTTTTGGTCCGAAAATTTCACGGAAAGCTTTTGGCGCACAAAGCTCCGATTATGACCTATAAACCATATAATCATATTTGGGACACATTTGAGCGAAAACAACACAGTTTTGATGGATAAAGAAAGGTGACGCCGATATGGTCACTTTTGTTCCGAAAATTTCACGGAAAGCTTTTCGCGCAGAAACCTCCCATTATGACCTATAAACCATATAAACATGTTTGGGACAAATTTGAGCGAAAACAACAAAGTTTTGGTGGATAAAGAAAGGTGACGCCGAAATGGTCACTTTTGTTCCGAAAATTTCACGGAAAGCTTTTCGCGCAGAAACCTCCCATTATGACCTATAAACCATATAAACATGATTGGGACACATTTGAGCGAAAACAACACAGTTTTGGTGAATAAAGAAAGGTGACGCCGATATGGTCACTTTTGGTCCGAAAATTTCACGGAAAGCTTTTCGCACACAAAGCTCCGATTTTGACCTATAAACCGTATAATCATGTTTGGGACACATTTGAGCGAAAACAACACAGTTTTGGTGGATAAAGAAAGGTGACGCCGATATGGTCACTTTTGGTCCAAAAATTTCACGGAAAGCTTTTCGCGCAGAAAGCTCCCATTATGACCTATGAACCATATAAACATGTTTGGGACAAATTTGAGCGAAAACAACAAAGTTTTGGTGGATAAAGAAATGTGACGCCGAAATGCTCACTTTTGTTCCGAAAATTTCACGGAATGCTTTTCGCGCAGAAAGCTCCCATTATGACCTATAAACCATATAAACATGATTGGGACACATTTGAGCGAAAACAACACAGTTTTGGTGGATAAAGAAAGGTGACGCCGATATGGTCACTTTTGGTCCGAAAATTTCACGGAAAGCTTTTCGCGCACAAAGCTCCGATTTTGACCTATAAACCATATAATCATGTTTGGGACACATTTGAGCGAAAACAACACAGTTTTGGTGGATAAACAAAGGTGACGCCGATATGGTCACTTTTGGTCCGAAAATTTCACGGAAAACTTTTCGCGCAGAAAGCTCCCATTATGAGCTATAAACCATATAAACATGTTTGGGACATATTTGAGCGAAAACAACACAATTTTTGTGGATAAAGAAAGGTGACGCAGATATGGTCACTTTTGGTCCGAAAATTTCACGGAAAGCTTTTCGCGCACAAAGCTCCGATTATGACCTATAAACCATATAATCATGTTTGGGACACATTTGAGCGAAAACAACACAGTTTTGTTGGATAAAGAAAGGTGACGCCAATAAAGTCACTTTTGGTCCGAAAATTTCACGGAAAGCTTTTCGCACAGAAACCACCCATTATGACATATAAACCATATAAACATGTTTGGGACAAATTTGAGCGAAAACAACACAGTTTTGGTGGATAGAGATAGGTGACGCCGATATGGTCACTTTTGGTCCGAAAATTTCACGGAAAGCGTTTCGCGCACAAAGCTCCGATTATGACCTATAAACCATATAATCATGTTTGTGACACATTTGAGCGAAAACAACACAGTTTTGGTGGATAAAGAAAGGTGACGCCGATATGGTCACTTTTGTTCCGAAAATTTCACGGAAAGCTTTTCGCGCAGAAACCTCCCATTATGACCTATAAACCATATAAACATGTTTGGGACATATTTGAGCGAAAACAACACAATTTTTGTGGATAAAGAAAGGTGACGCAGATATGGTCACTTTTGGTCCGAAAATTTCACGGAAAGCTTTTCGCGCACAAAGCTCCGATTATGACCTATAAACCATATAATCATGTTTGGGACACATTTGAGCGAAAACAACACAGTTTTGTTGGATAAAGAAAGGTGACGCCAATAAAGTCACTTTTGGTCCGAAAATTTCACGGAAAGCTTTTCGCGCAGAAACCACCCATTATGACATATAAACCATATAAACATGTTTGGGACAAATTTGAGCGAAAACAACACAGTTTTGGTGGATAGAGATAGGTGACGCCGATATGGTCACTTTTGGTCCGAAAATTTCACGGAAAGCTTTTCGCGCACAAAGCTCCGATTATGACCTATAAACCATATAATCATGTTTGTGACACATTTGAGCGAAAACAACACAGTTTTGGTGGATAAAGAAAGGTGACGCCGATATGGTCACTTTTGTTCCGAAAATTTCACGGAAAGCTTTTCACGCAGAAACCTCCCATTATGACCTATAAACCATATAAACATGTTTGGGAAGAATTTGAGCGAAAACAACAAAGTTTTGGTGGATAAAGAAAGGTGACGCCGAAATGGTCACTTTTGTTCCGAAAATTTCACGGAAAGCTTTTCGCGCAGAAACCTCCCATTATGACCTATAAACCATATAAACATGATTGGGACACATTTGAGCGAAAACAACACAGTTCTGGTGGATAAAGAAAGGTGACGCCGATATGATCACTTTTGGTCCGAAAATTTCACGGAAAGCTTTTCGCGCAGAAAGCTCCCATTATGACCTATAAACCATATAAACATGTTTGGGACACATTTGAGCGAAAACAACACAGTTTTGTTGGATAAAGAAAGGTGACGCCAATAAAGTCACTTTTGGTCCGAAAATTTCACGGAAAGCTTTTCGCGCAGAAACCACCCATTATGACCTATAAACCATATAAACATGTTTGGGACAAATTTGAGCGAAAACAACACAGTTTTGGGGGATAGAGATAGGTGACGCCGATATGGTCACTTTTGGTCCGAAAATTTCACGGAAAGCTTTTCGCGCACAAAGCTCCGATTATGACCTATAAACCATATAATCATGTTTGGGACACATTTGGGCGAAAACAACACAGTTTTGGTGGATAAAGAAAGGTGATGCCTATATGGTCACTTTTGGTCCGAAAATTTCACGGAAAGCTTTTCGCGCACAAAGCTCCCATTATGACCTATAAACAATATAAACATGTTTGGGACACATTTGAGCGAAAACAACAAAGTTTTGGTGGATAAAGAAAGGTAATGCCGATATGGCCACTTTTGGTCCGAAAATTTCACGGAAAGCTTTTTGCGCACAAAGCTTCCATTATGACCTATAAACCATATAAACATGTTTGGGACACATTTGAGCGGAAACAACACAGTTTTGGTGGATAAAGAAAGGTGACGCAGATATGGTCACTTTTGGTCCGAAAATTTCACGGAATGCTTTTTGCACACAAAGCTCCCATTATGAACTATAAACCATATAAACATGTTTGGGACAAATTTGAGCGAAAACAACACGGTTTTGGTCGATAAAGAAAGGTGACGCCGATATGGTCACTTTTGGTCCGAAAATTTCACGGAAAGCTTTTCGCGCAGAAAGCTCATATTATAACCTATAAACCATATAAACATGTTTGGGACACATTTGAGCGAAAACAACACAGTTCTGGTGGATAAAGAAAGGTGACGCCGATATGGTCACTTTTGGTCCGAAAATTTCACGGAAAGCTTTTCGTGCACAAAGCTCCGATTTTGACCTATAAACCATATAATCATGTTTGGGACACATTTGAGCGAAAACAATACAGTTTTGGTGGATAAAGAAAGGTGACGCCGATATGATCACTTTTGGTCCGAAAATTTCATGGAAAGCTTTTCGCGCAGAAAGCTCCCATTATGACCTATAAACCATATAAACATGTTTGGGACACATTTGAGCGAAAACAACACAGTTTTGGTGGATAAAGAAAGGTGACGCAGATATGGTCACTTTTGGTCCGAAAATTTCACGGAATGCTTTTCACGCAGAAAGCTCCCATTATGAACTATAAACCATATAAACATGTTTGGGACACATTTGAGCGAAAACAACACAGTTTTGGTGGATAAAGAAAGGTGACGCCAATAAAGTCACTTTTGGTCCGAAAATTTCACGGAAAGCTTTTCGCGCAGAAACCACCCATTATGACCTATAAACCATATAAACATGTTAGGGACAAATTTGAGCGAAAACAACACAGTTTTGGTGGATAGAGATAGGTGACGCCGATATGGTCACTTTTGGTCCAAAAATTTCACGGAAAGCTTTTCGCGCAGAAAGCTCCCATTATGAGCTATAAACCATATAAACATGTTTGGGACACATTTGAGCGAAAACAACACACTTTTGGTGGATAAAGATAGGTGACGCCGATATGGTCACTTTTGGTCCGAAAATTTCACGGAAAGCTTTTGGCGCACAAAGCTCTGATTTTGACCTATACACCATATAATCATGTTTGGGACACATTTGAGCGAAAACATCACAGTTTTGGTGGATAAAGAAAGGTGACGTCGATATGGTCACTTTTGTTCCGAAAATTTCACGGAAAGCTTTTCGCGCAGAAAGCTCCCATTATGACCTATGAACCATATAAACATGTTTGGGACAAATTTGAGCGAAAACAACAAAGTTTTGGTGGATAAAGAAATGTGACGCCGAAATGGTCACTTTTGTTCCGAAAATTTCACGGAATGCTTTTCGCGCAGAAAGCTCCCATTATGACCTATAAACCATATAAACATGATTGGGACACATTTGAGCGAAAACAACACAGTTTTGGTGGATAAAGAAAGGTGACGCCGATATGGTCACTTTTGGTCCGAAAATTTCACGGAAAGCTTTTCGCGCACAAAGCTCCGATTTTGACCTATAAACCATATAATCATGTTTGGGACACATTTGAGCGAAAACAACACAGTTTTGGTGGATAAACAAAGGTGACGCCGATATGGTCACTTTTGGTCCGAAAATTTCACGGAAAACTTTTCGCGCAGAAAGCTCCCATTATGAGCTATAAACCATATAAACATGTTTGGGACATATTTGAGCGAAAACAACACAATTTTTGTGGATAAAGAAAGGTGACGCAGATATGGTCACTTTTGGTCCGAAAATTTCACGGAAAGCTTTTCGCGCACAAAGCTCCGATTATGACCTATAAACCATATAATCATGTTTGGGACACATTTGAGCGAAAACAACACAGTTTTGTTGGATAAAGAAAGGTGACGCCAATAAAGTCACTTTTGGTCCGAAAATTTCACGGAAAGCTTTTCGCACAGAAACCACCCATTATGACATATAAACCATATAAACATGTTTGGGACAAATTTGAGCGAAAACAACACAGTTTTGGTGGATAGAGATAGGTGACGCCGATATGGTCACTTTTGGTCCGAAAATTTCACGGAAAGCGTTTCGCGCACAAAGCTCCGATTATGACCTATAAACCATATAATCATGTTTGTGACACATTTGAGCGAAAACAACACAGTTTTGGTGGATAAAGAAAGGTGACGCCGATATGGTCACTTTTGTTCCGAAAATTTCACGGAAAGCTTTTCGCGCAGAAACCTCCCATTATGACCTATAAACCATATAAACATGTTTGGGACATATTTGAGCGAAAACAACACAATTTTTGTGGATAAAGAAAGGTGACGCAGATATGGTCACTTTTGGTCCGAAAATTTCACGGAAAGCTTTTCGCGCACAAAGCTCCGATTATGACCTATAAACCATATAATCATGTTTGGGACACATTTGAGCGAAAACAACACAGTTTTGTTGGATAAAGAAAGGTGACGCCAATAAAGTCACTTTTGGTCCGAAAATTTCACGGAAAGCTTTTCGCGCAGAAACCACCCATTATGACATATAAACCATATAAACATGTTTGGGACAAATTTGAGCGAAAACAACACAGTTTTGGTGGATAGAGATAGGTGACGCCGATATGGTCACTTTTGGTCCGAAAATTTCACGGAAAGCTTTTCGCGCACAAAGCTCCGATTATGACCTATAAACCATATAATCATGTTTGTGACACATTTGAGCGAAAACAACACAGTTTTGGTGGATAAAGAAAGGTGACGCCGATATGGTCACTTTTGTTCCGAAAATTTCACGGAAAGCTTTTCACGCAGAAACCTCCCATTATGACCTATAAACCATATAAACATGTTTGGGAAGAATTTGAGCGAAAACAACAAAGTTTTGGTGGATAAAGAAAGGTGACGCCGAAATGGTCACTTTTGTTCCGAAAATTTCACGGAAAGCTTTTCGCGCAGAAACCTCCCATTATGACCTATAAACCATATAAACATGATTGGGACACATTTGAGCGAAAACAACACAGTTCTGGTGGATAAAGAAAGGTGACGCCGATATGATCACTTTTGGTCCGAAAATTTCACGGAAAGCTTTTCGCGCAGAAAGCTCCCATTATGACCTATAAACCATATAAACATGTTTGGGACACATTTGAGCGAAAACAACACAGTTTTGTTGGATAAAGAAAGGTGACGCCAATAAAGTCACTTTTGGTCCGAAAATTTCACGGAAAGCTTTTCGCGCAGAAACCACCCATTATGACCTATAAACCATATAAACATGTTTGGGACAAATTTGAGCGAAAACAACACAGTTTTGGGGGATAGAGATAGGTGACGCCGATATGGTCACTTTTGGTCCGAAAATTTCACGGAAAGCTTTTCGCGCACAAAGCTCCGATTATGACCTATAAACCATATAATCATGTTTGGGACACATTTGGGCGAAAACAACACAGTTTTGGTGGATAAAGAAAGGTGATGCCTATATGGTCACTTTTGGTCCGAAAATTTCACGGAAAGCTTTTCGCGCACAAAGCTCCCATTATGACCTATAAACAATATAAACATGTTTGGGACACATTTGAGCGAAAACAACAAAGTTTTGGTGGATAAAGAAAGGTAATGCCGATATGGCCACTTTTGGTCCGAAAATTTCACGGAAAGCTTTTTGCGCACAAAGCTTCCATTATGACCTATAAACCATATAAACATGTTTGGGACACATTTGAGCGGAAACAACACAGTTTTGGTGGATAAAGAAAGGTGACGCAGATATGGTCACTTTTGGTCCGAAAATTTCACGGAATGCTTTTTGCACACAAAGCTCCCATTATGAACTATAAACCATATAAACATGTTTGGGACAAATTTGAGCGAAAACAACACGGTTTTGGTCGATAAAGAAAGGTGACGCCGATATGGTCACTTTTGGTCCGAAAATTTCACGGAAAGCTTTTCGCGCAGAAAGCTCATATTATAACCTATAAACCATATAAACATGTTTGGGACACATTTGAGCGAAAACAACACAGTTCTGGTGGATAAAGAAAGGTGACGCCGATATGGTCACTTTTGGTCCGAAAATTTCACGGAAAGCTTTTCGTGCACAAAGCTCCGATTTTGACCTATAAACCATATAATCATGTTTGGGACACATTTGAGCGAAAACAATACAGTTTTGGTGGATAAAGAAAGGTGACGCCGATATGATCACTTTTGGTCCGAAAATTTCATGGAAAGCTTTTCGCGCAGAAAGCTCCCATTATGACCTATAAACCATATAAACATGTTTGGGACACATTTGAGCGAAAACAACACAGTTTTGGTGGATAAAGAAAGGTGACGCAGATATGGTCACTTTTGGTCCGAAAATTTCACGGAATGCTTTTCACGCAGAAAGCTCCCATTATGAACTATAAACCATATAAACATGTTTGGGACACATTTGAGCGAAAACAACACAGTTTTGGTGGATAAAGAAAGGTGACGCCAATAAAGTCACTTTTGGTCCGAAAATTTCACGGAAAGCTTTTCGCGCAGAAACCACCCATTATGACCTATAAACCATATAAACATGTTAGGGACAAATTTGAGCGAAAACAACACAGTTTTGGTGGATAGAGATAGGTGACGCCGATATGGTCACTTTTGGTCCAAAAATTTCACGGAAAGCTTTTCGCGCAGAAAGCTCCCATTATGAGCTATAAACCATATAAACATGTTTGGGACACATTTGAGCGAAAACAACACACTTTTGGTGGATAAAGATAGGTGACGCCGATATGGTCACTTTTGGTCCGAAAATTTCACGGAAAGCTTTTGGCGCACAAAGCTCCGATTTTGACCTATACACCATATAATCATGTTTGGGACACATTTGAGCGAAAACATCACAGTTTTGGTGGATAAAGAAAGGTGACGTCGATATGGTCACTTTTGTTCCGAAAATTTCACGGAAAGCTTTTCGCGCAGAAAGCTCCCATTATGACCTATGAACCATATAAACATGTTTGGGACAAATTTGAGCGAAAACAACAAAGTTTTGGTGGATAAAGAAATGTGACGCCGAAATGGTCACTTTTGTTCCGAAAATTTCACGGAATGCTTTTCGCGCAGAAAGCTCCCATTATGACCTATAAACCATATAAACATGATTGGGACACATTTGAGCGAAAACAACACAGTTTTGGTGGATAAAGAAAGGTGACGCCGATATGGTCACTTTTGGTCCGAAAATTTCACGGAAAGCTTTTCGCGCACAAAGCTCCGATTTTGACCTATAAACCATATAATCATGTTTGGGACACATTTGAGCGAAAACAACACAGTTTTGGTGGATAAACAAAGGTGACGCCGATATGGTCACTTTTGGTCCGAAAATTTCACGGAAAACTTTTCGCGCAGAAAGCTCCCATTATGAGCTATAAACCATATAAACATGTTTGGGACATATTTGAGCGAAAACAACACAATTTTTGTGGATAAAGAAAGGTGACGCCGATATGGTCACTTTTGGTCCGAAAATTTCACGGAAAGCTTTTCGCGCACAAAGCTCCGATTATGACCTATAAACCATATAATCATGTTTGGGACACATTTGAGCGAAAACAACACAGTTTTGTTGGATAAAGAAAGGTGACGCCAATAAAGTCACTTTTGGTCCGAAAATTTCACGGAAAGCTTTTCGCGCAGAAACCACCCATTATGACATATAAACCATATAAACATGTTTGGGACAAATTTGAGCGAAAACAACACAGTTTTGGTGGATAGAGATAGGTGACGCCGATATGGTCACTTTTGGTCCGAAAATTTCACGGAAAGCTTTTCGCGCACAAAGCTCCGATTATGACCTATAAACCATATAATCATGTTTGTGACACATTTGAGCGAAAACAACACAGTTTTGGTGGATAAAGAAAGGTGACGCCGATATGGTCACTTTTGTTCCGAAAATTTCACGGAAAGCTTTTCGCGCAGAAACCTCCCATTATGACCTATAAACCATATAAACATGTTTGGGACAAATTTGAGCGAAAACAACAAAGTTTTGGTGGATAAAGAAAGGTGACGCCGAAATGGTCACTTTTGTTCCGAAAATTTCACGGAAAGCTTTTCGCGCAGAAACCTCCCATTATGACCTATCAACCATATAAACATGTTTGGGACACATTTGAGCGAAAACAACACAGTTCTGGTGGATAAAGAAAGGTGACGCCGATATGGTCACTTTTGGTCCGAAAATTTCACGGAAAGCTTTTCGCGCACAAAGCTCCGATTTTGACCTATAAACCATATAATCATGTTTGGGACACATTTGAGCGAAAACAATACAGTTTTGGTGGATAAAGAAAGGTGACGCCGATATGATCACTTTTGGTCTGAAAATTTCACGGAAAGCTTTTCGCGCAGAAAGCTCGCATTATGACCTATAAACCATATAAACATGTTTGGGACACATTTGAGCGAAAACAACACAGTTTTGTTGGATAAAGAAAGGTGACGCCAATAAAGTCACTTTTGGTTCGAAAATTTCACGGAAAGCTTTTCGCGCAGAAACCACCCATTATGACCTGTAAACCATATAAACATGTTTGGGACAAATTTGAGCGAAAACAACACAGTTTTGGTGGATAGAGATAGGTGACGCCGATATGGTCACTTTTGGTCCGAAAATTTCACGGTAAGCTTTTCGCGCACAAAGCTCCGATTATGACCTATAAACCATATAATCATGTTTGGGACACATTTGGGCGAAAACAACACAGTTTTGGTGGATAAAGAAAGGTGATGCCTATATGGTCACTTTTGGTCCGAAAATTTCACGGAAAGCTTTTCGCGCACAAAGCTCCCATTATGACCTATAAACAATATAAACATGTTTGGGACACATTTGAGCGAAAACAACAAAGTTTTGGTGGATAAAGAAAGGTAATGCCGATATGGCCACTTTTGGTCCGAAAATTTCACGGAAAGCTTTTTGCGCACAAAGCTTCCATTATGACCTATAAACCATATAAACATGTTTGGGACACATTTGAGCGGAAACAACACAGTTTTGGTGGATAAAGAAAGGTGACGCAGATATGGTCACTTTTGGTCCGAAAATTTCACGGAATGCTTTTTGCACACAAAGCTCCCATTATGACCTATAAACCATATAAACATGTTTGGGACAAATTTGAGCGAAAACAACACGGTTTTGGTCGATAAAGAAAGGTGACGCCGATATGGTCACTTTTGGTCCGAAAATTTCACGGAAAGCTTTTCGCGCAGAAAGCTCATATTATAACCTATAAACCATATAAACATGTTTGGGACACATTTGAGCGAAAACAACACAGTTCTGGTGGATAAAGAAAGGTGACGCCGATATGGTCACTTTTGGTCCGAAAATTTCACGGAAAGCTTTTCGCGCACAAAGCTCCGATTTTGACCTATAAACCATATAATCATGTTTGGGACACATTTGAGCGAAAACAATACAGTTTTGGTGGATAAAGAAAGGTGACGCCGATATGATCACTTTTGGTCCGAAAATTTCACGGAAAGCTTTTCGCGCAGAAAGCTCCCATTATGACCTATAAACCATATAAACATGTTTGGGACACATTTGAGCGAAAACAACACAGTTTTGGTGGATAAAGAAAGGTGACGCAGATATGGTCACTTTTGGTCCGAAAATTTCACGGAATGCTTTTCACGCAGAAAGCTCCCATTATGAACTATAAACCATATAAACATGTTTGGGACACATTTGAGCGAAAACAACACAGTTTTGGTGGATAAAGAAAGGTGACGCCAATAAAGTCACTTTTGGTCCGAAAATTTCACGGAAAGCTTTTCGCGCAGAAACCACCCATTATGACCTATAAACCATATAAACATGTTAGGGACAAATTTGAGCGAAAACAACACAGTTTTGGTGGATAGAGATAGGTGACGCCGATATGGTCACTTTTGGTCCAAAAATTTCACGGAAAGCTTTTCGCGCAGAAAGCTCCCATTATGAGCTATAAACCATATAAACATGTTTGGGACACATTTGAGCGAAAACAACACAGTTTTGGTGGATAAAGATAGGTGACGCCGATATGGTCACTTTTGGTCCGAAAATTTCACGGAAAGCTTTTGGCGCACAAAGCTCCGATTTTGACCTATACACCATATAATCATGTTTGGGACACATTTGAGCGAAAACATCACAGTTTTGGTGGATAAAGAAAGGTGACGCCGATATGGTCACTTTTGTTCCGATAATTTCACGGAAAGCTTTTCGCGCAGAAAGCTCCCATTATGACCTATGAACCATATAAACATGTTTGGGACAAATTTGAGCGAAAACAACAAAGTTTTGGTGGATAAAGAAATGTGACGCCGAAATGGTCACTTTTGTTCCGAAAATTTCACGGAATGCTTTTCGCGCAGAAAGCTCCCATTATGACCTATAAACCATATAAACATGATTGGGACACATTTGAGCGAAAACAACACAGTTTTGGTGGATAAAGAAAGGTGACGCCGATATGGTCACTTTTGGTCCGAAAATTTCACGGAAAGCTTTTCGCGCACAAAGCTCCGATTTTGACCTATAAACCATATAATCATGTTTGGGACACATTTGAGCGAAAACAATACAGTTTTGGTGGATAAACAAAGGTGACGCCGATATGGTCACTTTTGGTCCGAAAATTTCACGGAAAACTTTTCGCGCAGAAAGCTCCCATTATGAGCTATAAACCATATAAACATGTTTGGGACATATTTGAGCGAAAACAACACAATTTTTGTGGATAAAGAAAGGTGACGCAGATATGGTCACTTTTGGTCCGAAAATTTCACGGAAAGCTTTTCGCGCACAAAGCTCCGATTATGACCTATAAACCATATAATCATGTTTGGGACACATTTGAGCGAAAACAACACAGTTTTGTTGGATAAAGAAAGGTGACGCCAATAAAGTCACTTTTGGTCCGAAAATTTCACGGAAAGCTTTTCGCGCAGAAACCACCCATTATGACCTATAAACCATATAAACATGTTTGGGACAAATTTGAGCGAAAACAACACAGTTTTGGTGGATAGAGATAGGTTACGCCGATATGGTCACTTTTGGTCCGAAAATTTCACGGAAAGCTTTTCGTGCACAAAGCTCCGATTATGACCTATAAACCATATAATCATGTTTGGGACACATTTGAGCGAAAACAACACAGTTTTGGTGGATAAAGAAAGGTGACGCCGAAATGGTCACTTTTGTTCCGAAAATTTCACGGAAAGCTTTTCGCGCAGAAACCTCCCATTATGACCTATCAACCATATAAACATGTTTGGGACACATTTGAGCGAAAACAACACAGTTCTGGTGGATAAAGAAAGGTGACGCCGATATGGTCACTTTTGGTCCGAAAATTTCACGGAAAGCTTTTCGCGCACAAAGCTCCGATTTTGACCTATAAACCATATAATCATGTTTGGGACACATTTGAGCGAAAACAATACAGTTTTGGTGGATAAAGAAAGGTGACGCCGATATGATCACTTTTGGTCCGAAAATTTCACGGAAAGCTTTTCGCGCAGAAAGCTCCCATTATGACCTATAAACCATATAAACATGTTTGGGACACATTTGAGCGAAAACAACACAGTTTTGGTGGATAAAGAAAGGTGACGCAGATATGGTCACTTTTGGTCCGAAAATTTCACGGAATGCTTTTCACGCAGAAAGCTCCAATTATGAACTATAAACCATATAAACATGTTTGGGACACATTTGAGCGAAAACAACACAGTTTTGGTGGATAAAGAAAGGTGACGCCAATAAAGTCACTTTTGGTCCGAAAATTTCACGGAAAGCTTTTCGCGCAGAAACCACCCATTATGACCTATAAACCATATAAACATGTTTGGGACAAATTTGAGCGAAAACAACACAGTTTTGGTGGATAGAGATAGGTGACGCCGATATGGTCACTTTTGGTCCGAAAATTTCACGGAAAGCTTTTCGCGCACAAAGCTCCGATTATGACCTATAAACCATATAATCATGTTTGGGACACATTTGGGCGAAAACAACACAGTTTTGGTGGATAAAGAAAGGTGATGCCTATATGGTCACTTTTGGTCAGAAAATTTCACGGAAAGCTTTTCGCGCACAAAGCTCCCATTATGACCTATAAACCATATAAACATGTTTGGGACACATTTGAGCGAAAACAACACAGTTTTGGTGGATAAAGATAGGTGACGCCGATATGGTCACTTTTGGTCCGAAAATTTCACGGAAAGCTTTTGGCGCACAAAGCTCCGATTTTGACCTATACACCATATAATCATGTTTGGGACACATTTGAGCGAAAACATCACAGTTTTGGTGGATAAAGAAAGGTGACGCCGATATGGTCACTTTTGTTCCGATAATTTCACGGAAAGCTTTTCGCGCAGAAAGCTCCCATTATGACCTATGAACCATATAAACATGTTTGGGACAAATTTGAGCGAAAACAACACAGTTTTGGTGGATAAAGAAAGGTGACGCAGATATGGTCACTTTTGGTCCGAAAATTTCACGGAATGCTTTTCACGCAGAAAGCTCCCATTATGAACTATAAACCATATAAACATGTTTGGGACTCATTTGAGCGAAAACAACACAGTTTTGGTGGATAAAGAAAGGTGACGCCAATAAAGTCACTTTTGGTCCGAAAATTTCACGGAAAGCTTTTCGCGCAGAAACCACCCATTATGACCTATAAACCATATAAACATGTTAGGGACAAATTTGAGCGAAAACAACACAGTTTTGGTGGATAGAGATAGGTGACGCCGATATGGTCACTTTTGGTCCAAAAATTTCACGGAAAGCTTTTCGCGCAGAAAGCTCCCATTATGAGCTATAAACCATATAAACATGTTTGGGACACATTTGAGCGAAAACAACACAGTTTTGGTGGATAAAGATAGGTGACGCCGATATGGTCACTTTTGGTCCGAAAATTTCACGGAAAGCTTTTGGCGCACAAAGCTCCGATTTTGACCTATACACCATATAATCATGTTTGGGACACATTTGAGCGAAAACATCACAGTTTTGGTGGATAAAGAAAGGTGACGCCGATATGGTCACTTTTGTTCCGATAATTTCACGGAAAGCTTTTCGCGCAGAAAGCTCCCATTATGACCTATGAACCATATAAACATGTTTGGGACAAATTTGAGCGAAAACAACACAGTTTTGGTGGATAAAGAAAGGTGACGCAGATATGGTCACTTTTGGTCCGAAAATTTCACGGAATGCTTTTCACGCAGAAAGCTCCCATTATGAACTATAAACCATATAAACATGTTTGGGACTCATTTGAGCGAAAACAACACAGTTTTGGTGGATAAAGAAAGGTGACGCCAATAAAGTCACTTTTGGTCCGAAAATTTCACGGAAAGCTTTTCGCGCAGAAACCACCCATTATGACCTATAAACCATATAAACATGTTTGGGACAAATTTGAGCGAAAACAACACAGTTTTGGTGGATAGAGATAGGTGACGCCGATATGGTCACTTTTGGTCCGAAAATTTCACGGAAAGCTTTTCGCGCACAAAGCTCCGATTATGACCTATAAACCATATAATCATGTTTGGGACACATTTGGGCGAAAACAACACAGTTTTGGTGGATAAAGAAAGGTGATGCCTATATGGTCACTTTTAGTCCGAAAATTTCACGGAAAGCTTTTCGCGCACAAAGCTCCAATTATGACCTATAAACCATATAAACATGTTTGGGACACATTTGAGCGAAAACAACAAAGTTTTGGTGGATAAAGAAAGGTAATGCCGATATGGCCACTTTTGGTCCGAAAATTTCACGGAAAGCTTTTTGCGCACAAAGCTTCCATTATGACCTAAACCATATAAACATGTTTGGGACACATTTGAGCGGAAACAACACAGTTTTGGTGGATAAAGAAGGGTGACGCAGATATGGTCACTTTTGGTCCGAAAATTTCACGGAAAGCTTTTTGCACACAAAGCTCCCATTATGACCTATAAACCATATAAACATGTTTGGGACAAATTTGAGCGAAAACAACACGGTTTTGGTCGATAAAGAAAGGTGACGCCGATATGGTCACTTTTGGTCCGAAAATTTCACGGAAAGCTTTTCGCGCAGAAAGCTCATATTATAACCTATAAACCATATAAACATGTTTGGGACACATTTGAGCGAAAACAACACAGTTCTGGTGGATAAAGAAAGGTGACGCCGATATGGTCACTTTTGGTCCGAAAATTTCACGGAAAGCTTTTCGCGCACAAAGCTCCGATTTTGACCTATAAACCATATAATAATGTTTGGGACACATTTGAGCGAAAACAATACAGTTTTGGTGGATAAAGAAAGGTGACACCGATATGATCACTTTTGGTCCGAAAATTTCACGGAAAGCTTTTCGCGCAGAAAGCTCCCATTATGACCTATAAACCATATAAACAAGGTTGGGACACATTTGAGCGAAAACAACACAGTTTTGGTGGATAAAGAAAGGTGACGCAGATATGGTCACTTTTGGTCCGAAAATTTCACGGAATGCTTTTCGCGCAGAAAGCTCCCATTATGAACTATAAACCATATAAACATGTTTGGGACACATTTGAGCGAAAACAACACAGTTTTGGTGGATAAAGAAAGGTGACGCCAATAAAGTCACTTTTGGTCCGAAAATTTCACGGAAAGCTTTTCGCGCAGAAACCACCCATTATGACCTATAAACCATATAAACATGTTTGGGACAAATTTGACCGAAAACAACACAGTTTTGGTGGATAGAGATAGGTGACGCCGATATGGTCACTTTTGGTCCGAAAATTTCACGGAAAGCTTTTCGCGCACAAAGCTCCGATTATGACCTATAAACCATATAATCATGTTTGGGACACATTTGAGCGAAAACAACACAGTTTTGGTGGATAAAGAAAGGTGACGCCGATATGGTCACTTTTGTTCCGAAAATTTCACGGAAAGCTTTTCGCGCAGAAACCTCCCATTATGACCTATAAACCATATAATCATGTTTGGGACACATTTGAGCGAAAACAACACAGTTTTGGTGGATAAAGAAAGGTGACGCCGATATGGTCACTTTTGGTCCGAAAATTTCACGGAATGCTTTTCGCGCAGAAAGCTCCCATTATGAACTATAAACCATATAAACATGTTTGGGACACATTTGAGCGAAAACATTACAGTTTTGGTGGATAAAGAAAGGTGACGCCAATAAAGTCACTTTTGGTCCGAAAATTTCACGGAAAGCTTTTCGCGCAGAAACCACCGATTATGACCTATAAACCATATAAACATGTTTGGGACAAATTTGACCGAAAACAACACAGTTTTGGTGGATAGAGATAGGTGACGCCGATATGGTCAATTTTGGTCCGAAAATTTCACGGAAAGCTTTTCACGCACAAAGCTCCGATTATGACCTATAAACCATATAATCATGTTTGGGACACATTTGAGCGAAAACAACACAGTTTTGGTGGATAAAGAAAGGTGACGCCGATATGGTCACTTTTGTTCCGAAAATTTCACGGAAAGCTTTTCGCGCAGAAACCTCCCATTATGACCTATAAACCATATAAACATGTTTGGGACAAATTTGAGCGAAAACAACAATGTTTTGGTGGATAAAAAAAGGTGACGCCGAAATGGTCACTTTTGTTCCGAAAATTTCACGGAAAGCTTTTCGCGCAGAAACCTCCCATTATGACCTATCAACCATATAAACATGTTTGGGACACATTTGAGCGAAAACAACACAGTTCTGGTGGATAAAGAAAGGGGACGCCGATATGGTCACTTTTGGTCCGAAAATTTCACGGAAAGCTTTTCGCGCACAAAGCTCCGATTTTGTCCTATAAACCATATAATCATGTTTGGGACACATTTGAGCGAAAACAATACAGTTTTGGTGGATAAAGAAAGGTGACGCCGATATGATCACTTTTGGTCCTAAAATTTCACGGAAAGCTTTTCGCGCAGAAAGCTCCCATTATGACCTATAAACCATATAAACATGTTTGGGACACATTTGAGCGAAAACAACACAGTTTTGGTGGATAAAGAAAGGTGACGCAGATATGGTCACTTTTGGTCCGAAAATTTCACGGAAAGCTTTTCGCGCACAAAGCTCCGATTATGACCTATAAACCATATAATCATGTTTGGGACACATTTGAGCGAAAACAACACAGTTTTGGTGGATAAAGAAAGGTGATGCCTATATGGTCACTTTTGGTCCGAAAATTTCACGGAAAGCTTTTCGCGCACAAAGCTCCCATTATGACCTATAAACCATATAAACATGTTTGGGACACATTTGAGCGAAAACAACACAGTTTTGGTGGATAAAGAAAGGTGACGCAGATATGGTCACTTTTGGTCCGAAAATTTCACGGAATGCTTTTCGCGCAGAAAGCTCCCATTATGAACTATAAACCATATAAACATGTTTGGGACACATTTGAGCGAAAACAACACAGTTTTGGTGGATAAAAAAAGGTGACGCCGATATGGTAACTTTTGGTCCGAAAATTTCACGGAAAGCTTTTCGCGCACAAAGCTCCGATTGTGACCTATAAACCATATAATCATGTTTGGGACACATTTGAGCGAAAACAACATAGTTTTGGTGGATAAAGAAAGGTGACGCCGATATGATCACTTTTGGTCCGAAAATTTCACGGAAAGCTTTTCGCGCAGAAAGCTCCCATTATGACCTATAAACCATATAAACATGTTTGGGACACATTTGAGCGAAAACAACACAGTTTTGGTGGATAAAGAAAGGTGACGCATATTTGGTCACTTTTGGTCCGAAAATTTCACGGAATGCTTTTCGCGCAGAAAGCTCCCATTATGAACTATAAACCATATAAACATGTTTGGGACATATTTGAGCGAAAACAACACAGTTTTGGTGGATAAAGAAAGGTGACGCCAATAAAGTCACTTTTGGTCCGAAAATTTCACGGAAAGCTTTTCGCGCAGAAACCACCCATTATGACCTATAAACCATATAAACATGTTTGGGACAAATTTGACCGAAAACAACACAGTTTTGGTGGATAGAGATAGGTGACGCCGATATGGTCACTTTTGGTCCGAAAATTTCACGGAAAGCTTTTCGCGCACAAAGCTCCGATTATGACCTATAAACCATATAATCATGTTTGGGACACATTTGAGCGAAAACCACACAGTTTTGGTGGATAAAGAAAGGTGACGCCGATATGGTCACTTTTGTTCCGAAAATTTCACGGAAAGCTTTTCGCGCAGAAACCTCCCATTATGACCTATAAACCATATAAACATGTTTGGGACAAATTTGAGCGAAAACAACAAAGTTTTGGTGGATAAAAAAAGGTGACGCCGAAATGGTCACTTTTGTTCCGAAAATTTCACGGAAAGCTTTTCGCGCAGAAACCTCCCATTATGACCTATCAACCATATAAACATGTTTGGGACACATTTGAGCGAAAACAACACAGTTCTGGTGGATAAAGAAAGGTGACGCCGATATGGTCACTTTTGGTCCGAAAATTTCACGGAAAGCTTTTCGCGCACAAAGCTCCGATTTTGACCTATAAACCATATAATCATGTTTGGGACACATTTGAGCGAAAACAATACAGTTTTGGTGGATAAAGAAAGGTGACGCCGATATGATCACTTTTGGTCCGAAAATTTCACGGAAAGCTTTTCGCGCAGAATGCTCCCATTATGACCTATAAACCATATAAACATGTTTGGGACACATTTGAGCGAAAACAACACAGTTTTGGTGGATAAAGAAAGGTGACGCAGATATGGTCACTTTTGGTCCGAAAATTTCACGGAAAGCTTTTCGCGCACAAAGCTCTGATTATGACCTATAAACCATATAATCATGTTTGGGACACATTTGAGCGAAAACAACACAGTTTTGGTGGATAAAGAAAGGTGATGCCTATATGGTCACTTTTGGTCCGAAAATTTCACGGAAAGCTTTTCGCGCACAAAGCTCCCATTATGACCTATAAACCATATAAACATGTTTGGGACACATTTGAGCGAAAACAACACAGTTTGGGTGGATAAAGAAAGGTAATGCCGATATGGCCACTTTTGGTCCGAAAATTTCACCGAAAGCATTTTGCGCACAAAGCTTCCATTATGACCTATAAACCATATAAACATGTTTGGGACACATTTGAGCGGAAACAACACAGTTTTGGTGGATAAAGAAAGGTGACGCAGATATGGTCACTTTTGATCCGAAAATTTCACGGAATGCTTTTTGCACACAAAGCTCCCATTATGACCTATAAACCATATAAACATGTTTGGGACAAATTTGAGCGAAAACAACACGGTTTTGGTCGATAAAGAAAGGTGACGCCGATATGGTCACTTTTGGTCCGAAAATTTCACGGAAAGCTTTTCGCGCAGAAAGCTCATATTATAACCTATAAACCATATAAACATGTTTGGGACACATTTGAGCGAAAACAACACAGTTTTGGTGGATAAAGAAAGGTGACGCCGATATGGTCACTTTTGGTCCGAAAATTTCACGGAAAGCTTTTCACGCAGAAAGCTCATATTATGACCTATAAACCATATAAACATGTTTGGGACACATTTGAGTGAAAACAACACAGTTTTGGTGGATAAAGAAAGGAGACGCCGATATGGTCACTTTTGGTCCGAAAATTTCACGGAAAGCTTTTCACGCACAAAGCTCCCATTATGACTATAAAACATATAAACATGTTTGGGAAAAATTTGAGCGAAAACAACACGGTTTTGGTGGATAAAGAAATGTGACGCCGATATGGTCACTTTTGGTCCGAAAATTTCACGGAAAGCTTTTCACGCACAAAGCTCCCATTATGACTATAAAACATATAAACATGTTTGGGAAAAATTTGAGCGAAAACAACACGGTTTTGGTGGATAAAGAAAGGTGACGCAGATATGTTCACTTTTGGTCCGAAAATTTCACGGAATGCTTTTTGCACACAAAGCTCCCATTATGACCTATAAACCATATAAACATGTTAAGGACACATTTGAGCTAAAACAACACAGTTTTGGTGGATAAAGAAAGGTGATGCCGATATGGTCACTTTTGGTCCGAAAATTTCACGGAAAGCTTTTCGCGCAGAAAGCTCCCATTATGACCTATAAACCATATAAACATGTTTGGGACACATTTGAGCGAAAACAACACAGTTTTGGTGGATAAAGAAAGGTGACGCCGATATGGTCACTTTTGGTCCGAAAATTTCACGGAAAGCTTTTCACGCACAAAGCTCCCATTATGACTATAAAACATATAAACATGTTTGGGAAAAATTTGAGCGAAAACAACACGGTTTTGGTGGATAAAGAAATGTGACGCCGATATGGTCACTTTTGGTCCGAAAATTTCACGGAAAGCTTTTCACGCACAAAGCTCCCATTATGACTATAAAACATATAAACATGTTTGGGAAAAATTTGAGCGAAAACAACACGGTTTTGGTGGATAAAGAAAGGTGACGCAGATATGGTCACTTTTGGTCCGAAAATTTCACGGAATGCTTTTTGCACACAAAGCTCCCATTATGACCTATAAACCATATAAACATGTTAAGGACACATTTGAGCTAAAACAACACAGTTTTGGTGGATAAAGAAAGGTGATGCCGATATGGTCACTTTTGGTCCGAAAATTTCACGGAAAGCTTTTCGCGCAGAAAGCTCCCATTATGACCTATAAACCATATAAACATGTTTGGGACACATTTGAGCGAAAACAACACAGTTTTGGTGGATAAAGAAAGGTGACGCCGATATGGTCACTTTTGGTCCGAAAATTTCACGGAAAGCTTTTCACGCACAAAGCTCCCATTATGACTATAAAACATATAAACATGTTTGGGAAAAATTTGAGCGAAAACAACACGGTTTTGGTGGATAAAGAAAGGTGACGCCGATATGGTCACTTTTGGTCCGAAAATTTCACGGAAAGCTTTTCGCGCAGAAAGCTCCCATTATGACCTATAAACCATATAAACATGTTTGGGACACATTTGAGCGAAAACAACACAGTTTTGGTGGATAAAGAAAGGTGACGCCGATATGGTCACTTTTGGTCCGAAAATTTCACGGAAAGCTTTTCGCGCAGAAAGCTCCCATTATGACCTATAAACCATATAAACATGATTGGGACACATTTGAGCGAAAACAACACAGTTTTGGTGGATAAAGAAAGGTGACGCAGATATGGTCACTTTTGGTCCGAAAATTTCACGGAATGCTTTTCACGCAGAAAGCTCCCATTATGAACTATAAACCATATAAACATGTTTGGGACACATTTGAGCGAAAACAACACAGTTTTGGTGGATAAAGAAAGGTGACGCCGATATGGTAACTTTTGGTCCGAAAATTTCACGGAAAGCTTTTCGCGCACAAAGCTCCGATTGTGACCTATAAACCATATAATCATGTTTGGGACACATTTGAGCGAAAACAACATAGTTTTGGTGGATAAAGAAAGGTGACGCCGATATGATCACTTTTGGTCCGAAAATTTCACGGAAAGCTTTTCGCGCAGAAAGCTCCCATTATGACCTATAAACCATATAAACATGTTTGGGACACATTTGAGCGAAAACAACACAGTTTTGGTGGATAAAGAAAGGTGACGCAGATTTGGTCACTTTTGGTCCGAAAATTTCACGGAATGCTTTTCGCGCAGAAAGCTCCCATTATGAACTATAAACCATATAAACATGTTTGGGACATATTTGAGCGAAAACAAGACAGTTTTGGTGGATAAAGAAAGGTGACGCCAATAAAGTCACTTTTGGTCCGAAAATTTCACGGAAAGCTTTTCGCGCAGAAACCACCCATTATGACCTATAAACCATATAAACATGTTTGGGACAAATTTGACCGAAAACAACACAGTTTTGGTGGATAGAGATAGGTGACGCCGATATGGTCACTTTTGGTCCGAAAATTTCACGGAAAGCTTTTCGCGCACAAAGCTCCGATTATGACCTATAAACCATATAATCATGTTTGGGACACATTTGAGCGAAAACCACACAGTTTTGGTGGATAAAGAAAGGTGACGCCGATATGGTCACTTTTGTTCCGAAAATTTCACGGAAAGCTTTTCGCGCAGAAACCTCCCATTATGACCTATAAACCATATAAACATGTTTGGGACAAATTTGAGCGAAAACAACAAAGTTTTGGTGGATAAAAAAAGGTGACGCCGAAATGGTCACTTTTGTTCCGAAAATTTCACGGAAAGCTTTTCGCGCAGAAACCTCCCATTATGACCTATCAACCATATAAACATGTTTGGGACACATTTGAGCGAAAACAACACAGTTCTGGTGGATAAAGAAAGGTGACGCCGATATGGTCACTTTTGGTCCGAAAATTTCACGGAAAGCTTTTCGCGCACAAAGCTCCGATTTTGACCTATAAACCATATAATCATGTTTGGGACACATTTGAGCGAAAACAATACAGTTTTGGTGGATAAAGAAAGGTGACGCCGATATGATCACTTTTGGTCCGAAAATTTCACGGAAAGCTTTTCGCGCAGAATGCTCCCATTATGACCTATAAACCATATAAACATGTTTGGGACACATTTGAGCGAAAACAACACAGTTTTGGTGGATAAAGAAAGGTGACGCAGATATGGTCACTTTTGGTCCGAAAATTTCACGGAAAGCTTTTCGCGCACAAAGCTCCGATTATGACCTATAAACCATATAATCATGTTTGGGACACATTTGAGCGAAAACAACACAGTTTTGGTGGATAAAGAAAGGTGATGCCTATATGGTCACTTTTGGTCCGAAAATTTCACGGAAAGCTTTTCGCGCACAAAGCTCCCATTATGACCTATAAACCATATAAACATGTTTGGGACACATTTGAGCGAAAACAACACAGTTTGGGTGGATAAAGAAAGGTAATGCCGATATGGCCACTTTTGGTCCGAAAATTTCACGGAAAGCATTTTGCGCACAAAGCTTCCATTATGACCTATAAACCATATAAACATGTTTGGGACACATTTGAGCGGAAACAACACAGTTTTGGTGGATAAAGAAAGGTGACGCAGATATGGTCACTTTTGGTCCGAAAATTTCACGGAATGCTTTTTGCACACAAAGCTCCCATTATGACCTATAAACCATATAAACATGTTTGGGACAAATTTGAGCGAAAACAACACGGTTTTGGTCGATAAAGAAAGGTGACGCCGATATGGTCACTTTTGGTCCGAAAATTTCACGGAAAGCTTTTCGCGCAGAAAGCTCATATTATAACCTATAAACCATATAAACATGTTTGGGACACATTTGAGCGAAAACAACACAGTTTTGGTGGATAAAGAAAGGTGACGCCGATATGGTCACTTTTGGTCCGAAAATTTCACGGAAAGCTTTTCACGCAGAAAGCTCATATTATGACCTATAAACCATATAAACATGTTTGGGACACATTTGAGTGAAAACAACACAGTTTTGGTGGATAAAGAAAGGAGACGCCGATATGGTCACTTTTGGTCCGAAAATTTCACGGAAAGCTTTTCACGCACAAAGCTCCCATTATGACTATAAAACATATAAACATGTTTGGGAAAAATTTGAGCGAAAACAACACGGTTTTGGTGGATAAAGAAATGTGACGCCGATATGGTCACTTTTGGTCCGAAAATTTCACGGAAAGCTTTTCACGCACAAAGCTCCCATTATGACTATAAAACATATAAACATGTTTGGGAAAAATTTGAGCGAAAACAACACGGTTTTGGTGGATAAAGAAAGGTGACGCAGATATGGTCACTTTTGGTCCGAAAATTTCACGGAATGCTTTTTGCACACAAAGCTCCCATTATGACCTATAAACCATATAAACATGTTTGGGACACATTTGAGCTAAAACAACACAGTTTTGGTGGATAAAGAAAGGTGATGCCGATATGGTCACTTTTGGTCCGAAAATTTCACGGAAAGCTTTTCGCGCAGAAAGCTCCCATTATGACCTATAAACCATATAAACATGTTTGGGACACATTTGAGCGAAAACAACACAGTTTTGGTGGATAAAGAAAGGTGACGCCGATATGGTCACTTTTGGTCCGAAAATTTCACGGAAAGCTTTTCACGCACAAAGCTCCCATTATGACTATAAAACATATAAACATGTTTGGGAAAAATTTGAGCGAAAACAACACGGTTTTGGTGGATAAAGAAAGGTGACGCCGATATGGTCACTTTTGGTCCGAAAATTTCACGGAAAGCTTTTCGCGCAGAAAGCTCCCATTATGACCTATAAACCATATAAACATGTTTGGGACACATTTGAGCGAAAACAACACAGTTTTGGTGGATAAAGAAAGGTGACGCCGATATGGTCACTTTTGGTCCGAAAATTTCACGGAAAGCTTTTCGCGCAGAAAGCTCACATTATGACCTATAAACCATATAAACATGATTGGGACACATTTGAGCGAAAACAACACAGTTTTGGTGGATAAAGAAAGGTGACGCCGATATGGTCACTTTTGGTCCGAAAATTTCACGGAAAGCTTTTCGTGCACAAAGCTCCCATTATGACGTATAAACCATATAAACATGTTTGGGACACATTTGAGCGAAAACAACACAGTTTTGGTGGATAAAGATAGGTGACGCCGATATGGTCACTTTTGGTCCGAAAATTTCACGGAAAGCATTTCGCGCACAAAGCTCCCATTATGACGTATAAACCATATAAACATGTTTGGGACAAATTTGAGCGAAAACAACACAGTTTTGGTGGATAAAGATAGGTGACGCCGATATGGTCACTTTTGGTCCGAAAATTTCACGGAAAGCTTTTCGCGCAGAAAGCTCCCATTATGACCTATAAACCATATAAACATGTTTGGGACACATTTGAGCGAAAACAACACAATTTTGGTGGATAGAGAAAGGTGACGCCGATATGGTCACTTTTGGTCCGAAAATTTCACGAAAAGCTTTTCGCGCACAAAGCTCCCATTATGACGTATAAACCATATAAACATGTTTGGGACACATTTGAGCGAAAACAACACAGTTTTGGTGGATAAAGAAAGGTGACGCCGATAAAGTCACTTTTGGTCCGAAAATTTCACGGAATGCTTTTCGCGCAGAAACCACCCATTATGACCTATAAACCATATAAACATGTTTGGGACGAATTTGAGCGAAAACAAAACAGTTTTGGTGGATAGAGATAGGTGACGCCGATATGGTCACTTTTGGTCCGAAAATTTCACGGAAAGCATTTCGCGCACAAAGCTCCGATTATGACCTATAAACCATATAATCATGTTTGGGACACATTTGAGCGAAAACAAAACAGTTTTGGTGGATAAAGAAAGGTGACGCCGATATGGTCACTTTTGTTCCGAAAATTTCACGGAAAGCTTTTCGCGCAGAAACCTCCCATTATGACCTATCAACCATATAAACATGTTTGGGACACATTTGAGCGAAAACAACACAGTTCTGGTGGATAAAGAAAGGTGACCCCGATATGGTCACTATTGGTCCGAAAATTTCACGGAAAGCTTTTCGCGCACAAAGCTCCGATTTTGACCTATAAACCATATAATCATGTTTGGGACACATTTGAGCGAAAACAATACAGTTTTGGTGGATAAAGAAAGGTGACGCCGATATGATCACCTTTGGTCCGAAAATTTCACGGAAAGCTTTTCGCGCAGAAAGGTCTCATTATGACCTATAAACCATATAAACATGTTTGGGACACATTTGAGCGAAAACAACACAGTTTTGGTGGATAAAGAAAGGTGACGCAGATATGGTCACTTTTGGTCCGAAAATTTCACGGAATGCTTTTCGCGCAGAAAGCTCCCATTATGAACTATAAACCATATAAACATGTTTGGGACACATTTGAGCGAAAACAACACAGTTTTGGTGGATAAAGAAAGGTGACGCCAATAAAGTCACTTTTGGTCCGAAAATTTCACGGAAAGCTTTTCGCGCAGAAACCACCCATTATGACCTATAAACCATATAAACTTGTTTGGGACAAATTTGAGCGAAAACAACACAGTTTTGGTGGATAGAGATAGGTGACGCCGATATGGTCACTTTTGGTCCGAAAATTTCACGGAAAGCTTTTCGCGCACAAAGCTCCGATTATGACCTATGAACTATATAATCATGTTTGGGACACATTTGAGCGAAAACAACACAGTTTTGGTGGATAAAGAAAGGTGACGCCGATATGGTCACTTTTGTTCCGAAAATTTCACGGAAAGCTTTTCGCGCAGAAACCTCCCATTATGACCTATCAACCATATAAACATGTTTGGGACACATTTGAGCGAAAACAACACAGTTCTGGTGGATAAAGAAAGGTGACCCCGATATGGTCACTATTGGTCCGAAAATTTCACGGAAAGCTTTTCGCGCACAAAGCTCCGATTTTGACCTATAAACCATATAATCATGTTTGGGACACATTTGAGCGAAAACAATACAGTTTTGGTGGATAAAGAAAGGTGACGCCGATATGATCACCTTTGGTCCGAAAATTTCACGGAAAGCTTTTCGCGCAGAAAGCTCTCATTATGACCTATAAACCATATAAACATGTTTGGGACACATTTGAGCGAAAACAACACAGTTTTGGTGGATAAAGAAAGGTGACGCAGATATGGTCACTTTTGGTCCGAAAATTTCACGGAATGCTTTTCGCGCAGAAAGCTCCCATTATGAACTATAAACCATATAAACATGTTTGGGACACATTTGAGCGAAAACAACACAGTTTTGGTGGATAAAGAAAGGTGACGCCAATAAAGTCACTTTTGGTCCGAAAATTTCACGGAAAGCTTTTCGCGCAGAAACCACCCATTATGACCTATAAACCATATAAACTTGTTTGGGACAAATTTGAGCGAAAACAACACAGTTTTGGTGGATAGAGATAGGTGACGCCGATATGGTCACTTTTGGTCCGAAAATTTCACGGAAAGCTTTTCGCGCACAAAGCTCCGATTATGACCTATGAACTATATAATCATGTTTGGGACACATTTGAGCGAAAACAACACAGTTTTGGTGGATAAAGAAAGGTGATGCCTATATGGTCACTTTTGGTCCGAAAATTTCACCGAAAGCTTTTCGCGCACAAAGCTCCCATTATGACCTATAAACCATATAAACATGTTTGGGACACATTTGAGCGAAAACAACACAGTTTTGGTGGATAAAGAAAGGTAATGCCGATATGGCCACTTTTGGTCCGAAAATTTCACGGAAACCATTTTGCGCACAAAGCTTCCATTATGACCTATAAACCATATAAACATGTTTGGGACACATTTGAGCGGAAACAACACAGTTTTGGTGGATAAAGAAAGGTGACGCCGATATGGTCACTTTTGGTCCGAAAATTTCACGGAAAGCTTTTCGCGCAGAAAGCTCATATTATAACCTATAAACCATATAAACATGTTTGGGACACATTTGAGCGAAAACAACACAGTTTTGGTGGATAGAGAAAGGTGACGCCGATATGGTCACTTTTGGTCCGAAAATTTCACGGAAAGCTTTTCACGCAGAAAGCTCATATTATGCTATAAACCATATAAACATGTTTGGGACACATTTGAGCGAAAACAACACAGTTTTGGTGGATAAAGAAAGGTGACGCCGATATGGTCACTTTTGGTCCGAAAATTTCACGGAAAGCTTTTCACGCACAAAGCTCCCATTATGATAATAAAACATATAAACATGTTTGGGAAAAATTTGAGCGAAAACAACACGGTTTTGGTGGATAAAGAAATGTGACGCCGATATGGTCACTTTTGGTCCGAAAATTTCACGGAAAGCTTTTCACGCACAAAGCTCCCATTATGACTATAAAACATATAAACATGTTTGGGAAAAATTTGAGCGAAAATAACACGGTTTTGGTGGATAAAGAAAGGTGACGCCGATATGGTCACTTTTGGTCCGAAAATTTCACGGAAAGCTTTTCGCGCAGAAAGCTCCCATTATGACCTATAAACCATATAAACATGTTTGGGACACATTTGAGCGAAAACAACACAGTTTTGGTGGATAAAGAAAGGTGACGCAGATATGGTCACTTTTGGTCCGAAAATTTCACGGAATGCTTTTCGCGCAGAAAGCTCCCATTATGAACTATAAACCATATAAACATGATTGGGACAAATTTGAGCGAAAACAACACAGTTTTGGTGGATAAAGAAAGGTGACGCCGATATGGTCACTTTTGGTCCGAAAATTTCACGGAAAGCTTTTCGCGCACAAAGCTCCGATTGTGACCTATAAACCATATAATCATGTTTGGGACACATTTGAGCGAAAACAACACAGTTTTGGTGGATAAAGAAAGGTGACGCCGATATGGTCACTTTTGGTCCGAAAATTTCACGGAAAGCTTTTCGCGCAGAAACCTCCCATTATGACCTATAAACCATATAAACATGTTTGGGACAAATTTGAGCGAAAACAACACAGTTTTGGTGGATAAAGATAGGTGACGCCGATATGGTCACTTTTGGTCCGAAAATTTCACGGAAAGCTTTTCGCGCAGAAAGCTCCCATTATGACCTATAAACCATATAAACATGTTTGGGACACATTTGAGCGAAAACAATACAGTTTTGGTGGATAAAGAAAGGTGACGCCGATATGGTCACTTTTGGTCCGAAAATTTCACGGAAAGCTTTTCGCGCACAAAGCTCCCATTATGACGTATAAACCGTATAAACATGTTTGGGACACATTTGAGCGAAAACAACACAGTTTTGGTGGATAAAGATAGGTGACGCCGATATGGTCACTTTTGGTCCGAAAATTTCACGGAAAGCTTTTCACGCACAAAGCTCCCATGATGACTATAAAACATATAAACATGTTTGGGAAAAATTTGAGCGAAAACAACACGGTTTTGGTGGATAAAGAGAGGTGACGCCGATATGGTCACTTTTGGTCCGAAAATTTCACGGAAAGCTTTTCGTGCAGAAAGCTCCCATTATGACCTATAAACCATATAAACATGATTGGGACACATTTGAGCGAAAACAACACAGTTTTGGTGGATAAAGAAAGGTGACGCCGATATGGTCACTTATGGTCCGAAAATTTCACGGAAAGCTTTTCGCGCACAAAGCTCCGATTATGACCTATAAACCATATAATCATGTTTGGGACACATTTGAGCGAAAACAACACAGTTTTGGTGGATAAAGAAAGGTGACGCCGATATGGTCACTTTTGGTCCGAAAATTTCACGGAAAGCTTTTCGCGCAGCAAGCTCCCATTATGACCTTTAAACCATATAAACATGTTTGCGACACATTTGAGCGAAAACAACACAGTTTTGGTGGATAAAGAAAGGTGACGCCGATATGGTCACTTTTGGTCCGAAAATTTCACGGAAAGCTTTTTGCGCAGAAACCTCCCATTATGACCTATAAACCATATAAACATGTTTGGGACAAATTTGAGCGAAAACAACACGGTTTTGGTGGATAAAGAAAGGTGACGTCGATATGGTCTGATACGGGGATTAGCCGTGGATGTCCCGATCTTCCGACAACAAGCACAAAAACACAAAGAACACAAGTTAGACAATAATGACTCGACAAAGACTCAAAGGACTCGACAATGGTAATGAAAAAGATAGATAGGGCAGGAGAAAGTCTAGGTAGAACGAGCGAATAGACCCTTGATCCCAATTGAACAAAGTCCTAAACCAACGACTAGCTAACCAATCTCTACGATCTTACACAACCTAGGACGTATCCTAGGAGCACAAGAAAGGGGCTCGTGAAAGCTTGATAGCACCAATCAACTAGCGAAGATCGACACACACAAGACAAACCAAGCAAGATCAATTCACCAAGAATCCTCTCGGTCTCTCTCTTGAATCCTCAAGAAACAATGTGTTTGCAAAGCAATGCTTTTCATTAATCAAATATGGGTTTTGTTTCCTAATACAACCGGCCTAGGAGGCTATTTATAGCCTTAAATGGAGATAGAAAAGGCTGAAAATAAATGACAACAAAAGAAATTCAGAAAATTGCAAGAAATTCAGAAAATTAAATGGAAATTAAAACAAATTCAGAAATTGCAAATAAAATCCCTAAAAGATAGGAAGTGGCCTTGACTTCTTCAATCATGGCTCCTAAAGAATAGGTCTTCATGGCTGGCCACTTGAGCACTTAGCAAGGCTGTCAACGGCTAGTATTTGGACCCGGTCTTCACGGAGCAAGGTAGGCACATGTGCTCGGTACAACCTCGGCATCAATCCAAACAAGGGTCCGTGGCTTGGGCTGCGTTGATTCCTTGAGGCCTCGTCGGTTCTTGAGCTAGGGCATAGCTCACAAGAGTGTAAGGCCTTAGCTTGTTGGCTTGGGCTGCATTGATTCCTTGAGGCCTCGTCGGCTCTTGAGCTAGGGCATAGCTCACAAGAGTGTAAGGCCTTAGCTTGGATGGTCCCGCATCAACCTCCCCTTCTTTGAAAGGATTCGACCACGAATCCAAGTTCTTGTCCACGAACTCCCTCTTGGCGGCAAGGAACACTTTTGATGGCACCGACCCTCCACTTTCCTTCTTCTCAAACTCCCCGGCTATTTGAGTAGGGGTCATTGGCTTTAGAGTGAAGTTCCTGCCCTTATACTCAAAGGAATAGCGGTTAGTGAAACCATCATGTAAGACTTTTCGATCAAATTGCCATGGACGACCAAAAAGTAAGTGAGAAGCTTGCATAGGTACTATATCACACAAAACATCATCTTCATAATGTCCTAGCTTAAAAGAAACCTTAACTTGCTTATTCACTTTTAATGCACCGCAATCATTCATCCAATGCAATTTATAGGGCCTAGGGTGGTGTATAGTGGAAAGTTGTAGTTTTTCAACCAATTCAGTGCTAGCAAGATTACAACAACTTCCACCATCAATAATGACATTACAAACCTTACCCTTTACTAAGCATCTAGTATGAAATAAGTTCTCTCGTTGGTTATCATCACATGGAGTTGGATTGACATGCAAAGCTCTCCTCACAATCAAACTTTCACCATGTTCATACTCAATGCCTTCATCATCACAATCATCATAGGAATTTAAGATAGGATCACAATCAAAATGCAAACACTCATCATTTTCATGCTCAATTTCAGAATTGGTGTTGCCTAAGTGATCAACCATGAGAGCTTTCCTATGTGGGCAATCTTTCATCATGTGTCCTCTATCTTGGCACTTAAAACACACAACTTCCCTATTTCGCAAATTAGAAGGGTTAGGGGTACCTCCTTTAGGGTTACCGAGAGGGCTAGGTGGCTTGGCACTCGATATGGCTTGAACTCCTCCTCGATTCCCTTGCTCTCCTCCATTACCGAGACTAGGCTTCTCCCTTGGTGCTAGGGCATCTCGGCCATAGGGCTGCGTGCTTGAGCTTCGGTTTCCTCCTCTAGCTCCTCCTTGGTCTCTTGCCTTTAACTTCCTATCAACCTTCACGGCTAGATGTAAAAGATCAATAACGGAAGTATAAGGATAACAATCAACTTCTCTAGCCAAGTAAGGGTGTAGGATTCTTAAGAACCGAGCATTGGTGTCTTCCTCATCTTCTACCACGTTTGCCCTTGCCATAGCCAATTGCATGGCATTGAATGCTTCCTCCACACTCATGGAACCTTGCTTGAGGTTCTCAAGCCGCTGCTTGAGTTCCCTAGCGTAGTGTTGAGGGATGAATCGTGCCCTCATGAGTGCCTTCATTTGTTCCCACGTGGCTACGGGTGCGTCTAGGGCTCTTCTCCTTTCCTTCACAAGGGTATCCCACCATATTAGTGCAAAACCGCTAAATTCAAGGGTGGCTAGTTGTACCTTCTTGTAATCGGTGAAGTTGTGGCAGCTCCAAATGTGCTCGATCTTGGTCTCCCATTCGAGGTAAGTGTCCGGATCGCACTTTCCCTCAAAAGGTGGGATTGTGACCTTGACCTTGCCAACTCCGTCTTGCTCGGGCTCTCGGGGCCTCCGTGGACGGGGTCCTTGTTCATGCCTTCTCGATTGGCGCTCCCATTGATCCTCTTCTTCTTGGAAACCCTCAAAGTGTTCATAGGGCTCAAAGTCATCCTGCTCATCACGAAAATGATTAAAACGACCACGCCTCTCACGAGGAGGTGGGTTCTCTTCCGGTGGAGTATTTCGTGCATAAATAGGAGTTCTAGGAGGATCTTCCCGGTTGTCTTGGGTGTGCTCCGGGGGTGGAACGCGGCTGTGATGTCCGGAAGCCGAAGGCTGGCCTTGGGGTGCCCTAGGCATCTCCGTGGACGTCGAAGGGCGTGCCTCTAGGGCTGCCATCCTTTCCATCAACGTCGTGATGTTGTTGTTCATTTTGTTCAACATGTTGAACAACTCCGGGGAAATGGGCTCGGAAGTCTCCGACCTTGGGGATTTGTTACCTATAGTCATCACAACTCAAACAAACACGTAAATAGGTTAAGGTTAGACAAAACAAAAACTTCCTCAAAAGTGTTTGCTCTCGACACTCCTCTCCCTTTGGTGTTGAAATGCTTGTTGTTGCAATTTGTCTTACGATAGTCAATCACTCAAGCTAGTCAAAAGGACAATCAAAAATCCTCTAACCAAAAGAGATTAGCTAGACAATCAATGATAAGGTTCCAAGCTGAAAATTTCAGAAATGAATCAAAGAAAGTGAGATCAAGAGATAATAGAAACAAGGGACAAGAATAAAATGGTAAGAAAGGACTAAGCACAAAACTTGATCAAATCAACCTTGTCTAACCTTCAAACTACAAGCAAGATAGTTGTTGGTAGGCTAAGGATAGGTTGAATGGTAAGATGGTGTTTAGGCTTTCTTGGCTCACAATGGCTCTTGTTCACTTGCAATGCTTACTCTTGCACTTCTCTTGTACACTTAGAACAATCAACAACAATGCAACTCAAATCTGATTTTTTTTTTTTTTTCTAAATTCTTTTTCTTTCTTTCTTCTCTTTTTTTTTTCACTGTCGACTTCTCTTTCTTTTTTTTTTTTGAAGTCTGATTTTTTTTTTGACTTTCAGCAATTAAATAACAAATGAAAAATCTGAAAATGAAAATAAAAGAGACCTTGTAACTAATAGAGCTGTTGGGATGGAAGTGTGGCAAAAAAATAGGAGCTGGAAATGGTATGGCTAAAATGTAGGGATTTTTTTGACTTTTTCTTTTGAATTTCAGAAAATAGCAAAAATAGAAGACCAAAAATCTGATTTTTCTTGGTGGTGATGAAAGGGTGGTCGAATGGTGGTCTGATGGTGGTGATAGGGTGGCGGTATGGTGGTGATGAATTGGTGATGGGGTCGGCAGAAGGTAATGCCTAAGCAAACCAACAACAACCAATGCTAATAGTAAGAAAAATCAAACAAAAGAAGAGATGATCAAACCTTGCACTCCAATGGAGTTTTTGAGCTTTTTGATGATGACAATGGAGATGAGACACTTGATGTCGGTAACCTGGCTCTGATACCAATTTGATACGGGGATTAGCCGTGGATGTCCCGATCTTCCGACAACAAGCACAAAAACACAAAGAACACAAGTTAGACAATAATGACTCGACAAAGACTCAAAGGACTCGACAATGGTAATGAAAAAGATAGATAGGGCAGGAGAAAGTCTAGGTAGAACGAGCGAATAGACCCTTGATCCCAATTGAACAAAGTCCTAAACCAACGACTAGCTAACCAATCTCTACGATCTTACACAACCTAGGACGTATCCTAGGAGCACAAGAAAGGGGCTCGTGAAAGCTTGATAGCACCAATCAACTAGCGAAGATCGACACACACAAGACAAACCAAGCAAGATCAATTCACCAAGAATCCTCTCGGTCTCTCTCTTGAATCCTCAAGAAACAATGTGTTTGCAAAGCAATGCTTTTCATTAATCAAATATGGGTTTTGTTTCCTAATACAACCGGCCTAGGAGGCTATTTATAGCCTTAAATGGAGATAGAAAAGGCTGAAAATAAATGACAACAAAAGAAATTCAGAAAATTGCAAGAAATTCAGAAAATTAAATGGAAATTAAAACAAATTCAGAAATTGCAAATAAAATCCCTAAAAGATAGGAAGTGGCCTTGACTTCTTCAATCATGGCTCCTAAAGAATAGGTCTTCATGGCTGGCCACTTGAGCACTTAGCAAGGCTGTCAACGGCTAGTATTTGGACCCGGTCTTCACGGAGCAAGGTAGGCACATGTGCTCGGTACAACCTCGGCATCAATCCAAACAAGGGTCCGTGGCTTGGGCTGCGTTGATTCCTTGAGGCCTCGTCGGTTCTTGAGCTAGGGCATAGCTCACAAGAGTGTAAGGCCTTAGCTTGTTGGCTTGGGCTGCATTGATTCCTTGAGGCCTCGTCGGCTCTTGAGCTAGGGCATAGCTCACAAGAGTGTAAGGCCTTAGCTTGGATGGTCCCGCATCATGGTCACTTTTGGTCCGAAAATTTCACGGAAAGCTTTTCGCTCAGAAAGCTCCCATTATGACCTATAAACCATATAAACATGTTTGGAAAAAATTTGAGCGAAAACAACACGGTTTTGGTGGATAAAGAAAGGTGACGCCGATATGGTCACTTTTGGTCCGAAAATTTCACGGAAAGCTTTTCGCGCAGAAAGCTCCCATTATGACCTATAAACCATATAAACATGTTTGGGACACATTTGAGCGAAAACAACACTGTTTTAGTGGATAAAGAAAGGTGACGCCGATATGGTCAATTTTGGTCCGAAAATTTCACGGAAAGCTTTTCGCGCAGAAAGCTCCCATTATGACCTATAAACCATATAAACATGTTTGGGACACATTTGAGCGAAAACAACACAGTTTTGGTGGATAAAGAAAGTCGACGCCGATATGGTCACTTTTGGTCCGAAAATTTCACGGAATGCTTTTCGCGCAGAAAGCTCCCATTATGAACTATAAACCATATAAACATGTTTGGGACACATTTGAGCGAACACAACACAGTTTTGGTGGATAAAGAAAGGTGACGCCGATATAGTCACTTTTGGTCCGAAAATTTCACGAAAAGCTTTTCGCGCAGAAACCACCCATTATGACCTATAAACCATATAAACATGTTTGGGACACATTTGAGCGAAAACAACACAGTTTTGGTGGATAAAGAAATGATACGGGGATTAGCCGTGGATGTCCCGATCTTTCGACAACAAGCACAAAAACACAAAGGTCACAAGTTAGATGTGAAAGAACTCAATAAAGACTCAAATGACTAGACAAAGCAAGGATAAATGGATGAGAAAGTCTAGGTAGAACGAGCGAATAGACCCTTGATCCCAATTGAACAAAGTCCTAAACCAACGACTAGCTAACCAATCTCTACAATCTCACACAACCAGGGACGTATCCAAGGAGCACGAGAAGGGGGCTCGTGGGAGCTTGATAGCACCAATCAACTAGCGAAGATCGACACACACAAGACAAACCAAGCGGATTCAACACCAAGAACTCTCGGCAATCTTGAAACACTCAAGACAATTTGGCTTGCAAAGCAATGCTCATAAGATGAATAAAAATGATCAATGTTGTGTGTGATTACAACCGGCCTAGGGGCTATTTATAGCCTTAGATGGGAATAGAAAAGCTGAAAATAAATGACAATTAAAAGAAATTCAGCAACTTAAAAGAAATTCAGAAAATGGCAAATAGAATCCCTAAAATCTAGGACAAGCCTAAAGACTAGGACAACTAGCCGTTAGTGGTTATAATGGGCTGCGTGGTGCTCGGTACAGCCTCGGCACTAATCCGCACAAGGGTCCGTAGCTTGGGCTGCGTTGATTCCGAGTCCTCTTTAGCTAAGGCATGACTCACGAGATTGAGAAGAGCTTGGTGAAGCTTCTTGGCACGAGCTCGAGTCATTGGCCCATCCGTCATCATTGGTGCATTTGGAGGAGGTCTAGGCTCGGATGGTCCCTCATCATCCTCCCCTTCTTGAAAAGGGTTCGACCACGAACCTAAGTCTTCATCAATAGCTAGATAAGGCACCAAATCAGCCACATTGAAGGTGGCACTCACACCATACTCTCCCGGGAGCTCCAATTTGTATGCATTGTCTCCAATTCGTTGAAGCACCTTGAAAGGTCCATCTCCAAGTGGTGACAACTTGCTCTTTCTACGCTCCGGGAACCTCTCCTTCCTTAGGTGAACCCACACAAGATCTCCGGGTTGGAAGATCACTTGACGCCGTCCCTTGTTAGCTCTTGTGGCATTGTACTCGGCCTTTTGCACAAGCTTTAGCCTCGTACGTTCGTGCAACTCCTTGATGAACTCCACATGCTTACCTGCGTCAAAAGACTCCTTTTCCCTCATAGGATATGGGGCTAGATCTAGTGGGGTTAGTGGGTTAGTGCCATAAACACATTCAAATGGAGTAAGCTTAGTAGATGAATGCATGGTTCGATTATAAGCAAATTCCACATGTGGCAAAGCTTCCTCCCACAACCTAAGGTTTTTCTTGATTATAGCTCTAAGGATGGTAGTTAGCGTTCTATTGGTGACCTCGGTTTGCCCATCGGTTTGAGGGTGGCTAGAGGTAGAAAATAACAACTTAGTTCCCATTTTATGCCATAATGTCTTCCAAAAACAACTTAGGAACTTAGTGTCACGGTCACTAACTATGGTCCTCGGAATGCCATGTAACCTAACAATTTCTCTAAAGAACAAATCAGCTACATTAGAGGCATCATCGGTTTTATGACAAGCTATAAAATGTGCCATTTTAGAGAAACGATCAACAACCACAAAGATCGAATCTCTCCCCTTCTTAGTCCTAGGTAACCCCACAATAAAATCCATAGATATGTCTTCCCAAGGGGCTGTAGGTGTAGGCAAAGGGGTATACAATCCATGGGGCATTAACCTAGATTTGGCTCTAAGGCACTCAAGGCATCTCTTAAGACAATGCTCTACATCCCTTAACATATGTGGCCAATAGAAATGATTCCTAAGGGTGTGGTATGTCTTATCTCGGCCAAAGTGTCCCATAAGTCCTCCACGGTGTGCTTCATCAACTAACAATAGCCTAAGGGAACATCTAGGGATACAAACTTTATCCTTTCTAAACAAAAATCCCTCAAAGACATAAAAGCTCTCAAATGAACCCTTTTCGGCACACTTATTGAAAACATCTCCAAAATCCAAGTCATCCACATATAACTCTTTAATATAAGCAAAGCCTAATACTCTAGAGTCTAAGGTAGTTAACAAGGTGTATCTCCTAGATAGGGCATCGGCAACTATATTGTCTTTACCCTTCTTATATTTAATCACATAAGGAAATGTTTCAATAAACTCCATCCATCTACCATGTCTCCTATCAAGCTTGTCTTGGCTCTTAAAATGTTTCAAAGATTCATGATCTGTTTTCAAAACAAACTCTCTAGGCCATAGGTAGTGTTGCCAAGTCTTAAGTACTCTAAAAAGGGCATAAAGTTCCTTATCATATGTAGAATAATTAAGACTAGCACCTTTTAGCTTCTCTGAAAAATAAGCAATGGGTTTACCTTCTTGCATGAGCACGCCACCTATTCCAACTCCACTAACATCACATTCCACTTCAAATGGCTTGGTGAAGTCCGGAAGGGCTAAGAGTGGTGCCTCGGTCAACCTTTGCTTGAGGGTGTAAAACGCTTTTTCTTGAGCTGTTCCCCAATGAAACTCACTCCTTTTCTTGGTTACTTCAGTGAGAGGGGCGGCAATTGAGCTGAAATCCTTCACAAATCGTCTATAGAAGCTTGCAAGGCCATGGAAGCTCCTAACTTGGCCGATTGTGCTAGGTGTAGGCCATTCTTGTATTGCCTTGATCTTGGCCTCATCCACTTGTAGTCCTTTGCTGTTCACTACAAAACCAAGAAAAGAGACTTGATTAGTGCACAATTCACATTTCTTTAAATTAGCATACAAGTGCTCTAATCGAAGTGTAGAGAGTACTTCCCTTAAATGTGCTTCATGTTCTTCGGAAGACTTGCTGTAAATCAAAATATCATCAAAATATACAACAACAAATTTCCCTATAAAATTCCTAAGCACATGATTCATAAGACGCATAAATGTACTTGGAGCATTAGTTAGACCGAATGGCATAACAAGCCATTCATATAGACCAAATTTGGTCTTGAAGGCTGTTTTCCACTCATCCCCTTCTCTCATCCTTATTTGATGGTATCCACTCTTCAAATCTATTGATGCGGGACCATCCAAGCTAAGGCCTTACACTCTTGTGAGCTATGCCCTAGCTCAAGAGCCGACGAGGCCTCAAGGAATCAATGCAGCCCAAGCCAACAAGCTAAGGCCTTACACTCTTGTGAGCTATGCCCTAGCTCAAGAACCGACGAGGCCTCAAGGAATCAACGCAGCCCAAGCCACGGACCCTTGTTTGGATTGATGCCGAGGTTGTACCGAGCACATGTGCCTACCTTGCTCCGTGAAGACCGGGTCCAAATACTAGCCGTTGACAGCCTTGCTAAGTGCTCAAGTGGCCAGCCATGAAGACCTATTCTTTAGGAGCCATGATTGAAGAAGTCAAGGCCACTTCCTATCTTTTAGGGATTTTATTTGCAATTTCTGAATTTGTTTTAATTTCCATTTAATTTTCTATTATCTCTTGATCTCACTTTCTTTGATTCATTTCTGAAATTTTCAGCTTGGAACCTTATCATTGATTGTCTAGCTAATCTCTTGTGGTTAGAGGATTTTTGATTGTCCTTTTGACTAGCTTGAGTGATTGACTATCGTAAGACAAATTGCAACAACAAGCATTTCAGCACCAAAGGGAGAGGAGTGCCGAGAGCAAACACTTTTGAGGAAGTTTTTGTTTTGTCTAACCTTAACCTATTTACGTGTTTGTTTGAGTTGTGATGACTATAGGTAACAAATCACCAAGGTCGGAGACTTCCGAGCCCATTTCCCCGGAGTTGTTCAACATGTTGAACAAAATGAACAACAACATCACGACGTTGATGGAAAGGATGGCAGCCCTAGAGGCACGCCCTTCGACGTCCACGGAGATGCCTAGGGCACCCCAAGGCCAGCCTTCGGCTTCCGGACATCACAGCCGCGTTCCACCCCCGGAGCACACCCAAGACAACCGGGAAGATCCTCCTAGAACTCCTATTTATGCACGAAATACTCCACCGGAAGAGAACCCACCTCCTCGTGAGAGGCGTGGTCGTTTTAATCATTTTCGTGATGTGCAGGATGACTTTGAGCCCTATGAACACTTTGAGGGTTTCCAAGAAGAAGAGGATCAATGGGAGCGCCAATCGAGAAGGCATGAACAAGGACCCCGTCCACGGAGGCCCCGAGAGCCCGAGCAAGACGGAGTTGGCAAGGTCAAGGTCACAATCCCACCTTTTGAGGGAAAGTGCGATCCGGACACTTACCTCGAATGGGAGACCAAGATCGAGCACATTTGGAGCTGCCACAACTTCACCGATTACAAGAAGGTACAACTAGCCACCCTTGAATTTAGCGGTTTTGCACTAATATGGTGGGATACCCTTGTGAAGGAAAGGAGAAGAGCCCTAGACGCACCCGTAGCCACGTGGGAACAAATGAAGGCACTCATGAGGGCACGATTCATCCCTCAACACTACGCTAGGGAACTCAAGCAGCGGCTTGAGAACCTCAAGCAAGGTTCCATGAGTGTGGAGGAAGCATTCAATGCCATGCAATTGGCTATGGCAAGGGCAAACGTGGTAGAAGATGAGGAAGACACCAATGCTCGGTTCTTAAGAATCCTACACCCTTACTTGGCTAGAGAAGTTGATTGTTATCCTTATACTTCCGTTATTGATCTTTTACATCTAGCCGTGAAGGTTGATAGGAAGTTAAAGGCAAGAGACCAAGGAGGAGCTAGAGGAGGAAACCGAAGCTCAAGCACGCAGCCCTATGGCCGAGATGCCCTAGCACCAAGGGAGAAGCCTAGTCTCGGTAATGGAGGAGAGCAAGGGAATCGAGGAGGAGTTCAAGCCATATCGAGTGCCAAGCCACCTAGCCCTCTCGGTAACCCTAAAGGAGGTACCCCTAACCCTTCTAATTTGCGAAATAGGGAAGTTGTGTGTTTTAAGTGCCAAGATAGAGGACACATGATGAAAGATTGCCCACATAGGAAAGCTCTCATGGTTGATCACTTAGGCAACACCAATTCTGAAATTGAGCATGAAAATGATGAGTGTTTGCATTTTGATTGTGATCCTATCTTAAATTCCTATGATGATTGTGATGATGAAGGCATTGAGTATGAACATGGTGAAAGTTTGATTGTGAGGAGAGCTTTGCATGTCAATCCAACTCCATGTGATGATAACCAACGAGAGAACTTATTTCATACTAGATGCTTAGTAAAGGGTAAGGTTTGTAATGTCATTATTGATGGTGGAAGTTGTTGTAATCTTGCTAGCACTGAATTGGTTGAAAAACTACAACTTTCCACTATACACCACCCTAGGCCCTATAAATTGCATTGGATGAATGATTGCGGTGCATTAAAAGTGAATAAGCAAGTTAAGGTTTCTTTTAAGCTAGGACATTATGAAGATGATGTTTTGTGTGATATAGTACCTATGCAAGCTTCTCACTTACTTTTTGGTCGTCCATGGCAATTTGATCGAAAAGTCTTACATGATGGTTTCACTAACCGCTATTCCTTTGAGTATAAGGGCAGGAACTTCACTCTAAAGCCAATGACCCCTACTCAAATAGCCGGGGAGTTTGAGAAGAAGGAAAGTGGAGGGTCGGTGCCATCAAAAGTGTTCCTTGCCGCCAAGAGGGAGTTCGTGGACAAGAACTTGGATTCGTGGTCGAATCCTTTCAAAGAAGGGGAGGTTGATGCGGGACCATCCAAGCTAAGGCCTTACACTCTTGTGAGCTATGCCCTAGCTCAAGAGCCGACGAGGCCTCAAGGAATCAATGCAGCCCAAGCCAACAAGCTAAGGCCTTACACTCTTGTGAGCTATGCCCTAGCTCAAGAACCGACGAGGCCTCAAGGAATCAACGCAGCCCAAGCCACGGACCCTTGTTTGGATTGATGCCGAGGTTGTACCGAGCACATGTGCCTACCTTGCTCCGTGAAGACCGGGTCCAAATACTAGCCGTTGACAGCCTTGCTAAGTGCTCAAGTGGCCAGCCATGAAGACCTATTCTTTAGGAGCCATGATTGAAGAAGTCAAGGCCACTTCCTATCTTTTAGGGATTTTATTTGCAATTTCTGAATTTGTTTTAATTTCCATTTAATTTTCTGAATTTCTTGCAATTTTCTGAATTTCTTTTGTTGTCATTTATTTTCAGCCTTTTCTATCTCCATTTAAGGCTATAAATAGCCTCCTAGGCCGGTTGTATTAGGCAAAAAACCCATATTTGATTAATGAAAAGCATTGCTTTGCAAACACATTGTTTCTTGAGGATTCAAGAGAGAGACCGAGAGGATTCTTGGTGAATTGACCTTGCTTGGTTTGTCTTGTGTGTGTCGATCTTCGCTAGTTGATTGGTGCTATCAAGCTTTCACGAGCCCCTTTCTTGTGCTCCTAGGATACGTCCTAGGTTGTGTAAGATCGTAGAGATTGGTTAGCTAGTCGTTGGTTTAGGACTTTGTTCAATTGGGATCAAGGGTCTATTCGCTCGTTCTACCTAGACTTTCTCCTACCCTATCTATCTTTTTCATTACCATTGTCGAGTCCTTTGAGTCTTTGTCGAGTCATTATTGTCTAACTTGTGTTCTTTGTGTTTTTGTGCTTGTTGTCGGAAGATCGGGACATCCACGGCTAATCCCCGTATCATCTATCTTAGAAAATAGAGTAGCACCATGTAGTTCATCTAGCATGTCATCTAGACGAGGGATGGGGTGTCTATACTTGACCGTGATGTTGTTAATGGCTCGACAATCGACGCACATTCTCCATGTGTTGTCTTTCTTCGGCACTAGCAACACCGGAACGGCACAAGGACTCTTGCTCTCTCGTACGTATCCCTTGTCCAACAATTCTTGAACTTGGGATTGGACCTCTTGGGTCTCGGTAGGATTCATCCTATAAGCCGGCCTATTAGGCAAAGAAGCCCCAGGCATGAGATCAATTTGATGCTCAATCCCTCGGATAGGGGGCAGGCCGGTTGGGATCTCTTCGGGGAATACATCCCTATATTCCTCAAGTAGGGCCAAGATCCGTGGGGGTAAGGTGGCTCGAAGCTCCTCACTTAACAAACTCAACTCTTTGCATAAGAGCATGAGTGTCGTTTCCCCATCCAAGTACTCGTCCTCAAATCCTCCCTTTGATGCAAAGAGAACATTTGGGGCTCGAGGGCTTGTGTTTTGGCTCGATGGAGCCGGCCCTTGTGTCTTACCTTCACTTACCTTCTTCTTCTCAAACTCGTCGGCCACTTGCATGGGTGTCATGGGCTTGAGAGTGATGTTCTTTCCCTTATGCACAAAAGAATAGCGGTTAGTGAAACCATCATGTAAGACCTTGCGATCAAATTGCCATGGACGACCAAGAAGAATATGACAAGCTTGCATGGGCACTATATCACATAACACATCATCTTCATAATGTCCTAGTTTAATAGAAACCTTAACTTGCTTGTTTACTTTCAATGCACCACAATCGTTCATCCAATGCAACTTATAAGGCCTAGGGTGATGTATAGTAGGAAGTTGTAACTTTTCAACCATTTCTACACTAGCAATATTGCAACAACTACCTCCATCAACAATTACATCACAAACCTTGCCTTTGACTAAACATCTTGTATGAAATAAGTTTTCTCTTTGGTTATCATCACATGGGGTTGGTTTAGCATGCAAGGCTCTCCTAGCAATCAAACATTCACCATGTTCATACTCAATGCAGTCATTATCATCATAGTCATCATAGGAATTCACATTAGCATCACAATCATCATGCAAACACTCATCAACTTCATCATGCTCAATATCATCTTCACAAGTGTTGCCTTGGTGATCTAGTATAAGAGTTTTCCTATGTGGGCAATCCTTCATCATATGGCCTCTATCTTGGCACTTGAAACACACAATTTCCCTATTTCTAGAGGCGGAAGGGTTAGGGTTACCTCCCTTGGTGTTACCGGTGGTGTTACTCGGGGTCCGAGTGCCATTCGTCGCTCCCGCGCTCGCGGCTGCGTGATTTGGCGTCCCGCGGTATCCACTCCCGGTCCTTGCTTCTCCCCCATGCCCGGGGCCTTGCCTCGGTACCGAGGGCTCTCTCCCGTAGGGTGGTGTGACTCGGCGGCCTTGATAGCTTTGGCTTCCCGAGCTCCGGTTTCCTTGAGCTCCTAAGCTTCTTGCCTTCAATTTCCTATCAACCTTCACGGCTAAATGTAAGAGATCAATGCTAGTATTATAAGGATAACAATCAACTTCACTAGCCAAGTAAGGGTGTAGGATTCTTAAGAACCGAGCATTGGTGTCTTCCTCATCTTCTACCACGTTTGCCCTTGCCATAGCCAATTGCATGGCATTGAATGCTTCCTCCACACTCATGGAACCTTGCTTGAGGTTCTCAAGCCGCTGCTTGAGTTCCCTAGCGTAGTGTTGAGGGATGAATCGTGCCCTCATGAGTGCCTTCATTTGTTCCCACGTGGCTACGGGTGCGTCTAGGGCTCTTCTCCTTTCCTTCACAAGGGTATCCCACCATATTAGTGCAAAACCGCTAAATTCAAGGGTGGCTAGTTGTACCTTCTTGTAATCGGTGAAGTTGTGGCAGCTCCAAATGTGCTCGATCTTGGTCTCCCATTCGAGGTAAGTGTCCGGATCGCACTTTCCCTCAAAAGGTGGGATTGTGACCTTGACCTTGCCAACTCCGTCTTGCTCGGGCTCTCGGGGGCTCCGTGGACGGGGTCCTTGTTCATGCCTTCTCGATTGGCGCTCCCATTGATCCTCTTCTTCTTGGAAACCCTCAAAGTGTTCATAGGGCTCAAAGTCATCCTGCACATCACGAAAATGATTAAAACGACCACGCCTCTCACGAGGAGGTGGGTTCTCTTCCGGTGGAGTATTTCGTGCATAAATAGGAGTTCTAGGAGGATCTTCCCGGTTGTCTTGGGTGTGCTCCGGGGGTGGAACGCGGCTGTGATGTCCGGAAGCCGAAGGCTGGCCTTGGGGTGCCCTAGGCATCTCCGTGGACGTCGAAGGGCGTGCCTCTAGGGCTGCCATCCTTTCCATCAACGTCGTGATGTTGTTGTTCATTTTGTTCAACATGTTGAACAACTCCGGGGAAATGGGCTCGGAAGTCTCCGACCTTGGTGATTTGTTACCTATAGTCATCACAACTCAAACAACACGTAAATAGGTTAAGGTTAGACAAAACAAAAACTGCCTCACAAGTGTTTGCTCTCGGCACTCCTCTCCCTTTGGTGCTGAAATGCTTGTTGTTGCAATTTGTCTTACGATAGTCAATCACTCAAGCTAGTCAAAAGGACAATCAAAAATCCTCTAACCAAAAGAGATTAGCTAGACAATCAATGATAAGATTACAAGCTGAAAATTTCAGAAATGAATCAAAGAAAGTGAGATCAAGAGATAATAGAAACAAGGGACAAGAATAAAATGGTAAGAAAGGACTAAGCACAAAACTTGATCAAATCAACCTTGTCTAACCTTCAAACTACAAGCAAGATAGTTGTTGGTAGGCTAAGGATAGGTTGAATGGTAAGATGGTGTTTAGGCTTTCTTGGCTCACAATGGCTCTTGTTCACTTGCAATGCTTACTCTTGCAGTTCTCTTGTACACTTAGAACAATCAACAACAATGCAACTCAAATCTGATTTTTTTTTTTGAATTCTTTTTCTTTCTTTCTTCTCTTTTTTTTTCACTGTCGACTTCTCTTTTTTTTTTTTTTGAAGTCTGATTTTTTTTTTGACTTTCAGCAATTAAATAACAAATGAAAAATCTGAAAATGAAAATAAAAGAGACCTTGTAACTAATAGAGCTGTTGGGATGGAAGTGTGGCTAAAAAATAGGAGCTGGAAATGGTATGGCTAAAATGTAGGGATTTTTTTGACTTTTTCTTTTGAATTTCAGAAAATAGCAAAAATAGAAGACCAAAAATCTGATTTTTCTTGGTGGTGATGAAAGGGTGGTCGAATGGTGGTCTGATGGTGGTGATAGGGTGGCGGTATGGTGGTGATGAATTGGTGATGGGGTCGGCAGAAGGTAATGCCTAAGCAAAACAACAACAACCAATGCTAATAGTAAGAAAAATCAAACAAAAGAAGAGATGATCAAACCTTGCACTCCAATGGAGTTTTTGAGCTTTTTGATGATGACAATGGAGATGAGACATTTGATGCCGGTAGCCGAAGCTCTGATACCAATTTGATACGGGGATTAGCCGTGGATGTCCCGATCTTTCGACAACAAGCACAAAAACACAAAGGTCACAAGTTAGATGTGAAAGAACTCAATAAAGACTCAAATGACTAGACAAAGCAAGGATAAATGGATGAGAAAGTCTAGGTAGAACGAGCGAATAGACCCTTGATCCCAATTGAACAAAGTCCTAAACCAACGACTAGCTAACCAATCTCTACAATCTCACACAACCAGGGACGTATCCAAGGAGCACGAGAAGGGGGCTCGTGGGAGCTTGATAGCACCAATCAACTAGCGAAGATCGACACACACAAGACAAACCAAGCGGATTCAACACCAAGAACTCTCGGCAATCTTGAAACACTCAAGACAATTTGGCTTGCAAAGCAATGCTCATAAGATGAATAAAAATGATCAATGTTGTGTGTGATTACAACCGGCCTAGGGGCTATTTATAGCCTTAGATGGGAATAGAAAAGCTGAAAATAAATGACAATTAAAAGAAATTCAGCAACTTAAAAGAAATTCAGAAAATGGCAAATAGAATCCCTAAAATCTAGGACAAGCCTAAAGACTAGGACAACTAGCCGTTAGTGGTTATAATGGGCTGCGTGGTGCTCGGTACAGCCTCGGCACTAATCCGCACAAGGGTCCGTAGCTTGGGCTGCGTTGATTCCGAGTCCTCTTTAGCTAAGGCATGACTCACGAGATTGAGAAGAGCTTGGTGAAGCTTCTTGGCACGAGCTCGAGTCATTGGCCCATCCGTCATCATTGGTGCATTTGGAGGAGGTCTAGGCTCGGATGGTCCCTCATCAAGAAAGGTGACGCCGATATGGTCACTTTTGGTCCGAAAATTTCACGGAAAGCTTTTCACGCACAAAGCTCCCATTATGACTATAAAACATATAAACATGTTTGGGAAAAATTTGAGCGAAAACAACACGGTTTTGGTGGATAAAGAAAGGTGACGCCGATATGGTCACTTTTGGTCCGAAAATTTCACGGAAAGCTTTTCGCGCAGAAAGTTCTCATTATGACCTATAAACCATATAAACATGTTTGGGACACATTTGAGCGAAAACAACACAGTTTTGGTGGATAAAGAAAGGTGACGCAGATATGGTCACTTTTGATCCAAAAATTTCACGGAATGCTTTTCGCGCAGAAAGCTCCCATTATGAACTATAAACCATATAAACATGATTGGGACACATTTGAGCGAAAACAACACAGTTTTGGTGGATAAAGAAAGGTGACGCCGATATGGTCACTTTTGGTCCGAAAATTTCACGGAAAGCTTTTCGCGCACAAAGCTCCCATTATGACGTATAAACCATATAAACATGTTTGGGAAAAATTTGAGCGAAAACAACACGGTTTTGGTGGATAAAGAAAGGTGACGCCGATATGGTCACTTTTGGTCCGAAAATTTCACGGAAAGCTTTTCGCGCAGAAAGTTCTCATTATGACCTATAAACCATATAAACATGTTTGGGACACATTTGAGCGAAAACAACACAGTTTTGGTGGATAAAGAAAGGTGACGCAGATATGGTCACTTTTGATCCAAAAATTTCACGGAATGCTTTTCGCGCAGAAAGCTCCCATTATGAACTATAAACCATATAAACATGATTGGGACACATTTGAGCGAAAACAACACAGTTTTGGTGGATAAAGAAAGGTGACGCCGATATGGTCACTTTTGGTCCGAAAATTTCACGGAAAGCTTTTCGCGCACAAAGCTCCCATTATGACGTATAAACCATATAAACATGTTTGGGACACATTTGAGCGAAAACAACACAGTTTTGGTGGATAAAGATAGGTGACGCCGATATGGTCACTTTTGGTCCGAAAATTTCACGGAAAGCATTTCGCGCACAAAGCTCCCATTATGACGTATAAACCATATAAACATGTTTGGGACAAATTTGAGCGAAAACAACACAGTTTTGGTGGATAAAGATAGGTGACGCCGATATGGTCACTTTTGGTCCGAAAATTTCACGGAAAGCTTTTCGCGCAGAAAGCTCCCATTATGACCTATAAACCATATAAACATGTTTGGGACACATTTGAGCGAAAACAATACAGTTTTGGTGGATAAAGAAAGGTGACGCCGATATGGTCACTTTTGGTCCGAAAATTTCACGGAAAGCTTTTCGCGCACAAAGCTCCCATTATGACGTATAAACCATATAAACATGTTTGGGACACATTTGAGCGAAAACAACACAGTTTTGGTGGATAAAGATAGGTGACGCCGATATGGTCACTTTTGGTCCGAAAATTTCACGGAAAGCTTTTCGCGCACAAAGCTCCGATTATGACCTATAAACCATATAATCATGTTTGGGACACATTTGAGCGAAAACAACACAGTTTTGGTGGATAAAGAAAGGTGACGCCGATATGGTCACTTCTGGTCCGAAAATTTCACGGAAAGCTTTTCGCGCACAAAGCTCCCATTATGACGTATAAACCATATAAACATGTTTGGGACACATTTGAGCGAAAACAACACAGTTTTGGTGGATAAAGAAAGGTGACGCCGATATGGTCACTTCTGGTCCGAAAATTTCACGGAAAGCTTTTTGTGCAGAAACCTCCCATTATGACCTATAAACCATATAAACATGTTTGGGACAAATTTGAGCGAAAACAACACGGTTTTGGTGGATAAAGAAAGGTGACGTCGATATGGTCACTTTTGGTCCGAAAATTTCACGGAAAGCTTTTCGATCAGAAAGCTCCCATTATGACCTATAAACCATATAAACATGTTTCGAAAAAATTTGAGCGAAAACAACACGGTTTTGGTGGATAAAGAAAGGTGACGCCGATATGGTCACTTTTGGTCCGAAAATTTAACGGAAAGCTTTTCGCGCAGAAAGCTCCCATTATGACCTATAAACCATATAAACATGTTTGGGACACATTTGAGCGAAAACAACACTGTTTTAGTGGATAAAGAAAGGTGATGCCGATATGGTCACTTTTGGTCCGAAAATTTCACGGAAAGCTTTTCGCGCAGAAAGCTCCCATTATGACCTATAAACCATATAAACATGTTTGGGACACATTTGAGCGAAAACAACAAAGTTTTGGTGGATAAAGAAAGTCGACGCCGATATGGTCACTTTTGGTCCGAAAATTTCACGGAATGCTTTTCGCGCAGAAAGCTCCCATTATGAACTATAAACCATATAAACATGTTTGGGACACATTTGAGCGAACACAACACAGTTTTGGTGGATAAAGAAAGGTGACGCCGATATAGTAACTTTTGGTCCGAAAATTTCACGAAAAGCTTTTCGCGCAGAAACCACCCATTATGACCTATAAACCATATAAACATGTTTGGGACAAATTTGAGCGAAAACAACACAGTTTTGGTGGATAAAGATAGGTGACACCGATATGGTCACTTTTGGTCCGAAAATTTCATGGAAAGCTTTTCGCGCAGAAAGCTCCCATTATGACCTATAAACCATATAATCATGTTTGGGACACATTTGAGCGAAAACAACACAATTTTGGTGGATAAAGAAAGGTGACGCCGATATGGTCACTTTTGGTCCGAAAATTTCACGGAAAGCTTTTCGCGTAGAAACCTGCCATTATGACCTATAAACCATATAAACATGTTTGGGACAAATTTGAGCGAAAACAACACAGTTTTGTTGGATAAAGAAAGGTGACGCCAATATGGTCACTTTTGGTCCGAAAATTTCATGGAAAGCTTTTCGCGCAGAAAGCTCCCATTATGACCTATAAACCATATAATCATGTTTGGGACACATTTGAGCGAAAACAACACAATTTTGGTGGATAAAGAAAGGTGACGCCGATATGGTCACTTTTGGTCCGAAAATTTGACGGAAAGCTTTTCGCGTAGAAACCTGCCATTATGACCTATAAACCATATAAACATGTTTGGGACACATTTGAGCGAAAACAACATAGTTTTGTTGGATAAAGAAAGGTGACGCCAATATGGTCACTTTTGGTCCGAAAATTTCACGGAAAGCTTTTCGCGCACAAAGCTCCCATTATAACCTATAAACCATATAAACATGTTTGGGACAAATTTGAGCGAAAACAACACAATTTTGGTGGATAAAGGAAGGTGACGCCGAAATGGTCACTTTTGGTCCGAAAATTTCACGGAAAGCTTTTCGTGGAGAAAGCTCCCATTATGACCTATAAACCTTATAAACATGTTTGGGACACATTTGAGCGATAACAACACAGTTTTGGTGGATAAAAAGAGGTGACGCCGATATGGTCACTTTTGGTCCGAAAATTTCACGGAAAGCTTTTCGCGCAGAAACCTCCCATTATGACCTATAAACCGTATAAACATGTTTGGGACACATTTGAGCGAAAACAACACAGTTTTTGGTGAATAAAAAAAGGTGACGCCGATGTGGTCACTTTTGGTCCGAAAATTTCACGGAAAGCTTTTCGCGCAGAAAGCTCCCATTATGACCTATAAACCATATAAACATGTTTGGGACATATTTGAGCGAAAACAACACAGTTTTGGTGGATAAAGAAAGGTGACGCAGATATGGTCACTTTTGGTCCGAAAATTTCACGGAAAGCTTTTTGCGCAGAAACCTCCCATTATGACCTATAAACCATATAAACATGTTTGGGACAAATTTGAGCAAAAACAACACGGTTTTGGTGGATAAAGAAAGGTGACGTCGATATGGTCACTTTTGGTCCGAAAATTTCACGGAAAGCTTTTCGCTCAGAAAGCTCCCATTATGACCTATAAACCATATAAACATGTTTGGGACAAATTTGAGCGAAAACAACATTGTTTTGGTGGATAAAGAAAGGTGACGTCGATATGGTCACTTTTGGTCCGAAAATTTCACGAAAAGCTTTTCACTCAGAAAGCTCCCATTATGACCTATAAACCATATAAACATGTTTGGAAAAAATTTGAGCGAAAACAACACGGTTTTGGTGGATAAAGAAAGGTGACGCCGATATGGTCACTTTTGGTCCGAAAATTTAACGGAAAGCTTTTCGCGCAGAAAGCTCCCATTATGACCTATAAACCATATAAACATGTTTGGGACATATTTGAGCGAAAACAACACTGTTTTAGTGGATAAAGAAAGGTGACGCCGATATGGTCAATTTTGGTCCGAAAATTTCACGGAAATCTTTTCGCGCAGAAAGCTCCCATTATGACCTATAAACCATATAAACATGTTTGGGACACATTTGAGCGAAAACAACACTGTTTTAGTGGATAAAGAAAGGTGACGCCGATATGGTCAATTTTGGTCCGAAAATTTCACGGAAAGCTTTTCGCGCAGAAAGCTCCCATTATGACCTATAAACCATATAAACATGTTTGGGACATATTTGAGCGAAAACAACACTGTTTTAGTGGATAAAGAAAGGTGACGCCGATATGGTCAATTTTGGTCCGAAAATTTCACGGAAAGCTTTTCGCGCAGAAAGCTCCCATTATGACCTATAAACCATATAAACATGTTTGGGACACATTTGAGCGAAAACAACACAGTTTTGGTGGATAAAGAAAGTCGACGCCGATATGGTCACTTTTGGTCCGAAAATTTCACGGAATGCTTTTCGCGCAGAAAGCTCCCATTATGAACTATAAACCATATAAACATGTTTGGGACACATTTGAGCGAACACAACACAGTTTTGGTGGATAAAGAAAGGTGACGCCGATATAGTCACTTTTGGTCCGAAAATTTCACGAAAAGCTTTTCGCGCAGAAACCACCCATTATGACCTATAAACCATATAAACATGTTTGGGACAAATTTGAGCGAAAACAACACAGTTTTGGTGGATAAAGATAGGTGACACCGATATGGTTACTTTTGGTCCGAAAATTTCATGGAAAGCTTTTCGCGCAGAAACCTCCCATTATGACCTGTAAACTATATAATCATGTTTGGGACACATTTGAGCGAAAACAACACAATTTTGGTGGATAAAGAAAGGTGACGCCGATATGGTCACTTTTGGTCCGAAAATTTCACGGAAAGCTTTTCGCGTAGAAACCTGCCATTATGACCTATAAACCATATAAACATGTATGGGACACATTTGAGCGAAAACAACACAGTTTTGTTGGATAAAGAAAGGTGACGCCAATATGGTCACTTTTGGTCCGAAAATTTCACGGAAAGCTTTTCGTGCACAAAGCTCCCATTATAACCTATAAACCATATAATCATTTTTGGGACACATTTGAGCGAAAACAACACAGTTTTGGTGGATAAAGAAAGGTGACGCCGATATGGTCACTTTTGGTACGAAAATTTCACGGAAAGCTTTTCGCGCAGAAAGTTCCCATTATGACCTATAAACCATATAAACATGTTTGGGACACATTTGAGCGAAAACAACACAGTTTTGTTGGATAAAGAAAGGTGACGCCAATATGGTAACTTTTGGTCCGAAAATTTCACGGAAATCTTTTCGCGCACAAAGCTCCCATTATAACCTATAAACCATATAATCATGTTTGGGACACATTTGAGCGAAAACAACACAGTTTTGGTGGATAAAGAAAGGTGACAACGATATGGTCAATTTTGGTCCGAAAATTTCACGGAAAGTTTTTCGCGCAGAAACCTCCCATTATGACCTATAAACCATATAAAAATGTTTGGGACACATTTGAGCGAAAACAACACAGTTTTGGTGGATAAAGAAAGGTGACGCCGAAATGGTTACTTTTGGTCCGAAAATTTCACGGAAAGCTTTTCGCGCAGAAAGCGCCCATTATGACCTATAAACCATATAAACATGTTTGGGACACATTTGAGCGATAACAACACAGTTTTGGTGGATAAAAAAAGGTGACGCCGATATGGTCACTTTTTGTCCGAAAATTTCACGGAAAGCTTTTCGCGCAGAAACCTCCCATTATGACCTATAAACCATATAAACATGTTTGGGACACATTTGAGCGAAAACAACACAGTTTTGGTGGATAAAGATAGGTGACACCGATATGGTCACTTTTGGTCCGAAAATTTTATGGAAAGCTTTTCGCGCAGAAAGCTCCCATTATGAACTATAAACCATATAAACATGTTTGGGACACATTTGAGCGAACACAACACAGTTTTGGTGGATAAAGAAAGGTGACGCCGATATAGTAACTTTTGGTCCGAAAATTTCACGAAAAGCTTTTCGCGCAGAAACCACCCATTATGACCTATAAACCATATAAACATGTTTGGGACAAATTTGAGCGAAAACAACACAGTTTTGGTGGATAAAGATAGGTGACACCGATATGGTCACTTTTGGTCCGAAAATTTCATGGAAAGCTTTTCGCGCAGAAAGCTCCCATTATGACCTATAAACCATATAATCATGTTTGGGACACATTTGAGCGAAAACAACACAGTTTTGGTGGATAAAGAAAGGTGACGCCGATATGGGCACTTTTGTTCCGAAAATTTCACGAAAAGCTTTTCGCGCAGAAACCACCCATTATGACCTATAAACCATATAAACATGTTTGGGACAAATTTGAGCGAAAACAACACAGTTTTGGTGGATAAAGATAGGTGACACCGATATGGTCACTTTTGGTCCGAAAATTTCATGGAAAGCTTTTCGCGCAGAAACCTCCCATTATGACCTATAAACTATATAATCATGTTTGGGACACATTTGAGCGAAAACTACACAATTTTGGTGGATAAAGAAAGGTGACGCCGATATGGTCACTTTTGGTCCGAAAATTTCACGGAAAGCTTTTCGCGTAGAAACCTGCCATTATGACCTATAAACCATATAAACATGTTTGGGACACATTTGAGCGAAAACAACACAGTTTTGTTGGATAAAGAAAGGTGACGCCAATATGGTCACTTTTGGTCCGAAAATTTCACGGAAAGCTTTTCGCGCACAGAAACTTGCCATTATGACCTATAAACCATATAAACATGTTTGGGACACATTTGAGCGAAAACAACACAGTTTTGTTGGATAAAGAAAGGTGACGCCAATATGGTAACTTTTGGTCCGAAAATTTCACGGAAAGCTTTTCGCGCACAAAGCTCCCATTATAACCTATAAACCATATAATCATGTTTGGGACACATTTGAGCGAAAACAACACAGTTTTGGTGGATAAAGAAAGGTGACAACGATATGGTCAATTTTGGTCCGAAAATTTCACGGAAAGTTTTTCGCGCAGAAACCTCCCATTATGACCTATAAACCATATAAACATGTTTGGGACACATTTGAGCGCAAATAACACAGTTTTGGTGGATAAAGAAAGGTGACGCCGAAATGGTTACTTTTGGTCCGAAAATTTCACGGAAAGCTTTTCGCGCAGAAAGCGCCCATTATGACCTATAAACCATATAAACATGTTTGGGACACATTTGAGCGATAACAACACAGTTTTGGTGGATAAAAAAAGGTGACGCCGATATGGTCACTTTTTGTCCGAAAATTTCACGGAAAGCTTTTCGCGCAGAAACCTCCCATTATGACCTATAAACCATATAAACATGTTTGGGACACATTTGAGCGAAAACAACACAGTTTTGGTGGATAAAGATAGGTGACACCGATATGGTCACTTTTGGTCCGAAAATTTTATGGAAAGCTTTTCGCGCAGAAAGCTCCCATTATGAACTATAAACCATATAAACATGTTTGGGACACATTTGAGCGAACACAACACAGTTTTGGTGGATAAAGAAAGGTGACGCCGATATAGTAACTTTTGGTCCGAAAATTTCACGAAAAACTTTTCGCGCAGAAACCACCCATTATGACCTATAAACCATATAAACATGTTTGGGACAAATTTGAGCGAAAACAACACAGTTTTGGTGGATAAAGATAGGTGACACCGATATGGTCACTTTTGGTCCGAAAATTTCATGGAAAGCTTTTCGCGCAGAAAGCTCCCATTATGACCTATAAACCATATAATCATGTTTGGGACACATTTGAGCGAAAACAACACAGTTTTGGTGGATAAAGAAAGGTGACGCCGATATGGGCACTTTTGGTCCGAAAATTTCACGGAAAGTTTTTCGCGCAGAAACCTCCCATTATGACCTATAAACCATATAAACATGTTTGGGACACATTTGAGCGAAAACAACACAGTTTTGTTGGATAAAGAAAGGTGACGCCGAAATGGTTACTTTTGGTCCGAAAATTTCACGGAAAGCTTTTCGCGCAGAAAGCGCCCATTATGACCTATAAACCATATAAACATGTTTGGGACAAATTTGAGCGAAAACAACACAGTTTTGGTGGATAAAGATAGGTGACACCGATATGGTCACTTTTGGTCCGAAAATTTCATGGAAAGCTTTTCGCGCAGAAAGCTCCCATTATGACCTATAAACCATATAATCATGTTTGGGACACATTTGAGCGAAAACAACACAGTTTTGGTGGATAAAGAAAGGTGACGTCGATATGGTCACTTTTGGTCCGAAAATTTCACGAAAAGCTTTTCGCTCAGAAAGCTCCCATTATGACCTATAAACCATATAAACATGTTTGGAAAAAATTTGAGCGAAAACAACACGGTTTTGGTGGATAAAGAAAGGTGACGCCGATATGGTCACTTTTGGTCCGAAAATTTAACGGAAAGCTTTTCGCGCAGAAAGCTCCCATTATGACCTATAAACCATATAAACATGTTTGGGACATATTTGAGCGAAAACAACACTGTTTTAGTGGATAAAGAAAGGTGACGCCGATATGGTCAATTTTGGTCCGAAAATTTCACGGAAAGCTTTTCGCGCAGAAAGCTCCCATTATGACCTATAAACCATATAAACATGTTTGGGACACATTTGAGCGAAAACAACACAGTTTTGGTGGATAAAGAAAGTCGACGCCGATATGGTCACTTTTGGACCGAAAATTTCACGGAATGCTTTTCGCGCAGAAAGCTCCCATTATGAACTATAAACCATATAAACATGTTTGGGACACATTTGAGCGAACACAACACAGTTTTGGTGGATAAAGAAAGGTGACGCCGATATAGTCACTTTTGGTCCGAAAATTTCACGAAAAGCTTTTCGCGCAGAAACCACCCATTATGACCTATAAACCATATAAACATGTTTGGGACAAATTTGAGCGAAAACAACACAGTTTTGGTGGATAAAGATAGGTGACACCGATATGGTTACTTTTGGTCCGAAAATTTCATGGAAAGCTTTTCGCGCAGAAACCTCCCATTATGACCTGTAAACTATATAATCATGTTTGGGACACATTTGAGCGAAAACAACACAATTTTGGTGGATAAACAAAGGTGACGCCGATATGGTCACTTTTGGTCCGAAAATTTCACGGAAAGCTTTTCGCGTAGAAACCTGCCATTATGACCTATAAACCATATAAACATGTATGGGACACATTTGAGCGAAAACAACACAGTTTTGTTGGATAAAGAAAGGTGACGCCAATATGGTCACTTTTGGTCCGAAAATTTCACGGAAAGCTTTTCGTGCACAAAGCTCCCATTATAACCTATAAACCATATAATCATTTTTGGGACACATTTGAGCGAAAACAACACAGTTTTGGTGGATAAAGAAAGGTGACGCCGATATGGTCACTTTTGGTCCGAAAATTTCACGGAAAGCTTTTCGCGCAGAAAGTTCCCATTATGACCTATAAACCATATAAACATGTTTGGGACACATTTGAGCGAAAACAACACAGTTTTGTTGGATAAAGAAAGGTGACGCCAATATGGTAACTTTTGGTCCGAAAATTTCACGGAAAGCTTTTCGCGCACAAAGCTCCCATTATAACCTATAAACCATATAATCATGTTTGGGACACATTTGAGCGAAAACAACACAGTTTTGGTGGATAAAGAAAGGTGACAACGATATGGTCAATTTTGGTCCGAAAATTTCACGGAAAGTTTTTCGCGCAGAAACCTCCCATTATGACCTATAAACCATATAAACATGTTTGGGACACATTTGAGCGAAAACAACACAGTTTTGGTGGATAAAGAAAGGTGACGCCGAAATGGTTACTTTTGGTCCGAAAATTTCACGGAAAGCTTTTCGCGCAGAAAGCGCCCATTATGACCTATAAACCATATAAACATGTTTGGGACACATTTGAGCGATAACAACACAGTTTTGGTGGATAAAAAAAGGTGACGCCGATATGGTCACTTTTTGTCCGAAAATTTCACGGAAAGCTTTTCGCGCAGAAACCTCCCATTATGACCTATAAACCATATAAACATGTTTGGGACACATTTGAGCGAAAACAACACAGTTTTGGTGGATAAAGATAGGTGACACCGATATGGTCACTTTTGGTCCGAAAATTTTATGGAAAGCTTTTCGCGCAGAAAGCTCCCATTATGAACTATAAACCATATAAACATGTTTGGGACACATTTGAGCGAACACAACACAGTTTTGGTGGATAAAGAAAGGTGACGCCGATATAGTAACTTTTGGTCCGAAAATTTCACGAAAAGCTTTTCGCGCAGAAACCACCCATTATGACCTATAAACCATATAAACATGTTTGGGACAAATTTGAGCGAAAACAACACAGTTTTGGTGGATAAAGATAGGTGACACCGATATGGTCACTTTTGGTCCGAAAATTTCATGGAAAGCTTTTCGCGCAGAAAGCTCCCATTATGACCTATAAACCATATAATCATGTTTGGGACACATTTGAGCGAAAACAACACAGTTTTGGTGGATAAAGAAAGGTGACGCCGATATGGGCACTTTTGGTCCGAAAATTTCACGAAAAGCTTTTCGCGCAGAAACCACCCATTATGACCTATAAACCATATAAACATGTTTGGGACAAATTTGAGCGAAAACAACACAGTTTTGGTGGATAAAGATAGGTGACACCGATATGGTCACTTTTGGTCCGAAAATTTCATGGAAAGCTTTTCGCGCAGAAACCTCCCATTATGACCTATAAACTATATAATCATGTTTGGGACACATTTGAGCGAAAACAACACAATTTTGGTGGATAAAGAAAGGTGACGCCGATATGGTCACTTTTGGTCCGAAAATTTCACGGAAAGCTTTTCGCGTAGAAACCTGCCATTATGACCTATAAACCATATAAACATGTTTGGGACACATTTGAGCGAAAACAACACAGTTTTGTTGGATAAAGAAAGGTGACGCCAATATGGTCACTTTTGGTCCGAAAATTTCACGGAAAGCTTTTCGCGCACAAAGCTCCCATTATAACCTATAAACCATATAATCATTTTTGGGACACATTTGAGCGAAAACAACACAGTTTTGGTGGATAAAGAAAGGTGACGCCGATATGGTCACTTTTGGTCCGAAAATTTCACGGAAAGCTTTTCGCGCACAGAAACTTGCCATTATGACCTATAAACCATATAAACATGTTTGGGACACATTTGAGCGAAAACAACACAGTTTTGTTGGATAAAGAAAGGTGACGCCAATATGGTAACTTTTGGTCCGAAAATTTCACGGAAAGCTTTTCGCGCACAAAGCTCCCATTATAACCTATAAACCATATAATCATGTTTGGGACACATTTGAGCGAAAACAACACAGTTTTGGTGGATAAAGAAAGGTGACAACGATATGGTCAATTTTGGTCCGAAAATTTCACGGAAAGTTTTTCGCGCAGAAACCTCCCATTATGACCTATAAACCATATAAACATGTTTGGGACACATTTGAGCGAAAACAACACAGTTTTGGTGGATAAAGAAAGGTGACGCCGAAATGGTTACTTTTGGTCCGAAAATTTCACGGAAAGCTTTTCGCGCAGAAAGCGCCCATTATGACCTATAAACCATATAAACATGTTTGGGACACATTTGAGCGATAACAACACAGTTTTGGTGGATAAAAAAAGGTGACGCCGATATGGTCACTTTTTGTCCGAAAATTTCACGGAAAGCTTTTCGCGCAGAAACCTCCCATTATGACCTATAAACCATATAAACATGTTTGGGACACATTTGAGCGAAAACAACACAGTTTTGGTGGATAAAGATAGGTGACACCGATATGGTCACTTTTGGTCCGAAAATTTTATGGAAAGCTTTTCGCGCAGAAAGCTCCCATTATGAACTATAAAACATATAAACATGTTTGGGACACATTTGAGCGAACACAACACAGTTTTGGTGGATAAAGAAAGGTGACGCCGATATAGTAACTTTTGGTCCGAAAATTTCACGAAAAACTTTTCGCGCAGAAACCACCCATTATGACCTATAAACCATATAAACATGTTTGGGACAAATTTGAGCGAAAACAACACAGTTTTGGTGGATAAAGATAGGTGACACCGATATGGTCACTTTTGGTCCGAAAATTTCATGGAAAGCTTTTCGCGCAGAAAGCTCCCATTATGACCTATAAACCATATAATCATGTTTGGGACACATTTGAGCGAAAACAACACAGTTTTGGTGGATAAAGAAAGGTGACGCCGATATGGGCACTTTTGGTCCGAAAATTTCACGGAAAGTTTTTCGCGCAGAAACCTCCCATTATGACCTATAAACCATATAAACATGTTTGGGACACATTTGAGCGAAAACAACACAGTTTTGGTGGATAAAGAAAGGTGACGCCGAAATGGTTACTTTTGGTCCGAAAATTTCACGGAAAGCTTTTCGCGCAGAAAGCGCCCATTATGACCTATAAACCATATAAACATGTTTGGGACAAATTTGAGCGAAAACAACACAATTTTGGTGGATAAAGGTAGGTGACGCCGAAATGGTCACTTTTGGTCCGAAAATTTCACGGAAAGCTTTTCGTGGAGAAAGCTCCCATTATGACCTATAAACCTTATAAACATGTTTGGGACACATTTGAGCGATAACAACACAGTTTTGGTGGATAAAAAGAGGTGACGCCGATATGGTCACTTTTGGTCCGAAAATTTCACGGAAAGCTTTTCGCGCAGAAACCTCCCATTATGACCTATAAACCGTATAAACATGTTTGGGACACATTTGAGCGAAAACAACACAGTTTTTGGTGAATAAAAAAAGGTGACGCCGATGTGGTCACTTTTGGTCCGAAAATTTCACGGAAAGCTTTTCGCGCAGAAAGCTCCCATTATGACCTATAAACCATATAAACATGTTTGGGACATATTTGAGCGAAAACAACACAGTTTTGGTGGATAAAGAAAGGTGACGCAGATATGGTCACTTTTGGTCCGAAAATTTCACGGAAAGCTTTTTGCGCAGAAACCTCCCATTATGACCTATAAACCATATAAACATGTTTGGGACAAATTTGAGCAAAAACAACACGGTTTTGGTGGATAAAGAAAGGTGACGCAGATATGGTCACTTTTGGTCCGAAAATTTCACGGAAAGCTTTTCGCTCAGAAAGCTCCCATTATGACCTATAAACCATATAAACATGTTTGGACAAAATTTGAGCGAAAACAACACAGTTTTGGTGGATAAAGAAAGGTGACGCCAATATGGTCACTTTTGGTCCGAAAATTTAACGGAAAGCTTTTCGCGCAGAAAGCTCCCATTATGACCTATAAACCATATAAACATGTTTGGGATACATTTGAGCGAAAACAACACTGTTTTGGTGGATAAAGAAAGGTGACGCGGATATGGTCACTTTTGGTCCGAAAATTTCACGGAAAGCTTTTCGCGCAGAAAGCTCCCATTATGACCTATAAACCATATAAACATGTTTGGGACACATTTGAGCGAAAACAACACAGTTTTGGTGGATAAAGAAAGTCGACGCCGATATGGTCACTTTTGGTCCGAAAATTTCACGGAATGCTTTTCGCGCAGAAAGCTCCCATTATGAACTATAAACCATATAAACATGTTTGGGACACATTTGAGCGAACACAACACAGTTTTGGTGGATAAAGAAAGGTGACGCCGATATAGTCACTTTTGGTCCGAAAATTTCACGAAAAGCTTTTCGCGCAGAAACCACCCATTATGACCTATAAACCAGATAAACATGTTTGGGATAAATTTGAGCGAAAACAACACAGTTTTGGTGGATAAAGATAGGTGACACCGATATGGTCACTTTTGGTCCGAAAATTTCACGGAAAGCTTTTCCCGCAGAAAGCTCCCATTATGACCTATAAACCATATAAACATGTTTGGGACATATTTGAGCGAAAACAACACAGTTTTGGTGGATAAAGAAAGGTGACGCCGATATGGTCACTTTTGGTCCGAAAATTTCATGGAAAGCTTTTTGCGCAGAAACCTCCCATTATGACCTATAAACCATATAAACATGTTTGGGACACATTTGAGCGAAAACAACACGGTTTTGGTGGATAAAGAAAGGTGACGCAGATATGGTCACTTTTGGTCCGAAAATTTCACGGAAAGCTTTTCGCTCAGAAAGCTCCCATTATGACCTATAAACCATATAAACATGTTTGGAAAAAATTTGAGCGAAAACAACACAGTTTTGGTGGATAAAGAAAGGTGACGCCGATATGGTCACTTTTGGTCCGAAAATTTAACGGAATGTTTTTCGCGCAGAAAGCTCCCATTATGACCTATAAACCATATAAACATGTTTGGGACACATTTGAGCGAAAACAACACTGTTTTGGTGGATAAAGAAAGGTGACGCGGATATGGTCACTTTTGGTCCGAAAATTTCACGGAAAGCTTTTCGCTCAGAAAGCTCCCATTATGACCTACAAACCATATAAACATGTTTGGGACACATTTGAGCGAAAACAACACAGTTTTGGTGGATAAAGAAAGGTGACGCCGATATGGTCACTTTTGGTCCGAAAATTTCACGGAAAGTTTTTCGCGCAGAAACCTCCCATTATGACCTATAAACCATATAAACATGTTTGGGACACATTTGAGCGAAAACAACACAGTTTTGGTGGATAAAGAAAGGTGACGCCGAAATGGTTACTTTTGGTCCGAAAATTTCACGGAAAGCTTTTCGCGCAGAAACCTCCCATTATGACCTATAAACCATATAAACATGTTTGGGACAAATTTGAGCGAAAACAACACGGTTTTGGTGGATAAAGAAAGGTGACGCCGATATGGTCACTTTTGGTCCGAAAATTTCACGGAAAGCTTTTCGCGCAGAAAGCTCCCATTATGACCTATAAACCATATAAACATGTTTGGGACACATTTGAGCGAAAACAACACAGTTTTGGTGGATAAAGAAAGGTGACGCCGATATGGTCACTTTTGGTCCGAAAATTTCACGGAAAGCTTTTCGCGCACAAAGCTCCGATTATGACGTATAAACCATATAATCATGTTTGGGACACATTTGAGCGAAAACAACACAGTTTTGGTGGATAAAGATAGGTGACGCCGATATGGTCACTTTTGGTCCGAAAATTTCACGGAAAGCTTTTCGCGCAGAAAGCTGCCATTATGACCTATAAACCATATAAACATGTTTGCGACACATTTGAGCGAAAACAACACAGTTTTGGTGGATAAAGAAAGGTGACGCCGATATGGTCACTTTTGGTCCGAAAATTTCACGGAAAGCTTTTCGCGCACAAAGCTCCCATTATGACCTATAAACCATATAAACATGTTTGGGACACATTTGAGCGAAAACAACACGGTTTTGGTGGATAAAGAAAGGTGACGTCGATATGGTCACTTTTGGTCCGAAAATTTCACGGAAAGCTTTTCGCTCAGAAAGCTCCCATTATGACCTATAAACCATATAAACATGTTTGGGACAAATTTGAGCGAAAACAACATTGTTTTGGTGGATAAAGAAAGGTGACGTCGATATGGTCACTTTTGGTCCGAAAATTTCACGAAAAGCTTTTCGCTCAGAAAGCTCCCATTATGACCTATAAACCATATAAACATGTTTGGAAAAAATTTGAACGAAAACAACACGGTTTTGGTGGATAAAGAAAGGTGACGCCGATATGGTCACTTTTGGTCCGAAAATTTAACGGAAAGCTTTTCGCGCAGAAACCTCCCATTATGACCTATAAACCATATAAACATGTTTGGGACATATTTGAGCGAAAACAACACTGTTTTAGTGGATAAAGAAAGGTGACGCCGATATGGTCAATTTTGGTCCGAAAATTTCACGGAAAGCTTTTCGCGCAGAAAGCTCCCATTATGACCTATAAACCATATAAACATGTTTGGGACACATTTGAGCGAAAACAACACGGTTTTGGTGGATAAAGAAAGGTGACGCCGATATGGTCAATTTTGGTCCGAAAATTTCACGGAATGCTTTTCGCGCAGAAAGCTCCCATTATGAACTATAAACCATATAAACATGTTTGGGACACATTTGAGCGAACACAACACAGTTTTGGTGGATAAAGAAAGGTGACGCCGATATAGTCACTTTTGGTCCGAAAATTTCACGAAAAGCTTTTCGCGCAGAAACCACCCATTATGACCTATAAACCATATAAACATGTTTGGGACAAATTTGAGCGAAAACAACACAGTTTTGGTGGATAAAGAAAGGTGACGCCGATATGGTCACTTTTGGTCCGAAAATTTAACGGAAAGTTTTTCGCGCAGAAAGCTCCCATTATGACCTATAAACCATATAAACATGTTTGGGACACATTTGAGCGAAAACAACACTGTTTTGGTGGATAAAGAAAGGTGACGCGGATATGGTCACTTTTGGTCCGAAAATTTCACGGAAAGCTTTTCGCGCAGAAAGCTCCCATTATGACCTACAAACCATATAAACATGTTTGGGACACATTTGAGCGAAAACAACACAGTTTTGGTGGATAAAGAAAGGTGACGCCGATATGGTCACTTTTGGTCCGAAAATTTCACGGAAAGTTTTTCGCGCAGAAACCTCCCATTATGACCTATAAACCATATAAACATGTTTGGGACACATTTGAGCGAAAACAACACAGTTTTGGTGGATAAAGAAAGGTGACGCCGAAATGGTTACTTTTGGTCCGAAAATTTCACGGAAAGCTTTTCGCGCAGAAACCTCCCATTATGACCTATAAACCATATAAACATGTTTGGGACAAATTTGAGCGAAAACAACACGGTTTTGGTGGATAAAGAAAGGTGACGCCGATATGGTCACTTTTGGTCCGAAAATTTCACGGAAAGCTTTTCGCGCAGAAAGCTCCCATTATGACCTATAAACCATATAAACATGTTTGGGACACATTTGAGCGAAAACAACACAGTTTTGGTGGATAAAGAAAGGTGACGCCGATATGGTCACTTTTGGTCCGAAAATTTCACGGAAAGCTTTTCGCGCACAAAGCTCCGATTATGACGTATAAACCATATAATCATGTTTGGGACACATTTGAGCGAAAACAACACAGTTTTGGTGGATAAAGATAGGTGACGCCGATATGGTCACTTTTGGTCCGAAAATTTCACGGAAAGCTTTTCGCGCAGAAAGCTGCCATTATGACCTATAAACCATATAAACATGTTTGCGACACATTTGAGCGAAAACAACACAGTTTTGGTGGATAAAGAAAGGTGACGCCGATATGGTCACTTTTGGTCCGAAAATTTCACGGAAAGCTTTTCGCGCACAAAGCTCCCATTATGACCTATAAACCATATAAACATGTTTGGGACACATTTGAGCGAAAACAACATGGTTTTGGTGGATAAAGAAAGGTGACGTCGATATGGTCACTTTTGGTCCGAAAATTTCACGGAAAGCTTTTCGCTCAGAAAGCTCCCATTATGACCTATAAACCATATAAACATGTTTGGGACAAATTTGAGCGAAAACAACATTGTTTTGGTGGATAAAGAAAGGTGACGTCGATATGGTCACTTTTGGTCCGAAAATTTCACGAAAAGCTTTTCGCTCAGAAAGCTCCCATTATGACCTATAAACCATATAAACATGTTTGGAAAAAATTTGAGCGAAAACAACACGGTTTTGGTGGATAAAGAAAGGTGACGCCGATATGGTCACTTTTGGTCCGAAAATTTAACGGAAAGCTTTTCGCGCAGAAACCTCCCATTATGACCTATAAACCATATAAACATGTTTGGGACATATTTGAGCGAAAACAACACTGTTTTAGTGGATAAAGAAAGGTGACGCCGATATGGTCAATTTTGGTCCGAAAATTTCACGGAAAGCTTTTCGCGCAGAAAGCTCCCATTATGACCTATAAACCATATAAACATGTTTGGGACACATTTGAGCGAAAACAACACGGTTTTGGTGGATAAAGAAAGGTGACGCCGATATGGTCAATTTTGGTCCGAAAATTTCACGGAATGCTTTTCGCGCAGAAAGCTCCCATTATGAACTATAAACCATATAAACATGTTTGGGACACATTTGAGCGAACACAACACAGTTTTGGTGGATAAAGAAAGGTGACGCCGATATAGTCACTTTTGGTCCGAAAATTTCACGAAAAGCTTTTCGCGCAGAAACCACCCATTATGACCTATAAACCATATAAACATGTTTGGGACAAATTTGAGCGAAAACAACACAGTTTTGGTGGATAAAGATAGGTGACACCGATATGGTCACTTTTGGTCCGAAAATTTCATGGAAAGCTTTTCGCGCAGAAACCTCCCATTATGACCTATAAACCATATAATCATGTTTGGGACACATTTGAGCGAAAACAACACAATTTTGGTGGATAAAGAAAGGTGACGCCGATATGGTCACTTTTGGTCCGAAAATTTCACGTAAAGCTTTTCGCGTAGAAACCTGCCATTATGACCTATAAACCATATAAACATGTTTGGGACACATTTGAGCGAAAACAACACAGTTTTGTTGGATAAAGAAAGGTGACGCCAATATGGTCACTTTTGGTCCGAAAATTTCACGGAAAGCTTTTCGCGCACAAAGCTCCCATTATAACCTATAAACCATATAATCATTTTTGGGACACATTTGAGCGAAAACAACACAGTTTTGGTGGATAAAGAAAGGTGACGCCGATATGGTCACTTTTGGTCCGAAAATTTCACGGAAAGCTTTTCGCGCACAGAAACTTGCCATTATGACCTATAAACCATATAAACATGTTTGGGACACATTTGAGCGAAAACAACACAGTTTTGTTGGATAAAGAAAGGTGACGCCAATATGGTAACTTTTGGTCCGAAAATTTCACGGAAAGCTTTTCGCGCACAAAGCTCCCATTATAACCTATAAACCATATAATCATGTTTGGGACACATTTGAGCGAAAACAACACAGTTTTGGTGGATAAAGAAAGGTGACAACGATATGGTCAATTTTGGTCCGAAAATTTCACGGAAAGTTTTTCGCGCAGAAACCTCCCATTATGACCTATAAACCATATAAACATGTTTGGGACACATTTGAGCGAAAACAACACAGTTTTGGTGGATAAAGAAAGGTGACGCCGAAATGGTTACTTTTGGTCCGAAAATTTCACGGAAAGCTTTTCGCGCAGAAAGCGCCCATTATGACCTATAAACCATATAAACATGTTTGGGACACATTTGAGCGATAACAACACAGTTTTGGTGGATAAAAAAAGGTGACGCCGATATGGTCACTTTTTGTCCGAAAATTTCACGGAAAGCTTTTCGCGCAGAAACCTCCCATTATGACCTATAAACCATATAAACATGTTTGGGACACATTTGAGCGAAAACAACACAGTTTTGGTGGATAAAGATAGGTGACGCCGATATGGTCACTTTTGGTCCGAAAATTTCACGGAAAGCTTTTCGCGCAGAAAGCTGCCATTATGACCTATAAACCATATAAACATGTTTGCGACACATTTGAGCGAAAACAACACAGTTTTGGTGGATAAAGAAAGGTGACGCCGATATGGTCGCTTTTGGTCCGAAAATTTCACGGAAAGCTTTTCGCGCACAAAGCTCCCATTATGACCTATAAACCATATAAACATGTTTGGGACACATTTGAGCGAAAACAACACGGTTTTGGTGGATAAAGAAAGGTGACGTCGATATGGTCACTTTTGGTCCGAAAATTTCACGGAAAGCTTTTCGCTCAGAAAGCTCCCATTATGACCTATAAACCATATAAACATGTTTGGGACAAATTTGAGCGAAAACAACATTGTTTTGGTGGATAAAGAAAGGTGACGTCGATATGGTCACTTTTGGTCCGAAAATTTCACGAAAAGCTTTTCGCTCAGAAAGCTCCCATTATGACCTATAAACCATATAAACATGTTTGGAAAAAATTTGAGTGAAAACAACACGGTTTTGGTGGATAAAGAAAGGTGACGCCGATATGGTCACTTTTGGTCCGAAAATTTAACGGAAAGCTTTTCGCGCAGAAAGCTCCCATTATGACCTATAAACCATATAAACATGTTTGGGACATATTTGAGCGAAAACAACACTGTTTTAGTGGATAAAGAAAGGTGACGCCGATATGGTCAATTTTGGTCCGAAAATTTCACGGAAAGCTTTTCGCGCAGAAAGCTCCCATTATGACCTATAAACCATATAAACATGTTTGGGACACATTTGAGCGAAAACAACACAGTTTTGGTGGATAAAGAAAGTCGACGCCGATATGGTCACTTTAGGTCCGAAAATTTCACGGAATGCTTTTCGCGCAGAAAGCTCCCATTATGAACTATAAACCATATAAACATGTTTGGGACACATTTGAGCGAACACAACACAGTTTTGGTGGATAAAAAAAGGTGACGCCGATATGGTCACTTTTTGTCCGAAAATTTCACGGAAAGCTTTTCGCGCAGAAACCTCCCATTATGACCTATAAACCATATAATCATGTTTGGGACACATTTGAGCGAAAACAACACAATTTTGGTGGATAAAGAAAGGTGACGCCGATATGGTCACTTTTGGTCCGAAAATTTCACGTAAAGCTATTCGCGTAGAAACCTGCCATTATGACCTATAAACCATATAAACATGTTTGGGACACATTTGAGCGAAAACAACACAGTTTTGTTGGATAAAGAAAGGTGACGCCAATATGGTCACTTTTGGTCCGAAAATTTCACGGAAAGCTTTTCGCGCACAAAGCTCCCATTATAACCTATAAACCATATAAACATGTTTGGGACACATTTGAGCGAAAACAACACAGTTTTGTTGGATAAAGAAAGGTGACGCCAATATGGTAACTTTTGGTCCGAAAATTTCACGGAAAGCTTTTCGCGCACAAAGCTCCCATTATAACCTATAAACCATATAATCATGTTTGGGACACATTTGAGCGAAAACAACACAGTTTTGGTGGATAAAGAAAGGTGACAACGATATGGTCAATTTTGGTCCGAAAATTTCACGGAAAGTTTTTCGCGCAGAAACCTCCCATTATGACCTATAAACCATATAAACATGTTTGGGACACATTTGAGCGAAAACAACACAGTTTTGGTGGATAAAGAAAGGTGACGCCGAAATGGTTACTTTTGGTCCGAAAATTTCACGGAAAGCTTTTCGCGCAGAAAGCGCCCATTATGACCTATAAACCATATAAACATGTTTGGGACACATTTGAGCGATAACAACACAGTTTTGGTGGATAAAAAAAGGTGACGCCGATATGGTCACTTTTTGTCCGAAAATTTCACGGAAAGCTTTTCGCGCAGAAACCTCCCATTATGACCTATAAACCATATAAACATGTTTGGGACACATTTGAGCGAAAACAACACAGTTTTGGTGGATAAAGATAGGTGACGCCGAAATGGTTACTTTTGGTCCGAAAATTTCACGGAAAGCTTTTCGCGCAGAAAGCGCCCATTATGACCTATAAACCATATAAACATGTTTGGGACACATTTGAGCGATAACAACACAGTTTTGGTGGATAAAAAAAGGTGACGCCGATATGGTCACTTTTTGTCCGAAAATTTCACGGAAAGCTTTTCGCGCAGAAACCTCCCATTATGACCTATAAACCATATAAACATGTTTGGGACACATTTGAGCGAAAACAACACAGTTTTGGTGGATAAAGATAGGTGACGCCGATATGGTCACTTTTGGTCCGAAAATTTCACGGAAAGCTTTTCGCGCAGAAAGCTGCCATTATGACCTATAAACCATATAAACATGTTTGCGACACATTTGAGCGAAAACAACACAGTTTTGGTGGATAAAGAAAGGTGACGCCGATATGGTCGCTTTTGGTCCGAAAATTTCACGGAAAGCTTTTCGCGCACAAAGCTCCCATTATGACCTATAAACCATATAAACATGTTTGGGACACATTTGAGCGAAAACAACACGGTTTTGGTGGATAAAGAAAGGTGACGTCGATATGGTCACTTTTGGTCCGAAAATTTCACGGAAAGCTTTTCGCTCAGAAAGCTCCCATTATGACCTATAAACCATATAAACATGTTTGGGACAAATTTGAGCGAAAACAACATTGTTTTGGTGGATAAAGAAAGGTGACGTCGATATGGTCACTTTTGGTCCGAAAATTTCACGAAAAGCTTTTCGCTCAGAAAGCTCCCATTATGACCTATAAACCATATAAACATGTTTGGAAAAAATTTGAGCGAAAACAACACGGTTTTGGTGGATAAAGAAAGGTGACGCCGATATGGTCACTTTTGGTCCGAAAATTTAACGGAAAGCTTTTCGCGCAGAAAGCTCCCATTATGACCTATAAACCATATAAACATGTTTGGGACATATTTGAGCGAAAACAACACTGTTTTAGTGGATAAAGAAAGGTGACGCCGATATGGTCAATTTTGGTCCGAAAATTTCACGGAAAGCTTTTCGCGCAGAAAGCTCCCATTATGACCTATAAACCATATAAACATGTTTGGGACACATTTGAGCGAAAACAACACAGTTTTGGTGGATATAGAAAGTCGACGCCGATATGGTCACTTTAGGTCCGAAAATTTCACGGAATGCTTTTCGCGCAGAAAGCTCCCATTATGAACTATAAACCATATAAACATGTTTGGGACACATTTGAGCGAACACAACACAGTTTTGGTGGATAAAAAAAGGTGACGCCGATATGGTCACTTTTTGTCCGAAAATTTCACGGAAAGCTTTTCGCGCAGAAACCTCCCATTATGACCTATAAACCATATAATCATGTTTGGGACACATTTGAGCGAAAACAACACAATTTTGGTGGATAAAGAAAGGTGACGCCGATATGGTCACTTTTGGTCCGAAAATTTCACGTAAAGCTATTCGCGTAGAAACCTGCCATTATGACCTATAAACCATATAAACATGTTTGGGACACATTTGAGCGAAAACAACACAGTTTTGTTGGATAAAGAAAGGTGACGCCAATATGGTCACTTTTCGTCCGAAAATTTCACGGAAAGCTTTTCGCGCACAAAGCTCCCATTATAACCTATAAACCATATAATCATTTTTGGGACACATTTGAGCGAAAACAACACAGTTTTGGTGGATAAAGAAAGGTGACGCCGATATGGTCACTTTTGGTCCGAAAATTTCACGGAAAGCTTTTTGCGCACAGAAACTTGCCATTATGACCTATAAACCATATAAACATGTTTGGGACACATTTGAGCGAAAACAACACAGTTTTGTTGGATAAAGAAAGGTGACGCCAATATGGTAACTTTTGGTCCGAAAATTTCACGGAAAGCTTTTCGCGCACAAAGCTCCCATTATAACCTATAAACCATATAATCATGTTTGGGACACATTTGAGCGAAAACAACACAGTTTTGGTGGATAAAGAAAGGTGACAACGATATGGTCAATTTTGGTCCGAAAATTTCACGGAAAGTTTTTCGCGCAGAAACCTCCCATTATGACCTATAAACCATATAAACATGTTTGGGACACATTTGAGCGAAAACAACACAGTTTTGGTGGATAAAGAAAGGTGACGCCGAAATGGTTACTTTTGGTCCGAAAATTTCACGGAAAGCTTTTCGCGCAGAAAGCGCCCATTATGACCTATAAACCATATAAACATGTTTGGGACACATTTGAGCGATAACAACACAGTTTTGGTGGATAAAAAAAGGTGACGCCGATATGGTCACTTTTTGTCCGAAAATTTCACGGAAAGCTTTTCGCGCAGAAACCTCCCATTATGACCTATAAACCATATAAACATGTTTGGGACACATTTGAGCGAAAACAACACAGTTTTGGTGGATAAAGATAGGTGACGCCGATATGGTCACTTTTGGTCCGAAAATTTCACGGAAAGCTTTTCGCGCAGAAAGCTGCCATTATGACCTATAAACCATATAAACATGTTTGCGACACATTTGAGCGAAAACAACACAGTTTTGGTGGATAAAGAAAGGTGACGCCGATATGGTCGCTTTTGGTCCGAAAATTTCACGGAAAGCTTTTCGCGCACAAAGCTCCCATTATGACCTATAAACCATATAAACATGTTTGGGACACATTTGAGCGAAAACAACACGGTTTTGGTGGATAAAGAAAGGTGACGTCGATATGGTCACTTTTGGTCCGAAAATTTCACGGAAAGCTTTTCGCTCAGAAAGCTCCCATTATGACCTATAAACCATATAAACATGTTTGGGACAAATTTGAGCGAAAACAACATTGTTTTGGTGGATAAAGAAAGGTGACGTCGATATGGTCACTTTTGGTCCGAAAATTTCACGAAAAGCTTTTCGCTCAGAAAGCTCCCATTATGACCTATAAACCATATAAACATGTTTGGAAAAAATTTGAGCGAAAACAACACGGTTTTGGTGGATAAAGAAAGGTGACGCCGATATGGTCACTTTTGGTCCGAAAATTTAACGGAAAGCTTTTCGCGCAGAAAGCTCCCATTATGACCTATAAACCATATGAACATGTTTTGGACATATTTGAGCGAAAACAACACTGTTTTAGTGGATAAAGAAAGGTGACGCCGATATGGTCAATTTTGGTCCGAAAATTTCACGGAAAGCTTTTCGCGCAGAAAGCTCCCATTATGACCTATAAACCATATAAACATGTTTGGGACACATTTGAGCGAAAACAACACAGTTTTGGTGGATAAAGAAAGTCGACGCCGATATGGTCACTTTTGGTCCGAAAATTTCACGGAATGCTTTTCGCGCAGAAAGCTCCCATTATGATCTATAAACCATATAAACATGTTTGGGACACATTTGAGCGAACACAACACAGTTTTGGTGGATAAAGAAAGGTGACGCCGATATAGTCACTTTTGGTCCGAAAATTTCACGAAAAGCTTTTCGCGCAGAAACCACCCATTATGACCTATAAACCATATAAACATGTTTGGGACAAATTTGAGCGAAAACAACACAGTTTTGGTGGATAAAGATAGGTGACACCGATATGGTCACTTTTGGTCCGAAAATTTCATGGAAAGCTTTTCGCGCAGAAACCTCCCATTATGACCTATAAACCATATAATCATGTTTGGGACACATTTGAGCGAAAACAACACAATTTTGGTGGATAAAGAAAGGTGACGCCGATATGGTCACTTTTGGTCCGAAAATTTCACGGAAAGCTTTTCGCGTAGAAACCTGCCATTATGACCTATAAACCATATAAACATGTTTGGGACACATTTGAGCGAAAACAACACAGTTTTGTTGGATAAAGAAAGGTGACGCCAATATGGTCACTTTTGGTCCGAAAATTTCACGGAAAGCTTTTCGCGCACAAAGCTCCCATTATAACCTATAAACCATATAATCATTTTTGGGACACATTTGAGCGAAAACAACACAGTTTTGGTGGATAAAGAAAGGTGACGCCGATATGGTCAGTTTTGGTCCGAAAATTTCACGGAAAGCTTTTCGCGCACAGAAACTTGCCATTATGACCTATAAACCATATAAACATGTTTGGGACACATTTGAGCGAAAACAACACAGTTTTGTTGGATAAAGAAAGGTGACGCCAATATAGTAACTTTTGGTCCGAAAATTTCACGGAAAGCTTTTCGCGCACAAAGCTCCCATTATAACCTATAAACCATATAATCATGTTTGGGACACATTTGAGTGAAAACAACACAGTTTTGGTGGATAAAGAAAGGTGACAACGATATGGTCAATTTTGGTCCGAAAATTTCACGGAAAGTTTTTCGCGCAGAAAGCGCCCATTATGACCTATAAACCATATAAACATGTTTGGGACACATTTGAGCGAAAACAACACAGTTTTGGTGGATAAAAAAAGGTGACGCCGATATGGTCACTTTTTGTCCGAAAATTTCACGGAAAGCTTTTCGCGCACAAAGCTCCCATTATGACCTATAAACCATATAAACATGTTTGGGACACATTTGAGCGAAAACAACACAGTTTTTGGTGGATAAAGATAGGTGACGACGATATGGTCACTTTTGGTCCGAAAATTTCACGGAAAGCTTTAAGCGCCCAAAGCTCCCATTATGACCTATAAACCATATAAATATGTTTGGGACATATTTGAGCGAAAACAACACAGTTTTGGTGGATAAAGAAAGGTGACGCCGATATGGTCACTTTTGTTCCGAAAATTTCACGGAAAGCTTTTTGCGCAGAAACCTCCCATTATGACCTATAAACCATATAAACATGTTTGGGACAAATTTGAGCAAAAACAACACGGTTTTGGTGGATAAAGAAAGATGACGCAGATATGGTCACTTTTGGTCCGAAAATTTCACGGAAAGCTTTTCGCTCAGAAAGCACCCATTATGACCTATAAACCATATAAACATGTTTGGAAAAAATATGAGCGAAAACAACACAGTTTTGGTGGATAAAGAAAGGTGACGCCGATATGGTCACTTTTATCCGAAAATTTAACGGAAAGCTTTTCGCGCAGAAAGCTCCCATTATGACCTATAAACCATATAAACATGTTTGGGACACATTTGAGCGAAAACAACACAGTTTTGGTGGATAAAGAAAGGTGACGCGGATATGGTCACTTTTGGTATTAAAATTTCACGGAAAGCTTTTCGCGCAGAAAGCTCCCATTATGACTTATAAACCATATAAACATGTTTGGGACACATTTGAGCGAAAACAACACAGTTTTGGTGGATAAAGAAAGTCGACGCCGATATGGTCACTTTTGGACCGAAAATTTCACGGAATGCTTTTCGCGCAGAAAGCTCCCATTATGACCTATAAACCATATAATCATGTTTGGGACACATTTGAGCGAAAACAACACAATTTTGGTGGATAAAGAAAGGTGACGCCGATATGGTCACTTTTGGTCCGAAAATTTCACGGAAAGCTTTTCGCGTAGAAACCTGCCATTATGACCTATAAACCATATAAACATGTTTGGGACACATTTGAGCGAAAACAACACAGTTTTGTTGGATAAAGAAAGGTGACGCCAATATGGTCACTTTTGGTCCGAAAATTTTACGGAAAGCTTTTCGTGGAGAAAGCTCCCATTATGACCTATAAACCATATAAACATGTTTGGGACACATTTGAGCGAAAACAACACAGTTTTGGTGGATAAAGAAAGGTGACGCCGATATAGTCACTTTTGGTATTAAAATTTCACGGAAAACTTTTCGCGCAGAAAGCTCCAATTATGACCTATTGATGCGGGACCATCCAAGCTAAGGCCTTACACTCTTGTGAGCTATGCCCTAGCTCAAGAGCCGACGAGGCCTCAAGGAATCAATGCAGCCCAAGCCAACAAGCTAAGGCCTTACACTCTTGTGAGCTATGCCCTAGCTCAAGAACCGACGAGGCCTCAAGGAATCAACGCAGCCCAAGCCACGGACCCTTGTTTGGATTGATGCCGAGGTTGTACCGAGCACATGTGCCTACCTTGCTCCGTGAAGACCGGGTCCAAATACTAGCCGTTGACAGCCTTGCTAAGTGCTCAAGTGGCCAGCCATGAAGACCTATTCTTTAGGAGCCATGATTGAAGAAGTCAAGGCCACTTCCTATCTTTTAGGGATTTTATTTGCAATTTCTGAATTTATTTTAATTTCCATTTAATTTTCTGAATTTCTTGCAATTTTCTGAATTTCTTTTGTTGTCATTTATTTTCAGCCTTTTCTATCTCCATTTAAGGCTATAAATAGCCTCCTAGGCCGGTTGTATTAGGCAACAAACCCATATTTGATTAATGAAAAGCATTGCTTTGCAAACACATTGTTTCTTGAGGATTCAAGAGAGAGACCGAGAGGATTCTTGGTGAATTGATCTTGCTTGGTTTGTCTTGTGTGTGTCGATCTTCGCTAGTTGATTGGTGCTATCAAGCTTTCACGAGCCCCTTTCTTGTGCTCCTAGGATACGTCCTAGGTTGTGTAAGATCGTAGAGATTGGTTAGCTAGTCGTTGGTTTAGGACTTTGTTCAATTGGGATCAAGGGTCTATTCGCTCGTTCTACCTAGACTTTCTCCTGCCCTATCTATCTTTTTCATTACCATTGTCGAGTCCTTTGAGTCTTTGTCGAGTCATTATTGTCTAACTTGTGTTCTTTGTGTTTTTGTGCTTGTTGTCGGAAGATCGGGACATCCACGGCTAATCCCCGTATCAAATTGGTATCAGAGCTCCGGGGAAATGTTGAACAACTCCGGGGAAATGGGCTCGGAAGTCTCCGACCTTGGGGATTTGTTACCTATAGTCATCACAACTCAAACAAACACGTAAATAGGTTAAGGTTAGACAAAACAAAAACTTCCTCAAAAGTGTTTGCTCTCGACACTCCTCTCCCTTTGGTGCTGAAATGCTTGTTGTTGCAATTTGTCTTACGATAGTCAATCACTCAAGCTAGTCAAAAGGACAATCAAAAATCCTCTAACCAAAAGAGATTAGCTAGACAATCAATGATAAGGGTCCAAGCTGAAAATTTCAGAAATGAATCAAAGAAAGTGAGATCAAGAGATAATAGAAACAAAGGACAAGAATAAAATGGTAAGAAAGGACTAAGCACAAAACTTGATCAAATCAACCTTGTCTAACCTTCAAACTACAAGCAAGATAGTTGTTGGTAGGCTAAGGATAGGTTGAATGGTAAGATGGTGTTTAGGCTTTCTTGGCTCACAATGGCTCTTGTTCACTTGCAATGCTTACTCTTGCACTTCTCTTGTACACTTAGAACAATCAACAACAATGCAACTCAAATCTGATTTTTTTTTTTTTTTTTAAATTCTTTTTCTTTCTTTCTTCTCTTTTTTTTTTCACTGTCGACTTCTCTTTCTTTTTTTTTTTGAAGTCTGATTTTTTTTTTTGACTTTCAGCAATTAAATAACAAATGAAAAATCTGAAAATGAAAATAAAAGAGACCTTGTAACTAATAGAGCTGTTGGGATGGAAGTGTGGCTAAAAAATAGGAGCTGGAAATGGTATGGCTAAAATGTAGGGATTTTTTTTGACTTTTCCTTTGAATTTCAGAAAATAGCAAAAATAGAAGACCAAAAATCTGATTTTTCTTGGTGGTGATGAAAGGGTGGTCGAATGGTGGTCTGATGGTGGTGATAGGGTGGCGGTATGGTGGTGATGAATTGGTGATGGGGTCGGCAGAAGGTAATGCCTAAGCAAACCAACAACAACCAATGCTAATAGTAAGAAAAATCAAACAAAAGAAGAGATGATCAAACCTTGCACTCCAATGGAGTTTTTGAGTTTTTTTTGATGATGACAATGGAGATGAGACACTTGATGTCGGTAGCCGAAGCTCTGATACCAATTTGATACGGGGATTAGCCGTGGATGTCCCGATCTTCCGACAACAAGCACAAAAACACAAAGAACACAAGTTAGACAATAATGACTCGACAAAGACTCAAAGGACTCGACAATGGTAATGAAAAAGATAGATAGGGCAGGAGAAAGTCTAGGTAGAACGAGCGAATAGACCCTTGATCCCAATTGAACAAAGTCCTAAACCAACGACTAGCTAACCAATCTCTACGATCTTACACAACCTAGGACGTATCCTAGGAGCACAAGAAAGGGGCTCGTGAAAGCTTGATAGCACCAATCAACTAGCGAAGATCGACACACACAAGACAAACCAAGCAAGATCAATTCACCAAGAATCCTCTCGGTCTCTCTCTTGAATCCTCAAGAAACAATGTGTTTGCAAAGCAATGCTTTTCATTAATCAAATATGGGTTTGTTGCCTAATACAACCGGCCTAGGAGGCTATTTATTGCCTTAAATGGAGATAGAAAAGGCTGAAAATAAATGACAACAAAAGAAATTCAGAAAATTGCAAGAAATTCAGAAAATTAAATGGAAATTAAAATAAATTCAGAAATTGCAAATAAAATCCCTAAAAGATAGGAAGTGGCCTTGACTTCTTCAATCATGGCTCCTAAAGAATAGGTCTTCATGGCTGGCCACTTGAGCACTTAGAAAGGCTGTCAACGGCTAGTATTTGGACCCGGTCTTCACGGAGCAAGGTAGGCACATGTGCTCGGTACAACCTCGGCATCAATCCAAACAAGGGTCCGTGGCTTGGGCTGCGTTGATTCCTTGAGGCCTCGTCGGTTCTTGAGCTAGGGCATAGCTCACAAGAGTGTAAGGCCTTAGCTTGTTGGCTTGGGCTGCATTGATTCCTTGAGGCCTCGTCGGCTCTTGAGCTAGGGCATAGCTCACAAGAGTGTAAGGCCTTAGCTTGGATGGTCCCGCATCACCTATAAACCATATAAACATGTTTGGGACACATTTGAGCGAAAACAACACAGTTTTTTTGGATAAAGAATGGTAACGCTATATGGTCACTTTTGGTCTGAAAATTTCACGGAAAGCTTTTCGCGCAGAAACCTCCCATTATGACCTATAAACCATATAAACATGTTTGGGACACATTTGAGCGAAAACAACACAGTTTTGGTGGATAAAGAAAGGTGACGCCGAAATGGTTACTTTTGGTCCGAAAATTTCACGGAAAGCTTTTCGTGGAGAAAGCTCTCATTATGACCTATAAACCATATAAACATGTTTGGGACACATTTGAGCGAAAACAACACAGTTTTGGTGGATAAAGAAAGGTGACGCCGATATAGTCACTTTTGGTATTAAAATTTCATGGAAAACTTTTCGCGCAGAAAGCTCCAATTATGACCTGTAAACCATATAAACATGTTTGGGACACATTTGAGCGAAAACAACACAGTTTTTTTGGATAAAGAATGGTGACGCTATATGGTCACTTTTGGTTTGAAAATTTCACGGAAAGCTTTTCGCGCAGAAACCTCCCATTATGACCTATAAACCATATAAACATGTTTGGGACACATTTGAGCGAAAACAACACAGTTTTGGTGGATAAAGAAAGGTGACGCCGAAATGGTTACTTTTGGTCCGAAAATTTCACGGAAAGCTTTTCGCGCAGAAAGCGCCCATTATGACATATAAACCATATAAACATGTTTGGGACACATTTGAGCGAAAACAACACAATTTTGGTGAATAAAGAAAGGTGACGCCGAAATGGTCACTTTTGGTCCGAAAATTTCACGGAAAGCTTTTCGTGGAGAAAGCTCCCATTATGATCTATAAACCATATAAACATGTTTGGGACACATTTGAGCGATAACAACACAGTTTTAGAGGATAAAAAAAGGTGACGCCGATATGGTCACTTTTGGTCCGAAAATTTCACGGAAAGCTTTTCGCGCAGAAACCTCCCATTATGACCTATAAACCATATAAACATGTTTGGGACACATTTGAGCGAAAACAACACAGTTTTTGGTGAATAAAAAAAGGTGACGCCGATGTGGTCACTTTTGGTCCGAAAATTTCACGGAAAGCTTTTCGCGCAGAAAACTCCCATTATGACCTATAAACCATATAAACATGTTTGGGACACATTTGAGCGAAAACAACACAGTTTTGTTGGATAAAGAAAGGTGACGCCGATATGGTCACTTTTGGTCCGAAAATTTCACGGAAAGCTTTTCACGCACAAAGCTCCCATTATAACCTATAAACCATATAATCATGTTTGGGACACATTTGAGCGAAAACAACACAGTTTTGGTGGATAAAGAAAGGTGACGCCGAAATGGTCACTTTTGGTCCGAAAATTTCACGGAAAGTTTTTCGCGCAGAAACCTCCCATTATGACCTATAAACCATATAAACATGTTTGGGACACATTTGAGCGAAAACAACACAGTTTTGGTGGATAAAGAAAGGTGACGCCGAAATGGTTACTTTTGGTCCGAAAATTTCACGGAAAGCTTTTCGCGCAGAAAACTCCTATTATGACCTATAAACCATATAAACATGTTTGGGACACATTTGAGCGATAACTACACAATTTTGGTGGATAAAGAAAGGTGACGCCGATATGGTCACTTTTGGTCCGAAAATTTCACAGAAAGCTTTTCGCGCAGAAAACTCCCATTATGACCTATAAACCATATAAACATGTTTGGGACACATTTGAGCGATAACAACACAGTTTTGGTGGATAAAGAAAGGTGACGCCGATATGGTCACTTTTGTTCCGAAAATTTCACGGAAAGCTTTTCGCGCAGAAACCTCCCATTATGACCTATAAACCATATAAACATGTTTGGGACACATTTGAGCGATAACAACACAGTTTTGGTGGATAAAAAAAGGTGACGCCGATATGGTCACTTTTGGTCTGAAAATTTCACGGAAAGCTTTTCGCGCAGAAACCTCCCATTATGACCTATAAACCATATAAACATGTTTGGGACACATTTGAGCGAAAACAACACAGTTTTTGGTGAATAAAAAAAGGTGACGCCGATGTGGTCACTTTTGGTCCGAAAATTTCACGGAAAGCTTATCGCGCAGAAAGCTCCCATTATGACCTATAAACCATATAAACATGTTTGGGACACATTTGAGCGAAAACAACACAGTTTTGGTGGCTAAAGAAAGGTGACGCCGAAATGGTCACTTTTGGTCCGAAAATTTCACGGAAAGCTTTTTGTGCAGAAATCTCCCATTATGACCTATAAACCATATAAACATGTTTGGGACACATTTGAGCGAAAACAACACAGTTTTGGTGGCTAAAGAAAGGTGACGCCGAAATGGTCACTTTTGGTCCGAAAATTTCACGGAAAGCTTTTCGCTCAGAAAGCTCCCATTATGACCTATAAACCATATAAACATGTTTGGGACACATTTGAGCGAAAACAACACAATTTTGGTGGATAAAGAAAGGTGACGCCGAAATGGTCACTTTTTGTCCGAAAATTTCACGGAAAGCTTTTCGCGCAGAAACCTCCCATTATGACCTATAAACCATATAAACATGTTTGGGACACATTTGAGTGAAAACAACACAGTTTTGGTGTATAAAGAAAGGTGACACCGATATGGTCACTTTTGGTCCGAAAATTTCACAGAAAGCTTTTCGCGCAGAAAACTCCTATTATGACCTATAAACCATATAAACATGTTTGGGACACATTTGAGCGATAACTACACAGTTTTGGTGGATAAAGAAAGGTGACGCCGATATGGTCACTTTTGGTCCGAAAATTTCACAGAAAGCTTTTCGCGCAGAAAACTCCCATTATGACCTATAAACCATATAAACATGTTTGGGACACATTTGAGCGATAACAACACAGTTTTGGTGGATAAAGAAAGGTGACGCCGATATGGTCACTTTTGTTCCGAAAATTTCACGGAAAGCTTTTCGCGCAGAAACCTCCCATTATGACCTATAAACCATATAAACATGTTTGGGACACATTTGAGCGATAACAACACAGTTTTGGTGGATAAAAAAAGGTGACGCCGATATGGTCACTTTTGGTCTGAAAATTTCACGGAAAGCTTTTCGCGCAGAAACCTCCCATTATGACCTATAAACCATATAAACATGTTTGGGACACATTTGAGCGAAAACAACACAGTTTTTGGTGAATAAAAAAAGGTGACGCCGATGTGGTCACTTTTGGTCCGAAAATTTCACGGAAAGCTTATCGCGCAGAAAGCTCCCATTATGACCTATAAACCATATAAACATGTTTGGGACACATTTGAGCGAAAACAACACAGTTTTGGTGGCTAAAGAAAGGTGACGCCGAAATGGTCACTTTTGGTCCGAAAATTTCACGGAAAGCTTTTTGTGCAGAAATCTCCCATTATGACCTATAAACAATATAAACATGTTTGGGACACATTTGAGCGAAAACAACACAGTTTTGGTGGCTAAAGAAAGGTGACGCCGAAATGGTCACTTTTGGTCCGAAAATTTCACGGAAAGCTTTTCGCTCAGAAAGCTCCCATTATGACCTATAAACCATATAAACATGTTTGGGACACATTTGAGCGAAAACAACACAATTTTGGTGGATAAAGAAAGGTGACGCCGAAATGGTCACTTTTTGTCCGAAAATTTCACGGAAAGCTTTTCGCGCAGAAACCTCCCATTATGACCTATAAACCATATAAACTTGTTTGGGACACATTTGAGTGAAAACAACACAGTTTTGGTGTATAAAGAAAGGTGACACCGATATGGTCACTTTTGGTCCGAAAATTTCACAGAAAGCTTTTCGCGCAGAAAACTCCTATTATGACCTATAAACCATATAAACATGTTTGGGACACATTTGAGCGATAACTACACAGTTTTGGTGGATAAAGAAAGGTGACGCCGATATGGTCACTTTTGGTCCGAAAATTTCACAGAAAGCTTTTCGCGCAGAAAACTCCCATTATGACCTATAAACCATATAAACATGTTTGGGACACATTTGAGCGATAACAACACAGTTTTGGTGGATAAAGAAAGGTGACGCCGATATGGTCACTTTTGTTCCGAAAATTTCACGGAAAGCTTTTCGCGCAGAAACCTCCCATTATGACCTATAAACCATATAAACATGTTTGGGAGACATTTGAGCGAAAACAACACAGTTTTGGTGGATAAAAAAAGGTGACGCCGATATGGTCACTTTTGGTCCGAAAATTTCACGGAAAGCTTTTTGCGCAGAAAGCTCCCATTATGACCTATAAACCATATAAACATGTTTGGGACACATTTGAGCGAAAACAACACAGTTTTTAGTGAATAAAAAAAGGTGACGCCGATGTGGTCACTTTTGGTCCGAAAATTTCACGGAAAGCTTTTCACGCAGGAAGCTCCCATTATGACCTATAAACCATATAAACATGTTTGGAACACATTTGAGCGATAACAACATAGTTTTGGTGGATAAAGAAAGGTGACGCCGATATTGTCACTTTTGGTCCGAAAATTTCACGGAAAGCTTTTCGCGCAGAAACCTCTCATTATGACCTATAAACCATATAAACATGTTTGGGACACATTTGAGCGAAAACAACATAGTTTTGGTGTATAAAGAAAGGTCACGCCGATATGGTCACTTTTGGTCCGAAAATTTCACGGAAAGCTTTTCGCGCAGAAACCTCCCATTATGACCTATAAACCATATAAACATGTTTGGGACAAATTTGAGCGAAGACAACACAGTTTTGGTGGATAAAGAAAGGTGACGCCGAAATGGTCACTTTTGGTTCGAAAATATCGCGGAAAGCTTTTTGCGCACAAAGCTCCCATTATGACCTATAAACCATATAAACATGTTTGGGACACATTTGAGCGAAAACAACACAGTTTTGGTGTATAAAGAAAGGTGACGCCGATATGGTCACTTTTGGTCCGAAAATTTCACGGAAAACTTTTCGCGCAGAAACCTCCCATTATGACCTATAAATCATATAAACATGTTTGGGACACATTTGAGCGAAAACAACACAGTTTTGGTGGATAAAGAAAGGTGACGCCGATGTGGTCACTTTTGGTCCGAAAATTTCACGGAAAGCTTTTCGTACAGAAAGCTCCCATTATGACCTATAAACCATATAAACATGTTTGGGACACATTTTAGCGAAAACAACACAGTTTTGGTGTATAAAGAAAGGTGACGCCGAAATGGTCACTTTTGGTACGAAAATTTCACGGAAAGCTTTTCGCGCAGAAAGCTCCCATTATGACCTATAAACCATATAAACATGTTTGGGACACATTTGAGCGAAAACAACACAGTTTTGGTGTATAAAGATAGGTGACGCCGATATGGTAACTTTTGGTCCGAAAATTTCACGGAAAGGTTTTCGCGCAGAAAGCTCCCATTATGACCTATAAACCATATAAACATGTTTGGGACACATTTGATTGAAAACAACAACACTTTTGGTAGATAAAGAAAGGTGACGCCGATATGGTCACTTTTGGTCCAAAAATTTCACGGAAAGCTTTTCGCGCACAAAGCTCCCTTTATGACGTATAAACCATATAAACATGTTTGGGACAAATTTGAGCAAAAACAACAAAGTTTTTGTGGATAAAGAAAGGTGACGCCGAAATGGTCACTTTTGGTCCGAAAATTTCACGGAAAGGATTTCGCGCAGAAACCTCTCATTATGACCTATAAACCATATAAACATGTTTGGGACACATTTGAGCGAAAACAACACAGTTTTGGTGGATAAAGAAAGGTGACGCCGAAATGGTCACTTTTGGTCCGAAAATTTCACGGAAAGCTTTACGCTCAGAAAGCTCCCATTATCACCTATAAACCATATCAACATGTTTGGGACACATTTGAACGAAAACAACACAGTTTTGGTGGATAAAAAAAGGTGACGCCGATATGGTCACTTTTGGTCCGAAAATTTCACGGAAAGCTTTTCGCGCACAAAGCTCCCATTATAACCTATAAACCATATAATCATGTTTGGGACACATTTGAGCGAAAACAACACAGTTTTGGTGGATAAAGAAAGGTGACGCCGATATGGTCACTTTTGGTCCGAAAATTTCACGGAAAGCTTTTTGCGCAGAAACCTCCCATTATGACCTATAAACCAAATAAACATGTTTGGGACAAATTTGAGCGAAAACAACACGGTTTTGGTGGATAAAGAAAGGTGACGCCGATATGGTCACTTTTGGTCCGAAAATTTCACGGAAAGCTTTTCGCTCAGAAAGCTCCCATTATGACCTATAAACTATATAAACATGTTTGGGACACATTTGAGCGAAAACAACACAATTTTGGTGGATAAAGAAAGGTGACGCCGAAATGGTCACTTTTGGTCCGAAAATTTCACGGAAAGCTTTTCGTGGAGAAAGCTCCCATAATGACCTATAAACCATATAAACATGTTTGGGACACATTTGAGCGAAAACAACACAGTTTTGGTGGATAAAGAAAGGTGACGCCGAAATGGTTACTTTTGGTCCGAAAATTTCACGGAATGCTTTTCGCGCAGAAAGCGCCCATTATGACATATAAACCATATAAACATGTTTGGGACACATTTGAGCGAAAACAACACAATTTTGGTGGATAAAGAAAGGTGACGCCGAAATGGTCACTTTTGGTCCGAAAATTTCACGGAAAGCTTTTCGTGGAGAAAGCTCCCATAATGACCTATAAACCATATAAACATGTTTGGGACACATTTGAGCGAAAACAACACAGTTTTTTTGGATAAAGAATGGTGACGCTGATATGGTCACTTTTGGTCCGAAAATTTCACGGAAAGCTTTTCGCGCAGAAACCTCCCATTATGACCTATAAACCATATAAACATGTTTGGGACACATTTGAGCGAAAACAACACAGTTTTGGTGGATAAAGAAAGGTGACGCCGAAATGGTTACTTTTGGTCCGAAAATTTCACGGAAAGCTTTTCGCGCAGAAACCTCCCATTATGACCTATAAACCATATAAACATGTTTCGGACACATTTGAGCGAAAACAACACAGTTTTTGGTGAATAAAAAAAGGTGACGCCGATGTGGTCACTTTTGGTCCGAAAATTTCACGGAAAGCTTTTTGCGCAGAAACCTCCCATTATGACCTATAAACCATATAAACATGTTTGGGACAAATTTGAGCGAAAACAACACGGTTTTGGTGGATAAAGAAAGGTGACGCCGATATGGTCACTTTTGGGTCCGAAAATTTCACGGAAAGCTTTTCGCTCAGAAAGCTCCCATTATGACCTATAAACCATATAAACATGTTTGCGACACATTTGAGCGAAAACAACACAATTTTGGTGGATAAAGAAAGGTGACGCCGAAATGGTCACTTTTGGTCCGAAAATTTCACGGAAAGCTTTTCGTGGAGAAAGCTCCCATAATGACCTATAAACCATATAAACATGTTTGGGACACATTTGAGCGAAAACAACACAGTTTTTTTGGATAAAGAATGGTGACGCTGATATGGTCACTTTTGGTCCGAAAATTTCACGGAAAGCTTTTCGCGCAGAAACCTCCCATTATGACCTATAAACCATATAAACATGTTTGGGACACATTTGAGCGAAAACAACACAGTTTTGGTGGATAAAGAAAGGTGACGCCGAAATGGTTACTTTTGGTCCGAAAATTTCACGGAAAGCTTTTCGCGCAGAAACCTCCCATTATGACCTATAAACCATATAAACATGTTTCGGACACATTTGAGCGAAAACAACACAGTTTTTGGTGAATAAAAAAAGGTGACGCCGATGTGGTCACTTTTGGTCCGAAAATTTCACGGAAAGCTTTTTGCGCAGAAACCTCCCATTATGACCTATAAACCATATAAACATGTTTGGGACAAATTTGAGCGAAAACAACACGGTTTTGGTGGATAAAGAAAGGTGACGCCGATATGGTCACTTTTGGGTCCGAAAATTTCACGGAAAGCTTTTCGCTCAGAAAGCTCCCATTATGACCTATAAACCATATAAACATGTTTGCGACACATTTGAGCGAAAACAACACAATTTTGGTGGATAAAGAAAGGTGACGCTGATATGGTCACTTTTGGTCCGAAAATTTCACGGAAAGCTTTTCGCGCAGAAAGCTCCCATTATGACCTATAAACCATATAAACATGCTTGGGACACATTTGAGCGAAAACAACATAGTTTTGGTGGATAAAGAAAGGTGACGCCGATTTGGTCACTTTTGGTCTGAAAATTTCACGGAAAGCTTTTCGCGCAGAAACCTCACATTATGACCTATAAACCATATAAACATGTTTGGGACACATTTGAGCGAAAACAACACAGTTTTGGTGGATAAAGTAAGGTGACGCCGAAATCGTCACTTTTGGTCCGAAAATATTACGGAAAGCTTTTCGCGCAGAAACCTCCCATTATGACCTATAAACCATATAAACATGTTTGGTACACATTTGAGCGATAACAACACAGTTTTGGTGGATAAAGAAAGGTGACGCCGATATGGTCACTTTTGGTCCGAAAATTTCACGGAAAGCTTTTCGCGCAGAAACCTCCCATTATGACCTATAAACCATATAAACATATTTGGGAGACATTTGAGCGAAAACAACACAGTTTTGATGGATAAAAAAAGGTGACGCCGATATGGTCACTTTTGGTCCGAAAATTTCACGGAAAGCTTTTTGCGCAGAAAGCTCCCATTATGACCTATAAACCATATAAACATGTTTGGGACACATTTGAGCGAAAACAACACAGTTTTTGGTGAATAAAAAAAGGTGACGCCGATGTGGTCACTTTTGGTCCGAAAATTTCAAGGAAAGCTTTTCGCGCAGAAAGCTCCCATTATGACCTATAAACCATTTAAACATGTTTGGGACACATTTGAGCGAAAACAACACAGTTTCGGTGGATAAAGAAAGGTGACGCCGAAATGGTCACTTTTGGTCCGAAAATTTCACGGAAAGCTTTTCGTGCAGAAATCTCACATTATGACCTATAAACCATATAAACATGTTTGGGACACATTTGAGCGAAAACAACACAGTTTTGGTGGATAAAGAAAGGTGACGCCGATTTGGTCACTTTTGGTCTGAAAATTTCACGGAAAGCTTTTCGCGCAGAAACCTCCCATTATGACCTATAAACCATATAAACATATTTGGGAGACATTTGAGCGAAAACAACACAGTTTTGATGGATAAAAAAAGGTGACGCCGATATGGTCACTTTTGGTCCGAAAATTTCACGGAAAGCTTTTTGCGCAGAAAGCTCCCATTATGACCTATAAACCATATAAACATGTTTGGGACACATTTGAGCGAAAACAACACAGTTTTTGGTGAATTAAAAAAGGTGACGCCGATGTGGTCACTTTTGGTCCGAAAATTTCAAGGAAAGCTTTTCGCGCAGAAAGCTCCCATTATGACCTATAAACCATATAAACATGTTTGGGACACATTTGAGCGAAAACAACACAGTTTTTGGTGAATAAAAAAAGGTGACGCCGATGTGGTCACTTTTGGTCCGAAAATTTCACGGAAAGCTTTTCACGCAGAAAGCTCCCATTATGACCTATAAACCATATAAACATGTTTGGGACACATTTGAGCGAAAACAACACAGTTTTGGTGGCTAAAGAAAGGTGACGCCGAAATGGTCACTTTTGGTCCGAAAATTTCACGGAAAGCTTTTTGTGCAGAAATCTCCCATTATGACCTATAAACCATATAAACATGTTTGGGACACATTTGAGTGAAAACAACACAGTTTTGGTGGCTAAAGAAAGGTGACGCCGAAATCGTCACTTTTGGTCCGAAAATATCACGGAAAGCTTTTCGCGCAGAAACCTCTCATTATGACCTATAAACCATATAAACATGTTTGGGACACATTTGAGTGATAACAACACAGTTTTGGTGGATAAAGAAAGGTGACGCCGATATGGTCACTTTTGGTCCGAAAATTTCACGAAAAGCTTTTCGCGCCGAAACCTCCCATTATGACCTATAAACCATATAAACATGTTTGGGACACATTTGAGCGAAAACAACACAGTTTTGGTGTATAAAGAAAGGTGACGCCGATATGGTCACTTTTGGTCCGAAAATTTCACGGAAAGCTTTGCGCGCAGAAAGCTCCCATTATGACCTATAAACCACATAAAGATGTTTGGGGCACATTTGAGCGAAAACAACACATTTTTGGTGTATAAAGAAAGGTGACGCCGATATGGTCAGTTTTGGTCCGAAAATATCACGAAAAGCTTTTCGCGCAGAAACCTCTCATTATGACCTATAAACCATATAAACATGTTTGGGACACATTTGAGCGAAAACAACACAGTTTTGGTGGATAAAGAAAGGTGACGCCGAAATCGTCACTTTTGGTATTAAAATTTCACGGAAAGCTTTTCGCGCAGAAACCTCCCATTATGACCTATAAACAATATAAACATGTTTGGGACACATTTGAGCGATAACAACACAGTTTTGGTGGATAAAGAAAGGTGACGCCGATATGGTCACTTTTGGTCCGAAAATTTCACGGAAAGCTTTTCGCGCAGAAACCTCCCATTATGACCTATAAACCATATAAACATGTTTGGGACACATTTGAGCGAAAACAACACAGTTTTGGTGTATAAAGAAAGGTGACGCTGATATGGTCACTTTTGGTCTGAAAATTTCACGAAAAGCTTTTCACGCAGAAAGCTCCCATTATGACCTATAAACCATATAAACATGTTTGGGACACATTTGAGCGAAAACAACACAATTTTGGTGGATAAAGAAAGGTGACGCCGAAATGGTCACTTTTTGTCCGAAAATTTCACGGAAATTTTTTCAGGCAGAAAGCTCCCATTATTACCTATAAACCATATAAACATGTTTGGGACACATTTGAGCGATAACAACACAGTTTTGGTGGATAAAAAAAGGTGACGCCGATATGGTCACTTTTGGTCCGAAAATTTCACGGAAAGCTTTTTGTGCAGAAAGCTCCCATTATGACCTATAAACCATATAAACATGTTTGGGACACATTTGAGCGAAAACAACACAGTTTTGGTGTATAAAGAAAGGTGACGCTGATATGGTCACTTTTGGTCTGAAAATTTCACGAAAAGCTTTTCACGCAGAAAGCTCCCATTATGACCTATAAACCATATAAACATGTTTGGGACACATTTGAGCGAAAACAACACAATTTTGGTGGATAAAGAAAGGTGACGCCGAAATGGTCACTTTTTGTCCGAAAATTTCACGGAAATTTTTTCAGGCAGAAAGCTCCCATTATTACCTATAAACCATATAAACATGTTTGGGACACATTTGAGCGATAACAACACAGTTTTGGTGGATAAAAAAAGGTGACGCCGATATGGTCACTTTTGGTCCGAAAATTTCACGGAAAGCTTTTTGTGCAGAAAGCTCCCATTATGACCTATAAACCATATAAACATGTTTGGGACACATTTGAGCGAAAACAACACAGTTTTTGGTGAATAAAAAAAGGTGACGCCGATGTGGTCACTTTTGGTCCGAAAATTTCACGGAAAGCTTTTCACGCAGAAAGCTCCCATTATGACCTATAAACGATATAAACATGTTTGGGACACATTTGAGCGAAAACAACACAGTTTTGGTGGATAAAGAAAGGTGACGCCGAAATGGTCACTTTTGGTTCGAAAATTTCGCGGAAAGCTTTTTGCGCACAAAGCTCCCATTATGACCTATAAACCATATAAACATGTTTGGGACACATTTGAGCGAAAACAACACAGTTTTGGTGTATAAAGAAAGGTGACGCCGATATGGTCACTTTTGGTCCGAAAATTTCACGGAAAACTTTTCGCGCAGAAACCTCCCATTATGACCTATAAATCATATAAACATGTTTGGGACACATTTGAGCGAAAACAACACAGTTTTGGTGGATAAAGAAAGGTGACGCCGATGTGGTCACTTTTGGTCCGAAAATTTCACGGAAAGCTTTTCGTACAGAAAGCTCCCATTATGACCTATAAACCATATAAACATGTTTGGGACACATTTTAGCGAAAACAACACAGTTTTGGTGTATAAAGAAAGGTGACGCCGAAATGGTCACTTTTGGTACGAAAATTTCACGGAAAGCTTTTCGCGCAGAAAGCTCCCATTATGACCTATAAACCATATAAACATGTTTGGGACACATTTGAGCGAAAACAACACAGTTTTGGTGTATAAAGATAGGTGACGCCGATATGGTAACTTTTGGTCCGAAAATTTCACGGAAAGGTTTTCGCGCAGAAAGCTCCCATTATGACCTATAAACCATATAAACATGTTTGGGACACATTTGATTGAAAACAACAACACTTTTGGTAGATAAAGAAAGGTGACGCCGATATGGTCACTTTTGGTCCAAAAATTTCACGGAAAGCTTTTCGCGCACAAAGCTCCCTTTATGACGTATAAACCATATAAACATGTTTGGGACAAATTTGAGCAAAAACAACAAAGTTTTGGTGGATAAAGAAAGGTGACGCCGAAATGGTCACTTTTGGTCCGAAAATTTCACGGAAAGGATTTCGCGCAGAAACCTCTCATTATGACCTATAAACCATATAAACATGTTTGGGACACATTTGAGCGAAAACAACACAGTTTTGGTGGATAAAGAAAGGTGACGCCGAAATGGTCACTTTTGGTCCGAAAATTTCACGGAAAGCTTTACGCTCAGAAAGCTCCCATTATCACCTATAAACCATATCAACATGTTTGGGACACATTTGAACGAAAACAACACAGTTTTGGTGGATAAAAAAAGGTGACGCCGATATGGTCACTTTTGGTCCGAAAATTTCACAGAAAGCTTTTCGCGCACAAAGCTCCCATTATAACCTATAAACCATATAATCATGTTTGGGACACATTTGAGCGAAAACAAAACAGTTTTGGTGGATAAAGAAAGGTGACGCCGATATGGTCACTTTTGGTCCGAAAATTTCACGGAAAGCTTTTTGCGCAGAAACCTCCCATTATGACCTATAAACCATATAAACATGTTTGGGACAAATTTGAGCGAAAACAACACGGTTTTGGTGGATAAAGAAAGGTGACGCCGATATGGTCACTTTTGGTCCGAAAATTTCACGGAAAGCTTTTCGCTCAGAAAGCTCCCATTATGACCTATAAACTATATAAACATGTTTGGGACACATTTGAGCGAAAACAACACAATTTTGGTGGATAAAGAAAGGTGACGCCGAAATGGTCACTTTTGGTCCGAAAATTTCACGAAAAGCTTTTCGTGGAGAAAGCTCCCATAATGACCTATAAACCATATAAACATGTTTGGGACACATTTGAGCGAAAACAATACAGTTTTGGTGGATAAAGAAAGGTGACGCCGAAATGGTTACTTTTGGTCCGAAAATTTCACGGAATGCTTTTCGCGCAGAAAGCGCCCATTATGACATATAAACCATATAAACATGTTTGGGACACATTTGAGCGAAAACAACACAATTTGATGGATAAAGAAAGGTGACGCCGAAATGGTCACTTTTGGTCCGAAAATTTCACGGAAAGCTTTTCGTGGAGAAAGCTCCCATAATGACCTATAAACCATATAAACATGTTTGGGACACATTTGAGCGAAAAAACACAGTTTTTTTGGATAAAGAATGGTGACGCTGATATGGTCACTTTTGGTCCGAAAATTTCACGGAAAGCTTTTCGCGCAGAAACCTCCCATTATGACCTATAAACCATATAAACATGTTTGGGACACATTTGAGCGAAAACAACACAGTTTTGGTGGATAAAGAAAGGTGACGCCGAAATGGTTACTTTTGGTCCGAAAATTTCACGGAAAGCTTTTCGCGCAGAAACCTCCCATTATGACCTATAAACCATATAAACATGTTTCGGACACATTTGAGCGAAAACAACACAGTTTTTGGTGAATAAAAAAAGGTGACGCCGATGTGGTCACTTTTGGTCCGAAAATTTCACGGAAAGCTTTTCGCGCAAAAAGCTCCCATTATGACCTATAAACCATATAAACATGTTTGGGACATATGTGAGCGAAAACAACACAGTTTTGGTGGATAAAGAAAGGTGACGCCGATATGGTCACTTTTGGTCCGAAAATTTCACGGAAAGCTTTTCGCTCAGAAAGCTCCCATTATGACCTATAAACTATATAAACATGTTTGGGACACATTTGAGCGAAAACAACACAATTTTGGTGGATAAAGAAAGGTGACGCCGAAATGGTCACTTTTGGTCCGAAAATTTCACGAAAAGCTTTTCGTGGAGAAAGCTCCCATAATGACCTATAAACCATATAAACATGTTTGGGACACATTTGAGCGAAAACAATACAGTTTTGGTGGATAAAGAAAGGTGACGCCGAAATGGTTACTTTTGGTCCGAAAATTTCACGGAATGCTTTTCGCGCAGAAAGCGCCCATTATGACATATAAACCATATAAACATGTTTGGGACACATTTGAGCGAAAACAACACAATTTTGGTGGATAAAGAAAGGTGACGCCGAAATGGTCACTTTTGGTCCGAAAATTTCACGGAAAGCTTTTCGTGGAGAAAGCTCCCATAATGACCTATAAACCATATAAACATGTTTGGGACACATTTGAGCGAAAAAACACAGTTTTTTTGGATAAAGAATGGTGACGCTGATATGGTCACTTTTGGTCCGAAAATTTCACGGAAAGCTTTTCGCGCAGAAACCTCCCATTATGACCTATAAACCATATAAACATGTTTGGGACACATTTGAGCGAAAACAACACAGTTTTGGTGGATAAAGAAAGGTGACGCCGAAATGGTTACTTTTGGTCCGAAAATTTCACGGAAAGCTTTTCGCGCAGAAACCTCCCATTATGACCTATAAACCATATAAACATGTTTCGGACACATTTGAGCGAAAACAACACAGTTTTTGGTGAATAAAAAAAGGTGACGCCGATGTGGTCACTTTTGGTCCGAAAATTTCACGGAAAGCTTTTCGCGCAAAAAGCTCCCATTATGACCTATAAACCATATAAACATGTTTGGGACATATGTGAGCGAAAACAACACAGTTTTGGTGGATAAAGAAAGGTGACGCCGATATGGTCACTTTTGGTCCGAAAATTTCACGGAAAGCTTTTTGCGCAGAAACCTCACATTATGACCTATAAACCATATAAACATGTTTGGGACAAATTTGAGCGAAAACAACACGGTTTTAGTGGATAAAGAAAGGTGACGCCGATATGGTCACTTTTGGGTCCGAAAATTTCACGGAAAGCTTTTCGCTCAGAAAGCTCCCATTATGACCTATAAACCATATAAACATGTTTGCGACACATTTGTGCGAAAACAACACAATTTTGGTGGATAAAGAAAGGTGACGCCGAAATGGTCACTTTTGGTCCGAAAATTTCACGGAAAGCTTTTCGTGGAGAAAGCTCCCATTATGACCTATAAACCATATAAACATGTTTGGGACACATTTGAGCGAAAACAACACAGTTTTGGTGGATAAAGAAAGGTGACGCCGATATAGTCACTTTTGGTATTAAAATTTCACGGAAAACTTTTCGCGCAGAAAGCTCCAATTATGACCTATAAACCATATAAACATGTTTGGGACACATTTGAGCGAAAACAACACAGTTTTTTTGGATAAAGAATGGTGACGCTGATATGGTCACTTTTGGTCCGAAAATTTCACGGAAAGCTTTTCGCGCAGAAAGCTCCCATTATGACCTATAAACCATATAAACATGCTTGGGACACATTTGAGCGAAAACAACATAGTTTTGGTGGATAAAGAAAGGTGACGCCGATTTGGTCACTTTTGGTCTGAAAATTTCACGGAAAGCTTTTCGCGCAGAAACCTCCCATTATGACCTATAAACCATATAAACATGTTTGGGACAAATTTGAGCGAAAACAACACAGTTTTGGTGGATAAAGAAAGGTGACGCCGAAATGGTCTCTTTTGGTCCGAAAATTTCACGGAAAGCTTTTCGCGCAGAAATCTCCCATTATGACCTATAAACCAGATAAACATGTTTGGGACAAATTTGAGCGAAAACAACAAAGTTTTGGTGGATAAAGAAAGGTGACGCCGATATGGTCACTTTTGGTCCGAAAATTTCGCGAAAAGCTTTTCGCGCAGAAATCTCCCATTATGACCTATAAACCATTTAAACATGTTTGGGACAAATTTGAGCGAAAACAACACAGTTTTGGGGGATAAATAAAGGTGACGCTGTGATGAGGGACCATCCGAGCCTAGAACTCCTCCAAATGCACCAATGATGACGGATGGGCCAATGACTCGAGCTCGTGCCAAGAAGCTTCACCAAGCTCTTCTCAATCTCGTGAGTCATGCCTTAGCTAAAGAGGACTCGGAATCAACGCAGCCCAAGCTACGGACCCTTGTGCGGATTAGTGCCGAGGCTGTACCGAGCACCACGCAGCCCATTACAACCACTAACGGCTAGTTGTCCTAGTCTTTAGGCTTGTCCTAGATTTTAGGGATTTTATTTGCCATTTTCTGAATTTCTTTTAAGTTGCTGAATTTCTTTTAATTGTCATTTATTTTCAGCTTTTTCTATTTCCATCTAAGGCTATAAATAGCCCCTAGGCCGGTTGTAATCACACACAACATTGATCATTTTTATTCATCTTATGAGCATTGCTTTGCAAGCCAAATTGTCTTGAGTGTTTCAAGATTGCCGAGAGTTCTTGGTGTTGAATCCGCTTGGTTTGTCTTGTGTGTGTCGATCTTCGCTAGTTGATTGGTGCTATCAAGCTCCCACGAGCCCCCTTCTCGTGCTCCTTGGATACATCCCTGGTTGTGTGAGATTGTAGAGATTGGTTAGCTAGTCGTTGGTTTAGGACTTTGTTCAATTGGGATCAAGGGTCTATTCGCTCATTCTACCTAGACTTTCTCATCCATTTATCCTTGCTTTGTCGAGTCATTTGAGTCTTTATTGAGTTCTTTCACATCTAACTTGTGACCTTTGTGTTTTTGTGCTTGTTGTCGAAAGATCGGGACATCCACGGCTAATCCCCGTATCAAATTGGTATCAGAGCTTCGGCTACCGACATCAAGTGTCTCATCTCCATTGTCATCATCAAAAAGCTCAAAAACTCCATTGGAGTGCAAGGTTTGATCATCTCTTCTTTTGTTTGATTTTTCTTACTATTAGCATTGGTTGTTGTTGGTTTGCTTAGGCATTACCTTCTGCCGACCCCATCACCAATTCATCACCACCATACCGCCACCCTATCACCACCATCAGACCACCATTCGACCACCCTTTCATCACCACCAAGAAAAATCAGATTTTTGGTCTTCTATTTTTGCTATTTTCTGAAATTCAAAAGAAAAAGTCAAAAAAATCCCTACATTTTAGCCATACCATTTCCAGCTCCTATTTTTTAGCCACACTTCCATCCCAACAGCTCTATTAGTTACAAGGTCTCTTTTATTTTTCATTTTCAGATTTTTCATTTGTTATTTAATTGCTGAAAGTCAAAAAAAAAAAAATCAGACTTCAAGTGAAAAAAAAAAAAGAGAAAGAAAGAAAAGAAGTGAGTTTGTTGTTGATTGTTCTAAGTGTACAAGAGAAGTGCAAGAGTAAGCATTGCAAGTGAACAAGAGCCATTGTGAGCCAAGAAAGCCTAAACACCATCTTACCATTCAACCTATCCTTAGCCTACCAACAACTATCTTGCTTGTAGTTTGAAGGTTAGACAAGGTTGATTTGATCAAGTTTTGTGCTTAGTCCTTCTTACCATTTTATTCTTGTCCCTTGTTTCTATTATCTCTTGATCTCACTTTCTTTGATTCATTTCTGAAATTTTCAGCTTGGAACCTTATCATTGATTGTCTAGCTAATCTCTTTTGGTTAGAGGATTTTTGATTGTCCTTTTGACTAGCTTGAGTGATTGACTATCGTAAGACAAATTGCAACAACAAGCATTTCAGCACCAAAGGGAGAGGAGTGCCGAGAGCAAACACTTGTGAGGAAGTTTTTGTTTTGTCTAACCTTAACCTATTTACGTGTTTGTTTGAGTTGTGATGACTATAGGTAACAAATCACCAAGGTCGGAGACTTCCGAGCCCATTTCCCCGGAGTTGTTCAACATGTTGAACAAAATGAACAACAACATCACGACGTTGATGGAAAGGATGGCAGCCCTAGAGGCACGTCCTTCGACGTCCACGGAGATGCCTAGGGCACCCCAAGGCCAGCCTTCGGCTTCCGGACATCACAGCCGCGTTCCACCCCCGGAGCACACCCAAGACAACCGGGAAGATCCTCATAGAACTCCTATTTATGCACGAAATACTCCACCCGAAGAGAACCCACCTCCTCGTGAGAGGCGTGGTCGTTTTAATCATTTTCGTGATGTGCAGGATGACTTTGAGCCCTATGAACACTTTGAGGGTTTCCAAGAAGAAGAGGATCAATGGGAGCGCCAATCGAGAAGGCATGAACAAGGACCCCGTCCATGGAGGCCCCGAGAGCCCGAGCAAGACGGAGTTGGCAAGGTCAAGGTCACAATCCCACCTTTTGAGGGAAAGTGCGATCCGGACACTTACCTCGAATGGGAGACCAAGATCGAGCACATTTGGAGCTGCCACAACTTCACCGATTACAAGAAGGTACAACTAGCCACCCTTGAATTTAGCGGTTTTGCACTAATATGGTGGGATACCCTTGTGAAGGAAAGGAGAAGAGCCCTAGACGCACCCGTAGCCACGTGGGAACAAATGAAGGCACTCATGAGGGCACGATTCATCCCTCAACACTACGCTAGGGAACTCAAGCAGCGGCTTGAGAACCTCAAGCAAGGTTCCATGAGTGTGGAGGAAGCATTCAATGCCATGCAATTGGCTATGGCAAGGGCAAACGGGGTAGAAGATGAGGAAGACACCAATGCTCGGTTCTTAAGAATCCTACACCCTTACTTAGCTAGAGAAGTTGATTGTTATCCTTATAATACTAGCATTGATCTCTTACATTTAGCCGTGAAGGTTGATAGGAAATTGAAGGCAAGAAGCTTAGGAGCTCAAGGAAACCGGAGCTCGGGAAGCCAAAGCTATCAAGGCCGCCGAGTCACACCACCCTACGGGAGAGAGCCCTCGGTACCGAGGCAAGGCCCCGGGCATGGGGGAGAAGCAAGGACCGGGAGTGGATACCGCGGGACGCCAAATCACGCAGCCGCGAGCGCGGGAGCGACGAATGGCACTCGGACCCCGAGTAACACCACCGGTAACACCAAGGGAGGTAACCCTAACCCTTCCGCTTCTAGAAATAGGGAAATTGTGTGTTTCAAGTGCCAAGATAGAGGCCATATGATGAAGGATTGCCCACATAGGAAAACTCTTATACTAGATCACCAAGGCAACACTTGTGAAGATGATATTGAGCATGATGAAGTTGATGAGTGTTTGCATGATGATTGTGATGCTAATGTGAATTCCTATGATGACTATGATGATATTGACTGCATTGAGTATGAACATGGTGAATGTTTGATTGCTAGGAGAGCCTTGCATGCTAAACCAACCCCATGTGATGATAACCAAAGAGAAAACTTATTTCATACAAGATGTTTAGTCAAAGGCAAGGTTTGTGATGTAATTGTTGATGGAGGTAGTTGTTGCAATATTGCTAGTGTAGAAATGGTTGAAAAGTTACAACTTCCTACTATACATCACCCTAGGCCTTATAAGTTGCATTGGATGAACGATTGTGGTGCATTGAAAGTAAACAAGCAAGTTAAGGTTTCTATTAAACTAGGACATTATGAAGATGATGTGTTATGTGATATAGTGCCCATGCAAGCTTGTCATATTCTTCTTGGTCGTCCATGGCAATTTGATCGCAAGGTCTTACATGATGGTTTCACTAACCGCTATTCTTTTGTGCATAAGGGAAAGAACATCACTCTCAAGCCCATGACACCCACGCAAGTGGCCGACGAGTTTGAGAAGAAGAAGGTAAGTGAAGGTAAGACACAAGGGCCGGCTCCATCGAGCCAAAACACAAGCCCTCGAGCCCCAAATGTTCTCTTTGCATCAAAGGGAGGATTTGAGGACGAGTACTTGGATGGGGAAATGACACTCATGCTCTTATGCAAAGAGTTGAGTTTGTTAAGTGAGGAGCTTCGAGCCACCTTACCCCCACGGATCTTGGCCCTACTTGAGGAATATAGGGATGTATTCCCCGAAGAGATCCCAACCGGCCTGCCCCCTATCCGAGGGATTGAGCATCAAATTGATCTCATGCCCGGGGCTTCTTTGCCTAATAGGCCGGCTTATAGGATGAATCCTACCGAGACCCAAGAGGTCCAATCCCAAGTTCAAGAATTGTTGGACAAGGGATACGTACGAGAGAGCAAGAGTCCTTGTGCCGTTCCGGTGTTGCTAGTGCCGAAGAAAGACAACACATGGAGAATGTGCGTCGATTGTCGAGCCATTAACAACATCACGGTCAAGTATAGACACCCCATCCCTCGTCTATATGACATGCTAGATGAACTACATGGTGCTACTCTATTTTCTAAGATAGATTTGAAGAGTGGATACCATCAAATAAGGATGAGAGAAGGGGATGAGTGGAAAACAGCCTTCAAGACCAAATTTGGTCTATATGAATGGCTTGTTATGCCATTCGGTCTAACTAATGCTCCAAGTACATTTATGCGTCTTATGAATCATGTGCTTAGGAATTTTATAGGGAAATTTGTTGTTGTATATTTTGATGATATTTTGATTTACAGCAAGTCTTCCGAAGAACATGAAGCACATTTAAGGGAAGTACTCTCTACACTTCGATTAGAGCACTTGTATGCTAATTTAAAGAAATGTGAGTTGTGCACTAATCAAGTCTCTTTTCTTGGTTTTGTAGTGAACAACAAAGGACTACAAGTGGATGAGGCCAAGATCAAGGCAATACAAGAATGGCCTACACCTAGCACAATCGGCCAAGTTAGGAGCTTCCATGGCCTTGCAAGCTTCTATAGACGATTTGTGAAGGATTTCAGCTCAATTGCCGCCCCTCTCACTAAAGTAACCAAGAAAAGGAGTGAGTTTCATTGGGGAACAGCTCAAGAAAAAGCGTTTTACACCCTCAAGCAAAGGTTGACCGAGGCACCACTCTTAGCCCTTCCGGACTTCACCAAGCCATTTGAAGTGGAATGTGATGCTAGCGGAGTTGGAATAGGTGGCGTGCTCATGCAAGAAGGTAAACCCATTGCTTATTTTTCAGAGAAGCTAAAAGGTGCTAGTCTTAATTATTCTACATATGATAAGGAACTTTATGCCCTTTTTAGAGTACTTAAGACTTGGCAACACTACCTATGGCCTAGAGAGTTTGTTTTGAAAACAGATCATGAATCTTTGAAACATTTTAAGAGCCAAGACAAGCTTGATAGGAGACATGGTAGATGGATGGAGTTTATTGAGACATTCCCTTATGTGATTAAATATAAGAAGGGTAAAGACAATATAGTTGCCGATGCCCTATCTAGGAGATGCACCTTGTTAACCACCTTAGACTCTAGAGTATTAGGCTTTGCTTATATTAAAGAGTTATATGTGGATGACTTGGATTTTGGAGATGTTTTCAATAAGTGTGCCGAAAAGGGGTCATTTGAGAGCTTTTATGTCTTTGAGGGATTTTTGTTTAGAAAGGATAAAGTTTGTATCCCTAGATGTTCCCTTAGGCTATTGTTAGTTGATGAAGCACACCGTGGAGGACTTATGGGACACTTTGGCCGAGATAAGACATACCACACCCTTAGGAATCATTTCTATTGGCCACATATGTTAAGGGATGTAGAGCATTGTCTTAAGAGATGCCTTGAGTGCCTTAGAGCCAAATCTAGGTTAATGCCCCATGGATTGTATACCCCTTTGCCTACACCTACAGCCCCTTTGGAAGACATATCGATGGATTTTATTGTGGGGTTACCTAGGACTAAGAAGGGGAGAGATTCGATCTTTGTGGTTGTTGATCGTTTCTCTAAAATGGCACATTTTATAGCTTGTCATAAAACCGATGATGCCTCTAATGTAGCTGATTTGTTCTTTAGAGAAATTGTTAGGTTACATGGCATTCCGAGGACCATAGTTAGTGACCGTGACACTAAGTTCCTAAGTTGTTTTTGGAAGACATTATGGCATAAAATGGGAACTAAGTTGTTATTTTCTACCTCTAGCCACCCTCAAACCGATGGGAAAACCGAGGTCACCAATAGAACGCTAACTACCATCCTTAGAGCTATAATCAAGAAAAACCTTAGGTTGTGGGAGGAAGCTTTGCCACATGTGGAATTTGCTTATAATCGAACCATGCATTCATCTACTAAGCTTACTCCATTTGAATGTGTTTATGGCACTAACCCACTAACCCCACTAGATCTAGCCCCATATCCTATGAGGGAAAAGGAGTCTTTTGACGCAGGTAAGCATGTGGAGTTCATCAAGGAGTTGCACGAACGTACGAGGCTAAAGCTTGAGCAAAAGGCCGAGTACAATGCCACAAGAGCTAACAAGGGACGGCGTCAAGTGATCTTCCAACCCGGAGATCTTGTGTGGGTTCACCTAAGGAAGGAGAGGTTCCCGGAGCGTAGAAAGAGCAAGTTGTCACCACGTGGAGATGGACCTTTCAAGGTGCTTCAACAAATTGGAGACAATGCATACAAATTGGAGCTCCCGGGAGAGTATGGTGTGAGTGCCACCTTCAATGTGGCTGATTTGGTGCCTTATCTAGCTATTGATGAAGACTTAGGTTCGTGGTCGAACCCTTTTCAAGAAGGGGAGGATGATGAGGGACCATCCGAGCCTAGACCTCCTCCAAATGCACCAATGATGATGGATGGGCCAATGACTCGAGCTCGTGCCAAGAAGCTTCACCAAGCTCTTCTCAATCTCGTGAGTCATGCCTTAGCTAAAGAGGACTCGGAATCAACGCAGCCCAAGCTACGGACCCTTGTGCGGATTAGTGCCGAGGCTGTACCGAGCACCACGCAGCCCATTACAACCACTAACGGCTAGTTGTCCTAGTCTTTAGGCTTGTCCTAGATTTTAGGGATTTTATTTGCCATTTTCTGAATTTCTTTTAAGTTGCTGAATTTCTTTTAATTGTCATTTATTTTCAGCTTTTTCTATTTCCATCTAAGGCTATAAATAGCCCCTAGGCCGGTTGTAATCACACACAACATTGATCATTTTTATTCATCTTATGAGCATTGCTTTGCAAGCCAAATTGTCTTGAGTGTTTCAAGATTGCCGAGAGTTCTTGGTGTTGAATCCGCTTGGTTTGTCTTGTGTGTGTCGATCTTCGCTAGTTGATTGGTGCTATCAAGCTCCCACGAGCCCCCTTCTCGTGCTCCTTGGATACATCCCTGGTTGTGTGAGATTGTAGAGATTGGTTAGCTAGTCGTTGGTTTAGGACTTTGTTCAATTGAGATCAAGGGTCTATTCGCTCGTTCTACCTAGACTTTCTCATCCATTTATCCTTGCTTTGTCGAGTCATTTGAGTCTTTATTGAGTTCTTTCACATCTAACTTGTGACCTTTGTGTTTTTGTGCTTGTTGTCGAAAGATCGGGACATCCACGGCTAATCCCCGTATCACGCCGAAATGGTCACTTTTGGTCCGAAAATTTTACGGAAAGCTTTTCGCGCAGAAAGCTCACATTATGACCTATAATCCATATAAACATGTTTGGGACACATTTGAATGAAAAAAACACAGTTTTGGTGTATAAAGAAAGGTCACGCCGATATGGTCACTTTTGGTCCGAAAATTTCACGGAAAGCTTTTCGCGCAGAAATCTCCCATTATGACCTATAAACCATATAAACATGTTTGGGACACATTTGAGCGAAAACAACACAATTTTGGTGGATAAAGGAAAGGTGACGCCGAAAAGGTCACTTTTGGTCCGAAAATTTCACGGAAAGCTTTTCGCGCAGAAATCTCACATTATGACCTATAAACCATATAAACATGTTTGGGACAAATTTGAGCGAAAACAACAAAGTTTTGGTGGATAAAGAAAGGTGACGCCGAAATGGTTACTTTTGGTCCGAAAATTTCACGGAAAGATTTTCGCGCAGAAATCTCCCATTATGACCTATAAACCATTTTAACATGTTTCGGACAAATTTGAGCGAAAACAACAGAGTTTTGGTGGATAAAGAAAGGTGACGCCGATATGGTCACATTTGGTCCGAAAATTTCACGGAAAGCTTTTCGCGCAGAAATCTCCCATTATGACCTATAAACCATATAAACATGTTTGGGACAAATTTGAGCGAAAACAACACAGTTTTGGTGGATAAAGAAACGTGACGCCGATATGGTCACTTTTGGTCCGAAAATTTCACGGAAAGCTTTTCGCGCAGAAACCTCCCATTATGACCTATAAACCATTTAAACATGTTTGGGACACATTTGAGCGAAAACAACACAGTTTTGGTGGATAAAGAAAGGTGACGCCGAAATGTTCACTTTTGGTCCGAAAATTTCACGGAAATCTTTTCGCGCAGAAAGCTCCCATTATGACCTATAAACCATATAAACATGTTTGGGACACATTTGAGCGAAAACAACACAATTTTGGTGGATAAAGAAAGGTGACGCCGAAATGGTCACTTTTGGTCCGAAAATTTCACGGAAAGCTTTTCGCGCAGAAATCTCCCATTATGACCTATAAACCATATAAACATGTTTGGGACAAATTTGAGCGAAAACAATAAAGTTTTGGTTGATAAAGAAAGGTGACGCCGATATGGTCACTTTTGGTCCGAAAATTTCACGGAAAGCTTTTCGCCCAGAAATCTTCCATTATGACCTATAAACCATTTCAACATGTTTGGGACAAATTTGAGCGAAAACAATAAAGTTTTGGTGGATAAAGAAAGGTGACGCCGAAATGGTCACTTTTGCTCCGAAAATTTTACGGAAAGCTTTTCGCGCAGAAACCTCCCATTATGACCTATAAACCATATAAACATGTTTGGGACAAATTTGAGCGAAAACAACACAGTTTTGGTGGATAAAGAAAGGTGACGCCGAAATGGTCACTTTTGGTCCGAAAATTTCACGGAAAGCTTTTCGCGCAGAAATCTCCCATTATGACCTATAAACCATATAAACATGTTTGGGACACATTTGAGCGAAAACAACACAGTTTTGGTGGATAAAGAAAGGTGACGCCGATATAGTCACTTTTGGTCCGAAAATTTCACGGAAAGCTTTTCGCGCAGAAAGCTCCCATTATGATCTATAAACCATATAAACATGTTTGAGACAAATTTTAGCGAAAACAACAAAGTTTTGGTGGATAAAGAAAGGTGACGCCGATATGGTCACTTTTGGTCCGATAATTTCACGGAAAGCTTTTCGCCCAGAAATCTCCCATTATGACCTATAAACCATTTAAACATGTTTGGGACAAATTTGAGCGAAAACAACACTGTTTTGGTGGATAAAGAAACGTGACGCCGATATCGTCACTTTTGGTCCGAAAATTTCACGGAAAGCTTTTCGCGCAGAAACCTCCCATTATGACCTATAAACCATATAAACATGTTTGGGACACATTTGAGCGAAAACAACACAGTTTTGGTGGATAAACAAAAGGTGACGCCGATATAGTCACTTTTGGTCCGAAAATTTCACGGAAAGCTTTTCGCGCAGAAAACTCTCATTACGACCTATAAACCATATAAACATGTTTGGGACAAATTTGAGCGAAAACAACACAGTTTTGGTAGATAAAGAAAGGTGACGCCGATATGGTCACTTTTGGTCCGAAAATTTCACGGAAAGCTTTCACGCAGAAATCTCCCATTATGACCTATAAACCATATAAACATGTTTGGAACAAATTTGAGCGAAAACAACAAAGTTTTGGTGGATAAAGAAAGGTGACGCCAACCATTTAAACATGTTTGGGACAAATTTAAGCGAAAACAACAAAGTTTTGGTGGATAAAGAAATGTGACGCCGATATCGTCACTTTTGCTCCGAAAATTTCACGGAAAGCTTTTCGCGCAGAAACCTCCCATTATGACCTATAAACCATATAAACATGTTTGGGACAAATTTGAGCGAAAACAACAAAGTTTTGGTGGATAAAGAAAGCTGACGCCGAAATGGTCACTTTTGGTACGAAAATTTCACGGAAAGCTTTTCGCGCAGAAATCTCCCATTATGACCTATAAACCATATAAACATGTTTGGGACAAATTTGAGCGAAAACAACAAAGTTTTGTTGGATAAAGAAAAGTGACGCCGATATGGTCACTTTTGGTCCGAAAATTTCGCGAAAAGCTTTTCGCGCAGAAACCTCCCATTATGACCTATAAACCATTTAAACATGTTTGGGACAAATTTGAGCGAAAACAACAAAGTTTTGGTGGACAAAGAAATGTGACGCCGAAATGGTCACTTTTGGTCCGAAAATTTTACGGAAAGCTTTTCGCGCAGAAATCTCCCATTATGACCTATAATCCATATAAACATGTTTGGGACACATTTGAGTGAAAACAACAAATTTTTGGTGATGCGGGACCATCCAAGCTAAGGCCTTACACTCTTGTGAGCTATGCCCTAGCTCAAGAACCGACGAGGCCTCAAGGAATCAACGCAGCCCAAGCCAACAAGCTAAGGCCTTACACTCTTGTGAGCTACGCCCTAGCTCAAGAACCGCCGAGGCCTCAAGGAATCAACACAGCCCAAGCCACGGACCCTTGTTTGGATTGATGCCGAGGTTGTACCGAGCACATGTGCCTACTTTGCTCCGTGAAGACCGGGTCCAAATACTAGCCGTTGACAGCCTTGCTAAGTGCTCAAGTGGCCAGCCATGAAGACCTATTCTTTAGGAGCCATGATTGAAGAAGTCAAGGCCACTTCCTATCTTTTAGGGATTTTATTTGCAATTTCTGAATTTGTTTTAATTTCCATTTAATTTTCTGAATTTCTTGCAATTTTCTGAATTTCTTTTGTTGTCATTTATTTTCAGCCTTTTCTATCTCCATTTAAGGCTATAAATAGCCTCCTAGGCCGGTTGTATTAGAGGAGAGACCCATATTTGATTAATGACAAGCATTGCTTTGCAAACACATTGTTTCTTGAGGATTCAAGAGAGAGACCGAGAGGATTCTTGGTGAATTGATCTTGCTTGGTTTGTCTTGTGTGTGTCGATCTTCGCTAGTTGATTGGTGCTATCAAGCTTTCACGAGCCCCTTTCTTGTGCTCCTAGGATACGTCCTAGGTTGTGTAAGATCGTAGAGATTGGTTAGCTAGTCGTTGGTTTAGGACTTTGTTCAATTGGGATCAAGGGTCTATTCGCTCGTTCTACCTAGACTTTCTCCTGCCCTATCTATCTTTTTCATTACTATTGTCGAGTCCTTTGAGTCTTTGTCGAGTCATTATTGTCTAACTTGTGTTCTTTGTTTGTTTTGTGCTTGTTGTCGAAAGATCGGGACATCCACGGCTAATCCCCGTATCAAATTGGTATCAGAGCTTCGGCTACCGACATCAAGTGTCTCATCTCCATTGTCATCATCAAAAAAAAACTCAAAAACTCCATTGGAGTGCAAGGTTTGATCATCTCTTCTTTTGTTTGATTTTTCTTACTATTAGCATTGGTTGTTGTTGGTTTGCTTAGGCATTACCTTCTGCCGACCCCATCACCAATTCATCACCACCATACCGCCACCCTATCACCACCATCAGACCACCATTCGACCACCCTTTCATCACCACCAAGAAAAATCAGATTTTTGGTCTTCTATTTTTGCTATTTTCTGAAATTCAAAAGAAAAAGTCAAAAAAATCCCTACATTTTAGCCATACCATTTCCAGCTCCTATTTTTTAGCCACACTTCCATCCCAACAGCTCTATTAGTTACAAGGTCTCTTTTATTTTTCATTTTCAGATTTTTCATTTGTTATTTAATTGCTGAAAGTCAAAAAAAAAAATCAGACTTCAAAAAAAAAAAAAAGAAAGAGAAGTCGACAGTGAAAAAAAAAAAGAGAAGAAAGAAAGAAAAAGAATTTAGAAAAAAAAAAAAAATCAGATTTGAGTTGCATTGTTGTTGATTGTTCTAAGTGTACAAGAGAAGTGCAAGAGTAAGCATTGCAAGTGAACAAGAGCCATTGTGAGCCAAGAAAGCCTAAACACCATCTTACCATTCAACCTATCCTTAGCCTACCAACAACTATCTTGCTTGTAGTTTGAAGGTTAGACAAGGTTGATTTGATCAAGTTTTGTGCTTAGTCCTTTCTTACCATTTTATTCTTGTCCTTTGTTTCTATTATCTCTTGATCTCACTTTCTTTGATTCATTTCTGAAATTTTCAGCTTGGACCCTTATCATTGATTGTCTAGCTAATCTCTTTTGGTTAGAGGATTTTTGATTGTCCTTTTGACTAGCTTGAGTGATTGACTATCGTAAGACAAATTGCAACAACAAGCATTTCAGCACCAAAGGGAGAGGAGTGTCGAGAGCAAACACTTTTGAGGAAGTTTTTGTTTTGTCTAACCTTAACCTATTTACGTGTTTGTTTGAGTTGTGATGACTATAGGTAACAAATCACCAAGGTCGGAGACTTCCGAGCCCATTTCCCCGGAGTTGTTCAACATGTTGAACAAAATGAACAACAACATCACGACGTTGATGGAAAGGATGGCAGCCCTAGAGGCACGCCCTTCGACGTCCACGGAGATGCCTAGGGCACCCCAAGGCCAGCCTTCGGCTTCCGGACATCACAGCCGCGTTCCACCCCCGGAGCACACCCAAGACAACCGGGAAGATCCTCCTAGAACTCCTATTTATGCACGAAATACTCCACCGGAAGAGAACCCACCTCCTCGTGAGAGGCGTGGTCGTTTTAATCATTTTCGTGATGTGCAGGATGACTTTGAGCCCTATGAACACTTTGAGGGTTTCCAAGAAGAAGAGGATCAATGGGAGCGCCAATCGAGAAGGCATGAACAAGGACCCCGTCCACGGAGGCCCCGAGAGCCCGAGCAAGACGGAGTTGGCAAGGTCAAGGTCACAATCCCACCTTTTGAGGGAAAGTGCGATCCGGACACTTACCTCGAATGGGAGACCAAGATCGAGCACATTTGGAGCTGCCACAACTTCACCGATTACAAGAAGGTACAACTAGCCACCCTTGAATTTAGCGGTTTTGCACTAATATGGTGGGATACCCTTGTGAAGGAAAGGAGAAGAGCCCTAGACGCACCCGTAGCCACGTGGGAACAAATGAAGACACTCATGAGGGCACGATTCATCCCTCAACACTACGCTAGGGAACTCAAGCAGCGGCTTGAGAACCTCAAGCAAGGTTCCATGAGTGTGGAGGAAGCATTCAATGCCATGCAATTGGCTATGGCAAGGGCAAACGTGGTAGAAGATGAGGAAGACACCAATGCTCGGTTCTTAAGAATCCTACACCCTTACTTGGCTAGAGAAGTTGATTGTTATCCTTATAATACTAGCATTGATCTCTTACATTTAGCCGTGAAGGTTGATAGGAAATTGAAGGCAAGAAGCTTAGGAGCTCAAGGAAACCGAAGCTCAAGCACGCAGCCCTATGGCCGAGATGCCCTAGCACCAAGGGAGAATCCTAGTCTCGGTAATGGAGGAGAACAAGGGAATCGAGGAGGAGTTCAAGCCATATCGAGTGCCAAGCCACCTAACCCTCTCGGTAACCCTAAAGGAGGTACCCCTAACCCTTCTAATTTGCGAAATAGGGAAGTTGTGTGTTTTAAGTGCCAAGATAGAGGACACATGATGAAAGATTGCCCACATAGGAAAGCTCTCATGGTTGATCACTTAGGCAACACCAATTCTGAAATTGAGCATGAAAATGATGAGTGTTTGCATTTTGATTGTGATCCTATCTTAAATTCCTATGATGATTGTGATGATGAAGGCATTGAGTATGAACATGGTGAAAGTTTGATTGTGAGGAGAGCTTTGCATGTCAATCCAACTCCATGTGATGATAACCAACGAGAGAACTTATTTCATACTAGATGCTTAGTAAAGGGTAAGGTTTGTAATGTCATTATTGATGGTGGAAGTTGTTGTAATCTTGCTAGCACTGAATTGGTTGAAAAACTACAACTTTCCACTATACACCACCCTAGGCCCTATAAATTGCATTGGATGAATGATTGCGGTGCATTAAAAGTGAATAAGCAAGTTAAGGTTTCTTTTAAGCTAGGACATTATGAAGATGATGTTTTGTGTGATATAGTACCTATGCAAGCTTCTCACTTACTTTTTGGTCGTCCATGGCAATTTGATCGAAAAGTCTTACATAATGGTTTCACTAACCGTTATTCCTTTGAGTATAAGGGCAGGAACTTCACTCTAAAGCCAATGGCCCCTACTCAAGTAGCCGGGGAGTTTGAGAAGAAGAAGGAAAGTGGAGGGTCGGTGCCATCAAAAGTGTTCCTTGCCGCCAAGAGGGAGTTCGTGGACAAGAACTTGGATTCGTGGTCGAATCCTTTCAAAGAAGGGGAGGTTGATGCGGGACCATCCAAGCTAAGGCCTTACACTCTTGTGAGCTATGCCCTAGCTCAAGAACCGACGAGGCCTCAAGGAATCAACGCAGCCCAAGCCAACAAGCTAAGGCCTTACACTCTTGTGAGCTACGCCCTAGCTCAAGAACCGCCGAGGCCTCAAGGAATCAACACAGCCCAAGCCACGGACCCTTGTTTGGATTGATGCCGAGGTTGTACCGAGCACATGTGCCTACTTTGCTCCGTGAAGACCGGGTCCAAATACTAGCCGTTGACAGCCTTGCTAAGTGCTCAAGTGGCCAGCCATGAAGACCTATTCTTTAGGAGCCATGATTGAAGAAGTCAAGGCCACTTCCTATCTTTTAGGGATTTTATTTGCAATTTCTGAATTTGTTTTAATTTCCATTTAATTTTCTGAATTTCTTGCAATTTTCTGAATTTCTTTTGTTGTCATTTATTTTCAGCCTTTTCTATCTCCATTTAAGGCTATAAATAGCCTCCTAGGCCGGTTGTATTAGAGGAGAGACCCATATTTGATTAATGACAAGCATTGCTTTGCAAACACATTGTTTCTTGAGGATTCAAGAGAGAGACCGAGAGGATTCTTGGTGAATTGATCTTGCTTGGTTTGTCTTGTGTGTGTCGATCTTCGCTAGTTGATTGGTGCTATCAAGCTTTCACGAGCCCCTTTCTTGTGCTCCTAGGATACGTCCTAGGTTGTGTAAGATCGTAGAGATTGGTTAGCTAGTCGTTGGTTTAGGACTTTGTTCAATTGGGATCAAGGGTCTATTCGCTCGTTCTACCTAGACTTTCTCCTGCCCTATCTATCTTTTTCATTACTATTGTCGAGTCCTTTGAGTCTTTGTCGAGTCATTATTGTCTAACTTGTGTTCTTTGTTTGTTTTGTGCTTGTTGTCGAAAGATCGGGACATCCACGGCTAATCCCCGTATCATTTGGTGTATAAAGAAAGGTCACGCCGATATGGTCACTTTTGGTCCGAAAATTTCACGGAAAACTTTTCGCGCAGAAAGCTCCCATTATGACCTATAAACCATATAAACATGTTTGGGACACATTTGAGCGAAAACAACACAATTTTGGTGGATAAAGAAAGGTGACGCCGAAATGGTCACTTTTGGTCCGAAAATTTCACGGAAAGCTTTTCGCGCAGAAATCTCCCATTATGACCTATAAACCATATAAACATGTTTAGGGCAAATTTGAGCGAAAACAACAAAGTTTTGGTGGATAAAGAAACGTGACGCCGATATGGTCACATTTGGTCCGAAAATTTCACGGAAAGCTTTTCGCGCAGAAACCTCCTATTATGACCTATAAACCATATAAACATGTTTGGGACAAATTTGAGCGAAAACAACACAGTTTTGGTGGATAAAGAAACGTGACGCCGATATGGTCAGTTTTGGTCCGAAAATTTCACGGAAAGCTTTTCGCGCAGAAATCTCCCATTATGACCTATAAACCATATAAACATGTTTGGGACAAAATTGAGCGAAAACAACAAAGTTTTGGTGGATAAAGAAAGGTGACGCCGAAATGGTCACTTTTGCTCCGAAAATTTCACGGAAATATTTTCGCGCAGAAAACTCTCATTATGACCTATAAACCATATAAACATGTTTGGTACACATTTAAGCGAAAACAACACAGTTTTGGTGGATAAAGAAAGGTGACGCCGATATGGTCACTTTTGGTCCGAAAATTTCACGGAAAGCTTTTCGCGCAGAAATCTCCGATTATAACCTATAAACCATATAATTATGTTTGGAACATATTTGAGCGAAAACAACACAGTTTTGGTGGATAAAGAAAGGTGACGCCGATATGGTCACTTTTGGTCCGAAAATTTCGCGGAAAGCTTTTCGCGCAGAAAGCTCCCATTATGACCTATAAACCATATAAACATGTTTGGGACACATTTGAGCGAAAACAACACAGTTTTGGTGTATAAAGAAAGGTGATGCCGAAATGGTCACTTTTGGTCCGAAAATTTCTCGGAAAGCTTTTCGCGCAGAAAGCTCCCATTATGACCTATAATCCATATAAACATGTTTGGGACACATTTGAGCTAAAACAACACAGTTTTGGTGTATAAAGAAAGGTGACGCCGATATGGTCACTTTTGGTCCGAAAATTTCACGGAAAGCTTTTTGCGCACAAAGCTCCGATTATAACCTATAAACCATATAATTTTGTTTGGGACACATTTGAGCGAAAACAACACAGTTTTGGTGGATAAAGAAAGGTGACGCCGATATGGTCACTTTTTGTCCGAAAAATTCACGGAAAGCTTTTCGCGCAGAAAGCTCCCATTATGACCTATAAACCATATAAACATGTTTGGGACAAATTTGGGCGAAAAAAACAAAGTTTTGGTTGATAAAGAAAGGTGACGCCGATATGGTCACTTTTGGTCCGAAAATTTCACGGAAAGCTTTTCGCGCAGAAATCTCCCATTATGACCTATAAACCATATAAACATGTTTGAGACAAATTTGAGCGAAAACAACAAAGTTTTGGTGGATAAAGAAAGGTGACGCCGATATGGTCACTTTTGGTCCGAAAATTTCACGGAAAACTTTTCGCCCAGAAATCTCCCATTATGACCTATAAACCATTTAAACATGTTTGGGACACATTTGAGCGAAAACAACAAAGTTTTGGTGGATAAAGAAAGGTGACGCCGAAATGTTCACTTTTGCTCCGACAATTTTACGGAAAGCTTTTCGCGCAGAAACCTCCCATTATGACCTATAAACCATATAAACATGTTTGGGACACATTTGAGCGAAAACAACACAGTTTTGGTGGATAAAGAAAGGTGACGCCGAAATGGTAACTTTTGGTCCGAAAATTTCACGGAAAGCTTTTCGCGCAGAAATCTCCCATTATGACCTATAAACCATAAAAACATGTTTGGGACAAATTTGAGCGAAAACAACAAAGTTTTTGTGGATAAAGAAAGGTGACGCCGATATGGTCACTTTTGGTCCGAAAATTTCGCGAAAAGCTTTTCGCACAGAAATCTCCCATTATGACCTATAAACCATTTAAACATGTTTCGGACAAATTTGAGCGAAAACAACACAGTTTTGGTGGATAAAGAAAGGTGACGCCGATATGGTCACTTTTGGTCCGAAAATTTTACGGAAAGCTTTTCGCGCAGAAAACTCACATTATGACCTATAATCCATATAAACATGTTTGGGACACATTTGAGTGAAAACAACACAGTTTTGGTGGATAAAGAAAGGTGACGCCGATATGGTCACTTTTGGTCCGAAAATTTCACGGAAAGCTTTTCGTGCAGAAAGCTCCCATTATGACCTATAAACCATATAAACATGTTTGGGACAAATTTGAGCGAAAACAACACAGTTTTGGTGGATAAAGAAAGGTGACGCCGATATGGTCACTTTTGGTCCGAAAATTTGACGGAAAGCTTTTCGCGCAGAAACCTCCCATTATGACCTATAAACCATATAAACATGTTTGGGACAAATTTGAGCGAAAACAACAATGGTTTGGTGGATAAAGAAAGGTGATGCTGATATGGTTACTTTTGGTCCGAAAATTTCACGGAAAGCTTTTCGCGCAGAACGCTCTCATTATGACCTATAAACCATATGAACATGTTTGGGACACATTTGAGGGAAAACAACACAGTTTTGGTGGATAAAGAAAGGTGACGCCGAAATGGTCACTTTTGGTCCGAAAATTTCACGGAAAGCTTTTCGCGCAGAAACCTCTCATTATGACCTATAAACCATATAAACATGTTTGGGACACATTTGAGCGAAAACAACACTGTTTTGGTGGATAAAGAAAGGTGACGCCGATATGGTCACTTTTGGTCCGAAAATTTCACGGAAAGCTTTTCGCACAGAAAGCTCTCATTACGACCTATAAACCATATAAACATGTTTGGGACACATTTGAGCGAAAACAACACAGTTTTTGTGGATAAAAAAAGGTGACGCCGAAATGGTCACTTTAGGTCCGAAAATTTCACGGAAAGCTTTTCACGCAGAAAGCTCCCATTATGACCTATAAACCATATAAACATGTTTGGGACAAATTTGAGCGAAAACAACACAGTTTTGGTGGATAAAGAAAGGTGACGCCGATATCGTCACTTTTGGTCCGAAAATTTCACGGAAAGCTTTTCGCGCAGAAACCTCCCATTATGACCTATAAACCATATAAACATGTTTGGGAGAAATTTGTGCGAAAACAACAAAGTTTTGGTGGATAAAGAAACGTGACGCCGATATGGTCACATTTGGTCCGAAAATTTCACGGAAAGCTTTTCGCGCAGAAACCTCCTATTATGACCTATAAACCATATAAACATGTTTGGGACAAATTTGAGCGAAAACAACACAGTTTTGGTGGATAAAGAAACGTGACGCCGATATGGTCAGTTTTGGTCCGAAAATTTCACGGAAAGCTTTTCGCGCAGAAATCTCCCATTATGACCTATAAACCATATAAACATGTTTGGGACAAAATTGAGCGAAAACAACAAAGTTTTGGTGGATAAAGAAAGGTGACGCCGAAATGGTCACTTTTGCTCCGAAAATTTCACGGAAATATTTTCGCGCAGAAAACTCTCATTATGACCTATAAACCATATAAACATGTTTGGTACACATTTAAGCGAAAACAACACAGTTTTGGTGGATAAAGAAAGGTGACGCCGATATGGTCACTTTTGGTCCGAAAATTTCACGGAAAGCTTTTCGCGCAGAAATCTCGCATTATGACCTATAAACCATATAAACATGTTTAGGACAAATTTGAGCGATAACAACAAAGTTTTGTTGGATAAAGAATGGTGACGCCGATATGGTCACTTTTAGTCCGAAAATTTCACGGAAAGCTTTTCGCACAGAAACCTCTCATTATGACCTATAAACCATATAAATATGTTTGGGACAAATTTGAGCGAAAACAACAAAGTTTTGGTGGATAAAGAAAGGTGACGCCGAAATGGTCACTTTTGGCCCGAAAATTTCACAGAAAGCTTTTCGCCCAGAAATCTCCCATTATGACCTATAAACATTTAAACATGTTTGGGACAAATTTGAGCGAAAACAACAAAGTTTTTGTGGATAAAGAAAGGTGACGCCGATATGGTCACTTTTGTTCCGAAAATTTCACGGAAAGCTTTTCGCGCCAAAACCTCTCATTATGACCTATAAACCATATAAACATGTTTGGGATACATTTGAGCGAAAACAACACAGTTTTGGTGGATAAAGAAAGGTGACGCCGATATGGTCACTTTTGGTCTGAAAATTTCACGGAAAGCTTTTCGCGCAGAAAGCTCACATTATGACCTATAAACGATATAAACATGTTTGGGAAAAATTTGAGCGAAACTAACAAAGTTTTGGTGGATAAAGAAAGGTGACGCCGATATGGTCACTTTTGCTCCGAAAATTTTACGGAAAGCTTTTCGCGCAGAAACCTCCCATTATGACCTATAAACCATATAAACATGTTTGGGACAATTTTTTAGCGAAAACAACAAAGTTTTGGTGGATAAAGAAAGGTGACGCCGAAATGGTAACTTTTGATCCGAAAATTTCATGGAAAGTTTTTCGCGCAGAAATCTCCCATTATGACCTATAAACCATATAAACAAGTTTAGGACAAATTTGGCGAAAACAACAAAGTTTTGGTGGATAAAGATAGGTGACGCCGATATGGTCACTTTTGGTCCGAAAATTTCACGGAAAGCTTTTCGCGCAGAAACCTCCCATTATGACCTATAAACCATATAAACATGTTGGGGACAAATTTGAGCGAAAACAACAAAGTTTTGGTGAATAAAGAAAGGTGACGCCGAAATGGTCACTTTTGGTCCGAAAATTTCACGGAAAGCTTTTCAAGCAGAAATCTCCCATTATAACCTATAAACCATATAAACATGTTTGGGAAAAATTTGAGCGAAAAGAACAAAGTGTTGGTGGATAAAGAAAGGTGACGTCGAAATGGTCACTTTTGGTCCGAAAATTTCACGGAAAGCTTTTCGCGCAGAAAGCTCCCATTATGACCTATAAACCATTTAAACATTTTTTAGACAAATTTGAGCGAAAACAACAAAGTTTTGGTGGATAAAGAAAGGTGACGCCAAAATGGTCTCTTTTGGTCCGAAAATTTCACGGAAAGCTTTTCGCGCAGAAAGGTCACATTATGACCTATAAACCATATAAACAAGTTTGGGACAAATTTGAGCGAAAACAACACAGTTTTGGTGGATAAAGAAAGGTGACGCCGATATGGTCACTTTTGGTCCGAAAATTTCACGGAAAGCTTTTCGCGCAGAAACCTCTCATTATGACCTATAAACCATATAAACATGTTTGGGACACATTTGAGCGAAAACAACACAGTTTTGACGGATAAAGAAAGGTGACGCCGATATGGTCACTTTTGGTCTGAAAATTTCACGGAAAGCTTTTCGCACAGAAAGCTCTCATTACGACCTATAAATCATATAAACATGTTTGGGACACATTTGAGCGAAAACAACACAGTTTTTGTGGATAAAAAAAGGTGACGCCGAAATGGTCACTTTAGGTCCGAAAATTTCACGGAAAGCTTTTCATGCAGAAAGCTCCCATTATGACCTATAAACCATATAAACATGTTTGGGACAAATTTGAGCAAAAACAACACAGTTTTGGTGGATAAAGAAAGGTGACGCCGATATCGTCACTTTTGGTCCGAAAATTTCACAGAAAGCTTTTCGCGCAGAAACCTCCCATTATAACCTATAAACCATATAAACATGTTTGGGAGAAATTTGTGCGAAAACAACAAAGTTTTGGTGGATAAAGAAAGCTGACGCCCAAATGGTCACTTTTGGTCCGAAAATTTCACGGAAAGCTTTTCGCGCAAAAATCTCGCATTATGACCTATAAACCATATAAACATGTTTAGGACAAATTTGAGCGAAAACAACAAAGTTTTGTTGGATAAAGAATGGTGACGCCGATATGGTCACTTTTAGTCCGAAAATTTCACGGAAAGCTTTTCGCGCAGAAACCTCCCATTATGACCTATAAACCATATAAACATGTTATGGACAAATTTGAGCGAAAACAACAAAGTTTTGGTGGATAAAGAAAGGTGACGCCGAAATGGTCACTTTTGGTCCTAAAATTTCACGGAAAGCTTTTTGCGCAGAAATCTCCCATTATGACCTATAAACCATATAAACATGTTTGGGACACATTTGAGCGAAAACAACACAGTTTTGGTGTATAAAGAAAGGTGACGCCGATATGGTCACTTTTGGTCCGAAAATTTCACGGAAAGCTTTTCGCGCAGAAACCTCCCATTATGACCTATAAACCATATAAACATGTTTGGGACAAATTTGAGCGAAAACAACAAAGTTTTGGTGGATAAAGAAAGGTGATGCCGATATGGTTACTTTTGGTCCGAAAATTTCACGGAAAGCTTTTCGCGCAGAAACCTCCCATTATGACCTATAAACCATATAAACATGTTTGGGACAAATTTGAGCGAAAACAACAAAGTTTTGGTGGATAAAGAAAGGTGACGCCGATATGGTCACTTTTGTTCCGAAAATTTCGCGAAAAGCTTTTCGCGCAGAAATCTCCCATTATGAGCTATAAACCATTTAAACATGTTTGGGACAAATTTGAGTGAAAACAACAGAGTTTTGGTGGATAAAGAAAGGTGACGCCGAAATGGTCACTTTTGGTCCGAAAATTTTACGGAAAGCTTTTCGCGCAGAAATCTCCCATTATGACCTATAAACCATATAAACTTGTTTGAGACAAATTTGAGCGAAAACAACAAAGTTTTGGTGGATAAAGAAAGGTGACGCCGATATGGTCACTTTTGGTCCGAAAATTTTACGGAAAGCTTTTCGCGCAGAAACCTCCCATTATGACCTATAAACCATATAAACATGTTTGGGACAAATTTGAGCGAAAACAACAAAGTTTTGGTGGATAAAGAAAGGTGACGCCGATATGGTCACTTTTGTTCCGAAAATTTCGCGAAAAGCTTTTCGCGCAGAAATCTCCCATTATGAGCTATAAACCATTTAAACATGTTTGGGACAAATTTGATGGAAAACAACAGAGTTTTGGTGGATAAAGAAAGGTGACGCCGAAATGGTCACTTTTGGTCCGAAAATTTTACGGAAAGCTTTTCGCGCAGAAATCTCCCATTATGACCTATAAACCATATAAACATGTTTGGGACAAATTTGAGCGAAAACAACAAAGTTTTGGTGGATAAAGAAAGGTGACGCCGATATGGTCACTTTTGGTCCGAAAATTTCACGGAAAGCTTTTCGCCCAGAAATCTCCCATTATGACCTATAAACCATTTAAACATGTTTGGGACAATTTTGAGCGAAAACAACAAAGTTTTGGTGGATAAAGAAAGGTGACGCCGAAATGTTCACTTTTGCTCCGACAATTTTACGGAAAGCTTTTCGCGCAGAAACCTCCCATTATGACCTATAAACCATATAAACATGTTTGGGACAAATTTGAGCGAAAACAACACAGTTTTGGTGGATAAAGAAAGGTGACGCCGAAATGGTAACTTTTGGTCCGAAAATTTCACGGAAAGCGTTTCGCGCAGAAATCTCCCATTATGACCTATAAACCATTTAAACATGTTTGGGACAAATTTGAGCGAAAACAACAAAGTTTTGGTGGATAAAGAAAGGTGACGCCGAAATGTTCACTTTTGCTCCGACAATTTTACGGAAAGCTTTTCGCGCAGAAACCTCCCATTATGACTTATAAACCATATAAACATGTTTGGGACAAATTTGAGCGAAAACAACACAGTTTTGGTGGATAAAGAAAGGTGACGCCGAAATGGTAACTTTTGGTCCGAAAATTTCACGGAAAGCGTTTCGCGCAAAAATCTCCCATTATGACCTATAAACCATATAAAAATGTTTGGGACAAATTTGAGCGAAAACAACAAAGTTTTGGTGGATAAAGAAAGGTGACGCCGAAATGGTCACTTTTGGTCCGAAAATTTTACGGAAAGCTTTTCGCGCAGAAATCTCCCATTATGACCTATAAACCATATAAACTTGTTTGGGACAAATTTGAGCGAAAACAACAAAGTTTTGGTGGATAAAGAAAGGTGACGCCGATATGGTCACTTTTGGTCCGAAAATTTTACGGAAAGCTTTTCGCGCAGAAACCTCCCATTATGACCTATAAACCATATAAACATGTTTGGGACAAATTTGAGCGAAAACAACAAAGTTTTGGTGGATAAAGAAAGGTGACGCCGATATGGTCACTTTTGTTCCGAAAATTTCGCGAAAAGCTTTTCGCGCAGAAATCTCCCATTATGAGCTATAAACCATTTAAACATGTTTGGGACAAATTTGAGCGAAAACAACAGAGTTTTGGTGGATAAAGAAAGGTGACGCCGAAATGGTCACTTTTGGTCCGAAAATTTTACGGAAAGCTTTTCGCGCAGAAATCTCCCATTATGACCTATAAACCATATAAACATGTTTGGGACAAATTTGAGCGAAAACAACAAAGTTTTGGTGGATAAAGAAAGGTGACGCCGATATGGTCACTTTTGGTCCGAAAATTTCACGGAAAGCTTTTCGCCCAGAAATCTCCCATTATGACCTATAAACCATTTAAACATGTTTGGGACAAATTTGAGCGAAAACAACAAAGTTTTGGTGGATAAAGAAAGGTGACGCCGAAATGTTCACTTTTGCTCCGACAATTTTACGGAAAGCTTTTCGCGCAGAAACCTCCCATTATGACCTATAAACCATATAAACATGTTTAGGACACATTTGAGCGAAAACAACACAATTTTGGTGGATAAAGAAAGGTGACGCCGAAATGGTCACTTTTGGTCCGAAAATTTCACGGAAAGCGTTTCGCGCAGAAATCTCTTATTATGACCTATAAATCATATAAACATGTTTGGGACAAATTTGAGCGAAAACAACAAAGTTTTGGTGGATAAAGAAAGGTGACGCCGAAATGTTCACTTTTGTTCCGACAATTTTACGGAAAGCTTTTCGCGCAGAAACCTCCCATTATGACCTATAAACCATATAAACATGTTTGGGACAAATTTGAGCGAAAACAACACAGTTTTGGTGGATAAAGAAAGGTGACGCCGAAATGGTAACTTTTGGTCCGAAAATTTCACGGAAAGCGTTTCGCGCAAAAATCTCCCATTATGACCTATAAACCATATAAAAATGTTTGGGACAAATTTGAGCGAAAACAACAAAGTTTTGGTGGATAAAGAAAGGTGACGCCGAAATGGTCACTTTTGGTCCGAAAATTTTACGGAAAGCTTTTCGCGCAGAAATCTCCCATTATGACCTATAAACCATATAAACTTGTTTGGGACAAATTTGAGCGAAAACAACAAAGTTTTGGTGGATAAAGAAAGGTGACGCCGATATGGTCACTTTTGGTCCGAAAATTTTACGGAAAGCTTTTCGCGCAGAAACCTCCCATTATGACCTATAAACCATATAAACATGTTTGGGACAAATTTGAGCGAAAACAACAATGTTTTGGTGGATAAAGAAAGGTGACGCCGATATGGTCACTTTTGTTCCGAAAATTTCGCGAAAAGCTTTTCGCGCAGAAATCTCCGATTATGAGCTATAAACCATTTAAACATGTTTGGGACAAATTTGAGCGAAAACAACAGAGTTTTGGTGGATAAAGAAAGGTGACGCCGAAATGGTCACTTTTGGTCCGAAAATTTTACGGAAAGCTTTTCGCGCAGAAATCTCCCATTATGACCTATAAACCATATAAACATGTTTGGGACAAATTTGAGCGAAAACAACAAAGTTTTGGTGGATAAAGAAAGGTGACGCCGATATGGTCACTTTTGTTCCGAAAATTTCACGGAAAGCTTTTCGCCCAGAAATCTCCCATTATGACCTATAAACCATTTAAACATGTTTGGGACAAATTTGAGCGAAAACAACAAAGTTTTGGTGGATAAAGAAAGGTGACGCCGAAATGTTCACTTTTGCTCCGACAATTTTACGGAAAGCTTTTCGCGCAGAAACCTCCCATTATGACCTATAAACCATATAAACATGTTTGGGACACATTTGGCGAAAACAACACAGTTTTGGTGGATAAAGAAAGGTGACGCCGAAATGGTAACTTTTGGTCCGAAAATTTCACGGAAAGCGTTTCGCGCAGAAATCTCCCATTATGACCTATAAACCATTTAAACATGTTTGGGACAAATTTGAGCGAAAACAACAAAGTTTTGGTGGATAAAGAAAGGTGACGCCGAAATGTTCACTTTTGCTCCGACAATTTTACGGAAAGCTTTTCGCGCAGAAACCTCCCATTATGACCTATAAACCATATAAACATGTTTAGGACACATTTGAGCGAAAACAACACAATTTTGGTGGATAAAGAAAGGTGACGCCGAAATGGTCACTTTTGGTCCGAAAATTTCACGGAAAGCGTTTCGCGCAGAAATCTCTTATTATGACCTATAAATCATATAAACATGTTTGGGACAAATTTGAGCGAAAACAACAAAGTTTTGGTGGATAAAGAAAGGTGACGCCGAAATGGTCACTTTTGGTCCGAAAATTTTACGGAAAGCTTTTCGCGCAGAAATCTCACATTATGACCTATAAACCATATAAACATGTTTGGGACAAATTTGAGCAAAAACAACAATGTTTTGGTGGATAAAGAAAGGTGACGCCGAAATGGTTACTTTTGGTCCGAAAATTTAACGGAAAGCTTTTCGCGCAGAAATCTCCCATTATGACCTATAAACCATATAAACATGTTTAGGACAAATTTGAGCGAAAACAACAAAGTTTTGGTGGATAAAGAAAGGTGACGCCGATATGGTCACATTTGGTCCGAAAATTTCACGGAAAGCTTTTCGCGCAGAAACCTCCCATTATGACCTATAAACCATATAAACATGTTTGGGACAAATTTGAGCGAAAACAATACAGTTTTGGTGGATAAAGAAACGTGACGCCGATATGGTCAGTTTTGGTCCGAAAATTTCACGGAAAGCTTTTCGCGCAGAAATCTCCCATTATGACCTATAAACCATATAAACATGTTTGGGACAAAATTGAGCGAAAACAATAAAGTTTTGGTGGATAAAGAAAGGTGACGCCGAAATGGTCACTTTTGCTCCGAAAATTTCACGGAAATATTTTCGCGCAGAAAACTCTCATTATGACCTATAAACCATATAAACATGTTTGGTACACATTTAAGCGAAAACAACACAGTTTTGGTGGATAAAGAAAGGTGACGCCGATATGGTCACTTTTGGTCCGAAAATTTCACGGAAAGCTTTTCGCGCAGAAATCTCCGATTATAACCTATAAACCATATAATTATGTTTGGAACATATTTGAGCGAAAACAACACAGTTTTGGTGGATAAAGAAAGGTGACGCCGATATGGTCACTTTTGGTCCGAAAATTTCGCAGAAAGCTTTTCGCGCAGAAAGCTCCCATTATGACCTATAAACCATATAAACATGTTTGGGACACATTTGAGCGAAAACAACACAGTTTTGGTGTATAAAGAAAGGTGACGCCGAAATGGTCACTTTTGGTCCGAAAATTTCACGGAAAGCGTTTCGCGCAGAAATCTCCCATTATGACCTATAAACCATTTAAACATGTTTGGGACAAATTTGAGCGAAAACAACAAAGTTTTGGTGGATAAAGAAAGGTGACGCCGAAATGTTCACTTTTGCTCCGACAATTTTACGGAAAGCTTTTCGCGCAGAAACCTCCCATTATGACCTATAAACCATATAAACATGTTTGGGACAAATTTGAGCGAAAACAACACAGTTTTGGTGGATAAAGAAAGGTGACGCCGAAATGGTAACTTTTGGTCCGAAAATTTCACGGAAAGCGTTTCGCGCAAAAATCTCCCATTATGACCTATAAACCATATAAAAATGTTTGGGACAAATTTGAGCGAAAACAACAAAGTTTTGGTGGATAAAGAAAGGTGACGCCGAAATGGTCACTTTTGGTCCGAAAATTTTACGGAAAGCTTTTCGCGCAGAAATCTCCCATTATGACCTATAAACCATATAAACTTGTTTGGGACAAATTTGAGCGAAAACAACAAAGTTTTGGTGGATAAAGAAAGGTGACGCCGATATGGTCACTTTTGGTCCGAAAATTTTACGGAAAGCTTTTCGCGCAGAAACCTCCCATTATAACCTATAAACCATATAAACATGTTTGGGACAAATTTGAGCGAAAACAACAAAGTTTTGGTGGATAAAGAAAGGTGACGCCGATATGGTCACTTTTGTTCCGAAAATTTCGCGAAAAGCTTTTCGCGCAGAAATCTCCCATTATGAGCTATAAACCATTTAAACATGTTTGGGACAAATTTGAGCGAAAACAACAGAGTTTTGGTGGATAAAGAAAGGTGACGCCGAAATGGTCACTTTTGGTCCGAAAATTTCACGGAAAGCTTTTCGCGCAGAAATCTCACATTATGACCTATAAACCATATAAACATGTTTGGGACAAATTTGAGCGAAAACAACAAAGTTTTGGTGGATAAAGAAAGGTGACGCCGATATGGTCACTTTTGGTCCGAAAATTTCACGGAAAGCTTTTCGCCCAGAAATCTCCCATTATGACCTATAAACCATTTAAACATGTTTGGGACAAATTTGAGCGAAAACAACAAAGTTTTGGTGGATAAAGAAAGGTGACGCCGAAATGTTCACTTTTGCTCCGACAATTTTACGGAAAGCTTTTCGCGCAGAAACCTCCCATTATGACCTATAAACCATATAAACATGTTTAGGACACATTTGAGCGAAAACAACACAATTTTGGTGGATAAAGAAAGGTGACGCCGAAATGGTCACTTTTGGTCCGAAAATTTCACGGAAAGCGTTTCGCGCAGAAATCTCTTATTATGACCTATAAATCATATAAACATGTTTGGGACAAATTTGAGCGAAAACAACAAAGTTTTGGTGGATAAAGAAAGGTGACGCCGAAATGGTCACTTTTGGTCCGAAAATTTTACGGAAAGCTTTTCGCGCAGAAATCTCACATTATGACCTATAAACCATATAAACATGTTTGGGACAAATTTGAGCAAAAACAACAAAGTTTTGGTGGATAAAGAAAGGTGACGCCGAAATGGTTACTTTTGGTCCGAAAATTTCACGGAAAGCTTTTCGCGCAGAAATCTCCCATTATGACCTATAAACCATATAAACATGTTTAGGACAAATTTGAGCGAAAACAACAAAGTTTTGGTGGATAAAGAAAGGTGACGCCGATATGGTCACATTTGGTCCGAAAATTTCACGGAAAGCTTTTCGCGCAGAAACCTCCCATTATGACCTATAAACCATATAAACATGTTTGGGACAAATTTGAGCGAAAACAATACAGTTTTGGTGGATAAAGAAACGTGACGCCGATATGGTCAGTTTTGGTCCGAAAATTTCACGGAAAGCTTTTCGCGCAGAAATCTCCCATTATGACCTATAAACCATATAAACATGTTTGGGACAAAATTGAGCGAAAACAACAAAGTTTTGGTGGATAAAGAAAGGTGACGCCGAAATGGTCACTTTTGCTCCGAAAATTTCACGGAAATATTTTCGCGCAGAAAACTCTCATTATGACCTATAAACCATATAAACATGTTTGGTACACATTTAAGCGAAAACAACACAGTTTTGGTGGATAAAGAAAGGTGACGCCGATATGGTCACTTTTGGTCCGAAAATTTCACGGAAAGCTTTTCGCGCAGAAATCTCCGATTATAACCTATAAACCATATAATTATGTTTGGAACATATTTGAGCGAAAACAACACAGTTTTGGTGGATAAAGAAAGGTGACGCCGATATGGTCACTTTTGGTCCGAAAATTTCGCAGAAAGCTTTTCGCGCAGAAAGCTCCCATTATGACCTATAAACCATATAAACATGTTTGGGACACATTTGAGCGAAAACAACACAGTTTTGGTGTATAAAGAAAGGTGATGCCGAAATGGTCACTTTTGGTCCGAAAATTTCTCGGAAAGCTTTTCGCGCAGAAAGCTCCCATTATGACCTATAATCCATATAAACATGTTTGGGACACATTTGAGCTAAAACAACACAGTTTTGGTGTATAAAGAAAGGTGACGCCGATATGGTCACTTTTGGTCCGAAAATTTCACGGAAAGCTTTTTGCGCACAAAGCTCCGATTATAACCTATAAACCATATAATTTTGTTTGGGACACATTTGAGCGAAAACAACACAGTTTTGGTGGATAAAGAAAGGTGACGCCGATATGGTCACTTTTTGTCCGAAAAATTCACGGAAAGCTTTTCGCGCAGAAAGCTCCCATTATGACCTATAAACCATATAAACATGTTTGGGACAAATTTGAGCGAAAAAAACAAAGTTTTGGTGGATAAAGAAAGGTGACGCCGATATGGTCACTTTTGGTCCGAAAATTTCACGGAAAGCTTTTCGCCCAGAAATCTCCCATTATGACCTATAAACCATTTAAACATGTTTGGGACAAATTTGAGCGAAAACAACAAAGTTTTGGTGGATAAAGAAAGGTGACGCCGAAATGGTCACTTTTGGTCCGAAAATTTCACGGAAAGCTTTTCTCCCAGAAATCTCCCATTATGATCTATAAACCATTTAAACATGTTTGGGACAAATTTGAGCGAAAACAACAAAGTTTTGGTGGATAAAGAAAGGTGACGCCGAAATGGTCACTTTTGGTCCGAAAATTTCACGGAAAGGTTTTCGCGCAGAAATCTCCCATTATGACCTATAAACCATATAAACATGTTTGGGACAAATTTGAGCGAAAACAACAAAGTTTTGGTGGATAAAGAAAGGTGACGCCGAAATGGTCACTTTTGGTCCGAAAATTTCACGGAAAGCTTTTCGCGCAGAAATCTCACATTATGACCTATAAACCATATAAACATGTTTGGGACAAATTTGAGTGAAAACAACAAAGTTTTGGTGGATAAAGAAATGTGACGCCGAAATGGTTACTTTTGGTCCCAAAATTTCACGGAAAGCTTTTCGCGCAGAAATCTCCCATTATGACCTATAAACCATATAAACATGTTTAGGAAAAATTTGAGCGAAAACAACAAAGTTTTGGTGTATAAAGAAAGGTGATGCCGATATGGTCACATTTGGTCCGAAAATTTCACGGAAAGCTTTTCGCGCAGAAACCTCCCATTATGACCTATAAACCATATAAACATGTTTGGGACAAATTTGAGCGAAAACAACACAGTTTTGGTGGATAAAGAAACGTGACGCCGATATGGTCACTTTTGGTCCGAAAATTTCACGGAAAGTTTATCGCGCAGAAAGCTCACATTATGACCTATAAACCATATAAACATGTTCGGGACAAATTTGAGCGAAAACAACAAAGTTTTGGTGGATAAAGAAAGGTGATGCCGAAATGGTCATTTTTGGTCCGAAAATTTCACGGAAATCTTTTCGCGCAGAAAACTCTCATTATGACCTATAAAACATATAAACATGTTTGGGACACATTTGAGCGAAAACAACACAGTTTTGGTGGATAAAGAAAGGTGACGCCGATATGGTCACTTTTGGTACGAAAATTTCACGGAAAGCTTTTCGCGCACAAAGCTCCGATTATAACCTATAAACCATATAATTATGTTTGGGACACATTAAAGCGAAAACAACACAGTTTTGGTGGATAAAGAAAGGTGACGCCGATATGGTCACTTTTGGTCCGAAAATTTCACGGAAAGTTTTTCGCGCAAAAAGCTCCCATTATGACCTATAAACCATATAAACATGTTTGGGACACATTTGAGCGAAAACAACACAGCTTTGGTGTATAAAGAAAGGTGACGCCGATTTGGTCACTTTTGGTCCGAAAATTTCACGGAAAGCTTTTCGCGCAGAAAGCTCCCATTATGACCTATAAACCATATAAACATCTTTGGGACACATTTGAGCGAAAACAACACAGTTTTGGTGGATTAAGAAAGGTGACGCCGATATGGTCACTTTTGGTACGAAAATATCACGGAAAGCTTTTCGCGCACAAAGCTCCGATTATAACCTATAAACCATATAATTATGTTTGGGACACATTAAAGCGAAAACAACACAGTTTTGGTGGATAAAGAAAGGTGACGCCGATATGGTCACTTTTTAACCGAAAAATTCACGGAAAGCTTTTCGCGCAGAAAGCTCCCATTATGATCTATAAACCATATAAACATGTTTGGGACACATTTGAGCGAAAACAACACAGTTTTGGTGGATAAAGAAATGTGACGCCGAAATAGTCACTTTTGGTTCGAAAATATCACGGAATGCTTTTCACGCAGAAACCTCCCATTATGACCTATAAACCAAATAAACATGTTTGGGACACTTTTGAGCGAAAAATACACAGCTTTGGTGGATAAAGAAAGGAGACGCCGATATGGTCACTTTTGATCCGAAAATTTCACGGAAAGCTTTTCGCGTAGAAAGCTCCCATTATGACTTATAAACCATATAAACATGTTTGGGACACATTTGAGCGAAAACAACACAGTTTTGGTGGATTAAGAAAGGTGACGCCGATATGGTCACTTTTGGTCCGAAAATTTCACGGAATGTTTTTCGCGCAGAAAGCTCCCATTATGACCTATAAACCATATAAACATGTTTGGGACAATTTTGAGCGAAACTAACAAAGTTTTGGTGGATAAAGAAAGGTGACGCCGATATGGTCACTTTTGGTCCGAAAATTTCACGGAATTCTTTTCGCGCAGAAAGCTCCCATTATGACCTATAAACCATATAAACATGTTTGGGACACATTTGAGCGAAACTAACAAAGTTTTGGTGGATAAAGAAAGGTGACGCCGATATGGTCACTTTTGGTCCGAAAATTTCACGGAATTCTTTTCGCGCAGAAAGCTCCCATTATGACCTATAAACCATATAAACATGTTTGGGACACATTTGAGCGAAAACAACATAGTTTTGTTGTATAAAGAAAGGTGACGCCGATATGGTCACTTTTGGTCCGAAAATTTCACGGAAAGCTTTTCGCCCAGAAATCTCCCATTATGACCTATAAACCATTTAAACATGTTTGGGACAAACTTGAGCGAAAACAACAAAGTTTTGGTGGATAAAGAAAGGTGACGCCGATATGGTCACTTTTGGTCCGAAAATTTCACGGAAAGCTTTTCGCGCAGAAACCTCTCATTATGACCTATAAACCATATAAACATGTTTAGGATACATTTGAGCGAAAACAACACAGTTTTGGTGGATAAAGAAAGGTGACGCCGATATGGTTACTTTTGGTCTGAAAATTTCACGGAAAGCTTTTCGCGCAGAAAGCTCCCATTATGACCTATAAACCATATAAACATGTTTGGGACACATTTGAGCGAAAACAACACAATTTTGGTAGATTAAGAAAGGTGACGCCGATATGGTCACTTTTGGTCCGAAAATTTCACGGAAAGCTTTTCGCGCAGAAAGCTCCCATTATGACCTATAAACCATATAAACATGTTTGGGAAACATTTGAGCGAAAACAACACAGTTTTGGTGGATTAAGAAAGGTGACACCGATATGGTCACTTTTGGTCCGAAAATTTCACGGAAAGCTTTTCGCGCAGAAAGCTCCTATTATGACTTGAAGAGGTGAATATATAGATTTGTAAAGGTAGTTACAAAAGAACCAAGCTCCTATTATGACCTATAAACCATATAATCATGTTTGGGACACATTTGAGCGAAAACAACACAGTTTTGGTAGATAAAGAAAGGTGACGCTGATATGGTCACTTTTGGTCCGAAAATTTCACGGAAAGCTTTTCGCGCAGAAAGCTCCCATTATGACCTATAAACCATATAAACATGTTTGGGACACATTTGAGCGAAAACAACACAGTTTTGGTGTAATAACAAAGGTGACGCCGATATGGTCACTTTTGGTCCGAAAATTTCACGGAAAGCTTTTCGCGCAGAAAGCTCACATTACGACCTATAAACCGTATAAACATGTTTGGGAAACATTTGAGCGAAAACAACACAGTTTTGGTGGATATATAAAGGTGACGCCGAAATAGTCACTTTTGGTCCGAAAATTTCACGGAAAGCTTTTCGCGCAGAAACCTCCCATTATGACCTATAAACCATATAAACATGTTTGGGACAAATTTGAGCAAAAACAACAAAGTTTTGGTGGATAAAGAAAGGTGACGCCGAAATGGTCACTTTTGGTCCGTAAATTTCACATAAAGCTTTTCGCGCAGAAACCTCTCGTTATGAACTATAAACCATATAAACATGTTTGGGACACATTTGAGCGAAAACAACACAGTTTTGGTGGGTAAAGAAAGGTGACGCCGATATGGTCACTTTTGGTCTGAAAATTTCACAGAAAGCTTTTCGCGCAGAAAGCTCACATTATGACCTATAAACCATATAAACATGTTTGGGACAAATTTGAGCGAATCTAACAAAGTTTTGGTGGATAAAGAAAGGTGACGCCGATATGGTCACTTTTTGTCCGAAAATTTCACGGAATGCTTTTCGCGCAGAAAGCTCCAATTATGACCTATAAACCATATAAACATATTTGGGACACATTTGAGCGAAAACAACATAGTTTTGTTGTATAAAGAAAGGTGACGCCGATATGGTCACTTTTGGTCTGAAAATTTCACGGAATGCTTTTCGCGCAGAAATCTCTCATTATCACCTATAAACCATATAAACATGTTTGGGACAAATTTGAGCGAAAACAACAAAGTTTTGGTGGATAAAGAAAGGTGACGCCGAAATGGTCACTTTTGGTCCGAAAATTTCACGGAAATCTTTTCGCGCAGAAATCTCTCATTATCACCTATAAACCATATAAACATGTTTGGGACAAATTTGAGCGAAAACAACAAAGTTTTGGTGGATAAAGAAAGGTGACGCCGAAATGGTCACTTTTGCTCCGAAAATTTTACGGAAAGCCCCCTCCCATTATGACCTATAAACCATATAAACATGTTTGGGACAAATTAGAGCGAAAACAACACAGTTTTGGTGGATAAAGAAAGGTGACGCCGATATGGTCACTTTTGGTCCGAAAATTTCAACGGAAAGCTTTTCGCGCAGAAACCTCCCATTATGACCTATAAACCAATTAAACATGTTTGGGAGAAATTTGAGCGAAAACAACAATGTTTTGGTGGATGAAGAAAGGTGATGCCGATATGGTTACTTTTGGTCCGAAAATTTCACGGAAAGCTTTTCGCGCAGAAAGCTCTCATTATGACCTATAAACCATATAAACATGTTTGGGACACATTTGAGCGAAAACAACACAGTTTTGGTGGATAAAGAAAGGTGACGCCGATATGGTCACTTTTGTTTTGAAAATTTCACGGCAAGCTTTTCGCGCAGAAAGCTCACATTATGACCTATAAACAATATATAAAAAATGTTTGGGACACATTTGAGCGAAAACAATATAGTTTTGTTGTATAAAGAAAGGTGACGCCGATATGGTCACTTTTGGTCCGAAAATTTCACGGAAAGCTTTTCGCGCAGAAAGCTCCCATTATGACCTATAAACCATATAAACATGTTTGGGACACATTTGAGCGAAAACAACACAGTTTTGGTGGATAAAGAAAGGTAACGCCGATATGGTCACTTTTGGTCCGAAAATTTCACGGAAAGCTTTTCGCGCAGAAAGCTCTCATTACGACCTATAAACCATATAAACATGTTTGGGAAACATTTGAGCGAAAACAACACAGTTTTTGTGGATAAAAAAAGGTGACGCCGAAATGGTCACTTTTGGTCCGAAAATTTCACGGAAAGCTTTTCGCGCAGAAAGCTCCCATTATGACATATAAACCATATAAACATGTTTGTGACAAATTTGAGCGAAAACAACACAGTTTTGGTGGATAAAGAAAGGTGACTCCGATATGGTCACTTTTAGTCCGAAAATTTCACGAAAAGCTATTTGCGCAGAAACCTCCCATTATGACCTATAAACCATATAAACATGTTTGGGAGAAATTTGTGCGAAAACAACAAAGTTTTGGTGGATAAAGAAAGCTGACGCCCAAATGGTCACTTTTGGTACGAAAATTTCACGGAAAGCTTTTCGCGCAGAAACCTCGCATTATGACCTATAAACCATATAAACATGTTTAGGACAAATTTGAACGAAAACAAAAAAGTTTTGGTGGATAAAGAAAGGTGACGCCGATATGGTCACTTTTGGTCCGAAAATTTCACGGAAAGCTTTTCGCCCAGAAATCTCCCATTATGACCTATAAACCATTTAAACATGTTTGGGACAAATTTGAGCGAAAACAACAAAGTTTTAGTGGATAAAGAAAGGTGACGCCGATATGGTCACTTTGGGTCCGAAAATTTCACGGAAAACTTTTCGCGCAGAAACCTCTCATTATGACCTATAAACCATATAAACATGTTTGGGATACATTTGAGCGAAAACAACACAGTTTTGGTGGATAAAGAAAGGTGACGCCGATATGGTTACTTTTGGTCTGAAAATTTCACGGAAAGCTATTCGCGCAGAAAGCTCTCATCACGACCTATAAACCATATAAACATGTTTGGGACACATTTGAGCGAAAACAACACAGTTTTGGTGGATAGAGAAAGGTATCGCCGATATGGTCACTTTTGGTCCGAAAATTTCATGGAAAGCTTTTCGCGCAGAAAGCTCTCATTACGACCTATAAACCATATAAACATGTTTGGGACACATTTGAGCGAAAACAACACAGTTTTGGTGGATAAAGAAAGGTGGTGCCGATATGGTCACTTTTGGTCCGAAAATTTCACGGAAATCTTTTCGCGCAGAAAGCTCTCATTACGACCTATAAACCATATAAACATGTTTGGGACACATTTGAGCGAAAATTACACAGTTTTTGTGGATAAAAAAAGGTGACGCCGAAATGGTCACTTTTGGTCTGAAAATTTCACGGAAAACTTTTCACGCAGAAAGCTCTCATTATGACCTATAAACCATATAAACATGTTTGGGACAAATTTGAGCGAAACTAACAAAGTTTTGGTGGATAAAGAAAGGTGACGCCGATATGGTCACTTTTGGTCCGAAAATTTCACGGAATTCTTTTCGCGCAGAAAGCTCCCATTATGACCTATAAACCATATAAACATGTTTGGGACACATTTGAGCGAAACTAACAAAGTTTTGGTGGATAAAGAAAGGTGACGCCGATATGGTCACTTTTGGTCCGAAAATTTCACGGAATTCTTTTCGCGCAGAAAGCTCCCATTATGACCTATAAACCATATAAACATGTTTGGGACACATTTGAGCGAAAACAACATAGTTTTGTTGTATAAAGAAAGGTGACGCCGATATGGTCACTTTTGGTCCGAAAATTTCACGGAAAGCTTTTCGCCCAGAAATCTCCCATTATGACCTATAAACCATTTAAACATGATTGGGACAAACTTGAGCGAAAACAACAAAGTTTTGGTGGATAAAGAAAGGTGACGCCGATATGGTCACTTTTGATCCGAAAATTTCACGGAAAGCTTTTCGCGCAGAAAGCTCCCATTATGACCTATAAACCATATAAACATGTTTGGGACACATTTGAGCGAAAACAACACAGTTTTGGTGGATAAAGAAAGGTGATGCCGATATGGTCACTTTTGGTCCGAAAATTTCACGGAAAGCTTTTCGCGCAGAAAGCTCTCATTACGACCTATAAACCATATAAACATGTTTGGGCCACATTTGAGCGAAAACAACACAGTTTTTGTGGATAAAAAAAGGTGACGCCGAAATGGTCACTTTTGGTCCGAAAATTTCACGGAAAGCTTTCCGTGCTCCCATTATGACCGATAAACCATATAAACATGTTTGGGACAAATTTGAGCGAAAACTAACAAAGTTTTGGTGGATAAAGAAAGGTGACGCCGATATGTTCACTTTTGGTCCGAAAATTTCACGGAAAGCTTTTCGCGCAGAAACCTCCCATTATGACCTATAAACCATATAAACATATTTGGGACAAATTTGAGCGAAAACAACAATGTTTTGGTGGATAAAGAAAGGTGATGCCGATATGGTTACTTTTGGTCCTAAAATTTCACGGAAGGCTTTTCGCGCAGAAAGCTCTCATTATGACCTATAAACCATATAAACATGTTTGGGACACATTTGAGGGAAAACAACACAGTTTTGGTGGATAAAGAAAGGTGACGCCGATATGGTCACTTTTGGTCTGAAAATTTCACGGAAAGCTTTTCACGCAGAAAGCTCACATTATGACCTATAAACCAGATAAACATGTTTGGGACAAATTTGAGCGAAACTAACAAAGTTTTGGTGGATAAAGAAAGGTGACGCCGATATGGTCACTTTTGGTCCGAAAATTTCACGGAATTCTTTTCGCGCAGAAAGCTCCCATTATGACCTATAAACCATATAAACATGTTTGGGACAAATTTGAGCGATAACAACACAGTTTTGGTGGATAAAGAAAGGTGACGCCGATATGGTCACTTTTGGTCCGAAAATTTCACGGAAAGATTTTCGCGCTGAAAGCTCTCATTACGACCTATAAACCATATAAACATGTTTGGGACACATTTGAGCAAAAACAACACAGTTTTTGTGGATAAAAAAAGGTGACGCCGAAATGGTCACTTTTGGTCCGAAAATTTCACGGAAAGCTTTTCGCCCAGAAATCTCCCATTATGACCTATAAACCATTTAAACATGTTTGGGATAAATTTGAGCGAAAACAACAAAGTTTTGGTGGATAAAGAAAGGTGACGCCGATATGGTCACTTTTGGTCCGAAAATTTCACGGAAAGCTTTTCGTGCTCCCATTATGACCTATAAACCATATAAACATGTTTGGGACAAATTTGAGCGAAAACAACACAGTTTTGGTGGATAAATAAAGATGACGCCGATATGGTCACTTTTGGTCCGAAAATTTCACGGAAAGCTTTTCGCGCAGAAACCTCCCATTATGACCTATAAACCATATAAACATATTTGGGACAAATTTGAGCGAAAACAACAATGTTTTGGTGGATAAAGAAAGGTGATGCCGATATGGTTACTTTTGGTCCGAAAATTTCACGGAAAGCTTTTCGCGCAGAAAGCTCTCATTATGACCTATAAACCATATAAACATGTTTGGGAGACATTTGAGGGAAAACAACACAGTTTTGGTGGATAATGAAAGGTGACGCCGATATGGTCACTTTTGGTCTGAAAATTTCACGGAAAGCTTTTCACGCAGAAAGCTCACATTATGACCTATAAACCATATAAACATATTTGGGACAAATTTGAGTGAAACTAACAAAGTTTTGGTGGATAAAGAAAGGTGACGCCGATATGGTCACTTTTGGTCCGAAAATTTCACGGAATTCTTTTCGCGCAGAAAGCTCCCATCATGACCTATAAACCATATAAACATGTTTGGGACACATTTGAGCGAAAACAACATAGTTTTGTTGTATAAAGAAAGGTGACGCCGATATGGTCACTTTTGGTCCGAAAATTTCACGGAAAGCTTTTCGCGCAGAAACCTCTCATTATGACCTATTAACCATATAAACATGTTTGGGACACATTTGAGGGAAAACAACACAGTTTTGGTGGATAATGAAAGGTGACGCCGATATGGTCACTTTTGGTCTGAAAATTTCACTGAAAGCTTTTCGCGCAGAAAGCTCACATTATGACCTATAAACCATATAAACATATTTGGGACAAATTTGAGCGAAACTAACAAAGTTTTGGTGGATAAAGAAAGGTGACGCCGATATGGTCACTTTTGGTCCGAAAATTTCACTGAATGCTTTTCGCGCAGAAAGCTCCCATTATGACCTATAAACCATAGAAACATGTTTGGGACACATTTGAGCGAAAACAACAGAGTTTTGTTGTATAAAGAAAGGTGACGCCGATATGGTCACTTTTGGTCCGAAAATTTCACGGAAAGCTTTTCGCGCAGAAAGTTCCCATTATGACCTATAAACCATAGAAACATGTTTGGGACACATTTGAGCGAAAACAACAGAGTTTTGTTGTATAAAGAAAGGTGACGCCGATATGGTCACTTTTGGTCCGAAAATTTCACGGAAAGCTTTTCACGCAGAAAGCTCTCATTACGACCTATAAACCATATAAACATGTTTGGGACACATTTGAGCGAAAATTACACAGTTTTTGTGGATAAAAAAAGGTGACGCCGAAATGGTCACTTTTGGTCCGAAAATTTCACGGAAAGCTTTTCGCGCAGAAAGCTCACATTATGACCTATAAACCATATAAACATGTTTGGGACAAATTTGAGCGAAAACAACACAGTTTTGGTGGAAAAGAAAGGTGACGCCGATATGGTCACTTTTGGTCCGAAAATTTCACGGAAAGCTTTTCGCGCAGAAACCTCCCATTACGACCTATAAGCCATATAAACATGTTTGGGACACATTTGAGCGAAAACAACACAGTTTTTGTGGATAAAAAAAGGTGACGCCGAAATGGTCACTTTTGGTCCGAAAATTTCACGGAAAGCTTTTCGCCCAGAAATCTCCCATTATGACCTATAAACCATTTAAACATGTTTGGGACACATTTGAGCGAATACAACATAGTTTTGTTGTATAAAGAAAGGTGACGCCGATATGGTCACTTTTGGTCCGAAAATTTCACGGAAAGCTTTTCGCGCAGAAAGCTCCCATTATGAACTATAAACCATATAAACATGTTTGGGACAAATTTGAGCGAAAACAACACAGTTTTGGTGGATAAAGAAAGGTGACGCCGATATGGTCACTTTTGGTCCGAAAATTTCACGGAAAGCTTTTCGCGCAGAAAGCTCTCATTACGACCTATAAACCATATAAACATGTTTGGGACAAATTTGAGCTAAAACAACAAAGTTTTGGTGGATAAAGAAAGGTGACGCCGATATAGTCACTTTTGGTCCGAAAATTTCACGGAAAGCTTTTTGCGCAGAAAGCTCTCATTACGACCTATAAACCATATAAACATGTTTGGGAGAAATTTGTGCGAAAACAACAAAGTTTTGGTGGATAAAGAAAGCTGACGCCCAAATGGTCACTTTTGGTCCGAAAATTTCACGGAAAGCTTTTCGCGCAGAAATCTCGCATTATGACCAATAAACCATATAAACATGTTTAGTACAAATTTGAGCGAAAACAACAAAGTTTTGGTGGATAAAGAATGGTGACGCCGATATGGTCACTTTTAGACCGAAAATTTCACGGAAAGCTTTTCGCGCAGAAACCTCCCATTATGACCTATAAACCCTATAAACATGTTTGGGACAAATTTGAGCGAAAACAACAAAGTTTTGGTGGATAAAGAAAGGTGACGCCGAAATGGTCACTTTTGGTCCGAAAATTTCACGGAAAGCTTTTCGCGCAGAAATCTCCCATTATGACCTATAAACCATATAAACATGTTTGGGACAAATTTGAACGACAACAACAACGTTTTGGTGGATAAAGAAAGGTGACGCCGATATGGTCACTTTTGGTCAGAAAATTTCACGGAAAGCTTTTCGCCCAGAAATCTCCCATTATGACCTATAAACCATTTAAACATGTTTGGGACAAATTTGAGCGAAAACAACAATGTTTTGGTGGATAAAGAAAGGTGACGCCGATATGGTCACTTTTGGTCCGAAAATTTCACGGAAAGCTTTTCGCGCAGAAACCTCTCATTATGACCTATAAACCATATAAACATGTTTGGGATACATTTGAGCGAAAACAACACAGTTTTGGTGGATAAAGAAAGGTGACGCCGATATGGTCACTTTTGGTCTGAAAATTTCACGGAAAGCTTTTCGCGCAGAAAGCTCACATTATGACCTATAAACCATATAAACATGTTTGGGACAAATTTGAGCGAAACTAACAAAGTTTTGGTGGATAAAGAAAGGTGACGCCGATATGTTCACTTTTGGTCCGAAAATTTCACGGAAAGCTTTTGTCGCAGAAAGCTCTCATTACGACCTATAAACCATATAAACATGTTTGGGATAAATTTGAGCGAAAACAACAAAGTTTTGGTGGATAAAGAAAGGTGACGCCGATATGGTCCCTTTTTGTCCGAAAATTTCACGGAATGCTTTTCGCGCAGAAAGCTCCCATTATGACCTATAAACCATATAAACATGTTTGGGACAAATTTGAGCGAAAACAACACAGTTTTGGTGGATAAAGAAAGGTGACGCCGATATGGTCACTTTTGGTCCGAAAATTTCACGTAAAGCTTTTCGCGCAGAAAGCTCTCATTACGACCTATAAACCATATAAACATGTTTGGGACAAATTTGAGCGAAAACAACAAAGTTTTGGTGGATAAAGAAAGGTGACGCCGATATGGTCACTTTTTGTCCGAAAATTTCACGGAATGCTTTTCGCGCAGAAAGCTCCCATTATGACCTATAAACCATATAAACATGTTTGGGACAAATTTGAGCGAAAACAACACAGTTTTGGTGGATAAAGAAAGGTGACGCCGATATGGTCACTTTTGGTCCGAAAATTTCACGGAAAGATTTTCGCGCTGAAAGCTCTCATTACGACCTATAAACCATATAAACATGTTTGGGACACATTTGAGCAAAAACAACACAGTTTTTGTGGATAAAAAAAGGTGACGCCGAAATGGTCACTTTTGGTCCGAAAATTTCACGGAAAGCTTTTCGCCCAGAAATCTCCCATTATGACCTATAAACCATTTAAACATGTTTGGGACAAATTTGAGCGAAAACAACAAAGTTTTGGTGGATAAAGAAAGGTGACGCCGATATGGTCACTTTTGGTCTGAAAATTTCACGGAAAGCTTTTCGCGCAGAAAGCTTACATTATGACCTATAAACCATATAAACATGTTTGGGACAAATTTGAGCGAAACTAACAAAGTTTTGGTGGATAAAGAAAGGTGACGCCGATATGTTCACTTTTGTTCCGAAAATTTCACGGAAAGCTTTTGTCGCAGAAAGCTCTCATTACGACCTATAAACTATATAAACATGTTTGGGACAAATTTGAGCGAAAACAACAAAGTTTTGGTGGATAAAGAAAGGTGACGCCGATATGGTCACTTTTTGTCCGAAAATTTCACGGAATGCTTTTCGCGCAGAAAGCTCCCATTATGACCTATAAACCATATAAACATGTTTGGGACAAATTTGAGCGAAAACAACACAGTTTTGGTGGATAAAGAAAGGTGACGCCGATATGGTCACTTTTGGTCCGAAAATTTCACGGAAAGTTTTTCGCGCAGAAAGCTCTCATTACGACCTATAAACCATATAAACATGTTTGGGACAAATTTGAGCGAAAACAACAAAGTTTTGGTTGATAAAGAAAGGTGACGCCGATATGGTCACTTTTTGTCCGAAAATTTCACGGAATGCTTTTCGCGCAGAAAGCTCCCATTATGACCTATAAACCATATAAACATGTTTGGGACAAATTTGAGCGAAAACAACACAGTTTTGGTGGATAAAGAAAGGTGACGCCGATATGGTCACTTTTGTTCCGAAAATTTCACGGAAAGATTTTCGCGCTGAAAGCTCTCATTACGACCTATAAACCATATAAACATGTTTGGGACACATTTGAGCAAAAACAACACAGTTTTTGTGGATAAAAAAAGGTGACGCCGAAATGGTCACTTTTGGTCCGAAAATTTCACGGAAAGCTTTTCGTGCTCCCATTATGACCTATAAACCATATAAACATGTTTGGGACAAATTTGAGCGAAAACAACACAGTTTTGGTGGATAAAGAAAGGTGACGCCGATATGGTCACTTTTGGTCCGAAAATTTCACGGAAAGGTTTTCGCGCAGAAACCTCCCATTATGACCTATAAACCATATAAACATATTTGGGACAAATTTGAGCGAAAACAACAATGTTTTGGTGGATAAAGAAAGGTGATGCCGATATGGTTACTTTTGGTCCGAAAATTTCAGGGAAAGCTTTTCGCGCAGAAAGCTCTCATTATGACGTATAAACCATATAAACATGTTTGGGACACATTTGAGGGAAAACAACACAGTTTTGGTGGATAATGAAAGGTGACGCCGATTTGGACACTTTTGGTCTGAAAATTTCACGGAAAGCTTTTCACGCAGAAAGCTCACATTATGACCTATAAACCATATAAACATGTTTGGGACAAATTTGAGCGAAACTAACAAAGTTTTGGTGGATAAAGAAAGGTGACGCCGATATGGTCACTTTTGGTCCGAAAATTTCACGGAATTCTTTTCGCGCAGAAAGCTCCCATCATGACCTATAAACCATATAAACATGTTTGGGACACATTTGAGCGAAAACAACATAGTTTTGTTGTATAAAGAAAGGTGACGCCGATATGGTCACTTTTGGTCCGAAAATTTCACGGAAAGCTTTTCGCGCAGAAACCTCTCATTATGACCTATTAACCATATAAACATGTTTGGGATACATTTGAGTGAAAACAACACAGTTTTGGTGGATAAAGAAAGGTGACGCCGATATGGTCACTTTTGGTCTGAAAATTTCACGGAAAGCTTTTCGCGCAGAAAGCTCACATTATGACCTATAAACCATATAAACATGTTTGGGACAAATTTGAGCGAAACTAACAAAGTTTTGGTGGATAAAGAAAGGTGACGCCGATATGGTCACTTTTGGTCCGAAAATTTCACTGAATGCTTTTCGCGCAGAAAGCTCCCATTATGACCTATAAACCATAGAAACATGTTTGGGACACATTTGAGCGAAAACAACAGAGTTTTGTTGTATAAAAAGAGGTGACGCCGATATGGTCACTTTTGGTCCGAAAATTTAACGGAAAGCTTTTCGTGCAGAAAGCTCTCATTACGACCTATAAACCATATAAACATGTTTGGGACACATTTGAGCGAAAATTACACAGTTTTTGTGGATAAAAAAAGGTGACGCCGAAATGGTCACTTTTGGTCCAAAAATTTCACGGAAAGCTTTTCGCGCAGAAAGCTCACATTACGACCTATAAACCATATAAACATGTTTGGGATAAATTTGAGCGAAAACAACACAGTTTTGGTGGATAAAGAAAAGTGACGCCGATATGGTCACTTTTGGTCCAAAAATTTCACGGAAAGCTTTTCGCGCAGAAACCTCCCATTACGACCTATAAGCCATATAAACATGTTTGGGACACATTTGAGCGAAAACAACACAATTTTTGTGGATAAAAAAAGGTGACGCCGAAATGGTCACTTTTGGTCCGAAAATTTCACGGAAAGCTTTTCGCGCAGAAATCTCCCATTATGACCTATAAACCATTTAAACATGTTTGGGACACATTTGAGCGAAAACAACATAGTTTTGTTGTATAAAGAAAGGTGACGCCGATATGGTCACTTTTGGTCCGAAAATTTCACGGAAAGCTTTTCGCGCAGAAAGCTCCCATTATGAACTATAAACCATATAAACATGTTTGGGACAAATTTGAGCGAAAACAACACAGTTTTGGTGGATAAAGAAAGGTGACGCCGATATGGTCACTTTTGGTCCGAAAATTTCACGGAAAGCTTTTCGCGCAGAAAGCTCTCATTACGACCTATAAACCATATAAACATGTTTGGGACAAATTTGAGCGAAAACAACAAAGTTTTGGTGGATAAAGAAAGGTGACGCCGATATAGTCACTTTTGGTCCGAAAATTTCACGGAAAGCTTTTCGCGCAGAAACCTCCCATTATGACCTATAAACCATATAAACATGTTTGGGAGAAATTTGTGCGAAAACAACAAAGTTTTGGTGGATAAAGAAAGCTGACGCCCAAATGGTCACTTTTGGTCAGAAAATTTCACGGAAAGCTTTTCGCGCAGAAATCTCGCATTATGACCAATAAACCATATAAACATGTTTAGGACAAATTTGAGCGAAAACAACAAAGTTTTGGTGGATAAAGAATGGTGACGCCGATATGGTCACTTTTAGACCGAAAATTTCACGGAAAGCTTTTCGCGCAGAAACCTCCCATTATGACCTATAAACCCTATAAACATGTTTGGGACAAATTTGAGCGAAAACAACAAAGTTTTGGTGGATAAAGAAAGGTGACGCCGAAATGGTCACTTTTGGTCCGAAAATTTCACGGAAAGCTTTTCGCGCAGAAATCTCCCATTATGACCTATAAACACTATAAACATGTTTGGGACAAATTTGAACGACAACAACAACGTTTTGGTGGATAAAGAAAGGTGACGCCGATATGGTCACTTTTGGTCAGAAAATTTCACGGAAAGCTTTTCGCCCAGAAATCTCCCATTATGACCTATAAACCATTTAAACATGTTTGGGACAAATTTGAGCGAAAACAACAATGTTTTGGTGGATAAAGAAAGGTGACGCCGATATGGTCACTTTTGGTCCGAAAATTTCACGGAAAGCTTTTCGCGCAGAAACCTCTCATTATGACCTATAAACCATATAAACATGTTTGGGATACATTTGAGCGAAAACAACATTGTTTTGGTGGATAAAGAAAGGTGACACCGATATGGTCACTTTTGGTCTGAAAATTTCACGGAAAGCTTTTCGCGCAGAAAGCTCACATTATGACCTATAAACCATATAAACATGTTTGGGACAAATTTGAGCGAAACTAACAAAGTTTTGGTGGATAAAGAAAGGTGACGCCGATATGTTCACTTTTGGTCCGAAAATTTCACGGAAAGCTTTTGTCGCAGAAAGCTCTCATTACGACCTATAAACCATATAAACATGTTTGGGACAAATTTGAGCGAAAACAACAAAGTTTTGGTGGATAAAGAAAGGTGACGCCGATATGGTCACTTTTTGTCCATAAATTTCACGGAATGCTTTTCGCGCAGAAAGCTCCCATTATGACCTATAAACCATATAAACATGTTTGGGACAAATTTGAGCGAAAACAACACAGTTTTGGTGGATAAAGAAAGGTGACGCCGATATGGTCACTTTTGGTCCGAAAATATCACGGAAAGCTTTTCGCGCAGAAACCTCCCATTATGACCTATAAACCATATAAACATGTTTGGGAAAAATTTGTGCGAAAACAACAAAGTTTTGGTGGATAAAGAAAGCTGACGCCCAAATGGTCACTTTTGGTCCGAAAATTTCACGGAAAGCTTTTCGCGCAGAAATCTCGCATTATGACCAATAAACCATATAAACATGTTTAGGACAAATTTGAGCGAAAACAACAAAGTTTTGGTGGATAAACAATGGTGACGCCGATATGGTCACTTTTAGACCGAAAATTTCACGGAAAGCCTTTCGCGCAGAAACTTCCCATTATGACCTATAAACCCTATAAACATGTTTGGGACAAATTTGAGCGAAAACAACAAAGTTTTGGTGGATAAAGAAAGGTGACGCCGAAATGGTCACTTTTGGTCCGAAAATTTCACGGAAAGCTTTTCGCGCAGAAATCTCCCATTATGACCTATAAACCATATAAACATGTTTGGGACAAATTTGAACGACAACAACAACGTTTTGGTGGATAAAGAAAGGTGACGCCGATATGGTCACTTTTGGTCCGAAAATTTCACGGAAAGCTTTTCGCCCAGAAATCTCCCATTATGACCTATAAACCATTTAAACATGTTTGGGACAAAATTGAGCGAAAACAACAATGTTTTGGTGGATAAAGAAAGGTGACGCCGATATGGTCACTTTTGGTCCGAAAATTTCACGGAAAGCTTTTCGCGCAGAAACCTCTCATTATGACCTATAAACCATATAAACATGTTTGGGATACATTTGAGCGAAAACAACACAGTTTTGGTGGATAAAGAAAGGTGACGCCGATATGGTCACTTTTGGTCCGAAAATTTCACTGAATGCTTTTCGCGCAGAAAGCTCCCATTATGACCTATAAACCATATAAACATGTTTGGGACACATTTCAGCGAAAACAACAGACTTTTGTTGTATAAAGAAAGGTGACGCCGATATGGTCACTTTTGGTCCGAAAATTTCACGGAAAGCTTTTCGCGCAGAAAGCTCCCATTATGACCTATAAACCATATAAACATGTTTGGGACACATTTGAGCGAAAACAACACAGTTTTGGTGGATAAAGAAAGGTGACGCCGATATGGTCACTTTTGGTCCGAAAATTTCACGGAAAGCTTTTCGCGCAGAAAGCTCTCATTACGACCTATAAACCATATAAACTTGTTTGGGACACATTTGAGCGAAAATTACACAGTTTTTGTTGATAAAAAAAGGTGACGCCGAAATGGTCACTTTTGGTCCAAAAATTTCACGAAAAGCTTTTCGCGCAGAAAGCTCACATTATGACCTATAAACCATATAAACATGTTTGGGACAACTTTGAGCGAAAACAACACAGTTTTGGTGGATAAAGAAAGGTGACGCCGATATGGTCACTTTTGGTCCGAAAATTTCACGGAAAGCTTTTCGCGCAGAAACCTCCCATTACGACCTATAAGCCATATAAACATGTTTGGGACACATTTGAGCGAAAACAACATAGTTTTGTTGTATAAAGAAAGGTGACGCTGATATGGTCACTTTTGGTCCGAAAATTTCACGGAAAGCTTTTCGCGCAGAAAGCTCTCATTACGACCTATAAACCATATAAACATGTTTGGGACAAATTTGAGCGAAAACAACAAAGTTTTGGTGGATAAAGAAAGGTGACGCCGATATGGTCACTTTTTGTCCGAAAATTTCACGGAATGCTTTTCGCGCAGAAAGCTCTCATTATGACCTATAAACCATATAAACATGTTTGGGACAAATTTGAGAGAAAACAACACAGTTTTGGTGGATAAAGAAAGGTGACGCCGATATGGTCACTTTTGGTCCGAAAATTTCACGGAAAGCTTTTCGCGCAGAAACCTCCCATTATGTCCTATAAACCATATAAACATGTTTGGGAGAAATTTGTGCGAAAACAACAAAGTTTTGGTGGATAAAGAAAGCTGACGCCCAAATGGTCACTTTTGGTCAGAAAATTTCACGGAAAGCTTTTCGCGCAGAAACCTCGCATTATGACCTATAAACCATATAAACATGTTTAGGACAAATTTGAGCGAAAACAACAAAGTTTTGGTGGATAAAGAATGGTGACGCCGATATGGTCACTTTTAGTCCGAAAATTTCACGGAAAGCTTTTCGCGCAGAAACCTCTCATTATGACCTATAAACCATATAAACATGTTTGGGACAAATTTGAGCGAAAACAACAAAGTTTTGGTGGATAAAGAATGGTGACGCCGAAATGGTCACTTTTGGTCCGAAAATTTCACGGAAAGCTTTTCGCGCAGAAATCTACCATTATGACCTATAAACCATATAAACATGTTTGGGAGAAATTTGAGCGAAACTAACAAAGTTTTGGTGGATAAAGAAAGGTGACGCCGAAATGGTCACTTTTGGTCCGAAAATTTTACGGAAAGCTTTTCACGCAGAAATCTCCCATTATGACCTATAAACCATATAAACATGTTTGGGACAAATTTGAGCGAAAACAACAAAGTTTTGGTGAATAAAGAAAGGTGACGCCGATATGGTCACTTTTGGTCCGAAAATTTCACGGAATGCTTTTCGCGCAGAAAGTTCCCATTATGACCTATAAACCATATAAACATGTTTGGGACACATTTGAGTGAAAACAACACAGTTTTGTTGTATAAAGAAAGGTGACGCCGAAATGGTCACTTTTGGTCCGAAAATATCACGGAAAGCTTTTCGCGCAGAAAGCTCCTATTATGACCTATAAACCTTATAAACATGTTTGGGATAATTTTTGAGCGAAAACAACAAAGTTTTGGTGGATAAAGAAAGGTGACGCCGAAATGGTCACTTTTGGTCCGAAAATTTCATGGAAAGTTTTTCGCGCAGAAATCTCCCATTATGACCTATAAACCATATAAACATGTTTAGGACAAATTTGGCGAAAACAACAAAGTTTTGGTGGATAAAGAAAGGTGACGCCGATATGTTCACTTTTGGTCCGAAAATTTCACGGAAAGCTTTTCGCGCAGAAACCTCCCATTATGACCTATAAACCATATAAACATGTTTGGGACAAATTTGAGCGAAAACAACACAGTTTTGGTGGATAAAGAAAGGTGACGTCGATATGGTCACTTTTGGTCCGAAAATTTCACGGAAAGCTTTTCATGCAGAAATCTCACATTATGACCTATAAACCATATAAACATGTTTGGGACAAATTTGAGCGAAAACAACATAGTTTTGGTGGATAAAGAAAGGTGACGCCGAAATGGTTACTTTTGGTCCGAAAATTTCACGGAAAGCTTTTCGCGCAGAAATCTCCCATTATGACCTATAAACCATATAAACATGTTTCGGTCGAATTTGAGCGAAAACAACAAAGTTTTTGTGGATAAAGAAAGGTGACGCCGATATGGTCACTTTTGGTCCGAAAATTTCATGGAAAGCTTTTCGCGCAGAAACCTCCCATTATGACCTATAAACCATATAAACATGTTTGGGACAAATTTGAGCGAAAACAACACAGTTTTGGTGGATAAAAGAAAGGTGACGCCGATATGGTCACTTTTGGTCAAAAAATTTCACGGAAAGCTTTTCGCGCAGAAACCTCCCATTATGACCTATAAACCATATAAACATGTTTGGGACAAATTTGAGAGAAAACAACAAAGTTTTGGTGGATAAAGAAACGTGACGCCGAAATGGTCACTTTTGGTCCGAAAATTTTACGGAAAGCTTTTCGCGCAGAAATCTCCCATTATGACCTATAAACCATATAAACATGTTTGGGACAAATTTGAGCGAAAACAACAAAGATTTGGTGGATAAAGAAAGGTGACGCCGAAATGGTCACTTTTGCTCCGAAAATTTTACGGGAAGCTTTTCGCGCAGAAACCTCCCATTATGACCTATAAACCTTATAAACATGTTTGGGATAATTTTTGAGCGAAAACAACAAAGTTTTGGTGGATAAAGAAAGGTGACGCCGAAATGGTCACTTTTGGTCCGAAAATTTCATGGAAAGTTTTTCGCGCAGAAATCTCCCATTATGACCTATAAACCATATAAACATGTTTAGGACAAATTTGGCGAAAACAACAAAGTTTTGGTGGATAAAGAAAGGTGACGCCGATATGTTCACTTTTGGTCCGAAAATTTCACGGAAAGCTTTTCGCGCAGAAACCTCCCATTATGACCTATAACCCATATAAACATGTTTGGGACAAATTTGAGCGAAAACAACACAGTTTTGGTGGATAAAGAAAGGTGACGCCGAAATGGTCACTTTTGGTCCGAAAATTTCACGAAAAGCTTTTCGCGCAGAAACCTCCCAATATGACCTATAAACCATATAAACAAGTTTGGGAAAAATTTGAGCAAAAACAACAAATTTTTGGTGGATAAAGAAAGGTGACGCCGAAATTGTCACTTTTGGTCCGAAAATTTCACGGAAAGCTTTTTGCGCAGAAACCTCTCATTATGACATATAAACCATATAAACATGTTTGGGACACATTTGAGCGAAAACAACACAGTTTTGG